>OX344761.1:53882838-56582838 GCA_947034895.1 Rhytidiadelphus loreus
CAAAACAAGTGTCCACTTCATTTTTGCAAGAAACACATTTACGGCTGAACATCCTTTTACTAAAATGATTCTCAGTCACTCATTAATTCTTGGATTGATATGAAAATTTAGCCACACAACCTAGACTAGTAGGCTCAACTTTTCCAACAAAAAAATATTGAAAACGGACCTTGTATGAAGAAGTTATAAGCCGCCAAAGTTCACTCTGATCGATGAATGTCGGGATTTAGAACTTCGAATTGCTCCCAAACATTCAAAACAACTTGAATTGACATGAAAATATTACCACAATAACTAGACTTCAAGGGAAACATAACCCAACAAATTTTACTGAAAAAACTTAGAATGAAGGAGATAGAAGCCCCCAAAGCTGCAGCTAGCAAATGCAATTTGGTGAACTCAAATTGAACTTGTGAACTTCGATTGGCTCCCAAAAAATCAGTATAACTCGGATTGATCTAAAAAATTTATCACACAAATTAGAAAAGAAAGAAAAAAATTTCTAACAAGTTTTATTGAATTTGGAAATTAGATGCAAAAGTTACAGTACTTTGAATTAAACTTCAAAGTATGTGAATTCAATGCTTCACTGCTTGTTTTTGGTCCCACCATATCTTTTTTCAGACTGCACGTGTGTGGATTTTGCAAGGCCTAGGATCACAAATAGGTGCCTATAGTAAAATTCTTTGGAAATTCATAAGTAATTCATAAATGTTCAGAAAAATATGAAACCACTTGTGTTAGATTTTGCATCAATTTTTCTTCAAGTGAAAATATTTTCAGACATCTGAAAACCATCAAAAAGGCCCAGCAATCCTTAAAGTGACAATTTATGAGCACACTACCTTAAGGTAGAACTGCTTATCACCACCTTGATTTGCAATCTAAATATTTCGGGGCCAATTCCACTAGGAGCACATATTTTATAGAGGTGTGCGCTTGTTTCATGAATCAAACCCAAGTGGAGTTATAGTTTTTCGATTAAAACTATAATTTTTGTGAATTTTTGAAGTAATCATTCTAAAATTACAGAACCACAAGTAGACTAGAGTCATAAATGCCCTATCAACAATCCATAACTGTCCTTCTGTGAATCCATTACCACTTACATATCCACCAATTAAGGGCTGACACATTAACCCATGTCTACATTAAAGCCATAATCTAATCTAATTTTGTTAGAATCTTAAATGATTTAAGATATTTCCTAGACATATTTGGATGGAGCAATGAACAGAATTGGGGCCAAATAGTAGAGAACGGAATTGGGAAGCCTTAAACAACAAGTTGGTCACCATGGAAATCAGTTGTTTTGGAACAATGTAAATTGTTGGCTTAAAAAAATGCAAAAGTACTCATTGGAAGTCAAACTACTGTAAAAGACCTTCACTTTTCACACTAAATTTGGAAGATGAATAGTGTAATTGCACTTTTGTCTTGCTTGGAGAGATTCTTTGTCATTCATCGGCCAAAAAACATCCTCCGCGTTGTTTATGGGTTAACCCCTAAATGCCCAAGGCCTGTTTTGAACTTCTTGAAATTTGCTCTAAATTGAACAAAATGCCAACATTTTGATAAGTTGTATCAGTTTTTTTTGAATTGTAACCGCACAAATTCAAACTACACATGTTAGAGATCTCATAGGAAAAGTGAACACAAAAATATAACTTATGGAGTGAAAGATTAGAATGTTTGACCATGAGGGTGTTAAAACTGCAAAAGTAATGTGAAGTCTTTCAATCCTTTTTTCACAAGTCAAATCTAAAAATCTGGTGACCAAAAAAATATAAAGTTAAAGGGCCTAACATGTATAACCCCAATCAATTTATGGCTTCTCAAAATCTACTCCATAATTTTTTTAAGTGAATTTTGAATGTGATTTTTACTCCAAGATCTAGTGTATTTGAGGCTCATTTCCAAGAGCTCTCAACACTATGGGAAGCCAAGATTGCAATGGGTACCCTTGCACAAAATCTTGAATAGAAAAATCACTATCATTTATTTTCAAGATCAGATTCTTGATGCTAAAACTAGACTTCAAGAAGAACTTTTCAAAAATATAAAATACTAAAAATAGCAACTTGGTTAGGATTTTATTTAACTTCAAAGTTTTGCAAACACTAGATTTGGGTGCCTCGGACATTTAAGGGTTAACTCAAAATTCCAAAATGAAATGATTGAATTAATTCCATATATAAATCCTAATTGCGATGGCCAAGATCACCAAGGACGATGTAATCAATGGCTACATTATTTTCTTAGATTGACAGCATTGGAGGGGGGGATAGATTCAACAATGGACATTCATCATCAGAGATTTCTAAAAAATATATCAATGATGAGGGGAGAGGGTCACTTTCAATCACTAGATTTGTCGGCTCAAATATTTGGAGCTAGAGGGGCAGGTAGGGATGGAATATTTTGGTGTAACTTAGGGCCTCTCATACATGTATATGGGTGGGAAAACTTCACATGGGGTGCTACAGGTGCAAGTAGCAATTGCACTTTCATGTTGAACCGGTGGGTGGAAAATGATACAACAAGAATTCCGTATATAGTAGATTCCCTCGAGACTGACTAGTCTCCACCAATGGGATTGTCCATCAATATTAGTAAAACATGGAGTCCTTGTTTTCCGCTTACCAGTGATCAACAAGATAGTCAAACGAGCTTCTTATGTCTTATTACTTCAATTAATACAAAACTTGCCTACTCAACTCACATGTAAGTTGACCTTTAGAGGAAGTAGAAAAAGAAGAAGGAAGAAACGCATCATTCCTTGTGGATATTCTCACCAAACATTTTTTTGGATTTTTTGAAGACTTTTGCTCATGTGGAGATTAAACCCTAAAGGACCAAACTATATTTTTTGACTACATAACAATTTGGGGTAGCTCACTATGAATGGAATTTTTTTTTCTTCAAAATTTTCACACCACATGTACTCAAGGAGTAGTTTTAAGACCCAAGAAATTTCATAACTTTTGACTACATGGTTAAGAAGTTATTGTATGATACGTAGTTTTCATTGCTTAGCAGACAATCTGGGAAGCTAAAAAATCTTCTTTAAAAATCATTTTTTTAAGAAATAAAATGTTGAATTGGTTTTCTAAATTTATACATATGTGGAAAGCTTTGAATCATTCCATTTTAATTAATGAGATGAAAGTTATGATGAATTTTTGTTGTGGATAGTTATGGAATCCCTGCTCTAAAATAAACTTTGAAATCCTTTATTTAACTCAATTCTCAATTTTTTTGGAAAAAATAAAAACAATAGGTGTAGATTATTTATTACAATGTTACAACCATTGGGATTGGCATTTTTCAAGTCCATAAATAAGTTGTTAACAATTTAGTATTTTGAATCATTCTCTACATCTTTCTACTTATTATTTTTTTCTTGTATGTTGTACAATTCTAAATGATCTAAATTTTTTCAAGCATGTAGCCAACTTTCCTTGAAGAATTAATCCAAAGAATTACAATCATATTGAACATTTTTTTATACAAATGTGACCTTGTGAAGTGCAGTTGCCCGTTTTTTCCTAGGGCCAAAGAAAGGATTTTTGTCACTTCAAATGCTATTATATTGCAACTACATAGTAGAAATTTCTGAAAATTTTCCCACATCTTCTCAAAGTATCATGCTACAAAATCCTACAATTACATGTGTCCAAAAATGTTTTTTTTCCCTAAAATTTGATACTTGTACTAGAAATGGCATTTTTGGAGCATTTTTGGTAAAACATAGTCAAAAACCTCTAGGAGTTAAGATGAAGGGTGGACTTCTATGCACCTAAAATTGGTCAAAATTTTCTTAAGCACTTTGGAATTCTATATGGAAGTGTGCAAATGTTGCAAGAGAAAAATTGGAATTGTTGGTTGACAATTTTTTTTAGAAAAGTTGAGTTTTTGACTTCTTGGCAAACTATTTTAAACATCAAATTTGAATTTTGGTTGCTTTTAGTTTGACAGCAAGTCAAAGCTACTTCTAAATGTACTTTCACCCTACTTACAAAGAAATGAAAGCATCATGAAACTCAATGAAGACAATTTGGATTGTAGAAATCTTGATTTTTTTTAAATCTGATTTTGACACAACATGAAAGTTCACTCTAAATGCAAGATGAAGACGCCTATTTATGCTATTTTAAACTACATCAATCCATTTGGATTACATGGTTCATTATAATAAGGAACATTTGGCAAATTTCCAACCTTGGCTCAGATGGAATTGGTGAAATGTTGCTCCACAAAATCTAAAGAAAATGGAATCTTCACTACAAAATCAAGTTTTTCAAAACTAGCAGTCCAGTCTCTAACTAATTGTTTGCTAATCTAAGGTAGGTCCATTGAATTCAAAATTTGAACCTAAATATGTTTGAATGTAAAAAATGTACTTGTTTTAGAATAGTAATCTACCATTGACAAGGAGATTTATTGTCTTTTCAAAGTGAAAACAAGATTTTTGTTCTAAAATTTATGCTAAATATACATTCAATCCTATTGAAGTTCAAGCACTTATTTCAATACGCCAACTCTATCTTCACTCAAGTATATCAAATTGAAGTATAGATGTCATTCTCTCCCTTTATTCCATAAACACAATTTATCTATAGACTAGTTATAAGTCTAGATCAAGGGGTGGGAGTGGGGTGAGGGTGGCCTTTTCATGATACTATTTTTTCATTTTTTTGTTGGCATTGCAATATGTACCCTTGAAATGCAAATGGATGAGAAAAAACATCCATTATGTACATTGAGATGCTTAAAGACTAAGGTTGCTAACCTTGTAATGGCAAGGAGAATTTGAGGGTGGATTCAACCATTCATACCTTGAAATGCAAGTTGATCAAAAAAATCATTTTTTTGTACATTGAGTTGCTTAAAAGATTAAAGGTGCTAACCTTGTAAAGGCAAAGGTAATTTGAGGGTGGGCTCAACCATTAATTGTGCAATTACCATCCAAAAGTTGGAAAGGTTTTTTTTCTTGTACTACTACAAATCGGGTCTAATTCTAAACACTTGAATTGCCACTACTACTAGATTGTCATATTTTAACCCCTTTAAGGACATACATTTCAAGCTTCAAAAATATCCAATATGATTGGTTTTATTTGAATAATACTCCTTTTGTCTAAAAGTGATCTTGTTAGCATTAATTTTCTGTCCCAAAATGATCTTCTAATTGTACTTTGTGACATTGCAAATTAATCAAATTCGGCTTTTGATTGTTATCTAGAATCAACAAAATAATTTCAAATAGTAATTTACCGGCTACATCCATGCAATTGTCAATCAAAAGACAATTGGAAATGGCTGAAGGGGTCAATCAACATTGTTTAATCTTATTTTTTACATATCTTTGAGTGTTGCCCAATTAAAGGAGATGAAGCCTCAAATGAAGCTTTTGGAGGCAGAATAGGAGTTTACATATGGTCTTTGGCCATACTAACTACCTACAAAATGATGACTTCACACTCAACAATTAAGCATACCTTGGTCTTTCCATGAAAATACCTCCAAAATTCCGCTTTTAGTACTTCAAAATTGCACTTTGAAAAGGGCTATGAAACTCAAAGTTGCTAGGACAATAGGAGTGCATTGAATTCTATTTATAGTGCAAAACAAGTTTTAAAAATGTTATTTTCAAGCCTTAACCTCTAAACATTACAGACTATGTTTCCACCAAAACTGCTCCAAAACTATCATTTCTAGGACAAGTATCAAATTTTAGAAAAAAAACATTTTTAGAAACAAATAACAATATGATCTTGTAGTACACTGGTTTGAAAATATGTGGAAAAAATTTCAGAATTTTCCATTGTGTAGATTGCAAGATATTATCGTTTGAAGTGACAAAAATCTTTTTTTTGGCCCTGTAAAAATACATGCAGCTGCACTTCACAAGGTCACATTTGTATGAAAAAACGTCCAAGATGGTGGTTACTCTTTGGATTCATTCCTCAAGGCAAGTTTTCTACATGCTTGAAAATTTTCAGATCAATTTAATTTGTACAACATATAGGAAAAAAATAATAAATATAAATAAGTAGAGAATGTTTAAAAATACTAAACTGTTAAAAATTTATTTATAGAATTGAAAAATGCCAATTCCAATGGTTGTAATGTTGCAATAAACAATATATACCTAATGTTTTTATTTTTTTCCAAAAACATTTAAAATAGAGTTAAATAAAGGACTTCAAAGTTTATTTTAGAGTAGAGATTCCATAACTATCCATTTACTAACCCAAAGTGAAATTCCTCATAACTTTCATCTCATTAATCAAAATGGAATGGTTCAGAGCTTCTCACATATATATAAATCTAGAGAATCAATTTAAAATTTAAAATTAAAAAAAAAAGTGATTTTCAAAGAATTTTTTTTTCTACTTGGATTGCCTACCGAAAACTGAAAATTACATATCATGCAATAAGTTTTGAATCGTGTAGTCAAAAGTTATGAAAATTGTTGGGCCTTAGAGTTACTCCTTGGGCACATGTTGTGTGGAAATTTCGAAGAAAAAAAATAAAAATTCCATTTGTAGTGAGCTGCCCAAAATTGCTATGTTGTCAAAAACTCAGTTTGGTCCTTTAGGAGGTAATCAAGAACATTTTGTCCAATGGGAAAATTAAATTGGGACAAAGGGAGTATACTTTAGATAGAGTTGAATTTCATACTACCACTGATGATGAAGAATATTGCATATGTTGGTCAAAAATTAAACAAGAACTAATGAAAGGAAGACCCTCTACAATCCACTCTAAAGTCCTAAATTATAGTTGTTATACACTCTTTCTGTAAGATTTGAGTGTATTGCATTTATTTGAGTACTACAAATAGATTTAGTCACCTTGTGATAAGAAGTGTTTATGAGAAAACGGTCAAGCAACTCAGTGATATGTTTTCGGACGAATGCCATTGTTAGTCAACACATAAAAATCAATAAATATCAATATAAGGTCTAAGACATTGTTTGCTTTATTTTAAGGATTTAAACTTATATAGAATGTCAATTTTGATTTATCACAATAGAGTTGTGGAGAAATCACAAGAATAACTCCCTTGAAATAAAAAATTTATAATATGTTGAATTTCTCATGTAATTTCAAAATGGGAGATTATATACAACCATGACAATCCAAACTTGAATGGATATTGGGTTATTTGTTGTCATGGATACAATGTTATCTATTGTCAAGTGTATGCATAAATGAATTTTTGTTGATAACAAACTAACAATGGTTAGCAAATGAGATTGGAATAAGAATACTAAAAGCATGCTTACATGTGAGTGCAGTGGACGGCTTTGTATTAATTGAAGTAATAAGACATAAAAGGCTCTACCGATTGTTTTGCCAATCATTGGTAAGCGGAAAAGCAAGACTCCATATTTCATCAATATTGGTGGACAACCCTATTGGTAGAGATTGGTCAATCACAAAGGAATCACTACATATGGAATTCTTATTGTATCCTTTTCCACCCTTCAAGTCCATATGAAAGTGTAATTGATACTTGGACCTATAGCCTTCCATGTAAAGTTTGACTACTCATCGATACATATAAGGAGACTCTAAAGGGTTACCTTTCACATTGGAATAAAATGTTCCATTAGTGTTGAAAATAAATAAGGACACTGAAAGTTTTGGTATTGTCTTGTTATAACTTTGTCATACATCTGGATTGCATGATACTTAATGCTGAGAGGGGAATTAGGGGGAGCAGTTACACATCTTGTGCAGTTACGGTGGTTAGCTTTCAAGACGCTCTTCGTTTCCTTTAGAAGCCAGTGACAGGTCTGTGTTTCTCACCTTGCATTCTGTTAATATCATAGACTGTTGCAAACTCTCGTTCTTTGTCTCGCAGTGTGATTCTCAAGTGCGCTACTGATGATTATATAGTTTGACTAATTGATTGACGTTCCGGGTAAGGGAGGGGAACAATGGAAGGAAGGGACTCTTATAGGACAAATTGTAGAATGATGATGTATGGAGCTGGAAAGTGAGACTAGAGCATCGACAACAGATTTGTGGCAAGTTCTGATAAAATGCGAGGTCTTGAATGTCCACGCTCCGGGCCCGACAAGCTCCCAAACCACGGATCGGATGTTGCGCTGCAACTACTTTCCTAGGTATCGTTGGGATTTTGAAATGCGGGTAGTCTAGGATTTCGGTACTAACTTGGGTGATGTGTGTAGGGCGCCTGACAACAAGGTTGCTGACCTCGTAAGTGAGAATCAATATGGATCCAAAAAGACTGGTTGAGGATGCAGGATCATAGGCAATGGAAGGGTCGGGTTCAGAAGTTGCGGCATTTATCCAACAGCAAGTCCACGCTGTCTTTCAAGCTACGCTTCTACACCTCATTCGACAAATTTTGGAGAAGGTGGTGGTGCCTCCATCGCTAGGATCTCCCTCAATGGCTACAAGAGCTTCAAATTGTATCCACGAGCAAAGCGAGGATCATGACTATAAAGTGGCAACACTTGAGAAGTTTTCGGGAAAGAAAGGTGGAGAAATATACAAGTGGTTTGCTCAACTTAGGTTGGTATTTCGAGATAGACCCTGGACCTATTGAACAGACGTGGATAAAATTACTTATGTACTTTCATATTTAACGGGTGCGGCTCAAAATTAGGCAATGCCAGTCTTACAGGCTTTGGACGAGGGACGTCACCATGAGTTATTAAATTATGATGTGTTCCAAGATGCAATGATTGCAGTGTATAGTGATATTGATTGACGAAGCAACCCTGAGGACAAATTTGGAAAGCTCCAATAGACCGGATCAATTGCGACTTATATTTCTATGTTTAATGAGCATGCGACACAAGTGGATTGGAATGAGACAAGTTTGATTGCATGTTTTCGGAGCGGACTCAAAGTCTTGGATTCGATTGCAACCGCGGAAACACAACCACAGAGGCTTCAAGAATGGATGGTAATGTCCTCTCAAATCAATAAACGCTTGTGGACACAATGCCAAAATCAACTTCCCACCACTTATGATTCAACCCCAAAGAATCATGTTGGTCAATTTCAAACAAATTCGGGAAGTTCAGGACCAACGCCAATGGAACTGGATTCAATTGGTGTAACGACTGCACTGGCAAAGACGACTGCTAAGCAGTTGGAATTTTAGAAACAAGGAAGATGTTGGGTGTGTGGTCAATTAGGCTACGTCCGTACAAGGTACCCAATCAATCTTTCTAAAACTCTATCTCTAGCAGTTCTAGGGAGGGATGATGAAAAAACAGAAGAATTGGAAAAAGGGCATGCTCGGGACGAAGGTCACCACTTTGGTATCCGGACACACCACAAAGTGCGGTGACCAATGGTTCGCAATTTGAGTTTGAACCATAGTATTCTTCAGCTTCATTATTTATACCTACATGCAATTATGGATCCATGCGTGCATCTCACATTAGATGCAACCATTAATTCGTTACCAAATACTACTTTAATTGGTTGACTCCGGGGCAACTAGGATATTCATGCGCCCTTTATTTGCTTGTTAGTGTAATGCCAAAATTAAACTTAAGATGTTTCCACAAGAAGTTCGGGTGATTGATGGTTGAATCATCAACTCAAGATCAATCACCCATAAGGCTGTAGTGAAACTAGAAGTGGGGAGTCACTGAGAGAGGTTGATGGCAGACATCACCAATACGGGGCACTACCCCTGCATCCTGGGAACACCATGGTTGGTATGTCATGATCCAACAATCCAATGGTTTAAGGGGGAGGTACTGTTTAACCCCTAAGCGTTAGAGACTTTGTTTTCATCAAAATTGCTCCAAAACTGCCCTTGCATTTACAAGCATCAAATTTTAGATGAAAAACATTTATAGACAAATGTAACCGTAGGATCTTGTAGTAAAATAGTTAGAGAAGACATGGAAAAAATTTCAGAACTTTCCACCCTGTAGATTGCAAGATATTAATGTTTGAAATGACAAAAATCTCTTTTCTGGCCTTGTGAAAATATGGACAGCTGATCTTCTCAAGGTCACATTTGTATGAAGAAATGTCCAAAATGGTGGTTACTCTTTGGATTCATTCCTCAAGTCAAGTTGTCTACATGCTTGAAATTTTTTAGATCATTTGGAGTTGTACAACATATAGGAAAAGAATAGTAAGTAGAAAGAAGTAGATAATGATTAAAAATACTAAATTGTTAACAATTTATTTATAGAATTGAAAAATGTCAATCCCAATGGTTGCAATGTTTAAATAATCAATTAACACCCATTCCTTTTATTTTTTCCAAAAATATTTAAAATAGAGTTAAATAAAGGACTTCAAAGTTTATTTTAGAGTAGAAATTCCGTAACTATCCATAAACTAACCCAAACTAAAATTCCTCATAATTTTCATCTCATTAATCAAAATGGAATGATTTAGAGCTTCTCACATATATATAAATCTAGAGAATCAATTTCAAATTTTAATTTTTTTTGAAATTGATTTTCAAAGAAGTTTTATTTTTTGCCCGGGCTACCTGGTGAACACCAAAAATTACATATCATGCAATAAGTTTTGAACCATGTAGTCAAAAGTTATGAAAATTGTTGGGCCTTAAAGCTACTCTTTGTCTCCATATTATGTGAAATTTTCAAAGAAAAAAAAGAAAGACTCCGTTTGTAGTGAGTTGCCCAAAATTGCTATCAATGTTGCCAAAAAACGTTGTTTGGATGTTTAGGGGTTTAATTCTACATATTGCTACGGAAATTGCTCGTAGCTCCCGGGGGACAAGTAGGAGGCAACCGACGAAAAGGTCAACCCTCGACAGACGGAGAGTCCCATCAGGGTGTCAACCTGGACAAAAGTTGTAGCGGGCGAAAAAGCTGACCCTAGGCAGGCGAAGAGCCTAGTCGCATCAACTTGAGCAGACGTTGCAGTGTTCGTCCCAAGAAATCGGAAAATGGGAGACGGTGTTTTGGTGGGGCTAGTCCACTCGGCTCTTTGTACTCCACATGTCATTATGAGGTAGGAGGAACAACAAGACCAAGCGGCGGCGAGGCCTCTCAACCAATCTGAGCACATGGGGAGGACATTCCCCACGTTTTAGCAACCCACGTGCGGCGGAAAAAGTAATACAAGTAATACACCTTAATTTTTTTTTTTTTTCAAAAAACAAATTATGGATAGATTTTACTACTTTAGAAGTTTATGTTTTGAATTATTGGTATTTTTTTATGCTAAAAGTAATTATTTATAAATTTTTGAAGAAAAAAGATACATTGTAAAGTTGAAAATAACTTTCACACCTCTATATTATATAAGAAAAAAAGGGTTGAAAAATGAAAAAAAAATTCTATAGAATAGCTTTCTATTGAAAGTTTATTTGGATTGAATATCAATGCAATAGTCATCTTCATGTGAGCTCTATAAATATTTTAGTTGGAGAACATGCTATTTTAGTTCATTTTTCAACCCTTTCTAGACAATATATCTTATGTTATTTGGAATTAAAAATTTTGTCAATAGAAACCTTTAATCATTGTTAAACAAAGCTCAAAATTTTAGGATGAAATTATAGTTTATTCAAGGTGTATTATATGTATTACTTTTTCCGCCGCCACATGTGGGTACCCCAAATGTAGTGAGAGTGTCCTCCCCATGTCTGAGCAGGGCTCAAGCATCCACGTGTCGAAAGTACCTAAGATGATAGCACCCAAGCATACGCTAATCTCTGTAGCAACATTCTGATTATCAGCTAAAGGAATTGAATTATATACATTACAAGTATTGGAGTTGTTTGGCACAAATGAAGATCAAAAAGTTACCAAAGATAAAATCCCTATGGAATATCAAGATATGCAAGAGACCTTCAATGAGGAGGCCTCCAACGAGTTACTCGATCATGGTGTGTCCAACATGAAAATCGAATTCAAGAAAGGCCAATAACCACGAAATACAGGCCTAAGACCCATGTCTTTAGTGGAGTTAGAAGAACTCTGTAAATACTTGGAGGAGAATTTAGGAAAAAAGATGGATTAGGTGGTCCAAGTCCTCAGTCTCCACCCCCATTGTATTTGCTAAAAAGAAAGCTGAAACGATTTGAGTGTGCATGGATTATCGAAATCTCAATCGTGTCATACTAAGAAATTGATACCCATTACCATTAATCGTCGAGCTCATTGACCATTTATTGGGAGTCAATTTTTTTGCAAAACTAGACATTTGACAAGCATACCATCAAATAAGGATGGTTGTTGGTCACAAATTTAAAACAACTTTTAAAACACACTACGGTCTTTTTGAGTATTTGGTGATGTTGTTTGGCCTAACTAATGCTCTAGCTCAATTTTAAGCATATATGTAGTATATTTTCAATGATCTTTTGGACATCTCAATGGTGATTTATCTTGATGACATACTTATCTTCTCAAAAAATTTGATGGAACACCAAGAAGTGGTAAAAAAAGCTCTTTGATGATTACATTGACACGGCCTTTATGCTAAAGCCTTAAAATGTCAATTTTATTGTATCTTTGTGGAGTTTCTAGGAATGATTGTCTCGGGAAAATGATTGGAAATGTGTCTTGACAATATTCAAGCAATATAAGAATGGCCATCTTCCAAAACAATAAAAGAGGTCCAAGTATTCTTAGGCTTTGCAAATTTTTGTCATCGGTTTATTTGGGATTATTCCAAATTATGATACCACTCACAACATTGACACAAAGGACCAACAATTTGAATGGATTTCTTCGACGCAAGTAGCATTTGAAGAGCTCCGATCTCGTTTCACCTAGGCCCCGGTATTATTACATCCCAACTTCGACCAACCTTTTATCGTGGAGATGGACGTGTCTGACATTGCAATAAGGGGCATCTTCTCACAACATGGGGAGGATGGGCATCTCCATCCCTGCGCTTATTGTAGCTCCAAGATGACAATAATTGAACAAAATTATAATATCTATGATAAGGAATTACTTAGCATTGTTCTAGCTTTCCAAGATTGGTGAGTGTACCTCGAGGGATCTCCACACCAAGTTCGAGTAATTTATGATTATAAAAATCTTGAGCAATTCCTTATTACGAAGCAACTTAACTGTCGGCAAGCTCGATGGTCTGAGTTACTCTCAGCTTTCGATTTGATTATCCAATATAGACTGGGATCACAAAATGGACGAACAAATATGCTCTCTAGGCGGACCGATATCTAGAAAGACATTGACAACAATTCCAAACCTTTATTACAACTAGCAATGTTGGAAATATGCGATCCTGTTTGGAATGATGTAGAGATTCTTCAGTATATAAGGGAAACAACCATAGAGGATAAACATCTTCAACCAATTTTAGCACTTTTTAAGGAGCCTAGCCGATCCCCAATAAACATTCGACAACAATTACAAGATTACAAGTTCAATAATGGAATACTCTATTACATAGATAAAATTATGGTCCTCGACAATGAAGAAATACAACTCCACATATTGTGGTCACGGCACAATACTCCCCTTGCAAGTCATTTAGGCCGAGCTAAAACGCTAGATTTGGTAACAAGAACCTTTTACTGGCCGACCTTGCATCAATATGTTCACCGATATGTAGATGGTTGTGGTTTATGCCAAAGATCAAAATCCACACGACACAGGCAATATGGTTTGCTAAAGCCAATTCCAGTGGCAGAAACACTGTGGAAACGAGTCACCATAGACTTTATCGTCAAATTACCCAAGAGTGCATGTTTCGATGCTACTATGGTGGTGGTGGATAAAAATACGAAATTAGCCCACTTTATACCAATAAACGAAACAATTGATTCCAAAGGCATGGCCACCCTATATCTTCGTCATGTGTGGAAACACCATGGTCCACGGGACACCGGATGAAATAATTTCGGATCGAGGCTCAGTGTTCATATCAAAAATTGGAGTTGAAGTTTTTGGGACCTTTCTCCATTACTAGTTAAATTATTGGAGTTAGTATATCAGCTACAACTCCCCAAAACGCTCTGAATTCACAATGTATTCCACATAGCACTTCTTGAACCATATTGCTAGCAGGGGATATTGAATGGAAAGTTCGCAGTATATTAGACTCTCGATTTAGTGGTTGGGGGAGGAAACTTCAATACTTGCTTTCATGGCAAGGTTATGGACAAGACCAAAATTCGTGGGAATTCGCAAGACATGTGCAGAATGCTCCTAAAGTTGTTAAGAAGTTTCATCATGGACACCCTAATGCCCCGAGACCACAGAATAGAATCTCGAAAGGAAATAATGTTATAACTCCGTTATACATCATTCTGGACTGCGTGGTACTTAATGCTAATAGGGGATTAGGGGGAGTGGTTACACATCCTGTGCGGTTACAGTGGTTAGCTTTCAAGACGCTCCTCGTTTCCTTTAAAGGCCAGTGAGAGGGTTGTGTCTCTCACCTCGCATTTTGTTAATATCATGAACTATTGCAGACTCATTCTCTAGCTCACAATGCGATTCTCGAGTGAGCTACTGATGATTATATAGTTTGACTAATTGCTTGACGTTTCGGATAAGGGAGGGAACAATAGAGGGAAGGGACTCTTGTAGGATGAATTGTGGAATGATGATGTATGGAGCTGGAAGGTGAGACTAGAGCGTCAATAGGAGATTCATGGCAAGTTTTGATATGTCTTTAACCCTCAGAATGTTGGTTTGATCACTATAGAAATCATGCTTTTGGATACAATGTGAATTATTTGTTTAACCCCTAAAAGATTGAATGCCCATTGAATGTATGCAGGCAATCTTGGGTAGGTGACTATGACGTCATTTTTGATGGATGTTCTTCAAGTTTTGACAAAAGGTGTGAATATGTACCCTTTGCATAGGAATATAATTGTTTTCCAATTAGGTGCTTGGATCAAAAGTTATACTACCATGAACTTTTGGGATAGCTTAGGAAACTTTGGGCAACATGCACTTTTCCTATAATTTTGATTTTGTATAGGTCTGTAATTTACATAATACAAAATGCAAATGTCCCCAAAAATAACAAGGTGTAGTGTAAAATTTTTACTCTAAGAGTTAAGTCCACTAAGCATGTTGGACAAGATTAAAAAAAAACTTTTTCTTCTAACTTCAAACATTATAATCTTTCAATCCGTGCAGTCAAAGTTTCTGAAATTTTTCCCACATTCCCATAGTAGTCTAGCACAAGTTTGTGTGGTTGAATTTAAAATAATTTTTTTTTTGTATTTTTTTCTCACTACCTTAAAAAAGTGGTAGTTCTTTACCATTTGTGCCCAAAGTGTGTCAATCCTTAAGGGGTTAAAAAAACTTGAGCACTCATTGGAAATCAAACTATTATGCAAGATGGTCCGAGATGACCCTAAACTACTAGGTGATGGTAGTGAGGTACCCAAACCGAATGGCACGGTTGCGGGTTCAATACCTGGTGGCAACAAGTTCTTTACCTAGCGTGAAATCAACCTCTCCTCTTGATAGAAAACCCTTGCAGTGTGTTTCCTTAACACGCTTGTGTCAAAAACAAACAAACAAACAAACAATTATGCAAGACCTCCCCTTTTCACACAAAATTACAAGGCCAAACATCTACACTTCTCTCTTACATAGAAGGATTCTTTGTCATCCATTGGACACTTTTAACCCTGCCAAGTTATTACATGTTTCACTCAGCAAGCCAAGGTGTTAGAAGCTTATGACTCAAGAACTTTGGAACAAACATGACACCAAATCAGAAAAAGCGAGGAAACACTGTCCAAAGTAAACGTAAACCAAATCAAGCATAATAAGACTCGTACCTGATTGAAATCCAGAATATATGAGAAGCCGGAGATCATCAAAGTTTAGAATGATTACTCCGCCAAAGACTAAAATGTGCTGAAGCTTTTGAACTGCAGACATTAATTCAATGTATAGAGTAGTATAAAACATGACCTCCATGATACATGTTGTACATGTGGACTCGAAGAAAGTCAAGTGACGCTGTTCACGCCCAAGATTGATTTAGAGTAAAAAATGTCATCTAATGAGGTGCTCAATGAGAGAACTTGCCCCTTGACTCCTGTGAACCTAGTCCTAACTCGATGTCATTGCCTTGAGATTGCTCCTGTTTAATAGAATTTTCTCGTGGTGTCAATGCATTACGGTTGGAAGAACCTACAGGTGAGCTCAACGACTTAGGAATACTGGAAGAAGGCCGTGAAAATTCCAACTGAAGAAGCAATGAATTAGTCATTACACCCAAAGAGCTTATACCCATGAGTGCACCCGCAATCGAGGGAGTGAGCATGATATTTGCTGAAGGCAGAAGAGCACCGGCAGCAAGTGGTAGTCCCACCTGGTAATCAGAGATCATGAGTTAATGATGTCTAAAAGTTCTTGAAGCAGTCAAATTTGAATGAAAACTCACTTATACCGCTTGCACACACTAAGAACAGCGAAAGATCCTCTAAGAAACAAACGAGATTCCAGAATCGGAACTACCAAGCTCACATCGTAGCTCGAAGGATCAGAATCGACCAGAATCGCTGATTAAAGTACAATCACGGATGAATCAACTTACAATGTTGTACATGAATGCCCACCAAAGGTTCTGCTTGATCTTCTTGAGCGTTACCCGGCTCAACTCTATAGCATCAACAACCTGTCCAATCCCAAAGATACAACTTAAATAGTCCATAAGCATTGCGTAAGACCAGCAACATCAAATCAAACCCGGGCATGAAATCTATGACTTCATGAGTTAAGAAAAAAAGAACGCTCATTTTGCAAAATGAGATTGAAGATTACTCCCTAAATGTCCAAAATAGTAATAGAAAGTTCACTTTAGAATCTAGTAGTTGGTTTTAGTAACTCCCAAAGCATATTTTCATCATCCAAAATGTTGAATATAATTTCTTCTTGCTACTGAAACATTTTCTTACCTTGGAATTTCCTAAGTGATTCATTTCAACTCCTACAAGTATGGAAGCAGCTACTTTTGGAAATTTGGGCACTTAAGGCTAAGACGAAAAAACCCCGAAATCCAAAATGATACAAACCTGACTGAGCTTATCTCCCATAAGAACTACTGAAGCCACTTCGCTGGCGGCTCCGACTCCACCGGCCATAGCAATGCCAACGTGAGACTGAGCTAACGCTGCAGCATCGTTGACGCCATCCCCAACCATTGCCACTTGTCTGTTCTCTGCTTGCAATTTCCTTACGAAGTCCGCTTTTCCGGATGGCTTCACTCCAGCATACACCTGTGCCAAACAGTCCAGGTTTAGTCATGTTCAAAACTGAGTGACCTAATTGGCACGAACTTGTGTGGGCGGGCCAGAAGGGATTTGGAGAGGAGCAGATGGAAATGTTCTCTAATCAGTACTGCCGAATGTGTCAGTAAAAAAGAGTGGCGCACCTGTTCTCGATCTATGCCGACTTTTGCAGCCACAGCTTCGGCAGCCTCCTGTTTATCTCCGGATAGCATTGAGGTTTTCATGCCCATCCGATGAAGCGCAGCAATGGTAGCCTTCGCATCATCCCTCAGTTCATCAATCATTGTGACAGCTCCCACAAGCTTATCATCCACACCTATCAGAAATTCTCAAGTCAGGTTGTGCACGAATCTGGTATCAAAATAGCGAACTTGCCCACTTTGCCAGAAAGGAATTCAAGAGAGCAATAGTTCTCATCTTCAAGCATGCGGCATCTTCTTAAACCACTAGTAGAAAACACACCCGGAGAGGTATTCTAGAAAAAACTAGTTGCGTGTTACAATTGACAGGGTTTATGTTGAAAACTGCCTTAAATGGTATGGAATTGGCAGGGTTTAATGTGGCTAGGCTTTCTAGAATACCGACTGAAGGTTTCTGCAAGTAAAAATTACAATCGAAACATCACAAGCATTTAAAAAGACTCCATATAGCAAAACCAAGAACAAAATCGTCTTTCGCACCAGTGAAGCTCAAACGGATGATAACGGGTGTTTGAGCACGGATCTACGTGAACTTACCCACATAGACAACAGTTTGCCCTTGCATCGCAGCCTCTGTAACTTCAGGCGCAACTCCTTCCACTCCAGCTCTACAAATAACTCAAACCCAGCCAGAGGGTTAAGATTATTATAAGCCTCTTTGCATAACCCTTATGACCAAGCATTATGTGGATGCTTGATGATCAATCCCAAATTTTGACCTTGAGGATGAATTCTCATGCCATCAAGCACAAGTAAAAATGCATAGTTTCATTAATCTTTCATGACCAAATTCTGCATGAAAGTGTCGTTTGACTTTTCTCCTCGAAGTGTTAGGTTAGGATTCACCTAAAAGACCGCAAGCAAAAACAGTAGAATCAAATCATGCATATACATCCTGGGAAAAAATACCAATCACAGTGGACATGCACGACTGTAGTAGCAGACCTCTGAAGCCATTCCAACGTGCCCACGGTTACTAGCTTCCCTTCAACAACAGCTTTCGCTCCACTGCCTGGTTCCTGCTCAAACGTAGACTCTTGTACCTGGGAAACGTACAAAACATTGAGTAGAACAGAGAGACGTCGAAAGCTTTCGAAAAATGAATCATAGTTTGATATTTCAGCAATCATAGGATAAGCAGGAGCTTGTTTCAATGCTAGTAACGATTATATGGTCCATAATAGATAATGAAGTATAGAAAGTCCAAAATACACTTTGCAGGCTCTACTTACACCAACTAAAAACTGGTACACTTAAGTGTTGAATGGGTCTGAGATATCCATACAGCTAAATCTTAGATAGTGGTGCATTTAAGATATCCAATTGATGTCCACCATCACTGATTATGTCTCTAATTTATAGATGTTGGTGAAACCCTGGATATAACCGTACAACACCGGTACATTTCATTCAAAATCTATGTATTAGCCCCTGGCTGGGTGGGTTTTGGTATTTTGTAACGTGTCTGTTTGTGATCATTTGTGATTGAAAGGGAGGTTCTGCCCAATGTAACCTGGTCTCTACTGTATTCTATTAATTGAAGTTATACCTAAGTGGAACTCAAAAGCGAAGCGAAGTTGACTCATGTCCAGGTTCACGTTCGTAATTTTAATTTCGTTTTATTTTTAAAAAAACAAACCAAGCCACTACATTTTAATCCAAATTTGCTCCCAGGAATGTATGCACAGCAGCACTTTCTGATGACTTCTGGGCTGGTGTCTAGCACAGGCCAAGCTAATGCACATACCTCAGCTTGGCGGCAACCAGCGTTTGTTGCTGCCTGGACCAGTGCTCTCGCAACGGGATGAGATGCTGTCCGCTCAACTCCAGCAGCCAATGTCAGCAAATCTCTCTCAGTCCAGTTGGGAGACCCCTCATCACCCGAATTGCTGCTGCAAAGCACGCTCTGGACGACAGGCCGCCCAACCGTAAGAGTTCCGGTCTTGTCAAACACAATAGTATCCACAGATGACACTTTCTCCAGGATGTCTCCGCCCCGGATAAGCAGACCCCTCCGTGCCCCAAGGGATGTACCAACCTGATGCCAGCAATTATCAACCAATACTTATTTGTAAACGACATGAACATCAAGGACTTTCAAAAATTGGGTCCTTATCAAAGTCTTCTTCGAGGCGCTAATTCAGAATATACACATAAAAAAGCATACATTGCAATCTGCAGTAGTGAACCCAACACCATCAAGATTACTGGGACTTAAAACACTTCACATTACCAGACTCAATACATGCGTAATCCTCCTAACGGCATACCAGAACGGCTGTCGGGGTTGCGAGTCCAAGGGCACAAGGGCAAGCGATGACCTGTATTGATCAGAAACACAACACACCATCGGGTCAAAATCCTACACCAAACGATATGATCCAAATATAGAATCAATAAGCAACGGCGTCCAACAACAGTTGCTTGAGGAATGACAGTGGGACTCTTGGAGCAAAACACATCATCTTCAAGAGATGATAAACAACTGCGTTTTCAGTAAAATTATACAATTTCAGAACTTTGTAGACAACATCATACAGAGAATCTTCCTCATAATTCATGAGGTCACCCTATGGTCATTTGGAGGACTCCCCCATGAATCATAGCAAGGATTCTCTTTATGACGTTGTTCAAAGGTTCCCTAAAACAATCTAAATTTTACTGAAAAACACGGATAACAAGACCCTTGACAAAGTTCTCTCGTAGTCCATTGCACAGACAGTGAAGGTCCGAAAAGTAGACATGATCTGTAAATTGATTACTGTAGCTATGGTCGGGTTTGAAACTTCCACCTACCAATACATTACAGGCCAACTGAAGCCCAAGCAAGAGTGATCCTCCAGCTGGAACAACTGCTGGAAATAAAGCAGGTCCCAATGTAGCCCAAAAAGTGAATGTAGCCCCAGACAGTGCCATGACCCCATAACAGAATCGGCCTGCAACCTGCAGGGCATGCCCGTCGTGGATACAACCAACTTCAGAAGCATACACAGAATACAACAACAGAAAAATAAAAAGAAGAAGAATTAACACAATGAGTAGAACCTTTTCACAACAAGATTGCAATACTTACGTCGAAAGACGCACTACGATTGTAACAACTACTCCGTATGATTTACAATATGACAGATAGCTCTGCTCCGAGCAAAAATATTAAGGAGTGCACCACTCAACGACCACGAGAACGGTTTCAGATAGGATTATAGAACTTGAGAGCGATTAGCCTCTGGAGTGATCTTCCTAATAGCAAGATGAAGAAAATTGTAGAGTTCATAACCATCAACAACTGAATTACTAAAAGGACCCTTGTGTACTCATAGAAACCAAGTCCATCAGAACACCCCTAAACGACCCAAATTTTCGATGTGACCATGAGCGGGATGGTCTGCATAGCCAAGGAGACATTCCAGCCTTATCACAAACCCCACTTAATTGGCTCCGTAGGAATTAGGACTCTTAAAAATGAACCCTGAAGCCGGGATTGGGGGGGCTTCAACGCATTGGACTTGGAGGGAAGAAACTCCGGACCAAGATCCAGGATATAGAACAAATTAGTCACTGAAGATAGTATATGCATGAAGCACGTTAAATCATTGAGTTGGGATAATAGAAACCAGGTATACCTTGTCAGCAAGTCGTTGCACAGGAGCTTCTCTTGTCTGAGCATCCTCTACCATACGAACAATATCACTCATTACAGTATCACCGCCCGCTCTCCGTGCTTCAACTGTCATTGTACCATTATAGTTAACAGTACCAGCGGTAACTTCATCCTGCAGAAAACCTAGCCGAGTTAAACCTTACCAATTGGAACACCATTTGCAGCAATTTCAAGTGTATACACCCTGCCAATCGTAACGCAAATAGGCTTTCTAGAACAGATTTAGGGCTTGAGTTTTCTGCGAGCGTATTCCAAGAATATCCGATTCAGGATCGCCCTTGCTAAAGGAGACGATCCAGCCCAGAACAGAGGGCAAATAATACGTACGCAAAGGCTTCAAAAGATTGAAGAGGCACGTACCCCAGATTGTTTTAAGACTGGCAGAGGCTCTCCTGTAAGACTGGACTCGTCAACAGTGCTCTTTCCGGATTTGACCACACCATCGACGGGCATTCGATCCTGTTATGGTACCACAGGTGAGTACCGATCCTCCAGAACGAATCATTCCTAGAGTATTGCTTTTTGATGAGAAAATACTACCACCACTATCCACAAGCGAATAACAATACTAACAAAAGAAAACCCCACACAACAAAGCATAAGCTCATGAGGAAATCATATACCCCGGGCAATACAACCACCGTGTCTCCAACAGATAAACTATCGCAGGGAACATTCACAGTGGATGGATGACCATCACTGTCCAGTCCCATGACCAGGCGCGCTTTTGAAGGCAAAAAATTCAGAAGAGTAGTCATATCACTGGTAGCCTGAAGCTTGGCTCGCTCCTCCACTGCTCTTCCCAGAAGCACGAAGGCTAAGAGCATCACTGGTTCCTCAAAAAATGCTTGCCACCCCTGATGAAAAATTTGACCAACGCCAATCGATTCAGAAGCAGTGAAATTAGGAACAATCCTGAAACCTGACGTTCTGAAACATGAACTCAGGAATAGCATATTGAAAGTACATGCACCACGAGAGACACAATCGGATCAAATTCTCCAGCAGCAAATAGAAGAATGACAAAAAATTATACCAATTTGGGTAAGAGAGCCGCAGCAGTGCTAACAGCGAATGATGAAACTGCTCCCAGCCCAACAAGGGTATTCATGTTGGGAGATCCCCTGCAGAGGCTCTTCCAGCCATCCACCAACAGCTTTCGTCCAGGTCCAACCAAAGCGGCCAGTGACAAAGCTGCGTGGAACCCAGTGGAGTGTAACATATGAAGCCAGGATGGACCCAATTGACCAAGAAAATGGTGACTGTGGCCCACCAAGCAAACTGCAGCAAGAGTCCATGCAACTGCTAGCCTCCGTCCTGCACAAGTAGGCGCACTTTTAATCGAGAATCTAAATGGCAGGAAAATAGTTTCATATACTACACAACTTCAGGAAACCCGCTCAAAACTTTGGCGACTTGAATTAGCACTCCTACTTAGCTCGGGCACTGCAAAGCCTTAACCCCGCAAGGACCGAGAACGCATAGACAGTTATAAACGACCAATTCGATTAATCATATTGTGAAAAATTTACTGCAGGTGAAGTTCAATTTTATATCATTAGAATGAGTGAAGAATATTGCACCTGCCGGTCAATATAATAAATAAAATTGAACAAAAGAAATTCCTAATGTGACCAACTCAAAAGTGCTATAAAAGAACTGAGGCCTTCAAGGGTTAATCTGCAAGATTGTATACTCCAATAGTATGATGGAAGAATCAACTAGATGAGACCCTCAACACAAAGGGAAATACATTACTCCTACAAACATAACGACTATCAGAGAAGTACTTGACAAAAGAAACAAAGAAAAATTTAAATTCATTTAACAAAGAAAAAACTTCATTATACCGCTGTCTTTCAACCGAGCGAGTCTTTCATCACGTTTACGAAGAGCCGCTGGCGTTACTTTGCCACCATCCTTCCCATTCTGCTCTGAATACAAGAATGCTCAAAACTGAGTCAGGATATACGAACCTAGAGAAAACCTAGATACTAAAAATTCATGTCATGCCAAAATAGAACCTGCTATCCCGAAATGCCTAAAATGCCTCTTACAAAACAAACACGTACAGAAACACGACATTCTACATTCTTTTAAGACAACCCAGCATACCTCGTACTGTGGACTTGAAACCACAAGTAGTCAAGTGCTTAGCCAACGCTTCAGCAAGTTGGTGCTTGATTTTCTCCCACCCGCTGGCCTCCACAGACTCCGACCTGACTCTTACTAGTGCAGTCTCCGTCGCTAAATTGACAGTCGCCCCTGTTACTTGTGGCTGGCAATGGCATCACCAACAGATCATCCATCATCTTCTTGCGAAACTACAGAAGCTACTTCCTCAAGATATCTCAAGCACGCAACAGTCAGGTAACTGTGATTTACATATTTGTTGCAGAAATAAGAATCGGGATGGAAGGCAGTACCTGTGATTCTAATATCCGCTTTACTGATGAAGCACAACCACCACAAGACATCCCCTGCATATTAAGGCATTTCAGCATTATCAAATATTGCAACATTAAGCAAAATATACACTATATACACTATAAAGATTCTGAAGAAGTACTGAAGTTGTTTAAGGTAGACGAATTCCAGCCGAAGAGAAACCAACCCTAGAGTTATTCTAGAAAACCTAGCCACATTAAAATTGGCAAGGATAAGGTTAGAAACTGCTTAAATAGCGTTACAATTGGCAGGATTTAACGCTGCTAGATTTTCTAGAATACATCAGTTTATTTTTACACTATAGAGATAGAATCCTCCAGAGAATTACCCCAACATCTAGAACGATGACATCCTCCATAAGTGGGGCTGATATTTCAGTGCCAAACGTCCCATTTGAAGACTTGCTCGCAGACGGGACACCAAAACCATCTCCACCTCCACCTCCTCCCCCACGCCCCCATCCACCAACTCCACCCCCACCTCCAGCGCCTGTACTGAACAATGCCTTGGAAATGCTCGCAGAACCAAATTTACTTTGGCAATGACACGGCCTGACAGATCTTGCTGCAAGCAACCCCAACTAAGGAAAAACAAATATCAGTCAAGCACGAGCCTCTAAGCCACCCATACAAATCAGTCCTAAAGCAAGTGCAACCTCAACTGATTTTTTAAAACCTTTAAAATCCTCATCGCACACAGAAATGCAAATCCAGGGTTAGAGCTTCTTGTCAGTTATATCTAATACCAAATGTGGATAGCATATCGAATATCATTTTCCACAGGAGAGTCTGCATAATTGACAAGATCAGATTAAAAAATCGACAGCTTTAATGGAGCTTTAGGATTATTCATATTAATCAAGAGAAAATTTAAATAGTAAGTGATTGTTAAACCCTCTACTCAAAGCTTCATTGGCAAAGCCCAATCCTCGTTGACAACTCGCATAATATAGGTTTAGAGCTCGTTTTCAAGTATACCATACAACAACATTTGCTACTATTATCAAATGTGGACAGCATATCATACACATACATATGTATATATATGTCTGCAAAATCAATCAAGACAAGGTTCAAAAATTGGAATCTAGGGGGATTTACAGTAATCAAGCAAAACTTCAAGTAATCTTCAACCTCGGGACACGGCAAATTATTTAATGTGGCGATATGATACCTGGAGCTTCCAGAAGCTGGATCCCTGACCATTGATCCAATTCGAGCCCTGTAATTTGCTCACAACCCTAACCCCAGGCTGTAGACGACGCTTCTGCTGTGGAATTCCCATGGGAAAGAAAGTTCCCTTGGAGGCCGCAATTCGAGCAGCCCCGAGCTGAAGCGGCCATCGTGCCATCTTCAAGCGCTGGACCGGAACAGCAGGCTCCAAGAAAGCTCCGTTGGTGAAGAGCATCGGTGGAGGGAGCGCTAGAGAGCGCGCCATGCGCAGAGCAGCTATGGCCGAGGCCGGTGCTGCCGCTGCTCGGCACTGGCATGCCCCCACACAAGCATTCATCATGGAAATCGATCTTGCAAGATTCACTCACTCATCGAATTCGCCACGGTGTGATTCCCCGAAGCTGAAATTACCAAAATGGGCAATCAAACAGTGGCCATGATCCGAATGTTTGTTGCAAAATCCAACTGAAGCTCTGAGAAAACTGATTTTCAGTGTGACAATTGGAACTGCGCAGCTGCGAGAGTGGATTCAGAAAGCCTTCGAGTGATTTTGAAGTTGGAATTTGTGGGCTGTTGGTGCAAATCCGTCGTCGTTGTGGAGCAGGCTGCGGATGAGTAAGAAATCTGGAACAGCGGTGTTGGATTTGGTCGAAGCAAGACATCTGGTTGCTTTCGGGTATTTTGGAAGATATCCGCGGTTCCAGTTGATACCAGGGTGTGTACTAAGGGCCCGTTTGCACGTAGAGGCAGGGTCAATTCCCCTTGAGGCCGATTCCAGCCCCTTTGGGGATGAAGGTTGTCTTCAACTAACTTACTCATTAGAATAATATTATAATAGGAGTTATGAGAGATTTCTATCGCATGTGACAAAAATCTCACTAGAGTTGGCCGGTGGGGAGTGTATGGGACGTCTACCAAAATTGCCTTTCAAACAAAGGATTCCTATAACTGAAAAGCTCTACCTTGCCCAATTTGGAGCAAGGACAAGGATAGGGAAATCGATTTTGTGCAATGAGGTTCGTTGTTGTTGGTGCAATTGAAGATTGTCAACTTTGACAAGCAATTGCGGAAGATCGGTGAGGCGGATGGAGTTGAATTTTAGAGGGATGATGCGCCTCAAAGTTAACTTTCTAAAAAACTATGGCTCACCCAACTTGAAGCAAGAACAAGAACATGACAACCAAATTAGTGCATGGAAGTCTGGTGTCATGATGATGGTGACTAGTTTTGTTTTTTTTCCTTAATTTTTTGGTTATTGCCATGCTCCATCTGGACAAAATTGTAATGTGAAACACTAGACTCATTATGGTTGCAACTCTATTGCTGAATGATTGAGGAAATGTATGATTTTGGCATGAATTGTTTTTTAGAGAGGATGCATGATTAGGGAGCATAGATTTTTAGGGTTTATAGGGAAGTGCAAAAGTGTTGCTCAAATGAGGTTAGAATTAGGGTTGGTGATTTGAATGATCAAATGAGGAAGAAAAAATCTAAATTGCATAGAATGAATAGGTGAACATGTTAGCATTGGATCTAGGTACTTGGGGTGAAATTCAAGGGCCAATGCATGGGTGGATTTAGGATTTTAGTATGATTGATAGTGTTCTTGTTAATGTGCTGGACTTTCTTACTAGGGCCCAATTTAGATCATTTGGGGCCCCTAAATGTACATTTGAGTTAGATTTTTGCCTAAAAAATTGTTCCATTTCACTTAAATGTCTAATTAAATGCTTGAGGGATGGTTGGACTCATTTTTAGTGATTTTAATGTGCTACCTACTTTTTAGCTAAAGTCATTTAATTAAAATTAACCCCTAAACGTCAAAGACTATGTTTTTACCAAAACTGCTCCAAAACTGTCATTTCTAGGACAAGTATCAAATTTTAGAAAAAAAAACATTTTTAGAAATATGTAACCGTAAGATCTTGTAGTGAATTGGTTTGAGAAGATGTGAAAAAAAAATTCAGAATTTTCCACAGTGTAGAGTGCAAGATATTAACGTTTGAAGTGACAAAAATCCTTTTTTGGGCCTTGTGAAAATATGAGCAACTGCACTTTACAAGGTCACATTTGTATGAAAAAATGTCCAAAATAATTGATACTCTTTGGATTCCTTCTTCCAGGCAAGTCATTTGAAATTGTACAACATATAGGAAAAAAATAGTAAGTAGAAAGAAATAGAGAATGTTTAAAAATACTTAATTGTTTACAATTTATTTATGAAATTGAAAAATGCCAATCCCAATGGTTGTAATGTTGCAATAAACAATATAAACCTTTTTTTTTTTAAATTCCAAAAATATTTAAAATTGAGTTAAATAAAGGACTTCAAGGTTAATTTTAGAGCAGAGATTCTATAACTACCCACAAACTAATCCAAACTAAAATTCCTAATAACTTTCATGTCATTCATCAAAATGGAATGATTCAGAGTTTCTTATATATATATAAATCTAAAGAATCAATTTCAAATTTTTATTTTTTTAAAAAGTGATTTTCGAAGAATATTTTATCTTGCTCGGGCTGCCCGCCAAACACTAAAAATTACATATCATGCAATAACTTTTGAACTATGTAGTCAAAAGTTATGAAAATTGTTGGGCCTTAAAGTTACTCCTCGGGCACATGTTCTGTGGAAATTTCAAAGAAAAAAAATAAAAATTTCATCATAGTGAGCTGCCCAAAATCACAATGTTGCCAAAAAACGGTGTTTGGTCCTTTAGGGGTTAACTGAAAATTAATCAAAAACAACATTAAAGCTAACTTCCCAATGCACCACTCCTATAAAATTCGGCTCCATCCGGATTTTCATACTCATGTAATCACCTACTGAAGTTGGCGGTTTAATCTCACTCAAAAAAATCCCTAAGTCTCTTTCATTTTTCTCATCAAACCTCCAAACCCTAAAAAATCAACTCCAATTCTTCCTCCAAATCACCCCAAATTATTGTCTTTCACTTTTCCCTCATCTTGCAAGAGAACCTATAAAACAAATGGTTTAATTTCTACCCTAACTCCTCTTCCTATGTTTTGCTAATACTACTTTGTTCATTCATTTGATGTTATTTCAGCCAAGGGAAGGGTTGTTTTAGGCTCGTTCCCCTAGCTGTTCCAAGGGTTGTTCCATATGTAAGGAAAGAATGCCAACTTGTCTGAATATTATTAGTTTTTTTTAAAAGTTGTGTGTATATATTTAAAATTTTAAATACTAAGAATAGAAATTGAAAGTAAAAATAAATTGGAAATTGTAAAATAATAAATAATAAATAATAATAAAAACACAAAAATTAGTTAAACTAAAACTATGACTAAAACATTAGTGTAGTGCAAGAAACATTAAAATAAGGGTTTTACAGTCATTTAGGGGAGTTAATACTAAATTAGTGTAGTTTTTACTAAACTAGCAAATTTACAGTAATTTAGTGCAATTTTCACTAACTTGGCACATTTTACACTAATTTAGTGAATTAACAATAAATTAAGATAAGATGAAAGTAGTTAGGCAAAATCAGTCCGATAGTGAATTTGGTATATGCAAAATTAGGATCCTAAACTCTTTTTCTCTCAACTCTCTCAATTTTTCATGTGTGTGCGTCTTGAGAGTGTGCTTGAAAATTGCAATGAAACATTAGATGTTTTTTCATGGGTATAAAGGGGGTTGTGAGTTCTCGGGGCTATGGAAACCAGGGAACTGCGCCACTACCAGTGGCATAGCAGTCTAATGTGGCCAAACTTTGGCCACGTTACAGGAAAAAAAAAACTTGAATGAAATTTTTTTTTCAACTTTTTCAATTTGCATTCAAAGAATTTTCTAAAAAGTGAATCAGTATGGTGGTTCATAGGGGCCAATTCTCTCGTAAGTAACTTAACCCTTAAGCACTCCGATGTCCATATTCTGGACAATGAACAGAGGGCTTCAAGACGTTGTTTTGTCCAACTAACTTTTCATTCATCCAGTGTAACATTTGAATCTTGAAAAAGACAACCTCCTTTAATGATCAATTTCATGAAATTGTGGTAAAATGATGTTTCTGTAGAAAAATATAAGCAAAAATGTGCTAAAAATAAAAAAAAGATCAAGGCATTAAGGGATTAAAGGCCTTGAAGCTGGGTCAATTTAATAAAACCTAGAAGAGAGAAAAAGAAAAGGTCTGAAATTTTTAGGGCCACTTTACACTTAGACGTTGAGTCAATTCCCCTTGAGGCCAATGGTACAGAATCCAATAGATCTGATTTGTTGGAAAAATAATATTTTATAAAAAATAATTTTTTTAATTGAAATTAGACATTGGCCCTAAAGCCAAGAATCGGCCTCCCATTTTTGAAGCACCCAATTCAACCAGCTTAGGCCATCTCAGATCAAGTCTTTTTTAAATAAAAAATTGATTCCAACAAATTGGCCTAGTCTCTAGGTGTAAAGCGGCTCTAAAATCTATATATTTAATGTATTACAGAATGTCCAAAATTTTGAAACGACTTGGTTTGATTTTCTTTCAAGGAGGCTAATGTTTGTACAAAACAAAAATCATCATTTGGACCTTCCATCTAGTAGGGGAAGAAAAAATGGTGTTTGGGATGCTTCTACCTTTTGGGCTACCTTTACTAAGGTGTGATCACCGATGACCAATCGAATAAGCAATTATGGACATGATGTGGAGTATAGAGGGTGAAGAAAATATTTCTATAAGTGCAGAGATAGAAATAAGGAGGATTGCCAAAATTTGGTAATTTTATCATTTGAAGTGAAGTTACTATGAATTTCGGAAGGCAAAAGTTGGTTTAGACCCATATTTAATGTATAGACTATTCCAAAACCGCTCATTTAAGAGACTACTTAGTTCATTTCAATTCTACCTACATATATCCAAGCCCCAAGGTATTGAAATTTCAAAACAAAAATTCTCTTTGTGTATGTGTACAAAAAAGTTCAAAAATAATGTATTTTATGCTTTCAAGATGCTATCTTCAAAGTGTCATGTCACACAAAAATTACAATTTTAACAATTTTGAAAAAAATTTAAAATGGAATAAATAGTAGACTATTGGAACTATATGTTTTTAATTAAGCTTAAAAGCATTTGAAATAAAGAAATATATGAAAATGGAGGTCTGACTTTCAAAAGGTCCCTTGGGCTTGTAGTGTCCTTTAACCCCTAAAGTACCATTGTCCCTTTGAAGGACAAATGGGATTTCAAGCAATTCCCTATAAGTTGAATTTTTGTCATGATTTTTTTATAATTTTTTTTTCAATTGATGCTCGTGAACAAAAAATTATGCCCAACTAAGCTCAAAACATGGAAGAGGGGGTAGCAAAAAAGATCTTAAAATTTGAATAAAATAAAAAAAAAAAAAAAAAAAAAAAAAAAAAATATATATATATATATATATATATATATATATATTTCTCATTTTGAAAATTATATATTTGTCTACATAGAAAGCTTCAAAGTGACTTAGTAACTTTATTTTATACCATGATATCATCCCTGATGTTACAAACTATAATATACATCTCTAGTAGAAATTTCATATTCTTTTCAGTATATTTTGTATTTGATATGAATTTTCTTCATTTAAAAAAATGAATTCACAACCCTTTCAAATTTTTCACAACTCCATCTTTTGCACTCTTCTGCCACCCTTAAACCTTCCTCTCTGGCATCCTTTTCTACAAGAATGGATTCACTTTATGATTAACTCTAATGTAGAAGAAGAGTATTGATACTTCCAACTAATACAAATTTCTTCCGCTAAGATTTCTCACTAGATTATTTGGTCAAAAAGTGGATGCAAAATTAACAAAAGGGTGACCTTGGAAATCATCCCTTTTCATTACCGGGTGAATCATTGGCTTAAGAAACAACAAAAGTACTCATTGGAAGTCAAATTACTGTATGTAGAAGACCTCCCTTTTTTACAACAAAATTTCAAGGATGAATAGTTACACTTTTGTCCTACTAAGGGGATTCTTTATCATCCATTGGTTGCTAAACATCCTCCTCGACGTTTAAGGGTTAAAGCATAAAATTTGAATTTGACTATAATATACTCAGAAGATAGTGTTTTCAATAGCTTGAGTTCTTTATGAAATTCTCATAAAGGACCATCATGCGTTTTTTGGCAACATAGAAAGTTTGGACAAGTACTTGTGATTGGAGATATGAATGTTTTAGGCTGAAATTTTAATAGAAGGTCGAGATGAGGAATATCTTTCGTATGCACAAAATTTCATGACATTTGGAAATATGAGTCAAAAGTTATGGCCTAATATGTTACTTTTTTTCTAAATGGGCAATCCAAGCAAATAAATAAAAAATTGTTTTTTTCAAAAATAAAAAATTGAAATTGATTTTCTAGAGTTATATATAGGTGGAAAGCTTTCAATCATTCCATTTTGATCAATGACTCAAAAGTTATGAGGAGTATTAGTTTGCGGGCAGTTATAGATTCTCTACTCAATTTTCAATATTTTTTGAAAAAAAATAAAACATAGGATGTAGATTGTTTATTGCAACCATTGGGATTGGCATTTTTCAATTCCATATAACTAAATCCATAACACTTTAGTATTTTGAATCATTCTCTACTTCTTTCTACTTACTATTTTTTTCCTATATGTTGTACAATTCCAAATGATCTTAATTTTTTTCAAGAATGTAGCCAACTTGGGTTGAAGAATGAATCTAAAGAAGCACCACTATTTTGGACATTTTTTCATACAAATGTGAGCTTGTGAAGTGTAGTTTCCTGTTTTTTTCGTAGGGCCCCAATTTTTATTTTTATTTTTTTGAATTCAAAAGCTCATATCTTACAATTCATGAGGTAGAAATTTTTGAAATTTTTTCCATGTGTTCTCTAGTCAATATACTACAAGATCCTACGGTCACATGTGTCCAAAATGGTTTCTTTTAAAAAAAATTGGTACTTGTACTAGAAATGACAGTCTGGGAGCATTTTCAATGAAAACATAGTCACAGTCCTTTAGGGGTTAACTTACTTCTTTTGCAATGAAATACACATGTCATCATTTACCGAAAATGAATGAAATCTCAAGCTGGGAACTGTAGAGTGTAGACTAGCTTATTATGGGGTCTGGGAATCTCCGGCGCGGGGAGGATCGTACCGACCACCACCACCACAAGAAATTCAAGTTCATTCTTTTCCACCAAAGGAGACTGCGTGTTATAAAACTCAAATCTCCAACGTCCCTGGAAATTTAAAAGCATGACGAAACTGCAGCACAGAAGTCACAATGACAATGAGCTCAAAAGATGTAGTAACTACATAAAGCATAACAGCATAAAGCAGTCGAGGCAACGGTAACCATAAACTGTATATGGAGCAAACACAGGAAGATTTCACTACGTTAGCCCTAGGGTCTAATCTTCACTGGGGGGCCTGAACTACCCAACTTTAGACCCCTGGGTTTAGGCAGGGCTAAAGTCCTTTGGAATTTCACAAATTCAATTTCGTGTTGGGCAAGGCTAAAGTACTTTGTAATTTCACAAATTCAATTTCGTGTTGGGCAGGGCTAAAGTCCTTTGTAATTTCACAAATTCAATTTCGTGTTGGGCACGGCTAAAGTCCTTTGTAATTTCACAAATTCAATTTCGTGTTGGGCAGGGCTAACGTTTATACCTTGTGTCCTCATACTTTGTTCCTTGGGCTTTGAAAATAAAATATTTTACATTGGAAAATTGTATTCAAAGTCTAAGAAATATATCTAAACATAAAAAATAAAAAAATCTTTATTCCTTATGTAATAATGAAGTAAAAATAGGTCAAATATTGAACAAGAAACTAAATCATTAATAGCTCTAAGATGGAACTAGTATACATTAAATAACCCATAAAGGATCAAACAATATTTTTTGGTAAATTAGAAATATCTTACACAACTCACTAAGAATGGCTTTTTTTCTTAAAATTTACTAACAACATGTGGTCGAGGGGTACATTAAAGGCATAACTTCATAATTTTCATAATTTTTTCCACAACTTCATAAAGTTATTTTATGATATGTTATTTTTTTTCTTAACTTGAGCAATTCAAAGAATGAATTTTTTAAGGGAAAAAAAATTCATATTTGTTCCCTACATGTGTACATATGTAGAAAGCTTTGGATCAGTCCATTTCAATTAATGAAATAAAAGCTATGAGGAGTTAGGGTTTGTAGGCAAGTATAGAATCTCTACTCTAAAATAAGCTTTGAAGTCTTCTATTTCACTCATTGTTCAATGTTTTTGAATGAGTGATAAAAGCATTGCATGCTAATTACCTATTTGTAACATTGCAAGCTTTGGAATTGGAATTTTTCCAAAAAATTAAATTATTAACAAATCAATATTAGAAATTATTTTTTAATTATTTTTACTTACTATTTTATTCAATCTATACATAAATTATTGTTTGGAGTAAGTTTTTTTTATATGTATTTCCTATTTAATTCTTCAACATATTATAGCAAGAGAACAAGAAGTTGTAGGGGTTGCTATTTTTGGTGTAAAAAGTTTGAATGCTGTAATCTAGCCATTTGGGAATAGTTGAAAAATACTTCTTTTTAGAATTCAAGCATCATGATCATGCATTTGGACAATTAGTAAGGGTTTTTTTGGGATATTTTTTGGAAGATATACTGTGACAAATTAACTAAATGAGATAGCAATTGGATTTGTTAAAATCTTAAAGTATATGAAGATTTTAACCTTAATTTGTACACTAGTATTTCAAAAGAATTCTAAGTCTATAAATATAAAAAAGATTTTTCATAAGTTCATTTCTATAGTGAGGATGAACTAGCAAGCAAATTGCACCTTCTCAAAGAAAAAAATGAAAAATTATAAAAATTGCATTTACAAATGAATCATGTAGGTAAATATTTTAGCATTCTTATATTGCTTCAATTTTGAAAATATGCAATGACTTTATCATCACAAGTCTTACTACATTTTACCCTAAACTTTGCATAAAGACAAATATATAATATTTGAAGGGGAAATAAATGTTTTTTTAATTTAGTAGTGAGTATGAGGCTCATTGTGGTATAATTTTTTGTTCCACACACAAATTGAAGTAAATATTATATTCCCAAAACACTTAAAAATATTGCTATGAAAAAAACACTTGAGTCTTGAGGTTAACTTCAAATAGACCTCAAATCTACCTCAACATGAATGAGGTAAACTACATGTTAACTTCAAACCAACCTCCGCACACTTGAGGTAAGCTTGAATTTCTAAATGTAAATATAATCACAAAGAACTACTAAATGTGATATTCTCCAAAGGATGTACAGTCAGTCCAACTCAATTACGAATTCCTGCATTCACAGGGAAAAAAACATGATTTGCTTCCAACTTTGACGCCCTCCCGAGGGCTGAAAAATTAATTTTTTTTCACGAATTTTTTTTCACAAGATCCTCTTTATTCTAATAGAGTATGTGCCAAATTTCAAGTCCAAATGATTTATACAAAAGAAGATATTCAAATATATTTCAAATATATACCAACATGTGTAGTTAAAAAAAAAATTCACTACCATCAATTTTGACACCTTCTTAAAAATTGAAAAAAAAAATTTGGCCATGAAATTTTTGGTGTGAGATAATCTTAGTGTTAATAACTAATGTGCCAAATTTCAAGTTTTAAATTTTTTCTCACAAAGAGTAGTTCAAACTCTACCAACATGTGTAGTTATGAATTTTTTTTCCAGAACAACACATGTTGGTAGATTTTGAATATCTTTTCTTTGGTAAATCTTTTGGCCTTGAAATTTGTCACACATATTATCAACATAGAGTTTATCTCATGACAAAAATTCCATGGTAAATAAACAATTTTTCTGACCTTGGGAGGGTGTCAAAGTTGGGCCGTAGTGAAATTGTTTCTCAGGGCTACAATTGCCAGTCGGTAGAATTCAAATATCTCTTTGTGGAAAATTCTTTTGAACTTGAAAATTGGCAAATACATTATAAACATAGAATTGATCTCACACCAAAAATTTCATGTCCAAAACTCTTTTTTTCAATTTTTAAGAGGGTGTCTAAGTTGATGGTAGTGAATTTTTTTTTAACTACACATGTTGGTACATGTTTGAATATCTTCTTTTGTATAAATCATTTGGACTTGAAATTTGGCACATACGTTATTAGAATAAAGAGGATCTTGTGGAAAAAAAATTTGTGAAAAAAAATTAATTTTTCAGCCCTCGGGAGGGCGTCAAAGTTGGAAGCAAATCATGTTTTTTTTCCCTGTGAATGCAAGAATTCGTAATTGAGTTGGACCTGACTGTACAATGGATACATGCAAACATTTATAGTCGAGTTCATAGTGAATCTATTGTAGATGCAATGAATGCGCAATAGAACCATTGTTGAGACAATGATGACTATTTTTAGAATTAAGCATTAGATGCATTTTATTTTATTGATATTGACACAGACAAACATTTGCTAGTGGACGTATGCTATTTAATGGAAGATATAATTGCCATCTTTGTATGAATGTATGTTTGGATGATTATACATGACCTTAGATGAACAAAAATCATAATTTCACCCACACTATATATAGTCCATCCATGTAAATAGATATAAATACATCTTCACTCCATCAAGGATAGCAATTTTTTGTTCTCTTACTCCCTAAGTATTCAAAAGCAATCCAGTTGTTAAATCCATTATGAGTCCCAATTCAATTAGGATCCTCAGTCTTCAACTAACTTTTCTCTTAGGAATCTCAATCCTTGGGGGGGACACTCAGAGTGTCCATTAGAAACCACGTGCAAACAAAACTTTGGACCTCCTATATACTTTTTGGATTTTAAATACAAATAAATAAATAAAATATGAATAGATTTTCCTACTTTGAAAGTTTATGTTTTGAATTATTGATATTTTTATTTGTTAATAATAATTAGTTACAAATTTTTGAAGTAAAAAGATACACTGTAGAACTGAAAAATGACTTTCACTTTCCTATATTACATAAGAAAAAATTGTCTAAAAAATAAACAAACAATTTCTAAAAATAACTCTCTATTGAAAGCTCATTTTGAGTTGAATATTGATTCAATGGTTATCTAAATGAGTTTCCCATAATTATTTGAGTAGAATAATTTGCCGTTTTAGTTTATTTTGAACCTCCTCTAGAAATAATTTCATATTTTATTTGAGTTGAAAATTTTGGCAATAGAAACCTATAGGCATTATAAAAAGAAAATTTAAATTTAAGGTTGAAATTATAGTTTATTAGAAACCACTTGTTTGCACATGATTTGTTGTAGTAGAACTAAGTGCATCCCCAAGTCTCAATCTTCTAAGGGTGAAGGAGACTACTTTTTGCTTCATTTTATTTCAATAGTTTTGAAGTGTAAATTAATATGGGCATTTTTTTTTGCTAAAATAAATAATTTTTTGAGCTATTTTGATGACAAGGGCATTGGAGTGCCTCAAGATAGATATCTGCTCACAATGGATTCAGGTAGTGGAGTTAAGACAACTCCACTTGGATGACTAGTGCATTGGAGTAAATACACATGTGTTGGAATTTGGAGTTAGATAACTCTAAGTAGGAGATGAAGATTTGGATAGAAAATGAATTAGATAAGATATAATTGGAGAAGTATAAGTAGGACTTTTACTTTGGTGGATGGTTATTGATAGAACTAAGGATAGAAAAGTAAAAGGTAGAAAAGAAGTCCTAGTCTATTTCAAAGACTAATAGTCTTTATTGATATCAATCTCTATTACATAAGACAAAGCTTGGGGGTGAAGAGACTCTTTTTGGAGATGGTTCTATCTATATAGTTGTGAATTTTGAGCTCCTTGTAAAAGGGTTGCCAATAAGTATATTTTTTGTTTGCATTTAGAATCCATTGTTGGAGGTACGTAACATCCTATTATTGATAAAAAGTAATTGTCATGTTTCCATAATCTCAAATAATATTTTTTCACATCCCTTACGTATTGTTTGGCTTAACCCCTAACTGTCTAGGCAATCATATATGGTCAACGTGAAATTTTAGACTCATTTTGTAGTGGGTAGTTAAATTTGTTGGACTGTTTAAAAAAAATGGGGACAGTTTTGAGGATTATCTATTTAAGATGAAGTTGTATGATTGTAGATGTAAGTGTTTTTTTTCTCTTACAATCTATGCTTTTATGTGCAGGCCAAAAAATGTTGTCTCCATTTTGTGAAGAGTGTGGAGCCACTTTTGAGAGGGCTACAACAAAATTTTGTCGTCAATGTAGGACACCGAGAGGGACATGCCCAAATGAACCTCAAAGTACAAGACGATTGGAGGTGCCACTATTGGAGTCACCAAGGAGATTAATAGAGCTGCCAACAACAAGTTTAACGGAGGAGGCAACGGTGGAACCAACAACGAGCCCAATGGAAGAGCGAGACGGAGAAGATTTTTGTGGGCCTCTTGCAAGGCAAGCTGTACAAAAGCACCCTAAAACTAGAACTCCAAATTATAACATGATTTTTGATCCTCCTTCCTCACACAATCGAGGCAAAAATAAATTATATGGTAGGAGATGTTTGAAGCATGAATACCCCATTCAACATAAGTGTTATGTAGATAATTATAAAAAAACACATGCCTGGATTAATGAAGGTCAATTAGCTGGGCATCTTCCTGAGGGTGCATTCACTTTAGAAAATCCCTTGGTTCGAGATGCTTTAAAAAAAATAATAAATGAGGGGAAGGATAATTTGAATGACATTAAATTTAGCAAGGATAAAAAGTTTACATGGAAAGAAACTAATATTTATAAGAAAATAAAAAAAACATCTTAAATATAAAAGATGGAAACAAAGAAAGGCAGAACAAGCTAGAAATAATAATAGTAGTGATCCTTTAGAAGCATCTGAAGGGCACAATCCTCCTTCGCCATCTCAACCTTCAGGCTCTCAATATAGAGAGTTAGAGTCTTCTGAGCCTAGAGAGTCCATACCTCAAAATACTGAAGATGGAGAGGAGGAAGAAGAGGAAGATGAAGAGGAAGATGAAGAGAGTTTTGTAATGCGTCGGTTGGATTTTGAGAATGTTCATGAAATGTATGCGGAATTGTCAAATTTCATAAACAGTGAGAATGCCATAGCAAGAAGTGCTAGTAGAAGATTTCCGTTTCCACCAAACTCAAGCTCTTTTCAAGATGGAGACAAATTATTCTTGGTAGCAACATTTTTACGCTCACAACAATAGTGAATTCCAAAAACGTAGGTACTTTTTTTCTTGTAGTGGAAGGTTTTGATGTTATTAGAGGAACTGTGTTCCTTAAACCGAATTGTAGGAAGTCCAATTTTTTGGCTCACTAATTAGTGTAAATCAATGTAGTTTGAAAAATTAGATTTAATCTACTATCTTGTTGATCAAAATTAAGGTGGTAATCTAGGACAAATCAAGTGCATTATAGAAGTAGTTGATTGATGTGGGATCTTTTGGCAAATTCTTTGCCTACATGTGTTTCTTAACTTTTGATTTTTTATTGAAACTTGTGGTTTTTCAAATGTGCCATTTGAATGAATACATTGTTTTAAAAATACGTTGCTAACTTGTTATTCTATTGGGGATTCTTAAGTATTTTTGGTCCTCATTTAATTCCATTAAAATATCTCAAAGGCAATTATTACATAGGCATATTCACCTGATTTTGTAAGAGAAAAAAATACTTAACTCCTAAATGCTCTACGCATCAACTTATGGTGTCAACAATATTTGAAGTTAAATAAAACTAACCAACTTGTTGTTTTTAGTAGTTTAAATTTTTGAAAAATTCTTTTTGAAAACTAGTTTTAGTATCCTAAATCTAATTTTGAAAATTATTGATTATGATTTTTCTATTCAAAATTTTGTTGACAAAGATACAATAGTCTATGAAAATAAAAATATATAATGATTTAATAATCCTTGGTGCAAATGTACCCTTAAGGTACACTCACCCATAAGTGCAACCACCTAATTTGTGACAAATTCATTTGGTCCTTAACCCCTCAAGGACTAAGAGTACATAATGTGTCTTCTTCAAATTTTTGATGGCAAATTCATGGTAGGGTGAAACAAATCTCAATATTTTGTAAACTAGGAACTTGTAGAGTAACAAGTTTACATACGTGCTGCATTTTCTGATTTTCAAAATTTGAATGTTAGAAGTATTTAAAATTTTATTTAGGAAATGTAGTCTAGTAGAAAAATGAAGCAAGCATAATGTTTTTTCAATGAAAGGAATAGTAGAGATGGAAAAAAACATTTTTTGGGACATTTATAGTCTTTATTTTGTTCAAACATAAAGGATCTAGAGAATTTTTTTTCACATTTTTATTTTTAGCAATTTAAAAAATAAAAGGTTCAATTTGGAGTGATTAAGAACAAAAAATAATTAGAATGAATTCAATTTTTTTGAAGATGTTCCAAAATTTTTGCTAATAATATCAATTGTTAAATTTCAAAAATTAACCTATATAATAAATTTCTAAATTTTTTGTAAGATCCAATTTGGTCAATTTTGACTTTCTACTCCTTTTGTTTGAAAATGTTTAGAAATTTGAGAGAGTTTTTATTTCTCAATATTTTATATTAAAAAATTAAAAAAGAATCTTAGATTCCAATAGAATTTTTGGGTGGTGGTGGTGGTGGTGTTTAAAAAAACATTATTCATCTTCTTCTTATTTTTCTTCCCCAAATTGCATTTTTTTGCCTATTAAGTTGACCATCCAAATTTGTTATAATCTAAAAATCCAACGGTCAAAATTTTCCACAATTAATTCCTTGCATGGTAGACAAAGAAGTTGGTTAGCATAAAAATACATTCTTAAATGAATAGGTGCATTCTTTGTCTCTATAGTTTATGAGAAAATAATTTATAAGACACTTTAAATTTTTTATGTTGTTACAGGGTTAAAATGACCACCTTCATTCTCACCCATAGCCAAAAAGAGTTGAAGAATTCTTTAAAGCAACTAGTGGGAATTAAAGCAATTTTTCCTTTGAAGATGGCCATATAAGAAAAATTTAGTGGAATAAATACTTACCCTATGCTTTCAACTTTCAAAATTCGTAAAATATTGAATAAGTGTCAAAAAAAATTACGAAACGACTTCCTTTGATTCTCTTTCAAGGAAGCTAACATTCTTGATTATTGTTTTTCCCGTGGGGCACCAAAAGTGTCGGTTTTGGGTGCTTCTACCTTATGGTTAAGTTCCCCACTAACCCAAGGCTTGTTTAGATGAGGGCGAGGGTTAAGGTCGTCACCTCCTTCCCCGAGAGTCCCAGTGCCGCTGGCGTCCATCCCGCACATTCCATTGCCAGCTTCACAAACCCATCGTTGCAAGTTACCAAAACTATTTTGAAACGATCCCTTGCACTTGATCCGCTTTGCTTTCTTGCGCAGATCGTCGACGTCAACAAATCTCCTAGTCTCGGGAGCTGCAGAGCTCTGCCATGGTGATGGAGCGCGCTCTGGTGCGCTTGCTGCGCTCGCAAGCGCTGCGTGCGACTGCCTCGTCCTCCGCCCTCGTCCAGGTTCCGTTTTCCTTTTCTTCCATTTACAGATTTACCACTTACAGATTTGCGATCGGCGCCGGCTATGCGTGGAATTTGATGGTTAGCGTTTGGTGTGGATGGTTGGCAGAGAGGATTGGCGGCACCTGTGCGGGAGTATGTGGCGTCGCCCTCGCCTACTTTAGGTGATTCTCGTGTTTAGTTCGAGTTTTGATTAGTTGACAGGGAGGTTCATTCTTTCTAGGTTTCGTGCGGTGTACGGATTCGCTTGTTTGATTATTAGGGTTACTAGGATTCTGTGTTTTAAGATAGCGATTAGGGTAATCTGAGGTCGTTAGGTTAAGCTGGATGTGTGGCATGCATATGCTAGCCATTTGGAGTTTAATTCAAGTGTGTTTGCGATTTTGTGTTCTGCTGCAAATCTGATATTTTTTTTTTTTTTTGAATTATAGCTTGACATTGAAGTGCATTCTTAGTACATTTGCTTAGAATTTGTGAATTGGTTTCTGTGTTGCAGATGGCATTTCCCGTGTTGAGGTATGGATAGTACTGTCGACTACTTGTTGACTCTAGAAATTACCGAGAAATATGCTCTATCCTGTGTTTTCATGACCATGTAATTCCTTTCGAACTGATGCTTAGCTTGATTCCGTTGCTGTGCAGATTCTGGACGTTAATCCAGAAGACGAAGCTGATGAGGATGGAGCTAATGTTGATTTGGATTCTGAGAGGAATGGGAAGTGTGTTGTCTTGAAGACCTCTACTCGTCAAGTAAGTGTTCTCGAAATGGGCTTTCCCTGCTATTGACATCTGCAGCAAATGACTGTCGTGATTAATCGGTAATTGGCCAAATGACCAAATATTTTTTATTCTCATGTGATTGCTTTGGTTTCTAATGGTTTTATCTTTGAAGAGTTTTACTGAGTCTTTTGTGGGGTGCTTATGTGTGAATGCAGCTGTATCACATTGAGGAGGCGAGAAGGTGGAGTAGGAGTAGTTGTAGTTATTAGGAATTAGGAATTAGGAGGGAGGCAAGTAGTTGATACATTAGAACTAGTGATATATATATATATATATATATATATATATGTTGTACCCATTATAAATTTTATTATAATTAAAACTTCTCAAGTCTTTGTCAATGTTATTGGTTGTACTATTTGTATATGTATTGGTATGTCTGGCACAATGCCATTGCACTCCCATCAGCCGAAAAAAGTACATATGGCCCCCCGTCAGCTGAAAAATGTGCAGCATGGAATTTGATTACAAATAGCATTAGACCTGGCTAACAAAGGATGGTTTAGTTGGGGCTAATGTAACACAAGTTAGCCCTAAGTAATGCACTCTATGCTAGCTAGGACTAAAGTCCCCCACTTTAGCCCGACCAAGGTGTGCAATTTTGGGGTCTAAAGTCATGTCAACAAAGAAAATTTAAAATTTTTCGAGTCCCTTGTAAAAAGGGGCTAAAGTAGGGGTTATTGCGTGAAGCATTAGCCCCTGCTAATCCCTCGAAATCTTCCTGTGAAAATTAAGGAGATGACGTTGCCTTGATTAACGTAATAAGATGTGCTCACCTGTAATCGTCACTAATTACAACGAAGCATATTTACTAGTGTTGCACTATGAAACTGTTTTTATGGAATCTTATGGGCAGTGTTGCAATTGATTATGGGTGTAAGTTACGTATCTTACGTACGTATACATACATATAGTGGCCACTGCTTGCAGCCACATGTGCTTGGTTGTTGGCGCTGTCTGTTTGGTGTGCTCAACGCTTAGTTCCCCTGCACCTTCGTCCCCACAAACAGTGTCAAATTTTTTTTCCGATTTCAAGTAGACTTCAATTCGATAGATCGTCTTCGATCAGTCTTTACTTGGTGCCAACTCAATTGATCACAATTGATTAAAGTTCTGTAAGCTTAAGTGGATCATGTTTGATTCGCACGCATCGATCGATCTGAGACTGAAAATTTGGTCAATAAATTAAATGTACGAATGTTGTTAGTCTTCTCCACGCACGCGGTGGTTGGAATGCTCTCCCGCTGTCTTATCGAGGTAGGCGACAGTTGGTTATCCGAGTGTGGCATCCGAGTCCATTTTTGCAGCTAATTTTGATTGATCAGCTGGTGATGATCTGCGCCGACTCATACGTACACACAGGGTTCTGCTTCCTCGGTTATATTCAGTCTGTTTGAGTGCGTGTAAGTCTGAGAAACTTGAAGGGGAAGCAACAGTCAGAATTTAGGAGCACTAGAGGAGGGGATACAATAGGGGATAGATGGCACAATGTGTATCCGCTTTTCGGTTTGAGGCGATTCTGTGTGTTCAGGGGCTCAAGTGTTTCGGGGACAAGAGATATGCGGGGCCGATTTTGGCAAGAGAGAGTCAGTGAAATCTCGAATTGGAGCGGAAATTGCGTGCTCTGATATCTCTGATGAGGTTGAAAATTTTGTTGATAGCTTCAATCTCTACAGGGATTAGTCCCCTCCCCACCCCTTTTTTCTCTCTTTCTTGCGTAACAACTTTTGAATAATCAGTTATTTAGAAGTCTGGTAGTTCAAGTTGTGAGGGCTCGAAGACTAAATTACCAGATCAGGAGTTTTGAGGTGAGCACAATCCAGGTCGGTGCTCTGATAAGCCTTCAAGAAGCGTTTTTTGGTTCATCAAAACGGAATTATACAGGTGGTGTGCATACGTAACTACAGAAGGTGCGTTTACAATTCATTTCTCAACATTAATATACACTTGCAGTTGTAGGATTCACGTATCGATAGCTAAATGATTGATTGGGAGGCATTGAGTTGGGAGTTCTCACTGCTCATTGACGCCGTCAATTGCTCAAATTCGTTTCTCCTCTCAAACATTTTGCAATGAACTTGAACGATGCCTTCACTTCTGTGTTGTTTTCTTTGCCCTGCATTCAATAAACCCAAACTAAATTTGTTTTGATTGTTCAAACCCACTGAACCCTAAACCCAAAAACTCATGCGATACCGAACGCATTTGTTTATATAATTATTTTGAACAAATTCTGAATAGACCTGCTCTGTTGAATCGCAGCAGAGTACTTTCAAATTCTCAACTACGACATTTCACCAATTCTCTGAATCATTTGAAGGAGTAGAAACTTTGGAATGTGCGTCGCAATCTTCGAGGTTTGGTGCAGTAGCTCCACGCAAATGGAGGCACCTTCGAAGGATCTACTGCCTACTACTAATACCAGAAACAACATCCTGCGTCGGAAGACGAACATTTCCGTGACCATGCCGACGCTTCTGACACTCTATTTTCTGGGAGCCTGCATTGCGTTCATGGTATGCACACGCACCTTCATCTCCTTCCAGATCTTGTCCTCTGAAGAATCCCAACCACCTGTGCAACTCCCAGGCCAGGAAGAACTTCCTTCTGAATCTGCCCTGGAGATTTTAGAGGAGAAAATGCAATCCCCCTCTCACACCCTGCGAGACGTTCGAAGCATTTCCGATTCGTGGAAGTACAGCGCAGTTGGGTCTTTTGGTGAAGTGGAGGATCATGGCGACAGCGATGAGCCTGAGTTTATGCAACAGCCCGTGTTGCGAATGAACTCCGCCAATAAAGCCGCCGACTTGGAGACCAGGTACTGTCAGCGATACATAAATATTTGGTGCTGTATATCGCTGTTTCAAATGCTGTATATCCCAATGTACCCTTGCTATTAACTGTATAGAAAAGTAAATAATGGGATTTTCAAGGCCAAACGCTAAAATCCTCTAGTGATTTGAGATGGGATTGGTATCTTGGATAAAAGGACATACTTTTCAATGATGTTTTCAGCCATATATATTAATTCTACATGCATCATGTCATGAAAACGAATGTCAATAAATCACCACTTTCAAGAAATTCCTGAAGGTCGATATCCATGGCTACCATTCCTATCCATTGCTATCCATTGCTATCATAATTAATTAATCCGTCTGGGTTTTCTTTTGGGAAGCCTACCATCCTGTAACAGAGTTCATTTTTCTTGACCACTGTCAATCAATGTACTGCAATGTCCTTCTTCTCTTATCTGCTTGACGTTAAGTTTATGCGTTTAAGATCTGGCAGTGGTGAATATATACTATACATCGTTGTTTTGCTGAGGTTCTAGTCTGATCTTCGTAACAGTGTTTTGATCATGAGAAAGTAAAAAAATTAAATTCACCGGTGACGTACGACAGGTTAAAGAGAATGACGAGCTGGGAACGCAGACGATGGCTGGCGGAGCACTGGAGCAGTTTCCAGATTCTCAAGGAGGATCACCTTTCACGTCAATTCCAGCACCGAATGCAGAAATTCTTCTGTGCAGGGGATCATTCAAGTGCCACTGCCAACGTCAATCACACGACTGCAGCTTCAAGCGACGACCAAATGGATGAAACGAAGATCTGCGGGAGAATCGAGCAGGGCGGTGTTCCTCCGACCAAGTTCTTGTGCAGACAGCGATTCATCTTGACGTGGATGTCGCCGGTCATCTCCTTCGGTCCCCGGGAGCGACTCAGTCTGGAGAGCATCTTCAAGTGGCACCCTCATGCCTGCGTCGTCATTCTCTCTAGAACAATGGACTCCTCCGCAGGTGTGCAACTGACTAGCCATTTCAACCTTACTCCCGGCCAAACGATTCATTTCCACTAAATCCAGCTAAGTAACGTCAATTCCGATCCTCAAGTAACGTCATTTCCATGCTCCATTTTGACATTTACATTAGCTTGCTGTGTCGATAGAAATGCAAATTAATATAAAAAATTGCATTTCATCGACAGCATTGCGCACCGCTAAGCTAGAATTTCCACCCCATCCCCTGGCTCCCTAAATCATTCCATTTCCTTCCTTTCTTGAGGTTCCACCGTGTCATTTCCATATAATCGCACCAATACAACGAAATTGACATAAGTTCAAGACTCTAGTATGAACCGCGACACAGGGAGATTCCACATATCATCCTTGTTTCCCTTACAAAAGTTTCCCACTTAGACGATTTTGCACTAGGAATGGGTAATCAGAGAAAAGAGGCAATTCAACCACAGAAAACCAGTGGCAAACTTCAAAGTTCCCTGTTGATGTCTCTTTTTGATGCTGCAATCATTAAAACAGAACCTTTGAAGCTCAATAGCTCAATACATGGTAACTAGATCGTAATATAAGCCGAGGTCATAAAGAGCAGACTGCAAGTGGAAAGTAGAATCAAGACAACAATACTGTAAACCACGAATAACCATCCGGGAACCCAAGATAATCTCCCTGTGCGAAATTCATCAATGAATGCAATTCCCAACTGTGTGTAATGTTTATCCAGTGTTTGTCCTTTTGTCGATGTATTGTAAGCCTAGCTAGTTCGTTGCTCATCGGTACCCTGCTGTATTCCCAGGTCGCAAAATCCTGGAGCCTTTCGTGAAGAACGGCTACCGTGTGACAGCCGTGACCCCCGACCTCAGGTGGCTCTTCTCAGACACCCCAGCAGCGCAGTGGTACACGCATCTCAGTGACGGCACGGGCGACCCCGGGTGCATCAACTTGATGCAGAACCTGTCCAACTTGATGCGCCTGGCGGCGCTCTACAAGTACGGCGGAATCTATTTAGACACGGACGTGATTGTTTTGAAGCCCATGGACGGGCTGCGGAACGTCGTGGGCACACAGAGTCACGACGTGGTCACGGGGAGGTGGACGCGCCTGAACAACGCCGTGCTGGTGTTCCAGAGGGAGCATCCTGTGGTGATGGCGTTTGTAAAGGAGTTTGCGGAGACGTTTCATGGGAGTCGGTGGGGGTGGAATGGGCCGTACTTGGTCAGTCGCGTGCTCGAAAAAGAGCTGCAAGCGGGGCCCAACTGCTCGTCTGCGGTGTCGGTGTTGCCGCTGCAGGCGTTCTACCCCGTCAATTGGATTGATATTGTGCGCTTCTTTCAGCGCCCTGTGGATGCGGATCAAGTCCAGTGGCAGGTAATACATCTTGCATGCACAGGCCAGGGATCGATATATCACAGGAGGCATCCAAAATGTCCCGCTACATATGAAGAATTCCATCTGCATATGTCAATCTCCAGAGATGAATGGAATTTGGATACAAAAGAAAAGTTGTCCAATTTCCATATTGGATTTCTCCTGTGATAATCTCTGGTTCATGAATTGCCGCTAACAGTGAATGTAGTGCCCACAACAAGCCGGGAAACAGAGTATGCAATATTCAATCAAACATTGACAAAGAACAATACAGCAGATTAGTGTGCTATGGATCGTATTAATTAAGTCCAAGTTAATAAGGTGTGCCACATATGCTCCTAAAAGCAGAGTTGGTTATGATCTCAATGAGGACACTGATAGTTATGATCCAATAGTGAAGCAAGAAAATCATGAAAAACTGACTTTTAAAATTAAAACAAGAGATTTAGAGATGAATTTTGGTACATCTTTGAACATGATTCACGTCACTAATATCAACCCTAACACCAAGTGCGAATAAGGATCTGCTATGCTATGCTGAAGAAAGCAGAACTTGAAAATCGGAATGTCAGAAAGGAGAGCGCTTATGACAAGTACCTCACATCGTCTTCTTGAATAGGTGCCTGCCACGTGAGAATATAAATTAAAGCCTCATTGAGATTATGGTAGTTTCACAATTGGTATCAGTCAAAACAATAAGAACTCCTAGTTTGAACGTGGTGACTAATGAGTTGCAGCGCTGGATGTGGGATGGCTGCAGGCAATAGAATTGGAGTGGATGCAACAAGGCTCGTATGCCATCCATTTGTGGAACAAGAAATCCAACTTTCTGAAAGTGGAGGAGGGGAGTATCATGGAGACGTTGTTCAAACACTCGTGCCTGTTTTGTAAGGTCTCACGATCATAACAGGCACTGCGTGCTAGGAATACATCTAATTTTTACACTCTGCATTTCCCTTAGAATACATTTAATTTGTACATTATCACAGTCCATAAGCTTATGGACACTGATAAAAGCCAAAACAATAGGTCCAATCTATAAGCTATGAAACGAAAGTTTCCATGCCCCTTCTGTTGTAATTGTAACTTTGTAAAAAATTGATCAAGGCTCCACGCCCAATGTGGCGGATCATAGAATTGACTTTCAACTCAGTGCTCAACTGGTTTGTTGATTACCGAAATCACTAACATGGATTTTGTCTCTTGGTTCTATCAAGAAGAACGCAACCAATTCACAAGATGTAGAAGAAGCCTAGCCAAATGCTCCGTGTGAATGAATGAATAAACGATAAAAAGACTCATCTACTTTCGAGCTACCTCAAGCTACCCCACACACAAATGGCAGAGAGAGAGAGAGAGAGATACGCACCGCAAGGAAGGGAATGTATGATCTCATGTTTGGAATTCTAGGAATGCAGAAAGTGACTACGTCTTTGCAGCCTCGCACATCATTCTCCACTTAGACTGCCGGCGCTATCATGTCACCATCCTCTGAACCCAGAAAAACAAAAATAAAAAAAGGCGTCAATGAGTAAGGATCCAGTGAAGGTAACTTCATAACATTCTTGAACAGCATTACAGGGGTCCCTTCCAACCACAAAAACTCATATTTGTTAATTTGACAAATTTGAGTGTGTCAAGTTTCCAGTAGGCCGACTTTCGTGTGTTCAGGTGGCTTTTTAGTTGCCCAACTGAAACATAAAAGCTCTTCAGAATCAAGGACTCATATAGATCTGAAATTTCAGGTGAAGCTCACAGACCATGACACTTTCAGAAGAGCGTCTTTAAGCACTCCCGTTCCTAATTGAGAGCCCTTTTCTGAAATCTTGAGGCAGCAGAATCTAGGACGGGTATAGGAATGAGAATCCAATGAGTGTTCGAAGCGTGTTTCAAACTGTCATGATTTCCAGATGAGAGCCCTTTCAGAACGCGCCAATTTTATGAAATTATACCAATATAACGACTGCGACCATTCAATAAATATACGTTCAAAATGACTCATCACTAAAGCAAACTCGTAGTCCGACCACTGGATCCTGGTTTAGTGACTCATCGAAAAGGGTGACAAAGCAGTGACATTCTTCAAGTCAATCCAGCATTATACCTTTTAGGCTCGACTTGAATCCGCAACTGGTCAAGTGCTTAGCTAACGATTCACCGAGTTCACGCTTGACAATCTCCCACCCGCTGGCGGCAACAGGCTCCGCCGTTATTTGCACTGTTGCAGTTTCGGTGGCTAGGTCCACAGTCGCTTCTTTGACTTGTGGCTGACAGACAACAATAGAATTCAGACCAGGCCATATATTCCAACAATGAAGAACACTGCCTCAGTTTGATAAAAAAATTGAACAAAAATTGAACCCAAGAAATTCCTCATACGGCCGGCTCAAAAGTGCTAACAAAAACGTAAGGCCCAATTTGGGGTTAACCCTCAGGTTTTTGTCTACGCATACACTCTGAAGAGGGAGGAATAATAATACGTTCAAACCATAATCATAAGACAAGAAGTACCTGTGCTTCCAATATTCTTTTCACAGATGCAGAACAACCGCCACAAGACATCCCCTGCAAAAGTCAGATTTGGCAAACAAATTAGAGTCAATGAACAAAAACAATCCTCTGCCCCAAACCATGAACCAAGGGCAGGAACCAGCTGGTGTCAAAAGCACCAGATCGGGTTCCCAACACTCTACAAGGGGCCAAGTACTTTCGGAAAAAAGAACCAAATTGATTTTGAGAATAATAAACCAACACAACATAATAACTCACAAGGCGATTTTAGGTCATCTTTCAATAAAACTTCGACCATCACGACCTATATATGGTCTTAATCCAACTAATGCATTCTCTGATGCATTGGAATACCCTTTGATTTGGCAACAAGAACATTTCTAATTTTTAGCATTCTAATATTAGTAAATATGCTTAGCCGAATAAATGTCAGACGGCAAACTCTATTCATAGTATTGCAAAGTTTAGATTAAAAATCTTGTTTTCCTATCACCAAATCTTTTTCATCCACTGCATGAAGTTTCACCCCTTTGGAGATTTCCATTCATTGAGTCTTAGCATCCATGTAACCGCCTTTTATCTAGGTTCAACTACAAAACAATATTATTGATTGCCACTCTACACTGATTTGTCCTAATAGTTGAAGAATCATCACACCTATCATTGGTAATTTGAATATACATATGGTTTTAATATTTGACGAGGAATATAACAGGACAAATCGGTGTAGCTGTATTCCAAATTCAAATAGAAAATAGGATTGAGAACAAGATCCATTACCCCAACTGTGAGAAAGATGACATCCTCGGTCACGGGGTTGGAAGCATCCCCACCGGATGTCCCCAGTGAGGAATCCCCTGCAGCTGGCACTCCAAAGCCATCGCCCCCTCCACGACCCCCTCCTCCACCACCGAATCCCTTGCCCCCGCCCCCTCCCATTTTGTTCCAGACCTCCGAAATGCTGGCGACTCCGACACCCCTAGGGCTGCAGTTGTAGAGTGTGGTGCTTCTTGCTGCAAGCAAACCTGACTGAGGAATAATCAAAACAGAGCACAGCACAATCTCCGTCAGAAGGGGCTTTTGCCACATGCATTTGATAAATTTTACTGAGACGAATAAACTAATCCCAACATTAATTGCATTGACACCATTCTTAAGCATCACGGTTACCATCCCTTACACAGAAGGTGAATATCGATATATAGGCGGAGATTCACAACATTGGCATCATATTCAATACAAGCATCTATTAAACTTAACTCTATACCAGTGCTGGGTTTTACAACTCTGTGCAGGTGAATGTCACAATTTTTGGAGCTCTGAATCACGACTATACAGCGAAACTGACATTAAAGGATCCTTTTGCAATTATTTTTCACACAACGATATCTTCTTGGCTCCTACAAATTTTCTCATTCTCTCCTAGCCATTAGATTGCTCCAACATCCTCTCCACTATTCTCTGCATCATTCCAGGTAAGCCTACATATGACCTCTTCTAAGAGAAATGGTCTTCCATCTGACTCAAGAATGGAAAAGACAAAGTAGTAGAAGAAAAACTCTATTCCTAAGACCACCATGAATGAAGGGTCTTGATTGGATAAAGAGTCTGTTTGATAGCAAATGACAAAGACAAAGCACTTAAAACTATGACACAGATAAATTAACCAGATAAGCCTCGCAGTGGATGATATCCTTATGCATGTAATCTAAGTCAATTAATCAAACAGAGCACCCTAATAGTGAGATTCAAACCATATCCAACGCATTGAAACAGATTACTGATTAGCTGTGGACTACCCAATCAAAACATTCAACCACGACACTTGTTTTGAAGACCCCAACCTGTACTTTTATGTTGAACAATGATATCAGTGATTGAGAAAGAGATTACAAGGGAGCCATCCAATACACCACAATGCCATTACCTACTTCATAGAGACAACATTCCAAAATTACAGTGGCAGCTTCATCTACCACACCAAGACGGTGATCTGTCCATTCTCAATCCGTGTTAAAGAGCTTCACCATTAGAATCACATCATTCACCAAAGTCTGAATCCCGTACTAAACTTCGACCATAGACAGAAATTTCCAGTACCTGCAGCTGCCGAAGGTTCAAGCCCTGACGAATCAGCCAATTCGCCCCTTGCGGAGACGCCCCCACGCTATTCACGATTCCAACTCCAGCTTGACGCAGGCGCTTCGGCTGAGGAGACGCCAAAACTCTGGAACCACCGGCTCCTCCGCTGGACAACATTTCCATATCGCCAAGCTGCAAAGTCGCGGAGAGCAAAGTCGCCATAGACGACAACGACGACGAAGCCATGACAGTTAATTAAATTAAGTTGAAAGGGAGGAACGCAAAAGTCGCAGCACGAGCTCCAGCACCAGCAGCTTAAACCTTCACTAGGGTTCTGCACAAACCACGAGATGGCCTTGGCGAAACCCCCTGAGAGAGGAGGAATTTGCGTACAAAAGGATTAGGGAAGTGGACGAGGCGCTCAATTTTCAGGATTGGCACAGCAATATGCGCCAACGAAATCTGGGTCCCTGGAAAAGCAGAATTGGATGGGTAGAGTAATCATTTTCCTCCCGGCGGAGGTGAGATTGTGCAGAAGAGACGGAAGGGAGAATGATAACGGGGGTCCTGTGAGCACGGCTATGGGCGCTGGACTACGGAAATGGGGTCGACTGGCGAACGTTATCCAGGACTTGCCATGTGGGATTCCATGGTTACCGGGTGTTCCGTGGCTTTCAGTTCGACGGAAAACAGCACTGTTACTGTTACACATAAGCTTAGATGGTCCAAATGATGAATTTTGGTGGGAAGAATGTTGACCTCCTTGATAGAAAACCATCGTCTTGTACTCCGTAGTAGTCAACAAGGACACTACACCGAAATGGTTTTTCCTTCGATGATATTTATATCAGAGAGGCTTTACCTGGATTGAATTATGGAACTCCCGTCGTCGGCGTCGTTGGCTCCAAAATTAGTTAGCCAACGTTTTGTCCTGGGAGCTGCAATCCTGCCGCCGCGCTGGCTCAGCTGTGGCATCACCACACTTCTCGTCATGGCAGATTCTGCCGTGCACAGGAGCTCACCGAGTTTCTTAATGCCGTACCGACTCCCTTCCACGCCGTTTCGAATGTCACCGTTCGCCTTTAATTCGTTTCGTTTCGTTGAAGTAGGTGTTTCAGTAGGTAAATTGATATTCTGTTCGTTTAGGATCGTTGCTGTGCAGGGGTCACTCAATGTGGATTTACTGACTCCTGTTGCAACACTATCGTCAACGGTGAAGTGAAGAGAATTCCTTACTCAATTTGGCACTCAATTCCCACTGTTGGCGAGGTAGAGAACATGCTCCTGCGTTAGCCTGCCACGCCAACCCGTCTTTAATGCTTGTTGCTGTGAAATGCATGCGGAATTGGCATTTCTTTGGATCGCAAATTGGCTGCGTCTTTCGCATGAAATTTTAATGACCAGCTGGAACAGATTGATGCGAAGTGCGAGTTTTGAATGAGAACCTCAACTCGACTGTGCGCGTAGGCTTGCCGAAGCGCAAGAGCACCAAGTGGATCGTTCCGGAGACCTTGATTTTGCCAGGAACCAGCACGAAGTAAGGAATCTCTTGTTCTGATAAATTTAGTTCTTTCAATTTGGTAATGTGATTCCTGCGCAATATTTCGCCTGCTAGTTGGAAAACACTTTTTGTACTACTTGAGAATTTTCGCAGAGAATTATCCGGGTGGCATTGTTGGCACTACTTTGAGAATTGCACTCGCTTGTACTTGGAAAAGTCACTGTACAAAATTTGGGGTCAACCTGGAGCAGCGCATGCCCAGTCCTGAAGTGCACTGGCGCAATGGCGATTAACGTTGTAACGTTGTGGTGGACATTATATTGGGTATTGGCGAGCAGCATGTGGACTTTGCATACCACAATAGCGCCTCATCTCGAGGATCGGAAGGAGGTTCTGCACGTAGGTCAATGCCAATGGAGACTGGACGTCTTGCCGAAGCAGGTGCATTGCTAGCCCAGTTCTTGACTCAAGTGCTTTGATCGCGTCCCCTTCTCGAGTGCGTGCATGAAGGTCTGCTATTCCCTCAGCTCTAGTCACGCTTTTCTTTTTGAGCAGCTCTTTGACATGCAGCATAGGAGCCAACAGTGTTCAAGTATCTAGCTGGTGTGAAGAATGCTCCCATGGTTGCACAGTCCAGCAGCAATTGTTACAGATTTGGAACCGTCAAGATATCGCTGCGGGACTCGTGAGCTATGCTGACGATCAGTCCCGGGAGCCGACAGCGGCGCTGGGGAAATCATATCATTGCCTCAGCTCGATGTGATTTACATGATTTTCAGACCCTCGGTGTTGTAAAAGCAGTTCTGCGGATATTGACTAGGGGTGGGTTTAGAGCTCTTGTTGCGCAGGGACAGGCACATAGGAGCGAGAAGGTGCAACAACAGGGGAATGGAGCCTGCAGATTGGTAAGGCTCTCTCTTGGCCTTCTCTTTTCAGGTTTCTACAGGTCACTGGTGTATAATTGTAGTCATACGATCTATAGTGTAAACGTGCATAGTTGTAAATTTTTGGCAATTTTCCAATTTTGCTATAGTACTAGTATGGTTGCAATGGTTAAGCCCGGTTATTATCTTTTCAGTGCAGTTTTATGTGGTTTATTATCAATGGATGTTAGTTGTGGTGGATGAATGGGGTGCAATTGGTTGTGGTGGTTACTGGCGGTTATCTTTGGAGGGGGTTAAAATCAATTGTCAGCGGAGTTGCCTTTGAGTCTGGAAGAGGATCCAGTGCTCCTGTGCGGCAGGTTGGCCGGCAGTATGTGTGTGTGATCGATAGTTGTGAAAGTGTGTGTATTCAGGGAGTTGAGTTTCTATAGTGCTGGTGATTGATTTTGTGTTGTGCTGGGTTCGGATGTTTGTACTATGCTGGGACCGATAGATTTTACGGAATGGAGTTATGCAGGAGCGGGAAAACTATTGTAATACTTTCTACGTGAAATATAATTCGGAGTTGGATGGAAAACTGACAGTATGTGTATGCGTGTGTGCTATTGAATTTCTGTGCTTGGATTGATTATGTAATTTTGAGTGTGATTTCAATTGCATGGGATGGACTTTATATTGCTGAAATCTATTGTGGGGAATGAGTGTTTGGATGTGCTGGGATAGTGTGAATCAATTGTGAAGTGCTTCGGTGTTGAGAACTAAGTCGATAGATCCAATCCTGTGTAGAAATTCTATTGTTATGTTTGGATCTGATTGAGTGTTTGCAATTGCTTTTAATTGTTTTATCAATTGTGTATGATTCTATGGTGCATTTCATTTTGGACTAAGTGTTAATCTATAGCATCTGTGAGATTAAGCAGCTATGGGAAGTAACTGTGGAGATTGAAATCAATAGTACAGAATAATGAGTGATTTAAAAGTAAAAGGAGAGCTATCCAGAATAAATCGGAAGAAGTGCAAGTTTTGCAATTGTTCAAAGTTATGTTAAAATCTGAGTGTGGAATTAAAGAAGACATTACTATAGCGGAAATGCAAAGCAAAGATGTGATGGAAGACAAGTTAAAATTGACGTGCGTTAAAAAGAATCAATCGAAGATGCTGTTGGACGAATGAGAAGATCAATAGAAGCTGTACCAGCCGATTGGTGAGGCTGTAAAGTGGATCCAGAGCAAAGCCGAATCAATAGATTTGTGTACAATCGATAAGTTCTTCCACCTTGGGTTAATTATAATAATATAGCTTAATCTATTGTTTGGGTTAAGATGGAATTATTCTCCCGATCCTTTCAATTGTGCATAAACTGGGAAATGGATTAAATCCATTACCTTATAGAATTACCCATAGCACTTTGCCTCCCTGAGAACGAACTTAAAAACTATAGGAATTTATTTATGTTCATCCATAGTAAATTCCCATCTACAATAATTATGTGAGTTCCGACCAGAGAAGATCGAAAGCCTGGTATCATGGGAGTAATTGTTCAATTGGTCTGGCATGCAGGTTGGCGAAGGGGACCTTTTGGGCGAAGCAACCATGAAGTATGTGACCTGACTTTTTGCACATTTTGACGGAGGGATTCCTTGGTGTTGATCCATTCGGGATGCTTTTCAAGAGCCATATTTGACGACCACTCTGAGTAATGGGCACATCAGAGGCTTGAGAAATTGTCACAGCCGAATATTAGTACCCAAAACAAAACATTCGCAGAGATGAAATTTCGGACGGCTAGGCAAGGTTTATTTCTTGTGGACCATGGCGTGCACAAGTGTGCTGTTTGGATGTGTGTTGTTTCTCAATCGAAGAAGGCTAGTTGTTGTTCAAGTAGAAGCAAGATATTTTAGAGGATGCCAGACGATAGCTTGAGCAACTCGAATGCCTCAGACCACACTCCTTGTTTGTGGAATGGTGTGAAATGCACTCAGGGTTCCATAACTGTGCTGGACCTTGGACCTTGCGTGAGGTTAGTTTGATTGACATGCGGAAGTGGCCAGTTTGGGCCAAATTTGGCACTGGAATGTGGTGCAGTTGCAAGGTTGGTGCCAAGAGAAAGGACGCCTGTTGTCGGTTTACTCGACTAAGGTAGTATGCTCTAAAATCAACCATTTAAGGGCCGATCCACCTTTTTCATAGGCTTCCATTGATAGAATTGTTTCCAGATCATTTTTCAGAGAAAGAAAAATAGATGTGGAACCTAATACAAGTGATTTTGTATTTTTTCAAGTATTTTTTAATTACTTATAAATTTTCAAAGATTTAGGGTATAGGCACCTATTTGTGACCATAGGTCTCCCAAAATTTGTCCACTTGCAACTTGTAAAGAGATGTGCAGAAATCAAAGACAATGATTGGCTCTTGCAATAGAAAAATAATTTTTCCTCAATGCATTCAATTGCTAATAAAAGTGGTTCATTTAAGGATCACCCCATCTCCATTCTCCACCCAAAATAGGTGCGGTTTGAAGAAGGTGGGCACTTTTAGAGCATACTACCTTACATGCCCAATGGAGACCTCAATGAATGACCAACACAATATACTCTGTTTGAAGCCGTGACACTCCATTCTTGAGGGGGTGGGTGCAATTTTGGAATACTTGCACAAGGATTTGTTTGAAGCCGTGACACTCCATTCTTGAGGGGGTGGGTGCAATTTTGGAATACTTGCACAAGGATTGTTTAAGCTGCATTTTGCATTAAGACATCAAATTAGGTAATGTATTGTTGGGTGTGGATTTCAAAGCCCATTTAGGAGATTTGGGAGGCTTGCTCACTTGGTGGACCACCACAAGGAAGAAAAAAACACTTTGGTTGTTGAGGACTCTTGCTATATTGATCTCGAGACACCCTACATCGACAAAGCAATCAAGGAATGAGATATTCAAACTCTTCAATCTTTTAAGGTTAGTGCCATGTGAAGTCATGTATGCAATAGGACTTCCTCCCTTAACTTTAAACTATAACAATTTAGGTATTGAGAATAATGTATTCATAGCAATAAGAGTATGGATGTTGATGTTGAAGTCTGTAATAGTATAGTTGTCAATTTCTTTTATTTGGGACTCTTGTGTAGCCTTCCCAATTTGAAAGCTAACCATCAATGGGACAAGTGAATAGAATATTGCAACAAATTTGGGATGTACATAGAGAATGTATTTACCATCACTAAAATAGCCGCAATACCTTCTCTCCCATCAATCAAGCCTTTGAGACTCTATCATTCATTGGAATTCTCACAAATTTCTCTTATTTTGAATCCAAGTGACTCTTTGTGATAGTATTTCAAGAGCTCATACCAAGGTGCTTATGGATGAATCTACATTGTACCATATTTTAGGCAATTTTCATAAAGACAATTAGTCATTGTTGTCATTGTCATTAGTATTTCTACCCCCTATTTTGGGCTATCAATTTTACATTTCACTGTAAAGGATGTAAAAATCTACCTTGTATTTTGGGTTGTCCATTTTGAATCCTAAACCTCAAGTTAGGTCATTGTTAGTAGAGGTTATGAAATCCAAAATTGACGGCCTAAACTGATACAGGAATTTTTTTACATCCATGACAAGCTTGGGGAAAAAAATAATTTCTCACCCTTTCAACAACTCCTATTTTTCCCATTGTGAGTGAATCAGTGAACCCCCCCCCCCATCCAACATCAAAACACTACAGTGGATGTTTTCTCCGCAAGCCCTGCACCAACGGAAAGCACCCAAAAGGCCAGCCACGCCATCAGAGAGCGGAACGGTGATAGGCCAACAATCCATGGGGGCCAGATCCTCTGGATAAGATTGTGCCTCACACAAGCCCAAGTAAGCTCCGGCCGCGCTTCCCTTCGCTCAGTCCGCATCCCATTCCTTTTCCTCTCCTCGTTTGGTTCGCCGAGGGTTCTCTCTCTCCTTTCGCAGCTTTTCTGTAGCTATGGTGTCCACGGTCTCCATGGCCGCTCTCGCCCCCGCGGGTCTCATTGCGCCGCTCGACTTGAGCTCCCGCTCGGCCATCTCTGGCGCTCGCGCCTCCGTGTTCGTGAAGAACACCCGGGCCAGGACTACCTGCTCCGCCTCATCCGTCGACACCACTGAGACCACATTTGCCCAAACTGCAGGGAAGTTCGCCACCGCAATGGCGCTAGCCGCCGTCGTTGGGACCAGCGACTTCGTGGTGCCGGAAGCCCGCGCCGACGTCGCAGGGTTGACGCCTTGCAAGGAGAGCAAGGGCTTCGCCAAGCGGGAGAAGCAGGAGATCAAGAAGCTGGAGTCGAGGTTGAAGCTGTACGCGCCTAATAGCGCCCCGGCGTTGGCCATCAATGCGACCATCGAGAAGACGAAGAGACGGTTTGCGTTCTACGGGAGCGAGGGCTTGTTGTGTGGAACCGACGGGCTGCCTCATTTGATCGTGGACGGGGACCAGAAGCATTTGGGCGAGTTCGTGTACCCGGGGCTCGTGTTCTTGTACATCACGGGGTGGATTGGGTGGGTGGGACGTGCCTACTTGATCGACATCAAAAGCACCAGCAAGCCCACCGAGAAGGAGATCATCATCGACGTGCCGCTGGCGCTCCGGATCATGGCCAGGGGCTTTACGTGGCCCGTGGCAGCTCTGGGAGAGCTCAGGAACGGACAGCTGTTGGAGAAGAACTCCAACATCACCGTCTCCCCCAGATAAATAACTACTACTCATCCTCGTGTATGATTATCAACTACTGTAACTGTGCTTAATTTGGTGTAATAAACACGACATTGTAGCTTTACTTCATCACTATGGCTTCTCTGTATGTGCATGGTCTGTATGTGCATGGCAACAGTAGTACTTTACCGGAAGCGTTTCTTGGAGAGTCTACATTCATATGTAGACTTACGCTGTGCTCAACGATCCTCTTCGCAATGTATGAAGCTTTGTTTTTGAAATGGATTTTGATGGGAGTGAGGCTTGGTGATTGCCAAGGTAGTGTAATTCAAACAGGTTAATTTGAAGGCCGCATGGTTATTCTTTGCTGTTTGTGTTCCTTGTGAATCTTCTCTTTCAAGTGTCGTTTTTGCATTTATAACCTTTGCTCTGAAATTTTGCCGAAACCTCTCCTGGCTGATACCACGTACCTTTGAGAGAAGCATAGTTCAATGAGCTCAGAAGATGCAGTGACTGCTTCACAACAAAAATCAACAACAAAAATTTGAGCTGCAATTGTGATATTGGATTCACGCCAATTTGAGCTGTATCTAACCAAGTAGGGACTTCAGCTGACTGGAATTAATTAATGGTTGCCAGGTTGATACTTATTCACGCTACAACATTCACTTCAACACAACTGAACTCACCGATTTTGTGTCCATTCCAATGGTGTGGTTGAAATGGTTAACCCTCCCACCAAATCTCGAACCAATGACTCTATGTCCTCTCTGTTGTCTTAGTGCAAGATCAGAAGAGATAGTTGACTTCCAATAAACAGTCCTTAATGCACCACCTACCTAACTGGCGCTACGTGTTTGGCGCGTAATTGAGACATCCTTTTCGTCCCAGTGTGAATTGCACTCAATGGAATATCAGATCATGCCAATTTCTTCATTTTCTAACAAGAATGTTCATAGTCCTGTGGTTTTCGCTCGTTAAGGCGAAGGATGCAGGTCGACTCTGGAGTGTGTGCGCACCTGTAACCGCTTCTCAATCTGCAGTACATGTTGTCTTTGAATCCCATTTTATCTCCAGGGTTGATGATGTTGCCTGATTTTGAACAAATGAAGGCTTGAAATGATTGAATCCTACAGCCTCTTCTCCATGTCTTTTCATGTATTTGGAAGAAACTGGAGTTGCAATTCCTTCCAAGTACCTGCCAAAAGACATGGAGAAGAGGGAGTGGGATCCTACATGCTCCATTGAGGAACTGGATGTGTGATTATCCGATGTAACATACACTTGTTGAATATATGTGTTGACCTAAGTCATCGCAGCTGGAATATGTTTTCTTTGTACGCCGTCACTCATGATAGATGAAGAATTTCTTCACAATTCTTTACCAAGGGTAAGATGCTTTACAGAATGCAATTAAATGTGGTAGCTCAAGTTGTACATGTATAGATACATGTACAATAGCCCATGCTTGGTCCCTCAATACTTGGTCCCTCAATAGCCCATGCTCTTGTTACTAATCATGAATAATTTTTTTAGAGAATTTATAGAAATAAATCTTACATGAGAGGATTTGGGAGGATCATAAGGGTTGTCTTCCTAAGGAATAGGAGCCTCTTGGTGATATTCTAAATTAGCAAATTTACTTGAAATTTTGGTGCAAAAATCCACATTTTTTTTACCTCTTTTACAAAATGTTTGAAGGTGAAGCCAATAGGGTCCATTTAAAGATTTTTGCAATGGGATGAGATAAGGATTGCAATAATATACAACATGATAAAGGGTATTATGATGTATTTTTCATCATATAGGGGATTTGCATGTGTATTACCTTCATATTGTCCATAAGGGATATTATGATGTATTTTTCATCATATAGGGGATTTGCATGTGTATTACCTTTATATTGGACATGGAATTTGTGTAGATTCCCTTTATCCTAGATGAATTTTTTTTATAGAAGTCTTTGTAAATTAATATAATATGAATGTATTCTAATACTCTCAAGAATACTATGCATCTAATAAAGGCAATGTGTAGGACCAATTACATGTTCACAAATTATATCAACTTGAAAATTTGGCCAAGCATAAGACTTTACTTTCTATGATTATTTTTTAGATACAACAAATTGGGGGAGTCACAGTAGAGGGAATTGAGTTCAATGAGTTTGTTGAACTCGTGATGTGGTTCAATGACCTCTTGAAACTTTCTTTTTAATTGAAAATGGTGAGTACAAAAGTTGAGCAAGTACCCTAAACTCTTGATCTCATTGTGACTCCCCCCAACAAGATATAAGTTTTACAAGATCCTAACTCTCAAGATCCTAACTCTCTAATGTGTAGATTCATCTCATGTATGTAGTGCCACTTATGAAGTATAATACCAACACTAATATATACAATCCAGATTTTATTTTTCAATTTTGCAACCAATGTTGTTCAAGTGTGGGAAATCTTACATTGTAGTTTATTTAATTATCCAATTTATTTAATTATCCAATTGATATCCATCACCTTAAATTATATCTCTAATTTAGAGATGCTGGGTATACCGTTAGTCTCAACCCTGAAAGGTTTGGACGAACGAAGGTCCACGTCGAGAGCATGGGAATAGACGGACAGAGTATTCGTTCATTTTTCGACGAAAATCATGCGGCGGGTATTTGTCGTTCGTCGAATTCTTCTCCTCGAAAGTAGCCGAAGGCCATGTAGGGCTGCCGCTTCCAGATTCTTCCCTGCCTTCAGTCCCGTGAAACAGAGGAATGGAGATTGATGCGGGTTCATGGCATTTACAGTGAGAGAGTCAAGAGGTGGAGGATCCAGGATTGAATTAGTGGAAGCTTGTCTCACTCGCAGTTAGTTGCAGCAGTTGATTTATTCAGTAGCGCTTGCGGAGAATTTTGCAGGTTCAATTTCGAGTGATCGGGTGGCAGTTGCTCCGAATTTTTCCTGTTGCTCAAAATGTATTCGTTGTCCCGGCGCACGCTTGCAAAGCGTGCATTGAGATCTGTTGCGGTGTGTCCAGCGACCACGTTTGATGTCTGTCGCTGTCTTTCCTCGGCGGCCGCCGCTTCAAGTGCTTCGTTTCCATTGGAAGAGGTTGGCTGGCTTTCCTTCCCGATCGATCGCCTTTTTTGCCTTCTCCTCTTGTTTTTGATCATTTTTGGTGCAGAGCTTTTCCTTCAGAAAGTCGTAACATTTCTCTTACAAAATTTCTGCCTATGATCGTGATTTAAGAAGTAATAATACTGCAATGTATATGCACTTGCAATCGGAAAGGCCTCCACTTCGAACTGAAAGACCATTTGCGTCGCTTTTTTCGCCCTAAGGTTTAAGTGGGGTTTAAGGTTTAAACCTAGTGTTTCATCACACTTAGTCTTTTGAAATTTGTCTATGTTGGCGTGATCGTTGTTCTGTTCATTGAATGGTCTCTGGTCTCCGTAGTTTGAGAACTCTTTGCGGGTGAACCAAATCTCACCTCAACTCATAACTTGGTATTGGTTTCACCTTTTTAATTACATAAAATTTCATCAAAGAAACATTGCATAGGATTCCACCTACCTCACTAGTCACTACCAGAATAATCGCCAATGAGACTTCTATTCATACTTCAGAACGGCGGGCTTGCCTTCTAGTCAATTCATTTACTGGAGCGGGCACATTCAGGCTTGACGACAAAGGTTTATGCATTTTGTTCATATTTTTTCAAAAAACTATTTGACCTTTTGTAGACCTCAAGCGACAGAGGCAATTGCAATGCCCAATCAAGAGATCTCTCGAAACATGCGTTCACGAACTCTAGATATTCCTTCAATCCTGTACGAAACATTTCCGGGGCGTGCACTGGACGAACCGCCTTTTCCAATCCTATTTATGATAAGTTGAGGCACGCCAGCACTCGGTATGAGTCAAACGCGGCGGCGGAGAATGCACCAGTGGAGAAGTATGAATATCAAGCTGAGGTACTGATATCCTCTGTAAACGTTCATGTTTTTGTGTGCCCTGAATGTCATTGTTTGTGAGTGGTGGCTAACAGTCACGAGCTTGGTGTGAAAACAGGTGAGCAGACTTTTGGATCTCATTGTGAACAGTCTCTACAGCAATAAGGAAGTGTTCCTGCGAGAACTTGTCAGGTAAGATTTGACTTATGACTTCAGGATTCAGAAGGATATGCTTTGTTATGCGTAGTTTGTAATGTCCTTGCTCGTCTGTGCAATAAAAGGTTGGGGTATACCGTTACTAAATCCGGAGTTAAATGGGTGGAGTTTGCAGCAATGCGAGTGATGCTTTGGACAAACTGCGGTTCTTAAGCGTTACTGACACGAGCATGTTGGAGGCCAATTCCAATCTAGAAATTCGCATCAAGGCTGATCATGATGCTGGGACTCTTACTATTACGTAAGCTCTTTGTCCAATTCAATTTGTGATGTACAGTGACGGACTGGATGGGCTGTTCTAGAGAAGAGTAAGGCAACGTTTACGTAGGACTGGAAATCAAATGCTTTTTTAGGTTTTGCATTTGCAGCTTGACTTGGACATCGTACAAGGTTTCTCCTAGTCGTGTGGGGTTGTGACTTGTGACGTTGAGTTTCAATGAATGTTGCGAATGACAGGGACTCAGGTGTTGGAATGACTCGCGAAGAATTGATTGAGAGCCTGGGAACTATTGCACATAGTGGGACCGCCAAATTTTTAAAAGCCCTTAAGGTCATTATCTCACCACACAGTTGTAAAGACACTCATCTAGGCAATCTGTAGTAGACAAGTCTTTAGAAATGTTTGTCTATTCTACTTATCTTTACATCTTTACACTGTCATATTGTATATTTAACAGAGCTGTTTTGAGTGTTCTTTATTTCAAGCAGGATCACGTACTCTTTGAGGTTGAGACTTAGTCCGACGCATGAGTATGTGCCCGTATTGTTAATTGCATGGATTCTTATTTACTCTATGGAATTGGAAGCGACCTAGATTTTCCTAAGGAAACATTAGTGCCCTAGAACGCGGAACTCCGAATTACGAAAACAGATTCTCTTTGACCAATGGTCGTGAAAATCATCTGGCAAAGCCCTGCTGGTTTCTCTTAGGTTTACAACGGAAGACTACGTTTGAAGATTTTCATGACCAATTATCAATGTGACTGTAATTCGTTCTGTTGACCATGACAACAGGAAAACCAGGGGAGTAACCGGGATAACAATTTGATTGGTCAATTCGGTGTTGGCTTCTATTCTGCTTTCCTTGTGGCAGATAAGGTAAAGAGCACATGAATCTAGCTACTTCTCCATAGTGATAATTGCTTTTAATGACTATATAATCAAGCACATCCTCAGGACTTGTTTTTCCTCCACACAGTTTATCGTACGTGGTTGAGTTGCAAGGTAGGATCTTCTTTCTACTTCTTGTTCTGCCATGTATATGTAATCTACAAGTTTTTTGCTTACACTTCGTGTTCTAAATGAATCTTGATGAACAGGCTCCTGCAATTTGAAATGCCCACAATTATTGTATTCGTACCTTTTTTTATCATTTGTTTGGAGAAGATATGCTGGTTTGATTATTGCCCATTAATTCTTTCAATGGATGCTTGATTGTGGTGGAATCAGTTGTGTTCTGATAGAATGGTTCTCAAGTAGGATTCCTTTTTCTATTGAGCTGCAGGTATCTGTTTCAACGAGAAGTGCAAAATCCGACAAGCAATTTGTCTGGGAAGGGGAGGCAGACACAAGTTCTTATACAATTAGGGAGGAGACGGAATCTGACAAACTTATACCTCGAGGCACTTCTATCACTCTGCATCTCAAGGTATTTTTTCGTTGTATAACATGTTGTACTGTAAACATTCGGATATCTGCTGAGCCTTTCTTTATCTGAGATTGAGATTTCATGGATGTGTGTCAAACCGTTTTTCTAAGTTCCCGTTGTTGCCATGCAGGATGCTCATAGGTATGAATTTGCAGATCCGACCAAGATAAATAATCTGGTCAAGAATTACTCGCAGTTCATATCTTTTCCAATTTACTTATGGCAGGAGAAGACACGCAGCAAGAAGGTACTGTATTTCTTGTATGTGCTTGAATCCAAAGGATGCATGGTTTTGAGGACAAATTTTAATTTTGGGATGTAATGCATTTCTTTGCGCTACGGAGCTATTGCTGTTTTTGTAAGTGTTCAAGTTCTGCTTGGTGCTGAAGCTGCGTTTTGATTATTTCCAGGTTAAGAAGTCGGAAAGTGATGACGAAGATGAGAAGCTTCTAGAGGCAGGTTCCTTCTGTACATTGCTTTCCAGTTCCCCTTAATTGTTGATTGCTTAGTGGTTCAAGTACATTACTTTCAACTTCATCATACTAGGGACTTGGCAAGCTGAACGTTCATTACTACCGTTCTGGTATATGGCTTGACTTGCATTCGGAACACGTCTGTTGATTCCTACTTAGTTAAGCTAAATGTTAGTCTTTATGTTTATCAGCTTTGCAGCACGTGGGTTGATTCTTGAGAGGAGGATAGTGGCATTGACATTTTTTTTTTGCTATCTTTCAGGGTATAGAGACCAAATCTACGGAGAAGTACTGGGATTGGGAATTGACAAATGACACTAAGCCTATTTGGGTAGGCACTGCACAAATCTACTAATTCATCAGTCGTCTGCAAATCTGGCCATGCATTTGAGAATTGCTTTGTACTTCTGCATGCTGATTTCCTTCATTATGCTGACTGAGGAAGTTTCTCTTTTGCAGATGCGGAGTCCAAAAGAGGTGACAGAGGAAGAGTACCATGCATTTTACAAAAGTACTTTCAAGGAATACATGGACCCTCAGGCTTATACACATTTTACCGCTGAGGTCTGTTTGCAACCTTAATTGTTTATCTTTTACGTGAAGTAAAGCAGAGAATGCTGCATGTTGTAAACCTTGCTTTCTTATGCACAATATAATTCAGACTCTCTGACCATGTCTTATATTGACGGTCTGCCGGAGTAATTGCAGGGTGAGATTGAATTTAAGAGTCTTCTGTTCATACCGCCCATGGCGTCATTAAACACAGAGGAGATGTGGCATTCCAGAAGAGGAGATGTTAGACTGTACGTCAAGCGTGTCTTTATCTCTGATCAATTCAACGGGGAGCTGGTTCGTTTCTCGCTCTCTGACCATTGCTGTATTACAGTGTTGCCGAAGGGTTCTTGTCCTGATTCTTTTATTCCTTCTTGGTTTTCACTGTATCGCATCAGATGAGACCCGAAGACAAGTGTCTTTTCTCATCAGGTTTCTGCAACTTTAGACCGGAGATTAGCTGTTTCCTAGACCGCAATTTTGATGACATTGGCTGTTGGTGCTCCTCATATGGTGAATTGGTTGTTTGCTGTAGTACATATTGACTGGATTTTAGTTGATAATTTCACCGTGTCGGAGCTTTATAAGAGTACAGTATTGGGGAATGACAAAATCGGCATCAAGTTGTAGATTTGTTGGCTGACCGATTCTCATCGTGCTGCAGTTTCCTCGGTATTTAAGCTTCATGAAGGGGATAGTGGATTCCAATGATCTTCCATTGAATGTTTCAAGGGAAATACTGCAACAGAGTCGCATTGTAAGTTGCGACACAAGCGTATCGATAATTACATCTTCCTGTGTTCAAAATACACCTTGTTATTGGAAAGAGATGTTTTATTATTATTAAATTTGACGTAAATTTTTGATGCAGGTGAAGATGATGAGTCATCGTCTGGTTCGCAAAACTTTTGAAATGATTGAAAAGATTGCTAAAGACGAAGATAAACAGGTATCTTAATCCTTCCTTCATATATATAATGGGTGGATGAGTATTGCTACGTGAGAAGCCTAATAGTTCTTGCGGACCAGAATGATGCCATTTAAATTGTTGCAAGCTGAAGGCCTTCCAATTACGCTGACGAGCATTGTTATTGGCAGGCCTATGAGAAATTTTGGGATGCATTTGGGAAGAATTTGAAGTTGGGCTGTACCGAGGATGCTTCCAATCACAAGCGAATTGCTCCTCTGCTTCGATTCTACTCCAGCAAGAGTGAAGATAAACTCATGTCATTAGATCAGTATGTGGAGCGCATGCAAGAAAATCAGAAGGAAATTTACTTTTTGGCTGCAGAAAATATCATGAGTGCAAAGAATGCGCCTTTCGTGGAGGACCTTTTGAACAGAGACCTTGAGGTAACCTAATAGAATCCTTGACATTCTTGACCAATTTTTATTGCGATTAAGTATGAATGGAGGAGTACTGTAGTGCCTCGTTTTGGTGTTTATTTGAACTGTCCTCACAAAGCTCTTTGACAGGTTTTGTACTTGGTGGATCCAATTGATGAAGTCGCACTTTCTAGTTTATCCAAATACAAGGAGAAGAAGTTTGTGGACATCAGCAAAGAGGATTTGGACCTTGGTAATTGCCTATCCATGATTATCGTTTTACTCTCACCGTTGTGGCCATTTGAAAACAGCTATACCGCTAAATTTTTGTTAAGAAATGTCAATTCAAACGTTTTTCATTTCCACTGAAAATGTATTCAGAATTGTAATATCTTGTGGTTCTCTTCTGACAGGGGGCGAAGACAAGGTAAAGGAGGAAGAGGTGGAGAAGGAGTATCAGGGTTTGTGTGATTGGTTGTCCAAGAGTCTCGGTGAGAAAGTGGCGAAGGTTCAGGTTTCCAAACGAAGAACCTCGTCGCCCTGTGTGCTTGTGTCTGCGAAGTTTGGCTGGTCAGCAAACATGGAGAAGTGAGTATGTTTCGGAGACGTTTGGGGGCTAGGGGTATTCATGTTCAAGTTATTTTGCTCCTTGTTGGAGAAGATGAGCCCGGTTGACAGAAAATGAATTCTCAGATTTTTGGTTGCTTTTTGTGGCTTGTATGCTAAGTGCGAAGTAGATAGAAAGTCCAATTCCGGGCATTGAAGGAATTTCGTTGAATATTTGCCACATGACCTGAAAAATTTAGACTCCAATAACTGAATCTGGTCTCTTGGATTGCACTTTTAGCGTACTTATTCAATAGTATTTTTTTAATTTGTGTTGTTTCAGGATCATGAAGGCGCAATCATTTGGAGATGAATCTAAGGCGTTCCACAGTCTGCTGAGGCGACGCACGCTTGAGATCAATCCTCATCATCAAATTATCAAGGATTTGAATGTGAGTTTTGTTGTCTCGTCATCAAATTTTACTCTTGAAAATTCTATAAAACCTTAGTTTCTATACGAGATCTGAACTATTTTATGATCACTTATAGACCTGTTCATCAAATGGTGCTTGCAGTCGATGTTCAATGACGACACATCAAGCACTGAAGCAGAGAAGCTGGCCGAGCTTCTGTTCGAAACTGCAAATCTATCTAGTGGTTTCACTGTAAGTTTTCGCTCATTTCTTTTTGTAGCATTCTCACTCTGTTTAGTTTGTCCATATACTTTTTCAAACTATATTCAAGTGGCTGCTTGGTTTGCTCACGTTGAGACTGGTGGTTGTAGCCCGAGAACCCGGCTGGTTTTGGAGGAAGAGTGTACGAAATGATGGGGCTGGCCTTGGAAGCCAAACGGAAGACTGCAGCAGCTCCGGTGTCCAGCGGTTCGGATGACAACTCTCCTGCATCAGAGCAGAAAGTTACCGCCGAGGTTTCTGCCTAATTGAGGTTTTCCGGGACTCGGTGATCTCAACACGATTTTTGATCCATTCCAATCATTGTTGGAACGACATGGCCCAACAGTTTTTACTTGATGGCATTTTTTTGCTGTCTCGGGCGTATTTTCTTGGAGCAGTTTGAGTGTTCTCTAATATGCATCAGCGCCTTCAATAGGCAAGAGCTTTTAAGGAAAATTTTCCAGATTGCTAGTCTAGTTCAGGATTTTGCAGACCAGATGAGGATGATTTCTGATACTCCAGTCCATTGGATGTCTTGACCGTGACAATCTTGAGAGGATTACAATCACATATTTTAAGTTTAAAAACGTGTATGGCAAGAGATCGTGGGGTTGATCTTCAGGTTCAAGTCTTGGTTTCGCGGTTGCACAGCTGCCCAACGAATTTTCAGTGCATCTTCACCCCTTAAAAACTGTAGAAGGAATACTTTTATTGGCTCTGGATCGCAGGGGAGTAGGCTTTTCATGGACAGAAGTACCGTGATGAAGTCTATCCAATGTTGGCCCCCATTTCTATCAAATAGACTTCTATTGAAGTGTCACCAACATGAACTCAAACCATTTGCTTTGAATGGCTCCTACTTTACAAATGGGTTGTAAAGTAACAATACTTTAAGGTAATTACACCTAAAATTGCACAAATAAGCAATTTAATATGGTTTTCATTATTATATTGAAATTTTTTTTGTGGGTTTTTGTGGGTAGTAGAAAAGGGGATTTTAGATTTTCTTAGAATGCATTTTTTGGACAATGTATGAATAAACTACAAATTTTCAAAGTGTTGATAATAGGTGTTTCTAAAACCAACCATAGAGTCTCATGAATAGTGTGGTTGATTCTTAAAAACGGTCGAAATTATCTTAGTGAATGATTTGGGGTCTTTCTTAAGGTACTTCAAACATGCACCTAGCAAAGACTTTGAAGTTTCTTCTATTTTTGCTTTGAAAATTCCCAGAAATACAAAAATTCTCTAAATTTTCATTTGTGAATATTATTGATTTTCATTTGTGTACAAGGCAAAAATAACACCTAATTGGAATTTGCACTCCATCTATGCACGCTAGCTTAAATGAATGGAATGGATCTTTCTACTTCATAGGGAAATAACTATATGTGGGTAAATTGCTTGTGCGCATTGATTTAGAAATAGCTACACGTGACTAAAAGGATGAAAGTAGACAAGATTTGGATATCTTATTAAACAACCAAATACAAAAATACCTCAAGTGCAGGGGAAAAAATAAATAGTAGCTACTCCATAATTTGCTAGAGAATTGTTGTGGAATGTAGATTCAACAAAACAAAACTACTTTAGATATAACTCAATTTCCAAAGTTGTATTACACAAATGCATTGAGCTTTGTTGTGACTTGGAGATGTGGAATTTAAGCGTTAGTCCTTAATCTCTTAAGGATTGAGTTTTGAGCAAATTTTTATTCAAATTTTGAGCAACAAATTAATGCGGACAAGTCTTATGAACATAGGAATTGGTTTTAGGCTTTTTGCATCTAATTGGTTGTAGATTCTAAACCTCTTAAGGGTCAAACATTCAAATTTTGAACAACAAATGAATGCAAGCAAGTACAATGAACACATGATCTTGTTTCTTGCATCCATCTATTTGCTTGTAGATTCTTGGATTAGTTCTCTAATATTTTTGACACATACTTTCAAAACTTTTCTTTACAAATATTTGACAATTCAAAGAGATTGTATGTTTCACCTTAAACTTTTGAGGCAAATGTTCTTGAATAATGTTTTCATAGTCATTAAATAATGAAAATGACTAAGAAAACAACATTTTATTTACCTCAAAAGTTGAAGGTATTACATTTGATTTTTAGGCCCATGGCATAAATCCTTCAACTATTTCATGTTACTTTGTATAAATATTTGTTGTAATCGATCATATTTATATCAAAGCAAATATTTCTACTAGTGTTTATTGTAATCAATGTTCGAAACAAAATTACTCCATTTCAACCAAATTTGAAAGGATGAAATGCAAACAAAATTGACATTTTGAAGTATGGTCAATTGACAAAAATATTGTAGTTTTTTATTTTGGATGATGAAATGGATGTAAACTTGAACAAATTTAGGCATGTAGATACATGATTATTCAAAGAAAATGTGATTACATGGCTAATACAAAGTTGGTTAACTTGGACCCTTTAGATCCTAGAGGAACCAAAATTATATAATGTAGAATAATTGAAAACCAATTCAAATTTAAAACTCCATGCAAATTGGATAGATGTTAGAAATCTTTCTTTGCATCAAATAGTACAAGAATTGTTGCAATCCAAGTTGCAAAAGATCTCCAAGTACTACAATAAATACCAATAATATGTCAAAAATGCATTGGTATACTACAATGCATGCTAGTATATCATAAGTCACTATTGCAAATTAACAACATTTGCAAATGTAATTTGAGTTTTTTGGTTTTTTAAAAATTAAAAAATTGGCATTTAGCTATTTGAATTAAGCTCTTGATTTTTTTATAATTACATGAATCAATGTTAGAGGCATTTATAAGTCTATATCCTAAACAATATGCGGATAGCATTTTTTAACTTTGAAATTTGACATAAATTTAAGAACTAAATTATATACAAATTTGTAATGCGTCATTGTAAAAATAGATTGTTTCAAGGCAATACAACTATACAAGGCATGCAACTAAAATGAATAAATTCATTGAAAACTTTTCAACCTCATCTCAAATGGAAATTCTTAACAACTATTAAATGTAGTGACATCCTATTCAAGATACTCAAAGGTTTTAAAAATATTCCATTCAAAAACAACACAATAACCCTTGAAGATTTTCCATTACCACCTTGGAGAATTTTCATCACTATTTTGAAATAAAGATTCTTAAGAACTTTCTAACTACTATAAAAAGAAGTAAAGTATACAATTTGGATTAGGGTGAAGATTCTTTGTGTTTGGAAAATTTGCATCAAAAGTGAAGAAAAGAGAAAGTATAAAATTTAGCCTTTTGGACTGAACAAGAATTTAAAATACAACTCAAGTGAGGATGAATATTCCTCCGAAGATTGAGAGTTAGTCCACATAAAGGGGGAAATATAACCCTCAAAGGATGAGCAAGAAACAAAAGAAATTTCATCTTCTTCGTGGGATTTAAGTATTCTCACTATTCTCATTCAACACTATAATGATTTTGACAATTATAATCCCATGGGTATAAATTATACCTTCAAGAATTTGAGATATAACCCACCCTCTATGTCATGCCTCATACTAGATTAGGATAACTATTTGACCCAAATACCATAGTGTGAGGTCACTCTTGGCACATTTTTGGTGAATAATTATTTAAAATTTCATAGGTTGGTTCAATAATTCATTTTTAATTAATAAGTAATTGGCAATGATAAACTAGTTTTTTTCAACTTTCAACAACCCTTCAATTAATCTTGGAAGTTGAACGTTTTTCTTCATTGCATATGAAAGTGAGTCATGTGAACTCACTACTTTTCATAGTGTCCATGCTACTTTGTTGTAAAGTTAGAGGAAAGAATCTGGATGTCATGTGATCAACTTGTAAATGTATCTTTTCAAACATTTTTGTACTTTCTTTATATTTAATTTACCTTGGATTTGACAAAATGACTCATTCATTTCCAAAACCATTTGGCTTCTAAAATTCTAATTATTTTCTATTGAAGGTGACCCCAATGCTACGGTAGTTCAATTGAGCTTGAAAATCAACCTCCTGTGTTCTCTATTTCTCCTTTTCTTTGAATGTATACTCATGGTGTCTTCCTTGTACTTTCAATCTAAGACTAGTTCCAATAAGGGTGCACTCCTTAATACTCAGTATGCTTCAATCTCAAGACTACATTCCATTACGGTGCCTTCTCTAGGGCATCACTACTAGGCTTGGTAGCTTAGTTTGAAAACATGATGAACTACCCTTTCAAGTCCTTGATAGAAAAGAGTCCAGCAAGCAATTGAGTCAAGTAGTAAGTAGTTTTCAAGTCACGCACTGGCTTGCAAAATGAGCTTGTTTTCCAGCCCCAAATGCCAACTCACCTTACAAATTGGATGACTTCTTAAGAGGTTCATCTAATTTTCAAGCCCAGTGCACGTGCTGTTATGCTTCTGTCAATTTCAAGACTGATTTCCAATTAGGGTAACGTCCACCAGTCACTATCATTATTGCTGGAATTGAAGAGACCATTCTTGAAGCAAATTCCTTTACCCAAATTCCTTACAACAAGTTACAGTACCATTGTTCCAAAAGATAAAATTTCCATAACCAGCAAACCAACTGAAAACCTTACCTTCACACAGACGCCAATTTTTCCTCCATTTGGATTATCCAGTGACGTGTTCGCGACGTGGGACTTGAGTTTGCGGACCTCGATAAGGACGTGGATTGAATACTCGGGACCTTACTTATTAGTAGTCCAAGAGCCGGTGCACTCCCCCGTGAAACTCTGCATTTGCGTTGCCGAAGTAAACAGAGCATTGGCAGTGCAACATCGAAGATCATGGCCGCTATGGCGGACCTGCGTTTTGTTGCCGTTTTGTTGCTCGGAGTCCTGGCGCTCAATCTCGTGGAAGGACGTCACAAGGCGGGGACGATGCAGCTCCGTGGCTCCCGCTGGGAAATTCCGAGGTCATTGCCGCATCGTCGCCACCATCGATTGAAGCTGAATAATGGATTGGGCGCTACTCCGCCCATGGGGTGAGACTTCTCGTTTCTATTCGATTTCGATTCTAGTTTCGATTCGGATGCTCCTCGTGAATTTCTTTTCTTGCAAGTGGATTTTGAGCGCTCGTTTTGGCTTTTGGTTGCTGATTTTTTGTGAAATGAAATTTTGCTTTTCTTCTTTTGGGTTGCTGGAATGGATTCTTGTAATCGGACTGTATGAGATGAAGAATGCATCCTCGGACCCTCTGGTTTCTCTGAATTGTGAAGCTTTCATGGGCTCTGTCATTGATTTCTGTCAGGAAATGATTTTAGCATTATGTTCTTGTTTGGTCAATTGTCTTTATTTTCGATTTCCATTCTAGTTTCTGAGATTTATATTCGCTGTGGATGATCGTTCTGAATTCCTTGCACCGCTGATTTGTCTTTGGTTGCTGATTTCTTGTGGAATGGAATTTTATCTTTTTCGTCTTTCTGGTGCTGAAAGCGTTTCGTTGCAGTATTGTTAACGGACTGTATGAACTGGCGAATGCGTTGTCGGAGCTCTGATTTCTCTGAATTGTGCTACTTCATTTAGATCGTGCTTCTGTTATGAAATAATCGTAGCAGTAACTTCTTGTTTGGTCATTTGTGGATAGAGAAGATGTCTCTGTATATAGATGAAGCAAGTAAACTGAGGATCCAATGCCTGGCGAGTATTGGATACGGTATATGTTTTGTGATTGTCGCGTTCCGTATTGGTCTGATATTTCTGTCTATCACATTCTTCACTCTGTAATTGGCTTAAAGTTGCAACTCTTTACTTTCGAGGTTGTTTTATTTGCAAATATATCATGTAAGGAGTTGTTGCGGTTGTGTAGAAATTGGTATGTCTTATCTATGCCGACAGTCCTTTGAGAAACCTTCTGCTGGAAAAAGAATGCATGTGGACGCAGGTTGCTACATTCTCTTAAGATAATCTCTGTTCAAAACTCGCGCATTTGAAAAGCCGAATGCTTTACTCATTGGAGCAATAGTGTCCTTGCCCGCGTGGTTGCAGTCTGAATGAAGAGAATAAGATTTGATTATTTGATTCTAAGAGTCCTTTTCTCTGGTCGATGTTTTGGTTTTCTGATTTACAGATGGAATAGCTGGAATCATTTTGCGTGTGATGTGAACGAGACCGTCATTTTTGAAACAGGTAATATACATCTTCGGTTTAACCTTTGCACATATTTCTTATCAGCTGTTGGTCGAGGGATGCCCTTAGTCAATAGTCTCATCCAGATACAGGAAAAAATGCTTGAATCAAAAGCTGTATGGATGGGAGGGAGGGTTTTCGAGGTTTTGATTCGAAATGTGAAAGTGCAGCTGACGCGCTTGTATCAACGGGGCTAGCTGCGAAGGGTTACAACTACGTCAACTTAGGTATGAGTCTTTCGTTTGAGTGCAGCTTGCAATACGTTGTGTTTTATTCCTGGTGAAGAATGCTAAGTTCCAGAAGTCGCAAGAGAGGTATTCCTTGAAGGTAAGTATCACACATTCTGTATACGCATCTGCCTCTCGGAACAAATGTAACCCGCCGATGATTTCTTTCAAATGTGGCAGATGACTGCTGGGCTGCTTTGCAACGTGATAAGCAGGTCAGTAAGCATTCACCAGGTTGCTTGCACGTGCAATTGTTTTCGTACCGTAACGCGGCTTCTAAGGACTTATCCTGTCAGCTATTGAAACTGCTTCAGTTTACTTCATTCTGACTAGTGCATGATGGAAATCGTGATATGAAAGTAAGATGTGCACTTGTAGACTGGATTGCGTCTGATATATTGTTTCTGGATTTTGCTTTTCGTGGCAGGGTAACCTCCAAGCACGCCCCACGACCTTTCCTTCGGGAATCAAGGCACTGGCAGATCATGTGCATAGCAAAGGCCTCAGGCTTGGGATATACTCAGATGCTGGGTAAGTAGGTCATGTAGTAGATTACTTCAACCCTTAAGCGCTCCGACGTCCATATTCTGGACGATGAACAGAGGGCTTCCAGGCGCTGTTTTGTCCGACTAACTTTTCATTCATCCAATGTAACACTTGAATCTTGGAAAGACAACCTTCCTTAATGATCAATTTCATGAAATTGCGGTAAATGATATTTCTGTAGAAAGATATAAGCAAAAATGTGCCAAAATTAGAAAAAGGATCAAGGCGTTAAGGGGTTAAATTTTCAAAAGTTTTTGACTGATGCCATTGCCTAGGTCTGCTAATTATATATGTCGCCATTTACTATGGTTTGTCACCCAGTCGTTCCCTACTCTTAGTTTCAGAGAATAGTAGCTGAAGAAGAGTTCCTTATTCAGCTGCATTGTCCTCTTTATTGGTTTTGCACCTTATTTTCTCACCTCACAACGCACTAGACAATTAAATGTGTTTGTCCTAATATTACTCTTTAAACAACCGTATAATTTCAGGTATTACACTTGTGCATCCCAGCCTGGTTCACTTGGGCACGAGAGTCAAGATGCGCAGACATTTGCTTCATGGGTAAGCTTTCTCTGACTACTAGAGGTGTTATTAGCAGGCAGAAGCTGAGAAAGGTCGACTGTTTGGTGTCTGTTTGCTGTGAACTTAGCAGCCTTAGGGCGTCCTTCATTGAAAGTGTGATGCATTTCATTCAGGAAATTGACTATCTCAAGTACGATAACTGCTTCAGTGATGGAAGCAAGCCAGAGCAGAGGTAAACAAGTGATTAATTTTCAATTTTGTCCCAAAACGATCCTTCTTCAACTTGAGCTCTTAGTTGTGAAATTGGGCTAGCACTTAGAACTCGACCATGTTTTCTATGTTAAAGGGAAAATCGTACTATCGTCTGAAGATACGCTTGGAGTATTTAGTTTTGCATTCCGAAATAATTCATTAGTAGCAGGTCTCCCACGTTACTTGGATGGGTGTATTAATCAAAGAATAACAATTATTATGTAACGAAATTTGGAAATGTCTCGTGTCACCAATTTGTGATTGATCTGGGCGTATGAAGGTCTACGGCTTAGTCTTCTTACATGTTTGGTTGTTTCTTAGGTACCCTGTCATGCGGGATGCCTTGAACAAGACAGGGCGCCCTATTTTCTTCTCCATGTGTGAATGGTGAGTAAATACCTGATTGGTCACCAGTCGCATCATCTTGTGATATAAGTGGTAGCCCGAAGCATCTTTGTGGAGGGATGCAAAGCGTTTGCTACTCTCATGGCTTTGTGGGCGATCATTGTGAACGAGAACCGAAAACACGTTTTGATTTTTATGGATTTGTTGGCGCAGGGGTATTGACGATCCAGCAATATGGGGGAAGGACGCTGGAAACAGTTGGCGTACCACCGGGGACATTTTTGATGATTGGAATAGGTGGGAAAGACTCTGGAGGTCACATGTGGAATAATGTTGTGGACATTTTCTTTGCATGGTTTTAGCACCCGGTGAAGATAGTTCTCCTTCGCTGAAAATCTGATGTGGATGATCGCCTTGCTGAGAAAGGATTGTGTGCTCTATGTTCTTGTGAACTTCGAACTGACATTAGAAATTTCTACAGCATGGTTGGTATTGCTGATTTGAATAACCAATGGGCAGACTACGCCTCACCAGGTGGTTGGAATGGTAACACTCATTCCTTGCAATGCCTCTGCTCCTCTGATGTAGTCCTTTCTCATTGCTTTACTACTTGGCAGTCCGTTTTCACATCCTTATCATTTACTTGTGAATTTGTCGTGCAGATCCTGATATGTTGGAAGTTGGTAATGGAGGAATGACAGTAGAAGAATATCGCTGTCACTTCAGTTTGTGGGCACTTATGAAAGTAAGATTTCACACCTCATGTATTGCTTTTGATGGAGACACTGCGCTTTGTTTATGGGCTCGTTTATGGGTTTTAATCTACTATTTGTAGCACTGATAACCATCAGCTCTAGAGCATTTCTGACAACTCGCATGCTTGATGGAATAAAGACTTCCGTGAGGCCAAATATGCTCAAGAGGTCAGTTGATGTATTGGAGACATTGTAACCAGATCGTGTGAGATGCTATATTTCTTCAGGCACCACTTCTTATTGGATGTGATGTCCGCCACATCTCAGCAGACATTCTTGAGATCCTTTCAAATGGGGAAGTTATAGCTGTGAATCAAGGTGAGTTCTTTGACAAGCTGTAAACGTGGTGAAGACCTGTTGAAATAATCAAACGAGATTAACAATAAGAACAGGCGGTAAATGCATTTAAGCTGGTTATCAACACTCCTGCATTTGGCAAGAGGCAAGAGGAGAACGTCCATGCTTTCTGATTCTTGAGGTTCCCTCCGTTGTATCATTGTTTATGTTGTGCAGATCCGCTTGGGGTTCAGGGAAAACGAGTAAGACAGCAAGGACTTACTGGGCTTGAGGTGAGCAATAGAAACTCATTTTAATCTCAGTGTCATACAATTGAACCCTCAGATTCTGTATAGTTTTTTGCATGATGAGTAATCATTATAAACTTAGTGTGATGAGTAATCATTATAAACTTGATACATTTCAATCAGTCTACTGAGCTAGAACATAAACATGGTTTGCAGGTGTGGTCGGGGCCGTTATCTTCAGGACGTGTTGCATTGCTATTGTGGAATCGAAGTAGCAAAAACGCCTCCATCACAGCCACGTATTCTGACATTGGGATAGCGCATGGCACTAATGTCGCAATAAGAGATGTTTGGAAGGTACGACCGTCAACTTCCTATGCTTTTATCAATAATGTTTTCGAAAAGATTCTTGTTTCCGAAATGCCGAGGGTTCTCATTGTGGACGGTGTTGACGTGCAGCATGAAACCATAAATAAGGCTGAAAAATTGCACCAGATCACCCAAACGGTGCCTTCTCATGGGGTCAAGATGTTCGTCATTACTCCCACAAAACATTGCGATTCAACGGAATTTGAAGAACAGGATAATATCCAAAGAACAGCTAATTTGTGAAGCCTCTAGAGACAATACATGAGCAGTTCGTACATATGGCATAGCTAGCTTTCCGGTGTACAGTTCATAAGCAGAGCTTATACTCGCAAGACGGGGTGACCCTCCCCATTGAATGTGTTGAATATGTACCAGTAGAAATGAACTTTGAAGATCTGGGTCCCTGAACTGCCTTCAAATTCCAAGGAGTTTATGATCCGTGTTTCTAAAGCCAATATTCAGAATCTGCCAATAATATATTTGTTTCATTTATTCTTTTGTCATCATACAAACCTAAAACTCTCCAGGAGTCGTGCAATAGTGAATACAGCGAAGTAAGAAAACTAGGGTCCAACTAACGATGAAATTTCTCCATTGATGTTCTAAAATTGATGTCTCCATTCCACGATATCTACGAACTTGTATGTTTCCAACTGTTTTTCTCACTTTTCGTCTGCGTACTAATTCTGTTCTCCGTTTGCAAGAGCGGACTCAAATCTTGATCTGTAACAAATTGGTACAGCAGCTGGCCACTCTAAAGGGCAAACCATTTTTATCAAAGCATACATACACCAACTGAATATCTCAGTCGTAATTACAACATGTAGTGTATTGTACGTATTCCCCTAAGAACGAATTAAGGTCAACGATAATGTTATGCAAGCCAATTGGAACTGATCAACAGCATCTTGAAAATAATCCAGGCTTTCCAAACACACTCAAGTCTCACGAACTCAAACAAAATTGATCATTAATTCTCCTTGAGAAGAAAGCTTGAAGTTCATTCTACAATAAAAGTACTGGTAGTAGGGTACCTTTGAATCTAAGAATATAGCCCTTCATCCTCTCGAATGCTCCAGTGTGACCAATCGATTTTATTGTCTTGAATCTAACGGAACTACCTAAAATCCCAGATTCAAACATCCTTCACCGTAGCCTAAAAGCAAAAACTCAAGAATGTTCATGAATATTATGTCAAAAGAATGTTAAAAAAAGTTCAAGTATGTCACGTCAAAAAATCTCAAAGCTAACCGAAAACTAAACAACTTTGAGAAAACTCAGCTATTCAAGAATTCAATATCACTAGAGAGCAATACCAGTAACCAAAACCTAGTGAAAACAATCAACTAAACCCTTTGAGAAAACTAACAAAAAACTAGCACATGTAAAAAATCAACAAACCCCTTCAAGACTAATACTAAAAGAATGAATTCAGTCTCTTTGGGAACAACCAGATATTCAAGAATGCACAGTCCCTAACAATACTGCGAACCAAAACCTAATCAAACCAATCAACAAACCCATAAGAAGTCTGTGACAGAGCCAACGAAGACACCCAAAGCCACGACAGCTGCAACAGTCCCGGAAGGTCGAGACCCAGCGGCATCGTTTCCTTTCGGCGGAGGCGGCGTGGCAAGCACAGGCGGCGGAGGGGGGAATGCGAGAACACCCGGCGGGGCAGCTATGGAGGAGCCGGGCGGGACAGCGGGGCACGAGGCCGTGTCGACGGTGACGCCGCAGGCTGCGGGAAGGGCGTACGCTTTGGTGACGTTCACAGTGGAGGAGGCGCTCAGCTGGGCTACCACTTGGCAGAAGCAGTCGGGGTTGTTGGTGTTGAGGATGGAGATGGCGGAGCAGCAAAGCAGGCTGGGGGAGGCGTCCGTGCCCGTGACGTACGTGAGGCAGGGAGTCAACGTGCTGGCCGCCGTGGTGCAATTGCTGGTGGTCTGTGCATTCGCTCCCGACACCAGCAGCAGCAATATCGTGGACATCATCAGCCCACAGTCGAAGCGCAACACCGCCATGTCGATCGATCCCTTCAATCCACCGACTCTGTCACCGCACACGAAGATTGTACCTTTCCTTGTTTCCCTCACGGAGATATCGATCACAAGTTTCCCAGATGATTCAATTTTACTCGGGGGATGGGGGAAAAGAGTGCCAAGCAGGGGAAATTCATGCAGTGACACAAGTTATTCCTGTTGGCAACACTACTGTACAGTACACTACTGTGAAGCGGGGAAATGTCAATCCGGGAGCCAGAGAAAGTGGCCGTGTGCTGAGCGATGGCTTAGCTAGCTTGAGAAAGTGGAGATCTAGCTAGCTCGTTCGAGAGGTGCAAGATTCTCAAGTCCGTCGAGGTGGATCGATGAATCCAAGTTCGTTGGGAAGTAAAGTGCTCCCGTGCCACCCTGCTGTGCGTTCGATGTGCGGATCCCCACAGATCGAGCTCCCTGGATGCTCCGTCAAGAGTCCGGGTTTATGTTTTTAAGAAAAATATTCCGATCGGCGTGTCCGAGAACTTTGGTAGAGCATTTATATTTCTTTATTCCTCGTGCTGTATGCTGTCAGACAGCCGGTCTCCATTAGCCGGCTAGACCTGCAGGCGCTGGCGCTGGAGGGGTCCGGACCTCCAGTTCGGAGGAGGGCGACAGCGTCCAGCGGGTTTCCATTGCTCAACCGAAGGACCGGACCTGGAGGGCCAAAATTAAACCGTTTGTAAAGGGTAAGGTGAACTATCCCCTCTGAAAGGTGCCCCGTCCTGGGGTTATTGTGAAAAAAAGTCCCCTAATTTTTGCTATGATTTTTCTAATCTCTACACTTACCGTAGCTAATCAGGGGCCATTGATTGCAAATCTGAATTCAGAATTTGCAAATTTTATCATCTGATTGCAAATAGAAAATTCCACAGTGTTTTTCCTAGGGGTGAAACGGGGCAATGAGGGGGTTTGTTCACCCTGGCCGTTTGTAAGGCTTGCGCTACGGAATTACCTTTACTGAATTACCATTTCACCAGGGTCTGGTATAGTGTGCTTCCTGCCAATGGCATTTATTGGCATCCACTTAAAATAGGAGGTCCAGCAGGAGGGTCCAGCCCCTCCAACCCTACACTTCTTGTTTGCGCAGGTTGGAACTTGGACCTCTAGGGCAAGTAATCCAGCCCAATGGAGCCCCGTGGACTCGTACAGGATTAGAGGTCCAGAGGCTAATGGAGACGGGCTCTTACAGTCCATACCGGTACTCAATTCTATATTGGTTAAAGTCAAAACTAGTAGAAAGTTACCATTAAATAGAATAAATATTTATATCAAAGGTAAATAAATAATATAGATAGATAGAGGTTAAAATTTACAAAGATTAGTGCACCTACATACCATAGCTTTGTTTACTAGTAAAGTAGGGGTCGGTTTTGTGTCTGACCTTTATGAACTAAAGGCCCCTGCAGTGAAACAAAATCACAAGGCATGCTGGTTCACCAGGAGGTCTAGTTGTACAGCTAGACACGTCTCAAAAAATCTAAAGCTAAATCTTTTGTAGGTAAATCCCTCCAATTTCTTTGAAGAATCATGGGCCACTAATACAATTTTATATAATTGTGACATGTTTTGCAAAATTGTCCCATTTAGATCTTTATCTAAAATGAACAACTTTCAAAGATGAGAGCCTGGAATTAATTTTAGATACAACTATTTCAACAATTTGAAAAATCACTTAATATATACATTCTAAAAAACTCTATAAGCTCATAATTAATTCTAAAGAGTCATGAGTAGTGTCAATGAGTAAATTATGAATGTCTCCAAAAATGCATTGTTGGAGTTATTAGAAACAAATGCAATACATCTTAATATTTCAAAAAAAAATTGTCTACTTTTTCTACTACTACTACTACTTGTAGTTGGATGAAAGAAAATTTCTACTTTTTGATTTGATTTAGTTTTCAATGTTACTTTAAATTAGTGAACAATTAGACTAGTGACATGTTAGTTAATCCCTATTGTCTCAAGGCCTTTTTATTCTCAAAAATCATTTAAAATTATCATTTCTAAAGCAAAGAGAATTTATTTTTATTTTTACTTTTCTATAATATGGTCAATTTCATTAAAAATGGCGGTATTCTGTTAGCTTGACACTTTTAAGAGTTTAACCCTTGAGGTCTAAAATGGTCTTGAATCTACATCTATCCTAGATGTTTGAAATCTACATTAGTCCTAGATATCTAAAATCTATAAAAGTTCTAGATTTATTAGTCCATTTGGTTCAAAATCTATATCACTCCTAGATTTTTTAAGTCTATATAACTATCCTAAAATTCTAAAATCTATGCTAGTCCTAGATGTCAATTTGGTAGTTTAGACTATATGGTTTAAAAAATGGCACATGGAATACCACCATTTTAATGAAATTTGCCATTAATATTTAACTATATAGTCTTTTAAAATAGTAATATGAGAATGTCTAGAAGAAATCAAGAAATTTCAAAAACTTTAGCATTAGAGGATTTTTGAGCTCTCAAGAGGGCCTCTAGGGGAGGAGGTTGGAAGCGCCTTTGTATTTAAATGTTGTCCTTTCTAGAAATATGAGAAAGACCAATACCCTATACTTATTACTAGAAAAGAAAAAATTAATGATGGACTTTCATAGGACAACAACTTCCATTGGGTAGGCCATACAAACAATTGTGAAACTTTGTGTAAATGACCTATTCGGATTTAAGTTTTGGTTAATTTTCGTGATATTTTTGTGTATTTTTGTATGATTTGGGTTATGTTTTGTGTAAATGAGGTTCCAAATGGGTGATTTTGTATGTTTTATAAACCAATTTGGTAAAGTCATTTTTGTATGTTTAAATCCAAATCAGAGCAGTCAAGTGTTAGCTGCTGAATTATTGGCAGAGTCAACCTAATCGGGAGTTGGAGCCCAGTTGTCAAAGCAGGGTGGAATTCCAATTTGAAATGTTGTGTGTATGTTCCTAATTGGAACTGTCTTGGTGTTAATGAATTGGATTTGCGGTTGTGTCCCGATTTGGTTTTTGCTTGTAAACAGCAGTTAGGGTTGTAGTTTGCTTTGTGTGCAGTGAATGCCAAATTGGGAAGTTGTGTTTATGGTTTTAATGCAGTTATTTTTGAGGTTCCTATTCGGCAGTTTGTGGTTTTGATGTGATGTCCAAGTTGGTTAAGGAATCGCTGTGCTTGGGGTTTTAAAGCTGAGCTTTCCAATTAGGAAGCTACCCAGTGTCGAGTGAGTCCGCTGCGAGTCCCAGTCCAAGTTGGCTGTGTATTTCTGGTTGTTTTGTGTGTGTGTGTTTTCATGCCTTGAATGTGTGTTTGTGTCAAGTCGAGGTGACTTGTGTATTTCCCAGTTGGGGAAAGTGTCTGCAATGATGCAGGTTTAAGTCCTATTCGGAAGTTTAGGATGAAGGTTGTCCAGGTAATTCTCGTGGAGAGAAGAGGAAGAAGATCCTAATTGGAGTTTTAGCGCTGGAGTTTTAAGTATATCATTAGAGTGCAATTGATTTCTAAATTGGAATAGATGTTGAGTGAATCAGCATAGGTGAACTGTGATGAAGCAAAAGAGTTTGATGAAGTATTTCCAAGTTGTAGAAAATGTTTCCAGCTTGAAGAACAAATAGTAGAATCATGGATAGTGGATTGTAGAATCTTAAGTCCAAGTTGGAGAGTTTTTGGTGAGAACCAGTTATGATAGAAAAGATGCAAAAGTGTAAACGGTGATTTATTCACCAACTCGGATTTATACAATGATGATTTAATCCAGTTGGTGTTTGTGGTGATGATTATGGAATTAATTGTTTTACATCAATTTGGAATTGTGTGCTTGGAGTCCAAATTGGTATGTATGCATGTATGTATGGATTTTGGCATATGATGCTATGTGCAGCCTGGTTGATTCCCAATTCGGTCTGTGAAGTCTGAGTGAAGGCAAAGTGAAGCCAAGTCGGAAGGCTGTATAACAGCAAGGCCAAATAGGAGTCAGAAGTGATTGATGCTTGAATGCTGTTTTGAAAAGAATCCAAGTTGGTATTTTTAAGAGAATGCAATTGGATAAGATGGGAAGTTAATTCAGGAGTGATTAAAGTTTTATGAGTGATAGTAATGGAGAGTAAGAAAATACCCAAGTTGGGTAGAAAAGATTGCAAGTTCTGTAATTGTGAGAATTTTGAGAGACCAAGTTGTGAAGCTGTGAGGCAAAATTCCCAGTTGGTAGGTGGAAGTGTTAATGCTGGGAAGAAGGGAGACAAGATAAACCAAATTGGTGAGTGTTCCCTAGTTGTGAGTGAAGAATAGCAAATTGGAGAAGAAGCAGTGAGTGTGCAAGCCCAATTCGGATGTGCCAGACAAATTGATCAAGCCAAGTCGGTGAGTAAGAGCAACTGCAAAAGGAAGGGCGATTTGGAGAAAGTTTGGGTGCCAACTGGGAAGAGAAGATGCTGAATCCAATTTGGGAAGATAAGCTTAATGATAATAATTTATAAATTAAAAACAAATGATAAATAATAAGAGAAAAATAAAATAATTATTTTAGTAATTAGAGAAGGAATGTAGGATCAATTATCTATTCTTGGTGTTTGTTTAGGCCAATTAGGTACATTTAGAAACAATCCTATTAGAATTACCTCCTTTGGAACGAACATAACTATATGTTGGGTAAATCCAATTAGGTTCCAACTCAATCTACACTTTGTAAGAGGTTTATCATTTTAAATTATGATTTTGTCATGAGTCTCACTTAAGTAGTCATTACACATTCATTGTACTCATATTTGACAAGAATCACATTATAATATTGTACTACCAAATTTAATATTGCGGAACAAGTTTGGCATGTATTGTAGTCCTTATCTATACTTCACGTATGATAACAAAATTCAAGTAGGAATCTGAGCTAATACTTTTGCTCCTCAATAAATAAGGGGGCTAGTAAATCTTTGGAGCCTTTTATAGATCTCAAAAATTTTCAAATGAAACTTTGATTGAGTGGATTGTAAGATCTTTCATATTTGCATTCAAAGTGAAGAAAATGTGATTTTATGGCACCATGACAAATTAGTTTATGATTTTGAATCCTCTTAAGTTAAAAATTTTGCATTTCTTATTTTGAATTAAATTTATTTTTGTCACAAAGAAATGAATTGAGAACCTATGGAAAAAACTAAAAAAAAATTAAATGATTTTTGTTCTTCATTTCATTCAATAAGAAATTGTTGAGTAATGAAGGTACAAGATAGAGGATAAAACTTATTTATTGATAGTTCTAAGATGGGATTGAAACACACTAGTCTGAATGGTGACATTGTTCTAACAATCAAGACTAACCCTACAAAACTTTTTTGAGTGAAAATTGTGAAAATTGAACTAAAAAATGAACCTAATACTGATTATTTTTTCAAAAAGATGCTATGATTGCCTACAAAACAAGACGCTCCGTAACTTTCTCATTACTTATCCAAATGAAATGAACCAAACATTTTCATACAAAAAAATATAACCTATCAAATAAAAAATTGAAAATTTTAATTCAAGTTTTGGTGGTTTTCTTTCTTTGCTCGCTCTTGACTATATATTTTAAGCTTTGTATGGCATAACTATTGCTATCAAGCACCAATTGAAATAAAAATTATATTTTCACAAAGCGGTTGTGCTTTCTAATTTGGAAAAATAAATTAAAAAAGTTATGCCAAAAATTGAAATCACATGAACTTGCCCGAACTATTAAGTGTCCCATAAGACGACACTTGGAACTCTTTAGAAGTTAAGCAATGGCAAGTAATATATAATCATATGCTCCTATAGTCTTGAAGATGGCATATGTGACTAACATCAATTTCATTAAATTGGCACTATTCCAATACTAACTTTGGCACCTTTCAAATTACTTGTCATAAAATATAAATTCATAAATGTCATAGACTTTAGACCTTTATATACATATATGTTGTAATTTTGGCATTAGAATTGTGTCACTTTGACAAAGTTGATGTTGACAATATTATCTACAATCCAATAAAATAGAAGGAAGTTATTCATTGAAAGAATTACAGTTGAAGTTGAAGAGCCTATTTCTTCCATTCCGTATAGTTTAGTTCCTACAATGTTGGAAATATCAAGTCATATTTTGAACAACATAATGATATTAATGCTTTAATAGTAAATTTGATGTAATTGAGAAAGATATTTCAAGTCATTATTGTTGGTCTAGGTTCCATCAATCCATATTGACTCCTTCCTTTAACCAAATTTTACTATATGTATTAAATTGTATAGAAAGTCTTTATAATAGTTGATTTATAATGACCTTGTTTGGATAATAGTTATATATTTTCAATTCAATAGTCATTGGAATGCTCTTTCAAGGTTTTGGAATAAGATCCAACAAAATTTGGTTCAATCCAATACTAGAAACTATGCATTTGAAAATTTATAATTAAATATTCAAATAGTTTAAAAAAATTCTATGCTCAAAATTCTTTGAAATGTTTTTAAATGTCCAAAAAATCCAACAAAAATTGAATTAGGCCAATAATAGAAACAATGCACTTTTATAAATTCATAGGTTAATTTATATGAGTTCCAATTCTTACATGCTAAAATGTCTTAATCTTAAAATGCTCGTTGAAATGTCAACTAGCACTTGAGAGAAATTGAACCAGTCTAGCAATGGAAACCATGTCGAAGTATGTGAACTTCAACATACAAGAGAAAGGGGTGTTTTAAGTGTGTTTTTAAGTATAGTCCTAGAGATAAAATATTAAGTAATGACCTTTAGGTAGATTTTTAGTAAAAATTTACTAAAAGTACATATATTTTCAATAAATTTTTACTAAAAGTCTACATAAAGGTCAACATAAAGGTCATTACTTAATATCTTATCTCTAGGACTATACTTAAAACATTCCTTTTTCTTGTAGTGCACTACAAGAGAAAGAGGTGTTTTAAGTATAGTCCTAGAGATAAGATATTAAGTAATGACTTTTATGTAGATTTTTAGTAAAAATTTACTAAAAGTACACATATTTTCAGTAAATTTTTACTAAAAATCTACATAAAAGTCATTACTTAATATCTTATCTCTAGGACTATACTTAAAACACCCCTTTCTCTTGTAGTGTCAATCACTACAAGAAAATGGGGGTATAAATGACTTGTCCACAATGACTGCAATGACAACAATGACTTCAAAGTGACTACAAAATGATTAATTTGCAGTCATTGTTGTTGGTGCAGTCATTGTGGACAAGTCATTTATACCCCCATTTTCTTGTAGTGAATGCCACTCTATGCACATCCAAGTTTTGTAATGTGAATTCCGTTAAATTGGTAATTATCCATAGGTCAACCTTGACATTGCATTAAGTAAAGCCCTAAATGCCCAAGACTTTTTTGAGCTTCTTGGAATTTGCTCTAAATTGAATAAAAATCCAACAATTTGATAAGTTTTATCAATTTTTTTGAATTGTAAGTCTACAAAATCAAACTAGACATGTTAGAGATCACATGAAAAAAGAAAACACAACCATTACATGATTTTTTAGGCCATTGAGAGACTGCAAGTTCCACGATGTTCCCGGACACTGAGAACACCGCAAAACCAACAGTCCAACGTGGTGGAGAAATTGCCACATTATATGATTTTCTGTAGCAATTAAGGGATGTGAGTTCCTTGGCGTTCCCTCACGTCGGGAACTCTGCCATGCAACCTGCTGACGTGGTTTAGAGACGACCACGTCAACAGGCATTAAAAAATTATTTTTTTTGTAAAAGAAAAAACAAACTTAATATTTTTTATTCTTCATTTTAATATTAATTTTTTTCTAATTTTTAATTAAATTTTTTTTTTATCCAGACCCCACAGGTTGGTTCCTAGCAATGGGAACCAACCTCAAACAGCCCTCCTGAAGGCGAGCCCGAAGGCCTGATTCTCATCTAATGCATTAGATTGCATAAATAATAATTTTTTAAAATATAAAAATAATAATATATTTTAAATATATTTTTTGAATTTATTATTTTTATTATTTTTATTATTAAATAATCTGACTATCCAGCTATGGTTCACAGTATGGGGAACCATGGTGAAATAGTCTCTCAGAGGTCTCATATCACATCTAATGAATATCACATTATTACTTACAGATTGAAAGATTATAATGTATGATCATGAGAGTGTTAAAACTACAAAAGTGATTTGAAGTCTTTCAATCCTCTTTTCACATGTCAAATCTAAAAAATTAACCACCCAAAAAATAAGAGGTTAAAGGATATAACATGCACAATCCAAATCAATTTACGGCTTCTCAAAATCTACCCTACAATTACTTTAAATGAATTTTTAATGTGATTTTTTCTCCAATATCTAGTGTATTTGAAACTCATTTTCAAGAGCCCCCAACACTACAAAATCAAGATTTGCAATGGATTTATGGATCCCCTTGCACAAAAGCATAAATAGAAAAATCATAATCATTCATTTTCAAAATCAGATTTATCACTTATGTTGCTAAAACTATACTTTACAAAGAATTTCTCAGAAACATAAAATACAAAAAATAGTAACTTCGTTAGATTTTATTTAAATGTAGAGTATTGTCTGCACTAGGATTTAGTGCCTCGGGCATTTAGGAGATAATATCTTGCTCTGCCCATGATAATATGCTAATTCCCTTTCATCATCAACATTCTGCACCACTAAGCTCCAATCTCTACCCCCATTAACTTACCCTCCAAACTCCCCAAATCCAATGACATTAAAATTTCCATCCTGCGCCACTGCGACATTTGAATACTGGAATTGGGCCAACTAATGAAGTTTCGCGTCATGAAGCTCAAGACTCCCATCAGGCCCATACAAATGCGTCGCCAGTCGCGGCGTCGCGACGGCCATGAGCTTACACCGCCGCGAGTTCGAGAATCCCGGCGATTCCTCCATATCCACTTTCTCCCCATCCACGCCCTCCGGAAAAGCCCACTCAAATCCATGAAACAGCCGTGCCAGCGACAATAGCACCAGCGTCGTCCCCAAAACGGACCCAGGACACGCGCGCCGACCGTTTCCAAACCCATACAACCGATCATCCGCCAACCCCGTCGACCCCGTCGTCGACGACACCCATCGTTCTGGATCGAAGTCCAGGGGACGTTTCCAGACGCTTTCGTCGCGACCCATCGAGAACAAGTTGATGAGGATGGTGGTGCCCTTGGGAATGTGGTACCGTGCGAGCTCGGCGTCTGCCATGGACAGGCGCGGGAGAGTGAAACAGGTTGAGGGGTGTAAGCGGATGGTTTCTTTGACGATGGAAGTGAGGTAAGGGAAGTGGGGGAGGTCCGACTCTTCCACGATGCGGTCGAGGCCGACGATGGAGTCGAGCTCAGCGTGGAGCTTGTGCTGGATGTGAGGGTGGCGGAGGATTTCGGTCATCGCCCATTCGTTGATGGTGGTGGAGGTGTCGGTGCCTGCTAACATGTCCTGCAATTCGATCTTGTGGCGGTGTTAGTCAGTGAGACTCCAGTAACCACACTGTACAGTAGATGTTCCGTTAGGCAGTAGGCGAACTTGAATTTGTGTTACATGTGTAAACGCTTAATCTATGAACGTTTCGTGTCTTTGCAATTGCTTTTTAGCTTAATATAGAATAAGTTTTGTGCAGAAGTTTAGATGAATCAAGTTTTTAGATTAATTGTCGTACGGACAGGTTCAAGGGTTTGGTGAAAGGAAACTCGATCTCCCTTGCAGTATAGTGAATGGAGAATTTACATTAACAGAAAAAGGAGAAGTCCAAAATGTCTGAGTGTCTATGAACTATTTGAAGAATTTCATTGTCAATGTCCAAGGATATATACAACCGGATATATAAGAGGATACTATACGAATCATTATGGGATTTGGACCCAAAAGAACATTTGTCCAATTTCCATTGGCACTAAATGACTTTACTCCAATTTCCACATTGAATTTCTCCTGTTATAAGTTTGGTGTGAAGTCCAGAAGTAAAGGTTTTGCTTGCTGAAACTGACGAAGAAAACGGCTTGTCCATCTCAATTTTGGCAATCGGGACTATGTGCCGAGGTATGTGCTAATTGAATTAAAATTTCCACAGACCAAGTACTCTGAATGAAGAGTCTGTTCTACATACTGTCAGTGGCACTCTGAAACTTGTCAGTTTAGCAACAGAAGGTGACTCTGAAGGGCTCCATGCATATTAAGCGGTGAACTTACACTGATACATGCCTTGATGGCATTCTCATCAAGCTGCGGCTCCCCGTTCACACCAGGAGTGTCGAGCATCGTGCTTATGATATCGTCCGGCTTTCCTCCTGGAAGTTTTCCTGATGCAAGGTCCCTGTGCTCTTGGATGATGGCATCCAGCACGCGGTCTTGGTGAGCTCGCACCTGAAAGTAAGCAATCCATTAACCAATGACCAGTATGAGAAGTCTCGTCAATCTTATTGGAGTACCAGTTTTAAAGCTGTGTAAATGAAAGAATCTTCATTCTAACTTGGCGACCAAATTTATCGTCTTGGAATTTGAACCTGGTTTGTATTATAGTCTAAATGGGATGCATCGATCACCTTGTGCATGTCGTGGATGACACCAGTTGGGTCAAACCAGTAGCCCAGAAACGGAAGATAATCCTGAATCGGCATGTACCCCATGACTTGGAGCGCTTCATGAACAACGTGCTTCAGGTCGTGCATTCGCGAGCTCAGATCCCCCACCAGCATGCGACACATCACATTCAGCGAAAGGTCGGTGAACTGCTCCCGCATATCAATCACCTACCAGAATGTCAAGTAAACTGGCAAGTAAATATTCCGAAACCTTATTTGTGAAGCTGTGCAAAACTCGAGTGTATACCCTTCGGTCCTAGTTTCGGAACAAGAACCACTTGTGCTTCTCATTCTTGAGCAGTTGCCCTTGCAAAGGGATCTGCCTTTCTGGTAAGCATCACCAACACTGTACGCCATTATACAAGACAGCCCTCCCTACGCACTATGCACATCACACATTAAGCAATATATGGGGACCCTTGGTAAGTAATTCCGGGAGGCATTTAATTTGACACGGGTTCCCCGCGTATTCTGCATGGTAAGATCTCTGCTGACAAGTTCTTTCAGTACAGAGTCATCCTTTTCCATCAGCAATGGATCGGAGAAGAGTTAAGTTTTTCATAAAAAAATGGAACAAAACAGGTAAGTTTCGTCAAATTGGAGTGTGGTTAAGTTCATTATTCGAATAGGTAAAGTTGTTACCTTCCCTGTCCTGGCGGCTTCCGCAACAGCCCCCTTGATTACCCCCAAATTCTCCTCATTTCGATCCGCCGTGGTGTGCACCATCCGCTTGGGCGCCAAGATCTCATTCACACACAGGCGCCGCATCCGTCTCCAGTGCGGTCCGTAGGGTGCCATGATGAAGTCCATCTGGTCGTAGACGATGAGTTTGGTGAATGTGGACGGGGGGCGGGAGCAGAAGACATGGTCGAGCTCTTTGGTGACTTGTAAGATGAGGTCCATGGAGTCGATCACCACGGTGGGGCGCTGGCCCAGGCGCACGGACACGATGTGGCCGTAACGCTGCGCCATGGCGGCCATGACGCGGTGCGGGCGACGGCCCATCTGGAGAAGGTTTCCCACGATCGGAAGACCGCGTGGACCTGGCGGCAGGCGCCTTTTGGCATTGGTCTCCCTGAACAACGATATCGAGCTCACAAGTGCTAGTCCTAGGATGCATAATGCAGTCACGAAATAAAATGGATCCTGCAGAGAGAATTCCATGCTTGCTAGCTTACCCTTTCGCCCTCAACTGTAAGTTATCTGCTTGCGTCAGATCGCACTCTAGAAACGGGAAATTTGGTTTCGGTAGCTGTAAGTAGTTGAGTAATTAAGTTGCTTCAGAGATCGACGTTCAGCGGATATTTTGCAGTCTAGAAACTGTCAATGCTGGGAAGTAATTCAGTGCCTGGAGCTAGTCACGTATTTCAATCTAGTTAGAGCGTGCATCCTATCGCTGTGTTACCAATGAAACCTCTAATTTGGATTGTTACGAGTGCTTGGCTAACGTGAAGCAATTTATAGGCAGTAACTACAAGCTGATACGTACCAAAATTGTTGCGCATTGAGCGCACTTTGGGCATGAGTCCAATTAATTTTGCATGGTTGTAAACGTTCCAGGTTGTTCGGAGAATCCGGTCGGAGTTCCACTTCGACTTTTAATTCACACAATGGTCACTGACGATGGGGATCACGAAATTTACGCTGGTGAGAATAGTGAACCAGCAACGTAACTGAAGCACATTATTTGTGCATGGGTGCGTTGTGAACATGCGAGATTACGTGGGAAGATTTTCGGTACCTGGTGAAGGGGCGAACCCAGCTGTTCATTGTGAAGGTCAATGAACATATTTTTCCTGCCTGGGTACGGTGAACCCCGTACAGAGCCTGGTGGGAGGGCCGGGGAATGTAGTTTAGTTACTTTTGATGCTAATGAATATTGCATGAAGTCACAAGAATTCACAGGAATTCAGACAGACTCTTCATTTTTGCAAGGCTTTCCATTTCTCCTTCTTGACTGGAAGTCTGGAACTGATTCAGAACCTTGCACAATTGCAAAATCATGAAGTATCAATGCAACAATCCTGAAGAATACAGTATTAATACAAAAGCGAGTGTACTTGGATGTATTTCATCCGTACTGAACTAACTGAATTGGTCAGACATTTCCGTCTGTCTATCACATTCTTCATTCTTCAGGCTTGGAATTAATGTAGCTGGATTAATGTGGCACCACTTTTTATTTTGGAGAATGTTTTATTTACAAATATACCTGTCATGTAAGGAGTTGTTGCGGTTGTATGGGGAATTTTGATAAATTGGCCCCTTTCCGGCTTTCCACAACTTTGGCACTTTTACGGTTTTATTAGACTATGTGCCGTATGTGGTATCAAATCTAATCCTATACTAGATGGCACTATTCCAGTTCAGATTGCATGGTCTGAAAATGGCATATGGGATATGCCATTTAATGAAATTCCCAATTTGTGTAAAAATCGACTTAGGTGTTACGCTTGTGCATCCCAGCCTGGTTCACTTGGGCACAAGAGTCAAGATGCTCAGATGTTTGGTGCATGGGTAAGACTAGAGGTGTTATCGTAGCAGCCTTAGTGTCCTTGATTGAAAGTGTTATGCAATTGATTCAGGAAATTGGCTATCTCAAGTATGATAACTGCTTTAGTGATGGAAGCAAGCCAGAGCAGAGGTAAACAAGGGATTAATTGTCAATTTGGTCCCCAAACTATCCTTCTTCAACTTGAGCTCTTACTTGTGAAATTGGGCTAGCACTTAGAACTCGACCATGTTTTCTATGTTAAAACCCCTAAAGTTCCATTGTCCTTAGGGGGTCAAAATGGATCTTCGGCAGGTTCCTATGATCTCAATTTTTATTGAAACTTCCTCATAAGATAGAGAAACTTATGAGCTTTCTGGGAATATAATTTTTATTTCAATTGGTGCCCAAGAGCAAAAGTTATGCCACAATGACCTCATAATGGGGGAGACTAGGCAACAAAAAGAATCTACAAAAATTTGAAATAAATATTTTCATATTTTTTTTTCTTGTAGATTATATTTCTTCCCTAAATGGGAAGCTTTGATTCATTCCAATTGGAGTAGCATTAGAGAAATTCTCAGCCCTCCGAAGGGCCACTTTAGAGCAACTAAAAGGACCCCAAGATTACATTTAACTTTGCTTAATGATTCGTTTTTCCTTTATAGTCGATCACCGGAAGTCACGATGTCCAACGACTATCAAATGAATGGTTCAAAATTCAAGTATAAGTAGTTAAATAATCAGGGTTCAAGTATTGTAAATTAAACAAATTCAATGAAATTAAGCAAAATGAAGTGAATTTTCAAGCAATTGCCAAAAAAATTAGAAAACTCTAACGTTTTCCAACTAGTTTCTAAAGCCAATTAATTTATGGTGTTTAATGATGAGAAGAGAATCTCTTTATGTACACATGGGGTGGTAGGAGGTAGAACAACCCATGTGGAATATGTAGTTTAGAATTTGTAGTTTTTCAACCGTTCATAGTTAAGTTTAAAGTAGGAATCGTGTTAAAACTAGAGTTTTAAACCCCATTTAGGCATAGTAAAATGAATTTTTTCAAAAAACTTTGAACTAAACAAAGTTGAAAATCAAACTAGTTTTAATGTCCAAAAATCCATTTGATGTTTAGAGTCTCCAATAAAAAGTTATAGACAAAATTCTAAAAGGGGTTGAAAGGGAGATTTTCTTTGACATTTTCAAAAACCTTCTCCAAATTTTGCCTATAACTTTTTATTGGAGGCCCTAAACTTCAAACGGATTTTTGGACATGAAAACTAGCTTGATTCTCCAACTTTATTTTGTTCAAAGGTTTTTGATAAAAATTATTCTACTATGCCTAAATGAGATTTAAAATTCTAGTTTTAACACAATTTCTATTTTAAACTTAAATACGAGCGGTTGAAAAACTACAAATTCTAAACTACATTCCCACATGGGTTGTTCTACCTCCTACCACCCCATATGTATATAAAGAGATTTTCTTCTTCTTATTAAACATCCTAAATTAAATGACTTAAAAAGCTATTTGGAAAATGTAAGAGTTTCCTAATTTTTTTGGCTTCACTAGCTTGAAAATTTTGGCTTTCACTAGCTTGAAAATTCACTTCATTTTGCTTAATTTCATTGAATTTGCATAATTTCCCAATTAATCACCTCCTATGTTCACATGGTTGATTATTAAACAGACTTCTACTACACTTTCATTATTGTAGTTCTAACGTCTTTCTTGATATTCACCCACTTTGACAATGCATTGCGGCTATATGCCCCTACTAATTCTTACACGATTAATAGACTGGTTTGGTCACTATCGAGCAACCCTCTAGAGGGTTGAGAATTTCTCTAAGGGCTGGTTCGCACCTGTTGTTAAATATAACTTTGGTGTCATTAGGGGGTTGGTTACACAGAATATCGCACCGAGCCTCTTTCGGGGGCAGGGCTGGGATGCGGGCAGATTGGGACAGCCACTGACGGGACCCCAGTCACCCCACAATCTTCTTTTCATTTCGGTTTAAATTGATTTTTCTAACAAAGTAGAATAGAATGAATTAGTACAAGATTTCCATTAAGAAAATGGAACCAATGATGTGGATCTTGTGCCACTAATTCGCTTAAACCCAATTGCCAATCTAGTGAGGGCGAGGGGGGGGGGAGAAAGGCTTTTTATACTAGTGGAGTAGTGATGGGTGAAACAAACCATGTGGGATATGTGAATTAGGACAAAAAAGAGCTCCTCCACTCATGGTTAAGTGGAAACGCAGGAATTGTGATAAAAGTCAAATTTCAGACCTCATTTAGACATAGTAGACTATATTTTTTCAAAAAACTTCAAACCAAAAGAAGTTGGGGAATCAAGTAAAATTTTATCTCCAAAAATCCGTTTGAGATTTCAATACTCAAACTAAAAGTTATGAACAAATTTCAAAGGAGGTGTTTGAAAATGTCCCCCCAAATGTCCCTTCCACCCTAACCCCACCCCGCCTCCTCTTAGAATTTGTTTAGGACTCTTACATGAGGAGTCAAAATCTCAAGCGGATTTTAGGAGATAAATGTTAGCTTGCTTCTCCCACTTCTTCTAGTTCAATTTGTTTTAAGGAGATTTTAGAATACTCTACTAACTTCTACTGAAATTCTACAAGAGCTTGATAGTTTCTTAATACAAACAATGTGCATTTGCATATTTAATCACATGTATAGGTAATTACTTTATGAGAATCTCAGTAGTGATGTTTTTATTATCAACCCTCCATTGTAAATATTTGTTTCATATATATGTATAATGCATAAGTTTTGTCAATTACAACAAACTTTCATTCAAGCAATGGAAAAAAAATTGTACTTTTCAAGTACTTAAAAGTTATGTGTTTTTAAACTAATCAGACACATACTAATTATTAAAGATATTAGAAGCTTGATATGAATATTTTCTATTCATAAATTTGAACATCAAACAAAATAAAAATGTCAAAAAGATTGTACAATGTTACACACTATGAATTAATAGGACATATAGGGCTGGTTTGAATTGACTTTTGGCATTTGGAGATTAAATATCATTAAATTTGCAATAAGTTTAGACAAAATAAATGAATTTTTTAAAATAATTAAATTAAAAAATGTTTTCAAAATGTAAGCAATGATGAATTCTAAAATCATAAAGGATTGAGTACTTTGGAAGAAAATAATTAAAGACAATGGTGTTAAGTTCTATAAACATGTCCCTTCTAACCCTTCACTGAAAATTATCCACCATTGACATTGTACCATATTCAACACTTTTCAATTTTTTTTATAGAAAATGAAGTTGTTTATAGTTATACCTCAAATTTTCCTTTCCCCCTTGTTTCATTTTTGTTTCAACATTTAGTACATTATTATACTTTTTCAAAGTAAATTCACAACTAAAAATGAGTCCAATGTTATTTGAAATAGTGATGGAATACCTAATGGTTAAATGTATAAAAAAAGTTAAATTGTTTTAACAACATGTCATCAATAGACAATTAAATTTGAAATTAATACATCATTAGAAGAGATTTCAGGATTTTAAGGGCCGTTTCGGGGCCGTTCCCGGCGCTCTTCCCCCGGCAGTCAAAGAACGCCGCTGACAGATTTTATTTTTTTTGAAAAAAAATAAACAAAAAAATAAATAAATTTAAGTTCTTAAAATGAGAAACAAAGTTATATTTTATTTTATTTTATTTTTTCGAAAAATCTGACTTGGCCGTCTCTCGGCCAGGTCAGCACAGGCCGAGAACGGTAGATTTCGGCGGTTCTCGGGGGGGGTTCGAGTTGGGAACTCGCAGCCCTCCCCGAGAGCCAAAACACATGTAATGATTTCATACCTTCTCATAAGAAGTTTCATTTCTTGTAAGATCCCTCTATGTGATAAGAGCTTTGATATGCTTTGACGTGCTACCAAACAAAAACAAAAAGGGTTCTCTTTATACAAACCTAGTTTATAAATAAATAAGTATTTGCATCACATCCTAATATTCAAACCCAATATAATAAGCTTGAGAGAGGAAATAGACTCCTTTTGCATTCTCAAGTGATTGAAATTTTACATATTGACAAGTTTCTTTTATCATCATAAATCTATCAACAAGTGCTTGCAATACATGAAGGGTTGAACAATTTGCATAAGATATCCACCAACATTTTCAAAATCTCAATGTTGTTTTAATGTAGAATATCAATATGGATTGAAAGGTATGAATTGTAGAAGGGTGTTATTCCCTCATTAAAACCCTAGAGAGCTCTCTGTTACAAAAGTTGAGAGCAATTTTATTGTAGAAAATGAAAACTTGACAACATTCTTGAACTAACATTTCAAATTTGAAAGCATGAATTGATTAAAATAGAACACGCACTTACAAGCACACAATGAAGTGAATACTTTTTTGATTTTGAAGTCTTGAGAACCCCTTGTAGAATATGATTTCCAAAAATTCAACCATGAATAATTGTTGATTCAATATTCTACACCACCACATTGAAAATGTTGAAACAATACCTTCAAATAATTGTTGATTCAATATTCCTACACTAGCATATTTGAATTATTGAAACAATACCTTTGACTCACAACATTGATTCAAAATAACTTGTGACATTGCTGAGACAACCTTAACCCCTACAGGGTTTTGACTATGTTTTCACCAAAACAACTCTAGCTAAAACTGTCATTTCTAAGACAACCACCAAATTTTAGAAAAAACCCAGAATTTTGGACAAATGTAACCATAGAATCTTTTACTAGACTAATTTGAAAAGATGTGGGAAAAATTTCAGAAATTTTCACTATGTAGATTGCAAGATATTAGTGTTTCAAGTTACAAAAATGTAACCAACCCCCTAATGACACCAAAGTTATATTTAACAACAGGTGCGAACCAGCCCTAATGTGATGTGAAAGTTATGGTGCTTCTTGTTTAGTAGGCAATCATTAGATGGGTTTCCAGCATTGTGGAGGGCCGCGAGTTATCAGGCCTTGAGAACTGCTGCGAACTCCCTGTGAACTGCTGCCAACTCCCTGTGAACTGCTGCCAACTCCCTGTGAACTGCTGCCAACTCCCTGTGAACTGCTGCCAACTCCCTGTTGATGTGGTCGAGCGACTGCCACATCGTCAAATTTTAATTTTTTTTTCTGTTTTTTTTCTCATTTCAAGAATGTAATTTTTTTTTTTTTTTTTTTCAAAAATTTTCTATCGGGAACGGCTCGGGAACGGCTGTTCCCTGAAACTGCCGGGGGGATCAGGGTCGGGAACAGGCCGAAACGGCCCTCCCCACCCCCCAGAAAACATCTAATGTATAGCAATTTTTTGAACACAAATTTTTTTCTTCCACTTTGAATGCTAATATCTATTAATCTATACAATCAAACATCACAAAATTTTTATGACATGTAAGCTTTCTAAGACAAGTGTAAAACAAGATCCTACAGTTAGATTCTGAAATATATTAAAAAAATTATTTATAGCTGAACATAGCAAAAGTGGTAGTTTTAAATGGTTTTGACAAAAAATGAACTTGAGACTTTAGGGGTTAAAGGAAAAATTGTACAATTCTTTGAAGTTACACTTGGAGTAATTAGTGTTGCATTCTAAAATAATTCATTAGTGGAGAATTTTGTTAAAATGGCGGTGTTTCGGGTACCATTAGTAGACTACCCGTTTTGAATTGTAAAAGAAACATCTAAGATGTGTATAGATTTCAAACCATGTGGTCTGAACTATGGAAGTGATATCTATGACACATGTAGATTTCAAACATCTAAAAAAGATATAGATTTAAAAAATCTAGGAGAGTTGTACATCTCAAATTGCCCGATCTGAACTATAAAAGCTGCTAAAGTTGCAGAATTTTGCCATTTTAACGAAATTGCCCATATTAGTAGTAGGGCTCCCATATTACCTAGATGGGCATATTAATCAAATAATTACAATAAATATGTAGCAAAATCCGAAATGTCTTGTGTCACCAATTTGTGATTATGTTGCCATAATGCCATCCTTCTACTTTGGCAATTTTTATGGTTTAAACTAGGTGGTTTGAAATGTACAACCATCTTAGATGTTTGAAATCTAAACCTAATCTACACGCCACTTCTATAGTTCAAACCTTGTGTTCTTGAAATCTATATTAAACCTAGATTTTTAATATCTATGCAAATCAAATATTTTTAAAATCTATACCAGTTTTAAATGTCACTTTTATAGTTCAAACCGGGCAATCTGAAAATGGCTCATGGAATACTGCCATTTTGACAAAATTGCCTATGATTGATCTCAACATATGAAGACGGTTTAGTCTTCTTACATGCTTGGTTTTCTCTTAAACATCATATTCACTAAAATGGGAGTTTTCCAATGAAATGGGAGTTCTACGAGCTTCATAAACTAAGAATGCAATAAGAATTTCATGCCCACCACCACAAGAACAAAATACATTAATAGACAAACATAGACAATATGTGCAGAAGTAAAATCATAATAGCAATGTATTCAGTATTATGGAGGCCTGAACATGATGCTATCTGTATATACTATGAATGCGATAACGATGATGCTAACTCAACATGCTATGACTGTGACCTACTCTTCAATATTTGCATTGCCTTTAATATTTCTGGCCCTCAACTATATCCTGTACTCCTAGCGGATAATTGTCACGCATTCTCTCGCCGTTGTTTCTTTAAGGACCTCCGCTCCCAAGCATCCCACGTATGAGTCCTACAATAAAGAAGTGGCAATCCATCATTTCTTTTGCATTGTCGTTTTACGATATCCAAAGAAGATAGACGAGGCAATGCGTCTTCAGCTATTGCATTATGCTTCTCCAATTGTATACTCTTCACGCCTTTGGAAGTATTGTCCAACATGGCAACATATATAGGCATTGAATCCTCCACTTCAGCTATTGCATTCCGCTTCTCCAATTATATACTCTTCACGCCTTTGGAAGTATTGCCCAACATGGCAATAGATATAGGCATTGAATCTTCCACCTACCAAAACCAAGAAAATAAGACTTTCATAACCCACAATGTCTACAATGTGAACCATAAAGACAGACACAATTGCTGAAACATTTCACTCAATCACTGATAACACACCTCCATAAAGGCCACCACACCCGCTTCTTCATCGTAGAGCTTCCTCTGTGTTTCCAAATTGACTACAAACCGATCTCGGGTTGTTTGCGAACGAGACTTTAGAGGAGATGGAGAGTGCATTACTTTGGGGCGCTTCCCTCCATTGGGAGGACTATCAACAATGCCATCGTCTATGTCCATCATTGAAAAATTCATTGTCGATTGTGCAGTGGCCTTTGAGAACATGACATGTCGAATTACAGGAGCCTCAACATTCCTTAACTCCTGGGCACAACACAGAGATATTCCACTGCAAATATGAATGATGAATTGTATTTGATATGACAATAATAATTACATTTTAAGGCGTACCCTCTCAACACAACTACGTCGTCTACAAATTTCTAGAGGTACTATAGACAAGTCTGTTCGGGAGGCGGACAAGGACGGAAATAGATGTCTTCTTGGGTGAGCTCCTTGCGCTTCGTTGCGCGTGGTTTCGGCAAAGGAATGACACGCCCGAATTCATCCACTTTCCGTTCTCTATGAAGTCTATTGGAGACCGCAAGTGCCCTCTGAAGTTCCTTGTACTTGGATTGGTCGAGATCATGCTTGAGGTGGATCCTCCCCACAGCATTGTCTCTACGAAAAGAAAACAATTCCCACAGCCTCTCTACATGCAGTCTCCTAATCCAAGGCAGGAGTTTAAATATGAGGACCCTGTCTTTCGACCCCTGTCCGTCAAACGACCACAAGTCTAGGAGCACTATATTCGTGGGATCATTCAAGAAGTGTTTCTCGGGGCTGTCGTCCACTATTATAGTGTTTTCCTTCGTAAAGATGGACCCCTTCAGTTTGTACAACCTCTCCAATGGCTTGAGAAACAGGTCCTTGCTCGATCCCCTCAACCTGTAGTTCTTTAGCATGTCATTTCCGTCCCTAAATTTCATGATGATACATTGTTCTTGGCCGAGGACACCGGAGGAGGGCGTTAGGCCGTGGAAGAAGAAATTAGCAACGAGCTTGGCATAGGATTGGTCCATGGAGCTCCAGATTACGACGTTTGCGAAGGAGGTCAACTCCCGCACGAACCTTCTTACATGGGGTCGGAAAGTGACCCTTTCCATTTCCATGATGAAGCTCTCGACTCTCGGGACTACCTCATGAAGAGAGCATACTCTCCTTTCTTTTATGTGATATCTCATATCATCACAAAAGCAAAGAAGTCCATTCAGATCCAGAACGACATTGAGCCATTTTTTATTGAATCTGGATGTGAACGGACTACGAATTTGCACATCCGCCACAAAATCACCTACGATTCCCTCACTGGTACCCTTCTCATAAGGAACAGAGACACATCGAAAATTACACTGGGACAAACTCAATTGCGAAGGGTACACCAAAGTGGGGCATAGTAGACTAGAGAACACATCGATGAGGCGAACAAAAAATCAATGTTCTGAAGTTTGAACCAAGGTCAGCCACCACGACACACACAGCACTACAAACATGGCAAAGTACATACTGCATCTTCCAGCGAAGCATTTCGAAGAGACGATTCAAGATCTTCTCGTTCTCCGCAAGGAACATCATCTATCACCACCTCCGCAACTTTGTGTATGACTTCGAGAACCTCCGCGACATCGGAGCTGATTTGGAGGACCTCTGCATCGTGTTGGGGAAGAGGATCATCATGAACCTCATCTGCCGCAAGACACGAAGGAGACGCCTCTGGTGGAGAATCATCCACAACAGGCCCAAGACATGGAGCAACATAGTCGACACATTTAGACCCTGCAACTGTGGAAATTGAACACGACAATGCTGTGGTAAGAAAAAAAATATATTACAATGTCTCACGAAGAGAGAAAAAGATACAAAATGCGTGTAGTTTGGCCTATCCTAGAACTAACTAAAAGTGTCAGTGCTAGTCAAACTAATACACGCACAGCGGAAGGAGCTTCAACTCGAGTCGAGTTGAAATACATGCTAAGAGAAGTCACGAGGAACAATCTGGAGGAGCATCAGTCACAGGGTCCCATGATTGCTCCGCATGTACCCCTTCCGCCGGCATCTTGCCCTCTACATCCTCGACCTCAGGATCAAAAGGGATGTTTGTTGAGTTCTCTACCATTTCGTCCTGACCTTCATCCTCGACCTCTTGATTGGGCTCAGTCGCATCATCTTCAGGATCTGTGGCAATGGAGGATGGAGTTGGCGTTGGCAGCACACCCTCGGATGTCGTCGTATTATGTGATGGATTCGGGGATGACGTTAGCTGTTGCATGGCATTGTCAGCGGATGTGTGAGGCCGGTTGCCAAGCATGAGCCGTGAAGATGTTTCTGCCGGAGACATTTGTTACAATGGTGCAACCGCTAACAGAAGGTCCGGGTGGATCTGCCTCACGATTGACACCACCAACTGCGGGAGGGTGGAGACGATGTCCTTAAAGAACTGCATGCTATCCTCTCTCGCCCTTCTGTTTTCCTCCTGCATCTCCTCCCTCGCAATTCAGTTTTCCTTCCGTATCTCCTCAATCATCCATTTTTGGTTCTCGGGGACTGATTTAGATTCAAGATTCTTCCTCTTCTTGGACGGGCGCCTACTGGACACTGGGGTCAACTGAGGCTGAGTGGTACGAGGGGTCACATGCTTTTGCGCCGAGGTGTCCAAGGAACCCCTTATGTCACTAGAGGCGAGAACACCCTCCGACAATCCTGTACCCTGGGAAAGCAAGTCCCCAATGATTTCGGCTGCCAGATCCTTCCATTCCTCTTCCCTCTCGATATCATCACCTTCATCCTCACCCAAGTTAATGGCGACGTCTCTTCAAGATCCCTGAATCGCGGCTTCCTCGGCATCCGTCATCCTCTCCTTGCCTTTAGTAGAACTGGAAGCACCCTTGTTGAACTTCCTTGGGTGAACTCTTTGATCCACAAGGTAACTTGAATCAAGAAAGTCATCCTTGTCAAGGTACTCGGAAGCTACAGCCAAAGTCAGGAACTTCGGATTGTACTTGAAGTCGCCAATGATGTAGTGCTCTAGTGACAACATCTGAAAACGATCAAGTAAATGATGAGGTCAGATACCTTTCAACTCGACTCAAGATGAAACAGATATACAAAGCAACCTGGCAATTCAACTCGCATCGAGATAAATTACAAGATTGTACATAGAAAACTCACCAACGCGGCACATATGTTTTTTTCCCCAGCGAAAATGAAGAGAACATTCTCCTGAGGCCCAGCAAACAGACTCAATACCTGCAAATAGAAATCCATGCGCAATTCAGTGTTGTAAATTCTGTAATCTAAGTCGTTTGTGGCCCTTGACCTGGAATACCGCCTGTTTGGTAGGGCCTCAAATTTCTTAGGAATCTTCTTGGGAATCTTCACCCCCTTCTTGATCAAGAAGATCATGTGCACGGATTCCTTCGCCTTATTCGATTTTTCGGGAGCATCGCGAATCCGCTCCCAAATTGACGGAACATACTCAGCAAAATGTACCGTGTACACCTCGCCGTACGCTGAGGTTCGGATGTGCGACCTGAGATCGACCTGAAGGTCCATATCTCCGCAAATCCACAACCAAACACTCGGGTCCTTGACCGTGGGCTAGTCCATCATCGAGAGAATATCCATAAAGGGCTCAAAGTAGAGATCGGAGTCCTTCGTCTTCTCCCTATTGATGGTTCCAGGGATGTTGCGGAAGTCCATCACTGCCAATTTGATGCTCTGGTTGACTTCCTCCTCCCATACATTGGTATCCCATCCCACAAGCTCATCGTCCTTCATGTTATACGGCCGATAGAAGGCTCTCCCCTCGGGCTTGACGAACTTGCCCTTGCTACCCATGAATATCTTGAAAAATTGGGCAACCATCGGTGAGAGCTCTTCAATGCTCTTATTCTTGTTGCAAAGCATTTTTGCGAGGGAGTAGAATTCATCCGGTGGACCTGAAATGAGGGTGTTCTTCGTGGCCCTCGTCACATTGTACGCCTTCTTGAAATCCTTCCACTTGTCCTTCTGAAAACTGCCTTCGTTATTGTACAGGCTCAGACTTTTCTTGAGGAAGAAGATATGCCTCCAGATGATCTGCTTTCTTTTGCATCTCTCGAGCCACTCCTTGGCTGTGTAGCAGTCCTCAAGAACCCCGGTGGACTTCTTCATCGTCACCTTCGGGTGCACTAAGTCTCTGTTCGGGGTCCTGCCGAGTAGATGCAAAGCCAACCTCTTCAGATCCCCCTCACTGCAGTTCTCCAGCCACTTGAAGAACTTCCGGGACATGTCCCCATCTCTTTCTTGATCCCACCCCTTGGTTTGCCTGAACTTCAGCAAGGTGTCGGGATCTGTAAGCTACCCTTGAGAATTCATGGATATGACTTCGTTCCAAAGGTCATACACCTCCTTCGAAGCAGTGATGATCTTTAGTTCGTTATGGATGCCAGGTCCTTCTCCTTCTTTCTGCTCAATGCTCCTTGGGACTTCTTGACATCAATCATTGCAAACCTCAACCTTACTACGTCAGTAAAATCCTGTAGGTACATTCAGAGAAATACTATTAATCAAGATCCAATCAACTTGACCCGAGTTGAATGTGTACAAGAGAGTAAAATATGAAACATATTCAACAGATAGGAAATTCAACTTGACCCAAGTTGAATTACTATACTTACCCTGAACCGCTTCTGGTTGTTCATGTCCTTGATCGTCTTGCGAGGCCTATCTGAGGCCCTGCCCAACTCCGTGGGCTCTTTGTCAGGAGGTGGACAACCCATCTTCTCCCAGACAAATCTGGCTCCCATGATGGTGGTGGCCCAGGTCAGCATGAAGTTTTGGAAATGATTCACCCGGTTGTAGTACGCGGAGATTTTCCTAATGACGTGGTTGTCCTTGTTCCACACTACGAAACACTCCCATGTCTTAAACTTCTCTGCTTTCGCTTTAATCGTGGGCATCAGTTGCATGTGCTTCGATGCAGGGACGATGTGCTGCCCATTCACCATCCAGAAATGCATATCTTTGATTTCCTCAAAGGTCTGCAACTTGCTTCTCAGGTTCTGGGGCATGACGCACAACGTCATCTTCTTGTTGGGTCAGGCATGTTCAACAAGAAGTTTAGAGACCTCATTATTCCCTGCTCTTCAAGGCTCCGGATGTTCAAGTTCTCAAGGGGCATCTCGAACTACTCAATTGGAATGACGAACTTCATTCCAATTGCCGGCACATACAAGTCAGTGCACTCTTTCCAATATGCCTCGTATGTCCGGTTGGAGTCCTCAAAGTCAATTTCCTTGATGTCCCCTCCCAGGTCCTTGGGAATGTCCGTGAGGTCCAACACCATACTCTCATCAGGTTGATGAGATGTTCCGGCCTTAGCGGCGGCCCTCTTGCTTCCAGACGGAGGAGTCAGTGATGGGTTCCCTCTGGCAAACCTCTCAGTTTGCTTAAGTCGCGTGTGACTCCGCCCCGTTCCTGGTGTCCCGATAGCCAGAGAACTAGTACTGGGGTTCTGACTACAGAAGTAGGTCTCATGTCCTTCTTCTTCTGCATTAACAGTACGTGACCCCTCTCGAAGTCCAGCTTCAGATGGTTCAGGCGGGACAGGAGAGTTTTGGGTGCTAGGGGTGCGCCGTTACTTACCACCCACTTCTTCTGATCAATCGCAGTTTGGATTGGGGCTATGAGGTTCTCGTAATCAGTGTCCATTAGACTACGAAGATACTCGGAGATGCTGAAAATTGTCTTCCACGCATCGACCTTGTAAGAGAATATGTATAGTTTCTCCTGCTCGGGGTCCACCGTCTCGCAGGACACATATATCACACCACCCAGTCCACTACTGAACTCCGTTAGAGAAATGAGGAGGGTGGCATCAGACTTCCTGAACTTCGTCCTGAATGCCAAGTAATTAGTCATCGGAACTAAGATGATGGTCCAGTACTCGACTTCGTGGGAGTCCTGCCACTCCCAACACTCGCCTAGAATAGTATCATCGATTAGATCATTGACTTGTTTCGGGGGGATGTTGTAGTACTTGTATGTGGCTTGGAGCTTTGATTTCTGGCCTTCCATGTCTGCAATTTTATCAACGATAATTATATCAGTTCCAGTATATTTAACTCGAGTCGAGTTGAATTTCTCCATCTACATGTTTCACTATACAGATATTGGAAATCTTTTTCTTTGTTCTCATGTATTTGATTCGGATTTGTAATTTCAACTCGACTCGAGTTGTATATGACTAGGAATGTTTGTTGTTGTCTTAACGAATTGGTATTACTCAAACTGATTATATAGTCACGACGTCTTTGGATTGCAATTTGTCGTGGTAATTCAACTCGAGCCGAGTTGAATTACCACGAATTGCGTGGGTGCTTTAATTTTATTTCATGTTTTATGTGATTTAACTCGACCCAAGTTGAATTGTGTCATTAATGTACTATATTTTCACGTTAAATTTACCTTAATGGGCAATTTCGTTAAAATGGCGCCATTCTGCTATTTTGGCAGTTTTCACAGTTCAGACCGGGCGGTCTGAAATATACAACTGTCTTAGATGTTTGAAATCTATACCTTTTCTAGATTTCTGAAATCTACTCACATCCTAGATTTCACTTTTAAAATTCAAACCCTGAAATCTAAAATCTATATATGTCTTAGATCTTTGAAATCTATATAAACTAAAGATTTCTAAAATCTACAAATGTACTAGATGTTACTTTTACAGTTCAGACTGGTCGATCTGAAAATGGCACATGGAATACCGCCATTTTAACGAAATTGCCCATCTTATTGCTCTATTTATTTATATTCTTGGTGAATGCAGAAGACCTACATCCTATTTTCACCCATATAATTGAGTTCTGGAGGCCGGAATTTCAATCATTCGTGCAATTCAACTCGTCTCAAGTTGAATTTCAGTGCGAGGTCTAGTTTTTTGTAGTGTTCTTTCACTTCTTTGGGGGTTCTATTGAGTTGAACTAACATCGAGTTGAACTGACATGGAGCACAAGTAACAATCCTGCAGTTGTATCCAAACTAAACAGTGTGGAACTTTGGTTACAGGGAATTTGAAGGAACCTAAACCCTATTGCCAAATTTCAAGTGACCATGGCAGAAAAGCGGGGAGAAATCACTCAAAATACGAGACATTGATTTCAATCATACAATACAGAATGCAACACATTCCAACAAGTGCAACACAGAATGCAATGGAACACAAAATGGAACACAAAATAAAACACAGAAAGAAAACAACACAAAACAAATACAAACAATTTCAGATGAAACCTAAACAACAACCGTGTACAAATGTGCAAGAAACAACGAAATGCAATTCCAAAACTAGAAACCCTAAACCGCAAATTCTACTAAACCGCAAATTCTGCAGAAATGGAAGGAGCATATCTGAAATACTAAACTGTAAATCGCCGCTCACAAAGCACGACCTCACAGAGCTTGGGCGGCAACCGATTACAACAAGCCCTTGTCTCCGAAACTCGCAAAACCAAGGCGGATCACAGAGAGCTGACCACAATTGTCTCCCCAAGGCGGATCAAAGACAACTGACCAGAATTGTCTCCGAAACCCGCAAAACCAAAGCGGATCACAGAAGCTCACTCACGGAAACTGAATGTTGAACCCTACACTTAAAAAAGACAACCCAAAAGCGTCGCCCACTCCTTCAAACACGTCGCAGAACTCCGCAGTAGACGAGTGGAAACTGCACAAAACTAGTCGCAAAACACGAAACCGCGAAACACGATACAAACCCTACATCAAGCAAGCACAAAACACGTCGCGAAAAATGAAAGGCAAAACCCCAGTCTCCAGGCAGAGTCCAATTTCGGGGAGGGGTCCTGGAATCTGGGCCCTACATGGCAATCGAGCGTCCAGATTGAAGATTGTTGTCTCCAGCGCATTTAGCCTTCAAATATGGCAGGACATAAGGTAACATGCTCTAAATGTGCCCAATTTCTTTAAACCGCCCTTATTTTTAGGTGGAAAATGGAGATGGGGTGATCTTTAAGCCCTAAACATCTGGATTCATCTCCAAAATTGACAATTTGAGAAAAAACATTATGAACTACAATTTGGAAGAATATTTTGGAATTGGTATACAAATGGAATTTGTACATTTTGATTTTTTAATTCTATCCGTACGGTTAGATCTACTAATGCTATCACCAATTTTTTTCTATAAATTTTGAAAAGGAAATTTCAGAATTCCTTTTAAATTGAATTACAAGTAAAATTTTATCATTTTTTGAGTAAAACTTGTTGGAATGGATTTGAAATAAGGTTCTGTTCATGTTGTGATTTTTTGAAGTTTTTGTGACCTTTACAACTTTGACCTTGTTTTTGCACATCTAGTTTTGAACTAAAGTCAATGCAAATTGACCACTTGACATACTTTCACATAATTTGTAATTTCAAAAATGTATATATTCTAGTAAGACCAAATCCAACCGATAGATAGGACAAAAAACTAGGATGACTTTCATTAAGTATCACCAAAAATTAGGATGACTTTCATCGAAGCAGGAATGAAACAGGAACAAGGATTAGAATCTGTTCATCGTCCAGAAAATGGACGTCAAAGCGCTCTAGGGTGAAATGGACCACTTTAGCAATTGAATGCATCAAGGAAATTTTTTTTAATTGATTCTTATTATAAAAAAATTATACTATTGATCTGTATAAATAATAGAAGATATAAAATCTAAGATTAAAATATGAATAGTCTTAGTAATATTCTTTGGAGTATTTTGTCTTTAAGAGTATTTTTTAGATCCCTAAGTTTAGGAATAATTGCAACTTGCTCCATGTGTTTTTTGTTTTTTTTACGTGAATTTCATGAATTTATATTTTATTGGACATTAAAGTACAGGGCAAGGTCCTTGCCCGAATATTTCATTTCAAATTCAAGGTCATTCAAAGTGACCACCAATAGCATATTTTTTTGGATTCGTAAGTTTAGGAAGAATTGCAACTTGCACCACGTGATTCTACATTTTTTTTACGTGAATTCCATGACTTTATATTTTATTGGACATGAAAGTACAGGGCACGGTTCTTGTTTGACTATTTGATTTCGTGGACAAGGTCATTCAAAGTGACCATCACTTGCATATTTCTTTGGATTCGTGAGTTTAAGAATAATTGCAACTTGCCCCACATGATTCTACATTTTTTTTACATGAATTCCATGACTTTATATTTTATTGGACATTAAAGTACATGGCAAGGTCCTTGTCCGAATATTTCATTTCAAATTCAAGCTCATTCAAAGTGACCACCAATAGCATATTTTTTTGGATTCGTGAGTTTAAGAATAATTGCAACTTGTACCACATGATTCTACATTTTTTTACGTGAATTCCATGACTTTATATTTTATTGGACATGAATGTACAGGGCAAGGTTCTTGTTTGACTATTTGATTTTGCGGACAAGGTCATTCAAAGTGACCATCACTTGCATATTTCTTTGGATTCGTGAGTTTAAGAATAATTGCAACTTGCCCTACATGTTTCTACAGGGTTTTTTACGTGAATTCCATAAATTCATTTTTTTTTGCACATTTTGAATTAGGGCATGCAAAATTTTAATGGGTATTTTTAATTTTTGATTGACGATCTAAAAAATTGTACCTCTTACATAGTGTATTTATATGTCATAAATAATTTATTTAAACTGAAGTCTTATTTTTTTGAAAAAAAATTCTACATACTTCTTTTTTAATGTAGGTAAAAAGGACAAAACAAAATAGTATAAATTTACTAGTGTACTAATGAGTATTAACCCCTAAATGCCCGAGGCACAAAAATATGTTGTTTCCAAAACTTTTTAGTTACCTAAATCCTAGCCAATTTGCTATTTTTAGTAGTTTATATTTTTTAAATGTTCTTCTTGATTTCCGTAAACTAAGTGTTAAGAGCTTTTGAAAATGAGCCTCAAATACACTAGATCTTTGAGAAAAAATCACATTCTAAATTCATTTCAAAAAGTTGTAGAGTGAATTTGGAAAAGTCGTAAATTGATTTGGGTTATTCAAGTTAGGCCCGTTAACCTCATATATTTTTTGTCATCAACTTTTTTAGATTTGACTTGCAAACAAGACTTCAATTCCTTTTTGCAATTTTAGCACCCTCATAATCAAACGTTATAATCTTTCACTCCATAAGTGAAATTGTTGTACTTTCTTTTCCTAGGCAATCTTTAACAAGTTTAGTTTGAATTTGTACAGTTACAATTTCTAAAAAATTGTAACATTTTATCAGAATGTTGGCATTTTGTTCAATTTAGAGCAGTTTTCAATAAGCTGAAAACACGAAAATTGAAACTTGCACCATATGTTTCCCATTTTTTTTTAAGTGTATTTCATAACTTTATAATTTGGAGGACATTAAAGTACAACGCCAGCTTTGTGTTCTAATTTTTAATTTCACGTACAACGTCATTCAGTTGACTAACTACAGTATTTTTTTGGATTCTTGAATTTATTTATAATTGAAACTTGCACCATATGTTTCCCATTCTTTTAATGGAATTCATGAATAATTGGGGGGACATTGAAGTACATGGCTAGGTTTGAGTTCTAATTTTTAATTTCACGTGCAATGTCATTCAATTGATTAAGTATTTTTTTGGGATTCTTTAGTTTATGAATAATTGGAACTTGCACCATATGTTTTCCATTTTCTTTTTACGTGGAATTCATGACTTTGTAATTTGGGGGACATTAAAGTACAAGGCGAACTTTGTGTTCTAAGTAATTATTAATTTCACGTACAATGTCATTCAATTGATTAAGTAATTTTTTGGGATTCTTGACTTTTTGAATAATTGGAGTTGAATGGGTCCAACACACGCAATTATACATTTTGGGGGGGTTAGAGAGTGTTTTCGCACTCCCTAACCGGATGGACCCCTGATAATGGAGGCCGAATTAGTGTTCCCTAGCACCATTTCTCCAAAAGAGTTTGAAGTTGAATGGGTCCGGCACATACAATTATACATTTATTTTGGATTAGGGAGTGCGAAAGCACTCCCTAACGGAGGCACCCCTGATAACCGAGGCGCAGTTAGTGTTCTCTAAAATAATTAATGTTACACATAATATATGCTAATACCATAACCATAATAAATTCACCGTCAAAAACGCTAGAATTTGAATCTTCGTTAAATGAATTACACCAAACAACTAGTTCTATGATGGTTTAAAATGTAGCACTCTAAGATTAGTGATTTTATGCACACTTTTTATTCAATAATTACTTGGTGTACTTGAATAGCACTATTCGCATTTTTAATCTTAGATTTTATCTCTTCCATTATTAATACACTGTAGTACTAGGTACTCTTAAGAAGTAAAGAAATGAACATTCAAGAGTATTCAAAAGCATTGGAGAAAATCTTGTAAACTATGATAGGGATAGGGAAGGTTTATGGATTGGTAACATCATAATCATAAAATTTAAAAACTGATTTTTGTCATACCTTCACAATAGTCATGACTATATATGAAATATTAAGAATCCTACATTTCATGGAAATATAAATCCGTAGACTCTTTAAAGGTTTCACATTCAACCTTTCTACTGATTTTTTTTTTTTCTTGAAACACATGGACCATTCCATTGATAAGTGAAAGCAGTACATGGAACCGAAGGACCAAGTCCTTGGCGGAATTTTTTCTTTTTCCCTACGACACAAAATGCAAAAAACACCAGCACGAACAATGAAACCCAAAGAGACCGAGCGGACCGACAGCAAAGATCAGAAGAAGGTCCCCATCTTGGGATGAGCCAGTTCCCAGCTCATCGACAACCGGATTCTCTTCCCGAAGAAACCGGTCTGGAGCCACACATTGTCGAAGCGCTGAAGGAAGGTGGCTTCTTTGTCTGGGTATAAACCACAGAGTTTCTGCGTGCGAAACCAGGCCACGCGGGCGTGATCCCCAACGGCTTCCCAGATCACTTGCTCCAGCTTTTGGGGGGGCCAGGGAGCATTATCGAAGCAAATCGCGTTCCTGTCAAGCCAGGCCACCCAGATCACTGAGCCCCGGAAGAGTGACCACATCGTCGTGCCACGTTTCAATCTCCTCGGTAGTTTAGAGCCCAGGACACATTGTTGCCATGTGAGTGACGGCCACCCCGTAGCATTGGGTGGGATTTGGAGGGCTGTATAGAGGATTGAGAGAGCGTAGTTCCACGCGTACCGTGTCTTTTCACAATGGTGAAATCGGTGTAAGGTGGATTCCTCAAGCCCGCTTTGGCAGCTGGTGCAAAGAGTTGAAATGTTGGGATTGGCGATTTTCCGCCACTTATGAACCGCCACCGCACCATGATAAACTGACCAAAGGAAGCCTGCCTCCTTTTGAGGTCGGGTGTTCTGCCAGACCTCGTTCCACTTCGGTCTGTACCCTGTCACTAAATCACCATGCCACTTCTCATGGATGGGTTTGATCAGTTTCGTCCGTCTGGCCAGGAGCGAGCGCCCTAGTTTGGCGGTGTATGAGTGGACTGGCTCCTTATCCGTATGGGGTCCAGGAACCTCCCACACCCATCTGTTTGGGTCAAAGATGAGCTCGTTGACGATGCCCACGTAGAGTGGGGGGCCTGAGCTGGTGTGGACCACTCTGATTCGCTTGAGCCACCCTGAGACAACTGGGAGGTCCGAGGTCGCAGGCAGGTGCCAGCTGCGGAGTGCCATTGATTCGGATCCGATTGTGTAACATGCACATTCGGGGAGAATCTCAATCTCGGAACAGCCAGCTGAGAGTCTGGGTTGGAAACGGGGTGTGGTGGCTAGTATGAGCGATGGAAAAACGTCAGTTGCTTGCGGGAAAATGCCAATGTACTCGTTTTTCCATGTAACGAATTGGTTGTCTGTGAGAAGAAAACGCCAAGCTAAGGGAATTGCCGCCACCATATGTCGGTAAGGGCGGAATTCGTTGTCTTTCATTTTGAACCTGGCTTTTACCACATTCCACTGTAAGAAGGATTGGGAGAGGGAGTCCTAAATGTGGCTGATCTGCCACATGCCGTTCTGCATAAGGCTAGCCGCTCTGTTGGCTGAGAATCCGTGGTTGCCACCGATGAAGTGGGTGGTCCACCATAACGAGGTTGTGAGGACCTCATCACAGTTCTTGGGTGGTATCGCTGTTGCATGTCTGTTGATGAGCCGCCACGCCCGTACGATCCGATCCCAAGCCCTGGATCCCTTACTAGCCCAAAATTTGTGGATGAACGCCCATTGCGGATTCGCTGGCCACCCTCCTGGTGATTGCGGCCGGATTTGTAGGAGGCGGTACCTGAGGAGGAGCTGTAGGTTAGACGAGCCAGGGGTCATGGCCTTCAGGACCCATTTGGCCATGAGGGCGTTGAGCGCTTCTTCAGGGTCAATCAAGCTTAATCCCCCCACTTGCTTGGAGGCACAGCAGTCCGACCAACTAACCCTGGCGCGGCTGCGGTGAATCGAACCTGACCAGAGAAAATCCCTCAGCATTGCTCTGATCTTCCGGATGATGGGCAATGATCCCCCCCATATTGCAATAAAATACCAGAGCGTGCTTAATAGGACGGAGTTGATGATGGTCGCCTGGCCAGATGAATGCTGGTCCAGTAGGCTAGCTTCTTGCGCACCTTGCTTGCTAGGAATTCGTCAACATCCCCAGTGTGGAGATTGATCCCAAAAGGTGAGCCCAGTAGTTTGGAGAGCTGATGTTCCATCGCCCATGGGCATTCGATGTTTGACAGCCAATGTGGGGCAGGCTCCGACGAGAGCCAGTAGGCAAGGCTTTTTAGCCAGTTTATCTTGAGCCCAGATGCCATTCCGTATTGATCAATGAGGATTGAGAGACGTCTAAAAAACCTTTCTTCGGCTTTGAGGGTGAAGTTGACGTCGGCGGCGTATTGGCTGATGAGCTGGTCGTCCGTATCTGACGGAAGACTGATTCCTGCAAGTTCGCCTTGGCCTAGCAGGTGTTTCGCCGTTGCATTGAGGGCCTCTCCCACGAATAAAAACAGATATGGGGCCAGTGGGCACCCCTGGCGGACACCACGAAGTACGGGGAAGGGGGCGGTATTGATGCCGTTGATGCACACCGTTGTTTCTGCGTCAGTGAAGAGGAGTCTAACCAGCTCCACAAAAAAGGCCGGGATCCCCATAGACTCCATGACTTTGAACAGGAAGGGGAGATGAACTGTATCGTAGGCTTTTTTAAAATCTAATTTCAGTAGAATCGATTGTTGTTTGGATTCCCTTGCCCAAGCAATTGTTTCGTGGAGTAGCAGAATGTTGTCCAGGATGTACCTCGTGGGGAGGAAGGCCGTCTGGTCGGGGCCGATAATATCGCTCAGGATGGGTTGTAGCCTTAACTGTAGGGCTTTAGCTAGAACCTTGTATGCTACATTGAGTAGGCTAATTGGCCGCCAGTTGCTAAGATCCTCCCTGGTTCCTCCCTTGTGGAGCAAAACTATCGTGCCTCTATTCATGCCTTTGGGTAAGGTCCCGTTGAGAATGGCTTGCTGGACCATCGCTGTGAACGATGAGCCGATCATGTGCCAGAATTTCTTGTAGAATTCGGCAATGACTCCATCTGGCCCCGGACATTTGTGAGTGGCTAGCTTGATCACCGCTTGTTTGAGTTCAGTTTCGCTAATGGGGCAGGAGAGTGATGACTTGGCCGCTTCTAAGACCCTGTCCGATAGATGTTTTGTAAATTCGTCCATGGCTTCAGATTGCTCCGGAGACGCATGCATGGGTGAATACAAGTTACTGTAGAAATTTGTACACACCTTGTTCAATGCAGCCTGTTCCTCAACGATAGTGCCTTGGGAGTCACGCAGGCCAGTGATAGCTGATGAGGCGGGCTTCTCGCGAATTGCTTTGAAGAATTCACTGGATACCATGTCGCCACTAACTTTCCACCTAATACGCGCTCTGACACGCCTTCCTGCTACCTTCCGGGATTCCACAGTTTGGAGGTGGAGGCGGGCGGCGCCGTGTGAGTTCTGCGTGGCTGGGTCATCTGGGGCTGATTGGAGGGACGTCGAGGCAGAGGAAAGGTCGCTCCGGGCTTTTTCCTCCTCAGCGCGGAAATCCAGTGCTTTCCGTTGGCAGTATGCTCGATATGCCTTCGAGACTGCTTTCATGTGGGAAAAGAAGGGGGTGGAGGGGGGAAAACTATACCATGTTTGCTCGATGACAGGTCGAGCTAACTCTAGCCAGAGGTCGCTCATCTTCCACCTGCTAGGTCGCGTTGAGGTGGTATTGAATTCCACTGTCGCAGACACCGGGCAGTGATCCGACCAGGCATTGTCGCTGTGGATTTTGTATTTGATTAGCTTGCGGTTCGATATGCCAGCTCTATTCTTGAAGAGATAGATCCGATCGAGCCGGGCGAGGATTCGGTGATTATTGTCTCGGAAATTGTCCCATGAGTATTAGAGGCTGCCTGCCGAACGGGGGTTGTCCTCCACATTTAAGTGGCGCTTCAGGTTGGCGAAAAGGGCGCGCTCTGTTGCCGGGACCATCCTTCCGCATGAGTTGGTTTTGTCGTGACGAGCTTCAACCATATTGAAGTCACTTGCGAGGATCCAACGGCAAGCGGTGGGGAGTTCTCTGATCATGGTGTCCCACAGTTGGCAGCGGGAGTGGGAGTCGTTGGGGGCGTAGACGTTGATGATTCCAACGTCGCCACCTAGGAGTCCTTGCAGTATGATCCATTGGGCCCTGTTGCTGAGAATCGTGCCTGAATTTGTGACCATATTTGCGAGTCTGGGGGCTAGCATGGTGATAATCCCTCCCTTGCCAGCACCAGGGCTTTGATGGGTGTGGTTGTAACCTGCGCTGGCAGCTGCAGTCCATGAAGAAGCCGCGCTCCATATGTTTTTGCCTAGGTTGTCTGAGTCCTGGTTTCGGAGTTTGTGTTCCTGGAGGAGGACGACGTCAAGCTGTGGTTTTGTCTGGAGGTAATTCCGAAGCATGAATATCGAGGCTTTATCGTTTAGTCCTCTAACGTTGAAGGAAAGGATGCGTATGATCATGGATGTGTGTTGGGGTGAGAAGATCTTTGAGCAGCATCTTCCACGCTATGTGCGGGCGGGGAGTTCCTGAAGCCCCAGCAGTTGTAACCCTCCGGACCGGTAGTAGGGGTGCTTGGGGACGATGAGAGAGCCCTCGCTGCCGCACGAGCACTGCGGACCGAGTGGGGCATGGTGGTTGTGTTAGGTTGTGGGGTGACTATCCCTTGTGACGAGTTCGATGTTGGCGGAGAGGACCAGGTGGACGAGGGTGACGCTTGGTATGGGCGGGACCTGTCGGCTGTCATTTTCTGTATTGCCTGGTATGCTCGTGCGTTATCCCGCTCCTCTGTCGAGCTTGTATAGTGAGGACGGTTATGTGGCTGAGATGGGCACGAGGCCTTGGGTGTGTCGTTGGCTGCCATCAACAGAAAAAGGATGGCACGGGGAGCAAGTGCACCTATTTTACCTGCGCCCGGGCTGGAGCATGAGTGCTTAATTGGGGAGAATTGCTGGCTTTGGGCGTCTTCGAATGCTTCCTCTTCAAATGGTGAGGGGCCTGGGTCGGGCTCCTGTAACTCGTCCTCTGGCTCTTGACGTGGACTTCGGGTATTATCAGTCAACTTATCGTCCTCACCTTCGTCAATGAAGGAGAAGCGGTTACCATGAAAGGTGCTGGCGAGGTTAGCATGGCTAGGCGAGCCTTGATTGGTGTGGTTGACATTAATACCTAGTAGCTCCAAGGTTATACTTGCGGGTTCAACCGGAACCGTGCAGTGATCAGGTGGGTTGGGAGGCGGTGTTGGCGGTTGGTCGGTACTTATTGGCGGTTGGACGGTACTTGGGCGGCTGGCGCTGCCTGCGTCTTGGCCCAAGGAATGTGGGTCGTTGGTGGGGGTTGTGGAGCGAGCGGTTGCTCCCAGTTGTGTCGCGTAGATTTCGTCGTGTTCCGCTGCCATGTGTATCATGTATTGTTCTATCTCCTCCTCTAAAGCCATGTTAATGTCGTTATTTGGAATGAAGTCTTCCGTGGTGTCCGTGATGTCCGAGATGTGGAGGGGATTGTCAGCCGGCTCCAAAGGGGGGGGACGGGAGGAGAACTACGGTTGGGCTTGGTGTGACTTGGTTGTGGGGAGGGGGTGGGTGATTCTGATGGTTGTGAGTTAGTGGCGGGCTTTGTGTGGCCTGGTACAGCATGGGTGCTAGATCTGGGGGTGTCGAGGTGTTAGCCGGTACTGCAGCTAAACTTGTGACGGGTGTTATTTTCCCATCTGTGCTGCGTGATGTGGGGGGGGGACGACGAGGGTTGTCAATCTCCATGTCTATGGGGCTGGATGGTCCATCTGAGGGGGTGTTCCGGGGGTTGAGGTTATGGCGTCGGCTCCTGTAGCTCGCTGCTTTCGTACGGTGCTTCTGCTGCTTGCCTTCAATTAGGATAAAGCCTTCTTCGTCTGTTAGAGGTGGCTGGGTTGGATTAGTTTGGGCTGGGTGATTGTGGTACCTGTTGGTCTGAGCCTGTCTCTGGTGCTGCCGGGTTTTACCTGAGCCACCCCTGGTTTGATTGACAGTTGTGCGGCGGTTAGGGAGGGAGGGGGAGGGAAGAAGGCCGCGGCTGGGGCAGGCCGATTCCTCGTGAGATGCGTCGGGGCAGCGGTTGCAACGCGTATCGGGGACTTCGTACTCCACTAGCACTTCCGTAAACTGGGCAGTTACTGTGGCAACCGACAATTTTGCTACGTACCCTGCTTTCGGATCTATTGCGACGCAGAACCTAGGGTCGATCGACTTGGACTTGCTCCGATCCTCATCGATTACCGTTCCCACCATTGCTGCTAGATTCTTCGCTTCATGCTGGTGAAACTCCAGGGGAAGGTTTTTTAGGTTAATCCAGAAGGGGACGTCAAGACCGAAGGGTTGGCTTGGGTTAAACCCAGGGATCCATTGTTGGAAGATGGCCGTTCCCGCTCGGAGGTGGCAAGGGGTCAGGTTCAGTACCCTACGAGTGAGTTCAAGTGACTCAAGCTTGATGAAGTGGAAACCACCACCTGCATCTCTATGCATTGCTACTGTTGCACTAATCATGTTTTCCAGTTCACGGATCCAGTGCGTATTGCAATCCAAGGAGTGTGGTACAACTGCAAACCTGACGATGATGATGTGCTGTTTGAGGTAGGCGGCTTCTTTTCGCAGGGCCACCATGTCGAGTGATGCTGCCGGCACAGTGATGCACTCGCGAATCAAGAGACCGTTGGGGTTCCTGAAAGTGCCCGCTTGAGGATCCGCAGCGCGAAGTTTCTCCCCGGTTCCCCATTGCTGTTGCTGTGTGAGTCCTGCCAACTCCGCCGCGCCCACGCGTCGACGACGTTGCTCGGGTGTAGCATCCACTGGAGAGCATGTGGCCTGAGGAGCAGTTGGGGCCTCCCGGTGTACGGCGGCCGCATAGTTAGCCGCTGGCATTGTGGTTAGGTTAGGGTTAATGTTAGTTAGGGAGACTAGATTAGGATAATCGAAGTGCTAAACTAAGATTATCAATCGCATGCTGGGGCATGAACGCTAATGTAGTCAGTTCTAACTGATGGAGATCAATCGAAGCGCTTCAGCTAACTGAAACAGCACAGATCCGTGGTGCGGCAGCACCGTGCGGCTCCTGCTCTCGCTCCTCGCCTATCTGAAACTGTACTACATAAGCTTCAATCCCTTTCTACTGATTTTCATTGTATCCCTTACAAGGAATTGAAGTGTGCCTCAATGTAAATGACACATGGGGTACATCATAATGGGGCTTTCCAAACACTCATTCAACTCAAGTGCTACATTTATGTTAGTGAAAGCCCAATGAGGATTATTTGAAAGCATGGCCTAGTATTGTATTCCAAGTAACTACTAGTGGGTATTCATGAGCAATCATATAAATTTTGTATGAGTGCTTTCATTGTTTTTAGTGTTCCAATAATGGGATTGCCGTCAAAGAACATAAATTTCACAACATGATTTTTTTTTAAAAGCACTTCATATACTGCAATGATTCATTTTATAGTATATTGTTGTCGTTCTACATGTTAAAAGTACATGTCCCGGGGAGATCACTTAGTGTATCTATAAGTAACCATGTGTGTTAAAGTGATTTTTTGCTCCCCTATATACTTTTTAATAAACTATAATTTGAACCTACAATTTTGAGCTTTGTTTAATAATGATTGTAGGTTTCTAATGCCAAAAATTCCCAATTCAAATAACATGTGAAATGATTTTTAGAATAGGTTGAAAAATGAACTAAAATGGCATGTTTTTCAACTCAAATATTTATAGAGAACACATTTAAATGACCATTGCATCAATATTCAAGAAAAATGAACTTTAAATAGAAAGTTATTTTCAAGAATTTTTTGTTCATTTTTTAGACTATTTTTTCTTATATAAAATAGGGGTGTGAAAGTTATTTTCACCTCTACAGTGTAGTTTTTTACTTCGAAAATTTGTAACTAATTATAATTAATGAATAAAATTATCAATAATTCAAAATATAAACTTCCAAAGTAGGAAAATATATTGATATTTTTTTTCCTCCTTTTATTTAATTTTTAGGATATAAGATAGGGGGTCCAAAATCTTAACGCACGTAGGTTCTAAATGGACACTCTAAGTGATCTCCCTGGGGTACATGTACAGTATGATTCTTCCATGAACCTCAAATATTTTAATTCAGTATTATAGGTTAATGTAGTGATTAAAGTATTTGGAATATTTTCAACTTTTACATCTTTTTTTTGCATTCTATAACGTAGAAATTCCATGTGTTGATAATTTAGGAGTTTTCAAATACTAGACTCACATACCTAAATAATTCAATTATTTTATTATCACACAATTTTTTACAATGAAAGACACAAATATCTTGTAAATTCTTACTAAAAATCCCCTCAGAAGGTCATTCATTCAAATGTTATCTCTAGGACTATATTTAAAACACCCCTCTGTCTTGTAGTGAAAATGAATGAGTATAAGGCATGGTTTAGGGTTATTTTTTTGTATTCCCATGTATGTTTCAATAATTCTATGGAAATCAAGGAAATTGAAGAGTACATAGACACGAAAAATCTTTTTTTTAAAAGACCTATGATGCTCTGTATTTTGAAGTGCTTGAATTTTAAATTCCAACAAATGAATATGTGAAAGAAGAAAAAATACAATTTGTAGAAGTTAAAAACCATCTAAAGACCTTTGGTATATGGTACTTTTAGGATTGGATTGTGCATAAAAAATTGAAGCCTAAATAGAAATCAAACATGATTTAAGAAAGCCATCACTTATGTTTTAAGTTACTCCAAGTATTCTACATTCTATCATATTAATATGAAAAAGAAGGAAAAGTATAGAAGATCATGTCTCTTTTAAAGTAATATGAGGATTTTCAATACCTGGAAATCTGTTGACTATGAAAAAAATGTGAAGCCTATATAGACTGTAGAATACTTATAATTCACTATTTATGTATTGTCACGTACGTATACGACCCACAACCAAATGATTCCAACAATCCTAAATCCTTAGGATATTTGTTTCTTCCAAATCGTTTTCATTCATTCATATACAAATTCCATGAGTTCATCATTTTTTAAGTCTCTTAGATCATTTCAATTTTCCAAAATATTTGCATGAATATCAAGAAATTGCTATAAAGTCTATGTTACGATTTTTTATTACCAAGAACATGTGTATTCTAAATTATGGAGACCTTGAATCCAAGAACTAGAACCGTAAACCCTAAACCCCAAACCCTTAACCCTAAGATCATCAATTAAAAAAAGGACCAGCATTTTTGGCACTCCATAAGGTCAAAAAGGACTGAACTTGCATACTGAAAAGGACTCAACAGTCGCTTTCCCTAATTCCAGTCCACGTGAAATATACGGATCCTAAACCAGGAATGCGTTCACTTTCCGGCACTATTCATCAACGTCTTATAGAAAAAAAAGATTCCTCTCCAGATTTGGCCTGCGACTTTCAGCGGTAGCCGTTTCAAATGTCTTCCAACTTTTCCCACTGAGGATATCCCACCTATGTGCGATGTTGCGTCTCCTCAGCAGCGAAACTTTTCCGTGCCATTTTTGAGTTCTGCATTTGTGTCTCCAGCCAGTATTCTTCACGCCGTTCATTGAGGTTCGCTGCCTTGTTCTAACGTCGCCTTTTATTTTGTTGATTGTCGGACATTTCTGTAGTTCTCATTGACACGGTAGTGGAGGGGTTTGAGTGTTTGACTGAACGGCTGTTCATTCTCAGTTCGGTAATTGTATTAGGTTTTCTGATCTCGAAATGAATGCATTGTACCACCTACAAGTTTCGCATTGCGTGATTGAACATTTATGTTTTTCAGTGCTCTGTTCAGGTGTCGGAAACTCGGAATGGGAGATTGCAGCGTAGAATTTCCTTTATTCGCATTGCATTTTTCCAATCCTTCTCAGAGTATTGTACGCATTGTACTACACACTGGTTTTGCAATGCTTGAGTGAACTCTACGGTTTTGGAATACTTTGACGAAGCTTGTGAATGGATATTGCACTGAAATATTCCTCCATTTGCATTGTATGGTTCCAATCCTTGTCATTGTGTGTATTGTGGACTTCACGTAATACTCACAGAGTAGTTTACAGTCCTCCGATAATTACTCCGGGTTTTCCAGAAGAATGATTATTAATCGTGAATCATATAATTTGAATCCAAAAATTCAACTCGACTCGAGTTAACGACATAACCACAGGTTTACATTAAAGAATAACTCTGTATATTGTTCAACTCGGCTCGAGTTGAATATCACCTCCCCTAATAAAATTCACATGTTAATTATAATTAATGTAAAATAAGTATACCACTGTTTACCTAGTATTTAAGTCGACTCGAGTTGAAAAGATACCCTTCAGCGTTTGGTTTTGTTTCCATTGGAAATGCTTTATATAATCCCCATCCTTGATATATGTTAATAAGTTCTCGTCTTTTAACTCGACTCGAGTTAAAAGGCTGTCCTATGTATTGTGATGCAATGATGGTCTATGGTAATTGGTATTTTTTTACAATATTTATTTAATGAAGATTCTATGGATGGAACTCATGACATCTCTGAATTAATTTATTATCAGTGGATGTCATGGTTATCATGTAAATGCCAATTCTAACTTTACAATTAACGATTTATGTGCCTATGACTAATTTATTCATATATGGTCAATTTCGTTAAAATGGCGGTATTCTGCACGCCATTTTAATAGAATATCTTCTACAAAAGAGAATAAGTGTGCCGTAAAAGGGTCATACATGTGCCAATTTTATGCCTAGCACATTCAAATCACTCCTAGTTCACGCATTTCCACTCCCCCTCGGACAATCTTTCCATTGTTTTCATTCTTTTAATGGTTTCATTTTTTGCCATTTTAATAGAATACCGCCATTTTAACGAAATTGACCATGATTGTAAAAATTGCATTCAAAAATGAATCTTGCAAGTTATTTTTTGAAGAAGATTCTTAGATTGCTAGAAAAACAAGATTGTCTATAACTTTCACACTACTTATCCAAATGAAATGAATAAAAGCTTTTTGTTGAGAAAAAGAATATAATATATGAGGAAAAAAAATTAAAATTTTTGAAATTTTTTTGGTTGTCCAATCTCCTTTGTTTTGAACTTATTTGGGCATAACTTTTGTTCTTAGGCACCACTTGAGAAAACATTATATTTCCACAAAGATTATTATTTTTTCTATCTTTAAAAAAAGTTTCAAAAAATTATGACAAAAATTGAGACCGTAGGTACATGCCCAAAATCCAATTTGTCATCCAAAGGGACAATGGTCCTTTAGGGGTTAAAGAATGCAAATCAAGTGCCTTTATTAGTAAAAAATTTTTAACTAGACTTTCAACTTGATTATTTAACATATGTGTCTTTTAATTCAAAGTTTGTAGTGCAAAAAATTTCCACAAATGACAGTCAAAGTCAACTGAAATTGCAGGTTAAAGTTCAGAAAAACTTTTTTCCAACTTTGAAGTTCAGAAAACTACGCTATCTTGCTCTGCCCATGAAAATTTGCTAAATCCAATTCATCCACAACATTGTCCACCACAAAGTTAAAGCTCCAATCTCCACCCCCATTACCCTCCAAACTCCCCAATCTAATGAAGTTTCGCTTCATGACCCTCACGACTCCCATCAGGCCCATACAAATGCGTCGCCAGTCGCGGCGCCGCGACGGCCATGAGCTTACACCGCCGCGAGTTCGAGAATCCTGGCGATTCCTCCATATCCACTTTCTCCCCATCCACTCCCTCTGGAAACGCCCACTCAAATCCATGAAACAGCCGCGCCAGCGACAACAGCACCAGCGTCGTCCCCAAAACGGACCCAGGACACGCGCGCCGACCGTTTCCAAACGCATACAACCGATCATCCGCCAACCCCTTCGACCCAGTCGTCGACGACACCCATCGTTCTGGATCGAAGTCCAGCGGACGTTTCCAGACGCTTCCGTCGCGACCCATCGAGAACAAGTTCATGAGGATGGTGGTGCCCTGGGGAATGTGGTACCCTGCGAGCTCGGCGTCTGTCATGGACAGGTGGGGGACAGTAAAACAGTTCGCGGGGTGTAAGCGGAGGGTTTCTTTGACGATGGAAGTGAGGTAAGGGAAGTGGGGGAGGTCCGACTCTTCCACGATGCGGTCGAGGCCGACGATGGAATCGAGCTCCGTGTGGAGCTTGTGCTGGATGTGAGGGTGGCGGAGGATTTCGGTCATCGCCCATTCGTTGGTGGTGGTGGCGGTGTCGGTGCCTGCTAACATGTCCTGCAATTCAATATTGTGGCGGTGTTAGTCAGTAAGGTAAGTAACGATACTGTACGTACATGCAGTAGATGTTCCGTTGACCGTACCAGTAGGCGAACTTGAATTTGTATTAAGTGTGTCAATGCTTAATCCATTGACATTTAGTGTCTTTGCAAATTTTTTAGCTTAATATAGAATAAATTTTGTGCAGAATTTTAGAGGACTCAAGTTTCTAGATTAATTGTCGTACGGACAAGTTCAAAGATTTAGTGAAAGGAAACTCGATCTCCGTTGCAGCTAATATGGTGACTGGAGAATTTACATTAGGAGACACAGGAGAAGTTCAAAATGTCTGAGTTTCTATGGAACATTTGAAGAATTTCATTCTCAATGTCCAGGGACTGATGATACAAACGGATATATACTAAGATACTATAGGAATCATTATGGGATTAGGACGCAAAAGGACATTTGTCCAATTTCCACATTGAATTTCTCCTGTGATATATTTGGAGTGTACAGTGCAGAAGTAAAGGCTTTGCTTGTTAAAAGTGACGAGTAGCTGAGAGTTTTGGTTTCCCGACTGAAAGCTCTAACCGCATAATCGTTACTTTGTCGAATTCCAGTCTGAAGTTCAAGCGGTTTCATTAGGGCCTGAAATCGTACTTAAATTACTCCAGTTCCTACTTGCAAGTCTTTTCGGTAAAGACGAAGAAAAACTCTGGTCAAAGAAAGGATATTTTCGAATTCTAATATATGTCAAAATTGAGAAATTTCAGTTGCAATGGAAAAGTTGAGTACGGAATTCAGCACAGTGATTCTGAAGGGCTCCATGCACAAGCGGTGGACTTACACTGATACAAGCCTTGATGGCGCTCTCATCAAGATGCGGCTCCCCGTTCACACCAGGAGTGTCGAGCATCGTGCTGATGATATCGTCCGGCTTTCCTCCTGGAAGTTTTCCTGATGCAAGGTCCCTATGCTCTTGGATGATGGCATCCAGCACGCGGTCTTGGTGAGCTCGCACCTGATAAGTAAGCAATCCATTAACCAATGACCAATATGAGTAGTCTCGTCAATCTTATTGGAGTCCCAGTTTTAAAGCGCTGTGTAAATGAAAGATTCTTAATTCTAACTTGGCGACCTAATTTACCGTCTTGACATTCAAACAATCAAACCTGGTTTGTATTATAGAAATGGGATGCATCGATCACCTCGTGCATGTAGCGGATGACACCAGTTGGGTCAAACCAGTAGCCCAGAAACGGAAGATAATCCTGAATCGGCATGTACCCCATGACTTGGAACGCTTCATGAACCATGTGCTTCAGCTCGTGAAATCGTGAGCTCAGATTCCCCACCAGCATGCGGCACATCACATTCAGCGAAAGGTCGGTGAACTGCTCCCGCATATCAATCACCTACCAGAATGTCAAGTAAACTGGCAAGTAAATATTCCGCTTCAATGCCAACAAAACCTTATTTGTGAAGCTGTGCAAAACTCGAGTGCACACCCTTCGGTCCTAGTTTTTGGAACAAGAACTACTTGTGCATCTCATTCTTGAGCAGTGCCTTGAACACCTTTGCAAAGGAATCTGCCTTTTTGGTAAGCATCACCAATACTCTAGATACGCAATTATACAAGAAAAGCCGTCCCTATGCACCATGCACATCACACATTTAGGACACATGAAGCAATATATGGGGACCCTTGGTAAGTAACGTCACTGCTAGAGACATTCCGGGAAACATTTAATTTGACACGGGTTCCCCGTGTATTCTGCAAGCTAGGATCGCTGCTGCTAAGCTCTTCAGTACAGAGTCATCCTTATCCATCAGCACTGGATCGGAGAAGAGATAAGTTTTTAATAAAAAAATGTAGCAAAACAGGTAAGTTTCGTCACATTGGAGTGGTGTTAAGTTCATTATTCGAATAGGTAAAGTTGTTACCTTCCCTGTCCTGGCGGCTTCCGCAACAGCCCCCTTGATTACCCCCAAATTCTCCTCATTTCGATCCGCCGTGGTGTGCAGCATCCGCTTGGTCGCCAAGATCTCATTCACACACAGGCGCCGCATCTGTCTCCAGTGCGGTCCGTAGGGCGCCATGGCGAAGTCCATCTGGTCGTAGGCGATGAGTTTGGTGAACGTGGACGGGGGGCGGGAGCAGAAGACATGGTCGAGCTCTTTGGTGACTTGTAAGATGAGGTCCATGGAGTCGATCACCACGGTGGGACGCTGGCCTAGGCGCAGGAACACGATGTGGCCGTAACGCTGCGCCAGGGTGGCCATGGTGCGGTGCGGGCGACGGCCCATCTGGAGAAGGTTTCCCACGATCGGAAGACCGCGTGGACCTGGCGGCAGGCGCCTTTTTCCATTGGTCTCCCTGAACAACGATATCGAGCTCACAAGTGCTAGTCCTAGGATGCATAATGCAGTCACGAAATAAAATGGATCCTGCAGGACGAATTCCATGCTTGCTATCTGACCTTTACTGTAAGTTACTTGCTTGTGTCAGATATCAGTCTAGAAACGAGCAATTCGGTTTGGGTAACTGTATGTAGTTAAGTAATTAAGCGAGTATTTCGCATCGGGAAAGAGTGCCAGCGTAGCCTTCAAGTGAACGTCAAAACATTGGAGGGTATGTTGAATTTGTCCATGTGAGGGCAAGACCCTTCCGCGATCTGAATCTGTACAAGAGCGGCAGCCATGCCAACCCTTATTAGCGAACACTGCACAGACTAGCACCAATGTGGACAGACAAGGAGTCGCAGGAGGACGACAAGGCAAGGCAAGCATACATTTCGTTTGGAAGTGTTGGTGTCGTGGAAAACGTCCTCCTCCGCAGAGGACTGCAGACTTGTCGGAGGCAGCTTCTCCGAAGCGCAATTCGGGGAACAGGCGACCACGCAAATCTGAAGAGCGACCTAGGTTTGTCGTCGACAATTTCCGGCGCTTTATAATTTCACACACTCCACTCCGACAAATTCATGGCTCAAATTCATGGCAGGCAAATTGAACATGTACCTAACGTTTCACAGTGTGGACGAGTGCCCCAAGTTTGAGGAGGACCTTCACGCGAATGACGAAGGCGGAGCTGACGATGTGGCCCGGCCCAGCGCCTTTAGCACCCCCAACATGAGGAACCCGGGGATCACGCCACGTTCAGACCGAGCGTCGAAGCAACCGCAGCACGGAGCGCCAAATAACCAGAAAGAACGACGACAAATGGAAACGGAAAGCGATGACAAGAACACAGGAGTAGAAGAAATTGCAGCGGGAGAGACCTCGTTTGCACAGCACTTCCTCCGACTCAGACCCGGTTTATACTAAGGTACAAGCACCCAAATGTAACTGGAATCGTTTGTTGACACCTTACAACAATGCTACGTTTGCTCATGGGGTTGGTTCTTAAAAGATAAGACCTCTGCACAAAGACGAGAAGGCATGTTTTTTATGGAAACGCATTTATTCAGTCATTTATTCAGTCATCATAAGTTATGCAGCATTCACACAAAATCAAGGACAGTGATTCCCGCTTGGTCAGGTGAGCCTGCGGTAATGTGACAGTGCAGTGAAGTAGCGATTTGCGATTGGCCAACTCCAAGGAAGGACCAGGAGTAATGTCAGGTACACCAGAATGAAGCTCAAACACATTGGATACAGAAAACTTATTTTATGCACATGCATGTACTTTGTTTACAGTAGCATTGAAATCACATAACTGGATGCTTGGAGCACTTACACGAGCTGTAGTACCTGAGTGTTGAGTGTGCTTGTGATAATGTGACTTCTCCATACCTGGGTCCGTTCTTCGTCCAGTCACCATGCCACCTCTCTCCGACCTCCGACTTCCTCCCCTGCGACCGCCTCCCTGCGACCTCCGGCTCAAGATTTTGAAGAACAAGCTTGATTACTGTGTGGATTGTGCTTGATGCCAATGAAAATGTGCTCTTCATATGTATTAAGAACAATCTTGATCGGAAGCTCCGTGAAAGTCGGATCTAAACTGAGTTTCATTGGTATTTTCCTTGTTATGCTTGTTATGTTATGTGCGTGTATGCTCTATCAAAAATTTCAAAATCGATCGCCTGCTCCATAAAATAGTGTGTGTGAACGAACATCCACGAAGTTGATATATAGCTGTGAAATGAATATTGATACAAGTATCGGTATCGGACTATCGGTATGCAAGACAACATTGTCAAAGCTAGGTGTGCAAGTTGTGCTCTTTTCCTGACTTGCTATAATTTCCCTCACCACCGTTTTCTGAGCATTCGGTAGACTGCACTGGAGATTTTACAATATTCCAACCTTCCTGATTTGAGCAACTCTTCGGCTTTTGGGACAATCATCAATAGTCTTTCAAAAGTATGGGATCCATTCAATACTAACTGGTGAATACAAACTTGTTTGTAGCAGCAAATCTGAATTAGCATGTTGATAGAGTTGATGTTCTGGTCTATCGATTGAAGCAATGGCACATTGTATTGTATTTAAATGGCAGCTAGCAGCCTATAGATTACGTGAACTGCGTGGATTTTGTTTTGAATGCAGTTTAGGTCATCTATCAATGTCTGTTGGTAGCTTTGTCAACGTTGTCTTGCTTACCATCCAATACGCTTCCCTATCTAGCCCCTACGAGGCAGATTATTCTTGAATGACATTACTTGTCCAATATTGAAACAAATTTAAATTTCTAATGTGCATCCTTAAAACCAAAGATAAATTGCATGCTAAAGGAATATCTACAACTGCTATAGTTATACAAAATTATATTCTCTACAGATTAGTGTTGTTATGTTTAAAAATAAATAAATAAATTCCTACACCAAAGCCTTCAATTGCCTTTGAGTTGATTGAGTCCTAAGGCACTAGGGTCCGTGCATCTGCCTACACTCTGAACAAATGCATGAAATCCCTTCGATATCACTAATTATCAACCACAATATAGCTACTTGCAAGGTCTTTCCTTAAGAAAACCGATACAATAATTTACTTCCAAAAAGAAAAGTTGGTTGATGACAATACCCTTTAAATTTCAAGCATACTTCCTAATCAAAAAGACAAAAGCCAATAGAATTGAATTTAGTGAGTTAAATTCCAATCACAAAATAGTCCTTATCAAGAACATTTGACCTTATTAATCAATATAATTTCTTGTGGCCTTTAACAAGTAATAATCTTTGTAGGGAGGAGGGAGGAGGTGAAGCCGTAGGAAGGAAGGAGGTTGGAGGGGTGGATAGACAAAGAATAGACCTCCTCATTCCTCCATCCATCCAAAGGTGGATCAACGAGGAGGTCAATTCACTCTCGCCCAATACAAGTAATATAAAGAAAATGGCGTGAAGACTCTAGGATTAAAGATTTACCACGTAATGTGTGACATTGCCTTCTCCAAAGGCGTCGACAAACAATTTGCCCCACCTTTCTACTTTAACTTTATAGTCAGTTATTTCTTAGGGATTCAGTTTTATCTTAATGAAGTATACTTGAAGATTAGTAAATACACTCCACGTGTTTTGTCTATCTCGCTTAGCTTGGCCCCTTTGAGTGCTATTTCTTTCAACCTTGCATATGTCTTTCTAGGCCTTGAATAAATTTCTACAATGGGCTTTGTTGAAGGACAATTTACTGGACAAGTTAGAGCTTTTTCCTGATAGTCTAGCATCTTTGGTAAACACTACAAGTCTACAACAACAACACCCAACACCTACTTGAGAAAGAATAAACTCCATATAAGCAATTGCTTCTACTCTCTCTTTGGGATCTTTAAGCATCCAAGCATACTTAGCATAGCAAATATGCAAGTAGATGATCTTCTTGACAAAACAACATTGGACATGTAACATGTAGATATGCACATAAGTCAAAGGGATGTCAATGATAGGGTGTCACTGAGACACTGATTGATACCACTAGGTCTTCTTTTTAGTTTGTCCAAAATGCTAAATGTGAACAATCCATTGCTCCAAAGTTGCTTGAGGTGATTGCAAAAAAGATCAAACGATTTTAGTAGCGTTTTGTCAAAAATTGAGTTTTTCCTGCCGAGTACTATAAGTACTACAAGGGATAAATTTGATGCACTGTGGATTGTTCATTTTACTATAGATATCTTGTATAGTTGCCATGTGTCTTGGAGGTGGGGTCCTAGCAATTAATGTGGCCGACCCACCACTATAAAAAAAAAATGCATTTTAAGTGACGAGCTCTAATTTTTTGGAATAGATTTTTTTTTACATCTATATTGACATCTAGCTATATTTATGTCAATAATAACATTTAATGAAAATCATGAAAAACATAAAAGCAACTAGATGTCAATATAAATGTCAAAAAAATCCGTTCCAAAAAGTCTAGGATTGTAAAAAAATATGGATTTCTTCTAGTGCACCATTTTCTTAAATGTTTGACGTTGCCACTTCCTGCTGACACATGGAGCCTTCTGAGATGAATGTTCATTCACTTCCTCTAATGTTCTATCAACTTTTCATTCATCTAGAAAAAAGTGGATGAAGTTGACATGAAATGTTTTGGAGGAAAACTATTCATTCAAGCATTTTGAATGTTGTCTCTCTTCATTTTTTCACTACCGTTTGTGCTTCCAAAAGTAGCTAGGGTTTCTTAATAGTGTGGAGTTTGTGCTTGCATCGGAAGTTCGGCTTAGAATGTGCCATGTTTTTTAGTTGTCTTCCTCCCATTTGAGATTTCTCAAGTTCATGATTAGTTTCGAGTTTGCTTCTATTCACTATAAGAAAATGGGGGTATAAATGACTTGTCCACAATGACTGCACCGACAACAATGACTTCAAAGTGACTACAAAATGACTAATTTGTAGTCATTGTGAACAAGTCATTTATACCTCCATTTTCTTGTAGTGATTGTCTGTTGTCCATGGTTGTTGTTGTCCGTGGTTGTTAAGGGAAGACGAGGAAAGAAGTCATTAGGTTAATGCTTCGTAGTGAGTATGCTAGGATTTAGGGTTTGGCAATAGTATAGGACTGGATTTTTTCACACCATCATTCACAAGCGATGCACATGAAGCGGTGGGCACATCAGGAAGGTGACAAGGTGCGGTTTTTATGGGTGCGTTGTCGGGTCGTCGGGGTTAGCAGATTGTCATACTCCTCAGTGTGTGGCATGAGGTGAACTTGTATTTGATGAGTACTTTGGTTCTATGCCATGTACTTTCCTGTCACAAGCTCTCAACTCATGCACATGTTGCTCAACTTGTTGCATGTCTACTTACTGCCAGTAAAGTAGTGAATGATAGGAAGTACTTACGCTTTAGAGTTCTGTTGGAGTTTCTGTCCCAATATAATCTTTTTCTGGGACAAAATGTTTTAGATTAAGCTAAAAATAGAATTTAAAAAAAAAACATTTTACACTGTAAGAGTGTAAGTAGAATTAGTTAGTGACTTAGTGCACACTTGTCATCCTAAAAACTTTGAATTTTGGAGCCCTTTTCAAAGTGAAATTTTGGAGTGTTATGAAGTGGAATTTGGAGGACATTTTCAAAGAGTACCAGTGGATAATTAATTGTTGAGTGTGAAGTTTTCATTTTGTAAGCAGTTAGTATGGACCCAAGACCATGTGTAAACCTTTGTTCCACCTCCTAGAGCTTTAACTCCTTCAATTGAGCAACACTCAAAGAGATGCAAAATAGAAGGACAAATAGTGTTGATTGATTCCTTCAATCATTTCATTTGTTTTTAATTTGATTGACGATTCTATAGATGGAGAAGAAATTGATCCTAGGAGTTCTTTTGTTTATCTTAGATAGCAATCAAAAGCTAAATTTGACCAATTCACAACATCACAAAGTGCAATAGGAAGATCATTTGGGGACAAAAAATTAAGATCGATATGAAGATCATTTGGGAGCGGTGTGACTGTCTGTAGGAGTATTAAAATCCTTCAAAATGCTCTTTAAATGTCCAAAAAGACCCAACAAAAAATAAATCAAGCCAATAATAAAAACAATGCACTTTTATAAATTGACATAGTTTATTCACATGAATTCCAAATCTTATAATTATGCTAAAATGTTTGGAAATGCCCACCAACACCTACAAATTGAACCACTTAAGTAGCAGATACCATGAAGTATGTCTACTTGCACGCCAAGCTTTGTAATGTCAATTGCACTAAATTGGCAATTGTCCCATGCTCCAATCTTGGCATTGCCCATGATATGCAAATTACATTTCACCAACATTGTCCACCACTAAGTTAAAGCTCCAATCTCCACCCCCGTTACCCTCCAAATCCAACGACATTAAATTTCTATACTGTGCCACTGCGACATTTGAATACCGGAATTGCGCCAATCTAGTGAAGTTTCGCGTCGTGATGCTCAAGACTCCCATCAGGCCCATACAAATGCGTCGCCAGCCTCGGCGTCGCGACGGCCACGAGCTTACACCGCCGCGAGTTCGAGAATCCCGGCGATTCCTCCATATCCACTTTCTCCCCATCCACGCCCTCCGGAAACGCCCACTCAAATCCATGAAACAGCCGCGCCAGCGACAACATCACCAGCGTCGTCCCCAAAACGGACCCAGGACACGCGCGCCGACCGTTTCCAAATACATACAACCGATCATCCGCCAACCCCGCCGTCGACGACACCCATCGTTCTGGATCGAAGTCCAGGGGACGTTTCTAGACGCTTCCGTCGCGACCCATCGAGAACAAGTTCATGAGGATGGTGGTGCCCTGGGGAATGTGGTACCCTGCGAGCTCGGCGTCTGCCATGGACAGGCGGGGGACTGTGGAACAGTTCGAGGGGTGTAAGCGGAGCGTTTCTTTGACGATGGAAGTGAGGTAAGGGAAGTGGAGGTCCGACTCTTCCACGATGCGGTCGAGGCCGACGATGGAGTCGAGCTCAGCGTGGAGCTTGTGCTGGATGTGAGGGTGGCGGAGGATTTCGGTCATCGCCCATTCGTTGATGGTGGTGGAGGTGTCGGTGCCTGCTAACATGTCCTGCAATTCGATCTTGTGGCGGTGTTAGCCAGTGAGGTAAGTAACGATACTGTACATGCAGTAGATGTTCCGCTGACCGTACCTGTAGGCGAACTTGAATTCACAGGAAACTCATATCGCGTTTCCGGTGTTAATTCCCGGTGAGTCTCAAATTTCCAAATTTGACACCTGTAAAAACTTTACTATTTACAGGTATTTTGGACACATATCGCAACTACACATACAGTACACAGGGAAATTTGAGACTAGCTGGGAATTAACACCGGGAACGCGATATGAGTTTCCTGTGAATTTGTGTGAAGTGGGTAAACGCTTAATCTATTGACATTTAGTGTCTTTGCAATTGTTTTTTTTACCTTAATTCATATAGAATAAAATTTGTGCACAATTTGAGATGACTCAAATTTCTAGATTGATTGTCGTACGGACAGGTTCAAGGGTTTGGTGGAAGGAAACTCGATCTCCCTTGCAGTATAGTGAATGGAGAATTTACATGCAGACACAGGAGAAATTCAAAATGTCTGAGTGTCCATGGAACATTTGAAGAATTTCATTGTCAATGTCCAAGGATGATACAACTGGATATATAAGAGGATACTATTCGAATCATTATGGGATTTGGACCCAAAAGGAGATTTGTCCGATTTCCATTGGCAGTTTGGCACTAAATGACTTTACTCCAATTTCCACATTTAATTTCTCCTGTTATAAAGTGGTGTACAGTCCAGAAGTAAACTGTTTTGCGTGTTAAAAGTCACGAATAGCTGTGAGTTTCGGTTTCTCGACTGGAAGCTCTAACCTCGTAATCGTTACTTTGTCGAATTCCAGTCTGAAGTTCAAGCGGCGAGAATTCATTAGGACCCGAAATCGTAAAATTACCCCAGTTCCTACTTGCAAGTCTTTTTCGATAAAGACGAAGAATAACCCTAGTCCAAGTAAATGTAATTTTCGAATTCTAATATATGTCAAAAGTGGAAAATTTCAGTTACAATTGAAAAGACGAGTACGGGATTCAGCACAGTTGTTCTAAATTGAAATCTGTGATCAATGTGATTCATTCAAAATAGAATTAGATTCATGGTTGGTTTTTAGAAGAAAACTGTTTGTCCACCTCAATTTTGGCAATCGGGAGTATGTGCCGAGGTATGAGCCAATTGAATTGAAATTTCCACAGGATTCGTCCTGTGAATGAAGAGTCTGTTGGGGTTGTTCTACTTAATGTCAGTGGCACTCCGGAACTTGCCAGTTTAACAAAATGAATCTCATCACGTACAGAAGGTGATTCTGCAGGGCTCCATGCATAAGCGGTGCACTTACACTAATACATGCCTTGATGGCACTCTCATCAAGCTGAGGCTCCCCGTTCACACCAGGAGTGTCGAGCATCGTGCTGATGATATCGTCCGGCTTTCCTCCTGGAAGTTTTCCTGATGCAAGGTCCCTGTGCTCTTGGATGATGGCATCCAGCACGCGGTCTTGGTGAGCTCGCACCTGATAAGTAAGCAATCCATTAACCAATGACCAATATGAGTAGTCTCGTCAATCTTATTGGAGTCCCAGTTTTAAAGCGCTGTGTAAATGAAAGATTCTTAATTCTAACTTGGCGACCTAATTTACCGTCTTGGCATTCAAACCTGGTTTGTATTATAGAAATGGGATGCATCGATCACCTTGTGCATGTCGCGGATGACACCAGTTGGGTCAAACCAGTAGCCCAGAAACGGAAGATAATCCTGAATCGGCATGTACCCCATGACTTGGAACGCTTCATGAACCATGTGCTTCAGCTCGTGAAATCGTGAGCTCAGATTCCCCACCAGCATGCGGCACATCACATTCAGCGAAAGGTCGGTGAACTGCTCCCGCATATCAATCACCTACCAGAATGTCAAGTAAACTGGCAAGTAAATATTCCGCTTCACTGCCAACAAAACCTTATTTGTGAAGCTGTGCAAAACTCGAGTGCACACCCTTCGGTCCTAGTTTTGGAACAAGAACCACTTGTGCATCTCATTCTTGAGCAGTGCCTTGAACACCTTTGCAAAGGAATCTGCCTTTTTGGTAAGCATCACCAATACTCTAGATACGTAATTATACAAGAAAAGCCGTCCCTATGCACCATGCACATCACACAATTGGGACACATGATCAAGCAATATATGGGGACCTTTGGTAAGTAACGCCACTGCTAGAGACATTCCGGGAGACATTTAATTTAACACGGGTTCCCCGTGTATTCTGCAAGCTAGGATCGCTGCTGCTAAGCTCTTCAGTACAGAGTCATCCTTATCCATCAGCACTGGATCGGAGAAGAGATAAGTTTTTCATAAAAAAATGGAACAAAACAGGTAAGTTTCGTCACATTGGAGTGGTGTTAAGTTCATTATTCGAATAGGTAAAGTTGTTACCTTCCCTGTCCTGGCGGCTTCCGCAACAGCCCCCTTGATTACCCCCAAATTCTCCTCATTTCGATCCGCCGTGGTGTGCAGCATCCGCTTTGGCGCCAAGATCTCATTCACACACAAGCGCCGCATCTGTCTCCAGTGCGGTCCGTAGGGCGCCATGACGAAGTCCATCTGGTCGTAGACGATGAGCTAGTTTGGTGAACGTGGACGGGGGGCGGGAGCAGAAGACATGGTCAAGCTCTTTGGTGACTTGGGAGATGAGGTCCATGGAGTCGATCACCACGGTGGGACGCTGGCCCAGGCGCACGGACACGATGTGGCCGTAACGCTGCGCCATGGCGGCCATGGTGTGGTGCGGGCGACGGCCCATCTGGAGAAGATTTCCCACGATCGGAAGACCGCGTGGACCTGGCGGCAGGCGCCTTTTTCCATTGGTCTCCCTAAACAACGATATCGAGCTCACAAGTGCTAGTCCTAGGATGCATAATGCAGTCACGAAATAAAATGGATCCCGCAGAAAGAATTCCATGCTTACTAGCTGACACTTTCTCCCTCAACTGTAAGTTACCTCCTTGCGTCAGATTGCCGTCTTGAAACGATGAATTCGGTTAAGTTGCTTCACAGATCGACGTTCAGTGGATATTTTGCAGTTTAGAAACTGTCAATGCTGGTAAGTAATTGAAAGCCTGGAGCTAATCAAGTAGTTAGAGCTAGTCAGAGGGTGCATGCTAGCTTGTGCTGTGTTATCAATCAAACCACTAATTTGGATTGCTACGGAGAAGTAGCTGCGTGGCTTGATGGTCAATTATGGTGATACCGATTGCTTAGCTAACTGGGGGACGGGGACTGATGAAGCTACTTATTGCAATTGGCAGTAACTGCAAGCTGATACGTACCAAAAGTGTTGCGCATTGAGCGCACTTTGGGCATGAGTCCAATTAATTTTGCATGGTTGTAAACGTGCCAGGTTGTTCGAGGAATCCGGTTCGAGTTCCACTTCGAGTTTTAATTCACACAATGGTCACTGACGATAGGGATCACGAAGTTTACGCTGGTGAGAATAATGAACCAACAACGAAACTGACGCATATTATTTATGCATGGGTGCGTTGTGAACATGCGAGAGTACGTCGGAAGATTTTCGGCATCTGGCGAAGAGGCGAACCCAGCTGTTCATTGTGAAGGTCAATGAACATTTTTTTTCCTGCCTGGGTAAGGGTAAACCCCATACAGTACAGAGCTTGGTGGGAGGGGGAATGTAGTTTAGTTGCTTTTGATGCTAATAAATATTGCCTGAAGTCACAAGAATTCACAGGCATTCAGACAGACTCTTCATTTTTGCAAGACTTTCCAGTTCTTCCCATCTTAACTGGAACTGACTCAGAACCTTGCACAACTGCAAAATCATGAAGTACCAAGGCAACAAGCATTTCACAATCCTGAGGAACAGCCAAACTGAAAGTGAGCGTAAGTCTTGGATACATGTATTTCATCCGTTTCGTATAGCTCCCTCAGTCTCAAAAACGTTCATTATCCACGCGTTACGAGACGCGTTAGAAGCTGGCTCTATCAGGGGTATGTTGATTACAGATAGCAGGGACTTCAACGCCAATTTCGTTAAATTGGCGATATTGCATTACTTTGGTCCGGTCTAATTTCAGGCCACAAACTAGGACAAAATTGACATTTTAACAAAATTGACATTTTAACAAAATTGACATTCTTCTCTTTGTTATGATTAACCTGTGATGTGGATTACCGATATTTTTTTCCAATTTTCAAAGTAAAGGGTGCATGCTTAGGAGAGCAAGTCTTCTTCCGATCTTCTCATCATGTACTACATCCACGCATTCAGGCTTGCAAGCTCGTCACAGCTCTCAAGTCAAAGGATCATACAACAACGCCAACGTGAGACCAACAAGACCAACGCTTTCACACCATTTTGAGGTAATGCAATTCATTCAATCTTTGGAAGGCAAAACCTGACTACTTTCTATACTGAAAACTCCCACGAGAATGACATCACCTGAGCATTTTTTGTGTGTTTCTAACATCCGGCCAGTCAGGAAGAATTCATTGCTGAAATGACACAACAATATCTTCATTCTCCTTCAATAAGTACGTACATCCAACGTCAATTTTGTTCTACTGTTGCGATTCAAAGCACCAAAATTGTGACATTCAAGTGATTCAACCGATACTCAACTGCACAAAGATTTCATAATTAGGATTTGTATAGACTCACTTCAATTAGTTTGAAAATGAAAGCCCATGGATTCATGCATGAATTCCATGTTGAGGCCAAGTTAGACAAAATCTTTCCCCAATTTTGTGCTTGTTGACTAGAATTTGTTTTCCCTACTCTAGATCCACACTTTTGAAACCAAATTTCATGTCAACTCTACATAATAGAGAAAAAAAAATCTTCATGGAAATTCTTTCGTTTACCCCAGTTTCTGAACTACCCACCTTGGAAGGTGAGAATGTTGTGAAAATCTGCCCAAAATGATGAAATCGACTCTAGTCTCTAGAGAGCTCTTCAATGTCACAGCTTAGGCACTCAACTCCTTGCAAGAAAAATATCTGGAATCCAAAGATCACCAACTCCAAAATTATTCAACAATGCCAAGGGTGACTTTGACTCTGAATGTTCTTGACCCTGCCATTTTGCAACTATATATGAATGACATTTTTATAATTATTTTTCAGGATGCAATCACATGTCTTCTATAAGTAATAAAACTTTTAGAGTTTTTGGTGAAATTTTGAAATTACTTGTAAACTTTTAAATTAAAAGTGAAAAGAATCATGTCAAATTATACCAAATTTGCTCAAAAAATTTGAAATTTTCTTCAACAAATTGATTTACCATGTCATTCTAAATTGGAAACTAGACATTCTATGGTAATAGGACCAATGTTCAAATTGCAATAAAATATTGAATTTTATGAAATTTTCAAATTTGAGAAAGAACTAGATTTGATAAGATTCATTTCATTAGTTGGTCTTAAATTTCAAAAAGTTCATTTTTGTGACTAAAATTCATATGAGTGAAGATTCAAGTGCAAGAAGCAAGAAGTTGCCAAAATACACTACATGGTGATCTATAGATTTGTCATTTTCATATGTGGGCTATTACATGAAACACTTAATTTTTTTGTTTCAAAAAAATTGTTCTTAGCCATAATACTACTACTACAAATACTACAAGTACCAAGCAAGTGCATGAGCAGTGTAGTTTAAGTCATGAAAATGAATTATAAAAAATGAACTTAAGAAATAAATTAAAAACATTTAAATGACATTTACAAATAAATAATATCATTTAATAATGACATTTACAATAAATAACAGTAAAAATGTCCTACTACTAATTACTGCATACTACTACAAAACTGTGGGGCAGAAATTAAAAGAGAATGGATACTTGAACATTTTGTTTTTTTAGTAATTTAAAAAAATAAATAAATGAATTTTTAAATGGACATTTTTCTTTACTTCAGCATGCTTCAATTGCACCAAATTTTTGAAAGGAAATTTTTTTCTCATTGTAATCTTTGTGCAAAAGACACACACTTTTAGCCCATATGCATGACAGTCAGTTTAGAATTTTCAAAACCCCTCTTTGTCATTGCATGCAATGGTAGTACATGATCAACTTCTCCAATTTTTGGCTCAAAATTCACATTTTTGGCTTGAAAATAGTACTAAAACCTCCAAAATGGCCAAAGTAGATATCAAATTGGGGGCTTTTAAAAATAGTAAAATAATTTATTTAATGGAAAAAATTATTCAATGTCTACAACTACCACATGTACATTCATTTCAATTTTCATATAAAATTGACATATGATGCAAAAGTTATGAACAATAAACCACATGTCCAAAGTCAAAGGGACAAAAAAAAGGACAACTATTTCTTGCAACGACCCCCAAAGGAAAGTCAAGCATTACAAGGAGGGAAAATCTATTGGAAACAAGTTCAAGCAACTTCTCCCAATAGAATTGGGTGAAAAAATGTTTGTTTAATTTCCATTCTAAAGACCTTTTTGAAAGCATCCAAAGGACAAAAAATGACCTCTCTTGTGTCTTAGGCTTAAAGCTTGGGGTTAGTTTTATTGATCTTATATGTGCCAAATCTTGATGCCGCTAATGAATATCATCCCATTTTCCTTCCAACTTAGAGTAAAGTTTCAAAACCTACAAAAACACAATTTTTATTTTTTTGAAATCCTATTATTGTTTTCTCATCTACTAACAAAGACTTAATATTTTACTTCTTTCCTTCAACTCTTCAAAATGATGAACTTGTTGAAACTCAAACAGGTCCACTTTCTTTGCTATTATTCTCACTTTTTGTTGGGTGCCTCTTAAATTTTTTGTTAAGGTAACAAATTCTAGAGGTCTTGCATGATATATATTTTTATTTTAATAGCTACAATAAAATTTACAAAAATTTACAAATTTTTTACAAAAAACAATAATATAAATTTTTCTATTTAAATGATTGCATTTTCAGAAGGAATGAACCAATGTTGCTATAATTTGTAGTGAAGGTGGAAATTAATTTTCTAATTATAGATTCTTCTTCAATTTTTCAAAAGCTTTTACTATATAAAATGAATTTTAAAATTTGTCATAATTTCAATTTTCATTGGTTTTAGGACTTTTTGAGTATCTAAAATGACAAATGTAATTAAAGATCATCTTTTGAAAAGTATATTTCCATGGTATTTGTAAATTTATAGTTCAAAGGAATGAGGGAGCATCCCCAAATAATAATTTCATGTCCACTAATTGCATAATTGTATGCATGGAAGTCTCTCTTATTTGCATATCTCATTTATAAACACTCCTGTATTATTTCTTTGGTGGAATCTCATTGCCATCAAGTTATCACAAAACTATTTAGTATTTTATAAAAATTATTTTATTTTATTTTTTAAAAAGTGTATATTATTATTTTAAAATCTAATCACCAAAGTATTGATTTTTCCATTAGTTTGTTTTATGAATAATACTTGGAGAAATTTCTTTTTTAGCCTAAATTTTTAGGGCATAGAATAAATCATTTAAATATACAATAGTAGTATATTGAATACTTGTGGTGTTCTACTAATTCTCTATGATTTTTTAATTTTAAGCCATAAAGTTCTTGACTATGTTTCACCAAATATCACTCTAATTGGATTGTTTTGATGGCAAGCCCCCCCCCCCCAAAATGACAAATGAAATCTTGTTGCATCTAACCATAAGATTTAGTGGTAGACTACTTCATTATTTTGTAGTAAGAAAATGGGAGGTTTTGACCATAGAGATTGTGAGATTATAGTGTTTAAAGTTGAAAAAAATGTTTTGGGGGGATCCAAATTCCAGGTAGTTCTAATTCGGGGCAGCTCTAACATTGGGCCACATTCATCTTGATTTAAAAGATGTTCCCTTTCCCTCAATTTTGAAGATGTCTGTTGCTCCACAAATTGTAATTTTAGGACAACAATTTTCCAAAACTTTAGAAGTCACATATATTGTGTGTTCATAGATGAGAAGAAAAGATGTTTATACAAGTAGAAGGATAGGAGGTAAAATAATCCACGTGAGATATGTAAATTAGAATTATTAGGAGCTCAACCACTCATAGTTAAGTGAAAAGTAGGAATTGTGTTTAAATTAGAATTTCAAACCTCATTTTAGCATAATAAAAAAAATTATTTATTTTTAACTAAGAAATTTAGGATAGCAAGCTAAATTTCATTTCCAAACATCCGTTTGAGATTTAAAGTCTCCTATCAAAAGTTATAGACAAATTTTAGAGAGGGGTTGGAAGAAACATTTTCATTGACATTTTTCAAGCATCCTCTCTGAATTTTGTCCATAACTTTTTTTTAAGAGGCTTGAAATCGCAAATGAGTTTTGAGAAATGAAATTTAGCTTGATTTACCAACTTTTGTAGTTCAAGGTTTTTTGGAATAATTTATTCTACTATGCTGAAATGAAGTCTAAAATTCTATTTTGAACATAATTCCTACGTGTGGTCAAGCTCCTATCTTCAAATTATCCCATATCCTTTGAGGATTCATGACAAATAATGGATTTGATTATAAAAACAACCTCTCTACCTCCCAATCCTACATGTGTGAATGAAAGAATTGTTTCATTTCATAGATGGTAGTTTGTCAAATGACAAGTTGATAATTGATTGAATGTATTCTTTGGATGTTTATATGTTTTTTCAAATGTGGCAATTAGGAGTAACCTCTCCACAGGGATTTTATCAAGGCAATTAAATGCCTCATTTTCTATAAAAAAAAATGGACAACTTCAAGTCAATAGAAAAAGAAGGGGATAAATATATAAAAAATGCCAAACTGTAATGATGGCCCTATACATTGTTGTCACAATGTTTCCAAAACTTCATTTCATCCATGTATAGAGCCAACATCACTAATACAAAATTACATACTCAAAATTGCATATTCAAAATTGGCCTCCTTCAATTCAAACCCTCGGAATGAAAGAGCCACAAAACTTAAAACCTTCTTGAAAGAAAAGTCACATAACCATTTGTCCCAAAACCAAAAAAAAACATTGCCTCCCCATAAGGCCAAAGGAAGTCACAGAACAACTGCCTCCTTGCCGACACTTCCTTGTACATTGTGTCAAATTTATTAGTCTAGAATAATGTCAGAGAAGTACCCTAGTTTTATTGTAAGGCAGAGAGGCTACCCAAGGCCCTACCCAAGCTTTTTCGGGTATTGCAATGCAAATTTCACTATAGAATAAATTGTCCTACCTATAGCTAGGTTGTCCCTTGTCCGTGAAAAATGGCATTTTTCCCCATAACTTTTCATGGGCACATCCAATTGTAAAAAAATTGGTGAAGCAACAAGGTACTTCTTGTCTCCACGTCCAAAAAAATTCAAAAAATATAGTGAATTTTTTTATTTGTAGTGAGCTATTCATAATTGCTATATTGCCAAAAACACAACTTGGTCCTTTAGGGGTTAAAAATAAAATAGAAATAAATTAATGATCCAATTTCATCTTGAGAAGGAAAATTCTAATAATATAAATGATTATTTTATTTTTGGAATTTTTTAGAATTGAATTGAAATTAAAATTCATTCTAATATAGTAGAAAATTTGAAAATATATAGTGAAAGATATTGGAATTTAATTCTATATTTTTTCCTTCTTTGAATTAATTAATACAATTGGAGTGTATTTGGTGAAGAGATGTAGTGCACTTGTACATCTTTATTAATTCTTAAAGAACACAGCTCCCTAGAACGAAGGTAGTCACCAAAATGCTTCGATTATTGAACCAATAGGTATATTCTTGAAGTCACCCATGAAGTCATCCATCCAAGACTTTGAGTCCTCATTGTCCTTCAAGAGTTCATCATTCTAGCTAGTAAAGGTCACTTTTGCACTACCCCCAAACAACCAAGTGAAAAAACCTCATATGTGTATTCTTTTGTTTCTACAATGAACAACAAAGTCACCCATCCGACACTCTGGGTCCTCAACGCCCTTCACTGAGGATTCATCAAACTAGTGAAAGTCAATTTTGCATTCCCCCCAAAACAACCAAGTGAACACCCTCCCCCCCCCCCCCATACATGTCTTCTTTTGTTTCTACAATGAACAATGAAGTCACCCATGAAGTCACCCATCCCTCATTTTTCAACGAAGTCACCCATAAAGTCACCCATCCAACACTTTTGGTCCTAACGTCCTTCACTAAGAGTTCACCACTCCAGCTAAGCTTAGTGAAGGTCACTTTTGCATTGCCTCCAAATCAACCAAGTGAAAGCCCCTAATACATGTCTTCTTCTTTTGTTTCTATAGTGAACAATGAAGACTTTTGGGTCCTCAACGTCCTTCACTGAGAGTGCATCACTCTATGCTATGCTATGCCAGCTACACTGAATAGTGAAATTAGGTTGCCCCAGACTATAGTTGACCATGTCTGAAAGTGTTAGATATGAGAAATTAGTGTGGGGCAACCTAATTTCACTATTCAATGTAGTGAAAGTCGGTCACTTTTGCAGTGCCCAAAACAACCCAAGTGAAAAAACCTGATTCATTGCAGATGGACAGGCGTTGAGAGCACTGAAGAGTTCAGAGTTTTCTCTTCGGCTGGTAAGGCTTAGGGCTTACACCCAGAATCGAAACCAGCCAGGCACTTGAAATGAACGCAGGTTGTACGTACCCTAGCCTTTCGTTGCAGATGAAGCTTACGATATTATGGGGTGCACGTGCGGCGTTTCTGCTGTCTGTCTGACTGTCTGTTTTTCTGAAGTCGTGGAAGTGAGTGACGGAAGTGTTGAGGCAGTTGAGCCCACTTACGTAATAAGCAGTAATTTGGTAACTCAACTTCCTTCAGTTGTCTACCCGTAAGTTAGCATGAAGGTGCGAAGATCAACACTCAGCGGCGCGCACAAAGCACCAAAGCTACAGCAGTCAAAGACTGAAAACGGGACTTCCGGACTTCCCGGACTTGGTGTCAAGGCTTGTTTTTGTTTGTTTTTTATCATAGATTGGTTGCAGCCTCGCCCACCCTGTCAGTTTTGACCACGAAGTTGGGCACCACTGAAGACCCGGGGCTCATCTCGCCGCCACTGCAATGGTACTGACAACGCCTCCCTTGATGTCGGATAATTAATGCCTGAGGGACGCCAGGCATCCCTATCAGTGCCATCCCTATCTCTGCTGGGATGAAGGGGAGTAAAGATAGGGATAGGGAAGCCAATGGTGGGGATGCTCTTAGGACCGGTCTCCATTAGCCAACTGGACCTTCAAGCATTGGAGAGGTCCAGACCTCCAGATCAGAGGGTGCTCTGCCTCCAGCGGCTTTCCATTGCGCCTAGAGGACCAGACCTGGAGGCCACAAAAATAAACTTTTTTCACTCCTTAAGCGGAAATGGAGGCGGAGGCAAGGGCGAAGGTATCTGTTGCTCGCAAAACAGCAGGGATCCTTTGACACAATTCGCAGGGATACATCAACAGACTGACCTCTAGATCTCAAAATAGGGGTCCAGAGGGAGGGTCCGGCCCCTCTAGCCCTACGCTTCATATTTGCGTGGCTTGATGCATAGACCTCCAGCTAGGGAGCCCATGCCAATGGAGCCCCCCGGACCCCTCCGATCCTAGAGGTCTAGGCGCTAATGGAGACCGGCCTTTACACCTAAGTTACATGAGAGGTTGGACCAATTTGTTGTGTGATCGGTTTGTAATTGTTGCTTGTGATTGAACAAAAGGTTGAAATTGTGTAATTACATTTGTTCATTTCTGGCAAGTAGTTTATATGATAATGGGTTGAAAACTATCAGTGATGAGTTTCAAATCTCATTTGTATATACTATATATAAAGGTCTGATTCAACACTCAGGTGCCGAAATAGAATTTCCACGTCAAATTTTCAAAGGGCCATGTCACCTCACACCATTTACAAGATGACATGTGATACTTTCTTTTTGCAAAAATGATTTCACTTTTTTTGAATTTGACCTTTGCATAGGGTACATGTTGAAAACATTCATAAATACATTTTTCACTTAAGGAAAAATCCCCAAATTCACACTTTAGAGAGTTCAATGTTAAATAATTGCACACCTATATGTCAAATGTACTCTATGTCAAACATTTGTTCAAGTGTTGATTTAACCCTCAAAGGACCAGGTGTTCAAATTTTGAACAATGAATGAATGCAGATACATCCCAAGCACATCAAAATGCATTTTTTCATCCATCAATTGTTTTGAAGATTCTTGTGTTAGTTCTTTAATATTTATAGAATTTAAATTTGGAAGATTTTGCTTTGCAATTATTCTATAATTCAAAGGATACTCTTAGTTTTGGCCTCAAAAACTAACTTCTTCAATTCAAAAAATTATTCTTCATAAATAATTTGAATAAAAAAGTAAAGTAAAAATCTTCAAAAATCACTATGATTAGAACTTAACATTTTGAACATAGTGGAAAAAAATTCTTGTTGAAATCACAAGTATTCAGTTTGTAAATCAATTTTACAAGGAATTTTTAATTTTTGGCTTCAAATATTATTGGGAAATATTGGTTTCTATACTAGTTGATCTAGCTATATGGATATGATCTATGAATCAAATTTTACAACTATTGTTTGAGAGTCATCATTATATTATTATTCCAAATTTCATTTCACAATACATCTTCATAATTTTGAAAATTTAGACCACCTCTGATATTTTAGGGTTAAATAATGAAATCAATAATTATTAGCTTTGAAGTTGAATTGAAATTTTATTCAAAACTTAATCTCCATTGGAGGGGCAAAACATTCATTTCACTAATGACCAAACAAGTGTAATAAAATCCTAAACTAATAAAACTTCAAACTTTCATAATTTTTACTATTGGTGTCCAAATTAATATACCTTCGTTTGTCCATTGGTATTGTTTTCCATTTGGTTGTCCCTATGAGTAGAGGACTTTAGAGTTTAAATAGCATGTGGGATTTTGAAAACTTGAGTTTACCCTTCTTTCAAAGAGAGGAGGTCACTTCAAAAAAAAATATTCCCCAAAGTTCAAGTTATTCCCCCAAATCCACTCCCCGTGTTGGTTTTTGGGAATAGCTGAAACATTGGGGAATCTACTATTGGAGGTGGCTTCTTGTTCTTGAAAGGAGGGCAAACTTGGGTTTTCAAACCCCACACCAACTTCCAACCTTGCCTAAGGTAGTTTGTTCTTAAAGTGACCATTTAGGAGCCAATTACCTTTTAGAGGAAGCTAAAGCCAAAACAATTTTCAGTAAATTTTTATAGGAAGGAAAATGGAATTGGCATCTAACCCAAGTTGTTTCATATTTTCTGGACCTTCATGAAATTAGTTATGAATTTTTGAAGTTGAAACGAAGTGGTGAAAGTGACCACATCCTGAAATGTACACTGTTGCTAGATTGAACAAAGCAAAACGTACCTCCGTATCACGGTCGCTTTTAGAAATCTCCCATACAATCCAAAGCCCGCAGTATCTCGGCAACGACACCCCCAAAGTCCGTCCGCGAATCTGCAATACCCCCGATTTCCTTCATTCAAACCTGCCGCACAACCACCTTCTACTCAGTCGTCGCGCACGACCACACCCCTGCTTCGCCATCGCCCTTCCTTACTGTCTAGTTAGCTACTTGTCGTTGTAGACTCGCCAGTTCAAGGACACTCATATATCGACCAATTCAAAGTCGATCGATCTAGTGCACAAACGACTGATCGATTGCTGTCCATTCGTGTTCTCAGTGGAGCTTGCATTTCGTGGCATTTTGTGGAGGGAGAGTTTGTTGGCTCTGGAGCGAACGGGAGGATCGAGGCTTTGCGTCCCGATCCCTGAAGCTAGCATCCCTGAGAAGCATCCCTGAAGTAGTTTGAGTAGCTAGCTTACTCGGAAAACGAGCCATTTTCATTTTAGTTTTACAGGCAGAGAGTCTCTGTCGTAGTGTAGCTCCTTGTTTTGTTTCCGTAGCGATGGCAGTGGAAGGGATGGATCCCCAGAGTGGGTACTGCGCCAGGACCAGCGTGTATCACAGCAAGTTAGCACCTGCCGAGGTACCTTCGCATTCCACAGACTTGGTGACCTACTTGTTCTCTCCGAAGCTGAATCGTCGGACTGTGGCGGTGGTGGATGGTCGAACGGGGAAGAAGCTCACATATGGCGAGCTCGAGGAGACTGTGGAAGTGGTGGCCGCGGGGCTGTGGCAGCGTCTCGGCATCCGAAAATCCGACGTCGTGGCCGTGCTGTCGCCGAATTCCATCGAGTTCGGAGTGCTATTCCTCGCGATCGCGTCGCTGGGCGCCGTCACCACCGCTGTCAATCCCTTGAATACCAACGCCGACATTAAGAAGCTCATCCGGGGCGCAGGTGGGGATCCTTCTCTCCTCTACCTTCTCTATTTCCTTTCAATTCGCGCACAAGCTAGTTTCAGAGATTGGTTGGCTCGCATTTGCTGGTAATCCCATACTAGTAGTACAATGGTTGCAGCATTTGCAGCAACACCCTGTTGCGTGAGAAATCGCAGTATTGTCTTGTACTTCGCCAGAATTTGAATCAAGTTTTGTAAGAATGACAACGTGACCATCCATTTGGATGAGAATGTGACATTGGGTCGTGACACTGTGCATCTAATACGTATAATAGATTCATATAATAGATTCGTTAGAATGCCATAATTTCATGAAATTGGCGGGTTGCGTTTTGAGGAACCAAGGCAGTTTGAGTCGCCAAGGTTAGAATTCAACACCCTCCCCCCCCCAAAACCCATATGAGCCCTTGAGAGTGCTAGTTTTCAAAGCTCAGGACACTTGAATGCACAAGTTTTCAGAGTTTGAGCTTTTGCATGTCACATATTTGGCAATATGATATCCGCTATGGCAACCAATTTGACCATTGTTATGGAAAGTACTAAATTTTGCAGAGTTTCGAGCACTTGATTATCACGTTTGGGCGCCATTTAACGAATTCGCCCATTGTTGGTGGCATACAGGTGCGAAGTACATTTTCACGGTGCCCGAATTGTTGACTAAGGCGGAAGCCACCGGTCTCCCCGTGGTCCTGATCGAAGACGCCACACCACTAAACGCCACTACCAAGCCTGTTCTTCTTCGCTACTCGGATCTTCTCTCTCCAGATGCGAAACTCCCCCCTCGCGCGCCTCTCTCACAATCAGACCCCGCGGCCATTCTCTTCTCCTCTGGCACGACCGGCGAGAGCAAAGGCGTGGTGCTCACGCACAGCAACCTCATCGCCATGTGCGCCGTGGTGTCTTCCCCCCAAGTGGACGGCGGCTTGAACCGCGTGGTCCTGCACCTCATCCCCATGTTCCACATCTTCGGACTCATGATCAGCGTGGGCAACATTGCACGGGGCATTACGGTAGTGGTGCTGCCGCGCTTCGACTTCCTGGAGATGCTGGGTGCTATTCAGACGTACAAGGTGACGGCGTTTCCGCTGGTGCCGCCCATTCTGCTTTTACTGATCAAGCAGGACGTGGTGGAGAAGTATGATATGACGTCGCTGAGGAATATTGGATGTGGAGCCGCGCCGCTGGGGAAGGAGCAGCTGGACCAGTGCGCCCGGCGCTTTCCCAATGCTAAGTTCATCCAGGTACCGCCCCCCTGCCTCTTTGACTTTCAGCCTGGTGAGTTGTTTTTTAAAATTGTTACAGGGGACTCGGTTTTTTGTGGATCTTCTTCTCATTTTTGAGAGGATTCCAATGCACTGAGAGACTGTTTGGATACGGTCTGAATTAGTTATGAAGTTGGGGATTCCTTTGCTGTAAGAATCGTACTGCTTGGATACGGTATGAATTAGTTACGAAGTTTTGAAGTTTTGCTCATTGGGTGATAAAAAATGGTTGGTAGGTTATCTTTCTTTGCTTACTAAACATGATCTTAATTTTTGAGTTTTTGAGATGACTAAATTTTTGGTGGACCTTCTTCCCATTTCTGACGGAATTCCAATGCACTAAGAAACGTATTGTTTGAGTGTTGTATGAATTAGATATGAAGTTTTGAAGTTCTGCTCATTGGGTAATAATAAGTTTTAGGTAGGTTTTCATTCTTTAGCTACTAATCGTTTTCATAATTATTTTGGTTTTTTAGATGACTAAATTTGTTGTGACTCTTCTTCCCACTTTCAAGGGGATTTCAATGCACTAAAGAATGCACTATTTGGATACCAGGGGTATGGTTTGACAGAATCGTGCGCCCTTGGGTCAGTGACGCCGGCCGATGGAGCTGAGTTTGCTGACCATTTTGGCTCGGCTGGAATGCTAGCTCCCACTTTGGAAGCTATGGTGGTGGATCCTCTTACAAACAAAGCAGTGCCTCCGACCAAGCAAGGAGAGCTTTGGTTGCGGGGACCTTCAGTCATGAAAGGTATTAGCGGTCATACAGAAAAGTCTTCGCACTAAATGAAGCATGTAGGACCTAGAATGAACCCGACTTTTAACTTACTTTAGTTTTAAAAAGTATCAGAGTTATTTCTCTCTCTAAGAGAAAATCGAATTGATCTTGTAGTGTCAATAGCTGTGACTTTGTAGGATACCGTCACAATATTGACATCTAAACTGCACTTGATTATATGGAGATCTATATCGTTGAACTGAAAGAAAGAACTGAGTCGAGTTGCTCATTGTGCAGAGTATCTTGGAAATGCAAAGGCCACAGCTGAGACAATCGATAAGGAGGGTTGGCTGCGCACAGGCGACCTTGTTTACTTCGACGCTGATGGTTATTTGTACGTTGTTGACCGTCTTAAGGAGCTCATTAAGTACAAAGCCAATCAGGTGTGTGGGGATCCATACTCTTGATTACTCATGTTCTTTCTGGTGGCACAGAAAATATTTCTGTTACATTTTATAGCCCATCTTATGCCACCCCTCAAAAGTTCTGGCTAATTCTGATTTATTGTGATTCTTTTTAATATCTTCTTATCGTAAACATATCACCCAAGGATTCCAGTTGGGCTCCCCTTCAGAGTTTGATAGCTTAAGCGAAAGAAACATATGTCTTGCTTAGGTTGCTTCATTGCTACTAAGAATGCTTGGTATGAGAAATGTACATTGGTTGCTATTTAGTCTAGAGTTGTGGGTTGCGCTGATGCTAAGCCCTAAGCCCTTCTGCATTCAATCTTCGATGCACTTTCCAAAAATATTTGGTAACTGATTGTTGACGGAATCGTTGGCTGAGCTACAGGTAGCCCCTGCAGAATTGGAGTCCTTGTTATTAGGTCATCCTGGAGTGTTGGATTGCGCAGTCATACCGTGAGTATCTTCTTCGCCTCATACTGGAACCTTTTCATGGACAAGCAATTATATATCTACTTCCAATTGTATCGGAGTTCTGAAATCGTTCTGCTGGCTCTCATCAGGGCAGTGATTGAGATTTCTAATTGTGATTAGAACAAACTGGTATTAGTAGGGTTTCAATTATGGAGCAGAAACTTAAGTGTCATTTCCTTTGCTGAACCTACAGATTCCCAGATGAAGCCGCTGGAGAAATTCCCATGGCTTACATCGTCAAGAAGCCAGGAAGCGCCCTCACTGCTGAAGAGCTCATGCAGTTTGTTGCTGAGCAGGTGGCCTCCTACAAAAAAATCCGAAAAGTGGCCTTCATTGACACGATTCCCAAGTCGGCGGCAGGCAAGATGGAACGACGCAAACTCGTGGAGCTTTCACGCCTTCAATCAAAATCAAAATTGTAGAGCACCCACATTTGCATACTGAATGTTTTCTCGAAGGTAGAATCATTTTTTAGCTTTTTTTTGACAAACTCAAGGTTGAATTGATTGGAAAATTTCTTTATAACATAACTTTCAGAAGCCGGATTGATGGCCTGAAGCACTGAGATTCATGAACTGTATCAGTCATCACAAAGTGTAGAATTTATGAGCTCCCGCACATTTCAAGGTGATTGTTCATCAAGTAAGGCACCTTAAATCGTCAATACAGGCGTTTCGGTGTCTCCCGTGTAGGCACATCTGGAAATTTTCTTCAACCAGATTAGCAAATTGTAGTGAAAGATTTTGCAACTAGAATCTGAATTTTCTGCTATTTGGAGAATATGTTATAAAAGTTTGACGCAACAAGTTTGTGGTGCCTACAGTGAGTCATAGACTCAGTAGAAACAAATAAAATACTGGGAATCTTGAAGCATCAGAGAGTGATGCATGCATGAATACAGTAGTGGCACCCTTGAATAGCCACTTTGATAGCCTACTCAAGTTCTAAATTAGAGATTGGCAATTTCACATGAAATTTGATTTGCTATTAGGAGTTTGTTCCAAGTACCTCCTAGAAGGTCAGGGTGAACTGACCCCCTCGCTCGTCTCCCCCAAGTCAGTCCAGGGGGTGCCCCCCTATTTTGTGCCCAGATAATGTATGCTCTACATCACACCTAGCTAATTTGGGGCCTCTGATTGCAAATATGAATTCAAAAATTGAAAATTTTATCATGCGTGAGAAATAAAAAATTTCAGGGTTTTCCTTCGGGGACAAGCGAGGGGGTCAAATATGAATTCAAAAATTGAAAATTTTATCATGCGTGGGAAATAAAAAATTTCAGGGTTTTCCTTCGGGGACAAGTGAGGGGGTCAGTTCACCCCAGCCCTCCTAGAAGGACGTCACTTTAGTGATAGGTACTCATTCAAATATGATTCAATTCATGGACCAATTGAGATACATTTTTTGTTTCTATAGAGAAAATCATCCATCGAACACTTTGTATCTACAAAGTTGTTTCAAGGTTAAGGTGCTACTTCTTTATGTGGAGAATGATCACTATCCTATAATATTGTGATCATTCCCTTGTTTCAAGCTATATTCCCAAAGGGTCTTGTTGGTTTAACCATTGTCTGATTTCAAAGTGCATAGGACAATCTATAATATTTTTGAGACATTGTCTCAATACCCTTAATAAAGGAATCTAGATTCTTTTCATTCATAATTTTGAATCTAATCATGCATGTTATGTGAGAGTTATCAAATAATATAATCTTATGAAGAAGACAGTCAAATGTTGACCACTTACTAAACATACATGTTTTCTACAATGAATGTTAAGCTCAAGTTTAATTTTTTTGGTTGTCATCCATGGTGGAGAATGATTGGTTCTTGTTTAGTACAAAATGTAAGGTTACTACATACATCAACTATAAAATTGTTCAACACATCCTTAACATTCTTGATTAAGATTCTTGAACTTACTTAGAAGGGAAAAAAATTTGGAAGGATGGAGCCTATGAACATGCTCTCAAACTTCGAAGTTCTTTTTACTTCAAAATTATCCTAAAAGTCTTGAAAGCCATCTTCTCTTTGGTCCTTAGTTTGATCTTCTTTGTTTGCAAGGGTAGGAGTTGAACCTCTATTTAGGAAGAAGACAATCCAATGTGATTAGATTGCATGCTATCATGTTTTATTGTCTTTAAAAAAAAATACAAGTCGATTCAAAATTGAAATGCAATTTACAAACAAACCAAAGATTGAAAAGAAGATGAATTTCAAAACTTTTAGAATAACTCTTTTATATATTATTTGTCACAAAAAATGAATGACGATTTATCATATTTTTTGCAAAATAAAGGAAGAAAATTCATATCAAAAACAAAATTAACCCAAAAAAATTGAAAATTTCTCAATATTTGCAAATCATAATCAAGAATATTCTAATCTAGAAAAAACTTCCATATTAAGCTATAAATAGAAATGATAACACATGGTAAAAGGCCCTAAATTGGAAGTTCAAATTGCAACAAGTTATTCACTTTTAAAAATATTTAACATTTTCAAATTTATTTAGAGTAGAAGCTACACTTGATTAATCCCTAAATGTCCAAAGTCTTCTCCAATTTGAAAATGTCAAAAAATCATCATGAAGTACTATTTGGAAGAATATTTTGGAAGTCATATAGAAATAGAAGTTGTAGATTTTGAATTTTAGATTCCATCTATATGGTAAGATTCACCAATGTTATCTATCACCAAACATTTTTTTTTTAATTTTGAAAGGGAAATTTTTTAATTCCTTCTAAATCCAATTACAAGCAAAATATTATCGTTTTTGTAGTACAATTTGTTGGAATGGATTTGAAAAGAGGTTCTCTTCACATGGTGATTTTTTTGAGATTTTTGTGTTTTTTGAATCTATGACCTCATTTTTACAAATCCGGTTTTGAACTAGAGTCTATGCAATTTTGGCTTGGTCAACTACTTGACATACTTCCACACTTGAAATTTTTGAAAAATATGTACTCTAGTAACACCAAATCTAACTATTAGATAGGACAACAACTTGAGAAAGTATCTCCACAAATTAAGATGACTTTCATCCAAGCAGTAATGAGAAAGAACCAAGAGTTTCAATCTGTTCATCGTCTAAAAATTGGACGTTGGAGTGCTTACGGGTTAAATTTATACAAAAGTATGAAAGCCCTCCATGATAATCTTCTTTAGTGCTTGACAACAAAAATTAAAGAGCAAGTGAACCATTGCACAGAAAAATGGATGAAAACTTTTTGTTTTACATCCTCTAATTGGCTCTGAATGTCATCCGAAATCAGATTCTCCTCCTCAAGCATCACTGAATGGCATACCAAATCAATCTGTGCTGATGTGTGCACCGTTCTGTACAAAATGATTGTTTTTGTTTAAAATAAAGAGGCTTATGGTAAAGTGCCCTAATGTGATGATCAGTGATCTCAAAATGAGTTCAAGCTAATTAACCAAATGTTCATTTTCATCAGATTTTATTTGAATTTACACTAAGGACATGAAGAAATTAAGTAGCAACTGAGCAAAAATTTAGCCAGTTTTGGGATTGGTGGTGGTGATGATTCCATCTTGCACAAGGGATGCAAGATGGAATAGAATTCTTAAACATTCTTAAACATTTGATCAATCACTTTGTACAAGCATGAATTGATTGGTATGCCATTTGGTACAAATAGTGATCTTTGCCCAAGCAAGTTGTACAACAATTGACCCCTATACAATGACTTCAAAAATTGAGTCTATGTTGCGTTCAGTTTCAATCCATGCGCCATATGTTGAAAATGAGTGGATAAAATCCAAATGAGCAAACATGAATGTTGTAGTATCTTTTGTGTACTACAACCCTAAAAAAACTTGAAGCAAAAAACAATTACGGGTTGGAAGTAAATGGATTACAAAGCTAATGACCCCATAGACTCAATTGTTGAGGTAAATTTCATAATCACTCCAAAAATCACCTATGCTTTTTTTTTAGCCTTGATGACTGTCTTGAATAAATTTTGACCATTTAAGACCCCCCAATTGATATTGTAAAAAGTTGACATATGTGTATTTCCAAAAAATTATATATACACAAAAATGTGTACGTAATATTAATTTGAATGGAATTTGAAGATTCTTAATGAATCAAAGACTTGAGATTTCTTTTACAATGATAGATGATTTATAGGTTGCAATTTGAACTGTTGTTGCATTTACTTTAAATAGATTAAAAAATATTTGTCCTAATACACAATTAATAAAAATCATTTTAATTTGCATTTAGCAATTGAATCAATTTTTTTTACCACAATCTTTTTGAATTTGACATATTAGTTTGTAAGGGTTGTACGTAGTACATTTTTTTGGATTGGAAGTGATTTAATATGATTTGACAACAAAAAAAAGATACTAAAATTTTGAGTTATTTGGAATTCATGATTACTTTTAAGTTGAAATTCAATCATCTACTTATGCATTAAATATATAAAGTTAGTATTTTTATAGAATAATAAAAATATATATGACAAAATATTGACAAATGCATTTGATAAAAATAGAATTAAGACATATTGTCAAAATTATAGTTCATTAATTTTGGGTACTCCCCAATACTAAAATCCCAGAACCTCAAAGTGTGACAAATTAGCAAAATTGATTTCTAAATATAAAATGATTTTTTTTAATTTCTAAAAAATAAAGGATATTATTACAGTCAAGTTAACCATCTCCAATAAAAAAATTTAAGTTCATTCGGGATTACTGTCAAAAGTTCTAGTACAAAACAACTCTATCACTTTGAATATGATGCAAAATAAGACCAATCTTTCTTGCAATCACCCAATAATAACAATATTTTTGTCTTAAATAGGTCATGGAGACTATAGTATTTCAAAACTTGATGTTAAACCTATGAATATTGTAACACTCAAAGAATGAAGAATTATGCTTCAAGAAGTTTTGATTGTTACAACAATGTAGTACTCTTTAAAATTAGCTTGCTTTCAAGTAAGGCATTAAATGTCCTTACATTTACTATGATGTCAATTTCTTCTATTGATGCATACACATTATTGATGATGCATTCATACTATTCATTTTTAAACAATGGTATTGGATGTCTTTGGCACTTATGTTATGTAGAAAAACAATAATTTATCCTCTAAATTTCTTTAGAATCATACTGTGGTTTTTGACATTTTTGTCAAGTAATTTGGTTTTACTTTTTGATTTGTTTGTGCATATAAATTGTTTTTTTGAGGAATGTGATTTTGCCAAATGAGTTTAAATGCATTTTCTAAATTTTTATTGAGTGTTTTGGCCTCAAAAAATTCTATACCTATAAAATTTGAAGGATGTATTAGGGACAACCAATCAACAATTTCTTACCACTTGAAGACCATGACACAAATATTCATATTGTTTGTAATGAAATTGTGATATTTATTATCTTATTTCCTAATTGTTTTTCATTTCAATTTATAATTTTGAAGTCATTGTTTAGATTATAGAAAAAGCCATACTTGAAATTTTGGTGAACTTATTAATATTTTTTGGTGTTTTATACTTTGTCAAGGGGTCATGGTAATACTAGCCATATAAGTCTTTTACTAAATAAATTTAACTTCTTTTCTTTGGTGTGTTAGTTTTTAACCCAATTGTCTACATGATCCAAAAAATTTAGAATTTTTTAGACTTTTGATGTTTAGATACCCTTATAATTCAGTTGTGTAGAAAAAGAAAAAAAAATAAGAAAAAAATAGAGATTGAATAATAAGAACTCACAAATGATAAAGAATTTGTTCTTTTTAACCCCTAAAGTCCCAAGGTCATTTTTCTGCCAAAACTACTCAAAACTACCACTTTTGCTATGTTCACCTATGAAATGAATTTTTAAAATATTTTTTAGAATTTAACCGTAGGATCTTGTTCTACACTTATTTTAAATCACGTGAAATTTTTTTTGTGATTTTTGACCGTATAGATTGAAAGATATTAACATTCAAAGTGGAAGAAAAAAATTCTTTCAAGAAGTTGCTACGAATGCCCGCAAAACAAGAAACTCCATAACTTTCACATCACTAATCCAAATGTCATGAATCAAAGCTTCCCATTTAGAAGAAAATATAATGTACAAGAAAAAAAATATTAAAATTTTTATATCAATTTTTGGTGGATTTTTTTTGCTGCTTGGTCTCCCCCATTTTGAGGTTATTGTGGTATAACTTTTGCTCCCGGGCACTGATTGGAATACAAATTATATCCTTGGAAAGCTCATAAGTTTATCTATCTTATGAAAAAGTTTCAAAAAGTTTCAATAAAAATTGAGATCATAGGAGCTTGCTCAAAATCCATTTTGTCCCTTGTAGGGACAAAGGGACTTTAGGGATTAAATATTTCTTATATAAAGATGATATGAAGTTCTCATCAAAACTTTCTCTCTTATAGTTTTTCCATAAAAATATTTTCATCCAAAAGTGAGTATTTATGTAATTTGGGGGGTCCAAAATGCAAAGCAATATGATGAATTCTTTTTGAAAATAGAGAAATTAACCACACGGGATAATCTAATTATTGTGTGAGTTTCAATAGTATATCAATGTTAGACTCTCTCACACTAATTAGAATGAATGTTGAATGAAAGTTAGATGCAATAGAACTCTGTTTGAAAACAATATAGACTACATTATATTTTATCCTAATTATAATATGTATATTACAACTAATAAGTGAAAATAAATTTAAAAAATAATTAAAAAATCCAAAATTTCTCCAAGAGAATAAAAGTAGCTTTGAAAAATAGTGTGAAAACTTTTTAAGTAGTTGTTTTCTTTGTTGTACTTGAAAACACTCTTGGCATTGACCTTCTAGTCAAATTCTTGCCACTAAGCTAAATATAGCCTTTATATAATAGATCTGTAAAAAATTTATAATTTTTTCATATTTGAATAAACTCTTTTTGTGTATAAATTTCTAAAGTTTCATATTCACATTGAATTATACCAATTAGAATATATATTAGGATAATTTAGAATTTTGATAGAAAAGAAGGTGACAATAAAAAATAATATTTTGTAATTTAAATTTGAATTATTTAAAAAAAAATACAAAAAGAAATATAAACAATGTTATTTGGATTTTAGCACATAGAGCTTTCTACTAGAATAACTCATTGAATTTTAGCATTTTTTTTTTCTAAGTTTTGATTTGAAAAAAATAAAATAAAAATTTTGGCATTTATTTTTAGAAATATTTTCCTAACTACTAGGTCGTACAATACTTTAATAGTTATAATCAAGTTTGGCGAAGGTGCATTCATTTTTTGAATGTAGATATCTTTAGGAGTTTAGAATGGTGGGCTCCAACATGCTACTCTTGGTTTTATCACATTTGTCATTTTTATTTTGCCTTGTAACTATTGACATTTATTTTGCTACAATAAACTTATAACCTATTGATTATTGTTATTTCAGATACAAGAAAACATAATCATCTATAGGACCAAGCATGTTAATATTCCTTTTAACACATGTCTCATTCTCATTAGACTTCACAACATTTGAACTTTCAAATCATTGCCAAATCTCTCCCAATAAAGATGAAAAGATAATAAAAATAAAAAGTTTCGAAAAGTAAAAGTACGTACAGGGCAGGGGAAGGACTAACCAATTGTTGGAATTAGGGTTTGTTTCCGGAGTTACTTCGCAGGGAGCAGGGCCTGAATTGTGGTCGACTCCGTGACGATGCCGGTGTTACTTCGGGCGGATTATTGAGAGGGCAAGTGCGTTGATAATTGTCGGACTGTGAGAGGCGATCATGGTTTGCGATTGAAGGTGTTTTTGTTCGGTGTTGCGTACCCGTGAATTGGACTTTTGGTGCTCGGGAGCGGTCATGGCGACTGCTGAGGCTCCCAAGTCGCACTCCGCTTGCCGCAACTCCGGAAATCCTTATCACGAGTGTAGTGAGTTTTGCTTTCGGGTCATTGCGGAAGGGCGCACAGCTGGAGGCGTTGCCGCTGATGGTAAGTTTGAGGAGATTTGGAATTCGTTTTCGCCTCTGTCGTCCGCGATTAGGGTTTGAGGTCTAAGCATCGTGCTCTCTAGTTTTGATTTTGTATTTAAGCATGGATTGCACTGGCGTAGCAATAAACCGTGTTCTTTCGAGTTTCCGGCTTTTCATTTACTTGGAAAAGCTACAAGGTTTGTTCTATTTGATGCATGATGGACTATTCAATTGGAACACCATGTATTAGAGTATCTCTTGATGGATAAGCTTGGAAGACCATTTCAATGAGCTTTGGATCTTGATTGAGTGATTATTCGCTTAAAATGTTCTCGTTCCTCATTTTCACAGGTCCTTAGGTTTAAACTAAGTGCACTGTTTAACTAGAAAAAGTCCATTTTTGGTTACGTTTAAATCATGGATGGCACTGAATAGAATGAATGGTGTAAGTTCTTTCGTTTGTCATTATTAGGTTCCGTGCTGCGTTGTGCTGACGGTGTGTGGATTTGCTGTTGCAGTGAGGCAGCCAGATGCCGAATTACCAACATCATTTGGCAAGGAAGCTGAACCTAGGATAATTTTAAGACCTCGAGATGAATCGAAGGACGCGGCCGGTGCTGAGCCAACAGACGCGGAACAGGATACGTCGACTGCAGCTAAAGAAACAGAGGACGTGGCAATCGACCCCGCAGCCTATGACGCAATGACTCCTACTCAGAAGAAGCTCTTTGATTTGCGTTTGAAGCTGGTAAGCTGGGTATTTGATTTAGAAGGTCCTAATCCTCTCACTTTACATGATGTAACTTGAAAAGTTTATAGTGAGATCGATTGTTGTGTCATAAATTATGATGTGTGTGCTCCACACTCTCTGTTTGATTTTAGATTCTGGAATGCGGTACCTTTAGATGAGATTCTGAAACCATTTCCAGTTTCTTTTCCTGCTCGTATTGTATCAGGATTTAGCTACCGTCATGTTTATTTGTATCCTGAAAACATGCTGACATAGTGTTTTTTGCACAGAATATGGCACGAAAGGCGAACCAGCTTGCGATAGTAGCTGAAAAGAAGCGTGAGGATGCTCCTGAAGAGCCTCGGGGCGTTTCTAAGCAAAAGTGGTTTGAAGAGAAGAAGAGGAAAGTGGGGAAGCAGCTGGAAGCCAATGGTCTTGACATGTCCAAGGCTTATATGCTGGACACCCAGGAAGATGCTGAGACAAAGTACAAGAAGTGGGAAAAGAAACCTGCGCCGTTTGGATGGGATGGTAAGCTCTTTGCAGTCTGATCTTATTGCCGCTAGTTTGATCTTAGGCATCTTGCATCACTGAGGGGAACGACATATTGAAATTCTTTTATCAAACTGATTTTTTTTTTGGCAGTGTTCAATCAAAAATCCTTGTATAATGGGTATAAGAAGCGGGCTAAGAACGTCGAAGTAAATCATGAGGAGTACGCCCAGGCACGTGCAACAGATCCTGACTTCCTCCGTGACGGGGCTAGCCTTCAGTATGGAAAGGTATTGAATTACCACTGTATTATCGATCTTTTACGAAATTCATGTTATGGTTGAAACTATTTTAGCAATTTTGTGTAGCACTTTTTGTATTCTGATTAAATGAGTCTCATATGCCATCTTTTTTCTCAAATGAAATGTTTTTACTTCTGACGTTCTTGGCACAGAAAGTGAGATGGCAGATCGAATGTTGGTATTTGTGGAGAGTGTAATACTCATGCTCAATTTCTGCTTCTAATTCTGTGCAGCAAGTTGAGTTACCGGAAGCGAACATTGATAGGATGGTGAAAGAGCTGGAAGATAGAGGGAAGAATCGGAAGGAGTTCAGTCGGCGTCGCAAATTTCATGATGAACGAGATATCGATTCCATCAATGATCGGAATGAGCACTTCAATCGCAAGATCGAAAGAGCATTTGGAAAATACACTGTGGAAATCAAGAACAACTTGGAGCGTGGAACTGCTCTGCCTGACTGATCAAGTAGTGTATAGGAACCCGTTCTCTTTCAACCATCTCTGCTATGTGACGGCGCTGTGCTGCTCTCATGGTCGGAGTTAATGTGAAGCATGATAAGTCATGCTCAACATTTTTGTAAAATGCTTGGCACTTCTGTCTTTTAAATATTCCACATGTCCTTTTTGAAACTCACATCATTATTGACACCTTCCTGGGCGTAGTCATGTGCTGTTAGTTATATCGGGTAATTTTCATTGTTCAAGTTCTGAATTTATTCTGATACAATTCTGCCTTGCTTCACTCTTGATTTTTCCTATTTGCAAATTATTATTTTTGCTGTCTTCTTTTCAGCTATAGCTCTTTGACGATTCTGTTCTGTGGTACAAAGAAACTATCTCGTCTCCACTACTGAAAACCAAGAAGACCAGGTCAGTAAATGTTTGTCATGGGCATCCTTGAATTGTTGCGACCATACTAATCCCATAATTTGTACTTCATTATTCACAAGGGCTCAGCTATTTGCTTGTTGGATCGCCAGTGCATTTGTTGTCCCTTGTGATCGGCAGTTGTCAAGAAGCTACACAGGCAAAGCTATTGTGTCGTCCTCATCTGGACTGTAGGAGCCATGTTCTGACTCGCCCTCCCAGTTCGCAGATGACCTTTCGGTGCTTCTCGATTCATTAGCTTCGACATTGGGTTTGCTTCTGGATGAAGATATTTCATTTGTTTCCAGGCTTAGAGCTTGGTCACTGGACTTCCCCATAGCTGCATTTGTACAGCTTTCTTCTGAGTAAGCGGGTTCCGGATCACCTTCATCTTCTTCTTCATCTTCCTCAAAGCTGTCACCTTGATAGATCGATTCTTCACTACTGGAATGAGTCTCTCCGCATGGACGTGGAGTACGAGGGGTTTCTGACGCTTGTTGAATGTTTGAACTATTGTAGACCAAGCGGGAAGTTTCTTTGCTGAATTGATTTTGATTTTGAGTTGAGCTTGTGTTCGTTGTGGCCTCTATGTGCCTTGGATTGAGGAACGAGGAATGGGATATTTTCTCAAACTCATCTTGCTTTTCAAGTTTCACTAATCGATTGTTCCTTATGGCCAGTGCAAGAGTTGGGTGATTCCTGGGGGTACCCATCCAATCCACGAGCCTGGGACTTTCTTTCGCAGTCTCTGACAGTTCTTGTTTTCTCATTACAATGGAACTTCGTAATGTTTCGAGTCCATACCTGTCATGACCGGGTGACTTAGAGGCTTGTGGGTAGTCGAGATTGGCGTTCTCGTTACCTTTTACTTCCACTTTGTCAGGTGGATCTTGAGCAGAATCTTGCAACAAGTAGACTAACTGGTTCTTACGGTCTTTCTCCCTAGCCTGCTTCTCCTGCTTGTACAGTAGCTCACCTATCTCTGGTAGGCCACTCATTTTCCCACTTGCTGGGACAGCATTTTCATGCATCAAACTTCCCAAATCTTCGTTTTGAGAATTCAGACTGAGGGCCTTCTGGTACAACGGCTCGTCTTCCATTTTGTTTGAGCCTCTCTGTTGTCCGTCCTCGCTAAGGCCCAGACATCTCATAAGTTTGTTAAAATCTTTGTCAGGGTCTTGTGCAGAATCATCGTCACTGATGGAAAGTGTTGAACTACGCCTCGAATCTATTTCTTCACTCTGGATTGAGATAGGGATCAGGGAAGTTAAGTCCATAGCAACTTGGTTAACTTCATTTGTTAGATTCACAGGTTCATGAGCTTCGCATGGCACACGATCACTCGGGACCAACAGATCTGCATCCATTTCTTTTGTTTCATCTTCATGAGTTTCCTGTTTTGTCTTACCCTCCTCAGCAGCTTCACTGGTAATTTCACTGCTGCCGGCATGTTGATTATCTTCGCATTTTAAGGGCTTATTGTCAACACTTTGAACTGACACGCGTATGATATCCGTCTCAGGCTTCATTACCAGTTCATTAAGTTCCTCTGCGGCAGTTTCGTGCTGCTCACCTTCAGATTGTGGGTCCGTTCGAGGACAGCTATTGCTCATCAGCAGTTCATCTTCACTTTGTGTGGTCTCTTCCAACAATTCCATGTCACGTTTCAAACTCGCTAAACATTTACAGGAAGGCGTACTATCTTGGCTCAAACTTTCCTCTGCTTCAGAATTCTCTCTTGTATCTGCCTCCTCTTCTCCCAAATACAGACTCCAAGAATTTCCTGCTCCTTCCTGCACATCCGCATTGTCTTCTTTGGTGTCGCTGTCAATTTCATGCATGGTCAATGATTTTTTATGATTTGCAGTTGCTTCCAGACTCGTTCTCTCCTCCGAAGTCATTTCATTGAGCTGACTATTGGCGTTGCTCTCTTCTGGATCCAATGGGCTTCTTGGATCCTCTTTGCAGTCTGTGTTTCCCATGCTTGATTGGATATTAGTGGTCATGCTAAATTCGTGCACATTGGTTTGAGTTTCCTCTTTCCCATCATTGCTTGTGGCATAATCCTGCTCTTTTGAGACCTCATGCCCCTGAATATCATAACCCTCTCCTGTTGCTTCCATCATCACATGATGCCTTGCGATTGGAAAGGATGAGCGTCCAGAGTCAGAACCCCCATCCTCCCCCATGCTCTCAGAGACCTGTAGATTTTCAAGATCGAAATGTCCGGATTCAGTCTCAAGGAGCGGGTTGAGTCCAATATCGGTCTCGGGGCTCCCAAGGCTCAATTGGTTATCTAGTTCAGAAATGTCTGTTGTACAGAGATTTGGTACTCCTCCCTTGCACTTGATTTCACTCGTACTTATTGCAGTGTCTCTTTGAGCTGTTACAGTCGTTTGAACGCTCTCGAATGATTCCATTCGGTGAGCTTCAAGTGGTTTCATCTCCTCTAGTGAATTCTCCATACCCCGAACACTAGTTGCAGAGGGGCTGTGAATTTGTCGCATGTGATTTTCAGCGGTAATTTCAAGGCTCTGCAAACTGCTAAGTAATTCTTCGCAGTCACGATCTTTTGCCATATTTTCTTCCCTTTGGAAGAGTACCACGCCTTGACTACGCATTCCATCTCTGTGGTTATGATCACCAGAGTGCCCCAGGTTCCACGCGTTTTCTGCATCTCTGGTAATGCTACAAACACTGCTGACAAACTCATTCTGATGGCTTGTGGCAATGCTCTGCACACAAGATAGGAACGGCCAGTTCAGTCACTAGTACATGAAAGGGAATTCCTCAGAAAAGTGTGTAACAGTTCTTACAAAATTACATACAATCCCTAAAATATAGGCCCAAATTGTCCTACTGACTCATAAGTGTAGTTGGTCCATTGGATCCTTGCCTCTGGTAAAATTTGTCATGGAATGTAGGAAGAATCACCAATAAATCAAGGAAGGGACCTTATAATGTTGATGAAAAACGTATTGGATGCAAAATTGTCATTTGCGGGGGACTGCACTAATTAGAACCCAATATTATCTAGGTTTCAATTAAATATAAAAATAACCTCTCAAAAAAACAAAAATAGGCACTCCCATAGTTTCACTTTATAAGTTCACAGCAATGAAGTTCTATAACAGAAAAAATAGAAAAAATTCATCTTTTCAAATAACATTCACAGCGCATTTCCCTCCCAACACGCTTAAAGCAACAAAAGTGGGTGTTCCTATTGTACCTTATTCTTCGATTCTTCATGGCCATTATTCCAGTTGCTAGGTCTTGTCACTATTGGCAGGGGTGTCCTCTTCCAACTAGGAATTTCATCCTCATTGTTACGTTCACCATCCCAGGAGCTTGTATAAATGTCCTCAATGGAGCTGGTAACCATGGCTCCTATTAGCGCTTCAGTTTTGGTGACGGATGCGATACCTCCTTTCACCGTGCTTGTGCCGAATTCCTCCCCTGTTATGGCTTTCCAACCATTCAAGTCACCGCTCTTGGCATCGTCGTTGGTTTTCCAATTGGGCTTCCCATCTGACTCCATAATTGAGCCATCATCATGCATCTCCAAGAGTTGGTGCCCAAAATCTGAAATGCATATATTGGCATAAAATGGAATGTATGGTTGATATTTATTTGAATGCATAGAATACTATTTACACAAAAAATTTAGCCCTTGTAAGCCTACATCTTTGACTTCGAGAATAAGAATCAACAATGCACTCTGCTGAATCTATTTTTAAGATTGGATGATTTCTATCCTCTTATGCCCATGGGGTACAGGACAAACTAAGGTGTATTATAAAGTACGGTCTCTTTAACCTTTTTGATGTTTGCATCACGACTTCCTCCTAACAAACATCAAAAAGGTTGAAGAAGCCAAAACTTTGTTTTCTTATTATTTAGTAATCTCATTTGTGTGATATCTTAATATAGTTTTATTGTAACAAGTCATTTTATATTTGCCCTGGTTTTTTCATGTATAATTTCAAGGTGGTCGGCTATCTTGCCATTAGTAACATAGAAAAGACCCAAACAAGAGTTGCATCAGATTACTAGGTGGCAGCGGTGGGCCTCTAATAATGAATGTTATGGACACAAGAAAAACATGTCAGCGTAGAGGACGAGGTTTTAACCAAGACCTCGTTTACTCATATAGCTAAATGTATTTAATGAAGTGAAAGTTACCCTTGATTTTCTAAGAACCACGGAGAGGAATGTCACCTGAAGAGAGAGGCTTTGAAATTGTGGAAGTCGGGAAATAATTGACTGGAATGCGTGCAAGGTCATGATTCTGAGATAGTTTCTTTGCTGAATTATCTGACAGTACATGTGTCCACAAATCATGTGATTCTCGCCTTGGCTTCTGTTTGAGACAAGAAATAAGATAAAAAAAAAGCTTGGTCAGAATTCAGAATATCAGTGATTGAAATATTATATGTATAGCCTATACAGCTGGTGAACGGTTAAAGGATAGTTGCGGACCACCCTTTCAAGTTCAAGCAGCAGAAGGGAAAACTATTTCTGTTCAGAAAATTTTTAAGTAGCCATATTGAGCAACTTACCTTTCGAAAGGATTCCCATTTCTTTCTAATGATCTCATCCGCACTTGGTCTAGGCTCGAACAAACTGTTGATTTGCTCATGCTTGTCTTGAGAGGCGCAAACTCTTGGAGGGTTCGCACTGTTAACATCAATTTTACCAAAAAGTCAAACCAACAAGTAGCAACAAATCCTTTAGCGACAGTGAGTAAATTAAGACACAACTGGACTTCATGGATGCTGCTGCATAGAGCTCTTGAACATTTCTCTACAGAAAGAGGGTCTAACTTTTTGATAGAATAGCTGAAACAGCGATGCAAGAGCTCATAAAGATCTTGAACAACGTAGAATGGGTCCCGTAGTGAAGCAAGAATATAGGACCTCTAGGCCACTCCTTTGCAAGTCACTTGAACAATCAATCATTACTTAATCTTGAATTCAAGTAGTTTCCAATTGTATAAGAAATATATATTCCTTCAGTGAGTGAGGCGGCCAAGGGAAAAATAAAATAAACCTTCAAGAATATTAATAGATTTTAGTAACAAAATAACATAATTTTGAAAACCTTTGTTTTCTTTCTTGAGGTTGCATGCACATTGGAAGATGAATTCAAGCATACTATCTTTGTAAACAGGCATGCGCTTTGGGTAAGTGAAATCCGCTAGAGATATGCCAAGACAATAAAATTTACGATGAAGGCATGCTTTTTCCTTCCGCTTGTAATTGAACAATTATCAAGGATCAAATATTGAACACACCTGATTGAAGGGACTAAAGTCTTCTTGTGGGACTGCAGTGCACAATGATCCAATCGCTCAGTCTCCAGAGCTGGGAATATTCAAAGCAAACCACCTCGTCAGTCGAAAATTCATACGACAAAGGAATGTTTTCAATAGAGCATACTACGCATATATGACATTTACTTGGAGAATTTGAGCTCCCAATAACATAGTACCTTGAGGTGATTCTCATCTCGAACAAAACCCAGGACCAGGACTATGTTCGACAATCATAGCCATGTGCAATACAATTTAGTTCAAAACATAACCCTCTGCTGTCATCATCAGCACATGTGAGAGGGTACGCACATAGGTTTCCAAATTCATAACCGTCTTCAGCATGCTCACTCTCGACTGGTTATCTAGTACAAAATTTGAAACGCCTGAGAATAGCATACTAGTATTTCTTGTACCTTGTTTAGCCTTTCTTAGGAGCGTGACGGTTTCAAGCAGCTCCCCCTCGGTGGTCTTGTGCTGGTCTTGAAGTATCTCCAAATCATGTATTGCGCGGTCTTTCTCCTCTTGCTACATTCACCACCAATACCAGCTGAAGTGGAAGCGAACTTGAGTACCAATCACACTCTTTTTTGAAGACTGATTATACTCTTGTATAGAAACCAACCAGCATGCGGAATGTTTCGTGTAAGAATTATTAAAAAGGAGTGCGCGGAAGTAGAAAATACAGCTTCCTTCACGAGTTTGTCAAGATGGTCAATCTTCAGAAGGAGTTTCTTGTGCCTAGTTGTCAACTTTTCTATTTCAACTTCCATGAGTTGTAGCTTTGTTTCCTGTTTCCAGTAAAGTTGAACACGAAGCAATCAGAGGCATCCCAAGTTTAATTCAGAAAAAAATCACAATCTTTAAAAAACTCACAGCTAGTGCTAATGTACAGTGGGGTACAGTTCATTTACGAATTTTTCAGTCAGTTTCACTACAAAGTGCAGCAACTCTAGAAAGCTCTAGCGTGCTTAAAAATGAACCGATTTTGAAACAGCAAATTGCGTTGGAATTGCAATGAAGTGCACTTCAACTTCATAACAAGTAAAAAATGAATACTTTAAAACCATACAACAATTTGGGTTCCTTTTATAAACTATCTACCATTTCATAGAGAACTTTGAGAGGATAGTCAAAGATTTTTTGTATTTGGGTGAAGAACAAGCAAGAAATCATACATGCAAATCAAGTGGTATGGGAATAAGTATCTCTATAGCAATTGTGAAGGTTCATTTCTTATATGTATCATTGAATACAAGTTGTAATTTTCACAAATGTTGGCAACACTAGATAGTACATAGTGTAAAGAAAACATCAAACTCTTTGTATAATTTTCAATTACATATGTGTGTTTGTAACGATGATGAAGTAGACTTCAGTGTGATTCCAACGCAATTCGCAATTCAAAATTCCGTTCATTTTTGAGCGCACACGGACCTCTCAAAGTTCTCCTAATCTCAGGAGGATCCAAAAATTCGTAAATGTGAACTGTACCCCACTGTACATGTTCAGCTGGTAGAGAAAGAGTTTCTGTGCAGGAAGTCTAACACGATCAGCAACAGCTATTTGGCAGTCATGTCTAGATTCATTAGAGAAGAAATGCGCTTGACATGACCCCAACAAGACATTCCCATTATTTTATGAACGTTGGGACTATTCCTCTCAACCACTGTTTTTTCTCATAGCATCACTATTTCCTCGATAAACTCATTATTGTTCTCAATAGTGACACCTTTTCACCTTTTCTACTAGTATTACGAATAATAAACTGTAAAAAATTTGACACTAATGTTCATATGAGCTTGTCTTAAGAAATCTACGAGGGACCAAAATATCTCATATCTTTCGAAAACAATCTCAGTGAAAGAGGAGAGCAGAAGAGAGAAGCTGGAACCTTCTTCTGAAGCTCTACATCTTGCTGGTGAATGGTGGCGATGAGGTTCTTGTGCTCTGTGATCCATTCTCCTTGCGGGGCCCGTGTTGCTGCCAGCTCCACCTTCTGCATGAATTACTGAATCATTTGCGAGCGATTTGCACAACACTTTGAGAATGTGTTCAGCAGAGGAGAGTCGATTCATCCTAACTTTCGGAGCAAATGATGATGATGGTACTCGTGACTATCTGGATAAACTATGGATGATAAAAATGTGTTTTCGAAGTCACTCTAATCGACTGTTTACTTCTAAAGTGGAGTTTCTATTTTAGTTTGGGCACTTACGGGTTAAGAATGACACATCAACCAGTTGATATGATAAATAAAATGTCACAATGGCATGTGCAAAGTGAGTTTCTTATCGTTTGATGAACGATTTATATGAGTCAGTTTGACCTTCTGCTGTAATTTACGTTCAAGTGTCTTGCTTTCTTTCTCGCTTGCTTGTCGTTGTAATCGTTCTTGCTCAAGCTCAGACTGCATTTCCCGCAACCGTTCCTCCAAACTGAAATTTACCCCAGCAAACGAAATTAAAAATATTTATGTAAGGTGTGAACTCACATAAGTAAATTTGATATCTTATAAATTTTGAAATTACAACTCTAAGAATTAGGGGATGGGATTGACACATGCTTGTAAGAACTATTCGTCCTTGTTCAGGTATTGTTCAGGTATAAATATAAAAATGTGATGAGGAAAGGAATAGCAGGGTTGTCAGTCAAATTGGACTTTTCTGTGATTTTGGACATCAATCATGGGGATTTGTAGAACGGGGAGTCAATCATGGGGAGACATCTCTCTATTCACTTTATTGGCATTGAAGAAAGCTGTGAATTAAATATTTTTCATAGTGACAACAAAATCTTGCAAGTAGACCATAGGGAGTTCATTGCATGAACGATGGGAAGGACTCTCCACGAATTGAAGCATCATGATCAAAATCTCTCTATGACGTAGTTTTAAAATGCTTGACACAATCTAGTTTTATTGGAAACAACGATGAAAGCTGAAATTTGTCTTTGAAGGCAAAGAAAAACAAACCGTTGGTCTGAAACATTAACCGGTGTCGGAGCTGATGACCTTCGCTGCTTCAATTTCTCCTCCAACGCCGCCTCCAGCTGCAAGTGGTGTAGGGACATACAAATGAACACTCAAATCACTTTATTTTGACATTATGGACTATCTAACACACTGGCACACTAAAATACACTGTAGAACGCACGTTCAAACCATGTCAGAGTGAAAAGTTCCGACCCCAGGTGGTAAGATTAAAGTGGTTTGATTGTATTGCCGGCATTCCGGTTGATGCAAGGGTCAATAAAAAAGCTGAATAAACAGATTTGAGAATAACCTCTCTGGTCGTCTTGACGAGATTGAAGCGCTGGTCTTCCTCTACTCTCAGACGATGGTGAAGCGCTTTTATCAGTTCTTTGTCACTTCTTGATGCAGCGATCTCAATAGCCATGGCTACTTTTTCCTCTTTCATCTGCTCTCGTTCAGCTGGCCATGAGTCAGACATTGTTTACGTGAACACCACTTACTATGATCCAGAGTCCACAACAATCTGATTCTGTACATAAAGAATGATGCCAGCTGACTGGTAATATTTGTCGAAATGGCAGAGTTCAGAGTGCTAAAAATGCAACATTCAAGTGATCAAAACGCAGAAATCAGTACTTTCAAGAGCCTAGTGCTTCGAGAACTAGGATTTTGAAGCGCTTAGATGGTTTTGAGCTGGCCAACTGACACCTTGACATCTAAAACCTAGGATACATAGAGATATGATTTTCATCTGGGCTCAAGTTTTCAGTTGAACAACTCAAAACTGCGCCAGTTTCTCAAAGCACAGCCTTAACTATGCCTGCGAATTTTCTGAAATTCCACCGATCTAAGATCTGGAGTTCTGAGATCGTGGACCATTTCCGTCCAATTTGCAAACAGAATTGGAAATAATACTAAGAAACATTAGACTCATCACCCTCAAACAATAATAGGAATATAATTCATATAGGACATTAGGTCAACTACCTTCGAGTAGAGTTCGATCGTGTTGGAGGCGTTCACAAAGTTCCTTGTACTGATCCTCTAACTCTTTCCTCCTCCTAATATACAATCGAGATTCAAGACATCTTTAGCGTCTATTTCGAAAAAGCTGTAACATTTCCCTCAATCGAGTAATCTATCTATCAATTCAAGTTTGTGGATCTGTGAGTCTGTAAGTCATATTCAGCGCAGAGTTTAAATGAAAGTGGTCAAAATATGAGATTTGTTTGCTAGAGATTGCCTGATTAGGGAAGGGTGTTTCGGACAATTAAAACAATTTCAAACCAATTTTAGCAAAATTTTGAATTCAATCTCAAGAAAAGTTACGCCATAAGTGTTATATCCTGATACTCATACTCCCTACTAAGATTGACGGATGTCACTGCGCACTTCAATCACAACACAAAGCAACATAGAGAATGAATCAAAAAGTCATAGGCATAGAGAAGAGTGAAAGGGAACAAACAAGGCTGCGATTTCATCAGCTTGAGCATAGAGAGTTTTGCGCACGCGCACCACCTCCTCTTCGTTTGCCCTTAGAGACAGCTCTCTCGCGTCCAACTTCTCCTCTCGACGCTCCTGCTTATAACGTCAAACAAACAAAAGCATAGGCAGCATTTGTAAACATCCTACTGAATATCATGCATATCATGCATGCTTGAAAATGAAAGATTGCAGGAAGTTCTTGTATCGAATTACAATGTTTCATTCTTGTAAACATGGTGGTCTAACCTGTGATTCCTTGAATTGTCTAAGCTTGTTCTCACGTTCCCGGAGACTCGTAATCTCAGTTAGTATCTTTTGACGTTGCTCATAAGCTGATGCTTCAATTGCCTGAAGAGTCAGAGTTCATTGACACGAATAAGTCGTGTAATAATATAACACGTAGCCAAACATGTATCAAGGGACACTTACACTCAAGAAGTGACTATATCTAGCATTTTCTGGAAAAAAACAAGACTCCTGAATTTGCTCCTACAAATGCAGTCAGTGACTTGCAGACCTCGCAGCTCTCGCAAGTCACCACAATGAGGCTATAGAATTAGGTCTACAGTCAACCACCGATCTGCAGATTCTTGAGTTCGGAATAACCCCACAAGATGTCAGTGAAAACGAAAATCATGTCACTTGCGTCAATGACTTCGACCTGGACTTGAAAAAGAAAGTGAGTGTAAATGAACCTTCAGGGAGTTCAGGGTGATCTAGAAAGCCAAACCTTTTCTTTGGACAGCATACGCTCCAGAAGAGACTCTTCCCGGGCCTTGATGCGGTCCATACGGGACTTATGAATATCTTCCAACTCTTCTCGATCTCTAGCTAACTGCCTGTGCTCAAAGAGTACACAACACGTGTGAAAATAACGAATTCCCCTTTTACTTCAATGAGAGTCTCAGAATCAGATTCACAGTGTGAGAAACAAATATAATGGAAATGATGTAGATGCAATCGGCTCTGCCATTTTATCAGTTTAAAGATTTCTATGGGCACAGTCAGGCCTCGCAATTCCTGATCCACTAAATTCGGCATAACACAATCCTTCTCGTACTAAACTAACCCCATTTCAGAGTTTTGGAACACAATTCTCAACCACCTCCTTCAGTGGGTCCCTTATAGAGAAGTTAAAGTTCAAGACTTTTGCACTAGAATGGAGTCAATTTGGAAACGTCATTCGAGATTTCAACGCGGAGGCTTGTACATTGAGTCAACATTATGGGCATCAAAATCTTAGGGATCTGGATTTGGAAACATTCCAGAATCACACACCTGAAATTACACACTCTGACAACCTCTAATATAGAGTTTATATTTGGTCGGCTCTACGGTTCAGGGTAGAAAATTTTCACTTAGGCCATGAACGCTGAACCAGTGCAATACTAATCAAATTGATGAAACTTGTACCTGCGGTAACGTGCGGCTTCATCCATTCTAGCAGCATTTATTTCGTAATCTCGAAGACGATTAACCTGATGATCATCTGCGAGCTATCAGAAAAGTAGTTTCATGTTCCAAACAGTTTAGGATAAGATCTGTCTCGTGGTGGTAAGTTGCAATTGGCAACCAGATGGGTTCACGATCAACACCCGGATCCATAGCCATAATCGGAGATACAAAAGAGGATCGCGAACCTGCAATGCCACCTCTGCATTCACTCTGGCATCAAACTCCTGGTGTAGGATGGTAATCTTGTCCTCGAGAGAGCGGTAGGGTAAAGCTCTCTGCGCTTCTTGCTTTCGAATGTACGCATCTTCGACCTCCTTCATTGACCTCTCTGTGCCAGGCAGACGACGGATTTTGTAATATGAATGAGGCTGTCAATCTAGAAAAAGGGATTCAGTGAAACTAAGTTCATTATGATGTCCTCGAGTTGAATACTGGAACTAAGACTGCTTCGAACAGGAGTCCATTGGGGATCTACGAATAGCACAGGTTATATTGTTAACAGGTTCTGCAGTAAAATGAGAGAAATCTTAAGAACTTCTGGACAACATCATAATGAGTATCTTCTTCATGATTCATTCATGATCATAGTGATCATATTGAAGCATCTCTACGTATCATGACGAGATATGCTCATTGTGCCCGTTCCGAAGAAATACCGAGATCTTTAGGACTCGCGCAGGAGGTTCGTGTGGCGAGCTTGCACACGTCGGCTGCTGGTGAAGTCTGCGTCGAAACCTCCGTGATGCAATTGCGCTGGGCCATCCGCTGCAACACAGTCACCAATTGTTGGGCTAGACACTCTCTCTCCTCTCCACTCTGCTCATCCAACATCAACTGTTCCGTCAATAACTTGAAAATAGTCCACTGATTGAGAACAAATAGAAAAAGCATGGAACCCCAAGCTCTCAAAAGTTTGCTGAAACAGCTAACTGAGATTTAGGTGAAAAATGAGCCTTTCTGTGCTATCAATACATAATGACAAGAATCACAAAGGTGCACTGACTATTTTTTCTTCTGGGGAACCAATGTTGAACGCATGGATTGTAGTTTAGGATGATGTGAACATAGGGAATGAAGCATCAGAGGGCCCATTCCACTGCTTTATTCCTTTAAATGATCCTCGGATGTTGATTTTCATAATACTGAACCCAGAGTTGCAATTCATCATCCCAAATAGAACCAAACAGCAATAACCAAAACCATGATTCTGAGGATAGAACGGAGAAAGTGAAGATAGCATGTTACAATCTTGAGATGAATATGCAAAGCAGAGGAAGGATCCAAGTGCAGGAGCTCCAGCATCTCTTCATACGCAAAGGGCCGCCATGAAGTCATTTGACTTTCCGGCATAAAGACAGAAATTGTGAAGGTGAATCCATTGCACTCCAAATAATCCAGAAACAAGCTGTTCAGCAGTCTATCCTTCAAGGAAGGCTGCCCCTGCTTCCGTTTCACCTCTATCGACTCTCCGTTGTGATGCCTCAAATGCTCCAGCAGTCGAGCTCTCAGCTGACCCTGCAAGAACCAGAAGACATGAACATGAAGAGCATGGAAAACGAAACTTGACAACATGCCACATTCTTCAACTTGCTCAAATCACCCTCAAAGTAAGTGCCTTCGTTTGTCTTCTAGGATTGCTTGCATTGACATTGAGGGTGACTGGGGCAAGTGCAAAATCAGACACATAACATTCTTATGTGGTTCATCTAACAACATTTTTAAAAGTGTCAATCCGACATTGACAGAAACCCTTGATTGCCATGATTTTCACTTGCAAGAACATGCCTTGATTTAGTCTTCCAGCTCATTCCGACGCTTCACCGTCTCATGAAGACGAATCAGCTACCCAGTCACGAAATTGAAAAACAGAGCTAAATAAGACATCCGATACCCTACAGCCATTGCTGCTCATATAGATCCCCTCACATCTTGACATAGATCCTCTCACAATTTGAGTTCAAGAATGAAAGCATTCGAACCCAGACAACTACTATAGAAAACTGTAATTACTACAATTACAATGCAGCTCCAGTGAAAAGAGTGGGGGCTAACATTGCTCTAAAATGTTATGAACCAGAAGAACACGAACATTAGAAGTTAAACTTGATAGCATGCCAAACACTCTTCCACATTTTCACAAAGAAATTTGGGAAACAACACACCTTCATGGAGTCGAGGACGCCAGTAGAGCGCAGAGAAGAGTAAAGCTGTCTGCGCAGATCTTCTTTCGAGAATTCTTCGGCAGGCTTCTCCACCTCCATTTCTAAAACCACCCTCTCTCTCTACAAACAAAAACCACATGCGCATTATAAAGAAAACTCCATCAGTTACGAATCTCAAACAGTTCCAACAATTTCTGCCGTGATCTCAGTAGATCTCAATGCCAATGAACAAATTCTGAACCCCACGCAAGCATTCAACAAAACCCTAGAGTATCACATCTTGCCCTTGTCTGAAATCCCATAGAAACACGTCAATGTGAAAAGAGATATGTTGTTGTATCCCAACGGACTCCTAGATTCGTATTCGTAGGGGTACGTTGAATGTACTTACAACTGGGCGGGAATGGTAGTAAGTTAGAACCAGTGCTCTCTCTCTCATTTAGCAGTTCGAGCTTCGGTGCCACCTCTCTCTTGCGCTCAGTGCCATCGATTCTCTGCCCAAATTGTGTCCGAATTGCTGTAACGTTTTGTTGTTTGTAGCGAATTTGCAAAGATGTCGGATATGGAGGAGGAGGAGGAGGAGGTTTGTGAGGAGAGCACTTTGGCGGAGTATATGGAACGAGTGGAGGAAGAGGAGCTGGTGCGTTCTTCTGCTTCCCCCTTCTTACACATGATTACAATCGCTCAACTGTTTCGTCATTTTCTTTCGTTTTCGTTTTCGATGCTTTTTGTGGTTTTGAGAGCCGTGGTGAGTGAGCTTTGGTGCCATGTCGTTTTCTAGTAATGTAGTGGTGATGTTGTTGAAGCATAGTTTGCTGAGGTGAAGGATCGAGAAGTGTTCTTTCGTATGTTGAGACTCGTTGGAAGGTAGGGTTTCAGGTTCTTCGACAATAATGGGTTTCAGACTTTCAATGCAGAATGCGGATGTCCCGATGCCGATCTGTGTTCAATGTTGAAATTGTTTTCCATCTCTCTGTCTCTGTATTGTTGCCAGTTTCACTTTGCTTGAATTGGAAGTCCTCTTGATAATCACTGTTGAACACTGTTACCACCACTTGCTGTCAAAGTGTCTTTGTAAGTGGATGTGGTGACCATTCATTAGGTCATCCTAATTCTCTTTCAGTGTCTGAAACCCGCTAATGCACAAGGATATTACTGTGGGACATCCCCGGGGCTATCGATTCTTCTTTTTCTTTCTTTGGCTTGGTTAGGGATGTTCACGAGTTGCTGCATTGTGAGTTAGTCATGAGGAGATTTTGCATATCTTTTCATGTTTGATCAATCTGTCTGAGTTATCGCCATGACGAGTGTGTTTAGTATGAGAAGTAGGGTACACGTGCCATTGACCTCTTGCCATTGACCTCTTGCCATTAACTGTTTTTTACTTAAATCACATTGTAAGAAAGTCGACTCCCTTCTTGCGCACTGTATTCACATAATAAGTCGTTGTAGAATTGCATGAAACTTTCTTGTATGAAAACGTTACTCTTTAGGCAAGTTTGTGTGGTGGATGTGTTGTGAAGAGGAGTCACTTGTTTCTAATGAAAGTTTGGAGATACATCATGAATACATGATTCTTGAACCGTTTTTTCCTGAGGAAGGTTTAAGACTTAATCATCAATAGTCGTTGGAAGTTTCCAATCATTTAACATAATTCTGAATTCGTTGAGGCACTTGACACTTGGGGTGTGCAATTAATAGCATGTGTACTGTGATCGGCCATTGAAGAATTTAGTAGAAGCGTTGCTCTTGAGTGGAGGGTAAATACTTATAAACGTTTTGACTCTTATAGAAATTGGACTTGAAATTGAGTACTCATCTGGCATAATCCAGAATCCTCATGCAATTTTCCACTGCAGTATGCACGTTTCTTGTAACTAAATTTGAGGACGAGTGCTGGTTTTTAATTTGCAGGAAGCGGACCTGATTCTAGGAGGAGACGAAGGCAAAGAGTGCACTTACAAACAGGGATACATGAAGCGTCAGGCTGTGTTTTCGTGCCTCACTTGTGTGCCCAGCGGCGGTGCAGGTTTCTGCACGGCGTGCTCCTTAACTTGCCATGATGGACACGATGTAAGTTTCTTTTCAAATCAGTTGTATATGCAATGCAATCTTTAGACAAATTTGAAAGAATTTTCCTACATGTGAATAACAATGATGAAACTGTCTTGGTGAATATCATAATGACATTGATCTTCGACAATCGAGGAGTGTCAATTAGGTAACTGAAATTAGTTACTATTTGCCCACACTTCGCAAGTTGTGTCGATCGGCAAACTGGTGCTAACTTCTGCAATGAATTTAGATTCATTTCCAGATTAACTTTATTCCTCAATTAATTGTGCAAATACCATTAGCTTGAAGTGCTAATCTGCCTGCACCATCTATATAGCAACAATTAGCTAGCTTGAAAGTCTAACTCCCATTAGGTACCTTGCGAGTTTGGGGATGCAATAGTGTTGGGATGCAATATGCTAAGTTAATGTCCTACAAGCTATTGGGCAAAGTTAGTTAAATGGCGCTAGTTGGTTGGTGCAGGTGGGGCCTTGTCCACAGTTGAGGCTGATGTGGTAATACATGTGGGTTGATGCTAGTTTGTGGAGTGACAGGTCTGTATGAACCCTAATCGACTAAATTTTCTCTGCAGGTAGTGGAGCTTTGGACCAGAAGGCATTTCCGCTGTGATTGTGGAAACTCCAAGTTTGGCCAAAGCATCTGCAAGCTGCAGGCGGACAAAGAGATTGAAAATGCTGAGAATATGTACAACCAGAATTACAAGGGTTTGTATTGTACATGTCACCGTGTCTATCCAGATCCGCAAGGGGAAGCCTTCGGCGAGATGCTGCAATGTTGCATTTGCGAGGATTGGTTTCATGAGCTTCATCTTGAAATTCCGTCTTCTCTTCAGGTCCGCTTGCCGATGCTTCTTTCTTTTGGGTATTTTGGAGCCAGCACAGGTTGAAGCAACAAGAAATAATTTATATTGATTGGTAAATGTTTGAGTTTTCAGTTGTTTTACCTTTGTTTTGTTCAATTCAAACCTTACTTTCAGTCCTAATTATCAGGAATGAACATGAGGAGGTGGGTCCCATTTGGCATGCTAAAAACATTTGAGATGCGAAGGACTCAAGCTACCTTGAGGGGAATTGGACACTCGTTACTTCAAATGTGTAATCATGTGTCATATTTGCAATGGGTTGTTTTAACCTTGTTATCTCATCCCTAGTTGCACATGATGTTCGTTCAAATTTTCACTATGTCATGTGAAAGTTGTTGCTTCGAATTGTGCAATGTGAAGTGACCTTAAGTTCATGGATATCAAGTGAGCATGTAAACTGAGAATAATAGTAGAAGATACATTGTGAAATGGTTAACACATATTCAAACAACCGAAGATTTTATTCACCAAATCACGTCAGCTGCTACTTACTTGACCAAGTTTTCATCTTTGTTGCAGTTTCCAAGAGATGAAGACGGTGAACCTATCTTTGATGAGCTCATATGCACGTCTTGTGTGCCCTTATGCTCGTTTCTGTCCAAGATGCCAGATGTTGTGATACCTCCCTCAGCAGTACCGGATGAATTCGCAGATCCTGTGGAGGATGTTGAACCAGCAGGTATTATTGTTCCCATCTTCTTTATTGATAGCTGCCTAATGTTCAGATCAAAAACTAGCCTAAGCTTGACTACAGTGAGTTTCAGAACTGGATGAAACAAAACTTGGTTTTGATCATTACTCGCTGAAATTCTCAAAACCATTAAAAATTCAGTAATTGCCGTTAACCTGCTAGGCAAATCACTTTTTACGAAGAGCTCACGCCCTCTGAAATTCTCTCTTGAATGCATCCATTTGGAGATGCACTAGACTGCTCTGTCTTATCTGGATTGGGCAAGCACAGTGATGTAAGAGTTTCTTCTCTGTTACTTCTAATCAATCCACCGCACGTATTTCACCAGTTTTTCATTCACGAGATCATCCAGTCATGAAACCCACTCGCAGTAATTTCCTTTCACCAACTCATTATGTGCACATCTTGAAAGTGATCTCTGAATCACCATCATCATGTGTGCTTTGATTACAGGTATCGAGAATGGAAAGCATGACCCTTTGGAATCTACCACAGTATCAAAAACGGATGATGCACAGGGCAATGGGATTGCGAGTGTTCACCAAGGAGACTCTGCTGTGTGTGAGCAATTAAATGAAGCAAAAGATGATTGCCTGGCTAAATTGCAAGTGAATGGGTCAGTAAATGATGTAAACATTACTCTTGAAGTTGCAAACGAGGATGCCGCCAATGGTTATTCTTGTGAACTGGAAAAAGGGAATACAACTGCAATTATACGTCCGGGAGAGCCGGTCTTTCTGGTGAAGAGTTGGCGGTCTCAACTTTGCCGTTGTCCTAGCTGCTTGAGGATGTACGAGGAAAGGGGGCTTGGCTTCCTATTGGACTCAGATGATACGTTGCAGGTATTTTGCCTCAGTACATTTCTCCGATGGCTATATGGGTCGCTCAGTCTAATTCTTCTTGTTTGGGTTGAAGTAACCATCGGTAATCTTGGCATAATCTTCTTCGTAACCCCCGATGTGTCCAAACTAACAGTAGAAAGTCCAATAGGAAATTGGTAGTTCGTCGTAGTACTCCAAATTATATTGTTACTGTTCAAAACTGTAGGCATGATTTTTTCTTTCCATCGGTTCTTTCATGATTCCTTCCTTGAAGCTTCCTAATCGATTTATTTCAATTAGGATATGGAAGTGGCCACTTCTGGCCATTTGGACACTTCCGGGTAAATATGAGTGGCTCATTACATGCCAGATCCAAATTTTGTTACCTTGAGAAAATTTGACTTCGGTATAAAGTTTTTACCTGCTAATATGCAGGTGTACGAAGCCTCAGCAAAACGGAAAAGAGAAGAGTCCCGTACGGAAGTTGATGGAGCAGATCTGATGAAGGGTTTGGGTCATGTGCAACAAATAGAGCTACTGCATGGTTTCAACGACATGACATCTCAATTAAAGACCTTTTTGGTAATTTTCTCTTTCCATTCTTTTTGCGAAGATCATATGGTTAATTATCAATAGCTTCTGTGCATACCGGTAATAGTTTGTTTATCTAGCTGACCCCGAGTATGTCGACTAATCATGAACATCTCTTACCGAACAGGCACCATTCGGTGAAACTGGAACAACTGTTACCAGTGCGGATATTCACGGCTTCTTTGCGACTCTCAATCAGAAAAAGAGACGCCTGAACTGAGACTTGTAGGTTTCTGATATGATTTCAACTGCACGTTTCACCCTCGGACCAGTTGAACAGGCAATTCAATGCGAGAGGTCTCCTTTACAAGTTCTATGACTCCTTTACATGATCGTTTAAGGATCCTCGAAGGTGAGAATTCACAGTGGTAACTCCCAATGTTAACTCCCAATGAAGGGAGCAACAATGAAGGGCATGTGGTTTAGTTTTTTCGTCTCGCTGCGACTTACAAGTCACGTGTCGGACCTTATAACTGCTTGCCTAGCCAGCAATTCTGCATTTTCTTGTACATGATGATGGACCAAACTGAACTGTAGTGTCTATATTCTGAAAATTAGCTACAAACAGGAACTAATCAGAGTGAGAAGCACTTCCTGTAAGCTACATGCTGCGGCTGATTCTAGGAGATGCTCGTGCCTGGCACTCAAGATGTAGGTCATCAGCATGAACCTTAAACCTTTCAGTTGTATGCGGATTAAATCTATATCTGAATGATGGATGACGCTCTTTGTAGATATTTGTCCATCAAATGGCTATAGAATATGAGAGTGTGAGCCTGTCCTTGCGCAGGTTGGTGCCTGTGGGCTGGCTTTTAGCTTTTTTAACTCTACCTTACTATTACAAGACTATTGAGTTGGATATGTGATTGCTTCTATTGTTCTCCAAACTTTGGTATGGTATAAAAAGTGATTATGGAATATCCGTAAAAAAAAAAAGGTAATTATATAATTGTTTTCCAAAATTTTACAAAGGGCTTGGTACATTGAGGAAAGAAGAATTACACTGCCCAATTTCATAATCTTGCAAATCTCAGAGCATAATCACAGTTGGTACACCCAGAAAGGTAAGTATATCCAAAATCAACCAAATAAGAAAATTTGTCACTGTATACCCAACCTGTATTTTACATGTACTGATACTAAATGTACAGCAATAGTACAAATAATTGGTTTTGCTTGCATGGTTGAATTGGGGGATATTTACCTCATGATGTTTTTCTTTTCTTCTTTCCTTTGTATCACTCAATACCTAAGTATATATAACCTTGAAACTATGGATTGGTTGTTGTGGAAATCATCTCTTCAATATTACATATCTTTTGCTTGCATAGTTGATTGGAGGGATATTTATAAAGTTCCTTCTTTTGTTCTTTTCTTTTTACTACCTTTGTTTTTGAAAAAGATTCATGTTTCCTTTATGTTATACAAAGGAAACAAGGGTCCTTTTCAAAAAGAGAGGTAATATCTAATAGTGCTTGAATATATATGTAATAATACCTTGAAACAATGAATTGGTCCCCATAGAAATTGTTTGTGTTGATACCATGAATCATTTACTTAAGAAAATCCAAAACACTCATTGGAGGTCAACCTATTGTGCAAGACCTCCCCTTTTTGCACAAAATTTCAAGGATGAACTTCTGTCTCAAATAGAAGGATTCTCTGTCATCCAAACAGCCACTTTTCGGCCTCCACGTCCTCACAGGCTCAATGAAAATGGTGTTTGGACTGATGAAGTGATGATGTTGTTCTTCTGGTCCAAATTCACTGAATGGATAGAGACCCCACCTGCTGGATATTGTTGGCAGCCAAGTGCAGGCAGTCTGAGTTGGAATTTCCAGCCAAAGGCAAACGACTGACCAGTGGAGCCCCATCTCTCCCTCAGCAGGACGGACTGCTCGCCACCCCACATTCGCAACCTGCGTTGCTCACCTCATAAACTGGCAACCTCCATCGCTGCTGCAGCTCTCGATTAGCTGCAGCGAGCTTGCTCTCATCTCCTCGGAGCGTGCTGCTTGCATGTCCTGACTTTCCGACTTGTTGAATTGCTGAATTGCTGATTGAATTGCAAGGCAGTTAGCTATGGAGTACTATCCTGGTCCAGGGCGCAACCACCTATTTGTTCCAGGTCCGACCAATGTGCCGGAGCCCGTCTTGCGGGCTATGAACCGCAGCAACGAGGATCACCGCTCGCCTGCGTTTCCCAAGCTTTCCAAATCCGTCATAGACGACGTCAAGCAGATCTTCCGCACCACCACGGCCACCTCCTTCATCTTCCCCACCACAGGTACGAACGACTCAATGAATTCCTTGCTTGGTAGCCTCACTGCTGGATTCTTAGCGTGTCCTCACAAATTGGGTTGATTCTGTGTGCAAATTGTGATTTGTGGCTACAATTTGAGGAAAGGCAGGGTCTTTTCCTCAAATCTTTAGCCTTTGGTCTTTAATTCCTGTGTGGTGTCGTACCGAATTCTGGGTTGATTGGAGCGTGAGCTGCGTGTTGCCGGTTTGTTTTCAATTCTGGGCCTTGCTGCTGTGATTGAGTTTTGGGCGGAGCTCTGTGTGTGGGGTGGGGATGGGGGTGGGGGTGGGGGGTCATTGAAATTTTTGTTGTGGAGGCAATTTCGTTTCGTTTGTATGGGTGATTAGTAGTTGAAGTGGGGAAAAGGAAGGAGCGTTAGGAAGAACTTTGAGGGTGTCCATGCATTGGGGTGTTCATGCTGTTCCGGGGGAGTGCTCTCTGTGTCGATTCAGTGCACATTTAGTGATTCATGACTGGAATTCGAGATTGTGAGCTGCACTCGGGTGTGAATGCACGCTTGGTTTCGTAGATCGATCGATCTGTGATTTGTTTTGGATTCAGGCTAATGGATTCAGGCTAACTAGAATTGAGGCCAATTGCAATATTTTTTTGCTACTGTTTACTCGCAGAATTTTGCAATGATTCTCTACCGGTAATCTGCAATTTCCTTGTAGTGGTTCCGTAATACTCATGTTTTCTATTGTTTTGTGATGGTTTTCTGGGTTATGTTGCTCTCCTACTCTCGACTCTGTTGCGGTGATTGACTCTTGGGCAGAGTTCTGTCGGAGTTTCATACCCGAAATCGCGCCATTTGGTTCATTAGCCCCGAAAGGACCAAAAGGACGAAGGCGGGTCACATATTTGTGGTACCAGTTCTGAGTAGGTCATATGGGAACTTTGTTAGGTTCAATATCCGTTCTTTTTTGACGAAGTGCGTGCAATGTCTTCCACTGATGCTGGTGATATAAAGAATTGCCACGTATGGATTATATCTTTTACAATATGTCCAATTTTTGAATTGACACTTCCCAAATCACGAATCCTTGGTCCTTCAAGCGTTAGTACTCCTGATTGGTAGGTGAAGCTGGGAAAGCGAAGCCGCCATAGAAACCAATTCTGAGGGTATGCGTCGATTAGGGTGTGATTAGTTTGATATTGAGACTGGTAATTAAGAGACTCCATTAGCCTTACAATACATCTGAGACTCCATTGACCATACATGTGAACTTCGATTTGTGCTTAATGCAAAAACACTTAATCTATTGACATTTAATTTCTGCAATTGATTTTTAGCTTATCACAGAATAAATGTGCGATATTTTAGATTGCACAAATTCCTAGATTGCTGTAGGGAAAGGCGCAAACTTCACCTGTATGATGAATGGGATCCATTGCTGTATGGTGAATGGAGACTTTACATTATATTACAAAGCATTTGCATATTAGTGTTGTTGACGCGATGTTTTTGTTTGTTGCATTGCAGGCACGGGAGCATGGGAGAGTGCTTTGACGAACACCTTGTCTCCCGGGGACAAGATCATCTCCTTCCTGCTGGGCCAATTCAGCCTCCTCTGGATCGACCAGATGCAGCGCTACAACTTCGACGTGGACGTGATCGAGTGTGAGTGGGGTGATGGAGCTGACTTGGAGCTCCTGAAGAAGAAGCTGCAGGCGGATAGATCCCACTCTGTGAAAGCCATCTGTGTGGTGCACAACGAAACCTCCACGGGAGTCACCAACGACATCGGCGCTGTACGCCGTGTTCTCGGTAAAAAATATTTCCTTAACCAGAGTTACAGAGGAAACTTGACCCAATATCACCTAATATCACCCAGGATTGGTTTAACCTTGTCAAAGGACTGAGAAGCCCAATTTGGGGCTCATAATTTTTCAGCAATTTTGAGTAGGTCAGATGCGGACTTGCCTCTGTCTAACCTTTTATATTCTTTGACAGAACGTACAGTTTTTTTCACTCATCTCTTGGGTACATAATTCGGCCCTATCTGGATTATCCATATCACAATATGATCAATCAAATAGATCATTTGAAAACCATGAATCGTGGTTCTTAATTTCGTGAGAGGTGATGGAGCTCATATTTTTTTTTAGCACTTCTGAGTAGCTCGTATGGGGACTTTCTTTTGTCCAACTTTCTTTTAAATTTTTTTGACAAACAGGTACAACGTTCTTCATTCCTTAAATACATAATTTGTCCCCTTCTTAATTACATATTTCACAGTATGATCAAATCAAACTGGTCCTTTGAAAACTATGGATCTTAATTTCTTTAGAGGTAATTGTGATTGTCCCCAGATGAGGCGAAGCACCCGGCCTTGCTCCTCGTGGACGGCGTGTCCTCCATCGGCGCCATTGATTTCCGAATGGACGACTGGAAGGTGGACGTGGCTCTCACGGGTTCCCAGAAAGCGCTGTCCCTCCCCACTGGTCTTGGCATTGTGTGCGCCAGTCCTAAAGCGCTGGAAGCTGCCAAGCATTCCAAGTCCACCCGCGTCTTCTTCGACTGGGGAGACTACATCAAGTTCTACAAGGCAGGGACGTACTGGCCTTATACTCCGTCCAGCCAGATGCTGTATGGACTGCGCGCTGCTCTGGATATGATCCTCGTGGAGGAGGGGCTAGATAATGTCATTGCCAGACACTGTCGTCTAGCCGAAGCCACTAGGTAACAAACGATCTCAATTCAACACTGTATAATTGACCTCTAAAGAATATCAATGGTACAGAACCTCTGTCACAAAGCTAACAGAGATTGTGCTTCATGGATTTGCTTGACAGGGCAAGTGTAACTTAGAGGGTTGCATTGAGGATGCTCTGATTCATTGCTGCAAGGATTGTTGATGTGGGTTACAATCTGGGAGAAACTTTTCCATAGTGGGTGTCAGAACTCATTTAACTTAACACCGTGATCTCCTGAAACGGACTGACTGCTTGGTGTCCGGAATCAATAACTACTATTGCTTAGTTTTAATGTGTGACAAGTGTGCTACTATTGATGACAGTGTGCAAATGTGAAGAACAGTGTAGAATGTTATTTTTTTAGGGTCATATTAAAGCGAATTAAGATTATTTTGATAGGGATCCACCCATGCTCCGTGCTCCATTCATTGGTGAACGGAATGTTTGGGTGATGTAGTTAGATTCTTGATTCAAAGCACCTTAATTTTGTGTTTACAATCGCTCTAATGTTTCATTGCCACTTTGTATGAATGGGAAGTCCATAGGCTACTAGTGAGATCTGACACCCTCTACTAGCTAGTTACCTTTGTAATTTGTGGCTGTGAGTGAGTGCTCGAAAGAAACTGCATTTTCACAGATCAGGCTTGCTCATTTGTGGCTTTTGGCAGGCAAGCTGTGAGAGCCTGGGGTCTGTCGTTGTGTACAAAGCAGCCTCAGTGGAAAAGTGACACCGTCACTGCAGTGGTGGTGCCTTCGTGGATCGACAGTGGTGACGTTGTGAAGATTGCTTACAAGAAGTACAACCTGAGCCTTGGAGTCGGACTTAACAAAATCGCAGGGAAAGTCTTCCGTATTGGACACCTCGGGAATGTGAACGAGGTTTGGCCCTGCAAAATCATGTCCTCTCTGAATCTCTTCCTTCATTGCCTGTACAGATGTTGTCTATCTCGCCCTTCCTAGTGCTTACTATTTGACTGGAGGGCTTCATTCTTTTAATTATCATGGAATATGGTTCGCTGTAAATTAGATTGTTGCAGAAACTTTTAGACAACATCACACAGTAGGTCTTCCCATGATTTATGAGGAAGTCTCCTTATGTTCATGGTAATCGTACGAGATCTCCCCAAGAGACATAGTGAGGCTTCCAGAAGGTTAGTGGAATTATTGAAAGCCCTCATGAATCATAGGGAATATTCTACTTCCCATGTTGCGTGAACAGTCTACACTCAAGCCTCCTTAATCTTACCACCTGAGATCCCGACTTTTTCACTGTTAACATAGTTTAAATATGACATGCGTGACAGTTTGAATGCGTGACAGTGTTTGAATGCGTGACAGTGTGTGAATGCTGGTGTAGCAAGTGTGCAGGATGTTCTGTACTAATATTTGAGAGAAGATCATAATGAAGTTTGAGTGTGATTGTTTATTTTGCGAAAATTCATTACTGAACATGACTTGGGTCCATGTGCAGCTGCAATTGCTGGGTGCTTTGGCGGGCGTGGAGTTATGCTTGATGGAGGTCGGGTACCCAGTCACCCTCGGAAGTGGTGTGGCTGCGGCTCAAGCTCACCTCGCAAAGAAGACCCCGTTGATCAAGTCTCGCATCTAAGTTAAGCAGCAGCAATAGCCAGCAACAGCAACTCCTCTCACAGTGCAGAAGCCCTCCAGACTCCAGATTCCTGTTTTAGGGCTTAGGGTTTAGGGTGGCCATATTCTAGGAACCCTGCAAGGTCTTCGGAGGTTGGGTTTGCGATGTGTAAAATGTACGAATAGTTGTTGCCACCAGATTACTGATGTTCTACTTATCGTCTTGGTGCGTCCCATTTGTATAAAAGACCGAGTCTAATCCTTGAAGACGTAGCCCCCAAGCTTGTTGCAACTTTCGGTTAGTTATGTTAACTGAACCCTCCACATCTGAGGAAATGCAAAGCCTGATTAATATATGGTTCCTTCTTTGAATTTCTTGCTGATCAGATGTAGTGGAGCATAACATTCTTAACCAGCAGTATCCCGGCTCCTCCAGTATCCCAGGAAGGAAGGGATATCCCTCTTCTGCGATGCCTGGCTGGGTGGGACTTTCTTCTCAATGTGACTTTGTTCCGTTGCCCTTCCTTTTGTCAGGCAGACCTCTTTCTTGGCAGCTCTCTCCCTGAGGGCCAAGGAAGGCCAAGGGACCCCAGAGGCGGGTTAAGAATGTTGTAAGACCTTCTTGCTAAGCTTATGTTAACCCTGCAACGACGACGCGGACGTTTACAGTCCAATTACTGACTTTGCAAGCAAAGACATTTTCAGTTGTTTCTCATCCTGAAAGAATTTCGGAGGAAGGAGGGTCACTCATGCGCCAGAATGTACTTTCGAATTTCACCTCGTTGAAAGCTTTGGTTTTTTCTGGAGTGAAAGATTCTAATAAAACGGGACACGGCTACTTCAGCGCGGATGTAGGTCACCCTACGCAAGCAATAAAATTTGTGTGAGGGTTGATTTTCAGATTCATTTCGTTTCGTTTCAAACTGCAGGACCAAGAATCTGCAAAATTTTACTGTTTTCAAAGAAGGGAAGTTAGCAATTGCCGCAAAACAGCATTGGAACTAAGCCCCCATATGTGGAATGTAAATTCATGCTATGCTAAATTCAAGCTCATCTTCCTCCAAATTCTTGTGTACGACACAATTGCTCATGGAACTTTGATTTGATGCTGGACAGGATGAAAATGTAGCAACGCCCATGATTCAAACTGCTATATTTCAGTACCTGCCAAAACTCATATTTGCATTCCACCAGCGGAGATTTTGATTAATGTGTGGTCATCTTGCCAAATCGCATTCTCATCTCATGAATTCAGCAGCACAGGGGTGAAACTTTGGAAAGCGAGATGAAAACTTCTCACACAAAATGTTGTTCACGCCCACTCTTCACCTCCGGAGGAGAATAATCCCCATTTTCAATCTTCAAAGAATGGACCCTCCACAGGGAGAGAGTCCCATGTCCCCACTCTCTGAAGATTGAGAATGGGGAGAAGGAGTGACAATCCCTAGTGTGTAAGTGTGAAATTGGATTGGATTGTTGGTCAGCTTAAACAATTCAGCACTGGCAGGGCAGGTGTAGGAGGGGCCTGTCTCTCTTTAGCAGATGATCTTCAATCTCTGCATTCATTTCAATAGCAAAGAAAAAAAAATTGAGCAATGCTCTTAACCCTTAAGCAACAATGTAACCATTTTTTCAACCAATGAATGACAAAGAATCCCTCCATGCAGGATGGAAGTGCAACTATTCATCTTCCAAAATTTGTGTGAAAAGAGAAGTCTTCTATAGTAGTTTGACTTCCAATGAGTGCTATTGAATTTATTTTTTTAAATCAATCATTCACACAGTACCAAAATTAATGATTTCCACTGCCACCAGTCTGTCCTTCAAGGCTTAAATTAGTGTAACACTATCTACATTATAGTGATTGTGTTTGGCCAAAAATGGAGGATAAGACATGCCTTGGCATGTACAATGGTTAAGGTGTTGTATGGATAGTATTGAAGGAAAAAACCACAAATCAAGTGAGAACCTAGAAAACACTGTAGTGACATTACAAACCACATGTTGAATCCATATGACCAAGGAAATGTAGACTCCACATAATATTGTTTACCAATGAGGCAGCTTCTGTTTTGCATCCTTCAAAAGGGGATTTCTACAGTAAATATAATTGCCTTACTGATGGCTCCTCAAGCAACCCCAATCCTTGAGTTAACTGATAATTCCTCACAAGCATGGAGGGAGGCATAAGTTAATGTCTTTCCAATGCAGGAGAACCTTTGTCTGGTTATACAATGTTATGGCACCTCCATGCACTCCACCTCCACATCATCACACATCTTAGCCCTGAAAGGATGGGCTAGCCACTGGGGACATTAGCCTTTTGGATATCTTGTAAATCATTTGCTTGAAAAAATCCAAGAGCACTTTTGGGAGGTCAAACTACTTGTAAAGACTTCACTTTTTCACACAAAATTGTAAGGATAAACATATGCATTTTTGTCTTACATAGAAGGATTCTTTGTCATCTACTTGACACTTAGTGTGTCCAATATTGTTACAAAGTTAATCCTAAAAGGATAAGGCCCCCTATAACTAAGTTAGTCACCAAAATACTCCAATTATTGGACCAATACATGCATTCTTTGTTTCTACACCCATTGGACCTTTTACATTGGCAGTGTCCTCAAACAATTATAATTAGGTCATTGTGCAACAAGGTAGTGTGATCCAATGTAGTCAAGTTGAACAACTGGACCAACAATATATAATCAAAACAATAGAATCAAGATTCAAATATTGTGGTTAACCTAAAAAATATTCTCATCTGACTCTTAATTTGTAGTTTTTACATATGTATTATAAACAACAATTTGAAATTGTCTTCACATTTGTATAATTAGAACTTGTTGTTAGCAATATTTGAAAATGTAATTGGACCTTAGAGCTGAAAATCCCTTCAATAATTATTTACATCCAAAGATTAGAATTTGTTTCAATGGTTATGCAATTTTTAAAAATTTAATATGATTAGTTTATAAAAAATCAAAAACAAAATTTATTAGAGTTTATCTATTGAGATCATTTTTTGAACTATAACAAACATACTTTGAACTTGACAAACTTCCAATATATTGCTTATAGAATTTAGGTAAAAAAATTGATGGGGACATACACTTTTCAAGTATTACTTGATTACTACAAGAACCAAGAACTACCAGTTTAGAATGGAAAAGAAGGTGGTTTAACTGAAAAAATAGTCAACATAGCTATATTTTTAAATAAAACAATAAAAGTTCCTTTTTATAACAAATTATTTGTTCTCAAACTATTTGTTGCTTGTGCATATATAACACTAACATGGCCATCAAAATATCTAATTTTAAAAAAATGAATCTAGTTCTTTTTTAGATGATGAATTGGTATTTTTGGATAAAAGTCTTTTATCAAGTCTTATCTAAATTAATAGTGATTAAAAAAATAACTAAAATCAAGAGAATTGTGTAAAAATATCAAAAATTACATCACAATAAACTTAGTTAGTTGTTGCCTCTTGGTTAGAATATGAATTTATGGATGGTTCATCCTCAACAAGCCAAGGTTTTGCATATTCTCAAATTTTCTATTCTAGAAATAATTTCTTAAAAATAAAGATTATTTTTTCAATGAAATAACTAAGTAATAGATACCCTATGTCCCCATGTTGATTAATTAAAATTGAAGGCATGTAATAATTTGAAACGTTTGATGAATAATAATCAACTTGTCCAAAAAATGCAAGAGCAATTAACAACTTAGATTCAATTAAAGATTAAGATAACTTGCATTTGTACAACCACCCTAAAACTAAAAGTTATGTATACTTGAAGGCAATTGTAAATCACATTCTTTTAATTATGTATATGGAAATTTTCAAAGTTTGATTAATCCTAAATTACTAAACTAAATGTTCATCGAATAATAATATTTAAGTGTTTTATATAGTCTTTATAATTAATATAACTAAACATTTATTAGTATTGTATACCAATTACAAAGTGATTTCAATTTTTATAATTACACCTAATTCAAGTACAATCACAGAATACATGTAATAGTTATAAGTGAAATTGTATCATCCAAAACTTCAAAGATTTTTTTGAAAATTACGTTGTTGTTTTAAGATTGTTTCATTTTAAAAATAAACTTAGATAAAATCAAATGTAGTTCATTGAATTATATATGCAATTGTTACATTAAAGAAGTCCAAATTAATTTTTTTGTATCTTATTTTCAAGGTCTTCATTTTAGGCATTGTGTAATGAACATGTTTAGGCTTATTGGATATGCTTTGGGGATTACACTTCGGTGCAATGGTTTTATCTTATGAGTTGAAGTTTAGTGATAGATGATTTAACCTAATACAAGCGTGATATTATATCCTAATTCTTGGTTGAAATAGTGGTAGTCAAAACCACCTAATACATGTCTTTTTGCTTAAACAACAAACTTATTTTACTTTCAAGTCTTTGCAACTCTAACCTCTTGTCTACCACCTCACTCCTATACAACAAATTTGCTTGGATGTTTTGTATTCATGATATAGGTTTGGTTATTAAAGGATAATTATGCATGGGCCATAGGTCAAATAACCTTATGGGTTCCTTTAGGGATACTAATAATCCACCCTTTGATTGATTCTTCATTTTCATTGTAAACCAATTCAAAAAATCAAAAGATATTAGAACATATTCATAAAATCAAAGTTATTTCTAGCAAAATTTTCAACTAAATTTTTTCCCATTTGTAAAATTTACCTTTTTTCCTTGGTATAAAATCAAAGGCATTTAACCCCTTAAGGACTAGTCGAGGTTTTTTTTTTTAAAATTGTCAAAATTGCCATTTTCAGAGCATTGCCAAAAATTGAAATGAAATTTATTTTTTTGAACTTCAGGCCTATTTAAATATATTAGACTACTATAACAACTTGTTGAAAAAATTTCAGCCCATTTGATCTCGTGGATTGAAAGATTTTAACCCCTAAAGTCCCAAGGCCATTTTTTTGCCAAAACCACTCAAAACTACCACTTTTGCTAAGTTCACCTATGAAATAAATATTTTAAATATTTTTTAGAATCTAACCGTAGGATCTTGTTCTACACTTGTCTTAGATCAAGTGATAAAAAATTTGTAATTTTTGAACATATAGATTGAAAGATTTAGCATTCAAAGTGGAAGAAAAAAATTTCTTTCAAGAAGTTGCTATAATTGCCCACAAACAAGAAACTCCATAACTTTCACATCACTAATCCAAATGGAATGAATCAAAGCTTTCCACTTAGAAGAAAATATAATCTACAAGAAAAAAAATACTAAATTTTTTTTCAATTTTTTTTTTTTTTTTTTCTGCCCGGTCTCCACCATTTTGAAGTTATTGTGACATAAATTTTGCTCGTGGGCACCGATTGGAATAAAAATTATATTCACAGAAAGCTTATAAGTTTATCTATCTTATGAGAAAGTTTCAAAAAGTTTCAATAAAAATTGAGATCATAGGAGCTTGCCCAAAATCCATTTTGTCCCGCGTAGGGACAATGGGACTTTAGGGGTTAAATTTTGAAGTGAGAAAATAATTCTTTTCATTCTTGTGAAACCGGGTCAACAAGACTTCAAGACCTCTTGGTAATAAAAAAAATTCTCTTGATGAATTTGAGTCTCTCTATCATTGAGTTCTAAATCTTGTTAGGTACACTCATGCAAAATTTTAGAAGCAAATGTAGAGTCTAGCTTACTCTAAATTATCCTACAATGCAAAGAGGTTAAATCAAATGTAAATACACTAGTCATTTTTTGATGATCTTTAGTGCAATGAGGAAATTTCTTATTTCAAATCCAAATAGTGAAAATTTAGATAAAAAAATATTTGGAATATGTGGGAAAATTTTCAAGAACTTTTACATTATACATTGCAAGATAATAGGGTTTGAAGTTAGAAGAAAATGCTTTTTTTTCTCAAATCCATCCCAACATAGTTAACAAAGTTTGACTCCTCCCTGGACTCCTCTTAGAATGTGATTTGAGAACTATATTTTTTTTTTGTACAATTTTATGCCATATATTATTAGTTACTTACATGCTAGATTTCAAAAGTCGATGAAGGTTTTAGCAAAAGATGCCCAACAGATGCTTGAAATGCTCCAAATTTTCCAAGTAGCATAACTTTTGATCCAAGTATCCAATTGGAAAAAAATTATATTTTCATAAAGGGGGTACATGTTCACACTTTGTGTCAAAATTTCATGAACATCGACCAAAATTAACTTTATAGGAACCCACCCGAGATTTCTTGTATTCGTTGAATATATAATATTTGGTCTTTTAGGGGTTAAATTGGTAATACAAATCCATCTACTAGGTTATTTGGCAAAGCGTTAGAGCATTGTATAATCAACAATGGTGCTCCCTTCCCTAGAAAAATATTATCCTTCCATGGATATCTAGGACCTTGGGAGGAGTTTAGTTATAAATTTCAAACTTTGTAGTTGGATTTCCTTTTGGACTTCTAAATGAACAAGCATATTATACAATTTGATTTTACGGATGCAACTGAAGAGGAACCTCTACTTCATTGGTAAACAAATTTATAGCTATAACACGGTGTTCCAAAAATGATCCTACTCTAAATGCGACTACTAATACAGACTTATAGGTTCACAATTTGCTTTCTTCAATGTACAAACAATGTACGTTTCAAGAAGACGGGGTACTAAAAGTGACCACTACATTTCAACTTCAAAAATTTGTAACTAACTCCACAAAGGTCCAAAAAATATGAAACTACTTGAGTTAGATGCCAATTCCATTTTTCTTCCCATGAAATTTTATGGAAGATTGTTTCAAAGAGTTTAGCTTTTCCCAAATGCAATCAGCTCTTAAAAGGTCGCTCTAAGAGCAGATTACCTTACAAGCACTGATTTTCGAGAAGCGAGGTGGGAAAGCCGCCCATTGGGGATTTGGGTTGCAAAGAATAATTTAGCCCCGCATGCGAATCGGTTTCCCAGAACCATTCAAAGCACGGCGTACGGCGGTGACGACCACTCTGCCATGGTGGTGACGACGAAGGAACAAACTTCACTTCGCCATAGCCGCCCCTGCAGTCCTGCACCTTCGTAGTCCGCGTCCTCCCACTGGCCGATCGTCTCCTGTCCCTGCGGGCCGGCCGATAAAGCTTTATTCTTGCCATTCGGAGCTTGCACATCCTGTGCTTCCCGAGCTTCAGAAGAATTGGAGTGCTTGGAATACTGGCGATGGGGGCGACGGAGCGAGTGGTGTCTGTTGCCGCTCTCCAATTCGCGTGCACTGACGATGTGTCCTCTAACGTCGCCACGGCAGAGCGCCTGGTTCGCGACGCGCACTCCCAGGGCGCCAATATTGTCTTAATTCAGGAGCTTTTCGAGGGCCACTACTTCTGCCAGGCGCAGCGTGAGTCTTTCTTCTCCCGCGCTCACCCTCGTGAGGGTCATCCCACAATTGCTCACATGCAGCGTCTCGCGAAGGAGCTTGGAGTGGTGATCCCTGTCTCTTTCTTCGAGGAGGCTAACAATGCTCACTACAATTCCATCGTGGTGATTGACGCCGACGGGGTTGAGCTCGGGTGTTACCGCAAGTCGCACATCCCGGACGGACCAGGGTACCAGGAGAAGTTTTATTTCAACCCCGGGGACACGGGGTTCAAGGTTTGGAAGACGAAGTATGGGGTAATTGGGGTGGCAATTTGCTGGGATCAGTGGTTTCCGGAGAGTGCGCGAGCGATGGCGCTCATGGGAGCGGAGGTTTTGTTTTATCCGACGGCGATTGGGAGTGAGCCGCACGATGGGGAGTTGGACTCGAGTGCGCACTGGAGGCGCGTGATGCAGGGCCATGCGGGGGCGAATCTGGTGCCTGTGGTGGCGTCGAATCGGGTGGGGGTGGAGGTCGTGGAGACGGAGAGGGGGCCGAGTAAAATTACTTTTTATGGGACGTCGTTCATTGCGGGGCCGACGGGAGAGATTGTGGCGGAGGCGGATGGGAAGAGCGAGGCCGTGGTGGTTGCCAAGTTTGATTTGAATGAGATTAAGGGGAAGCGACATAGCTGGGGTGTTTTTAGAGATCGTCGCCCGGAGCTTTACAAGGTGCTCTTGACGTCAGATGGTCAAGTGTAACGGACATCCTTCAACGATTGGGAGAGCCTGAACCGCCCGTCAACACGGCTCCCTGGATTTGAATATTCCCGCATTTTTACTGTTGTGCTTCACCGAATCACTGAGAAGATGCAGAAGATGCACGTTGGCTGTTGAATATTCTCGATGCAACTGCGGCTATTATTGACTCGGCGGTTACAGTTTCGTTAAACTTAGACATGAGGTAGATCTTCTCTACTTAATTCATAGACATTTGTCTGCAAGGATGCAGCATGTAAAGACTGTCCAGTGGGGATGTAATTCAGGTTCTAGTTTTCAAAGAGAGATTGCATTTCAACCTAACGTGTTGGTCATGGCTGCTTGGTTGTTTACACTGCTGGGGGCAAGGTTTAGGTTTTCCAGTTGTCCGGTACAGTGACCCATTGTGGTGCTGCAATTGATAAGTTTTTATGCAGCATAGCATTTTGAAAGGAAGAATTAAGAATCAAGGTATCCAAGATGCTCTAATCCATTGCCATTTCTTCCTGACACGTCCTTTTTCATCTTGAGGTCAAGAATCTTATGAGGCAACTGTCAAAGACTTAAATAGCTCCAGGACTGACTTTAGTTGAGCAAGCAGACGTAGCATGTTGTTGCACATCATTCTTGTGAGATGAACATTTGGCGAGTGCATTCATAAAACAACTTGGAATGTTAAGAGTGGCAATGGAGACGGCAGCAAATGTGCAACAGTACCTAGTCGCATTACTTCCTTGCTATCAGCAATTCGATTCAGTGCTTGACAAATTCGAGTTTCTGCATCGTACCAGTTAGGTGCGGATCTCTAGTAGGTTCAGCTATCAGGACGATCATTAACTTGATTCTTAGCGCTTTAGGCACTGCTTCATCGAAAAGGAATGATTGGCAACGAAATCCGCTATCAGTTGCTCTTAGATGCCTTCACTCGGAAGGGTAAGAACGTCTTGGATGTCGAAGACTTGTCGATCACACAAGACTGCTCAAAGTCGGCGATACTGATCGATTTGTCATCCTTCAGCTCGCAAGAACCAAGGAAAATTATACAGGAGAGACCAACATATAACGCTACGTACAAAACCATTCGAAACATATGGACCACCAGAACCACTGCAACCGAAAGGCTCATCTGAAGAACTTCAACCATGTCATACTATTATACTTCATTGAGTTACCCTCAGAAAGCACGGGTATTTTCTAATCACAACATGGGCTGAGATGAGAGCATGAGAAAGCATTGCTAAAAAGTCTCAGATATCCAAGGAAGGTTGGAAGCTGCATAGGCTCATGAGCCGGCAGGGCGAAAACTTTAGACGGCACTGCGAATGTTTGAGAAACAAGCCTAGAGTTCTATCATCACCGACAAGTACACGCAACGTGTTCTCCAGAAAAGAGAAAGATCTGTGTTCTTTAGTCAATCTGGTATCTCTGGTATATTCAAGCACGACGCATGAATGAGTCAACATCATTGACAAGGGAACAATGAAGCCTAAACCTAATTCAAATCTTCCCAGCTAGTTGACTTGCAGGATCAGTTCCTTGACTTGGCTTTCGAGCTAATTAGCACTTCTGGAATCAGCATCGATCATCGGGGGAAAGTATCCTCGTCTCCTCACATGTCAAGGCGGGCATCAATCTAGAAGTATCTGATATCCAAGGAACATTTGAAGCCTGCATGAGCTCTCAAGTCGAGCAGGGTGACTACTGCAAATGTTTGAGAAACAAACCTACTGTTGCATTACCACCAGCTTGAGAAAACCATAGCTGGATCACCAGCCACAAGATCAAGCACAGAAAAATTCGTAGACAGCATCTTAACCCTAATCAACAGGAACTCAAAATCACACAAAACTGGAGAAACCCTCCGCTTTTGTGTGAACCTAAACCCTAAAAACCATGCACACTCGGAAGGGATTAAAGCTTATATGTGTGTTAGAGAACCCCGTGTAGGGCCTATTTCGGTACAAGACAATTGGCTAGGTTTTGTTTTTTCTAAATTTAAATTCTCTTCGTTGTTTAATTTTGAAAGTAATAAAAATTGCAATCTTCATTGCAAGGATGTAAGTACTTACATCCATGAATATGGAGATTATGGATATGATATCATTTAATCACATAAATGTATGTTCATTTAGTAATTGGCTAATTATATCATCCTACTTTGAAAACTAGTTGAGTTGACCATTCCCTTAAACCTATTTGTTATTGGTATTTTAGTAAACAATAATAATGCAGTAGTACAAATTCTTTCATCACAATTAACATAAAATTTTGAAATTTAATGAATTTAAAATAGCAATAGATCTCTAATGTAGAAATAACACTAATCCTTCTTTACATACAAAAATAAATTAATTTTGTAGCCTTTCAAGTATAAGATGACAAAAACAAAATGATTTCGATCAACTTAAAATTTAAAATGAAATATATTTGCAAATTTAAACACATTGAAATTGAATAAATATACATGTTTATAAATTACTAAAATACAACTCTTTTCATTCTTATTTATAAATTATAAAATTAAATATCAATAATTTTATAAATTAAAATTCACATATTTCAAGACTTTAAACTTTCAAACTAGTATGCAAATTTTAACTAGACATCATTGATAGTAGTGTGAAGACTATTGAAGCTTCTAACTATGTAGAATCAACACTAATGAACACTTACCTATGCAAAACATATAGAAATTGGGTTTTAAAATATTTTCATGGCTTTGCACATCTCAATCTCAACCACTTACTTCTTTTTTTTAATTTGGTCTTCATAATGTCACCATATATGATATATACCTTTACAATTTCATGTTTCAACATGATAAGGTTTAGATGCTAAAATGACATTCAAATGAACAATTATAATTATGAATCAATGGTGTATGCTTTGCTATAATTTCAAAAGATCATTTGTATTATAGGAATTAAATATGATAGTGCATATTTTCTCTCTTACAACACATTAAAATTAAGTTATAAAAAATAAATATTAGCACAACAAAGTCACCAAAATAACTTCAAAGCATTGAAACAATATTGAATTATGTTGAGAAAGACTCAATCAATAATGAGTAAATAAGCAAGTAATTAAATAATATAAGTATTCTATAACCATGGAAGGTGCTTATAACATAGGTACCTATAATAAAAATACCTATAATATAATTAGGCACCTATAATATAAACATCCTTATAACATAGGAACCTACATAATAGACACCTATAATATAAATATCCTATAACTATGGAAGGTGCCTATAATATAGGTTCCTATAATATAAGAGCTTAGGCTCCTAGGTTCGTGGGCTCAAGATTCTAAGTTCACATGCTAGCAACCGTGCTACCTCTATTGTTGAACACTTATTAGTGATAGTTATAGCTTAATCTACAAAATTAAGAAATAGATACATAATAATTCTAAAAATGACTATATTATTGGATGGTTTTATAAAATTAGTTATAGTTAGTTGTCGGTAGTTGTAAAGGATGGAAGTAGATTTTCAAAATAGAACACTGTGTTCAATTTTGTCAATTGGTTAATCCATTTATCCTTGAGATTGATGAATATTTTGCCTACTAATAGGCAATAAAAATCATTAAGTAATCATATTACTATTTTGTAATAAATTTGCCTTCTTACTTCTAAATATGATATTATTTCACTTCTAGCTATTTTATGAGGTGAAAGGTCAATCTATGGTTATTTGAAGAAGCTTGCTTTTGAATCTAACAAGTTTTTTATGAAGGATTTGGCTAGCAAATCAATTAGTATAATATAAGCAATTAACTTAGACAAATATTTCTTGGAATGAAATTTTGTATGTGAATTAGAAGAAGTTAAATTCTTTTTTAAATATGTAATTATACACATAAGGAATTATAGACAATAAAGTGTATGATGACAAGATATAGGACTTTGACTACAAAAGTCATTGACTATATTAGAATATAAGACCCAAAAGATAAGTTACTATCAATTGGAGTTATACTAACAATACTGTAGATATAAAAATCATAACAATTTATGCATGAGAATTGTCTTGTTTTTATGTTTCTATAGGTTTGAGATGAACAAAATAAATCTTACATGGACATATAATAATAATAATAATATATTTTTATTTTTATTTTTATTTTTATTTTTATTATTAGTCATACACATTTAAAGAACATAATATTTAAAGTTCATATATAAATGCTAAATCAACCATTAAAGAAAAGCTTAAAGACAAATAATTGAACAAAATATATAATTTGGAAAATTTGAAGTCCATTAATTTACACAATGAAATGTTAGCTAGTCTAAAAAAATGATTGAATTAGTATATTTTATTAGTCTTTATTTTCTTGAATAAACATGATCATAGAAATTATAGTGAAAGATGTTTGAGGAAAAGTCATACTTACAGTAAACAACTTTACCAATGTAGTTAAGGTTTTGCTCTATCTACTAGTATAGTTTTGTTTGGCATTGAAAAAAGTTGGTATTGACTTACACTTATGTTGCCACATAGGTTGTTGCAACCTAGTAGTAAGGTTTATTGCCTTCTCTAAATCTTAATGCAATTCCTCATTTGTATTGATCAATAACCATATATTGGTCTTCAAATTACCAATGATCTACATTGTATTGGAAGTCTCAAACATCTTCAATTGGTTGAAATTTGGAACTCTAATTGTAGCACGGTCTTATTTAACTCACTCTTCAAGGTATTAATATGTTCTTAAATTTTCTTTGTATGTACCCTTAAAGTAGTGATAGCCTCATGTGTCGTCTTACTCTTATCTTGTAGGTCACTAAACTTTTGTTGTAAGGGAAGATGTTCCTTTGACTTGTCGGCAAGAGCTTTTTTGACTTCCTGGCATAGTTTTTAGTTCTTTATTTTAGAAGTCTCAAACTCTTTTACCCATGTCTTCTACATAATCTCCAAACATGTAATCCGTTGTATTTTTTTGTATTCAATATTTGTTTTAAGCATATCATCATTAGAAGGATTCATAGAAGACTTTAGTAGTATCTGTACTTCACTAGATGAAGCTTATGAATCGGGTCCTTATTCTATATATTAACTTGATTAGGTTCAAGTGTAGATGGGCTACTAGTTGGTTGGATAGTTGGTGATGGCTCTCTCATAGTTAAGGGTTGAACAATCACATTGGTTGAGATGTATGTACAAATCGTTGAAAGAAGAAAAGTTGAGACCAAAATTATAGCATTACAATTCTTTTTCAACCATAGCTCGTGCAATAATTAATAATAAACCAAATATCTTCTATCAAATTGTTCTTCATTCTAAGCCAAGAACCCAATATGGATTAACTCATCAATTCCAAAATTTGGTTGGGAAATACAAAAGAACCATTAGTTGAGGTAGGTGATTCAAACTGCTAGTTTTTTTTTATCTTCAATCTATTTAAGGTTTTGTCCTACAATGGTCTTTGCATTATTTGGATTTAATCCAATACATAAGTCATTTCTTTAAGTGTTAGTTTGGTAATTAGTGTCAAATGTCACTACTAGAGAATTTAATTTTCTATTGATTAGGATAGTAATTTGTTGATTTGGTTCACTTTTCAATTGATTTCTGTTCAAGACAATGTAACCAAATCAATAGAAAAATTGAATAATCTTGTAGTGTGTTTCCCTCTTGGTATCAATTGAAGGACTTCAATTATCTTCTCTAGGGTAAGGTGCACTTCTCTCTCTTGGAGAAACACCTCCTTCATCTTTCCATATAATTCATTGGTAATGATAAAGTCTCAAAGCAAATTCAGATTAGGACTACACAACTTAAGATTGATATAATCCCATATGTTGTCTTTCCTAAGCAACTCTTTTTTTACTTCAAAATTGTGATAATATGTGTAATGGATACTCATATGGTACTCATATGATAGTACAAGCAAAATTATGAGTGTTTTTTCTTCTTTATGGTATTAATTTGCTTTAGTAAATTTATAATAATTTACTATTAGAATTAATACGTTTTATATACCAAGGTAATTTGATTCAACTAACTCTTTAGTAAATAAAATATGACAAGATTCATGATTGACAGTTTTGAGAATATTTGACTTCATCAAAATAGAAGGATTCTAATTCTTCTTCACATTACTGCTTCACCTATGTTGGTCACCATTCCTATTTGACAAAGTTGATCAAGGAATTAACACAAGGGGTTGTCTATAGGAGCTATCTAGTTTTTTTGGAGGTTATCTGTAGGACTGTAATGTAAACTTTGCCTATTCGACAAAATCCAAGAACAAAGGATTTAAGAGTCAATTTCCTAGGGAAAGGTCAATAAGTCTTGCGTCTTGTGACTAAGGTCACTCAATTCATATTGTGGATACTTAGCTATGTTGTTTTAAGGTTTGTTTTAAAAAAACACCCAGGAAATGCACCTAATGTCAATTTCGCAGTCCAAATACCAATGCTCTATTATAGACCCAATGTATGATGTCACAATCCTATCGATCTAGTGTGTGGTTCATGTCAAATATCTTGATCAATTTGCAGGGTATGGTCAAGTTGCTTTATGCATGCTCTAACCACTTAATATATTTTGTAATACAAATAAACTTTTAGGGACAATTCATTAATTAATATATTCTACTTTTTGTTCTCTCGTATTTAAACAACACTATATTTACTAGCCTAATTTCCAATTTAATATACTCAAATCAAATATGTATTTCTATTAAATTTTACCATGTACAAAGCATAAAAGGATTATGTACTTTCCTGGTCAATTGGAATTTATTCTTTACACTTTTCCTTTTAGCTTCAACCTTTCCTAGGGCAATTTTATCTTTTCTTAATTTTCTTGTTTGATCAAATAGGCACGCAACCAATATTCAACCAAAGACATAAGCTAATGGACCTAAGACCATGACAAAGTCCAATCACACTGACCCAATCAACTTGCCACCAACCTCCAACTGTGCTGTCTACTTCATCTGATCTTATTGGCTTTGTAATTAGACTGGTCTCAAACTAACCAAGAAAATCTCACAATTATAGATTTTGTATGAAGGATTTTGATGCTACTTGTAGATTCCAACTGTGAAATTCACAAATCTAGTAGACTTGATATAACTCATAGTTGAATTTATCAATTATCTTTCCAAACTACCTCTATTGCAATTAGACCACGTCAATTTGAATGAGGAGTAGGATGTAATTAATGCTTCTATCAATTAGATTGAATTGGATTTGAATCTCACAGCTTCTCTAAATTTAAATAAATAATTTAAATGTCAAATGGACCAGTTACTACAATCAACAATACATAACAATTAGACTTTGGTTAATTCTATTAATTGCAACATTGACACACACATTCAACTTGTCAATTTTAACACATAGGCACTCATTCATTCACTCTCATACACACACAAATCATCATTCCATTACCAACACAATCAACTAAACTTAATGCATTTTAACACAAACATATGATTCAACACAATTTGAAAATTATACACTAATCAATTAGCAATGGACACAATCAACCCAAGAATTTACAGTAACACCGTCAATTAGACTCAATTCATACCCGATTTGTTTCACAACTTGACAACTTAATTCATCAACTATACTCCGACTTACTCAATCCAATTGATAGACAACACTACAATCAATTAGACTTTGTCTATCAATTAGCCAACAACATTACACATGTGTCCTCAAACTCAAACAACATACGCAATCAAAATCTTACCAAACTCAATCATGTACACACTGAGTCATCATTAAACACCAAGGAAATTTGACATAACACATTATTCATACTAACCACAAGAGTCAAGTGGGTCACTTTATCTTACAGCTTTTGGTGCTCAGCCTAGTTGAGTCGACATCCAATAGGATCTCAACAATTCTAGAGCACTCTCATCCAAATATCCATAAGAATTTTAACTCACTCAAGAATTTCCTTACAAGCAAGTGGACAATGCTTACAATTTATCAACATCCAAGAAATAATTCAGACTCGAATATTCAATTAGTTTAGATAATATTGTCCATACTCAATTACAGCAAGCAGTCAATTAGACTTCATTATAACTTGACCGTTGTGACTCAAGCTCACTAATTATCCACACAATTAGACAATTTCAATTGAGTCTTACACAGTCTAGTTGACACAGGTTTTGTTTATAAACAACCATAGATGAAATTTATCTAGTCAATTAGACAAGTTTGGTTTGCTCAATTATAGATCACATCCACAATCAATTAGCCAGCAACTTAACACAAGTATTCAAGCTAAATCTCAAAGTAAATTGACCAACATTCACACAGTGTACAAACTCTTAACAATGCAGTCAACTAGACAAGCAATACTTCCAACACAAGTAAACAGAAGCAATTAGATAATTTGAAAGCTGAAAATATATTTGCAAGTGAGCGCTAGTACAAGGTGAGTCATACAATTGGTATAAACTAAAGAAAAAGAAAATCGACCTTTAGACTTATAGTCTCAAAACTGTGAAGACAACTCTTCACTTTAAGAGTTGCTAAGTCAATTTGACACCCTTTAAATCTTACCAACTTGACTCTTCTAAATCCAAACTCTACCATTTCAATTCTCATATAATATTCACAATTCTAATTGACTTGGCAATGGAAATAGACTAAGATGGTAGCTCTATTTACACAACAAGGGTCGAATTGACTAAAAAATAAAAAAACCAAAGTACGATAAGGACCTAATAATTAGAAGAAAATGACTTAATTCTTTAATTACTATGACTTTACCATAATATAACACTTTGACTAGATTTGTATAATTATCTATTTTTCTCTCTTTATGTCTGTCTATATGTTTGTGTGTGTATAATTTTGATTCTACATAAACTACTAGCTTTCTTATTCTTCCATTTTCAAGGCAAATTTCCTCAACTAGGAATATTTGCAAACACTTTATCTTACAATTGTACTCATATTCTCTGACTTTATTTTCTCTTAGTAGATTTTATCCATTTATTTTCCCATTCAATCAAATTATCTCACCACTTAATTACTAGAAATTTACTTAAGTCCCAAATTATTTCTCTCAAGACTTTCAATATTTGAAATGAATTATTATTATTATTATTATATATATATATATATATATATACTTATTCTTTAAGGTTAATTGATATAGATCACACTCCAAATTTTATCATGTTCTTTCTTTATCATTTCCTCACAAGATAATTGGACTTATAGACACTTGAATGATACTTGAATGATACTTCTCTTTAAGTATTTGAGAATGAAAAATTAGACTTTTAAATATTATTGCTTATACAACAAAATACCAAGATGTTTTCACAAAGGTCATTCTACCTTATCATGTTCTCTCAAACTCACAAGAATATACTAAAGTTTGTGATAATTTATTCTCTCATTTCTCATAGCAATTGTATTTGACCAAACAAATGGACTTGGTTGTTTTCAAAGAATTCTCTTTGATTATTATCATGCTCTTCATTTTCAAAGAAGATTTAAAGTAATTTGCTTCAAAAGTGTCAAAGAAAATGATAGAATTTTATTTGTAGGTTTCCCTCAAAATTTATCATGTTCTCTTTTATTTTGCTTTAAGCTCGCTTAGGCATTATTTTCAACAATTTCTTCTTACAATACTCTACAATTTTGTTTGTATTCTTACAATTATATTCCCAATGGCATTATCTTTACAAAATATTATAACCAATCACTTTAGTTACACATTAGGAAGAAATTGAACCCCAAAAGGGGCCACTTAACAGTGCAAAAATTTGGGTGGGAAAGAGCCTTCTCAATTCAATAATGGGACTAAGAATTGCATGATGGGCTCATAAGTACGTCATAATTATCCAAGCCATGTGGCTACTAGGTACATGATGACTTAGTCATGGAGGATAGCTAACACACGCCTCCCACAAGTTTCCACACACTAAGTGGCTTCTATCAACCTTTAGTATTCTTTTGTGGTGATACTAATGATGATGTGGACCTCATACTCACCTCAATTAATACTAAAATTATTGGGTTCAAATATATACTCAAATGTACTAAAATCTCAAAGCCTTTCAATGGATTTATTTCTCTACAATGACTATCACCTAGTATTTTAAACAATGACAATGATATATGTATTTAGGAAGTGACCTTTAATCTCAAGATGAAAACTTTACATGAACGCTCAAAACAACTTGAATCACTTTACATTGTCTCAACAATTGAATATGCCTACTCTTCAATTAGCATTACCTTCCAATAAAATCTAAAAATGATGTAGTAAGCCTTGACAATGTGATCAAATTAGCTATATCAATTTACTTCTAACTTCTGTGTGTAGGACAGTGACCTAAGCACCTTAGTAATTATAACTTGACAATTTTCCAATTTAATATTTCATCCATGATTGCAATTACAATTTTTATTTATTATTTAAAATTAAATTTATTGTTATTTTATTGTCTTTTTGTACAATAAATTTTTTTAAAAAAATATATATTATTTAATTATTTATTATTGTTATTTTATTGTTTAATCATTTATAAATATATTATTAGAATTTAGATATATTTTTTCAAAAAAATTCTAATAAGCTATGTTTGATATTTTTTGTTCTTGTGGTTAGAAACTTTATCAATTTTGATTAGGGATTTTGTTTGTATGAACACTACTAGGAAAAATACATGTCATTCTTTTAGTCTTCATAAGAAGTTACATATTCTATTTTCCATAATCAATTTTTAAGTTTTCTCTTATGAATAGGTAGGATAAAATTCCTTTTTTTTTTACATTTTAACAATCAATAGCTAGGACCTTTCCCCAGTAGTAGCGCTAAATAAATTAAGGTTTTGCTCTATTCAACAAAATCTACAATCGTTAGTATAGGTTGTTTTTTAAAATAGAAAAAGTTAAATAGTCTATTGTTATGTGACTAATGTAATTTTTTAAGTAGTATTTAGAGTTTAGAATCAAATTTACCTAATTCATGAATTTATAACACACTAACACTCTTATTCCTAGGGTTTGTAATTTGGTTGCATTCCATTATCAATGCTATTGACTGAATGAATGTTGTCCCAATCTTCTATAGTGTTCTATTGATTTTTGTGAGAGAGTTAATGGACCAAGATTGAGCTCCAAGAGACCAAGATATTGAATGGTAGAGACATTGATCATGAGTGAGATTCATTGCTAGAGCAATTTGGTTACAAAAAGTTGAGGGTGGAATCATTGTACTTGTCTTTTCTAATGAAAATAGAAACATGGGTTTCTAACTAAAAAAGATAACTACAATAACCCTAATTTATAGGTAGGAATAAAAATCATTACGGATTAATATTTTATGAGATGTAATGAAAATTCTTTATTTTATTGTTAAAAAATACAAAAGAGCCATTATAAAATAAAACAAAAGTAGATAATACTATATAATTGATAAGTAATATGATTGTTATTATTTAATTAAAAATAATTAAATTAATTTTCTATAAATTGAATTATATATTATTATTAGAAAATTTTAAAACCAAATTAAAAAATTGAGTTGATTATTTTATATCAAATATTAAAAATTAATTAATTTTAAAATTTATATTTAGTTTGTATGTAAAGTATTAAACAAAATGTATCCTTATAGTTTTATTTATAAATAAATTTGTAGTAAAAAATCATAATAATCCTTCAAAATAATTAGATCTATTTAAAAAACGATTATCAAAGTCATTTGTGATATTTTCATCATCTAAATATTATTATTTTTCATTAAATTTTCTTATAAAAATTTCACAATACAAATAGAATTTATGTAAGTTATCAATACTTTAAAAGTCTATTAAAAATATTCTTTTTTACATTTTAATCATTTGTATTATTTTATTGCATAATATCATAGAGCAATTAATTATATTAATTTAATAATAAGATGTTTATTTTTTATTTCAATAATTTAATTCATAGAATTTATTTTATTTTAATATATAATCTAATAAAATTTGGCATTAAAATAGCCATTCTTCCAATTAGAGTGGTATGCCTTTTGCATTTATGGTTCAAAATCTATCAATAGCATTTTTATTTAAATAGTATATATATATATTAAACAAGAGCAAATAATGTGGCATCATTGTGGTCAATTAGCCCATGAAAAACTAAATTTTTGGATATATACAAGTGAAAAGATAAGTGAATGAAGTTATAAACCTCAAACAAATATTACATTAAATACTGTCTTAATACAAACCAATTAAAAATTATAACATTCATCTATCTGTAGTTTACCAATAAAGACATGTTATAAAATTTACAAAAATTGGTATTTAGATTTGAACGCTATTTGTTATAGGAGATAGGAAAAAAATGATTTGTATAGTACTAACATTTGAATTCTCTTTTATTGTTTATATAAGAGATATTAGAGAGCCATTGATACATGGACAATACAAATTAAACTTAAAAACAATAAATTTATAAAAATAAATAGTATTTTATATGTGCTTAATATAGTTAAAAATCTACTATCCATTTATAAAATCTTAACTCAATCTAAATATATTTAAACTTAGAGAATAATTTAGGTTAATGATTAATGTTAAAAAATTAGTTAACATTAAATAATAACGTGGCAAAGAAAAATATGATGAATAATATGAATAACTTTTATTGATCAAGACATTTTAGAGCACATTTAAAAAATCTATTTTTAAAACTTATTAAGAATTGTGTTTTTCTTATTTTATTAAAAAGTTAATTCCCAATGCTAAATCTGTAAGTTATTTTTTTCAGAAACTAAATACCATTATGCCATTTATCACAACAAAATCTCCATGCAATATCTTTCATGCAAAAATAAAATTGTAATGTTATTGCAAAGACTTTGGAAGGTATTTGACTGTGGTCAAGATGGACATACTACAATCAAGTAAGAAAAAATCAATATTATATTTTATGTACAAAGTTAGATAACTTACAATAATAAAATAAGATTTTCAAATAATATATTTGACTAATAATTTTACTACTATATATATGATAGATTAATAGATATCTATATCAATTAATTTACTTACTTCTATTTCATTATCATTAAAAAATTTATCATCAAATATATATTTTCAAATAAGCACACTTTAAAGTCTTTGAGCAAGACAAAAGATATAATTTTTAGAATTGTACATTGACACAACCTTAGCTTCTATATACAACTCCTAGGCTTCATGAAATGTTAATTCAATCACAATCCTCGATGTTAAATATTGAACATTTTTTACTTGTTGCATTTGTTTCTTAGGTTTTAGTGCTTCCATTTTTTGTTGCAAATGTGCAAATTAAATTTAGGATTATATATATACTTCTAAATGTTAAAAGCAAGTTAACTTAAAGTAAAAGAGCTTTGAACCTAAATTTCATGACTTTGGGGCATAAACTTCAACAACTTTTGACCCAAACTTCATGACCTTGGGACTGAAAGTGTAACAACTTGGGACCCAAACTTCAAGACCTTAGGGTCCATTTTAGCTACAAATAGAATTTGCACACCGCACCAATTGTGAGCACATGCCTTAGTGCCCCAAATTACCATCCTTTCATTAATTGTTATATATATATGCATTAATTATAAAAGATTATACATATATTTTTATATAAAAGGCTATGAATTGTTGTGTATGTATTTTTATATTAATTTGTAATGTCAATTAAATTTTGATGTTACATACTCTCCAAAATCTCATTTTGGAGTGTGCATTATAGTTCAAAGAATTTTTTTAACTCTACCATCCCATCGTTGGATGATTATCTAAGTTTGGATAAATGGAGGCCATTCAAGCTAGTTGTAAATTTGCAAAAGTATTTCCACTTTAGAAGCACTAATGAAAATGTCATAATAATACCTAATCATAATCATTTATGCAATAATTGGCTATTGAGCCAACATCTATTGAATGCATTTTGGCTACAAATAGAGTTTGCACATCAAACCCGTTGTGAGCACATGCCTTAGTTAATGCATGAAATTACATGTTTATTGTCATTTATTGTACTTTTATAATTAATTTTTTCGTGCTTATAATATACCACTACTTTAATAAAAGCTATCATAGTGAACTATATACTTGGTTTTGATTTTTATTAAATCTTATTTATATCCATAATAAACTAATTATAAACAATTATTGTGATTTGGATTGAAATACTCTAATATATTTAAGGAATAACTATTGTTATCAAAATGGGCCTACAACCTAAGCCACTTTATCAATTATTTGAATAACTCTAAGACACACTAATTATTTATTCAAGGCTATAACTTTCTATAGAGGGCAAATTTTACCAATGTCAAAAATATTGTACTATTAATATTGTAGAATGTTTATAATTATACGTATTTTGTGAAAATGGTCACTTTGCATAAATGCATATAGTCATTTAAAAACAATTAAAGTGTCTAACAATAATTCAAATAATTTAAGTAGTGATTTATATTTGAAAATTGAGATGTATGTATTATAACAATTAATATAAGGACTAATGTAAAGTCTCATGCCAAGTGTAATTCACATAGTAGCTCACCTTTTGGGGCCAATTGTTTGTCACTCTCACTTATCACAATGTACGCTCACTCTCATTTTGACATTTTCTTTTGGTTGCTTCACAATTACTCTCCTGAGATTACTTACTTTGCAATCTATACTTAGCAATTCAACTAGTGGCCAATAGTACAACAGAGTTGGATTGGAAAGTGTAGAGACTATTGTTTTGGTTCAAAGCACAAGGTAAAATTGGAGGGCTCAATTGCATTGGTGTGGGCAATTCAATTTCTCAAATTTTGGCTAATTGTCTTTTGCAACGTGGATGAAGACCAATTGCCAAACTATTTTCACATTATTAGTATATTTCAGGCTAATTGTCTTTGTAAATGGGTTAGATTCAAAATGTTCTAAATAGCATGAATCTAAAGGACAACAATTGTCTCGGAGTCCTTTCAAGGTCAATAGTTGTCTTTAAGTTTGAGGATATAGTTTGGCAATTCAAATTTTGTTGCCCTTACTTTCTTGGATTTCAAGAACAAGTTCGTTTTTGTATAGTAAATTCCTTCATAGTACCAATGTAATTTGCCATTTTTAGACTTTGTATGATAATTTGATATTGTTTAACTTTGTTTTTGTTAATACAATATATATTTAGCAATTTGTCATTATAATTTATTGTAAGAGATTTGACAAATTGAATTGTTAGTCTAGTGATGGGACTTATGCTTGTGTGAGTAATTGAACAAATTCCTTGTTTGTTGTGTAATTGTGTGAATTTGGCTACTTGACTATGAGAATTGGAAAGCTAAAGGTTGTGTGAGTCGATATCTTGTGTTTGTAAATTTCTTGACAAATAGTAACAACAAATAAGAGTACAATCAATAATTGGATATTCTTGTTTGTATGTGTATGTGTCAAACTAATTGTTTGCTTGATGTGTTGGATTGAATAGAAGTAACAAATTATTTATGACAATTATGTTAGATTGTGGAATTGAATTGGAATGCATCATTACAAAAAATCTCAGGCCAAAACAAGGCCGTTTAACATTTAGACCCTGGTAAAAGTAGAGAGACAATAAAAAAGTAATTTTTTTTCTAAATCTAAAAAAAAAATTTAGAAATTGCCAAATTGATGTGTCACTATTAGTACCACATTAGTTCTTTATATATATATAATTTTAATTTTAAGTCTATTTGCAGTTTTGTACTAGTTGTTGGTTGTCTTGAGGCCTTATTTTGGACTTAGATTTCTTGTAGTGGTTATACTATCAGAGGAATAATATTAATTGTTTGATTTAATTATTAAGTATGTGTGATCAATCCAAATTGTCTAAGTGAGTTATAGAGTTGGATTCTTTTGAGAGCATGCCAAATAGAAGCGACAAATCGTTGAGGTAGAAAGTCCAAAGTTGAGAGCACATTAAGGTGCACGAGAAGAGTGAGTTAACTATGAGACAACTGATGAGGCATATGTATTGATGAGTTGAGACTACAACTTGAAATTGTATTGTACACTTATTGATCTTCTAAATATATATGCTTGGTGTTGTATACATTAAGTTGTTGCATCTTGTTGTTTGATTGATTGATAGAGATTGTTCAAGTGTGATATTTGTTATTATTAAGTTTGTGGGTTATTGACAAATTGTTTTAGCATACTCAATCGATAAGTGACAAGTAATTGTGCACCCATTGTAAGGATTACTTAATGTGTGAGTATATGACAAATTGTTTAAGTGAGTACTCACAATAGAAATTGATTGGAGTGATGGCTAACTTGAATTAAATTGCAAGTAGTCAATTTGAGTGATGTTTGTTTATTAGAGGAGGAATTGTATTGTTTATAGAAAATTGTAAGGTATCCTTACTCATGAAGTTGTTTATGTAAGTGTAATTGTAAGATATCTTTATTCATAAAGTGGTTTATGTAAGTGTAATTGTAAGATATCTTTATTCATAAAGTGGTTTATGTAAGTGTAATAATCACTTTTGATTGTGGGATGGTCAATAATTTGTCAAGGGCCTAATTGAAGGACTGAATGTGTATGCATATGTGTCATATTTATAATCAAAACTTTAGAAATTTCATGCTATGATTTGCACGTGGTTTTAATGGTTTCATTAATGAGTCATTTGCAAAGAAATTTTTATGATGACTTACAATCATTTGATAAGAACGAGTGATATAACGAATAACATAACATACTGGGGATGCCGTATATGCCTCTACCACTCCTTTTTCGTTTTAAAGATCTCCAATATGCCACATAAATATTATTAGCTCTTTTAACTCTTTAACCAAATGTTTTCAAATTCTTGTTGATTAATAAGAGTTTTGTATGTGAGACGAAATAGACCATCCATTCCTAAAAATAATTTACTAGTAATTTCATAGTGTTGTCTTAAAGATATTGGAGGATACACAAAACTTTGTATATTGCATAGTATGTCTTTAAAGACTTTAGTTTTCATTTCCAAATTGGATCTTTCTTGGTTTTGTTTTGGGCGTGACGATACTTCATCTGTAATAGAATTCTTCTTTGGATTATTAGAAATGTCATTTTTAAAGGTATTTTGTATGGCTGATTGTAGATATGCTGTTCGGTATTTTTTATTTTGTTTTATATGTCTAATTTGAGGGTGTTTTGATGTGTTTGATGTTTGTTTTGTGGAATTTGAGTCCTATTTGGCTTCTTTTGGCAAGATAAATAGATTCCAATTTGGTCCTTATGAGATGATGGGCTAAGGTCAATTCGGTGTGGAACAGGTTTGGTGAGATTTTGGTTCTAATTAGTCTGTCAGTTATGCCCAAGTCGGAGTAAGAGTTAAGTCCTAGTTAGGTAGTTATTTTCCAAATTGGGCTGTCAGGGTTTTAAGTCTGTTGCTTGTGTTCCAAGTCGAGAGCTGATTGCGGTTATAGTTTTTGTGGCAGTTGTTCCTTGCGGTTCCAGTTCGTTGTTTTTAATCGGCAGTTAGATTTGGAGTTTTGGTAACTGCCAGTTTTTGATTTCCTATTAGGTGGTCTTTTTCAATTCGGAAGGCACCCAGTGTCAAGGAGATTGCTGCGAGTCCCAACAGAGTGTGCTGGTTTTGGTTATTTTTGTGTGTGTTTGCTATTTGGAGAATGTTTGGTTTTGTTTGCTTGTATATCCAAGTCGGGAGGCGTAGCTTGTCAGTGAGGGTGTTGAGCAGGGCGTTGTTCCAAATTGGGGCTTATGCAGGCAATGAAGGTTATCAAGTTTAATGATGTTATTTGTTTGTCAGAGATGTTTTGCAAGTTGGTGAAGTCGTTGTAATGAGCGTAGATTTCCAGATGGGAGAGATGCAGCGATAGTTACCAGATTGCAGTGATAAAAAGTGAGAACCAAATTGGATATTGAAGAGTTTGTGTACTGACAAGCCTGTGCGGTATGTTGTGAGTCCAATTCAGAAGATGAAGTGCAGTATGGCTAGAATGATCCAATTAGATTTAATTGGCTGTGAGAGCAGATTGGAGTTCTAGTCAGCAAGATGAAGTGAAATGGAATTTTAGATTCCAAGTTAGTTCAAAAAGCTAAATATTGATGGAAGAAGAGTAGTTCAAATTGGATATTAAGGATGCTTTAACTTTTCAACTTGTAATGGTGATTTGTCACCTACCTGCTTTATAAGAAGATGGAAACTATTAGCAAGTTGGCTGTGTGCATGTTTGAGTTACTGTTACGGTAACTGTGAGACTATGATTCAAATCGGGTGCAATTGGACTTTGTTCTGAGTTTGGACGATGCTGATTCCTGGTTGAGGTGTGACTTGGGTGAATTTGAGTCAGTTTCCAATTCGGGTTTCTATGTGTCGTTGTAGCGAGTTTATGCTGTGTTGCTAATTGGGATTTTAATCTCAAGTTGGTGGTTGAGGCCGCAGATAATTGGAGTGTTGGTGGGTGTTTGAAAGTCATGTCCAAGTTGGTATGCATGGTATTTTTGGTCTGTAACAGTCCAACTTGGGAAGTTTATGAGCCTGTCGTGTTGTCTATTTTAATTATGAGTTGAGTCGTATTCCTTTGCAAGGATATTTGCTGATTTGAGAGGTTATTTTTAAGTCTATCAGAGTGATTAGTTAATTAAAAGAAAATGGAAAATACTGTGAATAAAAAGCAAAGTGCTAAGTTAGTGAAGAGTGAGTGCAAGTACTGTAAGTGCAAAAACTATACGAAGCAAAGGTGTGCAAGGCAAGTTGGTGGTTCCAAGTTGGTGAGACAAGATGTTGAGATTCCCCATGAAGGAGACAAAGCCAAGATCATAAAAGACGAAAGTACAAGTTGATAAAGATTGAAGAATGAAAGTGATATTTGGGAGATTTTCTTACTCTTGTGGCTCTTAAGAGTGGAGAGTTCCTAGTTGAGAAATTAGCATATTTTGTGAGAAAAACATTTGTTTATGGAGTAAAGGAACATGTTTTCTTCTTTTTACTTTAGTTGCAATGACTTATTTGTCCTAGTAATATTCTAGTTTAGAAGTAATCCTATTAAAAAGACCTCCCTAGGAACGAACTTTACTATTGCTTTGGTTTTCATAATTATGTCCAAAGCTAATCTACACTGATCTTTGTTGATTGTTAACCCATTATGTTGTTCTTTGAAAGGAAGGAAATATTATTAATTGGCTTACTTTAGCTTACTTAAAATAATTATTAATAATTTAGAAATCTCAAGATAATTAAATCAAAGGATAAAGTATGATAGACTACAAGGAAAAAAATGATTCACATGTATAAAAATATAAAAATATAAAAATACAAAAGTTATTAATTTGGAAAGATGACAGAATTATATCGATTCCTGTATTTTTTAGCACTTTCCACAATTAATTAAAATTGATAAACATGAATAATTGTATTTAATAATGAAGAATCTTGAAGCATATACTTTGGAATACAACATTGACAAATTAATAATGAGGAAAGAATTTTAATTTACAAGTTATCAATTTTACAAAAGACCACTTCAAACCTAACAAGGAAGACCAAAGCGGCACTACAATTTACTTAGTAAATAGAGATTACTAGGCTAATTATAGGGAAGAATTAGTTAGGAAAAGTTAGTTAGGATATTATAGAAGGAATAGGCTTGGCCCTATTACCAAAGGCAAAACGGTTAGGGTTTTCCCTTAGTTCTTATGTGACCGTGGGAAACTGTATAAAGGGGATTTTTCCCATTGTATATATTATTATGAAGATCAACAATACAAGATCGACTTTCCAAAGACCAACATTCAAGCAATGCAAGCAAGACCAACTTTCAAACAATTCAAGCAAGACCAACTTTCAAGTAATTCAAGCAAGATCAACTTTCAAACAATTCAAGCAAGACCAACTTTCAAGTAATTCAAGCAAGCCAATGATTACTACAAGATCAACTTCCAAAGACAATTCTTAAAGACAAATATAAATAGAAGATAAATACAATCAGATAGCATACCGGAAACATTTAGAAACATTGGAAAGAAAAATGTAATTTCATTACTAAAGATAATTGGGTAGGAAGTTGAAAAAGTGTGTTTCATTTGGCGACCATGCTGGGGATTTCGACGACAACGGTCAAGCAACACAAAAAGCATTACAAGACACTAACACAATTACATAAGAGAATACTATCAAAGATAAACTAAGGATTGAACGGAATGTATTCGAACAATGAGCGAAGAACCACATTCTCCAAATACTGAAAGAGAAAAAGAAGCAGAAAGGGAACACATTGTTCGACTTCAAAAAGTTAAGGAGGATCAAGAATTGGAATATAAACAATTAAGATGGAAAGAAGAAAGAAAACAAGGAAAAACAAGAACTGATAAGTGGAAGAGATTTTACGCAACCTATATAAAGAAGAAGTGACTACGAGGAGGTAGAGGATGAAAGTGACACCGATATAGATCTAAAAAAAACGAGGAATAGAAGTTACTACACCAAGGGACTTGGAAGCATCGACAAGTAAAACAAATTTCTTGAAAAATTCAACACTTATAACACAAGATTACAAACTATCAAATCAGTTATCAAGACCACTTACACCCATACCCATAAAGTCATTAGAAGAACCAGTACAATTAATACAAACCCCAATCACACAAGAAATCAACTTTCAACCGAGATGATTACTAAAAATAGCAATGGAGAGAAGGATTAAAACACAGTTATCCAAATTCAAGGGTAAGAGGGACCTAGACATCTTTATCAAGGAATTCACCCATATTTGTTCTGCAAACCAAGATGAGAATGGATGATTGGATCTTTTTCCGGTAAGTTTGAAGAAAAAGGCCCTGGAATGGTATGCCCAGTTTCCAGTAGGTCACTTTGAGACATAGGAAGAATTAAAGACCGCTTTCATTCACCGATTCCGTGAGAAGAAAATAGACGGGGAAGTGATTGATAGTTTATCACATCTCAAGCAGGAAAAGTATAAAAATGTAGAAGAATTCTTTGAAAGGATGATGTTGTCCTCAAGTAAGCTCAACCCATCTCCACCTGACCAATTTAAGAAAACTTGGTTTCTCAACGGCCTACGAAAAGAATATGCAAAGTACATCCTTATGCTATCTACAGATACTTTAGAAAATACTTTAGCATCTGCAAGAAAATTAGAATTAGGGTTTCATAAAAAAGGAAAAGAAGATTCCGACACTGATTCGGATGAATCAAGTAGTGACTCAAATAATGAAAAGGTAAAAAGAAAGAAGAAAAACAAAAATAAGAAGTTCAAAGAAAAAAATGTTTTGAAGGAACTACAAGAAGAGATAGCTCAACTATCAGCAAACCAACAAATATTTCGTAGTGGAGTAATTTGTAAAATTTGCCACAATGAGGGATATTTGCCCACGGAATGTCAAATGAAGCATTGTACAATTTGCAATACAAATACACATTGCACTAGTGAGTGCACCTACAATTGTCGATACCAAGAGGGAAAACCAACAGTTAATCAAATCCAACCTCAGTGGAACAATATGAGGAGGACAGAGAACGTAAGAAAATTTGAGAATCAAGATCGGGAACAAGAGTATCCTAGAAATAATTACTATGAATCACGGAATTATAGGCAAGAAAGATATCCGTATCAAGGAGGATACGGAGGAAGAGGTAATCCATATAATGGGGGTAGAAATGACTATAATAGACAAGCGAATCAATCTGAGGATCGATATAAACCCAGATTTGAAGATAGGAGATTTAGAGATGAGCCAAGACGTACCTATTCAAGTATGGAACAAAGGGAAAGCCATCCCGACGAATGTTATTATTGCCATAAGAAAGTACATATTAAGAAGGAGTGTTTCTTCTAGAAACGACACCAAGAAGAGGTAAGAGGAAAACATGGGGGCAAAAAGCCAACAATTGCCTCCAATATGGTAGTTCCAGATGTCTACGCAATGACAAGGGCGCAAAAACGACAACTAGAAGATGAAGAACAATCTACTAATAGCAGTAGTGAAGAGAGTCACAATGGAAATGAGGCTGATGAAGGACAGCCAGAAGCCGTGGAGTTTGGAGAACTCCGAGAATGAGCATCTAAGGAATGGGCAGACGAACGAAGGGTACACTAATAAGTAACTCAAGATGTCCGAAGATTACAAAAAGAGTTAGGAGAAACACCTTAGGAAGAACAACTTGTGCCTTTAGGACAAGAGGAAAGGCCAACAACTAAGTAAGAAAAAACAAAAAGGGGTGGAAAGCAAAAATTAGTCTCGAATAGTATTAAAAGCACATCCCAGAGGGATAAGGAGATGAAACAAGCAAAAATTGTGCATGAAGTAATTAAGCAAACCAAAGAAAACATCACTATTGGACAATTCTTAGAGTTGGCTCCATATTGTAAGCAACAAGTAATGGGGGCATTCCTATCAACAGGTTTAACACCAAAAAAAACCCCAGAGGTATGCCATGTCAAAACACAAGATTTTGATATAGAAATGCCAATGATAACAACTCGCATAAAACATTACACCATACACAATGTATTATTAGATGGAGGTTCTGGAGTAAATATTATTACCGAAGAACTTTGTCAAAAATTGGGATACCAAAAATTAGAACCGACACCATTTATTATTAAAATGGTGGATCAAAGGAAAGTGACACCCTTATGAATGATATGAGATCTCCGAATTGAAGTAGGAGGATTCCGATACAACATCACAGCTACAGTGATGAAAATGGAGTCCAAATCTGGAAGTTATACCATGTTGCTTGGTAGACCATGGCTTAAACAAGCTAACACAAGACAAGATTGGGCAAAGGATACCATTACATTGGTATATAAAACAAAAGAGAAAAAAATCAGCACTAGGTGAATACCATGTCTATCACCCTCAAAAAGACCAATTCAAATTGAATGTTACGATTGGACAGGAGGATTAACGGACAGTGAAGAACAGATTGTGTACCAAGCCGTATCATCTCTTCAACCTATTGCCAACATTGAGCTTACAGGCTCAAAGAAATGTTCTTTTATGAATGTCAAGTGGCCGAATCAGAGGTACTACCCACGACAAAGCCACTCTTAAAAATAAGGGAAAATGAGATGCCAGAATATGACAAAACCACAGATACATCCCTTAAATACCCAGCCCATTTCTATGACCAAAAAGAGGACATATTCATTATTGATGATACTCCAGCCTCAATATCAGTTCAAGGCAAAGACATTGCCAAGTAGACTATAGAAGACAAAGACCAAGTACAGAAAGTGAACTTGGGCACGGCAGAGTAACTTCATAATGTACGCATCTGTAAAAATCTTGAATTAGAATTCAAGGAAGAATTGGTCAAACTCCTACAAGAGTTCAAGGATGTGTTTGCGTGGAGTTATGAAGACCTTAAAGGAATACCAACACATATATGTAAACATCACATTGAGCTCACACCTAATGCATATCTAGTGAGACAAGCTATGTATCGAATGAATCTGAAATATGCAACCAAAGTCAAAGAAGAAATTGATAAGTTGCTAAAAGTAGGATTCATTTATCCAGTCAAGGAAACTAAATGGTTATCACCCATTGTGATAGTCCCAAAGAAAAATGGCAAGCCTAGAGTATGTGTAGATTACCGGAAATTGAACGGGGTCACAATGCAAAGATGGATCCTTTTCCACTACCATTCACTGATCAAGTATTGGAAGTTGCGGCAGGACATGAAGTGTACTCCACGCTGGATGGATTTAGTGGATAGAATCAAATCCTCATGGCTTTACAAGATCAACTCAAGACCTTCTTCATTACGGAGTGGGGACCATTTGCCTACCACGTAATGCCATTTGGATTAAAATGTGCTCTAGCAACTTTTCAAAGAGCAATCATGCAAGCATTTGCTAAATTTCTAAATGTATTCATGCAAGTATTCCTAGATGACTTTACTGTATACGGCAATAAGGCCATGCACCTGGAACATCTTCGAAAGTGTTTAGGAAGGTGTCGCGAAACTAGGATTAGTCTAAATCCAGAAAAGTGCACATTTGCAATAAACTCAAGTACATTGCTTAGACATATCATCTGTGAAGAAGGAATACTCGTAGATCCTGGAAAGATTAAAGCCATTCAAACACTTTCACCACCCACTTACATGAAAGGGATATGTTAGTTCCTAGGATCAGCTAGTTACCATTGGAGATTCATTAAGGATTTTGCAAGAATCACACAGCCTTTGACCAATCTCAACAAGTCAACTGTCAAGTTTCTTTGGGATGAGAAGTGTCAAGAAGCATTTGAGCTAATTAAAAGAAAATTAATCAAGACTCCAATCTTAAGGACTCCTGACTAGGATAAAGAGTTTCATGTGCATTGCGATGCATCTAATGAAGCCATTGGTAGTGTTTTAACACAAAGAATGAATGAAAAAACGGATTCACCCATATTTTATGCAAGTCAATTACTAAATCAAGCTGAAAGAAATTACTCCACAACACAATGAGAAGCTTTGGCTATGATTTATTCCTTACATAAGTTTCGACATTACTTATTGGCTAATCATTTTAAATTTTACGTAGACCATGAGGCGTTACTACATTTAGTCAACCGAATAATAGTTTCTGGAAGAATAGCAAGATGGATGCTATTGCTTCAAGAGTACAATTTCGAAATCATACATAAACCAGGTAGACAACATGTCATAGCTGATCATCTTTCAAGAATCAATAATGGTGAAGTAGCTATGGGGATACCAGATTCATTTCCAGATACAAATTTATTCATGGTACAAGTTACACCACAACAAGATGAAATCTTTCCATTTTATGACTGGAGGAAGCCAATAGTTGATTACCTTCAAACTGGAAAAATATCAATAGACATACTGCTAAATACTCGTTGGCAAATACGATACGAAGTCGACCTTACCATTTGGATGAAATGGGAAGATTGGTAAAGACATGTTCAGATTACGTTCCTAGAATTTATATAGCTGGACACTACTAGAGAAGTAGTGAAAACCAAGACAAAATCAACAAATTTCTGCTGGAATCAACATGAAAATGATTTTTCCTCATCAAACACAATTTTTTAGACCGCATTAACACGTTTTGTGTTGGTTAAATAAAAACCAACATAATTTTGTTACATTTTTTAGAATTTTGGAATCTTTTGGAATCTTTTTGGAATTTTTAGAATCTTTTTGGAATCTTTTGAAATACCATAATAATACTAGAAAACTTGCAAACATCACCTTAAAACACCAAAAAAACACTCAAAAAATTTAAAAAGACCACCTACAAATGCCTTAAAAACAACTCAGAAATGCAAAACAGCACCAAAAAACGACTCAAAAATGCAAAACAGCACTCCCAAGTGCCCAAAAAACAACTCAAAAATGGAAATCAGCACTCCCAAGTGCCCAAAAACAACTCAGAAATGCAAATCAGCACTCCCAAGTGCCCAAAAATCAACTCAAAAATGGAAATCAGCACTCCCAAGTGCCCAAAAAACGACTCAAAAAAGCAAATCAGCACTCCCAAGTGCCCAAAAAACGACTCATAAAAGCAAATCAGCACTCCCAAGTACCCCAAAAACGACTCAAAAATGGAAATCAGCACTCCCAAGTGCCCAAAAATCAACTCAAAAATGCAAAACAGCACTCCCAAGTGCCCAAAAAACAACTCAAAAATGGAAATCAGCACTCCCAAGTGCCCAAAAACAACTCAGAAATGCAAATCAGCACTCCCAAGTGCCCAAAAATCAACTCAAAAATGCAAAACAGCACTTCTAAGTGCCCAAAAATCAACTCGAAAATGGAAATCAGCACTCCCAAGTGCCCAAAAAACAACTCAAAAAAGCAAATCAGCACTCCCAAGTGCCCAAAAATCAACTCAAAAATGGAAATCAGCACTCCCAAGTGCCCTAAAAACAACTCAAAAATGGAAATCAGCACTCCCAAGTGCCCAAAAAACAACTCAAAAAAGCAAATCAGCACTCCCAAGTGCCCAAAAATCAACTCAAAAATGGAAATCAGCACTCCCAAGTGCCCTAAAAACAACTCAAAAATGGAAATCAGCACTCCCAAGTGCCCAAAAAACAACTCAAAAAAGCAAATCTGCACTCCCAAGTGCCCAAAAAACAACTCAAAAATGGAAATCAGCACTCCCAAGTGCCCAAAAAACAACTCAAAAATGGAAATCAGCACTCCCAAGTACCCAAAAATCAACTCAAAAATGGAAATTAGCACTCCCAAGTGCCCATAAAACAACTCAAAAATGAAAAATAACACTACCAAGTGCCCAAAAAACAACTCGAAAATGGAAATCAGCACTTAAAAGTGCCCAAAAAACAACTCAAAAATGAAAAAAATGAAAAACTTTGGAATTTGGTGTTTCTTTAATTTCAGCAGATTTCAACAGTCATTTCGGCATAGTAAAATAACTTTTTTCAAGAAACTTCAAACTAAGAAAAGTTGCTAGATGAAGCTGAGTTTCATCTCCAAAAAACCGTTTGATATTTCAATCCTCAAATCAAAAGTTATGGACAAAACATCAGAGGGGGTTTCAAATGGACATTTTTTTCTACATTTTCAAACACCCTCTCTGATTTTTTTCCATAACTTTTGATTGGAGAATTTAAATCCCAAACGGATTTTTGGAGATGAATCTTAGCTTCATTTAGAAACTTTTCTTAGTTCAAAGTTTTTTCAAAAAAATTAATTTGCTATGCCTAAACGGCTACCAAAGTCAGCTGACCTAAGAAACATAGAATTTTAAATGGTTAAGTATATTTTTTATTTCTAAATAGACATATAATTGCAATGGGTGGTGTGGTGGTTAGTTCATGGGGCTTGTACACGGGAGGTCTCAAGTTCGACCCCCCATGGCGGCAATGGCCTAATGGCGAGACTGCCCGTAAATTCCGGGCAACGGGCAGTTTCCATAAATAGTAATTTTTTCCTGCCCGGAAATTTCGGGCAGTCAAAAAAATTTTGATTTTTTTTTTTTTTTTTTTTTAATTGTGTTCGATCCAAGAGAAAATCAGCAGAAAATGTGTTAATAAGGAGTCCGAACCAAGTGTTCCTAACCCACAGAGAAAACCAACACATTTTCTGTTGAATTTGTCTTCATTTGGACTGTTTTCTTCTGGTAGTGGGACCAATAACCTAGGCCATTATTGCGGAAGCCCATGGGGGTATAGCTGGAGGACATTTCTCTTTTACTATAACATTACACAAGGTTTTAACAGCTTTATATTGGTGGCCAGACTTACGAAAGGATGTACACAACTATTGCAAAAAGTGTGACATTTGCCTAAGGAATAGTAGTAAACCCGAAAAAGGGAAAAATTCCTTACACCTCGTATTACCACTAGAGATTTTTCAAAGATGGAGAATTGATTTTATCGGTCCAATTCAACCACCATCTAGAACCACAGCTAACAAATACATAATCACAGCTACTAATTATACTTCAAAATAGGTGGAAGCCCAAGCTTTAAAAAATAACAATGCTCATTCTACAACTAAATTTTTATATGAAGAGATAATTACTTGGTATGGGTGCCCAGTAGAATTAATGAGTGATCAAGGAACTTATTTCCTCAACATAACAATACAACTTCTTACCACAGAGTTCATGATTCAGCATTGGAAATCAACCCCTTATTATCTCCAAGGCAATGGACAAGCAGAGTCGACAAACAAAATATTAAAAGCTATACTCACAAAAATAGTAAATGCTAACCAGACAGATTGGGATCAAAAGCTATTCTCTGCACTATGGGCATACTGAACAGCATACAAAGTGATCACTTGTCACACACTCTTTTTATTGGTATATGGAATTGAAGCACTACTTCCCATCAAATACTTACAAATTCAAGGACAAACATATCCTGGGGCCTTATCAATACATCCAATGTTGGATCATCACTTTTGTCAATTACAAAAGATGGATTTACGACGAATTGAGGCGGAAGATCACATAACGAGAATACAACTAATGAGGAAATCCCGCCATGACAACCTCAATTGTCTAAATCAAAAGAACCAACATCAACCTCCGAACACATATGAAAAAGGAGAATGTTCCAATTCCCAATCATTGATAATTGCCGCTCGAGAACAAAAAGTCAACCCAAACATTCAGCAAAGGTGGCAAAATACGAAACACAGTCGATCACAACCAATCAATCCTTACCAACAAGGTCAAAATGTCCTATGGTTAAAACCCACTATAAAAAGGAAAAAGGAAAGTTTGTAAATAAATGGTTTGGGCCCTACGAGATCAAAATTGTTTATCCTAATGGAACAATAGACTTATATGAAACCACATGGTTGACCGTTCGGGTAAATATCAATAAATTATGACCATATATCATGGAAGAAGGAATGACCAATCCGATTCCCAATGTTTTTCTATCTATGATACAAGACAATAAAAGTAAAAGCCCAATCTTACAGTTAACCAATCAAACAAGGACAAATACAAAAGATTATGTAAAAGGAAATATGCAAGAATCAACTAAGAAACCACTAGGAGAATGAAAATGTTGCAAATATTGTCATACTGCATATAAGAGACAAATATGTCTAAAGAACAACAATACAAATCCTAAAACATCACCAACCACACAACAACTTGGAAAAATATTACAACAAATTTTTACTGTAGAAGATATCAATCAATTCCAAAAGGGTCAAAGGGTAGTATGGTTGAAAGTAATGGAAAATGAAACCGAGGACCAATGGATAGGACTTGCTATAATAAAAACAATTTATCCTAATCAGACAATAAAATTGATAAATTATAATGGAGCGGAAGTTTGTGTACCGGTTCAAAGAATAAAACATTATGATCAAAAAACTATAAATATTGGACTAAACTATGCACAACCTATTATACAATTAACCAAATACCAAATAAAGAACAATAAAACAAATAATACTCCTCAAAAAAGACAAACATTAAAAGAAAAAGATTCTAAAAGTAAATACCAACCTTTAAAAAACAGCATGTCCAAGCTGTCAGTAGGAACAAAGCTATTACGTAACCCAACGGTTATGTATAACCGGGGATTACAACCACCACCTTCCTTTCTTCTTCTTCGTTTATTTTCTGAATATTCTCACTGGTTTTGCTTTTGCATTCCTTCCTTAGCATTTTTATATCACAGTATACCATTTGATTTTTTTAACATGGAAACACCAAAAATCCTTTTAGGTTTAATTCCTCTACCAAAACCAAGTTTTAATAAAAAAAGAAAAAATCCTAAAAACATTAGGATTATTTTAGTTTGCAACTATAGTGGCTTGGGGAGGAAAAATATCAAATATTAGAGTGGAAGAAGCTCTTACAAATCTCACATCAAATGGCCAGGCTGCTACAATTAACAGGAAAGTTTATAAATTGATTCTTGAAAATTTCCGAGATTTATTTAAACATGTTTTCTTATTAGATGTAGCTTTACCTAAACTCAATCCTACACGCATCAATCAAAATTTAATACCTAAAACAGATAAAAAGAAATTTACTACAATAAATACAACTGAAGTGGATGCAAATTAGAAGAGACAAAAAGAGTGCTGAAGTTTTTGAGTTCTATACTAACTTTCAATCATAAAATCGGAGAGATTCCTATCAATATAGTCTAATGTATGCAAAATGCTATTAATGGACAATCAGTAGATTGGCCTGAAATCTTTAAAGAACAACTACACTATGAATTAAGAAGAATATATTTTGAATTACAAGGCACAAAACCTATAATAATTCACACTAGAGCAACTATACATATTACATTAATATTATCTAAACTTCAATCTCTGAAAATTACAATACCAAGAAATAAATTGATTTCTATAAGAAATGATAAATCCTCTCGTACTTCCCTAATAAGTGATAACAAAGGAAGCAGTAAAATCAACGAAGATCAACAATACAAGATCAACATTCCAAAGACCAACTTTCAAGCAATTCAAGCAAGATCAACTTTCAAACAATTCAAGCAAGACCAACTTTTAAGTAATTCAAGCAAGCCAATGATTACTACAAGATCAACTTTCCAAATACAATTCTTAAAGACAAATATAAATAGAAAATAAATACAATTAGATAGCAATCATAGCATACTAGAAACATTTAGAAACATTGGAAAGAAAAATGTAATTTCATTACTAAAGATAATTGGGAAGGAAGTTGGAAAAGTGTGTTTCAGTTAGTTACTAGAGATTAAAGTGGGACAATGGTAAGTTTAGAACTTTAGATAATTTATTTCAGCCTTCTACAACTAGAAGGGTTTGGAATTCTAACAAATTGTTGTGTCTTATGCAACTAATGCTTTTGTAGTTTCAATTTGCTCTACTTCACAAATCCTAAGACCACAAGGTACAAGGAGATTATCTAAAGGAAAAGGTCAATTTGTCTACCGTTTATGTATCTATAGCCACTTGTTTTGTAGAAATAAATGGTTTTAGCTTTCTTTTAGGGGTTCAATGATTCAAGGATACAATTTACATAGTTTTAAATCACTTTTATTCCTAAATTTGTAATAATCCATCCTTTAATGCTATTGACAATAAATGACATCCTAGTCTTGCCTATTAGGTAGTAGGGGTTGACAAATTGACAAGCATAACCTCGATTTGAACATGCAAATGCAAATGATCTATCACACAAATCCCTACTCAACTATACAATATGTATTATAGGTGCTATGCGAAGATGTCCTATACAAATTGTTTCAATTACCACAGTAAAGATTCAATAGTCTTCCCAAATCGCTTTTAGTAATTGAACTGTAATGTACAACCAAGGCTATGGCCTTTGATGGGCTAAAACACATTGTAAACGTGGACATGCTATTCCACATTCACCAATCAAATTATTAAGGTTGATTCTTTCCTAATTTGTCCTTAGTTATAAGATTTTGTACACAACTAGCTTCTAGATTAATATTTATAATTTTCCTAACATCTCCATTTCCTCACCTTCAATTCAATTGATATGACTACAAGACTACTTTTGCCAAAGATTATCATGATCCTTACAAGAATCTCCCATTTTAAATTGACATGCATAAGGAGACTAAAATTAATACCAACGAGTTGTTACTTGCACACAAATTGAAATATTATAACACTCAATCTACTTGCATTAGTTTTGCAATCTCAACATGAATCAAAATTTGATAAACTGCTTAGAACAGCTAGTATTGTCATGACCCTCATCTTGAGGCATGCCCATGCCATCTTGGTGAGCAAGGAGAACATTAGGGGTGACTCCCCAAGCCTTGTCAGAGATGAGGTGTGAGGAATTGAGACTCTTGAGCAATTAAAGTATTGTAGTGCTCTACTCATGATGAATTGGATGGCGTGCTACATATTCTTGGAAAGCCTATGAGAAGATGCATCCATGTGTCTAAAGAATGTGAAGATCCAAGATGAGAGTCAAAAGTTATGGCTCCTCAAAGTTGATAGTGTCTTAGCTGCATCTCGAGGTGTGGGACATGGAAGCCAAGGTTTGGGAGGATTTTCTTGAGCCAAATAGGGCATGCCACAGATCTTTGGAAAGCTAAGGAAATAAGATTTTTAGAATGCTAAGGCTCATGAAGAGATAAGTTGTATGCTAAAATTTATAGGCACCCAAAGAACTATCACTAGTAGGAGCCCACGTTTTTTTTGACGAATTTTTCTAGACATCCATATATTTTCATGTTAACAATGATGTCAAATGAAACATCGAGATGTTTTATTTGACGTCACTATTAACATGACAAACATGTGGATGTCTAGAAAAATCTGTCTAGAAAAACATGGGGTTCTACTAGTGTATTCTCCCGAGGGACTTAGACCTTTGAAAGGACATAATTATAATCTAAATTACATAGAGTTTAAACATTGAAGGTATTTAATTATATATTATTCATGTGTATATTACAACATTAAGACTAAAACTAAGTACTAAAGATATAAGTACTAACTCTTTATCCTAACGCATATGAAGAGTTGTGACTCTCTATAATAGACAAGGTACAACTATTGAGAAACTAATTCCTAAACTAATTGGTCCATGTCGGACTAACGTAATAATAACTTCCTCAATACTTGTTGCATTTGAGAAAATGAGTAGTCCACGATGATCTATAGAAATAGTAGATCATGAAATTGGGCTTGTACTCTAGATTTAGAATCTTGAGTTAAAAGTCATCCCAATAGGAAGATCAGGCCTCTTGGGGGGCCCAGTTTCGGGGATACAACTTAGGAATCGGTGGCCTTCCAAGATGGGGAGAGTCTTGGATGTTCCTGGAGACCTTTAGGATGAAAAACTACCAAATCCCCTAGAGAGTACTATGAAATGAGGTGGTCTCCTTCCTTACTTCCAAATGGTGCTATGGTAAGCTATAGTGGCCACAAGTGGTGAAGTTGGTGTTGGAGCCTCACCACCACTTGTGTGTTACCATAGAGTGCTTGTGCACTCCTTGATACCGATTGGATGTGTCTTGCTCGACACTAGGCCATGGTATGAGTCCCACTTGGTGAATCCTAGTAAGTGAATCTTTAGGTGAGTCTTGAAGTAAGGTGGATTGGATCTAGTGGGGAGTGAGGTACCATTCAAGGGTGATTAGCACCAGTGGAAAGTAGTATTGCCACCGAGTACTTGGACATCAATGGAAGTTCCACCCCATGTCATCAAATGATATGTTTGATGTTTTGTGCGAGGTAAGTGTTGGAAGTAGATAGATGAGAGTCATAGAGGGATAGAGAACCCATGACTAGAGTTGGAACCTAATGTTGCATGTGCGTAGCATGTGCAAGGTTAGGAAATTGTGACCCTTGGTGTCTCTAGGAATTAAGTGCTACAAGAAGCACTTAAAGCTGAGCTTAAGGTGGTAAGGATCGCTGTAGTAGCAATAATCTAACAACCTAGGAAAATTTTGTTCAATTATTTTGTAGTGTAGTGTAATAGGGTTTGTTCACTAAGGATTTAAAAGATAGAATTGATATTAGTTTAATGTCATATGTTGAGACTATTTTACATAAATAAAACAAAAACTCAAAAAGTTCATATGCTTTTGCAATCTTCCATAATGAATTCCAAACCAATGCTCAAATTTAAATTATTGTATCAAATATAGTCAACAAATTCCACAAAATAATCCTCTCACTACAAAACATTTCTTAAAAAAACATGACATTTAGAAAGGGTCAGATCCCTCTTGTACTGCCATGGAATTCATTGTCAATGTATCTTATATAGCATTAAGAGTAAAGAGTCACTACTCTTCTCATCCACTACGACCATTCACTACCTTCCAAAAAATGATTCTGTAGATCTTTTTTAGCTATTATCTCTTTATATCTCCTCTATAATATCATTTACGTAACCAATAGTCAAATGCCATTGATTAGTACTTTAAAATCAAGTAAGGCTACTTATCACACTCCATTCATACTATAAAGAGAAAATCAACTAAAAATAAATAAATTCACATTACAATCGCTAAGGGTCACGACAAGTATAGATCACACAATCAAGGACTTTGTGATTCTATGCTCAAATTGAATTATATAGCACATACAAAAATTAACCAAACATAAATAACTTGTATAAATTATCACCCAAATTTTCATACTCCACAAATTAACAACAATTGCCTATTTGAATACTAAGATCTCAATATTCACTTATTCAATCACTTTTTATTGAATCAAAGAGACAATTAGCTACTACAATACTTATAAACTATGCACAGACACAAGATCAACTTACATAGTCAAATACTTCTTGATGTACCATCAATTTATTTAGGCTTTACAGCTCACTTAGCTTGTCAAATTGACCCAGTCAATTCACTCCAATTAGCACCAGATAAACACACAATCATATAAGTGCACAATACAAATACACATACACATTTCAATAATTTATTTCACTAAATTCAACAACACACAACACAATACAAACACAAGCTTTTCTGACTTCAATCAATTCGTCTACCCACTCCAACTCCCACATCAATTCGCTTCGGTTGCTCTACTTGCATCGATTGCATATTTGATTTCAAGAGTGCAATTGCACTCACAACAAGTACAAGACACAAGCTCTAACAAACCAGCCAGTTTGAAAAATAAATAGTATTATATTATATGAAGGAGTTTATAAGTTCAAAATTACAAAAGTTGATTTGATTTTGCTCCAACTGAGAGCTTCAAACAAGAACTATGACTTGCATATATTCTCCTACAAAGAGACACCTATTCAATTTGAAAAATCACAATTGTATTTGCATCCCTACATATCTAAGACACTTAAAACTGATTAGTATCTAATAGCTATTTTCAATTTGATATTAATCTTCACCCCAATTTGCCTTACTATAGTGGAAATAGGCTATCAACTTAACCACATTCCCATTGAAACACCAATTAGACTCAAAATTCAAAAATTCAAGTTGTCTACAACTTTCAAGAAATTTGCATTACACATCATGCCCTACATTAGATAGAGACAATTTGTTGTAGGACTAGGACTAATTGATTTGAATTTGCATTGTAATTAGTAATTAGGCTAGTAAATAGTTATTGGAACAAATTATCAATAGTAAAAATATAACCAATAATTAAAGAACATTTGCAAACTATATATATTATATATGTTATTATAATATCTACCTTGGCATTTTGATTATGCTACATAGTGCACATGCATGACAAATTGTAGTTTTTCCTAAACAATTTTCCTAAAAGATTAGGCCCCTACTAGGCAAAATTGGGACTACACTCATGTGTCTATACCATTAGTAATAGACTGGCAACCAAATGATTATTCCTAGGCAAAAGAGTGAAATTGAATTGTATGCAAGTTGTAAAATTGTATTATATATATATATATATAACATATTATTTTATAATGGGAGTGACTTTAGTTACAATATGATAGACAATTTGACCATTCCCTATATCTTGAACCCCTATAAGATTAGTCCTAGATGTTTGCAAGGTAGGCAAAAATCTAGACTACAATCAATGAAGATCCCACATTGACATTTCTCTTGTGTGCTTCAATTTGAGTACCATATTCAAGTGATTTCTTCCTTGATTTTGAATATATATATATATATACATACTTATTGGTGGGTTCAATGGGTTTTTCTCACCTCATTGTGTCCTTGCTATGATAACTCTATACTTTTTCTTAGCAATTCATTCTTTCTATTTGCAAAGGATAAAGCTTGAAATTCCTTACTCAAAATTTGAAGGATTGTATATTGACTATAAATGCTGCTAAATATGTGCACATAGCAATTTCTATTTTCAACAATTGAACCACAAGTATGTTAGGGACAAGTCGAGGAGTACTTGAGCAAAATAAAATGTTGGTTAATTTCTCAATGTTGTAAGGATTGGTCAACTTGTTGTGTACATGACAACATGCCACCCATTCTATCATGTTCAAAACACAATCCATTTGAAAAAAAATTTACTTGAATAAATAAGCGAAATAAAATCTTTAAAAATCACCTAAACTAAAATTTATCATTTTTAACTTAAAGAAAAAAATTATTTTGAAAATGAAAAATATTCAATCTATAACCAATTTTAAAAGGAATATTTAATTATTGGTTATAAATTTTATCAAAAAATATTGGTTGATGTGATAATAGTTTCAATTGTATGGACATGATCCATAAATCATATTTTACAATTTTGTTTAAAATTTGTCATTAAATTATTCTTTCCAATAGCATTATATTTACTTTGAAATTCATTTTTATAATTTTGAAAGTTTGGACTACTCCTTGGTTCTTTTAAGGTTTTAAATATTCTAGATGTTTATTTTTAAAGATGATATTCTAATTCAAACATATAAGTAATAGTGGAGAGAAGTTATTAGAATTCCCTTGGACTTCAATTATTGCATAGAAAAGTCTTTTCTTATTTTATAAAGAAGGCTTGAAAATCCCTATTGTTTTATAAATGTGTTTGGATTCATTGTTGTAAGAAAAATTAGGATAACTATTTTATAAAGGACAACTTTAAAAGAACTTTGATGCTTGAGACTGCATAATAATTTTCTATATACCAAAGGTCATTCCTCACTTTTGAAGATGAAGGAAAAACAAAGAAGGTGGATAAGCCTATTGTAAATATATTGGTTGCCTTGTCCACATGGGATCGATGAACATTTTTAATTTCTTTCCTCCTATGGAAAAATGGAAAAGAAAGGCAATAGTAATTGAAATGGAAACAATAAAATACAAATTTGTCATGATTTTTTGAATTGTGCTATCTAAATAGCTCAAAAGAGCCTTTAAGTCCCCTAAAACTGATAGTAGCCATCTTATTCATATAAAGTGGTCATATTATTATTTTAAAACAACTACAATATAAGAGTACTAATTTTGTAATAATAATTTTACACATTAAAGGTAAAATTTCCTATTATGGTATTAAATCATTCATAAGAGAGAAAGAGAAAAAACTCCAACCATTTAAAGGTTGGTGCACTTGAATAGTTTGTTTGTTTAGGTTCCTATGTTGGGCTCCAAAGAGCCAATCCAAGTGACACCTAGGTTGCATATCTTTGTAAGAAGGGAGATTCTATAGTCACAACTAGAGGTATTTTAAAGTCATGGTGTGTTTGAATATAGTTTTGTTTTTTGACCCAATTTGAGATACAAGCATCCAATAGGATGGAAATCATTAGTATCTGACTTAAGAGAAATAAAATTAAAACCCATGGCAAAACACTAAGAACCCACTACATTTTAAAAACCATTACGGTGCAAGAAGCCCTTTGATCCCTTGGGCTTAGAGTTACAAGGATAGAACCAATATTGTAATTTGGACTAAATTGTAAACAATCAAAAACACAATTTTGTATTGTAGGCTCAAGAATATATCCTTGGGAAGAACATTTTATCTTATATATTTGGATTTCTTTCAAGTTAAAAGAGACCATATGTGAGTGGTAAAGAATAGAATGAATTATTCTCCTAAGAAAATATAAAATTGAACAAGAATTCAAATGCAAGCTAAACAAAGAAATAACATGTATTCAATGTAAGCCAAAGGGTCACAAAGAAGGTTTACAAACAAAAACACACCATGATTTTTTAAATATTTCTAATAGAATTAATTGTAAAGTGAAAGAAAACCAATCTACAATTGCAAGCTAATTTTGAAATGTGGTCCCAACAATAAATGCACCACTTGGTCTCAAGTTAGACTTTAAAATCAAGATTCTCTTCAAGAGTTACAATCCCTTTTTTCCACATGTTGCATACTTGGGAGTTTACATTGGTGGAAACAAAACTAGGGACAAAACTAAAAAAGAACTCGATTTTGGACCAAAAAAGAAATTGATCCCTAATTCTTTGGTTTTGACTATTCTAAGAGAAAGAAACCCTAATTTCCTCCCACTTGACAATTAATTCTATTGTCATTCGAAAGTTTGATTGTAATCACCAAGCCATCCCATTGTGGCCCAAATCCCATTTATTCAAGAATGACAACTTAAATTGAATGCATAAACTGTATTGGGCCCATTCCTAGCATGTGACACTCATTTACCAAAGTCCACACTATTTTGAGTTAATGCAAGTTCAAACATTCCTATATTGCACCAATTTCCACAAAATTTGTGGTGACACTAAATTCTCTAGGTGATGCTAATTTTCCCCTTTCACTAATAGGACAAGTCAGTGAACCTGGACTAGGCAAAATGTCTGGCATAGGCCTTTCTACGTTTTTGTTGCTTTGAAAAGGGAACCATACTACACCAGTGTATAAGCTTGATGCAGTGGTTGTCATGCAGTCCATCTTGCAAACCATCCACGAGAATTTCAAAATTACAAAACCGGAGATTAGAAGCATTCAGAGATAGTTCATCAAATTCAGCGATTGCACATTTCGTTAGAGTAATATACATTCGGCAAAGTAGCAGTTGCCTCTGCACATGGAATTTGCTCTTTCGGTCATAGGCTCCACTGTCACTGCTTTGCAGCGAACTGGAGAGGTATCACTGGGACGAGGTAGTTGTTATGTGAAGAATCGAAAGTTTTGAAGTTCCCAGCAGATCCAGACGTCTGTGCACGGAGCAGTGCAGCTCGCTTTGCTTGTTGCCCGTCAGCATACTTTTGAGCTTGTCCAGCTTCATGCCTTCGCAAATTGACCTGAAACATACACAAAAGAGTACTCCAATTAGTAAAGAGTATCACATAAGTCATGTAAAGATTCTACAACAATCAATAAGAGGGCATCAAATGCCAAAGACAAGAGAAGTAATCCTCGAAGGGATACGACATAATGATAGAAATCTGTACCTCGGGTCGTCGGCCTAGGTGACGAGGCTCCGGTGCTCCCGTGCTGGAATGCGGTGACCTACAGCATCCTCTAATTTTCATTAGGGTCTAAAATCGCACCAAAAAAGATCACCAGATCGTTCTCGAGTAGTAGCGTAACGCCACTTTTGAGAATAATGCCAAATAAGAGTCATAAAGGGCAAAGCAGATCAAAGCTATGCCATACTCGCACATGTGAAGACAATGGCTTGAGGAGATCTCACTTGTTCAAATTGAGCTCAACTTTGAAGAGGCTTTCTTTCATGTCAATTCAAAAAGTGCACAATAGGGGTTCTCTTGAATCTTATGACGCAAGTTCCATATGGACATTGCATGTGATGAATGATTGCAATGATCATAAATGATATGAAACCAGGAGGAACTGAGCAGTACCTTCCAGGTTTGGAGGATCCACCAACTACATGCTGATCACCAGCTAAATCCGCTGCAACACACCAAAAATACCTCTTCAAAGGATGCTCACATTTCAGAGAAAGAAGCAAATGAAATTAGAATGGAAACAACAGATGCGATGGAAATATTTCATTAGGGTTTGTCAGAGTGTAAGATTTGACTTCTGCAAAAGGAGGCAACTCTGAAAAACGAGACCTCAAAACTCTATGCGAGGGCAAGTATTCTCTGACAAGAGTTTGGGTCTTAGGGTTTAGGGTTTATCATTCAATACCTTTTCCTGACGACCGGAGTGCCACCCGCTCTCTGAAACTCCCTGGGGCTCCTGGTGATGCACCCGGAGTTCCCGGGCTCGCGAGGGAGGGAGATGGGATTGCAGACGTTCCAAACCCTGGTGGTCCTCCTGAACCATCTCTCTTCGTTTCTGCTAGAGGACGACTGCTCTGTCAAGCAAAAACCAGAAATTAGCTTCACCCTAAAATCCTAAACCCAAACCGACGGGATAAAAGACTCTGGTAGCACTCAACGCTTGCACTCAAACTTCAAACTGAGAATTCATGCTCAATTAGCAACCAAATCATTTTGAGCAATATCTATTGGAAAGCTACCGGAAATGTGCTTCCACTGAGCTAAAATACGCCACCTAACTCATAGCGTTGAGATCACATGAGCAATTGAAGGTGCACAGCAAATATGCCAGCAGACTATACAGAGAGTCAACAACCAGTTCGTTTTGTTGAGAAGTCTTTCTCATATCTGGTTCAAATCATGCAAGTGATAGCTTGTTGGAAAGCAGATAACGGTGCACTTCTAATATTATCAATATTATGAATTTCAATCACAGTGAAGTTCACTAGCAAGAGTTTCAATAGCGCCAACAAGGATGTCATACCCGCCGTCCCGGTGCAATCTCCACTTCCATTCACCTTCTCATATGGAACCACCCAAATTGAGGCAAACACCTAATTACCATAATCCAGTATACTAAAGAATTCCCCAGATTTCATTCCACCACCTTCAAGATCTCAAAATCCTTCCATTCCTAACCGTCCCTCGAAAACAAAGCTATCCCCTTGAAACCCAACAAGAGCGTTCGCCAATTTAGGGTTTACTGCGGTTCGATTGATTCACCAAATTCAAGTACGAGACAAATCCATGGGATTCCGAAGAGAAAGATAATAAAGAAGCCGTGAACTTACGCAGTCGTTTTGCCCAGACGACGGCGATGCGGCAACACGGTGACATTATTAGTCTCGGCCGTCACCCCGATCGAGTCCGCGGTACTTGCCAGCACTGCTCCACCGGCAGCGCTGTTGCCCCCCAAGCTCCCCGTGGACGCGCTGGAAGTCGGCGGCGAGGGCGCCGAATTCGCTTGCTGCTGCTCCATCGCACCTCCTCACACAATTTCCCTGCAATGGATCAGTCTGAAACTTCTACGCAGAACTAATTTGCCCCAAAGCAAATCTCCGACGGATTCTGCATCGCAAATGCACCGTGATGCGCAGTAGCTCAGTCAAATCGCAACATTTGGAACGCAATCACGCAAAAGACTGCAAGCTCGTCTCGAAGTTGGGCACCGGCAGCAAATCTTCCTTTGTTGAATACTGAGAGGAGGAGACTGGATGAATACTGTAAGTGGATGAATGAGGTCCCTGGATCTCCGTCGTTCATGCTTGAAAGTGTTCAGTTCCCACCACTCAGATTTTGCTTGATACCCGCCCAAAACAGTTGTGCTGAATTCTACTGGGGGTATCACAACAGTACCCGGATCCGCCAATACAGTACCCGGCGGGTCTCAGGCAAATGTGATGGCTATTTTTTCTCTCTTTTCTTCTCTGGGCTTTGTCTTGCACCGTTGTTGTTGCATTGCGTTTATACACAGCAGGGTGTTTGTTTTTTTTCATTTTTTATGAAGTGCCAATGTGTCAATATAAAATGTTACAGTGGTGCCTCAAATTCAGTTTTGAATTAGAATGCCACATTTAACTACTTCTAGACTATTCAATGAATTTTGGGCTAATCATCTGGAGATCATGGGGTAATAACATTGTGAGACCTTCCAATGTTTGTATAGATCTCTCGATGACCATCGTGGGATCTCCCGATGCAATTTTAGCTTGATCAACTACTTCACATTCTTCCACATTTGTAATTTTAGAAAAAAAAATGTACTCAAACAACACCAAATCCAACCATTAGATAGGACAAGAGCTTGATAAAGTATCCCACAAATTTGGATGACTTTCATCCAAGAAAAATGAGAAAGTACCAAGACTGAATTTCAATCTGTCTATCATCCAGAAATTGGATGTTGGAGTACTTTCGTTCAAAGTTTTGTCTACACCAAAATTTGGTGCCTCAGGCATTGAGGTGTTACTGCTATCGAGAAGCTTTGTTCTCACGAATAATGTACCGAGTAATTCGCATCGTTGGACCACTTCTAATGTTTGGAGTTGCAAGTACGGTTCATGAAATCATCGTTATCAGACTTTTCAGACTTGTACACGGCCAGTGTGAACCCCTCTCCTGAATTCACATAAATATCTTGAGCTGTAAGCATCAGACCTAGATCAGACCTTGACAGACTCAGCTGTGACTACTTCAGAAGAGCCAGTTCTAAGTAAAGGGTTTAGTAAAGACATATAAGGACGGTACAGAAGGCCAAAAGGCCAGAGACCAAACTCTAGACCTTAATACACGATTCTACTGCTGACCATTAACCCCTTAAGCGCAAACTGCATCATCTTCAGCAAAGAAATACGGAAATAGATGATCAAGCATTCTCACCATCAAGACCCCAATTCTAATGTGTCCTAAGCAGACTCGCTAAGAGCAACAGAGGCAGCGTCGCAAACAAAGTTCAGAAAAATCAACACATGAAAAAGTCCTCCAAGAGTGGAATTATTTACAAAATAAATAATCCAGAGTACAACTTCGTCGCCTAAGTTTACAGATCAACACAGGGTCGAAAAGCACATGTACACCTTGTTCATGCATTATCACGGCCACTAATATTCACACTAGAGGACGAAGTCAAGCGTGCAAAAATACGCGATAAGGTACTACCTGAGGACCGAGCTTGCTGCCAATCAGTGAACACATCGTTGCCTAAAATAACCAGGAAGATAGATAGGAAGAAAATGAGAAGCAAAAGCACAGATCCCAGCCATGAGCCACTTCTGACAGGCACAACTGGCGTGATGCGTGCACTAGAATCTCCTGATACAGACAATATGGCTTCCCCCGTTGGGGAAAACTCCATGGATGTGACAAAGATCATATGTGCACGCTTCAACTTCTGACATACTGATAAGGTGACTGAATCAACAACTGCGATGTCTCCCTCGTTGCTTCCAATGGCAAGAAACCTACAAAAGTGGCAGGACGGTCACAAAGCAACATAGCAGGTTAGCATTCTATACGAGTCCTTTCACGACTTCTACATACTGCAACTTCGAACTGGAGAGACAACATTTCTAATCAAAAGGGTCAATCCGTTGATAATGCAACGAATGAGACTGAACAGATCTAAACTGAAGGTATCTTACATTAGCAAGAAAAAACAAACACCAGAAGTATTCTGAAAACAACTTAGAGAAGTCACAATTGTTTGCCAGGATTCTGTGCACCTAAGTTTCTAGAACACCTCAGGTTCTCTACTACCGGTATTGTCAGTACTCATAAGGTTTTGAACTGCGCAGGTAAGAAAATAAGTGCCCACCTTCCGTCTCGAGAAATTGAAAAAGCTGAAATTGGATCTTCTTGCACCTTCCGCGAATTCACCTGCTTCCAACTGGCAGTATGAAATGCAGACACGAAGCCCATTCCTCGTTTCCGCACAGCTGCATACAGCAAGGGCTTGTTGCTATCTCGAGAGAATCTCACAAAGCCAATGCCTTCTCCTGAAAGTGAAGAAACACAACTTCCCGATGCAATGTCCCAAATTCGACAAGCACTGCCATCTGATGTCGAGGCCACAAATGCACCGTCTACGCTAAAATCCAGATCCTTAATTGACTTGTGAGCTTCAGGCTTATCAAGCAGCACCTGTACAGAACAACACTCATTCAGCCCCAAACTCCACATTAAGGTAGTAACATTCGGTAGGTAACCCTTTTAATTGGAGTCCCAATCCAGTGGGCTGAAAATCACCCAATTACAATGCAAGCGGTCATCCAAACATGTGCCGCAAATTTTCGCTTCCATATCTATAGTAGTTGAAACAAAGCTTCAAAGTAACATAATGTACCAGTGGAAAGAAGGGATCCCACGTTACATATCTGAAGAATAGAAAATGTTATGAAAGTTACTATGATTGACTCTTAGTCTGGGCACTTAGGTGTTAAATTCTATCATAATCAAAGATGCTTCCACGTGATACAACATAGATACAATACTCATGCTTCGAGGCAGTCTACATTTGCAATTGTGACCTTACTATTTCAAACTTAAACAATTCATATCCAAATAATAGCATTGGAATCCTTCCAAACATAGGGACAAGACCCACAAATAAATTTCACACTAGTAATAGAAACCGCTCCAAACATGAGAGAAGCTCCCAAACTCATCAGAAAAATTCATGCTTCTACCTTGCTCATCAGTCAACCCTAAAATCCACCTAACAACATAAACCACGTAAAATGAAAAGATTGAAAATTAGAACTCCCCAAACGAAACCCTAATTCAAGAAGGAAGACAAACAAGTTCATCGTCAAAATATCGTGCTTCTCCACCTTGAAGGTCCCCTATCCGATGACACGACATTCAACCACAAAATTCATGTCCATGCAGAAACATAGACCACATAGACCACATAGAATGCAGAAAAATTAAACCCCCAAATGCAAACCCTAATTCAGGAAAAAAATCTCCAATTCATTGTCAAAATTGCGCTCTACCTTGAACGTTCCCCGCGATCACACGACATTCTACCACAAAATTCATGTCCATACAGAAACCTAGACTACAAAGAATGCAATAATTGAAAACCCTAGTAAACGAAGAAATCTAAAACTCATCATCAAAATTCGCACTTCTACCTTAAACGTTCCCCACTCGATCACACGACATTCGACCATAAAATCCATGTCCATCCAGCAGCACAGACCACATAAAACGCAGAGAAGTCAAACCCCAGAAAAGAAAACCCTAATTGACGAAAAAATTCCAAATTCGTATCCAATTCATCGATCAAACTTGGCACTTCTTTCTACCTTGAACGTCCCCCACTCGATCACCCGCAAGTGTCCATCTTCTCCCCCGGCCGCGAGCCGCGTCCCGTCGGGACTGAACACCACGCAGTTCTGCTCGCCCACCCCTTGCAACGCCGGAATCTGTCGCTCCGCAGCCTCGACTCTCCCCTTCCCCTTCTTTTCGCCCTCCTCTCGCCGCACTTGGAACAGGCGGCAATCGTTTTCCAAGCTGCACACCACGGCCTCTCCGGAGGGATGCGCGGCCAGGCGGTACGGCGGGTCGTCGCCCGTGGCGAACGTGTCCACGGCATCCGTCAGCTCTGTAGACTGGAAATCGTACTCCGCCAGTAACAAGCTGTTAGGAACGCCATTGCGCTGGTTGCCACCCCCGCCGGCTAACAAAACCAAACCCTTGGGAGGCTCTTCATCTTTGCCATCGCCAGGGGAGGAGCTATCCTCCACCCACGCCCCGGCGAACAAAGGCTGGCCAAATTTTTTCGAGCACAGCAGGTAGCGCAGGGCCTTGCTCATGATCTTAATTACTCCCGCAAGTCGCACAAGCAAGCTCAAGCAGCAACAGTACACAATCGAAGAAAAGATCGTGCAGCTGCGACACAACCTAGCCAGACAGATCTGCGAGAGAGTGGAAGTAAGATATACTGTAATAAGCCTACTGTCTCTCGTCTTCGTCTCCCACCTCGTCCTTCTAAACCCAAACCAGAAAGTTACTTTTAAAGCTGCCTTTTGATGGTAAAGTTTGTGCACATGGCGCACTTACCATGCGTCTGTCAGTATTTTACTTTTGCATTTATGTTTACTTTTGCATTTACAGGGACACACCAGATGGTTACCCCTTATTGCCCCTTACCCTTGGAGAAAACACTGAAAATTTTTTATTTGCGATGCATGATAAAATTTGCAAATTTCGAGTCCATAATAGAATTCATATTTGCAATTAGAGGCCCCAAATTAGTTTAGAGAGGTGAAGAAATACAAAATTTATGCAGCACAAAATAAGGGGGCAATTTTTACATTTATCCTTGGTTGGAGCAATGAAGGGGGCAATCCTCCGATCAGGGTGGATTGACCCCCTTGCTCGTCCTTACCAGGGGTGCAAGTAAAAAAATTGCCCCCTATTTTGGGCCATTCTAGGGTATAATCTTGACCTCACCTAGCTAATTCGGGGTCTCTGATCGCAGAAATGAATTCAAATTTTGCAAAAAAATTCATGTGCAGAAAATAAATAATTCCAAGGTTTGCCCGCAGGGTCGAGCGAGGGGGTCAATTCTCCCTGGCCCAATCCTCCTTGCCTATGGTTAGAGCATCTCCAATGTGAAGATTGGGACATGGACAATATTGAGATTTTGAAGTGGAAGGAGGCGGACCTCATTCCATTCCAACGATTTAAAAATAAAAAATTGGCCCAATGCAAAACTGGAAATCCAAATTTTAAACAAATTTTTTAGCATTATAAAAAGAAGATGAGGAAAAGATTCTACATTTGAAAAGGCCTTTCATGCAAAAGAAGGGAGTTTCAATTTATTTTTACACATAACAAAGTTTGAAAAGATATGACAATTATAACTATTCTTGTTGTAAGTCAACTTATAGGCTCTTCATATTTTGCCAAATTGTTAGATTGGGGATGGAAAATGGTGGGGCCAAGAATAAAGAGAAACCAATATTGGTTGCATTGGGGTGGGTTTTTTCAATTGCCTTGTCATTATGTTGTTGGCATGTTGATTCCTAATTGGACTCAAGCATTTCTTAGTTGGTTACCACACTTGGTGGTTAGAGTGGAATATTGAACTTTTCTTGCCAAATATTTATTAGTTTTTGGAAAATACATTTTAATAAATGCTAAAAAAAATAGCAATGTTTGCAGTATTCTTCTTCCTTTTCTTTTGAAAGATAATTTTCAAAAATCCTACATCTATTTAAGACACATTGTTGGTTGACCTTGACTACAAGATACAATAGTAGTCTTTTTATAAGTAGCAAGAAAAGAAATCATGAAATCTAAATTTTGAATTGCTACAATTGAACCGAAATCTTATTGGCTCGTAGATATGAGTTCCAAACAACTCAATGAAAATTTTGAAAAAGATTCTTTGATGGAACCTATGAGACCCCTAAGGATCATCCTAAAAAAAATGTCCTTTTAATTCACAAGGCAAATTGACAATTTAGACTTATTTATGTCTTCTTTCTTTATTAATTCAACATCTACTTCTTCAATCATCTTCTTATGAAAAATTAAATTTAAACTTCCACTCAAAATCCCATGCATTTTATTTACCTCTTATAGTTACATCATTTGAATGTGGTATCACCCTTCCTACTGTACAATTAATATTCCTTATCAATGGACCTCAAGTCCCTCGGAATCTTCATCCTATACAGGTACAAAAGTCACCGAAGAGTCCCCCCTCCAGGCCGTCCGATCAACCTCCAGGAGCACAGATCGTCGATCAGTATGGGAACGCAATATGTTCCCAACGTTCACTATTCCTGTCTGACTTGCAGGGGTTGACTCCCCGTTTGGTGTGCCGGTTTTGAATGGGCTTGCTTACCAGGACCGGCGTCTCCCCGGTTTCTTCAAGCACAAGCTCCCTGGTGTAGGACCGACTTTTCTCGATTTCCTGTTCGAAATCTGCAATCTGCAATCTGCAATCGACAGACTGTGCTACGGTTTTGCTTTGTTTCCTCCTTCTGAAGTTTTGCTGCGATCATTCCAGTTTCTTTAGAGACCTCCTTGATGCTCATGTACTTCAGGTTTTCCAGGTCTATTTCTACGCTTTCTATATTTCCTGGGATCATCGTTCTGGCCAATGTCCCACGCATTCTGACTTCAGAGTAGTTTTTGGTTATTCCAACCCCATCGGTTGTCGTTTTTGGTATCCTCCGTGCGCTGATGTAATCCTCCAACAAAAACTGCGTAGGTTGGAACACTTTAAGTTGCCTCTTTTTCATTTTCTTGTTCTGGTCAAGTTTTTACATGTTCTTGTAAAGAAATGAAAGAAGATTTTAACGTATCCAAGAATTCGTTAGTTGAATATTGTATGCAAACGTGAGGAGGATGCAGAGTGTTTTTGTTAGATGGTTTGTAGTCGACATTTAAAACAGGGTATTAGCACTTCCTCTTCTTAACCAATATGTACTCTTAGACTCTAGTTGCTGAATTCAGTTGTTACGTTTAAACTTTGCTCAAAGAGCATTTACACCTGCCACAACGAAGGTATGTTAGCATTCCTGGTCGTGCACAATTTGAGATACTCCTCACTAAGGTAGGGATACCCAAAATCTCCACGACTGCTGCTGAGTAGAGTTCATGGTCACATTATTATGTGTTCTTGTTTGCAAACGAAATGTGGTTTCAACATTCCAACCCTCGACAAGAATGTGTCATTTGGATGCCATTTGCAACAGTTACAAACGGTGAAAGTTTGACGGGTAGATGTTCTTAACCGTTACTTGATCAGATGTTCAGGTGGTGTATATCCTCTGAAATCAATATGTATCTATTGTCTAAGATTGTTGGATTGCTTTGCGGTTTTGGTTTTCCTAGATTGTTTGCAATTTGAATTGATGTTGTGTTTCATAGCGCGAATTCGAACTCATTGTTCTGAACTAGGGCATAGAACTAGATGTTAGTGCCTTCCTAGGATGCACATTCTACGTGTGGGAATTATCTATCAAATGCCGTGTTACATGAACAGGAAACTAATGATGATCACATTGGAGAAGGTCGGTTTGGCTCGATTTAGAGAGTATCTGTAAATCTAGAATTTTTATTTGAGGTTTGAGTTCTTTATGTTGAATGTTCACATGTAGGTTGTCTTTCTAGTGCAGGATTGCTTGACTGGAATCAGTGACTTGGGATCATGTTCGTTCTTTGGTCACACAGGATAGAGAGGAAGAAGGGGTCTGAATAACAGAAAGAGAATCATTGTGGTTCGGCAACTGATAAACTGTGCTGTTATAAACGCTTGCAGATTCTCCTTTCTGTTTTCAAGAGGTTGTAATGAGTTGAGCAGGAAGAGGGTGCCTGTGCAAGTTTCTCGTCGCCAGGATGTGTTCTGAGGTTGCAACACAGGAGCTCTTCGAGATGTGTTCTGAGCTTCGGCAGACGGAAGAGACGGTGCGGTGTTTTGGAGTTGAAGAAGGACAAGATGTTGCAGTCCGCTTGGTATCAAACGGAGGTGAAAGCGAGCATCACGAAAAAACGCTCCTGGTGTTGAATGTGCATTCCAGTCGTTTGAGCCGATGCAGCAAATACTTCGAGACTTGCTTGAGTGAGAGATGGAGAAAATCAAGCACGACACCCCCTTCGTTGATCGAATTTGTCCTTGAAGTTCACGGGGATGTCCAATGCTACACGGATTGTTTCTCTCGCATGTACACCCCCTTTCTCAAGGACTTCCGGGATGTGAAACACAGTCTGGAGCTTCTCAAAGTGGCCTCTCAGATCGAGTTTCTCGAGCTCATGGACTCCATCTCCCGTTACATCAGCGCGATCCCTTGGTCATGTGAGGATGAAATCAGGATCAGAGAGTATTCCTCTTCGCCGGATTTTCCCTGTGAACATGCCAAAGATCTCGTGGCTCGCTTGGGGTTGCACATGACGGAAGAGGATCGGCATAATCATATGTGTGACCTGGTCCAGCAGGGCATACGCACGGCTCTTCATCCAGATGGCAACTTCAAGAACACTCGCGCCTTTTTTGAGGGTTTTTTGCAGGGCATTAAATCTGGCACATCTGCAAATGTTGCCAGAACTGTGGTTACAATAGTGAGTGACGAGACGAAGAACATGCTCAATGCCATTGGAAAAGAATGTGAAGAGAAGGGGTTTTATCACCTGGTGCCCAAGTTTACAGAGAAGCTCCTGTCGATCTGTTGGGCGCTGAACGCTCTTCTAATCGCAGGTGTGGCCGAGGAATTGGTTCAGTACATCGTGCAGTTGGATACGTTGGCTTGCATTGTTGCGAATGTGAATTGTTTCAATGGTCCGGAAGCGTGCAAGATGGCGGCCTTCGAGTTGGCGAAGCTCATCCTTCAAATGTATGGTGAGGTGCTGGATGGAAATCTGCTCTTGAACACGCCCGAACGGACTGCTTTGTTGAAGAACTGGCATGTGGTGCTGGAGAATCACGTCTCCAGGGATAGCTATTATCAAATCACGAAAAACTTCTTCCTCACGTTGCCTCTGGAGCAGCAGACGGAGCTCATCAAGCTGCGGAAAGACAAGTTCACGGGCTACATCGACACAAGCTCTCTAGTGACACTCTTGAAGAAGAGTTGGCCAGCCATGGAGTCGGACTTGGAGCTCTCGAATTAAATTCCAACAAGTTTCCTGTTGGAAGCCTGAATGGTCACGAGCATTCGTCACCCTGTACCTCGTCACTGATGTTCCAGGCACCACAGGTACCAAAACTACACCGTTCATTCATTCTTTTTAGTGTATGATACACCACTTAGCAGGTTTACTGTTAATTGGAACACCATTTATCTAAGGATGGATAAGATGGGAACTCGATTTACCAAAAGTTCATTTACTGTGTTGGCCACGTGTGGATTAACTCACTATTTACTCTAAAGCTTCTCTTTCTTCTCTTTCAATGGTCGATGATGATTTCCAGTTAAACCAACAGCACTATATAACAAATCAATTTTGTTTACTGTATGGCATGCTATTTTGGTTGACACTACTTAGAATCAAACCATTAGTTTTAATTTCTTGCTGGTGAATCCACTTGTACGCCTGGTCATGCATCGTTGTAACCATCCTGTTAACATCATGAACCTGGGAGGAGGATGTCCAGCTTACCTTGAAATTTAGAGCAAGAACGAGCAAGATAAGAAAATTTTGATCCCTGAAGATTGCAGCAGCAGGAAGGTGGCGTAGATGTTGTCAGTCGCTGCATAGATTGTACAAGGTGATGTTTACATTTATTCCTCTACTGTATATTCTACATCAATTATGCTCCCAGATTAAGTATCTACTTTCATTCGCCTCGTTTTTCTTTTCGACGTCTGGCGTGCTTAGAATATCATTTCGGCATACCAAGTGTTGCGTTTCTTGTTTCATTTCTCTGAATCATCTACCGTCTTTTTTGTCACATTGGAGTACAGTAAGCGTGAATACTGCTCTATGCGAGTGGCCGTACCAGAACAGCGTTGTAATTCTGGAGGATGGTAGGAATTGCTGGAAGACATTCGGAAGCTTAAAGTGAGTACCTTAGTGGAAGATTGAGATTGAGGACACGTTGGACTTGGACATAAACAGTCTACAATCAATTTATCATGTATTACCTTTTCCTTCAATACACTCATTTTGGGAGACTCCAGGCTTCATGATTGTTTTCTTGTCTTTCAGTTCCTGCTGTTGTCTCAGGACGAACATTAGTGATTACAGTCTTGCAATTCAATTCTGCTTTTTATGCAATCCCTCCGTCTGCATGGTGGCACTTGATCACAACTTGGTAATATTACTATGGTGATGCTCTTGGATTTTAGCATAACTTTTGTGGATCTTGGAAGAATTGAAACTCACCATCATTTTGTGTAGATAACTGAGACTCATCAGCTTTTGGTAGCCACTTGCTACCACCCCTTTGTTGTGTGCACCCCTTTGTTGTGTGCACTGCTTTGTTGTGTGCACTGCTTTGTTGTGTTGCTTGCCATTGAGCATTATGTAAAGCAACACTAGATTTAATTGAATGCAACTTGTCTAGCTGCATGGTCGCCTTAGCCTTGTCAATTAATGTAATATCTATTAGCTCTTGAGCCTTTTTATTTCTATTTATTTGTGTTGGATTATTCTATATCAATATATGCTCTTAGATTTGTAACAAGGCATTTTTCTATTTGTGGCACTAGAATGTTGTGTGTGATTTTGGTATGTTAATTTTGCTATGTGGTGACTATTTTCAAGTACTTAGGAGGACCAAATTGCTAAGTTCTCTTATTTTGTCACAAACCAAGGGCCATGCAAAACTTTTTTTTGCTTAAAAAATAATAGATTAGTTTAGTCTTTAGAATGAGATTTGAAACTAAACGTAGACAATAAAACTCTTGGACATAACCAACATGATCATAATAAAAAATAAATGATAAGATGTGTGAAAAATGACTCACCATTGACCCATTGTTTGACATTCTTCAAAGAAATTCTTGCTCAACATTGAGTTGATCCATTGTTTGACCTTCTCCACAAATTCCTCTTGCCCAAAGCTTAGAAAGATAAAATTTTGTCAAAGTTGGTTGGAGCAACTCTAATGCCTAATTTACATTTCAATTTTCACCATTCTATTAGTACGTCTTCTAAGAAAATTGTGCTTAGCATTCCAAACATCCATACTTAACTTTTCATCTTCAACACCAAAAGGCTCTTCTTGAACATTTTTGGGGCATGTGCACCACTCATTGAAGGTTTTTTTCGGATGTTGTTCTTACCTAATCTACATTCATCCTTGTAAATCTTCACCTTACCATTATGAGCACTAATTGATGAAACAACTTTTTCCACATGACATATTGCAATCCATTGCAAAGGGTAATTTTGCATATCCTAATCAAACTGAAAGTGAAAGGATGTGATTTCTCAATAATTCTAATCCAAGTATACAACACACAAATATGAATCTAAATAATAGGATGGGAAAAACAAATCCCTATGCTCCAACGGGCACCATTCCACTAGCACTAGTAGAAATGTCAGATTTTGGCACCACCTCCAAGGGATGAGGGCACTATGACATTTTTCAAGGGCACCCTTGTCTAACTCCAAGCTCTAAATGTGACTATTTGTTGTATAAAGTGAACTTCTTGTAGAGAAGTTTTTATACCTATTTGATTTAGCAATTGGATCAATACTCTAGGCTTGTACTACTTTATAATATGGCATCATTCTAATTATACCATTCACAATATGACTTCATGTGAATTGAAGATAAATTTTAAAGCTAATATTATCTAAAATTATTTTATGGTCTTGAATTAGCTATGGCAAAACAAGTAATAGATGAAGTTTGAGGCCCATTAGATGTTTTTTGGCTTGCTAGGAGGGTTGTTTCAGATTAGTTGCCGTTGTTGGGAACCAACCTGTGTTGTTTGGAAAAAAATTTATTAAAAAATTAAAAAAATTAAAATTAAAATTTTATTTTGATTTATTTTAAATGCATGCTAATGTGGCAGTCTTTTGACCACATCAGCAAGCTGTATGGTAGAGACCATAATGCAGGGGAACATAGGGAGAACTCGCAGCCTTTAATAAGGGCTGAATCTATCTAATGTCCAAAAGACTATGAATTCCTAGATGCGGGAACTTTGTGGGAACAATCCGAAATTTGTCTCCTGACATGGCCACGACTATGCCACGTTAGATATTAATATTTTTTTTCAAATTAGAATTTTTAGAATTTAAAATTAATTAATTAAAATTTAATTGTTATTATTATTAATTATTCTAACTACGTCAATGCAGTTCCCAGTAAGGAGAACAATAGTAAAACAATCTTTCAAAGGCCCGCAATCTCTTCTAATGTAGGTATTTTAGAGCAAAATTAGATAGAAATATTCAATACATAATGTAAAAGTAGTATGAACAATTCAATCTTTTGGTATACCTTTATTGTATGATGGAAATTAGTGCACCATAGTAAAAAATATTGTACTACTACAAGCTTGATAGCTTCTCCCAACCACCCTTCAACTCTCAAATATGGACCTAAATTTACTCTCTATCACTAGTTTAAGAATCATATCAATGAAACTTCAAACAAACTTCATTTATTTGTAAACAAATTCCACGGCAAATTCATTGCAAAAAGGAAAGGATATCTAGAAAACTTAAAGATCTACTAAACCCTTGGTAAGCTTAAAATTGGCATGCCAAATTTCATCCAAGATTTGACATCTATTAAAAGTCATTTCAATGACGTCAAAAACCCACCCTCCAATGATATTACATCTTTACCTAACATGAAAAACTTTTTAACTTAAAAGACATAAAATCTTAAAATCCTTAAGAATTATAAATTCCTCAAATCATCAAATCCTAGCAATGACAAATTTAACATGATGCCAATGGCAAGCAAAATCTACTTTAATTCTTTAGATTCTTTTAAATTCAACACAATTAGTGTAGCTAATGATTAAAACTAATAAGGTACATTCTCCAACTTCTAGTGGTTATTGAAGTAAAGCTCTATAATATATACAACCATTGCATCTATCACTACCAACCAATCAATCTAGAAAAAATCCTTTTAAATTCAATCAACCTTAAAAAACCTTGAAATTGCAAGCATACCACAATCTAGACCGCAACTTGCAAGTTGCATCTCTTGCAAAGTTGCAATTGTACATATCTCTTCAATTCAAGTCAAGGATACCAATGACTCAAGTTTCCAATCTTTGAATTGCTTGCAATCAATGAACCAAAGCTCCAAGTGCTAGGGATGTCAAAATTCTCAATTCCTAAGGTAGGCAATCCAAGGCCTCACATCCTACAAAGACTAACCTCTTTAAAGACTTCAGATTCTCAAATGATGCATTCCCCACCCTCAATTTCATGCAACCTTTGAACAAAGCCAAGCCACTCCAAACATGTCATCTTGGCAATGGCTGGTGGAATCTCTTCCAATTGTTCACATCCTTTGAAATTCCATGCAATAAGTAATGTCAATGCTGCAAGCTCTGAATCAACAATCTTCAATCGTTTGCAATCATTCAACCAAAGCTCTTGAAGGGATGTCAAATTTTTGAATCCACGTGGCAAGGTTTCCAATGCTTCACATCCTAAAAAGACTAGCGTCTTTAAAGCCTTGAGATTCTCAAATGATGCATTCCCCACCCTCATCTTCTTGCAACCTTCAAAGCCAAGCCACTCCAAACATGACATATTGGCAATGGCTAGTGGAATCTCTCCCAATTGTTCACATCCTTTGAAATTCAATGTAGCAAGTGATGTCAATGATGCAAGCTCTGATTCAACAATCCTCAAATGTTTGCAATCAAACAACCAAAGCTCTTGTAGGGATGACAAATTTTTGAATCCATGTGGTAGGGTATCTAAAACCTCACATCCTCCAAAGACTAGCATCTTTAAAGCCTTGAGATTCTCAAATGATGCATTCCCCACCCTCAATTTCATGCAACCTTTAAAGCCAAGCCACTCCAGACATGTCATTTTGGCAATGGCTAGTGGAATCTCTTCCAATTGTTCACATCCCTTGAAATTCAATGTAGTAAGTGATGTCAATGATGCAAGTTCTGAATCAACAATCTTCAATTGTTTGCAATCATTCAACCAAAGCTCTTGAAGGGATGACAAACTTGTCAATCCGTATGGTAGGGTTTCTAATGCTTCACATCCTATAAAGACTAGCGTCTTTAAAGCCTTGAGATTCTGAAATGATGCATTTCCTACCCTCAATTTCTTGCAACCTTCAAAGCCAAGCCACTCCAAACATGACATATTGGCAATGGCTAGTGGAATCTCTCCCAATTGTTCACATCCTTTGAAATTCAATGTAGCAAATGATGTCAATGATGCAAGCTCTGAATCAACAATCCTCAAATGTTTGCAATCAAGCAACCAAAGCTCTTGTAGGGATGACAAATTTTTGAATCCATGTGGTAGGGTATCCAAAACCTCACATCCTCCAAAGACTAGCATCTTTAAAGCCTTGAGATTCTCAAATGATGCATTCCCCACCCTCAATTTCATACAACCTTCAAAGCCAAGCCACTCCAAACATGTCATTTTGGCAATGGCTAGTGGAATCTCTTCCAATTGTTCACATCTCTTGAAATTCAATGTAATAAGTGACGGTAATGATACAAGCTTTGAATCAACAATCTTCAATTGTTTGCAGTCATTGAATCTGAGCTTCGCTAGAGATGACAAGTTTCTCAGCCCATGGGGTAGGGTTTTCAATGCTTCACAACCTTCAAAGTCTAGCCTTTTTAAAGCCTTGAGATTCTCAAATGATGCAAGCCCCACCTTCATCTTCTTGCAACTTGCAAAGCCAAGCGTTTGCAAACATGACATGTTGGCAATCACTATTGGAATCTCTCCCAATTGTTCACATCCCTTCAAATTCAGTTTGATGAGTGATGTTAAGGATTTGAGTTCCAAATTTGTAATATTCAATTGCTTGCAATCAATAAAATAAAGCTTTTCTAGGGATGGCAATTGATCCAATCCTTGGGGTATATTTCTTAATGCCTCACATCCTTCAAAGCTTAGCATCTTTAGATGCTTGAAATTTTCAAATGTTGCATGAACTTGGATTAATTTTGTGCATCTTTGGATGTACAATGATTTCAATGATGTCATGTTTTGAAATCCATGTGATATTTTTGTAAGGTTCTCACAATCTCTTAAGCATAGTGTTTTCAAAGACATGTGTTTAATTGTTGTATTTGGAAAAGTCTTCATCATTTGAAAGTTTTGTAGTTCTAATACCGTAAGTTGTTGAAGTTCTTGGAGCAACAAAAGATCTACGAGATGATTGGTGCACTTTGAAGAGATATTTCCATCATTAAGATAGTCTATTTTGTATATAATCCGAAGGAATTTTAGTCTATGTGTTTTCTTGATCAATTTTGCAACAATGCTCAAGTCATTGAGTGCTTCAATACTTAGAAGCAACAATTCAGGGAGTTCAACCTTTGCAATCGTAGTCAAATCTATGTCTTTATTCATCCCTGTAATGCAAATGCCTCGAGCATTTTGAAACTCCTGAATCACAAAGTTTCATTATTACAAGATTATTAGTTGATGGGCATTAACAAAATTGATTATTATAGAAACCAAAATTATCTCAATAAATAAGCACTTTGAGATTTAGAATTGAACCAAGCTTTGTATAATACTATATGAATGTAAAGGCTATAATACCATATTGAATGTAAAGACTACAAGCTTTGTATAATACTAATATAATATTATAAATGAATCATTCAAAACCATTTTTCAATGAAATATAATGTACCTCTTTTGTTGATGTTTCCAATGATGTGAAGCTTTGCTTGTACTTTCTTCTACCTCCAAATCTTGTTCTCGAGATTCTACGCCCCATATCACGTATTGAATCATGGATGCTTATAAATCCATTATCATCTATTTTGATAAGTGAATTGTCCCTCAAGCTTGCAATAATTGTTTTGGTGTTGTCATCTAAATAGTCAACTATTGTATCTTCTTGAATGTCTTCAAACCATACATCTTTACAAAAAAAACATGATATGTCCAAAAATACTTCTTGCTCCTCATTGCTAAGCATATCAAAACTAATCTCCAATCTTCTCCCCACATCTTCATTAGCATCATATTCTCCTCTCTTCAATCTTTGTAAAGCTCGCTCCCATACACGAAGGCGCTTTTGTCCATTTAAACAAGAGCCCATAACTTCTAAGCTTAATGGATGGCCACCACAAGTGTTGACAATCTCCTTGCTGAGTTGATTCATATGTGGTATCATTGCACTACCATTCTTAAAAGCATGTTTGGAGAATATTTCTATAGATTGGTCATAATTGAGCATTGGAACTTCAAATTTTTTATCTTCATCGATCATGCCTTTCAAGATCTTCCAATCACGGCTAGTAACAATCAATTTACTACCTTCACTATTAAACATTTCCACTTCCAGAAACACACCCAATTGACATTCTTTAGTGACATCATCTAAGATGAAGAAGACTTTTTGTTGTTGGAGCACCAATCCCAACATGCGTTTACCCTCAACAAGGTCTTTTGCTTCTTGTTTTTGTCCCAATTCTTTCAAGATCCGATTCATTTCTGTCAAATAGTCACTCTTAAGATCACACATAATTGTAGTCCACTTAGATGAATCATTAAATGACAATGCCTTGTTCAAGCGATCCTTCAAAGCCTTCACCAATGTTGTTTTTCCAATACCACTTATTCCGACAACACCAACCATGGATTTATTCCGAAGAAACTTTTCTAAGGTCTTAATTTTGAAATCAAGACCATGACATTCCCAAAGTATTGATGCATCAATAATCCCCTGTACACATGAAAATTAACACAATCATGAAACTAAGAATTGATTACAACAATTAACAAAGTTTAATCATCTCATTCAAATAAATTCAAAATCAAAAATCAATCATGTTGCTAAAATGGGCTTGAATCCATGATTTTGAATATGTTCTTAAGCTCAAAACACTTTTCAAAGTGGTACTTACCTTGATACATTCATCATTCATTTTTGGAACATACAATCTCTTTATATAATCAAGGATAAATGTCCATAAATAATACACAATCAATTTCCATACATATGACCACCATTGTCCAATTGTTCTAAGAGAAGATAAAAGTTGCATAAATAGATTGAAATTTGAAAATGTTTGATCTTCTTTTATCAACGTCTTGCTAATACATTGAATCTTGAAAGTTTTCATTTTTATCTCCATCAAACTTGTGTATATCTTTGCAAACGAAGGTCTTCTATTTGGGTCCATAGATAAACAATCTTCAATTAAGGATCGTAATTCTTGACAAAACAGAATGTCCAATAAGGCCAATTTTTGCCTTTTGGTAATTTCAAAAGGATTGGATTTGAAGTCTTCAAATTGTTTTTGAATCAATATATCACAACAAATTAATCCAAAACTAAACACATCAGTTTTCAAAGGATCGAACTTCATGTTGGCCTTTAATGCTTCGGGAGCAATATATACAGGAGTCCCACGAATACCACTTGGCATATCAAAAATATTGTCCTTCACTTCATTTTCGGAAATACCAAAATCAATTAGTTTGGCCCATACATAACCATCTTCTTTTAACTTTGGACATTTCATTGTATTCACCACAACATTGGCTGGCTTTAAGTCACGATGTGCAACTTTCATATCATGAAGGTACAACATTCCACTAGCAATTTGTAGCATTATATCCAACTTGGCATGGAATGTAATCCTTTTATTTGGATCTTTAAATAGCATTTCATGAAGACTCATTTCGCCTTTTTCCATTCCAAATTGAAGGTGATTTTTTCCTTCAAAATCCTTAAAAGAGCTACAATAGAATAGCTTGACGATGTTTGGATGATTTAATTGTGCCATAATCCGCACTTCCTTCTCTAGTTTAATAATATCAAGATCGTCATAACCATCCAAGTTTATTTGCTTTGTGACATTCTCAATTCCCAACCACTTTGTCAGAAATACATCCTTCGCAAGATTTCTAGGAAAAGGTCCAAATTCTGGTAATGGAACATTTGGAAGGAATTGAATTAGATCATTTTCTCCACAATCTACCTTCAAGATGCACTCCCTCCAATGTAGCACATACTTTGCTAGTTCATAATCATATGATCCAGGTAGCATATTAAGCACTCTGTTTTCCAATGTTTTACATAGTTCAGCTTGATCTTCTCCAATTTCTACCAAATCACATGGAAGAAAAGTGGTAACACATGATTGAAAATCTACAATACTCTCCACCCCTTTCAAACGTGAATCAATATTTGACACTATATCAAAGAACCCTTCCAAGCAAGATGACATTTCCAAAAGCAGTTCTCGAAATGCTTCTTTGCTCTCCATTTGAATTAGAGGTGCTAGAGACAAAGTTTGAAAACAACTTTGCATTAACATCTCAACTTTTGAAGAGATTTTACAAACATCTTTCAATAAAGGTTGGAAGATTCTTGTGTCCAACTCAAATATCTTTTGAAATCTTTGGACAAAATGGTGCAAATGATGTACCAAATTCTTGCATTGATTAGCATTGAATATTTGATTTGAAGAAATTTGTTCTTCACAATTTTTCAAAGCTTTCATAATCTCCATTTTCTTGAAAATATCCATATTGATTTCTTACATCACAAGTTTATCCAAAGTGCACAATCCAAATGTCTCTGCAAATGACAAATTAGACACTATTAAAAAACCTACAATCTCATAGTTACAATCAAATTACAATTACAATTGAACAATTTTATCAAAAAATCATCATTGGTCCATCAAATTCAATCAAGTTGATGGAAGAAGTTGATTACTAAACAATAAGATTGCTAATCAATCAACACCTCACATATTTGCATTATAAAAATGAAGGAATAAGGGACATTCATTGGTGCAAAGAATTAATTGATAAGAAGTCCACATAATATGTATGCATGATACACATTGTCATTTATCTACAAGTGGAGTTTCTTTGCCAAGTACACAATATACAATTGTACAAACAAAAAAGAGTTGCCATCCAAGTATACTTTCCATTAAATGCTAGAAAATTCAAAACATCAAGAACTCTCATTGAAAAATCAAGATTGATTTTTTGATGGTAACAAAAGTATAAAGTAGCATTTTCTACAACCAAAGATCATTGCTTTCACTTCCACATGCAATTGTACATCTAGACTTTTTTTCACATTCAATTGTATATCTATCTTTTGCTTTCAAATTTTGAAACTCTAACAACATCCATTTGTTGTTGTCCACAAACTAAAGTAACTTCCATAAAATTGCATACATAAATTGAATGAATTTACTTTAAAAATGACACCCACTTGTGAAACAATAAAACCTCATGTTCAAATAATGAATTTGAACAAAATCTTTTACCAAATAACATCAAACTATGTAAATTACAAGGTAACCCACATTAAACATGCCTATAGAAGGTCTTAACTAGCACTCCCCACTCAATGGCCAATATAATAATCTCAATACAACTTTAACTCATTCATTTAGACAAAAATCATTCTAGAGCTAACAAAATAAAGAAATTTGATAATCTACAGAAATGACAAATAAATAGTTTTAAACTTGTTATATGTGACTAAGATATCTCACCATATCAATTACAATTCATCTATCTTACTTCTAATATAAGTATGTATATGCTTCCATGATCAACCAAAAGTGACAATTATACAAGTATTTCATTTGAGCCATTTTTAGCTTCATTTTGTTCATTTCAATTTTGACCTTCAAATTGCACACATCTCCTTGGAAATTCAAGCTTAGCCAATGAATGAAGTTGACCAAGTCTAGTTTCTAGTTCAAATTGAAATTTAGAAAAAAATTCTAAAATTGAATATTTTATTTCAATTTGAAATTTGGACCTATAATTTTCAATGGTCAATGATTTAAATGTATTAAAGACATAACACTTGAGAACAAGAAGGCTTGAAAGTCATCAGATATAATACTATTAATTTTGTTAAATTGGCACAATCCGGCACCAAAATTTGTGACATATACGAATATAAAGCTTTAAAATCTAGAACACACAAGTTTAAGTTTTAGACTGAGCATCCTAATAAAAATAGTGGCCAACTCCAACTTAATGAAATTGAGGTTTAATGCCAAGTTTGACTAACTCAATTGCAAGCTTGTATATTAGTACTTTTTGGTTGGACTAAGGGTTTAGATAAAGGAAGAGTTTAGATAAAGGAAAACGGTTGAGGTGAAAGTTTCACAATAATACGTGCTCAACTATCCAATGAGGTAGTGATCTCAATGCCTCGATCAAACAAAGGATTACGGGTGAACAATACAAGCAAAATGGGACCAAATAGACTTCACTACAAACTAAAGCACAAGCATGGATAGACACTCAGCATCAATATGGAATAATAGGACTAGAAGGACGCACCATATGCTAAAACACATGGATTGAATCTAACTTAAGATAAATCATTGCTACAAACAATATATTCCCTATCTACAACTAATCCTACAAAATTATTTCTATTGGTGTGCCTTCTTAAGGGTCTATATCTACAGAATTGCAAAATATTAGAAATTGCAACGCAATGACCCACATTACAAAAGTATCATGTTTTCTCTCATAAAGGTCTTTCACATTACATAAACCATGGCAAAGAGAAGTTGAATTGGCAAAGTCAAAAACATTCTTCTACTACCCATTCTTTCAACTTCTAAAGGACCAAAATTGCTTCAAAATATTCATCCTCAAAGTAAAGTCAAAATATTCATCATTATTTTTTTTTAACAAATCCAACAATAGGATACTTTGGTTAACTTGTTCAAGTACATTATCTCAAAATTTTAGAGCAAATATCCCCACTAATTGCAAGTTCAATGTGCCTAAACTTCAAAATGTAGGCTTTTGTAGCCCCTTCCTAAAAGTGAAGTTTTGTCTTTCAACATTTAAGAAAAAAAAATTATTTGTCCAATAATCCTTTAAGGTTTGATGCATCCAAAAAATAGATGCACCTTCGTCAACCCTAATTGTAACTTTCAAAATATCCATTATTGGTGTATACTTTAATATAAAAAGTTTGACAAGTACTAGTCATTAAAAGATTTTTGAGGCCTCTGAAAGACTATGAATTCTCAAACTATAAGGAAAATGGGAACAACACCAAATCAATAGTGACGTAGTCACGAATGAAACAACCATGTGAAATAATAATTTTTAATTAATTTTTAGATATTTTAAAAAATGAAATAAATTAATATTTTAAAATATTTTTTGTTAATTTTTTGTTAATTTTTTATATTATTCAATAGTCTACCACTACTGCAATGGTCCATGGCAAGGGGAACAACCTCAAAACAATCCTCCAAAGGCTTCAAATCTTTTCTAATATCTATCCAATTTTAAAACTTTGTAAAATTGAAAGAATTGGAAGAATTATTGCAATTGCAAGTGTCAAAATCCACATTGCACCATACTATGTTTTTTTCATTCTAACCTTTGTATGTATTAAAAATCCAAAATATTCTAATATATATTACAATAGATATAATTTTATTTCTACCTCTTACTTTTCATCATTGCCACAAATATTTCGAGTGTAAAAAATAAAACAACTAATTGAAAATTTTCTATTTATCTTCATTGCTACTTTTACTTCTTGGAATATAATTTCAAATTAATTTAACTATTTCTGCTATATTTACAAATTTATTCACTTTTATTCACAAAAATTATAACTATGACAATTTTTCATGAAACAAAGTGAAAATTTTCATAATGATTGACAATTCATAGTGTCATGTAATAAAAATATAAGATTGATATTTGAAACACAATTTAAAAGGGAAAATTTATCTCAGACATGTTGTTTGACTATTTTGCAATGGATCTACTCTTTTAGTCAATATATTGAGAAATAGCTTGAAAATTACATTAAAAATTCTAACCTTTAAAATAAAAGGTAGCACTAAATGAAAAAATAAATTAATATGCTAATAAATTTTACAAGAAATTAAAAATTATTAATCCCCCGATAGTGAGAATGTTTTAATATACAATTAATATCCTTTAATTAAATTTTTTTTCAAAATTTTCAAAATTGAAAGCGAAAAGACAATTTTATATATTTTTTAAAACTTAATTACCAACAAAATAAGACTCCTCGTAACTTTTACCTCATTAAACAGAATTGAATGGTTCTGCTATTTTTGAAAAAAAATCATTCTATACAATCCCAAAAAATAATTAATATTTTTTTTAAATATATTTTTTGCTGCCCAGTTTGACATTGAAATTGAAAAAATCTTCTCAACTTTTATAATATTTATCAGAATGACATGAAGCAAAGCTTCACATGTAGATTATGATGATTAACATCCATCCTAACAATTTCATGCAAAAATTCCAACTCATGAAGTCAACATAGCCTGCCCAAGTTCTCAAAAAGCTCAAAGTGGGCTCCTTATCCTTTAGGGTCAAGAAAAGCATACATAATAAACCATAAGTTCTCCAGAGCACATTCATGTAATTAGAGAGTTTAACAACTACATACAGAGCAGTTTGTCTGAACGTCCCACAGTCGTGATGCACTGTCAGTGGAAGCTGATGCTAGCTCATTCGGAGATAAAAAATTCACAGAAGACACGGCTTTCTGGTGACTCTTGAATACAAAGAGTGGGTTGCTTGGATTCCGCAAGTCAAAACGATGAATGCTATGATCGGCTGAACCCCAGCCTGCAACCAACAGAATATGCATCGTAACGTGTGAATATCAAAGGCAAAACACGAACCGACACACTACAACTAGAGATACAGACATAAGCTTGTGGAAATTTGGTTCGGGAACAGCCAAACCACATTCACCACAGCTTAGCTTGAGAGACATGCCCAGAAGCTTGAGATAGATACGGCAAAACTAGACTAGCAAAACCACTCGCCATAGCTAGTTTGAGGGACATGGACAGGAGCTTGAAATGGATATGGCAAAACACGACTAGCAAACCCACTCGCCATAGCTTAAGATACATGGACAGAAGCTTGAGACTGAAACGGTAAAACAGGACGAGCCAAACCACTCACCATAGCTTAAGATACATGGACAGAAGCTTGAGACTGAAACGGTAAAACAGGACGAGCCAAACCACTCACCACAGCTTAAGATACATGGACAGCAGCTTGAGACTGAAACGGTAAAACAGGACGAGCCAAACCACTCACCATAGCTTAAGATACCGACATGGCAGCAGGGCCGGGGAGACGAGAGCAAAGTCCGAGCATGTGAGAACAAGCGCAGCTCCACCCGAACTCGAAGCAAAGCACCAAACCCTGGCGAGAGCTTGGGCTTCTGGGGTTTCACTGTAGATGGACTTTTCCACTGCAACACGGCTGCCAGTCCATCTCTGACTTCGTCTAGGGTCCTACATGCAAAGTACACATAGACTTGTCTGCAATGACACACGGTCACGCGTTGATTTCAGATTGGGTGTCTTCAATGGATTCCAGATTGTCTGGAGATCCGTAGTTATCCTCTCGTGAGACGATTCCTGCAAAACTGTAACACGGCAGAGACGCAGAGTCATCACGTTATCAGTTAACATTTAATATTTGGTCAAGGCGTGAGTGGTCCCCTTGCCCCACCAATAATTCAAGGATGTCAGTCGGAAGCCTATACTACATGAACAGTACAACAGGTTTGTCTGCAAGGAGAAGATGCGGGGTTATGGGTTCAGTGTTCGAGGACAATCCCCAGCTACTGTAGTTCAGTTGCAGCCGGTAGAATAGGGGGAAAGAACTGGTTGCAAACTTGCAATTTGAAAGCATCCGAAAAAAACAGGTGAAAAACTCTGTAAAATTTCTATTTGGAGTAAATATAGAGAAAAAACCGGACGCGGTAATTGATAAAGGTTCAATATGAGAAAAATAGATAGACAAACTCAAAGACTATCCCGAACGCATCCTCAACAGAAAGCAGCTTCGACCCTGACCTGATACCACAAAATAACAAAGTTCTTGATTTGGACAAGTAGCAGTCTCATTATCAAAAACTCAAAATATGGCTAACACATTCAAGTTATGCCCGACGGTGAAGCCAACATTGCAATATTCGGTCATAGCATGTATTTGAGCACCTGTCTTTCGTCGACTTACAGCATGGTACTTGCAACATACCGCAAATACTCAGTTTCTATTAGAAGCTGTCAAAACCACGGATTCAAGATATTCCTACAGAACCTCTTTGACGGCAGCTGCTTTCTGAAGCTACAGAAATGATCGCATCGCCAAAACGGGTGCTCATTGCTCATACTGTGCGACTTCCTCAATACTCACGGTTATTCAAGATCGGATGTGAGAGGGCGATCTGAAATGGTAAGAGCCGTGACCAAAAAACGATCGAGACAGAAGGCAAAATGCTGATAACACAGTCGTCAACAGACCTCAAATAAGCACAAAATCTCCCCGAAAATCTCTCGAACATCCCAGGCTCGCTGACACAGTATGATGCGTACCTTCGATCGAACCCCAACATGCACACACCTCCCGTCTTCCCTGCCGAATGTGTCACCTTGCCGCTATGGCCACAAAAACAAAAACAGGGAGACCGAACAATGAGCCGAGTCGCCTCCATCTACGGCCATCCAACAGCCAAAAACTCTCCATATAGAAGCGAAGGCGAACTTTACTAATCTTGAAAAAAAGCCACGAGCCTCGTTCTAATGGATCGTGGCACCGTGGCCAGTGCAAATGTCATTTCATTGTGAAGGCTGAGGCGGCTATGGATGGTTCTGTTCCCGGGTATCAGTCAAGTACTGGCGGTTCTCAGGAGAGTACAGGTATCATCAATCTACCTCTTCACTCTTGAATCCTTGGATACCGTTGTGTCCTGAGATTAAATGGCGCAAAGCACTGCCACTCTGCATTTGATTTTAGATTTCGGTTGGCTATGTCCATAGTTTCAACTGGCACGTGCAGGAGCCAAACTCTTTGAACAGTGTCTTCACCGTCGTCTTTCATATCACAGACAGGTTCAGCAATGAGCTTTCCTTGATCTTTACAGTTTAGTTGTTGCGTCGCGTGAGTTGTCTTGAATGCTTGTGCTGAAGCTTGAAGTAGCAGCTACCACTACTACCGTACTGCACTAATAAGCTTTCCACCATCTTGACTAGATTAGTTATACCGTTGTGTTTGAGTGTTCGAGAATGCTCGTGCTAGTGGACTCCCTAGGATTGCAGGCAGGTACTAGGAAGCATTTTGTAGCTCCTTTCAATTAGGATAATGCAAATGTTTGGAAGTTTAGTATGTGGAAACTGAGTCCCTGTTCTCTTCCGAAGATATATTGAAAGGAGAATAACATGTTCAGTGTTCTAACATGAATCGCAATCGCAGTGGAGTAACAGTGAAGGTTCTTGTGATCATTTCTAATATCTTTGCAATTCATAGAGGTTGAAGCGCTGATCTCAACACTTCCTGAATCTCTTTGGGCTTACGTATGTTTCATGTCATTGTTCTCGTCGCAGGCTCTTTGAGACAACTGAAGAGGAGGTAGGACATCGGAACTTTAGCATATAATGTTTGCTAATATTACAGTTAAAGTTAGCAAGTAGAGACTTCACTTGCCACCAACAATACTCAACTCTGCTGTTGCTGTAAGCCAGTCTTACTGCTAAAATCCCGACTCTAGAGAAAATGCATTTGTTAGAAGAATGTCCAGGTATTGGAGCTCAGTATGCTACCCACCCCACAATATTCTCGTTTATGTTCTCGTTATAGTCCTTTCATTTGATGCTCTTGTGGGAGGATAATCAGAATGTGTTGATGACAGTTAACGGAGAAAATCTGAAGAAACATCGTGCGTTTTTATTGAGCACCTGTCTTTCGTCATATTCCATCGATATTGTACCTTTGGAATTCGTCCGTGTGTTGTTCTCGTTCCTTCCATGTAATGGATATCATATCTGCGCTACACCTAAAACCTGTTCTCGCTGACATGAAATCAGCCTCGGCAGATGAAGACCTTGGTCAGGAATATTTGGACCATGAAGAACATGACAAGGTCTCTAGAAGCGGTGTAGAAGCCCATGTTTATGAGGTAGCAGCCAAGGCAAGAGATTCTCTGAGCCTGGATAGCGATGTAGCTAGTCAGATGTTGATGTGGGAGTTGAATATACGCAATCCCAGAATTCATCAGAGATGGACTCGAGGTATCTTCAGGAACTTGTTCTCATATTGTTTCTTGTTTAGCAAGTATTTCTTTTGAGTGATTAGGATTTTGATGCAAAATGATTTGCTTCGGATTGAATGCCTGTTTTGGTATTTCTTGCTTCAGAGGTGAATAGATGTTGAAGATATAACAATCTCGAAGTGCCTAGCATTTTGAACGCAATGTTTCCCGGGTATTGTAAGAATCGCTAGAATTGTTGTGTCCCGAAGTGTTTTAGGGGATGTATGATGCGTATCTGACGTTCAAGTAGAAGTTAATCGGGGAAGAGTTCGAAAGAGCCTCGCCATTAGATTGACAGAGTGTTCAATTGCAAGTCAATGTGCATTAGATTCATCTTCTTGTTGAGTTGATATTACCGGTAGTGTAACGCAAATGGTGTGAACTGAATGTCAGTGTGTGTGATGTTGGCCTCCTTGGCTTTGACTTGATATTACAGTAGCAATTACTCAGCATTAAGTGAACATTATCTTGACATTGATTTAACATTATCTAATAATGACCGAATGTTCTATTAGGTTAAAATTTAGTCATCATTGATAACCTTGTGAATCTAGTTTACATGTGTTAAGCTCAGGAGCTAGGTTTGAAGAAGTGGAGTCATGGGATTCTTTAATTTTCCCACAAACTGTTGTCTCTCTCTCATCATTTTTTCTGGGGAATTTTTTCTGACTGAGCACTAGGAGATGCAGTCGAAAGAGGAGCACGAGATCAGAAAGTTGATCAAGTAAAAATTATCTCACTGCACCTTATTTGGGTTTCTTCTGCGAAAAACGTTCATTACGACCCAAGCTAAAACCATCGTTGCACTCTACGTTATGTCTATTAATTATTGATCTATTTTTGCAAACATATGCTAATCGACAGTGACCGCAAAGCTGATTCGGATGCTTGGCTCAAATCTGGTTCAGGTCTATGAACTAATGATTGCAAGATATCTTGAAGTTTTGTTACCATTAATTGTTTCCGGTCGTTATTAATCAGAATTTGGATGATGGGATCACCACGACATTTAATGTACACAATATTTTCGTTATGTCTCTGGCTATCAATTTGCTGTATGAACCGACTACCAATGTAACTTAATCAGTCAGGGTCGCACGCACCGAAGACGGAACTTCTGAGGTTCGTTTGAAACCAGCACCTTCATTATCACGCCGTCACAATTGTGGTCGACATGTGGAGGTTTTTCTTTTTCTTTTTTTACACAAATGAAACGAAATTTCATTGCAAGAGGGGAAAAACAAAGCCCCAGCCACAGGTGGCCTGGGGGAAACAAAGAAAGCAGAAAAACAAGAAAGACACGGGACAGGAGGGTGAGAGGCGACCGAAGTCACAGCGCAGAGCGGGGCCAGAGAGGCAACACCCGGCCGGACAGAAGAGGCAACTCAGGCACCCAGCCCCGGAGTCCCCTTCAGGGAGGCTGAAATACAAAACCAGCAAGCGGACCGGAGACTCTCCAACGCGGTTGCTCGCCGTCCATGGTCGCAAACACATCCTGTCTACATCTTCTACGAACGAAAGTGGAATGCAGAGCAGTCTGGGTGATCTGTGCACGCTTCTTTGAATTGCTCACATGGGTCCATTCGGCACGACCATAGTCAATCATCCTACTCCAAATATTTTGGATAAGGACATGTGGAGGTTTCAAAACCGGTCCTGCAGGACGTCGCAACACAGGAGGATCACAGAAATAATTTGGGGGAACGTAGGTTTGTTTAACCCTACACCGCCTATGGCCGTTTTGGGTAAAAAACATCCTAGCTTTTGAAGTGCTATAAATCTAAATTTGACTAAGTAATAAAGATCTTAACCATACAATCATGTAGTACACATGTTGTAGATGTCCTGAATCAAATTTGAAGTCATTTGACTGTGTAGATTGCAAGATTATAATGTTTTAGTGTTGAAAAAGAATGCTGAAATTTTCCTAAAAACACATTTAGAGGCCAAATTTGATTTCTAAACCTATTGAAATGAAAAAACTTTAAACTACAAAGTGATTCAAAACCAGGATACAAACACATTGGTGAAAAAAAATATCATTCAATATCATTCAAAAATATCATTCAATTGAAAAAAATATCATTCAATATCACTCAATGTGTTTGCAAAATGGCTTGCAAATGTCAAAATAGGCAAGAAAAACTGCAAAAAACACATCTAGGGCTGAACCACCTTCTACTAAAATGCTTCTCAGTCATTCATAAATTCTTGTATTGATATGAAATTTTAGCCACACAAACTAGACTAGTATGCGCAACTTTTACAAAAAAAAAAATTTGAAAACGGACATTTTATGAAGAAGATACAAGCCGCCGAAGTTCACTATAGTCCATAAATGGCGGGATTTTGAATTTCGAATTGCTCCCAAACATTGAAAACAACTTGGATTGACATGAAAATTTCACCACAATAACTAGAATTCAAGGGAAACACAACCCAACAAATTTTATTGAAATCAAACATTGGATGAAGGAGATACAAGCCCCCGAAGTTGCAGCCATGAAGTGCACTTTGGTGAATCAAATTGAGCCTGTGAACTTTGATTGGCTTCCAGAAAATCATTACCTCTTGGATTGATCTGAAAATTTTAACACACAAACTAGAAGAAAAGGCGCAACTTTCTCAACAAGTTTTTATTGAATTTGGACATCGGATGCAAAAGTTGTAGTACTTTGAATTTAACTTAAAACTATGTGAGGACACTTTTTGTCCTCTTGGGCGGTCTAGGGTTAAGGTTGTTTTCGTTGGAATGGAACATGTTATTTTTACTGCCCAGCAATAAAACTCAAACATGTTGCCTAGACTTCCCATTGACCACTGAAAATTACATATCGTGCAATAACATTTTAACCATGTAGTCAAAGGTATGAAAATTGTTATGCCTAAAAGCTATACCTCAGGCACATGTTCTGTGAAATTTTCAAAGAAACAATAAAAAATTTGTTCTTAGTGAACTACCCAGAATTGATATATATATTGCTAAAAAAAAGGGGTTGGACCTTTCAGGGTTAAGTTTGGTTTGCAACTTCACTTTTTTTTTCTTCCCCCTACTTCATTACTTCATTTCTTCTACAAGGTGTTGCTCTTCACTTGCACTTGTGATTGTTTTTGTTTGATATATCTTGTTGGAATTGCATCCGTTTTTCTTACACATTAGAGTACCTTGATATCAAAGGTCGAACATCCTAGTCAAAGGTCAAACCCCCACCCCCACGCAAGAGGCTAAATCCCTAATTAGGGCTAACCCCTTCTCCAGTTTCTCTCTTGATTGTGTGGTCTATGTATGAGTAGGTCATGTTGTAGATCCTCTTCTTGATTGCATACTCTAACATTGTTGTGGCCATGTCTCCATATATGGATATGTTCAACCATGGATCAATCCTCTTTCTAATCACGTGGTCTAAATCAATCAGCCATATTGAGCCTTTCCCATCTACATGTCGGTCAAGTTGTAAGCTTTTTCCATATACAATCCAAGTCAATCATAAACCTTGCTTGGTTTTCTTAATTGATCTATCTAAACTAGTGAGTAAAGTGGATAAATCCCAAATGGATAAAATATGAGGATCAAACTCCAAAGGTTTACAAAAAGACTTAACCCAAAATACTTAATACACTTATTTGATGAAATGCCAAAGGACTTTAATTTGGGCACAAAAATACCTTAGACATAAGTTCAAAGCTTTACTGTCCTAGATTGTTTGACTTTGAAAATTGATAATGATTGAATAGGGAAAACTTGAGACATAAATTCAAAGCTTTGTTTGACTCTAAAAATTGACAATGATTGAATAGGGAAAACTGGTAATACTTAAAAAGATGTATGTACAATGTTAAAGCTTTGCCTTACAAAATTAGTACCAAAGGGAAAAATAACTAAAACAAATGACAAAAATATTAAAGACAATTTTAGTTTAAAAATAGATCACATGAAGTCAAGGCTTTGCCATATAGGACAAAAGCTAATAAAAAGACACAAAGAAAATCACTCACTAACACGAGTAGAAGGAAAAGTAAGTTTCTCAATAAATGGAACTCACTAACACGAGTAGAAGAAAAAGTAAGTTTCTCAATAAATGGAACGAAGACAAGTGTTGTCATTGGTTAGAATTAGACTTAGATAATGACCCAACTCATAATCCAAACACCCAAAATTTTAACAAAAATATGTATCTAACAAGTCAAGGCTCTAGGCAGAATTTTCAATTTTGAAAATTCCCACACAAGGAACTAGTGTGTAAGATCACCACAAAGAACACTATAAGAAACCCGTATTTTATGTGACGTTTTCATCATTTTTGTGATGGATTTTAGTGGACATCCAATAAAGCAACTTGTGTTTTTAAGTCAATAATAACATCCAATATAACATCTAGGAAAGCATACTAAAATTGGGAAAGCAATAAGCCATAAAGAGCTATTGAAAAGCAATATCTACTTTTATTCCTCAAAACATGTACTTCCAAGTGCATTTGAAGTCTATGATTATATCACCCTAATGTCTTTATCAAATTTCAATGATCTTATACGGCCATTGCATGACATTGCAACTAGTGAAGGTTTCTTGGACTGCTTATTACAACACATATTAATAGCTCACACATGTAGTCACAAGACTTCATACCTATTGGGGTGATGGTGGATTTATTTTCAACACCCACATTTAAACACAAAACTCCAATATCATTCAACTACAACAATTCAAGCACAAAACTTCTCAATTCTCTTGTGGATTGTGAATGGGATGAAAAAATTGTAAGGAGTGTTGATCTTATTAAGTGCAAGGCTGATAAAAAAAATCAATTGTTTTAGGTTACAATTGTATTCTTCTAGAATTCTTATTTCTTATCATCTTTACTTCTTTTTAAGTGGTTTGAATTTGAGAAGCAATACATGCAAAATCAATAATTGTTTGTACAATTTATTATAGGTACCACACTGAAAATTAAACATTGTATATGAAGTTGCAATTCAAAACAAGGAGAGACTATTGAATGGAATTTGGAAAGCTACGTACTGATCAAAGCACTTTCAAATGATATCTATCACTTGTAGAATACAAGACTATTAACAAATATTGGCGGTGGGATTGAACAAGTCAATTTACAATATATGTCAAGATGTGAAGATTGCTCTTGGATATAGAGTCTCTCTTGAATTTTCAGTATGGTTTGTTGATACAAGTGATCATAAAAAGGAGGTATTTGAATTAACCCCTAAAGGTCCAAATATTGTTTTTTGGCAACATAGTGATTTTGGGCAGCTCATCACGAATGGAATTTTTATTTTTTTTCTTTGAAAATTTCATACAAAATGTGCACGAGGAGTAGTTTTAAGTTCCAACAATTTTCATAACTTTTGACTACATGGTTAAAAAGTTACTGTATGATATGTAAATTTTAGTAGTTGGTAGGCAATCACTTTTTAAAGAAGTTTTTGGACTATCCGCCAACTACTAAAAATTACATATCATGCAATAACTTTTTAACCATGTAGTCAAAAGTTATGAATATTGTTGGGCCTTAAAGCTACTCTTCGGGCACATTTTGTATGAAATTTTCAAAGGAAAAAAATAAAAATTCCGTTCATAGTGAATTGCCAAAAATTGCTATGTTGCCAAAAATGGTATTTAGACCTTTAGAGGTTAACTTATAAATAATTGACTATCAATATGTTTGTTTCATCTTATTTTTGTTCCTTAATCCCTCATTGCCAAAGGGGACAAAAAGTGTCCTCACACAGTTTTAAGTCCAATTCAAAGTGTTGTAACTTTTGCATCCAATGTCCAAATTCAATAGAACTTGTCATGAAATTTGCGCTCTCTCTTTTAGTTTATGCGTTAAATTTTTCAGATCAATCCAAGATGTACTAATTTCATGGAAGTCAATCGAAGTTCATAGATTCAATTTGAGTTCACCAAACTGCATTTGAAGGCTGCAATTTGGGGGGCTTGTATCCCCTTCATTCAATGCTCATTTTCAATCAAATTTGTTGTATTATGTTTTCCTTGAAGTCTAACTATTGTGGTAAAATTTTCATGTCAATCCAAGTTGTTTTGAGTGTTTGGGAGCAATTCGAAGTTCAAAATCCCGATATTTTTGGATTACAATGAACTTCGGCAGCTTTTATTTTTTTCATAGAGTGTTAGTTTCTAATATAAAAAATCGAAAAAGATGTGCATACTAGTCTAGTTTATTTGGCTGAAATTTCATATCAATACAAGAAGTAATGAGTGACTAAGAAGCATTTTAGTAGGAGGAAGTTCAACCTTACATGTGTTTTTTGCAACTTTTCTTGCTATTTTTTTGACATTTGAGAGTCATTTTGCAGGCACAATGAGTCAATTCTACAATATTTTATTTCACCAATGTGTTTGTATGCTAGTTTGGAATCACTTTATAGTTTAAAGTTTTTCCATTTGAGCTAGCATTTGAGTAGATTTAGATATCGAGTTTCACCTCCAAATGTGTTGCTAGGAAAATTTCAGCATCCTTTTTCAACACTAAAACATTATAATCTTGCAATCTACAAGGTCAAATGACTCGAAATTTGATTCACGTCATCTACAACATGTACTCTACAAGATTGTATGGTTGAGATTTCTATACCTTATTGACATTTTGAACTATAACACTTCAAAAGCAATGATGTTTTTGAACTCAAATAGGCCTTAGGTGATGAGGAATTAAGAGATTCTAATGATACCTTGTTTGATTTTTCATGTGTATAGGTATTCAAAAATGTGTACATTAGATATAAGATATATCTAATATATCAATTGGACATTATTCCTATATTTAAATTGCCTAATTTTAGATTGAATCTTGTTGGAAGTTAAAAAAATGTTCTAGATTCTCTTCTTATGCATTTACTAGACATTGGATGAATGAATTATGAATTTTCAAAGTGCCAAAAGTAGGTGTGTTTTTTAGTGTTTTTCAAACCTATCCTACAAGCTATTTATCATTTGAGTTTTTTATTGTCCCTTGACAACCATTTTATAGACATGTTGTCTTGTGCAACAACCAAAAATTTATGGAGGTTGTCATTTAGACAACTAAGAATATTTGATGTTGTCCATTTTTATTGTTATAAGTGACTTAATTGTTCAAATGTTGGTTTGCTTATTGCTATATATGTCAATCTTTTTAAAACATCACAATAGGTGATGAAATCAATTATCAAGATTTTATAAAGATTGTGCATTCTCATCACCTTCATTATGGATCATTGTCATTGTGTTATGCAAGAGGTTTTTGTAGTCATGGTTCTTTTGATGTCAGGATGCAAAATCAATATTGTCTAGACATATGTGACTAAGGTTATTGAATCATTGCACATATAATTTTTGAATATAAAAAATATTTAGCACCTCCAAGTTATTTAGTCAATTTGATTTCTATAATGATTGTGTCTTACTTTATATGAATGCTCAATTGTTGCTTCCATTTTTCTCAATGACTTTTGTGGGGATGGATTAATTATAATTAATCTTCCTAGGTTGAAATCTAAACTTCAATTTTTTGTGACCTTGGTTCAAATCTCTTGTAAGGGTTTGAAAATATACTAGATTTAGATGGTTTATTCTTCTAATTTGAACTATGAGAGACATTTTCTTCACATAATGAAACATTATCAAGGCGCACTTACTATTCTAACTAGCACACTTCTTTAGATTAAGAAAAGCTTCTCAATACAAAATTGTATTAAATCATTGAAGTAGTGTGGGTTATCAAAATTTGGAAGCACAAATGAAAATTGCAATGACAAATTTTGCAATTGACTCCCTAAACTTTGAAGAATCATGTATAAAGTGTTCTGGTATGGAAAATAGGTGCTTTTAGGATTCATTTGTATCAGTTGCGAATTTTTCACTTCTAGAGTGCAAAATTTACATGCTCTTATATATATATATATATATATATATATATATATATATATGTCAAAGTTAGGTTTATAATATTCTATAGGTCTTTGGGTTTGTAATTGAAAATTTGAAATGAAATAATTTTGTATGGAACATATGACTTGAATAACCACAAATTTTGGTTAGAGCATTTGAACTTTTGAAGCACTCCAACATTTTAGCTACCATACTCCTATACTCCCTGAGTGAACAAAGCTATGGGATTTTATTTTGTTTGTAATTTTATTTTCCTAGTAATTTTATTTTCCTAGTAATTTTATTTTCCTAGTAATTTTATTTTCCTAGTAAATGCTTCATTTAGACGAGGAAATAAAACTACTCTTGTTAATCCAATGAATACAAAGGTTTGATTATTTCAAGACTCCCTCACACCAATTGAATGAATTTTGGATGGTTGTACCAAATGTGTGTATAATTAAAGGACATTTAAATAAAAATTGGATGAAAATAGATAAAAATTGGAGATTTACACGACAACCACATTATTATAATTAGTATGAAAATAATGTAGACCCTAGCTTAATTTGATCTAATCTACCGTATTAGAGAGTCTAACTAATTTGCATAAATTTCAAATTAGTAAAATTTAGAGTAATTCCTACGGGGAATATGTACATGAACTAAACTTGAGTGCCGGTAATAGGATAAATTACTGTAGTCTATTTTGGAAAATTGAAAATAAATTCTTTTTGACTGAGAACTAAAAAGGATAGAATAGGCCTGCGACGCGGATCCAGGTGTGTCCCACGTCAGCAAACCTTCCACACAGGCGGACTCACACAAGAAGAAGACCCTGGCTTCAAAAGAAAAAGACAGAAATTGGAAAGAAGATGAAACTGGTGATGGCGATGGCGATCGCGTGACTGCACTTCCTGCTCCTCCAAAACAACACTCCTCTATTTTCTGTTCCAATTGCACAGGCTGCGTTTCAAAACTCGAGGTTGCAGGGAGAGAGAGCGAGCGAGGGGAGTTTTCTGTGAGCGTTCATGACTCTTTGAGGTACACAATTTGGCTGCAATTGCTTCCCCCTGCTCCACTTTGTTCGAATTCCGGAACATTCCTTTCCTGGACTAATCGAATGACCTTCGACGGCGATTAGAATTCGAAGTTGTATTGGCTTGAAATCCTATGTTTTCGTGTCTAAGGAGCTATGGTCTTTTGTTCCAAATTTGCAAGTTCACGTAGTGAAATCGTTTTTCTGAGACCGCAATTGGATGTTCTGCCGGAATTAATTTGGTGCGAACAGGAAAAGAAGCTAATATCGTTAGGGATTGATTGAAGTCGGAGAAGAGCAGCATCGTATTTGAATTGTGAGACCTAAAATCGATTGACGTTGTTCCAGCTCTAGTCTGGCTCTGGTGATTATAACCATTTCAGGTGTGGAAACAGGTGATCTAGTTGTCGTTGCTAGAATCGTTGGTTGGATGGTGTGAGCTGAGAGAATTCAGGAAATTCTTTTACATTTTTAATCTACTGACCCTGGACGGCGATCAGAAATCGAAAATTTTATTGGTTTCCAGTGATATGTTTTCTTGTCTAAGAAAAATGCCTGGAGCTATGGTCTCTCGTTCCGAAGCCACAGGTCACATCGTGAAATCTTTTTTCTGTTGGTTATCGGCGACTTCAATTGGAAATTCAGTTGGAATCCGGTGCGAAAAGAAAAACAGCTATTATAATTAGGCTTTGATACAATTTGAAGAAGAGAATTGGCACGTTTAAATTGTGTGACCTAATCGACGTTGTTGCGGAGGTTATTTGACTCTGGCGATTATAGTCATTTCATGTGTGGAAAGAGGTAAACTACACTAAAGATGATATTTAGTGTTGAGTGACATTTAGTGTTTTTACCCCCCTACTAGCTACAACACTAAATATGAACTTGTCCACAATTAGTGTTAGACTTGAATGTGCCGGCTGCAAACTTCAGAGCCTTGTAACTTTTGCAAAAATTCTTCAAATAAGGAAAATGAGATGTTTTTCGGCATCTACAAAAATTGTAGATGCCGAAAAACATCTCATTTTCCTTATTTGAAGAATTTTTGCAAAAGTTACAAGGCTCTGAAGTTTGCAGCCGCCTAGCCCTAATCGGTCCGATTCTGTCGGTGAACAGTGATATTCCGTCTGATATGACAACTCTGGTTCACATTTAGTGTTTGAATTGACATTTAATGTTACTTACTTTCATAGGGTAATTGGCTTTTAGTGTATGCCTTCGTATTTAGTGTACAAGACACTAAATATCATCTTTAGTGTAGTGATCGTTGTAGAATCGTTGCTTGGCTGAGAGGATTCAGGAAATTCCTTTACTTTTTAATCTAGTGACTTCTGATTCACAATTGTATTGGTCTGGATTGTTTTCGTATCTAGGAAGAATATACTTTGTGGTATAGTCTGCCGTTCCAAGGCCGCAGATCACGTTGTAAAGTCTTTGTTTTTGTCGGAGACAGTTCATGGTGAAATTGGAGCTTCCAAATGCATTCCAGATGGTGTGAAAATGAAGAAGAAACTCAATAGAATTCGGAGAATAATATCATCATGTTTGGTGGACCTAATTCTGCAGAGATACTTGGCTATGGCGATTTTGGAATGGGAATAAGTAAAATAGTCGTCATTGCTAGAATCAGGCCACCCGTTCTTCTCCTCTACGTGATTTGTCTTGTCTCCAGAACGGTAGTACTCTCCTACATCATTGTTATTCTAACACGCATTCGTGTGCAAACAGGTTGAAGGGTATATGCTCATAGCAATTGAAGTCTTCACATATTTGGGACATTGCAACAAGAGAAATCAAGGCATTTTCTGATGGGAGGAGGGAACAACGCTTACAGATGGGCAGCCGTGGCCTTGGGAAATAGCCGGACACTTTCCCGTGGGCGGGGACTGTTTTCTTTAACAAATTGGAGTCAACAAAGGACTGTAATCAGCTCAGCGACTGTTCTAGGGCGAAGTAAAGATGACAACATACAGGATGCGAGCTCTGCTCAAGGTATTTCTGTTTCCCCAAGCTTTGGGGTCAGACATTCCTCCTCGCGTCCCCTCTCAGACTCGGTCGCTCAAGAGGGTTTGTTTATTCCCCCCGGGAAGTGCATACAGAAGATTCTGATAGCCAATCGAGGGGAGATAGCCTGCCGCGTGATCAATACAGCACAGAAGCTTGGAGTTCGCACCGTGGCAGTATACAGTGAAGCCGATCGTCATGCCAAGCATGTGGCCATGGCAGACGAAGCGGTGTTTCTAGGTCCTGCTCCTGCCTCGGCCAGTTACTTGGATGGCGAGAAGGTTCTGGCAGCAGCTCTAGCGACGGGTTCAGATGTATTACTCCTCCTTTGCCCTATCTTGCTTCTATACTTATGTGCGTTTTCTTTCTTTCTTCATTACAAGCAAACTTTGCAGATTTGGTCTTTGAGGTCCAGTCACTTCCCAAGTACATGACCGTGTGTCCATTGTCATATACTTATCAAGATTTAGAGTCTATGTCGGCTAGGTATTCTGTCACTTAGTCCATCTGTCCAGGGTTTTGTTGTAATGAATGCAGTGAATTTATGGTAGCTCCCTGTATTCTGGGGTGCCCAATGGCTATGCAAATTCTTCTAATGACTACTAGTAGATGTAGGTTTTGAAAGTAATGACGGACTTGTGATTGAATTGGTGGCAGGCCATACATCCAGGCTATGGATTTTTGTCAGAGAGCTCCAAGTTTGCAGATTTGTGCAATCAGAAAGGGATTATCTTCATGGGTCCACCTGCGGCTGCTATTCGTGCGATGGGTGATAAGAGGTCCTTTACCCTGGACCCATGCATAGCCCACCCCATCATAGGGATTTGGTCTTTTGTGTTATTTAGGATTTTCAGTTCTGGGTTGTGAATGCTTTTGGAACTGATGCAACACGGTCAACCTGTTTACTAATAGTTGTTGTAAATGACCCATGTCTCCGGATGGTTGTTGCGGGTTACAGTGTGGCAAAGTCTCTGATGAGTGCTGCAGGGGTGCCCGTGGTCCCTGGTTACCACGGAGAAGATCAGAGCCCCGAATTGCTACAAGCGGAGGCCAACCGGATTGGCTATCCTGTACTCATCAAGGCGACCCAAGGTGGTGGTGGCAAGGTCAATACCCTTGCCAAACATGAATACTTGTGAAATTTGAAGCTATCATCTCGCTGAAAGCTCCGAACCTATATTAAATTTAACTAATTCTTGACTACTGCTTGCAATCTAGACCATCGGCAGGCTGTCAATCCTTGCCATTTTATTTTATTTTGGGGTCAAATTTACTTTAATGGTCATTTCAACCTCTAAGTGTCCGAATGGCATAAACTGAGCACCCCCCACATCTATAGGTGTTGAAAAAACTCATTTAGGAAGCTTCAAGAAAGATATCATGTACTAATAGAGAGAAGAAATCATACCATTCATTTTGAACAGAATGTTTTTTGAAAGTTAATATATCTTTTGTTAAGTTACTCTAATCATCTATTAGCTCCCAACATTGGACTTCTTATTTTAAGCTGAGCACTTACAGATTAAGAGTCAATTTTTTTATTTCTGTTTTGAATGTTTTAAAGAAGATTTCAAGTGTTTTGGATTTATTTCCATAGCTTCCATATATTTCGTTGCTTCTATTTTTCAATCAGTATTGTAGGATTGAGCGACTGTATTGACAACTCTGCGGTTGCCTAACATTGACCTACATTATGCTTTGGTCAAGACAAAGTTTCTGATGCAACTTATGGTATTGCTTGACACTAGTCCAGTGGAGTCTCTTCTTGGGAGTATGTGAGGCTCACTGTAATGTTGGCTGCAGGGGATGAAAATTGTGCACAAGGAGTCAGACTTTTTGGAGTCTTTAGCAAGTGCACAACGCGAGTCGCAGGCTGCGTTTGGGGACAGACGTGTTTTAATTGAAAAATATCTCTCACAACCCCGTCATATTGAAGTGCAGGTGATGAGCTGACCATCTTTCTCTCAACAAACACGCTTAGGTATGTTGTAAGTGCATTCCATTCCATGAAGAATCAGCTCATTCCTAAAATCACACTTTTAGCTGCCTGATTCTTATCAGTAGAATTCGCGGTTGCGAAGATCTTTGCAGATAAACATGGAAACGCTGTACACCTGAATGAGCGCGACTGTAGTGTGCAAAGGCGCCATCAGAAAATCATTGAAGAAGCTCCTGCGGTAACTTCAACTGTACATCATTTTCGTTGAACTGCACAAGCAATGTGCACACTTGTTTTTTAATTGAAGCAAAAAAATTAAAAATTTCCAAACCTGCATGAGAAGAGTTGGCGATACCAAGCCCCCAAATTCGTAGAGTGCATGAGGGAGTTATCCATCGTCAATCGGAGCCCATATTCAACAGAATTTTGCAAATATCATATTGTGTGTGCAGTTTTAATTAAAACGGTGTGAACCTGACGAAAGACGAAGTTGTCCTGCTTCTGCATTGACATTAGTGTATCATGAAATTCCTTGCCAGAAATTGCCAAATACCTGCTGATTCCTTGACTCCATGTTTCTGTTGACCAAGTCTGCTTGTCAATTGCCTGTACTTTTATGGACTGAGAACCGGCGGCCTACTTGTGCAGCCACATATAACGTGTGAATTCCGACAAAGTATTGGGCAGGCTGCTGTTGATGCCGCTAAGGTTTCACCCTCAACCAAATTTTCTGAGTTCTTTTTCTGTTCTGTAATTCAGTACAAGGGCATGGTCTTAATTATATTATTATCGTTCATCACAATGAACCCCTATTAATTTGACAACGGTTCTAAATGTTAAGTTAATGTTAGTGTGCTATTTGTGTCTTTGGCATTATCTTGTATTTTGATCTAATGTTCTACTAGGTTACATTAATTTATCATTAATAACTTCGTGAATCTAATAGAGGTTCTGTTGAGATGAATGAGTAATCCGGTGACTTCATCATATGCTATGGTTGTCATGCACAGGCAGTAGGTTATGAAAGCGCAGGCACTGTGGAGTTTATTGTAGATACTATTTCCGGTGACTTCTACTTCATGGAGATGAACACTCGACTTCAGGTTTGTTGTGTGATTCCCGTCCATATACTAGAGTAGTGAGTCAATTTCTCACTTGAGTACTTAGTATATTTCTACAAGTGATATCTCATATAACTGTGGAGTTCAATGTTTAACACTCCTAAATCCCACAGTTGCCTTCTGGACTGGCAGGTGGAGCACCCTGTGACCGAAATGGTGACCGGCCAAGATCTTGTTGAATGGCAAATCCGTGTTTCCAACGGCGAGGTTCTGCCTCTTCAGCAGAGTGAAATAAAGTTAATGGGTATGAAGCACATTATATTGATTGGAATTATCTTTACTGATGTTGTCCAGTATCTAAATTTCTAGCGTTTGGATGCTTATCAAATGGAAAAATGAAAACAAAGTAGAGTTTTCAGTAAAATTACACTGTTTCAGAGGCTTTTAGACTGCATCATAAAGAGAATCTTTGTCATGATTCATGGGGAGGTCTCCCTATGGACACATTGATCATTCAGAGACCTCCTTATGAATCGTGTCGAATATTCTCGTTATGATATTGTCTAAAACTCCGTGAAATAGTCTAATTCTATTGAAATTTTGTTGGAAGAAAGATGGAAAGGAAGAATGTTATGTGATTCTACATTGCATATCGATATATGTCATTGGTAATGACCACTTTTACGTATTCTTTGACTTCTAGCAACCCTGCTCAAAGGTTAATCCCTTGTCACATACCAGTTGTTTGTCTGTTCTAATATCTTACCACAATCTTATCAGGTCACTCATTTGAAGCCCGCATTTATGCTGAGAACGTTCCCAAAGGTTTCTTACCTGCTGCTGGATTCCTACATCACTATAGCCCTCCATCAGCCTCTTCCACTGGTGATTTACTCTTTCGCCCTTTTCCCTTCAAGAGTGACAAGCGTAGAGTGTAACTGTAATAGTAAAATACATTAGAGGAGACACGTGCTTGAAACAGCCCCCCAATCTGAGATTGCTGCACATCTCGTACACGCTTTCAGCTTTTAAACAAACAAATGTTTTCCCTAGGTTGATAATTGCCTGTGTTCTGATCATCGAGATTTGCGAATGGTGGCCGATCATGCGATATTCACACTATCCTACATTATTCATGTACTGATTATTTTCGTAAAGAACTACTATTTGTACCCAATTGTAACTTACTGAGTGCTGCCATGCCCTTTCAGTGAGAGTGGAATCTGGGGTAGGGAAGGGGGACACGGTGAGCGTCTTCTATGACCCCATGATAGCCAAGCTTGTAGTTTGGGGTCGTGATCGTTCTGCAGCTTTGACCAAACTAGTCGACTCTTTAACAAAATTCCAGGTCAGTCTTTATAGCAACTTGGCATTTTACAATTTTTTGGAGGCTTTGGATTTACAAGAGCTAGCTTGACTAAGTTTCGTAAAGAAAAATTGAATGTACAAAGGAAGAGTTTTGATTTCTCAAGTGTCCTAAAAGCTTTGCTTCATTTTCAGATTGCTGGACTGCCTACAAACATCGGTTTTCTAAAGACTCTTGCAAGCCATCATGCATTTGCGGCTGGGGACGTTGACACGCATTTCATTGATCGGTTCAAAGCGGATTTACTTCCATCACCAGAAGCAGACAGCATCCAGGAACCCAGCGTGCCTAAAGCGACACAATATGGTGCAACCTTGGCAGCTGCAGCTTTAGGGATCAAGTCTACACGTAAGCCAATATCTCACTTGAGTTCAGATAAGAAACAGATTTCCGACATCGAGATCTCATTAAATGATATAAGAAAGACTTAGTTCGGAAATGAAGAGTGAGTGGATACGCATGGTATGTGCAGAGGAGAGAGCTGATGGGCTCAATTCGATCTGGAGCTCTTGGTCTGGCTTTCGTCTAAACCATGCGTACACACGAATGCTGCATCTTGACTGGAAGTCGGAAAACGGTGATCCGGCTCCTGAGCCTCTTTCTCTAAAGCTCACTTATGGCAAATCCGGAAACTTCATTGTTGAGGTACAACTCACATGATCGAGAGATTGTTGAAGGTGTTAAGTTTCCAACCATCTTTTTGTACATTGTCATTTGTTGACATAGCGTATTTATTATTTTAGCAAATGAGTAGATACTCATAGATTTACAGTATGGGTATGGTTTTTGCAAGACATGACATAGCACGAGTGATTTCTGAAGTTGTTTGTTGTCTCTACTCCAAGGGGAGAGACGAAAGAAAATGCTTTAGAAAATTCTTGTGCCCTATGAAAATGGGACGTGTCAAAAGCAATAGTAGCATGTTGGAGCCATCATTCCAAAGAATGAATTTCTTATATCTAGTAGAATTGTGACAAGTGGTTATAAGAATTATAGTATTCTACGATGATCAAATACGGTTCTTTTTATACTTCAGATTGTGTTGAGGATTATTTGGGAAGAGACGTGAAAATTATAAATTTCTATTTGGGGTAGTGACACTTGCGATATTGGCGACTTGTTTCTTTTTGTTCAAGATGTGTCGTAATAGATGCTGGTGCATCGCAGGGGGAGAAGATGGAGAAGATGACAGTCACTGGCAAAGAGCTGACAGGGAACAGCTCTGAACTCAGACTTAATTTGAATGCAAAATCCGTCCCGGTCAGCTTTGTGCAATTTCAACAGGTTCTTGTTGACCCTCCTCTTCTGATACTTGTACATCAACCGTTGCCTGTGTCTTTGCCTATGTCCAATTCTGTTGACTTCTGAATTGTGTGTCTTTTATACGTGGAGTTGCTTCTGAACCTTAAAGAGTGCAACAGGGAGGTCTTAACCACGTGCACTTATGGGAAGGAAATCAGCACCACCAATTTACGATACCAGCCCCAGTGTATGACACTGATGAGTCTCAGGAGCACCAAAGATCATCAGATGGCCAGCACGAAAGATGCCCGGCACAAGGCCCTGGTGCAGTCTTTGCACCAATGGCAGGTCGGGTTGTGAAGATATTTGCCGTCAACGGAACAAGAGTGAAGAAGGGGGATTCGATTCTTGTGCTTGAAGCTATGAAAATGGAGGTAATATCATGTTTCCTTTACCAAAGAATCCTTTTATCAGATCATTCTTGAGTAGTAATGACATGGCACCTTTTGAGAACAGGACCAACTAAGAGTTATTCATAGCAAAGTTATACCAAGTTAGAGCAATTCAAGTGAAACTAAAGCTCTGAAAGTCTCATTGGCTTGAGGAGCTCGCTCTTGTTCAAATTGAGCTCAACTTTGCAAAGGCGTCAGGGATTCCTTTTCGTGCCGATTCAGAGGTTGTTCTCTGAAATGTTATGATGTTTGCTTCCAATATTGGAGGATTCTTTGGTGCTACCTCGACTTCCTCGGTCTTGTTGCCAAAAGAATCCTCGTGCTCTTGATCCGTTCTTTTTGTCACTTATTCCACCTATATTGTGTGACCAGCACGTGGTAAATGCTCCGACTGCCGGGGTTCTCAAAGGTGCTGAAGTGGAAGTCGGACAACAAGTTTCTGACAGCACAGTTTTGTTTCAAATTGAGGTTCGTGACTAGCCTGGAAGTTCTGAATTATCGTGAGTATGCTGGGATTACTCAATAACACGTACTGGGTCAGAATTCTATGATCTTGGTTTCTACTTCTGAACCTGATATATTTTTTCCTCATAGACCTTCTCATGTTTAATTATATGCAACTAATAGAGATAGTCTTGAAAACTTAGCTGTGTTAAACCCTATGTCAACTGCCATCCAAGACAGTTTCCAATGCAAACCCTGCCACGTATAGTGCGGCTAGATTTTCTAGAAATACTCTGGATGGTAGATTCTCTACTAGTGTGCTTTGATCAGTTTCTTGGTTGATAGAACATGCCTTCGATAAATTTGAATTCCTTCCTGTTGTCACCGTCACTGACTCCGCTATGATCAACCACTATGCTGACCAACAATTTCATTGACTACATCAAGCTTGCTGTACACTTTCAAGTTTTCAATCGCTATCCTGAATGCAGAAGTGGTTGGATGTTAGTTACGCATGCTTGGAGTGAGTCACTCTGGAGATGCCATTCATATCCCTTAGATTTCAGCCACATTGGTGGATGTGAAATTGTTGGCATATTTGTAACTAACTATTGATCGGTGATGGTCCTGCTTCAACAGATGCAAGATGCCTGAGCATCAACTACACTTGTAAGGAGGATTGTCAACATCCATTGCAGATGACAGGAGTGTTTTATGTGTATTGAAAATGTACACTACTTATTCTGTTACTTGTACATAATTTCCATGAACCTTTCGTTGGTGTTCACATGTGTAAAACCTTTACCTTTGGGGGACCCCAAGCAAGAATGGAACACACATTTTTTGCAATCTCTTATCTGTTATCTGTCAACCATAGTTTCCAGTCTGAAAAGTCTTTTGTTCACTAGACTTGGAGAGTGGCGCTTGAACTTCTGTACGAGTTCTTAGCTCAAGGAATTTTTTGCTGTAGGAACTATCTACCTGAACTTCTGTAGGAGTCCTCGGTTCAATGATACTTTTGCTGTAGAAGTTATCTCCTTAGAACTTCTGTAGGATTTCTTAGGTCAAGGAATTCTTAGCTGTGGACTCAAGTTATCTATAATACGTATACTAGTTAGCTGCAGAACAACACCTTCTCATACTTGTTCTCATTATGCAGAAATCTTGTGGACCCTGGGTCACAAGAAAAAAGATCAGAATTCTATACCCGGTGATTAGGGTTGGCATTTCCTGTCAAATAATTAATTAAATATATGGAAATTGTGATTACGCAGATGCTTTAAAATAGAACACCTCCATGGTTACATTCACATCAAAGGAGAATGTCTTAAGCTTTGAGAGGGGAAAATAACATCACCAACTTCAAGCGGTCAAAAGAACCCCACAAAACTTGTCTTTAATTTCATTCCTTCATTGACATTGGGGTATTCCCTCTTAGTGTGAATGTACAGGGGGAGAATGTAGTTCTCACATCCTTTGCTACTTTCCAACATACTTTGGTACAAAGTTTCAAACAAATTAAGAATAGTGATTGTTATCAAAGTTGAGGAGGTTTAGATATTGGGTTTGATAAGAGTGTCCTTGTCCAAACTTATTCATTTGAAATGATTTAATATTTGTTTGGGGCAAGGAGTATTTTGGTATTTAAAGTTTACATTTATTGCAAAAAAAAAAAAAAGTGCACTATATTGTAGGCAAAAAGATCATGTGGTTTGTTTGCAATGTGATTCATTATCCTCTAAAAATTAATGGCATAACCACCAAACAACTTCACTGCATAAAAACCTATCCTAAAGGACCAAATTGCATTTTTTTAGCAATATAATGATTTTAAAAACCTATCCTAAAGGACCAAATTGCATTTTTTTAGCAATATAATGATTTTGGGCAGCTCACTACAAATGGTTTTTACACAAATGGTCTTTGAAATTTTCACACAACATGGTGAGAAGGAATAGCTTTAAGACCCAACAATTTTCATAACTTTTGACTACATGGTTAAGAAGTTATTGTATGATATATAGCTTTCATTACTCAACAGGCAACCCTGGCAATTAAAAAACCTTCTTCAAAAATCACTTTTCTAATAAATAAAAATTTGAAATTGATTTTTTAGATTTACATATACGTAGAAAGCTTTGGATCATTCCATTTTTATCAATGAGATGAAAGTTATAACGAGTTTTGGTTGTGGGGTAGTTTGCAAGTACTTATGGAATCTCTACTCTAAAATAAACTTTGAAGTCCTTTATTTAACTCAATTTATAATATTTTTGGAAAAAAATAAAAACATTAGATATATATTGTTTATTACAAAATTACAAACATTGGGATTGGCATTTTCCAATTCTATAAATAAATTGTTAACAATTTAGTATTTTGAATCATTCTCTACTTCTTTCTACTTAGTATTTTCTTCCTATATGTTGAACAATTCCAAATGATCTAAAAAATTTCAAGCATGTAGCCAACTTGCCTTGAAGAATGAATTCAAAGAAGTGCAACCATTTTGGAATTTTTTCCATACAAATGTGACCTTGTGAAGTGGAGTTGTCCATTTTTTTGCAAGGCCCAAAAAAGAATTTATATCACTTTAAACTCTAATATTTTTCAATCTACATGGTGGAAATTTCTGAAATTTTTCCCACATCTTCTCAAATTAGTTTACTATAAGATCTTATGGTTACATGTGTCCAAAAATGTGTTTTTATTTAAAATTTGGTACTTGTACTAGTAATGGCAGTTTTGGAGCATTTTTGGTGAAAACATAGTCAAAAAACTTTAAGGATTAATTGGACAACACAAGTTATGAATTTTCTAAGTGTTATAGATAGGCGTACCATAAATTGACACAAAGTTCTATTGTTTAGATCATATACATCCTGAAAATTAATGTCTTCATTCTAAGCTTTAATTTTGATGTGACAATTTTGTATTAATGATTTTGATTTGTACTTATCTTATAAGTACAAGTAGAAAATTTTGTGCTAGTGTGAAACTAGTGAAACTTTGCATTGGGACTAGAGTTAAGGCCGATTTTGGACCTCGATGCAACGAAAGGCCTAATTAAAAAATCACTCTAATACTAATATACTCATATAGTCTCTTGTTGTGTCCACTAAAGTACATTTCTAGAATATCTCACACACTTGCAACTACTATCAATGACTTTCATTCACTTCACTCCACATTCAAATATAGAGAAAATATTGGACCCTCAAGTGTAGTAAGAATAACAAAATTTGAGTCAAGGCTCTTCCAATCACTTCAACCTTATGAGCTAAAGTTATTCTTCTCTTTCAAACAATTAGGCTCGTAATTCTTCAAAAAGAGCCCAGAATTCTTCTTTGTCATGCCAAGCCTTGTAGGGTGGGACTGATGACCCAACCAAGTTCCCTCCAAACCCAAATTCAATTCTTCCCGTGACTTTGACTCCACGCGTAACTTTTGAAGAAAATTCAGCTCCCCCCAGTGGAATAAAAACACCCATGATGTGAAAAAAACCCAAAAAAAACTGTGCATGTGCCCTGACAACCAAGTGCAGTACAATCTCCCCTCCCTCACTTATTGCTCACAGGCAGGCCTCCGGGACTTTCATGGAACCTCCGTCCAAACTCCAAAGGTGGGGCCCAGGCCAGGGGCCCGGGAGGATGGACCACAACATCCAAATATATGGGCGGTTGGTCCCACCCGGGCGTTGACATGTGACCGTACCAACGAGAAATCCGTCGGACCGAGGGGTTTGATTTTCCGGGTGAATGGTCACATCCCGGGGTCTTGGAATGGAGTGCCATGTGAGAGTCATAGCTTGGGCTTGGGCTTGGCTGGACACAACTGTGAAGTTAGTTACCCATAAAAGGGACCGCAAACAAGCGTGCTCAGCTTTTTCTTTTCCAAGTCAAGATGCCCCCCGCCTCCTCCCGGGCCCCCGGATCCCGGGATGCCCAACTCATCATCATTCTTGTGCTTCTGGCGTGGAGCCCACTGGGGACCGGTGTCTTTGTGAAAGAAAAAGAAGGAGCCACCATTGTCGTTGCCTTGTTGTTGTTGTTGTTGTTGTTGGAGCCCGTGGTACTCATTGGTGGGATGCAGACCTTCATAGCTTTCAGGAGGGGGCGGGAGGTTCCAGAAGGTTCTTTGAAAAAATTGGCAAAGAAAAGGACCTCCAGTGAAAATCAAATACTATTGTGAAGGAAGGAGTAGATGGGTGTGCGGAAACTGACTTTGATTCTATACCCTGAAAAGGACAAACAGGTGACCTTGGAAATCATCCGTTTTTCATTACCATATGAATCGTTGGCTTAAAAAATAGCAAAAGCACTCATTGGAAGTCAAGCGACGATTGTAGAAGACCTCCCCTTTTTTGCAACAAAATTTCACTTCTGTCCTACTAGAAGGATTCCATGACATCCATCAAATGCCAAATGTTTGTGTTGACATTTAAGTGTTAACCCCTGAGAGGATGTGGACCCCTGTGACCAAGGTAGTCAACAAAATGCTCTAATTATTGGAGCAGCAAGTGCATTCTTCGTTTCTACATTGAACAATCAAGTCATCTCCATTGGACCTTTATCCCTTGAAGGACGGACTGGTGATTGTGGTAATCATTTGTTTGGTTACCATATGAATCACTAGCTTAAAAAATTGCAAAAGCACTCATTGGAAATCAAGCTATTGTAGAATAGCTCTCCTTTTGACAACAAAATTTCAAGGATTAATAGTTGTACTTTTGTCCTACTAGAAGGATTCTCTATCATCCATCAGACAAAAAATGTCAACGTCGACGTTTAGGGGTTAACCTTGGAAGTACTCCGAGGATCAAAAGTGTCCAATGGATGACATCATTGTTCACTATAGAAACAAAGAATGCACCTATTGGTTCAATAATCAAAGTATTTTGGTAAATACCTTGGTCATGGGGGGCGTCATTACACGGTTAAGGTTTGCGGCGTCCTTATAAGGTTAAAACATCCTCTAATACATAACAACATATTGGAGTTTTATATTTTATGAGACAATGAAAATATTATACGAGGGATGCTTTTAGAGAACACACACACAATCCAACTTCAAAACTTTATAACTAAGTTTATAAGAGCTTGACAACTATGAATCAAGATGTGCTTTAGATGTGCCTTCTATTCTTCTTTCAAGAATGCCAAGCCAAAACATGTTTTGAATTGTGCAACCTCTATAAAGTACAAATCATTGGTTAAAAGAATACTTTGTTGACACCTTCATCTTAGTTTATCCAACTTTATTACATAAATGGAAATAGAGATTGTTACTTTGACTATTGTAATATGTCATATATCTTCATGTGAATTCATATAATTTAGAGTTCAACTAGTAGAAGAAGGCCCATTTTAGAAAAAAAATATATCATAATACATTCTACCTATTGTAATGCAATTCAATTCCATTTCAAATGTAAACCTTGCCAATTGTTATGGGGCTCGGTTTTCTAAATCAAATTAATCTCATAGGTGACTTCTACTAGTACTTACTTTTTATTTTGTTTTTCCATTTTGGAAATGCTCATGGACATTCAACCCTTAATAATTATATTGCTTCAAGGCAAAAATCAAGTTCATTTATTCAAAACTTTACCCATAGAAGTTTTCAAATCAAGCTTGCACAAAACATGGCACATCATCAATATAAATTGGGAATATGCAAAGTGTGCAATGACAAACGGTTTAACCCTTAAAGGACCGTCACTATACTTTCACCAAAAACGCTCCAAAACTGCCATTTCTAGTACAAGTACCAAAATTTTGACATATCTAACCGTATGATCTTGTATTATATAGTATCAAAAACATGTGGTAAAAATTTCAGACATTTCCACCAGGTGGATTGCAAGATATAAACATTCAAATTAACTAAAATCATTTTTTTTACCCTGCAAAAAGCAGGGCAGCTGCACTTCACAAGCTCACATTTCTATGAAAAAATGATCTAAATGGTGGTGCTTCTTTGGATTTGTTTTCCTAGACAAGTTGGCCACATTCTTGAAAAATTTCAGATCATTTGGAGTAGTACAACATATAGGAAAAAAATAGTAAGTAGGTAGTTGTAGAGAATGATTAAAAATACTAAATTATTTACAATTTAAATATGGAATTGAAAATTTCCAATACCAATGGTCTAAATGTCGTAATAATGTATCTACATCCTAAGATTTTATTTTTGTCCAAAAATATTGAAAATTGAGTAAGATAAAGGATTTCAAAGTTTATTTTAGAGTAGGAAATCCAAAACTGCCCGCAAACAAAAAATCCTCATAACTTTTGACTCATTGATCAAAATGGAATGATTCAAAGCTTTTTGTGTATATAAAACTCTAGAAAATCAATTTCAAATTTTTGTTTCTGAAAAAGTGATTTTTTTTATCTGCCCGAACTGCCCAGTTGGGGAAAAAAGTAACATATTAGGCTATAACTTTTGACTCGTATTTCCAAATGTCATGAAATTTGGTGCATATGAAAGATCTTCCTCGCCCCCACATTCTATTAAAATTTCAGCCCCAAATTTGAAAATCTCCGCTCGTAGGTACCTGCCCAAAATTTCTATACAACCAAAAAACACAATCCGGTCCTTTAGGGGTTAATGTAGTCTACTATCCACTCTAAAGACAGAGTGGATATTATGCACATTTGTATTCTAAATGTGATCAATCTTGTAATGATGTCCATAGCTTCTAAGAGATTACTTACAATAAAATTTGAAACACAAATGCCCTATAAATACAGATATACATGCAAATAGTCATATAAATAGAGATATACAATGCAAATAGTCAAATACACATGGTTCAAAAGCAACAATAAATAAATCTAAAATTTGACACATTAGCATAGCAAAAAGTTTTAAATTGATTAATTGGTGTTCGAAGTTTTTTTTATTTTTTATTTTTTTTAAACATCCACCAGTGTAGAGAATTGAAAAAGAAATTGGGTGTATTGTCATTGAGTTTCTTCCTTTGAATCTACAACATCAAAAATATTTTGTTACATACATCAAGCCACTTATGATCATTACTATGCATGTGAGCAATCCTTTATTGAAATTTCAATTTAGAAACAAGCAAGCCTTAAACATTCCATCCAAAATATTATCATTTTCAACATCTATGTTCAATATAAAGAAACTACAAGTATCTAAGCATGATTCTTATTATCAAATCATCTTAAGTTTTGTTGGATAGTGTTGGCAATTGGAAGAAGATTTCAAATTCACTTAGCATGTATTTTTAGCCACATTACATGAATGAATTACATATTTTCAAAGTACTATTGATAAACATGCCCAAAATGATTCTCCAACTCTTACACTCAAAAAAAAAATTTTAGGCAAAAATCCGTAGGGATTAGTCTTCTAACAAGTTACAAGCATTTATACACCTATGGCCAAACCCAATCAAATGAAAAATTATAAGCACTATCATTGGTCAAGAGCTTCAAAAGAATTTAGACTTCACTAAAAAGAGTACTCATAGTTTTTTGGCTTGGCCCTATTGTAAAGGGCACTTCACCCTATGGTTGAAGGTCCAAAGTCCATCAATTTCCACCAATCAAATTGCCAAATTCTTGGTTTCTTGCAATCTGATCAATGGAAATCAATGGCCTTCATACCTTTGACCACAGGTTGAAGTGCCTCTAAAATGCCCAATTAGATATTCGCCAACTAAGGTAGTATGCTCTAAAAGCACCCCTCTCTTTCAAATTGCCCCTAATTTTAGCTAGAGAATGGAGATGAGGTGATCCTTAAATGAATCACTTTAGCAATCGAAAGAATTGAAGAAAAATTGTTTTTTTTATTGCAAGAGCCAATCGTTGTTTTTGATTTCTGCACATCTCTTTACAAGTTGCAAGTGGATGGATTTGGAGAGACCAAATGAATGGTCACAAATAGATGCCTATGCTCCAAATCTTTAAAAATTTGTAAGTAATTCAAAAATGCTTGGAAAAATACAAAATCACTTGTATTATATTCGACATCTATTTTTCTTGCTCTAAAAAATGATAAAAACTATTTTTGTTCACGAAAACCTATGAAATAAGCAGACTAGCCCTTAAATGGTCGCTTTTAAAGCATACTACCTTATGGTCCCCTCCACCTTGCCCAGAAGCTGAGACCGAGACCCGGTCACCCTTGGCCGGTAAGTTAAATTAATACGAGGTTGCGACGATAACATTGTTTTTGAGTTTTGACTGAGTGCAATTGAGTGCGGGCCTTAAGTTCGTTCATGCCATAGCAGGGCCATTCTGTTACCATCAAGAGTCCTTTCTTCCATAGCAGCTGGAGTGGGGATTGCACATTGCCAGACCCGTATTGATTGATTGCCTCTCAACCGGCTACAATTATTCATACACGGTCAGTCATTTGCTCGAGGGTACATACCGACCGATGAGCATCATCCATGTAAATATGAAAACCAAACTGCAGTTGAAATTAAACTCACAATGGTAAACTAAGGTGAAAACACCCAAAAATGTCAAAATAAGCAATTGAGCATAGTTGGAGGCACTTTTTTCTTAAATTTTTTTAAGCGGCAGCATTAGCAATTGAAAATCATTAATTTAAAGAAAAAAAATGGAAAAAATGGAAAAAGACATGTAATTATTATGAACTTTTGAAGTAGAATTTCCTAGGTCATTGAAACCATCACATAGCTTAGTTATAATACTGAAATCTAGAGAATCGATAGTTAAACAATTGTAATTAAGTATGGAAACGGTTTAATTGTACTGTGGGAGACACTTTCAACATATTAAGTCTATTTTCAAGAATGTGTATATAGACGTTTTGGATGTTTTCACCTCACAACTAAATACATTGAAATTAACAATTGTATATTGTTCCTATTTTTAATTGCCAAATTTTTACCTAGATCTTATTGGAAGTTAAAAGAGTATTATAAATTATCTTTTCATGCATTCATTGGACACTAGACGAAAAAACTATGATTTTTAATAGTGTTGAAAATAGATATTCCCTTAAACAATCCTAAGCTCTCATAAAAAAGAAGAGGTACATTTTAGGCAATAATTTTTAGGAGTTGATTTTAGAAAGAGATTATAATAAGGTGCAATTATCATAGTGGAAACGTCATCTATGTATCCATGATGAGCCCCCATATGATTAAATAGACTACATGTGGATCATCTTGAGAGGAGTTTCTTGGTCTTGTAGACAATGTTTCATTTTTAACCCCTAAAGGACCGGACTATGTTTTTTGGCTGTATAAATTTTTTGGGCAGGTACCCACGAGCGGAGATTTTCATATTTCGGCCTGAAATTTTAATAGAATGTGGGGGCGAGGAAGATCTTTCGTATGCACCAAATTTCATGACATTTGGAAATACGAGTCAAAAGTTATAGCCTAATATGTTACTTTTTTTTCCAACCGGGCAGTTCGGGCAGATCAGAAAAAATAAAAAAATTCAGAAACAAAAATTTGGAATTGATTTTCTAGAGTTTTATATACACAAAAAGCTTTGAATCATTCCATTTTGATCAACGAGTCAAAAGTTATGAGGATTTTTTGTTTGCGGGCAGTTTTGGATTTTCTACTCTAAAATAAACTTTGAAATCCTTTATCTTACCCAATTTTCAATATTTTTGGACAAAAATAAAATTGTAGGATGTAGATACATTATTACAACATTTCGACCATTGGGATTGGAAATTTTTAATTCCATATTTAAATTGTAAATAATTTAGTATTTTTAATCATTATCTACTACTACCTACTTACTATTTTTTTCCTATATGTTGTACTATTCCAAATGATCTGAAATTTTTCAAGCATGTGCCCAACTTGTCTAGGAAAACAAATCCAAAGAAGCACCACCATTTACGTCATTTTTTCATAAAAATGTGAGCTTGTAAAGTGCAGCTGCCCTGCTTTTCGCAGGGTAAAAAAAATGTTTTTAGTTAATTTGAATGCTTATATCTTGCAATCCACCCGGTGGAAATGTTTGAAATTTTTACCACATGTTTTTGATATTATATAATACAAGATCCTACGGTTAGATATGTCAAAATTTTGGTACTTGTACTAGAAATGGCAGTTTTGGAGCGTTTTTGGTGAAAGTATAGTGACGGTCCTTTAAGGGTTAACAAGATAGGGCTACAACTACGGCTACACAAGTTTATCATGTTGGTGAAGGTTCAAAATTTGTGTTACTACAAAAAAATTGAATATTATTTAATACAATACAATACAATTCTAATTTGTATTCATTTGAAATTAAATGATTTTAGAAACTCACATACACACTAATAGGATAAATCAATGTAATAAGTGGTAGTACAAATTTATCACCATTCATTGACCCCAGCATGTACATATCGTATTATCCCCAAAGAAAACTTTCATGGAATGTGGACATTTCATTACATAATCATAAAACTTGGGTATAGTTTTTTGCCAAAATCCTAAAAATAATCTTAAAGGTGCAAAGGTTATATTTTACAATAAATTCTATAAAACATACAATAACCAAAGTAAATTTAAACAATTTTTATTCAAAATTTAAATAAATAAACTTTGAAAAGTGTAAATGATACTTTTGCCATGCAATATTTTCAATATTAGAATATGACCTTATTATAGAATATTCAAATGATCCTTTTGAATTGAAACATGTTCCATTCATATGAGTTTTATTAGTACTACTTAAACAATATCCAACAAAAACACTTGATTTTCATTTAGTTAGGAATACTTTGATATTTGTTTTTAAAAAATAGAATGAATACAAAAATTTACTAAATAATTTGGACATTTCTTGCAACTTAAGGACCAAGAAAACACAACATGTCCTCTTCAAATTTTGATTGGCAAATTCTCGGTAGGGTGAAACAAATCTCAATATTTTGTAAAGTAGAGTAGCAAGTTTACATACTTGTTGCATTTTTTTATTTTCAAAATTTGAATATGAGAAGTACTTCAAAAAAGAAATTAGCAAACTTATTCTAATAGAAAAAAGAAGCAAACATAATGTTTTTCCAATGAAAGGGGGGGGGGGGGAGATGGAGTATCATTCATTTTCTAATAAATTTCCTTCTCCAAAAGATGCATTTTTTTCCCTCTAAGTTGATCATCCAAAATTGTCAAAATGTCAAAATCCAATGGTCAATATTCTCCTCAATTGATTTCATGCATACTAGACAAAGTAGTCTTTACTTTTGTACGGTTAAAATTAAAAATCTCAAGCTCATTCAAGTACAAAATATAAAAATAAAAGTGGGATGTCTCGTTTACTCAACCACTAATCTCAAGAAGTTGGTAGGCCTGTAGGGGTTAAAGGTTAAGAAACTATGTTGTCGTAGTTGGGTTAGAATTTGGGGACTACAATAAGTAGAAAATTCATCTTCAATTTTGAAATTGGTTTCCAATGACTTGGAAGCATCTTCTACCAGTGTATGAATGTTTGTCTCAGAAGGATTACATTATATTAAGGTAAACCTACCTATTACCACCACCATAGGGTACATTTCGGAGGGAAAATGTACACCACAAGTATATGAGGGCAAAATTGAGAAGGGTAGTGGTAATGGTTTGGTTCACCTTATATATATTACATATTTATTTATTTATTTTAGAAACCTAGAGTTTATTCAAAGAAAAACCAAGAACAAATGATAGAAAGTTTAGCCGACCCATTTCCAACCACCACCCATTTTTAGTCTATGGGCTGCTCTCTTTCGATGAAGTTGTGGCGTAGTTCAAAGAGCAGTTGTAGCACATTATGATTGGCTACAAAGTTGTCAATATTGCAACTAGCCCTTAGTTGATTTTGCAATCAACCTATGATAAAATAAAATAAAATAAAATAAAAAGGTCTATATCACCATTATAGATCAAAGAGAATCTTCCACTAAAAAAATTCATAGTAATTACGTTTCGTGTAATAGAATTCTGGAAAAACGTACAATCCTTCCAAATTCTATTTCTGTACATAGGAAAAAAATTGCACTGTAAAAAACTGCGCTCCAAATATGTGTAATTCCTTTAATGGTTCGAAAATGGGTTGGCTACCCTACACATTAATTTTTGAAAGGCAAACCTACTGCAATCAGTTTGTTTTTTGTTTTTTTTCTAGCACAGTCAAGGGCCATTGCATCAATATCACGCCATCAACCCAAACTTGTGTGTAAGAGGAAAAAGAAAAGCAGACAAGGACTTGCGACCAAACCGCCAGCCAGGGTCTTAATTTTGATGCACTGTCTTCACTCACTCACTTTAGTTGGGTTTTCAAGTGTTGGGATTCATTTACCCATGGTACTTAAGTACATTGGACAGGCACGGCAGCTTCCCATTTAATTACACCAATTTTACAAATACAAAAAAATGAAATAGATTTATTTTACCATGGCATGAGTTAAAAACTTTGATGAACGATGTAATCCTTTAGGTTTCCTAAGATTTGAATCAAACTTTGCCTTGCACATGCTAATCATAAGTTGATTGCATTTGTGCATAAAGTATTGGTGTACAATCAAAGTTGTTAGCATTAGGGTCTCAATCCAATGATTTGCCTTTAATTCTACATTAGCTGTTGGTTATATGGTTAATAGACATAGTGCCATAGTGCTGGTGAGTGGTAAACCAAACCCTAAAAATTCAATCTAGGTGAAAACACCCAAAAACGTCAAAAAAGAAGAAGCTATTCAGCATAGTTGGAGGTAGTGTTTTGGGGGTGGAGAAGTGCTGAAGAAGTGGCAACATACAAGAAAATGATGTAGCCTACTATTTTAGTATTCATTCATATTTTGGATAGAGCTATCTTTTCATCCACATATTTGGATGGGTTTCATTTAAAATTGGCAATTTTATTTTAATTATTTTCAAAAACTGAAACAACTTGGCATCATCATCTAATTTTTCTTCAAATTTTACCTTAACCCTAAAGTTTCTTAACTATGCTATCACCAAAAACGCTCAAAAATTGCCATTTTTAATATAAGTACCAAATTTTTGAAAAACATCATTTTTGGATACATGTAACTGTAGGATCCTATAGTAAGCTAGAATGTGAAGATGCGGAAAAAAATTAAGAAATTTCCACCATGTAGATTGCAAGATATTAGCATTTGAAGTTACACAAATCTTTTTTTGGGCTCTGCAAAGAACTGGGCAACTGCACTTCATAAGGTCACATTTGTATGAAAAAATGTCCAAAATGGTTGTGCTTATTTGAATTTTTTCTTCAAGGCAAGTTGTCTACATGCTTGAATTTTTTTAAATCATTTGGAATTGTGCAACATATAGGACAAAAATAGTAAGTAAAAAGATATAGAAAACAATTCAAAATACTAAATTGTTAACAATTTATTTATGGAATTGAAAAATGTCAATTCCAATGGTTGTAATGTTGTAATAAACAATCTACACGTTATGATTTTATTTTATTTTTAAAAATATTAAAAATAGAGTTAAATAAAGGACTTCAAAGTTTAGTTTAGAGTAGAAAATCCATAACTGACTGCAAACTAAGACTCGTCATAACTTTCATCTCATTAATCAAAAGCGAATGATTCAAAGCTTTCTATGTATATATAAATCTTAAAACCAATTTCAAATTTAAGTTTTTGAAAAAGTGATTTTATCAAATCTGCTTGGACTGCTCGAGTCGAAAAACAAACTCCATATTAGGTCATAACTTTTTACTCATATTTCCAAATGTCCTTAAATTTAGTGCACATGAAAGATATTCCTTATCTACACCGTCTATTAAAATTTGGGACCAAAACATGGAAATATCTAGTCACATGTACTTGCCCAAAATTTCTATGTTGCCAAAAAATGCAATTTGGTCCTTTAGGGGTTAAGGCTTGGTGTTCCCCAATTACTTTTAGTGTTTTTAGGCATTGAAATGCCTAAGAAAAACACAATAGTTCAAGGCACCTTTTTCTAGAATAAACACAATTTTTTGGTATTAGCAATTGAAAATCACAAAATTTCAAGGAAAAAAAATAATTTCTGGATTGAACATGTACTTATTATAAGATTTCAAAGTAAAATTTCCTAGGTCATTGAAAACATCATATAGCTTGGTCCTAATATTGAAATCTATAAAATCAATAGGCAATCAACTACAATATCAAAAAGTTTGATTGCACTTTTGATAATACTTTCAATAGGAGTCTATTTGTCAAGAATGAGGTTTGCTTTATACCTAGAGGTTGGGCCAATTTGCTATCGTAGAGGCTAAAAATCATCATTTGTGATTGGGCAAAACATTGAAATCAATCCCACCCCCCTTTATACCTGAAGGCCATGCCAATTTGGTGGAATTAATTTTTTATTCAAAAAAAGACATGATCTGAGATGGACCAAGCTTGTTGAATTGGGTGCACCAAAAATGAAAGGTCAATTTTTGGCTTTGAGGCCAATGTCATATTTAAATTAATTTTTTAAAATTATTAAATATATATTTTTTCAACAAATCAAATCTGTTGGATTTCGTGCAATCGGACTCCAAAGGCATTGACCTCGCCTCTAGGTGTAAAATGGCCCTAAAATTTTTAGCCTTTCTCTTTCTTTCTTTTAGGTTTTATTGAATCACCTAGCTTCTTGGTCTCAAGGCCTTTACATATGGGAGAATTGACCCCCATTATAATCTTATTTTAACGAGTAGTTGAGGATGACCTTCGGCCAAAAAGGGGCTGAAATTTTTTGCAATCGACTTCAAGGGGAATTGGCCTGGCCTCGAAGTGTAAAGCAATTCTAAGTACATAGATGGTTTTGAGTGTTTTCACCTTACATTCTTCTCCAATGTGAAAATAGTTTGAACATGAGAATGTAAGATTGATTTTAGGCACAATCACCAATAAAGCAACATTTAAAAAATTCACTAATTATTCATATGTTGTCCCCAAAAAATCCTAATATGCTTTGAAATTGTATTTTTTTTCTCTTTTTGAAATTGAAATAAAAGAAGAACATATTCTTTAAAAAAAGGGGGGACTATTAAAAAAAATACTAGCTTGCATTTTTAAGACCTTCTAAGTGACCCAAAGCCAAAATTTTGTCTCATATAGTAGTAAAATACTAAATTGGGTATATTTATGCACTGCAATTGACTTCGTGTCAATACAAAACTAGAGGCCTTGGAGGTGTAGTCATTAGGAACTTTTTGAATTCTATGTGGCTAAATACCTAAATACGGTCTTTAGTTTCTTGTGTCTAGCATGCATTTCTTGCACCTTAAGAAATGTTATATTGTAGGGAATCAAAATATGAATATAATGAGAGAAAAAATTGACAATTTATTGCAATATAAAGACTAGAGAGCTCAAAGTACACATCATGTTTTTGAACTTTTAGATGTACATGGTAAACCTTACTAATGTAAGATATTTAACTTGAAACATTGAATAAAATTCACGTGATTTTGCAAATGCATGCTTTCTACGAAATGATAGTACAACGTATGTATCTTAGACCTAGTGCTAGTTAATGACTTGTTTTTTTTAATTAGCTAAGAATCTATTGAAAACATTCAAAAGATATATTCTTCAAAATAAAATAAAATATTATAAATGGTCAACTCATCCCTATTATAAACAAAAAAAAATTTAACCCCTAAATGTCCAAACAACGTTTTTTGGCAACGTAGTGATTTTAGGCAGCTCACTACAAATGGAGTTTTTTTTTTTTTTCTTTGAAAATTTCACACAATATGGGGACGAGGAGTAGCTTTAAGGTCCAACAATTTTCATAACTTGTAACTACATGGTTCAAAAGTTATTGCATGATATGTAATTTTTAGTGGGTAGTAGGCAGCCTGGGTAGAAAAAAAACTTCTTTGAAAATCACTTCTTAAGAAAATAAAAATTTGAAATTTATTCTTTAGATTTTTATATATGTGGTAAGCTTTCAATCATTCCATTTTGATTAATGAAATGAAAGTTATGAGGAATTTTAGTTTGGGTTAGTTTGTGGGTAGCTCGGTGGGTAGTTATGGAATCTCTGTTCTAAAATAAACTTTGAAGTCCTTTATTTAACTCAATTTTAAATATTTTTGGAAAAATATAAAAAAATAAGGTGTATATTGTTTATTACAACATTACAACCATTGGAATTGGCATTTTTCAATTCTATAAATAAATTGTTAACAATTTAGTATTTTTAATCATTCTCTACTTCTTTCTACTTACTATTTTTTTCCTATATGTTGTACAATTCCAAATGATCTAAAAATTTTCAAGCATGTATCCAACTTGATTTGAGGAATGAATCTAAAGAGTAACCACCATTTTGGACATTTTTTCATACAAATGTGACCTTGTGAAGTGCAGCTGTTCGTATTTTCACAGGAACCAAAAAAGGATTTTTGTCACTTCAAATGTTAATATCTTGCAATCTACAAGGTGGAAAATTTTGAAAATTTTCCCACATCTTTTCAAACTATTTTACTACAAGATCCTATGGTTACATTTGTCCATAAATGTTTTTCATCTAAAATTTGGCGCTTGTAAATGTAAGGGCATTTTTGGAACATTTTTCATTAGATGTTTTTTCAGGCCTCCGGGAGACCGTTTGAGGGCCGTTCCCTTTTCACTGTCCCTCCTACAATGAAGGACGGCCAGCTATCAGAGAAAAAAAACATTTAGTTTTTTTTTAAATTCCTCAAATGAAAAAAAAAGTTGAATTTTTTTTTCCAAAAATGAGTTGGCAGCCTCTCGGCCACGTAGGACTGCTCAGGTGTCACTATAGTAGTCACGTTCCCTGGGTTCTCACAACATTATAATCCACGGTCTTCTAGAGACCCAAAAAAACATCTAATGGGTGAAAACATAGTCTCTGACGTTTAAAGGTTAATTGGACAAAATTTTCTAACCACTAATTCAAATTCTATAAAACTTGGTGTTCATTCTAAACAATCATTAGACATTTCTATTTGAAAATTTAAACAATAAATTGAGATATTGGCATCTCAATTGTTTGACCAACTTTTTTGTACCACCCTTATAAGTATGACTAATTATTTTTCTTTCTTTCATATGAGGAATGGTGGTGATGCTCTTAGTAAGGCAAAGTTTGTGGTATTTGCACCCTTGATTGAGCCATTTTTAAAATTCCACCATCTACAATTGGGCTTTGAATGGTTACCCTCCTTCCTTCAAAACTACTACAAATTTCCAAGAGCAACCAATAGAAGTTGAAGAGTTCTTTGATGCAACCAATGGAAGTTGAAGGATTTTGTCTTTTAAGGGTGGACATTTAAAGGGAGACGCCAATGACATGTGTAGGAACCCAATGCTCTCAACTTTTAAAAAGAAATACGGAGTTTATTCTAAGAATGAAAACGAAGAACAAGCTAAAGGCAAAGCCTTGGAGAGAAAATTCATAGAAATGCACCAAACAACAAGATCAAACTAATTTACAATAAAGACCTAATGTTGGGTTTCTTAAGCCGCCAAGTGATGACATAGACCTATCACGAGCCAAAGAAAGGGGTTCGGAACCCACTATTATCGAACTTGTGTATAAATTTTGGAGCCTTGGCTAGTAATTTATCACAAAGGTGAAAGATTTTGAGCCAAGCCATCGTGGCGTGGTCTAGAGCAACTTCGTAGATGAGTTGTTTCAGCTTGGCTTAAGACCAAGTATCCTTATTGAAGACCCATGCATTTCTACCCAATCAACAAAGCCAAACTACAAAGCCATAGAGAAGTGACCAGATTATGGTTCTAGGTTTAAGCTTTGGGGGAAGATTGAACCCAACAAGCACTATTGCCAATGTTCTCAACTTTGAAAATTCACAAAATATTCCCCAAGTGTCAAAAAAATGACCAAATGACTAAGGTTGGATTTTCTAGAAGTCTCGTGAAATTGGTAGAACCCTCCAAAATGGCACTTATGTGTGTATAAGCAACAAAACAAATCCAACAGTCAAAGGGAATTTTCATGTTGGCAAATCCCAATGCCACCTTTCTCTAATTGGATCCCTTTTCAGCCCCTCTATGTGACACATGATTCAGCCATTCAACTGATCACAAACATTGTGAAAAAAAAAATTCCATCGTTGCTAATCCAATGAACTATTTGTACACGGAAATAATAGTTTTGGCAAATTTGCCAATAGATTAAAAGTATTCTAGTCCTACAAGTCTTTTACAAGGGGAGGGGGAAGGACCCACCCACCCTTTGTGTGGGATAGGTGTAAAAAACTACTTCCTATTTTGGATTGTTGATTTTGTGTTACACCACCTCATCCAAGGTGGGTACACCCAAAACCGCCACTTTTTGCTATTAAGCCTATCTACTATTATTAGACTGGTCAGATTTTCACATGTTCTTATTGGCAAGTGAAAGGAGGTTTCAACGCACCAAAGAACATGGCATTTGGATACTGTATGCAAAAGTTATTAAGGAACAAAGTTTGATTCTAAAAACGTTTCTTCCACATAGGTACAGAACTGATTTTGGAGATGTACACATAGTGAAGATAGCGCTTTAACCTTACCTCATTATAGATAGAAGGATTCTCTCTCTTTCTCACCAGTTCATCACACACTTACACGGTAAATTGAGCACTTTTTCATCCGAACAATCACGGAGCAGCGTTGCACGGCGTTCTGCAGGCCCCACTCATGCTCTTCCCTCCCTCCCTCCTTCTTGCATTGCCAATGCAGCTCCGATCCTGTAGTGAAACAAAAATATCAGCGAACTATTTATAAGTACGTTAGCTCGAAACAAACGGAATCCCAGCACTTGCACATTGCGACGGAGTTTCCTTCGGCAGGAGGACTGCTTTCCTTTCCTTTTATACATCTCACTTGCCTTGGAGTCCTTCCAAAGCTCCGTCCTTGCACCAGTTCCTCAGCAGGGCCGCTTGGAATGCGTGCAACGGAAGCGTAAGTCTCTCTATTCTGGGTGGATTATTTGACCGCCAAGCTGGAAGTCATGTTCACTGACAAACGAGAACGAGGAGTTCAGGAACCCAATTCCACAGGCAGGCAACCTGGCTGGGTTCCGTTCAGGTGGTTGCAGGTATTGATGCGGCCAGGGCCAGCTTCTCCGTCGGCCTTATTATTATTATAACTATTATAACTATTACGCCATTTTCTGTGTCCCCACAACTTGCACTGGCAACACCGGCCTCTGGCTGGCTGGCTGAAGTCTGTCCTTAAGTTAATCATTTAAAATCGAGATGGGGTTATTCCATTGAATCCCACACCCAGAATTCAATGCAAGAAAAAAGCATCAAACAGGCAGTCGTGAGCATGTGTAAAATAAGTTAACTTATTAATCTCGCCACTTCAGTCAGTTTCAAATCTAACTTACAGGGGTGAGAAATTTTTTTTATAAAAAGAAATTGTGAACTGAACTGATTTTAAAATGGGATTCTTAACACTGAATGTGCATTGTGTAACTGTAGGAGGATTTCTCCTATGTAGCACGTTACTTAGAGTCTACTATATTTGACTGACTCCCAAGAAATTCTCTGCCTTATACTGGTTTTCTTTTTTCGAACTGCGTATGTGTTGACCCTGGTCCCCGCCTCCCTCTCACTTTTTTGGCATTATTTGTGATCACCGAATTCGAAAGCACCTCAATGAGCTCCCAGTTAAATTTTTTTATATATTTTAAAAGTGAAATGGGAGAATGAAGAAAAGGAAAATTTCGCCCTGTAGCTCTTCAGTCAAATCAAGGCACATGTCTTTTATGATGAGCATATAATTGGCTTATGTCAGCAAAATACCTGCAGATAGCCAGGGGAAGGGAACTGGCTGATGAATCAGCTTGACGAGCCCCGAAAACACTTGGAATGATAGATTGTGTGTAAAAATCGATCGAAAATAGACAATTTGATGCGTCTTTCAATCAGATAGATCTCTCACGGCAAGGTTGATTGTATTGTAACTCTTACCACAAAACTGAATTCTATCGATAATATTTCATCTGGCATTGTTCGCAGCACCACAACTGCGATCACTGACTTCAGAGGGCCAGTGGATTGATGAGCAGACACAAGCAAGTCACAACAGTTACAAAACTCTACCTACTGTAGACTCTGCAGATTGCATAATTAAGAGCTACAGTGTAGGTCGTTTTTTATCAGTTGGGTACATGAGGAAAACTCATATTTCAATATTTTACAAAATGGGAACATGCTTGGGAATCAAAATTAAAGTAGGCCAACCTGTAAAGATGGAAGACTATAGGAACAATGTACATTATACAATTTTTGTTCACTATTGGGAACCCTTTTTCAAAGATGCAAAAAGGATCCCTACCTCATTGGTAAAGAATGTTATGGTTGTAGCCAATTCTCTTTAAAGGAGCCATGAAGAGTGTTGGAAAAGGCAGTAAAAAGGAAACGGTAAAAGGGGGAAAAGAAAAGGAAGGTTCATCATCAACAGTATTGGTAGTGGAGGTGTTCCCCCACGTTCACTGCCCCACCCGTCATGGCCTGTAAGCACACTCATTCCCCCGTACAGCTTCCACGACACCCGGCTGATTGATTGAAATCCCCCCTCGTTTCCCTCTCGGCGGCCTCGGGGAATTTGAAGGGCCCTTCACACTACAAACCCACCCACCCCGCCAGCGGGATTCGAACCCATGATCGGAGCCTCCACGCAGCGCAGCGCAGCGCAAAGTCTGTACCTGCCCCCCCTTTCCCCAGTCGCCCCCCCCTCGCCTCGCCTTTCCAGCATGGAATGGACGCGCAATCCTCCACGCTGCCGATTGTCATAGCCCAGCCCTCCCTCGAACTTGCCTTTCGCCAGCTCTCCCCAAGCTCATCCCCTCGTCCCCCGCGTCGTGGCGCCCGAGGTTAAGCCCCCGCGAGCTTCGCTGCCGCAGGACGACAGGAGCCCTAGCTTCGGAACGAGGCCTTTGGCGACGCATTTGGTGGAGAGATGACCCTGGGAGACTGTGTTTGGGTGGAAGGGTAGGCGGAGAGGAGTTTGACCCGACCCCGGGGACGCTGCACTACAGTTGGCGGCGTCGGTGGTGGGCCTTGCATGGCGTCGCGCATGTGCTTGGAACCGCCGTTGGAGTTTGATTTCGCGAGTTTCGCCGTTTTCCTTTTAAATGCGTGGGGGGAGCGTGGTTTGGTGATTTAGGGCGGAGATTGGTGGACAATGTAGGTGCTTTTGTGACCTGGTTTGTTGTGTAAGCGCCTTTGGGACGGCGAAGGGAGGGAGGTCTGTGGCTGCATTGGCCGTATTTGTGGTGTCGGAGGCCAGTGGAAGTGTGTGCACGGGGAGATAGGGTGCCATTTGTGTTCCTCGGATCGCGCTGCAGGATAGTTTTTTGCGGCGGCGTGGTGCTCATCCGGTGGTTGCGGATGGAAGCTTCCTAGAAGGGCATTTACGATCTTCTTGAGAAGCGATTTGTTCTGGGAGGTGTATTGCATGTTAGATGTATGCATGGAAGGTGTAGGTAGAGTAGCGTTGTTGTGAGGCGGGAGCTGGCGACGCGGTTGTCGCTAATTTTGTTGAGGTCGTTAAGCTGGATGTGGATGAGAATTTGCGAGTTTTAGAGATGAGCAAGATTTGCAGTGACTTCTGTGTTGCCAGTTCACCACGCGCTTTTTTAGAGTGACTTCGGGTGGTGGAGGGTGTGCTGGTTGTTTTGCTCTCGTGAAGCTTGCAATTGATTGGAATGTGCTTCGATGCGTTCTAATCTCGTTCAGTACCGAAGCGAGCGCGACGAACGCTCTAGCTAGTGTGTGTCTCTAAGGTGGAAGACTAGTTGGTTCCAAGAAGGTGACAGAAATAGGTCGACATCTGTGGTAGTGTTTGGATCTTGGCAACGAGAGATTGTCAAGATGGCAGGCAAGTTCGATTTCGTCGATTGGTGGACCAAGGAGCAGCATCGAGGGGGGACGCCGGTGGTAGTGAAGATGGAGAATCCGAACTACTCGTTGCTGGAGATCGAGAGCCCTAAGTCGCGTTTGGAGAACCAGAAAGATAAAGGGAAGAACGCGAAGCAGCTTACGTGGGTGCTGCTTCTCAAAGCACACAAGGCCGCGGGGTGTGTCGCTTGGGTGGCCTCCGGGGTGATGATGTTGCTTGGCGCTATTAAGAAACGTCTCATCCTCGGTCAAGGATTGGCGCATCAAGAGAAGAGCAAGGGGAACCTGTTTAAGGCGATTACGGCTTTCTTGGTGTTTGCTGTGATAATGTTGTGTGTTGAAGTCGGTGCCCATGCGCTGGGTTGGCACTTCACCACGCCACACTGGCCTTCCTCTGTTGGTATTCAGGATGTTCCGCACGCTTTCTATGTCGGGTGGATGTACTTTCGTGCCCACTACATTGCTCCTGCGCTTCAGAAATTGACGGATTTCTGCATCTTGTTGTTCCTTATCCAGTCCGTCGATCGAATTGTGTTGTTTTTTGGATGTGTTTACATCAAATGGAAGGACATCAAACCTATTCCCGTCAATCCGTCCCTGGAGTCTGACGATCCTGAGAATCCTGATAGCGGGCATCCCATGGTTCTTGTCCAGATCCCTATGTGCAATGAGCGAGAGGTATGTTCTGATCCAAAACCTTCACGCATTACTGAAGTGGGAGTAATGGAAGTCAAATGTACCCAATGCAAGAAGATCAGAACATACAAGTTCTTATGGCACTGGGTAAAATTGACTTCCGTTACTTTTACTTGTGAATTGCCTGTTTATGTTTCGATGAATGATCCAGTCGTATTTTTTGAGCATATGATGGCCAGAGTTTCTCTCACCGTGCTCACTTGTTTGTCCGTTCTAAGAATTGGTGAAGAGTTTTCTAGATTCAGCGCTGAATTGCAGTGCTGGGGACTTATTTTCTCGGATACGAGTGTTCCTTCGAAACTATCTGGAGTTCTCGAGTGGATTAACAAGTGTTACTGTTGTTCTGTGTAGGTATATGAGCAATCTATATCTGCTGTTTGCCAGCTTGATTGGCCAAAGAGTCGCATATTGATCCAGGTTTTGGACGATTCGTCGGATGTGGAGACACGGTTTCTGATCAAAGGAGAGGTGGCAAAGTGGCATCAGAGGGGAATAAACATTGTTTATAGACACCGAGTCGATCGCACTGGATACAAGGCCGGGAACATGAAGTCAGCCATGCTGTGTGATTACGTTAAGGATTATGAGTTTGTAGCTATTTTTGATGCAGACTTTCAGCCCAAGCCCGACTTTTTAAAACGCACTGTTCCTCATTTTAGGGTAAGTCTTGAATTGCCCTTATCAATGCATTCATTCACTATTCAATTGTGAAGTATTGTGGGTATTCTTCAGCACGCAAAGAGAAAGATGTTATGTGTTCTTTTGAGATGTGGAATCACTTGTTGGGAACGGTTCAGGGTTTTCGTTTATCTCACACTAGGTTTAGCCTGGACTTAACTCCTTCAAGTAGTACTTTTTCGCTGTACAAGAATTCATTGGAATCTGTGCTCATGAATATATCTGCATGTGTGCTTGCGCAGGACAATCCGGAGCTCGCGCTCGTGCAGACTCGTTGGGCCTTCGTAAACAAGGATGAAAATCTTCTCACCCGCCTTCAAAACATCAATCTCTCGTTTCACTTTGAAGTAGAGCAGCAAGTGAATGGAATCTTCCTCAATTTCTTCGGCTTCAATGGCACAGCAGGGGTGTGGAGAATCAAGGCGCTGGAGGAATCAGGTGGATGGTTGGAACGAACTACTGTGGAGGACATGGATATCGCTGTTCGGGCTCATTTACAGGGCTGGAAATTCATCTTCCTAAATGACGTTCGGGTTAGTGATCTTTCTCAGAGTCTCTTTATGCATAGTTCCAGAAGGAAGGAAGCATAAGCTAGGAATTATTTTGAGCTGCCCTGACACTTGTTACGCCATTGGGAGTTCCACTGTCAATGTGTACACTAGGGTAAATTCTCATTTGTGCTAATTAGTTAACTGTTTGAGTCATGGTTCTGCAGGACTTCGTCGTCAAAGACTTGATTTGCGAGGGTTGCGAGGGTTTCCTCTGTATCGTTTTTTTGTATTATCAGTGATCAATAATCACGTGACTTTTTTTTTGCAGTGTCTCTGCGAATTGCCAGAATCCTACGAGGCATATCGCAAGCAGCAACATCGGTGGCACTCTGGCCCTATGCAATTATTTCGCCTTAGTCTTCCTGACATCATTCGAGCAAAGGTGCGTGGCAGGACTGATTATGGAGGATCCTACATGAGGACTGCGTTCGTTGCTGATGAGGACCTTTCTGACGATGCATCATGAATGCGAAACTGACAAGTTTTGGGGACTTTGCTTTGTGCAGATCTCTTCAGCGAAGAAGGCAAATATGATCTTTCTCTTTTTCCTTCTGAGGAAACTTATTTTGCCATTTTATTCGTTCACACTTTTCTGCATCATCCTTCCGATGACTATGTTTGTACCAGAAGCAACTCTGCCTGTCTGGGTCGTGTGCTACATTCCGGCACTCATGTCAATTTTGAACATCCTGCCGTCACCCAAGTCATTTCCCTTCCTGGTTCCATTCCTCCTCTTTGAGAACACTATGTCGGTGACTAAGTTCAATGCTATGATATCTGGTCTTTTCCAACTCAGCAGTGCGCACGAGTGGGTGGTTACTAAAAAGACTGGACGAGCTTCTGAAGGAGATCTTTTGAACATGGAGAAAGAAGCAGCGAAGCCTGCCGTGAGTCTCGACAAAACTACGTCGGAGTCTGGCATAGATGCATTGAAGACTCAGGATGTAAAGCTGAAGCCTCTACTACCTCCTTCAATTCATGCAGCGCCAGCGCCAAAGAAGAAGAAGAACCGGTTGTACCGGAAGGAGTTGTCACTGGCGTTTTTGCTGCTTACAGCTTCCGCTCGAAGCTTGCTTTCCGCGCAGGGCCTTCACTTTTACTTTCTCCTCTTCCAAGGCATCTCATTCTTGGTGGTCGGCCTTGATCTCATTGGGGAGCAAGTTAGTTAGACTTTCTGAATCAAGTTGAAGACTCTCTCTTTGACGTCTCCTGACCTGCTCCTCAATAGCTGAGTCGACTATTATCTATTTGCTGGAACCCATGCAACCCTGTGAAAAAAGGGTCTTAAGACGATCTGCATTCCTCTTCGCTGTTGTCGATCGGGCAACATGAAGGCAGCCGGGTGTGTGCTACCTTTGATTCTAGGGTAGTTCCCTGAGTGTTTCTGTGTATCAATTTTGAGGTCTTTGCGGGAACCGTACTATCAAATGTTGAGCTGGTGAAAGGTGCTAAGCACAGGTGTTTCTAAGCATCATCCCAAATGTAACTTGAAATGGAGGTTGGAGAATTTCGCATCATGAGGTGCACACTTTCTCTTGTGGAGGCAAGAGGCTTGGAATTGGGGAGGATTTGCTGGTCATGTATAGACAGCAGCAGCAGTTAAGGTGTCTCCAGTAGGTATGCCTACTATTCATTGTGAGCAGGTCATTCATTGAGCCTGTACCATTATTTCAGATGCCTCCATTTAGAAGCATTAGTAGTTGTACTAAAATTGTGCCTTAGGCTATGTGAATAAGTCTTCAGCTCTCTATGCATGCACATGACCATACATTGGAACATGTGACACTTCTGGAATAGAGACCAGAAGATTTCTGTAAATGGATGTTTGCCATTTTGACTAAAGGTACTCTGAATTGGAGTTTATTGATCAACAGACTGCTGTTTTCTCCCTATTCCATTTTCCTCCAAATGCATTTATATGGTTCAATCTTGAGTTCAGGTACAAGTTGTACAAGCTGGTGCAATATTGGTGTTTATATTTTGCCTGTACGCAGCTTTGTTCCGACACTTATTGCTTGTTGCTTGTTGACGCCGCATAATCGTTTAAGTTAATGGTTTCTCACTGAGTGTACTTGTTCTTGTCCCCTGCTTGTTTTTCCTTAGTTGATTTGATCGTCCTGCCAGGTTTGCTGATTACATATCTAGTTGTCCAGAACTTCTGGCATAGAAAGTTTCTGATTGCTCTTAGACTTTGCAATTACTTTTACATCTTGTTAAGTGGGTGTTAAAGTCGAGTTTAGGAATGCCAAGTGTCTCAATGATTTTGTCCTTCCCATTGTGCATGTGCAAGGGCCACTTGTAGATATTTGAGGCGAACAAGCCTTGACTAAGGTATTACTGTAGTAACTTGATAATCTTAGTGAGGCTTTCCTCAGCACAGGAAATTTGGAGGGTTTCTTTACTACGTTTTGCCAAAACCATCCAAGTGAGGGTTTGGAATTTGCCAAATTTTTCCCATTATAGTAAACTATGAAACGCAAAGAGAAAAAATACAGTTAAAACAATATAAATTGCTGTCTTTTATCGTCCAGACAATAGCCTCATGAGACACATGATTAGAGGGCAAAAGATTTACCTTGCAAAGAACCATGCTCAAGGTTATTGTGGTCAACTTTGCATACAACGTTCAACTAAACATAACCTCTCAGGAGACACCATTTCAGGAGCATAGTATGGAGACGTTTGCAAAGACTAAGAACTATGGGCTGGAATTGTAACCAAAAGTTTGATTGTAAGAACTGAAAACAAGTAGAAAAACACCTTTTGTTTTCAACAAGTTGTCGGTTCTCAAACTGCTGTTTGTGCCACTGTGGCCCAGCCTTCACCCAGCGCTGTTGGGGTCTGGAGAGGTGAAGCCAAGATTTTCTTGGGTGAGCTTGCTCAAGCACATTAAGGTAATTGACCTTAGATAAGAAATTCACCATTTTGACTTTCCTTACAATAACTTTGATATATTCGTACATTCGTACAGCACTTGCAGGTCCCGTAAACATGTGGACTGTAAAGCTGACGGACTTCGACTGGATGTGTGCAGAGTGTTGGGATTCACAAATATGCTGTTTTCACAGAACCCCCAACGAGATAAAGGAGTAGTTTACTCATCGACAAGCTGTTCCCTGTGCCGGCGTGTCAATCCCGTTTTCGAGAAATGGAGCGTGGGAAGGGTATTCAGTTAAAATATTAAATGATGAAGAACAATTTATGATTCGATATCCATACCGTTCTGTAAGATAGTGACCCTCTGCTTCACCCAAGAGTGCCTTCTCAGTTTATCAATTGTTTGAAGCCGTGTTAAGTACAATGGATCTCTACCTTGCCACTAATATAAAAAAATAGCAAAAAATGAACAGGAGAATGTGCGCAAAATAATGCTGACAATATTGATCAGAAGCCGCTCAAACTTAGATCACTGCTGTCAAATTTCGACAAAGATTCCAAATCTCAAAACAAAAGTGGCAAGCTCAGTGCATCTTCACAGCAGTAGTCTGTTTTGCCAGCTTGGAACAAATTTAGAGCCTCGATTTAGTAGCTAAATAGAATGCTGTCCGTCGTAGAATTGCTGTTAAATGCGTCTTCACGGTGCATCTCACTGTACTGGTGTCCCAAGTATCTACTTGTGTAATACAGAACACTTTGGTGCTGTGAGAAGTGCATGCACTAGTGCTGTGTCAGATGCAACTCTTTGCTGTCATAGCTATGACGCTTGTGCTGCAATGGATCTATAAGAAGATTTTCATTGCAAGCCGAAGACAATATAGTAAACAACATCAAAAGTAATGTACTGTACTGAGAATCCAGATTGCAGTGCATGTCATAACAGGATGACAACGGTGCCATTCAAAGGAACTCAAGTAATCCTTTCATTTTCTGCAAGATAAAAAGTGATACAGATTTCCCAGGCGACAAATAATATGAGACGCCATCTGGTGATCAATATCACCACTCATACAGAAAAAATGAATTCCTAGCTACAAGTCTCAGATCCGAAGCCAGCATTGCCCAGTGCAACCTCAGTGCAGGACAGGAAGACAACTACTATGCCATTCAAGCACCGAATGCAACAACGCTATAAACGAACTCACGTAACCCTTTTATTTTGTGCAAGATTAAAAATAATACAGACTTCCCAGGCGTCGTCAAATAATCAGAGACGCCATCTGGTGATCAATATGACCACTCACTTACACATAAAGAATGAATTCCTAGCTACAAGTCTCAGATCCGAAACCACCATTTCCCCACTACTGTTACAGAAACCTCTAAACTAAGAAACGGTATGCATTCAACGACACAGTTTCTGTCCACATCTCTTTTCAGTACAGGAAGAACGCAGCAAAGCCCACAAGCACCGCAGCACCAGACACCACATTGCTCGAAGCGCTGTTCGTCATGGCGTTCATCACGGCAGGCCCCGGGGTCGTGGGAGAATAAGCTGCAAAACCAGACCAACAAGAAAAAAGATCAGCATTTCCCCCACCGTTCTTTCTTCAAGCTTTCCATTGCAACATCTCTCCACTAGATATAAGTTCAGACACAAAAGTAACCACACACTCCTTGTCACTGCTACACACAACTATCAACAATGCTACCATTCGATTCCACATAACTAACTAAGCCAGCACGTGCACCCCCGAATCGCCACTCCAAACGAATGCAACATGTACATTCCTTCCAAGTAACGATTCAGGTGCGCACATATCCTTCGACGCAAGACGATTACTGCAGAAAGAAACTAAATAGACCCATTTCCTCACACCAGATTGCAATATCACTAAAAGCATCCGCATTGACCGAGCTCAAGGTGGAGAACGAAGAGCAGCATGCATACCAGGAGGCGCCATCATGGGAGCCATTTCAGGAGTCATCATGGGAGCCATTTCGGGAGCCATTTCCGGGGCGTACATGGGAGACTCCATGGGTGCCATTTCGGGAGCATACATGGGAGACGCCATGGGAGCCATTGCCGGTTGAGCGTGGGCTTGCACGAACAAAAGCATTGTCACTAGGCAGAGTGCAGCGCCGACAGACACTGTGTTGGCCATCTCTCCAGATCTAGCTGAGCTTAGCTTGAATCCCTCCCACAATCCGACGCACCCAACCACAGGTCTCGATCCTATCTCACTCACAAAATCAATCCACCAACTCTGATCGATCGATCTCCACAAACGAAAAGGATCGCAATGTAAGGGACACAGAAGGAGAAGAGCAAGAGACGTTGGGAGAAGGAGAAGAGAAGAGGAGAGAAGAGTGTCCGTTGTTGTTGTGTGGGAGTTTGGGGGGAAGGGCGCTGGTAATGTAGTCAGTCTCAGTCTGGAGGCGTGGTGCAGGCTTCCTCTGTCCAGGAGTTTAAACGGTCTCTCCGGGGCTAAATTTGTCAGCTGAACTGCGTGCCAAGCTCGGGTGGGGAACATGGGAACATGGGAACATGGCAGGGAACCGGGCTTTGCGTGCGGGAAAGCGGGCGCAGGTTGATGTGCTAAGGTAGTATGCTCTAAAAGCGACCATTTAAGAGCTGGTCCGCCTTTTTCATAGGGTTACATGGACAGCGTTATTTTTAGATCATTTTTCAGAGAAAGAAAAATGGATGTGAAAACTAACACAAGTGGTTTTGTATTTTTCCAAGCTTTTTTGAATTACTTATAAATTTTCAAAGATTCAGGGCATAGGCACCTATTTGTGACCATAGGTCTCCCAAAATCTGTCCACTTGCAATTTGTTAACGGATGTGCAGAAATCAAGAGTAATGATTGGCTCTTGCAATAGAAAAATAATTTTTTCACTATGCATTCAATTGCTACAGTGGTCCATTTAAGGAGCACCCCGTCTCCATTTCTCACCCCAAAATAGGGGCGGTTTGAAGAAGGGGATCGCTTTTACAGCATACTACCTTAGTGGACACCGTTTGGGTGCTTTGGGTTTATGGATGCCACCGAAGCATTCATTCCGGGCTTCCGGGCTAATCACATTGATGTTTTAGAAATAAAATTTTGAAAAGCAAATGGATGAATTTCACCACCAGAAAGAAAACCAACTGAAAGGGCGAGACACTCTGGCTAGAAAGGAACCAAGCTTCCTAACAGCTCAAGTAATCACCGCCAATAAGAACATGGCCACCCTTACTCACCCAACTTGGCAAGTTCGAACTTTCCATCTAATTTTGGAAGGGTCCTCAATTTCCTTGTTCCTCACACTTTCTCACTAAATACGACCCATAAATAGTCAAGTGACCACTCATCAAGTAGAATAAAGGATAGAGCAACTAAACTTGAGATGAACAAGTGATTTCAAGGGCCATTCCTGGACACGCTAGGCTTGAGTGTTAAGACCATTGCCACTTTTGCCTCCTATATGGAGCCGGGACTGCAAAAAAGTGGTCTGGTTTGGAAAGCACACCCCAATGTGGCGTTAGTAGAGCTTATTCGGCATATGGGCACACCAACAATTATGAATTTCTCTACAACCCAACGTGGGCGGGGAAAATTGAACTATGCTTATAGTATCAAGATTTTCTATGTTTGTGAGTTGTCCAATATTGGAGCAACTTTCGATCCCTAATTTTAGACTTTTTTTAACCCTACGAGACTAAAATTTGTAGAAGTATGGAGTCAGTGCAATGTTAGATTGTAGAGTCAATTGCAGTGCAGAGTCAATTTTCCCATATTTGGGTCGTGGAGTCAACACATCTTTGTGCAAGTGCAAAGAATGTAATTTTTTTCCCCAAAAGATGCAAATGGTTGAAAAGGAGCATCCAATAATGTTCATTGAATAATGATTGAATAATGTTGGAGGTTCAGAATCCAAATCGTTTTGTTGAGTTGCAAGCAACTTCATCTTTGCTACTATATGTCCAAAGTAGGGAATCAAGAATGTTTTAGAGAAACTATTGGTAAGTCTTCAAGTTGAAACAATGATTTGTGTCATAGAAAATGAAATCCATAATCTACACATGTCCTTGTAAGTGAAGATTTTAGAGAACATCATCTTATTTCAGTTATAAATACTATTTGCATCAAAAGCAAGTGACAGACAACATTTGATGTTACATATGCAATACTTTATCATTTGACTTCTATATCTTATAGCTTTAATGTCTTTTGAGCCTTTCTTTCCCATATACACTCTCTAGCCATTGGTACCAAATGTATTCTTGAAATAAGATGATGAATACATACTTGACACAAACATTCAAAATAATCAAAGTACTTAGATATTGCAACATGACTAATAAAATTTAAACTATTTCAAATTGAATGAAAACTAAGTACAATTCAACTAACAAAACTTTCAAACTAGTAAAATATATTTTTTATTTTTTATTTTTCTTTATACCATTTTACTTGGGGGACACTTCCAATAGAAGTCTACTTGTCAAGAATGGAGTGTTTTCACCTCATGTCGTTGTACATGAGACGAGACACGAGGAATGCATTATTTTGTAGTACCCATGATTAGGAGTAAACTAGCGGTGCTATTTTGTGAGCCTGTGAGCATGAGCCTATGAGCATTGAGCAGGGATTCTGTGAGCGTTGAGCTTAGAAATTTGAAGAAGCACAAGAAAATTTAAAAATATTTCTAATAATAGACTTCATCTAAAAATTTGGTCAAAATTTACTATTATTAGTAAATTTTAGTACCTATTACTACAACCCTATTACCGTGGCCTTATTACCGTGGTTATATAAAATCCACATGAAAATTATAATTTTCAATGTTGTCTAAAATATTAGAAGTATACATTTTGAAAATGATGAACTTAACCCCTAAAGTCCCAAGGTCATTTTTCTGTCAAAAACCACTGAAAACTGCCATTTCTACTGCGTTAGTACAAAAAAACAAAAAGAATACTTTTTTTGGAACTGAACCGTAGGATCTTAAACTTTACTTGTTTTAGATCCTGTGGTAAAAATTTCATGAAGTTTGACCGTACAGATTGAGAGATATGAGCATTCAAAGTTGAAAAAACAAGTTTTTTTGAACACTGGACTGCAATTTTAGATGACTTTGATCTCTATTTGTGGAAAAAAATTACACAGTGGAGTTTGAATTTAAAATTTATTGTGTTGAAGAATTGAGTTGGGAGTCTAGGAAAAAAATTTCAAAAAATAACAACTTGATTTTCATACTTCAAAAAATTGTCAAGTAGAAGTAGGTCCAAGATTGAAAGAAAAACTAAATTGTTAATAGCTCTTAGATGGGATTGAATTACAATAATCCCAACGGTGAGATTGTTCTAACAAGCAAATTTAACCTTTTCAAAAAAAAAAAATTGAAAAAATTTGAAAATTGCATTTTGAGATGAATCCTACAAGTTGTTTTTTCCAAAAAGATGCTTAGATTGCCCGAAAAATAAGATTGTTCATAACTTTCACATCACTAATCAAAGTGGAATGAATCAAAGCTTTAGATGTAGACAAAAACATTCTCTTTGAGAAAAAAAAAAAATTTTAATTTATTTTGAATTTTTGCAATATTTTTTGTGCTGCCCGCCGAGTTCAGTTTCAAGCTAATCGAACTTGGTAATCGAACTTGTTAGGATTTTGGAAGAAAATATTTGATTGACAAGGATTATTTTTGTAAAGAATGAGCTCGGTTACACCAAATTGTTGATTAGTTGATCATTGTCCTTTTATAGGACCTTCAAGGGCCCAATTCTTCTATTTATTGATCAAATGGTCATCTGGTTAATCACTCCCCTCTTGCTGCTTGGGTCCCCTCGGCGCCGAGGGGACCCAAGCAGCAAGAGGGGAATGATTATAATCTCAGTGGAACAACTTCAGTTGATTTCAAATAAATCTTAATTAATAACCGATTTTTCTTCTTCTTAAAATCTAACGAAGTCTAATAAGTAGTACATCAAGGTTGTTCAAGGGACCACGGTAATAGGTCCATGGTAATAGATCCACGGTAATAGTTACTAAAATTTACCAAAAAAATTTAGATGGAATCTCTAAAAAATTATATGCTCACAGGCTCACAGGCTCACAGGCTCACAAGCTCACAAGCTCACGCTCACAGGCTCACAAAATAGCAACCCTGGGAGTAAACCACCCTCTTGAAAGATGTTCGAAAGGTCCTTCACTTGATCCAAGCTTCTTATTTGCCCAATTTGTTTATTTACTTTTGAACAAAAAAAATTTGAACAAAAAATTAAAGAAAAATAATGATTAAAGTGTTCTTGTAAGTCAAAAAATGAGTTCAAAAGTTTCCTATTACAAAAGAGGTCTTTGGGCACCAAATCTTAAAACAAGGGTGTAGTTAGAAAGCTCCATATGGACTCTAACTTAGCCCCTAAAGGACCATTGTCCCCTCAGGGGACAAAATGAATTTCGGGTAGGTTCCTATGATCTCAATTTTTAGTGAAACTTTTTGAAACTTTCTCATAAGATAGGAAATCTTATTAGCTTCGTGGGAATATAAATTTTATTTCAATTGGTGCCTAGGAGCAAAGGTTATGGCATCTTAAACATAATTTTTATGTCACCAGGCAGAAAAAGAAGTCTACAAAAATTTGAAATTAATTTTTTAATTTTTTTCTACATGTGAAGCTTTGATTCATTCCATTTGGATAAGTAATGCGAAAGTCATGAACAATCTTGTTTTTCAGGCAATTTTAGCATCTTCTTGAAAAAATAACTTATAGGATTCAATTTTGAATGTAATTTTCACAATTTTTCAAAAAGAATTGTTTGACAGGGTTAAGTTTTCTAGCTAGAACAATCTCACCGTTGAGATTATTGTGTTTCAATCCCATCTTAGAGCTATTAACGATTTAGTTTTTCTTTCAATCTTGGACCTACTTCTACTTATCAATTTTTTAAAGAATGAAAATCAAGCATGTTTTTTTTTAATTTTCTTTTTCTAGACTTCCAACTCAATTTTTCAAGACAAAAAAATTTAAATTCAAGGTCCATGGTGCAAAAGAAAATCACAAATGGCGATCAAAGTCATCTGAAATTGCAGGCCAGTGTTCAAAATAACTTTCATTTTTCAACTTCGAATGCTAATATCTTCCAATCTGTACGGTCAAACTCCATGAAAATTTTACCACATAATTCTTGACTAGTAAAGTACAAGATCATACGGTTAGATTCTAGAAAAAATGTTTTGTTTTTGTTATTTTGGATGAATGCAGAAGAAATGGCAGTTTTGAGTAGTTTTTGACAGAAGAATGGCCTTGGTCCTTTAGGGATTAAGATGGCCAACACTCATATAGGTTTTTGGAACCATGCCTTTGCACAATAGTTCAATGATGTAAGACTTCCTTTGTACTAAAATATGTACACCAATAATCAATAATGTCAAAAATGCAACACCTACATTTGAACCAAAAAGTGTAAAAAGAATCTAAATATTGATTACATAACACGTACACAATTAAAGCATGAGAGTTTATAACTGAGTCTACTTTTGTTTTTGATACAACTAGAGATCTAGAGGAATTTATTGAAGCAAAAATATTACAAATTGTGGGAAACCTTGTAAAGGATATTTAAATGAAGCTCAAAACATAGAAAACCATTATTTTTGACATAGGATATCAAGAAAGTGGTTTTAGTGGTTATAAATAATGAAGGTATCTTAATAATATGGAATGTTATTTTTTCTTTACAAGTAATATAGGCATGCCAAAATTGGTTGAGTTGGCAAAAAAAGAGCTTAGGTAGGATATTGATGTCTCCCACTTTGTAAACAAATATATTTTCTAGGGTTTTCAATGTAATTGTAGGATGAGCTAGGGGAGGACACTCTCACTACATTTGGGGTACCTACGTGCGGCGGTGGAAAAAGTAATTCATGTAATTCACCTTGAATAAACTATAATTTCATTCTAAAATTTTGAGCTTTGTTTAACAATGACTAAAGGTTTCTATTGACAAAAATTTCAATTCCAAATAACATAAGATATATTGTCTAGAAAGGGTTGAAAAATGAACTAAAATGACATGTTCTCCAACTAAAATATTTATAGAGCTCACATGAAGATGACTATTGCATCAATATTCAACCAAAATAAACTTTCAATAGAAAGCTATTCTATATAAATTTTTTTTCATTTTTCAAATTTTTTTTCTTATATAATATAGAGGTGTGAAAGTTATTTTCAGCTTTACAGTGTATCTTTTTTCTTCAAAAATTTATAACTAATTACTATTAGCACAAAAAAATACCAATAATTCAAAACATAAACTTATAAAGTAGTAAAATCTATCCATAATTTTTTTTTTGAAAAAGAAATTAAATTTTAAGGTGTATTACTTGTTTTACTTTTTCCGCCGCACGTAGTTTGCTAAAACATAGGGAGTGTCCTCCCCGGGAGGATGAGTAACAGATTTTCTATATAATTTTGGAATGTTTGGCTTTGGCGCAAATTTCTTAGTCTTGGATTTGGTGGTTGGGCGCAACAGCGTTATTGGTGTTCACCTTTTCTCTTGGTTTACTAGAAAAACTACTTTTTGTTTGTCACCTTTCGTGCTTTTGTATTGGCAATTGTTTTTTGGATTATTTCTTGCACAATTGTTGCAATTCTAGGGTTTATAGGTTGTATGAGTACTAGAGTCTCTAAATTGCAAAATATGTGGCTAATGTTGGATGTTTTTTTGACTTCAGAAAGCCAACCCATTTGGGGTTCTTCCAAATTGTATTGTTCTTTTCTTGGGGTTAAATCCAAAGCCTTCAATTTCTAAATGCAATTGTTTTGAATTTGCAAACATGAGTACATAATTGAGTTTGGAGGTACAAACATTTTGTATAGGTTTGGGGAGGATTTATTTCATGGAAATGTTATTTTTTTGTATGAAAGAACTATATTATGTAGAAGTTGATAGAATTTATGTGGTATTTTTCTATAGAGAATGGTTGTGAGTGGGGAGTCATAATTAGAGTTCCTTGTTTTCTAGATGTTGTATTGAATTAAATAAACAAAGGGTAGCAATAGACATTTTCATGGATGAAGCCCCCCTTGTGCAAATGTATCTATTGAATTGCTATACCTAAACCTTTGTTTTTTGTACTTCTTTTCTAGTTGGAGTTGTCACCTCTAGAAATCCCTCTTGGTACAAAAAGGGCCCTTGAGGTTTTAGGGGTTTGGGTCTCAAAATTTTTTTAAACAATTTCTTTTCCAATTTCATTACCTCCATAAACCCTCTCGGTGCCAAAAAAACCCTTGAAGGCTCTAGAGTTTGAGATTCTCAAAATTTTTAAAAAGAATCTACAAATTCATCACCCCTAAAATCCCTATTAGTACCAAGAGATCCCTTGCAATTTTTGTGGTTTGCAACTCTCCAAATCAAAAAAAAATTAAAAAAATTCCACAACTTTGTCACCCCAAGAAATTCCTTTGGATACCGAGAGCCTCCTTGCAAGGTTTGGGATTTGGCACCCTCAAAATTTTATTAAAAAAGAATCATTAAATTTTATTTTTCTTGTGACTTCATCACCCTAAAAAATCCTCTCAATATCGAGAGACCTTTTGTTGGTTTTGAGATTTGGGATCTTCAAAATTTTGATTTGGGACTCTCAAAATAAATAAATATATATATATATATATTTATTAATATTTTTCACTAGTATAGTATCTAAGAAATGTAAAGTAGTGAGAATTCATAGATGTTGGAGTATAAGATCTAATGAAAATTAGAAGACTATAAACAATTGAATATGTATTTTAATTTGTATGTGTAATATATATGCAAAGGCAAAAATATATCCCTAAATGGAGTGTAAGGAACTAAGGATCATAAGTAATCTGTGTAATGATAACAAATTAGTGCATAATTGAAGAAAACATTGAAAGTATAAATAAAAAAGGAATTACATACATATATAAATTTGTGGAAATTTAAAATGGAGATAAAATTAATAAAAAGATAAAGACCACTTTGAGAGGTGAACAAAAAGAAGATTATGGATTATAAGTGTTCAATAAAGTAAAGACTATAGAATTTGGAGAGTGAATAATGTTGTGACTAACTTAGCAAGCTTCTCAAAAAAATTCTATGGACTAAACTTATTGCATAAGTAATCTTTACCAAAGAAGCATTTTGAGAAGTTTCCTACTACTTGCAAGCTCTTTCCTAAGAAACTTCTTCAGTATTTCTAAAAGGTTCTAAGGTGTATATTTGTGACACCTTGAAGCTCTATTATTCCTTGCATGCATTTTGCCTTTACTTTCATTTTCAACTATTCATTTACTAATGAAACACACACGTTCTTGGTATCTTCATTTTTGACTTCACTATAAGAAACCCGCGTTTTTTGTAATGGCAACAAAAAATACGGCATGTTTTTGCGGACAGGACGGCGTCACAAAGTTTGAACCAATGGGTGGCAAATTCCAATGGACATTGCAAAAAACGTGTACATGTCCATGAAAAAACATGGGCATTATACAAAAAACAAGTATGTTTTGCAAGACATCCAAAAAAATGTTGTCATATTTTTTGTGATATGCAAAACAATATGACAATGCCATGTTGGCAAAGTCAATCAATTTCACTACAAGTAAATTTCCAGGAGTTATTGGACATCCATGTAAAATGTTAACCCAATCTAAAAATATTAGGAGAAGGGTAGCTGCTTGGGAGTCTTCCAAAAAACCCTTTTATGAATGGATGATGAAGCTACTATTCACTATTTTTTAGTTAGGATTTCATGAAGCACAAAATCTGTTGGCATCTCTTCTATAAGCATATGTGTACATAAACATAATTATTGGAAATATGTCTAAATCCTTTAGAATTTCATATGCCAAGTACAATGTACTACGGTTCACTTCCGATCTTACGATTCATGTGTATATGTCGTACTGGAAGCTTCAAAGCATGTGCAGACTTTTCAAATTATGTTCATATACATCAATAACTTATAGGAATAAATGAACTCTTATTTTCATTGTATTCAAATTGTTTACAATAATTCCTCTATCCCTAATATAATACTACAATATTGATAGTTCATAAATGTATCATAGAAGTAATTTTTGTAAGAAAATATGATGCTCATCCAAACAAAAAGTCAACCCCCACCTTCCACAAAAGACATCCATTTACAAAGATGAAAGATTCCACTATATTTTTAATTAGAAAGTGCAAAAAAACAATTCCTAGCATTTGTTTTTATTTCTATTCAATGGGGGGATTTTATTGCACTGCATCTACAAGAAGGGCTTCCATTGTCGTCACTTCTAGTGTTGGTCATTGATTGAATAAAGAACTTTGTTTTGAAAAAGCGACTATGTCATTTTTTCTTTAGAAAAACTATCCACAAATCAAGTTGAATATTAAGTGTGTTTGAGCATAATCAATATCCATTTCATACCACAAGGGGACTATACAATCCATTTCACACCTACATAAGCAACTCTCATATTATATACCATTCATTATAATTACTTATAATGCATTTTTCTTCAATCTCAATGAATGTAATTTGCTATAATGTAAAAATTGCTCGTAGCCCTTCCAACAAAAAATCCAAAATCATATTCATATACATGACATGTATATTCTTCAAAGACAATAGTAGTATTAAAAAACTTATTACATGAATTTTTTTAATGCATGCATCATACCAAAATCTACCCAGCTATTTGGTGTTCTTGGTAATTTAAAAAAGAAATAGAACATTACAAACAAATGTTAATTTCAATTGGAGGGAACTCCTTCTATGGATTTTTAAAAACTCCACATACATCTTTTTATTCTTCATATATATATATTTTTTTATTTTTTATTTTTTATTTTATTTTATTTTATTTTTATTTTAAATATATAAGTCAATTTTTTCTACATTTCATCTTTTTCTAATTGGTCCTCACGTACCTTCTTGATCAATCTAATTTCATATACTTTTCTATAGAAGTTGTCTTGTAATCCGTTCTAATGCCATTGACCCTTGCATATCATACAAGAGTTGCATCTCTAGAACTTTACATTCTTCTGTAAGACAAATTAGAAGTTTTTTCATACATTAAATGTCACAATTTCAGTACATTTTAGGTTCAATTACTTTTGTATAATACTTGCACTATCAATTGACATTGATGACTTCCATTTCATGTGCTCTTGCTATCTTTTAAAAAATTTCAAAGTATACAAAATCTCTTAAAAGAAATACATTTTCTCTCATTTGCTTTGTACACATAGATGGAGTTTGATACATACTACGAACAAAGGTGTAGACAGACTTTAGGGTCATTGCAAGAAAAAAAAAATTATTTTTGTAGCATTTGCATAGTCCTCATAATTTTTGGCTGCATTACTTCTTTATTAGAAAAACAATTTGAAAGAAACATGAGAAATATGTCCAATGTATACACCTTTACAAAAAAGATACCCTAGGAAGGAATAGCATAAAAAAAAATTGCGAGTGGAAAAAATGGAAAAGTGCAGAATCTCATGAAGATAGGTACTTTGACATTTTAATTTGTAAAAAGTAGGAAAAACAATTTTCAAGAATACTAAAAATATGACATTTGAAAATAGTTTATGTTTTAGGGATTTCACAATTCAAATTGTATTAGAATATTTTAAAATCTTCCAAAATCTATCAAAATCATTTGGAGTTTTCTATAGAGTATAAATTCAAAGTTTGAATTTTAATCAATTGAAATTTTTCATAGGTATAATTTGATTTTGAATGTGATTTAAATTCCAATGAAATTCAATAACTATAATTAAAACTTAATATTTCATCAAAATTTTAATAAAATTCAACTCTAATTCAAAGTTAGGTTGATATAACTTAACCCCTAAAGTTCCTTGACTATGTTATCACCAAAAATGCTCAAAAACTGCCATTTTGTATATAAGTACCAAATTTCTGAAAAAAAAAACTTTTTTTGACACATGTAACCATACAATCTTGTAGTATGCTAGTTTGAAAAGATGTGCAAAAAATTTCAAAAATTTCTACCTTGTAGATTGTAAGATATTAGAGTTTGAAGTGACAAAATTCTTTTTTTTGCCCCTGCGAAAATCTAGGCAGATGCACTTCACAAGGTCAGATCATTATGAAAAATTGTCCAAAATGGTTGCAACTCTGTAAAATCATTCTTCAAGTTAAGTTGGCTACATGCTTTAAGAAATTCAGATTTTTTGGAATTGTAAAACATATAGGAAAAAAATAGTAAGTAGAAAGATGTAGGGAATAATTCAAAATACTAAATTGTTAACAATTTATTTATGGAATTGAAAAATGAAAATCCAATGGTTGTAATGTTGTAATTAAAAATCTAGAACATTTGAGAATTTATGAAAAAGTTTATATATACTTCTACAACATTTGAGAGTTTTTATTCTATTTTTTGAGACATTGATTAAGATGTCTACATGTTTTTTGAGTTGTTTTCTAGGGACATCAAATCAAATGTTTCTAGAGACATTTTTGCAATGTCTATTGAGACATCCAAATGTTTTCATAGACATCAAATGAGGCATTGCCGTGTTCATCTCATTTTCATCTTTGAAATTTTACTTTTAATACAAACTACACGTTCTACATATCCCATATGGTTTGCCATACTTCCTACCACCCCACTTCTATATAAGCTTGTGTTTTCATTTCAATATACTCACAATAAATTCCCAAATACAATGTATTTTGTATGGTGTATTGTACTTGTTGTATAATGTATGTTGTGTAAATGATATATGTTGTATAATGTATGTTATATTTTTAATGTATTCTGTATTGTGCAAGAAATATGGTGTATTGTGTATGAATGTAGTTGGTTATCTCAATTGATGTCTTAGAAAACATGTGGGTGTTGTAGTTGATGTCCCAAAAAACATGTAGATGTCTTGGTGGACATCCATTTTGCAAAGGACATGCAATAGCATAAGGGTTAATGTAAATGATTTAATTGTAAACATCAAAGGAAACATGTGCATGTCCCAGAAGATGTCTTTTTGGACTTCAGATTCGACACAATACAATGAACATGTCAAAATTCTGAACTACTACAAAGTTGACATGTGGTAGTGATGTCATGGCTAACGTCATCCAAAGAATGGATGAAAAAGTAGCTTATGTGGCATTCACTGCCCCGTCATTGCTGAGGTGGCACACATGTGGCAGCCACATGGCAACTTCTTAACATTTTAAAAGGCCATGTTTTTTAAGACATCCTCCTAAATCTTCTTCAAATCTTATCATGTTTTTTGTAATTTTGCATGTTTTTTGCCTTGTCAGTCCTGACGCATTTTTTTTGATATCAAAGTTGACGTAGCTAATGTCCATGCAAACATGACTACCACGTTATAGTCATGTCACAAAAATCGTGGGTTTCTTCTAGTGCTTCCTTAATGATATCAAGATATGCCAAAATAAATTGGCCACCTCATTCTTGGACCTTCAAACTAGTTTACCACAAAGGTGTTCACTAAGCACTATGCCTTGCTTGATGGAGAGATCAATAAAATCTCTCTCAAATAAAAGTCTCATTTAGGATAGACTTTTTATCTGCCATTGATTTTTAACTCAAAGAAAACAAAAGAACAAAAAGGGAGAGGATCGTTGACTATGAAAGAAAAAAAGATTAGACTACATTAGAAGAAGTAGTTGACAATTGGTATACTAGTTCTTTAGTCAAATAGGAAGAAGATTAGTGTTAGTTTAGTCAATGCATTGATAGACATTGAAAAATACTACAAAATACAAATAGAAAACAAAACCAAAGAAAAATAGAAAAAAGGAAAAATGCAAGTAATAAAGGTAGAACGTGAATTTAGAATACATACTCCTTTGTAAGACTCCTTCAATTAAGCAGTGAACAAAGAAAATAAAAAATATTAAAAACCAACAAGATGGAGCATGAAGGGCCACTTGAAGTGTGTTGGATACAAGTAATGGATGATAGGATTGTATTGGAAGTCGACTCCAAGGTACGTGTTTAAACATGCCATTCTATTTCATTTCATTTTTCAAATTCCAAATGTAAAGAAGAAATTAGGTGCTTAAGTCAAGACCTTTAAGAATATCCAAATCATAAGTTTAAATTGAGATCTTTGTATTCAAGCTTTAGAGGTATTCATAAACATATTACACTTAAAAATAGACAAAATTTGAGAAAGTAAGGCTAAAATGAAGTTTGATAGCTAAAGAATGTGGTTTTCAATGAAGAACAATAGAAATCATCCAAGTCAAGCAAAAATAGAATCTCAAAGTCTACATAAAATTCAAAAATCAAACTAAAAAAGAATAGTCAATTTGGAATTACAAGTTTGTAGAGAATGTTAGATGAAGTTTTAGAATACCAATTAGAAGCAAAACTTCATCTTGTTAGAAAAATCCAATTCTTAAGTACCTTACCATTCTCAAAAGGTAATTTAGTGTTCTATAGCTTGCAATACTAAAACTTTGAAACCAGAAACTTGAATTTAGAAGTTCATATAATTCACTACAAGTAGAAAGCTCCAAGTTACATAGTTAGAAGTATCACATCTCAAATTTGAATTCAAATAATGGTATAACATCTTTTAAAGGATTTTACAACTTGTTTACACTTCCAATTTGGATAAAACTAAAGAAGTTAGAGTGGAATGAAGTTTAGCCCTCAAATAGTTTAATTGTAGATGAAAAGAGTCTAGATTCATCCAAATAGGTTGAAACAAGAGTCTCTAAATTTCCTATTAACCTAAAACTAGTCTCTAAAAGGAAAAGTCAATTTGGATACATAAGGTTGTAGTATTGGATGGATGATTTTTTTAAATTAAATCTAAATCTAAAACTTCATCCATCCATAACTTTAGCTAGGAGTGTTCGATTAATATGTTCTTTATCATTTTGGAATGGGAACACCATACTCTACAATTTGGAGTAATATAAACTTGATTTTAGGTAACTTCATTTCTAAGGATCAGAGTTTTGGGCCTATAGTGGCTAAATCGACAAAATCACTAACTTTTGCATTTTAGACCCATTACCTTTGAGATTTGACACACTTAAAGCTTATAGATAGAAGATACATGTCCATTGCTATAGAGTTTGATTGGAAAATATTTAGGCACCCAAAAGTTTAGGAACTTGAAGTCCAAGCACAAAGAACCCAATTATGCCCGCTTTTTCTCAAGGGTGGAGATAAAACACTCATCCCCCATGGACCACAATAGAAAGCTGTGTGATTTTTTTACTGCATTTAATGTGTTTTTCTTTTTAAAAAACGAGTTGACCCAAATCCATGTGAAATATTCCTTGATTTGTTGTTCCTTTACAAAAAATAAAGTATAAATCCAATAATTGAAATTATACTTAATGACCAAAGGGTCCACAATGGACTTCCTACCTTAAATTGGAAGGGTGTGGTCAAGAAAATGTAATCTTAATCCTTGACCTCTAAATGCCCAAGCCTTTTTGAGTGCGTTTTTAACTATGAAAAAAGAGCATGGGCTTATAGTTATCTCCATTGAAGCAAATTGATTTTTTTTCAAAATCTAACCATATAGATGTTTAAAGAGCTTGCTTATTAGTATGTACACCAATTTTGATTGCAAAATTGCATAAGAGTTGTAATATTATAACAAGAAAATGTATGTTCTCTATTTTTAATATGTTGCCCCTCCCCACAATGTTTCAAAAATTTGCACACGAACAACTACAAATTGTGTTAGCATACTAAAATGCCTTTTCAAAAAACTTAATATCACTTGAAAAGCTATTAAACTCATTACACAATCCACCTTGCAATTATTGAGATGCAATTTTTTTATAAGTATAAATCACAAATAACTCCAAATCAACACTTGCTTGTTTAAATTTTCAATGGTGAAAATCATGAAAACACTTTATCCTTTCCATTGGGACCATTTTCAAAGCAAATGGATAAGTACAAGCTTTTAGATCTCAAATCAAGTGAAATTGGCCAACTTTGCTCAAAGTTGGAAAATGAAGTAAAATTAGCAAGCTTTACTCTTCCATTAATGGACATATATGGCTTTGGAGACCTCTCAATAATCAAATATATACCTTTTTCAGTGAAAAATGAAAGTTTCCAATAGTTGATCCTAAAAACTGCCCCCCCCCAAGAAAATTTACAACAGTCAAATGAATTTAACTGTCCACTGCAAAATGAGCCTGAAATTTTAGATCAACCGTATATGGTCACTTACGCAGTTAGGGATTAACCTTTAAAAGACTCCCTTATGGGGAGAAATCCACCACTTAGAAAAAATTCTTTGGGGTTCTATTTCAAGTATTTTCACTTTGGAAACTGAGTGTGATGCGGTCATACCAAGGCTACTACACCAAACCCCATCAAAACTCTGAAGTTAAGTGCCTTTGGGCCAGAATAAGGTAGTATGCTGTAAAAGCGATCCCCTTCTTCAAACCGCCCCTATTTTGGGGTGAGAAATGGAGACGGGGTGCTCCTTAAATGGACCACTGTAGCAATTGAATGCATAGTGAAAAAATTATTTTTCTATTGCAAGAGCCAATCATTACTCTTGATTTCTGCACATCCGTTAACAAATTGCAAGTGGACAGATTTTGGGAGACCTATGGTCACAAATAGGTGCATATGCCCCGAATCTTTGAAAATTTATAAGTAATTCAAAAAAGCTTGGAAAAATACAAAACCACTTGTGTTAGTTTTCACATCCATTTTTCTTTCTCTGAAAAATGATCTAAAAATAACGCTGTCCATGTAACCCTATGAAAAAGGCGGACCAGCTCTTAAATGGTCGCTTTTAGAGCATACTACCTTAGTACTGGGATGGGTGACCTCCCCGGGGAAGTCCCAGTGTTGCATCCATTTTCTAAAAAATTAAAAATAAATAAAAAGCCTTAAAGCAAACAAATAAATTCCAGAAAAGGATCCAAGGGTAGGATCTGATGTAAATCTACAAATTTAAAAAAAATTTATCCCTAAACCAATGGGGAAACTGTTTTCACTTATTTTCCAATCTTTTTTCGCATTTAACCACTAAATGCCTCAAAGGCAATTTTTTTTCCATGACAAATCTAGAAGCTATACTTTTGATTAGTTGGAATTTAAGTGAATAGCTGCACCGAGGTCAAAAAAATTAGGTGGAAGTAAACCAGTAGCTAAAATATGGTGTCATTGAATTGTCATGAAACTCATTAAGTGGTAAAAGACTTCCCGTGTAAAATTTTGTATCACTTAACCCCTAAAGTCCCATTGTCCCCTCAGGGGACAATTTGGAATTCGGGCAGGTTTCTATGGGCTGAAATTTTACCCTGATTTTTTGAAACTTTTTTTGAATATAAAAAATTTGATAAGCTTTGTGGGAATATAATTTTTATTTCAATCGGTTCTCGGAAGCAAAAGTTATACCACAAAAAGCCTAGAATAGAACTCAGCAGGCAACACAAAAATATTGCAAAAATTCAAAAATTTTAATTTTAATTTTTTTCTCAAAGATTATGTTTTTGTCTACATCTAAAGCTTTGATTCATTCCATTTTGATTAGTGATGTGAAAGTTACGAACAATCTTAGTTTTTCGGCAATCTAAGCATCTTTTTGAAAAAATAACTTATAGAATTCATTTCAGAATGCAATTTTCAAATTTTTTCAAATTAAAAAAAAAAAAAGGTTAAATTTTCTTGCTAGAACAATCTCACTGTTGGGATTATTGTATTTCAATCCCATCTAAGAGCAATTAACAATTTAGTTTTTCTTTCAATCTTGGACCTACTTCTACTTGACAATTTTTTGAAGTATGAAAATCAAGTTGTTATTTTTTGAAAATTTTCTCCTAGACTCCCAACTCAATTCTCCAACACAATAAATTTTAAATGCAAATTCCATAATGCAAATTTTTTCCACAAATAGCAATCAAAGTCATCTAAAATTGCAGTCTAGTGTTCAAAAACACTTGTTTTTTCAACTTTGAATGCTTCTATCTCTCAATCTGTACGGTCAAACTTCATGAAATTTTTACCACCTAATCTCAAACAAGTAAAGTTCAAGATCCTACAATTCAGTTCCAAAAAAAGTATTTTTTTTGTTTTTTTGGACAAATGCAGTAGAAATGGCAGTTTTGAGTGTTTTTTGACAGAAAAATGGTCTTGGGACTTTAGGGGTTAATAGGGACGTGAGTGTATAAGTACTTTGCACACTAAGTTCAAAAAAAATATGGGGAGGATGTGGTGAAACCGAGAGACTTGAAGGGTTTTTTCAATGAGTCAAGTGTGAGAGTGGTGAAGGAAAAAAATGGAGGACTAGGAATATTATTATCATGGAGTTGGGATGCTAGTGCTTTCCACACCCAAGCGAAATAAAAATAAAAATGGGTGGTGGTGATTAGAACCGGGAGTCAAAAAATTTATCATTAAAAAAAATGGGAGTTGAAATGTATCATTGGAAAAAAAAAATGGGACTTGAGTTTGCAAGTGCTTTGCACACCAAGTTCAGGAGGATGGTGGTGAAACCAGGAGACTTGGAATTTTTTTTTCATTATATCAAGTGAAATTTCACTAAAATATTGTTGACTCTAAAATACAAATTATGTATAAAAATATGGCATGGTATACACCATTTAGATTGATAATTCAAAAATGAGCATATTTCTTGTGGATGTCATTTTAATATCTAAACCTTGTCATCCTAAAATACGGAACCATATATATACAATACTCAACTATTTTCTAGCTCTTTAGGAGGAGCAATTATGATCCCAATATAGGAGGTGCAATTATGATCCAAATTGGGAGTGCTATGTGTCATTGGAGCATAATAACAAACCTATTGTTACAACTACATATCTCATTTCATGCATCTTCTATGTCAAACATACCCCCAAATAAAATGCATCCAAAATTGGACTTTGTTGACCTAGATCCAAGATGCCTATTTTTGCCACTTAACTTTATTTGTATATTTAAATTTTGTATTTTATGTTAATCAAATTTGGCTAAAAATATTGTATTTTAAGTACAACCTCATATCGCAGTATATGATGAACATGATTATCAAGTATTATTTTAAGACATAATTAGGATTCAATTTATTGAGTCTACATGCAAACAATCCCCAAGGAACAAAGGCAACTACACCCAATCAAGTTTTATTTTGGTCTAATAGAATTCATCCATGATAAAAATATTGAAAAATAATTATGCTAAATTGCATTGTATAAAATTATTAGTAGATACTGGCGCATTATTCTTGTGGATGTATTTTGGTCTCTGGTTTTAAATCAATAAATTTCACTCAAATATTGTCAATAAATTTATCTTTCAAGGGATGTCTTTATAAATCATTTTAATTTTTTAAAGACATCCTACAAACTTTGGAAATAAACAAAGTCGTATATGAATATGAGGGAAAATTTGACCAAACACTTTACTTGCTCATGTGACTTTATAGAATTAATGTTATACTAACAAAACCAATGATCATGTAATAAATCCTCGTAATCCTTCTTAATCCTTAAAAAACATGTTCTATGACTATGTTGTCCAATTCAACATCATTTGATTTATATGTACTATTTTTGCTGCTATGTATGAATGGAAATCATTTTATTTTATTATTCCAAGTTAAAATCATATATCTTCTATAAGTTGGAAGAATTGCAATATTTTTTTGAAAGATTTGAAATTGTCATTAGCTTTTGAAGAATTAAGGGATATTCATATCAAATACAAAATATGTTTAAATTTGTTTCTATAGGTGTGTTGTGAGTGATTTGGATTTTAAATAATTCTTGATTAATTTCATCGAAGATAAACAATTTTGTTTTCCCAAATAAAATTTAGATATTGCTTTAGAAATTTTTGGAATTTTTTTGAAGAAAATGAATGCACAATAAAAGTATGGGTACATCAACTCACCTTTGCGTGTCACAATCCTTCAAGTTTATTAATGATTTTGGTCACAAATTGTGTTCAATATTCTATTCCAAGACAATTTTGAAAATTTTATTCAATAGAATATTGAGAAAAATTATTATTATTATTGAATTAAATTATGAAATATTTTAGTGAACTTGTTAAAACATTATTATTGTATGAAATGTTCAAAATACTAGAAGAAATCCCTGCTCTTAATGCAATATTTACTTAGATGTGGTCAAAGAAGGTGCTAAAAATATGCCATGTACCATGTCACCTCTACGTAATAACCATGCATTAGGGGAGATTTCAGCTACTTGGGAGATTGTTTCAGGGTTGTTTCCATTGCTGGGAACCAATCATGTACAGTTAGAATATAATAATAATAAAAATAAAAAAATAAAAATAAAAAAATAAAAATAAAAATAAAAATAAAAATAAAAATAAAATAAAAATATATATATATATATATATAATTAAAATTAAAAATTAAAAAAAAATTATAATTATAATTATAAAATAATATCTGACGTGGCCGTCTCCTGGCCATGTCAGATTAGCGTTTCTACAGTGTTCCTGCAGTTCCCGCAGTCCGGGAACTCACAGTCTCTTAAAACGCAGGAATCTCCCCTAATGCAAGTGGACAATGTCATATGGGATTTTACCTACTTGACCCAACAATGATGTGGCACCTAATGTGGCCGTCTAAGATTTTTGATATTATTTTAATGACATCAACTTAGACGTCTAGACATTTTTTGAGACATCTATTGGTACATATTGTTTCCACAGGGCAAGGTCAATGCAAAATAATTATTTTAAAGAAAGTAAAAAAAAATGAATAAGAGAAATTGTCAACTTCAACAAGAATTTACCATGTACCATCAAGATAATTTTTGATGGCAAAGTGAAGTACTTACTTCAGTGACATTTAGTAAAAATAAAGGGTGGAGAGGTCATTTTTATACTGAATCTATTATTTGTCTATATTTAGACAAGGGATATGGGATAATTTGAAAATTGGAACTTGACCATTGGACATCCTGACGTTTTTTCAAACATTCTACTTTGAACACAATTCTTGCTTTACGTATCCCATATGATTGTTTCACTCTTCCTACCATCCTCATTATATAAAGAGCTTCTCTTTTCATCAATGGTGTACATCCATCTACTTCCCTTTCTTTACAAAGCATACCACATGGCTAGCCTTTCCCTATGCTTTTCACATTTGGTCACCAACTTACATGCACTCAAACCAAAAACCTTGTCAACATGGTAGGTCTATGTTTTCTTGGACATTGTACAAATCAGACCTATATTTTTTTCAATGTTTCTTAGAATATTTCCATCACATACAACATGAATTTATTTTTCATGTGGCATCCACACATTTTCTAGAACATCCAACTCAATTTACTTCCCATGGCAACAATTTCATCTTTATGCTCCTATTTTGAAAAACATGTTTGTTTGTTGCTAATGTTCCAAAAAAGATGGGTTTTTTTTTATAGTTAAGTAAACAATGTTAGCAATTGCAAGGTCACAAAGGATGGATTTTATAGAGCAAGCGCTTTTTAACTCTATCCAAATGATAAGTTGCATCTTTCAAAAAAGAAATTTAAACAATTTATACATCCTATAGGCACAAATTTGCAATACACATTTTTAGTAAAAAATACAATGTCAAAAAAATATATTGAGAATACATATAAACATTTCAACAAAAATTTACATCATAAGTTATGCATTCTCAATGAAACATTTAGCAGAAAGAAAATGAGTATGACAATAAACACTAAATTGATATTAATCCCTAAAGGACCATTGTCCCTTCGGGGGACAAATTTTCTCCTAATTTTTTGAAATTTTTTTTAGAGGTAGAAAAGTTGATTAACTTTGTGGGAATATAATTTTTTTCAAAATTGGTGCCTGGGAACAATAGTTATGACCAAATAAGCTCAAATGAGGGGACGGCGGGTAGGTTGGGCAAGCCAAAAAAAATGGACAAAAATTTGAATTTTCTTTTTAATAATTTTTTTTTCCATAGATTATATTTTTGTCTATCTGGAAAGCTTTGATTCATTTCATTTGGATATGTTATGAGAAAGTTATGGACATTCTTGTTTTTCGGGCAGTTAGAGCATCTTCTTGAAAAAAATAACTTGTAGGATTCATTTCTGAATGCAATTTTTCAAATTTTTCAAATTTTTTTTTTTTCATGGTCTGATTTACTTGCTAGAACAATCTCACCATTGGGATTAGTGTATTTTAATTTCATCTAAAATATATGAATATTTTAGATTTTCCTTCTATCTCATACCTACTTCTACTTAACAATTTTTTTAAGAATGATAATTAAATTTTTTTTGAATTTTTTTTTCTTACCTACACTCTCAACTCAATTCTCCACTACAAAGATTTAAAGCTCAAAGCTCTATAGTGCAAAAAATTTAAGTTAAAAATGTTCAAAGTCAAAATTTTAGTCCCGCAATGTGCTGAAATACTTATTTTTCCACTTTAAGCGCAGATATCTTGCAATCTGAGCGGTCAAAAATTCTGAAATTTTTTCCACACACTCTCATACTAGTTAGGTGTAAGATCTTACGGTTTGATATGGAAAAAAAAACAATGTTCCAATTTTTTTAACTCCTTGCTATAAGTATGGCAGTTTTGAGTGTTTTCTGGCAGAAAAAAGGCCTTGGTTCTTTAGGGGTTAATTCAAATACAAAACTGAAAGTTAACAATCTCAAAGGTGGTAGTGTTGCAATAAGAAATCTATGTTTCTATATATTATTCTTCAAAAGTATTAAGAATTGAGTGCATAAAAGAACTTCAAATTTTAGTTTAGACAAGCAATTCAATGATTGCCCTTAACCCCCTAAAGTCCCAAGGCCATTTTTCTGTCAAAAACCACTGAAAACTGCCATTTCTACTGCGTTAGTACAAAAAAACAAAACAAAAACATTTTTTGGAATTGAACCGTAGGATCTTAAACTTTACTTGTTTCAGATCATGTGGTAAAAATTTCATGAAGTTTGACCGTACAGATTGAGAGATATGAGCATTCAAAGTTGAAAAAACAAGTTTTTTTGAACACTGGACTGCAATTTTAAATGACTTTGATCTCTATTTGTGGAAAAAAATTACATTGTGGAGTTTGAATTTAAAATTTATTGTGTTGAAGAATTGAGTTGGGAGTCTAGGAAAAAAAATTCAAAAAATAAAAACTTGATTTTCATACTTCAAAAAATTGTCAAGTAGAAGTAGGTCCAAGATTGAAAGAAAAACTAAATTGATAATAGCTCTTAGATGGGATTGTAATACAATAATCCCAACGGTGAGATTGTTCTAACAAGCAAATTTAACCTTTTCAAAATAAAGAATTGAAAAAATTTGAAAATTGCATTTTGAGATGAATCCTACAAGTTGTTTTTTCCAAAAAGATGCTTAGATTGCCCGAAAAATAAGATTGTTCATAACTTTCACATCACTAATCAAAGTGGAATGAATCAAAGCTTTAGATGTAGACAAAAACATTCTCTTTGAGAATAAAAATTTAAGAAAATTTATTTTGAATTTTTGCAATATTTTTTGTGCTGCCCGCCGAGTTCAGTTTCAGGCTTTTTGTGGTATAACTTTTGCTTCCGGGCACCGATTGGAATAAAAATTATATTCCCACAAAGCTTATAAGATTTTCTATCTTCAAAAAAAGTTTCAAAAAATTAGGGTAAAATTTCAGCCCATAGGAACCTGCCCGAATTCCAAATTGTCCCCCGAGGGGACAATGGGACTTTAAGGGTTAAAACAAACCCCTTCATAATTTATAATGTTCATATTGTGAATTAAAAATAAAATGATTAAAATTGATTTCAAAATAAATATTATAAACAAGCCCAACATTGAAATGACAATAATTTTAAGTTGTTACTAGGTGCAACTTTTGAATGATACATCAAAGTTATATACAAATAAAATAGCCTTGGCACCAATTCATGTGCTCATGCTAAATTTTATAAAATTAGACCAAATTTATTAGCATTTAAAGTGATAATAGGATTGGTATTTCCATTTCTCCAAGCTCAATTGATTGTATTAGCTTTAAGACTAATGTGGTAAAAGTTGGAACTTTAGAGGCATTATTATCCACGAAGCAAAATAATTGTGCGAAAAATATTAAAAGAGGCAATTGGAGAAATGACAAACATGGGAATAATCAAAGTTTGAAGGATGTTGTCAATGTGTCAAGGATGAGAGAAGTTGAAGAAATTGAAGTCATTGAAGCATCTCTAGGCAAGGCAATAAAGAAGAGATAGTTGGCAATGAAAAATGCTTTGACTTCAATAATACTGGTAGATGTTGTCAATATTATGTCAAGCAAAGAAGTTGAAGAGATTGAGATCTTTGAAGTACGTCTAGGTGTTGTCTAGCAATACAATCATTGGAGATGCTTTGAGTTCATTGACACATATTCCCAATGTTGGAGAGATTGAAAAGGTGGGAAACCTTGGGGCACCACATGATGCCAATTTTTTTTCCAAATAACTTGTTATGCAATTCTACAAAAAGAAATGAATCATTCCAAGGTAGCTCAAAGTTAAAAAAACACCTTGCAAGCCCTTGTGGCGCAAAATGGCTAAATAATTTATTAGAAAAGGGTAGAAATAAATTTACATTTTTTAGGTAATATTTTAGATGATGTCAAAGTGTAGACTCAACCAAAATATGTCTCCCTAAAAGGCCTGTTTCTTGCCCTGGGAATAGTCAGAATTTTTAGTTATTAAAAAATAATAATAATAATTTTTAAATTAATTAATTTTTTTTTTAAATTTAATTTTTTTTTAAATTTAATTTTTTTAAATTTTTTTTTTAAATTTAAAAATTAATTTTTAATTATTAATTAATTAATAGCAGCTGACGTGGCACAGTCACGGCCACGTCAGATCGCTGTTGTGGCACAGTTCCCAACGTTCCCCGCTGTTCGGGAACGCTTGGGAACTCACAGTCTTGTTTTGGCCTGGAAAATCTTCTAATGTATTTTACGAATAGAGGTTGAATATGGGTGCCAAACAATCAACACTTCATTCTTTATCTCAAATGCTGCTTCTTACAAGGTTTTAGGTCGCACTTTGTATTTGAAGACATGTTAAATAAAGATAATTACTAACTTTGAGTTTGATTTCCTTGTTTGGGTGTTGAAATTAGTATTTGGTCTATTTGAATGAATGGACGAGCAATGCAAAGTGCCTTGAGACCAAAGAGACCATTTGATGACTTGTCAGAAGAATCAAAATGTAGGAGGTGCAACCAAGGGAATCCTCTTTTATAAAAAAATTTGGAAGTACATTGCAACCGAGGGAATTTTCTCTTGTAAAAAAACTTAGGAATGTGGATGAATAATTTGTTGACTATTGTACCAAGTGGTCAAGGTTGGCATTCCATCATTCTTGGTTTACATTTGTTTTCTCTATTTTTTATAACCCTAGCAAGTTTAATAGTTTAACCTTCTAGGCTTAGTCTTACAACTATATATCGTAGAGTCTACTATTCATTGCCCTACTCCTTTTGTTTAGACTCTTGTGCCAAGTGTCATTTGCTCTCTCTAAGTCTATTCTTCATTGCTTCCACTCCTTCCATTTAGGCTCTTGCTCCAAATGTGTTGTCCATTCTCTTCAATTATGGTTTCTAAGTTTTGGCTCTTGTTGCAACATGTTGAATCACCTCTTTGACTTTGAGTCTTAGATTTCGGGTCTTGTAATAAGCCATTGAATGGTTTTCTTTAACTCTTGTAGCACACCATTGAATGGTTTCCTTGAGTTATATTTTTATATTTAGTTTCTTGGGGCAAGTCTTTTAGCCTCGAGTAGGGACTATATTTTTACATTAGAGAAAGAATGAAATGACAAGAGGGCCGCCTAACTGTAGACCGATAGTCTTACATGATTGAATAAAAAAATAATATTATTTAATTTGCTTTGCTAGTCCAACTTTGGCAGCCCTTTTGAAGCCCTATTCTTTATTTAATGAGGAAAATTAGACTAGGAACTACCATTACAAGAAATCTTATCCCTCCAAAATGTTGTCAGTTTTGTAGTCCCCATCTGCAATTTCGGTGCAGTTAGAATTTTTTTTCCTACCCAAATCTGATGTGGTACTATTGATGGATTTGGTGCCATGTCAGCACTACGTCAGACTGACAATTTTTTAATATTTAATGTTTTTTTAAATTATATTTTTTCTATACTCGCACTGCGTAGGTGCCAAAAATCAAACATTTCTAGCCTTTTCCAAGGGTCAGATTTTTTTTTAAAGAAAGTCTTATTAGTTTTGCCTTCACTTTGATAGCATTATTTTTAAAGAGTAGAAATTAGAATAGAGGTCAAGAAATAGAGTGTGTTGCGATATGCTACCAATGTCAAATAGGTCAAAGTCAGTGAGGCACCACTGGATGCCAATTGTGGTGTCAAAGGTTCATCGACACCTCCCATCACCACAAGTAGCATTGCTATAGATTGGTGTCCCTATGACCATGATTTCCAAACCACGTAAGTATTCCATCTTTTTTTTTCTTTGATGCAATGCATTTAAAGGGGAGTTGCGTTTATTTGACCTTTCTTTAACATGAATTTCTTCTAGTGAATGTCTTTTAGAGGAGTAGAAATTAGAATAGGGGGTGAAAAGATATATGATGACATTTGTCTTTGCAATTAGGAAAAGTGGGACCTTGAGTACGACAGAATGGAGGTTGAAGAGGTATTAGGAAGTGGGAGTGAGAATAGTATTGGTTATGGAATATCTCCTTATTCAAAAAATTGTAAATGTTAAATTATAGATTTAGCTAAAACATACTCGTCCAAAAGATTGATTGGTGACTTGGTACTCTATACCAAAAAAATTGTATTACGGATAGTTTGGTGCATGAATGAGAAAAAAACATAAAGCTACAAAAGGTCTTTTAAGTACAAAATCAATTGCTTAGAAAAGTATAAGCTAGTGGTGCTCAAAATTTGCTAGCTTCAAAGATTGTTCACTCACTTTGTGCTTTTTGTCAAAAAAATTATGTTCTTGATTTTAAACAATAAAACTTAGAAAGAAAGATTATTCTATTCTAAATAATTATAAAATTTGATAAACATTAAAAATATCACATATCTTTAAATTTGAATAATACCAATTATTTAATTATTTTTCAAATTTAAATATATAACATGTAATTTTTAATTTTTTAATTTATCAATTATTATAGAAGTTTAGAAAGTTGAATACGTACAAATTTACATATTTATGGTAAATTTTTTTAAAGATTTAAGTCTTTCACATTTAAAAAATTCATAATTATTAGTTGATCTTAATTGTCAATAAAGTAAAAAATGGAGCGATATTATAAAAACAAAACTAATTCTCTTTTCTATTCAAGACATGGTATTTTTTAAGACTAGTGTACATATGAAATGATCATTTGTACTACTATTAGTTAATCAAGAATAAAATCTTGAACATAGAAGTGAATTCATTTTTAAATTGAAAATTCTCAAATATATCATAATAAATATATTATAATTATTTACAAAATTCTAGTGATAATCTTTATGTCAAAATTAATTTAGCCATTTTTAGCCATTTGATGATATATGTTTATATTTTGTCAAATATATTATAGCTATGTGAAGAGTCATTTAAACTGTTAAACATGACTTGGCTTTGGAGTATGAGGCCAAATGACTAAAATAATGAAATGAAATAATGACATGACCATGGAATCATAATGCCATACTATAGCTATGAAATGAAGCTATATGAGTGCAACCATGACCATTGTTTCATATAATTTGTGTATCCCTTCACCACATCACCCACAACTACAATATTTTAATAAAGGTATAAGTATTTGATAAAAATATAATTTTGACTTTTCAAAGATGAAGAATTATTTCAAGCTCAAATTTATTTATTTATATTTATAAAAAAATTGAATTGTATTGTATTATTGCCAACAATAAGAGTGAAGATGTTTTATTTATTAGGATTTAGGAAACCACTAATTACTCACACATAAGATCATTGTGACCATGCCAAATGTCAAAAGCAAACTCCAAGTTCAATGTTGTTTATTGCAAGTTGAAGCTTAGTGTTGCAACAATTTAGAACTCTTTAGAAATTGCCTCAAATTTTTTCTAAAAAAATCACCCTACAAAGGATTGTCATCAAGGAGCAATTGGAATATTAATAAAATCATGATATATATAGAAAAAATATATAATCTATAAGAAAAATAATTTTCATTGAGTATTTCAAGTTTTTGTGATTTTTTTTTGCTAATAGAATTCGACTATTTTTGAGCTTCATATGGCATAACTTCTATTTAAGTGCATAAATTTAAATAAAAATTATATTAGTCAGAAGCTAATATGTTTATCTATCTTAAGAAAATAATTTGAAAAATCATGCCAAAAATTGAGATCATAGGAACCCAACTAAACCTTTGATTGTTACTAAAGGGGACAATTGGTATTTTAGGGATTATTGAATTATTCAAAATAGAACATATCAAAGGCTTCTGAACATACATCAATCCATCCAATGAAATAGACAAATTAGTGAATTTTTGTAAGTAAATTTACTAAGATGCTCACACTAAGATAGAAATTGAAAGAATTTTATCCCAAGGACTATTCTTTTCAGATTTCCAAAAATTTTGTCACCATGTTTTCTTGAGCTAGAAACGAGGTTTCAAAATTTTCAATCTTCATTAATGGACATTATTGATAGAACAGAGAACAATGGAGCCCTAATTTAAATATGAAAAAATTAATAAAATACCAAATTGTTGAATTTACAAATTTAAAAACTTTAATTTTTTAAGTTTATCAATGTAAAATTGTAAAAATTAAACAAATTAAAATTTATAAATAACTTGCAATTTTGGTGTATAAAAGATGAAGAAGTTAAGAAGTTCCCAAATTCATATAGAAATTGGCTATTGTAGTGGACTTTGAGGCATGGTTGCTATTGTGAGAGCCTAAAATTATGAGCATAGGAATCTATACACCTACGTTATAGGTATCTTTATTATAGAAATCTTCCATTTTTATAGTGTATCTATGTTATAAATATCTATATTATAGATGTTTATATTATAAGCACGTTCAATGGTTGTAGAGGTATTTATACATATGCTCAAGGCTCGTAAGCTTGCATTCCCATGTTCACATGCTAGAGTTGTTGGGCCTTTGAGGTTCAAGATAGCCTTTCAAGCCTCTTTATGCAACTCAACCTTGACCACTACTTTCTCTTCATCTTTAGGATAAAAATCTTTTGTTGTGTCTAGTAGTAGCTTGGTTGATGATGAACATTTAAAGGATGAATTATTTTTCTAATTTTAATTTTAATTTTCAAAATAATCAAAATAATCAACTTCCATTACATTCAACATCATAAGGTGTAATTGTAGAATTTTCATTTTCATTTCATTTCATTTTATTTTCATTTTATCCGAGTCATTTTTGAAATACTCTTGTATCTTATTGTTTATAGAATATAAGCAAAGTAAAGTTGTAATGAAATATACTACACAATTGTTAAAGAACTAAACAAAAGAATATACAAACAATTAATTAGATGGTGAAAATTCAAGATTATGTGTGATTGAAATATGTTTGTGTTCATCAAATTTGAACTTGTAGTCCTTAAGAAGTTAATCCCAAAATTCCTTAAAACCAAATTGTTGCTTTTGAGGTTTTAATCAACTACTTGGTTTGATTTTTGACTATGTTGTTTCTTGTCAATTAATTTTTTGAGAGCACATTTCACTACAAATTTGAGAATATGATTTATAGGCATAGACAAGTTCAGATACATTTTCTATGAATTATTGAATATATTTTTTCCAAAAATCAATTTAAAAAAATATTGAACAACCAAATAGGAATTATTCCTTGGAGTTCATTTTCTACTTGAGGACAATGCTATAAAAATTCATCTCTTAGGCTATAAAATTGTATTTTAGAGCTTTCTGTCCAAATTATTTTCTTCCTATTTAGTATTGTTTTATTAAGAAAATAAAATTATTCTAACTATAAGAAAATGCCATTTTCGAGATTTTGGTTAATTCATTGACGTTCTTTATTGTTTTCACCTTGTAATGTGATCATGGTAATGCAAGATATATATTATTCTTGCATAGATTAGGTTCAACCTATTTAGGATGATAATGTCTAATTTCACCAATGCATATAATTCGAGATGTAATTCTAATTAACCATGAAAGGACAAGACTTATCACCAAGGTATTTTGCAAAAAATTATATTATTTATAAACTACCGTAATAGATGCATCCTTCATCTCTATAATAATCTAGAAAGTCATCCATCAACCATTTTTTGGTGGTTGCAACATTATAGGGTTAAATTAATATAGTTATCAAAAAACTTATGTTAGTAGCTAAAAGTGATCTTAGACTTGGAAGAAGAATAACATCACAAAAATGGACAAGGTATGGATACATGTTTCGTGAATCACAAGTAATTTTTTTTTTAAATTTATAGATTTTATAAATTCAATTTTTTCTTAAATTTTTTAGAAAACTATGGTAGAAGATTTTAGGTTGAACCTTTCAAGAATCCCACCTACCCCCCTACTATGCTCTCCAATATGTAACAATTTCTTCCATTTTGTTACAATTCATACAATACATCACACTTCTTCATTCATAAGATGATGATGTGATTCTCAAAAAAACGATCCCTTCTCATTGAAGTGAAAAAGATATTTCTTAAATTTTGTAGATGAATTCTTGATCATATTAGAGTTGATTGTATAGTTTGTCCCATGTTTGTAAATGAATGTCAAAGGCTTTTCTAGCCCTTCCAAGAGGTGAAATTTTGTCTTTCAACATTCTAAGAAAAAAACATGGATGTCCTATAACTTGCAAATTTTGTCAATATGTTGGAAAATTGGTTGAAAACATATGTAAAATTTTTTAACCAAAAAGACTTTCATATTCATTTAAAAAAAGATTATAAAGTGAAAGATCTTACTAAATGAAAGATAGAACTAATATGCTAATATCTTTTGGAAGAATTTGACAATTTTAATTTACAATAGCCCATATGTTTTAGTATTTAATTAATATCCTTCATTTTTATTTTTATTTGAAAATTTTCAAAATTGAGAGCAAAAGACAACTTTATATCTTTTATCTACCTTCATTGTCCATAATACAAAACTCTTCATAACTTTTATCTCATTATTTGGAATCAAATAGTTCAAATGTTTTTGAGTCTAAGTACAAATTTCTAAAATTTCTAAAAAAGTAACTAATATTTTATGAAAATATACTTTTTCTGCACAATTTAACATTGAAATTCTTAAAAAAAACTTGTAAATTTTGCAATATTGATTGGAATGATGTGAAACAAAGCTTCACATGTAGATTATGATGAGTAGCATATATGCATCGTAAATAGTTCATGCAAAAATTCCAAATTATAAAATTAATAGATTATGTCCTAGTTCTCAAAAAGCACAAAGTGGGCTCTTTGGTCCTTTAATGAAATTAAAAGTAAAATAAAGCAAATTGTAAAGTATCTACAAACATTTCTTATAAGTAAAAATACAAGTAAAAGTATAAGCTCAATGTCATGGTGGATGAAGTGTCTATAGTCCAACAATTACAATCCAATACCAATTTTATAGTTTTTGTCCAATTTTTTATATTTCGGAAGAGATTAAAACTTATAAATTCAATATCTTTTGCTACATTGGTCATAAGACTATAAACTCTCTTTTGTAAATGCATTTGCCAAGGGCTTTCCATCAGTACTAAGCAACCCCTAAGCGCCCCAAGCATTGCCAAGATTCCAACACATGTTACAAACAAACATTTTAAGAGCATATGTTTTAAAAAAAAAATTACACAAGTAAAGGTTTCCTTTATTGCAAGAAATAAAAATTACAAGAGCCCTTACATCTTGGAAAAAAAAGAACCAAGACAATAGTATATGAAATATATGGATAGTATATAGATTTTGACTTCAACTATACTATGAGTACAAGCCGCCTCCACTAGAAACAATTGAGACAAAATATTAAACTTACAAGTAGATAACATAATTAATTATAAACAACCAAATTACAACCATTAGAGGGAATTCTGGGGTCCTAGAGGGCTGTTTCAAGCTCCTCCCGATGTCTAATTCCCAATAGTCCCTGCGAACACAAGCGCTGCCATGTCACCTTTTAAATAAATAAATTTAAAAAATATTACTTATCAAAATGCAAAAACAAATTGAAAAAACAAATTATTTTTAATTTATTTTTTCCAAAAAGTGACGTGGCAGTCTCTACACCACGTCACTGCGCTACGGGAGAGCAATTGTAGCGCAATTCCCGCGTTGGAAACAGGCTAGGAACTTGCAACCCTCCTGCAGCCTAAAATCTCCTCTAATGAATAATTAAATCAGCCTAGCAACAACATGAAATGCAGTTTGTTGAATGTCTATGAACATATTATTGTTTATTAGGCAAAATACTCCTCCTCTTGAATTAGCATTAGTGTTTGAAGACAAACTTAAAGCTAAAAAGTTCTTTCCATTTTTGGCTCAGAAGACATAATAGTTACGACATGTCATTGTCCACCATATAGTGAGTGCTTTGGAGGGCTCATAAAACACTCCACATTTGGTGAGCAAGGGCCTTTCAATGATAATCCCAGGAAGGTAGGTTAGCCTATTAGTTGAACCAATTTTTAGAGGTTGATTGTCACTTTCACATTACCAAGCCTCTATAGATTCCAAACTAAGAGCTGGTCTCCATTGGGGAGCCGGACGTCCAAACGTTGGACGGATTAGGCTCTCCAAGTAAGAAGGCAACCAAGTTTTAGGTGCTTGCCATTGTGCCTAGAGGGCCGGCCCTAAAGCACCCAAAAGATACATTATCCCATTGCTATTTACTAAATCACTATTTAATGTTCGCTTCTTTATCCAAAATAGAGTATTGAGGGGAGGGTTTGTCCCCTCTAGTTCTGTGCTTCCTTAATGCGCAGATTTGAGCCTGGAACTTCGACAGAACTTCTAGAAGGCGACTTCTTCCCAATGGAGCCCCCCTTCCAAAATCGAATGTTTGGCTCCCAATGAAGACCGGTTCTAAGGGCCTCCTTACATGTATCAATCATTGGGGAACTTTCATAGTGGGTGCTATATGGAAAAATAGCCATTGCACCTTGATGTGGACCCAGTGGGTAGAGAGGGATACAATAGGAAATTTACACGCATTATATTCTCTCAAGATTAACTAGTCTCCACCAATGAAGTTGTCCACGGATATCGGTGAAACTTCAACTATTCCTTTCCCACTTGCCTACCCCGGCAAGACAATCAGTGGAGTTGCTTTTGTCTTCTTGCTTGAATTAGTAGTAAACTTGTCCACTGGGCTTTCATGTAAGCTGACTCTAAGGATGCTCTAACGACATGGCTAATTCCAACCCCTATAGATTCTTGCCTAAAATGTATTCCTACTATTCATAAGACTACATCGATTTTAGAAGTACCTATTTTCAACACTTTGAGCATTTTGTAGTTTATTCATTTGGTGTCCAAAAAATGAATTTTAAGAGAATTTAGAATCTCCTATTGACTACCAATAAGATTCTACAAAACCTTTAATTTTTCAATATAATAATGGGACCTATGCTAAATTGCTTATTCATTTGGTTTTAGATGTGGCTATTTGAAGGCACTCAAAATTGTAAAGCAAACTTCTATGTTAAAAAATTGACCAAACTAAGATACAAAAGAAATTTTGGAATTCTACATAGAAGTGTGCAATGTTTGCAAGAGGAAAATTGAAATTGTTGGTAGGGAGAGGCTTATGCGGAAAAGTGAGCAAATAATTTTTGGAAAACTATTTTTATTATTGAATTTGAACTTTGACAACAAGGCAAAGTGTCTACTCCTAAAATGTAGTTTTTTCCTACTTACAAAGAAGTGAAAGCACCATGAACTTTGGCAAAGGCAAATCCAACCTTGAAAAATTTAACAATTTATTTTTGATTCTAATATAATATGAAAGTCTATTGTTATAAACATCCCAAATGAAGAGTTTATTAAGGATATATACTCTTACGATGATTCATGCCTCACAATGAGTTCAAAATTGGCACTTACTGTCATTAACCGACATTTGGATATATATACTCTTCCAGTTATTTATGCCTCACAATGTTGGGTAGAAAGGGTTTGCTTTGGGAAAACTCTAAGTTTCGAGCTTCGACAAGATTTGAATCATGACATGAAGAAATCTATAACCATGCAAAAGTATGATTATAACAAGTGTACTTCTTGTGTATGTGTACAACATTTTTAATAAAGTATGTACAAATGGATGTGTATCAATATCTATGCAATATATACAGAGCAAGGTATGTGCATTCATATATAATATGTATAAATCAAATTACATTCATATTTGTATATGTCATGTATAGAAGTTATATAAATTATGTATAATTTCATTTTATATATTCATATAAATATCATATAAGCTGTGTACAAATTGTGCAAAATCCTTTAAAAGTGTAGTTAGTACTAAAATGAAAGTCATAGCCTCTTCAAAACTCTAATTCAAGAATGTGATAGCTTTTTGGAAAGCTATAACAAATTTCTATAAGCTCTTTAAATTTCAAAGACAAATCTCTTATTGAATATTTTTTTATTGTAGTTTGAAGATTACCCTCTCAAATTCATCATCAATTCTACCCATCTTTAATTCCAAGTCCAGATCTTCCACTTTCTAACTCCAAACAAAGAATTTTATTGTATTGCTTTATTGAAATCTGATAATTTAGTACACACTTACACTAAATTTCAAAACTACATATCTTAAGAGGAAAATTTTATAAGCAAAAAAACAGTTGTATTCTTGAATTTAGTGGTAGCTGACCCTCCTTTAATTTAGCAAAGCATCATTTTTACATACAAACTCTGAACTAAGAGTTTTATGATTTTTTCAAAAGCTTAAAATTCAATACATTACCATGCTAAATCATAAAATTGGATACTTCCTAACAAAAATTTACAAAAATTTACAGACGTTCAAAATTTTTATCTTTGAGCAAGTGAATTTTAGCCCATATCACTCTACATGGACTAAATTTCATTCATTGGCCATTCATTTTTCCTCCATAATTCTATCCAAATCTCCTAAGTAGAGTTACAATCCTTCAAAATCCAAATGAAATATAAGACAAGTTTACATTTTGTTTCAACAATATAACCAAAACTAAATAAAACATGAAACTATCTCAAGAGAAGAAAAATAACAAAATGGGATCCTATTGTCAACAAACAGAGGCGATAAAAGCTTGTGAAAGAAAAACTAGTCTCCAAGTCACAAACTTGGTTGGTTGATTAAGTTTTTGCCGCCCCATTCAATCCAAGTTTAAGCTCCATTCGACTCATTGAGTAGTATGAGCAATGCATGGCTTGGCACTACTAGCCAAATAATGTAGGAAAGTTGTACATTTAATTTGCTATTTACTCCTCTGAGCTATGACAAGATGTAGGACATGTGAGATAGGTTAACAAACTCTATCATTAAATTAAACTGTGGTTCTCAATACAACACCTCTCTTTTATCTCAATTCTTTTTCTTCAAGTGAGCTCAATTAAAACTAATAAAAATAGACAATAAAAGCATTTTTACATAATGGAACGATTTGCATTACAATGTGAGCCTCCAAATTGTCACTCAAAACCTAGAGTTTCTTTTTGTTTGATTTTACATCTTTAATTATTGTTAAGTTCTATAGGTCAAAACCCCTAAAAAGAGTGTCACACCATAATTGATAAAGTACTTACTAATGTAGTATTTTGTCCATAAAAGCCCAAAATATCTCAAATATTCCAATTTTGCACTTGTACATAGGTCAATTGCCCTAACTTAACAAAAGATCCAAATTGGCAGAATACCTTGTAAATACCTTTCTAAATTATGACCAATGCTTGAACCTAAAATTGTATGTGAGGAATCCTAGATAAAATAGAGTTTTATAGATATAAATTTCAGTTAGGCTTAGACAAACTTGTGAGGGATAAACCTTGAGTTATCAAAACCTAGGTAGAAATCAAATTGTTAGCCCTATATGTGGAAAAATTCAAGCATCACAAAGACCAAGGACCAAAGACCAAGGGAGGTGTTTCAAGAGTAAAAACGTACTAAGAGTCCATCAATGTTGTTGATTTGCTAATATTCCACATTAATTAAAAGATTTATGAACAGTCTAATTCTATAGAAGGTAACATATTGTAAACTTTCTTGGAAATAGTATAGAATAATAATAATAATAATAATAATACAAGACAAAAATAGGTGTATAGGACCTTCTAGAGATCAATCGTGGATTTTTGGATTTTTTTTAATAACAAAAGTCTAGATTTTAGAAGGTTAATTACTTAAATCATCTTTGGTAAATTTTTAGAAAATATCCAAATTGCAGTAAAATTCCAATAAAATAGAAGCCAAAGTTTTTTACTTTGACAACCCTTATGGACATCCTATGCAATCAAAATCATTGAAAAGCTCAAATTTCATCATCTAGGATTTTTATTTTAGAGATTCTCAATTTTTACAAGTCAGAATGATCAAGAAGTAGACGTAGAGGGTTGTCGAGCCCCCCCAAAATAACAAACCCATTAGAATTGTCCATTTTTCTTGTAGTATAGTAGCAAAGGTTCATTCGCTAGGAATTTTGTAATTTAGAATAGGAAAGATTATGAATAAAATGATATAAACTAATCATTGGGTTTGACACATTGGCCATCAAAAATTGTCAAAGAATATGAAATCAAATACATAAATCAAACACAACCACAAGAATAATGAAATTTATTACAAGTTCCCACAATCAATTTCTTAGCCACAAATACACAACAATCTAATCACTAAATTTAATTAATACACCATTAAAAAAAATATTAAACAAATTAACATACAATAATTTTTTTAAATGGATTATTGTACACATAGATGACAATTTTTACTTCAAAAAAAAGAAAAAAAGAAAAAAAGAAATGGATTAGGAGACTGACAATTTGTCTTGCCTATATCTAGACAACAAAACAACTATTTGCCTTGAAAGGACTCTAGAATTTTCCACCTTCTAATCTAGTCTTTATAGAACTTTCTACATCTAAGACATGTAGAATGACAATTAGCCAGTTATCTTCTTTAAATGTGAAAATAGTTTGATAATTGGTCTCATTTTACATAACAAATGAAAAGTAGTCAAAAACAAAACAAAAAACTACTTGCCTACAAGATTACATAGGCTAATTAAGTCCTCTTGAACCCAATGGCACAATTTGATTTTCATTTGGAGCTTTTCTCCAAAAGCTATAAATTAGTCCAACAATTATTTTAATTTTGTTTATCCTATTTTGGTAAATTAGAGTTACAATTCTAAAAATCTTTAGGTTAAATAAGAAGAGAAGGCCTTTGGAAAATGTATAAAAGGCCACTCCTCTCCCAAAATCACCCACCTTTTTCATTTATGAATTTTTTTTTTTTTTTGGGTCAAGTTGATTAGTTTATTGTCCCTTGTCCATGTGGTGTTTCTAGAGCAATTCTGCTCATTTCTTAGAGTTTTGGTGCACTCTTTGAAGTATATGGGTTCTCTTCAAGTTTCACTATTCTTCTTGTTAAATATTTCTTTGGTAGTCTTGGTATTATTATGTCATTTCAAAATACTAATATTTGAGAATTCCAGACAAATTTTTGCAATGTTGTTATTTTGGATTCTTTAGAGTGTCATTGTTGTAGTGGTCTTCCTGTTTGCATGAGCTCCTTAGTGTGGTGTGAGTTTCCAATTCATCACTTGAGACTCATAGTTTTTTGTTTTTGTTTTAACAATTTAAATTAAGTTTTATATGAAAAAATCCCAAAAAAGAGTGTAAAACTAAAATACATATATTATATACTCATATTGTATTTGGTCCAAAATAGAGTAGAGTAGCTAAAATAATCCAAAATTACACATATGTAAAGGTTAAAACCCCAAAAGTAGTAGAAATTTAGAATACTTACTGAATACCATTTGAATTGCCTAATTCTGTTGTGCATGTGATAAATTGTAGTTAAAATGGTCCAAGGGAAATCTACTGAGATCTCTAAATCAATTCCGAAAGGTAGATTTCAATTTCTTAGTTGATTTCAAGAATTAGTAGAATTCCAACTATTAGCCTATACAATCTTAAACTTAAGACCTCGGGGGGGTCATTTAGAGTGTCCATTAGAATCCACATGTGAACAAAACTTTGGACCCCCTATATACTTTTTGAATTTTAAATAAAACAAAATTAAAAAAATATGAATAGATTTCCTACTTTGAAAGTTTATATTTTGAATTTTTGATATTTTTATTTGTTAATAATAATTAGTTACAAATTTTTGAAGTAAAAAGATACATTGTAGAACTAAAAAATAACTTTCACACCCCTATATTATATAAGAAAAAATTGTCTAAAAAATGAACAAAAAATTCCTAAAAATAATTCATTATTGAAAGTTCATTTTGAGTTGAATATTGACTCAATGGTCATCTAAATGTGTCTTCTATAATTATTTGAGTTGAAAAACATGCCATTTTAGTTCATTTTCAACCTCTTCTAGAAATCATTTCATATTTTATTTGAGTTGGAAATTTTGGCAATAGAAAGCTATAGTCATTATTAAACAATGTTCAAAATTTTAGGTTGAAATTATAGTTTATTAGAAACCACTTGTTTGCACGTGGTTTGTTATAGTAGAACTAAGTGCACCCCCCGAGCTTAAGACAGACTAAAAGAAGGCATCTAAATCGGGAATACAGTGTTTTAGGGTTGAAATTATGCCAAGAATCCGATAGCAAAATCAATTTGGTAAGATTTTCCTTTGGATAAAGATTTTTTTTTAGTCATTGGTAATTAAAGGAGATAGTGGAATTTAATCTCTTTCTTCAAAGGAGCAAAATTAAAATATGAGCTTGCACATTTTTTATGGAATTTCATAAGAGGTTCCTCAAAAAAATACGAAATCATTTGATTTTCAAAAGATCCTCTTTTCAATGGCCAACTGCTCAAATCTATGATGGAAATTCTTAGAAATTACCTAGGTTGTGTCAAAATCTCACTAAAATTGGTATAGCTTTTTTTATGCCAATAATATGCTCCAATGAGTTTCAAGGCATTTTTACATCTAGAAGTACCCAAACTGACAAAATTCTTCAATTCCACCAAATTTGAAGATTATTTGTGGAATTCAATAGCATTTTGGGAGCATATGAAATCAAAATGAGTTTGAAGTGGGATCTTTTCTTATTTCCTTGTACCTTCCAAAGAGCTTAAGTTAGTTATTTCTTTAGAAAAGGTAAACTTCAAAAGTTGTATTTTTACTTATTCTTGATTTAAGCTAGTGCTAGCTTTAATTTGATGATTGTTTCATGATGGAAAATAGGGAGACAGACTAGTCAAACTAAAAATGGCCTTTTGAAGCCAATGGAGCAATCCATTTGTGATATGAAGTCTTTTTTCAAAAGTTAAAAGTTTGAACCATCAAAGAAGTAGAAAATCCTAAAAATTAGATGAAAATCTTATAGTGATAAGATTACCATTAGGTAAGAGAGAGGAAGGGGTGAACTTGTCAAATGTATATAATGGCGCTTTTTTCCCTCTCAAACCACCCTTTCATTGACCTTTGTTCTCGTTGGGTCCATTTCAGTGGATTTTTTGGCTTTTGAGCCAAACTTGCCAACCGGTTGTTTTTGGAGCCATTGTTGCTTCATTGTCCTTGTTTTTGAAGCAAGCTTTGAAGGACATTGAGATCCCTTCAAATCTTTCAGTCTTTTGTGCTTTTATGTATTGCTTTTGTACAAACACTTTGTATCATATTTTTGTACTAATTTTGTTCGAACCCTCGAGATAAGCCCTCTAGTAATTTGTTTATGTTTTTGTGCATGTTTCTTTAGTGAAAAATCCTCATTGAGAATTCTCCTAAGAAACTGTGAATTGTGAAGTTCATAGTATTATCAAAGTGTTGTTTTTTATGTTTGTTAAGTCGTATTAACACCTACTAATTTAGCTTTTGGTTCAAATTGTTTAGTATTTTCCTTACTACCTAAGTCACAACAAAGCTTTGGCTTGCCACTTCCCTAGTTTTTTTGTCTATCTTGATTCAACTCTTAAACAATAAAGCTTTGACTTGTCAAACTCCCTAGTCATTTGTTTATCTTGCTAAAAGCTTTTAAACAGCAAAGTTTTAATTGTCTACATTAGAAATCTATCATAGGTAGTGTCTTGTTTTCAATTCCAACCTTGTAGTTTACTTCTAAATTTCTGGGTTTCCAATTCATTCGCCAATTCCAATCCCCCCAATTTTCCATTTCAACCCTTGAGTTTCAATTCCCTCAATTTCTATTCCAACCCTATCCTGAAACTAGAATCCTTAGATTCCGTTCCAAACCCCTAATCTAGAAACCCTCAACTCTAAAACGAAATACGTTCTCCAATACCTATGCTGGTAGCAAACAAAGCTAGGTTGGACAAGGGCGGGAATCAAAAAGTCCATCACTAGATTTGTGAACCACTATAATGGTTCACATTTTAGAACATGGAAAATTTTAACAAAGTGAGTTAAATACATGTTAGGAAGTATAAGAACGGCAAATTAAACCTAAACTACAAATTAGGGAGTTTTTCAATAGAATACAATAGGAACTTTGGGAAATTAATACTAAAGTTTCAAAATGCAATTAGGTAAAAATAAAGGAAAAAATCTAGGAAAAAAATGGGGATTTAAAATTAAAAAGAAGTTAAGCAAGATTTGGTAGAGTAACCAAATTAGATTAACGAAAAAATGATGATAAAATTAAAATCCAAAATACTACTAAGTAAAATAATGAAAGTAGAATTAAATAGGAAATTCAAAAGATAAAAAACACAAATGAAAATGAAAATAAAACAATAGGAATTGAAATAAGAAATAGGAGTAGGAATTGAAATAAGAATTAACTTGTAAAGCAAAAAAATAAGAAGTACAAAAAATATATAAGTAAATTAAAAACAAAGAATAGAAATAGAAAATGGAACTAGAAGTACAATGAAAACCACCCAAAAAATAATAAATAGAAGCAAACACAAAAGAAGTTAGTATACTAAAACTACTAGTAGAACATCAGAGTAGTGAGACAAACACTAAAAAGGGGTTTTATAGTAATTTAGGGGGTCTAGCACTAAATTAGTGCAGTTTACAGCAAATTAGCGCAATTAGCACTAATTTAGAATTTTTTACACTAAAATAGCAATTTTATAGTAAATGAAGGTAGGATAAAAGTAGTGAGTAAAAACTAACCCATTAGTGGGTTGGATATAGTCAATTCTAGGGTTTGTCTCTCTCTCAACTCTCGGAACTTTGGTATATGTGTTTTTTTTGTAAGAAATTTTGGTGAATTATGAGTGTTTCAAGTATGAATGGTTAGAGATTTAGGTAGGAAACAATGGTAGGACAATATATTGTGTAAAGTTCACTATTTTATGGAAGAAAATGGGTGGAAAATGGAGGGTTTTGAGGTCAAATGAAAAAGTGCTTGAGAATGAGGGGAGAATTTGAATTGAGATTTTAACTGCCTATGTTGACAAGTGATAGCAGGAGCATGGCAACTCAAATGAAGCTAAAAATTGGTGAGAAGATGCGCCTTCAAGATGGCTTTCCAAAAAGCCTAAGCTCAATCCATTTGAAGCATAGATAAGGTGTTCATGGCTAATTTAGTACAAGGAGATAAGTTGTTGCCACTAAAGAAGACTACCAACTTCAGCAAGCAATTGCAGCAATTTGGTGCAACCAAATGACTTGATTTTTGGAGAGAATGAAGGGGAAAAAGTCAATTTTCCATAGAAACATGGCTTATTTAATTCAAAGTTAAGATAAAGACAGAACAATCAAATTAGTGCAAAAAATATTGTTGCCACACTATGGTGGTTGTTTCTTTTTTGTGTTTTTTTTAATCTTTTACCTACTATGCTAAATAAAAAACTGTAATGATTGATTACAATAACTTCTTGCCTTGTTTTGATTGAATGAACCAATGAGCAAGCATGAATCTCTCTTCATTGTTTATGAGTTGGAAGTGTAAAGGATGTATGCGTATTGGGTTTTAGTTTAGAGCAAACACGGAAGCACTGCCTAAATTGGGTTAATTAGGGTTAGGAGGTATGAATGATGAAAAAGAATAAAATCTAAAATTGCCTAAAAAGAATAGTGGAATGCTTTAGTATTTAATTATAGAACCTTAAAAAGAATACAATTGAGAATATGCATGGAAAGTTAGTTGGTTTGGTGAGTCTTGGTGTGCTGGAATTATGGGTGAGGTAGTAATCTCACCTATTTAGGAGTTTTAAATGCAAATTTACTGAGATTTTGGAAAGGTAATTGCCTAGGGGGTTAAACACTTAATTAGGTACTTTTAGGTGTACTACCTTTGTTTTGTTTAGGGCCTTTTGGACCAATTTTGAGTATTGTCATTGGTAGTCCAGGGTGATTGCAAGAAAGACTGGTCCTATTTGGCGTCACAATTGAAGTTATTGAGTTGCCATCAATCATAACTTTTGGAAAATGAAGCTAATGGACTTGAAATTTTTATTGAATATGGCTAACTAAGAAATCATGAGATTCATCATTTTTCATAAATTTCGAAAAATAATTTTATAACTAAATGTCAATTTAGCTAATTTGTCACACTTTGTGGTTTAGGGATTTTTAGTATTGGGGAGCATTCAAAAATTATGATGTTCACTTGAATTTTTCGTAGGCTATTCCCACAAAAGATGAGCATGTGCCCACCAAGGGGCATTCAAAAAAACACAATTCTTTGTCCTCAACATGCATGCAAATAGGGGTCCCTTGCGCATAGCACTCCAAACATTCATGATGGTTTCAACTTTTAGTTTTTGGTGAAATGTAATCACTGTCAAGTCTTTACAAATGGTCAATTTTTAGTTTTTTTGTATTCATGATTTTCTAATTATTATTAATTTATACTTAATTTTATCTACTTTCTGTGACAAACTGTCATTTTTTTCAAATAGTATTGTTTCGGTATTATTAAATACTCAAAAGTACTATTGGCCGTTGATTTTTCAAATCAACGGCTGAGATTGCTCCATTTTGTAATATTGTAGTACTCATAGTACTGTAGTACTCATAGTACTGTAGTACTCATAGTACTGTAGTACTCATAGTACTGTAGTACTCATAGTACTGTAGTACTCATAGTACTGTAGTACTCATAGTACTGTAGTACTCATAGTACTGTAGTACTCATAGTACTGTAGTACTCATAGTACTGTAGTACTGAGCGCAAAAAATCACAATTTTGGCAGAACACTACCAAAATCGTTCGGTCTTTCTTGCAATCGAGATTGCTTGAAAGGCAATCTCGATTTAGAGTCCCATACACTCCCTACTTGCCAAACTCTAAAAGTGTTGACTTTTAATTTTTGCCATAAATGACAAAAACCACTCACATAGTGACTCAATGAAAGGTCAAGCGTTGAATGGAATCTAATTAGATAGAGAAGAAGGTTAAGAGATGGAGGTTCAATTGGAGAGGGTCAAGCTAAATTGAATGGAGATTAGAGGCTGTTAGAGATAAATTAGTGAAGGAATGGGTTCAATGATTGAGTTGTTGGCTGGTCAATTCGGTTTGATATGGATGAAGTGGGTAATTTGTCGAGATGGAGAAGGAAAAGGCCAAAATGATGAATAATTATTAATTAGGAAGGGGTTGTCAACAAATGAAGGTAGAGAGTGAAAGATAAAGGGGTGTCAAACAAAGTTGGAAGATAGGGAAAGCAAGGGTTTGTATGGTGACAGATGGGAAAAAAAGAAAGTTAGAGAGAAAAGACAGGAAGAAGTTGTATTGAGCTATGGAAGGGGATTGACTTGACAGTGCACGGTTAGGAGTCAGGCTGAGTTGGGAAGCAAGATTGAGGACAAGGTGAGGAGGCAAAGGGATAAGGAAAATATATAGTGGAACAACAAGAATTTACTCTAGGAGTATGTTGACTCTTATTTCAAATATAAGTTACTAGTTCTAAGTCCAATTTCAAAATGAAAAACAAAACAGGTAAATTGAGTAGAAAAAAGAAAGAAATAATAGAGAATTCAAAGAAGATAAGTGTGATATGAAGTGGAGGTTAAGAGGTAAAGCATTGAAGATAAAAGCAAGAAAAAAATGTTTAAGAAGTTTGAATAGAATATTGAGTCCTATAATTAAGTTTGACTTTAGAATAGAAATGATAGGATAAACAAATGAGATGCTTCAATTGAAAGTTAGAAAATGGCATCATCAAATTTGTTTGATTCCTAGGTGAAATAGGAAACAATTAATTAGTATAGCAGTCAACCTTCACAAATTTAAATATTATGGAATAAAAAAATCGGTAGAAAAAAATTATTGGAGAAAAATGAAAAGAGACAAAAAAAACTTGAATGCATAGACAAGCTTCTCTAATTAATTATTCAAACATTTTGAACCATAGGGGCTTGCAATATATGTTTCAACTTCGAGCTACTTTGGAATGATTCATTTCTATTTATACGATTGCATAAAAGTTATTTGAAATTTTGTTGGCATCATGTGGTGTGCCAAGGGTTCCCACCTTTTCAACCTCACCAACATTGGCAATATGTGTCAATGAACTCAAAGCATCTCCAATGATTGTATTAATAGATGACACCTAGATGTACTTCAAAGATGTCAATCTCTTCAACTTCTTCATTTGACATAATATTGACAACATATGTTATTGAATTCAAAACATTTTCAATATTGCTTTCATTGCCAACTATTTCTTCTTTACCACCGTGTTTGACCCTAGAGATGCTTTAATGAATTCAATTTCTTCAACCTCTCTCAACCTTGACACGTTAACTTTAACATCCTTTAAACTTTGATTATTCCCAAGTGTTTCAATTGTTTTCCATCTCTTCAAAGGCCTCTTTCAACACTTTTCTCACGATTATTTTGCATTATAGATAATATTGCCTCCGAAGTTGAAACTTCCACATTAGTCATAAAGCAATTGAACCTCAAAAATGTCATTACCAATCCTATTATCACCTTAGATGCTAGCGTTTGGTCTAAAGTAGGAACACCATAAATGGTTAAAATAAACATTTCAACATGTAGGATATAGGAAATTTCTTGAGAAATTGAGCTCAATATGTGCAAAAACAAAGATGAGGAAGAATGCAAAAAATTAAAAATTAAAAAAAAAAAAAAAAAAAAAATCTCCAAGAATGAATATTCTATGCGATATAAATGTGGATTTTTCATATGGACCCCATTCTTGTTTCATAGGTTCACCTAAAACAGCTACCTTTGGAACTTGTTACTAATTAAGTGTAAGCCAATCAAATTCAAGCAAATCAAATATTTTCAGGATTTTTTTAGAGCTAGCTATTGTTGGTCTGAAGACAAACTAGTCTGCCATTAGAGGGAGGGTAACCGTTATTGGTATCCGTACCTTAGTTTTATAAAATTTGGCATGAACACATGATTTGGCGTCAAGGCTATTTAATTTGTATATGACTTTGATGTATCATTCAAAAGTTACACTTCATTACAATTCAAAATTATTGTCATTCAAACGTCAGGCTTATTCATATTTATTTGGAAAGCTTTAATTCATTTTGTTTTTAATCCACAAGATGAACATCATGAGGGTTCTTTTTTGCAGGCAATCATTGAATCCCTTGACAATACTAAAATTTAAAGTTCTCTTATGCACTCAATTCTTAATATTTTTGAAAAATAATATATATAGAAACATAGATTTCTTATTGCAATACTACTACTTTTGAGAATGGAAGTTTTAAATTTTGTATTTGAATTAATATCAATTTAGAATTTCTTTTTATTATGCTCAACCTCCTTCTACTGAATGTTTTTCTGAGATTGCATATAAAAAAAAAAATTGTTGAATTTTTTTAATATATTCTAAATATATTTTTTGTGAGATTTTTTCACCATTGTCTTTTTTTGCAAAAAATGTACTTAGCAAATTTGTGCTTCTTGAATGTATAAGTTGTTTAATAATTCTTTTGAAAGAGGGAACTCATTGATTTGGATAGAGTTGAAAACATTTGTTTTCTTAAAATTCAACCTTCATCGTTTTGCAATTGCTAACACTGTTTACTTTGAACATTTTGTAGTATAATAATGTTTTAACAAGCTAACTAAAATATTTCATAATTGAATCCAATAATAATAATAAAAAATTAATATTCTATTGAACACAATTTAAAGTAGTGTTTTAGAAAAGGTTAATTTAGCACAATTTGTGGACAAAACCTATTAAAGGACTTGAAAGGTTGTGGCACACAAAGGCAAATTGATGTATTAATATTTTGATAGTGCATTCATATTCTTTAGTGTTGTTTGGGAAATCAAATTGTTTTATCTTCTATAGTGCCAATGAAAGATTATTTTTTAATATCAAAATTCTAATCCAAATCACCAACAACATGCCTATAGAGAAAAAATTATGTATATTATATAAAATATTATGTATATTATATGAATGTCTTTCTTTTCATCAAATGCATACGACAATTTCAAATTTTTACAAATTCTTCCAAATTCTTCCAAATTATAGAAGACATATGATTTTATCTTGGAATAATAAAATGAAATGATTTCCACTCATACATAGTAGAAAAATAATACATATAAATCAAATGATGTTGAATTAGACAACATGGTCACAAAGTACATCTTTTAAGGATTTAGAAGGATTTAGAAGATTTGTTACATGATTATTGGTTTCATTAGTATAACATTAACTTTGTAAAGTTATACGAGCAAGCAAAGTGCTTGGTCCCCGGGGAGGACACTCCCTATGTTTTAGCAAACTACGTGCGGCGGAAAAAGTAAAACAAGTAATACACCTTAAAATTTAATTTCTTTTTCAAAAAAAAAATTATGGATAGATTTTACTACTTTATAAGTTTATGTTTTGAATTATTGGTATTTTTTTGTGCTAATAGTAATTAGTTATAAATTTTTGAAGAAAAAAGATACACTGTAAAGCTGAAAATAACTTTCACACCTCTATATTATATAAGAAAAAAAATTTGAAAAATGAAAAAAAATTTATATAGAATAGCTTTCTATTGAAAGTTTATTTTGGTTGAATATTGATGCAATAGTCATCTTCATGTGAGCTCTATAAATATTTTAGTTGGAGAACATGCCATTTTAGTTCATTTTTCAACCCTTTCTAGACAATATATCTTATGTTATTTGGAATTGAAATTTTTGTCAATAGAAACCTTTAGTCATTGTTAAACAAAGCTCAAAATTTTAGAATGAAATTATAGTTTATTCAAGGTGAATTACATGAATTACTTTTTCCACCGCCGCACGTAGGTACCCCAAATGTAGTGAGAGTGTCCTCCCCTAGGCTTGGTCAATGTTTTCCTCCCCATTTTGTGTATGACTTTGTTAATCGCCACAATTTGTACGATGCCTTTAAAATTTGATGGTTTTCAAGGATATGCTATTCTTTGAAACATTAGTTTATTAACTATGTTCAAGTGAAAGTTATTGATTAACAACCATATATTAAGGTACACCCACAAAGATGAATATGCTAGTATTTACTAAAAAATTTATACAATACAAATAAATTAACATAATTATTTTCAATATTTTTATAATGGGTGAATGGTACTAGACTAAAATACAACTTGATTAGATGTCCCTTGAAAATTCTTTTAATGAAGCCCACATAAATTGAATCCTTATTGTGTCCTAAAATACAACTTGGTAGTCATATTCATTATATATTGCAATATAAGATTGTATTTAAAATACAATATTATAGTCAAATATGATGGAATTACGACACAAATCTTAAATTTAAGGGTTTAAATAAGTAGTAAAAATAGGATTTGGGAACCTTTAAAGGTAATAAAATTTTAATTTTGGACGATTTGGGGGGGTCTATTTGACATAGAAGATGCATGAATTAAAATATGTAGTTGTGACAAAAGTTTGTTATCATGCTCCAATGACACATGGCGCCCCCAATTTGGATCACAATTACACCTCCTACATGTCTAAGGAGCTAGAAAATAGTTGAGTACTCTATATATATGGTTTTGTATTTGACAATGATGAGGTTTAGATATTAAAATGACATCCATATATTAGATTCTAATTTTTGAATTATCAATCCAATGGTGTATATTATGCCATATTCGAGTACTAAATTTATATTCTAGAGTCAATTACAATATTGCACATATGGTTCTCCATAGTCCTTCAATAAGGGTTATGGATTAGCTTCTAAAGTCCTAAAGTTCCTACATAAGACTCTTGGGATTTTAGGTAGGCTTGTATAACCACAATTTTTGACATGATTTTCTTAACCTTTTTTTTGAAGATAGGAAATGTAATTTTTATTTCAATGAGTGCCCACGAGCAAAAATTATGACACCTTAAGCCTAAAAAACAATTTGAGGGGCAACACAAAAAAATCACAAAAAATTGAATTTTGAAAATAATAATTTTTTTTCTGTCAAAGATTATATTTTTGGCTACATGCGAAGCTTTGATTCATTCTATTTGGACTAGTGATGAGAAAATTATGGACAATCTTGTGGAATAATGAATGAATTTTTAGCCATTTGCATCAGACTCTTCATTGAATTAAAAAATGGAGTCATTTCAACTCAATTTCAAACCTTTGTATACACATTCCAATCTTTCGAACCCCAATTTTACAATTTTTACTTCAATTGGATGCAAGTAAACAAAATTGGGTCAGGGACTAGGGTCCATAAGGTAGGAGATTCATAAAGCACCCATTTAAGAGCTAAAACTTAATTTGGGGAAGTTAAACTACTTTAAATGTTTTTTAGTAAATTTTCCTTAAATTACAAATAGAATTGACATCTAATGCAAGTTTTTCATATTTTTTTAAGCCATTATCATAAATTTGAGACTTGCAGAGGGCTGTTAAATTTTGATTTTCAGCACCTTCGTTGTGCAAATGCAAAAAAATATCTAATATTTAAAATATTTAAAAAACGACAATCTCACATGTCATTGATGTGGCACTAGTAATGCCACATCAACTTCCAAATATAAAATATATAAAATATATATATATATTTTATAATTGCACCGTTGCCTTCCAAAACTCGTAGCCTCGATTAGGCCTAAATTTTTTCTTAATGTTTGTAGAACTAGTTATGAATTTTTGAAGTTGAAACACATGAATCATTGAATGCATCCATCTCTTGAAATATACACTCATTGTACATTACTAGTACAATGCAAAAACAACATGTATAAATAGTATACATTTGAGGAGGTGGATACTTTTAGAGCCCAAGTGCTTTGCAGACCTCCTACCTTACCCGGCCTCAAGACCTAACAACTTTTTGACAATGGAGGTTTTCAATAAATTGTTCCACTTTGATATTTCTTTTGCACGTGGACATGCTAGAATTTTTTTAATTTTAACCATACAAAAGTGAAGACTACTTTGTCTACTATGCATGGAATTGATTGTGGAAAATATTGATTATTGGATTTAATTTTAGATTATAACAATTTTAGATGATCAACCTTATAGGCAAAAATCTCAGCATTGGAGGAGGAAAAATTATAAGAAGATGAATAATTCTTTTTTACCTCCAAAAAAACATTGTATTGGAATCTAAGGTTAGCGTAGTATTTTTTTAATTTAAAAAATTTAGAAGTAAAAAACTTTCTCAAATTTGTACACATTTCCAAACAGATGGAGTAGAAAGCTAAAATTGACAAAATTGGATTCTACAACATTTAAAAAAAATTCATATATGTATCAGTTTTTGAAATTTAACAATTGGTATTATTAGCATATTGTTTGGAACATCTTCAAAAAAATTGGAATCATTCAAATTATTTTGTATTCTTAATCCCTAAATGACTAGCATGCATTTTTTGGCAACATAGACATTTTGGGCAAGTATATGTGACTAGAGATTTCATATTTTAGGCTGAAATTTTAATAGAAGGTGGAAACAAAGAATATCTTTCACATGTACTAAATTTCATGACATTTAGAAATATGAGTAAAAAATTATGGCCTAATATGTTATTTGTTTTTGTAAATGGACAATCCAGGCAAAAAGAAAAAATTCCCTTTTTTCACAAACAAAAATTTGAAATTAGTTTTTTAGATTTATATATACATGGAAAACTTTGAATCATTCCATTTTGATTAATGAGTCAAAAGTTATGAGGAGTTTTAGTTTGAGGGCAATTATAGATTCTCTACTCTAAAATAAACTTTGAAGTCCTTTATTTTGCTCAATTTTCAATATTTTTTGAAAAAAATAAAATCATAGGAGGTAAAATTTGTATTACAACATTGCAAGATTGGCATTTTTCAATTCCATAACTAAATTCTTAACAATTTAGTATTTTTAATCATTCTCTACTTCTTTCTACTTACTATTTTTTTGTATATGTTGTAAAATCCCAAATGATCTGAAAATTTTCAAGCATGTAGCCAACTTGCCTTGAAAAATGAATCCAAAGAAGCACCATTATTTTGGACATTTTTTCATACAAATGTGAGCTTGTGAAGTGCATCTGCCCAATTTTTCACAAGGCCCAATAAAGGATTTCAATGAATTCGAAAGCTTGTATCTTGCAATCCACGTAGTGGAAATTTCTCATTTTTTTCCCACTTGTTCTCAAGTCAACATATCACAAGATCCTACAATTGCATGTGTCTAAAAATGTTTTTTTTCTTCAGAATTTGGTACTTGTACTAGAAGCGGTAGTTTTAGAGTGTTTTGGGTGAAAACATAGTCATGGCCCTTAAAGGATTAATCACACCAAATTGAACCATCTATTTTTTAAATTGCTAAAAACAAAAATTTGAAAAAAATTCTCCAAATCCAATCTGTTTGTACAGAGTTAAGACTAGAAATGTCCAAGAAAATGTTTTTTTTTTCCATCCCTACTATTCTTTTCATTGGGAAAACATTATATTTGCTCCCTTTTGCTATTTGACTAAATTTCCTAAATAAAACTTTAAATACTTCTCACATTGAAATTTTGGAAATTAGAAAATGCAGTAAGTATGTCAACTTGTTACTCTACAAGATTCTACTTTATAGAATATTGAGATTTGTTTCACCCTACTTAGAATTTGCCATTGAAAATTTGAAGAGGACACATTATGTCTTCTTAGTCCTTAAGGGGTTAACCTTGAAGCGCTCCAACATCCAATTTTTGGATTATGAACATATTGAAACTAAAGTTTCATTCTCAGTATTGCTTGGATGAAAGTCAATCCTAATTTTTGGAGATACTTCATCAAGTTGTTGTCCTTTCTAATGGTTGGATTTGGTGTTTCTAGACTTCATATTTTTCTAAAATTACTAATGTGGAAGTATGTCAAGTAGTTGACCAAGTCTAAATTGCATTGACTCTAGTTCAAAACTAGATTTGCAAAAATGAGGTCACAGATTGAAAGAATATAAAAATTTCAAAAAGACACCATATCAAGAGAACTTCTTTTCAAATCCATTCCAAAAATGATAATATTTTGTTTGTAATTGAATTTAGAAGGAATTTTAAAATTTCTCTTCCAAAATTTATCAAAAAAATATTGGTGGTAGCATTGGTGAATCTAACCATACATATGGAATCTAAAATTCAAAATCTACAACTTTGAATTCATAAATCAATTCCAAAATATTCTTCCAAATAGTACTTTATAATGATTTTTCCCAAATTATCAATTCTGGAGAAGACTCTAGATGTGTAGGGGTTAATGGGTCTACCTATCTTAGATGATCAGTTCCAATCATAATATTGTATAAACCACGCAACAGTCCTCCCGGATTCTGGGAAAATATCGTGCTTTGCTACATCCAGTACATGCGAGGGACTTACCCATTTATTCCAGGATTGGGATTTTTTTTTTCCCTGAGCAGCCATATAAGACAATTTTGTTCACTGTAGGGGATGCCGTTTTCAAGGATGCAAAACGGACCCCTGCCTCTCCTTGGTAAACTAAATCATGTTCATCTATGATGATGTCTGAGCCTTTTTGGCTTCATATCTTTGTCCCTGGTCAGTGTTTCTACAATTTACTTTTTCCCTCATTTATAAGAAATTATTCCTTGTAATAACTTTTCACACTCGTTGGCACAAAATTTTATCTCACTCTTGAATTGGGAGTCAGAAATGTCAGGACGTCAGTCAGTGACACACAATCCCAATCCACTGACAGACGGCTTTGGCAGTGGCAGTTGCAGTTTGGACCTTGGAGCATAATAAGCTTAATAATAAGTTACAAGGGGGACTGACCATGACCTGCATCTTCAGTTGGCAGGATTTTTAAACAGCCAGTCAGTCCTCAAGATTTCATGTACCTTACCCCCTCTCATGTCGCCAATTCACCGCTGGCTTGTCTTACCTTAAGCTTAGATACACTTGTCTTCCTTGTGATAAAACTTAGAGTTCATCCCGTTTCATTTGTTTAAAAAAAAAAAAAAAAAAAAAAACTTAGAGTTCATCGTAAAAGTTTGTCTTGTGTTTATAAACGGGTGTCAGAGGAAGGTTTAACTAAGAATGGTACGGAAAAAAAACAGCACCAAACTCCATCTGACTTCAGTGTTGGTGTCCCAGGGAGTTTTGTAGTGTGTTTTTTCCAAACTTCGGCTCAAGGTCCTGCATTGTACATACTTTAGGATTAACTCTAAACAATACATGGATTGGGTTCACTTGGCAATGTGAGACTTCAATTTCAAAATTAAGTGTAAAGTAGAGAGACTTTGATTTAGATGAGAAATGAAGTAGTCATGAATTTTCAATGTAAATAACAAGAATGGTGGCTGGTACTTGTATTTTCCTCCTTTGCAATGAAATTCCGTTTCATTTGTTTCAAAAAAATAAAAAATAAAAAATAAAAACAACAAGAATGTTTGTGATTCAATTACTAGTAATGAAACTTGATGTTACTGCACTAATTGATTTGAAAATGTTATAAGTTTTTATTTCTTAATGAACGTTTTTACCAAGAGCATAGATATCAATACCATTCAAAGAGGGAATCTCTTTGGGAATCTCTATAAACATAAATGGTGAACATATTCATTAAGAGGAAAAAAATTTAGCATTTTAAAATCAATTTGTATGGTTAGCAATAAAATTCATTATTAACGTAGTGGTAGTATCTAAGCGAAGAAAGAATAAATATCCCAAACCCTAAAGAATTGGTGTACATTGTAAATGAAAGTCTATTTACACAAGATCCCAAATTGACTCCAAAAAACCTATGAGTGATATTTGTGCTATAGACTTTTGTTCAAAGGGAGTCTCGTTTCTAATTTAAAATATATAAATTCCTACCATTTTGGTAGGAAAGGTGGGGGTAGTTATGTCATGAGGTGGATTGTAGTTTTTATAGGAAGGCAAGGTTAGAGATTAGTGTAGGTAAGGAAAAGGTGGTAGTATTTGGTTGTTTTCTATCTTGCATAGAGTAAAGTGTACATGGGAAATATGATGGCAATGTTGTTTTAATATTTATAGAATTTTGGATATGAAAAATTTGAGAATGTTTAGGCCTTGATGTAGTATAGTGTATAGGACGATGTTGTGAGGGTTGTGCCTAGGTCTCATACAATGATTGTTTTGTGTGAGAGTTTGTCTTTTCATTGGATTTTTGGATATTTATTAACCCCTAAAATACTATGGTGTTTTGAGACCCAAAACCACTTCAAAACTACTTGCAACTAAAGCAAGGCTTAAATTGAACCATAGCATCTTTTAGTTAAAGCTGTTAAAAAGCATCCTTTGGAAATTTAAGAGCAATAATCTCTTGCAATTGCAAGTTTGATAAGCCTAAACTTCAAAAAGTATTTTTTTCTAGCCCTTTCAAAGGTGACATTTTGTCAATCTTTCAACAATTTTAGCAAAAAAAGATATATCCATAACTTGTGCAATTTAGCCAATATGTTGGAAAATGGATTGAGAATATTTCTAAAAAAATTTAACCACATATTTTTTTACAATCATCTTTAAGAAAATTAAAAGATAAAAGGTGGTATTAGATGAAAGAAAAAATTAAACTACTGATAACTCTTATAAAAAATTAAGAATTATTAATCCCAATGGTGATCATGTTCTAGCAAGCAACATGTATCCTATTTTTTGTTTTTATTTTTGAAATTTCAAAATTGAGTTCTAAAATCAACTTTATATGTTTTTTGTACCTTCAAAATAAAAATCCTTGTATCTATCAACTCCTTATTCAGAATTAAATAGTTCAAATGTTTTTTAATAAGTAATTAGTAATTTTTTAGAATATATTATTGGTTTTCTAGTTTGATATTGAAATTAAAAAGACCTTAAAAAATTTGCAATATTTATTGGAATGATGTGAAACAAAGTTTCACATGTAGATTAGAATGATTAGTTTCCATCCTAAGAAACTCATGAAAATGTTCCATATTATGAAGTCAATAGAGTCCGCATCAATTCTAAAAAAATCCAAAGTGGGTTCTTTAATCCTATAGAAGTTAATCAAAAAATTATATTTTTGGTATTTGTGTTCAATGGATTTGGCTAATAATATGATATTACAAAATGAGAATTCAATGAACTCATTGGTATTTTGCTTTGATGGTGTTGTATAAAGTGGCTTTGCAAATCCAATTGTTAAGATTTTCACAAATGTAAGGGTGTAGTTAGTATTTGGTCTATTGGTTTGTTTTGAAAAGTGTCTATGTTCATGAGCAAAAGACACCATGATGCATTATATGAGAGATGTGTGCAAGTGCTTTGGAAAGGAGAATGGAAGTATTCATCCTAGTATCCTTGAATGTTGACCGAATAGGTAAAGCCAAAAGCTACAATTAATACATCTAAATTATTTCTAATATGGATGTCAACTCGATGCCTCACATTTAATGTGGGATGTACTTGCATATTATAAATTGATACAATATTATTATTTTTAATTGGTTCTTAGCCTTTGGAGTTAATACACACCTTCAAAATTTGGGCTTGATGCCTTAATTCATTACAAAAGCAAGTGAGTTTGGATTTGTTTAATATCAAAGCAAACAATATCCATTATATCATTTATTATTATTAATTGTTTTTTTATTGATATATTTCCAATTCCAAGAGGATTCTTATGCAATAACATCATATTTAATACCTTTATAAGTTGTAAACTATGGCACATAGACCAAATCCATATGGTTAAATCTATCATCACATTAACCAATATTTATTATTTAAACATTAAACAAAAATTCCAACTCCTAAAGGGCAATCATCTATTGAATGGAGAATTAAAATTTATATAGGTTCCTACAAACTCAATTCTTACCAAATGTTTTTGAAATTTGGATACAAGATGGAAATGTGTACTGCTTTAGTAGGAATAACATTTTTTTTTTCCGATTAGGTGCTTGGATGAAAAGTTATGTTGTCTTGACTTTTTTTTCCACCCCATGCAATTTGGTCATCTTTTGCTAAAACCCTCATCAACTTTTGAAATGTGGCATGTATGTAACTAATAACATATGGTATACAATTTTCCCCCCAAAACAAATTGTAATTCTCAAATTACATTCCAAGAGGAGTCAAACTTTGTTAGCTATGTTAGTGCGGTTTTGTGAAAAAAAAATTCTTCTAACTTCAAGTCCAATTATCTTGCAATTTGTGAAGTCAAAGTTCTTGAATTTTTCCCCACTTATTCCAAATGTTTGTCTCTAACTTTTCACCGTTTGGATTTCAAATAATAAATTAAAAAGAAAACTTTGCTACTCATGATTCATCATCACCTTCCAAAAGTCCAAGAGAAAATTTGTATTGCACAAGAAATCATCGAAAGATGAATAGTATATTGCCAATTCATTTAACCTCCTTGCATTGTAAACTAATTAGAGTAAGTTAGACATCTCAAATGCATTTGGATTTTTTTCACGAGTGAACTTAATATCATATACTAGTGAATGGTGAAATTTCTCATTTTGTGTAGAACAAAAATATTCAATGTATGAAGCTTAAAGTCTGATGATTCTATTGAGTAGGACCCCACAAATTTATTTTTTTGAACTTCAAATCTTATAATCTTTCAATCCATGCAGTCAAATGGGCTGAAATATTTTCCACACATTTTCCTACTTGTTTATTACTTGTTGGAATTTTTTTTTTAAGTTTTAATTTTTAATTTCAAACAATGCTGGCATCCAAAATCCGTAGTTTTGGACTTTTTCCTATTCCAAACACCCTGCGCCCCCTGCAACTGCCAGGGATTAAAAATTTCATGTAAAATTGATTATGAATTGAATATTAGGGGTCTTCCGCAAGAACATGCAAAATCCAATTACTTCCTAGTTCCTACCTCTTGCCAAGTTCAACATGTGGATCCCCAGCTGTCATTGACTTTTGCAAAATTAGAGTAATTATCATGGTACAAATACCGAAAGTGGCATGTGGGTTCCAATACACTGACTGGGGTACAATTGATATTCAAGGCATGGACGTCTCAAAGTACTATAACATCCCATTTCATTTGTTTCAAAAAAGAGAAGAAAAACACTTTACTATTTGCAATGAAATTCCGTTTCATTTGTTAAAAAAAAAAAAAGAGAAGAAAAGAAATTCTATAATACTGTACAGTTAAATTCTCAAAGGTAGTGCTTCAAACATGCCTGATGAAAGTAAAGCTCAAATCACATGCACAAGCTCAACTCAAACAAGACCATTGGAAAAAAAAAGGTTGACCTTGAAAAGAACTGTACAAACAACATTGTATTCTCAAAAGCTCATCTGACGGACTCCTCAAGAAGCTCATCAATTAATAGTACAGAATTATAGGCTACCAACACAAACATTCAACACCTAAGGCAGATACCTCCAAAACCGCCACTTTTTTTTTCCTTCTACTGTGCGTAGTTACTACTAACCATTAGAGTGGTCAAATTTCCATTGATTTTCTTATTGGCAAGCAAAAGGAGGTTCCAACACAACCAAAGAATGTGACATTTGGATAATGTATGCAAAAGTTATGAAGGGTCAAAGTTTGTTTCTAAAACATTTTTTTCCACATAAGGTGGGTACACCCAAAACCGTCACCTTTTACTACTGAGCCTAGTTGCTATTATGAAAGTGATCAAATTTTCACATATTCATGTTGGCAAGTGAAAGGAGGTTCCAATGCACCAAAGAACGCCACATTTGGATATTGTATGCAAAAGTTATTAAGGGTCAAAGTTCGTTTCTGAAAGTGCTCCATCCAAATAGGTCCCTAACTGAAATTCGAAATGTACAAACCTTCTAGATGACGCTTTAAGGTCAGGTGCCATTTAACATCATACTACCTTAAACACTTTTTAGAGATGTATACAAAGTGAAGATAGTGATTTAGGGTTTACTAGCACAATTTTGTATGCCCGCCTTATACAAATATCCGTACTAGATTCATCACCATTCTTCCCATATATGGAAAAGTCAAGAGTGAAGATGGCGCTTTAGGGTTTAGTGGTGCAAATTTGGGGTGCCCACCTTACATGAATATCCCACCAGATTCATTGCCATTCTTCCCCCTGCCCATCTATGGAAAAGTCAAAAGTGGACGGTTCACACAAACATGTTTGCACCAGGAACCAGCCATTTGTCTCACAAGCTGGCCAATAAGTTACATGCAGTCACGGTCACGGATTCACGCCTCACCTTACATTCCTATCCCCTTGCCTTGATGGCTTTTTTAAAATTATTGTTGTTGTGAAAGTATTGTCATCATTGGCCAGCTGCTCCACCAAACTCATTCCCATTTTCCACATACCCAAACGGCAAGGAATTTTAGTTAGTATGTTACAATATGAGAATGTTTGGGATATGAATCCTCAGTCAACTAGCATACAAATACACAAGCAGGTACTGTGCAAGAGGCTTTTTAGCCATGTAGCACTAGCTCACTTTCATGAGGAAGGTCGCTAGTCAAACTTCCTCAGGATAACTTCTGGGGCTCATTCAAAGCTTCCTCTCCTTTGATCTAGAGCTAATAAACAAGTCAAACTTCTTCAGGATTGGATTTGGGGTGATTCAAAGCTTCCTCCCCTTTGATCTAGAGCCAATAAACAAGTAACTATATTACCTTAAACTCTATCCCGACAAAATTGGCTTGCCTGATTCAATTGGTTCCCTTTTTTGAGTAAGTTTCTATTGAAACTTCATTACATTCAATGTAAATGTAGTGTTGGTCAATAGTTTCGTTCGTTTACTTTTCAAGTAAGGTAGAGTGAACTTACCAATCACTACACAGACAAAATTCAAATCCTTCTCCAAATAAATGGTGTGTGACCCTTCATGGCACAACGTGCGGTCATTGGGTGGTGATACAAAACTTGTTCCCATCACAATTGAATTGGTAGTTGAATTGTGTGGTTATTGTTCGGTAAGATGGGTACCCCCAAACCACCACTAATTGATATAATTGTGCCTAATTACTATTAAGATAAGGTTAAAGTTTTCATATTTCTTTATTGGCAAGTGAAAAGAAGTTCCAATGCTCCAAAGAACGTGACATTTGGATACTCTATGCAAAAGTTACGAAGGAATGAAGATTGGTTCTAAAAGCATTTCTTCCACATAGGTACATAATCAATTTTGGAGATGTACATATAGTGAAGATGGTAATTTAGGAGGGCCAGGGTGAACTGACCCCCTCGCTCGGCCCTAAGGGCAAACCCTGGATTATTTATTTTCCACACATGAATTTTTTTGCAAATTTTTAATTCATTTTGCAATCAGAGACCCCAAATTTGTTCAGGGAGGCTAAAAATATACCCTAGAATGGCCCAAACTAGGGGGCTTTTTTTTTACATGCACCCCTGGTAAGGATGAGTGAGGGGGTCAATCCACCTTGATCTTTAGGAGCAATGGCACATTTTTGGGTGCCATTGTAAATGGCAACAATTGTTGTCCCATTTTTGGATGTGTGGTAAATGGCCGATTTACTCTAATAGACTACTCAAACTTCCTCACAGTAGCTTTTGTTCCTCACAAAAGCTTTTGTTGAGGCAAAGCCTGCGCCTTTGTTGGTGCAGAGCCAACAAGGTGTTAAAAAAATTCGGATGTTTAGTACGTTTAGCAGGGTGTTTAGCAGCTTGCGCTAGTTATGAAAATCGTACGGGAGACCATTGCACATGAGTTTGTCGATTGTTGACCAAGACTCTCTTGCGATTCTTCACGATACCCACCATGTGCCCCAAATTGCTCCAAATCTCACTCCTCACACCAGTCACCACACACGATCTCTGGCTCTTTCAATTTCTTAGATTTGCTTGCACACTTCCTGCAATAGCTAATAAGCTTATTAAGACTCTTCCAAGCGAACACTTTTTGTCCTGAAGGTTTCAAAGAGAGACAGACAGAGAGAGAGGGAGGGAGAGAGAGAGAGAGCGAGCGCTGCATGGGGAGGAGCGCTCTGCTGGCTGCTCTGACTCGTGTCTGAACTATTGCAAGCTCTTGCATTTGGGAGCTTCTTTCGTAGTGCTGCCAACTTATTGGTGGGTTCGATATTGGTCAGAATTGGAGCGCCTGTATGTACTGTACTTCGCTGATGGGGGGAAACAGTGGACGCTCATAGATTCGGAAGTAATCTCGGTGATGGTGGTGGGGATACTACTCGCAGATCGAGTGATTGGTCTGGGACTAGGTACGCCAGTGCGAGTTCCAAGAATCCAAATTGGGCATGGGTTTGTGTTTAATTTGAGAGTGCGGATTACTCTTGAGTTAGAAGGATTTATATGTTGTGTGGGGTTTTGGAGTAGGGCGGTTGGTTGTGACTTGTAAGTGAGTGAGTATGTGTGTGTGTGTGTGTGTGTGTGTGTGTGAAGGGTTTTTTCGAGCTGTGAGTTTGTTGCTGCTAGAAAGAGTATGTGGACTTTTGTGCTTTTGTTTTCCAGCCTGACGTGGAGACGTAAGTGCTTGGTGGAGGTTTGAGCTGATGGGTTTAGATGTGGGCAGGAAGTTCGAGGGTTTTGGATTCGGAACGTGGAGGGGGATTAGAGGACTGGAATTAGGATTTGCACGAGGACAAGAGAAGTGGCAGTCGAATGTTGCAGACGGTGACTACCGCACCAATTCGATTCTACCGCAGTAGTCGCAAAGAATTTCTAAGGTACTTCTCGGATGCTCGTCTCAAGGGTTTTTGACTGTTGTTTTGATTGATCTCTAGGGCGATCAAATTTAGCAAAGTAGATCACATGGAAATAGGAAACAACCACTTGAGCTGAACGACAGTCGCCGCACGTTCGGTTGCCTTAGGATCGTTTTTAGGTATTCGGTTTGTGATTTCATGGGGGGAGAATTCCAAACACTGCAGATATCAGTAGTGTGTCTGCAGATGGTTTTATAGCTGTGAGCTTGTTGCCCTAGAAAGAGCGCTACTTGCAAGGCACTGCTTTGAAATACTGTCTCATCGAGAGAAGTGTTGTGTAGCGCAGACGTACCAGAGTGAAGATTTCGCTCAGTGACTTGGCTATGGAGCTGCCGGCAGTCGACGATGACGACTACCCTAGAGGAGACTCATAATCATTCAGCCCAAGAGCCAAACTCCGTAAGCGAGGAAGAGCGCTACCTATGAAGCACCTCGCACGAGTGGAGAAACTACCGTTTCATAAACTGCACCAAGATGCGAAACCAGCAACTTGAATGCAAAAGTTTGAGTGATAGAAGTGGCCGGAAGAGGAGCAGGGAGGTTGTTAGTCCAAAGGCATGAGAGTGTAAGAGGAAGAAGCAACGAAAGGGATGGCAACTCACAGACAAGGGCTGGAGACGACGACGGCGCATGGGATGCGAATGACGAAGCGAGCCATTGTTATAGGAAACCGACGCGCTGCGCCCACGACTCCCGTGCCCAGCTGGAAGGTGTTCAACAACCAACTCTATGACGGCATGAACAAGCCGCCGCCAGCGTCAGCCAGGAAGCTGGCAGCCTCCTTGTGGGAGCTCCAAGACCTTCCTCTACCCGCTTGCTTCTCGGCTTGCCTAAGCGTAAACAGCCACCGTCGACAAGATTCTCCCAAAGCTAATAGCCTTGATTCTGCTTCAAGCCCGCACTCGCAGACCGACAATGGTTCATCCACACCGAAGATGGGACGCAAGGTTTGTTCGCACGCAAGGTTTAGCAGCTGCAATCGTCGTAGATTTTTCTAAATTTGAACCTAATCAGTTCGTTATTTTCTTCCAAGGAAGAATGGATTTGTGATGAGTAAGTTACGAGTGCATTCTCATATTGATGTTCTCGACGTTGTAACAGACAGGAAGCTCGCGACATGAGCACGAAGCGTATCTGCGGAAGCTCTTGAGCAAAAGCAACATGGAGAGTGGCGGCATGGTAACGTCCCTTTGCACTTGGTTTGAGTTGAGAGAATCATCAGGGTTGGTGTTTTTCGATGGGAAGCACTTTTCTGATTATTTCGTTACGACTTCACTCGTAAGCTTGTGTTTCTTTTGCAAAGGTTATGTTAGCTGGTTAAGTGGGTGAGAATGGTGTTATAGAAGTTCTGAAGCGGTTTTTATTTTTATTTTGCGAATCCATATATCAGGTTGATAGACAAAGACACGTCCCCTGTGCCTTCTTCCCAAGTACAAGAAAAAACGATCTGGGCGTGACCTCCATGTCCCAGGAGCTTCTGAAAGTATTCAGCCAAATCCGCCTTCTGGAGGAGCAGCACAACGCCAGCGTGAACTGGACGACCGCTCTCCACTCGGAGCTTATGCTCTCGCAAGCGCGCGTGCGAGAGCTGGAGCTTCCGCACCGTCACGCCCGCCGCGAGGTCGAGGGCCTCGTGAAGAAATTCTCGGACGACAAGATGGCATGGAAGGCAAAGGAGAATCAGAAGATTAAACTGGCGGTGCAATCAGTGACGGCACAACTGGAGGATGAGCGCGCTGTCAGACACAGACTTGAAGCTGCCAATCGCCACTTAACAAAAGAGCTTATCGAGGCTCAATCTGCCGGTTCCAAAGCCGTGCATGAGCTTGAGAAGGAGAGGAAAGCTCGGCAGCTGATCGAGGAAGTTTGCCATGAGCTTGCGCAGGAAACGGGCGAGGACAAAGCTGAAGTGGAAGAGATAAAGCGTGAGGCGCAGAAAGTGAGGGACGAGCTTGAGGAGGAGCGGCGCATGTTGCAACTGGCGGAGGTTTGGCGAGAGGAGCGTGTGCAGATGAAGCTTGGTGAGGCGAAACTGGCGCTGGAAGAGAAGACGGCGGCGTTGGATGTCATGAAGGGGGAGCTTGAAGCTTTCCTCAGAGCACAGCAAGAGGGCACTTCCTCCTCACACAACCCGTCCTTGCGAGATGCTCAAGTTTTGCACAATGTCATTAGCGCCATCTCGTCCGAGTATGCGCATGACACTCTAGCAGAAGATACAGCAGGGGAAACTTTGTACTACCCGGAAGGCATCCCTGATGCAGATTAGAGATGACGACACTTTCCATTGTAAGCAGCAGGTACAGCAGAGGATTCAAGCTAATTTCTTATCGAGATCAAACTACAAAGCATTCACTTACCTGTACAGGTATTGTACTCAGAAGAAGATGTAATTATGTTGAACTTGAAGCAGATTCAATCCCTTGAAGTCGATGGAATTGTGTTGAAGTTGTTGAAGCAGATATAATCTCGTGAAGACGATGTGATTTTATTGAACATGAAGCAGATTTAATCCCTTGAAGACGATGTAATCATTCTGAACTTAAAGTAGATTGATTTAATCCCGTAATTATGTTGAACACGAAGCAGATTTGATCCCTTGTTATCGGGATAGAATCACACATTCTCCATCTTGAATGGGCTACTAGCCTTTCCTGCATAGGCTAACTCTACAATCGTGGTAAGTTTGTTTGAAATCAAGAATTAATTAGCACTTCTTGAAGCACGAAGGGAATGTGAAATGCAGCCATTGGAATGCTGCGTTTTTATTTGAAAACCACGAATGTGATTTGTGGGGATACAGTGCAAAGTTCACGATCCACCATGCCCAATGACAAGTATCACAGACGGTCCAACCAACGCCTAATGACAAGTATCTGAGTTTTGAAACATCAACCCTTTGTGTAAAGCTCCTTAGAGATGTAAAACACCGCGCCCACACAGACAATAAATGCCCAGAGAGGCCACAGATGCTGGATATACCAACTGGTTTGAAGGAGTGCTCTTGAGATCCTCTGACGCCAGGCCTGGCGCGCTTTCAGCCTCATGAGCTCTCTCACCTCCTTGATGGATTTGATGGTCTCTGGGACTGCTGGTTCCTCTTTCTTGACTCCAGCTGGTGCAGGGACTGCTCTCACTTTCTTCTTTGCCTTAGCTTCAACTGTTGCAGGTGCTGGTCTGGTCTTCTTTCTTGCAACAAGTTCAAGTGTTGCAGGGACTGGTCTTGCTTTGCTTTGCCCCGAGGGGCGAGGCAAGTCATCTACGACGGTTGCAGGTGAGGGTGGTGCAATTGGTGGAGCCACTGGCAACTCGACAGGCAACTCAACTACTGCTGCTTCACTCATTTCACTTGCTCCGCGAGCATTAATAGCCTGCAAGAACAGTATGTTTCAAATATAAAAAACTCAAGCGGTGAAGCAGCAGTGTAGGGTTTAGCAAGCAATCGAAATCCAGAATTCCTCAGTTCATTGCAAACTAATTGAAAGACGAACCTGCACTGCTGCACGGTAACTCGAGGCAGGCACAAGTTTCGACGCGTTGAATGATCTGACCTCCCCTTCATACACCTTCTGTAATGGACCTCCTTGGCCGTCATCCAGCAGAAGCTTGTAGCTGTTGCACACAACCCCATCTCGTAAAGTTAATTCATATAGACGAAAAAACACAGGATTTAGAAGAGTTTAGATACAGTGCACGAGTGCACGAGGTGATCCACCTACTTCAAAAGATCTAAGCAACGTATAACAAGAATCCTTACTTGCAAAATGTAGTTCACGGCTTGAAATGTGGACCAAAAGTAACGTGTACAAACATCCAATTCTTAACTACAGCAGAGCCTCGATCACTACAATACAACGAGGACGCAGATACAATAATCATATGAACTACCCATACCCCAAACCTGAAAACCCCGAAACCTGAACCCGTTTACACCCTCCACAACAGTGTTAGGAAGACACAGATACAATAATCATTCACATAAACTGCCACAGTACCTTGTAACTGGCATGCCGTTGTCACACGCTGGAGATACCCACTTGATCTGCACACTAGTAGGCGTGACTCTACCAAAAGTGGGTGGTAGAGGAGCACTGGGTGCAGTAGGGAGTGTTAAGGCTACCAATGTAGAGCTCGGAGCCGAAGTGCCCAAAGCGTTGCGGGCTTTCACTCGAAAACTGTACTCGTTTCCAGGTGCAAGATCTGAGACTTGAGCCCTGTAAATTGGTGAACATCAGATGACAGCTTCTCAATTCACATGTTCACTCAAAAGAGGGTTTAGGGTTTAGGTGAGCGAAATCACTTGAATTTGAGAGTAGAATAAAGGTGACAGAAAAGCATACCGAAGTTCGAGTCCATCATAGACTACGACCCAGACTCGGGTGGTCAATTGCACTTGCTTGCTCAATTTCTTCTTTCCAGTTTTTTTACCACAGTCGAGAGTTTCTATGCTTCGTGTGTTAACCTCCACTTTCTGCATTTCCAGGGTATATCGAAGCACAGGGGAGCCATTGTCTAGCTCAGGGATCTGAAAGCATAACATCGCAATAGAAGATTACTTTCCTTGTAAGTATGGTATGGATCTCGAGCCAGATTTTTTACGAAATCTGAGAAGACGAGGTGTAGAAGAGAAGCAGGATGACTGACCTTCCAAATTAATGTCAATGAAGATGAGTCTGTCTCCACAACGGTAGGTGGGGCAGGTGGGTATGGAGCTGCTGCTGGAGTCATGCAGGTCGAATAGGCACTGAATCCACTTGTCCCAGAAGCATTCTGAGCCTGCATTGAAAACCATGTACTCAGCTGATGAACTCAACTCAACCTTTTGAAACATGAACATGCATTGATGCATTCGAAACTGTATTTCAATATGTCGGACAGACTGCAGTCAGGAATCCAATTGCAATGAAAACATGAGAAAAAACATGCAGAAGCCATAGACACCTGCATTTTCTCGACCAGTATTAGTAGACCCCATAAACTCCAAACCCTAAATCTTAACTACACAAAGTAGGCACCACCAAATGTTACACAAAATTCAGTTGCAATGTAAGAATGGGATACCTGCACCCGGAAAGCATAGGTTGAAAATGGGCGCAGCTTCTTAACGATGAATTCATTGCTTGGGCCACTGTAGACATCATGTAGTGCTAATCCAGGACTGTCAACAGACCCCTCAAATACCATACCTTCTTCGAGGTCATCCTTGCTCGTCCCTGACAAGAGTACATCTTCACATGAGAGTTGTAAACTTCGAAGCAAAAAAATTAGTGTACCTTAATTGACCAAGAAATATTTGATCAAGAAAAATTTGACCACCTAATCACTTGAGACGTGCATCATGATGCTGACTCCCAAGTGCAGACGCTCACAAGAATGATGTAACTTGAGATAATAGGACTTCCTTGAAACAAAAATAATCAATGCAATTCTATATGCAACAATAAATCAGCCTTAACATATGATAGATTTTCACCTTGCAGATCCAAGTTGGTAGCAGAACCACTCTCAATGCCGGTAGGAAGGCATTTTTCACCATATCCGAGAAACAGCAACTGGAGCGTGAAGAATTCAATTGATGCACCATTGCACGGTGGAGAAAGCCAACTGCAAAGAAAACATGAAATCCTGTCAAACCGTTTCGAAAGTATTTCTTCTGTTCAATTGAAAGAAAAGCAGGAATCGCATAACAATAACAATCTTTTTTTAGGAAACAGAATTGTACGTGGTTTCATAACCCAAACTATTCAATTTTTCTTTGAAAAATCGGAGTTAGGAGCTGTTTCAAACTATTGCAAAGTAGTCAAGTAAGTCACCTCAACGATACAGACTTGAAAGTCTTGTCCAGAACAACTGGGGGCTCTGGTACATTCGGTGGCAGAGAGGGCCTCTGAACCACAACTGGATCTGTATGTCGAAACCACTTTCAGTAGATGCATACGAACACATGATTGATTGATTGATTCCATTTGAACAAATCCCCGCAATTCCATTCTCATCAGTAAACATTCATCAACAATTAACAAATATCTGAGGCATTTGCCCCTGCGCACATGTAAAATTTTCCACATGCAAGTTGCTTGAAAGAGCTTCGAAATAGTTAAAGAATTGGAACCTACCACTGTAAGGTCCGGCTCCCAACATGTTGAGTGCTTGTACTCGGAAGCTATAGGTAACACCTGGTGCCAGGCCCTCGGCAATGAATCGAGTGCTGTTGCCAAAAGTTACAGCAACCGAATTTGGTTCCTGAGCGGGCGAACTCTCGGTTGCAGAAACTTCTTCTCTCGGTTTAATGGTCCTTTGCAGTATTTCCATCTACAAGCATTAGAAGCTTGACCACCTTAGAAACGCATCTAACAATTGTTTCGCCGCAGAAATGCAAGTGAATTTCCCCAATCAATCATTGACGAAATGTATCGAATTCCATCATTGGAAATGAGCTAAGCATGTGCAGTCTATAAGCATTTGCTTGTGGTTTCCGAAAGACTTAATAGGGAACCAAAAAATTCGAACCTGGAAAGGAATCATGCCGGCTACTTGCATCTATGAATGAGACCGATACAAATCAGTGTCACGCGTGAGGCCAACGCAAGTTATGTTTTGTATGGGATCAATTTGTACTGTACAATCCATGGGAAGAGGACAGGACATGACATTCGTACCACCAAACGAAAGCCACTGATGGGAGATCCGCCATCGTGCAGCGGGGGATGCCATTCCAACACCACCTCGCTGCTTTCCACATTGGATGCTGTGAGTGCTGTTGGAGCTTCGGGTGGAGTGGGTAATGTGCTGTAGAGAGCTGCACATGATGTCGACATGGAAGAGAACACTGATTTACTCAAAAGAGAAAGCTTGCAATTGAGAGAAAAGCTCGCAATTCATCTCAAAGGCACTTGGAAATTATAGAGTGAATCAATAGAGATAAAAAAAATGAAACACTTGAGAGAAACCAAAATTGGAACTGTGTGAATAGATTAATTACCTATGCTTGACCATCCATTTGTACCCTCATTCATAGCTCGGATGTGAACTGCAGTGTTGGCACCTGTTTATAGATGGAAAACCATAAATTTGAGCCAATGAAGCTCACAAGGCTAACATCATTTTGAATTAGAATGGGTGAGTTCACACCTCCACAATGTAAACTGTGAAAAAAACATGAAAGGTGGTGCACAAGAGATGCGAATGGCAACTTGAAATTGAAGTTTCTAGAAAAGATTAAAGAAAAAGTACCTGAAGGAAGCCCGGTTAGTGTAAAGGAAGTGGCCTTTCCATAGTAGACTAGTGTCCACTCCATAGCTCTAGGTAGCTTCATTTTGACCTCAAATCTGAGAGACATACAATACCACTTTATTATTGAAAAAGTAACTTTGTATGTTTCATATTATGAAGAGAAGTTAAGGAAAGGTCAAATGAACACAAAAACCCTTAAATGCACAACATCAAAGAAAAAAAAGATGGGATACTTACATGGTTTCGGAATCATGGTCAGGGGGACACCAATCTAAAGTAATGGTACTTGTGGTAACACTTGCGGTGACGGGAGGTTGCGATGAACCCTTGACAACGCAATTGGCATCCGATGGTGCCTCAATGGCTTTGGTGACCTCTTCTCCACCCCCCACAACACTCACAACATCCATTGTTCTTTATTGTTGGTGTCTCTTCAATAATCAAGGAAATTAAGCTTTGGCCAATGTTGTCTCTTGACCCCTATTCTAGTTTCTACTCCTCTACAAAGATACTATCAAACCAAAGGCCAAACTACCAAGACTTTATAGTTCCAAGTCTAGATTTCCTACCGAGACGACATGCCGCAAGAATCAAAGAAAACCATTCATTGACTTACTAAAAGACCCAAACTCTAAAACTCACAAGCAAAAAGACGATTCAACATGTTGCGACAAGACTTCAAACCCTAAATCTATAATTGAAAGAGCGGTTGAAGCCTTGCGCAATACCCTAAATGCAAGAACAACGTTGTGAATCTAGACTCTACAACGATTCAACATATTGCACAAACGTCCAAACTCTAAAACCAGAATCGAAAGAGCATGATGCCTTGTGCAATATCCTTAATGGAAGAGCCGGGCAATGAATCTAGGCTTTATGGTGATTCAACATGTTGCGACAAACACCAAAACCCTAAAACCAAAATTGAAAAAACTATTGATGCCTAGTATGCACCAGACCTTGAACGGAAGAAGGGCGATGAATCTAAGCTCTACAGTGATTCAACATGTCACGACAAATGCCAAAATTCTAAAACCAAAATTGAAAGAACTATTGATGCCTAGCTTGTGCCAGACCTTGAATGGAAGAAAGGGCGATGAATCTAAGCTCTACCTACGTGTAAAGGTGTAATTTAGCACCTAAGTGCCAAAATACTTTTTGTAGGTAGAACTATTTGTATTAGGGTTTTGACATTCTGGTGTCTAAGTTCTCTTATGTTCAACAACTTCTAGGTTTTCTTGTTTCAGGTAACCTATCATGTGGGGCTTAAACATAATGAAGGTTTTCAGATATATTCAAAAAATTAAGCAATACGGATGAAATTTTTTTGCAACATTTTGGACATTTCACTTGTAATATTCCAATTTCCAAACATTCATACATTCCAAGAAATACTTAATTTATGTCTGAATCTAACCTTCACATTGGTTATAATTGTAGGATTAAGCCTAGAAGGTTAAACTATTAAATTTGCTAGGGTCATAGATATTAAAGATAGAATACCAACAGTGACCACTTACAACTATTCATCCACATTCTAAGGTTTATTTATAAGAGACGATTCTCTTAATTGATTGCACTTCCACACATTCAAATGTTGTTTTAAATATGAAAAAGAATAATTTTAAAGTACCATAGCCAAAAGGTAAGCTTGACAAAAAATAATTCTAAACATAGAAATCCAACATTCAAAAAATCATCTATAGTAATAAAAAAAACTCTTGCAAAATATAACTTCTTTTAGCAACCATAAAATTTTAAGTTTTTTTTTGGCACCAATTTTTTTTTCTTAACAAAAACTTAGCAAAAAAATGTGTTTGACCTATTTTTAATTATCGTTGGACCAAATGGGATATTTATTATTGGACCTGCAAGACAAGTCCCCTTTTATTATCATAGCACTAATCTAATTCACCAACTCTCCATCCAATCTCATCATAGATATTAAATTGGTTAGGGGCATCCTCAATCCATACTTTGAACATACCCTGGACACGATATACTTTGGATGGAGTCTAGATATGAGCTTTTTGTTCTATTTTAGTGACATTTCCAATTTTTTTTTAATCAATGCAAATCCATCAATTTAAACCTCAAATGAACTTTTCTACATTATAAAAAGAAGAGGTGAAAAGATTCTATATTGAAAATATTACCTTTCAAGCTAAAAAGGGAAGTTTCAATTTATTCGAACCTATATCTATATTTATGCTAAAATGCTTAAAAGAGTATGAAAATTATGAATCTTCCTATTGTGAGCCAACTTGTGGGGTTTGGGAAAGAGAATGACAAGTCTTGGAATAAAGGACCAATTCTATTATATCCCTTCTTTTGCAAACCACTCTATAATTTTTGGGGACAAATTAGAGCTCATTTAAAATAAATAAAAAGTCCTTGTACTTCCTAAATGCCTCTAGGAACAATAATGTAAAGGTTGACCCTAATTTGGGTGTTGATTAACCCCTAAACGTCAGAGACTATGTTTTCACCAAAACTACTCCAAAACTGCCTTTGCATTTATAAGCACCAAATTCTAGATGAAATACATTTTTGGACACATGTAACCGTAGGATCTCTTAGTAAAATAGTTTGAAAAGATGTGGGAAAAATTTCAAAATTTTTCACCGTGTAGATTGCAAGATATTAATGTTTGAAGTGACAAAAATCCTTTTGGGGGCCCTAAGAAAATACGGGCAGCTACACTTCACAAGGTCACATTTGTATGAAAAACTGTCCAAAATGGTGGTTACTCCTTGGATTCATTCCTCAAGTCAAATTGTCTACATGCTTGAAAATGTTTAGATCATTTAAAATTGTACAACATATACGAAAAAAAATAGTACTAAGTAGAAAGAAGTTGAAAATGTTTAAAAATACTAAATTGTTAACAATTTATTTATGAAATTGAAAAATGCCAATCCCAATTGTTGTAATGTTGCAATAAACAATATACACCTAATGTTTTTATTTTTTTCCAAAAATATTTAAAATTGAGTTAAATAAAGGACTTCAAAGTTTATTTTAGATTAGAGATTCCATAACTACCCACAAACTAACCCAAACTAAAATTCCTCATAACTTTCATCTCATTAATCAAAATGAAAATGATTCAAAACTTACCACATATATAGAAATCTAGAGAATCGATTTCAAATTTCAATTTTTTTTTAAAAGTGATTTTCAAAGAAGTTTTTTTTTCTGCCCGGGCTACCCAACGAACACTAAAAATTACATATCATGCAATAACTTTTGAACCATATAGTCAAAAGTTATGAAAATTGTTGGGCCTTAACCCCTAAAGTCCCAAGGCCATTTTTCTGTCAAAAACCACTCAAAACTGCCATTTCTACTGCGTTAGTCCAAAAAAACAAAAACAAAACTTTTTTTGGAACTGAACCGTAGGATCTTAAACTTCATTTGTTTTAGATCTTGTGGTAAAAAATTCATGAAGTTTGACCGTATAGATTGAGAGATATGAGCATTCAAAGTTGAAAAAACAAGTGTTTTTGAACATTGGACTGCAATTTTAGATGACTTTGATCTCTATTTGTGGAAAAAAATTACATGGTGGAGTTTGAATTTAAAATTTATTGTGTTGAAGAATTGAGTTGGGAGTATAGGAAAAAAATTCCAAAAAATAACAACTTGATTTTCATACTTCAAAAAATTGTCAAGTAGAAGTAGGTCCAAGATTGAAAGAAAAACTAAATTGATAATAGCTCTTAGATGGGATTGAAATACAATAATCCCAACAGTGAGATTGTTCTAGCAAGCAAATTTAACCTTTTCAAAAAAAAATTGGAAAAATTGGAAAATTGCATTCTGAGATGAATCCGACAAGTGTTTTTTTCCAAAAAGATGCTTAGATTGCCCCAGAAATAAGATTGTTCATAACTTTCACATCACTAATCAAAGTGGAATGAATCAAAGCTTTAGATGTAGACAAAAACATTATCTTTGAGAAGAAATTTTTTTTTTAATTTATTTTTAATTTTTGCAATATTTTTTGTGTTGCCCGCCGAGTTCAGTTTCAGGCTTTTTATAGTATAACTTTTGCTTCCAGGCACCGATTGAAATAAAAATTATATTCCCAAAAAGCTTATCAGATTTTCTATCTTCAAAAAAAGTTTCAAAAAATTAGGGTAAAATTTCAGCCCATAGGAACCTGCCTGAATTCCAAATTGTCCCCTGAGGGGACAATGGGACTTTAGGGGTTAAAGTTACTCCTTGTGCACACATTGTGTAAAATTTTCAAAGAAAAAAAATAAAAATTCCGTCTGTAGTGAGTTGCCCAAAATTGCTATGTTACCAAAAAATGTTGTTTGGACGTTTAGGGGTTAAGACCTCCTTTTCCAAGCACCAATCACAATAGTTGTAGGCCTAGGAAAAGTGAAAATGTAGAAACAATTTCCTCTATGAGACCTAGGGCGCACAAACTCCAAAATCTTAATCTTAATAGATTCAAGTGAAAATTTACATCCTATGTTGGTATCTAGTCTAGGGGAGGACACTCTCACTACATTTGGGGTACCTACGTGCGGCGGTGGAAAAAGTAATACATGTAATTCACCTTGAATAAACTATAATTTCATTCTAAAATTTTGAGCTTTGTTTAACAATGACTAAAGGTTTCTATTGACAAAAAATTCAATTCCAAATAACATAAGATATATTGTCTAAAAAGGGTTGAAAAATGAACTAAAATGGCATGTTCTCCAACTAAAATATTTATAGAGCTCACATGAAGATGACTATTGCATCAATATTCAACCAAAATAAACTTTCAATAGAAAGCTATTCTATATAAAAAAAAATTCATTTTTCAAATTTTTTTTCTTATATAATATAGAGGTGTGAAAGTTATTTTCAGCTTTACAGTGTATCTTTTTTCTTCAAAAATTTATAACTAATTACTATTAGCACAAAAAAATACCAATAATTCAAAACATAAACTTCTAAAGTAGTAAAATCTATCCATAATTTTTTTTTTGAAAAAGAAATTAAATTTTAAGGTGTATTACTTGTTTTACTTTTTCCGCCGCACGTAGGTTGCTAAAACATAGGGAGTGTCCTCCCCGGGTATCTAGTTAATTTTGTATTTCTTGATCTCTTCTAATTAATTTAGAGTGTATGTCCAAATATGAATTCAAAATGATCAATTGTATCATCCATGGTAATAAGTACATGCCAATTTGGGGTTGGGTTGACGAGACTAGATGGGATATAGCTCTACACAAAATAATAAAATTTGGTTGCCCTATACTAATTTATCAACATTTGACACTATATAAATATTTATTGTCATTGTACAAGAATGCACTACTTTTAAATTAGGTATTGTTGTAATTGGGACTTATAAACCTCCATAAGTACAAATGAAAATATTTGTAGAAGTATTTCTTAACTTTGATGACTTCTAAAGTAACTTTCTTGGAGTAATTTCACTATTTTATGTAGTCAATTTTTAATCCCTCTCTTCTATATTTTTTTGTTAATTTCATTCAATGACTATAGGCAAAAAGGGAAGAGGTTTTGCATTGACAAAAGCTATGAGTTGGGAAGTTTCAAGGGATTTTAATTTGCTAAGCTTTGAGAGTACAATTTCTTATTATGGAATTGAAAAAAGCATTAAAAAAGTATTCTATTTTGATTAACAAAATGAAAGTTATGAGGAGTTTTAGTTATGGGTTCTCTACTCTAAAATAAACTTTGAAGTCCTTTATTTAACTCGATTTTCAAGATTTTTTGAAATAAAATAAAATAAAATCATAGGATGTAGATTGTTTATTACAACATTTCAACCATTGGGATTGGCATTTTTTAATTCCATAACTAAATTAGTAACAATTTTGTATTTTGAATCATTCTCTAGCTCTTTCTACTTGCTATTAAGGTAACTACCCCATTACGGATAGAATGGGAGCAAGCCCATTGTGGATTGAATTATGATAATGGTGTACATTTCAAAACTTGAATGTACACCACCATTACAATTTTGCTCACAATGGTCTTGCTCTCATTTTGTTTTTTGGAGCATTGGGGGGCCGTTTTAGGCCCATTTCACATGTTGTAAACTAGCCCTTGCTAGCCAAAATTAATTAATTTTTTTTAAATTTTAAATAAAAATAAAAATATTGTTTTTTCAAAAACTATATTAAAAAATAACTAAATATTATTATTTGACATGGAAATCTCAAGGCCATGTCAAATTGTTGCTACGAACAAGTTCCCACAATCCAAAAACTTAGAAGAACTTGTAGCCTTTTTGAGGAGTTGAATCTCATCTAATGTCCCTTGTAGAGTGAACAATTAAATTTTTATGCCTAATTGGCAATGCTTTTAGCCATTTTTGGTCTTCCAATTTAGAAGTTGAATGCCAATTTGGAGTTATTGAGTAGCCGGAGTGTGATTGAAGCCTAATAGTGGGATGTTTTGGTTTGCAGTTTGGTAAGCCAATTGGGATTGAATTCTAGTAGTAAAATTAAATTAGTAAGTAGCTCATTCGGAGATTTGGTTAGTCATGATTAGGCAAATCAATTGAGTTGGTTGTTGTTGGTTCCCCCCTTGGCCTATTTGGTCCGTTTTTGAAATGGGATTTCCACCCACTGTTGATGAGAGAGTCCAGCCACTAAGTTGGTTGTTTTACTTTGTATTTTCGTTTGCATTTAATACAATTGGAGTTGATTTGCCTAATTGGAGTGTGTAGTGATTTATGTGTGTGTGTGTGTTATGGAGAATTTTCTGAATTATGTATATATTGTGATGTGTGTTAATGGAATTGTATTGAATTACATTTTGTATAGAAATTAATTGTTAATGTGTGTTAACCCCTAAAGGACCATTGTCCCTTCGGAAGACAAATGTGTTTTCGGGCAGGTACCTACGGGCTGAAATTTTCTCCTAATTTTTTGAATTTTTTTTAGAGGTAGGAAAGTTGATTAGCTTCATGGGACTATAATTTTTTTCAAAATCGGTGCTTGGGAACAGTAGTTATGATCAAATAAGCTCAAACAAGGGGACGGTGGGCAGCTCAGGCAACCAAAAAAAAAATAGACAAAAATTTGAATTTTCTTTTTAATATTATTCTTTTCATAGATTATATTTTTGTCTATTTGTAAAGCTTTGATTCATTTCATTTGGATATGTTATGAGAAAGTTATGGACATTCTTGTTTTTCGGGCAGTTAGAGCATCTTCTTGAAAAAAATAACTTGTAGGATTCATTTCTGAATGCAATTTTTCAAATTTTTCAAATTTTTTTTTGCATGGTCTGATTTACTTGCTAGAACAATCTCACCATTGGAATTAGTCCATTTTAATTCCATCTAAAATATATGAATATTTTAGATTTTCCTTCTATCTCATACCTACTTCTACTTAACAATTTTTTTAAGAATGATAATTAATTTAAATTTGTTTTTTTCTACCTAGACTCTCAACTCAATTCTCCACTATAAAGATTTAAAGCTCAAAACTTTGTAGTGCAAAAATTTTAAGTTAAAAATGTTCAAAGTCAAAAAATCTAGTCCCGCAATGTGCTGAAAAACTTGTTTTTTCTACTTTAAATGCAGATATCTTGCAATCTGAGCGGTCAAAAATTCTGAATTTTTTTCCACATACTCTCATACTAGTTAGGTGTAAGATACTACTGTTAGATATGAAAAAAAACAATGTTTCAATTTTTCTTACTCCTTGCTATAGGTATGGCAATTTTGAGTGTTTTCTGGCAGAGAAAAGGCCTTGGTCCTTTAGGGGTTAAGCCAAATCGGTAATTGTGTATATGTAGTAGAAGTAAGGTAGGTACACCCAAATGTGCCACTGACCTTAAAGCGCCACCTTCACTATGTCTACATTTCCAAAATCTGTACCTATGTGGAAGAAACGCTTTTAGAATCAAACTTTGTTCCTTAATAACTTTTGCATACAATATCCAAATGCCAAATAGATAAAAACTCCAGTCTACAAAATAGAAGGTTGGCGTGAATAAAGTGTCTGTTTGTAATGACTAAAATCCAAATGCCACATTCTCTGGTGCGTTGGAACCTCCTTTCACTTGCCAACAAGAACATGTGAAAATCTTTCTAGTCTAATAATTGTAGATAGGCTTAGTAGCAAAAAGTGGTAGTTTAGGGTGTACCCACTTTATTCCAAATCGGAGAGTTGTGGTTCAGTAGTTGTTGATTTGTGTTGTGAGTGTCGTTGTAGTCCAGCTGGTTAAGGATTGAAATCCAAATTGGAACTTAGATGCTATATGCGGTGTATTTGAATTCAGTCTTCAATGTTGTATTAAGTTTTATCAATATGTGATATTTGATCCAGTCGTTGTTCAATTGAGTGATTAAATGTTGAATGAGTATGTATGAACCAAATTGAAATTTTGTTATTGTCAGACTAATACACAATTAGGTGCAATGTCTTTGTTTGTGTGTTTGAGTTTATATCAAGTGACTGAATTAAGTGGTTAAGTTAGAAACTAATAAGTGTATAATGAAAATGAGATGTTCTGAATTTACATGACAATAAGAGTGTTCAGCAGGCTGAGTAAAAAATTAGGAAGCAGTGAGCCAAGTTGGAATATTAAGGTGAGTTACATTGAGTGTTAATGGTAAAATTTTATTGAACTGGATGAGAAGGGAGAGAAGTTATAAAATTGTAAGGGAAAGAGTATAAGAGCATCCCCACCAAGGAGTTCTCTTTCCCTAAACTCGGGACCTCAATCCAGTCAACCTTGACTTTATATGGATGAGACCTCGCGTGTTCTCTATATGAGCTTGAATATAGAGAATTGGGCCCAACTTTTACCGAGTTCTCTATAAATTTGGGGTAGAGATCTTGTTTTGAGACTGATGTGCGCAAGCTTCTGTATCCCCATCCCCCATCTGAGGTCCTCTCCCTAAACTTTTAGGAATACATAATAGATTGGTGGGGATGCTCTAAGAGCATCCCCACTAATGACTTCCCTATCCCTATCCGAATGATTTTCATCCGGATAGGGAAGAAAACTCTTCCACCAACATTCCCTTTCCCTAAAAATTTAGGGAAGAAGGGTCCGAATTCCCTAAATGGGATGATGAATAGGGAACTCAAGTGGAGTAATCCCTAAACCACTTTCCACCTTTCCAACATGAGTTGTGCTTCATTAATTTGTGGAAGTACTATTCATTTGGCCTTGTTACTATTTCTATGGTTCCTTTTTGACTTCTCCCTACCTTTATTTAGCAATAAGTTGAAAATTTAGGGAACTACAAGTGAGAACTTCTCTTCCCTATCCCCATCTGTACTCTCCTTCATCCTGACGGAGATAGGGAAAGGGAAGACACTGGTGGGGATGCTCTAAGCCCAAACAAGTTGGTGAGATGTCTTGTAAGCCTGATGTTGAAAGATATGCCGAGTTAGGTGCTATGAAGATTCCATACCAAATTAGAAGTTGATGAGTCCCTGCATTGCTGGATGTGGATTAAGCCAAGTTGTGGAAATATTATAAAATATAATTAATAAAGAGATTGAAAAGAGTCAAATAAGAGTTAATGTATTCTATCCCTTGTGGCCATTAAGAGTGGAGAGTAGCATTGGAATTTGCCTAGTAGTAAGGTTTTCAAATTCTTAATCTTTGAGTTGTGCTTCTGGTTGGTTTTGATCTATTAGCTTATAAATCCTGTTTGAAATTCTCCTTAGGAACTACTCTATAATACTAATAGGATAAAATTTCTAATTACGAAAAAATCCTCAATCTACATCCCTCCATCCCAAAATGATCTTCATGTTGGCCTCAATTTTTATCCTAAAATTATCTTTGTGTTGCACTTTGTGATATTGAGAATTGGTCAAATTTAGCTTTTAATTGCTATATGGGATGAGCAAAACAACTCTAAACAATAGCTCTTCCTTTTTCTATGTAATCATCAATTGAAAGACAAATGAAATGATTGATGGGGTCAATTAATATTGTTTGTTCATACTTTTAGCATCTCTTTTAGCGTTGCCTGATTGAAGGAAATGAAGCTTTTCAAGGTGTTACAAAGGTTCACAGATATTCTTGGACCCATATTAATTACACAAAATAGTGAAATTAGGTTGCCCCACACTAATTTCTCATATCTAACACTCTCAGACATGGTCAACTATAGTCTGGGGCAACCTAATTTCACTATTTTGTGTACATGCAAAGTGAAACCTCACATTCAACAATTAAGTGTCTATTGGTGCTCCTTAAAAATACCCCCAAATTTTCACTTTTTAATACTCTAAAATTTCACTTTGAAAATAGTTCTAAAACTCAAACCAACGTACTACAAGATCCTAAAGTTACATGTGTCCAAAAATGTTTTTTTTCCTAAAATTTGGTACTTGTACTAGAAATGGCAGTTTTAGAGTGTTTTTAGTAAAACCTTGAGGGGTTAAATTCCTAAAAAAGAAAAATTTGGAAAGTTGAATTTTGCACCTTCACATTGTAGTGCAAAAAAGAATGTTAATTGAGTGATGAAACTATTTACATCCATGAAAATGGAAGAAATACATGAAATGAGAATACTATAGTTTATTCATTTGAAAGATTGTACAAATCCAAAAAGGAGCAATAAAAATTAGGCTCAATTTAAAGATTTCATTCATTGAGAAAGGCCAATTATCCTCTCAATTTATTTATCCCTTTTGATCAATTATCATTCAATCCTTCAAAAAAACTCAACTTAGCATTCACAATGGTTCACAATGAGCCTTCGCTTCTGGAAGGGCACGAGAGCACATCAGATTTCAATACCATACAAGTATACAACAAGCAGACTTGTTCTCTGGCACAACTTCAAATATCTTTCGCAAAAATATGCGACATAAATTATTCACAAGCAAATACAATAATAAAAAATCCCTACTTTATCTCGGTTCTCGTTCAAGCCTGTCAAGCAAACCCTGCCAGGCTGCTACTGCTTAAAAAGTACAGTAGTTTCCCATTTTATCATTTTACAAGCTTGAAGAGCAACACCTGCAAATGAACGATCAATTTTTACCAGTGAGCTCAACTTCAGGATCAATATCCCGGCTTTGTAAGACCCTTCTTCACATATTCTAAAGGAGAATGATTCAAAGAGACATGAAACAGAATCTTGGGCGTTGAGTTCCTGCACATGAAGATCATAAAGATTCCTATAAACAGCAAAAAGTTTGCATCTATTTGAATGCAAGAGAAGATACCTTTACGGAGCGCGAAAAAGGCCTTTGAAAGGAGTTTGCTAGCAGGTAACATGACCGATCTATGAGGCATGCCCAGAGGATCAATCCTCTGGCACGTAACGGTCTTTCCTAGCCTTGAACACCAATCTCTGCAAGGAAAGTATATTGGTTAGAGATTTGGTATTTCTACCACCTGTACACTCGGTAGTTAAATTAGAAGTTGGTCCACGACCACAAGATGGGAACTGTCACTCGGAACTCCGAGTGCAGTAAGTTCTGCAGCTCTTCCACAAATCTCTGAGTGAAAAGGTAGGGACAGAGAACTCACTGCTAGTATCTGAGTGTATGCTTTGAAGCCAGTAAGGAAGCGTGTGTACGTGCTGTTATTCTTATTGTCTCCAACAATTTTCCGAACTCGTGGAACAAGATACTTTGCAACCTAGAAGATGAGGAACACGACCCCTCCCCTTAAAAGATGTCACATAGTCAAGACATAGCAGTATTACTTAAATATGAGGCAATTTGATTGACACAACAAAGTCCAAAGGAATGGGAATACAACCAAGTTTACTCCATAGTGGTACCGTATCGCACCGTATCTGCAGGCTCTGCCAGGACATTAATGAAGAACTTGGCCTGCAAGCCAGCAGCGTTAAACAGTTATGTATGAGGATATTGAAGGGCAGAGTTATTATAAGGGATTACTCTACCAGTGAGGTTAAGTTCAGCTTATGAAACTGCAGGTATTATTATTGAAGATCCAGCGCCATAGTATTCAGACTAAAGTTCCATCCTTGTCAAAAGCACAAAGTTTTGGCATGAAGAATCTGTAAAGCACATTACCGTGTATTTTTTTTCAATTGTTTGTGCTCAAGCATGTTAGCTTCAACCGTTATTACATCAAGCGATCTTGGTGCCTAATGACCGACATACCTGACGAGTGTCACTTCCTGACATAAGAAGGTCGGTGGTCACCATGCCTGGCTGTAACCCACAAGAATCCACAGTTGTAAATCAGTCAAGAGGTGTTGTTGTGATAAGAGGTTGGGATAATCACTTTACGCACTTTCTAATAACAGGTTTCTTAAGAAAATTAGACAGATTCAAGAACTTCTAGACCACATCATAAAGAGAAACTTCTTCATGATTCAAGGAGAGGAGTCTTTCTGGTCAATGATCATACAGAGACCTCACCATGCTACAAAGTGAGGACCTCCATATAATCGTTGTGACCAAAGGAAGACCTCCCTTTGAATAATGGGGGGAATTCTCATTACGAGGAAGTCTAAAATTTCCTAAGAAAATCTATTTCAGTAGAAACTCTGTTTAAAGGAAGGTGAACCTGACGAAACAGTCAGTTTGGGATTACGAACAGCTAAAAAATTGTAATCAGTGAGTGAGGGAAAAGGTATCTTGCCGATAAGTCGTGAACCACGACATTCTGAATGTTTGACTGCTTCAACTCTGCCTGTACAGTACAGTACAGTACCAAGATTAATCAGCCACCACAAAAATTCTGATGCGGGTAGGACATGCATCCAAACTGCCTCAGGGGAAGAGTGGTAGGGATGATCTTTCCAGGGTCCTAAATAACGTTCTTTAGTCTTTGTATGCCTACACCTTGTAATTTAGAGAATCCGAATCAGCACCACATTCTAACATGAATGGCCCAAGATTGGCTGGCTTTATGAACTTCACTTTTACTAAGCACTTTTCTACTCCCATACAGCTCCGATTGGTCCTTTGCTACGTAGAAATGGCAAGATAGCAAGATAACATATTTACTTTATATAAACATTCAATAGAATGTATCCTCAAACCCTTGAGTGCAACAGTTGGCCTCTAAAGGATGTTATGTAGCCTTCTAGGGGAAGGTCCTCATATGTAAAATTGAAGTTAGCAGTCCGCAACTTTACTCCTATGCGATTCTCGTTGAAGGAAGATTAGTCATTCAATAGTCATTCAATAATCTGGCAGGCTCGTCTTGTGACAAAAGTGTAAAAGGATAAACAAGTGGGAGTGTAAAACACCTGCAATGATTTTGTAAACTGTGCGAGACTGCGCTTAGTGGCTCCGTAAGCTGCGAATCTGTCAACCAAAAGAAATCTCTCAGCAAAAAGCAGTAAGAAGTTGACTAAGGACATTACTATACTTCAGCAGGCGCAGGCAATATCATTACTGGCGGGGCGAGTTCACAGGCATAAATAGTAAATGAGAGTTCTTTCTTTTTATGAATTTTATGAATTTTCAAGCAGTTCTGCCCAGAAGGAATCGTGCTTCTTCATTGCCATGTCATCTTTCATGTGCCACATATGAGGGATGACAAACCTTGGTGTTGGATTGCCATCAGCTCCTGCACCATCCATGTTGAAAATGTGTCCGCCTCTGCGCTGGTCCCTCATTGTCCTGATGGCCTGATCACCCTTGCAATTTAGATCTCTGGGTTTAAACCGAGTACTCAAATGAAACTGAAGATCACCATAACTTCCACCTCGTGCCATTTTTCCGCCTCCACCATAAAATTTGAAAACATCCCCCTCATTTGGTACTGGGCATGCTCGTCAAGTGCACAATAAAAAGAAAAATCGAATCAAAGAAGACGATATTTTGTGCGGTGAAATTGACCATCTATGATATTTTGTGCTGAAGAAAACTACCAAACTATGAGCCTGTGGGATGAGCAACAAAACGAGGATTTCATATAGCTTCTCAGAAACTATGCCCTTCTTGTTACAAAATGATACGACCAAACAAAATGAATCGAAGGGCCACACCACCCAGTTCATGAAGGAGCCAGAGCTTGTACATGTGTGTACCTGCCGGCAGCACAGCATCACGCCAAGGGTGTTGGTTTCCACTATCTCCCTGCCAAATGTCATCCAACTCAAACGCCAAGTTAGCTGAAAATATAAACAAAACTAGAAGGACAAAGCATAGATTTGAACATGCTGGCAGCCAGAATTTCTGTACACAACACAAAAGAAATGGGTGCAACTAACTCGACAACCAAACAATTGTACTTTCAGGTGGACAGAAAACTCGAGCAACGGAGACCTGACTTTCCTTACATGATGTCAGCATCATCGGAGTCTACAAGAGAGGTGTATTTGTATGCGTTTGTGCCGGCATTGTTTATCTGCCGAAAGGTCAGGGAAACACTTATCAGCTTGCTGTCCAGAAAGCAATCAATTCCACATTTATTCAAGAATGTAACTAACAGGGTAAACTCAACTGTTTCTGGAACTTTTAGACATCATAATGAGAATAGTCTTCAAAATGTGGGAAGGCTCCCCAAGGTGTTAGTGATATAATCACCATGATCATGTGGGAGACTGCCCCATAAATCATGGAGGAGATTCTATTTACGATGTTGTCTAAATGGTTCTGAAATAGTCTAATTTTACTGAAAAGCCTTTTCATTGATACCAGTGTTTATCACAAGTCCTCACCCAAATATCGACATATCCGAGGTTGGCCTTTACATAATCAGTCAAAGCCTGAATGCTTTTTGCATCTCGGACATCACACGCCTTGCCCTGGAAAAAGCCAAAAGATAACATTAGAGCACAAGCACTTGTAGTCACCAAAGACTACATTGTAACACGTGATGTGTACATATACACTCAGGATTGAAGTCCTCACCCAAACGCGTTGCTCCCCGAACTGGCTCCGAAGTTCCTGCACTACATTTTGCACCCTCTCCTCTGTAGGAAAAAGAAATCATTCAGAACAACCATTCAGAGCCCACAGAATGCGGTACTAAAAAACGAAATGACTTACACTACAAGCAACCTGTCTGAGTCTTACACTACAAGCAAATTACATACCTGACCGCGAGCAAACAACCACGTTATCTCCATTCCGAAGAAACTCCTCCGTGAGAGCCAGACCAATACCTACCAATCCAAGGCTCTTGTCACATAGTTTTCCATAAGCATCAAAGTTCACCATCAAGTGTCCACTGACCTAATGCACATCTCAAATAGTTTTCCACCAGGTGAACCCTCACATAATTTTCCACAAAGATTCAAAGTTTTCCATCAAGTATCCACTAACCTAATGGATACTCACATACTTTTCCACAACCATCAAAGTCTCCCCATCGTAAGATTTGGTTTCCATCACAAATATGCCTCATCCTAGTTCTCCAATTCATTGCAATTCACATTCATGAGCTTCAGGGATTCTTTACCTTTTGTGGAGCCCGTGACGAGCACATTAAACGGGGACACTGTCGTCCTTGAAGCTGTGAGCTCCGGCACCCCGCCCTCTTTAGCAGGCGCCATGCTGCAGCTCACACTGCTCCTTCGCAATTGAGGAGCTTCAAAATGAAGAAGATGACTGTCCCCATTTTGCTGCACCCCAAGCTTGCTGCAATTTCCCGAAACTCCTCTCAAGGACAAGACCCGAGTGTTGTTCCTTCTTGGACCCGCAGCCAGGGCAGGAAGTGACACCGCCGTGGCCATAGCCATCCCGAACAATCAGACAACTCCCTCACCTAAGCCAATTCAACACAACCAAAGCCAAACTCATCAAACAAAAGCTTCAATATAGAAGGGGAACCGTACCCACCACTTACACCAAACAGAAACCCTAATTAGATGCAAAAGAAGATCGATAACGTAACTTACAAGATGATGCCCAGCAATGTGTTTCTGGGTCTCGAAGTGTACTGTAATGTTCTCACATGAAGGTTTAGCTTATCTACAGTATGTGGGCCACTCCCATTTGCACGGAGGACATGTCACCGGCCATGTCATCATCCAGTCACCACTCACCACATCATGAAATTCCAAAAATAAAAATAATAATACACTGTTGTCGGAGCCGGCATCTGCGTACATTTCGTTAAGTTGAACCCTTGCAAGGTAGTCTTGCTGTGAATGTTCTAAACAATCGTTTGCAAGGGTTGTTTGTGTTTGCTAACTTTGCTTCCGCATGTTCTGGTTGACGAGTGTTCTTCTTTTTGCTTGAAAAGTTTGTTGACTGAATCAAGCTCATCCGCTGGGGATGGCGGAGTTCCAGCCGATGGTGTGTTTGGAGCGGCTATGGTGGGGCGAGAGAGAGGGTTGAGCCCATGTGAGTAAGGAGTGGATAGCCTGATTAGGGTTTGGGATTCAGAAGGTGGAGGGGGACTAGAGGAGAGAGACTGCAGTAGTTGGGCTTAAGAAAAGTTGCAGCAAAATGTTGCCAACGGTGAATCGGACGGGCCGCGCTTCAAGCGGTGGCTACCGCAACAATTCGGTTCTACCGCAGTACTTGCGACGAATTGTCAAGGTATTACTATGATGGGATACTTCTCTAGGGTTTTGCTGTTGTTCTGATTGATCTGTGGGCGATCGAATCTGGTTAAGTAGAGACTTCGTGTAGTAGATCACATGAAAATTGGAGACCGTATGTTTGAGCTGAAAGAATGTCGTCGACAGTGGAAGAAATGCAATGGCGAGTTTTTTTTATTCAAGTTTTGTTCTGAAAAATTCTCTTCGGAATCTCTTGGGGGGTAGGCTTTCAAGGTTGTATTAATGCGCTGCAGATATCGTTTGGCATTGTGTGAATTTAGAAGAGAACGCTATTGAGGTGATCTGTATGGACACATACTTTGAAGCTCGAGATTGTAGTTTAGGTCAACTTATTGGGATATCTTGGAGCTCATTGATGAATGTTAGTGTTTGGCAAGTTTGAAGCCTTTCTTTATCTTTTTTTCTGGTGTCGTGTGTTTTGGGGAATGATAGTTCACTGATGAAATAGGGTTCAATTTGCTAATTAGGGTTTCAAGGTGGTTTATGATGTCACTGGGATTTGAGCAATGGTGTCTTGTTCGAAAGTGTAAGATCTGATTGGCGTTGTGGATGAGTTTCAGTACCAACAAATGGACATGGAGTACACGTTCTGGCAAATGCTTCATCTTTGCACATCACCCAAAGTTGTGTAAGTGCTTTCAGACCTAAATGCTCACCGAGGCATTCGTGTCGGACATCATCTTGGAGGTTCTACAGTTTGCAATAAGTTATATTGAGAAATTGGGTTTCAGTGACGTTCATGAAAATTGAGAGAGATTTGAAAGATATGACGTGAGTTCATTTTTCTGCTTTTGATTATGGAATTGCCTTTATGTTTGCAGGTACCAACAAACGAAATACCACAAGCGTAAGTGTTGAACTCATGCTCTCTATTCTGCTGCTACTTCTTCTCTTCACGCAGAAATTCATATTGGGCCACATGCTTCAGGTGATGTGATTGCATGCTTGGAAGAGAAGGACTGACTGGTCATCTGTACTGTTGGTTGCAGAGACAAAAAATCAGTGGGCGCGAGACGACCCAGCTTTTGTGGTTATCTGCAGCTTTTTATTAGCAGTGGCAGCTTCAGCATTCAGTGCAGCGTACGTTATATTTTTGGACTGTTTTAAGCAATTTTCTTTCTCATGAATGCTAGATTCTATTAATGCGGCTCCTTGGTGTCCTGTTTTGCCCAGGGCTTGCATTAGCTATGACCTACTAGTAGCAATTCCCTCTCCGTGTTCTTGAAACCTAACCGTGTTAAGCCCTGCTAAGTGTAACGCCATTTAAGACAGTTTCTAGAAGTAAAAGTTCCTAATTCTATTGCGACTAGATTTCCTAGAGCGTCTCTTTGGGGCGACTGGCAACTCTCAAGGAGAGCTTACATAGATCTGTTTACAAAAGTGACTTACTGTGGAAGCGCCTTGCAGCTGATCTATTGGTCCTAGGTCACATGAAATATTGCTAGTCTATACTTTGCTTATCTATCTTCGTTCTCCTGACGAGGCATTTTTATGGAACTTCAGGTATGGACACGGCGTGGCTCAAGCAACCTTTACCATCGCATCTGTGGTCATCATGCATTTTTTACTGGCTGGAATCTCCTTGGCCTCTATCTGTTGGTAATCTCTCGTTAAACTTTTGATTAATTGTCAAAAAATCTACTGTAATGGTTTTCTTCTCGTGGTAAATGTCCCCTGAGCGAATTGTATGATAATAGCATTTAGTCTACTAGTCTAGCAGTCAGAAAGCTTTTTTCTCTTTAACATCCCTCCTGTTTTCCCAATCTTATTCACAAGATGCATCTAAACAAGCGGTTAATTGCAAGTGTCTCTACCTCGAATAGAAATTTATTATTTTCATATGTCTCTTTCCTAATATTTCAGTGCAATCCTCAACACAATCCTGAGTGTAATTCTCAGAGCCATCCTCATTATTATCTTCACTAATTGAATATCCAGAAACCTCATTTGACAATCTTATAATGTCACTAGTCCATAACCACAGGTCCCAAATCTATTAAACGCAAGAATCTCATTTTATGATAAGTGGATTTGAAGTGTGAACTTACCTGATAATCTGGTGGTGACTGGTGTGACAGGTTTCTGTCTAATCACTATCTTCGTGAAGAGATTGCTGTGCATACACATGTCGTAGAGCAACGTGTTGAATGGTAGGTGCTTGGATCTTTTGTCATAAGTTTTGATAGTGTTTATGGCGCATGATCTCAATGTTGGCTTCTAGTCTGCCGAAACGCTATTAGTGGGGGTGAGTAGCTATTTCATTATTTTCAATAACTTGTTTAGAGAGCTTCTAAATTTGCTTTCATCTTGGAGGTTATTAACTTGATCAAGGAAATATAGATGATTTTTAGTCTTATTTCAGCTCATGGAATGGTCTTTGTTTTGAACAGGTTATACGCGTTCGACATCCACTGCAATGCGTATTTCCCGCTTTTTGTGGTTCTTTATGGTACTGGTGTTGTATTCCATCTTTTCGTTTACTACTTCTCAGCTCTGGTGTATTCAAACGTGACACACCGATTGAATGAAACATTATAGTTCAGTGCGTACATTTTATCTAATTGTGGATATTTATAACTTGGTTGGATTTTGTTTTATCACGCAGTGCTGCAATATTTCCTTTCGCCTCTCCTTCTGGTTCATGGGTTTATGTCGACATTACTGTCGAATGTGCTGTACTTCGTCGCGATTTCGTACTACCATTACCTCAACTTTCTCGGTTATGATGGTATGTCCTTATCATTTGTAGTAGTACCATGGTAGACACCATTTCACTTGTCCATCGATGGATGAAATTGTATTTATTTTAGACAACTTGGATTTGTATGTCCTTTTTATGGAAATGAATGAATCCTTGAACTTCAAAGTTTGATATTGAAGAATTTTTTCACAATATTGGTGAAAATTGTGATGTTATTGTTTTTACTGATGTGGGGATTATCTACAGACAAATAGCAGTGTCTATGATGGTATCGTTCCAAAGTCCTTGTGTAGTACTGCTGTGTCAGCCTTTTCTCACAGTAAATAATATAAAATTTTTCAAGCTATTCTGGTGTTTTCCTGTCGATTGTGGTTGCAGTGCTGCCTTTCCTGGAGAGAACAACATTTTTCTTGTACCCTATTTTTGTACTGGCCCTTCTATTTCCAATATGTGAGTTTCTTACATTCTTCAGGGGGGTTACATATCGATGTCCGTTCCTGATTACTTCAATGAACACGAGCAGCAAAGAAATATGCACACAGATATAGATATGGAGATGGATATGATGTGATAGTATGAGTGCGCTTTTCACCTTTTTGTGACTATCAGAGACCGCCCTTGTCTATTTATGAAGGGTTGTTGCAGTTATTGATCTTGAATTTCGGTCCTTGTAGTATGTTGTAATTCACTTTAAATGAGCAAGTTGAGATTCTTACTAATTTTGTATGGTGGTGTGGTTCATGTGTTCTAGCTCTTCTATCAGGATTCAATCCCACTAGATTTGCTTTGGGCTTGTACTTCGGATGACTTCGTGTCGCTGGTGAGTGCAACTTCTTGATGCATAGAGAACATTACTCTGAGAAACATTAGTTGCTACAGATCATCTGGGGTGGGGTGGGGGTGATATAGTATCCTTATGTTTTGTAATATTGTAGAAATGTGCTTACTTACTTCCAGCTGGCCTTCTAGCTCATTTACTAGGTGCTTCGATGTTTGCAATTACTCAATTATTAGTGTTCATGTTCTGCTTGCAACAGTTATTTTTCTCACAATTTCATGTTTTCACGGAATTCTTTTGTATCTCTAATTTAAGTAATTCCGGACTATCAGTGTCTAGAGATATTAGGTCAAGTTCTAAGCCATCCGTCAGGCCATTTTTATAGCAACTCAGCTTCACATTACTGTTAGAGAAAACGTTCAGGACAGCCCAGAAATAAAAGAACTGACGCTTACAATGTCCATTGAAGTGATCTTCTACCATGGGGGGGGGGGGCGGGGGGGGGCTGAGCACGGTTCTACTGCCGATCAATGAAATAGTCTATAATTACTTAAACTAGATTTTCTTACGCCTTCACATTGGTAACCTCAAAACGTGTATCTGCTAACAGATATGCAAGCTTTCTTTGCCGAGTGACGAGTTGCTCATCTACAGATTGAAGACGAGCATCACGATGTGCTATCATTCCTAAATCGAAGGTATCACAGGCTGGTCTCTGGTGGGTTGAGGTTTAGCTGTGAAGCAGTATGGCATAGCAGCAGAGACTAACCAGCTTGTTGTATTACGGATAGTCACTGGGTATATTGATCTTGAACTTGCAACTGCCTGGAAACCTAGAAAGGAAAAAATCCTCTTCCATTTCTCAAGGTCAGAATGTGAGTGCTGGTCCAGACAAGTGTTGTCTTATGTCTTTTGTTTTTAAGCATACTGCTGATCTAGATCAGTCACTCATTTGTTTGGCGCAGCTTTGAAACCAATTCTCTAAAAAATATGCCTCGTTGAAAGTATTTGAAGTTTCGTACTATATTATTGGATGTGAAATACTGTAAATAATATTTGGAATAATATAGAACTACAGTAGAATGAAATGGCAATGTTTATTTTAAGATTTAAAATCATTGGGATTTAGATTAATGATATTATGTACATGAACTTTCTATTGAAACAAGTGTGAACCACTTTACCAGAAGATTCCTATCCCAACTTTTCACTGCCGTAGGCTGACATCAGTGAATGATAGGCAAACAAAGCCTTGCTTTTTATCCCCGGAAGGATGCTGTGGACAGTAACTGTAGGATCTTACACTAGACTAGTATAAGGATTTGGAAGAAATTTCAAAGATTATGATTGCATGGAAGATATTTGTGTTTCATCCAATGAGGACTAGAGGTAGTTCAAATTTCCAAAATTGTTGAAGATGAATTACTCTTGTTCCTAAAGAATATTGGGGGTTTAGCATTTTCTTTTGGTTTCAAATTAATACCAAGATTTTAGGTTCTATATGATTTTAGGTTCTAAATGATTGTAATTATGGCATGGTTGTTTATTGGTATTGAATTGCTTGCCAAGTGTGTTCTATAACATCTTGAGGACAATTTAGCACCTTAGGGAATTGCCCTTTTCATTGAGTAGTACTTGTTAGATTACTATGGCATGGTGTTAGAAAAAATAATTTTGTGATGATGTAAAGGTTGAAAATCCTCAAAATTTTCAACATGTTTTTGTAGGTTCATTGGACTTCTAGTAAGCGCTCTACAATTGCATGGATTCCATAATTAACCTTAAGTTTGCACATTTTCCAAAACATTGGTATTATTTAGAAACAAAGGGAGCATAAATTGTTGAAGATATAATATAGAATTGCAAAGATGGATTATTGCCTACAAAACAAAAAGCTCGGTAACTTCCACATTGCTAATTCAAATGGAATGAATCATAAAGCTTTCCATATAGACAAAAAAAAATAATCTATATGGAAAGGAAAAAAAAACAAGCTATTTTCCATTTTTCTACCTAGCAAACTATTTTTTGGGCTTTGAATGTCATAACTTTTCCTTTTAGGCATTGAGTGAACTAAATATTATTTTATCATAAAGCTATTTAATTTTTCTATGTTTAAAAAAAACTCAATAATTCATGTCAAGAATTGAGGTTACATGAGTCTACTCAAAATCCCAAGCGCCCCTCAAGTGCCCCTCAAGCACCTTTCAAGGGGACTTTGGGACTTTGGGACTTTAGGGATCAAGGTTCTTTATTCATGTGGATACTACTTGATTAACCCTTTAGAGATGAAGAAGACCATATTTTAGCCTCGTCATATTCAATAGTTTTTAAATTTATTTGTTGAGATATTCATTTAAATTTTAAAAGAATTGAACCATTACATGTTGAATGTTTTTTTTAATTCAATTGTAGAATATAGATTTCTTTATTGGCCCAACTATAAGACACAATAGAAGTCAATGACTTAGATGTAAAGAGATTAGTGGTCAAGGATTGAATTGTACAAAGAGGCATGAAAGGTTATCTTAAGCCTCAAAGGCCACAAAAATATCCAATTTCTATAAGTTTTGCATGAACAGAAAGATTTATATAATTTCATTAACACTAAGGCTTCAATGTTCTTCATACTACTATCAAGGGCTTTGAATCATTTGAAATTTATAAAATCTTGAAATGAGTGTGAACAACTATAATCAATTTATAATTATGAAATTTCAAAACATTTAGGTTTGAAATCTACAAATCTATAAAAAAAAATATTTTGAAATCACTAAATTTCTAAATTTCTAGTTGATAAACTAATGCATTTGAAAACTTGAAAACTATACATTTAGAATTTAGAATTTTTTAATTTGAAGAGTTGGAAATTTACCAATAAATAAATTTCATTACATTTGTTAATATGTAATATTTTTATACTTCTAAATTTGTTCAATCCTTAACCCTTAAATGTTGAGGAGGACGTTTGGCGTCCCATGGATGAGAAGGAATCCTTGCAATAGGACAAAAGTGCAACTATTCATCCTTGGAATTTTGTTGTGAAAAGGCAAAGTCTTCTATAGTAGTTTGACTTCCAATGAGTGCTTTTGCTATTTCTAAAGTCCATGACTCACATGGTAATGGAAAGAGATGATTTCCAAGGGTTAAGGAATTTAATAAATTGAAATGAAATATTTTTTCCTACTAAATTTTAATTATTTACCATTCTATTGATTGACAATCCAAATGTAATTTTTTTGAATTGAACCAACTCAATTAGTCCAAATTTAGAATCTACTCTTCAAAATATGGTCAATCAAAATGGTCATTTCAAAACCATACATCCTTCATCCTTAAAAGATTCAACCATGTTAATGAGTCAATCAATTGAACAATAATGACACTAGTTTATACTATTTTAAACTAGTTTTCTATTTGTGTTTCACAATTTACTATAATAAGAAACGTTTGACAAAATCCCAGTCTTTGATTGGAAAGAATTAGCAAAATGCAGCATACCCCAAAAAATCTAGTCTTGTTGCTAAGGCCTGTGGCAACATGGGTTTTTGCAATACATTGCCCAAAAAAACAAATACACTGCTGCTGACTCATTGGACCTTCAGACCTCACCAAAAATGCAGAGAAACATGAGATCGCTAAAGAGAACATGAATGTACTTTAATTTTTTGAATTTGAATCCGTCTGTTCCACTGGCTAAGTGGCTCCAAAAATGCAGAGAAACATTAGAGAATATGAATCTGCATAAACTTAAATCCCAGATTGAACTGTCGATCCCAAACAGCTCCACTTGCAAAGAGGCTCCTTAACATCTCCTTCACTTGCTGTCTGCAATTAGCAGGTTGTACCTAAATCAAATAGTGAATAAGCGATTTAATTAATTTACTATGTCCAATCAGAAATAGAAAAACTTGGAACACATTGAATACATCCAAGTACCCAACCCTCTTTAATGACACTTTCTGTAAATTCGTCCTCCTTGTACCTTACCATAAGAGCAATCAAAATCTGGTTTCTCCTAAGGTACAAAACGGGACAAGTGTATCTCTAATGCCTTACATATGTTCATGCCTGTGCCTAGTTTATGGACCGCAAAGCACTAAACATACTTCACTAGATATGTTTCTTATGTGAACCTAAAATCTTTTGGTGCGCATGTAATTTTGAACACTCCGTGAATAAACTATGACTTTTCAAAGTGTTATTATGGGTGTATCCGAAGGTATCATGCACAAACATGTACATTTTAGTCAAGAATCTATACGTTTGCAAAAGCATCACAATTAGGTGCAATTACCTTATGACATTCTAAGACTTGCGCTGCCCAGTTGAATGCCCAGTTGAGTATTTCTAAACATTTACAAGGTTGGCTTACTTAATCTTCCACTACTATGATCCTCCGATCCTCCGGGTGAACAAAGGTGGCATAACACGCAATTCATTCACGTCATTAAACGAAACTTCTGAGTCATTTGGCCCTCCAGACTCTTAATTCTCCGTATTCACTAAAGCATGATCCCTAGAGACCTTTGGGTTTACATGATATCAGATGTCACAAAGGATAACTTGCTGGGAGAGACAAGACTGAATCTTGACTTGTACCAGAATGACATATTGACACATGGATGGTCAATTACTTCAGAACTGAATGAAGCTCAGTATCCAAATCTGAAAAAAAATCTTTCTATCCGTAGTGCGCCGTTGATTCTGTCCATTCCAGTATAACTGTGACATAATCAGCCACAAGTTTGGGAGCGTAATTTACCTGAAACATACGTTAAGTCCTCACACAAGTTTGCTTCGCCAGTGTCGCTTACGGGTGACAATCCATTCAATTGTAGTTGTCTAACCCGCGTTTACACCATAAAGAATTTCTCAAGACCCAAGACATGTGGAGTCTTCACATCTGCACCACAGCCATAGTCAAAACTAGAGAATCAACTGTTAAACCCAAACAGTTAGGTCAGCATGATATGCATATCCAGTCGACTCCAAATTTCAGAGTTCAAGGAAATCGTTACATTACAGCATACATTAACAATATCGAGGGCAAGCGCAACTGGCGCTGAATAATATGCAATGCTAAAACGACCACATTGGTGAAGAGTAATCCCTAGAAAGGAGAAAATAATTGCGGGGATCGCAGAAGTAGGAATCCCCATTCCTCATTAAGTTATATACATGAAGACTCTAAACTAGGGAAGGACGTACATGACAAGTCAGTCAAGGATGTCCAAAGAATAGTTACAGTATATGTTACACCAGAGGTTCCAAAAGCTCTTCCATCTCTGCAGCCATCTGTGTAGCACCTCTATCACTGAAACTTCTACGGTTGCGCAACCATGGACAGCACATATCTAACCAGCCCAGTCCCAGTCTGTATTCCCTGTTCCTATCAGCGTCTTCAATCTGTTTGTTAAGTTCTTCCAGCCTTTCTCGCAACTCAGATGCTCGTTCATCAGCCATTTGAAGGGAGCGCTCTGCTGCTGTGCGAGCGACAATGGCTGCTGCAGCCATTTCTTCTTTCGACCGCAATTTCAGTACAGCTTCTTCTCCAGAGTGTTTCAATCGATCAATTTGTTTATTGAGCTCAGAAACCTGCCGGGACATAGTTAAAATATATTAGAAAACAATTTACGTATTTCAAGGTAAAGTTTACTTCGTCATTCATGCTTAGTCATCACTAATAAATGCTCTTACTAACAGAAGCAGTGTCTAATTGGTGTCTCTGTATCACCCCAGGTCACAAATCTCCTAATTGAACAATTAACCAACCTATCTTTGAAGGTATAATAATATCACCTCAAATTGACATCTCTCAAGATCTACCATGACGACAGCATAAGCAGCTGCATCCTCTGTAGCGACTTGCTTCCATCGTTCAACTTCCTCTTCCAAAGCCTCAATGTCTGCAGTTTTACCGTCCACCTGTGATCCAGAGACGCATAAACAGAAATCAAGTTCATTATTAGTTTATACGCTTAAGAATTGCGTTGATGAAATCTTCACTTACAGCAACTCTACATGTCATACATAATCTAATCATTGAAAATATGAGAGAATTAGCTCCGACTGCTTTGCGTTTGATGAAGGTCAATTTAATCCTTTGTCGACATCATGACACTGAGTGGCTGACCAATAACTTGAAGGGAAATAGATACAAACTACATGCAGCTTCGCAAATGTACAGCAATTTCAAGTAGAAATGTATTGCTCTAGAGAACAAGCATTCTGAGACAAAAAGGCAAAAGAACAAATACAACCAGAGCTTGCAAAATAAAAGACAGTATTTCAAATATCCACCTGCAAGAGGATGTCATTGATCTGCGCAGCTTTCTCCGCCAACTCTTCGACCTGGGTGTTTGAGAGTGTCCTAAGCTCTCCAACTTCTGACCTGCACAACCAAAAAATTTCATGATTAAAAACCAGACGTTGACTAAAGATCTGGTAACCTATCCCGACGTATAATACCAAACATTTTCAGACGGCAGATAGTCCGCTTTCAATAAGGGTCGCTTATTATATGCTGTGCAAGTCCAAAAACTATTTAGAAACATACTTCTATGGTGTCTCCTTAAATGCAAACCTCTTGATTGAGAACCTAAATTGCCAATAACTAGGATAGTGAAACATGGCACAATTTACTATGCCATAATTAAGCTAAAAAAAATGAAACTTTGAGTGAAATACCTCGCTTGTGCTAAAGTCGTTTCAAGTTCCCCAATCTGCTGCCTAAGTTGATTTATTTCACTCTCAAGTGCAGTCACCTGAAAGGCAAGATATTAGCGTTTGTCCATGATGTAGAGTGCCAATAAGAAGTCGAGAGCGATGAAAATAGCCCGTGATAAAGGATAGGAATGGCAACTTCTAGCTCACACAATATAGTAAATGCTAAGCAATCCCATGATGTTGCTAAAGAAAGACATCCAAGTGCAAACGCTCGTCTCTTTTTAGGAAACGCACAGTTCCTACAGTTCGGGATGTAACAACTCCGCCTCCAGAAAATCTAATTCCATAATGGATTGTCAATATGATAGATTGCACATACCTTCGAGAGAGCCTCATCTCTACCCTGTGCCACCACGCTCAGCTCAACCCTAATTCGGGCCAACTCTTCGTTCTCCTCTTCGTGCACTCTGCCTTGTTCTGCCAACTCTTGCGCCTCTTTCAAAGAGACTTGCAGCCTTTCCACCTCCAGATTCTCTTGGCTCAATTTTACTCGAAGGTCTGAAATAGTCTCCAGCACTTGCTGCTTCTCAGACAAAGCAGTAGCCAACAGCTCCGCAGCGTCCTGTTTCTGCCCTACCAATCGACCTATTCTGGTCACTTGCTCGTGACTAGTTCTCTCCCAATCCTCTTTCTTTCCCTTCCATGAGATTCCTATTCTCGTACCAAGCTCCAAAAGCGCCTTCAGCTCTGTTACACATCGTTCTGGCATACTCTGTTTCTCGTCTACATTCTCACTTGCAGAATCAGCGGTACCAGATTCCTCTAACGAATTCAACTCATGAGGTAATTCGAGCAAGCACTTACGAAGCTTGCCAATACACTTGCAAGCGTCTCGGAGCGTCTCCTTACTCTGAACGGCTTCATCCGTCAGGTTCTTCACCTGGCTCTGAAACTCCTGAATCGACTGCTGCGATGCACTGATCACGTTCTCCGCCGCAGTCAACTTCTCAGAAAACCCCAGCTCCAATTCCAAAAACATGTCATCCTTCCGATTAGCCTGATCCTTCCACATCTCAGCTTCAGAGCCCTTCTTCGCCAAATCCTCTTTCAATTTCGAAATTGAGGCTTCCAGCTCGGATACTTCGATCGCCACGCTGTAGTTCCGTTGCTCCATCTGCTCTCCGACCTCACGATGCGCTCTCATCGCCGCTTCTCGCTGCCTCAAAACCTCTTCTACAATTTCTTCCACACGTTTCCCAAACCCGTAGGCGATCGCTTGCAAGCCCGTGTATTTCGAAGCAGGCAAATTCCGTCCAAAGCTCTTGACACCACTCGCCATAGTTGTAATTTTCTCATTCACACTCATCAGCAACCTGGCCACTTCCCCGATCTCGCTCTTCGCCACATCCCGAGCCCTAATTACGTCCTCCTTCACACGCACGCTCTCATCGCGCTGCTGCCGAAGCTCATCACGTTCACGCGAAACGTCCTCCTTCTGTCGCACGATCAATTCCACGTCCCGTAACGACTGATCGCGAGCTCGATAAGCCTCATCACGCTGCCGCGCGGCCTCCGTGATCAAAGCCTTCAAGCGCACGAAATTGGAGTCGCCCTCCGCTTTCGCAAGTTCCAGCACCTTCCGAGCCTGCCGCTCCGCTTCGAGCTCCGCAGTAAGCTCCATCACACTCTTTTCTTCGATCATCGGAGTCTGAATTGGAGGAAGCTCCACAGGAGCGGCATCGAGCTCTTCGTCTTCGTCGAAATCACTCAAGGCGCCTGCGGCCTCGCCCTCCTCTGTTGCAGCATCCACACTCCCCATCGCTCTCTCACAGACCCGTCTCTCTGCCTCGTCTCACTATGTACATTGAAGTTGTGGATCGTGTTTAGAGGCAATTCCGCAAAGGATCTAGGGAGAGTCGATGTAAAAAGAGAGATTTAGGGTTTGGTGCTCATCATTGGAGTCAGTCCCGTTCAAAATCGATCGCACCGCTTGTGTGCCTGCTTCACCACAATCAACGTGTCGAATGAGGAGAACATGAAACGTAAAAGTTATCGAAAGGGTTAGCACATGGATTTATCCTAGTAGCGAGGGTAACACTTATTTACCAAAGTTACACTATTTGCAAAATGACAAATTTAGTATAGATGAAGTATTGTATTGTACCCATTTCTTCAAAAATCAAAATTTGTAAGACACTTACTTTGCAATGACACTAAATTTCCCCTCACAATTTCTATAAAGCATTGTACCTTGGCCCACTCCAAAGTTCAAATACATTCATAACATGAAACGGAATATGAAAATCTTAACTCCAACAGTTCCAAGGCCATTCTTTTGTCAAAAAACACTCAAAACTATCATTTTTGTCGTGTTTACCTAAGAAAACAGAGAACATATTTTTCTTGAAAAAATATTTTTCTTGAAATCTAACCATAGGATCTTGTACTTGACTTGTCTCATGTCATGTGGTAAAAATTTCACAAAGTTTGACCATACAAATTAGAAGATATTAGCATTCAAATTTGGAAAAGAATATTTTCTAAATATTGTCTTGCAAATTCAAATGACTTTGATCACCATTTGTGGAAATTTTTTCTACTACAAACTTTGAATTATTTTTAAATGATGTTGGAGAATTGAGTTGAAAGTCTAGGATTTTTTTTCCAAAAAACACACTTGATTTTCATTCTTTAAAAAATTGTTAAATAGAAGCAAGTCTAAGATTGAATGAAAAACTAAATTGTTAATAGCTCTAAAATAGAATTGCAAAACAATAATTCCAACGGTGAGATTGTTCTAGCAAGCATACTTAACCCTGTCACACAATTTTTCTTGAAAAATTGTAAAAATTGCATTAAATAATGAACCTTTTAAGTTATTTTTTGAATAAGATGCTTAGATTGCTTGTGGAACAAGATTATCCACAACTTTCTCATCACTAGTCCAAATAGAATGAATCAAAGCTTCACATATGGACAAAAAAATAATGTTTGAGAAAAAAATTTAATTTATTTTGACTTTTTGTGATTTTTTTGGTGTTGCCCGCCAACCTCCATTTTCGGCTTATTATGCCATAACTTTTGCTCCCAAGCACTGATTGAAATAAAAATTGTATTTCCACAAAGCTTATGTGTTTCCTAGCTCCACAAAAAGTTTCAGAAAATTACAATGAATATTAAGATAGTATGAGTTTGCCGTAAGTCGCATTTTAGCCCCTATAGGCCAATAGGATTGGTGGCAAAAAAAAGTTTCACTGTTCAATTTTGGAGTTTGGTGATGGAAGAGTGAAAGTTTAGAAATTTTAGTTACTAAGCATAAATGGACTTACCTAACTTTCTTAGGGCTAGGCTAGTAGTCTCTTCGAGAGAGTTAATAAATCTTTTACTAGGTTATCAATGGTGCTAGTATGTGAGCATGAAAATGCAAGCATGTGAACTTTGAGCATATATATAAATAGATGTACTACAACTATTGAAGGTGCTTATAATATAAACACCTATAATATAGGTACCTATATCATAGTTACACTATAATCATGGAAAGCTTCTATAATATAGACTCCTATAACATAGGTGTATAGTCTTTTAGGCTCATGTACTCATACTCCTAGGCTCACATAATAGCAACCTTCCTTTTTAACGTTCCTCCTTTGGTGGGAATTGAACTATTACAAAGTTTTGTTACAATGAATCAGTGTAACCAATCCAATTAATTAATTTTGAAAAGTTTAAATTTATACATTTTCATTTTGAGGATATGTATTAAAAATAACCTTTTATATTTACAATAATTATGAAAATGATTGACCTGAAGTTTCATATGATGTAGAGTATTAGATTCAAATATGTAAAGTTAGTAGTTCAACTTGTCCACATATATAGTGCAAAGTACTTTAGGTATTAAATTTTATATTATATTCATAGATGTTAACTATTAATAGGACTTGTAGTCTAACCATATAAATGTGATTTATAATCACCAAGGGCTCTTTTGTGGTTACAAGGAAAAGTGAGATATAGAAATGCAAAAGCATCCCTTGGAAATTCAAAATCTACATCTTATGTATTCTAATCAATATTAAATTATTTATTAGCACTATTGTTTAAAATACATCTCTACAAAACCTTAGATATTATATATTTTTCCATTTAAATTGAAAGCATGATTGCAAACTTGTAATGCTCCAAAAAGATGTTGGAAAATTTTGCAAAATATTCTCCAATTTGAAAGAAATCACTGAAATTCACCATTTTCTTTTCCATAGTAATATAATATAATTGTCACACTTGGATGAATGTGAACTCATTTGGATGAATCATCCATAATGTAAAGCTTGACGAATGCAAATGCCTTAACTTCAAAACTAGAGTTAGTTATCAAGTTACACTACCTAATTAAAGAAAATGAAAAAAGTTGTTGAAGGTCCATTCCCACTGGTGTTTGCAAGCTCCTTGCGTTTAACCCTTAACCGCTCTGACGTCCATATTCTAGACAATGAACAAAGGGTTTCAAGTTGTTTTGTCCAACTAACTTTTCATTCATCCAATGTAACACTTGAATCTTGAAAAAAAAACCCTTCCTTAATGATCAATTTCATGAAATTGCAGTAAATGATCTTTTTGTAGAAAAATATAAGTAAAAATGTACCAAAATTAGAAAAAGGATCGAGGCATTAAGGATTTAAAGATAAAACATGAACATAAGAAGGAAATAGTCTTTTTTATTGGACTTCATGTCCGGAACTACTGTAAATGTTTTTTAACCAAGTGAAATTCTCGCATGGCTTAGAAATTACTTTCTTCAGCCATCCCAAGGGACATCAAGTCACTTGCACATCCAATTACCGTAGCTAGAGATGACACTTGACAGAAAATAATCAAAGTTTCAAACTTTGAATGATTTTGAAAATTAACAATCCACTTTGTCAAATCCAAGGACAAGTATTTGTAAAGAAAATCCAAATATTGAAAGGAATTCATGACAATTCAACGCCAACCAATGTCCTCTAAACAATAGGAGGAGAGATCATTTTTATAATGGAATTCATTGTCCATCATGAATTCTCAAAGAGTATGGGATAATTTGAAAATGAGAGCTTGATCATTAATTGTGAAAACACAGGATTTGTGTTTAATGTAGAACTTCATACCTCATTTATGCATAGTAGAAGGACTTTCTTCAAGAAACTTTGAATTAAGAAAAGTTGATAAACCAATCTAACTTTCATCTCCAAACTGAATCCGTTTGTGATTTGGAGACTCCAATCAAAATTCAAGAACAAAATTTGGAGAGGGGTTGGAAGGGGCATTTTCTTTGACATTTTCAAACATCCTCTCTGAATTTTTTTTACAACTTTTTATTGGAAGATTGAAATGTCAAATGGATTTTTGGAGATGAAATTTTATTTGCATTTATACCTTTTCTAAGTTCAACATTTTCTGGAAAAAGTTATTTTACAATGCCAAAATGAGATCTGAAATTCTACTTTCACCACAATTCCTATTTGTGCAATTAACTATGAACCGTTGAATTCCTACTCATCCAAATTAACATATCCCACATGGATTGCTCTTACTACCTTCTATCACCCCACTTGTATAAAGAGATTGCCTACACTAATTCGTAAACTCATAGGAATAGTGGATTCCTAATTTGTGAGGTAATTACTCAACTAGTGGAATCTTTGGGTATTTAGATCAAAATTTCTTTAAACTTTGAATCAAATGTTCAATATTTTTTATTTTCCACGTTGGTCTTGCTAATTTTTGCGTTCAGTACTTAGATGCTGAATGATGCAGTTGTCAAAGTTGTGAAGAATGACGAGATTGTATGTTACAACTTACAAATAATGGCAGTTAATTTATGGCGTCAATACAAATATTATTATTTTCTTAATAATAATACATATGACGGCACAGAGCACAGTCGACGTATTCATATGCATGAATCATCAATCATGTAGACTTATATAGTCATGTAATGTTGATCAAACAACGGTTTTATAAGCTTACCTCGATCAGATGCAAATTAAAAGCATGTGCAGTCCAAAGCCACCGAAGCTAGGAATCTAGCAGACAAGATATATCGAATGGTGGCTCCACTAACTGTCTCATTGAATTCTCTGTCACTTACTGTAACATTAAGTGCAAAAAGTGATTTGCAAGCGTCACAATTATGTTTGGCAAAGGGCGAGTAAACGAGGACCTCCCGCTCATCTCGATCTCCCAGCCACGGGAGGTAACTTGCTGTCCCGCTGTTGGTTTCTATAAGAAGGAAACTGGGACCAATTACGTAACTATCTACACGTCAGTAGTCCATGAATTTGATGAGTTCAGTGAACGTCGATGAGCTAGCGAGAGAGGAGAGTCCTGACTAGCTTGGATTTGCACCTGGAGATTAATTGGCACTTTGCGAGAACTTGTTGGCTGAGTGAGCTTTCGATCGATCAGTTGCGTGCGAACCGTGAGACTGCATGATATGCTGGCGCCCAAGCAATTCTTGTGAACATCGATCAGCTTCGACTTCCTTCCGATCCTCAACAAGTTGAAATATTGAGACGTGCATTCGCGTAACAGTTGCGAGCTGAGAGTCGAGTACCCCACAGATTTTTCAGGTATTATACTTTTAATTCAAACACATGCAAGAGGATCATACATATATCATGTGATCGATCGACCCCCTGTTCTTTTCAATTTCCAGTTGGTCGATTTCTTACCATTATACTATTGAGGCGTGCTTCCAGGTCAGTGTACTACTATTTTCGTCTCCTTGATATCTCTTTGAACTAGCAAATGATATCGTGAGATCGAGATTGTGTGGGTACATCCATTATTTTAGAATTATCAGCTGCTTTCTTGACTCTTGAGGTCCATAGCCGAGTCCATTGACTGATTGCATATCAATTAGCATTCCAGTGTTTGTTCCAAGTCGTAGCACTACTTCACATTCATTGATACCATTGTACGTACTCTGTTGTGTCTGGTACCGCGTGCAGAACCTAGCACTGAACTTCGATCTTCGACCATAACTGAAACTGCAAATCCAGCTGAAGCGATGGGAAATGCAGCATCAGACATAGCCGGGGTAACTTTCCAAATCGTCAGTGGGTTCATTGTAGGCTTGTTAGAAACCTTCATGAAGAAACCGCATGAAACTAATGACACGATGCAGGCAATCCAGGCGAATAACGAACGTCACGAGCAAGAACGCCAACGGCGAGAAGCCCAAGCCGAGGAGCGGTTTCGAGAACGGGAAGCGTCGGCCAGGCAACGCGAACAAGCAAGCCTCGATACCGCCCGACAGGCTTACGAAGATGCCATCCGAGAACGAGAAGAAGCTGTCAAACAGTTTAAAGAATCCGCCAGGCAACGTGAAGAGGCTGCTCTACTGGCAGCCAAACAAATCGAAGCCGCTGCTAGAATGCGTGAGGAAGCTGCCAAACAGTTTGAAGAATCCGCCAGGCACCGTGAAGAGGCTGCTTTACTGGCAGCCAAACAAATCGAAGCCGCTGCTAGAATGCGTGAGGAAGTTGCCTCTGCGGCCGCAAAAGAACGTGAAGAGTCTGCTCTACTAGCCGTTCAACAGATCGAAGCCTCTGCCCGAGCACGTGAAGAAGCGGCCCTCGCAGAAGCTTCAAAAGCGAAGGAAGATCTTCACAATGGTATCCGGCCTGTGGTCATGCCAACCCCAGAGCAGGTGGCCGCTGCACTAGAGCGGATGCAGTTCCATCCCGAGAAGCTGCACTTTGCTGTTTGCGGAGCCTCTGGAAGTGGAAAATCGACAGTGATCAACGCGGTCCGGGGCCTTGGTTGCAAGGGTGAGGGCACAGCGCGGGTCGGGGTAACTGAGTGCACGTCAGAAATCAGTCGTTACCCAGACCCTCGCAAGGAGCTTCCGTATTCTCGATTCATTTGGTTTGATATTCCAGGCGCGGGAACTACCGCGGTGCCGGATTGGCAGTATTTTAACGACCAAGGACTCTTCGTCTTCGACTTCATCATCATGGTCTACGACGTGCGTTTTACCAAGATTGACGTGGGCATCATCGAAAATTGCTTACGCTTCAACATCCCGATCTTCATCGTCAGAAGCAAAGCTGACCAACATATTCAAAACATGATCCAAGCTGAAACAGACTGTGAACCCGGTGACGCGGAGTACGATGAGGTTTACCAGGAGATGGCTGACAGTTATATAAGGGACACGCGCAAAGATTTCTTTAAGCATATGGAAACCATGGCAGATAACAAAGATATTGACGGGAGGGATCAACAGCTGATTCTTAATCTGCGAGTTTACATCGTCTCGGGAGCCACGCTGCGGGGATTGTTGCAGACGAAGTGGAGTGTGAAAAAGGGGAAGGCCATCGATGAGATTGAACTGATTGAAGATATGCTCAGGGCGGCTGCTAGAAGGCGGTACTCGAACACGCGAGGTGAGACAATAAATAATTTGTTCAACAAAGGAAAAGAGGTCCTCTCGGCAGGCTTCTCATCTTTACGTTTAAACACTGCCACTGAAGACGAAGAAATATTCCGATTCGGATTTGGCCTCAACCCGAAGCCAATATATGGGAACATTTGAAGAGCCTATTTCCAGTGGTAATGAATTGAAGACAATTCTACTAACTAGCTAGATCACTTGCAAGCAAACTCCCCTCTTTCATAGGTAACCGTCTTTTATGACCATGCACAAGACAGTTCAGTTCTGACTCACTTCTGTGAAACCATTATTTGATATGCAATGGTGAGATGGTGTCTGTCTTTGAAGTGATAACTGAACTTAATTTCTGCGGTCTACTTCCTGAGCTTGGTTGAGATGGTGCTACACTTCTGAAGTCATGTAAGTGCCGTGTTTTCAAAGATTGAGAGTTCGGCAATCCATAGAGTAGCCTCCGGATACACATAGCTGTCTTGGATTATCAACTGAACTCGATCGCATTGTTTATCATGAGCATTTGCAAGAGCTCTAATACATTATCAATTTGTGCCGATTTGGGAACTTATGACGATTCTATTCTATTGCTTCTCCTGCCAATCGTTGTCTAGCTGGTATTTGCCACGTGTATTTACCAGTCAGCGAGATGAGAACGTGGTTATCATTTAAATTCAAGTATAATTTTGCATAACCATTTTCTCGTCAGAGTCTACCAAATCGAAGTTATCGAATACACAGCGGCAATATATTCTAATGAATTCATTTAGACAAATTTGTCAAATTAAAAAAATCAGAGCAAAAATTTGATTCACAATTCTCTTCTTATATTTTGAAAGTTTTAAGTGCGGGATTGCAACAGTGTCCAGATCTTTTACTAAGACTTCCAATTTTCTCATGCTATTTGTACTATTTCACTTTCTTACGTAAACTCAAACCTTCATCAAATCGAGCGTTGGATATGCACAACAAAAGATCCCTTTTGACTATATGGTCAATTTTGTTAAAATGGCGGTATTCCATTAAAATGGCACAAAATGAAACCATTGAAAGAATGAAAACAATGGAAAGATTGTCCAAGGGGAGTGGAAATGCGTGAACTAGGAGTGATTTGAATGTGCTAGGCATAAAATTGGCACATGTATAACCCTATCGTGGCACACTTATTCTCCATATGTAAAAGATATTCCATTAAAATGGCATGTGGAATACCGCCATTTTAACGAAATTGACCATCTATCAACTGTAGAAGTCAGAAGGGATCTCTTGTTATGCTTAAAACTAGTACAATTGAATCTTAAAAACCATGCTCAACCCTTACGTGGACGATTTTTGGTATTGTTACCTCATTGTCCTCCTCTGGCCATGGTGCGGCGATCATAATTGCAACAAGAATGATAGTCTTGTTAGTGTGAAACAATTTAAGTCGAGCGTATATAGTAATAACACTCAATATATCCCGTGACTGCACGTATCCTCGCTGCAAGTGTAATTATCCGATTTGTTAGACGACTGTGAAGTAAAATAGTTTTGGAGGAACGCGAAATTGATGCGGGTAACAACGTTCTGATCTTGGCTTCTGATAATTAGATGTAGCTAATACTGACAAAGATCGGCAGGAACAGCGACAGATTGACAGCAGAAGTAGGAAACTTAACCAAATGGCAAACTTATTTTTATATAAAGCTCTTGCAACTGCTGCACATGAAGAACATTTAGAAGGTAAATCGAAGACAGCTAGTGTAAAACCGGTATGCTGTATGCACGGATTGCCAATCCGAACTCACAAGACTTCAGAAGGATCAGATCCAAGCAAAGGAAGAAAGAGGCAGCAATAACCAATCCGTGTAAGTTGCCGTTAATCCTCCTCAATGCAACCATTCTAATTGCTCAATATGACATAGAAGGCAGAAGCACGACTCTCCAAGTTGCAATTAATCACATCAATCTCACTGCTAGCATCGTACTTAATATTTACTTCAGTCTTTTCTTCTGATTCTTTTAGCAGGACACTAACTCATCATCGCAAGTCTAATGATTTCACAGAAGTGAAAACTAAACTTGTGAATATGGCCATAAAAAACGTTAGTACTTTTCATTCCTGTGGTCTTCACTCTCGCTGGGTTTCGGGTCGACCATCACTCCCGCTTGCTTAGAGTCGGAGCTATTGTTCTTCTTCTCAGTGACAGCATGTACCGGCCCCTTCAGCCTGCAATTAATACTAAAATTTTACAACAAGAAACCTAGGAATTATGCAACTAGCATTACTGGTGAGTGTCGATAAAATGTAAGGAAGAAAAAAGCCTGCAATGAGGGCCTCTCTGGTTAACCCAGCGCGGTGGACCCTTACACCAAGAAGAAAAGGAAATAATCGGTGAAATGATATAGCGAGTCAGGAGGGGATAGGGTGGAAATCCTAGCTTGGCGATGCACCTGCGCAATGATATGGATGAAATGATATTTAAAGTGCATCTTAATTTACATATCATTCGGTAGAGCAAGCTAATGTAATGTCAAAATGGCGCATGGAATACATACCGCCAATCTAGCTGAATGGACGTCATTGTGATCGATACAATGTAAACGCGCCAATCATACAAAAAGTGTGTATCAGGGAGATATATTCTCCTTGGTTCTCAGATCGCCCTGTAAGCCTAAAACGTCACAACAGTGGCACACATCTAGGTCCTCACACTGTTAATGCTAACAGTGACATATTTATGCTACCACGTTCCCTTGATTTGAGCTCAGAAATTCCAAAGGAAAATTCAGAATACAAGAAGCTAACTATGCATGGTTACAAGCATTAATACCATTTGAGAGCAGAATGACTGAGTGGCTACAATTGAAGAAAAATAGCCTGGCTGTGTGTTCCTCACAAACTGTTTACATCTTCAGTTAGCTTGTCCGGATCGGGGCCCCGCCGTCTGGCAGCCTGCTTGAGCATATCTTCAATCAGCAATTTCTCGTCGATAATCCTGGATTGGCTTAGGGTTCGCCTTGTCTGCTCGCTCGTCGTCTCCTGGAACAGACCCGACCCTGACACGATGTACACTCGCTGATTTAAGAGCAATCGTTGGGCTCTTGCATCAAGCTCCGGAGCTTTCGCCATCTTCTCCAAATTCATTTTAAAATCTGCTCTTGTGACCTCCACATATTTGTCAACAACCTCCTGACGCTCACACTCCTCATCCATGTCATTCATCATGTTCTGAATGTGTTGATCGGCTTTACTCCGCACCACGAAGAACGGGATGTTGAAGAGAAGGCAATTCCTGATGATGCCCTCGTCGATCTTGGTGAACCGTGCATCGTACACAATGATGATGAAGTCGAAGACGAAGAGTCCTTGGTCGTTGAAGTACTGCCAATCCGGTACGTTAATCGTTCCAGCGCCTGGAATGTCGTACCAGACGAACAGCGAATACGGAATCTCTTTGTGAGGGTCCGGATAGCGGGTGACTTCAGACGTGCACTCGGTTACCCCGACTTTTGCTGCAACCTCATCTTTGGGTTTCAGACCTCGGAAGGCATTGATAAGCGAGGATTTTCCACTCCCCGAGGCTCCGCAAACAGCGAAGTGAAACTTCGCAGGATTGTACTGAACTCGCTTCTTCGCAGCAGAGAATTGCTCCCGGGTGGGCATGACCACGGGTCGGATGCCTTTCAGGGGAGCTTCCTTGACTTTCTGAGCCTCGGCAAGAGTCTCCTCTTCGCGCAGTTTTGAGAGCGCTTCCCTCTCGGTCGCGCTCGTATGGGCGACTCGTTCACGGTCTTGGGCACGCTGATTGGCTTCGGCTACTCTGCGCCTGCACTCTTCCTCCTGACGCTCCAGCCGCGCCTCGATCTCCCGCATCGTACTGTTGTATTTTTCCAACTTCTGTACAAAGAGGGTGAATAAGCCGAGACTCACTGCGACCGCGGCGAGGCCCACTACAGTCGCAGTGACGGGGTTAGCCACGGCGGCTGTGGCAACCAGCTCTGCCACGGTTACGCTTACGACGTCCGAGATCCCCCCGAGCTTGCCAATGTCTGCGACGATGGTCCCGATAAGAGCGTTCATTGTTGCAGATTGTGGATGGTCTTGCCGAAAATTGGAGTTGAGAAGTCGGATTGCTGACTTCGCACCGACAGCGCAAATATATATGCGCTCTGTAAATCGCAAAGAAATCAATCAATGTCAAGTCTGCTAGTGAACAACTATTAGATCTAGCTGGAAGGCCTTTGCAACATCAAATTCATTCACGACTTAGAGATCGATAGGGGGCGCTATTAATTATGCAACACTCCGCCACTTTGAGATTCAGTGACCGGGCATGGCTGTACGAAGTCTGTTGACATTACCTGATGAATGAATACGTGGAATACTCTCGCAACTGGTACGCGAGTGCACGATTGCACAAATTAAACCTCACGATTTGTTGCGCAAAGGGAATCGAAGCCGGTGATGTTAAGAAATCAATGACTTTACCTTGCGCCAACAGCCTCACGTTACTCACGCAACAGCAAGACTGGGTACGGTAAGCCAACAACTTCACACAGTGCAAATCCAAGCTGGTCATCGCGACTCGCACATAACTCTGGGTCACTCAAATCATACTCTCAAGCAAGCCATATAATTTCTCCAATCTAAAGTACTGTTTGAGAATCGTTCCTAATATTAAATTGGCTTAGTTTTTTGAGCTTCGATAACTACAAATTTTCAAAGTGCTGATTATTGATGAACCCAAAATCAAGCCTTGGCTAGGCTCTCCTGTTCACAAGATGTACATTTCAGGCAAAAAAGCTGTAGGGCCAGCTGAGGGTCAGTTTTGCAAAACTGTTACTTCTAAATAATTCTATGACCTCAAATCTCCTCTGACCGGGGGCAATCAAGGCTTGTGGTGATGTAATTCTAAACCATACATGCACAACTTAAAATATATAGATATTCATGAAAATGCTTAGATGAGAATCTTCTTTATTAATTCAAAGTTAGTTTTGTTTTCAATTTGTATTAGCAAACGCATTACCTGTTTGTAAATTTTGGCATTGATCACAATTATGGACTTATTGTGAAATAAGACGTCGGTGTATCCAAGTGTTGTTGCTAAAAAGAAAGTGTGACAAATGGCCTCCCACAATGTGAGGACCTAACAAAGAGGGTCTTCCCATCGTAGAGGATGCCAATGCAATGACTCACTTTGTGTAAAAATCCATGGATTGGATGAAATGCCTATTGAGTGTCATTGGATGATTAACTTTCAATTAGAATGAAAAGGAGGTTTTACGATGGATTGGAGCTTTTACTTCACAAAAAGATGGATTAAGGCCTAAAGGACCAAGCGGCGCATTTTGGACAAAAATTGTGAAAAACTACCACCTTTTAGGTGAATGGAAAAAAATTTAAAAGTTCTTATTTGAAATTCAACCATACAAAATTGTAGTAGAGTACTATAGGAACATTAGAAAAAAATTTCAAAAACTTATAGATTGAAAGATTATAACATTTGAAGTTAGAAAAGAAAGTCTTTTTTCCAACCTTGAGCAACATGGCTAGCAAACTTTAACTCCTACTAGAGTGAAGATTTCACACTACACATGGATTGTTTTTTTCCATTTACATCTTAAATTACATATTTGTCAAATTTCAAAATTAGGGGAGGAGTTTTGCACATGTTGCCCAAAGCTATCCAAGCTACCCAAAAAGTTTAGGTACTTTACAGTTCCATGTTGTCTTTGACAACAATGAAAATTAACTTATAAATTATAATGCTCAAATCTTCATATCCCTAAGTTTCTTAATGTTTAAACTTTGAAATTTCAGAATGTGTAAAATTTACATAATTACATTGTTAGATTCATAAATTTAAAAAGTTGAAGCCTGTATATTACAATTCTATGTTTGAAATGAATCAGCAAATTTTTTGGAAATTAATCAATTGATTTAATTTATTAATTTGAAAATATGTCATATTTAAAGGGTTTTTTAATAAATAATTTATTTGAAATGAAATAGTCTCTATTGCTAACTTTTTAATTAAAACCAATATTGGTGATACAAATATATTTTAGGAAAATTTGAAGAGATGTTCTATATGATAATCTACCAATAATTATATTGTAACAACCTCCATTGTTTTTTGTAAGTCCATCACGGATTTTGAATTGCTTGTTAACCCCTAAAGGACCAAATTGTGTTTTTTGGCAACATAGAAATTTTGGGTAGATACATGTGATAAAAAATTTGCATATCTTAGGCTAAAATTTGAATAGATTGGGTGGATGAGGAATATCTTTCATTTGCACTAAAATTCATGACATTTGAAAATATGAGTAAAAAATTATGGCCTAGTATGTTACTTTTTTTTCGTACATGGGCAGTCGAGCAAATCGGAAAAATCTCTTTTTTCACAAAAAAAAAATTGAAATTGATTTTTTAGATTTATATATTTGTGGAAAGCTTTGAATCATTCCATTTTGATCAATGAGTCAGAAGTTATGAGGAGTTTTAGTTTGCAAACAATTATGGATTTTATACTCTAAAATAAACTTTGAAGTCCTTTATATTACTCAATTTTAAAGATTTTTGAAAAAAAATAAAATCATAAGATGTAGATTATTTCTTATAACATTGCAACCATTGGGATTGGCATTTTTCAATTCCATAACTAAATTCTTAACAATTTAGTATTTTGAATCATTCTCTGCTTTTTTTTCTTACTATTTTTTTCCTATATGTTATACAATTCCAATTTTCAAGCAGGTAATGAACTTGACTTGAAGAATGAATCTGGCTAAGAAGCACCACCATTTTGAACATTTTTTCATACAAATGTGAGCTTGTGAAGTGCAGTTGCCCGGGGTTTTTTAGGGCCAATAAAATGAATTCGAAAGCTCATATCTTGCACTCCACAAGGTGGAAATTCCTGAAATTTTTTTCACACGTTCTCAAGTTGCCATAATACAAGATCCTACAATAACATGTGTCCCTCCAATTTTTTTTTTTCCAAAATTTGATACTTGAACAAGAAATGGCAATTTTGGAGCTTTTTTGGTGAAAAAATAGTGACGGTCCTTTAGGGGTTCAAATAAATTTAGGTGGTAGATGCTCACAATGATTGAAACAGTGAATTGGACAAGCAGGGAAAAACCGAGAACATAATGGTGGCCATTCATTGAAGGATGCCCAAATGTTTAGAAATATGTGTTCTTAGCAGTTAGCACTCACATTTTCATTTCCTTATAAATTAGAGGAATTGAGATTTTGGTTTGGTATGGGACTTTTAGAGGATAAAAAAAGCCTTCAATCTACTGTTGGGATTCTTGGTTTGAGAAATGAGGTGATGGAAATTTATTTTGCAAAATTGTGAAGGGTATTTTGATTTCTACGCACATTTGGGCATTACAAGATTAAAGAGTATAGTTGATTTTTAAATTCAGTATTCATAATGTAAAAATTTGCCACTAACAACGGTCAAAGTCATGTGAAATTCTTGGGTAAGGACCAAAATATTTTTTCAAGTTACTTCAAGTGCAAACATCCTTCAATCTATAGATTCAAACTTTACCAAAAAAATTCCACCTCTTAGTGTATAAGTTAACCCTTAAGCGCTCCGACGTCTATATTCTGAACAATGAACAGAGGGCTTGCAGGCACTGTTTCATCCAACTACCTTCTCATTCATCCAATGTAACACTTGAATCTTGAAAAGACAACCTCCTTTTATGCCCAATTTCATGAATTTTTGGTAAATGGTATTACTATATAAAGATATAAGCAAAAATGTGCCAAATTTTGAAAAAGGATTGAGGCATTAAGGAGTTAAACATGAGATCCTACGATAAGATTTTGAAATTCTATTTTTTAATGTTTTTTCACGCCATGCATCAGCTCTTGCTTTAGAAATGGCAATTTTTGATGAAAAAAGGTCTTTAGAGGTTGGTGGTAGTTGAAAAAATAAATCTGCTAGATTCCAAATATAGGAATATTTCTTCGAAATTTGTATTTTCTCCATGCAAATTTTTGGTTTTAGTAAGAATTATTTTTCTAATAGTTTAGCATCTAATTTTAGATTTATTTTTAAAAAATTCTAATATCTTCAAAATTAGATTTGGGATGCTTAGATTAGGATTTCACAAGACTCCAATTCAATTCTCTCTCTCTCTACTTGCTAGTGTTTTGGCATCTTTGTAGGATTTAACCTCCTAGGGGATGCCTCACTTGAATCCATGAGAACATCTCTATGAGGTTTAACACCTAAAGGATCAAGTGTCTGTTCAATATATCCAAGAAAATCTTAAGTGGTTTCTACAAAGTCAATTTTGGTCCAATGTTCACAAATTTTGGCATAAGGTATGAACATATACTACCCTATGTTGAGGATTTGTTTTTATCAAGTGCCCAAATCAAAAGTTATATTGCCCTAAACTTTTTGGGTAGCTTCGATAGCTTTGGGCAACATGTGCAAAACTCCTCCCCTAATTTTGAAATTTGGCATATAATTGTGTAACTTACATGATACAAGATGCAATGGGAAAAAAACACCCATGTGTAGTGTGAAATCCTCACTCTAGGAGTTAAATTTTGTTGGCCGTGTCACTTAAGGTTATAAAAAAGACTTTCTTTTCTAACTTCAGATGTTATAATCTTTCAATCTGTGTGGTCAAATTTTATGAAATTTTTTCTTCATGTTTCCATTGTAATCTACTACAATTTTGTATGGTTGAATTTTAAAAAAGAACTTTAAATATTTTTTTCATTCACCTAAAAGTAGTAGTTTTCACAATTTCTACTTGAAATGTGCTACTTGGTCTTTTAGGTTTTAATTCATCTTTTTGTGAAGCAAATATCCCAATCCGTTTAAAAATCACCTTTTTATCCTAATTGAAAGTTAATCATCCAATGACACACAATAGGCATTTCATCCATGGATTTTTACACAAGGCGAGTCATGCTGCATATGGCCTTCTACAATGGCCATGGTGAACCAACCCCCTTGCTCATCCTTGAGGGAAAACACTACAAATTTTTATTTGCCGCGCACATTAAAATTTGCAAATTTTGAATTCATATTTGCAATTAGAGGCTCCAAATTAGTAAGGGTAGGTGTAGAAGATAAATGAATCAAGCACAAAATAGGGGGTCTTTTTTCACCTACACCCTTGGAGTGATTTTTGGAGAGGAGAAAAGGGACCGGTTCACCCTGGCCTCTATGATGGGAAGACCCTCCTTATTAGGTCCACACATTGTAGAAGGCCTTTAGTTTGTCGCACACTTTCTTCTAAGTACCAACACTTGAATACACCAACATCTAGTTTCACTATAAGTCCATAACTATGATCAATGCCAAAATCTACATATAGGTAATGTGTTTGTTGATACAAACTAAAAATAAAATGAAATTTGAATTAATAAAGTGGATTTTCATCTAAGTATTTTTATGAATATCTATATTTTAAGTTGTCCATGAATGATCTAGAATTGCATCACTCCTGGCCTTGATTATCTCATTGAAGATTTAAAGCAACTCCATTGAGGATAACTACATTGGACTAGTTACCAAGTTTTGTTTAATTGAATTCAAATTTGTCCTTGTGTATGGTCTCTTTTACATTTGAGGTGAACTACTGCAATGAAGCTTACAAGTGCATTTGTAATATGTCTTCAAATTATCTAAATTTCTAAACATTGAATATTTTATTGCAATCGTTTGAAGTTTAGAGGTATAACCATACAACCATGGGTTACCAATCTTCAAAATATAGATTGATACAAAATCTTCCATTATTTATGATGTTCTTCACTATGTTACACACCTACTAACCTAGAGTAAAAATTTCAGATTTTTATTAGTGTATTTTACTCATTCTTCAAAAATGCACCATAATTTCAAATCTCTACAAAATGATCTGGAAATTTCACAACATATAGAAGACAAGTGATTTCACCTATGAAATATAAATATAACTAATTTTCATTTGGTTATGTTGGCAGAATCAAACTAAGACTTTTTTGTGCTCCACAGCACAGCGTGCCATAGGCTTTCCGTTGGCGCACCTTTCTGGAGCCTTCAGGACTCTATTGAGGAAATCAAGCACATCAGGAATTCACAACAAATGAACAAATCCATTCATTCGATCTTGTGGAGAGCATGATTAGCACTTTGATTCCTTTTCAATTTCATTTGCCTTTGTTAGAAAAATGATTCGAGGTTTCTCTTATGAGCAGTTTAGTAGCACTAGCAAGTCAGATCATTCGTCTGCGCGCCTAGTTTCTGGTTGCAACCAGAGTTGCAGCTCAGAGCTCTACCAATCCTCCACAAGCCGAAGTCTCTTCTACAGAATTGGTTTTCTCGGTTAGTCTCCCTATCCACAAAGTACAGCTCCCGTAGCATTGATTCGGAGGTCAATTACGTTAAACTGGCTATGGAGCAATTCTATGATAATGGCGCCATGGACTCTTCAGCAAGGACGGAAATGAAATAATTTTACGAGCCAGCAGGGGCCGGGATGGAGGAGCAAATCCTAGCTTTGCGATGTACAATGCTGTGCATGAAATGCTGTTTGAAGGGCATATCAGTTAGCATATGATTCAGCACAGCCAATTAAAGAAAATGTCAAAAGTGCGTATGTATGGAATACCGTTAATCTAGCTGAATTGATGTTGTTGCGACAGACACAATTAATGTAAACGCGTTGATCCTACTTCAGCAAGTGTCGATGCTTGATGTGGACACTGGAGTCGGGGACAATATCTTGGGTTTAAAAGCTCTAAAACGGCACAATACTCTCGCACATATCTAGGGACTCTTGGAGTGCTAGCAACGATTATGCTACAAGTTCCCTTGAATGAGTCGAGCTCCGAAATTTCAAAGGATATTTCAGAGAATAATAATCCACTCGTGGTTAAAAGCTAGCATCAGTTTCGTTTGAGACCAGAATGATTGAGTGGCTACAATTGAAGAAAAGTGTCTGTTAACCGCACAAACTGTTTCACTTCGACAAATATATAAGTGTACCGCCGCTGGGCTGGCTAGCCGGAGCATGTCTTCAATTAGCAAATTTTCGTCGATAATGCTAGATTGCTATAGGGTCGCTGTGTCCCCTCGCTCAACTGGAACAAACCTCGAAGCGTCGACCCTGATACGATGTACACTAGCTGTTTGAGCAGCAGCTGTTCGTCAATCTCCGGGGCTTCCGCCATGTTCTCCAAATTCGCATAATTCGTGGCCTTCACATAATTCTCAACAATTTCCTGATGCTGATTCAGCTTACCCATGTCATTCATCATGTTCTTAGCCTAGGCACGATCAGGGTGGATTGACCCCCTCGCTCGTCCTTACCAGGGATGCAAGTAAAAAAAATGCCCCCTATTTTGGGCCATTCTAGGGTATAATCTTGACCTCACCTAGCTAATTTGGGGTCTCTGATCGCAGAAATGTATTCAAAATTTGCAAAAAAATTCATGTGCAGAAAATAAATAATTCCAGGGTTTGCCCGCAGGGCTGAGCGAGGGGGTCAGTTCTCCCTGGCCCTAGGCACGGGCCTCGTGTAACCTAAACCCTTAAAAACCCTAGAACCTTAACCCAAACCCTAAATTAAAAATTAAAAAAAAAAAAAAAAAAGTGAAAGTAATTTTCTGTTTTTTTAATTCATAAAAACTTTGAAATACACTAACTTTCACACTGTAGGAAACAAAGTCCAGTCCCAAATATCCATAATTTAGGATAATTTAAGATCCAAAAATAACTCAAAAATCCATAACTTCTACACTGCTACATCCAATTGCCACGAAACAAAGTCCGTGAACCCATCCTCATAGAGAGCTATCTAATGGTACCGTAACAGAACCAGGATGCATGGTCCCGGAGATCTCACCGTAACAAACAAAACAAACAAACAAACAATCAAACAAAGCAAACAAACAGCCTTCTCACGACGTTTTGAGAGCGCTTCACGAACATTGGCCGCTTCCTCACGCTGCCGGGCGACTTCTTCTCGTTTCTGTGCTTCGGCTTCTAACCGCTTGTAATCTTCCTCCAATCGCTTAATGCGCTCGTCCCTGGCTCGCATCTTACCATTGCAATCGTCTGGTTTATTGTAGAAGAGAGGGATTATTTTGCACAAGTCGATCGGCACGAATATGGCGCTCGCGAGGGCTTTCAGTAAGGGAGTCCATATATCGGGGGACATTGGATAACTCTGAGCCCTCTGATCTTGAGCTTGCCGGATATCGGAGTTGAGAAATCGGATTGAGGGGGTAACTTCGAGCACCGACAGCGCAAATATATATGCGCTCAGTAAGCTGCAAAGAATCAATCAATGTCAGGACAAGCCGGGTACGTTATGAACAACTACTAGATCTAGAAACCATTTGATCCCTGCACCGTCTCTGCAACACCAAATTCGTGCACAACATGGCGATCCATAGGTTGCACTCTTATGTAATTAACAATCCGCATCTCTGAGATTCATGCAGTGACCGTGGCTCTACACCGTACGTCTGTTGATAGTACTAAGTATCCGCCGATCGATTGAACCAAACCACGAGGCGAATGATAAGAGCAGGGGAACTTCAATCCATAATATAATCCTCTTGATTTCCAAAGGCCATGATGACATTACCAGATGAATGACTGGAATACTCTCGCCACTGATACGTGAGTGCACGCATGCGCAAATCTCACGATTTCCTGCGCCAAGGGAAATAATCGAATCGGGGCTAGCTGGTGATGTAGAGAATGGCTCGGCGCCAGCAGCCTCACGGAACTGGCGCTCACGCAGCTGCAAGGTGACCCAAGTCAACAAATTCGATCACACAAGGTGCAAATGCAAGCTCGTCATCGCGACTCCCACATATATACCAACACTCCACACACGCATACATCGAAATGTACTTACGAACTAGAAGGCATCGACAGTGTCTGTTACCCCCACTGAGGCATACTGTAAGATAAGAGAGGCTAGTAAATTAGATCCGCATACTCTCAAACAAATATCTTCTCCTATCAACAGTGGCCGGCCACTTGACAGGGACTTAAATTCAAATGTCTGCAGCGCCGGATGGCAGCGTGGGGTCAGTGGCAGCGCAGGAACGCGTTCTGGAAGCTCCTGTACACAAAATAGTGAAACTTGGTTTGCCCCACACTAATTTCTCGACATTTGACAAGGTATAAATATTTATTGCTATTGTACAAGAATGCAGTACTTTTTGAATTAGGTACTGTTGTACTTGGGGCTCATGAATCTCTTAGGTAGTCGACCTCTTTCCGACCACAACCTATTTTCGCTAGTTAGACTGCTTTGTTTCGGATCACTTGTGACAACTCACGTGGTTAGGTTACGGCTCATGCAGTACAAATGTCGGGGAGGTGTACATTGAGTTCATACAATGATCACAAGATGTACATTTGAAGCCACAATTATCACCTACTTTGAAGCATGGCTGATTTTGAAACATATCTATGGTTGGAAATGAGGTGCCCTACATAACAAAAATGGATTGAAAGGAATCTTTACGAAAAAAATTCACAAGTATTCCGTTTTTGAGGTAAAAACAGGAAAAAAAATTCTAGAACCCTCTTCAAATCTATTTCTCTCAGGGGGGATTTTCGTCCTCACCAAATGCATACTGGAACTACGCTAAATTGCTAAAGTGGTCGAAAATGAGGTCGGCTACATTCCCACCACTCTATGTGAACAAATAAAAATATTTGTAAGCTTAGAACAATGAAAGTATTTGTTGACTTTGATGGCTTGTACAATAACTTAACTTTCTTGGGGTAAGGCAACCTAATTGTTAAGGCATTTTAATTTCACTATTTAGTTATTTAGTGTTAGTAGTGCTTAATTAATTGGTTATGAATTGATCCCTGCTGATCATGTTCACAAAATCGCACGGAGGATTTCATAGGCAGGCTCTATGAAATCGGTGCCCATCCATCAAACATGTCCAGAGTCAGGCCAGGGAAGATTAATTTGACCCCTCATTACCCTTTAGTTAGCCCAGGGTTGAATGTAACTGAAAGTTGCCCTCTGTTTGTGCCGTGTTAATTTTGTACTTCCTGATTAATTTTGACATGAGTGGCAGATAAAAATGTGACTTAACAAATAAAAAATTGTACTTCCTGATTAATTTTGACATGGGTGGCAAATAAAAAAATTCCAGATTGTTTTCCAAGGGGTAAACCGCAGGGGTCAATTCACCCTGCCTGGCCGTCCAGTCAGTCGCAGCAGTTTTAAAATATTTAAGTACACCCTGAATTTCCGTTACGGTAGGGGGGATCACTAACTGCTCACCTTGACGAAGTGTCTGTACAGACTAAATAATACTATTAAAAAACTCAGTCAGTCAGTCGGTTCGGTCAGTTGATGGTTGGAGAAGTCTAAGGGCCTCCTTACATGTATTGGTCATCGGGGAACTTTCACAGCGGGTGCTACAGTGAAAAATAGACATTGCACTTTCATGTGGACCCGGTGCGCGGGGACGGAGACAATAAAAAGTTTCCACGTATTAGATTCCCTCGTCTCCACCAAGTCTCCACCAATGAGGTTGTCCACCGGTATCGGTGAAACTTCACCGCCTCCTTTCCCGCTTGCCCACCCCGGCAAGACCATCGGTGGAGCCACTTTTGTCTTCTTGCTTGAATTAGAGGAAAGTTTGCTCACCGGGTGAGCATGTAAGCTGGCCCTAAGGGCCTCCTCACATGTATTGTATCGATCATCGGGGAACTTTCACAGCAGATGCTACAGTGAAAAATAGATATTGCACTTTCATGTGGCCCCAGTGGGTGGGGATAGAGACAATAAAAAGTTTCCACGTATTAGATTCCCTCATCTTCACCAAGTCTCCACCAACGAGGTTGTCCACCGGTATCGGTGAAACTTCACCTCCTCTTTTCCCGCTTGCCCACCCCGGCAAGACCATCGGTGGAGCCACTTTTGTCTTTTTGCTTGAATAAGAGGAAAGTTTGTCCACCGGACCAGCATGTGAGCGGCCCCTAATGGAGCAGTGGGAGGGCCATTTTAAGGTATCTACACCTAAAATCACACAAATAAGCAATTCAGCATGGTTCCCATTATTATATTGGAATTTCTTTTGTAGGGTCATGTTGGTAGTGAAAAGGGGATTCTAGATTCTCTTACAATGCATTTTTTGGACTCCGTATAAATAAACTACACATTTTCAAAGTGCTGAAAATAGTGTTCCTAAAAGCAATCATAGAGTTTGACTCATGAATAGTGGGAGTACATTTTAGGCAAGAATCTCTAGTGTGTGCAATTTTAGGAAGCGTGAGATGTTAGCGGTGTAGTTATCTTACCTTGCCCATTGCCAAACATAATTGTGACACTTGCAAATCATTTTTTGTGCTTAAAGCCTATATGCCCAAGGCAACAAATTTTGGTGTCAACAAGACTTTGAAGTCAAATAAAACCCTTTTTCAAATTGCTATTTTAAGTAGTTTATATATTTTTTGAAAGTTTAGTTTTAGCATCTAAAATCTAATTTGGAAAAGGAATGATTATAATTTTTCTATTTAAGATTTTGTGCTAGGGTGTCCATTGCAAATCTTGATTTTCTAGTGTTGAGGGCTCTTGGAAATGAGCCTCAAATACACTAGATCTTAGAGAATAAATCACATTGGAAACTCATTCAATAAAATGATAGAGTAGATTTTGAGAAGCCATAAATTGATTGCAGTTATACATGTTAGGCCCTGTAACCTCATATGTTTTTGGTGACCAAATTTTTAGATTTGACACGTGAAAAGAAGATTGAAAGACTTCAAATCTCTTTCATAAATTTAACACCCTCATGATCAAACAATATAATCTTTCAATCCATAAGTGATATTGTTTTGTTTTGTTTTTCCATATGATCTCTAACATGTTTAGTTTTGAATTTGTACATTTACAATTTGAATTTTTTTTATAAAACATATCAAAATGTTGGCTTCTTGTTCAATTTAGAGTAAATTTCAAGAAGCTCAAAAACGGCCTTGGACATTTCAATGTTAATGTTGCAATAAATAATTGACATCTAATTCAATAAACTAGTTAGTAGAGTCACCTTTTTATTTTGTCACCTTTTGATTTATTTATTTTTATTTTGTCACCTTTGTTGACTTTTAGACTGTACATGCATTTAATTTGAATCTAAGGTAAAGCTTACAAAACCGTTTTTTGATCAACATTAGAGTATCACCACTTGAGGGTGGCCAAATCCTTATGGTAGGCATTGTCATGGCTAGTTGAATCATGGACACAGCGTGTGGCACTGTGACTCCCTACCCCCCCATTGTGACACACCACCCCTATTTGGAAAGCTAAAGGAAAACACTAAAGCATTGCAAATGCATTGAAGGTGTTCCACAAAAAGAAAAAAACTAGAAAAAAAACTAGAAATGGTACAAAGATCAGTCAACTCTAGACTCCATCCAAAATTTTCCCTATCCATGCTAAGTTAAGGTACTTGAGTAAAAATATGGTGCACCTAGTTTTTCAAAAACAATGTTTAGAGCCACGATAGGGGGTAATTAGGCTCCCGGGCCCAATCTATGGCATCCCAATCATGTAGGCGGAGCCATAGTGGGGATGCTCTTATATAAATATATATAATTGATGATTCATATGAATACATACTATGTTCTCTACCATCAAGTATAAATATATATTCTTTTAAATATTTTAATAATTATATTATTTATGTTATTCATGTTGATTTCATAAATTGACTACCATCATTTGTAATAAACTCTCTTGTCATTCTTCTCAACTTTGACAAAAGATTGCATTAGCATTAATTACAAACCTTATTTTCATTTTCTTAGGTAGTATACCTTGCATTTCAAAAATCCAAGGCCAAAAAAAGGCCATTTAACTTTTAACCTCCGGTGCAAATAGAGGGAAATAAATAAAAATGTATTTTAAAATAATTTTTTGAAGTGTAATTGCACATCTTGCATGCTGTCTTGCAGCCTTGTTTAGGCCTCAAATTCTTTCTAATAATATCTTGATTGGACTAACTCTAGTTTTGAAGGCTTTTACATTTATTAAGTTTTATATTATGAATGATATATTAGATATTCATCCTAATGAATTCACATTCATCCAAATGTGACAATGTTATCTTACTATCGAAAAGAAAATGTGAATTAAAGTGATTTCGTTCAAATTGAAGAATATTTTGAAAAGTTTTCCAATCTGTTGTGGAGCATCACAAGTTTGCAATTGGGTTTAAATTCAACAAAAAATTACTACAAATAAAATATCTAGCGAGCATTACTTACTAGCTAGGTTGAGTAGATCCTAATAATTGAATATTAGAGTCTTTGTCTCAATTCTTAGCTAAGGTCCCATCGAATTAGAAGATGAAATATTGGTTAGCATTTTTAATACTTGAAAGGTATAAACGCCTTGACTCATCTCTTGGTTTGAAGTTTTATAATGTAGATGTATTATATAATCTTGATTGTATTCAAAGTTTTGTAAAGATGTTTTGTAAGCAATAGCGTTGAGGAATAATTTAATATTGATTTCAATAAGTAAGATGCAAATTTTGAATTATAAATCACATTTGTATGGTCAGACTACAAGTGCTACTAATAATTAACATCTATAACTATAATTCTAAAATTCCAAAAGTTAGTGGAACTTGTCCTAATATATCTACACCTAAAACACTTTGTAAGATATATTTGGACAAGTTCCACTAACTTTATATACTTGAATCAAAGCATGAAAATTTAAAGATACTTTTTAATTGTCATACTCTACATTATATAAAGCTTTAATTCACATCATTCTGATATTTATTGTACAAATAATAAGGATTTTTTAAATACATATCTCAAAATGAGCATCTATAAATTTTAACTTTTCAAAATTAATTAATTGGATTGAAATGGATAGATTGATTTGTACTCACAAATTTTCAAATGTTCAATTTTCACTAAAACATCATATTCATTAAAATGGGAGTTTTCCAATGAAATGGGAGTTCTACGAGCTTCATAAACTAAGAATGCAATAAGAATTTCAAGCCACCACCAGAAGAACAAAATATATTAATAGACAAACATAGACAATATGTGCAGAAGTAAAATTATAATAGCAATGTATTTAGTATTATGGAGGCCTGAACATGATGCTATCTATATATACTATGAATGCAATATGATGATGCTAACTCCACACGCTATGACTGTGACCTACTCCTCAATATTTGCATTGCCTTTAATATTTCTGGCCCTCGACTATATCATGTACTCCTAGCGGATAATTGTTGTGCAATCTCTCGCCGTTGTTTCTTTAAGGACCTTTGCTCCCAAGCATCCCACGTAGGAGTTCTACAATGAAGAGGAGGCAATCCATCATTTCTTTTGCATTGCCGTTTTACGATATCCAAAGATGACAGACGAGGCAGTGCATCTTCAGCTATTGCATTCCGCTTCTCCAATTCTATACTCTTTATGCCTTTGGAAGTGTTGCCCGTGATGGCAATAGATGTAGGCATTGAATTCTCCACTTCAGCTATTGCATACCGCTTCTCCAATGGTATACTCTTCACGCCTTTGGAAGTGTTGTCCAACATGGCAACAGATATAGGCATTGAATCCTCCACCTACCAAAACCAAGAAAATAAGACTTTCATTATCCACAATGTCTACAATGTGAACTATAAAGACAGACACAATTGCTGAAACATTTCACTCAATCACTGATACCACCTCCATAAAGGCCACTACACCCACTTCTTCATCGTAGAGCTTCCTCTGCGTTTCCAAATTGACAAGAGGCCGATCTCGGGTTGTTTGTGAACGAGATTTTAGAGGAGATGGAGAGTGCATTACTTTGGGGCGCTTCCCTCCATTGGGAGGACTATCAACAACGCCATCGTCTATGTCCATCATTGAAAAATCCATTGTCGACTGTGCAGTGGCCTCGGAGTACATGACATGCGGAATTACTGGAGCCACAACATTCCTCAACTCCTGGGCACAACACAGAGATATTCCACTGCAAATATGAATGACAAATTTCATTTTATTTTATTTGACAATAATAATTACATTTTAAAGCGTACCCTCTCAACACAACTACGTCGCCTACAAATTTCTAGATGTCCTATAGACATTGTTCAGGAGGCGGACAAGGACGGAAATAGATGTCTTCTTTGGTGAGCTCCTTGCGCTTCGTTGCGCGCGTCGTGCGTGGTATCTGCAAAGGAATGACACGCCCGAAATCATCCACTCTCCGTTTAGTATGAAGTCTATTAGAGACCGCGAGCGCCCTCTGAAGTTCCTTGTACATGGATTGGTCGAGATGATGCTTGAGGTGAATCCCCCCCACAGCATTGTCTCTACAGAAAGAAAAAAATTCCCACGGCCTCTCTATATGCAGTCTCCTAATCCAAGGCAGGAATTCAAATATGAGAACCCCGTCTCTCGACCCCTATCTGTCAAAACACCACGAGTCTAGGAGCACTATGTTCGAGGGATCATTCATGAAGTGTTTCTTGGGGCTGTCGTCCACTATTATAGTATTCTCCGACGTGAAGATGGACCCCTTTAGTTTGTACAACTTCTCCAATGGCTTGAGAAACAGGTCCTTGCGCAATCCCCTCAACCTGTAGTTCTTTAGCATGCCATTCCCGTCTCTCGATTTCATGACGGTACATTGTTCTTGGCCCAGGACACCGGAGGGGGGCGTCAGGTCGTAGAAGAGAAAATTAACAGCGAGCTGGGCGTACCATCAATTGATCCATGGAGCTTCAGATTACGACGTTCGCGAAGGAGGTCAACTCCCGCACGAACCTTCTTACATGGGGTCGGAAAGTGACCCTTTCCATCGGGAAGATGAACCTCTCCGCTCTCGGGACTACTTCATGAAGAGAGCACACTCTCCTTTTTTTTATGTGATATCTCATATCATCACAAAAGCAAAGAAGTCCATTCATATCCAGAACGACATTCAGCCACTTCTTATTGAATCTGGATGTGAACGGACTACGAATATGCACATCCGCCACAATATCACCTACGACTCCCTCACTGGTTCCCTGCTCATAAGGAACAGAGACACATCCAAAATTACACCGGGTCAAACTCAAATGCGAAGGGTACACTGAAGTGGGGCATTACAGACTAGAGAACACATCGATGAGGCGAACAAAAAATCATTGTTGTGAAGATCGAAACAAGGTCAGATACCACGACCCGCACAACACTACAATCATGGCAAAGTACTTACCGCATCTTCCAGCGAAGCATTTCGAGGAGATATTTGAGGATCTTCTGGTTCACCGCAAGGAACATCATCAATCGAAACTTCCGCCACTTTGTGTATGACTTCGAGAACCTCCACGACATCGGGGATGACTTCGAGAACCTCTGCATCCTGTTGAGGGAGAGGATCATCATGAACCTGATCAGCCGCAGGACACGAAGGAGACACCTCTGGTGGAGAGTCATCCACAACAGGCCCAAGACATGGAGCACCAAAGTCGAGACATTCAGACCCTACGACTGTGGAAATTGAACACGACAATGCTGCGGTAAGAAAAAAAATATATTACAATGTCTCACGAAGGGAGAGAATGATACAAATGCGTGTAGTTGGCCTATCCTAGAACTAACTGAAAGTGTTAGTGCTAGTAAAACTAATACACGCACAGCGGGAAGGAGCTTCAACTCAAGTCGAGTTGAAATACATGCTAAGAGAAGTCACGAGGAACAACCTAGAGGAGCATCAGTCACAGGGTCCTGTGACTGCTCCGCATGTACCCCTTCTGCCGGGGTCCTGTCCACTACATCCTCGGTCTCAGGATCGAACGGGATGTCGGCTGAGTCCTTTGCCAAGTCCGGTTGACCTTTATCCTCGACTTCTTGATCCTGCTCAGCCGCATCATCTTCTGGGTCTGTGGCGGCGGAGGATGGAGTTGGCGCCGGCAACACACCCTCGGATGTCGTCGTATTATGTGACGGATTCGGGGACGACGTCGGCTGTTGCCTGGCACTATTTGCGGATGTGTGAGGCCGGTTTCCGAGCATGAGCCGTGAAGATGTCTCTGCCGGAGACATTTGTTGCAATGGCGCAACCGCTAGCAGAAGCTCCGGGTGGATCTTCCTCACGGTTGACACCACCAATTGCGGGAGGGTGGAGACGATGTCCTTAAAGAATTGCATGCTACCCTCTCTGGCCCTTCTGTTTTCCTCCCGCATCTCCTCCCTCGCAAGTCGGTTTTCCTCCCGTATCTTATCAAACACCGATTTTTGGTTATCGGGGACTGATGCAGGCTCGGGATTCTTCCTCTTCTTTGACGTGCGCCTACTCGATACCGGGGTCCCCTCCAGCTGAGTGGAAAGAGGGGTGCCATGCTTCTGCGCCGAGGTGTCTGAGGAACCCCTCATGTCGCTAGAGGCGGGGACCCCCTCCGACAAACCTGTACCCTGGGGAAGCAAGTCCCCAATGATTTCGGCTGCCGGATCCTTCCATTCCTCTTCCCTCTCGATGTCGTCGCCTTCATCTTCACCAAGGTTAATGGCGACATCTCTTCGAGATCCCTGGATGGCGGCTTCCTCGGCATCCGGCATCCTCTCCTTGCCTTTGGCTGAACTCGAGGCACCCTTGCTGAACTTCCTTGGATGAACTCTTTGATCCACGAGGTAACTTGAATCAAGGAAGTCATCCTTGTCAAGGTACTCGGAAGCTAAAGCCAACTTCAAGAACTTCTCATTGTACTTGGAGTCGCCAATGATGTAGTGCTCCAGTGACAACATCTGAAATGATGAGGCAGACAATGAGGTCAGACAACTTTCAACTCGACTCGAGATGAAAAGGATTCACAAAGCAACTACGCAATTCAACTCGCATCGAGATAAATTACAGGACTGTCCATAGAAACTCACCAACGCGGCACATATTATTTTCCCCCCAGCAAAAATGGAGAGAACATTCTCCTGTGGCCCAGCAAACAAACTCAACACCTGCAAATAAAAATCCATGCGCAATTCGGTGTTGTAGATTCTGTAATCTAAGTCGTTTGTGGCCCTTGACCTGGAATACCGTCTGTCTGGGAGGGCCTCAAATTTCTTGGGAATCTTTTGCTCAGCCTAACCCCCTTCTTGATCAAGAAGATCACGTGCACGGATTCCTTCGCCTTATTTGATTTTTCTGGTGCATCGCGAATCCGCTCCCAAACTGAAGGAACGTACTCAGCAAAATGTACAGTGTACACCTCGCCGTATGCTGAGGTCCGGATGTGCGACATGAGATCGACCTGAAGGTCTATGTCCCCGCAAATCCATAACCAGACACTTGGGTCCTTCACCGTCGGTTGGTCCATTGTCGAGAGAATACCCATAAAGGGCTCGAAGTACAGATCGGAGTCCCTCATCCTCTCCCGATTGATGGATCCATGGATGTTATGGAAGTCCATCACTGCCAATTTGATACTCTGGCCGACTTCCTCCTCCCATACATTGGTGTTCCACCCCACGAGCTCATCATCTCTCATATTATACGGCCGATAGAAGGCTCTCCCCTCGGGCTTGGCAAACTTGCCCTTGCTGCCCATAAAAATCTTGAAAAACTGGGCAGCCATCGGTGAGAGCTCTTCAATGCTCTTATTTTTATTGCAAGGCATTTTCGCAAGGGAGTAGAATTCATCCGGCGGACCTGAAATGAGGGTGTTCTTTGTGGCCTTCGTGACATTGTATACCCGCTTGAAATCCTTCTACTTGTCCCTGTGAAAACTGCCTTCGTTATTGTACAAACTCAAACTTTTCCTCAGGAAGAAGATCTGCCTCTTGATGATTTGCTTCTTCTTGCACTGCTCAAGCCACTCCTTAGCTGTATAGCAGTCCTCGAGAACCCCGGTTGACTTCTTCATCGTCACCTTCGGGTGCGCTAACTCTCTGTTCGGGGTCCTGCCGAGGAGATGCAAGGCCAACCTCTTGAGATCCCCCTCACTGCAGTTCCCAAGCCACTTGAAAAACTCCCAGGACATGACCCCATCACGTTCTTGATCCCATCCCTTCGTCTGCTTGAACTTCAGCAAGGTGTCGGGATCTGTGAGCTGCCCCTGGGAATTCATGGATATGACCTCGCTCCAAAGGTCATACACCTCCTTGGAAGCAGTGATGATCTTCAGTTCGTTATGGATGTCCAAGTCCTTCTCCTTCTTTCTGATCAATGCTCCTTGGGACTTCTTGACATCAATCATAGCAAACCTCAACCTCACTGCGTCCGTAAAATCCTGCAAGTACATTCAGTGAAATAACATCAAACAAGGTTCAATCAACTCGACCCGAGTTGAATGCAAGCGCGAGGGCAATATGAAAAAGGTATTCAGCAAATAGTGGGTTCATCTGGAGTTCAGTATTCAATACACTCGAACCGAATTCAATGCTTTCATGAGATAAATAATTCATACATTATTAACAGAGGAGAAATTCAACTCAACCTGAGTTGAATTGCATTGCTTACCCTAAACCGCTTCTGGTTGTTCATATCCTTTATGGTCTTGCGAGGCCTATCTGCAGCCCGGCCCAACTCGGTGGGCTCTTTGTCAGGAGGAGGGCAACCCATCTTCTCCCAGACAAATCGGGCTCCCATGATGTTTGTGGCCCACGTCGGCATGAAGTTCTGAAAATGATTCACCCGATTGTAGTACATAGAGATTTTCCTGATCACATGGTCGTCCTTGTTCCAAACTACGAAGCACTCCCATGTTTTAAACTTCTCCGCCTTCGCTTTAATCGCGGGCATCACCTGCATGCGCTTCGGTGCAGCCACGGTGTGCTGCCCATTCACCATCCAGAAATGCATATCTTTGATTTCTTCAAAGGTCTGCGGCTTGCTCCTCAGGTTCTAGGGCATGACGCACAACGTCATCTTCTTGTCGGGGTCAGGCATGTTCAACAAAAAGTTCAAAGACCTCATAATTCCCTGCTCCTTAAGGCTCCGGATGTTCAAGTTCTCGAGGGGCGTCTCCAACTGCTCAAGCGGAATGACGAACTTCATTCCGATTGCCGGCACATACGAGTCAGTGCACTCTTTCCAATATGCCTCGTACGTCCGGTTGGAGTCCTCAAAGTCTATTTCCTTGATGTCCCCTCCCAGGTCCTTCGGAATGTCCGTGAGGTTCGAAACCATATTCTCATCAGGTTGATGAGAGGTTCCGGCTTTGGCGGTACCCTTGGCGGCGGCTCTCTTGCTTCCCGACGGAGGGGTCGGTGATGGATTTCCTCTCGCAAACTTCTCAGTTTGCTTAAGCCTCGTGTGGCTCCGCCCCATTCCTGGTGTCCCGATCGCCAGAGAACTAGTACCTGGATTCTGACTGCTATAGTCCCTGACCACGGAAGTAGGTCTCATGTCCTTCTTCTTTTGCATCAACAGCACGTGACCTCTCTCGAAATCGAGCTTTGACTAGTAGAAAAAAACAATGACCAAATTAACAAAACTCAACACAAAAGTGTTGATTTTTTTTGTTAATTTGGACGTGTTGATTTGAACACAAAAGTGTTGAGTTTTTAACAAAACAGTGCTGAATCTTAACAAAAAAGTGTTCATTTTCTAACAAAAAAGTGTTGATTTTTTTGTTAATTTGGACATTTTTTTTTAAATATTTTTTTTAAAATTCATAAAATATATTTTTTGACGTCTAGGGTAGTGCCACATGGCAACCTAGCCAATTGCCACATGGCATGGCTACCATGGAAATGAAGCCACCAGGGTTTGAACCCGGGACTTCATGGTTAGAGGCCAAGGCTCTTGCCAAGGCACCAACCTTTCAAGTTGTTTGATTACTTAGGGAATAGAAATCCATTTAGATAGTTTTTTCGGATTTTTTTCATTCTTTTTTAAAGTCAGCAGACTTTAGGAGCAATTCAGACCCAGTAAAAGACATTTTTTGGAAAAACTTCAGACTAGAAAACGTTGACAAATCCAGTTATCTTTCACCTCCAACAATTTTTTTGAGATTCGAACCTACCAATCAAAAGTTATGAACAAAAATCAGAGAGGGATGAAAATGAATATTTATTTTTAAAAATTTTAAACTCCCTCTCTGATTTTCGTCCATAACTTTTTATTGGTAGGTCCGAATCTCAAAAAAATTGTTGGAGGCAAAAGATAACTTAATTTTTCAACTTTTTTAAGTTCAAAGTTTTTCCAAAGAAGTTTTTTTACTGGTTCTGAATCGCCTTTTAAGTCTGCTGACTTTTTAGAAAATCGATTAGTGATGACTTAATTTTTTTTTAAATCTACATTGTAAAATTAAGACTCCAAAGGCTTCTAAAGAAAAAAAAGATTTAAAATATACTTATATTTGAATTTGGAGTTGAGGTATATAATTTTATTTACTTTATTCTTTAATGTTTTTCCCATTAAAAGTCAGTAGACTTTGGTGGCAATTTTGTCCTAGAAGATAAACTTTTCAAAACATCCTTTGAACTAATGAAAGTTTTAAGATGAAAACATCTTTCACCTCCAACAATCCGTTTAAGAATTAAATCTTTAAATTAAAAGTTATGGACAAAAATCAGAGAAGGTGTTTCAAAATATAAAAAAGAATGTCCATTTTTACCCCTCTCTGATTTTTGTTCATAACTTTTGATTAGAAGATCTAAATCTCAAAAGAAAATTTGGAGGTGAAAGATATATCAATTTTACAACTTTCATTAGTTCAAAGTTTCTTGAAAAAAATAATTTTTCAAGGTGAAAATTGCCTCTAAAGTCTGCTGACTTTAATAAACACCGAATTGTGTACTTATTTTGTTCTTAAATCTACATTGTATATTGAAGATTCTTAAAGATTTTTGAAGATTTCTAAGATTTCTAAAAAAATTCAAAAGATTTTAAAAGATTCCAAAAGATTCCCAAAAAATTAACAAAATTTTGTTGATGTGGTAATTGCACTATCCAAATCAACAAAAAATTTTGTTAATTAGGGCACAGTTAACAAAAATTTGTGAAAGTGGACGTTGTAGTACCCAAATTAACAAAAAATTGTTAATGTTTTGTTAATTTGGGCACTGTTTTTCTAGTAGTGTTCAGATGGTTCAAGCGGGACAGCAGAGTTTTGGGTGCCAGGGGCGCGCCGTTATTTGCCACCCACTTCTTCTAGTCGATGGCGGTTTGAATTGGGGCTATGAGGTCTTCGTAATCAGTGTTCATTAGACTACGAAGATACTCGGAGATGCTAAAAATTGTCTTGCGGGCATCGACCTTGTAGGAGAATATATATGGTTTCTCCTACTCGGGGTCCACCGTCTTGCAGGACACAAATATAACACCACCCGGTCCACTACTGAACTTCGTTATTGACTCCGTCAAAGAAACGGGGAGGGTGGCATCAGACTTCCTGAACTTCGTCCTGAATGCCAGGTGATTGGTCATCGGAACTAAGATGACGGTCCATTACTCGACTTCATAGGGATCCTGCCACTCCCAGCACTCTCCCAGAATCGTGTCATCGATAAGATCATTGACTTGTTCTGGGGGGATGTCGTAGTGCTTGTATGTGGCTTGGAGCTTTGACTTTTGGTCTTCCATGTCTGCATTATTTCCAACAAAAATATTATCAGGTCAAGCATTTTTAACTCGAGTCGAGTTGAAAATATGCATCAGGATGATAAGATGTTGTCCTCTTCTTGGTTTTCTCTACATTGGTTCTCATTATCTGTTTCTGTATTGTCATATTCAACTCGAGCCGAGTTGAATTTGTCTGAGGTTTTTGACTAATTGGCTCGTGCAGTGTGAGTTCATTGTTATTTTGAATTTCGTATATGAGTTTCTCGCGGGTCAACTCGACTCAAGTTGAAATAACAATAGTGGATTAATGTTCCATTTTGGTATTTTAACTCGATATTTGGTAATTTAACTCGAGCCGAGTTGAATTTGTCTGAGGTTTTTGACTAATTGGCTCGTGCAGTGTGAGTTCATTGTTATTTTGAATTTCGTATATGAGTTTCTCGTGGGTCAACTCGACTCAGGTTGAAATAACGATAGTGGATTAATGTTCCATTTTGGTATTTTAACTCGATATTTGGTAATTTAACTCGAGCCGAGTTGAATTGTGTGATTAATATCTTCTTTTTTGCTTCTAACCTTCTTTGATTCTTGTTATTTTTGCATTATGAGGACCTGAAGCGGATTTTTGCCAAATTACTGACATTTTTTATGGCTGTGATATACAGGGATCGTGCAATTCAACTCGGCTCGAGTTGAATTTCAGTGTACGAGTCTGGTTTTTGTAGTTTGCTTTAGCTTATTTCGGCTTCCATCAAGTTGAACTGACATACGTCGAGTTGAACTTACATCTTCCTCAAACAGACTTGATACGAGGAATCACTGAAATCACGAGATATTGATTTCATTCTTACCAATGCAACAAATGATCCACAAAACCTAAAACCTAAATTACACAATGCAACCAGAAATGCAACAAGTACAACACAGTATCCAAACTGAAATTGAAAATCCTAAACCCTAAATCCATGAAATGGAAGGAGCATACCTGAAATCCTAAAGCGCCACTTCGTCAAGCTCTGTGACGTAGCCGAATCCGAGCAGAAACAGCAGATCAACAAAGAATGGCACCTGAGCACAATTGCCGCAAAAAAAGGCAGAAGGAAGACGGACTCACGAGAGGTCGATGGGTATTCACTCACACCAGCGTACTCACAACACCGAACTCACAGCACCGAACTCACAACACCGAACTCATAGCAGCGCACTTACACCACCGAACTCACACCAGCGCACTCACTTGAGGTCACTGACGGAAACAAAAACCTAAACCCTGAATTTAAGAACAAGAACCCAGAAGCGATACTGAAGAACCCTACACCGAAAAACAAGAACCGGAGAACAAACAGAAACGGCGATCACACGGAGAACACACAGAAACTTGGCAAAACCCTGCCCACATGCCGCAAACTCCTGCCCACACGTCGCAGACAAGCATGGAAACTCGTGCCAACACTTCGCAAACTCCTACCAAGACTCCGGAAACTACTCCCAATACGCCGCACAACTTGTAAGACGCCGGAAACTACTGCCCACACGTCGCAGAACTCCGCAAAAGATCGACAAGGTAAAACTTCAGAAAAAAAGTAGAAAACCCTAGATCACCAAAAACCCAGTCTACAGGCAGACTCCAGTTTCGGGGAGGGGTCGTTCAATTTGGGCCTTCCATGGCAATGGAGCGTCCGGATTTAAGATTGTTGTCTCCAACGCATTTAGCCTTCAAATGGTAACATGCTCTAAATGTGCCCAACTTCTTTAAACCGCCCCTATTTTTTGGTGGAAAATGGAGATGGAGTGATCTTGAAGCCCTAAACGTCTGAATTCATCTCCAAAATTGACAATTCGAGAAAAAACATTGTGAACTACAATTTGGAAGAATATTTTCGAATTCGTATACAAATGGAAGCTGTAGATTTTGATTTTTAAATTCTATCCGTACGGTTAGATCTACTAATGCTATCACCAATTTTTTTCTATAAATTTTGAAAAGGAAATTTCAAAATTCCTTTTAAATTGAATTACAAGTAAAATTTTATGATTTCTTGAGTAAAACTTGTTGAAATGGATTCTAAATAAGGTTCTGTTTATGTTGTGGTTTTTTGAAATTTTTGTGACCTTTACATCTTTGACCTTGTTTTTGCACATCTAATTTTGAACTAAAGTCAATGCAAATTGACCACTTGACATACTTCCACATTTTTAATTTTAGAAACGTACATATTCTAGTAACACCAAATTCAACCGATGGATGGGACCAAAAATTAGGATGACTTTCAGAAAGTATCACCAAAAATTGAGATGACTTTCATCGAAGCAAGAATGAAAGAAGAACAAGGATCTGAATCCTGTAAATCTTACGTAGTGTATTTATATGTCATAAATAATTTATTTAAACTGAAGACTTATTTTTTTGAAAACACATTCTACATACTTCTTTTTTAATGTAGGTAAAAAGGACAAAACAAAATAGTATAAATGTACTAGTGTACTAATGAGTATTAACCCCTAAATGCCCGAGGCACGAAAATATGTTGTTTCCAAAACTTTTTAGTTACCTAAATCCTAGCCAAATTGCTATTTTAAGTAGTTTATTTTTTTTAAATGTTCTTCTTGAGTTCCGTTAACTAAGTGTTAAGAGCTTTTGAAAATGGGCCTCAAATACACTAGATCTTCGAGAAAAAATCACATTCTAAATTCATTTCAAGACGTTGTAGAGTGAATTTGGAGAAGTCGTAAATTGATTTGGGTTATTAAAGTTAGGCCCGTTAACCTCATATATTTTTTGTCATCAACTTTTTTAGATTTGACTTGCAAGTAAGACTTCAATTCCTTTTTGCAATTTTAGCACCCTCATAATCAAACATTATAATCTTTCATTCCATATTAAGTGAAATTGTTGTGCTTTCTTTTCCTAGGCAATCTCTAACAAGTTTAGTTTGAATTTGTACGGTTACAATTTCTAAAAAATCGTTACATTTTATCAAAATTTTCACATTTTGTTCAATTTAGAGCACTTTCCAATAAACTGAAAACACGAAAATTGGAACTTGCACCATATGTTTCCCATTTTTTTTTAAGCATATTTCATAACTTTATATTTTGAAGGACATTAAAGTACAGCGCCAACTTTGTGTTCTAATTTTTAATTTCACGTACAACATCATTCAATTGACTAACTACAATATTTTTTTTGGATTCTTGAATTTATTTATAATTGGAACTTGCACCATATGTTTCCCATTTATTTTTAATGGAATTCATGAATAATTGGGGGGACATTGAAGTACATGGCCAGCTTTGAGTTCTCATTTTTAATTTCACGTGCAACGTCATTCAATTAATTAAGTATTTTTTGGGGATTTTGTAGTTTATGAATAATTGAAACTTGCATCATATGTTTTCCATTTTCTTTTTACGTTGAATTCATGACTTTGTAATCTGGGAGACATTACAGTATGAGGTGAACTTTGTGTTCTAAGTAATTATTAATTTCACGTACAATGTCATTCAATTGATTAAATAAGTAATTTTTTGGGATTCTTGACTTTTTGAATAATTGGAGTTGAATGGGTCCAGCACACAGAATTATACATTTTTTTTGGCTTAGAGAGTGCTTTCACACTCCCTAAGCAGATGGACCCCCAATAATGGAGGCCGAATTAGTGTTCCCTACCACAATTTCTCCAAAAGAGTTTGGAGTTGAATGGGTCCAGCACATTGAATTATACATTTTTTGGGGGTTAGGGAGTGCGAAAGCACTCCCTAACCAGATGGACCCCTGATAATGGAGGCCAAATTAGTGTTCCCTACCACCAGTTCTCCAAAAGAGTTTGGAGTTCAATGGGTCCGGCACACACAATTATACATTTTTTTTGGGTTAGGGAGTGCGAAAGCACTCTCTAACCAGATGGACCCCTGATAATGGAGGCCGAATTAGTGTTCCCTACCACCAGTTCTCCAAAAGAGTTTGGAGTTCAATGGGTCCGGCACATACAATTGTACATTTTTTTTAGGTTAGGGAGTGCGAAAGAACTCCCTAACTGGAGGCACCTCTGATAACCGAGGCGCAATTAGTGTTCTCTAAAACAAATAATGTTACACATAATATATGCTAATACCATAACCATAATAAATTCACCATCAAAACCGCTAGAATTTAAATCTTCGTTAAATGAATTACACCAAACAACTAGTTCTGTGATGGTTTGAAATGTAGCACTCTAAGATTATTGATTTTAAACACACTTTTTATTCAATAATTACTTGGTGTAATTGAATAACACTATAATTCGCATTTTTAATCTTACATTTTATCTCTTCCATTATTAATACACTGTAGTACTAGGTACTCTTAAGAAGGAAAGAAATGAACATTCGAGAGTATTCAAAAGCATTAGAAAAAATCATGTTAACTATGATAGGGATACGGAAGGTTTATGGATTCTTAACGTCATAATCATAAAATTGAAAAATTGAGTTTTGTCATACTTTCACAATAGTCATGACTATATGTGAAATATTAAGAATCATACATTTCATGGAAATATAAATCCGTAGACTCTGTAAAGGTTTCACATTCAACCTTTCGATTGATTTTCATTGTATCTCTTAAAAGGAATTGAAGTGTGCCTCAATATAAATGACACATGAAGTACATCATAATGGGGTTTTCCAAACACTCTTTGAACTCAAGTGCTGCATTTATGGGGTTTTCCAAACACTCATTCAACTCAAGTGCTACATTTATGGGGTTTTCCAAACACTCATTCAACTCAAGTGCTACATTTATGTTAGTGAAAGCTTAATGAGGATTATTTAAAAGCATGGCCTAGTAATGTATTTCAAGTAACTATTGGTAGGTATTCATGAGCAATCATATAAATTTTGTGTGAGTGCTTCCATTGTTTTTAGTCTTCCAATAATGGAATTGCCATCAAAGAACATAAATTTCACAACATGATTTTTCTTTTCAAAGCATTTCATATACTGCAATGACTAATTTTATAGTATATTGTTGTCGTTCTACATGTTAAAAGTACATGTATAGTATGATTCTTCCATGAACCTCAAATATTTTAATTCGGTATTATAGGTTAATGTAGTGATTAAAGTATTTGGAATACTTGCAACTTTTACATCTTCTTTTTGCATTCTATAACGTAGAAATACTAGACTCACATACCTAAATAAGGAGTTTTCAAATACTAGATTCACATACCTAAATAATTCAATTATTTGATTATCACACAATTTTTTACAACAAAAGACACAAATATCTTGTAAATTCTTACTGAAAATCCCCTCAAAAGGTCACTGATTCAACTTTTATCTCTAGGACTATACTTAACACACCACTCTTTCTTGTAGTGAAAATGAATGAGTATAAGGCATGGTTTAGGGTTATTTTTCTGTATACCCATATATGTTTCAATAATTCTATTCAAATCAAGGAAATTGAAGAGTACAGAGACTCGAAAAAACTTTCTTTAAAAGACCTATGATGCTCTGTATTTTGAAGTGCCTGCATTTTTAAATTCCAACAAATGAATATGTGAAAGAAGAAAAAATACAATTAGTAGAAGTTAAGAACCATCTAAAGACCTTTGGTATAGGGTACTGATACGGTGAATCACGGTTACATGGCCCTCTTCATGTTTCTCTTGTGCATACGTGGTAATCTGAGCTGGCTGCTTGTCTGGCATCCGTTAGGCAGTAGCAGTTTCTTGGCCGGCAGTTAACTGTCACCAGGGAGAGATATGAGGGAGATCAGGCCAGGAGGGAGTCAGGTTTTTCGGAGAGCATAGGAGAGAGAAGAGATAAGATGTATACACTGAAAACTTATGAATAAAGGATGAAATTTAAGGTGAACTGTTGGATCGTTGCTTGATTTCCATTTCACGCTGTTTCATGTGGTTCCGTTGCCGGGACTTTGAGAATTTGTTCAAGGGTGAGAGCTAAAGTTGAGAGAGAAAGTTTAAAGTTTGGTTGCGGTTACTGCAAGTTACAACCGTGATCGTTGTGGCTTCCGCAAAGGCTGTGTCGTCGCGTGCTGTGTCTGAGCTGTGACTGAGCGTTGATCCGATTCTCCTCGGAAAGGCTTATAAGAGCTTGTAACTCATCCGCTTTCGCAACTTGATCTATTTCTGAGAGATCGTGCGGTTAGATCATTCGGTTAGCATCAATGAGTGAATAAGGAGCCAAGTCGGGTGCTCAGCTGAGTGATGTCAAGCCGATTAGTAGTAAATGCCAATTCTGTAAGTGCGCAAGTTACGTGAAAACAAACTGTCACGCACAAGCAGTCGTAGAAGTCGAACGGTCCACTGGTTTCGTATGTCACTCGTACGGTGTGAGGGAAGCTCCTGCGAGTTACCTCGCCGAGTTAGAGAAGGTTAAACGATTCAATGGTCAATGATTCATGTTTCGTTTGATAGACACAGAAAGTAATTTGCTCAGATTAACGTCAAGGCGTCAAGAGTGAGGAGGAAGTTTGAGTCGCCAATGCATACTTGGAAACTCAATTTTGACAATTCCAGTTCGAGAGTCTCAGGGTCAGGTGCAGGGGTGGTGTTGGAAAGTCCAACGGGAGTAAAGGAGGTCTTCCATCAAGATTTGGGTAGAAGTCTGACTTGCAACGAGTCAGAGTATGCAGCGTTAGTTACAGGTCTGGAGATTGCCAAAAGCAAGAAGATTAAAAGATTACGAATACTTGGAGACTCGAAGTTGGTTTGTAACCAGGTTGCTGGGAACTGGGAGGTGCGTGCAGAGAACTTGCGGCCGTATCACGAAGTTGTCCTTCGGTTGAAGCAAGATTTCGAGTCGATCGAGATATCACACATCCCGAGGATCATAAACCAGGAAGCTGATGAAGCCGCTCGCAACGAATAGGCAGCGTCAGTGCAAGCCAATCATCGAGCCGGACAAGGTCGATGCGCCCCGAATCTTCCCCATCTGTGCGGATCAGCCACGTGTTACCGAGAACTTGATCAGGCCTTACTGAGCTCGGACATTCCCGAACATCGAAGTAGACGCGGATAAGCTTGCCGAGTGCTTGATCAGACCTCGCTTTTCCTGTCAATTCAACCTCCTCGTCGCCGAGCTGATCACTGAGCTGAACTGCCGAACTGGCCTCTTTGGCGACGTAAGAAAGCATCAGCTACCGTATCCACGTGCAAAGCAAGCTGATCCGATAAGTCACGATGGTGTCCATACCCGTGTTCACTGGAAAGGAACATGAAGATCCGGAAAGGTTTTTACGTCAATTTAAAAGGGCCTGCATGGCGAATGGGGATAGAACGGAAACCGCGTGGTTGGAATTATTGCCAATACACCTCGACGATACTGCATCCTTCTGGTTCGAACGCCAAAGCGAAGCAATCACAACTTCGTGGGAAGCATTGATAGCTGCGTTAATATCAGAATTTCAGGAAAGAGAATCGTATCAGAGCCTGCTCGGGACTTTAAATCTGGTTAGGCAAAGGAATGACGAGAGTGTTCGACAGTTCAGTGCGAGAGTTCGTGAGTTACAGTCACGAATCCAGCGGAGTTTAAACTGCTTATCTGCCGGTGCGGGTGACGCTTTAACGCAAAGTCCCGAGAACACGGCCATGAACATCCAGAGTATAGAGAATTTAGCTCTCCGAAGTTTCATTAGCGGCCTCAAACCAGCGATTCAAGAGATTGTGGCATGGAAAGAACCGTCAACATTTGAGGATGCTCTCATGCTAGCGCAAAGAAAGGAAATGAATTTAACAAGTATACTACAGCCTCAGATTATCACGGCAGCAGTGACGCCTATAGCATCACAGTTGGTGCAGACGACTCTACTCACTGGGGAAATAAAGAAGGAAGCAGTAGTTAAAAATCCTGAAATAACGCAACTTATTTCCGAGATGCACGATTTGAAACTGTTGCTGTTGCAAGGACAAGGCAGTAGCAGTAGATCAAAAAGTCCAGCGCCAGAGAATCGTTCGAGTACACCGCAGCGGGTGCAGTTCATCACTTGCCATGGTTGCGGAAAAAGGGGCCATTATAAAAGTGATTGTCCCGAAGCTGAAAAAGCCCCAGCACTGTCAACCGTTCGTCTTGCGGAGGTGAATCTGCTTCAACTCGTCGGCGACAGCAGGGTGCAGCTAGTCGATCCCGAGGTGATGAGCACTAAAAGAGGACGACCGAGCAAAGTTAAACCCAAAGAGCCGGAAAAGAAAGTTAGCATGGATCAGCACAGGGACAAGCGTCGACGTCCAGAGAAGAAGGATAAATTACGACGCAGAAGGATTGGGATCAGTGACCTTCTGTTGAGTCGTGGCCAAAGTGAGTATTCACTGTTGCAGGATCTGGGCAAACAAACCGCAAATATTACAGTTGGACAACTCGTTGCAAAATGCCCATCTTTGCGTAGAGAACTTCGTCAAGGAATCAATACGCGACGACACAAATCCACGGTGGAAATTAACGTTGCAGATAAAGCAAAGGGGGATCTGAAGTCTCCACAAGTGCAGGCTACAATTAACGGCCACGAGGTGGGGGGTTGTCTCCTTGATGGTGGTGCGGCGGTGAATATTATTTCTTCATGGTTTATGGAAGCCGCGGGGTTAACACCAAATAAAACGTCCACCCTACGGCTTAAGGTTGCGGATCAAAGGTGTGTGAGATCTTTAGGATTGATCAGTCAAGTGCCTGTAACGGTGAATGGAGTGACCGTGAAGGTGGACTTTCACCTCTTGGACATCTCGACAGGAAAAGGGGGATACCCAATGATTTTGGGCCGACCATGGTTGCGTCAAGTGCGCGCCGTGAACTATTGGGAAAAAGGCAAAATGAAGATCGGATCAGCACTTAATCGTGTTAGCATCCAGGTCGTGCCTGACCCTTATTCAAGTTCTTCGGAAGGAGTGTCAGAGGACGATGATACAGACGCTACCAAAGAGTCCTCCTGGGGGTCAAATCTATCCAGTGACGAGGAGTCAGACGATTCTAAGGTAGATTTGTATGCTGTGGACGTGCTCCCGCAGGTGGTGGGCTATTCCATGCAACACTTGGAGGATACCGAGGTCGTTCCTTCAAGAAAGGAGGAAATTCTGAGCAAGGTTAAATTTGGGCCAACTTTGTCTTCGTCAGAGCGGGCCGAGCTGATGACGCTGGTTACCGAGTTTTCCGATATGTTTGTGTCCCGACATTGTGATCTCCCAGCAATCACATTGGAGGAGCATAAGATAGAACTAATACCAGAGGCTAAGCCTGTGCGTAGGGTTGTCTTGTTTGACATATTTTTGGGTTTAGGCGTTGTGTATGACGTCTGATGTCGCGTGTCACGTGTCACCAAGTGTCGAGTTTACTTGACATCGCGTCGCGAAGGGGTAAAAAAATTTACCCCACGGTAAATAGATTTTGCCTACGTGGCAAGGTTTACAAAATGACGTGGAAAGCCAACTTGGGCGACTGCGGGTAGGGGCGCATGTACTTCAACCTTGGGCGACCGCGGATGGGGGCGCGTGCAAGTACAAATGGGGCGGGTACGGGTTCTAAAATTAGGGCGACCTCTGGTCCAAGGGGGCGACTACTGGTCCAGGGGGGCGACCTCCTTGTTGCAATTGTCAAAAAACACTCAAAACTGCCATTTCTGTGTAAATTGCAAAGAGAAAAAAAATTCAGAATGGTATTTTTTTTCCATATGTTACCATAGGATCTTGCAATAGAATAGTTTGAGAATGCATGGAAAAAATTTCAGACATTTTGACCACATAGATTGCAAGATAAATGCATTCAAAGTGAAGAAATTGTGTTTTTTTGGCACAATGGCAAACTAGTTTAAGACTTCAAATCTTCTTAACTTAAATAGTTTGAATTGTAGATCTTGAATTTAGTTTTTTTTCATCATTCAAAATTGAGTTGAAAATATAGAAAAAATAAAAGTTTAAAATATAATGTAATTTTCATTATTTAAAAATTTATTTAGTAGAAGAAGGTATCATAGAGGGAAAAACTAAATCATTAAGAGCTCTAAGATGGAATTAAAACTCACGAATTCCAATAGTGAGATTGTTCTAACAATCAATGTTGATTTGGTGGACCTATTTGTTTTGAATTTTTCTGAAAATTGAACTCAAAAACAAATCCTATACCTATATTTTACAAATCAATATTATAATTGCTTGCAAAACAAGATGCTCTACAACTTCTTGGCAACCTCTTCATATCATAAATCCAAATGAAATGAATAAAAGCTTTTCATATGAAAATAAAATAAAATATATGAGAAAAAAAAATAATTTTTAATTCAAATTTTTCAAGATTTGTTTTTGCTCATCCAAATGATTTAATTTAGATCAAAGCTAATTGTTGTATAATTCTTGCTCCTAGGCACCAATTAAAATTAAAATTACATTCCTAGGAAGCTAATTTTTTTTTCCTATCTTTTCATAAAAATTTGACCATATAGGAACTTGGCCAAAATCCATTTGCCCCTTGTGAAGACAATGAGAATTTAGAGATTAACATCCTATCAGTGTATTATTTAACAAGTGGATTTTAAATTTGAACATCCTCTGAAGATTTGTATAAAAACATTCCTATTTGATTTTCTCTATTCTCTATGCATCATCATACTTATGTATAATTTACCACCTTCATCTAAAATTTAAAAATAGAGGAAAGAGATTTAAATTAGAGCTTCTCCTCTTGAATTACGCAAATCTCTAAAAGTCATCCTACCAGAGTATTATTTATGAAGTAGATTTTAAAATACAAAATAATAAAATGTAGGTTTTAGAAAGAGCTTTTCATTTTCAATTTCACTATCTTCCAAGTATCATCAATTCATCATACTCATGTATTATTTACCACTTTAATTTCAAGCTTAACAATTAGAAGAAAGAGATTTAAATAAGAATTATTCCATTTGATTTAATATATGCAATCTCAAATAATCATCCTATGGGAGTATTATTTATCAAATGTATTTCAAAATACAAAATAATGAATGGAGATATTTGCAATACCTTCCCCATTTAATTTTCTTGATTCTCCAAGCATCCTTGTACTCAACTACTTATAAATTATTTACCACCTTTATCTCTAACTTAAAAATTAGAAGGAAGAGATTTGAATTAAAACTTCTCCTTTTGATTAATGCAAATCTCAAAGACTTATCCTATGGGTGTATTATTTATAAATTGTTTTTCAAGATACAAAATAATGAATGGAGATATTTGCAATACCTTCCCCATCTAATTTTCTTGATTCTCCAAGCATCCTTGTACTCAACTACTTATAAATTATTTACCACATTTATCACTAACTTAAAAATTAGAAGGAAGAGATTTGAATTAAAACTTCCCCTTTTGATTAATGCAAATCTCAAAGACTTATCCTATGGGTGTATTATTTATAAATTGTTTTTCAAGATACAAAATAATGAATGGAGATATTTGCAATACCTTCCCCATTTAATTTTCTTGATTCTCCAAGCATCCTTGTACTCAACTACACTAAAGATGATATTTAGTGTCTTGTACACTAAATACGAAGGCATACACTAAAAGCCAATTACCCTATGAAAGTAAGTAACATTAAATGTCAATTCAAACACTAAATGTGAACTCGAGTTGTCATATCAGACGGAATATCACTGTTCACCGACAGAATCGGACCGATTAGGGCTAGGCGGCTGCAAACTTCAGAGCCTTGTAACTTTTGCAAAAATTCCTCAAATAAGGAAAATGAGATGTTTTTCGGTATCTACAATTTTTGTAGATGCCGAAAAACATCTCATTTTCCATATTTGAAGAATTTCTGCAAAAGTTATAAGGCTCTGAAGTTTGCAGCCGGCACATTCAAGTTTAACACTAATTGTGGACAAGTTCAGATTTAGTGTTGTAGCTAGTAGGGGGGTAAAAACACTAAATGTCACTCAACACTAAATATCATCTTTAGTGTACTTATAAATTATTTACCACATTTATCTCTAACTTAAAAATTAGAAGGAAGAGATTTGAATTAAAACTTCCCCTTTTGATTAACGCAAATCTCAAAGACTTATCCTATGGGTGTATTATTTATAAATTGTTTTTCAAGATACAAAATAATGCATGAAGATATTTGCAATACCTTCCCCATTTAATTTTCTTGATTCTCCAAGCTTCTTTGTACTCAACAACTTATGAATTATTTACCACATTTATCTCTAACTTAAAAATTAGAAGGAAGAGATTTGAATTAAAACTTCCCCTTTTGATTTATGCAAATCTCAAAGACTTATCCTATGGGTGTATTATTTATAAATTGTTTTTCAAGATACAAAATAATGCATGAAGATATTTGCAATACCTTCCCCATTTAATTTTCTTGATTCTCCAAGCTTCTTTGTACTCAACAACTTATGAATTATTTACCACATTTATCACTAACTTAAAAATTAGAAGGAAGAGATTTGAATTAAAACCTCCCCTTTTGATTAATGCAAATCTCAAAGACTTATCCTATGGGTGTATTATTTATGAAGTGTATTTCAAAATACAAAATAATGCATGAAGATATTTGCAATACCTTCCCCATTTAATTTTCTTGATTCTCCAAACATCTTTGTACTTATGAATTATTTACCACCTTCATCTCTAACTTAAAAAATCAGTGGGGAAGGAATTTAAATAAAAACTTCCCCTTTTGATTTAATTTATGCAAATTTCAACGAATTATCCTACTAAAGGGGTCTATAATTTATGAAGTGTATTTCAAAATACAAAATAATGCATGAAAATATTTGCAATACCTTCCCCATTTAATTTTTTTGATTCTCCAAACATCTTTGTACCTATGAATTATTTACCATATTCACTTCTAAATTAATGGGAAGAGATTTAAATGAAAATTTCCCCTACGGATTTAAACAAATCTCAAATAGTCATTCTATAAGTATATAATTTATCAAATGATTTCTAAAATACAAAAAAATAGATGGAGAGATATGTATGATCTTTCTTATTTGATTTATTTCATATCATATAATCCCAACCGAATAAATGAAAATGAACCATTGATATATATATTTAACAAAATTGCATATTTGCAAAACTTGAGTGTTCAATAGAAGATGACATCTTGCCATAAAATTTATATACTAGAGCTAATTAATAGATCAAACAAGATATTATCAAATACAAGTAGTACTATAGAGAATCCAAAGCAACTATATTTTTAGAAGAGCTTTCATTTCTAATAAATGAGATTAGGTGTCAAAGCTATGAAATCTGATCTCATCAAGGTCCATTTACTCAGCTCACCTAACAAGGTACGTCCACTAATGTACCTAGCAAACTAAAACGAAAGTAATTGACTATAATGAAGTTGTCAATTTCTACTTTCATCACCCAAAAATTGCAATCCAATGAGTTTTTCAAGTAACTTTGAGTCTTGGAGGACCTCTCATGGAGGGGAACGCGGGTCAGGGCGAGTGCTTAAAGGTGACCTCGGGTAAGGGGCGACCGCGGGTGGAGGTGGAAAGAATGGCCCTCCTTTTGTCCAAAAATTGGCAAATTTGGGCCATTTGGAGGGTTCTAGGGGTGACTTCGGGTCTTGGGCAACCTCTCATGGAGGAGAATGCGAGTCAGGGCGAGTGCTTAAGGGCGACCTCGGGTAAGGGGCGACCTCGGGTAAGGGGCGACCGCGGGTGGAGGTGGAAAGAATGGCCCTCCTTTTGTCCAAAAATTGACAAATTTGGGCCGTTTGGGGGTTTCTAGGGGTGACTTCGGGTCTTGGGCAACCTCTCATGGAGGAGAATGCGAGTCAGGGCGAGTGCTTAAGGGCGACCTCGGGTAAGGGGCGAGTGTGGGTGGAGGTAGAGAGAATGGCCCTCCTTTTGTCCAAAAATTGACAAATTTGGGCTGTTTGGGGGTTTCTAGGGGCAACTAAAATTGACATCACTAAGCATATGGTGACATAATGACATGTGCTTCGAATTCAAAGTTGATCACCAACAAGTGAGGACAGAGATTATACGCTTTTTAATGAGAGATCCTTAGTAGAAACAAATATTTGACGATGTGGTCATTAATAAAAGGACTCTTTTGATTTTAGTTAACTATAGTAAGGCCGCAGGTGCTACTATAGAGACACTAATCCACGCAACTATTCAAATATGACAATGGAATCTTTGAAAACACATTAGTAATGAGGTACTTTGTGAGGAAGTTGGGTGTAGTCATTGAACCTGATTCAAAGAAGCAACTAATATGTAGATAGGTGGTAAAGCTACTCATGGTTGATAAAGCCCCTGAAGTTGTTTATCGCATTGATGTTTTGTAATAGGGTATGTTGTTATTATGTTAGTACAAATAAAAACATAGGTCACATTTCATGCTTCTAAATTTTGAAAAGGAAAGTAAATATATTAACCACTTTTTATATGATGTGCCATTTAGAAAAAATATTAAATATTCAAAACGCTAGGTGCCAAGGTCTATGTATTGAATCTTGAATTTGAATTCTTTTGTGCAAATATTTTGTAATTTTTTCCAAACAATGTACTTTAATTTATTTGCTTCTAAACTAATGTGTGTAAAGTGTACAAAAATAAAGTTGAGTTTTAACCCCTAAAGGACCAACTTGAGTCCTTTTGAAGGACTTTAAAGAGTTCAAGTAGGTGCATATAGTCTCAATTTTCATTTTCATTTTTTGAACTTTTTTGGAGGATAGAAGAGTACATCATCTTTGTAAGAATATAAATTTTTCTTCAATTGGTGTTCAAAAGCAAAATTTATGCCACCCTAAGCTGAAAATAGAGGTCAGCAAGCAATAAAAAAATTACAATAAGTCAATTAATATTAAATTTTTTTCCCTCAAATATTATATTTTTGTCTACATGTGAAGCTTTGATTCATTCCATTTGGACTAGCAATGAAAAAATTATGGACAATCTTGTCTTTTAGACAATCTAAACAATTTTTTGAAAAGACATCTTATATGATATATTTTTGAATGCAATTTATACAACTTTTTTGAAAATTGTTTAATATATTTAAGTTTGTCTACTAGAACAATCTCACCATTGTGCTTATTGTGTTTCAATTCCAAGTTAGAGCTATTAACAATTTAGTTTTTCATTCAATCATAGACCAACTTCTATTCAACAATTTCTTAAAGAATGAAAATCAAGTGTGTTTCTATTGAAAATTTTGCTTAAACTTTCAATTCAATTTTTCAACATAATTTTTTAAAATTTAGAGTTTATAGTGCAATTTTTTTCCACAAATAGTTGTCAAAGTCATCTGAAATTGCAAGCCAAAGTTCAATTTTTTTTTCCAACTTTGAATGCTAATATCTTCCAATCTATATGGCCAAACTTTATGAAATTTTTACCACATGATCTTAGACAACTTAAGTACAAGATCTAACGGTTAGATTCTCCAAAAAATATTTTTTCTATTTTCTTGGATGACTGCAGCAGAAGTGGCAGTTTTGAATTGCACTACAAATCACTCCTACAAGAGGTCGCCCCTACCTCCACTCGCCCCCACCTCCAGTTGCCCCTACATGCAGTCGCCTAGTACCCGTATGCGCCCCTTGAGTTTGCCATGTAGATGCCACATGGCATCCAGCTGGAGGGGGGTAATTTTATAAAAAGTCAAAGGTAAATTTGACTTTTCGTGACGTCGCGCGAGCTCTACTAGATTTCGCGCGACGTCTATCTGTCGCGGTGTCGCGCTGTCGCAGCAAACAACCCTACCTGTGCGAACTAGACAAAAGCGTATGGCGCCCGAAAGGATGAGCGTTCTAAGAGCGGAATTAGACCGCTTGTTAGAAGGTGGATTTATTACGGAAGTAAAAAACACGGAGTGGGTCTCGCCGGTGGTGATCGTGCCCCCAAAGGGAGGAAAATGGCGAGTATGTGTGAATTATAAAGCATTGAATAAGTTTACAAAAAAGGACCGGCAACCATTACCTCATATAGATGAACTCCTAGACGAGGTCGTTGGGCATCAAATGTTTACTTTTTGTGATGGCTACACCGGTTATCACCAAATTAAGGTCCACATGGATAGTGTTCTATACACTAATTTTACTACTCCGTGGGGAACTTTTGCTTATCTAAGGATGCCTTTTGGCCTATGCAATGCCGGAGGTACATTTCAAAGGGTGCAACTTAAAATTTTTGGGCCGTATATCGGGCAATTTATTCGGGTCTATCTCGACGATTTTGCGGTGTATGGAGACCGTGTCGGTCATGCACAACAAGTGAAAGCTGCGTTTCAGAAATTACGAGAACATGGGTGTTCATTGTCCCCCAAGAAATGTAAGATCGGATTTGAGGAGGGACCACTGCTTGGTCACATAGTGTTCAAAGGGGGCATGCGCGTGGATCCCGATAAAGTGAGACGAATCAAGGAAATGACTCCACCGGTCTCACATGAACAAGTTGCTAAATTATGGGGAACGACGATTTACCATAATCGTTTCATACCAAATTTGGCTGGTATTGGACGTCCCATAAGTGCGCTAACCAGCAAGGCCGTTCCTTTCGTCTGGAGCGACCAGTGTGAGCAAGCATTCTCATATATTAAAGAAAGATTGGCAAGTGATCCGGTGGTTAGAAATCCCATGTGGGACAAACAATTTATTATAAATCCGTCGGCCACGAAATTTGCCGTTGCAGCTGTGTTGCTTCAAAATGATGAAGCTGGAAGGGCTCACCCCATATACTATGCTAGCAGGTTATTGACATTATGTGAACAAAAATATTCACCTCTCGAAAAAATGGGAGTAGCCTTATTATTTGCCTGTACAAAGTTTAAGCATTATCTACTCTCGAGTAACCAGCCAACCTTCACTACAAGAAAATGGGGGTATAAATGACTTGTCCACAATGACTCCACTGACAATAATGACTTCAAAGTGACTACAAAATGACTAATTTGCAGTCATTGTTGTCAATGGAGTCATTGTGGACAAGTCATTTATACCCCCATTTTCTTGTAGTGCTTAGTGCAAAGTGACGTGGAAGGACTTAAGCAATTATTACAACAAAAAGATCCCGAAGGACGCGCTGCTAGATTAATGGCCGCTTTGCAGGCCTACGACCTAGATATCAAAGCAATAAAAGGTACCAGAGCAACTCATGCAGGATTACTGTTGGAGTTGGGGCATCCGCCTAAAAGCGAGTTCGGAGAGCTTTCGGACGAACCCGAGTGTTATCTTCTCGCCAATGAACCAGAGCCAGACAATGTGTGGTATGCGGATTACATCAAGTATTTAAAGGAGCTTGCTTTTCCCGTCAATTCAACGCCTCAGCGTCGACGTATGATTCGCAGACAGTGTCAGATGTACACTCTAATCGGGGAGGAGCTTTACCGCATGGGAAAAGATGGGGTTCTCAGGAGAGCGGTAAACGCTGAAGAAGCGAGAAGGGCTCTTGAATGTTGTCATGATGGAACCTGTGGAGGACATTTTGCTACCAGTATCACGGTCCGGAAGATTTTACAGTCGGGGTTGTTTTGGCCGACGCTCCACGCTGATTGCAATCGTTATTGCCACAGCTGCATGCGTTGTCAGTTATTTAGCAAACGAACTATCACGTACGCAGAGTTGCATCCTATATACCCTACGGGAGTTTTTGAGAAGTGGGGAGTAGATTTTGTCGGTCCACTCCCACTCACAGCTAAGAAGAACAAGTACTTGATTGTAGCCACGGATTACCTATCCAAATGGGCAGAGGCGGCTCCAGTTCGTAAATGCAATAAGAAGACAGCGGCGGATTTTATCTTCCATTAGATTATTTGCCGATACGGTTGCCCGTTGGAAATCATTACCGATCAGGGGACACACTTTGTGAACGACTTGGTGGAGGAATTGCTCTCGAAAATGTCAGTAAAACATAGGCGGTCCAGTCCTTACTATCCGCAGGCGAATGGTTTGGTGGAGCGGACTAATGGAATACTCGCAGGCATTATCGGCAAAGTGGTCATGGAAAAACGCAGAGAGTGGGACTTACATGTGAGCGAGGCCTTGTGGTCATATCGAACTGCCCACAAGGCATCTACCGGTTGTACTCCGTTCCAGCTAGCGTTTGGTTACGAGGCGTTACTCCCGATTGAGTTAGAGTTGACCTCATTGCGCACTGCAATTCGACATGAGCTGGGAGACACTGAATCGATACAGGCGCGGGTTAACGTTCTCGAGCAGCTGGACGAGACAAGACGCCAAGCTCTTCAAGTTTATGAAGCGGTCCAGAACAGACGGAAGAGTAACACGATGAATGCAAGAAAATGATCAAGTTTCAACAAGGAGAGCTAGTTATGATGATCGATCATTGGCTGATCAAGCAGCACGGACAAAAATTCAAGCCGAAGTGGCAGGGCCCGTACGTTATCCATCGTGCCTTCGCTAATGGTTCGTACGAGCTTAGCACACCGGGAGGAGAGATCATGAAGAAAGTGTACAACGGATCCAAGCTAAAGCGATTCATCGAACGTGAGCATCAATTTCTGTCTACTAGCGCTGAGACGGAAACTGGGGAGGAGATGATACGGTGAATCACGGTTACATGGCCCTCTTCATGTTTCTCTTGTGCATACGTGGTAATCTGAGCTGGCTGCTTGTCTGGCATCCGTTAGGCAATAGCAGTTTCTTGGCCGGCAGTTAACTGTCACCAAGGAGAGATATGAGGGAGATCAGGCCAGGAGGGAGTCAGGTTTTTCGGAGAGCATAGGAGAGAGAAGAGATAAGATGTATACACTGAAAACTTATGAATAAAGGATGAAATTTAAGGTGAACTGTTGGATCGTTGCTTGATTTCCATTTCATGCTGTTTCAGTACTTTCAGGATTGGATTGTGCATAAAAAATTGAAGCCTAAATAGAAATCAAACATGATTTAAGAAAGTTATCACTTATGTTTTAAGTTACTCCAAGTATTCTACATTCTATCACATTCTATCATATTAATATGAAAAAGAAGGAAAAGTATAAAGGATCATGGCTCTTTCAAAGTTATATGAGGATTTTCAATACTTGGAAATCTGTTGACTATGAAAAAAATGTGAAGCTTAAATAGACTGTGAAATACTTATAATTCACTATTTATGTATAATTGTCACGTACGTATATGATCCACAATCAAATGATTCCAACAATCGTAAATCTTTAGGATATTTGTTTCTTCCAAATTGTTTTCGTTCATTCATATACAAATTCCAAGAGTTCACCATTTTTTAAGTCTCTTAGATCATTTCAATTCTTTAAAATATTTGCATGAATATCAAAAAATTGCTACAAAGTCTATGTTATGATTTTTTTTTACCAAAAACATGTGTATTCTAAATTATGGAGACTTTCAATCGAAGAACTAGAATCCTAAACCCTAAACCCTAAGATCATCAATTAATAAAAAGACCAGCATTTTCGGAACTCCGTGAGGTCAAAAAGCACTAAACTCACATTCTGAAAAGGACTCAACAGTCGCTTTTCCTAGTGGTAGTCCATGTGAAATAGACAGATCCTAAACAAGGAATGCGTTTACTTTCCGGCACTATTCATCAGCGTCTTATAGGGAAAAGAGATTCCTCTCCAAATTTGGCCCGCAACTTCCAGCGGTAGCTGTTTCAAATGTAATCCAAGTTTTCCCGCTGAGGATATCCCGCCTAAGTGCGATGCTGCGTCTCCTCAGCAGCGAAATTTTTCCATGCCATTTTTCAGTTTTGCATTTGTGTCTCCACCTAGTATTCTTCACGCCGTTCATTGAGGTTCGTTGCCTTGTTCTAACGTCGCCTTTTATTTTGTTGATTGTCGGACATTTCTGTAGTTCTTATTGACACAGTAGTGTATGGGGTTTGACTTAACGGCTGTTCATTCTCAGGTCGGGAATTAGATAGGATTTCTGATGAAGAAGTGAATGCATTGTACCACCCACAGGTTTCGCGTTGAGTGATTGAACATTTTAGTTTTTGAGTGCTCTGGTCTGGTGTCGGAATGGGAGATTGCAGCGTAGAAGTTCCTTTATTCTCTTGCTTTTTTCCAATCCTTCTCACAGTTTTCTACGCATCGTATCGCACCCTTGTTTCGCAATGCTTGAGTGAACTCTACGGTTTCGGAATACTGTGACGAAGCCTCTAAATGGTCATTGCACTGAAAAATTCCTGCATTTGCATTGTATGGCAAGGGAGCTAGCATGTGAGCGTAGAGCGTGGAGCGTGGAGCATAGAGCGGGGATTGGTGAGCAGGGAGCTTGGATTTTCTGATTTAGAAAAATAAACTAGCCAAAAAAGTATAAGATATTGGATGACAATTTAGGAAAAAGTGGATGAAAAAGTGGATGAAAAAAGTGGATGAAAAAAGTGTTTGACAAAAGTGGATGACAAAAGTGGATGACAGAATTGGGAAGAAAAATTGGATGAAAAAATTGGATGAAAAAATTGGAAGTAAACTATGGATGAAAATAGTGGATGGAGAGAGTGGATGAAATCAATGGATGAAAAGAGTGGATGAAAGCACTGGATGAAAACATTGGATGAAAACCAATTTACGATGTATTTATTGGCCCAGCACCACATTTAAACCATTGAACATTACAAGAGAAGAAACCCATGGCCCTTGCGTGGGATCTTGAAAGCACTCTCAACTTTTGCCATGTAAAAAAAAGTATACAATTGCGGAGCACTTTGAGGCTAAACATTCAATGGTGCCATCTATTCATACACGGCACATGGTAATGAGCTCTTTTAGCATTCTTCTGAATACTGTGCACACTAACAATGAGGTATGCATTGTCTACTGACTAGACAAAGGATTTATCAGACATCAGGATCTCAAACTTGGCAGGATTTATCAAGACATCAGGATCTCATGTATTTGCATTAACGCCACCATGTCCAAAGGGTAGAATTTAGGGTAGACATGCCTAAGCTTCTGCACAATTGCTATGACATTGCAAAACAACATTGTTAATTTCTTGAAGAGACATATACACACTATCAACAAGATATTTACAAATCCATTACAATTATAAAAAACTAGTTCATCCCAAAGCACACATTCATATTTAATAAAATAATCCTTTATGTTTTCCAAGAAGACCATACCTATTAACGAGTCTATGCTATACAATTTCGACCAACAACTGAAATAATGATTATCTCTGTATAATTTTTTGGGTGTCCATTGAAAGGAAGCGATTTGAAAGAGAAAAAGCAGTACCTAAAGGGAATTGAGACAACGTACTATCATGCTTAATGTTCTTTTGGAAATTCACATCAAACACAAAGAATAAAGAATCTAGCTTATGTTTGAAAACAAATAATCTCTCTGGAAAGTTAGATGCATTAAAAACTATCATTCCATTGGAGAGCCAAAAAAAAGTGGCAAGATATGGACTAACCCGCGAATTTGCAATGTACAAAGTAAAAACAATTAAGCACTTGAGAGCACCAAGAAAGAGTAATATATGAAATCCAACAAAGTTCTGTGATCAATAGCCTATCCAGACACAATTTGATAGCTAAAGTGCAGACATGGAACTACCCTCACTATCAGATGTATCCACATCTGATTGTACTGCCTCCTCATCTACAAATTCCAGAACGCGAGGACTCACGAATCGGGACCTAGAAGTATCTCGAGGATTCTGTGCAACATAATTCCGAGAAAGAGCCTCCGCATACGGAGGTAGCTGAAACGATTTCGGGGGGCTTGGAAAAAAACGTGGATTCGCAAAAAAAGGGACAGCCTTGGAGGATGTCACTTCTTGGCTTTGCCTACACGAATTAGTGAACCACATGTTAGAATATTGTGAGGTCAAGGTGAAGCAATATGCCTAAATTGCGGTATTAGGGGTGACTTACTTACTGAATCGAAGTGTTGTCTTGACCTTCTGGACTACGACTTCCTCGTCATCTTCGTCGGCAAGGTCAAGCGCGGAGACGGCCGGCATCGCCTCAGGAACCACAGTTGGTCGAAGTATCGGAGCAATAAGGGCATCATAGATGTCCTTATGTTCCTCAAATGCAAGAATATGACGTCGCGTTGCACGGCAAGCATGGATGGTGGATCCTGAGATATAGAAAAACCTCAAACTGAGTTCACAATGAAGGGTATTTGAAAAATGCAACATAGTGAATTTCAGTGATTGTAAGAACCATACCAGTCGCTGCTGTGCAGTCAACAACTACGTCCCCTGGTGCTGTACATGCCTCAACGAACATCTGCATGAACTCACAACCCTTTTCCCGAGGACCACGCCATGGCACGTCCCCATTCATCGTCACATCTTCATTGAAAACAAGGTTTCGAAGGATGTCGTCCTTAGCCAGGTTTACACCCACCTTGGCCTGAGACGGGACCAGATGGAACGGGAATTCTTGAAGTGTCTTCGGCCCACCATTTCGCACGAGTAAGGAGATGGAGAACCGCTGAGTCTGTATAACCGACGATATTAATATCATAGAATGGAATGCAAAAATCCTACAATTCAATGCAATTGAAGTTAGGGAGATCTACCGTTTTCTTCTGATCTGCAGCTGATGTCAGGTGGAGATGATTGGAGCCGAGATACGTCTCTAGAATGCGAAACTTGTAAGATTGACAGCATCCTAGAATGTGACCTCGGTGTACAGGAGAGGATGCTGGATAAATCAAGATAAGTGCACCATTGTCATGGAGGAATTCCTGGGCGAAATCGAACACAGGAAACAAGTAGTCGGTTTTGAACTCGTTCCACTTTGGAACAGAAGCAGGTGCTGCCGAGATAGTAGGAACGGGGAGTCCTTCAGGCATATCAACAATCATGAAGTCTACACCTGGATCGGATCCACTGACTCCGTCAATGGAGCGAGTCTTGTCACTGGAATGCTGCATGAAACGATGATTGTAAGACATTGCCAATGCTTTATTACTTTAGGGAGTGACATTAACGGTGGCAATGGTTTAGGGTAAATTTAGAGATCATTATGATTTACTGAGATTCTATAAATGAACTTAGGATTGCAATACAAAAGAATAAGGATGTAAGAGAAATACCATGGCCAAGAAGGCTTCAACATCCTTGAAAGCCGGCGATTCCATGTCAAGATTCTTCAAGCCAACGTTGAGAACGCACTCGTCGATGCCGGGTGCGGGTATCACAATCTTAGCGGACGGGGTCTTGCCTTGCCCCAAGCGTTCTTGGGTGAGGGAGAAGCCAGACGACGAAAGGTTTGCATCCGCTGCACTGGTAGCTGGTTCGGGCAAAGGTGTGTCCTCCTTTGAGAACCGACGCTTCTTTCTCTCCTTCTCTTGCTCCTTTTCAAGTAGCCTTTTTTTTTTCTTCTCCTCGCCCCGCTTTAGGTTCTCCTCAGTTTTCCGCTTTGCCTCCTCCAGTTTTTCCACCTTCTTCTTATCTGAGACCTCCCGTTTCTTGATGGCCTTAGCCCTAGCCTCTGCATCCAGTCCCGCAAACTCGTCAAACTCCGCATCAGTGACCACAGAATCCTTGAGTGTCTGAAATAGGGCCTCCTCCTCGGGTGGTGTAACGCCAAAGTTACACTCCAAATACCAAGGACAAGTCTGCAAATGTGGACTGGTCCACTTCTGCAACTGCGTGGTGGAGAACATACAGTCGGGTGACGACCGCTCTAGCCAGGTAGTAAGAAAGGGGGGTAAGTCGTCCTTCTTGATGGCCTTCTTCCCGTACAACTCGAACTTGAAGTACCTGTGCATGATGGAGAAGGAGCCACAAAATTTGCTTAAGTCAGTCAAATATGATATTTACTACTTTCATATGGTAGTTAGAAAGTAATCACACGAAACTGTCATGACACCAGAATCATATGGTGTTGGTCGTGATCTACGAATGGTACTCTAGTAATCCAATATGCAATACATGTAACACCAAACATAATAATCATCATATCATACATAGAGTATGAACACAATGTATTTAGGAATTAAGAACTGTACCTATAAATCAATCTCTTCACTGTAAGGTTGGTTCCCCTATACGATGAAAACGAGTCCGACTTCTTGAAGGCATCCGATCCCTTGAAGACTCCCGTGTAGGCTTGATCCCAGAGCTTCATCCGCCATGATTCAATGTACTCGAGAAGTGACTGGGGCTCCCCTGGAACATTCATGTCGATGGAGAGGCTATCATTGTGGGTGATGTTCTCAAACATCTCCACAGCTGCCTCCTCCAGCTGCAGAATTTGATGAAATATTAGGTATTGTATTTTATCCTTGCACAACAAAATGTGTAGCTCAAAACACATGGAGCGGTAAAAAATCATACCCCTGCATAGTAACAAGCCTTCGCCAGAAATATCGACAATTTCTCCTCATTCACCGGGCGTGGTGGAAATCGCCGAGCTTCCCTCGTGTGAGTACTGGCGTTCATCCATTTGAGCCACTTTACCTTATGTCGAGGCTCTACTGCAGCAGTCGCAATAAGTTGCAATTTCTCAAGTGTCAACTCAGGTACTGCATTATGACTCCAGTGCCGCTCAATCTGCATGAGACCAAACATAAATAAAACGGCGAGGAATAATAAATCATAGACAGGACCAGTGACTTACACATGGATGATCACATACCTCCTTAAGCCATTCCGGAGTAAGTGCGGGATTGGCGACTGCCACAATTTTAGAGAGTTTCTTGTAATGCCTATCCGTGGAGTCCTTTATAGCCGACCGCATAGTGGCTGCGATTTCCCCCCGAGACACCTCAGCATCTGGGTTTTCCTCTTTCAGTTTGCGTATCGCCGCATCTGCCGTAGCAGAAATTTCTTGCTGAATGAATGGAACCACAACATAGAAAATTAGGGTCAAGTCATATCCAGTTGGGGATAGAGTAACAAATGAAAATAAGTAATCAAATTTTCACATGATTAGTAATGTCGTAAGACTTACCTTGAATATGAAACCACTAAATAAATGCAGTGGCATAGTGTACCAACTTGTCTGAGTGTACGACTTGCATGATTGCACCTCTTCCTCTGTCAATAGCTCCTGGAACTTCTCCAGTTCCATGACGCCATACTTCTGGACACGGTATAGGGTGTGGACTAGGTTCGTTTTCACGTGCGAGTTCTCTGTGTGCCTGTCATAGCACAACAATGTTAGACTCCAACCCATGTATTGAAAAACGAATGTGAACCATCCAATGTAGGCATTGGATCTACTCAACGAAGAATGGAACATATGGAGACTAGAAGAGCTTACATATTTATATCATGCATGGCCTGCATAGCCACACCGATTCGTTGTCTTGTGTCCAAGACTATAGAGTCCACACTCACATGCCAAGCGGGTTCAAGGCTGTGCAACCTTTGGATATGATTCATCCAAGCAATTCTCCTATGATTGCCATCGCAGACGAAAAACTTGTAGTCCACGAGGTGCTTCAAGCACGGAATTGACTTCAAGTGAGCGTTAAAGGTGTTATTCACGGAGTTCCAAATGGGACCCCACTCCTTCTTCTCATCTTCACTGAATACCTCCGTGTTCCCCTTCTCGTCAGAGAAGGAAACATAAAATACTCGCGCACCCTCGTCGTATCCTCTAGAAAACTGGTTGTCAAGCTGCGTCAAATCGCAGCTTAAGGTGGGCCGCACCATAGGCATTGGCACCAACCTGCAGAGTGGAATCTTCATGCGTGAGTTACCGTCAGACGTCATTTTCAAGCTGTTGATAACCGTAACTGAATCGAACGATTGAACACGCCGAATGTCCTCCTCCATGAAGCCTGGACCAACTCCTGGTATTTGATCTCCCTCGGAATCCTCCTCCTCCGTGGGGAACTGAATGACATCTTGGCCGATAGATTTATTTTCCACGTCTACAGAACTCTGAGCACTAGGGCCCTCACCCTGACGATACAATTGGAGTAAAGAAGTTAGATTCAAATTGAGATGACAGATTGTATAAGTCCGGACGCTGAACTGGCGATGAGAATATGAAATTTCAGAGAGTACATAAATCAAATATTGCTATAATCAGAAGGTCCAATGTATGACCACTAAGGCGGCCATACTATAGTGCGATCTAGAAAATAGTACACAAACAGGCCTCTGTTGGGGACCTGAACATCCCGCAACAAAATATGAGGACGTCATTGTCAAACATGGGGCCGGAGTCGACATCGTCATCATCGCAATAATCATCTCTATTTTGAGACACTGTAATTTCTAAGTCCCATGACCCTAACGACGTGCAGCATGATGATTGTGGTGATACTGTACTCTCCCAATTCCTCAATCCAACTCCATCATCCAAGTCACGAATGAGATCATCAAGGTCGCCTACCATCTGCCTTGGTGACGTAGGTGGGACATCAATATCTCCTGCCCCAGGCAATTGAACATCATCCAAGGGAGCATCAACCATTGCAATGTCCACCCCTAGTGCACGAGTAGGGGCCTCCACCGTAATCGCAATAACGGGAGCATCACCTGCCATTCGATCATACATCTGCGCAATAAAAACAAGAATTCAATAATGATATTATGTTTAATTAACTTTCATAAAGAGTCTTCTAAATAAAAATAATTCTGTCAAAGATACAATTCCATGTCAATCTGATCCATCACAATCTCGAATGATATTATACTTTATCGCAGATACTATTCCGTGAGCTCATAGACAGATGGAGTGGTACACATGCAAAATCGGGAAGGCAAGAATAATTGATTGAATTGCAAATACATACGAATAAAGATATACAGTAATGAAACAGAGAACAACCATCAAAAACCTAACCCAGATGCACAGAGTCCCTTTCCATGAGCTTAGTCACACGTACAACATGCTCCCTCTCGGTACCGAGAGGGCCTTCTTCCTCTACCAAGTCTTCCAAGCACAGTCAATAAAACCCAGTCACATTCAGTAAATGAAATTACGATTAACTAGAACCGACCTCAGTCGCACTTAATAAGTAATCAACAAGGATCCGATTTTCGAGCATAGTATGAGGAGGTTCAGACCCCCTCTCGGTACCGAGAGGGTCCATCTCGGCTACCGAGTCTTGCATAACTCGTCAAGTTGTCATCCCCGTAAACAAGGGATATCCTAAGCATGCCTCAGAATCCCAGAGGATCTAGGCCATCATTCGCGACGGCAACGCTAGCATATAAAAAAACACAAGGATCCCAATCCAAGCTGAAGGGGTTTGGCCATTGAAAATATAGACTGTCGCAGATTTTATAGAAAAAAAACCCAGGTCGCACAGCGAGAGGTGGCAGAGAGGGAATCTCGAGCTCACCTCGCCACCCACCTGACCCCCTCTCGGCCCCGAGAGGGCCTTCAAGGGCTGAGGGGGCTTGGCAAACTGAAAACAAGGCAAACGAACATTTTTGGAAAAACGAGAACGGGGATCCCAGCGTGCACAGCCAGCAGCGTGGGGGAGGGATTTTTGAGCTCACCTCGCCACCCAACAGACCCCCTCTCGGCCCCGAGAGGGCCTTCGAGGGCTGAGGGGGCTTGGCAAACTGAAAACAAGGCAAACGAACATTTTTGGAAAAACGACAACGGGGATCCCAGCCCACACAGCCAGCGGCGTGAGGGAGGGATTCTCGAGCTCACCTCGCCACCCAACAGACCCCCTCTCGGCCCCGAGAGGGCCTTCGAGGGCTGAGGGGGCTTGGCAAACTGAAAACAAGGCAAACGAACTTTTTTGGAAAAACGGCAACGGGGATCCCAGCGTGCACAGCCAGCAGCGTGAGGGAGGGATTCTCGAGCTCACCTCGCCACCCAACAGACCCCCTCTCGGCCCCGAGAGGGCCTTCGAGGGCTGAGGGGGCTTGGCAAACTGAAAACAAGGCAAACGAACTTTTTTGGAAAAACGACAACGGGGATCCCAGCGTGCACAGCCAGCAGCGTGAGGGAGGGATTCTCGAGCTCACCTCGCCACCCAACAGACCCCCTCTCGGCCACGAGAGGGCCTTCGAGGGCTGAGGGGGCTTGGCAAACTGAAAACAAGGGAAACGAACTTTTTTGGAAAAACGACAACGGGGATCCCAGCGTGCACAGCCAGCAGCGTGAGGGAGGGATTCTCGAGCTCACCTCGCCACCCAACAGACCCCCTCTCGGCCCCGAGAGGGCCTTCGAGGGCTGAGGGGGCTTGGCAAACTGAAAACAAGGCAAACGAACATTTTTGGAAAAACGACAACGGGGATCCCAGCCCGCACAGCCAGCGGCGTGAGGGAGGGATTCTCGAGCTCACCTCGCCACCCAACAGACCCCCTCTCGGCCCCGAGAGGGCCTTCGAGGGCTGAGGGGGCTTGGCAAACTGAAAACAAGGCAAACGAACTTTTTTGGAAAAACGGCAACGGGGATCCCAGCGTGCACAGCCAGCAGTGTGTGGGAGGGATTCTCGAGCTCACCTCGCCACCCAACAGACCCCCTCTCGGCCCCGAGAGGGCCTTCGAGGACTGACGAGGCTTGGCAAACTGAAAACAAGGCAAACGAACATTTTTGGAAAAACGACAACGGGGATCCCAGCCCGCACAGCAAGCGCCAGGCCAGGAGGGATTCTCGAACTCACCTCGCCACCCAGCAAACCTTCGAGAGGGCCTTCGTCAGCAGTCAGGGCTTGTCCAACTTTCGCGAAGCTAAGGACGGGATAAATACAGAGGAAAATGGATAGTTCCGGCGCCTACCGTGGACACTCATACGGGGCCGCGCGGCGAAGGTTACGGGATATTTTGATCTGTGGCCCTTCATGTTTCCGAGACTGACTGCAATGGACGGGGGCCTTGCGCTACAAACTGAAAGATAAGATCTAGACGGATATGAATATAATTGTGGCCACTCATGTAATCTGGAGGTACAACGGTGGCCAGAAATTGAGAGCTCACGTATGCGTGCTTCGGTTCCCATGGATGGGCAGTCCGTTGAAAGGCGGGCTTGCACAAGTGATCAAGTAACGCAATGAAAATGTATGGTCTCATATGGAAAACATTGGGAGAAACACCTAAAATCAGTCGGTCCGTGGTGACCAGATATCGTGAATTCTCCCCCCCCCATGATTTTGACCCCCCTCCAGAAAGTAGAAACTGCTCTACTCACGCAGAACTAATTACTTGATTCAAACCAAAAGAAATGGAGACACACCTCAGACTCATCGGTGCGGACTGGAGGCAGTTGAGAATCTGGGTCTGGCGCGTCAGGTTGGTGGCGCCGCGACCTCAGTTTTGGGCCTTGCCGGTCCATCTCGAGTTCCCTGTGCCAGTACAGACGTATGAATTTAGCGATGAACCGAATCGCAGAACCTAGCATCAAGCGAGAGAAGACAATGCAAGCCCATACATTGAAGTGCAGAAACACACAAGCTAGTTCGAAAATTACGCTGTGTAGAGAGACGGCACTGTGAGTGGGGACTGGAAAAGGATGAGTCCTATGGCGCGAATACCCATATGACGAGATACCGTGGTTCGGGAGACAGGGCTGGTACGGGTCGGCGGTGGCGGTCCTCGTATGGGGATTAGGTTCGGCCATCGACTTTGCGGCGTTCATTAATATCACGTTCGGGTACTTTAATGTATAGTCATTCTTGCGAGTCGTGGGCAACTAATTCCGTAGCCGCCCTAAGACTTTCTGAAGTCCCTGACTGAAATATTAGCTTACGTGGCTAGTACTGCTAGACTACATTATGCATGCTATGTTACAGTCAATGAATATCCCCCTCCCTGACTTATGATTGACCATGAAATGATTTCTGTTCTTGTCAGAGTCTACTTTGGACTCCAGTTGTCAGAGGATCCACGTCAGAGTGGATCCGACTTGTATGCGGGTCTTTCGCGGCTTCTATAGTTTCTCTTCTTCACAAATCAGTTGTGGATATGGATTGAAATTTGTAATGCGAGCACTAGTATTGAATGGTAGAATATTAATCCGCATTCATAAACTGATTTTTACGATTTGAATTTGATCACATCCTTTTTATGTATTATCTCACGGAATTTTGATTCAGAATATCCATATTGTTCTATGATTGAGAGACTTCCAATCTAAATCCTCTTTTCAGTTCTAGTTCAGGTACATCAATATAATCTACTTATCAATTCCATTGTTCAATTCAATATGGACTTACAGATTTAATGTTTATATATTCAGTCCATTGGACATGAACATGGACCATATACAGTTGACGATGAAAGAGTATAATGTCACACCTTCTAGCCTTCACTGTGTTCGAGAGTGTGGTTAATATATATGATAATGTTCCTCAGATGAAAATGGAATATGAGTGTCTGGTTATGGGCTCTCTGATATATTTTAATCGTCTCTTCCTTTGATTAGCTGACGCCCAGATGTGCACTATATAGACTTAATCGGTGATTAATGAATCATTAACTACTATTCCAATATAATACTCTCTCCTTCTCTTGATGATGATAATGTCGATTGGATATCTCCGCCATATATGCTAATAGGACCATATGTGGCGCTTGTCCTAAAGGGCAGTAGTTATTGGCGTTTTCACTTTGTATTTGTAATATATTTTCATTGCCATCAACAATGTACAATCCGCGTATATTCAAAGGGCTGCGTCGATTCGGGATCTGTGCCATTTAATTTAGAAATCACACACAAAATCATCGATGTACATCGCAACCAACTTCTAGGGAATATTTACTTTCAATATTTTGGACGGGATTTTATGACGCCCCAAGTCACTTGATGTCATTAGTGGCGCTCAGTTTGTCTGATTCCAGCCATGTTAGGTCTGGGAGCTTTTCTCCAATTTGGTACATATGTTGCGCTTCAGCTATTCATGATGCATCGATTACTTTTTCCATAGATGAGTGTTATTTGAAATGGATATCGGAGACTTTGATCGGTCTGATTCATATATCACCGTGAATTTGGTTTAGACTATTATTGTAATTGTTGTTTACACTTTCTTCTTCATATTCTAGCTGGATGTCACGGTCGTCCAGCTTACTTGCTTAGTTGGGATGGAGGACATTTCAAATTCGGTCGTCGTGAGTGCTGACGGTTGTGGAGTTCCAATTATATTTCCGGTGCATGATGATGGCAGTGCTGTTGTTTTGGCTACTCGATTAGGTCTAAGGTTTCAATTGAGGGAGGATTCAATCTACGTTGACAAAGAAGTTTTTGAACCAGAATCAGGGATCCTTCTTCATACTATAGGGCAACTTTCTATCTCGGTAGATGGAACTAGTGCGTGGCGACTGAAACCCGGAAAGTATAGAGCTTACGGTGTTCATACTCACTTCATCCCGGCTGATAAAGTGATTGGTACTCCGCGTCAGTCTTCTATGGCGTCGTATCAGACACCTCCATTGATTCCGGTGAAAGTAGAGTGCCGGAAGGACTGTGTAACCGTTCTTAGTTCAGATTCTGACCAAAATTCGCCTGAGCTTAGCTTGAATTTAGAGACGCCTTCCTTGGTGTCGACTTTGCCTAGCCTAAGTAGCCTTCCAAAATGTGTAGCGGAGAGTGCGGCTGCAGATGGTGCATCAATAATCCATTGTTTGCGTCAATTACGGACACAGAAGGGATGCCGGAATGTACTGTCTAAAATAGATTATGATTCGATTTCTATTGAGAGAGTTCATACGTTGCCTCCGAGATTCAACGGAAATATTATCTTCGAGTTGCCTTCTTTAGAGACTAACCGACCTCCATCTCATACTCATCAGATGGTGGGCATGGATAAGCGATACGATGGCCACGTCTGGACCAAAACTATGACAACAAATATTAGTAATCGTATGGGCTTGACATTTCGCTCATCCATATGTGTGGGGCATCTTAGATGCATGAATGCGAGTTGTGAGTTCGTCAATCGTGGTAATCGAATTGATGTTGTGAATGAGTTGGAATGGGAAGGTATGTCTCCCTCTGCGGTCAATGTTGGGGACCTGCATCCACCGGGCTCATCTCTTGTCTGCAAAATATGCAAACAACCTCCTTCGTGTATTTCCATGTGTGCTGTGAAAGCATACTATGTCCTCGGAATTCTAGGAATGACTCGTGCGTTCGTACACCTTGGAATTCACAAACACCCAGTTAAGGATGGTGAACTCCGAGACTTGAAGGATAGAACTCGAGTCCTAATTGGTGAACAGATGGAGAGAACCCCGTCCGCAACTAATTCTTCTATTGTGCTTGAGGCTACAAAAGAACTGTTAGGCGAACTGCTTCTCAGCCAAGATGAGGTACGTCCAAAGCAGCTAGACTTTGTTGACCTAGTTCCCGTTTTGGACAAGTGCAAGTACTTCAGCTCTCCTAGTATTCGGAACGAGGTCACATCATTCAAATGTCTTAGGAGATTTGGTGTCATTGATAGTATTACAAAGTTGAGGGGTTCCAGCACGTGGGCTTTCATTCAGGAGAGCAAATTTCCAGGTCAAGGAACAAAATCAGATAAAGTTTTCCTTTTCAAAATGTCTGAAGTGGGTCCTGGAAGTGGAGTGGACTTAGTGAAGCGTATGCAAAATGATGGAGATCTTCGGGACTCATGGATGATGTTCGATCACGTGAAAAGGGTAAAAGGGTGGACTACAATGGCATGCCATGTGTATGATTCTATGTACTGCCGCGTGATGACAATCGCAATTTGTGACATGCAATCCGAGGACACGTCAGCCCAAATTCTGTTCTGGAGGAATTTGAACTCAATTCTAGAGCGACATGGTGTGGTCAACACCCAGTTCAAGGGATTTATGGCTGATAGTGCGCAAGCGAATTGGAATGCTGTGAGGACCATCTATGGATCGGGAAATAGTAGCGAGGCAATGGAAAACCGTGAAAGAACTTGCCTCTTCCATTGGACACAGTCGATGGAAAAGCATACGAAGGCTGACATCCGAGGAGACTTGCAAGATCAGCATCGACTTCTATGCAAGCAATACAAGAACGCCACTTCTCCGGATGAATCTGAATCGAGGTACCTTGCCATCAGAGCGTGGTGGTTGTCCTCAGGTGCCACTTGCGAAGAAGGGAAACGTCGATTAGACCTATGGCTGTCATTTTGGCATTTTCGTTATCGCCAATGGGGCGGCTTTCTGCAACTCGTAAGTTCTCATGTCTTTGTTCTCAAGTTCCTGTGATTTTAGTTATTGTCAATCTGCTTAGACTATTGAGTAACGAGCAATGTATGCATGCATTGGTGCTTTAGAAATGCACAGCCAATACCAAATGGGCCTTACACTAATGCCTCATTATGGACTTCTGAGACTTCATGTTCTCACAATGTCTTCGATGTGGTAGCTAGTAGTCTGCATCTCTATTCCAGTGTGTCACTGATTGTTTGTCATTGTTAATGCTTTAAGGATGAATTTTGTTTCAACATCTTATGACAATACTTGATATTGATTATTCAGGATCTAAATGATATCGAACTTGCGGAGATGCCGTCTTGCAACCTTGCAGAGACTGTTCACAATAAATGGCTTCAGCAATCCGGCAATCGAGGAACCGATTTGTACATTGCTACTGTAGATGATTTTGTTCGAGCTTTCATGCAGATGGTGAGGTATTATCAATATCTAAAGGGTAATCAAGCTGGAACGGGGCCAGGGAAGGAAGAACTAATGCTTCGTGTTGCACAGAGGTCAGCAGAACGAACTGGGAATCCTAAGGCCTTGGCGGAAGCTATTTCAAGCATTCCTGAAGTTGAGGAGTTCGTGAATAGGGAGCCTCAACTTGAGGGTGAGGAAGTCTTCGGTTCTCACAAACGCAAGGCAGAAATGCCACTAGGATGCGAGCAGGATTCTCATAGGCCGGATAAAGTAAATTTTTCGCATCCCCGCATTCAGACGAGAGCCTCAAGAGCGTCAACAAGTGCAGCTCCTCTGAATCCCATTAGGGAAGACCACTCTCCAAGCGTAGATGTGGAAATGCAGCATGTCATGGGAAATGTTCAAAATTTGGAACCTGAATGTACTCACCGGTCTACTCACGTGTCATGTATCCAAGAGAGCATGTGCGACGAAACCCAATGGCATATTGCTAGATTACCCAAAACGTCCACAAAGGCATGCTTTGCCGACCAAGCAATTACAAAGAAGAAGTGTACTGCTCAAATTGTACAGAACAATCAACCTACAGCAGCGCCAACATATACAGGTATGATGGTCAATTACAGGAAAAATTGTAATGATCGTATGCAATTCTTTTTTTGTAACGACGACATCGAACGTTGCGTGAAGGGATATCGACGGAAGTGGGTGTTATCTGTACCACCTGTTCCGTCAATTTGGCCCGTTCTAATGGGTACCAAACTATCAAAAGCCGAGATTTTATCGCTTGAGGTGGCCGGTTTCCAGCTTCCACAACAACAAGTGATTTCACCGCGTAGACTTTTTGGTGGAGAAGGAGGAATCGAATCGGTACATGCCTATCTTGTTCCACCTAATCCAGATGTGTATCCGACAACTCGTGCTAGAAAGGTTATTAGACGAAATCCGAAGGCTCCAACCGTTAAGCATCAGAACAACTGTGCTTCGTCATTGACTTTAAATGCATGCATAGAAAGGGTGACCATGGTCCCTCATCCAGGATTTGGTTGCATAATTTCCCTGATATCCGGTGTGCAGCCTCGGACGGAGAAGTATATGCTCACGATTTCGTCATTTCCCGATTGTACCTGCCCTAATTTCAAGGAGATGAAATTGAAGTGCTTGGGGAAGCGTGGAACGTGGGCAAATTGCAAGCATCTATACTTTGTTTTTACAGTCATCTGCAATCTACAAGCAGACTCTGATGCCTTTATTCATGCTGCGAGCTTCAGTTTTATTGAAGTGAAGGCAGTTCTTCTCAGTGGAATACTAAGTTATATTTAGTGAAGGTTTAGTTGTTTTTTTCGGAACAGGAGTACTCTTCGTGTTTACCGTGCTCTTGAATGAATATGTAGTGAGACTACAAGGGCCACTACTTGCATATCATTAGCCTCGCAATATTTCCAGAAGAATGTGCCGTCCTCTTAGACCCTAATTGCATTTCGTTTCTATGTATGTAATCAAGTGACTTGACCCACTTGTCCATTTCATTTCTATCCTTGTTTGTTTCCACCAAAGTTGAGAAACCTAAACCCTCAAAATAAGTGTTTGTCTACACAACAAATGGAAATTCTATCAATGAATTTTCAAACAACATGGACTGACCTCTATGCACATCCAATTTTCAAGTGTAATGTGTGTATGAATTCTAATGTAAAAAGGATGTTTAAAATAACCCTTCCATCCACTACAGTGATAGGAAATTCTATTAGCATGGTCGTTAGCCTATTAGAAGGTTTTATTTATGAGAAGTACCTGATGTTGTTTATATACTTATTTTTATGTTCACACTACCACCCTTCTTGTATACCCTCACCCAACACCCAAAAACTCCCTTTCCGATCATTACACCCCCCTATACATGACTGACCTCGAGCTAAACCACCTAAACCGCCCTCCTTGCTCAGTTCAATTGGGTGGACAGCCCCTCCTCCCTTTACCCACCTCGTTGAGCTGGGGAGCCCCCCATATCCAATTCAACGGACTTAACAGCCCCTTTCCCTTTGACAACTCGACGAGCTATACAACCCTCCCTAAAACCGTACCCACCCCCCCATCCAAGTCACTGGGTTGGGCCCCCAATCTTGTCCGTCTACATGGACTTAATCCCCCACCTTCAACCGCTGCTACCCACCGTCGCTACCCAATTCGATTGGGTGCCCTACCTGCCCCCCTACCCAATTCAAGAGGTTGGGCAACCACTACACAGCTGACCGAGTCAACCCCCCCCCTATGTCCCCCTCGTTTTTTTTTCGTTTCGAAATATAGAAATTCCAAAAGAAGTGAATCCTCGGCCACATGTATATATCTTATTATAGTTCAAGGCCTTCGGATGCCCTCACTTCGAAGGTTCTACTACGTGGTGTCATTGCATTGTGCCCTTTCATGAGGGTAATCCTAATTTTGCCCACTTTATTGTTGAATGGCACGTGTTGTGTAGTACGCCCATTATAGTCGGATAAGGCAAAATCTGGCAAACTTATAGGTGTGGGCCACATGTCGCCATAGTGTGGCATTTGAAGAAGATGAAGTTCTCTTTGTCGCCCTTTCCCTAAAATACAAAGCTTCTAGTTGTGATAAGGTCTGTGTTGTAGAGCTCAAGTCGTGCTCATTAGATAGCAAGGATAGTGTCGCAACGACTGAAGTAGTACGAGGTGATGTTACAGTCTAGTACTTACAACTGTTGTAGTCGACAGAGAAATTGCAGATTTCAGTGTTTTCATATTTGGGGTGCGTTATTCATTTGAAGTGTTCAGTCTTCTTGTTTATGAAAGATTGTTACTAGTGATCTTTACTTGAATCATTATCCAACACGCTTGTCATCTTTGTGATATTCATCATGCATTTTCTTCAGCCAGATTACATACTCCTTCATGAACACATTAGACTTCATGACTTGCTTGCCTTTCCAACCACAAGAAGAGTTCCTTCTGAAATGGTATCGGAGTGGACATGCAACTCATGAGCCTAATGGTATTCACGGATGAGTGCGTTGTCTGCTGTAGGAGATGCATGATGAATGTCTGGCAGATGGTGAGCTAGTTGGAATGTAATGATGATCGGCGGAAAGTTGATGCTCTAATGCTGAACTAAACATCGACCATGAAACAACGACCTAAAGACTCTTAGAATCAAGAATGGTGATGTTGTAGCACTCAATTGTATAGTGATGCTCGAAGTGCTAATCCTACCGTGAAGGCATAAGCAAACAACAGCAAGTAGGTCTACTAGATTCGTACGAGGCGATCTTTGAAGAGTTCACAGAAAAAATAAGAGGTATTGTAGGATAACTGTAGTGACTGAAATTCTGAGAGTGAAGCAATAATGTTTAGCACCTTCCCTACAGGAAGCCCTAAATCATATTGTGTTCGTGCACTTCACCCTAAACCGCTTGTCTTAGTCTCTTGTGTTGATGCAATTCAATTTTGTTCACTTGTCCTAGTCTCTTGTGTTCATGCAGTTCAATTCCGTTTGCTTGTCCCAGTCCATTACCGCCATGCGAGCATGATTTTGTAAAAGTAGCCCCATGCAGATTCAAGCAAAATTTTAAGCCCAAGATCAGAGGTCCAACAATTCAGAGGGCCAAAGTCTCCTCTGCTACTGCCAAATCACCACTCATCTTGTGATCTCTACGTATAGGTCGCAACCAAGAAGTTAATTGCAAAATCGAAAATGTGTACTCCTGAATCCATTGTTGTAGGAATCCTTCATGGTCCTAAAATAAGTTATTTCCACTGAAATCATGCTCAACTGAATGGTTCTTTTAACAACTCTGTAACCCTTCTATCTTCTATGTCTTCCCTCTCATTCCACTATTTTCCGACCATGTGTCATCCATTTTCTGAACCCTAAACCCAAATCAATATCCCCTTCTACTGAAACTAATTTTTTTCACCCATTTTTCAATCTATTGTCATCCATATTTTTCATATACTTTCATCTATATTTCTTCATCCACTTTCATCCATTATTTCATCCACTGTCATCTATACTTTTCATCCACTGTCATCTATATTTTTCATCCACCTTCATCCATTATTTTTCATCCACTTTCATCTATTAATTTTCATCCACTTTCATCCATAATTTTTCATCAACTTTCATCCATATTTTTCATCCAATTTTTCAAACCACTTCATTCATTTCTTCCAATTTCTTTCATTCATTTTCTCCCAAAAACAAATTTCATTTTCTCCAAACACTTTTTTACAATTTCTACATCAAAATTTTTTTTTTCTTTCAATTTGGTCCATTTATTCTTGACCTTTCATCTACTTTTTCATCTATTTTTTCCCATTTTTTTGGTTTTCCTTCCAATATTTCAGCTCCCCGCTCACCAATCCCCGCTCCTTGCTCGCCGCTCGCTGCTCCACGCTCGCTTCCCAGCATTCCCCCATTGTATGGTTGCAATCCTTATCATTGTGTGTTTTGTGGACTTCACGTAATACTCACAGAGTTCTCTACAGTCCTCCGATAATTACTCCGGGTTTTCCGGAAGAATGATTATTTAATGTGAATCATACAATTTGAATCCGAAAAATCAATTGGACTCCAGTTATCTGGAATTCAACTTGACTCGAGTTAACAACATAACCACAGTTACAGTAAAGAATAACTGTGTATATTGTTCAACTCGGCTCGAGTTGAATATTGCCTCCCCTAATAATATTTTCATATTAATTGTATTTAATGTAGAAAAAAATTACCATTGTTTACCCATTATTTAACTCGGCTCGAGTTGAATGGATAACATTCAGCGTTCGGTTTTGTCTTCGTTGTAAATCCTTGATATAGAATAATGAGCTGTCGTCTTTTATCTCGACTCGAGTTAAAAGGCTGTCCTGTGTAATGTGAAGCAATGATGGTCAATGGTAATTGTTATTTTTTTAAAATACTTATTTGATGAAGATTCTAAGGATGGAACTCATATCATATCTGAATTTATTTATTTTTTTGCCTGATATCCTGGTGACCATATAAATTCCTATTTACACTTTTTAGTTAACGATTCATGTGCCTACGAACTATTTAATCATATCAGGAGATTTTTAACTCGATGCGAGTTGAACCCTGAATTCATAATTAATTTCACATGCATCTTTTAATATGAAAATAATAATCGAGAACATTGATACACAGGGGTACACGACTGAATGGTCACAATATAAATGTTTAATATTATTAATTTTTTAATGTACCTGAAAATCTAGAGTACAAGTGTTTTTTGGTTGCGGTTAGTTACTTTTTTCCAGTGAAACCCGGCGTTGGTTGACTTCTTCTGTACAGGAAATTGTGTTTGTAATTGTGACCTGATACTCTATTATTCAGTGGTTTGTATGGTTTCATTATTGTCTGGTAATTCAACTCGGGCCGAGTTGAATTATGGATACTTTGGTGCCTTCCTTCTTTCAAATGATTTCTGATATGTTTGTTTTGGTCCACTCAGTTGTCTGTGGTTCTCTTACAGACGTAATGGAGAACGGAATGGTGGTGGTGCCAGAGTACTCCTCCGATGAAGGCGAGATTCACAATGATCCAGAGGAAACTGTCCACATTCCGGACTGTGAAGGTATCCCTCAAAGGCTTTGGATGACGCAGGTGGTCATCCTTCACAATGTGGATGGTTTGCCTGTAGCGGAGGGGCTTTGCCACAGTGTGAACTCCGACCTTGTCCTTGGTTCTGATGGCCCCCTCGGAGATTCTCTTGTCGCGGTTCACATCTCTAAATCGCTGCGTCCTGAAGATGTTCCAGTGGATTGGAGGTATTCTCTCCGCGCTTGGCCTATCGAACGTGTGTTCTTGAATGGATAAAGTCTTCGCGATCATGAACTTCGTGACGATTACAATCGTCGGGAAGCTAGTCGTGCACAAACTTCTTCTACAAGCTCGAGACCATATACATCCTCTGTTAGGAATCCTCGTTCGGAAACGTGTGTGAAGGCTAGGGACTTGCTCACTCAGGAGTCAATCAATTCGGTGTCGAGCAAAACTTGTTGCTCCAGCAATTGCATTCAACCTTTTTCAAGGGAAAAGATTCGGGCTTTCCGTGAACGCATGTACCACAACTCAACGTTCGAGTTCCGGTACCACATGAAACTAGACGTTCATCGTCAAGTCCATCATGATGCCCACAGGAAGAGGGTGGTCACTATTGAAGGAATTGATGTTTGCCTGGCGGCATGGCGACATATTGCTGGTGTCTCGGAGACAACATTCCATCGTTTCCAAGGATTTTCTGTGAGAGGTGATCAAGCTCAACCTCATGGAAACTTCGGTACACAGAAACCTAGAAGTCATACTGTGCAAGCCACCGCGACGTTGCAGTGCCTACTTGATAAGTCGGCGGATCACATGCCACATCGCACGTTCACTCTTCCATCTGGAGAAAAGAAGGTGTACATGATCTTGCTGGCTACTTTCACATGGAAGGAAACTATTCCTGAGGTCAATGCAGCAAATGCTATGTTCGGACTTAAAGAAGTTTCAGCTTCTAATGTGAGTAAGATTAGGAAACTGAACTTTCCTGAATTCAGTGCCAAAAAGCCAGGGGACAATTTTGCTAGATGCTCTAAGTGTAATCAACTACAAACTTTGAGGAGGACCGCCATTCATGGTTTACAAAGGAAGTGGACTCATCTATTAGACAAGCATCTGGCGAAGGCTCGAGTACATCGAGATCAATATTACACAAATCGCTACAAGTCAAGCGCGTATCCTCACGAATGCTTGACAATCATGCATGACAAAATGGATCATGCAAAAACGGCATCCCCTGTGTTCTCTCACAAAAGTAAACAACTGGACGGGCTCATGAAGTTACTGGTTTCTGTGACAGGTATGATTGCCCATGGATACGGGGATGTGCGTTATGCTCATTATGGTTTAGACATTTTCCTTCATGACTCAAACTACACGGTAGGGTCGTTAGCAAAACTCTTTCGAGATCTTGAGCTTCCACCAAAGTATTCCTCGCGGGAATTGTTTGCTGGATCCGGCTCCGCTCCTCTATTCCATGCTGTGCTACAAGGATCAAATGTTTGCAAATCTTCGCTTCGTCCACAACCCGAAGTTGCAATTCTTCCGACTTCTCTTCCTCCGGTTCTAAATGTGCAAATGGACAACGCCACTGGAGACAACAAGAATAGATTTGTGTTTGCGTTTTGGTCCCTTCTTGTTGCTAAGAAGGTCTTTCGTGAGGTCTATGTTAGTTTCATGTTGGTTGGGCACACGCATGATGACATAGACGCCTTGTTTGGGAGGTGGAGTATGCAGTTGAAAAAAGAGAACTTCCCTACCATTCCATCTCTCATGAAGTCCTTCATGGATGTGGATTCTGTACCTACAATTCCTCACCTTATTGAGGAGGTGCCAGATTTTAAAGCCTTCATAGAAGGTTCCATTTTGGATGGAGAGGAGGCACTTGTTGGCCATACGAAGGCACAACAATTCAAGTTTTATCTGAACTCCGCAGGGGTTCCGGTTATGAAGTACAAGCACTATTGCACTGATAGTGATTGGCTCCCTGAGGAAGGTGGAGGGATCAAATTATGGCGAGAGGACATTGAAGGACGTAGTCTTTGGCATCGAGGAGAGCCAGTGCCTGTAGTCCATCTCCCAATGCGAAGTTTGGATGAGATCTACAAAGGGTTATCAGGCTTCATCAAGTATTGGGAGGCATTGTGCAATGAGGATGGCAGTGGAGAATACCGGAGAAGGTTTGAACACTTAGTGTTCTATTGGCGGGCGGTGAATGCGGCCTTGAAGGATCCAATTGAACCGTCAGCTGTGTTGAAGGACGGCTTTTGACCTTCTACTCGCGTGGAGACGACAGAGGAGGATGAACTTGATGATGATGGTGAGGTGCGTGAGGAGTTTGCTGAAGATGATGCTTTCATAGGGCAACTCCGCAATCGTCCATTATCATCTTTTCGTGTGGCCCGTGATGTTTTCGAAGGGTACTTCGTGGCCGTTCGGCCAGCGGATGGAGATGCAAAGCCGATATGGATTGCTTGAGCCTTGTTTGATCCTTTTGCAAACCCCGATCATCCTAACTGCGTATTGATTCAATACTTCCGGCCCACGTCACGCGAGCGAACAGTTCAAGAATACTATACTAGGTGGGATTCCACTAAAGGATTGCGTTGGAAAGTGGATGAGACCCAGAACCCAATTTGGGAAGAAACAAATTCACTGGTGACGGCCTGGAATTCAAGGGTGAAGAAGGACACAATTGAGTGTGTCCTTAAAATACCGTCTGCTCAGATTGACGTTATCAATGGTAGTTTGTCTGCGTACAATTCCGATTGAAGATAGACGACTTGGCATAGACGGCATTCAAATTTTTATATATTGTATTCACTATTCTTATTACATGTGCTATTGTTTTGTTTTGTTCTTGCATAACTAAGAAGGATTTTAAATAATTGATTGTACTTGATCTAGATTAGATATATAGATTGCAATTTTATGATTTGATTTTGTAGTATGAAGTCACTTGTGCAACAAGTGTCTTTTTACATTCTATTCAATATATCTTTTATTACTTTATTTATAAAGTTGTCTCTACTCTTTATGTTTCAATTCAATTTCCATATTTATTGACTTTGTATATGTCATTTGAAAAAGAATTAGAATTGAGAAAAGGTGGTAGTGGATAAGACCACTTTTTATTTTGTTAACGTGTGAAGCACTTGTCACAATTTTGGATAGGGGGCCGGTTGGTTGTTACAACTTTCCTGCCTACAAAGCTCACTTAGCAGTACCAAGTCATGTATTTCTTCAAGTCGCTCATACGAGTTCAATGAGAATCGAACTCGGACCACCTCAATGAGATAAACAGCCCTTCCGACCAACCGTTCGGCTCATGACTTGGTGTTCAACTCTAGAAATAGTAGGCTCTTATATGGAAAATCACTTTCCTCTCTTTCTACTATACATTGTACTGTGACACTGTAAACTCCCATTTTAATGAAAATTACAACTTACAACTAAAGAATTGAGTTCCCATCAACTTCACTCGACATGAATTGTGAAGCCTAAAAATAGACAACATTATTTTGGGAGGCTCCCAATCTCCCATTTTAATGAATATGATGTTCTAAGGTAGGGACATTTAAAAGTGTCACTTAATGAGATGCTCACAATAGGTATATTTCCTAAATAAATATGTAACTAATCTTGAAAAATAATTTTAGAACATCTACTAAAAAATCTTGACCCTTCATAACTTTGCATATGGTATTCAAATGATACGTTCTTAGGTGTTTTGAAATTTGTGTTCTTGGAAAAATAGATCTTTTTGTCATTGATCTAATAATAGAAACTTAGAAAAAAAATGATTTTAGGTGTCCCTACCTTAATGCTATCATTGAAAATTGAGTAAAGAGTTTTGTTTTGTAGCCAATGAAGGAGAAAATAACATATTAAGCGATGATGAATTAATATTTTTAGTTATTCACATAAAGAATAGGATATGTCTTGCTAAGTAAGTAATTAGAACATTCTCACTATTGATACTAACATTTATTAATCTTAGGTCAAAGTTATTAGTGATTTTAGAAATCTTTTCATCTATTTTTCAAGCTTAATAATTTTTGTAGATGACTACATAATTTTTTTCCTTTAACATATTAAATAAAATGCACAACTTGTAGGCTAGTTACATGTTGTACCAATCAAATGTCTTGAAAGACAAAACTTCACCTTATTTAAAGGAATAAAATATCTATTTTCCATACTTAAAATATTTAATTCTTGTATTCAAGTAACAAGTTTGAATATTTTTTCTCTTTTTATTCAAAATAGAAAATTTATAAATTTTTTCACCAATTTTTTTCCATGTTTACAAATTGCAAACAAATTTTTTCCAATGCCACTGGCTATTCACTTTGACCTAGCTACTAGTTTTTCCGAGCACTACATCCAAAGTCATCATGTACATGTACAATTAGTATTTTAACCCCTAAAGGACAATTGTCCATTGAATGGATGATTGAAAATGCAGATTAGGTTCTTTTGAAGTCAATTTTGGTTGAATGTTCATGACATTTTCATACAAGGTGTGAACATGTACCCCCTTACTGAGAATTTAATCATATTTCAATTGGGTACTTGGATCAAAAGTTATATTGCCTTGAACTTTTTTGACAGCTTGGGTAGCTTTGGGCAACTTTTGCAAAACTTCTCCTTTACTTTTGAAATTTGGCAAGTATGTAACTCACTTGATAGAAGATGCAAATGTAAAAAAAATAACCATGTGTATTTTAAAAATGACACGACCGGAGAACACATAATTTGGAAGATCTTATTGTATTAGACAAAACAAAGCAAACAAAATAAAAAATCTAATTCAAGGTAAACATGCCCTATTTATATAAAAATAAAATGATCAAAGATGGTTCTACTAAGTCATTTAAATTTGAATAGAACAAGAAACCAAAATAGAAAGAGTGTTTTTTATGAGATATTTTGGAGCAATGGAAAAAAGAGCCAAATTGGTTCATTGGAGTGAAATCCTACTCTCAAATCATTCTCTTGAATTACACAAAAAAACAAAAAACAAAAAATTTAATTAGGAATTTAAAATCGAATTAAAAATAATGCCTTGAAATTTCATTTAACTCCTAAATGACCATTGTCCCCTTGGGGGACAAAATGGATTTCGGGTAGGTTCTTATGATCTCAATTTTTAATGAAACTTTTTGAAACTTTCTCATAGGATAGAAAAACTTATTACCTTCATGTGAATATAAATTTTATTTCAACTGGTGCCCGGGAGCAAAAGTTATGGCATCTTAGACATAATTTTCACGTCACTGAGCAGAAAAATAAATCTACAAAAATTTGAAATTAATTTTTTAATTTTTTTCTTCTTAAACATCATATTTTTGTCTACATGTGAAGCTTTGATTCATTCCATTTGGATTAGTAATGTGAAAGTTATGAACAATCTTGTTTTTCGGGCAATTTGAGCATCTTCTTGAAAAAATAACTTATAGGATTCAATTTTGAATGCAATTTTCACAATTTTTTTTGAAAAATTGTTTTAAAAGGTTGTGTTTTCTAGTTAGAACAATCTCACTTTTGAGATTATTGTGTTTGAATTCCATTTTAGAGTTATTAATGATTTAGTTTATCTTTCAATCTTGGACCTACTTCTACTTAGCAATTTTTTAAAGAATGAAAATCAAGTGTTTTTTTTCTTAATATTTTTTTCTAGACTTTCAACTCAATTCTTCGACACACAAAATTTTAAATTCAAGGTCCATGGTGCAAAAAAATTCCACAAATGGCATTCAAAGTCATCTGAAATTGCAGGCCAGTGTTCAAAAAAACTTTCTTTTTTCAACTTTGAATGCTAATATCTTCCAATCTGTACAGTCAACTCCATGAAATTTTTATAACATGATCCTCAACTAGTAAAGTACAAAATCCTATGGTTAGATTCTAAGAATTTTTTTTTTAGAATGAATGCAGCAGAAATGACAGTTTTGAGTAGTTTTTGACAAAAAAATGGATTAATTAATATTAATAAAAATATGATGAATCCATTTGCACAGAAGTGGAATTACCCCCCAGAAATGCAGCAAAAAATTGAAATTAGGGATTTAAAATTGAATTTAGAAGAATGCCTTGAAATTTCATTTCATTAACATTAATAAAATTTGATTCGCTAACAGAAAGACGTACTCGTGAATCACAATAGGACATTGGAGCATCCCCAGTGGCTACTATAGCTCCCACCGGAAGTGTTACCGTGCAGCCGCTAACCTGGGGTGGTGGCAATTGGGCGTTGTGGACGAAGGGTGGCGATGGGTTTCAAGTTGGTCTCTCCACGTAAAGACCCGGCAGCGACTTTGGTGAAGGAGCGAATGGCGCCTTACCTGGCGTGTCAAACCGCCTTACGCTCAAAAAGATTTCTTTTGCTTTTATCATTTCATTTCTTTCCGCATTGAGTAGCGTAGTGGAAACTGGCCTAATCAACCACGCCGGTTCGAATCCGGAAAAAGAAATGGTCGCTTGCTGCGTCTTTACGCCTGGCAACGACCTCGTGGAGAGGTCTTACTCAAATGAGGGACCCACCCTCGGCCTACCGGCCTCGGTGAGTCCCTCATTTGAGTAAGACCTCCCCACTCGGTCGTTACCCTTCACTTCAAATGCATGCCTGCCTGCTCGGGGTTCTCCTGCCCGCCCGCACACATTGGCTTCATACACTTCGCAACACTTCGCAGTTCGAAAGGGAATTTCACTTCTACACAGGTTGATGCAACATGCAACTATGGCTCTCATCCAGCTGTAGAAGTCCAATGTTAAAGGAGATCACCCATTTCCGATCAGCCTCCCATTCTCGCAGCCTAGACTACTTCATTTCTGATCAGCAAAACTGTAGGTGACAACTCACGTACTATAGGGCCCACGGGAGAGACACAAATGTCTTGGAGGTGTACATTGAGAGCATACAATGATCACAACATGTACATTGATAGCCTTCCATCAATTTTGTAACCATCCTATGGTTGGAAATGGATTTGCCTACATATTGGGAATGGGACAAATAGAATCTTGACAAAAAAAATTCATAGTAATTTTGTTTTTGAGGAAAAAAATTTAGAAAATTATAAAATCCTACTGAAATGTATTTCTCTACATGGGAAAAATTTCCCTTAAACTTCCCACAAGCTGCAGATAGGCTGAATTGCTTAAGTGATCGGAAATGGGTGATATACCTTATACCTGCATAAAATAAATTCTAGTATTGTTCCATGAATTATTTTCCATGCTCACTACAGGAAGCTGACGTAATGAAGCTGTACAATGACACAGTACTGCCCGTTGTGAACAATACTCGTTTCACTATTTTTGCACCTTCATTCTTGTCATCATTGGGTAGATAGAAGTTTCTTGTTTTCCTCGCCCTTACCATTTATCAGAAAATGAGGACACAGTAATCGGGCGCTTTCAAGTTTCAACAGCATTCCGTCTAAAGAACGAGTCTAGCAGCGACCTCCAGAAGAAACGATGGATGGAAAGCAGTCGTTGCTTGCTTGCAAGATACGAAAGTTTCCTCGATTCATTGTCCCCAAAATGCATGGATGCCGGCGTGCTTAAGAGGGTTAACTTAATTAAGCCCCTGTCAAGTGGCCGACCACTGTTGATAGGAGAAGATATTTATTTTGAGAGTATATATGCGGATCTAATTTATTAGCCTCTCTTATCTTATGCGTCAGCGGGTGTTACATAGATCCTACTAGCTAGTTCGTGCTGAGCGGAAGTTCATTTCGATGTATGCGTGTGTGGAGTGTCGGTACGTGGGAGGCGCGCGCGATGACGAGCTTGCCTTTGCACCTTGCGTGATCGAAGTTGTTGGCTTAGGTCAACTAAGTTGCGGGTGCGTGAGTGCGAGTTTCGTGAGGCTGCTGCTGGCGCCAAGCCATGCATTCTTTACATTACCAGCTACCTCTGATTCGATTATTTTCCTTTGCGCAGGAAATCGTGAGATTTGAGCGTGCGTGTACTCACGTATCAGTGGCGAGAGTATTCCAGTCATTCATCAGGTAATGTCATCATGGCCTTTTGAATCAAGAGGATTACACTATGAATTGAAGTTCCCCTGCTCTTCTCATTAATTCGCCTCGTGAATTGGTTCAATCGATCGGCGGATGCTTAGTATCAACAAACTCTGTAGAGCTGGCCACGGTGATCACTGCATGAATCTCAGAGATGCGGATTGTTACAGAATAGTGCAACCTAAGTCGTGCACGAATTTGATGTTGCAGAGACGGTACAGGGATCAAATGATTTCTAGATCTAGTAGTTGTTCATAACGTACCCGGCTTGTCCTGACATTGATTGATTCTTTGCAGCTTACAGAGCGCATATATCTTTGCGCTGTCGGTGCTCGATGTCACCCCCTCAATCCGATTTCCCAACTCCAATATCCGGCAAGCTCAAGATCAGAGGGCTCAGAGTTGTCCAATGTCCCCCGAGAGTTGGATTCCCTTACTAGCTGACCGCGGGATTGACCGCCGTCGAGCCGATCGTGGCTGACTTGTGCAGAATAATCCCCCTCTTTTTAAAGAAACCAAATGACTACATTGATGCGATGCGTGCCATGGACGAGCGCATTGAGCGACTGGAGGAAGATTGCAGGCGGTTAGAAGCCGAAGCACAAAGACGAGAAGCGCTCTCAAGACGTCGTGATAAGCTAGGCTGTTTTTTGTTTTTGTTTTTTTTGCCCGTGCGTAGTCTCAAAACATGATGAATGACGTGGGTGAGCAGAATGAGCGTCAGGAAATTGTTGAGAAATATGTGAAGGGATCAGATTTCGATGCAAATTTGGAGAAGATAGCTAAAGCCCCGGAGTTTGACGAAGGGTCTGGACAGTTGCTGCTCAAACAGCCAGTGTACATCATGTCAGGGTCGATGCTTTGGGGTCTGTTCTAGACAGGGTTGTCTTGTCTCACATATTTTTGGGTTTAGGCGTCGTGTATGACGTCTGACGTCGCGTGTCGCGTGTCACCAAGTGTCGAGTTTACTTGACATCGCATCGCGAAGGGGTAAAAAAGTTTACCCCATGGTAAATAGATTTTGCCTACGTGGCAAGGTTTACAAAATGACGTGGAAAGCCAACTTGGGTGACTGCAGGTAGGGGCGCATGTACTTCAGCCTTCGGCGACCGCGGATGGGGGCGCGTGCAAGTACAAATGGGGCGAGTACGGGTTCTAAAATTAGGGCAACCTCTGGTCCAAGGGGGCGACTTCTAGTCCAGGGGGGCGACCTCCTTGTTGCAAATTGTCAAAAAACACTCAAAACTGCCATTTTTGTGCAAATTGCAAAGAGAAAAAAAATTTAGAATGGTATTTTTTTTTCCATATGTTACCATAGGATCTTGCAATAGAATAGTTTGAGAATGCATGGAAAAAATTTCAGACATTTTGACCACATAGATTGCAAGATAAATGCATTCAAAGTGAAGAAATTGTGTTTTTTTGGCACAATGGCAAACTAGTTTAAGAGACTTCAAATCTTCTTAACTTAATAGTTTGAATTGTAGATCTTGAATTTAGTTTTTTTTCATCATTCAAAATTGAGTTGAAAATATGGAAAAAATAAAAGTTTAAAATATAATGTAATTTTCATTATTTAAATATTTATTTAGTAGAAGAAGGTATCATAGAGGGAAAAACTAAATCATTAAGAGCTCTAAGATGGAATTAAAACTCACTAATTCCAATAGTGAGATTGTTCTAACAATCAATGTTAATTTGGTGGACCTATTTGTTCTGAATTTTTCTGAAAATTGAACTCAAAAACAAATCCTATACCTATATTTTACAAATCAATATTATAATTGCTTGCAAAACAAGATGCTCTACAACTTCTTGGCAACCTCTTCATATCATAAATCCAAATGAAATGAATAAAAGCTTTCCATATGAAAATAAAATAAAATATATGAGAAAAAAAATTAATTTTTAATTCAAAATTTTCAAGATTTGTTTTTGCTCATCCAAATGATTTAATTTAGATCAAAGCTAATTGTTGTATAACTCTTGCTCCTAGGCACCAATTAAAATTAAAATTACATTCCTAGAAAGCTAATTTTTTTTTCCTATCTTTTCATAAAAATTTGACCATATAGGAACTTGGCCAAAATCCATTTGCCCCTTGTGAAGATAATGAGAGTTTAGAGATTAACATCCTATCAATGTATTATTTAACAAGTGGATTTTAAATTTGTACATCCTCTAAAGATTTGTATAAAAACATTCCTATTTGATTTTCACTATTCTCTATGCATCATCATACTTATATATAATTTACCACCTTCATCTAAAATTTAAAAATAGAGGAAAGAGATTTAAATTAGAGCTTCTCCTCTTGAATTATGCAAATCTCTAAAAGTCATCCTACCAGGGTATTATTTATGAAGTAGATTTTAAAATACAAAATAATAAAATGTAGATTTTAGAAAGAGCTTTCCATTTTGAATTTCACTATCCTCCAAGTATCATCAATTCATCATACTCATGTATTATTTACCACTTTAATTTCAAGCTTAAAAATTAGAAGAAAGAGATTTAAATAAGAATTATTCCATTTGATTTATTATATGCAATCTCAAATAATCATCCTATGGGAGTATTATTTATCAAATGTATTTCAAAATACAAAATAATGAATGGAGATATTTGCAATACCTTCCCCATTTAATTTTCTCAATTCTCCAAACATCCTTATAATCAACTATTTAATTATGAATTATTCACCACCTTCATCTTTGACTTCGAAATTAGAGGGAAGAAATTTGAATTAAAACTTCTTTTATTTTATTTTATTTAGGCAAATCTCAAAGATTTATCCTATGGGTGTATTATTTATAAAAAAAAATTCAAGATACAAAATAATGCATGAAGATATTTGCAATACCTTCCCCATTTAATTTTCTTGATTCTCTAAGGATCCTTGTACTCAACTATTTATGAACTATTTACCACCTTCATCTTTACCTTAAAAATTAGAGGGAAGAGATTTGAATTAAAACTTCCCCTTTTGATTTATGCAAATCTCAAAGACTTATCCTATGGGTGTATTATTTATAAATTGTTTTTCAAGATACAAAATAATGCATGAAGATATTTGCAATACCTTCCCCATTTAATTTTCTTGATTCTCCAAGCTTCTTTGTACTCATGAATTATTTACCACCTTCATCTTTAATTTAAAAATTAGAAGGAAGGAATTTAAAGAAAAACTTTTCTTTTTGATTTAATTTATGCAAATCTCAAAGAATTACCCTACGGGTGTATAACTTATCAACTGTATTTAAAAATACAAAATAAAGCATGGAAATATTTGCAATACATTTTCCATTTAATTTTCTTGATTCTCCAAACATCTTTGTACTCATGAATTATATACCACCTTCATCTCTAACTTAAAAAATTAGTGGGGGAGGAATTTAAATGAAAACTTCCCCTTTTGATTTAATTTATGCAAATTTCAACGAATTATCCTACTAAAGGGGTCTATAATTTATGAAGTGTATTTCAAAATACAAAATAAGGCATGAAAATATTTGCAATACCTTCCCCATTTAATTTTCTTGATTTTCCAAACATCTTTGTACTTATGAATTATTTACCATATTCACTTCTAAATTAGTAGGGAAGAGATTTAAATGAAAACTTCCCCTACGGATTTAAACAAATCTCATATAGTCATTCTACAAGTGTATAATTTATCAAATGAATTTTGAAATACAGAAAAATAGATGGAGAGATATGTATGATCTTTCTTATTTGATTTATTTCATATCATGTAATCCCAATCGAATAAATGAAAATGAACCATTGATATATATTTAACAAAATTACATGTTTGCAAAACTTGAGTATTCAATAGAAGATGACATCTTGCCATAAAATTTATATACTAGAGCTAATTAATAGATCAAACAAGATATTATCAAATACAAGTAGTACTATAGAGAATCCAAAGCAACTAGATTTTTAGAAGAGCTTTCATTTTTAATAAATGAGATTAGGTGTCAAAGCTATGAAATCTGATCTCATCAAGGTCCATTTACTTAGCTCACCTAACAAGGTACGTCCACTAATGTACCTAGCAAACTAAAACAAAAGTAATTGACTATAATGAAGTTGTCAATTTCTACTTTCATCACCCAAAAAATGCAATCCAATGCGTTTTTCAAGTAACTTTGAGTCTTGGGCGACTTCTCATGGAGGAGAATGCGGGTCAGGGTGACTTCTTAAGGGCGACTTCTTAAGGGCGACCTCGGGTAAGGGGCAACTACGGGTGGAGGAAGAAAGAATGGCCCTCCCTTTGTCCCAAAAATGGCAAATTTGGGCCTTTGGGGGGGTTTCTAGGGGCGACTTCAAGTCTTGGGCGACTTCTCATGGAGAAGAATGCAGGTCAGGGCGACTTCCTAAAGGCGACCTTGGGTAAGGGGCGACTGCGGGTGGAGGAAGAAAGAAGGGCCCTCCCTTTGTCCCCAAAATGGCAAATTTGGGCCTTTTCGGGATTTCTAGGGTCGACTTCGGGTCTTAGGCAACCTCTCATGGAGGAGAATGCGGGTTAGGGCGACCTCGGGTAAGGGGTGACTGCGGGTGGAGGTGGAAAGAATGGCCCTCCCTTTGTCCAAAAAATGGCAAATTTGGGCCTTTTGGGGATTTCTAGGGACGACTTCGGGTCTTGGGCGACCTCGCATGGAGGAGAATGCGGGTCAAGGCGACTTCTTAAGGGCGACCTTGGGTAAGGGGCGACTGCGGGTGGAGGTGGAAAGAATGGTCCTCCCTTTGTTTAAAAATTGACAAATTTGGATCTTTGGGGGTTTCTAGGGGCAACTAAAATTGACATCACTAAGCATATGGTGACATAATGACATGTGCTTCTAATTCAAAGTTGGACACCAACAAGTGAAGACAGAGATTATACGCTTTTTAATGAGAGATCCTAAGTAGAAACAAATATTTGACGATGTGATCAACAATAAAAGGATTCTTTTGGTTTTAGTTACCTATAGTAAGGCCGTAGGTGCTACTTTAGAGACAATCATCCATGCAACTACTCAAATATGACAATGGAATCTTTGAAAACACATTAGTAATGAGGTACTTTGTGAGGAAGTTGGGTGTAGTCATTGAACCTGATTCAAAGAAGCAACTAATATGTAGATAGGTGGTAAAGCTACTCATGGTTGATAAAGCCCCTGAAGTAGTTTATCACATTGATGTTTTGTAGTAGGACATGTTGTTATTATGTTAGTACAAATAAAAACATAGGTCACATTTCATGCTTCTAAATTTTGAAAAGGAAAGTAAATATATTAACCACTTTTTATATGATGTGCCATTTAGAAAAAATATTAAATATTCAAAACGCTAGGTGCCAAGGTCTATGTATTGAATCTTGAATTTGAATTCTTTTGTGCAAATATTTTGTAATTTTTTCCAAACAATGTACTTTAATTTATTTGCTTCTAAACTAATGTGTATAAAAGTGTACAAAAATAAAGTTGAGTTTTAACCCCTAAAGGACCAACTTGAGTCCTTTTGAAGGACTTTAAAGAGTTCAAGTAGGTGCATATAGTCTCAATTTTCATTTTCATTTTTTGAACTTTTTTGGAGGATAGAAGAGTGCATCATCTTTGTAAGAATATAAATTTTTCTTCAATTGGTGTCCAAAAGCAAAATTTATGCCACCCTAAGCTAAAAATAGAGGTCAGCAAGCAACAAAAAAATTACAATAAGTCAATTAATATTAAATTTTTTTCCCTCAAATATTATATTTTTGTCTACATGTGAAGCTTTGATTCATTCCATTTGGACTAGCAATGAAAAAATTATGGACAATCTTGTCTTTTAGACAATCTAAACAATTTTTTGAAAAAACATCTTATATGATATATTTTTGAATGCAATTTATACAATTTTTTTGAAAATTGTTTAATATATTTAAGTTTGTCTACTAGAACAATCTCACCATTGTGCTTATTGTGTTTCAATTCCAAGTTAGAGCTATTAACAATTTAGTTTTTCATTCAATCATAGACCAACTTCTATTCAACAATTTCTTAAAGAATGAAAATCAAGTGTGTTTCTATTGAAAATTTTGCTTAAACTTTCAATTCAATTTTTCAACATAATTTTTTAAAATTTAGAGTTTATAGTGCAATTTTTTTCCACAAATAGTTGTCAAAGTCATCTGAAATTGCAAGCCAAAGTTTAATTTTTTTTTCCAACTTTGAATGCTAATATCTTCCAATCTATATGGCCAAACTTTATGAAATTTTTACCACATGATCTTAGACAACTTAAGTACAAGATCTAACGGTTAGATTCTCCAAAAAATATTTTTTCTATTTTCTTGGATGACTGCAGCAGAAGTGGCAGTTTTGAATTGCACTACAAATCACTCCTACAAGAGGTCGCCCCTACCTCCACTCGCCCCCACCTTCAGTCGCCGCTACATGCAGTCTCCTAGTACCCGTATGCGCCCCTTGAGTTTGCCATGTAGATGCCACATGGCATCCAGCTGGAGGGGGGTAATTTTATATAAAGTCAAAGGTAAATTTGACTTTTCGTGACGTTGCGCGGGCTCTACTAGACGTCGCGCGACGTCTGTCTGTCGCGCTGTCGCAGCGAACAACCCTGGTTCTAGACAAGCGAGGGGACACGGGGAACCCGAAAGCAATCTAGCATTATCGACCGAAAATTTGATGATTGAAGACATGCTTCGGCAAGCATCCAAACGGCGGTACTCCGGACAAGCTACTTATATAGAGAGTTGTGGAAGTTAAAGAGTTTGCGTGAAAACATACACTTTTCTTCAATTGTAGCCACTCAGTCATTCTGGTCTCAAATGAAACTAATGCTAGCTTGCAATCATGAATGGGTTATTGTGCTCTGAAATTTCCTTTGAAATTTCGGAGCTCGACTCAATCAAGGGAACTTGTAGCATAATTATATCGTTGCTAGCACTCCAGGAGACCCTAGCTAGATGCGTACCAAAGTGTGTGCCGTTTTAGGGCTTTTGGACACAAGATAACCTCCCCGACTCCAGTGTCCACATCAAGCATCGACACTTAAGCGTTTACATTGTGTCGGTCGCAATAACGTCAATCAAGCCAACTTATCGGTATTCCATACATACGCACTTTCGACATTACGCACTTTTGACATTACGCACTTTTGACATTACGCACTTTTGACATTACACACTTTTGACATTTTCTTTAATTGGCTGTGCTGAATCATACGCTAACTGATGTGCCCTTGAAACAACATTTCATCCACAACATTGTGCGTCGCAAATCTAGGATTTGCTACTTCATCCCGGCCCGTAAAATTATTTCATTTCCGTCCTTGCTGAAGAGTCCATGGCGCCATTATCATAGAATTGCTCCATAGCCAGTTTAACGTAATTGACCTCCGAATCAATGCTACGGGAGCTGTACTTTGTGGATAGGGAGACTAACCGAGAAAACCAATTCTGTAGAAGAGACTTCGGCTTGTGGAGGATTGGTAGAGCTCTGAGCTGCAACTCTGGTTGCAACCAGAAACTAGGCGCGCAGACGAATGATCTGACTTGCTAGTGCTACTAAACTGCTCATAAGAGAAACCTAGAATCATTTTTCTAACAAAGGCAAATGAAATTGAAAAGGAATCAAAGTGTTAATCATGCTCTCCACAAGATCGAGTGAAAGGATTTGTTGAGAATTCTTGATGTGTTTGATTTCCTGAAAGAGTCCTTCAGGCTCCCGAAAGGTGCGCCAACGGTAAGCCTATGGCACGCCGTGCAGTGGAGCATGAAATTTTTATAGTTTGTATGCTCTGTTCTGCCAATATAACCAAATAAAAATAATTTAAATTTACTTTTCATAGATGAAATGCTTTGTCTTCAATATGTTGTGAAATTTCCAGATCATTTTGTAGAGATTTGAAATTACAGCGAATTTCTGAAGAAGTGCACTATTAATAATGATCTGAAATTTTTATGGTAGGTTAGTAGGTGTATAATATATTGAAGAACAATAATGGAAGATTTTGAATCAATCACTATATTTTTAATATTGATAACCCATGGTTATATGGTTATACCTCTAAACTTCAAATGATTGCAATAAAAGATTCAACGTTCAGAAATAAGGAAATGTCGAAACATATTACAACTGTACTTGTAAGCTTCATTGCAATAGTTCGCCTTAAATGCAAAAAGATCATATATAAGGCCAAATGTGAGTTCACTTGAACAAAAGTTGATATGTAGTCCAATTTAATTTGTTATCCTCAATGGAGTTGCTTCAAATCTTCAATAAGGCAATCAAGGCTAGAGATGATGCACTTCTAGGCCATACATACACAACTTAAAATATAGATATTCATGAAAATACTTAGATGAAAATCTCCTTTATTAATTAAAAGTTCATTTTAGGGTCACTTCACACTATGGTCAAAGGTCGAGAGGCCGTGGATTTTCATCAATCAAATTTCAAGAAACCAAGAGTTTGGTTTGTTGACTCTTCATACTAGAAGGCACAAATCAAAAGGCCATTGCCTTCCAACTACCTATATAGCAATGGATTCTCATAGGAAGTTTGGGTCGACTGGAAATAGAGACCCAAACTATAGGCGAGAGAGGCTATTGACTTATGACAAGATCTCAACCATTAGATTGGTTACGTGGAAATTCATTACTAAGAATTTGGACTTTGAGCTTGACCTTTGGAGGCTTCACACTATGGCTAGCCAAAGGCTCCAATTTCTATCATTTATTGCCTATTTATTGCTCATTTCTTTGGACTCTCAACAAAGTTTGACCACTCAATCTCATACCCTCTCAACTTGGATGGCCATAAAGTGAAGTAGCCTTTATTATGGGCTATGCTAATGCCCCCCTTGATGGAGAACTTCGTCCTCATCTGAAGAATACGGGAACAAGCTTGAGAACGTGGGAACCTGAGAATGTGCTGGTGCTTTCCTCATGCTGATTTTCTTTAATGACAAGTTTCTGGAGATTGTGCTCGTTTTCAAGCCAATAATTTATCAATTGCAGTATATTATAGGTCCACAGAGCGTGAAATTCTATATGAAATTTTGGGCAAATGCAATAAATTTAGGTCAAATTGGGTTAGGAAGGCAACCACAGTAAATGGTTTATGGGCAGAAACATTCTGCAGTTGTCAGACACTTAACATGCAAATATGGTCGGAGCACCCATACCTGATCATTTAACCATCTGTGGAACAGATGGTGAGCAGTTGGGTGACCTTGAAATTTTTCCCGAGTAGGGACATAGAAAATATTGGGATTGCAAAATTTTCAGAATTTTATATGCAAAACTGAAATTTCTGTGAATTTTAGAAGGCAAAAAGTGTTCCAAACCTGTACATGACATCTAGAGTCTTGCAATTCTACTCATAGGGGAGATTAGTTACTACTCATGCGTACAAATTTCAAAATAATAAATGCTGTAATACATGGCATTTAGCAATTGGTCCTCACAGCCTCGCATATTGTGCATGTCATTAAAACTAGACTCCCAAACATGATTCACAGATAAGTTTTGCCTGGCCGAAAATAGCGGTATCCTACAAGTCAGGTACCCATCTCTAGTTGGTAATGGGTGCTCCCACCATAGAGATGAGCAAGATATATGGAAGACACTCCATCTGCATGGGCTAATTATGTTATGGGTTAGGGTGTTGAATCCTCCAGTAGTTTTGATGGAATAAGTTATGCATCTAAGATAAACATCAATCTATCTGTGTTTCTATTACAGGAAAATTTGGTGGCATATTTGCTTCCATGCCATTACCTATGGTGGGTGCAGTTTTCTGCATCATGTTTGCATATCTAGGTACATGCACTTAGCCTTCCATCAAATGCAATTCTAGGTCATTTTCAAGTTGTTCAAATTTGTGACTTCATGCCTTTATTTCTTAGGGCCACTTCACACGATGGCCATCTAAGTTGAGAGGCCGTAGGAGTAAGTGACCAAATCTTTGGTGAGAGTAAAAAGAAATGAATTTTTAATAGGCAATTATAACTAATAGGAATTGGAGCCTTCATCCGGCCATAGTGTGAAGCCTCCAAAAGCCAAGCCCAAAGTCCAAATCCTTGGCAATGAACTCCCATGGCCTCTCAACTTGCACGGCCATAGTGTGAAGCCTCCAAAGTCAAAACCCATACCATTTATTTGGCTTGTATCCATCTCTCTTCACATGAATAATCCATCCAATTTCTGAAATTTCCTTTTCACCTTCTCCAATCATGAATTCTAGAAAGGAATGCATTCTTGTTCTACTTTCGGTTTTCATGGTCATGAAGTATGTCATTGTGGACATTGGGGCATTGCAAAAACTTGCAATTTTTTAACAAAATGTCCAAATGATGATGATGGCAATTTTAATTGCCAAAAGACATAGGGTGAATTCTGAAAGTCAAATTTCAAGATATAGAGGTTTTTTGGAACATATGCTTATGGGGTCATTTTCAAATCATGATTTTTGAAAGTGGATGAGGGTGAGTCCATCTACTTTTCAATATCTATGTACTCTTTTAGGACCTGTTTTGAAGAAGAAGGATATACATTTCAAAGAAAGTATTAGTGTGGAGCAGGGGATTGAAATAATTCTTTCTCGATTAGAAATAGATAATTTAGTGCTAATGGTTGATGATTTATTTGGTGTAGGAATGAGTACAACTTTTATCATTGTTAGGGATTGTTATGAAGCTATTAGGATTCATTTGAGACCATTGGTTTTCAAAAAAAAAAATCTTGCTTGGATGAAACAAATAGCAAAGGGTTTTGAAGCACTACATGGTATTCTACTTACTCAAGGGGCAATAGATGGTAGCCACATCCCTATTATAGCACCATCTTATGCCCATGTTGCATATTATTGCCAAAAGAGATATTATTCATGTTTACTACAAGAAATTGTAGATGCCGATTGCAAATTTTGGGACTATGATTTTGGATGGGCTGGACGGATTCATAATTGGGCCTTATTTAAAAAATCAAAAATTGGAAAGAAGACTTTGACAAGTGCATTTTTACCGTACATATTTGTAGGTGATGTTGCATATCCTATAAGGCCTTGGTTTCACTCACCATTCAAGGGAGAAAGAAAAGGATTGCCTAGAAGAAAAGCACATTGGAATTTTATCCAATCAAGCACTTGAATGGCTATAGAAAGATGGCATTTGGAATTTTGAAAGGAAGATGGCACATATTATTGAAAAGAATTGACATGCCACTTCAAAATTTGCTTGACATTGTTATAGCGTCTCTATGTCTCTACAATCTATGTATTCTAGAGAATGATGAATTCTCCATGGATTGGACTAAAGAGGCAAAAAAAGAACTACAAGCTGAAGTTAATGTGACATTAGGAAAAATGCAAGAAATAGATATGTTTCATTCTTTGGCAACATCATTATGGGAACTCCAAAAAATAGGGAACTTCAAAAATAGGGAACTCCAAAAAATAATCCCCAAGCTAAAGAAATTCCATTCATAGAACCACATTAGATGTTATATGAGGCCTCCAAGAGACTGTCTGACCATGGTTCCCTATGCTTCGAACCATGGCCGGATAGTCAAGTTATTTAATAATAAAAATTAAATAAAAATTAATTAAAAATTTAAAAGTATATCAAAAAAATAATTTTTTTATGTAGTCCGACATGGCAGTCTCTCAGCCACGTCAGAATGCTAGTTCTATGATGTTTCCACAATCTGGGAACGTCCAGGAACTCAGTTTATCAATAGGCTGAAAAAACATGTAATGGAAGAAGAAAAAATTGAGAATGAAGAAAATCCTACATGTTAAGAAACGAAGACAAAGAAACAAGAGAAATAAAGAACATATTGGCTAATTCAACTTGAATTCATCTATTGCTAGCCGAGACTTTTTACAAAACTCATTTGGCTAGAAATTTAGACATTCAGTTTGAGAACTGTATGTGATGACAATGATTGTAGCCTAGATGAAGAGTAGCATACTCTAGAGTCTAGAGCCAATGACATTTAGACACTCAAACTTAGGATTTTGAACCCAACAACATAGATTCCAATTGCACTCACTTTGTCTCAAGGGTGGAGTGAAAACGTTCACATCTAGTCTATTGTAAGCTTGGCCTCCTAAGTCTCCCCTATTGTAGACTTGTCTAGAAATAAATTAAAAGCCTAGTTCCTATAAAATGTGCCTAGGAATAAAAGAGTCTTGTCTTTATAAAATGAGCCCTCAACCCTCCATCTTGATGGACCACCCCATCTCTTCTCTAAGTTTGAATTTTGCTTGTCTAACTATATTTTTGTAACAATTTTTGAAATGTTTAACAATTATAGCAATTCCCACCAATGAGAGTGCAAAGTTGCAATGAGCACTTATTTGATAATCATGTTGAGTATTGTGGAAATATAGAAAGAAAGGTGGGGAACTACTTCTTTGAAAAGGCATTTGACAAGGCAATTTACAGATTTACTATAACAAGGGAGGAGTCGAGGAGATGCTTTCAAAAAGAAGAAGAAAGAGAATCCTAATTTTATAATCCTTAAATCACACTAAACTAGTTTGAAGTATCGTAATACCTTATCAGGTTTGACTAAAATTAATTAGAATTTACGGATATTGCAATTTCAAAGAATCATAATTATGATTGCCAAAAAATCTTGAAAATTGACAACACCAATTGCTAAAATCAATGGAAATATGTCAATTTTAGGGATCCTATGAAATTCAACAAGAATTAAATGACCAAGTTGTCTAATGTTAGTAGAAAGTTCAACGTAAAGTCCAATGACTATATACCATCAAGAATTTTTTGATGGAAACATGAAGAAATTTCTTTATTAACATTTAGCAAAAATTTAGGATGGAGAGGTCTTTTTTATAATGCAATCCATTTTCTATCATGAACTCTCAAAGGATATAGGATAATTTGAAGATGAGAATTTGATTGCTCATAATAAAAAAATAGTAATTGTGTTCAAAGTAGAATTTCAAACCTTATTTTGGCATAGTAAAATAACATTTTCCAAAAAAAATTGAGCTAAAAAAAGTTTAGAAATAAATCTAACTTCCGTCTTTAAATTTTTTTTTGTGATTATGAGCCTCTGAAAAAAAGTTATGAACAAAATTCAAAGTGGATATTTGAAAATGTCAAAGAAAATGTCCCTTCCAACTCCTCCATGAAATTTATCCATAACTTTTGATAGGAGTCTCAAAATCTCAAAAAGATTTTTGGAGATGAAATCTAGATTTATTTTCCACATTAACTTAATTCAAAGTGTTTTGGAAAAAGTTATTCTACATTGTTTAAATAAGGTGTGGAATTCTACTTTGAACACAATTCTTGCTTTTGACTTCACTTTAAGCGGTTGAGCCCCTACTAATCCTAACCATTTATATATCCATGGGTTGTTTTACCTCCTACCATCCAATTTGTATAAAAAGCTTGTCTTTCTTGACCCCTAATTGCTTGAGCAACCAAATATAGTGAATCTGAAATTTCAGGCTCATTTTGTACTCAGGGGGGTCATTTAGAGTGTCCATTAGAAACCACGTGCGAACAAAACTTTGGACCCCCTGAATTTTAAATAAAACAAAATTAAAAAAATACAAATAGATTATACTACTTTGAAAGTTTATGTTTTGAATTATTGATATTTTTATTTGTTAATAATAATTAGTTACAAATTTTTGAAGTAAAAAGATACACTGTAGAACTGAAAAATAACTTTCACATCCCTATATTATATAAGAAAAAATTGTCTAAAAAATGAACAATTTTTTTCTAAAAATAACTCATTATTGAAAGCTCATTTTGAGTTGAATATTGACTCAATGGTCATCTAAATGTGTCCTCTATAATTATTCGAGTTGAAAAACATGCCATTTTAGTTCATTTTCAACCTCTTCTAGAAATCATTTCATATTTTATTTGAATTGGAAATTTTGGCAATAGAAAGCTATAGTCATTGTTAAACAATGTTCAAAATTTTAGGTTGAAATTATAGTTTATTAGAAACCACTTGTTCGCACGTGGTTTGTTATAGTAGAACTAAGTGCACCCTTTGAGATTTTGTAGTGGCTAGTTAAATTCATTTGACCATTTTAAATTTTTTATGGATAGTTTTGAGGGTTAACTAGTGGAAATTTTCATTTTTCATTGAAAAAGGTTAATAATTGAATTTTTAGAAGTCCTCAAACATATACGTATACCATTAGTAAAGAGTAAAACTTGTCAATTTTACTTCATTTCTTGGCTTTGAGTAAAGCTTGTCAATTTCATTTGATTTGAGATCTAAGAAATTGTACTTACTCATTTGCTTTGAAAATGGTCCCAATGGAAAGTGTAAAGTGTTTTCATGATTTTCACCATTGAAAATTTATACTTGCAATTGTTGATTTGGAGTTATTTGTAATCTCTAATTATAAAAGAAATTGCATTTCAACAATTGCAAGGTGGATTGTGTAATGAGTTTGATATTTTTTTTAATGTGAAATTAGGTTTTTTGAGAGTGCATTTTAGTGTACTAACTCTATATGTAGTTGTTCATGTCACCTCCCACTCCCCCAAACTTTTGTGTACACATTTTTCTGAAACATTGTAGGGAGGGGTAACATACTAAAAATAGAATGAGTACATTTCTCTTGTTATAATCTTCTATGCAATTTCACACTCAAAATTGGTATGCATACTAATAAGCAAGCTCTTTAAACATATATATGGTCAAGTTTTGAAAAAAAAAAACAATTTACTTCATTGGAGATAACTATAAGTCTATGTTCTTTTTTCATAGGAAAAACCCACTTGGAAAGGCTTAGGCACTTAGGGGTTAACTTCACACACATCTTCATAAGTTGCTGTTGGGGCTAGATCCTCAAAAACAACTCAATGTCCTTGGACTATAAGTGGAGTGGGAAAAAAATCATTACTTGCAACAAATAGTGGAAAAAACCAATCATTTTTGCAACATTTCTTTGGAAAACGATACAATTGCCAAATGTGATAGAATTTAACTTTATTGTAAGATGAGATTTTCAATAAATATTTTTTTACTGTCAAAGTGAAAATCTGAAATTTTATTAATTATTCGACAATTTTTGCCAAATCTGATAAGGTACTACGATATCTACTTCCAAACACCTTTCACCAAGCTTTTCATTACTGTCTGAAAGTTACAAACGTGCAACCAATCTTGTCCAAGTTAATCATAAAATGGCCCATAGCACGATCTTGAGCATGAGAGACAGTCCGCACCCTCACAAAGATTTCATTGAAAAGTATTCTGCATGCAAGCATGTCCCACGTACAGACTATCGAAACTTAGTGTGAATATCATAACTTAGTGTGAATTATCTTCGTAAGGCACTCAGCCATCTCATACTGAGAACCTTTTATTGGTGTGAGAGGATTATGTTGCAAAGGTAATCCTCTGCTTGTAAGATTACAACATCACATGTAGGAAACCAGAATGGTGGAATGTACTAAGGGTCAACTTATCAAGCAAGGAGAGAAAAGCGGCTCCACTGATTGTCTTTCCAAGATGGGTAAGTGAAAAAGGAGGAGTAGAACTTTCACGGGGAAACTGGTGGACAACCTTATTGGCCCGATGGAGACTACTCAATCTTGAGAGAATCTATACACGTGTAAATTTACACGTACAGACACATCATTTCGCGTGTTTGGCAAGGTGTAGCTTGTTTGTAGTTCCTGATCCACCTTCCGTAACCGAAATTCAGGGTGTAAATATATTAAAACTGCTGCGACTGGACAATGTTTGATGGATCGGTACCAAACTACCGATTCAAAGAGCCTGCCTGCGATTCCGCCTGTGATTATGTGATTATGCCTGCGATTCCGCGAAGATTCGTGGCAATCAATTCATAAGCAGTTAACTTCGATGCATATATGCCTGTGTTGAGTGTTAGTATGTGGGAGGCGCGATGACGAACTTACATAATTTGCACCTTCTGTGATCGAAGTTGTTGGCCTAGGTAACCTTGCAGGTGCCTGAGTTCCGTGAGACTGCTGGCGCCAAGCCACTCCCTACATCATCAGCTAATTCCGATTCGATTATTTCCCTTTGCACGGGAAATCGTAAAATTTGTGCATGCGTGCACTCACGTATCAGTGGCGAGAGTATTCCAGTCATTCATCAGGTAATTTCATCATGGCCTTTTGAAATCAAGAGGATTACATTATGAGCACTACAACAGGAAGTAGTAGTTGCAACACATCATCAAATAATTTTGCCATGCGTTTGTAGTGGTTCCGGACTTAACTAAAAACTCATGGTCTACTGCGATCCATTGCAACAAGTTCTGCAAACTTGCTGCAAAAGTCTTGGGCATGGACCCAATGCATATTTATGCATAAACTGTATGCAATCTCTAAAGCAATCTTGAATAGTCGAGTATACATTGCACAACGTTGTACAAAACCATTGCAAAATTGTTAACAGATTTCTGGCAGTCATTGCAATACCACTCCGAAAACTATTGCAAAGTCAGCCTTCTGTACTAGAGGAAGTTCTCATTCGCCTCGTGAATAGGTTCAATGGATCGGCGGATGCTTGATATCAACAGACTCTGCAGAGCCGCGGTCACTGCATGAATCTCAGAGATGCGGATTGTTACATAATAGTGCAACCTACGGATCTCCAAGTCGTGCACGAATTTGATGTTGCAGAGACGGTGCGGGGATCAAATGGTTTCTAGATCTACTAGTCGTTCATAAGCCGGCTTGACTTGACATTGATTGATTCCTCTGCAGTTTATAGAGAGCATATATATTTGCACTGTTGGCCGGTGCTCGAAGTCACCCCCTTCGATCCGATTTCTCAACTCCAAAATCCGGCAAATATGTGGCATGGGTGTCTTATCGCCCTCTTGGGCACCATGTCCGGCATGATCGCCCTCTTCTCAAGGATACCAGACGAAGACAACGATACGATGCGTGGCATCGAGGAGGTTAATAACCAACTGGAGGAAGCCCGGCTGCGTGAGGAAGCTGCACATACCGCCGCCAATGTTAGTGTAGCGCTCTCAAAAAGTCGTGAGGACGAGGCCCGTGCCGAGGCTCAGAAAGCCAAGGAAGCTCTAGAGAAAGGCATCCGACCAGTGGTCATACCCACCCGGGAGGAATTCTCTGCTGCGAAGCAGCGAGTCCAGTACGATCCTGAGAAGCTTCACTTTGCTGTGTGCGGAGCCTCGGGTAGCGGAAAATCCTCGCTCGTCAATTCCTTTCGTGATTTGAAAGCCTCAGATCAAGGCGCAGCGAAAGTCAGGATAACTGAGTGCACGTCTGAAGTCACCCGCTACCCAGACCCTCGCAGCGAGTTTCCATATTCGCGGTTCGTCTGGTACGACATCCCAGGCGCTGAAACGCTGAATGTGCCGGATTGGCAATACTTTAATGACCATGGACTCTTCGTCTTCGACTTCATCATCATTGTGTACGATGGGCGGTTCACCCAGATCGACGTGGGCATCATCAAGAATTGTCTTCGCTTCAAGATCCCGTTCTTCGTGGTGCGGAGTAAAGCCGATCAACACATTCAGAACATGATGAATGACAAGGAGGCGCCTGAGTGTGAGCGTCAGGAGTTTGTAGAAAAATATGTGCAGGTCACGAGATCAGATTTCTATGCGAATTTGGGGAGGATTGTGGAAGCCCCGGAGCTTGACGTCGGGTCTCGACAACTGCTGTTGAATCAGCGAGTGTACATCGTGTCAAGGACGACGCTTCGGGAGGTGTTCCAGAGGAGCGAGGGGAGAAGGCGAATCGTAAAGCTATCCAGCCTTATTGACGAAAATTTGCTGAAAGATGACATGATCCGTCAAGCTGGCATACGGCGGTATGCCAAACAAGCTACCTGGCTGTGTGTGTAAACAGTATGTGCGGAACACACACTTTTCTTCAATTATAGAAAAACTAATGCTAGCTTGTAATCATGAATGGGTTATTGTAATCTGAAATTTCCTTCAATATATCAGAGCTAGACTCAATCAAGGAAACGTGTAGCTTAATTATACCGTTGCTAGCGCTGTGTGTAGAATTTATATAAAGCTGAATTCATGTATTAATGTGATGAGGATTACAACTTATATATGTTTCAACTAAGATCTTAATAAGAAGACACGACTATTTATATCTCTGTATAAACTATCTACGCATCTGGTATTAGTAACTAGTGTACTACTATTGTATTGTATATATCCAACACTCCCACTAGGACACTAGTTTTAATGTTTTCATTCGTTCTGATTTATCATCCATTCTTTTATTCATCTTGTCGAGGCTTAGGGTTTGAAGCTCCTTCTTCCTCGCGCAGAGACTCCTTGCACAAGGACGTTGACAGTGGTGATCACGGCGAAGTGCAGATTGATCTTTTACAGCCTCAGAAAAGTGCTCGGTTTGCTGTCGCCGTGCTTTTGTGATGACATCCCATTGCTCTTTGAGATTGAGGTACCTGGTTAATACACGCATTTTGAAAGTAACTTCATTTAGATTTTGGTTGATATTTTGAATCAATTGAGTAACTTGTCTTTCTCTTGAGTTGTTTGCTGCAAGTGCTTTGTCGAAGTTGGGCGTTTGACATTTGATCAAGTCAGGTCGCATTTTGAATGTAACTTCATTTAGATTTTGGTTGATATTTTGAATCAATTGAGTAACTTGTCTTTCTCTTGAGTTGTTTGCTGCAAGTGCTTTGTCGAAGTTGGGCGTTTGACATTTGATCAAGTCAGGTCGGAGAAGCGAAGTTTGGTCTTTGTGAAAATGCTCATTTCGAGGTAAGTGCTGGCTGCACATAATTTGCTTTTGCTTTCTTAGCTTAAGGAATTTGCTACTTGATGGATGTAAATATATAGGTTGTCTTTGATGTCGACTTATGTGAAAATTTGCTTCTTTGGTAGCATGTTTGTTTAGCAAACAATACCTCTGGATGTGTCCAGGTTCTTTACAAAAGTGACAAACTTTTATCTTAGGTAAGTATCGTTGATGATAATTGTCTGAATGATTGAAATCAGTTGAAATATGTTTACGCCAATTTCGCAGCAAAGGTGTTATAGTGTGATTAGTCTTTGAAAATGTTACATTTTGATTGGTCTTGGACAAAGGACAATACGGTTGTCGTAGAGATCTCCCACTCCAAGACTGAGCAAAATGTCCTGATTGATGTACTGCTGTAGCAAAAGAATTCAATAAAGGATACAAAAATTGAGATAATAAATCATCAGGTGTAGATGTATGATTTGATTGACGTGTAGGACAGCAGTCATATATACATGGGCGTGAGTAACTCCCACATAAGTGAGAAGAGTGTAAAGATGAACTAGAATGTTTGGTAGAAATGGTCAAGGCTTGAATCTTTGAAGCTGGAAGTAAACACATACCTAAATTGATCATACAACGTGGATGTTTATCTTTAGATAAAGACTTAGTTAAAATATCAGCAGTCATGTCATTTGTAGAAACATAACTTAGCTGAATTTCATGAGCAAGAACTTTTTCTCTGGTAAAATGATACTGAGTATCCACATGCTTACTACGAGAATGGTATTTAGGGTTTTCACTTAAGGCAATAGCACTTTGGTTATCGCAATAAATAGTTGTAGGATCAGATTGTGGAAACCCTAATTCATATAATAATTTGCGTAGCCATACAGCTTCTGCTGTGGTTTTTGCTAGGGCCATATATTCAGATTCAGTGGACGATGAAGCAACACTTTGTTGCTTTTTGCTGCTCCATGAAATAACCCCACCAGCCAATAAAAAACAATAACCAGAAGTAGACCTGCGAGTATCTTTATCCCCAACCCAATCCGCATCAGAAAAACCATGGAATATATGCCATTAGGTAATTGTTGATATTTAATGCCAAAAACCAGAGTTCCTTTGATGTAGCACATTGTTCGTTTGAGAGTTTGGATATGAGTAGGACCAGGATTTGATAAATATTGGGCTAAACTGTTGATAGCATAAGCGCAATCTGGTCCAGAGTTAATTTGAGCATGCATTAAGCTACCTACTAATTGAGAATATGGATATAAGCTTACAAGATCCTTTTCTTCTATAGTAGAGGGAGAATCATCTTTACTTAATCTGATGCCACATTGCAGTGGTGTGCTTATAGGATTGCAATTTGACATATGATATTCTGCAAGTTTATCAAGTACTAAGTATTTTTGTTGGTGTAAGATAGTCCAACCTTCTTGTCGATTTCGAATAATAGAATTTCCAAGGATATAATGGATTTTGCCTTCATTCGTCATTTCAAATGCTATGTGAAGGAGCTCTATAATTTTGTGAGTGAGTGACAGGTGATTGCTAATAAGAATGCAATCATCAACATAGACTATTAAAATAATAAATCCATTGTCATTGTCTCGTTTGATATAGATATTTGCATTAGCTTCTAATCTAAGAAATCCTTGTTGAATAAGATAAGTATCAAAACGCATGTACCAAGCCCTTGACGATTGTTTAAGGCCATATAAGGACTTAATAAGTTTACACACTAAGTTTGATGGGGCTGGTAATCCTTCAGGAATAGACATATATATGTCCTCGTCAATATAGCCATTAAGAAAAGTTGTCTTCACATCTAATTGGTATATCTCCAAATTGTATTGGGTGGCTAGGGCTAATAAAACTTTTATAGAGTTAAGTTTTACAACAGGGGAAAATGTTTCTGAATAATCAATTCCTTGGACTTGTGTGAAGCCACGGGCTACTAACCTAGCCTTGTACTTGTCAATAGTACCATCAGTATGAGTTTTAATCTTGAAAATCCATTTTGAGCTGATCGATTTTCTATCAGGTGGAAGGGGTGTTAACTTCCAAGTTTGATTTTTCTCTAAAGATTGTAGTTTAGCTGTAATAGCAGCTTGCCAATGATGGCCATCAAATCTGGCTAAGGCTTTAGTTATGGTTTTAGGAGGTTCGAAAGAAATATATGTTGTCTTAGCCATATTAGCTTGATGGTGTGATTTATGATAAGGACAAGCTCGTTTAGAGGATGATGCACTTTGAATTGACTCAAGTAATCGTTTGGTTGGCTTAATAGTTCTTTGAGGTCGAGAAGAAGTTATTGGAGGAAGAGGAGGATCTCTAACAGTAGAAGTAACTTCATCATCTACATTAGGTAAGTTAGGTCTATTCTTGTCTAAGGAAAGTTGTAAAAAAGTCTCTATCATGTCAATGTGAGAAGGTGGACTGGTTTCACTTTGTGGATGGTCTTCATTTAAAGAATGATTTGATAGTGGTTGAGAAAATGTAGATTGTACTGGTTGAAGTGATGTGTGTGGTTGTACTTGTTGAGATGTTTGTGGGGATTTTGGAGTGATAGAAAGATGTTCAAATAAATTAGGATCTATCAAATCTTCTTCAACTTCATTAATGTGAATATTTGATGCATCATGGAAATTTTCATTAAAAATAACATCTCGAGATATAACAATTTTCTTATTATGTTTGTTCATAAGACGATAAGCTTTTGATTCGTCACTATACCCTAGAAAAATAGCTTCTATAGAGTGGGAGTCCAATTTTCTTCTAGTCTCTTGTGGAACAAGAATATAAGCTATACTCCCAAAGATTTTTAAATATGAGAGGTTTGGTGATCTACCAAACCACATTTCATAAGGGGTTAAATTTGTTGTTATGGCTTTAGTGGGGCTTCTATTTTGCAAATAATTTGTTGTTTGAAGGGCTTCTCCCCAAAATATTTTAGGTAGTTTAGCATAAGATAACATAGCTAGGATTGAGCCCACTAAGGTTGGATTTTTTCTTTCAGATACACCATTTTGTTGTGGTGTATAAGCTGTAGTAAACTCCTGTTTAATGCCTTATGCCTTACAAAAAGTTTTAAATGAATCAGACATGTACTCACCACCACGATCAGACCTTAAAATTTTGATTGTATGGTTGGTTTGCTTCTCTACAAAATTCTTGTAGAGGATAAATTTATCAAAAGCTTCAGATTTTTGTCTCATTAAATAGATGTGACAATATCTGGATAAATCATCTATAAAGGTGATAAAATATTTACATCCAGAATGTGTACCAGTTTGCATAGGGCCACAAATGTCAGAATGTATTAATCCTAAAAGCTCTATAGCTCGTTATCCTCCTCCTTTAGGAAATTTGCCTTCGTGTTGTTTGCCCTCAACACATGATTGGCAAAAGCTCATATTATGTACATCAAAAGTATCAATACCTGTGGACATTGATTGGATTTGTTTTAATCTATATTAATTAATGTGGCCTAATCTTAAATGCCATAAGTCAGCCTTACTCAAATTTTGTGTTGTAGCTGGTGTAGCTAATATTTTCTTGTTTGGAACTATAGTAGTACCCAATTCATATAAGTTAGGGTTTAACTTGCACTTTGCAATTGTTTGGCCTGATTTGTTTAATAATATTGAAATTCCAGATTTAATGCGAATTTCACCACCAGCTCTGTCTAATTGCTTGGCAGAAAATAAATTCTTTGCAAGCCCTGGTACATATAAGACCTCAGGTATGATTTTCTCTATACCCTTTGAAAGTCTAATTGTAACATCACCCAGTCCTTCTATTTTATAAGATGTAGTATCATCTCCTAAATATACAAATTGTTGATTTTCATACTTTGTATAATTAGTGAAGGCATTTGATTCATGACACATATGTTGTGTCGCACCAGAATCTACATACCATGTAGATGTAGATGTTTGGTTGGTTATAAGTGCAGCCACATAAAGTCTATTTGGTTTTATAACTATATTTGACTGTTTTCGCTTTTTAGCAGCTATTCTTGTTCTACAATCTTGAATGAGATGTCCAGATTTTTTACAATAGAAACATTTCTTATCAGTTGAATAATTCTTCTTTTTCTCAAAAGGTCGGAAAGAGCTTTCATCTTTTGAATTTGAAAATTTCTTGTAGTTTTTATTATAATTTTGTTTCTTGTTATTATAAAATTGTTTCTTTCCAACGTAAAGGGCTGATGTGTTATCCATATTTAAATTCATATCCTTCATTAAGGTTTCTTCTTGTATTAAATCTGTTATCAATGATTGCAAAGTGATGCCTGGCTGTCTCCTTAAGGAACTAATGAAAGATCTATAAGATGGAGGCAAACTTCTCATAAGAGATAAGATTGCTTCATCATCTTGAGTTGGACATCCAGCTGCTGATAATTGCTCCAAGTGAGATCTAAAAACATGAATATGTTTAGTGACACTCTCACTCTCTTTCATTTTGAGAGTATGTAGCTTATCTTTAAGATACATTTTGGTTACTGCATCTTGTGATTCAAACACGTTCTTTAATTCCTTCCATGCTTCATTTGATGTCTTGCATCATTGTATGTGTGATATGACATTATTCTCAAGGCAATTATTAATTATGGTTAGAGATAATGTATCTCTTTCTTCCCAATGGCTAATACTCTCTGCTCCTGTGGCAGGCAAAACTAGGGTACCAGCAGCAATTTGTGCTGCATTAGGTGCTATAGGTAAGGGCTCACTACCACTTACCACTTACCATAATTGTTCAGCCTTGAAGACCAATGTCAATCTATGTTGCCAAATGTTAAAATAAGTGCCATCAAATTTTGAAACATGGCTTATATCAACTTTGTGAGTCATTCTTAATAGTCTTGTTGTAAGATGTCATTCATTTCATTTTCTGCGTTTATAACGTCTAAGGCTTCAATTAATAATGCCGAGGCATTAGAGATGTCATATGATTCATTAGAAATAATTTCTAATGATGCTTCACCTTCTTCTTGAGGAGCATCATAAACGTCTAATGGAATTTGAAAAAATGCATCTTCTATTCTCAACGTTCTTACTACTTCAATTCTTTCTTGTTCTAGAATTGGTAAATTAAAAATAGCTTTGCTAGAAGCTTCAATCACAGGTGTTTCTTTAAAACACATAATGTCTTTTTTAATTGCTTTATATTTATAATATATTTCGCTCTGATACCATGTAGAATTTATATAAAGCTGAATTCATGTATTAATGTGATGAGGATTACAACTTATATATGTTTCAACTAAGATCTTAATAAGAAGACACAACTATTTATATCTCTGTATAAACTATCTACGAATTTGGTATTAGTAACTAGTGTACTACTATTGTACTGTATATATCCAACACTATGGCCTGTGGGAGACCCTAGCTAGATGTATGCCACAGTGTTGTGTCGTTTTAGGGCTTTAGAACGTTCTGGGAACCCAAGATAATCTCCCCGACTCCAGTGTCCACATCAAGCATCCACACTTGCTGAAGTAGGACCAGCGCGTTTACTTTGTGTCGGTCGCAATGACGTCAATTCAGATAGATTGGCGGTATTCTGTAAATTATATGCGCCGTTTTGACATTTTCTTTACTTCACTGTGCCGAATGATATGCAAATTAACATGCCCTTGACACAATATTTTATCCACAACATTGTACGTTGCGAAGCTAGAATTTTCACCCTATCCTGGCCCCAGCTGGCTCCCAAATTATTTCGTTTCCTTCCATAAATATTTTATAACCCCGTAAGGACGCTGCGGACCAGAGAATGCACATATCGGTCCACTAATCGGAAAATTTTGGCGACTATCTTGGTCACGGCGACCGTGTCCATGGCGCCATTATAATAGAATTGCTCCATGCCAGTTTAACGAAATTGACCTGCGAATCGATGCTACGAGAGCCATCCTTTGTGAACAGGGAGACTGACTGAGAAATCCAAGTCTGTAGAAGAGACTTCGGCTTGTGGAGGATTGGTAGAGCTCTGAGCTGCAACTCTGCTTGCAACCAGAAACTAGGCGCGCAGACGAATGATCCGACTTCCTAGTGCTACTAAACTGCTCATAAGAGAAACCTCGAATCATTTTTCTAAGCCAGCACGTGGTGCTCCGAAGCATGAAAAATTCTTAGTTTATATGCTCTATTCTGCCAATACAACCAAATGAAAATAATTTAAATTTATTTTTCATAAGATGAAATGCTTTGTCTTCAGTATGTTATGAAAGCTGTAGATTTTGATTTTTAAATTCTATCCGTACGGTTAGATCTACTAATGCTATCACCAATCTTTTTCTATAAATTTTGAAAAGAAAATTTCAGAATTCCTTCTACATTCAATTACAAGTAAAATATTATCATCTTTTGAGTAAAACTTGTTGAAATGGATTTGAAATAAGGTTCTCTTCGTATGGTGATTTTTTGAAATTTTTGTGAGCTTTACATCTTTGACCTCATTTTTGCACATCTAGTTTTGAACTAAAGTCGATGCAAATTGACCACTTGACATACTTCCACATTTGTAATTTTAGAAATGCATATATTCAAGTAACACCAAATCCAACTGATGGATAGGACAACAACTTGATAAAGTATCACCATAAATTAGGATGACTTTCATCCAAGCAGGAATGAGACAGAAACAAGGATCTGACTCTGTTCATCGTCCAGAAAATGGACGACAAATAGATCGAAACTCTTGGTTCTTTTTCATTCTGCTTGGATGAAAGTCATCTTAATTTGTGGATCAAGTTGTTGCCCTATCTAATGGTTGAATTTGGTGTTAGGAGAGTACATATTTTTCTATAATTACAAATGTGGAAGAATGTCTAGTAGTTGACCAAGCCCAAATTGCATTGACTCTAGTTCAAAACCGGATTTGCAAAAATGATGTCATAGATTAAAAAAACACAAAAAATTCAATAAATCATCGTATAAAGAGAACCTTATTTCAAATCCATTCCAACAAGTTTAATTCAAAAAATGATAATATTTTATTTGTAATTGAATTTAGAAGGAATTTTTAATTTTCCCTTTCCAAATTTATAAAAAAAATATTGGTGAAAGCATTGTTGAAACCAACCGTACGGATGGAATCTACAACTTTCAGATGTATATGAATTCGAAAATATTCTTCCAAATAGTACTTTATGATGATTTTTCTAAAATCGTGAATTCTGGAGAAAGATCTAGACGTTTAGGAGTTAATCTACTACACCTTTGGGTACTCCAACTGATAAAACAATTCATTAGATGGGATTTTGGGGTCTTGGAGGGCTAAGAGTTTTCAAAATGCAGGGAACAAGGGCACTCTGTCCCTACAGCTTCAGTGCAATAGTCTAACGAACTTCAGTCATGTCAAATTTATCTTTTTGAAAGTGAAAAAAAGAAAAGAAAAAATTAATTTAGATTTTGACAGCAAGCCGTTCTTGCACTACAGAGAATAGCAAAGATAATAGGCTTGAAACAACCCTCCCCTTGCTCCAAATCACATTTAAGGTGAAAGCACCCAAAAGCATTCATGTACCTATTCCTATATCTGAAATTGCCTCTTAATGTGTCCTGAGACTTTTATTAGTTAATGTGTCCTTCAAATGCTTACCTCTCATGGTCCTCCTATATGATAGTTTCAATGGTTTAGGAAGCCGGCACTTTGAAAAATCTTAGAAATTACATACCACATCCCAAAAATCTATGTATTTTTTTAATATCCATGATTTTCATTTGCTAATACTAGAAAAATATCACTTTTAAGAAAAGGTGTCTCCAACTATGATGAGTTGTTTATATTGATGCTTTTGGGTGCTTCCACCTTAATGTTACAAAGTTCGAGCTCCAGTGAGAGAATGCCTCCGTATGGAAGGACTTGGAGAATTGGGTAGATTTAGAGAAACCACAAATTTTTTGTATGTACCTTCTTTTACAAAAGCCTGCTCTTGGTTGGTTCTTTCACACATGGTGGAACTACTAATTGAATTGTTCGCGGAAGAGCATTGCTGGGAGATTGACAACAAAATCTAGCAGAAATAATCTCATTGCACTATTGTAACTCTACCCAATTCCGACCCAATTCCACCCAAATGAAAAGCCTTCATTGATTCCAGAATACAAATCTATGACTGTTGTATATGCCTTAACTTTACAATACATGCAAGTTAAGGCATGTACTATAGTCACAGATTTGTTTTCTACAATCAATGAGGGCTTTTCATTTGGGTGGAATTGGGTGGAGCCACCCTACTTATTTTTGGATTTCACTGATTTGTGACAATTGAATGTAGAGACCACCACACGATAATTCTTCCATAATCAACAATGCATGAAACCCACTAGATTGGGGGAGTGGACTGCTCTGTACAGGATGGACCAAACCCCACATCAAAATGGAGACGGTCTGTGAAAGCTAATCGAAAGAGAAGAACGCAATTATGGTCAATTTTGTTAAAATGGCGGTATTCCATTAAAATGGCACAAAATAAAACCACTGAAATAATGAAAACAATGGACAGATTGTCCGAGGGGAGTGGAAATGCGTGAACTAGGAGTGATTTGAATGTACTAGGCATAAAATTGGCACATGTATGACCCTATCGTGGCACACTTATTCTCTTTTTTAGAAGATATTCCATTAAAATGGCATGCGGAATACCGCCATTTTAACGAAATTGACCATAATTACATTTGGAACACATTCAACTGAAGCATCCTGCCTACCTTTGGCCAAAATGCGGGGAGCACTGCAAGGATGCCCCCGGGGAAAGTCTATCAGCATCCAAAGGTTTGTTTTTGTGAATTCACTAAATTTTTTGCCACAATTTCTTCGAGCTCCCTGATCGAGCATCTTCAGAGGATGGAGGCTCAACTTATCCATCTATATGTACAAGTAACAGATTGTTGTCAAAGTCTGCATACTGGGCAAATCTATTTTGGAGCCACAGGTGATAGAGAATCAGAGTAAGCGACACAAATAGGGGCAATCATTCTTTCAAACGGGACACTCTTTCTCGAACTCCACATCCTAGGAAATTCAATTTGGGGGACAAGGTACAGCAAAGAACTCTGGACTGGACTGGACATACCAATGAAGTTCTGAAAATGAAGGCAGAGGATCTGAGTTATAACTCTGCTTGTTCTCAAGTCAAAAACACATCCAGTTTGGAATTATGCATGGCTCCTCCATTTCAAAAAGCTACAAAGGATTGTTCATTCGTCTATTCGTCATCTGGCTCTCGCTGACTGCTGACTGTTATTGTCTCTGACCTGATAAGAAGAAGACGAAATGTCTCCTAGGTGAGCCTTCATGCTATTACGATGCTAGATATAAGAAGAAATGTCTCCGACGTCTCTGACCTGAGGAGAAGAAGAAGAAGAAGAAATGTCGTCCAGCAGTTATGGTCCTCCCTTTCAATGATCTCAGCCAGCATAACGTTCGTCAAACTTCATGTCCATGCTCACATTAAATTTACCTTCGGTTTGATCGAAGATTCTGAAGGCCTGGCGAAAGCTAGGGTATCTAATTAACAAAGATCGATACACCCACGCATCTTCTTGCATTGTTCTTTCCGCCAGACAACGTACCCAAATTTTGCAGATGCTGTGTCTTCGTTTCTTGTTTCCTCTCTGTGAACAACACACAAGCGCAGTCAGCTCAGTTTGAATGGGATTTTGAATCCCCTGTTGGAAAAAGGAAATAGCAGGTAAATGGTCCCAGTTTCATAAGTTTCATAACACAACGGATTCAGTATGAACTGAAGTTGGAGCAGATCCTTAGAATTGATGTGGTTCTTCTGACATTGCTGTCAAGCATGTCAAGATGATCACACACTTGTCTAGTGTTGTTCCAGTGTGTACAACAACACTCTAAATGGAGTTCGTTTCAACGAAGTACAGCTCAATCCATGATTTTGACAACATCCACATGTTGTTTGAAATACTAGCTGTTCTAAGTTGCCTGCTCCAGGAGTGAATTTTCCCTGAATTTGCTCTTGCACTCGTGACACAAATTGACCAGTGAGTTGCAGTGCTCCCCGCTTTTTGCCAAAGCTAGGCAGGATGCTTGAATGTTTTCAAAATGTGGTTGCGTTCTCCTCTTTCGTTCCTGTAAGGTACAGTTACTTAGAGAAGAATTCTCTTTACAATCAATTGGTCTTTACAATCAATTCACACAGATCAGCGAAATCCACAAATAAATATCGCAATGAGATTATTTCTGTTGGTTTTGCTGTCAATCTCCCAGCAAATAATGCTCTTCCGAGAACAAATACAAATAATAGTTCCACCTTGTGTGAAAGAACCAACCCAGAGCAGACTTTTGGAAAGGAACAAATCTGTGACCTTCTTGGAGTTGGAAGTTTCTTCTGATCTACTCAGCGTTTCTCCAAGCCCTCCATGATCAAGGTAGTCGCCAAAATGCTCCAATTGATTGGACCAATAGGTGCACTCTTTGTTTCTATAGTGAACATTTTTTTGTTTTTTGAAACATTCAGCCTTCAAGGGCCATAGTTAGATTGACACAGCACAATGTCCAATGCAACCTAGCCTGAGAAATTCCAGGAATTACACACCTTAGGTATTCTTGTTAGGAACAAGTGGAGGAACAACCCCCCCCCCGCCATGTGAACAATGTTTGCATGGGGGGTTGAACCAGGAACCTCATGGATGTCATCCATTGATCACTTTAGGGGCTCAACGTCCTTCAAGGGTTAAATACAGAGACATTTCTCACTTTAGCTCGGACTTCAAGAAAATGATCTATATATTGAAGTAGCTGGCAATGAGGTAGATTAATAGGTGTTTTTATTCTAGTAAAGAGGCATTGATTAGCCAGATACAAGTGGAGCATCATGAAAGGCAACTTAGCAAGCGTTTATCCAGGTAGCGACAAAGCTAGATTTAAGTGATGCCCATGCTAAGTGAATTGTTCAATGGGAGGTACATAACATCTTGCATCGGCCAAGAGTATCTCAAACTAAATGGCTTCTAGATGATTTTGAATGACCAAACCGAGGACCAAACAAGGATGTAATACTACAATTTTTCATCAAAAACTTTAGAGTTATTTTGAATAAGTACTTTTAATTCAATTCCAATGATTTATTAATGCATTGAATATATAGTTAGTTAGTTAATATAGAAGTACTTATATGACCAAATATTGCCAAATGCCGAGCCAAATGCATATGATAAAAACAAAATTTTGACATATTGTCAAAATTTTGGTATCGTATGGTTGTTGTCATCTATCAAGCTATGGGCACCAAGCTATAAAACACTATGGGCTTTACAACATTCAACTAATGCTTTTACTTTTATATTTTATTTGACTATTGAAAAATGTTTACCAATACTTTACGTAAATGTTTGCTCTTCATTACTCTTAAAATTTGTTTGTTTACCAACACTTTACTTTCATCTTTACTAGTATGCCTTGTGCCGTTGACATAGTATAATTTAAATTTAAATTAAATTAAATTTCTAATTTTTTAATTTATAAAAACTTTGAAATTCAATATCTTTTTTGCCATGAGTCAAAATGCCACAAAACAAAGTCCATACACCCCACCTTACATAGGGCTTCTCAAAGGTTCCTAGAACTCAACTAGGGGTATATACAATGCCATAGATCTTACCATAACAAACAAACAAATAAAACAAAACAAAACAAACAACTTCATTTATAAGTTTATTATGCCAAAGAAATTACATATATATAATATGAAAGTTCATAGAACATTGATATTATATATTTGAGCTATAGATGATTTATCATATTTAAAGGATATGTGACAAATAAATGTGACAAATAAAGCGACTAAGATATGTGCACCTATAATCATCACTATCTGGATTAAAATAGGATTAAAATGGGATTAAAATGGGACAAAATGGGATTAAAATTTAGGCATTTGATGATACAAGATGTATACAACCAAAACAAGAGAGATTAACAAAACTTAAAATGATGATATTATTTTATACCTATAAATAATATTTTAAAAGTTCATAACATATTTGTACAATGTCTAAGTAATGCGTGCTAAAGTGCATTGAAATCCCCATTCACATGCCAATAAGTTCCAATAAATAATTTATATCTTTTAATAGTAGATATGATGAGTTGCTTTTAGTGTCTACTATAAGTGCACTTACCTTAATGATTGCAAATGTAGATACAATTGAAACTCCATATGGTAGTAATAAGTAAGCTTATGGACTAAAGACAACACATATATGGACCAATTCTATGTAGATCTAGGTGACTTGTGTTCAACCTATAGACAAGTTTGAATGAGGCACTCAGGTTTTATGACTAGAGTTGCAAGGCCAGCTAGACTATTAAGGAATCCTCAAAGGAATTTGCATCTAAAACAAATATTGTTTTTTCAACCCAACATTTCCAAATATCATTCAAGAAAAACATCACCTCACAATGCTAGTAAATGAAAGCAAAAGTGAATGCAATTGGTTTGAGAATTTTTAGAGTCTACATACTAAATGTACTATGAATTTTCAAAATTGAGGTCATAGGAACACCTATTGGTGACACTAGATCAGACATCCTTGTACAAAATGCTTCAATTCCCATTGGTTGCTTCAAATAACTCTACAACGTTCATTGGTTCCTTTTGAAAACTAGTGTCGAGTTTGAGCAAATACTTTGTCACATACAATTATTAAGCAATGTTGTGGGTCCTCTTTTGCTCCTTCAAAAGCAATGACCCCAAGTATACTCTCCAGTCAACCAATGACACTAGTATTGCAACCTCTTAGCCAACCAATGACTCTTTACAAATTAAACTACCCAAGGATCTAGGGAGGGATTATCCCAATCCCCAAGGAGAAATCAGGGTTTAGACTAGTTCATAATGTTATGCATATTTAGATCCATGAGCAGATAGAAATAACTCTATTCCAATTAGTGGCGAATGGCTGGTGTTGCAAAAGGGTGAGGATACCTTCAATTAACCCATAAACAATGCAACGGACGTTGTTTTGTCTCTGATGAATGACAAAAAATCCTTCTATGTATGAAGAAGTGCAACTATGCATCCTTAGAATTTTGTTATGAAAAGGGGAGGACTTCTACAGTAAGGTAGAAGGCTCTGAAATGGAGAAGGCACTAAGAATGGACCCTATAAGTGGCTCTGAAATGGACAAACTGTAGTTTATAAATTGACCTCCATAGTCATTGAATGAATCAAGGAAAAAAGCATTATTAATTGCAAGAGCCAATCATTCTCTTTACTTTCCCATTTTTCTTTAGAAGTTGCAAGTGAACAGTTTATGAAAGACCTAGGGACATTAATAGGGGCCTATGACACAACTCCTTTGGAAATCCATAAGTAATTCAAAAATGCTTCAAAAAATATGAAACCACTTGTGTTAGATTCCTCTTCTATTTTTCTTTGTCTGAAAAATGATCTAAAAATATTTCCATTTAAGAAAATACACGAAGAAGGCAGATCAGCCCTTAGATGAGCCATTTCTGAGCCTCCTACCTTAGTTTGACTTCCAATAAGTGGTTTTGCATTTGTCGAAGCCTATGATTACCATGGTATCCAAAGGGATCTGATTTCTAGAGATTTACAGACTGTGGAACGCTGACTGGAACTTCAGATCTATGGCCCAGTTGTAGTTTCTAGAGCATTGTACACTTTGAATGTCACACAATCTGGGCGCTCTGAAACAAAATTACACCCTAAACCCAAACACATAATCATCGCCAGACAGTCGGTTTATAAACTTATGACCACCTTAGTTTGTCTTTTAGGATGTGGATGGTATGGATCTACCGGAAATTGAATTTTCACCCTCATTGGCTTGAACCACAATTACAGCACAACATCCAATTTTTATGACAGAGCTCAGCAAGTGCCGCATTTCTCAGTGGCAAGAATGACAAGACTGAGAGAATATCAAGGAAGATGACCAGAAACAGACTTCGAAAACGAATCAAGGAAGTGTCCACGTACAACATTCAAGCACATCCGAGTGATGCTTCAAAGGAAACTTCACGAACAGGAAATGCCCAGAAATCCTGAAACTTGCTGGGGACGGAGTGTTTGAAGAAAAACTGTCCATATCGGTGCTCCAAACTGCACACTGTCTTCGGAAACAATCTCCTGTTCTGGTCGATAGAATCCCAACAGATAGGACACGGGTACTTACCGAATCTCCCAGTTAAATGCAGTTGCCGTGACATAGCGCAAGCAAGTAAGCAACGAAGCAAGAAAAATGGGCAGCAGCGTGGTGGTGACAGTGATCGAGGACGACGAGGATGCGGGAGACAGTGAAAGCGCGAAGGTGGAAGCCTGGACGAAAGAGAAGAAGCGAGTCAGTAGTGCAGTGTGGAAGGGGAGTTCGACACAGGCGGGAAAGAATTTGAACCAGGCGGAAAAGAATTGGATGCAGACTTGGAAGAATTGGATGCAATTGCCTGAGAATGGGAAGCTGGGCCGGGGCATGAAGCAGCAGCAAGTGATGCAGGCTTTGAAAGTGGGGGCGGCACTGGGGCTGGTGTCGCTGCTGCTGTTGCTTGGGGCGCCAGCGCACTGGTTGGGCAGCAACGCCATCTGGGCGAGCATGACCGTCATCGTCGTCTTCGAGTCCTCCGTCGGTTAGTCCCCTCGCTCCCTGCGCTCACTCTCTTTTTCTTCTTTGATACGCAAGAGTTTCCATTCCTGGATCGCCCCAAAACGCATTGTGATGAAAATCATGAAGCTCACAGGGGAATTCCGAAATGTTCATTTGAAGAATTTTATAGTCAATGGCCTGTGATGATAGAGTAGGACACACTAAGATGCACTAAGATACACTTGGATACACTAGGATACACTCGAAATGGAATTTGGACACGAAAGGACATTTGTCCAATTTCCATTTTGAATCAGTAGGAAGGCAATCCTTGCAAAATGTCACTCAGAATTTTAGTTGAGAAACTGTTCAAGCTTCATCGCGCGATTTCAAATACTCTCGAATTCTGAGTCGAGGTATACTGTAACTGCTACGGCGGCACTCATTAATGGAATTCACTGAACTGCAGGGGCGACCATCAGCAAGGGATTGAACCGAACTGTGGCGACTGTCGTGGCTGGATTTCTGGCGTTTGGGGTGGAGAAGGTGGTGAACGTCTCAGGACATCCCTGGGGCGCCATCTTCATCGGCGTCTCTGTTTTCCTTGTGGGTGAGGACGATGCACACATGCATGCTTCCCTGGTTGTAGGGTTTAGGGTTTACCTGTCAATTGTCTCGATTCTGGGCTTATGAATGACCAAATCCATCGACAAATCCGATCAATTCATGTGTCAGAGATGTGGTGAGATTTATGCAGCCGCTGTGTGCACGTCCATGCGGTTCGTGCCGAGTGTGAAGGCGCAGTACGAGTACGGGATCATCATCTTCATGCTCACGTACTCGCTCATCTTGGTGTCTGGCTACCGCATTGCGGATGACTGGAGGTTGGCGTGGGAGCGGGTGCTTTTGTGTTTTTTTGGCGTGGTGGTCTGCGTGGGCACCAGCATGGCCATCTTCCCCGCCTGGGCCGGCACCGATCTTCACAATGCCGTCGTTGCCAATTTTGATGATGTCGCCTTCATGCTCAAAGGCAACACCCTAATCCCTGAACTCTTGCTTTCATCGTCAATTACTGGGCGTTAATAATTGTGACATTCATCCACACACAACATTGATAGTTGATTGAGGGCATATTTTTCTTATTGGACGTTTTACTTCGACACAAAGACTTGAATCATGTTGTTTGGAGTGTGTTACATTCCTCAACAGTTGTGAGAAGCCACCATTCTCCACCTTTGAGCAGAAGGAGACCATAACCTCTTAGACACTTGATGGAGCATAATTGAAGAGAATCCAACCACTGTCCTGTTTCATGGAAGTATTTCTGATAGGGGTTGGTTGTGCAGAATGTGCGCATGACTTTGTGAAAGGTCTGTTGATTCGGAAGGATTTGGATTTGATTAGTTCTGAGACAGATGCCATTGTTACCAAGTGCAACGCAGTACTTAGTTCTGGGCCCTCCTTGGATTCTATGGTACGCCCTCCGCAATTTAAGTTTATTCAAGTTTTATGTGATGAATACACAGCCAGCTCATATTGATCCCCAATGTTTAAAATCTGCATTCTGGATACGTGGCCCATCACCAATTGCAGGACCATGTGCCCAGTGTCCCATTATCCCATTGTCTACGTTATTCACACAATTTAATATGAGCTGGATGTGGTAGAGTTGTCTGTGACTAATTAACAGGCTTCGAGAATTAGTTTTCAATGTCGACTGTCGTGCTTATCTCTTAATTTTGTCAAAAGTAGGAGTGCTGATTCTAGAAAAGATTGGGGTCAATTTGAAAACTTTTAAACAAGTTGAATCAGTAAGTAATGGCCACTTTTTCTTGAATTCGATTTCAAAATGGTATGAATGAAACGGTGACTCTTCCTAAAGTTTTTCGTTTGATTGCAGGAGAAAGCGGCACTCTGGGAACCTTTCCATGGCAAATTTCGGTTCCATCATCCATGGCATGAATATGTGAAGGTTGGCCAAAGATTGCGGCACTGTGCACTTGCCGTGTTGACCCTGGATGGATGCCTTCGCTCAGGAATGCAAGTGAGCTTCCTTCACTCCGTACAAATTTAAAATCACGATTGTCGAGTAGTTCTACCGTACATCCAAGCTCATATTACCTACTGAATTTTTTTGAAATCGTACTACTGGCCGCTCACCAAGCAGGACCTCCCGCAGTGCATAGAATTGCATGAGCAGCTGAGAATAATCCAGTATGTTATGCAGTGAATTGATCTCGTGTCAGGAGTCTGTTGTTGGATTTGCGGAAGTACTCTACACTTGAATCATTTCCCTCCACTGAATACTGACATGGTTGAAGTGCATGGACCACAGATAGTAAAGCCGTCCTCAATTCCTGCATCGATCAAATTGGAGATGACGCTAGCGCTGCTGGAGACATCCAAGCTCCTGAAGGAGCTCGGAAAAAGCATCCACACTTTCCACAGGTTTGGGAATAAGAAGCTGATAGCCCAGTTCATGCGCCAGGCAGCTTCCAGTCTACGCACTGCCATTGACGACTATTCGCAGTTGACAACGCCCAAGAAGCTTGAACATACCACGTTTGGGTATGAGACGAAGCTATTAAGGACTTGCAGAAAGCTCACCATTCGACGTACAAGTTCATGTCCTTCCCTCCACGAAACACAAGCCACACTGCAGGACTACTCGAGGCCCGGACTTAAACTTGGAAGCTCAAAACCTATTGGAACTGCAATAGTTCCCGAGGAAATTAGCCACCACAAGAGTGAAGCTCTTCCTTTTCATCCAGTGTCTGTGGAAGCTGTCTCCTTCGCCACCTTTGCGTCTTTGCTCGATGAGGTGGTCAGTCGCTTGGAGGACGTGGTGGATGTTGTGGATGAGCTCGGTGCAAAAGCTAAGTTTGATGCTGTTGATGACACTCCCTTTGTGGAAATTGAGTCCGGGTATCAGCGTGGAGGTGAGAAGACTTCAGCAAGACGCCGACGCAACACTTTCCTCAAAATGTGAATTTCACTAAGGGAACACTCGGAAGGATGAGCTCTGATAGTCGTGAGTGTGTGCTACTAAGCCTTCCTAGAAATGAGAGTTTTCGTCATGGGACACATAAGCTTGGATTCTCTGCTGTCGCACAACTTTTATTAGCTAGCCATGATTGTGTGGTAGTGAGGTCTGGGATTTTGCTCGTACATAGACAAATTGTCCCTAAACTTAAGGGAAGGTTCAAGAATGGTGTTTGAATTCGTGCCCTATTTTTCTTTCAATGTATTAGTGTAGAACATTCTGCAATGAGTATCCAAGTTTTGGCAAGGACTCAAAGTTGGTGCATTCAATAAACAGCATTTCTACCATAACTTCAGAATTTGCAATAGAATGTGGTTGAGTTTCACATGTTCAAGGCAACTACAGAAGAAGAATACCATTTCTTCTGCCATGCCCAAATAGGGCAGACTGCAGTGCTTGTTGGTTGGTGTGTCCTAATCTAAGTACGATTGCAGAAAGTCATGTGAAATAAAACCGTCAAAGGTTGCAAAAACAAACTCGAGTAATACAACAGAACGTAAGAAGTCTGTTTCCTCATGAAAAAATCATTGGCGGTCAAGAGGTGACTTGGATAATCACAAAGATGAGGATTGATGGCTTCCTCAGAAATAAAAAAATTACGCAAAGAAACAGACGCATTCTGTACAGAAATTCAGGCAAACCATATCGATCTAAACCATCCCTTGCTAAGCACGACATATGCAGATCAAAATATTTCTGGATGAAATTCAATTACAAAGAGAGCAGAATGTACACAATGAACATACACAGAAAGCGCTACACTACTAAATAATAGAATTTGAGTTACCCCCACCAAACAATTTAAAAATGCTATGAGTTTTTACTCTTGACTAATACTTTTACCAACTATGTTTGCAGAGAGAGATCCCCCTCTTTCAATAGTAATTATTAATATTTAAGCTCTTCCTAAAAGTCTTCATCTAGAGTAACACTTACAGCATTTTCAAATTAATTAGTGTGCTAACACAAAATTTCATTATTAGAGTTCCTAGTTCCTTGGGAATAAGTACCAAAGACAAAAAGAAGGCAGTAGAATTCACTAAAGAGCAAGCTCTAGCTAGCCATTGCTTCAAAACATACATCTCTCTACAACAATCACCAATTAAGTTGCTTTGATAAGCTGCATTCAATTGTTGGTCAGTCACTAGAGCTAGAAGTGGTTTTCATCACTTCTATTCAAGCTTTACAAAGGACTAGAATCCACTAGTAACTCTCAAAATCAGGGCTATCTCTCAAAATGAGGTAATTTTGATTCTTTTCTTTTAACTCTTGAAAATTAACAATCAGACTAGTTAAAATAATGTTATATATACTATCGCAATAAAAAAAATTCAGAAATTTGCAAAAGAGGGGGGAAGCATTCAAAGACCAAACAAAAACTGATCAATCGAGGTGAACAAAACACCAACATTCTCTAGGTAAAGTGAGGTGTTCAAATTGTTGTTGCTCTAAAAAGGCAAATCATCAGACAACTTCAATGGACTAGTGGTGAACATCTTAAAATGGAACACTACTAAAGCACTTCCAGAGACCAACCGTCCAACTTCAAAATTCTATAACTTATTCCACAAGACTCCCCAAACCATGAATCCAAGTGCATTGAATGCAAGTTCAATATTTCTTTCAAGAAAAATTTACTGAAAAAAATATTTCAAAAAGGGATCACCCCTTACACCCTCTTAAGTTCACTCGAAAAAGAATTTCTTCAGCTGGAAGATTCCAAACGCAGCAGAAGCAGCAATGAACAACATATCGAAGCTATGCACAACCAACTTCAAAAATTCATAACCAATTGCACAAGACTCCAAGAACCATGAACTAAAAGTGCGCTACATGCAAGTTCAATTTGACTTTCGAATTAAAAACTTACTGAAAAAAATGTTTCTAAAAGGGTCTCGGCTTCACCTAGAAGATTCCGAACACAGCAGAAGAAGCAATGACCAGGATATGGAAGCGATGCACAACCAACTTCAAAATTCATAACTAATTCCACAAGAATCCAAGAACCAAGAAAAGTGCGTTAAATGCAAGTTCAATTTGACTTTCAAATTAAAAATTTACTGAAAAAAATGTTTCAAAAGGGGCTCACCCCTTACACCCTCCTAATCTTACTTGAATAAGAATCGCTTTATCTGAAGGATTCCAAGCACAGCAGTCGAAGCAATGAATAACATATCGAAGCGATGCACGAACTTGGTGAACTGGTGGAATCCCATGCCCAGCTTCCTGATGAACCCCGGCTTTTGCTTCATAAGAGCAAACCTCTTGGGGTGCACCTCGCCCATGCGACGTGCAAATATGAGGCACGCCACACGGCTCTTGAGCGCCTTCCCAGTCGGTTTCGGCTTCGGCTTCGGCTGTTGCTGCTGCTGATTCTTCACCATTTTTCCAGTAGTGAAGATCTTCTTTTGCCCGTACGGGTCCCTCACCTCTTTCTTCTCGAGCATAATCTGCAGCAGTCATAAGTAACGCAGCCTTTGAAGAGGGACTCTTATACCAGAACAGACAAAAAAATGTGAAGTTGGTTAACTCAATGCTCTCTAATGACAGTGGATTCAGAGAGATACAGGCTCTCTGTCAGCACTCTTATGCGCGTTCACTACTCGAGCATTCATGCACCAAACAGGATCTGTAGATAGACTCCCAGATCATAACATTACAGACAGAAAACTTGAGTTTGGTACTCTCAAACCCACTCTAATGACACTGCTTCTCTAATGACAATGTGTGTTCACTACTTGACATGTGAAAGTTGTGCAATCTATTGTGTACGTGGTTAGACAAATTCTGAGGCTAAGCAGGGGATGTGCAATTAGACAGTGTCATTAGTAAGGGTTGGAGCCAAAAATGCCTAGTCATTACATCAACACTATTTGCAAGGCTCTAGTCTGCCTTTGGTAGGATTCTCCAGTTAGGACCTGTTGGGCTTACCAACGTTTCACAGATTGGCATGACCTGTGTTTGAGACACTGACTGCCGAGACAAATATCGAAGTTCCAGCTATTTTGGTGCAAACATATCAGATCTAGACGGTTGTATATTGACCCACTTCTACAGAAATGATCAGTTTTCCAGCTTGATGTGAACCTACCTCGATCCCATGCATCAGTCCACCAGCACCACCCACACCCACACAGACACACACAGGAACAAGTTGAAAAGAGGATCATTTTCATGGCGTGAAAAGGGAAAGGAAAATGAGGTGTTTACCGGGGCGTATACCTGCTTACTAGGCTTCTTCTCCTTCTTATTAAACCACTTCATGTTCAACGTGGCCGTACAGACCTCCACCTTGGAATCCGGCGTTTCATCCTCGGCATGCCTCTTGACGGCCGCACTAAACTCGAAATCCTCATTCGCTCTCTTATTGGATTCCACGGCAAACACATGGTCAATATAGCTCAGCAACGAGTGCTCCTTCACAGCCAGGGAGCCCACGTTCATGTGGAAGTCCAAGTGTTTCTCCATCTTCCAAGTCTCCATGTCGGCGTACTCCAAGAAATTCGTTTCCGTGTCGAGCAGCACCATGTGCCCTGCGAAGGCGTAGCCATAGCCACTCTGGTGGGAGAGCGCCAAGGCTAGTGCCCGGTGGAGGAGGAAACGCAGCAAAGAGGGCACCCACGTCAAAGCTTGCGTGCTGGCGACCACAAAGGGGAGCTTTTGAGGCTTCACCTTCAAGACTTGAGCAAACAGCATCGCAATGCGTGCCAAGTGCATAACTTCGCTCAGAGGTCCCACTCCAAGTCCTGCCCAGATGGTGTAGATGGTGAACGCCACAGGCATGACCTTCGGCACGATGTCGTTCCGAGACACAATGTGAATCAAGTGGCGTTTGTAGCGTTTGTTGATGTACCTGGTGCATCAACAGCCAGTCATGTTGGGTTCATCACACATATAAGGTCTCCGCATCTAAAACAGACACCTTTTTTCAAAACATCAATTCCAAAACCACAATTCAGGGAAAAGTTAGCAGAGGAAGAAAAAGTGACTGCAATTGGTTTGAGAATTTTCAAAGTGTCCACGAATGTACTACAAATTTTCAAAGTTGAAGTCATAGGAACACCTATTATTGACACTAGACTACTCTTAGTTGGACATTTGTGCTTCTACTCATTGGTTGCTTCAAATAACTCTTCAACTTCCATTAGTTCCTACTAAAAACTAGTGTTGAGTTTGAACAAATGATTTGTCATATTTGGATCAATGAGTGGTTGTGAAGAACTCTATTCTACCTAGCAACAAATGGATGGTGTTGCAAAAGGGTAATGATACCTTTACATTCTAAATCATGAAGCCCCTCAAACATTATTGAAGCACCAAAGAATAAGGTAAGTGTACCTCATTGCAACACTGACCTTATTGCGTCACTATCTACATCCCATCTTCTACTCAAAACCTAAATCTAGAGTTACCATTCTTCTCTTATTCATTTGGCTCAAATCTCATAAGACAAAAATGACTACCCTAGATGTAGGTTTTAGGTTTTGAGATAAAGAGGGGGTTTAAATAGTGACGCAATAAGGCAGGGGTTGCAATGAGGTACATTTACCTTACAGACTCATCCTTGTCAGTGCATCCTTACTGCTGTGAGTGGAGGAAATGTGGCCACCCCATCTTCTGAAAGCACATTCTCCTAGAGATACCTAGGCTTTTCTTAAGCTTAAGTAGGAAGGAGGCTCCTTGGTTTGGTTCAGAATGTTGTGCGTCCCAAGGTGCAACAAACAGACGAGAAGCAACAATAAAATGTACTCGATACTCCTCTCAAATCTAGAAAGTGAAAATTCCCTACCAGGAAACCAATCTGTGTTAAACCTTGCCAATTGTAACGCCATTTGAGGGCAATTTATAACGAGGACTTGCCAAATGCAATGGATTTTCTATTCAGGGATAAGAGTAAGGAAGGCACGTACTTTGCAAGACGGTAGTCTGCGAAGAAGGGACAGCCAAATGTGTAGCACTGCACTTGGGCATGACACCACTTCCCCGTTGCCTCCAGAAGCCTGGTAGAACCAAAAATACTCACAGTCAAGCCTAAGAGAATCCTAGAACTGCTAATGCAGGGCGATACACTCTCATAAGCTTCGAGAACGATATTTGTTTGAAATGGGAAAAAAATTATAACCCATTCCCTTTGTTTCACAAGAATTGAGAGGTTTTCATTATTATAGTAGTTTTTTTGGTATATTGTCCCCATTTAAGAGGATTCCAATATACTAAAATTCGAATTATTTGGGTACTCCATGAACAAGTTATGACTTGTAGAAGTATGAACTGGTAGGATCCCAATCAGCAGCCTAGACTCTACCCTAAAGTCCTAAGCAATGAGTGTTGGATCTGGCAATCAATCTCTCATGGAAGCATCTTTGATTGCGTCAGAACCTTGAAGAACTAGATAAGCTTCAAGGGCCGGCAGGGAGGCTGCAATGTTACATAAAATAATGCTAAGTTCGTACTCTCTCAAATCGAGAACATTCATTGGAAAGTGTACTTATGGGTTGATTTCAGCGCTCACATTGAACAACGCGTAGTGAATAATAACCCTCTCACTCTCAACCAAAGAAGACTCGACACAGCTGCATCACCTGGTCAACTTAGTACTATGTATCCATTTCTTACAAATCATCTGCACTTGGATGACACTTGCTCTGTAAACGGGAGACTTTTCAACCCTACAGGAAAAGGTCTCGGGTCTCAGGCCTCAGACCCTATCTTGCCAGGAAAAGGAAACCACTCCAAATTGCAACCTAGCTGCAAAATCAACCCCTGTAAATTCTATGGGTTCTTGCACATGCACATGGTCTGAACATAGTCTGAACATGAGACCCTAGGGTTGATTTCGGAAACAGCTATAATCAGTACATTGAAAATTCTTAGTTTCTTCGTACCAAGTACGAAACAAAAACACGCTAACAGAATTTGGAATCCTCGTACAACAAAACCCAACAAAACTAAGACAGCTAACTAATAGGAATGATGCCCTTACATATACATATTCTGAACATCAGAACATCAGGTTGATTTGGGGAACAACTGACTTACAATCAGCACATTAATAAAAATGGGACCCAGATTCTTCATACCGAGTCCAAAAACCACAAGCGAAGTCAATTCAGAATCCTCGTGCAGCAACACCACGCCACAAAAACTAAGAAAGCATAAGAATAGGAATGATGCTCAGCTACTGAATGATTCCTTACACTATCCAAAACAAGAGGTAGAGAGCGAAACCACACCCCTAAACCCTAAATTGGGGTTTTGCCCAATCCTCGTACCTGAGCGCCAGCAACGACGCTACCGCCCCCCCGAGCGAATGCCCCGTCAACACCAGCCTCTCCCCCCTGATCAGCAACCTCCGGAAATACTCCAAAGGGATCGTCTTAGCCCTGTCCAGGAACCCCGAGTGCGCCGCTCCAGGGATCAACGTCATCGTCCGCTGAATGAAGTTGAGATCCGCCAGGGCATCGCTCACATCCGTCGTCCCTCGGCAGGCCACCACGTAATGTCCATCAGCTAAAGAACGCACCACGAGCAGGGTTTGCTTACAATGCTCGAAGCCATTCTCTTTGAGCTCCTCGTCAGAGATGAACTCGTACTTGGCGGTGGAGGGTAAGCCGTAGTCGTTTTCCATGAGTTTGAGCTCCTCGGCGGGGTCGGGGCTGTAGACCACGGCGGAGAGGATGATGGCGTCGATCAGCCATTCGGGGTGGCGGTCGTCTTTAATGATCTTGCCTAAAGAAGCCATCGGGGAAATTGGAGGAAGAAGATGCGCAATAAATTTTGGTTAGGTCTGTTGCAATGTTAAGGAGAGGCGCGGTGGGGGGAGAGTTTGGGAGTTGTAAGGGCCATTGCTGTAAGTGAGATGATTGGGAAAAGTCTGCAGGAACAAACAAAACCACGGATGAGAACAGTTAACCCAAATTGAAATTGAAATTGAAATAACCCAACCTGGAATTGCGATTTAGCTAAGTGGAATTGGAACAGCTAACCCAAATTGTCGATGAATGGTTTGTAGTTGTATCAAGTTGCTAAATGCGAATTCCAAAAAAAGAAATTGAATTTGGAGTAACCCAGATGATTTCAAGTCCTCTCTCAATATTCTTCCCGATCAATACAATCATTGAAATCGTCTACAATGACACCAAAGTCCAAACTCCAGGTAAAATCTCCAGTCACTCAACCAGAAACTGAAACTGAAATGATAAAAAAACGAAGAGAAAAAGAAGAGGAAATTGGAACTGAAGGGAGACGAATAGGGTTGTGGTATCCCGAAATTGAGCTCCAAAACAGAGACATACACAGACGAAATCAGAGCCAAGTCAGCGTTCGTTGTACGCGAAGTGACCCAATGCAAGACGAATTGATGAACTGGAGATCGATGGAGGTCACCAATCAATGCATAAGAATAAGAATTTGCAGAAACCCAGATGAAATTTCATCCACTGAAACTCAACCTGACCCTGAAAGGGAGAAAAAGGAAAGAAGAAAAGAAGGAATTGCAACCCGAAACAGACGACTGGGGTTAAGGTAAAGTATCCCATGCAGAGACGAACCTACCTAGACGAACTATATCAGAACAAAATGCAAATGCAAAGACGAACTTGTCAAGTGGAGATGAGGATGAGCAGTAGCAACAGCAAATTGCATCAAAAGCGACGGAACTCTTTCCCAATTCCGCAAACTTCCGCAATTTCGTGGAAGACTTTGGAATCTGGCGATCAGGGTCGCTTCTATTTTTTTTGCGTGAGTGGACACGGCGGAGGCGGCGACGGAGGCGCGGGCGCGGCACCTGGCCTTTGCGCAAAGACATCGCCTCTTCTCGGGGTGACACGTGTTAGTTGAGATGAGCATCGGCGTCACTCCTGAGATTGACAGGTGTGGGCCACTGGGGGATCAGCGCATCAGGGAAAGCATCCCCACCGCCAGGGGAAGGGAGCCAATGAGAGGCGAGGAAGGTCGGTTAGGAGCAGTATGTTTTTTTTCATTTTGGAGAAGGAGCCAGTTGCGTCTTCAATACTCGGGTGATACTCAGGTGATACTCAGATGATACTCAGGTGATACTCAGGTGATACCTAAGTAAAATTTGGTTACAAGTCTTAAAATATAGTAGTAATTTGGTTATTTAACCCCCCAAAAATGAAAATTTCCTTTACAAAAAATAGTTGACACCATTTGGTTGTAGTCAATTGGCAAAAAATCGTGCACAAACAAAACATTGGTTAGGAGCCACTTGGAGTCCACACAATCATCAAAATAGTCTCTCCTTCCTACTACCGGACGTGAATAGAAGGTCTTATTTGGCATTTGGGTGCCGAATTTGAATTTTCAAGTCAAATTTTTAGGGGTTCACGTCACTTCATACCAATCATAAGATGACTTGTGGCAACCTTTTTTTTTTCAAGAATGACTTAATTCATACTGAATCACTACAAAAAATCTAAGGCCTCAAGAAGGTTGTTATAGAAATGTTTAAATTCTGGACACAATGCAATTATAGGGATATAAAAAAATATTTTGGAAAATTTTAAATTTTTTGGAAAAAAACAAACAAAACCCAATTAATCGCCAATCTACTGCGTCTGCCGCAGTACTAGTAGTGCCACATCAAATTCCAAATTATTTTAATTATTTTTTAATTATTTTTTTCGTGTTTTTGCATTGTTGCCACCTCAAATTGGTGACCTAATACAAGCCCTAGATTTTTCCTAATGCTAACCTTCATGTAGGGCACTCTCCAGAGAGACCACCTCGCAAATTAAAAACACACGAACAGTAATACATATAGATACAAGTACAGATATGGGATATAGAATATAGAAATATATAGAATACACATGTGCTAACCTGAATACTGATATAGTATGACATATTGATATATGTATAAGATATGGAATATGGGATAAATTAAAAATATGAATATTAGCATGTTCAAGAAAAAATATAAACTAATACAAATATGGTGGGGTATTAATTCACTCACTTATTTAAGTGAGTGGATGACATTCATTCACTATTATCTCAAAAGAGATAGACCACAATGTAACACTAGTAATGAAATTTAGTCATTTTAGTGTTTGCAACTCTACCAATAATTAAGAACTCTAATATAAAATGGTAGTAAGGTGACCAGTTTTACAACATTAAATGGCAACATGAGCACTACACTCTTCGCTATATTTAAAATTCTTTTCCAAATAGTATTACTTCTACAACATGGGGCCACACAAAAGAAAACGTTTATCATCATTCAATCATTGTAGATTGTAGATTCAATCATCCCATTGCAAATGCTATAAAAGCAAAGATCAAACTATTGAAAAGAAAAAGAAAAACTTTATCATTGAATAGTGCAGATTCCTTAAATCATGGGAGCAATACTAAACAAAATTATTTCGAATATTGTAATGGTATCTATTACAAAAATATATCATTATTTTAATTCAAATATTGTTAGTGATATTGACTACTCAATAGAGCAACCTCCATTGATTATGTAATTATTCAATTAATGAGTGACTATGCATCTAAAAGAGGCAATCACTATTTACTAGTTTTTGAGCAATTATAGGGTATTTTTAAAACAAAGGAGTGCAATGTTCCTTAGAAGTGATATGATTGAGATTGCAAAATTATATTGGTGCTATAAAGGCGTAATTAATTGTTTGGATTTTTATATACACATTTGTTTGATGTCTTTATGTAAAAAAAACAAATGATAAAGTGTAGCAAAATGAAAATTGTATAATATTATAATACTAAAAAAAATATTTGATTTAAATTTTAAAATCAATTTTATTAAAATTTTGTCATCTAATGGTTTATATTGAATAAATAAACAAATAAAAAATAGACAACATTAATAAAATAGGCAAAATTCTTATGAGGACAAATAAAAAAATAAAAAAATAATTAATTTTTAAATTTTAAATTTTAAATTTCAATAATTTTTTATTCTTGAAAATATAGACCCTTGTAATTAATAAATATGCATAATTTTCAAATTAATAGATTCATGAATTTATAAATTTTCATCTTCATGGATTTTAATATTTTTAATTTGTCATCAATAGTTGTATTGAGAGTAGTATAACTCAAGTAAATAAATAGACCAGTCGGAAGAAATACAAAAGAAAGACTTCGAAATCAAAATACTTCAATATAAAAATTAATTAATCAATTGATCTTTTTATTAATTTAGCATAAATAATATATAAATAGGAAATAGAAACAAATAACCTAATGAGAAAATGGGCAAGTAGCAAAGAATATAAGCATTTCAAAAAATAACTTATATGAGGATGAAAAGAATATCAGATTTTCAGATTTAAATATTTCAAACCTTCAAACTTTCAAAAGTTTTAATTATTTGGTCATTAATAATAGCAGCATAGGCTGCATAGCCCCAATGAAATATCCATGATATTATATTGTTATCCAATTTTGTAATAAACAATTGATTTTGTCAACTATAAATAATATGCTTCATTTGTGTATGTTAGCAATATATTGTTGTTGAAATTTGTCATTGCAATGGAACACATTTCATGCCAATATATCATTCCTATCATGTGTACCTATATTTATTATTGATAAGAAGAAATTATAAGTGAATGAGATTGGATTATACATAAAAACTTTAAGTGTTCATAGTTGTGGTGATCAAATTCAAATGGTCAATTTTAATGTAATCAATGTCGGTGTATCTAAATTTATTTAACTATATATTTTGGATGCTTTGGACAAAAATCTTTCCCTTTGAAATATTTAAAAAAATTGCAATTAAAGCTAATGATATGGTAACATTCAAATTAATTTAATATATTTTATTATGATATTAAAAAATACTTTCAAAACTTTGTCAATCCTTATGATTCCAATAACTAGTTGTTTTGAGTGTACATGTGATTCTAATTGCTTAGTTTTTTAATATTTTTTTTCAAGATTACTTTTGCTAATTCCAAAAACTTTGTGAGATTTAAAAGTTGAGGACCATTCAAGTTTAGATAGTTAGATATTTAAATTCTTTTTGTCTATTGTAGGCTACTAGTAGATTGGACAAAAAATAATTCTACAAAGTAGTGTCAATTTCTTTTGGAAATTAATGGGCACATCTCTTGAAATCAAGTGAAATTCAACTCTCATAATTATGTCAAAAATGTAATTGTTTAAATTTGACTAAATATTACAAGTATCATGTAGTATCAAGATTTTCTTGTGAGAGGTTTAATCCATTGATCTGTTATGAGATAGAAGGGTAGGGAGTCCCTTTTTATAGTAAAGTTCATTGTTCTTCATCAATCTTTAAAAGATATAGGATATTTGAAGCAAGGTGGGCGCTTAACCATCCCAAGAAAAGAACATAGGAATTGTATCAAAGTATCCATGAGAGTATCAGTTACTCTTTTGAGGTGATAGTGTAAAACCATGTACATACCCAACAGAAGGATAATTAGAAAATATTTTTGTATACATAGTACATAGACATTGGACAGAAATCATTTCCATTTACTTACATTACATCGCAGTTCTTCACACATACTACAAGGAACACGAGAAGTGTTTCAATGCTCATAACTAGACCAAAAATTGTTGAGCACGTTACAATGACCGTAAACCATTGGAATATATATGGGAGCAACCATAGTTTGTACACCACCCTCCCTAGTGGTCTTGGGCAACTGTGTAGGAGATACAATTGCATCTTGACTACTATCGACCACAATGACACTGTCCATGTGTCGAATTGCCTCGCTCAAAACAATACCTACGAGCAAAAAAACTTGTCATTTAAAAAATAAGCATGACAAATTAAAAAATTAAAAATTCTAAGAAGGAGACATTACTAGGTAGGACATTACCTAGAACCACATAATTACATTGTGCACCTTCTCAAGCCTCATCCAAGTCCATTGCAAGCCTTTGCCATCCCAAGTCTGCAAGGCAAGATCTTTTAGATCTGTATGCTCAAAAAAATTTGAGTCACATCATTCGTATTCATAGTTTCTGGTTGCATCATACATTTCCAAAGTACTAAGGCCTTGGTATATTACATCCTTCTTTGGCGAATAGGTAGAACTCTCGAAGCTGAGGGCATATACTACCCAAACTGCAACATTAGCAAGAGACAACTAGGAAGAGTACTTCCCAACTTCTTCTTTATCTTATACTTGCAAAATGTTCACTATAAGAAACTAGAGCTGTTCAATGTCTAAGTTGATGGATTTTAGGTGAAATTGGATCTAACATTCCTTGTTTTTATTGTCAACAATGATGTCGAATGTAACACCAAGGTGATCTTCGCCTTTGTCCTTGATGCGATATCCCAACATGCCAACAAAAGTGTGCAAACCAATGGTGTGGAGTGTTTTAGTGAGAATGTGGTGCCCCATTGGAGCAATTTCAGTTGTATTTCATTCAAGATAAGTTTTGATGTGCTTATTGACCATGACCACCAAGTATGCCAAAATCTAGTACACCATATGCAAGTGGAGCCTCAAAAGAGCTCCACTTCTTTCAATAGAGTACAACCTAGATATGCATTCTTTTTTAATGAATTCTTCAATTCTTTTCAAATACTCAAGAAGAATGTAACAATTGATCACAACAATAGTGACATTGAGATCCAATTCTTTGGGTTGTGCATGAGGTCTTTTCCTTGGGTTTTCTTTTTGTAACTCTTTCTTTGTGTATAATCTTGGTCACAACATTTGGATCTCCTTTTCCTTGGGAGTCCGATGTGTTCTCTATCCCCAAGTGCTTAATTTTTCTCTGTTGTTTGACTTTTATCATCTGCGACACAGGCGGCGCCATTTTTCATAATCATCAGGAAAAAAAAAATCAAAGAATACCATTCATTCACCAAAAGATCATGTGTGATTCCCTAAATCATTGCCACGACAAACTCTCATCAGAAACTTTCCAACAACAAAATTGCCCGAAAATTAGGGTTCACAGTGACTTGTAATCATATCAATGGCAAAACTCAGCAATAATCCAAAGAATGATCCACTCAACCTCTGTCATTGTTGCAATGAACTTGAACAAAGCTGATCCTCATGCACATGATTGCTTTCAATCAAATAATTGAATGACCTCAATTAGCATCCTCAACTTGGAATGAAATCACACAGCAAGCTTGCACAGAATTTCACCTTCTGGCCGATGAAGTCAAAATCGGAGCAAACAATTTGACGCCTGAATTCGTCTGAATTCGAATCTGCTTCAAGGGAGGAGAGCACGTGTGATTATTAATTTCCCGCACCACTCCTCAGCGACCTCACTCGAGAATTGAAGTTCTTCAAAAAAAAAAAAATTCCATTTACATTTTGGTTGCCGACTGCATCCTCTGAACTTGCTTGAACTCTGCGCATACCTTGTTGTTGAAATTGCATGAAATTGACAGCGAAATTATTGGCTAGAAAACTCAAAAATAATCACACCGATGACAAAACTCAACAATAAACGAAAGAATTCCATTCTGGTGCTTTGAACTGAGGAGAATTCACAAAAAGAGATCTAAAAAACAGGAGAAACCGGGGTTGCAGAGAAACAAACCTGCATCACTCCTTCAAAAAATTTCAATCGAATGTCTGATCTCTTCGTCCGCAGGCGTAGACGCGGGTGAATTTGCAGGCGCAGCTTCAACGACTTCACCCCAATTTCTGGACGACTAACTGAACAGATTACATCAGGAAACCCCCCCATTATAACAGTACTGCATCAATACTGACGCAGCTCCCTTACTATGCAGTATTGATGCAATATACATTGGATACAAACTTAGTACTAGAAAATTAGGTATTTTTGCAATACTAATATAGTACAAATTATGTAGCTACTTAATTGTGAGAAATTAGTTGTTGTTTCAATATTGCAACAATTAAAATTATTTCAATACTGATGCAACTTTAACATTTTACAATATTGATGCAATACTGAAAATATACCTACACAATATTGAAGAATTTGGTAATGTTGCTATATTGCAACAATTAATATTTTTAATTGAAAATTGCTTTGAATATATATTGAAACAATACAATTTAAAATACAATTTAAAATAAAAAATTTATATTGAAATAGTACTGCAAAAGTATTGCAATTGCCCAAATCTCATCCTTTAGTAATTCATTCTGTGTATTAACATTTTTCTTCAATAACTTCATATAAAGATTGTAAGTTGGCATGAAGAAAATCGTATCATTTTAAGATTATCTTTTATGTCTATCAAAATTATCTTATTAAATTAATAATTTAATAATTTAATAATACTCTATCAAAATTATCCTATTAAATTTATAATTTTATGCAATCTTGATCAACACACCAAATTTCAATTTCAATTTCAAAATATAAAATTTTCATAGTGGGGTTGCAAGACTTCTAAGAGGGCACTAAGTAATGGATTTTAAAAAACAACTTAATCATTCACAATTCAATGTTTTTTAAATTCAGCATACTTTGGAGGCCTTTTAGATATAGAAGAACAACTTTTTTTCACAAAACTTTAGAATATGAAAGTTGTAAAGTCGAGATGAATTTAATCTCCAAAAATCCGTTTGAGATTTTGAGTCTCCAATCAAAAGTTATGGGCAAAATTTAGAGAGGGGTTGAAAAGGACATTTTTTGAGACATTTTCAAACATCCTCTCTGAATTTTGTCCATAACTTTTAAATAGAAACTCAAAATCTCAAATGGATTTTTGGAGATTAAATTCAACTTGATTTTACAACTTTTTGTTGTTGAAAGTTTTTTGAAAAAAATTGTTCTTCTATGTCTAAAAGGCCTCCAAAGTATGCTGATTTTGCAAAGCAAGCGAAAAACATTTCAAAAAACCAGATAAATATAATTTTTAATTTCAAGATAGCATGAAATGTTTGGTTTAGTTCAATGGCAAGCTCGTACGGGAATGAGCCGCAAGGTCTCAAGTTCGAATCTTGCTAAATGCACTTCTGAGGATTGATTGGGTAGCGACAGGCTGGTAGGGTGGGGCGCGGCTGTTGAGGCGGGGCGGGCTGCGGCGGGCAGCTGAAAAAGATTTTTTTTCTTTTAATTTAAAATTAAATTAAATTAAATTAATTATTAAATTATAAACAAGTTACTATATTGAAACATAATATTTTCAATAGCATTGCAATACTATTTACTAAATTTTTTTAACATTTATTTAGTATAGTTTCAATATTGCAATCATACCACCCATTTCGTATATTGTTTCAATATTGCGTCAGTACTATACTGTTAAGCGTATGATGCAATATTGAAACAGAGCCGCAACAGTATTGTTTAGAGCCTAGTTTTTTTCCCGATGTAAGACTCAAATTTTCAGTCATCCTCATTACTGCTTGGATGAAAGTCATCCTAATTTGAGGAGATATTGTATCAACTAAAGTTCTTATGGTTGGATTTGGTGTTACTAAAGTACAATTATTTTTCTAAAATTACAATTGTAAATGTATGTCAAGTGGTTGACCAAGCCCAAGTTGCATTAACTCTAATTCAAAGCTGGATTTGCAAAAATGAGGTCATAGAATACAAAAATTTCAAAAATCACCGTGTGAAGACAACCTCATTTCAAATCTATTCCAATAAGTTTTACTCAAAAGATGATAATATTTTGTTTGTTATCGAATTTAGAAGGAATTTTAAAATTTTCCTTTCAAAATTTATAATTTTTTTTATTGGTGATAGCATTGGTAAATCTAACAGTATGGATGGAATCTAAAATTCCAAATCTACAACTTTTATTCATAAATGAATTCCAAAATATTCTTCCAAATAGTACTTTATAATGATTTTTCCCAAATTGTCAATTCTAGAGGAGACTCTAGACATTTAGGGATTAATTTGCATTGCATGATAATGAAAGGTGCTCTTGGTTTTTTTTAACCCATTGCTTGGTGTTGATTTTTTACTTGGAAGGGGAGACAAGGCGAGGGTTGCCTACTTCTTTTGAGGAGATAGTGTTACTAAGGAACTTCATACCTCATTTAAGCACTGTAAATCAATTATTTTCAATTTGTGTTCAACTAAAAATAGTGTAGGAAATATATTGAGTTTCACCTAAGAAATTCATTTGTAATGTGGAGTCTGTAATAGAAAGTTATGGACAAGTGAAGGGACAACATATGACAATATTCTTCTCTATCTTTGCATGAATTTTTTTCTATAACTTTTGATTGGAACCTCCAAATCACAAATAGATTTTTGGATGTGAAAGTTAACTTTATTTCCTACATCATACAAGTTGATGAAGTTTTGAAAAAAGTTACTCCCTCCGTTCCACAATAAATCCAGGGTTTCTAAATATACATGTCCCAAATTAAATTCAACATTGACTCTCCACAACTTGATGGACAAAGATTGAAACTAGTTCAAACACCCTGAAGCAAAAGAATTAGGAGATGTCATGTTCCAAAGATTACATAGCAATTCAACCCCTACAAAAGTAAACAAAATACAACTTCTAACCAATCAATGGTGAAGAATTAATCTCAAAACTATACAAAATCTACTACTTACAAATTTTTTATAGAGCACATCTTTGAATTGAATCACAAGACATTGTTGAAATTGAATATAAAGAGCATCAATGAACTTCATTGCATCGATGATGCTCAAAGAATGATCAAAATTAATATCACCGAAGCAGTTTCAAAAAGGGCAAAAAAAATCTACTTTTATTGCCTAATATTGGTATGTGCCAATTCACTATTCACTCCCATTTTTTCACACCTAGTAGAGTTTAGTAGAAGCTATAGTACCTATGCAATTCCTTGAAAATAAGAGCAACTCATGCATTATTCTAGCCATTTCTAAGAAACTCTTGATTTATTACGGGACAGAGGTAGTATTTTATTATGCTTAAATGAGGTATGAAGTACAACTATGAAAACAATTGGTGCAATTGACATGACTATGAGAGGTTGAACTCTTTCATGTCCACATGGATTGTTATACTTCCTGCCTCTCTATTTTTGTAAATCACTTGCCTTCTCTTCATAAATCAAACTTTATGCAACTTTTGAAGATCTATGAGATATACATCTTGTGAGATCTGTGAGATACACAAAGTCACTTGCCAAATACTATGATAACTGAAATAATAAAATAACAAAAATTTAGTAATTAAAAAATTGGATATTGAATCCACTTTTCTTAATTTCAAATTTTTATTGACCAATGTGTGTCAAACTTGCTAATTCCCTACTATATTTGTATTGATTCAAAACTATTTATAAATTTTTAGTAAAATTATTTCAGTTAAATAGCAAAAGTATGATTTTTCTGATGAAAAATAACTTGTGAAGGTCATTTTCTACTTAGATTTCAATTTTTTTTCCCAAGATGAAGAGATGGAGATTGATTGCAACAACACCCTTCCCATCATATTGAGATTATTTAATTCCACAACTAATCTATTAGCAATCTCGTTTTGTCTTTTATGAAGTACTTCCTTCTCTAAGTGATTTTTTAAGAATCATGTACATGAATTGACATTAAGTTCCTATAATTGAATTAAAACATTTGACAAGTCTTGTATTTTGATTGAATCCAAAATAGATCTATTAGAAATTCTCTAATATAGTTGTATTTAGGAAGGCATTGATTTTCCATTGGATATGGATTTGAATTGAAGATCAATCCAACATTTAAATAAAAGTCCCATATGCTTTCAGGGGTTCATTGGTGACCACATCAATCAAAACTTCAAAAAAATTGACATGAGTCTTAGTGATTTCTCGAGTGATTTATTAGTTCATAGTAAAGTTTATGCACCTTGAAACAAAAATACATACAATCATTTTTATTTTAGGTTTTAAATCTATTTGTCTTTATAAGCCTAATTGTTTGAGGTAATGAATGCAAACATGATTTTTTTCACAAGTTATAAACATGTCATTGAACTTTGAATTCTCTATAAACTCTAAAAATTTATACTAAAAATTTCAATGAAAGTCTCTTTATGTTGGAGAATTAAATGAAAGCCTAGGAATTAAATTTGATTTTCGATCTTTGAAAATTTTGAGTAGAAAGTAGTTTTTAATTCTTTAATGGAATAGAAACATGTCGATGCTTTGGATACTATTTTACAAAAATTATACACTAATAACTAAGAATAATCAAGTCAAATCACAAAAGTTATTTTTCTAAAGAAATGCCTTCATTTTCTACAATTGAAACTTTTGCACAATTTTCACATTACAAATCCAAATGAAATTAATTAATGCTTTTGATGTATTTGTAAATATATATTTTTATAATAAAATTTAAAAAATTGTATTTTGAATTTTTTTTCCAACCAAGCTTGATTGCTTGAGAATATTTTTCTTTAAATAACATAAATTTTTCTATTGGGCAATACTTAAAAAAATATTTCATCCCCCCAAAGTTGATCAAATTTTCCATTTTGTGAAAGTTATTTAAAAAAAGAGCATTAAAATTTGAGATCACAGATAATTATCTAGTCTTTGATTGCCTTTGAAAAGACAATTGATGAGTACATTATGAATTATAATAGGAACTACAAAAGTTTTCAAATGTGTGCTTTAATAACTAGATACATATTATGTTTATTACACAACATTTATTGATGTGACATTGAAATTAAATTCTTCATGTCAAAATTTACAAATGAAGATGTGACCTTTCATAATTTTAAAGTATAATACACCAATGCAATTTTTGGAATTTTAATCTAATTTTAATTTCCATTTGGTTTTTTGTGACTAAAAATAAAATCTTGGTAATGTACAATTATGGCTACTTGAAAAGTTTCCTCAATTTTGACTAATTCTACCTTAACACTTCAAACATTATACGTACTATATTGATTTACAAGGACCCATCCTAACAAATATCTTAAATTTTTAGCTTTATATAGTAGTGGTAATTTCGCTTCAGATCGTCGTCAAGAGTATTTTGGGTGTTGAAAAAGAAATAATTACTTGAGAAATTTGCAATGTATTCTTCATTATTGCTTCTCAAATTTTTAATTGAATTGTTTTTGTTATATTTAATAGTTTAATATGTTATTAACATATTTTTAATAAAAATTGCAATTTATTACAAACTTAATAAATATTCTTACATTGATAGATAATACAAAATTATTTTTTGTAAAAGAATATAAGATTGAATCTTGAATATAATTTAAATTGGGCTTCAAAATGATATTGGGTCATTGGACATTGGATTTAGTCCTTTTAGATTTGAACCTATTCTTTTAACTCCTAAAGTTCCTTGACTATGTTATCTAAAAAATTGCCATTCTTAACCCCTGAGCGCCAGAGGGGCCCAAATATGGCCTCTCCATTTTTGAAAAATGTCCTTAGTTGACTCTTATAATCTTTTCAATGGTACGGTCAAAGGACATCTCCCTCTCCATGTATCTTTGGACATGTCTCTACTATCAATCGGTACGGTCAATTAGTGTAGATCTTTTTTTAGGTGGTAGTTTAATTGGAATGAGTATAGAAAGCTTTGGATTTTTGTGAACATGGGTTGGGCGCTTAGGGGTTAATACAAGTACCAAATTTTTGAAAAATATCATTTCTGGACACATATAACCATAGGATCTTGTAGCACACTAGATTGAGAAGATATGGAAAAAAATTCAGAAATTTTCACTGTGTAGATTGCAAGATATTAGCATTTGAAGTGACAAAAATCCTTTTTAGGGCCCTGCAAAAAACCGAGCAACTACACTTCATAAGGTCACATTTGTCACATATGTTTGAAAAAATGTCCAAAATGGTAGTGTTTCTTTGGATTCATTCTTCAAGGCAAGTTGGCTACATGTTTGAAAATTGTGAAATATATAGGAAAAAAAAGTAAGCAGAAAGATGGAGAGAATGATACAAAATACAAAATTGTTAACATTTTATTTATGGAATTGAAAAATGCCAATCCAATAGTTGTAATGTTGTATTAAACAATCTACACCTAGTGTTTTCATTTTTTTCCAAAAATATTGAAAATTGAGTTAAATAAAGGACTTCACAGCTACTTTATTTTAGAGTAAAGAACTACTCTCAAACTAAAACACCTCATATCTTTTGTCTCATTGATCAAAATGGAATGATCCAAATATTTCAATGTATATATAAACCTAAAAAACCAATTTCAATTTTTTATTTTTGAAAAAAGTGATTTTTTCAAATCTGTCTTAGTTTGCCCGAGTTGAGAAGCAAACTACATATTAGGCCATAACTTTTGACTCATATTTCCAAATGTCATGAAATTTAAAGCACATGAAAGATATTCTTTGTCCACACTTTCTATTAAAGTTTGGACAAAAAACATCTAGTCACATGTACCTGCTCCTAATTTCTATGTTGCCAGAAAACGCAATTTGGTCCTTTAGGGGTTAAAATAGACATAAGTACTATACTCTACAAAAACCTATTTATTTAGAAATCACAATAAAATTCAAGATATTAGACATTTTCGAAGAGATATTTTTTAAACACCAAAATACACGTATTTTTAGTAATAAGCTCTCTTGTCCATTAGAAATTACCCTCTAAAAAACACTTTTACACTTGGGGTGCTATGTTTTTCACTTTCTATTATAGTAGAGCAAAATGGTAAGTATTAATATAATATAAAGTTGCAATAACATGATATTCATATTTCAATCTACATTTTATGATTTGTTCTTATGATAAAATTTTGATAGTTTCTTTTGTAAGGTGCAAATAACAACATACACTATTAAAAAAATCTCTACACTTTTTAAAGGGTTAATTTAGGATTGCCTAAACAATCTAGTTTGAATCTTTTACAACCCACTATCTTTTTGAAATGATCATGACTAGAAGTGTACATAATTAACTCCTTGCATAAAGAATATTGCGAAATCACTTATATTTAATTCCTTGTTGATTTTAGAAGGAGGTTTGAAATATTTGTGTCATTTCATGTTTTATCAATAAATGCTGGATAGTGCAACAACAAACATTTATGGATACAATCTATAGTTTATAACTTGTATTTGAAAGTCATTACTAAATTTGTCTTCTAAGTTGTATTGTTACATAAACCTATTATGGCACCCCTCCCAATTGCATTCCTTTTCTTCACTTTGCGAAGATTTATGTTAAACAAATGTAGATAGGGGATGCAATTGGGAGCGGGACTATAATGGGAATGCTTACCTTTTATAACATATTGTAACCTGTAAAGTCCCAAGGTTTATTTTTCATCTATTTCCTCTCAAAATTACCATTTCCATTACAAAGTGCAAAAAAATTTAGAAATTATTTCTTTCACATATCTAACAATAGGATTTTGCACTAGATTAGTATAAGAATGTACAAAAGAAATTTCATAAACTTTGACAACATAGATTGCAAAATATTTGTGTTTGAAGTGAAGAAAACCATATTTTTGTACCTTGCTAGCCTACATTTTAAAGCTTTGAATCTTCTTAATTTAAATTTTTTACACTACACATGTTGAATTAAAAAATATAATTTGAAGAATTGAGTTAAAAAAATTCAATTACACACACTTGATTTTCATTCTTTAAAAGATCATTAAGTAGATGTAGGTATGAGATTGAATAAAAAACTAAATTGTTAATAGTTCTAAGATGGAATTGAAACACAATAATCCCTATGGTGAGATTGTTGTAGCAAGCAAAATTGACTCTATCAATCAATTTATTTTTAAATTATAAAAATTGCATTAAAAAATGAATCCTTAAAGTTATTTTTTCAAGAAGATACTTAGATTGCCCCAAAAACAAGATTGTTCAAAATTTTCTCATCACTAGTCCAAATAAATGAATCAAATCTTTCTATATACAGACAAAAAATACTTTCTATAAAAAACAAAATTTTGAAAAATTTATTTTGACTTTTTGGTTTTCTTTTGTTTGATCCAACAAACAATGTTTTGGATTTAGGGTGGCATAACTTTTGCTCTTGGGCACCAATAGAAATAAAAATCATGTTTTTAGAAAGTTGATGTGTTTTCCTATCTTCAATAAAAATTTGAAAAAATCACAATGAAAATTGAGATTGTACAAGTCTACCCAAAATCCATTTTGTCCCCCACAAGGACTATGGGACTTTAGGAGGTAGCCCGAGGGGTAGCCATTAGATGTTTTTTTCCTACTTTAGAAGGCTGTGAGTTACCAATCTAGAAACTAGCCAAAACTAGCCAAAACTACAGTTCGCAAGTTGTGTTGATGTGACACAACGACTACCACGTTACTTTTTTTCAAAAAATAAAAAAAAAATTTGAACCTTGTTTTTTATTTTAAGAATTTAGTTGAATTTAAATTTTTTTTTTTTTTTTTGACATTGGTGTTTGATGAGGCTTGGAGAACGAAGCTGGAAACAACCCCGAAATAGCCCTTTAGCCCCCCCATTTCTCATCTAATGATTATTGAAAGTTTGGACTACCTTGGGGGACTCTAATAATTATGTAATATCATGAATTGTTGAACTTTTGGTAATACATTCATTTGTCATATATGGCAACGTATCACAACACATACTATAGAATGGTTCTCCACCTTAATCCTTAGATGTTCAACCTAAAGATAATAAATTTATTTTTGAAAATCTATAATAAATAATTGAAAATCCTCCAACACATCTATGTCATTGATTCATGTAAAGCATTCCTTTTTTCTTTCCATTTACATATTACATTATTTTTCTTGAGGTTTCTGCAATGAATATTGGTTATTTAGATGAAGTGCACAAATATTCATCATCTACCTTATGGATAGTGAAGCACTTAGAGGGGTTAAAATTGGTGTTAACTATTAAGGTGAAAACACCCCAAACCAACCTTGTACTCATTCTTCACAAATAGACTTCTATTTAAAGTGTCCTTCAAAGTGTCTTTAAATAGTCTCCTTCCTTAATTGTCATTATTTGATATTGATTATTTAGAATTTGGTTTTACAACCAAGCTATGTGACAATTTCAAAGGCCTAGGGAGCTTCCACTTTGAAAATTCAGAGATGATTACATGTCTTATCTATAAAAAAATTTAAAAGAAAAAATTACATGGTATACAAATACACATGGATATATAGTATATGGTATATTAGTATGGTACAATGTACATATGTGGGTATTGATACATGATACAATATCGAGTATCCCATATCGATAGTAGTATTAACAACTTCCCCTAAAATGTAAGTATGGAGGGGGCACAAAATGTATTTCACAGGCACAATTAATTCATTTGTTCTTTTATAAAGTGAATCAATTAATTGGTAGATTATGTCTTTAGACACGATGTGCTCAAAATACACAAATACAAATGCTTAACTTTTATGATACATCTTAACCTTTAACCTCTTAAATTGCCCTTACTGTTGTGTTCATTGAAATTTCCAACAATTTAAAAAAAATCTAACCATAGGATCTTATAGTATACTTGTAGAAGAAGAAGTGGTAAAATTTTGTGACATTTGATTGTAGAAATTGAAAGATATAAGCATTTGCAGGGAATTTTTTTTTAACACATTTGCCACCACATAATTTTGAAACTTGAAAATCTGAAATAGTGGATTGAAAGATATACTAATGCTTTACAAGGTTACAGAAAACAAATTTGAAAAAAACAAGATCCTCTACTTCCAATAGAATTCAGAAGGACTATATGAATAACATATAGGCACAAGCTTTGGGCAAGCTTTGGAAAATTTATTCACCTCTGTTCCTAATCTAATTCTGACTCCTTTCCATTAAGAACTATAAATTTGACCTCCTTCATTCACCTTCCTTCAAGGCATTCACACAATGGACACATAAAGAAGGGTCACTAAGTGAGGTAATTTGGTTGCTTAACCCCTAAATGCCTGGGTGACCAAATCTGGTTGACCTGAAATTTCAGACTCATTTTGCAATGGGCAATTAAATTTGTTTGACCAGTTAAAAAAAAAATCGGGCAATTTTTAGGGTTAATTATTGAAAACTTACATTTTTCACTGAAAAATGTACATATTTGATTGTTGAGAGGTCTCCAAAGCCATATATGTCCATTAGTGGAAGAATAAAGCTTGCTAATTTTACTTAATTTTCCAACTTTGAGCAATTTCACTTGATTTGAGATCTAAAAACTTGTACTTACCCATTTGCTTTGAAAATGATCCCAACGGAAAGAGTAAAGTGTTTTCATAATTTTCACCATTGAAAATTTAAACAAGCAAGGTTGATTTGGAGTTATTTATGATTTATACTTATAAAAAAGAATTGCATCTCAACAATTGCAAGGTGGATTGTGTAATGAGTTTAATAGCTTTTCAAGTGATATTAAGTTTTTTGAAAGGGCATTTTAGTGTGCTAACACAATTTGTAGTTGTTCATGTCACCTCCAATCCCAAAAAACTTTTATGTGCAAATTTTTGAAACATTGTGGGGAGGGACAACATATTAAAATTAGAAAACATACATTTCTCTTGTTATAATCTCACAGCTCTTATGCAATTTTGCACTCAAAATTGGTGTGCATACTAATAAGCAAGCTCTTTAAACATCTATACGGTTAGATTTTGAAAAAAAAATCAATTTCCTTCAATGGGAATAACTATAAGCCCATGTTCTTTTTTCATGGGAAAAACACACTTGGAAAGGCTTAGGCACTTAGGGGTTAAAAGTTGAAATACAAAAAATTCAAATTTAAATCCATTGAGATACTTCACATAGCTTTAGAATAAGTTTTAGATTGTTTTGAATTGGAAGTGAGAAGAGAAGCTCTTTATATTTATATGGGGTGGTAGGAGGTAGAACAACCCATGTGGGATAGGTAAATTAGAATAAGTAGGAGCTTAACACTTAGTGGTAAGTTCAAAATAAGAATTGTGTTTGAAGTAGAGTTTCAGACCTCGTATAGGCGTAGTGGAATCAATTTTTTCAAAAAAAATGAAGTAGAAGAAGTTTATAAATCAAAATAAATTTCATCTTCAAAAATTTGTTTAAGATTTTGAGCCTCCAATGAAAAGTTATAGACAAATTTTTGAGATGGGTTGGAAGGGAATTGTTTGACATTTTCAAACATCCTCTTTGAATTTTGTTTATAAATTTTGATTAGAGAATCAAAATTTCAAAAGGATTTTTGGAAACGAAATTTATCTTGAATTTACAACTTCTTTCACTTCAAATTTTTTTGAAAAAAGTTTTTTCTATTATGCTTGAATGAGGTATAGAATTCTACTTCAAACACAATTCCTAAGTTTTGACAATGAGTGGTCAAGCTTTCATTTTCAAATTATCCCATACTCTTTAAGGATTCATGATGGACAATGAATTTCATTATAAAAAAACTCTCCTACAAAGTTTTACACCAAATGCCAATGAAGGAATTCATGCACTTTGCCAATTAAAATTTTCTTGTTAGCTAATTGTTAAATGTCATTGGTACTTCTCATTTATTTGTAGAGTTATTTCTTGGATCCTATAATTTTTCCATAAGAGCATGGTATGAAATCCTAGGGCCTTTAACATGTTGGGGGATTGGCCAATGTTATTAGCCCTTCATCTGCTGCCCACCCTAGCAGTCGCTTGTTTAACTAGTATAGTTTGTGCATCTGCCCCTAGCCTCATTTAATGAAATTTTGGCAACCCATATGCCCCTCAAGTTGAAAATTTCCGGAAAAGACCTATAATTTCTTCACCAAGCATCAGATTGAAATAAAAATTATATATCCATGAAGCTCTTACACATCCACAAAAAAATTTAAAAAAATTTAAAGAAACGAGGGGACATGGGCCTTTAGGGGTTAAAGGATATGGCTCCCCATGACCAAGATAATCACCAAAATGCTTGGATTATTGGCCCAATAGGTGCATTCTTTGTTTCTATAGTGAATAGTGAAGTCATTCATCGACCACTTTCTGGTGTCACCATTGTTTAAAGGTTTATATTATTGGAATTTTGGATTATCTTATGGGATTGTAACATATGATATCATAAACTCTCGTATAAACTGTTGAACTTTTGGTAATTATACACTAATCTATCATACATGACAACATATCAGAATACATAGAATGGTATTGGGTTCCCTACCTTAACCCCTCATCGCCTAAAGTCCAAACAAGGTCAAAAACAGCGTTGCTTTTGAAGTGTTGTAAATTTAGATGTTTCTTAGTTATAGAACTCTTAACCATACAATATTGTAGTGAACATGTTGTAGATGACACAGAAAAAATTTGAAGCCATTTGACCACTTGGATTGAAAGATTATAATGTTTTAGTGTTAAAAAAAGATGCTGAAATTTTCCAAAAAACACATTTGGAGGTGAAATTCGACTTCTAAACCTACTCAAATGAAAAAACTTGAGACTATAAAGTGATTCAAAAGCAACATATAAATACATTGGTGAAAAAAAATATCATTCAATTGACTCAATGTGTCTGCAAAACAGATTTTAAATATCAAAAAATAGCATGAAAAGTTGCAAAAAACACCATGTAAGGCTAAACCTCCTCCACTAAAAAGCATCTCAGTCATTCATTACTTTTTGGATTTATGTGAAATTTTAGCCACACAAACTAGACTAATATGCGCAACTTTCACAAAAGAAATTATTGAAAATGGACACTGTATGAAGAAGTTACAAACCTCCGAATTTCACTGTAATCCAAAAATGGCTGGATTTTAAATTTTAAATTGCTCCCAAACATTCAAAGAAGCTTCTATTGACATGAAAATTTTACCACAATAACTAGACTAAAAGGGGAACATAATTCAACAAATTTGATTGAAAACGAACATTGTATGAAGGAGATACCCCCCCCTGAAGTTTTAGCCATCAAATGCACTTTGATGAATTCAAATTGAACCTGTGAACTTTGATTGGCTTTCATTTAATTTGTAAATCTTGGATTGATCTGAAAATTTACCACACAAACTAGAAGAGAGAGCGCAACATTACCGTCAAGTTTTATTGAATCTAGATATCGGATGCAAAAGTTACAACACTTTGAATTATACATGAGGACACTTTTCGTCCCCTCAGGCGATGAGGGATTAACCCCTAAATGTTTAACCTAAAGATAATAAGCTTATTTTTAAAATTCTATATTAAATTAATGAAATATTTTTAGCTTATCTCTATCATTGATTCATGTAGAGTATTCTTTTTCTTTCTATTTATATATTACATTAATATTGATTATTATTATTTTGATTTTGATGAAGTGCACAAACATTCATCATTCATTCCATGGATAGTTAAGTACTTAGAGGTTAAAATTGATATTATCTATGAAGGTGAAACACCTAAAATTATCATTATACCCATTCTTGACAAGTAGATTTCCATTGGAAGTGTCCTCCAAAGTGCTATTACACCATTCTCATACTAAATTGCGATTGGTTGACGTTGACCAAGCTATGTGACGGTTTGAAAGGCCTAGCTTTGAAAATTTGCAAGAATTACATGTCTTGTCCAAAAATTCTATTTTTTTTTTGAATTCATGATTTTCAATTGCTAATACCACAAAAATATCTCCTCACCCCCCAAAATGTCTTCAAATGTGCTGGATTGCTTATTTTGATGTTTTTGGGTGTTTTCACCTCAGTCCCAACACAAGTGTTAGCATCCTCAAATGGTTATTTTTTATTTTAAATTATAAAATTTTGTTTTCCATTCTACCCTTCATTTATGATCAAAGTTCCATATTATTCTAATATATATTCTAATAGATATAATTTGATTTCCACCTTTAGCTTTAAAAAATCACAATAATTTTTTTACATTAAAATTATTGAAAAAAATAAATAAATAGAAAATTCATTCTTACTCTTGCAAAAAATATCAAAATTTTATACATTTACTTAAATAAAAGGATAAATAATTTTGTTTGATAGTCAAATTTGACTTCAAGGACTATGTTGTGGCTATTTTGGGTGTGAAAAGTAAAATAGCCAATTGAAATTTTTTCACACTAATCTCCATTGCTATTTGTACCTCTTGTAAAAATTTAAAATCTTTTGGATTGTTTTTGCTGTTTATACTTATTTATATTCGATTTTTGCAACAAAAATGATAACAATTACAATTTTTCACAAAACAGAACCAAATTTTTTCATCGAGATATGATTTAGAGTCTTAAGTAATAAAAATATAAGATTTTTTTTAACACAATTTAAAAAGGCTAAATGTAGCTCAGACAAGAAGTTTGACCATTTCACAATGGGTCAAGTCCTTGAAGGGTAAAACCATCATAGAACAATTCAAAGCCGGCCAAAAAGGGGCATACGTGGCCTGGGGACGCAACGCCGAAACAAGAAAAACCCCTGTACAAGGAGAGACTTGTCCAAGAAGAGCCCAAGGCCCAAAGGGCAGTTGAACCTTCAATACCAACAGCCGGACCAACTCCAAGGCCCAAAACCAATCGGACCTTGATGCGCATCATACAGCGGCCAGAGCCCCAAAGCTTAGTAAATCGATCATCGTCTTTCCTCTGGCTGTTGTAACTAAGAATTGTGTATAGCTTACTCTTTCTCTCTCTTTCTGGTGGCTATGGCCGCACCCTGAATCATCACGATCGCAGGTTCTAGAGCTTTCCCCGCCTCCCGTCTGCGGCGTATATTGACGGGGTGACTCTTGGTGTTCCAACCGACATCCGCTTCATCTTTGCTTTGTGGTTGTTGTGGTGGTGGTGGTCCGTGTCTGTGTGCGTGTGTGCAAGGGTTGCGTTGCGGAGTGCGTGGTGTGTTGATTCATTTAGTGGTGGTTTTGGTGCATTTGGTGGTGAGTGGTGGTGGATGGTGTGACTGAGGGGAAGAAGGGGGAGGGGGAGGGCGGGCGGGGGGGCGGGGCGGGCATGAGGGATGGGGACGCTGGAGAAATTGGTGGAGGTTTTGCAGCTTCCCGAGGGCTCCTTGCAGTTGCAGGCGCGATTGAAGGAGGCGGAGGTTCAAGAGGGCTTGAGGAAGCTTCGGACGGTGGTGAGGTTAGGGTTGGATGGTGGGGGAGCGGGAGAGACTTCGCGGCTGCAGTGGAGTAAGCCGCAAGTGGATTGTGGTCTGGCCATCGTGGAAGCTTTGCTGTGCGCTTCGTGTGATTGGATCGCAGGTCGGATTGGATTGTGAATTGGATGGGTTTTTTTGGCATTGAATTGGCAATCGATTAGGGGTTGATTGGGAGACATGAAATGGCGGTAGTTCGTTGTGAATTTGGTGGTTGGAATTGCGCGGGAGACGTGACGGGGTAGGTTTTTTGTAATGTGGATTTGCAGATGGGGGGGACAAAGAAGTGGTAGAGCAGATCTACCGAATTACTATTCAAGTCTGCTTACAGGGGCTCGAATCGAGCGTGTTGAAGGGAAATGGAAGCGTTCAGGAGGCGGGACTGTTGCACCCGGAAGAGACCGACGCACTCAAGTTGCCTGGAAGTGGTGCGACTGTGTACCCTGAGGTGCGAGAATTTAAAAACAAATAAGGTTTTTGATTTCTTGGTCGTTTTTTTACGTAATTTGATCGAGAATGGTCTCACTTACAATCTACTGGGCAGTTATCACGGTGCGCGGTAGATTGGTAACTGATTTCCTGCCTACACATGTTTTTAGGGTTTCGAAATGGAACTCGGGATAGTCCAAGTACTTGAGGAAAGCTTTGGAAATTTTTAATATTCTCACTTCTCTGATAGGTTTGTTTGACGCTATGCTTCTGTCAACCGTGGAAGATTTGTAATTCAGATTTTCACTGCAGATGCAACTGAAGCTACTGGCGCTCTTGGAGACCGCCATGATTGAAGGAAAGGCAAGGGAGCGTAGTTCGCCTGTGTCACGGTCACTGAGCAATACTAGCGCCGAAGTGCCTTTCTTCGATCATCTTGTCTCAAATGCCACTGGGAATGACCTAATTGACGTAATCGAAAGAACCCCTGAAGGTAGGGCGATTTTTTCCCGATGCCTTCTTGCATAGATGTTAGTCGCTGTTGCTTGGAAACCGAAGTGCCGTTCCTAGGACTCTCATACTATCACGTAGTTAGAATCATTGAAGCAATTTTGTTTTGTCACGGGTCTGTTTTCCTGCAATGTAGTCGTTCATAGTAAAAGTTAGGTAGAACGGAAATGCAGCATCAGTGGGAAGATTATGAGGTTACATACATGGGACTGTGCAACATTCACTCGTCATTCATGGAGTTGTGGTTGAATACGTTCTTAAAGGTAGTTTGTGCTATAGTCAACAACGAGTCTCTGTAACAAGGTTCACTCTGTCTTAAAATTGTGTGCAGAGGAGTCTCTTTCTGGAGACCAGAAGGTGGTAGGCCCGTCACAGAACATACTTTCATTGTTAGCTAGCGAGCAGCTCTTGGCACATGAATTGAGCAGGGGTTCTCAGGCGGAGCATTCACAAGCCGTGTTCAATAGTAGTACTAGCATGGTTGCTGCTGCACAGCAGTATGCCGTTGGGAAGATTCGATGTATTCCACGCTTGCTTGAGGTGTGTCAGGCTTTGCTATTGGTTTGCGAGAAGGTTACCAACGAAGAGGGAGAGAGATTATTGCAGGGCAGGATAGCTCTTGTTTCCAGCATAACAAACCTTCTGTTAAGTCTCTCCAGAGGAAAAGTGTCAGGGTTTTTAGACAAGGAGGTCGGCTCAGAGTTAGTGGAGTATGTTTCAAGTCTGCGAGATTTTTTCCGTCACAGTTACGATTTGAATAGCTCTGATCCTGAGATGATGCCGGACTCAAATCCAGGATGTTCACTTCCTTCCTTGATAGATAGCTTGCTCCAGCTTTCAGAAGTAAGTTTTTCTGATCAGGTTGTCCTGCGAAATTTTAAGAGTTTTGTCGCGGCATCAATGCTCGACATTTTAGAAGTGAGTAGTTTTAAGCAATATGGTCCTCTTTCTGGGCAGCAATTGCCATTGGCGTTCACTCCACCTGTAATAAGCCACTTGTTAAGTCTTCTTCAGGATGTCCACTCACACTCGTACGGAGTATTTCACCAGCAATCAAGAACTTCGGAACCGAGTCGTGTCCAAGTTCAGAGTGGAATATCGACCCTCAATGTGCCGAGTTGTGAGCTTCGAAATAAGAATTTCGACTTAAGTCAGGTGATTAGTCCGCAAGAGCAGTTGCAGGTCGTGTTTTCGAGTGATGGTCAGTGGCTGGACAATCTGGTGGCTGTGACAGCCTTGCTTCACGCTCAAGGTCTTAAAGAGGGGTCAGTAATGGAGACAGCTTCATCCGTGCACAGCGAAGAGGATTCTGCAATGGGGTCAATGGATTCTGTTACTGTGGCAAGCGAGGATGATCAGTTATTTGGAGATCTTTTCTCGGAATCTGGAAGACATTCGATCAATTCAGAGGGACTTGCGCCAACTTGTACCTCAGCGAAGAAGTTGGACGCTCTTTACAACACTCCCCTGGAAGTAGCCAATCAGTTACTGATCTTTCTAAGAGATTGCATCTTCTGTCCCGAGTGGCATCGACCCACGTTTGATGTGGCGAGCAAGATGCTGTCGAAGGATCACTTGGATGTTTTCTTGCAGATTTACTTCTCCCAATCCACTTTTATGAACAGCAATGCTCTGGGCTTCGATATCGTCGACTCTGAAGATATTGCATCTGATTTAGTGGCCCAATTATATAAGGGATCCTTTGACTTGCTCTACGCCCTCGTGGTCAGGCATGCTTTAAATGATGCTTTGGAGTTGCATCTTGCCACACAGATATTGAGGGGAGGGGATGCATGCAGTGCCCTTTCGGCGAAGAGCTGCAGTCTATATGGCAAACTGCTTGTTGAGCGGTCAATTCGAAGGGGACCTTCTGTTTCAAACGACCCTTTGGCTTTTGATTTTTGGAAGAATTTTCTGGACTATATTCTTCTTAGGACGCGGAATGTCAAAGCTGGTGATTTAAACATTTCCAAGGCTTTGCCTTCCTTCTTCCAGATGGAGCTACTCTTTATGGCTTTCCACTCATTAGATATTTCGGGAAGATCTATCATAGTCCGGAGCTTATTGACCGTCTTCAAGACTCTCCGGAACACTGAAAGGCATCTCCCTCCTGGTATACCGTTTTTAATATGGTCACTGCTAGTTTCAAGGTTGGTGTTGGCATTGCGTTACTTAGTACTCCATTTTGACTCGTTTCCACGGTGGTTGCTGTTGCATTTGCGACGGAAGCTGCAAAATAACCTTTCAGAGACGGGCTCGAATGCCACTGTAGATGATAATCCTCAACAGTCGTGGGCTGGTCTGGTTGCGCACAATATTCTAGAGGAGTATGGTTCTGGGGAGGAGCGTGTTATGGATGACTCGTGTATCCAGCAACTGGTTGATATAAATGGAGCTTCGAGTATCAATGAGTTTCGGGATATAGATTTGGACTTGAACGAGATCAGCCAAGCACTTAGCGATGTTTTGGGTATCTGGAAGGGCAGGTCCTTCAAAATTTTGGAAGAGTTGCTGATTGAAAGGTATGTTTATGTAATGGGATGGAATACAATATGCTGGTTGAGCCCTCTTTTGAAGCCTATCCCACTGGTGGAGTTGAACGTGGACCCTGCAGGCTCAGATTTTTTCCTGAGCGTTAGCAAAAGTCTGCATGCTGCAGAAGGTGGTATCGCGAGTATCGAATCAGATCAGTGGATGGAGTTTATGACTCGCAACCTGCATGTTGTTCAGACTCAGCTCTGTGAAGGTCGGGTTAAATATTTATCATGGGATTTCCTGAGGCAGGGTTCTTCTTTGACCGTGCTACTTTCAATGCTGCAAGCGAAAGGAACAGTTATCGCAGGCAGGAGCGGCCATTTAAGCGGCCTCTTGCAAACCTTGTCTACTTTATTGGGATGGTGCGTGAACGTGGTACGAAATGCCGTGTCCCTTATTCTGCTAGAGCACCAATCATGCAAGGTTTCCATGGTCTCTGTTGATTTACTGTTGCAAGGTGGGCTGCTGAGGAGTAAGCAACAAGACCTTCTAGTGGCTATGGGTGTCAATGTTGCCACCTTGCATTCACTTCTTAGATGGGTTGCTGAAAGTACATGGCTGTGTGAGCCCCTGGCTGTGTCATTAGGGTCCAATATGGAGAAATTTAAGGATCTGAACACCATTTTGGCTCCCGCTTTATGCCAAGGTTTCCCTTTATCATCTCGGCCTGGCAGTGCAGCTGTGCTGTCGGCGATGGTGTCTATAGAGGAGATCATGGGCTCGCTCCAATCACTTCTTCATTCTCGGGGTAAAGATGAAGGAATTGAAGTGAAAGGATTACAGGATGGCGTCCTGGATGGACTGTTGGACACCCTATTGGAAATGAAACTGGACAGCACTTTTGGAAACATGCAATCAAAATGTGCCGAGCTGCTGGATGTGTTAATACCATCCAAGGAAGAGCAAGCCTTGTGCAGTGACTTGAATGAACTAAAGCATGCACAGAAACTCTTACTGCTCCTCTGCAAAAAGAGAGATGAAGTTGATGAGACGGTTTGGGAGGCTCTTGTTTTGCATGTACTCGAAGTCCACAACAGCATTTGCAGCGATCCTTCCAGAGTTGAAGCGCTTTTACTTTACTATTCCAAGTCGCCAACGGTAGGCGTGGAGGAGAAGAAGGTGGAGATATCTCGCATCTGCAGTGCTCTTGTGGGTTCGGGCGATGTTTCGCTTCTTATAGAGGCTCTTAATGGCTGTTCCACGGAAATTGTTAATATTAAGTCCCTACAACTTCTTGTTGTTCTACTTGGATATGACCTCAGGTGTAAGACAGATCTGCAGCAAAAGTTTTTGCAGATGGACACAGTCAGTTTAGCCGGGTGGCTAGAGGAACGGTTTCTCGGTTGGATTGAGGATGGTGCTGAGGGCAAGTCAGTGAAACGGGCAGCGCCTTCTGGTGTCAGAGATCTGGCTTCTAGTTTTGTACAATCTTTGGTGATTTTTTCATCGGAGGTACAAGGGCATCTGCTTCATTCTCATTTGCTCACAGCGATGTTGATGAATCTGGAAACGGCGTTTGTGACTTTTGATGTTGTGGCTGCAAAGTCGTATTTTGGATTGATGGTGCAACTGGCCCAAGGGGACTCATCTTCTGTAAAGCGGCTGCTGCGGACGGTGGTAGAGCTTGTCGGGAAGTTGCCTGTAAATACTCACGTAGAAGGGCTGAAGTCTATAGTTGCTTTTCTGAACTCTGTCTTGACCGTTTGTGGTGCTAACAAGTCGGAATTGCTCAGTGAGCATGGAGGGGGCAAAGACAATTATAGCAGTTTATGTTTTTCGGGTGTAAAAATGAAAGAGTCATTGTTTCAGAAAAATTCTGAGCAATTGCCGCCAACTGCTCTAGAGCCAGGAGTGGGAGGTGGTGATTGTGATGCAATGTCTGTAGACGAGGATGAAGACGACGCAACCTCAGATGGTGAAATCGCAAGTTTGGACCGTGACGATGACGAAACTGGCAGCACAAGTGAACGGACACTAGCTTCCCGTGTATGCACTTTCACCTCGAGTGGTAGCAATTTCATGGAGCAGCATTGGTACTTCTGTTACACCTGTGATTTGACTGTCTCCAAGGGATGCTGCTCTGTGTGCGCGAGGGTTTGTCATAGGGGGCACAAGGTTGTGTACTCTCGACTCAGCCGGTTCTTCTGTGACTGTGGGGCTGGAGGTGTCAGAGGCAGCAGCTGTCTCTGCTTGAAGCCTAGAAAGTACGTTTCGTCCTCAAACGCTATTTCGTCAACTGGAACTAGCAATGCAGAAAAGTTCTTGCCGTTAAGTACGCATAGGAGCCAGCTTCCTCCATCAGATAGTGATTCTGAAATTGAAGATGAGGACCATGTGGTTGGTGAAGATGCTTTCAAGATTTCAGTTGCGGAAGGCGAGGAGGAACACCTTTTAGCTTTGCTGACAGAGTTGGATGTTGAAGGCCAGGTGTTATCCTTGTGCAAGAGGTTGTTGGGTGATCTAAATTTGGATCACAGGTTAACGAGCAGGAATGACGAGAAGGTTGCATTACTCAAAGACAGGGTCTTAAATCTTAAGACTGATCTTCTTCAGCTGAAGAGGGCTTACAAGAGCGGATCATTGGATATGAAAATTAAAACCGAGTATCCGAATGCTCGGGAACTCAAGTCCCATTTGTCTAGTGGCCTGCTTGTGAAGTCATTGCTGACAATCAGCAGCCGAGGCAGGTTAGCGGCTGGAGAAGGAGACAAAGTAACCATTTTTGATGTTGGACAGCTTATTGGCCAACCAACTGCGATTCCCGTTACTGTTGATAAGACAACAGTTAAGCCTCTCTCTAAGAATGTGGTACGCTTTGAAGTTGTGCAGCTTGCATTTAACACTGCAAATGAAAGTTACTTAGCAGTTGCGGGATATGACGACTGCCAGGTTTTCACTGTCAACCCTCGAGGAGAAGTTACTGATCGCTTGGCTGTGGAGCTTGCTCTACAAGATTCATACATACGCCGGATTGCCTGGGTTCCTGGTTCGCAAGTTGAACTTATGGTTGTTACTAATAGATTTGTGAAAATATATGATCTGTCTCAGGACAAGATAAGCCCAACTCATTATTTCACCGTTCTGGAGGATTCCATAGCAGATGCTTGTCTCATTTCTACAGGTCAACGACAGCTAATTGCTCTGGTTCTTTCTCAGCAGGGCATCTTGTATAGTCAGCAAGTTGCTAGTGGTGAAACCGGGGCCCGTATTTTGACTGAGAACATCCAAATTCCCGGAGGTCATAAGCCCTTGAAAGGGGTATCTTTGCATTATTCTGCGGCTTTCAAACTACTTTTCTTGTCGTACAGTGACAACCTGACTTTACTTGCACGAATGAATCCTGGTTTTACTGGCATTTCCGAGGTGGCTAGTGTTGCAGAGGAGCAAGATGGCAAACTTAGACCTTCAGGATTGCATCATTGGAAGGAGATGTTTGAGGGTAGTGGCTTATTTATGTGCTTGTCCAGTCAAAGATCCAACACAGCTGTTGCTGTTAGAATCGGAGCTAGTGAGACGTACTCCCAACTTTTAAGAACTACGGGTAATGCATCATCTTTGCGGATTGATGGCATTGCGTCATATCGACCTATGAGCAAAGAAAGAAACAGTGTGCTGGTGCTTCACGACGATGGGAGTCTACAAGTGTTCTCATACGTCTCAGTACTTTCGGAATCGGGTAGTGGCTTGCCTGGTGTTGAAAGCCACAAACAGACTGGAAGCTTAGAGGCTGATCAAGTGAAGAAACTTGGAGCTGCGCTCTTGGGCAGTCGAGCCAATTATGGTGGTGCCGCCCCTGTCTTCCCCCTGGACTTTTTTGAGAAGACAACCTGCATTACAGCAGACGTTAAGTTGGGTGGAGACATACTTCGAAACAGTGATTCCGAAGGTGTAAAGTTGTGTCTGCAAGCTGAAGAGGGGTTTTTAGAAGGCCCCAGTGTATCTGGGTTCAAGGTATATAACTGGACTGCAACTGCTTTTGTGAATGAGAAACAACGAGTACTTTGAATTGTTTCTGCATTTGGAATCGCTTTTCCATGTTGTTAGGTGCCTTTGACATGATAACTGTCTTTAATTTTTTGTTCATGCAGATTCTTGTATTCAACTCGAACCCAGACCTTGTTATGGTGGGTTGCCGAGTGCATGTTGGTAACACTTCTGCGAGCCATATTCCATCAGAATTTCGTGTATTTCAACGGTCTATAAGACTTGAGGAAGGTGTTCGTTGCTGGTATGATATCCCATTTACCAATGCGGAAGCTTTGCTGGCTGACGAAGAGTTCACTATCATCATCGGGCCCACCTTTAGTGGATCGTCCCTTCCAAGAATAGACTGCTTAGAGATCTATGGGCGTTCCAAGGATGATTTTGGTTGGAAGGAGAAGTTAGATGCTGTCTTGGACTTAGATTCTCCAGGGCTTGCAGGGTCAACTTTTACCCAGTCTGGCGCAGGTAGGACAAAACATAAGTTAATGCAGAATGCATCTCCATCGGAACAAATATTCTCTGATAGTCTTCTTCTCCTTCAGAGTTACTATTTGTCGTCTCGCGTTCAATTCATGGCAGACTCCACACCGAACAGACTCGAGAACAGTCGGAATATTTGTTTGCCGGTTCTGGAAGCCGTTTTTGAAAATGACAGGCAGCCTTTGCCGCAGTCATCAGCCAGACATGTTCTGCGAGCTTTGTATCCTGTTAAAGATGCTTACAATCAGGTTTGCCCTTCAATCTTGAGTCTTGGTATATGTAGTCCTCTCTTTTGTTCTTCCCACTTCAGAGATGATCAAAAGCATATTTTAAAGGTTCCGATCTGGTGTGCATATTGTCTGGTTCCAGGTCAGTCACGTGGTCATTCTGTTCATCGTGGGTCATACTTTCAATCTGTCCAGAAAGATTGCGGAACGAACTTGACCTGTGGACAGTGATGCAGAATATATCCTGAACAATTTATCTGCATCTTAAGTAGTAGGATTAAGTTCCTGGTGGTGGTTGCTTCATATTTGCAGGCAAAGGATTACATGCGTTTGTCTGCGGTTACTCGAAGTTGCCCGCTTCTGATATCACGGGTAGCTGTTGGAGGATCTGCGACATCGTGGGCGGTTCAGGAGTTCTCAGCTCAAATGCGTGCTGTTTGTAAAATCGCAGTGCATCGTCAATCAAACCTGGCCAGTTTTATGTCCCAACATGGTATATCTGCCTCAAGTAGTTGCATCTAATTTCTGAGTTTGTTATTCGTATGCGACCCCTTATCTTCTATTTACCGGTTCTATCGAGCTGAAGTAGTAGTTCTTCATCACCAAAGTTGTGATACTTGGAGATACTGAGAGTGATTGAACCTAAAGGTATATTTATGTTGCTTGGCAAAAAATATGAGTTGACCCTTACTGAGTTTACATTCTTGCTCTTACACCTGTGTCATGCACGATCAGGAACATCAGTAGTGGAGGATCTCGTCAAGGTACTCTGGGAGATATTGACAAGAGAGCAGCTCGATGCGCAATCTATCAACAACCTCGTGATATCGATGGTGGATATCATATATGGATATGCAGAGTGTCTCTCCTCGCAGCAGGTTCATGACACCGGGGATCCTCAGAGAGCTGTGGCTCCAGCAGTCTCTCTTCTTCGGAAACTGTTATTTGCACCATATGAACCCGTGCGAACCTCTTGCAGGTTTGTCGTAGATATTTATATATTTTGTACATCTCTTTCACTGTATATAAATAGGAGTTGTCCGACTGTTGTATGTTAAATGTGAAGGTTTATTCTTGGGCAAATTCCCCCCTGTTACCTTGGTTTTTCAATTGTCGTTTTATCTCTACTAAACTTCTAGTGTGGATGCTGATTTCTGCTCTTGCAGTTTGGCGATGTCAGCAAGACTGTTGCAAGTTCCACTTCCAAAACAGACCATGTTGGCTATGGATGATGTAGCTGAAAATCAGAGGCCTCCATCAATACCTCCAGAAGTTGGTAGTGGTAATGCTGGAGCTGGACAGGTTATGATGGATGAGGACACTAACACAGCTTCGGTACAATATTGTTGTGATGGATGTTCGACTGTCCCCATACTGAGGAGGCGCTGGCACTGCAATGTGTGTCCTGATTTTGACCTATGTGAGAGTTGCTATGAGGTCATGGATGCCGACCAACTTCCTCCTCCTCACAGCAGGGAACATCCCATGTCTGTCATCCCTATTGAAGTAGACTTGGCTGGTGGAGAAGGAAACGAATTACAGTTTTCCTCTATAGATGAAATGAGCGATGAGAGCTTGCTCCAGATGGCTACGGAGCTCAGCTTACAGGCAAGCGCTGCTCCACCAATAGAAACCAGCGACAACAGCGATGCCATCCATCCAGTGTTGGTCGAGGAGCCGAAGAGTGTGGAGATCTCGGCATCCAAGAGTGCTGTGAATTCTTTGATTTTGCAGCAGCTTATTTCCGACATCAAAGGCTGGATGCACACGTGCTCTGGTGCACAAGCAGTCCCAGTTATGCAGTTGTTTTACAGATTGGCTTCTGCAACGTCGGGTCCACTTGTTGATAGATCACCTAACGGAGGGGATCTAGACTTGGAGCTGTTTATCAAACTAATGCTGCAGGAGCTGGACCTCAGCAAACCCCTGCAAGTAAAAACCCGGTCTAATTTGGGAGAAGTTTGCATTCTTGTTTTCATGTTTTTCACGTTTGTTTTGCGTAACTGGCATCAACCAGGTTCTGAGCACTCACAAATAAGGCCCAGCACTACAAGCCAGGGTCCGTCTGTTACTGCCAGCAGCAACGCTTCATCTTCAGCACGTCCCTTGGACTTGCAAGTTGGATCCGAGGGGAATTCCCATCTGGTGAGAGCTTGTGCAGCATTGCGGCAGCAGCCTTTACTCGCTTACTTGCACAACATAATCCAGCAGTTGATGCAGTTCTTCAAGGCGTCTTTGAGAGGTGTTGATGTGAGCGCCCCCAGCCCAACCACCGCAGCTTGTGGGGCACTCCTGACAGTAAGACGGGAGTTTGCAGCAGGGAGCTTCACTCCATTTTTCTCCGATTCGTATGCCAAGGCTCACAGGGGAGATTTGTTTGGTGACTACCACAAATTGCTTGTAGAGAGTGCTTTCAGGCTTACTTACAGCCTTGTCCACCCGGAGAAGCCGGAAAAGGTGGGAGACAAAGATCAACCAGTGTATAGGAGTTCGATCAGCACAGATTTGAAACTGGAGGGTTGGCAAGAAGTTTTATGCAGCTACATCAACAATCCCCATACGACTTTCATTAGAAAGTATGCCAGGAGACTTCTATTGCATTTTTGCAGTACTAAAGGGCATTATTACAATGTTCGAGATGCGTGGCAGCTCAACCGAGAAGTGAAGAAGTTGTATAAGCTTTCTCAGAAGTCGGGGGGATTTCAAGCCCCCTTGCCGTATGAAATGAGCGTGAAATTGGTGAAGTGCTTGTCCATCATCGTCGAAGTTGCAGCAGCACGGCCGCGCAATTGGCAGAAGCATTGCTCCAGACATATTGATGTGATCCAGTTTCTCTTGAAAGGTGTATTTTCGTTTGGAGAGGAGTCGGTGGTGCAAACTTTGAAGCTTTTGATGCTCGTGTTCTATACAGGTAATGGTCTCTGATCATGTCTCTGGCATCTGTCGTTCAGTTCTTATCATCTTTGACCTTATATATTGGGGAATGCTTTCAGTTATTGCGTTTGCATAGTTCTTATGCCGTCTACCCTTTTTGTACAGGCAAGGAAGGAGGAAGTTCAGGGAAGGGATCTTCTGAACAAGCTGAGGCTAGCAATTGCAACACGTCTGCTCCAACTCGAGCTGGAACACCCACACCGGAGGGGAAGAAGAAGAAGCAGAGGAGTAGTAGCGACGAAACAAACGGACATGATAAAGTTCACATGGATATGAGCATGGCAGTTGAGCAGTTTGCCCTGGACGATGGGAAAGTGTTGAAGAATTTCATTGACTTGTTTCTGCTCGAGTGGAATGCTACGTCAGTTCGGTTTGAAGCCAAAGCTGTGCTTCATGGTACTTGGAACCATGGGAAGCAGCCCTTCCGGGTCCTTCTACTGACATGTTTGCTGGACAAGGTGCCTGTATTGCCATCATATGGGCATAATATTGTAGATTACACTGATTTGCTAACCTGGCTTCTTGCGAAAGGCGATTCAGAGAATGATACGAAGACAAACTCAGATGAAGCAAGCATAGTTCAAACTTGCTTGACCGGGGATGTGGTTAAGCGCATATTTGGAGCTTTATGCGCTCAAAACGAGCTTCTCGCCAACCATCCGAATTCCCGTATTTACAACACATTAACTAGCCTTGTGGAATTCGACGGATATTATTTGGAGAGCGAGCCCTGTTTGGCATGCAGCAGTCCGGAAGTGCCATACACGCGTATGAAGCTGGATAGTCTTAAGGCAGAAACCAAGTTTACAGATAACCGGATATTGGTGAAGTGTGTTGGGAGTCATACTATCCAGAGTGTGATGATGAACGTACATGATGCACGTCGCTCAAAGTCGGTGAAAATTCTGAATTTATATTACAACAATCGAGCTGTTGCAGACCTTTCTGAGCTGAAAAATAATTGGTCTTCGTGGAAGCGGGCACGGAGCTGCCACCTTGCTTTTAATCAGACGGAATTGAAGGTGGAATTTTCAATTCCCATTACAGCCTGCAACTTCATGATCGAGCTGGACACATTTTATGAGAACCTTCAAGCAGCTTCGCTGGAATCGTTACAGTGCCCTCGTTGCAGTCGCTATGTCACTGACAAGCATGGTATTTGTGGTAATTGCCATGAAAATGCGTACCAGTGTCGGCAATGCCGGAACATTAACTATGAAAACTTGGATTCGTTCCTTTGCAATGAATGTGGCTATAGCAAGTATGGACGATTTGAGTTCAATTTTATGGCAAAACCCAGCTTCACGTTCGACCCAATGGAAAATGACGAGGATATGAAGAAGGGGCTGGCAGCTATTGAATCGGAATCAGAGAATGCTCACAGAAAGTACCAACAATTACTCGGATTCAAGAAGCCTTTGCTGAAGCTTGTGTCAAGCATTGGAGAGACTGAGACTGACAGCCAACAAAAGGACTCAGTTCAACAGATGATAGTATCTCTGCCTGGATCTTCCTCTTTCAAGATCAACAGAAAGATTGCCATACTTGGGGTGTTGTATGCTGAAAAGTGTAAGATGGCGTTTGATTCTGTAAGCAAAAGTGTACAGACGCTGCAAGGCCTACGTCGCGTACTAATGGCTTACTTGGAGCGCAAGAGGTCTTCTAGTTCTGTGGCAGTCCATATGGCCCCCCGTCCAATGAATCGATGTTTTGGTTGTGCGAACACATTTGTTGGGCAATGCCTGGAGTGGTTACAAGTTCTTTCCAAGCAGGCTATAATCCGAGAACAGTTGGTAGGTGCGGGCATTCTAAGGGAGCTTTTTGAAAACAACATTCATCAGGGTCCCAAAACCGCCCGCATCCAGGCCCGAGCAGTGCTTTGTGCTTTCACTGAAGGCGACTCCGCAGCTGTTTCTGAACTCAACCATCTTATTAAAGAGAAAACATTCTATTGCTTGGACCATCACCGTTCTATGGACATCTCTTCATGTGTACGGGATGAACTCCAGTTGCTGTCTGAGACAACGTCTCTGAGTGATGATTTTTGGGAAGCGCGTTTACGGGTTGTTTTCCAGATTTTGTTTCGCTCCATTCAGGTCAGTTTGCACCGCAGTGAAAGAATCCAGCACTCTCAGTGAGGATTAGTTATGCGTTACGTCTCAACTTGGTTTGTGAAGTAGAAGATGAAGTATAAACTTGCTTTTGCTTTTCTCTGAGGGAATTTTTTGATTAATGTTAAGTCAGGCAGTAGTTATGTTTTTTAATATGAGATTTATCATTGTTGTTCTCAAGAAACATACAGTTCTGTGGTGTTATCTTCTGACGTTGAAGTTACTAATTGCTTCTAAATCTATAGGTTGGCGCACGTCATCCAATGATAGCAGAGCACATCATTCTTCCGTGCCTGCGCATTGTGGTACAAGCCTGCACACCACCAAAGCCTGAAAGCAGTTCAGGGAACGATGCTGGTACAGTTCCATCAATTACGAAGACACGCTCAGAGGAGATTTTGAAATTTGGATATTCTGGAGCCAATGGGACTAGAAAGTCCAATCCATCTGGTCTCTCAGAGGAGTCAAATCAGGACTTGGAAGGCCAAGACACTCCACTTGTGAATTATTCTGAATGGAGAAATGGTGCTGCATATCTAGACTTTGTAAGACGGCAGATTATGATGTCTCAGACCCTCAAAAGCGTGGTGCAACAAAAACTTCGTAAAGATCCAAAGCATGGGGACTATCTTGCACTTAAGTATACACTCATGTGGCGACGAAAGGCGTGCAAGGTGTCAGTTACGGATGAATTGGCAGCTTTTGAAGAAAGTTCTTGGGTGCAAGAGCTGGTGCTTAGTGCATGTTCCCAGGCCTTGCGCTTGGAAATGTGTGGACTTATTGAGGTTTTATGTGCTCAGAGCTCAGTTCGCCGATCACGGTTTCTGAATCTGCTGATGAATCTGTTACCAGCAACGCGGGCTGCGGGAGAGAGTGCAGCTGATTACTTTGAGCTTCTATTCAAGATGGTGGAACCTGAAGATTCTCGCCTATATCTGACGGTGCGTGGTTTTCTGCACACCACATGTGCCTTGATCACCGATGAAGTAAGCAGAATTGAGGCTCAAGAAAGGAGCTCGCATACGGATATTTCGCAGGGATACATTCTTCACAAGCTCATCGAGCTTCTCAGCAAGTTCCTGCAATTGCCCAACATCCGAGCCAAGTACGACATCTTCCGGAACTCACACAATTCCACTTCATATCTTTCATAGATAGTTTCTTGCTTGTTGTCACCAAACTTTATTCACACTTAAAAAAATTTAAGTCACCAGAAGCTACTGTAGTACTCACATACAATGTGGTCTGCATTCTATACTATCCGTTGTTTTATTAGGTTGTCTTGTACAGTATGTATTTGAAGAGTATGGTGATTTACATGTGCTGATTGTATTACTACAGGTTTATGAAGGAGGAGTTGCTTGCTCAAATACTGGAGGCACTCCTGGCAATCAGGGGGTTAGTGGTACAGAAGACCAAGCTTATTGGTGACTGTGGGCGTCTTTTACGGGAGCTGCTTGACAGTCTCCTTCAAGAAAGCTACGAAAACAAGCGTCATTTTATCCGTGCCTGTGTTTCTGGCCTTAGTCGAGACAGGAACGGCCGCTCTCCAGTGGTAATACTTCTTGGAGGAGATGGGTTCACAATCACATAGTTTCTTTCATTTCTTTGGTTGAAAATGTTATTTTCCTTGTAATTTTCTTTCACAGTGATCTTCATTTTAGAATTGCGGATGTCAGCTTACTTAGATTTCTTCTTTTGTCTGCAGTTTATTCTGGAGCAGCTGTGTAATATTATTTGTCCGACAAAACCTGAGCCAGCGTATATGATGGTTCTGAATAAGGCGCACACACAAGAGGAATTTATTCGAGGGTCCATGACCAAAAATCCATACTCCAGTCTTGAGATTGGGCCACTCATGCGTGATGTCAAAAACAAAATTTGTCGTCAACTGGAGCTCCTTGGACTTGTAGAGGATGATTATGGCATGGAGCTTCTGGTAGCCGGGAACATCATTGCCCTGGATTTGAGTGTGGCACAGGTACTTTCAAGGATGTATACTGTCGTTTAGTTGCTCCTGTATTGCGTTTTCAGGTCTCACATAGTATTTTTCGTGGGGTGTCTGTTAGCCTGTGAGTGGAGCTTTACTGTTTGCATATACTTTTTTTTAGATCTTTCCATACTGCTTCTTATCAGACCTTTTAATCTAGAGTTTAAAATTGATTAATTAATCAAAGTCTCTTATGCGTATCTGAATCTTCTATTTACTGTTAGTGAATCTGGCAAGCGTTGTAACCTCCTGAATTGAACTTAAATGTTTCTCGGTGAAGGTATACGAGCAAGTGTGGAAAAAGGCTCACAGTCAATCAGCTAGCTCCACGGTTGGTACAAGTTTGCTGAGCTCAGCTCCAGCTCCCGGAAGAGAGTGTCCACCGATGACTGTTACTTACCGGCTGCAGGTACGTCAGGCTTTGTACTTCAGTTTGTTATTTCGCGTCTCTCTACTGGTTTTCAGTGTTTCTAGATGTAGTTCTATTCCATGTATTGGTTTTAGTTACGCAGGCCTTGTACATGCCCAATTTGATACCTTATCGATACTAGTATTTCCAATGTTCAGGGATTGGACGGAGAAGCAACAGAGCCGATGATCAAAGAACTTGAGGATGATCGCGAAGAAGCCCAGGATCCAGAAGTGGAGTTCGCGATCGCTGGAGTGATGCAAGAGTGTGGAGGTTTAGAGATCGTTGTTAACATGGTTCAGGTACTTAATTACCTCTTAGAGGGTTGAAAGCCCTTTTCAGCGTGTACATGCTTGAGTGACGACTTCTGGTTTCTGAGATTCACCAAGCGACTCCTATTCATGGTGTTCTACAACCTTTTGTTTGCTAGACCTCCTTTTGACTGCTTGTTTGCTGACGTGGATTTATAAACTTATCTGTCATTCGAAATGATAATATATGCTTGGGTTTTGAGGAAATAATTGTGGTGTTGCTCATCTCTTTCTTGTTGTTGCGTTGGCCATGCAGCAACTTAGTGATGCTGAAATCAAATCTGGGCAAGAGGAGCTTACGCTTGTACTGAAGTTGCTCATGTACTGCTGTAAGATCCGTGCCAACAGACAGGCACTACTTCGGTTAGGGGCGTTAGCTGTGCTCTTAGAGACTGCCCGACGAGCGTTTTCAACCGATGCAGTGGAGCCAGCTGAAGGCCTCTTGCTCATAGTTGAGAGCTTAGTGTCTGAGGCTAATGAAAGTGATGAGAGTGCTGGGGTGAGTACAGAAGACCAAGCTGCTGCTGCCGTGCAAATGTTTTTGGATCGTTTGTCCCACTCCTCTGGAGCCAAACAGCAGCGGAATAATGATACTGTTGCCCGTATTCTCCCTTTCCTCACATACGGGGAGCATACTGCCATGGAGGTGCTCGTGAACCACTTTTTACCGTACCTCCAGGATTGGGATGCTTTCGACTGTTTGCAGAAACAATTCTGTGATAATGTCAAGGACGAAGGTGTCCTTCAGAAGGCAACTGAGCATCAGCGTGCACTCGACAATTTTGTGCGGGTTACCGAATCCATCAAGCTGAACACTAATGGGGAACGGCTCAAGCGCCTTATTTTTGAGAGGAGGATTATTACAGGTACTCGTTTGTACTTTCTCAAGTTCTGCGTGTCGTTTCTGTTGGATGTTCATTTCTGATTCAGGGGGATTTAGTGAGTTTCATCTCCTATTATAGTTAGTTTCTTGAATGGAGTTTGACTTGTTGATTAAATGTGAGTTTCATCTCATAATGTCACTGTTGTGCAAATTCACAGCTGCTATCCAGTATTTGAAGCGAGCCTTTCCAGTTCAAGAGAAGGGTTTGGATCAGAAGGCGAGACCAGAGTGGGTGCAGGCTCTGGAAATGCCGTCCGTTCCTATCATTTTGTCCATGTTGAGGGGGCTCGCTAGAGGTGACTTGGTGATACAACAGTACTTGGATAATGAAGGTGTTTTACCCCTCCTGCATGGACTTGAAGGGGTTTCTGGAGAGAACGAAATAGGCGCTAGAGCTGAAAATCTGTTGGATACGCTTGCGGACAAAGAGGGAAAGAATGAAGGATTTCTGTTAGAGAAGATTCAGCGACTGCGCAACTCAACCAAGGACGAGATGAGACGGCGTGCCTTACGGCGACGGGAAGAACTGCTTGAGGTGCGCCACATCTTTATCTCTGGGTTGTTTTATATGATCGTAGCAGTATCTGTTTTGCACTGCATTGACTTCTCTCCAGAATGTATTCACATTGTCAATATTGTGGGTCTCTCTTGCAGGGCTTGGGTATGCGGCGTGAGGTGCGATCTGATGGTGGTGAGCGTATAGTGGTCTCCAAGCCACTCATTGAAGGTTTGGAGGAGGTGGAAGAGGAAGAAGCAGGGTTGGCTTGCATGGTTTGTAGAGAGGGATACTTGTTACGTCCTACTGACATGCTGGGAACTTACTGCTACAGCAAACGTGTGAACGTGGGAATGGGTATAAGCAGCCACAAACGAAGTGAGTGGGTCTACACAACCGTGAGCCATTTCAACGTGATACACTTCCAGTGTCACCAGGAGGCCAAACGAGCGGATGCTTCCTTGAAAAATCCCAAGAAAGAGTGGGAAGGTGCAACATTACGAAACAGCGAGACACTTTGCAACAACATTTTTCCTTTGAGGGGTCCCGCTGTGCCCCTTGCGCAGTACGCTCGCTGCGTGGATCATTATTGGGATAGCCTCAATTCTCTTGGTCGTGCCGATGGCAGTCGTCTTCGGCTGCTGATGTACGACATTGTCATGGTATGTCTATTTTCCTGTGCTACTTTGCTGATACTCTGTCCTTGCTTTGCTGAAATGTTTACGATTTGCTTGCTAGCTGAAATTCATTTGTAGAAAACCCACTGCACAAAGATTCTCTTGAAAGGCTGCTCTCTTCTGTCTATTAACGTGGGTTCCAAAACAAGGTTGGCGATTTATCTGTCATTAAATCCTAGGAGTGTGAATAGTGTCGTCACAAGGCATTCATTCTGAATAGGTGGATGCAGTAAAAGAATTCTTCAAGATAAAGTAGCCCTCACAAGAGAGACTTCAGAGTGTAACCACATTACAACTAGCAGGGTTTAACGTTACAAACTGCATTGTTTGGCGTCACAATTGGGAAGGGCTGATGTGGCTAGATTTTCCTAAGTGACAGTGTTCACTAGAGATCGTATTCTTGTTGGTTGATTCTCCACCTTTGAATTGAAATCGACGGTGTACTTTGATCCAGATGCTGGGACGGTTTGCAACCAACATGTCCTTCAGTGTGGACAGCAAGGGAGGAGGACGAGAGAGCAACTCCCGTCTGCTCCCTTTCATGATCCAGATGGCCCGTCATTTACTCGACCAAGGAGGGGCGAGCCAACGCCGTGTCCAGGCCAAGTCTTTGAACACATTCTTGTCCCCATCTACGTCATCTGAGCCTGTGGAAGGAGCGAAGCCCAGCACGCCGACCACCCCCCAGCGAGGGTCCAGTGCAGACGACAGCGTCCAGTTCATGATGGTGCAGTCCCTCTTGCTGCACTCCCTGGACGAGTGGCAGCGCTTTCGACGGGCTTTCATTCAACGTGGACTGGTCCATGCCTACGCCCAGCACAAGCAAGGGCGATCTCTCCTTCCTGCTTCCCCTCTTCCTTCCCCTCACACCGATGCTTCCTCTTTCCAATCTTCCCCTGTAGTAGTAGAACCCAAGACACCCGACACGGATAATACTAGTAGCAAGAATGGGGCGTTGAGCCCCGAGCAGCTTTTCACGATCTCTCACCCCATGCTTGTGTATGTGGGTTTAGTAGACCAGTTGCAGCACTTTTTTAAAAGCGGCACTGTGAAAGCTGCCCGAGAGGTGGAGGTAGATCCAGCAGCAGCGGATAGCACCAACAAAGAAGGAGGAGACACGACGCCAGCCACAGCGAGCCAGATCGGCATGGAGCCTTGGGAGGTGAACATGAAGGAGAGAGTCCGGGATGTGGGAGCCATGCTGACATTCTCCAAAGAGATTCTGGAGTGGCTGGAGGATATGCAAGGGGCAGGTGATGTGCAGGAAGCGCTGGACATCATGGGCGCTTTGTCGGACGCTTTGACTGGAGGCTGCACCTCCTGTGATGATTTTGTTAGGGAGGCCATTGCTGGGGGGAGATAACAGCAAGTGAGCCGTTTCTTCTTCTTCTTCTCCTCGTTCTCCCCTGCCTGGTACTGTATAGCCTTGCCCGTCTCGCCCATTTTAGGGTGGGATGGTTTTCTTTGTTTAGTTAGTGAGCAGGTTGGGTAGTATAGCCTTTATGATTATTGAACCCCCTTGCTTGTAATATACTTGTGAGGGTTGTCTATTATTCAACTCACTGTGTTCCTCTTGTACATTTCCATTTTGGCAACAAGGTATTAATGCTTTCAACTTCTAGTCTCTGTGACCTCCAGGATCGTCTCAGCTTCTCTCTTCCGACTGTTTTTCTTCGTACCAAACACATGTTCTGAAGCCACACAAAAATGGTAGATATTGAGCACTATTGGCAAATCAGAGAACTGTATATGTATTTTTGTCAACTCATTTTTGAGAGAAAATAGACATATTATAGGTGGATAAAGCAATAACGTTTAGCTTCCCATCATTGTTGACCAATCTTCTGCACTTGGATACTAATGTGGTTCTTTTTAACTTCCTAAATGTGGCAATAATAACCCACTCCAATACAATGCACATTGAAAATATTGCATTGCCAACCTTTTACAATTCTCACTACATTAGGATACAAGAGGGTGCAATTGGACCCAAATGGCTAGGGGTGACAATTGGAGTATGATTGATTTGGGTTCTGTATTTCTTATTTGAGTGTGATGAGAGATGGTAGTAAGAACCAACATTCAAATATATTTGTTGGAAAGCTATGGATGATGTATTTTTAAGAAGCTATTTGAAGTGAAACTTCCCTCATTTGAATGAAATTTGGACCAACTCATTTATTTGGAACCATGGGGCCAAATCATAGCACTTGAAGATAGTTCTCTATATTTTAGTGTCTAAGAAATAGTCATTTTTTACCAAGATTGTTTAAATTTTAATTAAATGTACTTATTCAAAATAACTCTAATTTTTTGGTATTAGTATGTTGTTGTCATATTATATTAAATCACCTACAATCTAAACAAATATACTATATACAAAAAAATTTAACTAGTAAGTTAGATTCAAAAAGATTGTGGTGAAAATAATTGTTTTGGTTGCTTTAACCCCTCACCGCCCAAGGCTTAACCATGTCAAAAAACAACCTTGCTTTTCAAGTGTTATAAGTCTAAATGTGAGTAAGGTATGAAAATCTCAACCATACAATCTTGTAGTGTGCATGTTGTAGATGGTTTAAATCAAATTTGGGGTCATTTGACCACATAGATTGAAAGATTATAATGTTCTAGTGTTGAAAAAAGATGTTGAAATTTTATTTGGAGGTGAAATTCAATTTCTAAACCTACTCAAATAAAAAAACTTTAAACTACAAAGTGATTCAAAACCAAAAGACAAACACTTTGATGGGGGGGGGAAATCATTCAATTGACTCACTGCATTTGCAAAATTTCTTTGAAATGTCAAAAAACAGTGAAAAAAGTAGCAAAAAAACACTTCTATGGTTGAACCTACCTGTACTAAAATGTTTCTCAGTTAATCATAACTTTTTGGATTGATATGAAATTTTTACCACAAGAACTAGACTAGTATGCGCAACTTTCCCAACAAAAATTATTGAAAACAAACCCTTTTTGAAGAAGTTATAAGCCTCCAAAGTTCACTGTAATGCAAAAATGTCTGGATTTTGAACTTCGAATTGCCCCCAAGCATTCAAAACAACTTGGATTGACATGAAAATTTTACCACAATAATTAGACTTTATGAGGAACAAAATCCAATTTTTTTTTATTGAAAACTAGACTTTGATGAAAAAGATACAAGCCCCAGAAGTTTCAGCCATCTCAATGCAGTGTCAAAGTTGCAGCCATCTCAATGCAGTGTGGTGAACTCAAATTGAAACTGCAAACTTCAAATGGATTTCAAAAACTCAGTAAATCTTGGAGTGTTTGCAAATGGATTTCAAAAACTCAGTAAATCTTGGATAGATCTGAAAATTTTACAACAATAATTAGACTAGTATGCGCAACTTTCCCAATAAGTTTTATTGAATTTGGAGATTGGATGCAAAAGTTACAGCACTTTGAAGTTAATTGCTAGATTGTGTGAGGACACTTTTGGTCCCCTTGGGCGGTGAGGGGTTAATACAAATTATAATGATTTGAGTTAATTGTGTATTATGAAAAATATCTTCAAATATACTCAAAGTAGATGCAACAACAATTCAAATTGCAAATTATAGATCATGTATGATTGCAAATGACACCTCGAGTCTTTGGTTCATCAAGAATCTTCAAATTCCATTCACATTAACCCTTAAAGGACCGTCACTATACTTTCACCAAAAACGCTTCAAAACTGCCATATCTAGTACAAGTACCAAAATTTTGAAAAAAAACTACTTTTGACATATCTAACTGTAGGATCTTGTATTATATAGTATCAAAAACATGTGGTAAAAATTCCAGACATTTCCACCGGGTGGATTGCAAGATATAAGCATTCAAATTAACTAAAATCATTTTTTTGACCCTGCGAAAAGCAGGGCAGCTGCATTTCACAAGCTCACATTTCTATGAAAAAATGACCTAAATGGTGGTGCTTCTTTGGATTTGTTTTCCTAGACAAGTTGGCCACATGCTTGAAAAATTTCAGATCATTTGGAATAGTACAACATATAGGAAAAAAATAGTAAGTAGGTAGTAGTAGAGAATGATTAAAAATACTAAATTATTTACAATTTAAATATGTAATAATGTATCTACATTCTAAGATTTTATTTTTGTCCAAAAATATTGAAAATTGGGTAAGATAAAGGATTTCAAAGTTTATTTTAGAGTCGGAAATTCAAAACTGCCCGAAAACAAAACATTCTCATAACTTTTGGCTCATTGATCAAAATGGAATGATTCAAAGCTTTTCGTGTATATAAAACTCTAGAAAGCCAATTCCAAATTTTTGTTTCTGAAAAAAGTGATTTTTTTTATCTGCCCGAACTGCCCAGCTGGGAAAAAAAGTAACATATTAGGCTTTAACTTTTGACTCGTATTTCCAAATGTCATGAAATTTGGTGCATATGAAAGATATTCCTTACCCCCACATTCTATTAAAATTTCAACCTCAAATATGAAAATCTCCGCTCATAGGTACCTGCCCAAAATTTCTATACAGCCAAAAAATACAGTCCGGTCCTTTAGGGGTTAAAATTATCTTCATTTTTCTCTATATATAATTCTTTTGAAGCATACGTATGTCAAATTTTTCGGATACCAACAAGGGTGGGTTTTAAATGGTGTACAACAACACGCAGTAAAATATTCAAGTCATCAAGGCTCAAAAAAGAAACATGGGCAATTTTTAGAGTGATTATGAAACCTGCCTCAATAATTGAGTCTATGGGATGGTCAACTTTGGAATTCATTTACTTTCAAACCGTAATTGATTTTTGCTTCAAGTTTTTTTAGGATTGTAGTGCACAAAAGACACTACAATATTCATATTTTCTCATTTGGATTTCGTCCACTCCTTTTCAACATGTGGCACAAATTGAATACAACATAGAATCGGTATTTGTAGTCACCGTATAGGCATACATCACTAAATTCAAATATTAGTGATAATATTATTGATTGCCATGTTGGCACTTCTTCAAAAATGAAAGAAAGAATGAACAATTAGAGCATTCTCTTGCCATGCCTAAGACCATGAATTGCCAACTTTTCTTATGAGCAAGAAGCACTTGTATGCCCCCCTAAACTCCACCTTGTCTTTTTGCCTCAATAGTTACATTCATTGATGGTATCATCAATAATACCACATCTAATCACAATTGATCCTACATATCCTTGCCTAAAATGTACTTTTATTTAAATGAATCATCTTTTGAATATACATTCATTTGATACTTTGAAAACTCATTGTTAGTTCATATAGTGTCCAAAAATTACATGCAAATAAGATCCAACAATAAAAATAGACAACTTGATGAAATAAACTATGTTCAAATTCCTATTTAGACAACATTTTGTGCAATGAAGTACTTACAAAAAATGAACAATACCCCATTCAAGAAGGGTCCAAGAAAATGTAGGTAGTTCCCTTCTTCTTTTTCAGGTTCTTCCAATTAACTATTAGAGTATAAATATAAAAATGCCCCCTTATTTTTAAGTGGTAGATTTTGTATTTCTCAACTTCTCCTATATAATTGCAAGCCGTTTAGGGGGTTCAAAAAATGGCATAATTTATTTTGAATTCATATACCAATATACCAATATTTAAAGTCGAATGTATCAATTAATTCCAAACATGCATCTAAATTTGATCATCCATGCTAAATAGTTAATTCCAACATTTCCCCCAAAAGATTTTTGTCCCCCAAATGAGCCCCACGAAGGGCTCACTACGAACATTTACTTCCAAAATTTGAACCTAAATTTTTTTGGCGCCAAACGAAGTTGCTCAACCCCGCTCACGCAGTTGCCGACTTTGAAAGCGGCGCCTGGAGCTCGCATTCATTTTGGGGGTTCCCCTGTTTTCTGCTTTAGCGTCTTCATGACTCTTCTTGTGTCCTCCCTTTGAATACCGTCCTCTTCTCGTCGTCGTCGTCTTCACAGTGTCCTCGCCGTCTTCTTCATTCTCTTTTGTTAAGCTTCTTCTTAGTGTAGGAATCTTGTCCTGTTTTTTGTTTACGGATCTTCCGCTTCTTTTGTTTCCGCTTTCGATCATGGCGACAAGTGCTACAATGGCTATGGAGGGCGCCACCACGAGCACTGCGACGGAGGAGGATGTTCACCACGGGCCTTACCTGGTCGACCACTTACAGAATTGTGGAATTTCCGCTGTGGATTTGAAGAAGCTCAAGGACGCCGGATACTGCACCGTGGAAGCCGTGGCTTACTCTGCGAAGAAAGATCTGGTCAACATTAAGGGGTTGAGTGACGCTAAGGTGGATAAGATCATCGAGGCGGCTTCGAAGCTGGTTCCTATGGGTTTTACGAGCGCTAAGCAGATGCACGAGCAGCGGGCGGAGCTTATTCAAATTACGACAGGCTCGAAGGAGTTTGATTCTGTTCTCGAGGGCGGGATTGAGACGGGCTCTATTACGGAGATTTACGGGGAGTTTCGGTCGGGGAAGAGCCAGATTTGTCATACGCTTTGTGTTACGTGCCAGCTGCCACTGGATCAAGGCGGAGGTGAGGGCAAGGCGTTGTATATTGATGCGGAGGGGACGTTTAGGCCGCAGCGGTTGCTTCAAATTGCGGAGAAGTATGGATTGAATGGACAGGATGTGTTGGATAATGTGGCGTATGCTCGGGCGTATAATACTGATCATCAGACGAAGCTGTTAGTGGAAGCCGCATCGATGATGGCGGATACGAGGTTTGCTTTGATGATCGTGGATAGTGCAACGGCGTTGTATAGGACGGACTATTCGGGGCGAGGGGAGCTGGCCGCTCGTCAATTTCATCTTGCTAAGTTCCTTCGGGGATGTCAGAAAATGGCAGATGAGTTCGGGATTGCGGTGGTGGTGACGAATCAAGTGGTCGCGCAAGTCGACGGCTCGGCTATGTTTAGCGGTCCTCAACACAAACCTATTGGTGGCAACATAATTGCACATGCGTCCACCACGAGGTTATCTGTAAGGAAAGGCCGTGCTGAGGAGCGTGTGGTTAAGGTGGTTGCGTCTCCCTGTCTGGCTGAGCAGGAGGCACGATTTCAGATTACTAACGAGGGCGTGGTCGACGTTAAGGAGTAGCAGATTCCAGTGACATGAGAAATTCTATTCTATTCTATTCTCACTTCTGGCACTCAACACATGCATCCAACACTTCCCAGCTTTTAGTGTTGTCTGTAGAAATACATGTTTATGATAGTCCTTCATGTTGCTACAAACTCCTTGAAAGTGTATATAATGTGGCAGCACTTCAAACCTTAGGGAGTAGCATTTTACAGGAGAAATCGATTGCTAGACACTGGCATCGTCTCGGGTTGAGTCTCCAGCTACGAGACTGATGATACAACACCGCTTAGCAATCCGGGAGTTGGGAGTTGTAAGTGTGGCGACGATGTAATATTGCTCGAGTAACTGCAACATCCAGTGTCGTTGTGCGATGTCACTGTTAATAGTATTGGTATGTGTCTACATTAATTTTATCTCGATTACGGACATTCAATCAAATGCTCTGCACAGATACTCAATGGTTTTCAACCTTGAGATGTGGATGTCTGGCTTCTCATTGTTCTTCAATCTTCCCATCCTGAATAATCAATGCGAGCAACTTGTCTGTGATGTTGGCATTCATCTTCATCACTTGAAACTGGTTTGGACCATGTCGTGGGGATTCTGTGTGAAGATTGTAACATCAGTCTGAATTTCAATTGCGAGTTTCAAGTGAACTGTTGTTCACGGATTATGAGAGAGATACGAAGTAATGCTCATTTAGACCATAAGAAATTTTGATCACTGACTTTCTTCAATTTATTGCCAAGTCTGATGATCAAGGACTTGGGTCTGTAACCCTGTAACGATGTGACCGCCTAAAAGTGTCTGACAGAGTCGTTCCATGTAAGACAAAAGAGCATATGAGTTTCATATCTTCATGTTAGGAATTTTAAAAAGAGTAGGTGTTCTACAGTAGTTTGACTTCCAGTGAGTGCTTTGGAATCATTTTTAAAATCACAACACTGAAAAGGTGATTTCTATGGTGACCTACCTCGTGTTCCAAGGTTAACTCAAGAAGGATGAAGTGGACATTAACCCTATAATCATGGCATATGAAATTTCCCCACAAATTTGATATTTTTTGAATTTGAGATCAACCAACAAAATGAAGGTAATCTATTCTAGTTTCTACTCCTATTTGAATTTTGAAAAAAATTCTTAATATTGAATATTTTATTACAATTTGAACTTTGGATGTATTTTCAATGACTATTGAATTCTAATTATTGTAGAATGACACAAAAATTCAACTTACACTACGATGTTCATCATTGTAATATACACACATGGTTAAATTTTCCTATTTTAAATTTGTGAATTTATTGTTTTATTGAAGTAATTAATATTTAATATAATCTTATTCTTTTAGTGGATCCTAATGTAGAAAATATACTAAAATATTTAATAGTATATTCATTTAGTCCTTTTTCACTTTACACTATTCAAGGTAATTTGAGCAAGAAAATAAAGATCTGGATTTTTTCTTCAATATAATTTTCTTCCTACTAGTATCTTTGGCACTTTTGAGTTGAATATTTAATTTTTTCAAAAAATGAGGTTCAACAAATGCTAAAAAAATATAAATAATTTATAAGAATCTTTTTCTCTATATAACTTTGGCATCTACTTTTAGAAATATTTAACCCCTAATTGCCCAAGTGACCAAATTTTAACCAAATTAGTTAGTCTACTTGACAATTGTTGTTAAAATTCCCATAGAAGTAGCCACTTTCACCTTTTGAAGACACATTTTTTCTTGATACTTGGATTCTTTTCTAGATACTTGTGAAGTTGCATAGAATGTGCATAAAGGCCCATAGGTGGTCCATTCTAGCTTGGTTAACCTTGTAAGGATGTTGTGGACCTAAAAGGTTTGATGGATGACTTCACTATTAATTATAGAAAATAAAGAATACACCTATCGGTCCAATGATCAAAGTATTTTGGTGTCTACCTTGGTCATAGGGGGGGGCATCATTATAGGGTTAAGAATAGTATTGCTACAAAATCAACTTTGCCTCTCGTAGAGTGGCTACTTGTTTCAATTCTACTATACAATAGGGTTCAAGAATTTTTGTTGTTGGGGGCTTGCTATTTATGAAAAGGCACTTTGTTCAATTGAATCTAACCCCTTCAATTTGAATTGCCTTTCTACCAAATTAATTGCAAGTTGTCAATGGTCATTAATCCACAACAATCAATCATGTAAAAATGTCATGAATTAGAAAATATGATTAGATTTTGTAAAGATGTTGTCACGAGTTAGAAATGGATCTTTGACTATTGAGCTCCTTGAGCCACTTGTGATGTTTCTATAGCAATTGTTCATTGCTTTTCATAGTGCTTAAAGTTCTAGAGAGCGGACCACCAAATTTCATTGGACTATAGTAAGCAACATTCCAAAAAGTTAACTTGTATAGAAGACAATTGTTGTTATTGACCTTACAAGACTCTGACCACTCTTTATTTTTGTGTTGTTATGAGATCAATTGCCAAACTCTTGAGAAGTTAGATTGAGCACCATGATGTAAAGAGTGTTGAGTACTAAATTGAAGAGTCCTATTGTAGGGATTTATGAAGGTCGAATGAAATGCAAGGATATTGAAGTAGTCATGAATGTTCTATGCTTAGCCATTTTCATTGTCAATTTTGACAAATTCAGGAAGTTCTATGGAAGTGTAGAATTCTTGGAAAGATCAATGTGCTAGGAATAAAAAAAATGTTTGATTTTGGTACTAGGATGTTGTTGCATTTTGTTAAAAACGATAGAAGAAAACTATTGTTGAAAATATCAAACCACTTGTCTTGAATGTAGAGCCAAACATACATACATTCAACTATAACACCATATTCATTAAAATGAGAGTTTTCCAACTAAATGAGAGTTTTCCAATGTAATTTAAAGGAAAAATAACCTAAAATAAAAAAGTTTTAAGTCAATTTGATGAAAGGTTTTGTGTCAATTTAGCTCAATTCGAGCTAAATTGACATAGAACGTTTGAGAATTGACCTAAAATTGAAAGGTTTTGTGTCTATTCATTTTTGTTTTGAAAGATTTGAGTTGAAAATTCTCATTTTAATGGAAATTGGTGATTTAGGTCAAGATTGGGAAGGTTATTTTGAGAGGCTCCAATTCTCCCATTTTAATGAATATGGTATTCTATTGGCAATGTGATTTGATCAAACAAGTCGTCACTTGAAATCGATAAGAATTCAAGGCAAATTAGAGTGTGGTGAATATCATATGAAAGATATGCATGGAATTGTATAGTGCCATTTTTCATGTTTGATTGTACTTCAAGTTTGAGGTGCATTTAGTGGCTTCAAGAAATGCCTTTTTTTTATTGTGCTTCCACATAAAAAGACAACAAGCAATTTCGTGACTCTTATTAATGAAGGAACGTTAAGCATGTTTTATTTTTTGAATGACCAACCTTGGAAATTGACACTTATGGAAGATGCACTCCAGTCCACCGCAACTTATTTTCATTGCCATGGAGACAAGCTTATGATGTAACAAAAATTATTGTATCTAGCCTGCAAATTCTTCGGCTTTGAACCCCACTAAGAATGTATAGAAGATTGTCAAAGATTTGTTGCACTATGGCATTGTTGTAGACCAAGAAATAAGGAGGAAATGATGCAAACTATTCAATCAATGTGGAATACAATATCTCTAGAGTAACTTCCGATACCTTCATTTGAAGTATGCTTAAAAGAGTCCAAGCAGTTATTTCTGTAGAAGGTGGCAACACTAGATGATAGACACTATGTTATGTTAGTAGTAGATGGTGGTAGTAGTAGTAGAAGAATCTACAGTACAGTGGGGTACAATTCATTTACAAATTTTTCAATCAGTTTTCACTAGAAAGTGCATCAACTTTAGAAAGCTCTAACGTGCTAAAAAATGAACTGATTTTGAAATCACAAATTGCCTTGGAATTGCACATTCAACTTCATAACAAGTGCAGAAATGAATAATTTAAAATCATACAAAAATTTGGATTCCTTTTGTATACTATCTTACCATTTCATAGAGAATCTAAGTTGGAGGATCATAGTCAAAAGATTTTTTGCATGTGGGTGGAGAACAAGCAAGAAATCGTACAAGCAATTCAAGTGCTATGGGAATAAGTATCTCTAAAAAAATTGTGAAGGTTCATTTCTTATATGTATCATTGAATACAAGTTGTAGTTTTCACAAATGTTGGCAACACTAGATAGTACATAGTGTTTAGAAAACATCAAACTCTTTGTATGATTTTCAATTCACATATGTGTGTTTGTAACGATGATAAAGTAGACTTCAGTGTGATTCCAACACAACTTGCAATTCAAAATTCCGTACATTTTTGAGCGCACACGGGCCTCCCAAAGTTCTCCTAATCTCAGGAGGATCCAAAAATTCGTAAATCAACTGTACTGTACTCCAACCAGCCAATTCAGTTTTCTACAGTTGCTTCACAGTCTGCCCAACAATCTCAAGCACTCGAGCGGATCTCTCATGGCTGCAGCAGCGATGGCGATGGCGATGGCGATGGCGGCGGCGACGACGACGACGACGATACCCACAACCACTCAGGCCGTAGCCATGGCCACAACCTGCTCTTCCTCGTGGCAATCTCGCACTCGCACCTTCACTGCCACCCCATCCAGACTTCGGTGCACCCAAATCAACTTCGTCTCTTCCATCTCGGCCACCAGGTATGATCGATACACACGTACGGTACCCTCTCTAGCTCTGCCCTTCTATTGTAAGAAATTCTCGTGTGCTTCTTCTGCATGTGGAGGCTCTCTATGGATTCTAATTTACACATGTGGAAGCTCTCTTGGTCATTCGATTGGGAGGACAATGGATGCCGGGGTGGGTGGGTGGGTGGGGGTGGGGTTCACATGTTGGTCTTGAAATTTTGAGTTACGTGTTGCTTTTTCTTTCTTTGGATTTGGGTGTCATCTCTTGTTCTGCTCTTCTTTGGGGGAGATTTCTCTTCCTTTTTCTGCATCCGTAAGCTCTCTTGGTGCAGGTGAGTATTTGACGCAATGGACATGTTCTTGGTCATTGGGTTGGGGTGACAATGGATGGGATCGATGGCGATGGGGTGTGTGGTTTTGGAATTTTGAGTTACGTTTCTTTCTTTGGATTTGTGAGCCCTTTCTTGTTCTGACCTTCTTTTGGGGAGATTTCTCTTTCTTTTCTGCATGTGTAAGTTCTCTTGGTGGAGGTGAGCATTTTACACACTGGACATGTTCTTGGTCATTGAATTGGCGTGACAATGGATGGGATCGATGAGGGGATTCAACGTTGGTCTTGGAATTTGGAGTTCCGTTTTTTTCTTTTTTCTTTTCTTTGTATTTGTGAGCTGTGTATATGGGTGTAGGTCATCACCCTGCTCATTGGATTGGGTGGTGCGACTTTTGTTCCGTGCTGGACTATGGATGGGGAGGAGGAGGAGGTCCTGCAAGTTGGGTTTTAATTTTCTTTTGAGAATTAATGTAGGGAACAGAATTTTTGTGTGTAGGGTTTAGGTTTAGGTTCAAAGCTAATTCTGTGTGGCGATTTACAAGCAGCGAGGGGGTGAAGGAAACAAGGGCGCGTAATTCTGTGGTGACAACCCCTTTCCACCTGGCGATTCCGGTTCATGATATTCATGCTGCTCGGGAGTTTTTCGGAGGGTATGGTTATTCACACCAGTCTTTGGGAAGCCACGTTCTCGAGTGTTTAGTAATTTCCAAACTCCATGTGCTAAGCTTTTCTCGTAATTGAAATGGTGTCCAATTTGAGTCTAATTTCGTTGGGACACAATCTAAAGGCCATGATAGTCTTTGCAAAGACCACATTCTCTGGTATTTTGAATTTCCCCAACTCCATGTGCTAAGACTTTATTGTATTCGAAATGTTTTGCCGAATAATCTTTAGGGAAGTGACAGTTATCTTCACTGAAGAAGGGTGCAGAGTCTTAATGCTCAAGGATTGTTAGAATTTGTTGACAGCCCAATTATTATTTCAGCCATATTTTTCTCTTTCAGGGAACCCAAAGTCCACTCAAAGCGTGTCCTATTTCCCTGTGCAGAGTTTTAGGATGCCCGGAGGGTCGATCGGCCAAAACGTGGGTTGATTTCAATCTCTTTGGTCACCAGGTATCATTCCACCCTGATTTCATCCTCTTTGGATGAAAGAGGACGAACATTGGACGAACATTGGACGAACATTGCCTTGAAGCACTCTCTTTATCATCGTCGAGAATGTGGACTGTGGAGCTGTGAGGGTTTAATGAGTTTTATCAGCCCGATTAGGAGAGTTATCGACTTCCGACTGAATATATTTGGTATTCAAAATGCAGGTAGTTTGCCATGAAGTACGCAACTATAATGCTTCCACAAGTGCAAACGCTGTTGGTAATCATATTCTTTCAGAATTTCTCTGTTTTCAATTCCCTTGTGACTGGTAAGAGAACATGGAAAAGAAAACTTGATTTCTGCTGCTGCTGCTGCCTAATTCAGACTGCTTGCTTAGAGTACAGTGAACATTGTATTTTGTGGACTAGATATCCTTCAAGAGCTGGGAGGCTCAAGAATGGACATAACTACTCTTGAAACCAAGAGTTTACATTTTGTTCATAAGATTGCTCACATTAAACAGAAAGTAATGGCATACAATTCTCTTCCTCTCCCTACCGAAGAAAACTTGACGCATCTGCTTGATTGGGAAATTTCGCATTATGCTTGACAGATGGAGACCCAGTGCCTGTTCCACACTTTGGACTTGCATTGACCGTGCCGGAATTTCATGCTCTGGCCGAGCGTGTAAGAGCTGCTGGTGTCAAGTTCATCATCGAGCCGCATATTCGGTTTGTGGGGCAGCCTGGTGAGCAGGTATGCATAATTGTTGACTGTTTGTTCCAATAAGGTGACCGTTTCTAATTGCAAGGGGTTTTAGGGTATAGGGTTTAGGGTCCGAAACCCTGAAACCTGTAACCTGTAAATCCATATGGATTCACCGTTGACATGATATGTGAATCCTGTGCAGTGGACAATGTTCTTTAAAGACAGCAGTGGCAATGCGCTGGAATTCAAGGCTATGACCACTCCCAGCAATCTTTTTGCAAAGTATGTTGTGAAGTAATCATCAAGGTGGGCACCCCCCAAACCGCCACTTTCTGCTACTGTGCCCAGACTGATCAAATTTTCATTGATTTTCTGGTTGGCAAGTGAAAGGAGGTTCCAACGCACCAAAGAACACCGCATTTGGATGCAAATGTATGGCTACATTATGAAATAAGTTGTAGCTTGATTTTTGTTGGAAGAGAGACTCTTGTTGGATAGCTGCTTGTTCTTTAGTCTTACAAATCTCCATCACATCAATCTGCACCTTTGTAAATATTGTTCATACACTTTGCCTATATTTAAGCAATTATTTTATTTTTGGAATTTAGGCATGACATGCCACAATTCAGTGTTGGGGGCGATTTCCTCCTTATGACGTTGGCTATTCTTTGTAAAGGAAATTTTCATTTCTTTTCAGTCAAAATAGCAAGATTATTGGTGTATTTTAAAACCAATAGCCAAATTTTACCTAGGTATCACCTAATTTTGATACAGTTATCACCAAGTACTCTCTAAGTATTACATGAGTATTGAAGAAATAGCTGTTACCTAGGTATCACCTAATTTTGATACAATTATCACCAAGTATTCTCTAAGTATTACATGAGTATTGAAGAAATAGCTGGCTACTTCTCCAAAATGATAAAAAGAAGTACCGCCACAAATCATCATCAAACTGTGCAAAACATCTGTGGATTGAAATATACTACAATATCCTTGGCACTAAATTTCATCAAGGTTCTGCCCTGCGTGTCTGATAGGCATTGTTCTCAAGATGGTTTTCCTGTAAACCCCACTTGCAGAGAACGATTCTCAAGGGCGTTTTTGGTTACAACGTTCGGTAGGAGTTTTACTGTTCCTGAATCTAAAGCAGCAACAAAATCTCTTGGTGAAGATAACCCGGTGTACCTCAATCTGAATATAAGTCTCACAACCTAGATATACCTAAATAGTAACCCTTTGCCTTTTCGTATTGATAATACATAAAAAGTGCAGGAAAAAATGTCAAAACCGGTGTTAAACTATTGAGTTACGAGACTCTAGACCCAGCAACACTTGAAAAGCTACGTCAAACAAAAATCACCTCCAATTTCAGGCAAGGTTCTTTTTTCACCATATTCCTCAACCTCTTGTCACTGCCCAAATTCCAAGTATACAGAGCTTCCCTCTGAGTAAGGCCCACAGGATATATCTTGTGGATTCGAAGGTCTGAGGTTCCTCGGATAGCCTCTGGCCGTTCAGTCTTCCAAATAGGAACATGATGGATGGATTTGAACTTGTCAAGAATGGCCTGCTCCAGATTGGCAATGGAGAGGTCCGTGTCTCTGCGATGATATGAACATTCACAAGCATTAGAACATTACGAATAACAGGAAGCAATGGCAAACATAAATCGCCATTGTCGTAAACCTCAACCACGAGGTAAGGTAGTTGCACCTTAATTAGATAAGGGATCTAATTTTCTAGAATGTGGCCAAGGTCTACATTCTGTACCTTTGCAGGAGTATTAATTTATATTTCAAAAGATACCTAACACATGTACTACTGGATTATATAATTATTCTAGAACGTACACCTTGGGTACATATTAGGAAAACATCATTGTTAATATACGGTGGGGTACCTTAAATCGAACAATATTAATGCGAACATCAATGCTTACTTAATAAAGACCGACTCCATGTTGAAACGGCCACGCTCGCGTACATACAAGTGGTACAGGGTGCGCCCGCTTTTGTTGGTACACTTGCATGGTCTTTTGGGAGCAGCTGCCTCTTCTTTCAAGCGGATTTTGGTAGCTACAAAGATGCACAACCTGCAAGAGGAGTGCACAGCAGCCATGTCGACTAGCGCCAAAAATGAATCCGAGGGTCCATCAAATTTCCACCTGTGAAAAGATACGCAGAGGTATTAGGACAGGGTAACTACAACAGAAGTGCATATGCAGCATTAACGCAAAACCACATAGTCATAGCTGGGACCAACAGAGAACTTAGACCTTGCCCGCATTGCCCAAGTTGTGTCAATTAGCTAATTGGAGCTTGTTCCCATTACCTGAATTGCAATGAATTTACATCCATCTCCATCCATTGACTTTATTCCCCGATTTGGGGCAAGTAAACTAATTGTGGTTGTATAAATGGTTTCAAGTGCCAAGTCTCCCGCACCAAATTAGCTAACTTGAAAGTCTAACTCCGCATTAGTTAAGTTGCAAGAGGGGAATCGCAACAGGTTAACTTCCAACTAGCTGCTACTTAATCCCCAGTTCGCTAATTGGCGCTACTTGGTTTTGGTGCGTTGAGGGCGAGAGCATCAATACCGTTGGTAAAAATAAATTCATGGAGGCACTATGTGAAAAGAACCTTTGATTACAAAGCGATCCTACAGACAAAACTGAACTGACCAATACGGAGCATCGGACAAAAAATCCCGTTTCAAGATCATCGAGACAGACACTGCCTAGGTTGATTTAACTGTGGCAATGCCCAGCATATTAGTACCATCCCGCAAACAAACCTGCGGATGTATAAGTTAAGGTCGTGCTGTCAAAAGCACAGATGATCAACTTTAAGATCCCCACTGCTCATACAGACTTACCGCAGAGTCTCGTTGTATGCAGTTTCATTCCCAGCCAGATACTTAATGCGACTTGCTGCAGCCTTTACATCATTCACGTCCTTGATATATACAAGAGAATTCGGCGCAGGTGCAAAGTCGAAAATATTTGGAGGTCCTGTTACAACAGGGACCGAGCCTGCCCATGTGAAGGAGAATAAACAAGTCGAAATTAGCCACAGCAACATCTTCGTGCATCAAAATGATCTTATACCTGCCTTGAGTACGTAAAAACAGAAAAACGATTTAACTGCAAGTGAGAAACATACCAGCAACTAGGGCTTGGAAGAACTTCTCCGTTACATAATCCTCAACATTGGAGTTTTCAAAAGCGAGACTAAACTTGTACTCTCGAAGAGCATCCACCTTATTCAATCCTGCACGACATTTATTGCAATTGATATAATGCTCAACTAAAAATGAATTGAATTCTATGCCAAAAATGAAGGCTATCCAAAGTAGAACACACCACCTAACTTGCTGCCACCTAACTATAATGTTGAGTATTACCATGCAATTCAGATTTACAATCTGTTGACACATCACCTTCCACGGTCAAATAGAAAAAATCCAATCTAAGTTAAATCCCTGAGAGCCGAAATGACGACAATAGTCCGCTTCCGTATCTATCTATAGGAGTTGTAACGTTTTCGAATGACAGAAATAACTATTGGAAAGTACTGTAATCTCTTTTTTAAAGGACTTCTTATTCTTAGCTTGGCCACTTAGGGGTTAAGTCATATCACTTCTTTGCAATCTCATGAAGTACCCAGACAGAAAAATGATATTCGAACTCTACATGAAAATTGATATGAAACCACGGGACACTCTTAGAGTCAGTGAGCAAACCTCGGCCTCCAGGAACATTTTGATTACAAGCTCCGTACGAGTCAATTTGAACGCCTTCGCTTTGCAACATCGTCATGATTGTAAGGCGATCGTTGTGAGCCCCACAGTTGGAAATAAAGGCAGCTCCAAGAGCCTGTTTTGTCTTCGACTTAGGAGGATCCATCATGGGGTATTCTGCCCACGAAAAGTATCCCACTGGGACATCCGACGACAGACTTGTCGTCATCACCACTCCGACTCCGCTCCTGCAGTGTGCCCCCTCATCAAGTCAGGACTTCATTGAATCTAGACATTACAAAAAGAATTCACTTCGCGACACTTTTCTCCATAGACATAGCAGCTGTCAAATCATGCGATCTTTCCTGTCAACCCCTACCTTCAATCTAGAAGTTCTTAGAAGGTGAAACCACATCATTCCAGTAAATGTTATTGGCTTCTAGATCATAACGTGTAAATCGTTTCATAGTGATTACATTTCTATATGATAGATTTTTACCTGTGTGCTCGTGCAATGTCGTTTTCAGGAAAATAAGCAGACGATTCCATTGAACGCAAAACTCCAAGAGCAGAAGAACCCCCACCGCCAAATTCGGCGTCTGCTTTACCCTGGCCACGGCCTTGAAACACGCACGGCACAGCACATTTGTCCCAGTTCTGATATCCAAACACGTAAAGTTCTAAGTCACAAGGTGATCACTCAAAAACACCATTGTCGCAAACAAGAGCAATGTGACTGTGAGGCTCTGTCCTAATGGATAGTGGGGAAATTAAACAAAGAAAATAATGACTCAAAGATACGCAAGCAAATATAAAAAAATTAATTTAAAATTAAAAAAAAAAAATCAGACCCCCATCCTACCAGTCAGACAACAACTAGTCAGAACCTCTCCGATCAAACCCTAACCGCGTTGTGCAGTGTGAAACCATAGTCGATGCCATAGTCTCTGTCCAAATAAACATTTGCCACAAGGCTGAATTGTCATGGTAATAAGATAGAGGCACCTATATTGATTGGTATTCTCATATGCCTACCCCAACAGACGTGTTCATGTTCAAATTTGAAATGTACAATAGATGTGAATGTAAAAGATGTACGACAAGCGACACTCCATGTGAGCAATTTAAGAACTCATAACTTAAGTTCAAAAACTCAGTTCTCATCTACTTCATCAGAATTTGCCAATGTGATCATGCAATCCTTATTTAAACTATAACTCCCACATATGCGAAATTGCTTATTCCAGTCAATTAGGGTGCCTCTACCTTAATATCACATGCAAACACCTCAAAGAGTCCTATACATGAATGCTCAGTAATTGTATAAGTGACAATTCTAGAACACTACTCGGAAACACATTTAAAAACTCATAAGATCCAATTAAGAATTCATAAATTTCATTAAGAATTCATAAGATCCATCTCAGCTCCAAAAATTGCAAGTTCAGTTTTCCTCTTCTTCAAGTGATGTGCTCGTGCAATACTTAATGTGTTCAGAAACTCAATCACATGCAAGAATGGCTAATTCCAGGTGCGTTTGTCTTAAAATCACATCCTCAAAGAATCCATCAAATGATTGCACCAGACACTCAAATAAAGGAAAGAGTCGAAACCTCAGTTTCACCAGCGAACACTCGCACAGGCTCCTTGTTAAAATCCCGAGAGTACTTCACATCGTCCGCCTTCTCCAGCCACCCTTGCGAGCACATACTATCCACCACAAAGCCACCACCATTCCCCGGAGCTGCCCTCCCAACAGTCGTATTCAATTTCACACTTCCCCAGTCATTTCCAGGGAGTTTCTCGGAGCTTACAACAATCTCAGAATTAGTCGATGAACTCGAAGGGGTGTTCAAGATATCCAGGCGGACAATGAACAGACATTCGATGAGCACAACAATAAACACCGCCCACAGCACAGTCCTCCCCCACCATCCTCGTCCTCCTGCGCTCGATGCCGCCGGTCGGAAGCTCAACGGAGGTAAGGCTCGTTCACCTCCTCCTTCCATCTCCGCCTCGTCTCTCCGAAACCGCCCCTCTCCCTTCATAGTCACCTCCACTCTGCCTCCACATCAAATAAAACTCGATCGCAAAACCCTCACTCCGCACCAAACATTACTCCAAAAGAAATTATTCCGCACACAGGCGAAATTTCGTCAACTCGCAGATTAACGACACGAAAACGCCGACTCTCAAAACACGCCCGAGAGTTTCCATAACATCATCAACCCTATAATCACATGAGTCCCCTATATCCGCGCAATCGCACGACCGATCCGATCAATTGAAACTCGCGCGAGCGATGCGGAAATCAGCTAGATAGAGGCGATTCGGAAATTGGAAAACGCATGACATTTGTGGACAAGACGACAGCAAAAAAAGACTTGTACGAGGATTAGGAAAAAGAGGAAAAATCACGGGATCGCAAAATTTGAGAGTAAATGTGTGAGCTAGATCGGGATGTCTGCTTGTGCGACTAGAAAAGAGATGCAATGCGTTGCTGCGAGAGTGAAGACACGGGATTGTGAAGACAGGAATGGAAGAAGCGAGGAAGGGTTTGTGTTTGCTTAGAGTCTTCCTTGCAGCAGCGATCGTGGACAGTTCCGAAAGCCGCTCGCGCTTAGCTTTGAATGGACTTTGAAAGAAGAGGACGAGGTCCTAACATGAAAAAAAGTGTTGAATAAAAGGAAAAAGCGGACATAAAGAAAAAGCTCAATGTCACATCCTATTGTCTGGGGGGCAGCGTTCATGAATTTTTTTGAGTTTTACCGGCTATTTTCCTTCGATTCCCAAATTGAACCGTTTTTCAACTATGGAGTCCAGTTATTTTCTCTATGTACACTCTAAATAGAAATTTTATAGATTTTTTCACTGGTTTTTTGCTAATGTTTTCAAATTGCAAATGGAGTTTTCCCAATTCCATCAGTTAACTTTTGAACTAGTTACTAGTTTTTCCTAAACATTGTTGGGAGGCTCCAAAATTTTCACATTGTTGGATAAATGTGAAAAATGATCCCTACTTTGTAGTAGATTAATTCCTAATCCCAAAATATTTGAAAATCCACTATTCAATCTTAACACATTAATTAGTCCTTTTGTAAGCTTATGGCTAAATCATATTATTTCATAAATGTCTTCTTAGAATATACATACAATCTTTTTATGTGATGTTAAGGTAGAGGATTACTCTAAAAAGATATTTTTGAAGTCATACAATTTAACTGTCTTCACCTAAGATTAGTCCACATATCTATGCTTAAGATGTCTATAACATACCTTAAAGACTTGTGGAGATGTACAACACTCTTGACAACACTCTAAAATACAATTCTAAAGAATAATTGTATGATGACTTCACACAAAAGTTATAAAATGTCATTCATATATCATATCCATATGATTAGGTCAACTTCTACATTAACCAAGTTGCTATGAGAAGTACAACTTCTATAAAAGATTTGCTATAAGAAAATTGTGGAGATCTATACCATACCAATGCAAGAGAACTAATACAAGAATCTATAAATATTGGGATGGATGGAAAACAAAGATTTTGCATGTATTCATTGTTCAAAATTTGAACACATGGTCCTTTACTGGTTAAAATTGCATGAAAATGGTGATCCATGAAAATGGTGATCCAATTAGACTTGGTGAATCAATTTGTCTACAATGGTGGGATATGCAAAGTTGATTATTAAATACATGTTTGTTTACTTGTATAAGAGGTCAAAAGAAATCACAACATAAAAACTAAAGTTGAATTTGAATTTAACAATATCTCTATTGTATTTTGGCATTATCATTCTTTCTAGAACTGAATTTTGAAAATCAATCTTAAACTTGGGAAATGATAATCTTGAAACCGGGGACTTTTGAAGTAGCAAAGTGTACAAGTACCGGTATTACTTGGTCTAGTTGAAACTCCAAATAAAAGCTGATTTTGACCAAGTGAAAACCAAATATTATCCCTAGTACCAGTATGACGTTCCTCAATAATTTAAACCATCAATAAAAGACCTTCTTTTTTTTAAATCGAGCATAATCCGTAACTATTTATGAATTTTCTTTACCCAAAAACTTCAACACCTCGCAACAATTTTATTTGTTCGCCAGAAATTCTGAAAAAGTTAAGGCTTCAAGTAAAACATATGGGCTTGTCTAACGTATGTACAGACAAAATAAAACTTGAGTTCCAATCCAAATTTCCTGGTCTGCGGGGTAATCGACAAAATCTATAATCTGGCAGTGGCAAGTGTGATGCATCCCTGCATGGAAAAGACGTAGATGCCCATATGACCAAATTAAGCTTGTTCCTAAACAGTCTCGACCCGAATGTACATGAAAGCAAATCTTCACGACCTAGACTTTGATTGTAACACCCATTTCTTGTCTTCCAAGAAGTGCGGAGGCATCCTTTCACCCTCTTTCTTCTCTCTAAGTGAAATTAAGAGGAACACCACACCCATGAATGTTTCCAGCACTGCAAAACATGTAATTCGTGATCTCCAGACCTTTTCATTTGAACATCGACCAGTGGATTCCTTGTGAAGCTTGATATTTGTCAATGGTATCTCTCTCAACATGACTCCGGATTTTGCGGTCTGCTGTTGCACAAGAAAGGTAAACTCTCGGGGTTCTGAAAATAAACGACAAAACATGAGTTTTACTAAAATAGGACAAAACAATCTGCTCCCCTGTGAGGATTCAAAACACAAAAACCTAATACCAATCTAGCCAATATCAGATGCATTGTTCGAAAGACAATAACCCATTCACGAAGGTTGAAAGAACTCTCAGTGCAAAAAAAGTTCCAAAAATGTCACCAGTGGAGACATAAGCCAATAACACCAGTTAAAAATATGGGAAGGAATTTCTCGCATGCAGTTACTAAATTTCGCATAATTGTATCTCATGGTTTATTTTACTTGTAACCAGAAACTCCGTACCTGCATAGCATGTCCCTGCCTCTTCACAATTTACTGACACAGTGTACTCTCCTTCTGCCAAATCTTCGAAGGCCACTGTCGGTGTTGCAGGCGTACATAAGTCGGATGGGCACACCCGCCGCCCAGGTTCACTACAATTACGTCTAAGGCCAAGGCTGCATGCCGCCCAGCAATTTACATCACCATTTGCATCTTCGATTTCAATTGTATGTCGAGTTGAAGGTGAAAAAGAACCTGCGGTGCGGCCACATTAAGAATCAGGATGTAACATCATCTTAAGGTCTGCCTCCGAAGAAACCCTAGTTCCTACTAGAAGTAGAGCAAGTTTCTACAAGCAAGAAACCACAACGTTGACATCGAGACTTTCAATACTTCGAAGACAGATCCATCCTCTTCGAAGTTACAGAAAGTGTCGCATGTGGCAGCCATATTTCACCAAACTTAACATCAACCAATCATTTTGGATGTATAGAAGTGCGTAGTGAAGGTGGAGAGGCAAACCAGCAGAGGCGAACGACGCTTTAGATTCGTAAGGCTCGTCATATTCCGTACATTTCGAAAACGGAAGTTCTCTCCCTGGCAGTAGATTGCAATTCTGCATTCATTCGTTAAAATATGAATACATTAGAAGTTGCCCGACCACTTCATCAAAGAATTACTCTAAAGAATCAATAAACGGTTTGTCGATTGTCAACTGGTGAAACTCAGAAGGATAATGCCTTCGAGATCAAGTCAGAAGAAGTAATTAAAAGCTTTGATCTCCACGAACAGAATGAGCGGCTTACACTTGGCCATAAAGATACATTCGAAAGCAACTTTTGTGTGTGAATCGTAGCCAGAATCCTTGTGTGTAGACTTGAAAGAATCAGGAAGTATAAAATCCCGTGAAGCACGGCATAAAACCATCCAACTTAGAATTTTACAACTAACGCCGACTGAGCAAAATGTCCAGCACGAAATACGAGCGTTCCTCTAAAAACTAAAGAAAAAACGAAACCCACGCGCCGCCACATTGGTCCAATAGTCCTTAAAAATGAACCAAACACGAATCGTCACGTTCATCCTGTTGCCTCTCATCTCACAGTCTGCTAATCGACTCCAACTGCGCCGCAACACCAACCGAAAACTCTTTACTCCGCACCAGAATCCTATGCGCCTCGATTACAAGAACGACGAAACCCTAAGAATTACTTCAAACAGCTCCCCGCACGCACGCACAACTCACTAACATTCAGGAACAAGCGCTTCGATTCAGCATCTCGCAAGTCCAAAAATCAAGAAAGTACCGATCCCTTCCCAAAATACCCTAAATCGCAGAATGCACCAGATGAAGAAAACAACACCACAAACCAAGCCAATTATACCAAAACCGACGCAAATTGTTTACGAAATCGACGTACGGTAACCACTCTAAAACCACTTCTTAGGGTTTCGTCGTTCTTGCCACATAAACCTCTAACACAAGAGCCCGAGCCTCCACCCGCGGAAAACATCAAACGATCAGATACAAAAAGCGCTTCAATTCACCACAGCACCAATACAACAAACAAGAAAAGACGATCCACGTCACCAAAAAGAACATGCGCTCCATCCCTAAAATGCACCAGATCAAGAAAGCAGCTCAACAATTCTACCGCAATTCTACCGAAACAAACACAACAATCTCAAAAGAAACAAAAACGGCACATTCGCTCTTAACCAAAGGAACATGGAGCTATGGCGAGAAGTAAGGTATACTTACAAAGCAGTACTTGAGCGAATGCAGGGAGAAGACGAACGCAACGAAGACAACTGCGAGAACGACTCTGGCACCGATCATCGCAGCCGCCGCGACGACGACGACGAGGAGGAATTGGCAGAAGGGAAGGCATGGATCAGCAGAAGGCACAGCCGCGCGACGGAGAACAAGAAATCCGAACAACCCTGAAACCCTAGTTATTGATATAACTAAGGGAGCAATCAATGGCGACGGACGAGGTGTTTAGATGCAAAATTGGGTCGTGAAAGAAAAGATCACACTGAGAGTAGTGACGGGTTGTTTAGCCTTTGTATGTGGGCGACCACCAACTGACCCGGTGAACGCCGCCTGGGGGAGGACGCCTCGGGCAATGTACGGATCTAACTAAAAGTGCTATTATTGTTGTCTGTGGGCCCACCTTGGAATCCACTAACACATACCTTTGAATTCATTTCTTTTGTAAAAGGCGTTGGAACAGGATTTATAAATAGCACTATGGATGGGTTTTTAGGCAACAATGCTAGAGCATTGAGCCCTACTAAATTTGAACCTAGTTGTAGGTACATGTGCTTGCAACCATTTGAAAGTGTTTAAAACATATGTACCCGTAGCAGAGGTACAATGTAATATCATAGAAAGAGTTTGATAATGTAGGTAACTAAAACATAGACACATGTAACCATAGAAGGTGTCTATAATATAGACTTTCAAGCTCGTGGGCTCTTAGATTCTATGCTTAGAACACTCCTTGGTTTTTAGATACACTTATTTGTTTTAAACCCTTTTTTACAAAGGTTACATTCGACATAAATTAGGTCATTTTTTAAAGAATTTTTTTTTTAGTTTAAAATGCCACGTGTCATCTTGTAATTGGTATGAGGTGACGTAGGCCCTTGAGAATCTACCGTGGAAAATCATTTTTGACACTTGAGTGCCACGTGAAACCTCCATGTATGGTAGTATGAGCGACACTAATTTACCAAACGCACATTGTAAAGCCTCCTTTTCAATTATGGAACATCGGGTTGATGACCTTGGAAATCATCCTTTGGGGTGTTGTGTGAATCATTTACTTAAAATAAACCAAGAGCACTCATTGGAGGTCAAACTATTGTGAAAGACCATCAAAATTCTAAGGAAGAATATTTGTGTTCATGTCTTACATGAAAAGATTCTTTGCCATTCAATGATAATTAAATTCCCAAATACTAATGTCCCAAAATTGAAATATTGATAGTTTGCAAAAGTTGAACTATATGAAAATAATTAAACTATTATAGGCTAAAATATTATTATATAGTACTAATTTCCACAAAAATAACAAGAGTTAGTAATACAAAAATAAGTGATAAAGTATTACTACTTAAAAACATTTTAAATTTTATAAATATAATAATGCTAGATGAAAAACATCCTAAAACATTAAAAAAATCAAGATTGTCATTAAAAAATGAAGAAAATACAATATTGAAACATAGCTTCATCTCTTTCTCAACAAAATCACTAAATGATGTCATTGGAAAGGCTATTGAATGATGTTGATGAGAAAATGTACATTTAGTCTGTTAGTACATGAGTTGTTAAGTGCTTGTAGTATGAGCGTTTGAATACCATTGTATAATATATATTAGGTCACCTTTCAAAAGTAACTATTGGATGTACACATCATTGTTCCTAATCTCTATGGGCATTAGAATGTCAATTCATATATAAACCTTAATTGTCATGAATGCATACCTCAACAAGTGAGGTCCCTATTTTTGCCAAAAGCAAATGAACTTCCCTAAAATTGGTTCACAATGATGTTAACTTCTTTTTGAGTGATTGAATAATTACACATTTGAAATGGCTATAATTAAAGTGAATCAAGTTTCTCTCTAAAGAGATGTTGGATAATGATGTAAGTATAAATATGAAACTAATGAGAGTTGGTGAAATGATGTCGGTTGATGAGACAATAATACATGCTTACAAATTCTATTGAAATCTCAACATTGAGAATTTGTGAGAATGGTTATATTTAGATATTTGTTTTGCTAACACATTTTTCTATATAGCTTTTTTAACATTTTGTGGTTTTGAAAAATATTTTCATTCAAAGAAGGTAAGTAGATTGTGGTAACTAGATTAATTTTTAATTTTTAGAAGACCAAGAGATGTATAATTCATTAATATGTTGATACATTGTCTTTTCAAAAGTGATTTGAATGATTAATTGAATAAGTATAATTTAAGGGTCACCTAGTGTATGTGTACAAATGTACTATATATGATGTAAATACAAGTTTTTTCCTTTAAGTCAATCTCAATGCAATACATGTATTGAATGTGATGTTGGTATAGCTCTTAGGGAAACATTCAAAGGAAGTTTCTCTCTCATTACCTTGGTTAAATGAAGGATTCCTTACCAACTTCATTTTTTAGGTGGCAAAATAGTACAAGATGAAAACATCCAAATTTGAAAATCTAAACTTGGACTAATTTATTATTATTATCACCAAAAATTTCATTCATTTCACCAATTTCAATCAGTTGCAAGTGTTTTTCATCCATTTAGATGTTTTCCATCCATTCAACCCCTAATTATCTTGGCCTCAGAACGTGCCTCAAAAGAACAAAACTCTCTTACAAAAATTCATTCTAAACACAATGCAATCTAGGAGGGTCACTACCTATTAAATTTCACATATATGCACATCCACACGGTGTTTTATGGAGAGGTATTTTTTTTCCTTTTATGATTTTAGGGTTACCTATTGTTATTCAAAATTGTCATTTCTATTTCATTGAGACAAGAAAACAAGAAAATGAATTTCTTTTGGCATTGAACTATAGGATCTTACACTAAACTTGTATAAGAACAAGTTGTAAATTTTTTGTGAAGTTTGACTGTATAGATTGGAAGATAATAATAATTGAAGTGAAGCAAAACCTTTTGGGGGGACATTGCCAAAGTAGATTATAAGACTTTGAATCCTCTTACCTTTAATTTTTGTACTATAGATTTTGATTTTTAAAAAATTATTTTTAAGAATTTAGTTGAGAGTCTTTAAAAAAAATTCAACAAAAAAGGCTTGATTTTCACATGTATCCTTTTAGAAATTGTTTCGTTGAAGTAGGTAAGAGATGGCAAGAAAAACTAAATCATTAATAGAATAATAATTAATCTAAGATGAAATTAAAATATAGAAATTTCAACTGTGAGATTGTTCTAGAAAGTACACTAAACCTTATGTGCCTTTTAAATTGTGAAAATCAAGTTTAAAAATGAAGCCAATACATTTTTTTTATCACAAAGATGCTCTAAATGCCAACAAAACAAAATGGTCTGTAACTTTTTTGTCATTTATCCAAATGAAATGATTAAAAGATTTTCAAATGGAGAAAATTAAATTCTATTAATTAAAAACTAGTGTGCCTTGTGCTAGTACCAGAATAAAATAAAATAAAATAAAATTTTAAAAATTCAAAATAATCCAAAAATACATAACTTTCACATTGTATGTCCAAACACCACAAAACAAAATCTATGTACCCCTCCTTACAAAGAGTTTCCCACACGGTTTCCCAACGATATATTGGGAACTCAATTGGGGGATGGATCGTTTTAGAGGTCTCACTATAACAAAACAAATAACCTAACATAAGGTATAAATTATATTCCAAAAATTGAGATCATACACATTAGATGAGATTTCAGGGCAAGGGAGGGCCATTTCAGGCTTGTTCCTTGCTTTGGAAACAATTCTAATATAAAATTAAATTATAAATAATAATAAAATATTTTTTAAATAAAAATTTAATATTATTTGACATGGCAATGCTTTTGCCACGTCAAATTGCAAAAGTGCATGCATTCTTGTAGTTTGGGAATTGCAAGGAATTCACAATCTTCTAAAGAAGGGAAATCCCTTCTAATGAGTTATCCAAATTCCCATTTGTCCTTTAAAAGGACTATGTAACTTTGAGGATTAATTCTTTTATTTACCAAAACATTCTCTACAAATTAATTTTTGCTTTATAACAATTTGTATGAATATATACAATTTCGCAAGGAAATATTGCATATAGTTTAGAAAATGATTTCAAATTAGTTTTTACATGTTATTATTTGTCTTTCTTCCCATTTTATGATAGTGTCTCTTGAATTTGCATTGCCTATTTATGTCTACAATATCCAATGTAAATTAAAATGCCAATGATGTTGGAGCTTTTATATTTGCAAATTAGGCATACAAGTGTTTTTCTTCAAAGTTATAAGGTGAGTCACATAAAGTTTTATTTTGCAAAATGAACAACTATCAAATAAAGATATGTTGGCCCCACAATATTTTATATCAATGAAAAACATAAAAAATGATTAGAGAATGACTATACAAAAGTTGTAAAGTTAGAATTTCGTACGTTACAACTTTTTCTAACTTCCGTATGATTAGAGAATGACTATACAAAAGTTGTAAAGTTAGAACTTCTAAAGGACTAAGTAGCATTTTTGTCCATCCATCCATTAACAAAATTTTCATTTTTTTTCTTCAAAGTTTTCATATGACATGTGGTCGATGAGTAGCTTGAAGGTGCAATGATTTTTATAACTTTTGACTACATGATTAAAAAGTTCTTGTATGATATTTAATTCATTTTGGAGCTTGGGCATCTTGGGCAACTTTGAAAAATTACTTTTTAACGAAATAAAAATTTGAAATTATTTTTTTGTATTTATATATACATAGAGAGATTTGGATCATTCCATTTTGATTAATGAGATGAAAGTTACAAGGAGTTTTAATTTGAGGGCAATTATGAAATCCCTACAAAATTTATTGATTGATCCTTGTGAGAGATGCCATGTAGCATAACCAAATATAGAAAATTATTTGTTTTTATATTCTAAAGGTTATGTGAATCTACAATTGTCTAGTAGTTGCGATGTAATAATGTCAAACATGTAGTTGTATATCTTTCTATAAGTGTACATCAAAAAGAATTCCACCTCATCAAATTCTATGTACGTTTGATAAAAATTAAAATAGGTGATATTGATGAAACAACTTTGTGAAAATTAAAACAATGATGAAATAATTTTGTACATCCACTTGTGTTTTGTATTATTGTATATACTCTTTCTGAGTAATTGAATAATTGTATGTTTGTAATGGCTAATGAGTGAATTGTACTACTCTCTTAACCCCTAAGTTTCATAGGGGACCTAAAGTATCCCCACATAGTTTGGAAGTCCAATTCAAAGTGTTGTAACTTTTGCATCCAATGTCCAAATTTAATAAAACTTTATGGAAATTTTGCACTCTCCCTTCTAGTTTGTGTGGCAAATTTTTCAGACCAATCTAAGATGTATTGATTTTGGAGGAGCTATTTGAGTTCACAAGTTCAATGTGAGTTCACCAAACTACATTTTGATGGCTGCAACTTCCAAGGCTTGTATCTCTTTTATCTAATGTTCATTTTCAATAAAATTTGTTGGATTATGTTCCCCTTAAAGTCTAGTTATTGCGGTAAAATTTTATGTAAGTCCAAATTGTTTTGAATGTATAGAAGCAATTGAAATTTCAAAATTTGGACAATTTTGGATTACAATGAACTTCAATGACTTCTTTCTTCTTTATATGGTGTCCATTTCCAATTAAATTTTTTGGAAAAGTTGCGCATATCATGTTTGATGAAATAACATTTTATCCTCCATTTGTTGTGTTGTACATATGCATGTTGTTTGCATAACTAGAGATGGACTAAAGATATGAACATGTTTAGTGTAGAGATCATCTTTGATTCTTTGGTGCACTTGTCACAAACTATCTATGGTTATTACAGACTTTGTTGCCCTTGCCCTCCCCCCTTTAGACAAAAAATTCCCCATCGCTAAATCCAAGAGATAGGAAATTCTAACCACCCTCAGCACCATTGATTACCATCTTGAATTTGACACTCAAAGCAATCACTCATGACAACGATCCATCACAAATTACTCAGGATCCTCATATTAATCCGAGTATTAATCACCCCCCTTTGAAAAAAACAAGAGCCATGGATCCCCATGTTGAAAAAATTTCCACCCCTTCTGATCAATTGTTGATCTGGGAAAATAGTAAATATGGATACATTATAGATATGGGATACAAGATACGGTTCAAGAAAAATAACCTATCTCAATAAAATAGTCTTTCTAGTGTTTCGTGGAGGAGGTAAATTTTTACCTCAATGAATGTGTGCTTTGTAAATTTGCATGATTTACAAATTAATCATTGAGTCAGTATTTTTGTTTTTAAAGGTGCACCTATTGAATTAACCCATTATCGCTTGAATCCTTTTTTGATTTCTTGAAATTTTTTACTTATAACTTTGTGTTAGTAAAACAATTTTTGAGAATGGCATCTGTCAATAAGCTAGATTTATAACTTGAGAATACGGTACTTAACACTGTAATTGACACCTCCTCAAGCTTGACAAAGGATAATGATTCCTTTATTTGAACATTCGTTGCTAAGGAAGGTCTCAATCCTAGCTTGTGGGCCCACACCCTTGGTGTCGGATGATGGCCTTCCCATCAAGGAATACCCTCATTCAAGGGGTTACTTTACACCTTATTTGTTCTTCCTAAGAGGGATTTTTTTTAAACCACTACTAACAAATTTGCGGTGAATTTTTAGGATGAATTATTTTGTGTAATGAGGGTTTCAATTGGAATTATGCAAGTTTTCATGCTTTATTGAGGGTTAAGTTTTTCTTCATCCATCTCGAACTCTGTTCATCCACAATAAACCTTTCTGGGGCTAAATTTCCCACCTGTGGTTTACGTATAGGGCAATGCCCGAGAAGGAGGGGATTACTGAAATTAAAGTGCCGACGAGGAGGGCGGAGCCCGACAAGGAGGCACTTTAATTTCAGTAATCCCCGATGACGAGCGGTCATTGTCCGGCGTAAAGCACGAGCAATTGGATGAAATCGCGGGATGAGAGTGCAAGTTCGATGAAGAACACGTAATCCCCGGTTACGGGAAGAAACCATCGCCAGTTGAGCATTACGCTCCGCAATCCTCCCGGGAAATGAATGGCGCACTTCCCGGGAGTGCTTTACGCCGGGCCAATGCCGCTCCTCGGGCATTGCATAACATAACTTAAGAATGGGACGATCATGGAATGGCCTCCAAAGTCCAAACCATGGTTAGAACCGAACCAACCCCAGGTAAAAGTCCCGTCGTCCAGTCTCTGCCCTCGTCGTCCTCGTCGTTGCCTTCGTCGTCGGCTCCGTCGTGAATGGTCGTCGTCGACCAAAGGTCGCAGGCGCAGCTTCGTCTTCACCGTGTAGAGTGTGTTTGGTTCTGCCAGCCCAGTCAAACCGAGTCTTCACCACCATCGCTCCCCTCCCGGCCCGCATACTCCCCTGTCTCCGACACTCTTCTTCTTCCCCTTCCGCCATCGCTCGCTTCTCAACAACCTCCTCTGGCCACTTCCGTGACTTCATTTAACTTAGGCCGTTCCAGCTCCGCGTTTTCTTGTACTCGTTTCTTCCGGTCTCGTGAGGGTTATGCTAAGTTATTGCTGCCATGGAAGTCACCGCGGGTTGTGATTAGTCTAGTGCCTTCTTCTTCCCTTGGGCTTCTCCTTTTCTTCTCTTTCCTTGGCTCCTCTTGGCTTTCTTTGTCTCGGTTGCTGTTGTGGATGGACGTGATAGGGAGGTATCGCCGCTAGCGAAGGTTGGAAGGCTAGGGTGAGTGGGGGGAGCTCATCATGTGCACTTGCTGGAACGCCCTCGATGGGGCGTGGCTCGGGAGCTGCTGGTGGTCCAAGTCGAACAGTGCTTCAGGTCCGGGGAATAGCTTACGCGAGGACTCAGGTTTGCAGCACCTGGTGTTTTCTTGATTTTTGATTTTTTATATTTTTTGGTGTCCTCGTTCTGCTGGCCATTATTTGGTGTTGTTCTGTGCTTATGTGATACTTGTTTAATGTTAGTAATTTTCTTGAGGTTTTTTTCTTCCGGTTTTCGTATTCCCTGTGCCGGTTCTTGGATGAGTATGTTTTTTTTAGTTGTGTTTGAGAGTAGTAATTTAGGTTGGCATTTTTCGAAGTGTTAGGAGGTATGGTGTTAGGAGGAGAGGTTATGCAAAATTAATTTCTGGTCACCGATTGCCTCCTTTTTTTGGTTTTGTGCTTTGGCTAGGAGACAAGCAGGATCCGCTACACAACGACGAGGCTCCCAGTCAGCAGGTGATTCTATCGATCCGGGAAGTTGGCTCAAAATCGTCAGAGGAGATACGGCAAGGAGGAAACCTTCGCATCTTTTCATACCAGGACTTGAAGTCTGCGACACGGAATTTTCGGCCGGACAGTCTGTTAGGAGAAGGGGGTTTTGGTAGCGTATACAAAGGATGGATTGATGAACATGGAACAACAGCTGCTAAAGCGGGTACAGGGTTGACTGTGGCAGTCAAACAACTAAATCAAGAGGGTCTGCAAGGTCACAGAGAATGGCTTGTAAGTTTTTCCTTGTCTCCATTTGTCGGTGGAAAAGAATGAGCGGCCTCTGATTAGACGTGCATGCCGGAGGTTCTATGATTAATATGGCAGCTATAGTACTATCGTATTGCTATCACTGGACGTTCCACGATTAGTCTTCTCATTTTTTGGATTCCGAAGCTGACTCGGAGGACTACCGTATTGACTCATTTTCGGTTTCCTCTGGATTTCACTCTGAGAATTGGATAGGTTACGGATCTTTTTGTGTGTTGTGCGGTCTTTTTATGAGACGTCATCCCATTCAAGATTGTTGTTAGAACGGTATGTTATTAAGGTTTCTCCCAACTTCAGAGCTCTGTGATCGTCGGTACTACTTCAATTATTCTCTGCTTCTGACTGATACTTACGTCAGCGTCATCATCATACTGCAGGCTGAAGTTAATTTTCTTGGTCAGCTTCACCATGGGAATCTTGTGAAACTCATCGGATATTGCTCAGAGGACGATCAACGGTTGTTGGTATACGAATTTATGCCCAGGGGAAGTTTGGAGAATCATCTGTTTCGAAGTGAGTTGATATTGATACTATTTTCTTACTGTGCATTCTCAAAGAGGTGTATAAATGATTTTTGTGTGAAAGAGTTTAGTGTTTCCTCTAGGAAGTATATTATCTATTTCACTACTAAATGTTCAGTTGGCTGGTTTCATACAGTCAGTTTTGGCTTGGGATATGCTTCTCGTTTGTCTTTTCTCGTTCATGAGCCTGGACAGTTTTCTCTCGTTTTTTTCGTATGAAGCATATCTCGTAACTTTCCAGGTTACCGTGCGTTAGAAGTATTGGTTGTCTTGTTAACTTGAAATTCCTGCATTAGTTCTGAGATTGCAGGAAGGGAAAGCCACATACATAGAGACTGTTTTATTTTTCTGTGCTATATCTATGTTAAAAATGCACCGTTTAGTTGATGCCTTCAGTGATCGTGAAAATCAAGTTATTTCTATGGCACTTTCAGAGAATTTGAGAACGTAAATGCCTGTTTTCCTAATAATTTCCTCCGAAAGTGTTTAGCATATTGATTAATTCCCAATTTTACATGTCAGAGTATGCTGTCCCTTTCGCATTTCATTTAGAGGAAATTCTTCAATGTCTATACTACATTCCCTTTCCTACCTTTATCCAGCTAATTGAAAGATTCCTGTCCCATAATTTTTCTACTCTGTATGATGCTCTGAAATTCAAGCCTTGATCAAGCCTTCAGTAACGCAACGGCGATGCCTTTTTTACGTCTAGGGAGCTGCATAGATTGATCGAGTGACCCCTGTCCCAAAGAAAATCGTGGCGCGCGTCCTATGGAGACCCGGTTCAGTTGAATGTCCTGTGTCCATCTTTGAGGCACGTGCAAGTGGTCAGTCTTTAAGCGGCTAAGGTTTCTTTCTTGGATGCCTTCTCCAGGTTTGGGGCGAACTTGTCACAGTGTCCTCGTCAAGGACAATGTAACATCTGTACTACTCAGGTCACAGTCAGAGAGATACCGACCATCTGAAACTTCGGCAAAGAAGTGGATGATCTTGAGTCGGTGAAAACTAAGATTTGACAAAAGTATCTGGATTTAACTTGATCTGGACTTTTGCAGAGGGGGTTATGCCTTTACCTTGGTTGACGAGGATGAAGATAGCTTTAGGAGCTGCTAGTGGATTGGCATTCCTCCATGAAGCAGTGAAACCAGTCATCTACCGTGATTTCAAGACCTCCAATATACTATTGGATAGTGTAAGTGTCTGAATCTACTTAATCAAAAACAATGCACTGAAGTAATGTTTTTAGTTGTTTCACCAGATTGCTTGAATTCGTTTCACATGATTAGAAATGACGTCATTGTTCTGAAGGCCAAATGTATGGTTTTCAGGATTACACAGCCAAGCTCTCTGATTTTGGCCTAGCGAAAGATGGACCCGAAGGAGATAAAACTCACGTTTCAACTCGTGTTATGGGCACCTATGGCTATGCTGCCCCTGAGTATGTGATGACTGGTGTGAATCCTCTCCTGAATTCTTTCGGTTCATCCGAATTTGCTGATTGGATGATTACGGAATAGTCATAGTTTTGAAAAATCATTTGAGTATGTCCTCTTGTATTGTCCATTCATTACTCTTCCTCTGGTTATTTAACTGTATGATAGATTTTCTGCTAACTAATCAGAAGTTCTCTGTTTGGTGTTTAACGACGCAAAGCTCAGTAGATTTTTGTCCATCTCGTTGTACGACCTTCAGTGTCAGTGACTATGACAAATTAAAAATTTAGAGGTCAATAGCGAAGTTGCGAATCACTCAAGGCTTCCCGTTTCAATATCTTGCCTTTCTTTGCAGGGCATTTGACATCAAGAAGCGACGTGTACAGCTTTGGAGTGGTGTTGCTAGAGATGTTGACAGGGCGAAGGTCAGTGGATAAGAATAGGCCAAGCGGAGAGCAGAATTTGGTTGAATGGGCGCGGCCTTACTTGAACGATAAGCGCAAGTTCTATAAGCTGATCGATCCTCGCTTGGAAGGTCAATACTCAGTAAAGGGCGCACAGAAAGCCGCAGTCCTGTCCCATCATTGTCTAAGCCGTGACCCCAAGTCACGACCTCTAATGGGGGATGTGGTGGACACTTTGAAACCATTGCAAGACATGAGGGATTTGGCCAGTAGCTCAAGTCACCAGTCTTCATCGAACAATTACCGATCCTCAGGGCACCAGAACGGCCATGGAGCAGGTCGGAGTTATCACAATAGCCATGGTCCGAAAAAGTACGAACAGTTGCGGAATATCCCTGTCCGTACAGCTGGTGTGTCGCCGCTGCCAACATACTAAATGTAGGGCCTTCATTCGCATGAGACTTTCCGCTATTGCTTTCACTAGGAACTCGTGATGTTCTCTAGTGTTCTCTACTGAAGACATGTTCTGCATGATGGAGCAAACACTCACTCTGTAAAGGCTAGAAAAATGCGCTTTCGAGCAAGATAGGTATGCAGGTTTCCCTTATTCTTATTTTGTTAGGTTCTTGTAGAACTCCTTTTGTTGCCGACTCTAGTTTCTATGGTATATGAACTTACCTCCATACAAATAAACCCCAATTTTTCTTCCTCCATGTTTCACAACACATTAGGTCGAGTGTGAATGAGGGCTCTTTTGGAAACTGAACTCATCAGGGGTGTCAAGAGTGTGAGGCTTGCATTCTGCAATGAGCCAATTTTCAATCGTGGATTGTAAACTTTATGTTCAGCAAACGACGAAGATCAGAGATGTTTCATTTTAAAGTATTTAAAAAAATTTGAGTACCTCACAGTTCTTTTAGAGGTTCCAAACTCAAGTTTATTGTATTCTGAGACATAATATTATTCTGCAGGAAGTTGATAGTTTTTATCTCTGGAAGGATGTGATCATGATCACTGACGTCAAGCCTCACTGGTCCGGAATTTAAATTTTTTTTTTTTTTTTCCAAGTAGAGTAGAAACTGCACTTGATAAGCTTCATTTTGTCAATTGGACCCAAATTAAAAAAATATCATTCCGTGGCGTTTGGATGACAATCCAATGAGTTTTAAAGCTATTGGAAGCACTTTCCATCCCTGTTTTTCCTTATTGACTTTTCATGTTGAGTTATGAAGAATATCCAATTGAGTTTGTAGTCTTGCAAGTTTTTGTCTTCATATAAATGAGAAGTTAAAAAAAAAAATGGATCACAAAATATGCTATTTTAGTGTATTTTGGGAAGTTGTTGCTCCTTGCTCTAAATCTGAAATTTCTCCACAAAAGTGATGTTTTTTGAGTTTGAGCCCAACTAGCAAAATGAAGGTCATTTACTCTAGTTTTTACTCCAATTTGAATTTTGGGAAAATTTCTAGTATTGAATATTTGATTGCAATTTGAATTTTGAATGTATTGTCAATGTCTACTGAATTCTAATTATAGAATGATATGGAAATTGAGTTTACACTATGATATTTGTCATTGTTATGTACACTCATGGTGAAATTTTCAGGTTTTTGGAAATAATTTTCTACTTGATGTGATTTTTCTTCACTTTATCTTCAAAAATTCTCAAAAAAATCTAAATTTTTTGTGGATTAATGAAGACGTGTAATTTCATCTCTGAAAAATAAATATAATTTTTTTCATGTATATCTAGTTGGAAAATGGCAACAAACTAAGAGATGGGTAGTGAGGCTTGAAATCAATGGTGATGGGTCTGTCATTTAGGGGTTAAATTCACATCAAGAGAAAATAGCAAGAAATGGACATAATACATTACAAGGGTCATTCATGGATTAAACATTGTTTTCTTTAGAAAAGTCAATAATACCATGGTGAGGGAATTTTCAATACTACCATTGAAAATATATGCAACCAACTTCTAAAATAAGTATTGGATGAAATAATGTTTTTTTCCATCCTATAGTCTTAAGTGAAGTCATCCAAAGGATGTTTTGTGTCCTCGACAACATTTCAAGGTTAAGAGGCATCAAAAAGAGGTATATTCTTTGACCATGGCAATGGCAAAAAATTCAACAAACAACTTTCAAAGATTGACCCTTATAATTCCTTTAGTATTTTAAGCCCCCCAAATACAAATTTGAATGGTTATTTTTGTGTCAAGATTTTTCAATGAAAAAAAGTTTAAACTATGACAACTATAACTATGAGATCTTAATTTCAACTTCATGTAGACTAGAAGATATAAAAAAATTTGAAAAGCAAGTTCCTTACCATTTGTGAGATCTACTATTTCAAAATAGAAAGGCTTTTTTTTCATTGTATACCATGGGGGTATCTAAACATCAAAATTCAATGAAAATTAGATGATTTTAAATTTAGTTAGCTTCTCTTAATTTGAATTAGTATGATTTTTGAAATTTAAAAATGCCTTATTCTACAATTTAGGTGGTGGAGTGTTACATTGTAACAAAAAATAAATTAAATATTCCACATACATTTTACTACATAAATGTTATTATGAAAACAACGAATCCCTCTAAATCCTTTATGATCTCCCTTAACACATTGCAACAACAATAACCTAGTTTTTCATAAATTGCCCCATTCTATACCACCCAAATTATCCACACGATATATATCATGTACCTAATTTACTTACAACTACTAGACAGTACTTCCTTTTCCAAAACTATCAATACATCAAAACATTTTTGCTACCATCTTGCACAATCATGAATATCTTGATGTAGTTAACATAAAGTGTCCTTTCTAACAAAGGTAAATAGTCTAGATGTCACTTGTTCTTGTCCTTGAGATAGGACATGGGACCCAAGATGAAAAGACTCTTAATTTACTCTAGCCGCATAGAATGGATAGTTATAGTATGGAACAACAATAAGTGAGAAGAAAAAAAAATTGAATTTTTTTTCTAAAATACAATTTTTATGGCCTTATAGATGACTTTTCATGCCATTGTCTTCAAGGAAGAGAGTCCATAATGTAATTGCAAAGAATTTTAGGGGTTAAGTAGCCAAAATGCTTTTTTGTAGGCTTGAAGTTTTTTAAATAAGTTGGAATGAGAGTAGGAAGCCGATAGGCAATAACTTATTGAATGGGGACTTAGTACAATGAACAAATGAACAAAATACATGAAATGAACAAAAATAATTACAATTGTCAACTTTATAGACAATTGGCATTCTATAGATGGATGATGAACATTTTTGAGAGTTCATGGTAGAGAGTTGTAGATGAATAGACATACTTGGATGTACTTCAAAATCAGAACAAAAGAAAAGTAAAAAAATTCAAAGGTTAGTAGTTGTATTCAAGATTCTAACTTTGAATAGATTTTTAATTCAATTATTAACCTTGAGACTTATCCAAACCATTGCATTCAAAACAATTAAATGTTTTAATTTTAAACAGAATGGTTAAACCCATGAGTCAACTAGACCGTTGAATTCAAAAATTGTTCAATATTTGGATTTTGAATGCAACAATTAACGATGTAAGCTAAATGAACCATTTGAACTCAAAAACTATGCAATGTTTGAATTTTGAATGAACTTCATAAACCAATTGATTCAACACAACAATTTAAATTTGAACACAACACTTAAACCCATGAATCAACTAGACCGTTGAATTCAAAAACCATTCAAAGTTTGAATTCTGAATGCAATGGTTAATATTGTAAGCCATCTTAAGAGTTGAATTGAAGCCTATCCAACGTTTGAATTTGAATTCAACAATGAACTTCATGAACCAAATGATTCAACATAACGGTTTAATTTTGAGCACAACGGTTAAACTTGTGAGCCAACTAGACCGTTGAATTCAAAATCTATTCAAAATTTGGATTTTGAATGCAATGGGTTAATGTTGTGAGTAGAATGAACCGTTGAATTCAAACGTTTGAATTTTGAACTCAAAGCCTATCCAATGTTTGAATTTTGAATTCAACAATGAACCAATTGATTCAACACAATAGTTTAATTTTTGAACACAACGGTTAAGCTTGTGAGCCAACTAGACCGTTGAATTCAAAACCTATTCAAACTTTGGATTTTGAATTCAATGGGTTAACGTTGTGAGTAGAATGAACCGTTGAACTCGAAGCCTATTCAACATTTGAATTTTGAATTCAACAATGAACCTCATGAACCAATTGATTCAACATAACGGTTTAATTATGAATACAACAGTTAAACTTGTGAACAAACTAAACCGTTGAATTCAAAACTTGTTCAAAGTTTGAATTTTGAATGCAACGGATTAACGTTGTGAACAAAGTGACCCGTTGAACTCAAAGCCTATCCAACATTTGAGTTTTGAATTCAACAATGAACCTCATGAACCAATTGGTTCAACACAACGGTTTAATTTTTGAACACAACGGTTAAACTTGTGAGCCAACTAGACTGTTGAATCAAAACTTGTTCAAAGTTTGAATTTTGAATGCAATGGATTAACGTTGTGAACAAAGTGACCCGTTGAACTCAAAGCCTATCCAACATTTGAGTTTTGAATTCAACAATGAACCTCATGAACCAATTGGTTCAATACAACCGTTTAATTTTTGAACACAACGGTTAAACTTGTGAGCCAACTAGACCGTTGAATCAAAACTTGTTCAAAGTTTGAATTTTGAATGCAACGGATTAACGTTGTGAACAAAGTGACCCCTTGAACTCAAAGCCTATTCAACATTTGAGTTTTGAATTCAACAATGAACCCCATGAACCAATTGGTTCAACACAACGGTTTAATTTTTTAACACAACAGTTAAGCTTGTGAGCCAATTAGACCGTTGAATTCAAAACCTATTCAAACTTTGGATTTTGAATTCAACGGGTTAACATTGTGAGTAGAATGAACTGTTGAACTCAAAGCCTATTCAACATTTGAATTTTAAATTCAACAATGAACCTCATGAACGAATTGAACAGATGAACGTTTGCATTTTGCATTTTGCATTTTGAATTCAACGGTGATCCTCATAAATGAATTGAACCATTGAATTTTTGAATATGGTCCTACTCAAAACTACTCAAAATGCATAATGAAGAAAATATTGATCCCCCCATTTTCATCATTCTTTGTGTGAATGTACCCTTAGGGATTAATGACTCTTAAAGACACACCTCTAATCTCTTATTCATAGCTGAAGAATGTTAAATTATGTAAGATGAAAATTCCTTTTTTTTTAAAGTGCCCTACACTCGTTTTGGACCCAAAGTGCCAATAAAGAAAAGTGAAAACACAAGAGGTGGAAAAAAACACATGGTGAGTTTCCGGATAAGTCTACAGTAGTAAGTTACTAAGTTATCATATCCTCTCGGAGATGATGCCCGTGTTTCTCCTCGACTTGCTTCAAACTTCCCGGCTATGGCGCTGGCTGCCTGCTGCACCGCAGCGCTGCCGATCACTGACACCGCCACCTCGTCCCTTCGCTCGACTCCCTCCGAATCCACTTTGGGAAGAAGATGGAGTGCTCGCAGTCGAGCAGCTCCTTCAAGAAGAACAGACCCAATTGCTTCCCTTCCAGTGTGTTTGACGCGACGCTCCCCAAGCCATTCAATTTGAGTTTTCTTCCAATTTTTTTGAAGCATTCCAGGTTCCTTTAGTTTGCAAGCCTCGTGACGGGTGTGAATTGGAACAGGGTAGTAATGCAGGTGCGGAATTGCAATCACGAAGGAGTGTTGTGCAAACGGGAGGTGCATTGGGGTTTCTGGCCGTGTTGGGGCGCCTTCCAGCAGTTGCTGAAGAAGATGGGGAATTCAATTCCACATCAGCGTCGGGAAGTAGTACTGACACGGAAAGCAAACCTAAAAAGACTCGGGTGGATACGGAGTCGTGGTATCGGTATCGAGGCGAAGGGTTTAGGATGACCATTCCGCCAGACTATATTGACCTTGTGGAGTATGATGTGAGTCCCTTTGAAAATGGTTCCTGATTTGAATTCTCAAGTTGATTGTATGGGCGCGCCTTTGGTCGATTTAGTTTTTATTAGTTTAGTTTTGTTCTTGCTATTGTTTTGGGGAATTTTGAATCCAATGGCGAAAAGAGTGACAAGATCAGACCTCTGGTTGGATTTTAACGTGGTTTTAGGGTTATTGGCTATTGGTTCCAGGATAGTGGGACTTCGTTGTATGGGGAGCGTGCGAAGGAGAAGCCTTTCGCAGCTCGTTTCGCATCGCCTGACAGGCATGTTCGAACTTGCGACATTTTTATATCACCAATCAATTATTTTCTTTTCTGGAGAGAATCCGGATGTACTTACTCTTGTGTCCAGTGGTTGGGATGCTTCGACTGTTTCTATTAATTTCATGAACTTTTATCTCATTTTGACAATCCCCGTTTCCTGATTTCTATACAGAAAGGCGGTACTCAGCGTAGTCGTACGCAATGGGTCTCAACTGAAGCTGTCGTTCTTGCAGGTAAGTCCCTTGTTGTCGTTTGCCATATCCTGTTTCATCCTCAATCCAAGTAGATTCAGACTTCTATGGTAACCGCACCTAAAAGTGATACTTAAAGCATAGTTAGCGTTGCGTAATGGCCGATCTTTAATATATATTCTTTGTTAGGAAATCAAGAGGATTCCAATTCGCCGAAGAATGATACCGTATGCAATAGTTATAAACATTTAAAGTTTCACTGGTCGATGACCTGAAACGGACATGATATCTTTTGGAAAGGTAGTGCAAGATGTTAGGGTGTCGCATTCAGGTAGTTGTTTCAATTAGGTACCTCTACTTTATTCATGTCTTTCATCATTTAATTAAGACTTTACATGCTGATGTATCTCAGACACAAGACATCACGGAGTTCGGATCTTTGGAAGAGGCAGCCAAAGTGTTTGTTCCTGGTACGTGATGGCTTCCTCTAACCAGGAAGTCGAATTCTTCTCAGGTAGACCGGCTTTCATTGCTGATGTGAATTCTTTTGGCGTCTGAATAACTCCATTTGCCTGTGATCAACCGTACTCTACCTTGAATCCTAAACCCTAAACCCATTTGCTAGTTGGTTACCAGTTTAGTAGGGCCTTCATTACCCTTGCCTTTCTTTTGTCTGTAGTTCTACTTTACTTATACGATAATTTTTTAGAGACTTCAGACTACATAAGTCTCAAACTCTATACAAGGCTTCTCGAGGGGCTTATAATAGCTGGTGGGAAAATTCACTTGAAGGAACTAAATAGTAGAAACTAACCGCATGTGCGTTAATATGACAATTGCAGCTGGATCCAAAATCGTGGCCGCTGCTGCTCTCAAACCCACAGATTCCAGAGTTCTCAGGTACTTCACATTTCGTTATGCCTTATATTTTGATACTTAGATTATGTAGATCAAATCTACGACTGTGAATTTTAGAAATTAGGTCTGAACGTTGACTGTATATTGTTGATTGTCTCAAGGACGTATTACCTGTATGAGTTTCTTGCAAAGGACGACAAGCGGGTGGTCATTTCAGCAGCGGCTGCAGGAGGAAGGGTACGTGATGTCCTTGTCTTTAACTAAACATTCTGCAACACATGTGCTGCGTGTCTGCATCTAGAAGCCGATGAACCTCATTTAGCCCACGTAAGATCACAGGAACAATAGGGATTGTGTCCTTGGTTGAGGAATTGAACTGCCAAATCCTCTTGCACCAACCAAGCAGAAGCAATTAGTTAACTTGAAAGCCTATCTTCCCATCAGTTACCTCGCAAGTGCAGCAGTACAGAAATACGTTAGTTAACTTCCAACTAGCTATTGTGCCCGGTTAGCACCCCGATTAACTAATTTGGCTCTCCTTGGTTGGCGTGGGCGGACGCCTAAGGCCATCATCGATTGCGTAGTGGTGGCAACAGCTGATTTTAGGTCATGTGACAAATGGCTTCATGCCGCTTTGGAAAGAAATGGTGAACAATAAGGTAACTACACCTACAACCATCTGAACAAACCTTGCGGCACCATGGGGGCTGCAAGAGAAAATGATGAAAAACTCTTCCACATTGCCAAAGGCTTATGGGGATGCAAGTGATTGCATAAATTTGGGAGGCACAGTGAATCAGTAATAAATCTTCAAGCGTGAAGGTTATAGGAGGGTACAAATGTAACCTCGGTGGCTCTTCAAAATCCATTTGATGCACACGAAGAAAATATATTCGTAGCATCAAAACGTTGTGAGTCCATTATATTGAAAGGAACTTTACAAAGAACTGTCCCCGTACAAAGCCGCCACCTCCACAGTAATTGAAAGAGTCCAATTCCACACTAGTCTCCATTCTGGGTACTATGTTGGTTCTAGTTTTCATTCCATGTTCCGTTTGGCTCGATTTTTTAGGTGTACTTGCCTTGGTCCTTTTCAAGCTGATTCTGTGATAGATGCAACAAATTAGAAAAGAGGCATAAATATATGCTATCTTACAAATGATGTGTCTGCCTAACGCTTGACCTGTTTTGCAGGTGTTTGTATTTGGGGCAATGGCACCGAACTCAAGATGGAAGGATTTAGGAGGCACAATGCGATCAGCTGCCGTCAATTTTGCACTTATTTAATAAACAGTTTTGTTCTTGGTACATTCTCCCGGCCAGACACTTCCATGTAAAGCTTTAGTAGAGATCAGTCATTTAGAAAGCTCCTGATTTTCTCAACTAGCTAATGTGTTTGTGATGCAAACTGTATAATAATAATAATTTTTTTTAATGCCATGTGCAATTTGTTATCATCCCAATCAATAATGATGGTGTAAACGTTCATTTTCTGCGTTTTTCATATTAGCTGATGTTTTGTACTTTGAGGTGCTAATTCGTATGCAACGATTAGTTGGAGTCATTCCAAGAAAATGCAAAGTTGAATGAGAAACTCAAATGTGATCAAGAAAAAGATTTTGCATGTGATCAATGTGGATCAAAGAAGGGTTGCTATAAAGAGGGATTACAAAAACCAAAATACTTAAATACCTGATGACTTTTTTCAAATAGACTACCTTGACTTTGGAACCAAATTGTCCCATATGCAATGATATTCCAAAAACAAAAACAGATTGTAGACATGGAAGACTTATTGTGTCATACTAAAGTATACTCAAGTTGAATAAGAATTCAAATGCAATCTTTAGAAAGAATTGGTGTGTGATCAATTGATTGTGGGCCTTAGAGAGGTTACAAAGGGTGGGAGTTACAAACCAAATTGCACCATTGTGTTTTCAAAGTCAAATTGCCCCATGGGTAATGATATTCCCCAAATTGAAGACGTAAAAGTTGGAAATTTGATATAAATAGATTATTCACAAAGAAGAGTTATTGTCATTTCAAAAATACTAAATTAAACTAGAATTGACATACAATCAATGTAGTCCAAAGAGGGGTACTTGTGTGCAACTCAATTGGTTTTTGTGTGCACATCACATTCTACAAAATGAAAAAATTAATTTGAAATTGGATAAAATAAATTATATTATTAGTGAAAGGCAAGGTCAACATTTCTATGCAAAATATTTATTTATTTCCAAAAAATAAGATTGGATACAATCTAAAAATTGAAATTTCTTGCAACATTCTTTTTTTTAACAGTCCAAAAAATATATTTAGAAAAATATTTCACTAAATTTTTAGGCATCTATTTTTTTAAATGATTTTCTATCAACTTTGTCCTACAATTAGATTAGTCATTCCAAACAAAAAATGAAAAATGAACAAGATTTCAAATGCTATTTACAAAATAAATTACATCTAATTAACACTATTGTGCCATGTGCCATTGCCATAGTACAATAAATAAAGATTAAATTAATTTTTTAATTCTCAAAAACTTCAAATTCAACCTATTTTTTTTGCTACAAGTTAGAACGCCACCAAAACAAGTCCATGTACCCTTCTTCATAGAGACCTTTCTAACACTACCAAGAATGCAATTGGGAGATGCACAGTCCATAAGATCTCATTGTAACAAACAATCAAAGAAAAGAAAAGAAACAACCTCATTCAAAGTATATACTAGGTTGTCACAGCCAAAATATAAATACTTCAAAATTCAGCGTCTTTTAAACAATAGGTCCAAACACCACAAAGCAAAGCCCGTGCACCCTTCCTCATCGAGGACTTTTTAATGGTACCAAGAATGCGTACAGAGGATGCATGGTCTAAGAGATGTCAAGATAACAAACAAAACAAACAAAACATCTAATTCAAAAAATAAATAAGGCATATATATATAGACACATACACACATACTAAAGGGATTTCAAAGGGAAGTTACACTTGGGAATGGGAATAAATAGATTGTATGCAACAATAAATGTGAATCCCCCCCTCCAAGACCCACAAACTTGAACAAGAATAATTAGCATGTGATCAATGTGCCCAAAGAGGGGCTTTTCCAAAGGGGGCCTTCCCAATAAAACCTGGAAATCTGGAGTAAATAGATCCTCCGCCGCAGTCACACTCAACGGCAGAACTCGTGCGCATCCCCCCAACGACAACGACGCAGCCGACGAACGTCGGCGACAACGGCGACGTCAGTTGAACGGAGAAAAAGGCGACGGAAGCTGCGTCGCAAGCAAACGCGGACTCACTCTCTCTCCTCCGGGCGTCGGCCACCAGTGACGCCCAGCCTGTCTTCCTTGAACGCTGTGCACACACTCACCAGCCAGCCCCAACAACAAGCAAAAGGAACTCAAGCTTTTTTTTGGGCCTCTGTGTCTTCCTCAAGCCCGCCAGGAACCATCCGCGGGGGCCAACTCCAGCTTGCACTCATCTCCTCTTTTTCCACTCATTTTCCGATCGTTTAGATCTCCGCAAGGTGCCGAAACCGTCTTTTCCTTGGGAGCTTTGGTCGCGCGCGTTTCGTGGCCGAGGGTTTCTCTTTCTCGCGGTAAGGGTTTGCGCTTCCGCCGTTGAGGAACTGGCTTCTTCGCCGCGTGTGTGAGGTTTCCTTTACTTGTTCCTTCTCCTTCTGGTAGAGCTAGTGTCGGCTCGTGTTTTTTTTTCTTTGGGATTTTTTTTTGGTTGTGGAGGATCAAGATTCCGAGATTCGGTGGTTTCTTTTTTTCTTTCTGTCTTTCTTTCTATCTTTGTTTCTTTTGTTCTCGTATGGCGTAGGGTTGAATTTCTTTGGAATCTTGGGCATGCAATGGAGATACAGGTGTGCAGTTAGATGGAGAGTGTCTCTGCGGCCTGTTTTGCGGTGTGCAGGGGTTCGCCGCGAGTTACTAATTCTTTAGGTTAGTTGGAACGGTATCGTATTGGCATTTTAGTTCGGCGCTTGTTGGAGGCTGAAGTTCGTGTGAGATTGAAAATGCGCAGGCTTGTGAAATTTTATTTTTTATTTTTTTTATTTTTTTTATTTTTGGAAGTCTAGGAATTTTTGGAGTTAGTACTAATTAGGAGAAATGATTGATGGATTAGATAGCGATGGAGCAACGGATTGACATAGATGGGAGCGTAGTTTGCGTCACACTGTGGAACTATTGTTTGTGGTGTGCGTTTCTTCCATTGGAGCTCTGGTGCCGTGACCTGAGATTCTTAAACTAGTTTGAAATGGTGTCCTATAGACATTTCGGCTTTTAGTCCTAGGCGGCTAAGTTAGTCTCAGATTGAAATGAGCAGGTTTCAGGGAGTACAGTTATTTTGTCCTCCTGACTTTTAGGAATCTATCAATTAGTATTGAGATCGATTGAAGAAATGGTGGAGAATCTTGACCATGCAATGGAGGAATAGGTTTTTGCGTAGATGACGACCTACTGTTCGTGTATGTGAGCTTATGTGCCTGAAAGTGGACCAACTGGCGGGGGGGATGAGTTCTTTCCTGTGGAGCTTTGGAGTCACGGACATGAATTGTTTGCTTAGTTCGAATGGTATCCTATTGACATTTAGTTATTTTCTTGTTGGAGGCCTGTGTCGGTGTGAGATTGAAATGAGTAGATTAAGGGGATATGCTTTTTCCCCGGCATAACCTTTAGAAGTCCTCGGCTAACTATCAGTTAACACTAATATCGACAGAAGAAATGCTTTATCCACCCTGATGAAGCCAATCAGGTCAATTGCCGGTATATTTGAGTTGGATTCGAATTATTTCCTTGGGCCCGAATCCTTAAGGCTGACCAGTTTAGTCATCATTCAGAGAGCGTTAGGTTTGTATACTCAATTTGTGTAAGTCATCAGTTGACAAAGAGGGAAGAATTCTGGAGATTTGTCCAGGAAAAAGCCCCTTCTTTATGTGTAGAAATTTGTTGCGTCAGAGTCTCAATTGTCGGGTCACCTCGCAGTACAATTTATGCTCTCATCTAGTCTATCGTGTAGTTTCGTCCCTCTTGTTGATCCGAATGATTGGTGTGTCAAATTTAACGAGACAATTGAGACTAATCGTCCACATAGCAGGTGCAGGAACATATTGTTGGTAGCAGATGGTCACTATTTGACTGATGGGCTCAAAGAGTTCGATCATCACAGTAAGGTGGATGAGAAAGCTAAAAGTGGTTTACATGATGCAGAGGTGAAGTACTGCTTCGAATGTGGAGAGTATAGAGATTTCAAGTGTTGCCATGGTTTCAAACATGCTGTCGTGATTCTGCCAAAGTGACTGACGGCACGGGCGGAGATGATTCAAGGTGAGGATGCTGTGTATGGCATGTTGCGTTGCTGCTATTTGCATGGATTGAAGCATGCGACATCTCGTTGGTAATTTTGCCTCGTATACATGGTGATGTGGAAGTGCGCTTCTTGCGTGTCAGAGTAGCTGCTACTGCTGTTCCAACATATTGACTTCTAGCAGTACTTCACATTATGAAGAGCATTGATGCCTTCTCATGTCCTTCTCCAATTCAACACCAAGTGGTGTTTCCTATCTGGAGGTACTGATTAGCATACTTTTGTGTACAGGGTACTCCAAGGCACTGAAGGATGATTAGAAGGATTCTCATGCAAGCACGTAGATGGCATGTCTAACATTACAGACACAGATGAGCAAGGCTACTACTTGCGTCTTTCCCCAGTGCCTGTTTTTTCTGGGGATTTTGCAGCCTGGACGTACGTTTTTTTAAACTCTTTGGTTAGATCACAGTATTTCAATGAATATTTTTCATGAATTTTGGGTTCACATAGCAATTACCTGCTGTAGTTTCGTAGATTTTGATACTATTTTCCTACTGATTAACATGGTTTGAGTCAAGTTTTATTTTCATGATAATGCTTGTCTGTGATTATGTGAATAGACGAAAATGAATGTTGTATTATCTGTATGTTCTTGTTGCTTTTGGAGGTTTGAGCCATCATCTGTAAATGTTATGAAAAAACTTGTTTTGTAGGTGTTAGTTTTTGGAGCGCAAGAGAGTGACTGTTATAATTCAATTTGGACTGTAGTTTTGGAAAATTAGTCGTGTTCATTACCTCGTTCTTTTACGTGCAGTGTGGACGAAAAGATGTTGTTGGCTGCCTAAATGATCCTGGCGTGGATAAATTTTTTGTAAGTACCTCGAATCATCTCATCTGCAATATCTGGGAACTTTAATACGGAAAGTCTCTTCATCCCGTATACGAGAAGATCTCGTCTATGCAGAAGGTTACAGGAGGTTACACGGGCTACCGCTGAATGACTTTGTTTTTGTGTTGTGAAATTCACAAATTTAAAGAGGGTATCAGGTCGACTGTAAGGTCGACTGTAAGGATATTTGCCAGTCGGGAATGTTGCATTTCCCGTGGCTGGGAGTAGGAGATGTACTTTTGTACTTCCATAAGAAAGAGAATCAAGTTGTGTATTGAGTGGCAGTTATGTTGGCTTTCTACAACTCTGGATTGACATGAGGTTCTGGTGTATGCGAACGCAGTAGCGCGTCACTGAAGGTGAAGTAGGGAGGATGGTGGAGGAAAGAGGTAGTTCTCGTGGTAACCGCGAGGACCGGGGCAGCTCTAGGGGCAGTTCATGGGGTAGTAACGACGAGAGGAGTTCTCATGGGGGCAAGGGAACGGGTGGCTCTACGCCAAGGGCTCCGCGACTTCAGCGGACTACCGCTAAGAAGGATCGGGATTACCACGCAGATTCAGCTGAGTTTGAAGATGAGTCCTCATTTTCTATACGTTCGCCTGGCCGTTCACCTATGGCTCGTGATGGTCAAAAGAGTCTTGTCCGACAGCAGAGTTTTCGAGTAGGGGACGAAGTAGGGGACTTAGAAAAGCTCTATAAATTACTAGATATAGAAAGTCCTGCCGAACTTGGTATCGAAGCGTCGGTCTGGGAGGCTCGGAAGTCTCTAGTTCACAGCCGACCAACATCTCCTCGTAGCGCGTCTCAAGAGTCTGGTCAGTCTTCTTCAGATGAATTTAAGGGTTTCCAGCAGCCAACTAGTTTCGATTCTAGTGCAGGTTCGCCCCCTTTTTCGCCCGTCGTAGCCCCCGCCAGACCCATTGAAAGGGAATGGAAGGCATATCGGGATGCTGTGAAGCTTCAGCCAGTGAATCGTACTGGTCGTGAAAAGAGTCCTTACAAGCGGTCACCGCCGCCTCCGACAGTGTTTCCTTACCACGAGAACTTTACCGCCCTTGATAGGACCTCTACTGCTTCTCCTGTAACTCTGATGGGTAGGGCAAGCCTGACCAGAAGCGATGAATTAGGCAGAAGGCATTCTGAGCCAATAAACATGTTAGATCTCCCTACCTCACCGGAAGCTCTCCCATCTCCCAGCGACAGAGATGGTAAGTCTCGCCAATTGGAGTTATCTGACCAGGGTGGTGAACCTGCGAAAAGCAGGTCGTTTTTGAGTAATGGTGCTGGTTTGCCCACGGCTGCCCTGGCAGTGCGTAGTGGAAGTTTGACGTCCATTATGGCAAGAGATTCTCACCGGACGAAGAGTGTCGGAAGTATTCGATGGAAACCGAGAGATGCTCAGGAGGTAGAATCTTCTTCAAACCATGCCGAAGAAGTTTCTGTTGGATCGAGAGCAGTTGATTCCGAAGATAGCGAAAATCCAGAAAAAGCGTCCGTTGTCGAGAAAGTGGAAGAATCCTTGACTCCGAGTTCTGCTGACAGCAGTGGGGAAAGTTTCCGTGGTATCTTTCCGAAAAAACCTAGCTGGAGTTCGTGGGCTAAAGGTGAATTTCTTGGAAGTGGAACATTTGGTACAGTGTACGAGGGCGTGGGCAGCAATGGAATGTTTTTCGCTGTGAAAGAAGTTTCCCTTTCAGATCAGGGGAAGAACGGGAAGCAGGCCATCAGGCAACTGGAACAGGAGATTGCACTTCTTAGCGAAATTCAACATCCAAATATTGTTCAGTACCTAGGCACTGAAAGAGACGATGAAAATCTCTATATTTTCCTGGAACTGGTAAGCAAGGGCTCATTGGCCCATGTATACGAGAAATATGTTTTCTTCTACGACCAGGTTAGGGCGTATTCCAGACAGATTCTTGCTGGCCTGAAGTATTTGCATGATCGGAAGATTATCCACAGAGATATTAAGTGCGCGAATATTCTGGTAGATGCATCTGGAGTGGTTAAGCTGGCCGACTTTGGAATGGCCAAACAGGTAGATAAATTGGTCCTGCTGAAGTCATTCTTGGGTAGTGCCCACTGGATGGCTCCAGAGGTGGTTGACCCCAGGAGAAGCTACAATTTGATGGCTGACATCTGGAGTCTGGGATGTACGGTATTGGAGATGGCGATTGGAAAACCGCCTTATGGAGAATTGGAGACCCACGGTGTGCTTTGGAAAGTAGGCCATGGGGAAGGCCCCCCTATTCCGGATGATCTTGAGGAGGATTTGAAAAGCTTCATAAGCAATTGTTTGGAAGTAAATGTCGCGAATCGACCCACTTGCGATTTGCTTATGACACATCCCTTCATCACTGGTGCTCCGATGAAGGGCCCAGTGAAGCTGGTACCCACGCCTGAGCTGATGCCTTCAATTGCGGAGGAAAGGTCAATTGATATAGCACCCTCAGCACCTTCGAGCACGGCAACAAGTTCAGAAGCGCCTGCGAGTCCTAGCATGATCTCCAATATGATAAATAATCATGGTTCAATCGGCCGACAACAACCGAAATCAATGAGAACAATTCGAAGTGAATTCAGCATGAGCTCTCCAGAAAGTATCGCATCGTGATGAAGACACCTCTTTGGTATAGTAGATTTCTTCCGAGATCACCCTACTGGAAAGTGAGTTGCTATTGTAACACTAGTGGCAAATTTTATATTTTGAGTACATGGAATTGATCAATTAGCAGTTGCTGGATCGTCAAATGAGTTGCTGTCGCGGCTTGGGTTTGAGGATGTGGTGATGCTTGATGAAGATAATCCTGCATGGGTTAACCACCGTTACGGAGGTTCGTGGTTAATCTAGCGACTGGGATGCAGGGGCGTATTTGTTTCGGTACAACGGGATTATTGTGTTGGAGATTACAGACGCGCTGCAAAGCTTCTTGGTTGGGACATGTGTCACTGGTCCGTATCGGATTCTTAGACCATGCGTCGTACCGACAGAGAGATTCAAGGGACACTTTTAGGGCATGTGTTATTGAGGTCATCTGACCAGTCTGGAGTGCTTGACGCAAGATGGCAGACCAGATTTTGCACTTGCAATTCCTCTCGCTGGCGAGTCGGTGGGCAAGTCCTTCCCTTTCTGGAAATGCGCTCTTACAGGTAAAGATGTCTATCAACTGGCTCAGGGATGGGCAAGATTCTTGAAATGATGCTACACATATGACAGAACTATCAAGTCTGAGGTGAAATACTCTGCCCTGCAGATTGGAGATTTCTGTGGGTTACATGGAGATGGCAACAAGTTCCTCAAGACCAGCTGTCATTGTAAATCGTGGATTGAGAATTTTAAAGCCAACGTATGACAATCCTTTCAAGTCATCATTCTTGACCTGCCTGCAAATGGTTCTCAAATCTCAATGCCAGGCAATGTTCGTTCACTTATCTACGCTTTTCTCAAGCTATCTGCAGGATATCAATCGAGTTAGGACCAGCTTCCATCGTGAACAGTAGCGACGTTAGCATTGCCAACCAGATATTAGCCTTTCGCCAATTGCTCAGTAATTTCTATGATCTGCGATCTGGAGATGGCCGTTTTGTGTGCTCTTGTTCAATGCTGCCAGGGTTGACTGGAGCGCCTCACGTGTGCTCAGTTGTGCCGATGACACATGGCACCTGTGGGCTGTGGCATGCTGAAAAGGCATTGTGCTTGTGATAAGGTTCGCGTTGTCTATAATCACCAATGCCAAACCGAAGGGAATTTCAGAAGTTTGTAAAATTATCGATGAAACTTGTAGAAATGATTTTATTTCATGTACCAAAGGTTTAGAAACATCGTATATTCAACTTATTAACCTTGTAAGGACGCTGATGTCAAGAAGTGTCCGATGGATGACTGTCCAGATCACTGTAGAATCTAAGAATGCACCTATTGGTCCAAAAAGTATGGTCCAAAAAGTAGATCAATTTTAGCAAAGTACCTTGCTGATAGGTCTCATCCTTTTAGGGTTAAGGTAGTTTGTTTAATTTGTTTGATTTTGCTACATCCCTGGAATGTGGGTCTCATGTCCTTTTCCTTCAGATTTTGGAAAACTAGAATATTCAAGATGTTGTGCAGTTCTGGTAGTCACGCGATTGATTGTGTAGTTGTGGCAACGTTGGTGCTTTGGGAGGATGGGTGTTTGAGAGTTGAGAACTTGTGTATGGGTTCCTTTGAATTATTTAGGGGCTGCTGTCCCATTCATTGCCCACGGAATGTCAGGCTTGAGGCAGTTTTCTAATTTCAAGTAGTTTTTTTGATAGTGTAGTTTAACATTGCTATGGACAATAATTGTCCAATGGATGATATCTTTTGATTGTTTTGTCTTTTCAACTAGATGATGATCATTAAATAAATATTTTAGTTTTATACTTGAAAGTGTCACTCTCTACAATTTCTAATATAATTTTAAAATACTTCCCAAATTAGGCAATGTGGAAGAAAATTTTCTACAACCTCACAAAAGATACCACACAATCACAATACTCTAAAAAATACCACAATCACAATACTCTAAAAAATAACCTTTGTAAAATTTCCACTTTTAAATCAAATATTTTGAAAATCTATACCTCATTTAGAAATTTATGACTTTAGTAAGCACGATTCATAATCAAATCTATAAATTTCACTTATGAATGATTTAAAATAGCAATACCAAATAATAGATTGTAATTTTTTCATCCAATATTCTTATTGAGACTTCCTTGAATATTTTTGCAATGGATGGTGGTAGAAATTGCCCAAGTGGAGGTAATACTACTTTTTTGTATAAGAAAATCCCTAATCTACAAACTGCAATAGTCTTTTCTTATGTATTTTAGCAATTTTCTCTTGATTTGTTAGAATGATATTTTTGAATTGAAGTTAAGCAATCAAAGAGAAGTTAACAAAGTTTAGTTTCTGTGCCAATTTGAAAATTCGAAAGATTCCTAAATTCAAATATTCTTATTTAAACGTTGAACACAGAACAACAGTCTGTTGATTTTTATATCATATGATGATGATGAATTCTAGTTTTCTTGAAGAGTTAGGTGAATTTTGATCAAGCTCAGACCTGCAGGGAGATTTTATATATTGAACCAATTTTGAAGAGTCAAATGGCTCCACGAGCATTTCCGAACTAGCAGCCTTACAATTATAACGGTACTAGTCAAACTTCCCAGCAGAAGTCTAGAACTCGGAGAACTAGATTCCTCATAACCCAGCGACATTAAGCAGCTCCCTGTGCAGCTCGACAAGCCTCAACAGATGTGATTCTGCGAATCTTGAATCCTGGTATACTAGCTTCCGTCTTTGGTTTTACCAGTTCAAAATGAAAACTATACCTTGAAATGTTCCAAAGAAAACCCATGGTCTCTCCAACAACATTGCCTATGAACAAACGATACCGCAGGAACCGATGATTGGAAAGTGCTCCAGCTAAGGTAGTTGGTTTTCAGCTGAGAGCGGGGTCGTGGTCCCTCAAGGACACCCCACTACTCAAACTTCTTGATGGTTGCCAAATCAGTAAGCATAGTCTCAATCTTTTCTTCGTCCATGCGACCTCGTCTCTGAAAGAGATCATAGACGTATTAAGATTTAAGCATATTAATACAGTGAACAGGTCGAAAATTGAGACAATAACAGCTTATATGAAAAATCAATTCGCTAGTTTTCATGTAGTACTCTATGAACTCACCGTAATAGATGGAACAAGTGCCTTTGCCTCCTCAACCGTCTCTGGACACAAGTTGCCAATCACGCACACCTGAAACAAGTGAACACTCTAATTAGGGTGACAAAGGTGTGAAGGGATCAAATGTCACAAGACTCTGACGGATCAGTATAGTACTACTGGTGAGGGTGTTGAGAAACGCTTACAGATGTATCCACGTAAACTATTTATTCTCTAAAATTGGCCACTAAACTGGTAGCCTTGCTCGTAACCACCATTCACTTTCATCATACAGTGATATCTATCTAGAAATATACTCAAACCCTAAAAAAGTAGGTCAATGGGTTGAACGAGAATTGATAACTAATGGAAAGGCACATATTATACCTCAAACTCATGTAGTTGATTTCTCGTCAGTACCCTGAAGAGCTGCGTCAAGATACAACAGAATAATCGTTGCAAAGGACCAGAGAGCACAAACGACACTACATCCTAGCAATGATTTCAATGAGAGCTGTTTTCATGCAGCTCTCAACGTTGGCAACTATGACAAGATGAGTGATATACGAAGCTTACAAGCTGGGGAAAAAAACATTCCATCACAAGATTTCAATGAGATAAACAATAACTAAGGATTTCGACTAGGTAAACGCTGAAATCAGAGAGCACAAACAAGGGCGGATACTCTCGAACTTGCTTCACGGCGTCAGGATTCTGGTAGCGACTGAAGCGTCGGACATATTGCAGAGACTTCTCAAATACCCTGCAAAGAGGCTGCACTACTTAGGGCGTCATCAGAAATACGCTAAAAGGAACCCGACCTCTTAATCTATTTGGTTTTTAGTGCAAACAGGTTCTCGAACTTAATTCTTCAATAGTCACAAGTTTTTATATTGCTTCATAAACTGGAAGTAAAGAACGTACTGCGATATCTGAGCAGAGGGATCATCTGCTAGTTGCTGCAATTGCTCGTACTTTCTTTGCAGTACAAGTGACACCTCCGCGTTCATCAAGCACTTCGCCTTCACAAAATCTGCAAGACAAACGATGATAACTAACAATTCGATCACGAGGCGAGACATTTAGAACTTCACATCAAATGATTCTTCAATGATTCCTTAAAACATTGGGAACAAACCACAAACAATAAACCACGGGAAACACAACGGAAGCGTCAATTTCTTCAAGGCATCCCCTGATGTAGAGGTACCTAATTCCGACCCGAACTTAACAGCAACACTCCAGAAAATCATGCACAACGCGTACATATTGATTTTGAGAACCTAAACCAGCTCAGCAAAATGGATTTAGGTCACCTACCCAGAAACCTGGTAACTTTCGCATATGGTATCCAAATAACACATTCTCTGGTGCGTCAGAATCCTCTTTGATTTTCTAACAAGATTATCTAAAAATCTGATCAGTCTATGCTCAGCGCTTATAGAGTCCCCTTCTAGGTGAGTTAACCTGGAAATCATCTGGAACCTCAGGTATCTTGCGACCTCGGGCAAGTGCAAGCACGTCTAAGGATACGAAATAAGCGCAAGAATTCTAAAGAAAATGATAGCATACACTAGATAAAAAGAAGAAGAAGAAGAAAACGCGAGCAACCACAGCGTAACCCTACAATACGTGAACAGTAAAAATGCGAGAAAAACGGAAGAGGTGAACGACCTTCACCAAGCTTGAGCTCACTCGCATCCTCCTCCTCAATTGGTGCGCCTGTTCGAGCTGCCATCGCAATTTGCAAACTGAAAAAGGGGTTCTGGAGAAGCAAAAAATTCTTCAGCGAGCTAGAACAAGAGCAGCTCGCCTTCACCGCGACAGCTTAGTTTGGGAGAGACGAGGGACTGACAATGAAGTGCATTTTAGGGTACATTCACACCAAAGCGGAATACTTAATGTGGTACCCCCAAACCGCCACTTTTTGCTTCTTTTGCTTCTTTGCCTAGTTTGCCTATTTACTATTATTAGATTGGTCAAATTTTCATATTTTCTTGAAATTTGGATACCATATGCAAAAATTATGAAGGGTCAAAGTTATTTTTGGTAGATGTTTTGAAATTATTTCTTTAATATACATACATATTGGTTTTGGAGATGTATACAGAATGATGATTGTAAGCAATGTGCAATTCGGGACGTACCCACCTTAACTCTTGAAAGTTCGAAGGGACCAGTTTGGGACGGAACATATTTTCTTATTGTACTTATTAATTTAAAAGGTCCATAAATTGAAAATAATATAGACTACACTCATTTGTATTATTGGTGAAAGGAAGGAATTAGTAGTTTGTAGAATCATCTCATTCTCCTTCAAGATTGGCATTTGGATCATTATTGCACCCAAAGCTTCAAAATGGTCATGTATTCATTTTGTACAATGTAGTGTTTGAGTATAATAAGGTTTCAACATAATATAACATTTAATTAAACAATACTTATTGTTGGATCATCAATCAAGTAGTGTGTGCTTTACCATATTGTTTATGGAGTAATACCCATCTATTATATACAATACCATCTATTATATAGAACACCATACAAATACAATACCATCAAATACCATCAAATACAATACCATCTATATAATTTCCTACATATTTTTTATGGAGTAAATCCTAAATGCTTGACCTAAAGATAGTAAGATTAGTGTTGCAAATGTACAATAAATAATTGAAAATTCTCCAATGCATCAAGATTGATGATTAAGATATGTAGAACTTTCTTTCTTCTTTTCATTGATAAATTCATTAGAAGAGATTTCAGGGTTTTAAGGGCTGTTTCGGGGTCGTTTCTGGCGCTGTTCCCCCGGCAGTCAAAGAACGCTGCTGACAGATTTATTTATTTTTGAAAAAAAAAAAAAAAAAAAAAAAAAAAAAAAATTAATTCCTTAAAATGAGAAACAAAGTTAACCCCTAAAGGACCAAAGTCCCCTCAGGGGACAAAATGAAAATCGGGTAGGCTATTACTACTACAATTTTTTTTCAAATTAATTGAATTTTTTTAGGAGATAGAGTTTTGTAAGGACAATGTGGGAAAAAAAATTTCATGAAAATTGGTTTTGTCGTTCAAAAGTTATTGCAAATCTTGTGTAATTTACACATCGGGGGCAGCACGGGCACAATTGATTTTCTAAAATTTGATGAAGGACACGCCGTGAAGGGCAAGGAGGTGCATGGGTGAGGGGCAAGGAGGCAGGCCGAGGAGAATGGGAAAAGGGGAGGGGAATGGGGATAGGAGAGGGGAATGGGGAAAGAGGAAGGGAACAGGGAAATGGGAGAGAAACACGGAGCGGGGAGAAAGAAATATGGAGGAAAGAGAGGGAGGGAGTGGAAACGTGGAGGAGAGAGGAACATAGAGGAGAACTATGGGGTGGAAGGAAAAGAAAGGTGAAGTATGCCGAGGGGTGTGAGGTCGGTACGGCTACAATGGATGGCCACACCGATGAAGTAGATTTTTTGGAAGCATGCCAAAATTCTTAAACAAAAAAGAATGAAAATGAAAATATAAAATTACATCATGATATGCCTTCCAAGTATGTGGGGACGCTTTGGAAGTCATCCTTCACACAATGCACACACCACATACTTAGAAAGCATGCCAAAATTCCTAAACAAAGAAGGATGAAAATAAAAATAAAAATGAAAATATAAAATTACATCATGATATGCCTTTCAAGTATGTGGGGACGCTTTGGAAGTCATCCTTCACACAATGCACACACCACATACTTGGGAAGCATGCCAAAATTCCTAAACAAAGAAGGATGAAAATGAAAATAAAATTGATGTCATAATGCTTACTCTAATGTATGCCTTCCAAGTATGTGGGGACGCTTTGGAAGTCATTCTTCACACAATGCACACACCACATACTTGGGAAGCATGCCAAAATTCCTAAAGCAAACTTAGTATAAACAAATATATAAAGACGAAGACTTCCTGTAAATATAAAGATGAAGACTTCCTGTAAATATAAAGATGAAGACTTCCTGTAAATATAAAGATGAAGACTTCATGTAAATATAAAATAAAACTATGTAAATATAAAGATGAAGACTTCATGTGAATATAAAATAAAACTATGTAAATATAAAGATGAAGACTTCATGTGAATATAAAATAAAACTATGTAAATATAAAGATGAAGACTTCATGTGAATATAAAATAAAACTATGTAAATATAAAATGAAACTATGTGAATATAAAATGAAACTATGTAAATATAAAATGAAATTATGTGAATATAAAATGAAACTATGTAAATATAAAATGAAACTATGTAAATATAAAATGAAAGTATGTAAATATAAAATGAAACTATGTAAATATAAAATGAAAGTATATAAATACAAAATGAAAGTATGTAAATACAAAATGAAAGTATGTAAATACAAAATGAAAGTATGTAAATATAAAATGAAACCATGTAAATATAAAATGAAACCATGTAAATATAAAATAAAACTATGTAAATATAAAATGAAAGTATGCAAATATAAAATGAAAGTATGTAAATATAAAATGAAACCATGTAAATATGAAGATAAAGACTTCATGTAAATATAAAATGAACATGTATATATATATAATTCATGTCTGTATATAAATAAACTAAGTGATAAAACTTTTACTTTGTTATTTTTGGACGTAGAGCCTAAAATTAGTTTACAACTCATATCTAGAACAAGTAGATTCTATTATTCCATACGTGTTCTCTAAAAATCCAAGTGTAAAAAATTGAAGATCCTAACCTCTAATAATTGCAAGAAAATTTATTTTGAAGACAATTATGGTTCCCATTATTTAGGTGCAAAGATGCATTATGTAAATGTGTTCAATAAGATAATATTTTTTTTTGCCTTTTTCATAAACCAAAATTACTTTTTCACTTGAATTATTTACTTATCTATATAATAATTATTTATTTGTTTCATTTGTGCTTAGAGGGGGAGGGGGAGGGGGGGGAGGGGTTAGAAAATATTGGCAGGGGTATTGAAGATGTGGCCGGCATGTGATGGCAGGGTTTGGTGTCATTGAAGGTGACCCCTCCTCCACTACCCCCGGGTCCACGTAGTTAGAGTTCTCCACTAGAAGTTCTTCGTAACTTACAGTTCCTAATGATTGGAACATACCGGGAACATACCAGGAACATATCGGGAACAGACCCCAACCCTTTTCCCATGCCATGCCCAAAGCCATAATCCATAATTTCTTCACATATGTTTCTAAATTCCATAAGAAATAGAGTTTTTGTTTTTTTCCAAATTTTCTTTTTGGAGATTGTAAAGGCACACTATATCTTTCAATCCACCATTTGGATTTTTGAGTTTCAAAATTATGTGGTGGAGAACTTGCTCGAAAATTTATGTGAGGCATTGTGAACTTTCCGACATTGTTGCATTGCAAGATTTATTTGGATGTGTTCATGTCTTTTTTTTCCTTGAAATTTTTTCGAGACATGCCTAACATGATTTAGAATATGATAAAATTTTAAATTCAGCACCCATAGTGGAAAAAGTTACCACAATCAATGGTCAAAGGCAGCTGAAGTTGTCGGGCACAGTGAAAAAAGACAAAAACTTTCACTTCAAATGCCTATATCTTTCAATCCGTACGGTCAAATGTGACGAAATTTTTATCACTTCTTCTTCTACAAGTTTAGTAAAAGATCCTACGATTAGATTTGTAAAAATAATATTTTGTTGAAAATTTTGATGAACGCAGCAGTAGGGGCAGTTTTCAGTGGCTTTTGACAGAAAATGGTCTTGGTCCTTTAGGGGTTAAAATTTTATTTTATTTTATTTTATTTTTTCGAAAAATCTGACCTGGCTGTCTCTCGGCCAGGTCAGCACAGGCCGGGAACAGCGGATTTTGGCGGTTCTTGGGGGGGGGTCGAGTTGGGAACTTGCAGCCCTCTCCGAGAGCCAAAACACATGTAATGATATATTTTTTCTTGAAGCTTCCTAGATGAATATTAATTGGATAAAATGAACTTTTCATAACACTCATTGTTCACCAAATGGATAGGTGAATAATTTTTAATATGTATTTTTAATAATGTTCACCTCTAAAGATTTTTTATTATTTTCAACAAAAAAATCATTTCAAAATCAATGTATTAATCAAGGAATAACATCTATATTCACCTCTTAATGCGTAACCATTGAAATGGCTAAGAGTTTCCACTTACTGTAGCTTCCTAGTAACTTGGTTAAAAAATAATTAATTGAAAGGATGCCTGAATTTTTTGAAAACTATTGATTTAGTTTGTTCAAAAATATATGTATATATTAAAGGATTGCCTAATTCATAGAAATTCAACTCTCTCTGCATAATCTTGCATCTCTTCTTTATGAATTATGAGTGTAATCATACATTGCAAAGATTTTTGCCTTGCCATTTCGACCATTCTAAAGCACAATATCTTACAAAACAAAACGTATCATTCACATGCAATAAACTCTAATATTCAAGGTAGAACATTAGTTAGGCTTTAGAGGTCAAGACAAGGGTTTAGATAAATGAAGCTACCTTAAATGAGAATAGCAACAACCATCTATCCCAAAATTGGAGGAACAACTTGGATAAATGCCTAACTTATTTTAACTATATTTTAAAATTGAATGATTTGAATATATTATTTTTTGGGGTTGTCTAATTTGTTTTTTGGATTTTAACTAATTATTAAGCAAAAAGTTGCACAAGCTTCCAGGAAGCTACAATTTGTATCTATATGAGTTATAAATACAAGCTTCTAGGAAGCTACAAATTATAGCTTCCTAGGAAGCTATAATTAATTTGAAACAAATTTTACATATAAAAAAAAAACTGATTCCTCCATTTTTGAAATATGGTAGAAATATGTCTTGGAAACTATTACGATTGACTAAAAATTTATAATTTTTTTTTTATATAATTAGGAATTGAAATAAAAAAATTATTATAGTTTCAAATTTTTTGTACTCTAATTTCATAATCATGGTGATTTTTTAAGATTTTATTTTACTTATTTATTCAAGGTATTTTTTGAAGATTCATTTTATGAATTGGAAGACTTATGTTTTGAAGTGTAACATGTTTATACTTTTTGAATTGTAGAGTATTACCAAAGTTAAGTTTTTTAACAAAAACTAAGAATATCTTGTTCATCCTATGCCTCAAGTGATTCATGGCAAGATGACAAACAAACAAATTGAGAAGTGCAATATGTCTTAATTTCTAAGGTATTTGCATTTAAGAAATTAGATGTGCCCTCTAAAGTTCAATTTTAGCTTTCAAATGTATCCATTTTATTTAGAGTAAAAAAATGAAGCATAATAAGTTTAATCTTTGCTCCATGTTTGCAAAACAAGCGAAAACATTCCAAAATTCTATAAACTATTGTAATTTCAAACTCTATGTGTTAGAATTCAATTCCAATATTACAAATGCATGTCCAAAAGTATATGAAATTGTGTTAATTCTATATTTAAAATGTTGAAGATGACATGTTTATTATTTATAACAAAAAATGTAGAATATTATAGCAATGATGGTTTATTAATTGCAGAGCTTCTCTGTTATAGGTCAGTATCAAACATATGTCAAATAAAGTCTCTAAATAGTCTTAAATGTGGAATGATTCCAATCACTTATATGAAAACATTCCCTCAAGTACAATGATTGCATTGTAACAATACAAAAAATATAGGACAATTTGGAGCTTAATCAAATTTGTGGCTTAATTATTCACACCAAAATACGCAATACTTGAATTCTTTGTTGAGTTTCAAATCCCTTGCCCTAAATTATGTATTCTTAAAATGTTGTTAAATTTTAAATTACAAATTGTAGTTTTCCATTCAATCCTTGGCAATTGTTAAGTCTTTGCTTATCCTAATATGTATTTACTTTTCATTGGGTTTTTTTACTTGTTATGCTTTAAACTATCACATTCAAAATTATTCACATTGCTCATTTATGCTATCATACCTTTGGAATAGTTTCAATGTCACCTGTATATCAAAATGTCTACTATCATACCCCTAGAATAGTTTCAACACTTGTATGTCAAAATGTCTACTGTGGCCGTCAAAACTTTAAATATGGGATTGCTACTATAAATCAATTCTAGTGGAAAAATATTTAAAGTATTTCAAGAAATATTCACAACAAATGGTTGATCTATGTTTCCAAACTATTTAAAAAAAAATAGAAGGCATTTGTAGCTATTGATTGTAGTGCCCCTCACCTAGAGCCTATACAACTTCAAGATTTCCCTTGTCAATACAACAAAAAATATGTAGGCACTATTATGTAGACATTATCTACAAATCTAATTGCAATGTGAGACAAAAATGTTTGTAGGGCAAGAGATGAATTATTGAGTGAAATGCCCCTTATCTACATCCTACTGTACATCACTTCAAGATGCACTAGTCAATGGATAAAGACCACAGATTCAGATTTTGTATCTAAAATTACTTCAACGTGCACTAGTCAATAGATTTTTTACTCCACATCACTTCTAGGTGCAGTGGTGCACTAGTCAATGGTTAGGACTAAATATATATCCCAAATCACTTCAAAATGTGTCAGCCAATGGATAGAGACTATAGATTTTATATCCTAATTCACTTCAATATGTGTCAGTCAGTGGATAGAGACTGTAGATTTTATATCCTACTTCACTTCAACATGTGCCAGTCAGTGGATAGAGACTGTAGATTTTATATCCTAGTTCACTTCAACATGTAACAACCAATGGATAAAGACTACAAATTCTATGATTCGAATCACTTCAACATGTGCTAGTCAATGGATAAAGACCACAAAGATTCAATACCCTACATTACTTCAAAATGCCTAATCAATGGATAAAGACCAAAAAGATTCAATACCCTATATTTTCTTCTAAGTGTGCCAGTCAATGGATAAATACTACTAATTCTATACCCCACATCACCTCAATATGCACTAGTCAATGGATAAAGACTTTAGATTTTATATCCCAAATTACTTCAACATGTGCTAGTCATTGGATAAAGAATGTTCATTCTATATTATAGATCACTTTAACATGTGTCAGTTAGTGGATCAAGACTACAAATTTTGTATCCTATTTTACTTTAAAATACTTTAGTCAATAGATAAAGACCCGAGTAAAGACCTCAAAGATTCAATAGCCTACATCACTTCAAAATGTGCTAGTCAATGGATGAAGACTATAAAGATTCTATTTCAGTTAATTATCTTAATGTGACGTGGAGTTTTCACGTTGTGATGTCATGTCATGTCCATCATGGCACATCATGATTTTGTCAAGATTTTATAAGGATCGTAACAACTGTAACCCTAAATTGTAATCTTTTAGCATTTTTTCACTGTTTTATGACAATCATGGATGGAAAATCAAGTATATCGCTACTATTTAACATATTAGTCCAATTTATGTTCTTTTTAAAGAATTTTATGATGTTCAATCCAAATAGTCAGAATATTCTATCATAACAAACTTTGGGTTTGGATCACATCACCCATACATCATGATATGACTTAGACAACTTGGATTCTATATAGGATGAACCTTACAAATCTAATAACAATATAGGATACAATAACTTGTAACAATTGCATTAGAATGTGGGTACATTGCATAGCTTCACAACTTATCAATATTTGAAATCCAAGGAAAAAACAAATGCTATATACAAATGGGGTGGTAGCTCGGGTGGTAGGAAGTACAACAATACATGTGGTGTATGTATTAAATAGGATCTACTAGAACTTTTTAATAAGTCAAAATACAATAATTGTGTTCAACGAACAAATTTAGACCTCATTTGATAATAGTATATCAAAATTTCAAAATTTATTGAACAAGAAAACGTGAGTAATGAAGTTTAAAGAAAGAATATTAAAAAATGTCTAGGAGTATCCTTCTTTGAATTTTGTCTATAACTTGGACATCATTGAAGACTTCAAATCATTTTTTTAGAACTCTTTGGTAACTCAATTTGATTATTCTTTTAGTTGACGAAGGCTTGAGATTTTCTATTTACTATTGTCAAATGAGGTCAAAACTCTTCCCACAATACAATAACTGCATTTTGTCTCAGGATATCAAACTAGCAAATAACAATCATTGAGATGTCAATTGCTACAGTAGCTAGTAACTACCATATCCAAAATATTGCTCCCCAATATTGGGTGAAGACTCTTCAACCACCCAACGATCCCAATGTGTGGGCATAGAAATGCAAGCCTACGAGCCTTGAGCCTAGGTGTAAGTAGGTATCTTACAACCATTGAAGGAACTTATAAGATACGTACCTATAACATTGGTATCTTATAACTATGGAAGGTGCCTTTAATATAAGTTCTTGGGCTCATGGGCTTAGGATTCTAGGCTCACATACTAGCAACCCTCTCACATCAAAAGAATACAATTTAATGATTTTTTTATTTTATGACAATTTTTAACCTTCAAATGATGCAAGGCCAATTTTTGTCAAAAGTAGTAGTGGCACCATGGTATTGTTGAATTTGTACCAAAACAAAAATTAATTTTATTCCAGCCCTCTAAACACTATTTACATTACTATTAGCTTGAAAAACAATAAATATTTAGTAGTTACAACAATTTCATGTGAATTAAATAAAAATTAAGAATATCACATATTTGAAAATCTAATACATTAAATTCATAAATAACTGATTTCCAAAATTTACAAGGTTGACTATCTCTTGTGATGATGCATCTAGATTTAGGTTGCAATTAACACACACAATCTTTGTAAGAATCAAGAACCGTTGATCTCGTAAACAAAAATTTCTCCTTCTAACACCATTGATCTTGAAAAATAAAATAATATGGATATGGATACGAATACTTAAGATAGATATGGAATTCGGAATATGTACAACATGTAAAATATGCATGGGATATATAGAGGATATGTATGAGATATATTTCTACACATACAGCCATACATCGTCCCATATTGTTTGCAGATGAAGCACATGTCACAAAAATACAAGTATAGGATTGGGGGGATATGTTACAAGCACCCATGTCAATTTTTCAACCAATGGCAAAGTGACTTGTAAACCCCCTTTCACATTTTTTGGAAAAGTTGAATGGCCAATGGTGGAATGCCACTTGTACCCCTTTCAATGTCTTTCTCTAAAATTCACATTCTCTCACTATCAACTCAAAAACTGATTCATGAATATTGAATTTTCTTGGAGACTAGAGCTTTAAAGGCCACCAAAAATTGAATAAATGTAATAATTGAATAAGCACAATAGAAAATATTATTTCACTTTAATGAAATTAATATTAGAAAATTTATAGTTTATAAAATAAATCTAACAAGCTTCAACTTTGGATTTATTAGTTGCAAAATTATGAATTAGCAAATTGAATTTTTTTTAATCCCTAATGTCTCAGGAGCTTCCTCAAGGAAACCTTGAAGGATTGAGCATGTATATAAGATCTCAACTTTTTACAAGATTTTTTGAATTTTTTTTGTAAGATAAGATCATAGGAAAACTAATTAGTTTAGCGGGAATAAATTTTCTTAATTCAATCATTGTCCAAGAGCAAAAGTTATGCCACAATAAATCCAAAACAAGTAAAGGAGGTTAGCTAGAAAATCCCACAAAAACTTAAAACTTTTAAATTTTTTAAAAAGTTCTTATAATTCATATTTTTTCTAAATGGAAAGATTTGATTAATTCTATTTGGATAAGTGATGTGAAATTTATGAAGCTTCTTGTTTTGCATGCAATCTGAGCAAATTCGTGAGAAAATAATGAACTACATTTGTTTACAAATTCAATTTTAATAATTTGTCAAAAAGAAGTTGCACATGTTTTAGTATGTTTTCTACAACAATCTCACCATTTTGATTTGTGTGTTTCAATTTCATCTAAGAGCTATTAACAATTTGGTTATTCCTTCTATCTCATACTTACTTCAACTTAACAATATATTCAAGAATGTAAGTCAAAAGTTTTTTTTTTTTAATTTATTTTAATCACCCCTAAATTCAATTCTTCATCATAACAAAAAATTTAATTTCCAATTTGTAGTACAAAATCAATTTTAAGTTTTGAAGATTCAAAGCCTTATAATCTTTACTTTAGTGCACTCTTTGGGGTTTATTCAAAGACATAAAAGCCTTATAATCTAGTTAGATTAGTAACAAAAAAACTCGTTTTTTTACTTTAAACACTCATATCTTGTGATCAATAGGGTCAAAGTTTCTAAAATTTCTTCTAGACATTTTCAAACTAGTCTAGTACAAGATCCTATAGTTAAATAAGCAAAAAAAAATATTTAAATTTTTGTTGTTTGTATTCAAAAAGGCAATTTCTAGTGATTTTTGACCAAAAAAAATGGCCTTGGGATTTTAGGAATTTTAAATTAAAAAATTTAAACAATGCAAATTTTAATTAGACATCATTGATAGAACATTGGGCTTTAGTATTGAAACAACAATATCCTTCTCTCCATGCAGAACTTGTAGAAATCAACTAGGCCTCTATTGTATTGTTCTCCACACTGCCACTAATGCCCAATTAAAGGTTTAAATTTACAATTGAAAATGTTATGTTTAAAATTACCAAAAAATGTTACAAATATTCAATACTTTTCTATAAAAATGAAAGTATTCATTCAATTTCTTTTGTGTTTGTGAAGATTACAATCATTCAACCTATAATTAGTTTTGGAAAGAAATATCTCCAAGTCCTAAAGTCCCAAGGCCAATTTTTTGTTAGAAAATACTCAAAATTGTCATTTCCGATGCAAAGAGAATTTTTTTTGAACATTTGATTTTTTGCATATCCAATCATAGGATCTTCTACTAGACTTGCATGAAAATGCTAAGAATAAATTTCAGAAACTTTGAGAGGCTTGATTATAAGATACTTGCATTTATATAAGCTAAACCAACGCCAACTACAACAAGGGTCAACTACAATTGTTCATGGATGACAAGATAATGAAACAACATAATATATATACTATATTTTAGGGGTTAATACATGTACATGTAGGACACAATTTAAATATACAAAGCAATTCATAAATGTGTTGAAATGTTGTATTGATGTAATGATGTTGTGTTGTATTCAAAATAGATGTATTCAAATGCAAATAATGGAATTAAAATAAAATACACAAAACAAATTTATAAATAAATTTATGCCTAATAATACTCTTCAGTTTTCAATAGTCTATTTTTATTAACTTATAAAAATAATATAGTTGTGGACAAAGGGTCAAACAAATTATTTGAAGAAATAGTCATGGATGCATTCATGTGCGGCTTCATTTCATGGCCTCAATTGTGTGACATTATGATTCAATTTATTCCATGTCCAAGTTGTGGCTTCATTTCATAGCTCTAGTTGTGTAGCCTCAAAATTCCTTTGCCAATACATGTCTACTTGTCTCATCACACTTGTTTTGACATAAAGGACATCTTTGAAATTATTTTTATTATTGCTTTTCATTCAAATTAACCCTAAAAGACAAGTTTCTTTGTCATGTGGTCAAAAATGTTGAATTTAGCCTTTTCATTCATATTCAAGTTTCAATGTGATATTTTTGTTATACGAGATTCTATGTTATGTATCAATGTGAAAAATCTCTATTAGTTTCTTACTCTAAATTGCTATAATTTTTGAACCCCGAAGTGGAAAATAAATGTATCAAATATTAATCATTTGGATTTTAACACATGGAGCTTTCAATTGCAATAACTCATTGCATTTTTTTTTTTCAAAGTTTTGAAACACATTAGAAATATAACACTCACGCCTCAAGTACAAGTCAATTGAACCTTTTTTTCTCTGAGACTCTAGGTTGACATCTTATATTGTGTTTTTATACTAAGGTGATTTTCTCTACTAGTTTCATACTAATTGTTAATTTCACTATTTAGTATAATGAAATGTAATTGATCAACTTCTACTTTCTAATCCACTTTGAACCGATAAAAATATTTCTAAAATTGAATATTTTATTGCAACTTTGACCAAAGTCTTTTGATTTTCTAACTCCATAATGTTTTATTTATAATATACACCCACGGAAAGAAAAAAAGTCAATAGAATTTCTAAGGTAATTTTATATTGAGTATGAATTTTTTTCTTCACTTTTCTTCAAAAGTTCACAATGTACCCAAAAGATCCAAGCAACCCCATACTTTCCCCTTCTACTCATTAAAAATCTACAGCCATCGATGTATAGAGAAAAAATAGAACCCCTATTGGATATCTATAGTTGTTGGTTTAATATTTTTTTTGAAAATTAGCAGCTTTGAACCACCACTGTTGATTTTGCAATGCGAAAAATGATGCACCCTTGAGAGCCATTGATGTGCCATTGCGTTGCCAAAAATAAAAAACACCCTATTGATTCAATCATTCCAATGGATGATCTCAAATTAGGGTTTGGCACTCATGGGAATTGACTTTTGTTGTGCGTTTGTGTGTTTTCAAAAAAGTGGTAATTCAAGATTGCTCGGATTGGCAATGCAAGAGGTGAATGATTAGGTCATCTTGCATTCCTGTATATAAGTATTCACAATTTCAAATCTATATCATCTAAGACTTAACCCCTAAATGCCCAAGGCCTGTTTTGAGCTTCTTGGAATGTGCTCTAAATTGAACAAAATGCCAACATTTTGATTAGTTGTTTCAATCTCTAATCAATTTATGGCTTCTCAAGATCTACTCTATAGTCTTTTTAAATGAATTTTGAATGTGGTTTTTTCTCCAAGATCTAGTTTATTTGAGGCTCATTTCCAAGAGCTCTCAACACTACATGAAGATAAGATTGCAATGGGTATCCATGCACAAAATCTTGAATAGAAAAATCATTATCATTTGATTTCAAGATTGGTTTTATTTAACTTCAAAGTTTTGCAAACACCAGATTTAGGTGCCTTGGGCATTTAGGGATAAAACAAAATTTCAAATTCTACGATGGAATTGATTATTTATGTTCTAAGTCCCTTGTTTTAGAATTTTTTTTCATCCTCCTTCGTAATTAGGATAGGCTTGTACTAGTTATCAACGCTCAAGAGTTTGTACTTCAATTTTTTTTAAATATGTAAGCAAAGATCACCTATCTCTGGTTAAATAGTACTGAACTAAACTTAGGTAATTTCAAAATTTGTTTGTGTGATGCTAGAATTCTACATTCTCTAGACACCATACCTATGCACAAATTAAAACTCTTCGTAACTTTCATCTCATTAATCAAAATGGAACGATTCAAAGTGTCCACGTATATAAGTCTAGTGAACCAATTTTAGCTACTTGTTAGATGCTGAAAATTACATATCATGCAATAAATTTTTAACCATGTAGTCAAGAGTTATGAAAATTGTTTAGCCTTGAAGCTACTCTTCGGGCACATGTTGTGTGAAATTTTCAAAAAAAAAAAAAAAAAAAATTCCGTTTGTAATGAGTTGCCCAAAATCACTATGTTGCCAAAAAATTGGTGTTTGGACCTTTAGAGGTTAAAGGCTAATCCCTAGAATGCTAGACAGTGATTCTATTAGAAGTTGAATAACTTTGTTGGATTCACAACTTGGCTGATTTTGCTTTGAAACTAGTGGTGATATTAGTAGGTATTTCCATTAACTTGGAAAGAATTCAGTTTGGTTTTAGTTCTTGTTCATGTGAATTTTGCATATTGACATCTATAGAAACAAATGTAGCAGCAACACAAGGTATTTTTGTTTGTTTTTTGAGATGTGAAAAATCAACCATGTTGAAAGGTGGGTTGAAAGGTCGTAGTAATAACTGTATTCCTTGTAGTTAGAAGGGTTCAAGTTCCTTGGATTGAAAATGTAGTTTAATTCCTTGTTGATGCTATTTTTTTATACATTAGATGGGCTTCAGTCCTTTGTTGAGGATCCCCATTGTTGGGAACTAGCCACTGTTGTCTGAAAAATAAAACGAAATTTAAATATTAAGTTTTAAAAAATTAATTAAAGTATCAAAAAATAAAAATAAAAAATAAAAAATAAAAAATATATATACATATAATTTTATTTTAATTATTTGATGACATGGCAAACTTTTGACCATGTGAGTAGGTTGTATGGTGGAGTTTCCAGAGTTTTGGAATGCAAGAAAACTTGCAACCTTGTACACTAGCTAAAATTCATCTAATGATCCATTCACTACTATTTGAATAGGGTTCGAGAATGGCACCAACCATGTTTCAGATGAAAGCACCTGCCTACAAAGGGAAAGATGTAGAGACAAAAAATGCAATCAACTATGAAGTGAAAAATTGAAATTCAAAATTAGTCAGCATTGCATTACAATTTGAAGTTGTTGCAATTGAAAGGAAGAAAACCACTGCTACTGAAAACGTTGCCAATAGGTCTGCATTGAAGCAAACACCAATTGAAATAAAAAATTCTTTTGAAAACAAATCTAAAGAATTTTTTTTCTTCTATAGCTCAAAGAGTTGGATGCTAGTGTTACCATTTCAGTGGGGAACTTTGGCATCTCCATTGAGTTTGTAAGAAAAATGAACGAATTCATTGAAAATGAATGTAGTTCTAAGCTTTGATCTAACAAAAGAAGTGGAGCTCTCTCGAGGCTACACATGCAAATGGTATGTTGGCTTTTGGTTTTCTCATTGGCCATAGTTAGCAAGTGCATCAAAACATATCTTTAATGGGATGATGGGTCACAATGCTCAAGTGGGGCACTATTTTCTCATGAAAACACTCAATACGAAGTTGCATACATTCACTACAATGTTAGGCTACTATATCAAAGACAAGGGCAAAGAACATTTTTAATGCGCGTACAAGAATATGAAACCATAGCAAATTGTAGAAGGAATTGAGGAATATGTCAAATATGGTATTCCATTTGCGAAGAACAAAATCATCTTGATTCACATGAACCTCATCAAGAGGGTTACAATGTACTTCTCGTACAAGATGAAAAAATAATTGGAAAGTACTCTTCTTCATACTCTCTTGCTAGTGTTGCGGTCTAGACAGTACATTCCTTTAACTTCTTGGATTCTATTTGTTCACCGAGGTGGGATGGAATATATCAAGGTTTCAATGCTCTGGAAATGTACAATGAAATCTTGAATGAAATCCAAATGTTGTAGACATGGATAATGTGACTCAAATTTTTTTGAGCACACAAATTTTATTTTCTCACCTTGCAAATTTGGGTTGCCAATTGCTTGCATGGACTTGAATGGGGGACAAGAAAGGTGTAGAGCATGATTACGTGGTTGCAAGTAATGCTCTAGGGGACTTAGGGTAGAAATAAAGAACTATTGGCTTCTATACAAAAATTCTTAAAATAATTATGGATGTTTGGGGGGTGAAAATTTGAGATTTTTTTTAGAAAAGGGATACTTACGCCCTTCATGAATGTGTTTTCTTATCAAATGAAAAAATGACCTGTATACTTGTTTTTTAAATCATTTGATTATATTGTTGTTGGTAATGTTTTGAATGAGTCACAATGTGAGTAGAATGATGTCATTGTCATCAATGGCACTTAGGGTGCAACTTCGTCTCATGTAGATTTTCTTGAGACCAATGCTTGGGGGTGGTCTCATAACTATGGCTCTACCCACGTACATTCTAGCGTTTTTTGGTGATCGTGACTTGGCCAACACTTTAATATTCTAGTTCTCAACATTTCAAATGCTTGTGGTTTTCTAGAATGGAAGTTTTGAACTTTAAAGAAGAGAAAAAAAAGACTACATGTGTATCTCTTTGAATATTTTGAATATAAAAGTTTTACAACCAATAGAAAAATGGCTTGTATACCCTTTCCAATTTTTTTGTAAAAGCTTCCTAAAATGACTCTTCATGTTGTTCATGTGTGGTTCTCACAAAAAGCAACACTTTGCCACAATTCCAATGTGTTTAAAAGAGACAAATGTTGCCAAAAGTGAAATCTTCAATAACTTCTCCAAGAAATTGAGTTTTCCTATCTCTGAAAAATAATAATATGAATTTTTTACTAAACCCTACTATTTGGGGGATAAACTAGCAATTTTTTTTTGAGTAATTTTATTGAAAAGGGATGATTTTTTGAGTAATTTTGTTGAAAAGGGATGATTTTTTGTGGAAGGGAATATTTGGCAAAATATTCCCTTCCACAATATTCCTTTTCAGTAGATGAAATCACTAATTTGCTACTAAATCTGGGGATAGTATCACTCTATTTTGGATGAATGTACATTGTTTTGGAAGAATAAATGGAATTTCATCCATATTTTGCAAGTTTCATCCATTTCCATAGATGTTAATAGCTTCATCCTTCCAGTGATTATCACTTTCTGCACTGCCTAAAATAAATAAACAAAACCAATAAATAAAACCAATAAATAAAACCTAGTCCAGGTAACCTAGTCCCTAATCCATTTCGATTTTGATTTCAAATACACACACCTCTTTTTCTTTTTTTTTATCAGTACAGTAAGCTTACTGTATATAATGGGCTTTAGCAATAACTGAAAAAGTGATGGGGATTGCGGCTTGTTTCTAAAGAAAAAATCCTCCTCCTTTCCTGGATCTTTTTTTCCATGCGTGAGAGTATCCAATAGCGGAGTACCCGGCGCCACAGCAATCATAAAGCCATATAAATGGATAGACCACGTATATCAATAGGATATCAACAATCATACAAAGTTTTTATTAGTAAGTTAGAGGTACAATTGGCTGAAATTGGCGAACCGTGACTAATTGTAGCGTCTACAGTATTTCAGATAACAATACCCAACAATGAGAATCAGTACATTCACACACCAATTCTAATCAGTACATTCACACACCAATTCTAATCAGTACATTTACACACCAATTCTAATCAGTGGACACTAATTCAAATCAATTGACACTAATTCAAAATAAATTGACTTGGTATAAGCTTAAAACAGGTTGGCAGACGGACACAAAGTGAATAAATCATAAAAAAGAGAGAGCTTTCATAATATAATCCTTGAATTGAATACAGCATTAATTATGCTGTGCCATAGTGTGGCGGGAAGATACATTACCCACAGTTGGTAAGGAATGCGTGTCAAAAGTATAGGTGGACATCCAAAAATTGGGGGAGGGGGAAAAGGCGGGGGGTGGGGAGAGAAAGAGAGAGAGGGGATGAATTAAAGAGCTAAATACTGTGCAGGTGGCTGTCACATTCTAACAACACCGTCATTCAAGTGAATTATCTGTAGGGTGCTCTTCGCCTTCTTTTATGTACTGCAATGCCGACTATTTGGTCTAAATAGATGAAATAACATCTACTTGAAAAACATCATCATAACTTGCTACTTCTTTTGGTTCTTCTTCTTCGTCACCCAAAACTAAACCTATTCCAGTAATGTTGAATTACATCTGTAGGGCTGTCGACATGATATACCCAGCCAATGGGGTCCTGTCTTACTCGGCACATCATACAAGAAGGGGTGGGGGTGGGGGTGGGGGTCACTGTAACTAGTAGGAAGTGTATTTGGCAGCCCCACCACGCACCTGCTTCTACTCCCCTTCTTGGAGTAGCTGCAGATGCGTGAGAAGGACTCCCAGGGCATAAAAGTATGTTACGCCCTGTTGTGTTTTAAATATTTGAACATATAAATTATATGCTTGCCTTGCCTTGCCATGCCTTTGCCTCTTCAGAACTTTCCCTGAACCGCTGCACCTTTTTTTTCTAATGGCTTTCACCGCTGCTGTATTACTTCCAGCTGCCAGTGGTCTTTCCAGCTTTTCGTAACGTCGTTCACACTTTTCTCCGCTCATCTGCACTAAAGAGGGAAGATATTTTGTAGGTGTGTGAGTGCTATTTACAAACCAATTACAGTCCAGCAAATAAATAGAGACAGGTCACTAAACTGTTCTGTGCCCGAATACACGAATCTCACCTTTAAAACGCACTGGATGCAAAAAGTGTTGCAGCATTCCAACTGAACAGTGTCTCCTGAGCATTCTGCAAGACAACAATGTTTGGTGTCAACTCCTACTCAGGAATAACCTAGCTGGAAAGAGAATGAAGGGACAATGATGATGTATGCCCCACCTGTGAGCTTTGCAAGCTCAAATTATTCAATTTCTCCGGCAGGGAAAAAACCTTCTGCTTGTTCATTCCCAATGGGCTCGTGAATGGACTGTCTGGAAGATTGTGTCCATTGCCACTGCGGGAAATCAAGGAAAACACTTCAATAGAAAGTAAAAGCTGAGATTATGAACTGATCAGTGAGGTCTCTTCTCACCTGTGAACAGAGTAGCGATTCCAGGCAACAATCTCTTAACAAGTCGAACTTTCAAAACACACAATTTTTAGTACATGAACATGACCATCACATACAGTAGGTGCAGCATAGAATCAGCACGGCAAAAAAAAAAAGAGACGAAGGTCCTTAGTTTAAACCTTGTCTGCTTGCTGCCAAAGTATTCAGGGGCAGGTTCAATGTCCTCACTCTGTTCAACGCCATCCAGAACGTCGAGCAGGTAACCAAATGAATTGCTGGGGTGAAACTGAGAGAGACCTGTTGTTCACTCAACATGAATTCACAAACTTTGAACATGAGCACTTCCTCAATATATGCTGGAATTCCTCTCAAAAGCTTTGAACTGTAGTGAATCACTGTTACCTTCATCAGACAGCCCTAAATCATCAGTAGAAAATCCATTGTTTGCAAGAGCTCGGTTTTGTGCTGCCACAACAGCCATTGTTGCATCAGCCTCTACACGGCGGCGTTGTGCATCCACAAGATGAAGCTCAGCCAATCGTCGTCGTTCAAGATCTAAAACCTGCTCTTCCTCTTCCAATCGGCGGGTGAAAGCCTCTTCATCTTCATAAAATTTAGTACCTGCAAACAAGCAGGAGAATTACTCTAAGCTTCTGGAGGTTCTCTCACAACATATCCTGCAGCTAGCCCAGATTCATCAGAAACTGACGGTCATTATAGACACAATATTAATCATTCTTAAGAAATCGAGGGTGGCCACATAGTGCTCATGGACAAAAATCTAAGTGAAAGAAGAATGCATCCAATTGTATGAAACCAGCTACAGAGAGGCTAGCAGCAGCTCACCTGCATGGTAGTCAAGGTCTTTGCCATCAATATTACGGTTCTGTACAAATCGGGCATGATCTGCCCGCTCAGAATATTTTCTGGTATATCAAGACAGATCCTCATATCAGTGCAAGTCTACCCAGTCACAAACAATTATAACAAGTTAACTCAGTCAGTGTCAATATATCTCCAAACCTAAATTCCCAAGTGATAGTGACACTGAGAAGTTTGGAATGCTAGTTACTGTGGCAATCGACCGTACCTGTCACCATGTTTGCCTTTCTCTCTGTAGGGCTTGACAAGCACACGAGCCCCACAAATGTAATGCGGGTTTCCTTCGGACAAAATTGCCTTAACAGTTTCTGAATATACAAAAGTCACAAAACCAAACATCCGCTTCTGCTGATAAGGGATACGAACATCTTGGACTGGACCGTAAGCCCTGCATGAATGCAACCAAAACTCGTGAGAATAAGCACGGACAAGTGTGACCCTTGAACCACAAAGAGAAAACTATGAAAATAGAAGCAAAATGCATGGACCTGAAATGCGATGTCACATCCTCTTCAGTAAAGGTGGACTCGGCAGGGAAAGTGAGGTAGATCTGGCGCGAAGATGGGTTGATTCCACTCAAATCCTCTCCACGATGGTCGGGCCGATATGCAGTGAAGCGATGAGCATCCTCCGCAAGCACAACTGCATGTTGACCATGAGGCCTGTTCAAACACCCAGCAGTGTGCTTGTGTCTGAGTAAACCACTGCCCACACCCACTGTAAGAAGGGTACCCTCTCTGCTGTCTCGTGCCCTTCCTTCCCACCTCTCGGATCTAAAAACGAGAGTTTTCTTAACTCTGGTCACCCCCAGACCCCCCATAATAACAACCTCGGCAGGACATGTAAATGCCGTCCTGAGACTCACCGCTTAAATACCAAAATAGAGCCTGAATTAAGCCGACTCTTGCACTCAAACGATGCCTGCTAAGGATGCGTGTAGATTTTGACTCTCACGTCTAGTGCAGACAGATTGCACTACTAGTCGTAGCCTATGTAAGCATTTGACAAGATAAATGACATTACATTGCTAATCCTGCAGTCCAACAAGCCCACGGAAGAATGCTACAAAATCAATCAGCCAATGATGATTTAGCAGAAGCATACACTTCAGCTGCAAAATAATGAAAAATGACCAGAACTCAGACGAACTCGTATACAAGAGTGGCATTGTTTGCCTACCTCAAGACATCATGCATCTTCACACCACCTGTGCAATTCAAACAACAGAACCAAGACATCCTGATGTCCTAGGCAACAAAAAAAATTGCAGAAAATGCAACAAAAGTCCGATGAAGAACAGAAAAAGGTGAACTCGAAGGCATCGACAAGCAGGCATTCGAGTGCACACCTGCAGGTGTTAACACGGATACAGAGAACAAAAGGGCCCATGCAAGCCAGAAGCACATGCCACAGGAGTGGTCCACAACACATTAAGACAAGCCTAAAGCACGTACCTATCAATCAGAGTCACGGTGTTCTTCAACCGAGCCAGCAGCTTTGTTAGACTGTACCCTGCCTTTCCATGGCGCTGACTCTCAGTAAGATAGCCCTCCGCTTGCAGAGTTTTTCCAAATCGCTCATAGTACAACTGCGGCAACGACGCTATAGACACAGGCGCACGCCGTCCACGCAGAAGCTCCTGCAGCTCGATTTCGAGCCGCTCTAGGGATCCCGGCGCCATTCCGTCGTCCACCCTGAGCTCCCCTCGGTGTCCATTACTGGACGCAGGGGAACCAGAGCTCTCCCGCAGGGAACCGTGAAGAAACCGACAGCTACTGCCGTGCTTGCAGTATCCCCTTGCGAAATACAGGCATGGTTTCCAAGCAAGTGTAGGACCGAGATCAGGAGGGGAAGAAGAGCTCTCCACAATCGGAGACGCTCGGCTACTGCTAGATCGGGAATGCAGAAGCTCCTTACTACTGTTCAAAAACGCATACGTCTCAGGATAGTAATGGTCCGAGTAAACACCCCGCAACGAGTTTTGCTGCTGCTCCACCGCATCTGACAGAAGCGACAGATGGTCGTGAAGTGGCAGCTGCTCTTGCAAGAACAACTGCTGCTGGCCGTGATGCTGTTGCTGCTGCTGTTGCAGAGCAGCCAGCTTCACCTGGTCGTGCAAACTCGGAGACGACAACACATTGGAGAAAGTGCTACCGAAGTCGTGATCTGGAATATACAAAGGCGCCGGGCGCTGCGGCAACATCGGCGTCCGTGACGAGTTCGAGCTGTTGTCCTCCAACCCGAGCTCCTTCTTCGCTTTCTTCACAATGGACTGCATCAACACATTCGACCCGAGCGCCAAGCGCAGCATCTCCCGCTCGCCGTGCTCTTGCAACAGCAGATGCAACATTATCTTACTCCCCGTCTCGGGCTCCAAAGCCTGCACCCGCCCGTACACAATCCGCGTGGCCTCATACGAATCCATCTCGCCAGGGAAGGCTCTCACCGCGCAGATCTGCTCCCACGCCCACCACATTGTCAGTCCCTCCCCTTCCCATTCAAACTCCTCTCTCGTAACCTACACATTCAAACCACAAACAAAACGGGAAAAAAAACATCCTCCACACCTTCAAAATCCTCCAAATCTTTCAAATCTTTAGAATCCTTAAAATCCTCCATAGCCAACGGTTTCTCTACCTTTTTCGCGACACGGATGGCAAGTCCTCCCTCACGCTTCTTCCCTCCGCCACGGCGTCCTCATCCCGCTAAGTTCCCCTCCCCCCGTCCTCACTCCATAATAAAACCACCACAACAACAAGCTGGCTTCTTCTCGTCACCAATCCCCGACCCCATTCTACCTCCCTCCCTGCCGGTGCAAAAGCTCGCCCGCGAGCAAGCTCGCAAGCTTCAGAAAAGCAGAGCTTTGGTGATCGCCCAGCAAGGCGAGCGAGGCTCCCTGAGAGTGATGAGAGCCAAAGCTCAGGCTAGTAGAGCTGGAGGCTCACGGCGCGACGGGCAGGGGGGGCTGCCCGGATGGATGATCACAGCGATGCCAGGTCAGGGTGTGGATGACAAGGGGATGAAAGGGGAGGGACGGGAAATTTTGGGGAGCCCTGCCCGCACAGGCTTATCGCGAGCAGCGATCTGCGACCACTCCCTGCCCACCACTGTCTCCGTTTTGGAGCTTCTTCGTTTCGTCGCATCTTTCGCTGGGGGAACTCCCGTTTGTGGGGGGCAAACGGGCAGGGCGAGTAGGTGCGTTATTATTAAGTTGGGGCGGTAATAAGTTAAACAACAACAACATTCAAGCTTCTTTGGTTTGGGGGAAATGTTTGGGGGTAGTTTTAGTTTTAAATTTATTTTTTAAAATTTGTAAGGGGGAGGGGGGAGGGGGGGGATTTGTTAGGTCGGCAATGGACTTTCAATTTCCAAAACCACTTTAACTCTTAAAAAGGATGTTGTCTCGGTGTTAGGTGCTCAGTCAAAAATGTTTCAATTTTTGAATCAACAACATGCATTCCGTATTCGGTACTAATGGGAAAGGTCATCCATTGGACAATTATTGTCCTCGGTGTCTTTCTAAGGCGTCCTTCCAAGGTTAGAGAATTTTTTTTACTCTAAAAGGATGTTGCCTCGGTGTTAGGTGCTCAGTCAAAAATGTTCCAAATTTTTGAATCAACACGTGCATTCCGTGTTTGGTACTAATAGGAAAGGTCATCCATTGGACACCGATTGTCCTCAATGTCTTTCTAAGGCGTCCTTTCAAGGTTAAAGAGAATTTTTTTACTCTAAAAGGATGTTGCCTCAGTGTTAGGTGCTCGGTCAAAAATGTTTCAATTTTTGAATCAACATGTGCATTCCGTGTTTGGTACTAATAGGAAAGGTTATCCATCGGACACTTATTGTCCTCGATGTCTTTCCAAGGTGTCCTTCCAAGGTTAAACAACTTTTTTTTATGAAATATCAAAACTTAAAGTGGCAAGTAGGTATATTAGTGTGTTCAGCCTGGAACAAGCTTCTTTTTTTGGAAATGTTTTGGAGTTTTATTTTTATTTATTTATTTGGAGGATTTGTTAGGTTTGCAATGGACGTCCAATTTTCAAAACCACTTTAGCACTGGAAGGATGTGGCTAGCTTGGTGGTACGTACTTGGTCAAAACGGATTGAATTTTTGAATCAACAAGCGTATTCCATGTTCTACACTCATAGACAAAGTCATCCATTTGGACACTTATTGTCCTTGACAACCTTCCCAGTCAAGGAATTTGAAATACCGAAAATTTAAAGTGGTGAGTAGGTAGGCTAGTGTGTTCGGCTTGGAACAAGCTTCTTTTTTTGGAAATGATTTGGAGTTTTATTTTGGTTTATTTATTTGGAGGATTTGTTAGGTTTGCAATGGACGTCCAATTTTCAAAACCACTTTAGCACTGGAAGGATGCGGTTGGCTTGGTGGTAGGTACTTGGTCAAAATGGATTGAATTTTTGAATCAACACGCGTATTTCATGTTCTACATTTATAGACAAGTTCATCCATTTGGACACTTATTGTCCTTGACAACCTTCTTAGTCAAAGAATTTAAAAACTTAAAGTAGCGAGTAGGTATGCTAGTATGTACACCCTGGACAAGCTTTTATTTTAGAAATATTTTGGATTTGGATTTGGATTTTTTAGGGGGATTTTTTAGGTTTGCATTGGACTTCTAATTTCCAAAACCACCTTAATCCTAAAAAGATACTCCCAGCTTCATGTAAGGTGCTTGGTCAAAACTAATTCAATATTTGAATGAACATGTGTATTCCATGTTCTACACTAATAGACAAAGTCATCCATTGGACACTTATTGTCCTCAACATCCTTCCACAAGTCAAAAGATTTTTTCCAAAATACCTAAACTTAAAGTGGCAAATAGATATGCTAGTGTGTGCATCTTGGAACAAGCTTCTTTTTTTGAAAATGTTTTAAATTTTTATTTTTATTTATATGTGGGATTTGTTAAGTTTACAATGGACATCCAGTTTTCAAAACTGCTTTAACATTAGAAGAATGTTCTTAGCTTGGTGTTAGGTACTCGGTCAAAACTAATTCAATTTATGAATCAACATGCATATTTAATGTTCTACACTCATAGGCAAAGTCATCCATTTGGACACTTATTGTCTTTTACATCCTTCCACGATCAAAGAATTTTTTCTAAAAAATCAAAAATTTTAAGTGGCTTGTAGGTATGCTAGTATGTGCATCTCAGGACAAGCTTTTATTTTGGATTTTTATTTTAAAACTATTTGGAGGATTTATTAGCTTTGCATTGGACTTCTAATTTTCCAAACCACTTGAATCCAAAAATGATGTTGTCAACTTTCTGTTAGGTACTTGGACAAAACTGATTCAATTTTTGAATGAATATATATATTCCATGTTCTACTCTAATAGACAAAGTCATCCATTGGACACTTATTGTCCTTGACAACCTTCCACAATCAAAGACATTTTTTCCAAAATATGCAAACTAAAAGTGGCAAGCTTGTATACTATTGTGTGCATAGTGGAACAAGCTTTCTTTTAGAAATGTTTTGGATTTTTATTTCTATTTATTATTTGGAAGATTTGTAAAGTCAGCAATGGACTTCCAATTTTCAAAACCACTTTAATATTGAAAGGATGCAACCTTGGTATTAGTTGCTTAGTCAAAAATGATTCAATTTTTGAGTCAACAAGTGTATTTTCTATTCTACGCTACTAGAGAAGGTCATCCGTCGAATACTTATTCTCCTCAACATCCTTCCAAGGTTAAAGAATTTTTCCAAAATACCAAAACTTAAAGTGGTAAGTACCTAGATACACTAATGTGCACATAATAGAATAAGTTTCTTTTTTGAAAATATTTTTGTTTTTTGTTTTTTTTATTTGGGAAATTTGTTAGTTTGGGGATGGACTTCCAATTTTCACAACTACTTTAACCCTAAAAGAATGTCACCTCAATGTTAGGTACTTAGCCAAAAATGATTCAATTTTTGAATCAATACATCTATTCCATTGACAAAGAAAGTCATCCATTGGATACTTATTGTCCTTCTAAGGTTAAAGAATTCTTTTTGAAGTATGAAAATTTAAAGTTCAAATAGGTATGCTTGTATGTGCGCTCTAAAACAAGCTTCTTCTTTTGAAATTTTTTTGGATTTTTATTTTTATTTATTTGGGGGATTTGTTAGATTGGCAATGGATTTCTAATTTTTAAAACCTCTTTAATTATAAAAAGATGTTGCCTCAATATTAGGTGCTTAGTAAAAAACAATTCAATTTGAGGTTATTTCATCTCATTTAATGATGAAAATTTAAAGTTATTTCATTGTCAAACATTGACCATTTTGCGTTATCCAATCAATGATGAAAATTTGGCCAATCATTCAAAATTTTCAATTCTAAAAATATGAATTCCATTCAATCTAATAAATTTGAGAGGCAAATTTTTTTGAAATAATTGTCAAGGAAATTAGTTAATTTTCTTCAATTTGATAGTATAAATCTATGTTTTTTATGATGTATAAAATAAAACATCAAAAGAAAGTTGTAAAATATAAATTTTATATCCCATCCAAGTTTAATTCAAAGAGCCTTTGGTCATAAGGGATTTACACAAATTCACCATTGTCTAGACATTTCAGATGGTAGGTGGTTTCTTCTAGTCAATATTGAATGTAATTCCAAACAATCTATCTTATTTTGAATTTAATTCATAATTTTTTTAAATGAATGCCATATGGTTTCATTTTCTAATGTTAATGTATTCAAGGTTCCAAATAGTCCTTTACTCCCTAAGACCTCTCGAGATTAATTATCAAGAAAGCAATAGACACATTGCAAAAAAATTGAATTGAATAATCATTGATGCTTCATCATCAAAATTGATTTTCAATTCTAAAATATGTACATGAGAAAATATCTATTTAAATATCAAATACAAAAATAATACTTTGGTAGGATATAACTTGAATCAAGGATTAGTCTTAACCCCTAATTGCCCAATGTATCTAATTTTGGGATTGACAAAACTTCAAAGTTAAATAAAATCTTATTAGATTAGTATTTTTAGTATTCAAAAGGGAAATATCTTTAAAAACATGTTTTTAGCATTAAAAATCAAATATTGAAAAAAAATGTTTACGATTTTCTTATTCAAGATTTTTTGCATGGGTGTCCATTGGACTTTTTGATTTTCTAATGTTAAAGGCTCTTGGAGAAATACAACTTGAATCTTGGAAGGAAATCATATTAGAAATTCATTTAAAATCTTTCATGGACTGTACTTTGAGAAGCCGAAAATTTATTATAGGTTTACATACAATGTTCTTGAACCGCTCATATTTCTTACATGATCACAATTTTTAGATTCAACATGTTGGAAGTGGATTAAAAGGCATCAATTCTCATTAAAAAATTTAATACTATCACAATCAAAGATTAGAATCTTTGAATCCATATCTTATATTGTTGCATTTTATTTTCTAGAGTAATCGATAGCACCTCTAGTTTGAAATTGTACAGTTACAAATAATAGTAAAATGATAAAATTTATTAAAGCTTTAACATTGTCTAATTTAGAGCAATTTCAAGAAGCTCAAAAATAGCCTCAGGCATTTAAGGGTTAAATGATACGCTTATAATCAAAGTCAAATTTGAAATAAAATTGTGGGAGGCACATACATGTAAATCTCAATAAAAAGTGCATCCAAAGTGCATTTTAAGGCATCCAAGAGGCATTATGCCTTAAAAACAAAATTATTCTACAATATTTCAAAAATATGCCCCAAATTGTATGGTTTTGTAGACTATATATATAACCAACATTTTCACCAATGTCCCTAACTTCCTATGAGAATAAGTTTAATTATTCCATATAGTTCTACTAAACAAAATGAAGTTGGAGTTTAAAGTTTTTCTTTTTCATTTGGTATGAATGTAATAATGTAAATAAAAAGGAAAAAGAGTATTTAAAAATTGTTTCATTTTAAAATCCAATTTTTAAAATCCAATTATTTTTCAAGACTTTACAAATAGCCTACTTGTCAAAAATAGAAACTTCATCATTTATAAGTTAGTTAGGCAGACTCACTCCACAACTAACTTATGCTACAAGTATAGAAATGCTTTGAAATTTTGATAAAAGCCTAATGACCATAAATAGATTAAATCTTTTATGTGTAGTTTCTTTTCTTGATTTAAATACCAAATGTCTTTTGTAGTGTTGCTATAAAATAGGGTTTACAAAATTGGAAGGATTTTCCAATAACATTACATCAAAGAGCTTTAAATTACACCATCATTTTCTTTTAATATTGAATTTGTATTCAAGAGCGTATTCAATATATATTAATTTAAATTTGGACAAAAATACTTTTGAAAGTTGGTAGAATATCCTACATACTCCAGAGTCTCTTTGAATTGATAATTATTTGAAGATAATTTTGATTGTAAAGTTGAATTTGAAATAATTAAAGATTATAAAACAATAAATGAAATAAAAGACTTATTTTGGGGTTTTGAGATCTATCAACTTCAAATTTGGATGCTTAAAGAGAATATTTGAAAGCAAAATCTAATGCAAAGACTTTGTTTTTGCTTCAAATGTGTTAAATGTTCATGTATTGTTTGTGAAGAAGAAACACCAATTACATCTATCCATCAAAACCTTGAAGAGACATTAACCTCATGCATTGAAATTTGCGCTAAAATGGCAAATATGGATGTTCATTCACATGCACCTTTTGTTGCATCATCATCTTCAGTAAGGTCAACTCCCATCATGGAATCACATCCAACCCTAGAAGATATCAAAATTGCATATCATAAATTGCAAAGTCTCATTTCTAATCCTCTTGTTAAATTTTCTACTCCAAATGGTTCAAGTGCAAAACATCCTCCGACTTTCCACCAAGTCCCACAAAAATCCATTGTAGGTGGCTATGAACGTCAATCTTCCATAGGGCCATACTTTACACCAAATAAGATTGCCTACAAAGTACCATCAAGCACTAGATCAAATACACCAACTTTATCAAACTCACATGATGGTCCTTGCCTAGCTACCCTTCAAGACCTTATTAAAAAAATGAGCATAAAGAAAACACCACCAATGACACAAGAATGTTCAATTGTTGACGAATCTACTGAAAGACTTATGAATAAACTCAAAAATCTTGATGAAATTTTGCAAAATCTTGACAACTCATTACTTTGTAGAAATAGCTCACCTAAATTATTTGCACCACAAATGGGAAAAAATCACTCAATTTCAAGTTTAAAATCATTGGAGAAATCTTACTTGGCATCAAAACAAGCCAACACAAATAATATTAAATTGCTTTCAACAGAGGGAGACTTAACATTTGCTACACCTACTCATCCTTCAACAATTATGAATAATATGGAATTAAATGAAAAACTACCAATACATTTAAGAAGAGTGACAAATCATCATATAGATAAAAGTTGTCCTGAAAGTAGGAGCTCAGAGAGCACTCAAGTTTTGCAATCATTTGCAACACCGGTTATAACTAGAGAAGCACAAGATGTTCCACTATTGTTATCAAAGTTTGCTAGTTTTGGAAATGCAACCAAAGAAAAAGTATCAAATGAAGAAAAGGCAATGAAAGATGTGGTAGAAATGATAGCAGTGCAAGTGGGCCAACAAATGTTGCAACGAATGCAATGTCTACGAAGAGGACCTCGGCGGCGGGTAAACATTGTTTTGCCCTAAAACATCTAAGGTGATAATTTTTTCATTTTTAATTAGATGTTTGTGCTTTTAGATTCCAATAAAAAAAATTCAATCTTTTTCAATTCATCAATTGATTTTTAAATTAATTTTAAAATGCATTCAGCAACAAAAAAGATGTAAAATGGTGCCAGATAAGAAACCAACTACCAAATTTTGGAAGCAGTTTCTTTCTAATTTCCAACAACGTATGTCAAGGTGTGCAATTGGTAAAATCTAAAATCAAATCTAAAATTCTTATAATTTATGCACTAATACTTCATTACATTAACTAATCTTCACTTAAATTATACATTATATGGACAAAAAGTCATAAATGATATAGAATGGTTGTATCAAATTATTATTATTTGATTTTTTAATTTCATATTGTAATACCGATAGGATAATCAAATGATTTTTGACTTTGACGATTATATACTCTTATTAAAATAATATATACAATAAATGATAAACAATGATTTATGATATAGTCATTTAATATTGAGATTTCCATTGTATTTGAACATGGAAGACATTGTTATACTAAATAAACGTATTGTAAAACTAAATTGAAACATTATGATCATTGCAAAAAATGATAAAAAGCATGGTCATGTATTTTTGAATGATGGAAGTTGTGTTTTTTAGGTCGGATGAAACATTAGAAGCTGTTAAAAGTCAATTGGATCAAGTTCTTAAAGAAACAAATTACAAATCAAAGATTAAAACAATGGAAAAAGATTCAAGGTAAAAATACGTGAGGGGATTTTCACTTGAATTCTTCTAAAAAAAATAATGTATTATAATTTGAAACTAAAATTCTTTTGAATATTATTTCAGGGATGAACAAGAAAACATACAAACAATAGAATCTATTCAAGATTCAGCAAGCCTTCAAAGAATTGTGAAGAATCTAGAAGAGAAATATTCCACGCTATCGAATAATAGCCAACAAGTGTGTGTAAGTTAGAATAACATCATTATGTCTATATTGAATTTGATTCTTTTACTAAGTTTAACATTATTGTATATTATAATTTCATTAATTTTCTATTTGAGACATTATTGATTATTGGTTTATAGGTAGGAATTGAAAGAGTTGAAAAACAATGTCGTGAACATAGTATGGAACTTGAGGTAAAACATTTAATAGCTTCTTTATCTTATATTTTCTACATAAAATTATATAAATCTTACTTTTATCTATCATATTTAAAAAAAATGTTTATTTAATTCTTTTTGTTGCAATTAAAATTGTATAAATTATAATTTATGGATAATAGATTAAGAAATTTAATGTTTTGTAAATAAAACAAAAAATTGATCTAATCTTCAATATGATTTGTGTTAATAGTTATGTTGGGCGGCTATCAACCAACTATGTATTGATAATGAATTATTTCGCAACGAACTTTTACAACAACGAGGTTTAATTTCTATAATAGAAAATATAAAACCTTCTAAATGAATTGATAAGTACATGTGAAATCAATATATTAAAGATTGGTATTGAAATCATTATGCATTCAAAATTTATTGTCTAATTTAAACATAAATACAAAGATTATTTAGAATTTGTTACGTTTTAATTAATTTCACATTATTTTGTGTATATAAACTCTAATTTATGTGATAATAATTTAAAATTATCCCAAACTTTAATTCAAGATATTTTCATTGAAGACTTGCAAGCTTTCATTTTTTTCAATACAAAGCTTTTGTTGTTATGTATTAAAGTGACTAATTTGCTCCTCAAATGATTTTAGCAAATTTCAAAATACTAAATGATGGTTATATATTGATATTGCTTTTATTTGGATTCTACAATTTAGCTCACAAGAAGAATTATAAATTTTGATCTAAAGTTTATGTTTTTACTATAAGTAATGTAAAAACTAATAGTTTTAGCTTTAATTAATAATCAGTTTGTTAAGTTTTGATCCAATTTTGTAAAAGATGGAATTATATGCATAGCATTAGTTGCAAAGGTTGCATTAGTAAGGTGCCCTTTGCTAATAGTTTAGAGGATGATTCCTTTTGTAGAAGTCAACTATCCAATAACTAAAAGGTTTAAATTTTTGACTTGAAACTCAATTTTTGAAATACAAACAAGCAATTTCTTCAAAGCAAAATGCATAGAAGTCTATTCCACACTTCATGTTTAAATGACATAATAATGAAGCATAATTATTGGTGCCAATTGATGCTATAATAGACAATTGCCGATAATATTTATTAGGATTTGACAAAATGTCAATCTAAAAGAACTTTATAATTTTTTTCAAGCACTCTTCAAAGAATACTTCCTTAGATACTTTAGAATTGACTTCCAATTGCTTATGCATTAAAAAAATTATTAAAGTAGTTTAATAATAAAAATGATTGGCATAATCTTATTTGTTCTTTTAAAAACATGGCCATTCCACAACTTATATGCTCTTTATTTAATGAATGGTTGTGACAATAAGATTAACTCTCAAATTATACAAATAATAGGCTACTTCATTTTTGAAAACAAAAAACAAGCAAATAAATCATAAAAAAAAATACTCAACAAATTAAGTTTGATTTTTAACATAATTATTTCCTTGTTGGAAAGAGTGTTTTTTTTCAAAACAAATCTAAGAACTTTTTAACCTTAGTTGGTTTCTAGAAATATTAATACGAGATTAGAGGTAAATTAGTCAACTAGAATTGAATTGTATTAAAAACATATTTTCTAGGAAGAATCTTTATCTATGATTTTATGATTGGTTTTATCACTTATAACAATTTTTTGGGTTGATAATATATAAATGATTTTTTTGAGATTGAATTATTATTTTATATTATTATTTTATAAATTCTTAAATACATTCAATTTCATTGTTTTCATAGTATAATTTTAAAAAATAGCATACATTTTTGTATAATTTATTAAATTTTATGTTAATTTATTAAAATTTTGAATATAAAAAATAACATCAACATAATCTTTATAGTCACAAATAGGCTAGATGTAAATCTACCACAAGCTAATTATAGATTTTGGTTTCATATTAGGTTCAAATGAAAATAAATGAATTTTTTGTATGTGCTATTGCACTTCCAAGTGTTCAAAGTTCTATGGATTTTTTAACTTGTGATGTTTCATGGTATTCATTAAAAATGTTGGCCAAAATGCATATGTAAAAATATAGAATCCTTTGTACATAATAATAATTGTGCATATGTCAAATATTGTTGTGTAAATTTTCTAAATTTTCATTTTTGAATTTCAATTGTTATTGGAAATTTAAAGTAATGTGTTCATAATTAAAATGATTGGAAAATTGATCTACCACTTCACATGTTCATATCATACTTGAGCTAGTGTTTGTAGTATTTTTAATAAAAATAGATATCAATGAAGAATCGCTTTATAAAATTTTGAAACTTTAAGGTAAAAAATGTTTCAATCTTGAGAAAAGAAGAAGGTGATTCAAATTTCTTCTCATAATGATTGCAAGCTTCGAATGTAAAAAAGAATAGTAATGCAAATGATAAACTTGAATAAAATTTTTTGCTCCTCACTACTTAATAGAATCCGAAAGTTGCAAAGAAACAAAAGAAGACCAAAAGTTGGAAAGAAACAAAACTTTTGGAATTGATGAGATTTTGAAATGTTTTGGCTTTGAATTTCATTGTATAATTTTGAGATGTGTTTTATACAATACATTTTAATCTTTGGAAATCTTTGGATGAATTCTTAGTGCCTACAAAACACAAATGGCATTGGCGCACATATAGTTTAATGCATTTCACAAATTTAGCTTCAAAAACTATTCAATTGAAAAAATTTGAAATGCTTCTTCACATCTTCTAAGTATAAATACTTGAGGAATTCTCAATTCTCATTTCAAAGTATGAATTGACATATATTATCCTACATATTCCATACACATTGTTCTCACAAATAATATATTAAGTCATTTCATTAATAATTAAGTGCTTGTACCAATCATATATACTATGGGACTCAGTATATTCTAAAGGCTTTTCTACGCATGTGGTATTAGCTTTGGGAGAGGTGCACAATTGAAATAGAAAGTTGTCAATGTCATTGGGCCTTTGCATTGTTGTCCTTGGTTGTTGTGCTATAACTATATATAAGTCTACACAAGCAACTAAGTTCAACAAATTGAAACATCTATCTTTTTTTTTTTGTAAAGATAAAAATCAAAGTTTAATATTTCTACTAAAGAAATTCCATTTTTTCGTATAAGAAAAAGATCCCCCTTTCCAACATGAACACCTAAAAACAAATTAGGCAACAACTGCCAATAATAGTTGTGTAAGGGGATGAACCTCTTGTATTACTATATGAAAGAAGTACCTCTTTTCTACACCAAAATGATTCAATCAACAAATAAATGAAACAAAATGAAAAATATTTAAAAAAAATTGGTTCCCACCTTATTGTTTACGTTTCTGGTAATAAAGATTGCAAATATCATTTAAAGTTGTTTTTCTTTTTTTCTTTTTTTCTTTTCAATTAAAAAATCTTGGAAGCTGTCCTTTAATCCTACCAGGCCTATAGTAGGTAGCCTATACTATTTAAAAAATAAAATCCCCACTTTCTACTCCAAGCACAATTGTGCAGCTCCTGTAGAAGAAAAATAAAAATGAATCCCCATCTCCATTCTTGAGCATACAAGTCAATAAACCATTCAACCTTTGGAGTTTATTTTGGTACTATAAATTATTTCTAACTTCCTATACATCCTAAAATTTTCATATATATTTGCAATCATGCCTTATAGTCATCCCCTCCTACCTAAAACAAATTGAATAAGAATTCTATTGCATGACTTCTAATACAACTCTATTATATATTTTATCCTCAAAAGACTTGTGGTCTTTGATCAAATACAGGTCAATTTGCATTGAATGAGACAATATTAAGCATTAAAAGTAAAAATTATCCAAACAACCAAATTTAGGAAAATATTTATAGATTTTTTTCAAATTGATTTTGAAGATTTAAATTCAAAAATTGATCAATAATAGAATTTTTATTTTAAATTATAGCGGTTGTCCAACAATTGATATTTGCTTAAACATATTCAATTCATGTTGTATACAGTGTTATGATTTTAAGTAGACCAATTCAGACATGGCTAGATCTCATTTGGTCTTAAGGTTTTTAAGGGCAAAAACTCCAAATTTTTCCACTAGCAAATGAATGTAAAAATCTTGCTATCCATTGTAGTGTAGTCAATTTGGCATTTCATGATCATTCTAAGATAATTTGGGGTCTTTGATTCCAAAAATATATACAAAAATTTCAACATTTATTAGTTGCAAAGAGTTACCTACAAAGCAATGGAAGGACAATACATGCGTAGAAAGGAAAGGTGAAACGCTACTATTGTTATTGCTTCTTTTCAAAGCCTATAAAGTTGCCAATGAGTTGCTCTAGAAGACAATTCCACAACACAGTCATTCCAATTACGTCTTGCTAAGGCTTGATGTGCCAACTGTTGTTGACCCAAAAGACAATGTCATGATAATGTTAGTCCAATTATTGTACCACCTGTTGCTGCCTCAAAAGACAATGATACAATAGTGAGTCCAATTACTTCTTGCCAAGGCCTGGTTGTGCCAACTAGTCATATCTTACTCTGAAGGCAAGTTCATGATCTTTTATATTCAATAATACAACATCAAGTTCAATAACTTCTTGCCAATGCTTGGTTGTGCCAACTGGTCATGTAGTACCCTAAGGACAAGTTCAACATCTTCTATTTCCAATGATACAACAGTGAATCAAATTACTTCTTACAAAGGCTTGGTCATACCAACTAGTCATACCATACTCCCGAAACAAGTTCAACATCGTCTATGTTCATCTAGTGAAAACTATAAATATTTTGTCAATATTTTGCAGAATTATTTTCTTACTCATATAAAAATAAAATTACAAAATTACAAAATTAATTATAAAAAATTTTGGCATCCTTTTTTAGAATTATTTTTCGCCAACGATGACCACGGATAGGGTATGTGCCCCCCCCCCCCCTCCCCTCCAAAAAAAACAAAAAACAAAAAAAATAAAACAAAACAAACATTCTTCATCCACCAAAAATACCGGCTCATTAGGGGTGGGAATAAGGTCCCTCCACACTAATTAGCTTACCTTACCTTTTGTCGAACATTCATCTCATCGCTCACCATTTGCCTCGGCCTTTGATTTTTGGCGATACCATGATTGTCGCTGCATCGTGTAGGACGCCGCTCGCTCCGATCCCTTCCCTTCCCAGAGACGGCAATGCTTTCTTCCACCTTTCAGAAATCCGTGCAACGCAGAACCGACTCCCGCTATTCGAGGCTTGTGAGGAATTCGTGAAACATTCCGAAGAATTTTTTTTTTGCAATTGAGGATTTTTGTTGAGGATTTGAAGCTGGAAATCATCTGTTTCGAATTGAAGCGCACACAATGTGTCCCTCTTCATGGGCATTAGGGTTAGGCGCAAGAGCATCAGCAGTTGTCAATTGCTCTACTATGGGATTGCGACCATTACCAGCATTCGCATGCGACCTGACCCCAGCGCATTCACAACCATTTCACCATTTCAAATGCTCGAATCATTCCCAATTTTCCCAATTAGGGTTTGATAATCCCCTCCGCCGTGTAGTAGAATTTAGTCCGTTTCGATCGAAATTGCGTCCCAGTTCGCTCCTTCTTTGTAGAGCGACCAAGCGAGAGTATTCCCTGGAACGGAGCGACAAGGCGAACGAGGAGCTTCTCATGTTCTTCTTCCAAATCGACCTCACCACTCGCCTCCAACGCGCCTTGAACCAGGACTTGTACGAGGCGGCGCAGGGGTTGCGGGAGAAGATCGCGGAGGTGGAGCGGGAGATGGCGCGGCAGCGGAGGGAGAAGATGACAGGCAGCGGAGGCTCTTCGTCGGAGCAGGACACGGCGATCACGTTGTTGCAGACGAAGGCGAAGCTGCAGAGGTTGATTGCGGAGGAGGATTACGAGGCGGCGGGGAAGGTGAGGAAGAAGATCATGGCGTTGGAGGCGGAGTCGCTGGCTGCACAGGCGAATACGATGATTTATCAGCAGAGGAGCTTCGGATTTCGGTTAGGGCAGAAGGTGAGGCATCGAGTGCATGGGTACAGGGGAGTCGTTTGCGGGATGGATGCCTTGTGTTGCGAGTCGGAAGAGTGGGCGAAGGCTGTTGGGGTGGAGAAACTGCCCCGGGCCAGGAATCAACCGTTTTATCAGGTAGGGTTGCTTCCCATTCCCTGCTCTTAATTATGGAGTTTGCAATTGTCGACATTACATTGAAACTTATCTCTTCCAGTCTGGATTTCCATATCGTTGCACTTTGGCGTCAATTTGGAATCAGTAGTGGAATCAGTACGCAATGTCGGAACTTCCATACCCGTTATTTTATTCCTATTATTCATTATCGAATTTGCAATTGTCCACATTACATTGTAAGGCTATCTTCCAGTGTGGATTTCCCTATCGTTTCAATGCTACGTTGGTGTCATTATGGAAACAGTATCGGAAGCAGTATGCAAAATTGAACTCCCATTCCCGATTCCCTGTTATGGTATTCATTATCGAATCAGCGGATGTCGAAATTATGTTGAAACTCTATCTCTTCCAGTCTGGATTTCCATATCGTTTTAATGCTACTTTGGTGTCAATGTGGTATCAATTCTGGAAGCTCTAAGGAAAATTGATATTCCTTCCTATTCTTCATTGTCGAATTTACAGTTGTCGACATTATATTGAAACTTTATATCTTCCAGGCTGGATTTCCATATCGTTCAATGGTACTTTGGTGTCATTATGGAATCCATATTGGAAGCAGTTAGCAATTGGTTTCAATACTGAACCTAATGCTTGGAACTTTCCCGGTGTTATCTAAAAACCCTATCCCTGTTTCTCAATTTCCTGCTGCGAACACCCTTGCGAGAGGAGGTATTGTTACATGCTGAGAATTTGTTGACTATGAATCGTTCCCATTGCGCCCCCCGCCCGCGCTATAGCACTCTCTTGCTTAAATCTGCAGTTATTTCTACATAATTTAGCACGTCTTCACACTGCTATCCAAGGTAACTCATAGCTTCCCGAATTAGTCCACCGCGAATAAGTTTTGAATAGATACTTGCACGGGACGGCCTGCAGAATCTGTAGCTATTCTGACCTTCTCGCAAGCCGCACCATAGGTTTAGTGATTTTCTGATTTATGAGGATCTTTTAAGACCTCCCTGAAGTCTTCATTTGGGGTTCTTCAAAGCATGGGTTCTTCAAAGCATTGGATTGGATATGCTCCAAGCCCCATAACTAGGAATTAATCCAATCCAATGAACTAGTTTTGGTGCACATTAAGATAGTTTTGAGATCTTTCATAGTCTTACTACAAACCCTACTTGCTCTGCTCAGTAGGGCTTGTGATTTACACGGGTCTTCATTTGCTTGGTTTTCAAAGCCTAGAGGATGAAACCTTGTAGTATGTTGGGTTTCCTCTTCCAGGTACAAACTAAACTGTTTTGTGTTTGTGACACCAATTTGCCAAAGTATCACTATTTTAAATTAGTGCAGGCTGAAATACTACTCCAGTATACTAATTTCAAAAAATAAATATATAGTGCAGTGACATGAATGCTTTAGGTGATGCTGATTTTGCACCTTACTAACGGGATGAATCAATCTAACCGAACTAGATTTGGTGCAAATTGAGCTAGCGTTGAGATCTTTCATTACGCATCCATTCATTTTGTTCTGATCCCATAATTTCAATGATCTGCTGCTACAGGTGTTGGTGGACATCCGGGAGGAACCGTCCGTAATGGTGACCTATGTTGCGGAAGATAATTTAGCAACCCCTGAGGAACCTGATTTTGAGCAATTTGATCACCCTTACGTATATTTTCTCTTTTATGGGATGGATGGTGCTGGAGACTTCATAGCTTGTAAGCAACTGAGAGAAAAATACGATGCACCTCGACATGAATTACCTTACGACAAGGAAGGTGATTGAGCACTAATTAAATTTATTTGGTTGTGATATCTTTATTTGTAACACATGGTTGTATTATATATATTCAGAAAGACGGTTTGATCCCCCAGTTTCCCTCCACTTCATATTTGTGTTTTCTTCTGATTGATTGTTGATCTTGTATTTACTTCTGATTGAGGTGCTAGAACAGTCGTTTGTGATTCATTTCCTTAACCGTGTACTGTTTTTGTTAAAGTTTGTTGAGAATATTTTGCTTGTTTTTGTATTTGGAGGGGGTAACCGAGTGCCCTCTTTCATGCACAGGTGGCACGTTCACTGTACATAACTTGCAATAACAAGTACCTCCACCCATCTGTGACACCTCTCGAAAGCATGGAATATCCAACTTTGAGATTCGCGGGGAAGAGATTTTTATAAAGTGGTGTGGGAGGAAAGGAACCCCGCTGGTTAATAATGTGATGTAGACTTTTGGAATCCAAACCAATGCCAAGTCATTCTCGTATTTTGAAACTTGAGATTTTGTATTACCACCCAAAAAATTGAGTTAAAAAGAAGAACTGATACTTAAAATTAATTTAAAAGACATGTAGGTCTTCATTTAAGAGACATATTCATCGAGGCAAAAGGTTCCTCTTCGAGTAATATCAAAGGTGGAATGTTTCGGAGTTGTCTGAGGTTGAAGATTTAACAAACGAGATAATTGCAAAAGAGACATTGTTATCTTGTAACCGAGTATGTAGAGAAGTATGAACATTGAAACTAGGAGGTATAAGTAGACATGTATCAACATTGAAACTAATGTCAACATCAAAATCAAAAAGTATGTAAACATGTGTTAATATTGAATCCAAGAACTAAATAGGAAATATGTAGACAAGTGTCAACATCAGAATCAAGAAGTACATAAACAAGCACCAACATTGTTACTTAAAAGTATGAATAGACATGTATTAACATTGAAACCAATGTCAACATCAAAACCATGAAGTATGTAAATATGTATCAACATTAGACATTAGAACCATGAAGTAGATGGATAAGCATGAAGATCAAAACCAAGAAGTATGTAGATAAGTATCAACATCGGGACTAGAAAGTATAAAGACAAGATTCAACATTAGAAGTGGGTTGAAACCACTTGCAAATGGGTTCCATCCATTAATTATAATTTGCATAGAGTGTCCAAATTATTTGTTTTTAGATTAACCAAGAAAACCATCACAAAAACAGTGTTGAATAATATCATGGATAAAAATTGTCAAATTTCATCTTCTTAGTCTACACTAAATACAAAATATGAATATTTTGGAAGCTATAATTTGATAGGATGAGTTTGATTGAAATACCTACCTTGAAGTTGAAATAGAGAGATGCTCTAAAATTGTCTACAACCTAAAATGGTCACTTTGGGTACATTGAAAAGGCCAATGTGTATTCATTATCAAGATAGCTACACTCAAATGTATTGTCTTCTATTTTTTGCCACCTTCATCATCTAAGCCTTGAATACCCACCTACAATGATCCAAATCCACATGACAAGTTTCCAAAAACAACTAATTAGAAGTCTCTTTTGGATTACAGTAGCATCAATAGGTCCCCCATGCTTTCAACTTTGAAAATTCACAAAATATTACCAAAATGTTGAAAAATTACAAAACATCTTGGGTTGGATTTCTTTTGGCATTGCCAAGAGTCTCATTAAGTAAAAATTGGAATTTGGCAATTATAGCCAAGAGTTTTTTGAATCATAAAAAGTGTTGCATTAGGATGCTTGTACCTTCTACAATGCTTTTAGTAGTTACAGTTTTAGCTCACTCCACCTTAGCAATGGTTTTAGAATACCATGCATAATTGGTGGTCAACACCCACATCTGAAACATCATCTTCGTGGATTGTGTGAATTTTTGCCATTTGGCTACAATTAGAGGATGTTTGTTATTTTTTGTAAAAGACCAATAGACAAATTTTATAGAAATATCACCTAATTTTGATATAGATACCACCCTAGTATCACCCCAGTATCACATGAGTATTGGAGAAATACCTGGCTACTTCTCCCAAATCATAAACAAAACACTGACTCTGACTACCGGAGACGGTATCACATTTGAATTCAAAGCTTCAGTTCGAAAAAGAAACAAACAAACAAGAAATCCTCGCACCCAACGCCCCATCTAGCCCGCGCCTAGATTCCTCAGCCCTTTGATTGCTAGCGTGCCTCTCTCTCGCCCTCAACGTAGAATATGTCTGCGCTGTCTAAGTTATGTCTGCAAGGTCGGGAGTAAGATTTCGTGGCGATGGCGGAGCTTCTCGCGAGCTCATCATCAAGCGTTTCTCAGGTTTAGGGTTTGAATTTTCTGGATTCAAAATCATGAAGCTTCTTCGCCATCTCGAAAATTCACTTCGCAATGGCGATGCCGAAGCATCGCCGAGTGCGAGCTCCGGAGCACATTTTAGGGTAACCCCGTAGCTGGCCATGAAGTGATTAGGGTTTGGTGGCTGCAATTTGGCCCGCCATGTTGTCCTCGGGGCTCACCCGCAGCGAATCCCGTCGAAAGGAGCTCGGATTAGACTTGGACGTGAGTGTCCCGGAGTCTCCGTCCTCTCCCTCGTCGATTTTCGCCACAGTGATCACCAAGCCGAACGAAGTCTCGACCTCCACGCAATTCTCGACGCTCATCGAGCACGCGTCTGTAGGGGACCCGTACTCCACCGTGGTGCACAAGGCGGCCGAGAGTTTTCGAAAGGAGCCAGGGAGCTTGCAACGTCGCGAGAGTGGAGGGAGGAAGAGAGCAGCTTCGGATGTTCGTGACCGCACCACAAGCCCGTTGCAGGAGAGTGTCGCCTTTGAGGATCCGTCGTTGAAGTATGAGCTTTTGAACGAGCTCGGGAAAGGCTCCTACGGCGCCGTGTACAAGGCGCGCGATCTGCTAACCTCCGAACTCGTGGCTGTGAAAGTGATATCGCTAACCGAGGGAGAGGAGGGATATGAGGAAATTCGTGGAGAGATTGGGATGTTGCAGCAGTGTAATCACCCTAATGTGGTGCGGTACCTCGGGTCGTTTCAAGGGGAAGACTACTTGTGGATTGTGATGGAGTATTGTGGAGGGGGAAGTGTGGCGGATTTGATGAATATTACAGATGAGGCGTTGGAAGAGCAACAGATTGCGTATATTTGTCGGGAGGCGTTGAAAGGGTTGAATTACCTGCACTCGATTTTTAAAGTGCATAGGGATATCAAGGGTGGGAATATTTTACTTACTGAGCAGGGAGAGGTGAAGCTGGGAGATTTTGGAGTCGCGGCTCAGCTTACTAGGACGATGTCGAAACGGAATACGTTCATTGGGACGCCTCATTGGATGGCTCCTGAAGTTATACAGGAAAATCGATACGATGGCAAGGTACGCCCTTGTTCTGCATCACCGCACTGGTGTTCTAATTGTTATTAGTGTGCAAATGACGGCACAGTCCTCGCCCGTTACTGACGTGGTCTTGCAGAATCACTAGTATTTCGACTTGCACCTGCTGATTTTGTTGACTTTAGGGCTAAGTTAATACCCTTGTCTGGACACTCTAAAGTCCTGCATTCTCAATTTCAAAACCACAGTAACTTTGATGCTTATTATGAACACATTCCTACTTCTAAGTATGCACAAAATAATACCTGGTAGGTTAGACTGCTGATGGCAGGGTCTTATTAAGTACTCATTTCTCTATCGTCTTTAGTCATCTTTGTGTCCAATGTTGAAAGGGTGTCTACTCATTTGAATGTTTGCAGGTGGATGTGTGGGCTCTTGGCGTTTCAGCAATTGAAATGGCGGAGGGTTTACCTCCTCGCTCGAACGTGCATCCCATGAGGGTGCTTTTCATGATTTCTCGAGACCCAGCTCCCATGCTGGAGGACAAGGAAAGATGGTCCTTGATATTTCACGATTATGTCGCGAAGTGCCTGACGAAGGAGCCACGATTACGACCCATGGCCAGTGCCTTGCTTACTCACAAGTTCATTGAGAAGTGTAAAGGAACTGCATCATCGATGCTCCCTCAAATCGAGAAGGCCAGGCGGATCCGAGCTGAAATGGCTGCCCAGGCTGCGAACTATGCGCAGGAGCAAGGGACGGCATCTTCAGGTGGGCAATTCTCTACTTGGGAAAAAGGGCAGACAGTGAAGATGCATGACACCAGCGCAGGAACGATGCTCGTTCGTGACACTGTAGTCAAGGCATTTAGTGAGACGTCTCTTGATGAGGCTACGGGTACAGTAAGAGGGCCTATATCGACTAGATCGACACTTCTCTCGACGCCAACTTCTAAGCCTTCATCAGATACTATGGATCAAGAAGCCGACCAGGTGCGGAGCTTAACCCCTGAAAGCACGGCGGGTTTGAAGAAGCATGGCGCAGGTCTGACTCTAGAGCCACTCACCCCCTATGCATCAGGCTCTCCTGCCTTCTCTCCCATGCCAAACCAGCCCCTAGGGATCCACTCCTTCGTATCACGACGGAGTCACTCTTCCATGGAAGCCGCTCTTGGTCCTGGTACACCTGTTGGAGGCGGCACCCGTCCAGGTTTCGGCATACAAGACAAACTGTTGTCCGTCTACGCAGCTGGCAACACAGTTCCCATCCCCTTCTTAAAAGCGACCGACCTCTCACCTTTAGCGCTAACCTTCGACAGAATCTTCACAGATGGCCGCTCCGACCGCAGTGGGAATGTGGCGATGGAGGCCATTCAGGACCTCTATGTGAGCGAAGGACCTGTCCGGCGAGGCAGAAAAGTTTTCAACGAAATGCCATTACCAGCAAGCGTCCACCAGCGAGCTGCCACGAGCACTACGTTGCCAAACCTTGCGCGCGCTCTGGCGTATCACAAGCGATGCTATGAAGAGCTGCCGTCGCAGGGATGTCAGGCAGCTCAGGAACAGCAGATTATTCACAACTTGTCAGATACACTGAGGACAATTCTCCGTCTGTAATTGTTCGACTTCCGTGTTGCCATTTATTGGCAGGCAAGGCTCCAAACTCAAATCTGAGTTCTGTGTTGTTGTGACTTGGAAGAGGTGAGAGAATGGTTTAGAGTTTAGAGAATGGTTCTCTACATGACTATTTTGTCATACTGGAATGGCGCATTTCAGTTACGTTGGAGCCTTTGCAACACTGGCATGCGAATTGCAAATCTGGCATATGCCTAATTCGTAGTTCCTGCTCGATTTTTGTGTAATTTCATACAATGTACAAGATTAATATATTTGACGGTACAGGTGGCACATTTGATCATTGGCATTTTCAACTTCTAGTGTTAAGTTAAACTGCTAAACTGCTTACTCGTGTATATGCTTGCAATCGAAATGTGAGGTACTTGCGGGTAGTCATTATTTGATAATAGGTGTAACGATTTTGGCTCCTTTTTTGTTTTAGTTTGAGAGGTTGGTACCTCAGTGGGCGAGTATAAGTTAGTTCCTACAATTAAAGGGAGAATAGTCCAAAATTGCCCCTAGTACAGTACAATTGGGATCAGGGTGGATTGACCCCCTCGCTCAGCCTTACCTGGGGTGCATGTAAAAAAAAGCCCCCTATTTTGGGCCGTTCTAGGGTATATTCTTGACCTCTCTAAACTAATTTGGGGTCTCTGATCGCAAAAATGAAATAAAATTTTGCAAAAAAGTTCATGTGCAAAAAATAAATAATTCCAGGGTTTGCCCGCAGGGCCGAGCGAGGGGGTCAGTTCACCCTGGCCTACAATTGGGAGCCCTGCAACTGTATCCAATTTAACTTTGTTCCATCCCAATGTAATCAAAATTACTAGTTTTCACATACATTTAGGCTTGGGGTGGAATGAGAGTTGGGTTGAAAATGATTTTTTGTGAACTTAATGGATGGTGACATGAGGTTTATGGACATGGCAAATGGTCATTCATTTTCCCACAATCTTGATTGAATGATTCGTTTGGATCATCATTGCAATGTAATTGAGAATTGTCTTTAGCATGGCCTATGCCAATCATTGACCTAGAAGATGCTGAAATTTCATCTCCTATTTTGGATTGTAAATGAAAAGTAAAAAAAATAAAAATTCTTAAAGTTTGTTTATGGAATTGATGGGGTTTTAGAGATAATGCTAAAAATATTTTATGAAATCTTGCAAGTGATTTTTTTTAATCTTCACCTCTTCCTTGGTTTGCTGATTCAATGATATACTTTTAGTGGTGAAGGTTTCCAATAGGAATATGTAAAGTAAAGGGTTGTAAATGTGTTCCCTACTTAGAAGTAGATAAGATGTTATTGTAGTATTAGGATATACATTAATCAAGTAGGTACATAGTAGGGGATATTTTCTTGCTTAGAAAATGGTAAAGTGCTATGGAAGAAACTTCCATTCAACAATGATTCCAACTTTATTCATGCTGATAGGTTGAAATTGTGTCCAAATTTGATCCTTGAAGCAATGAAGGAACATAGAAAATATTAGATGGTTCTATTCTTTGACAAGTTGTTAATGAATTTTTATTATGTTGATCCTTCACCACTTTCTCACATTGTTTACTCTAATGGCACAATGTTAAACCTTAATTATTAAGATCCGCAAAAAATCAATTTAAAAAATAAAAAAATTCTTGGAAAATTAATTTTTCAAAAACAATTTTTTTTTACATAAAATTATGGATTTGAGAAAATATTCCTATTCAAAGCATTTACCAAATTTGGTTTTCCAACTGTAATTAATCCATGACTGTTAGATTGTCAATCTAAAGGTTTGGGGTTTATTATAGTTGAATACATTAACTATGTAGTCAAAACTTATGAAAATTGTTGGACCTTAAAGCTACTCTTCAATCACATGTTGTATGAAAAGTTCAAAGAAAAGGGAAAAATTTCATTCATAGTGAGCTGCCCAAAATTGCTACGTTGACAAAAAAACACATTTTGGTCCTTTAGGGGTTAAGAAAGATTCTCAAATCCAAGTTTCAAGGCAATCCTCCCAAAACCTCAAATATCCTTTACACGTGCTAAAAAAGTGTTCAATGAATGACTTTTCAAATCACCATAGAAATTAAGAATTCACCTATTAATCCAAGAAACATACTATTTTTGAAAATTTATCATGGTGATAGTTCTCATCCTTTTAGGGTTAACTCCTAAAAGATCACAAGGCCACCAAGTGGCTTGTGCAACACTGTTTTTTGCACCCTGGTCCTTTTAGGAGTTATTAATAACAATGTTGAGAAGGTCCAAGGCGTTCTGGATGAATGTAAGGTTTTATGACTTTCTGGATGAACGTGGGGCTCCCGACGACAGAACCCGTCCAAGCCCTAAAACCCAAAACCCTGCACACAGCCCTAACTCCCAAACCATCTCTCCCTCCTGGATGGAGAGCCTCGCTGCCGAAGTTTTCTCCCATGGCGACCTGATCAATTCCTCCCTCGAATCCTCTCTCAAAGCCTCCCTCAATTTTCTTCTCGCAGGAAAAAAGAGGAAATTTTCACAACCATGGTGAGCCGCGGTGGCGCCAGTTTGGTAACTCGGGACCCCGTCTTCTCCAAAGACGGGAAGCGACTGCTGGTGTGCACCTCTTGCTCCGTCACCGTGTTCAGCGTCCAAACAGGGGAGGTTCTCACGGTCTTAAAGGGACACAAGCGCCTGGTGACGAGCGTGGTGGTGGTGCCCGCCGCATTGGTTTGCCATTGCTGGACTGCGGGACTGGATGGGACCTTACGGTTTTGGGACTTCGCCGCTGGGGTGTTGTTGCGCACCCTGGAGATCGGGCATCCGGTGCAGTCGCTGGTCATTCCGGAGCTTTGTAAAGCTCGGGAGGAGGAGAAAGGAGAAGGGAAGCGGAAGGCACTCCTTGGATTTGTGTCTGTTGTGTGGGAAAAGAAGGTCAGTGTGGAATTTTTTTAATTTTTTGTTGCTGAGATCAATTGATGGAATTTAGGTCTGGTTTGTGCTGATTTTTGAGTGGTGATGTTAGGTAGAGGTGCTAAACTACACCTGCTTTAAATGCGTCCCCTAGGCAATCTAAAGCACGGGCAATCTTAAACATGGAGTAGTTGAATCCTTCAATGTGGCAGTAGTGAATGCTTAAGGGCGAAAACGGTGAACATTCTAGGGCGGGATGCCTTTAGAGCGCTAGGTTACATCAACTTCCACAAGAGTTCATAAAAGTGGATTTCAACTTCAGAACTTTGTAACTAATTGCACAAGAGTCTGAAAATATGAAAAAGACTGGATTAGAACTTCTTTTGATTTATCATTAAAAAACATTGTTGTTAGAGGTGCTAAAACTACCCCTGCTCTAAACGGTTCCCCTAGGCAATCTAAAACATGGAGTGATACTGGATTCGTTAATGTGGCAATTGTAATCGTTTTAGGGTGAAAACGGTGAACATTCTAGGGCGGCATGCTTTTAGAGCGCTATGGTACTTCAACTTCAAAATCTCGTAACAAATTCCAGAAGAATTCAAAAATATGAACAAAGGTGGATTTCAACTTCAGAATTTATTGTAACTAATTGCACAGAAGTCTGGAGTCTTAATAGAACTGGATTAGAGCACCTTTTGATTTTTCATTCAAAAAAAATAAAAATTACTGTTAAATGTTTTGAGGCATCCAGCCGCTTTGAAAAGTTGGAAAAATGGATTTCAACTTCAGAACTTTGTAACTAATTGCGCAAGGGTTTGAAAATATGAAGAAGAGCGCCTATTGATTTATCATTCAAGATAAAAATTACTGTTTTGAGGTCTCCTACCCCTCTGAAAAGTTGGATCAGTGCTTGGAACTACACTTGTTGATGCCTCTATTGGACTTTCTGCAGAAGAGTGAGAGCTTCCAAGGTCGTGTTCTTTGTTATAACTTGACAACTAAGAAGCCAATACCAGGTCATTTAGCGAAGACCCGCTTTCCCGAAGTTCTATACGTGAGTCCCGGAGGTGGCGTCGTGGGCATGATCGATGACCACAAAGCCTGGGTATGGATGGTTCCCCAGACGTCCATTACTCTTGCATCTTCAGTTTTAGTTACAATCTTACACCACACCAAGCGAATGTCGGTTCTGGCATTTGACAATACCGAAACGCGAGTAGCTGCAGGCGATGTCACCGGGCGTATTCTCGTCTGGGAGAATGTCGGTGACCGAACCTTTGCCCCCATCGGAACTGTTGGCGAGGTACTTATTACTCCCATCCTCCTACCTCCATTTGCAACTTGCAAGTGCATTCAAATTCTGACTTAAGCCTTTCTTGCAATGAATTTTCGTTCATTTGCTCCTAAATAATTAATAAAAATCCTGGTTTGGATTTAACCCAATCACCATGTCACCGGATTCAGGTGCGTATTGGTAAATTAGGAAGAGGGCCACGCGGTGCAGGAGTACGCGGAAGAGACGATGCGAGTGCTTTAACAACGCATCACTGGCACGCACATGAGGTGAAGTCTCTCGTTTTTACTATTGACGGAGTCTATCTGCTCTCCGGTGGATTGGAAGGCGTGCTGGTCATGTGGCAGCTGGAAACAGGGAAACGAAACTACTTACCTCGCCTGGGTGGCCAAGTGGTGTCCATTGCGCCATCCCTGCATCCCTCGCTCTTTGCTATTGCCTGCATGGACAACTCAATCAAGCTTCTGAATATCGGTACTATGGACATTGAGAGGACGATTCAAGGGATATGTCCTGGTTTTCCTACTCCCAAGGAGCTGACGATGCGTCCCTGCATCGTATCGATCGACCCGGCGGAAGGGCAAATCGTGGTCGCCAGTCATAATCTCTCCTTGCAATTCTATGATAGTGCGAATGACAAGCATGTCGCGGAGGTGCAAGTCACTGCTCGGAATTATGTCAATGAAAGTCGGGATGAAGCAGAAGGGCCGTCGACGTGCGTCACGCATGTGGCATTCTCAGGGGATGGATCTTGTATGGCAACTGTTGATGTACGACTTCCAGAGCAGAGTATTGGTGGGGGCTCTTGCTTAAAGTTTTGGGATCGGCAACCTGGGAAGCTGAAATTTTCTGTTAACACCCAGATCGATGAGCCACAGGGTGAGTGTGTTGTGTGGTATGTTGTTTGCAAAACCTTAGGTGCGTAGTTGAGAGAATTTTGGGCATAAGATAGAGGATACTATATGCAATCATGTAACATGTGTGGGAGTGGTTGTTTTTTTGGAAATCTCTATAGAGCTGTTGAGAGGTCACTTTGTGTACAAGAGGTGAGATCACATTTTTGTCACTCTAAATCAATTCTTAAGCAATTTCCATGTGGGAGGTTGTACACCACTAAAGAAGGGACAGTAGTCAGCCCCATTTTAATTCAAAGGTGAGTGGTCATAGACAATGAGCCAAGTCATGCTTACACGACGTGCTTGTTGAACATCAAACTGAGCGTGTGAGCAGATGAGTTGCTGGTGGTAACAGAGGTCGGAATAGGAGATAGGATCAGTACCTTAATGGTTATAGTATCCTCTACCTTATCATAATTTTCTAAGAGAGAAAGCCTGATGGAGTTTCTTGATCAGTTAGAAATCTAAAATACCTTTAGAAATGCGATGGTACTATCGTGTTGTTGATTTCTTTCTAAAATCCAGTTTGTTTTTGTCTCCTCAGAGATCTCTGCTCTCTCTTTTCGCTCACAGGAGCTTATGGCTGTAAGCTGCTCCAACACGGATTTCAAAGTATGGGTGCCACATGAACGGAGAGCCTCCAAAATAAGCTGGAGGTGTCGTTCGGTAGGATCTTACAGGCAAAAACCCATCTTGGCAGCTTCATTTTCGCCAGATGGAAGTATTCTAGCTGTTGCAGCCTCGGAATTTTTAACACTTTGGAATCCTGCCACCAATGGTTTGATTAGGGTGCTATCCAATTCAGTCCTTCAACCAATCCAGCCTATTAGTCACTTAGCTTTCGTGAACCATTCAAATTGCTTGGTCGCAGCTTCATCAGGTTTAAAGCCCCTTCTGACTGTATGGGACATTTCGACCCTCTCAGTACACTGGTGTCAATCAATCGCCGTGGACGCTTTGTCAGTGGATCCTGATCGACCAAGTTTTGCTGTATTGGCTAGTGTGGCCTCGGCAAGCAAGAAAGGAGGTAAGTTCATTTTTTCTCTGCTTCCGTTGACATTGAGCTCAGATTGTAACTGCATTTTTCATGTTTCCCGTACTTCATTCCAGAAGCTTTCATGATTAAAGCGTCTCGCAGTTACTGATTTGCTATGTTTATTACTTAACCCTTATTAAAATCACAAAGGTTCATGTTGTGCAGATGCTGTCGTAGCTTTGTTTGATATCGAATCTCCAACACCACAGCAATATTGGACTGTACGAGATGGATTAGGGGGCGCACTCTTTTTCAACCCAGTTTCTAAACCAGTAGGTGGCTTGGAAGGAGATGACAACAAGATTACAGATTTAGTACCTTCTGTGAGTAGGCTTACTTTTGTCACTTCTGGTCGGGAGTTTGTCGTGTTTGATCCTTATCAAAAAGAAGAGGAACTAGAACTGGCAGTGGTGAAGGATGTATTAGTACCGGAGGAAGTCTCCTCAGCCTTTGCAGCTGTGTACGGCGAGGCAGTACAACCAAAGAAGAACGATGCTCCTCCAGATGTTCTTAGTGCTTTGAGTCGTGCTCCATGGGGCACTTTGTTAAGTGGACCCTCTCATGTGCTCCCTGCACTTAGTGTAGTAGCTATTCCATTCATGGATTCGCTCATGATAAAGAGAAAAGAGCAGTCATGAATTTTTTCTTTTTGCAGAGCTGGCCATCTTAGTTAATTATTAAATTTTGATACTGTATTGCCATGTTGAAACTGCGGTTAACTCTTTAGAATTGAAATTGAGCGACGAGATTAAGCATGTGGATCTTCTTGGTTCTGTGGCTTCTGCCAACTGGAAAAGTTTTTGTGTATACAAGTGAGATCAATTATAGTCAGATACTTTACTGTATTTCTTTATATTGTACTTTTCTACCATAACATATTTTATTTTCAATTTTATATATGATGACTTCTTCAATTTTAAATATAATGACTTTAGGCAATAGAAGATGTTTTAATCATCATCAAGTAGCCACTAAACAAATCAAAATAAATTGATTCCTGGTAGAAAATTGCAGTATAAAGCAATTGGTGTGTCTTACATTAGATTGTCTTTGAATGCATTTTTAGACATCATATGAATAAATTATGAAATTTTATATGATTGAAATTATATGTATGTGAAATCAACTTTTTAAAAATGAATTGAAGTATGAAAATAAAAAATAAAATCTACTTTAGGTTTCATGAATAAAAGGCTTTTATGTTTAAGACAATAATTTTTAGGGTTTGGTTTCAGAAGCACGTCACAATTGGGTGCAATTACTTTAAATACATTATATTCTTAGTTTGCTCTCTTTGCCACATTGAAGTGAAATTTTGATCAGGGATTCTATCCTACAAAGCTCATTTGCAATCTAAAAAAAATGAAATGGATTTGCCTTATTGAAAAAACATTTCAAGGATCAAAGCAAGCATTCTTCCATTCAAAATTTCATACCATGCATAAATATCAACAGATTTAGAATCCAAGGATCAAAGCCAAAAACTCTTCAACATGACTTTCCTTCTATTTTTCTATTAAGAAAATCTCATACCCATTATCATACCCGTCATTGTGGTCATGGTCAACCAAATATATAATTTCTAAAAATAGATGACAAAATGTTCTCATTTGAATTTGTTGAAATAACTGTCTTGGATTAATTGCAATAAATGGGAATTATGAATGCACTAACCTTATACGGTAATGTTCATGGTTCCCATTAACCAGCTTCAGCCCCTTTTGTAACACGATGTGGTCTTTTGCTTTGAATTGAAATCAAACGTGTCATAAAGGTTGCCGGCACATTTGATCAATTCATACCCACGTGAGGTAGTTTGCTTTTAAAGCGACCTTCTTAAGAGCTGATTGCATTTTGGGGAAGTTATAAAGTCCTTGAATCAATTTTCATTTTCAGTAAATTTTCATAGGAAGAAAAATGGAAGTGGCATTGAACGCAAGTCGTTTCATATTTTTTGGACCTTTGTGGAATTAGTTATGAATTTATGAAGTTGAACCGTAGTGGGCATTGAAAGTGACCACCTTCTGAAATGTACACTGTTGGTACTTCGAAGAAAGTGAAATGTACCTCTATGGTAAGGTAACATGCTCTAAATGCACCCATCTTCTTCAAACCGCCCCTATTTTAAGGTGGAAAATGGAAATGGGGTGATCTTTAAATGGACCACTTTAGCAATTGAATGCATTGAGGAAAAATTGTTTTTCTATTGTGAGAGCCAATCATTGTCTTTGATTTCTGCAAATTTCTTTACAAGTTGCAAGTGGATGCATTTTGGGAGACCTATGGTCACAAATAGGTGCCTATGCCTGAAATCTTTGAAAATCCATAAGTAATTCAAAAATGCTTGGAAAATTACGAAACCACTTGGGTTCTCTGGCGAATTCATTTGTCTTTCTCTGAAAAATAATCCAAAATTCTTACGGTCTCCATAAGCATATGAAAAAGGTGGAACAGCCCGTAAATGGGCGCTTTTAGAGCATGTTACCTTAGTGGTTGCTTTTAGAGCACCCTACCTTAGGTGAAATACATCAATTATCGTGCTTTAAAACTTATTGTGCACATTTTACTTTTATTTGATAAATGTCATCTTAGATTTTCTAATTTCCAAAAATAGTTGTTTAGGATGTTAAACAAGTGAGTTGTGAATAGGCACATGCCTTTGGATTTGGGGTTTCACTAAGGTGGTACCCCCTAAATTCCCACTTTTCACTATTGTATGTATTTAATATTATTAGACTTGTCAAATTTTCATATTTTCTTGTTGGCACATCAAAGGAGGTTCCAACGCACCAAAGAACGTGGCATTTGGATACCGTATGGAAAAGTTTTAAAGGGTCAAAGTTTATTTTAGATGTTCTAAAATCGTTTCTTCAATAATTATAAGTACATTTTGATTTGGGAGATGTAGGGAGAGTGATGATGGAGGTTATAGGCAAAGTGCAATTTTGGGTGAACCCACTTTGTACACATCAACCTTTCAAGGAGATTCAATAGAATACATTTGCAAGGCAATTTTTTATAAAAATCATTCAATGTGAACTTTCAAATTTAACAATTCACTTTAAAGAGTTGTGAAAGGTTTGATGACTAAGTGATATCAAAAATTAAAATTAGATCAAATACATGGTAATTGACAAGGTACTATTATAAACAAAAATACATTGTATTATAAAAATATAAGTCCATAAGTAGTGAAAAGAATGTCAGTGGCATGAACAACCTATGAAAAGGTTTTATTACTAAGTGATATCACAAATGAAACTTGTGTCAATAATAATAAGTAATGGTACAATATATAAAAAGAAACATAAATATAAGTACAAATTTTAGTGAAAAGAATGTTGGTGGCATGAACAAGCTATCAAAAGAAACATAAATATAAGTACAAATTGTAGTGAAAAGAACTTTGGCGGCATGAACAAGCTATCAAAAGAAACATAAACATAAATATAAATTATAGTGGTGAAATGAATGTTGGTGGCATGAACAAGCCGTAAAAAGAAACATAAATATAAATACAAATTATAGTGAAATGAATGTTGGTGGCATGAACAAGCTGTCAAAAGAAATATAAATATAAGTACAAATTGTAGTGAAAAGAACTTTGGTGGCATGAACAAGCTGTCAAAAAGAAACATAAATACAAATATAAATTATAGTGGTGAAATGAATGTTGGTGGCATGAACAAACCGTCAAAAGAAACATAAATATAAATACAAATTGTAGTGAAATGAATGTTGGTGGCATGAACAAGCTATCAAATGAAACATAAATATAAGTACAAATTGTAGTGAAAAGAATTTTGGTGGCATGAACAAGCCGTCAAAAGAAACATAAATATAAATACAGATTATAGTGAAATGAATGTTGGTGGCATGAACAAGCTTTCAAAAGAAACATAAATATGTAGTAAAAAGAACATTGGTGGCATGAACAAGCTATCAAAAGAAACATAAATATAAGTACAAATTGTAGTGAAAATAACATTGGTGGCATGAACAAGTTGTCAAAAGAAACATAAATATAAATACAGATTGTAGTGAAAAGAACTTTGGTGGCATGAACAAGATATCAAAAGAAACATAAATATAAATACAAATTGTAGTGAAATGAATGTTGATGGCATGAACAAGCCGTCAAAAGTTTAATGACCAAGTAACTCATGACAATTAGAAATCAAATCAAATATACAATAATTGACAATGCACTATTATAAACAAGGGTACAATTTATTATAAAAATATAAGTGTAAGTACAAAATGTATTTGAAAGAACTTTAATGGGATGAATTAGCAATGAAAAGTTTTGATGACCAAATCACAGGACTATTTCTCCATGTGATTAGCTATTAGTACTCCAAAATTGCAATATCATATTGAAAATTTTGCAATTTTGACACTTCTTTATGAGTTATGGACTTTATAAAGTATTTATTCCTTTTGGAATTTACATATAGGTATTGGTTTCTATATGTTCTCCAAACTTGATAGTTTATGGAATTAGGGAATCTACCAAGCAAAGTTTTTTGATGGCATGTCACACTTCCAAAATGTATAAATAAAATAAGAAACCATACTTGCTTTCATAATTTAGTGCTAAAAACTCATTCATCTATAGTGTACAAATTGTTTTTAACTCCTAAGGACTGTTGTCCCTTTAGAGAATAAATTGGATTTTGAATAGGTACCTACAATCTAAATTTTCTTCATGATTTCTTAAAACATTTTCTTGAGATAGAAAAACACGTTAACTTTTGGGAATATAATTTGTCTTTTGAATGGTGCCTAAGAGCAAAAGTTATGTCAAATAAACTCAAAACAAGGAAGATTAGGCAACAAAAAAAATCAACAAAAATTTAAATTTAAAATTAAATTTTTTTTCCTCATAGGATATGTATATTTTTCTATTTGGAAAGTTTTGATTCATTCTATTTGAGTAAGTAATGTGAAACTTGTTTTCTCCACTTTAAACACAAATATCTTGCAATCTTTGCGGTCAAAATTTTTGAAATTTATTTCAAACATTCTCATACCAATCAAGCAAAAGATCATGCAGTGAAATGTGAAAAAACAACAATTTTCAAAGTTTTTCACTCTTTGCAATAGAAATGGCAGTTTTGAAGGTTTTTTGACAAAGAAAAAGGCCATAGTCAATCTAGAGGGGTTAATTAGTAACCTCTAATTTATTTTTTGTAATTAAAAAATCATCACCAAGAACAAGAAACTTTGAAATCTTCATGGTGATATCCAGTATAATTTCACATACAAGGACTACACTAGAATTTTTTTTATTTCATTTTATATACTCTAGAATTCTATAAAGAATTCCTTGACCAAAAAATTATATTATAACCAATCAATGCAAAAGCAAGGAGGCTTTCGTGAATAATTTACTTCAATCTTCACATAAAACTACCCCTCATTTTTTGATATTCAAGTGGTTTTCGAAATGTGTATTTGTATCTTGGGTTGCATTTCTCTGGTTTGAGCTTGCTAATAATCTCATCAAATTTTTTTGGTCATTCAACTTTTGAGATAGTGGGACCATGAAAAAACATTGCTTTTAGGTGTTTCTACCTAAGACTCTTTTGATTCCTTCACCTCATTCGTTGAAGATTTTGTACTTGGCTGGAAGTGTGAGTAGCCTTTCTCTGAAACACTATTCAAGTACTGTGATTCCCCCTGATTTGATACCCGGGTCCGTGTTTCCCCCCGGGTATACATGCACAAGAATGAGATACTCTTCGAGATCCGGGTGTCAAGTATGATTCGAATTGAGACCCGGACTGGTCTCACCGGGGCTCCCACGTTTAGGTCTCCGTCGCAGTACGCCAGCACATTCAAGGCCCATCCGCAAGCACTGCGTGCATGCCTATGCTGCCTGTTCTGGTTGCTTGATTGTGCATCTTCTCCTCTTTCGTCCTCCCCTGCGTCCCCTCCGCGCGCTGGCTGGCTATGGCGGGGCTGGACCTCAGCAATACCAGCGACACCAGCCGCAAGGTCTGCTGGAATTCTAAGTGCGGCACCAGCAGCTCCACCACCTGGCGCCCCGGCTGGTTTCTGCGCAATGGTCGCACGGCCGAGCTTTGCGATTACTGCGGGTTTGTTTCGCACATTTCCTTCTTGCCCTTGGAGCTTAGTCTAACGTCTCAATCGTCCATTTTCTAGTGTGTGTTGCATTATTTCTTGGAATCAGCTCCTTAATCGTATCCTCTGGCTTCGGCGTTTTTTGTATGCATGCTATCATTGATTTTAATTTCGGCGTAGTAGCAATCCTGCTTTCAACGTCTCAATCGTCCATTTTCTAGTGTATGTTGCATTATTTCTTGTAATCAGCTCCTCAATCCTATCCTCTGGCGTAAGAGATTTTAGCATGCATGCCGTCGTTGGTTTTAATATCTTAGTAGCAGATATCTTGCTTTCAACGTTTCAATCGTCCATTTTCTAGTGTGCGATGTATTTGAAATCAGCGCCTCAATCCTAGTATCAGGCGTCGGTTTTATTAGTATGCATTCCGTCGTTTGAATAATTTCTTTATATCAGCAATCCCGCTTTCAACGTCTCAAGCGTCCATGTTCTAGTGTGCGTTGTATCATCGTTTGAAATCAGCGCCTCAATCCTATTATCAGGCGTAGGTCTTTTTAGTATACATGGATGTCGTGTGTTCTTTCTTGAATCTTTTTCTTTTTCTTTTACTTTTCTAATGTCCACGATATTCTTTGACTTGCATACCAACCTCTGACGCTTCAGTCGTTCAAGATCGAGTGTGTGTGGCATTATATCGCTTGAAATCAGTGTCTCAATCCTATCATTAGGCGTAATTGTTTTTAATAAGATGTCGTGTGCTTTTTCTTTTTCTTTGTTCGCTTTCTTGATTCTTTCGAAAGTCCACGGTGTTGTTAGACTCGCTTACCAGCTTCAGACGTCTCAAATCGTCCATGTTCCAGTCTGTTGTATTGTCTCTTGAAATTAGCTGGCGCGTTATTCCTATCAGTAGGCGTCAGTGTTTTATAGTTTGCATGCATCTCGTGTGCGTCGTTCTTCTAAATATTCTTCGATTCCTTTTGATTCCTAATGTGCAAGGTGACTCTCAGACTCGCGTACCAGCAAAATTGCTTCTGCGAGACGTTTCATAGCGATGATGCGGGATGGAGAACCTGCAATTTCTGTAAAAAGGTGGATGCTTCTTCCTTACGCTTTGCTATAGACTGGGTTTTCAGTGTTTTCAGGGCTCCGTCTGGAGACGAAATTCTTGAGTTAGGGAATAGCGAATGCCTGTTGCAAACTGAGGATTGACTGATGTGTGATGCATGATGATGGTTGCAGCGCGTACATTGTGGTTGTGTAGCATCAGCGTCTGGGGTAATGCTACTTGATAAAGGTGGAGTAGAGTGCATACGGTGTTCTCAAGCTCATGATTCGGCTACTCCCATCTCCGTGGTACGTGTTCGTCATGCATGTTATCAGTTTTCTGGTTTGTGGTATGGCTTCATCCTAGGGGGAAGGTCTTACCTGAAATCTTTGCTAATGCATGAAGTTGACGGTGCAGGTCTGATTCAGCAGTCTCAGGCATGTTTTGAGCTCCTGGCCTTTGTCTTTACATCTGCATCTGAGTCTGATTGGAGGCAATTGATGCGGAAATCATTCTCGATTTTTTGATGACTGCAGTAATTTAATTGATTGAGGTTTGATGCGTGAGTGGTGTCCAAGCATTAATAGACGTGCCCCGACCACTCCTCTATCGCTGCAATGATTTCATGATCGCTCGCTTGATTGTTAAATTTGCAGGTTGGTAAGCATGGACAACAGCTTCTTGCTCCGGCCTCCTTGGAGAGCGGGAAAGTTGTTGACCCAGCTGTTAGAGGCTGGTGCGAGGGATTTGGTGCTGCACTGGCTGTATGTAAGTCGGACGCTGGTGCATGGCAGCCCTCATCCGGTGCCAGGACTTCTCAGAGTCCCCCTACTGTACTGGCTCGACCTTGGAGTACTTCGGAAACTGACCTTTCAGTTAAGAGCAAGGATGTTGGAGATCCGGTGTCGCGAGAGCAGACTACGCTGGAAGTTTTAGAATGCGGTGGAGAGGGTACCGAAATAGATAGAAATGCTTGTTTAGATCGATCGAAGGCTGTCGGAGCAGGTGGTGGCGGTAGTTCACAATCAGCTGGACAGGTTTGTTTCCTTTGTTTCATGTCAAATGGTAGTGCGGAGGCGTTGTATAATACGTGACTGTTTAAGGAGTGGAATAAGTCTGCAGCTGTGAAAACATGAAAGTACCACTAGGATATTTATTGCTAATCCTCCATTCAGGATTCCCTTATTTCCTCTACTAAGTTATCTAATAACAGCTGCTGTTATGATATTCAGGGATCACTTCGTGTAGCGCGGCCACCTGGGGAAGGAAGAGGCCGTAACCAGTTGCTGCCTCGGTATTGGCCTCGTATTACAGATCAGGAACTGAAACAGATCAATTCTGGAGAGTATCCTCTTTCGAGATCCTGATTTTTATCCTTGCATATGTCTACTGTCTCTTTTATATTTGTACAGTATCTTTCATATGTCTCTCTAGCGTCTGAGGATATGTTGCACTTGACAAAGCTGCAGCATACAAACTGTCATCACTCCGTTGTTCGAGAAAATGCTAAGTGCCAGTGATGCTGGCCGGATTGGTCGATTGGTACTCCCGAAAGCATGCGCTGAGGTATGCGTGAAGTAAATGCACTCGGAATGCGGGGTTGGAGTAGGAGAGCTATGCATTCTTTCTGTTGTTGATTTTGTGATGTTCAGGAAATGAAATGAAATTCAGATTTTCCAGGATGTATGTTCATCTTTTCTGCTCAGAATTTGGGGTGGACAATGTTGAAATGATAGGGTTTTCTAGTTCTTGAACTTATGCGGAATTACTGCCTGTCTGAATTAGTTCGAGTGTTTTTTTGACGCTAGAAGTATTCTTGTAGGCCTACTTTCCTCCCATACACCAGCCGGAAGGATTGCCCTTGAGGATTCAAGACGTCACAGGAAGGGATTGGGTATTCCAGTTTCGCTTTTGGCCTAACAACAACAGTCGAATGTACGTGCTTGAGGGTGTCACGCCATGCATTCAATCTATGAAGCTTCATGCAGGGGATACAGGTATATACATTGAACTCCTCCATACTCGTGCCCTGGTCTATGTTTTTGTGGAACTCTAAATAATTCTGTTTGCTGTTTTGTAACGACGTTTTATTAATTATCGGTCTTCTTGCAGTAACTTTCAGCAGGCTTGAAGCTGACGGGAAGCTGGTGATGGGATACCGCAAGGCTCCGACATCCCTCTCCTCTCAGGTTCGTGCTCACCTGAAAAATCTGATGTTGAAAACGATTCAGAGCGATACGATTGAGTAGTTGCTTTGAATTGATTGTTCTTCCTGGGAGATCATCACTTTACCTAAGCAACTAGCAGTGCTGTCAGCACGTTTAGTTTGTAGCCTTGTAAGCTACGTTTTGGTTGTCTTATGTGGGAGTAATGTGAATTTAGTTTAGATTGGAATTTATGAATTCTTGAAGTCTAATGAATTTTTAAACTATGGGTCCTCCTTGGGTCGCACCAATTGATTGGTCGTGTATTTCAGTGTTCTTCGTATGTGAATGTAGAGTCGATGATGGGAATATCTGAAACCGTCCTAATTATTGCACAATGCTTTTATAAAATAAAATCCAGAGCTAGGAGCTGAATACCTAAGGTTGGTGATTTTCAGGATGCTGGCGCTCCCAGAGTTGCAGCAACCGTTAATTCTGGGTTATCAACTCCGAGCAGCGCGGTTAACCAATCAGCGGATGGTTGGGGTTCGACCATGGGAGCCTCCAAGTCAAAAGAGAGTGGTATGGTTATTGGTCAGTTGTGGTCTTCGCAGATGGATCGAAAACGTGGGCGTCCTTTGGGCTCCAAAAGCAAGCGCCTTCGACTCGACAGCAATGATTCAATGCTTCTAAAGTCCAATTGGGAGGAAGTTCAAGAGCTGTTGCGCCCTGCCCCCTCGGCTATTCCTACCGTAACCACTATTGATGGTCACGAATTTGAAGAGTACTCGGTAGCTACAGACACACACTTGCCATCTTTTGTTTTATGATTAATGAACTAACAGTTGACTATCCGCATTTCTTGTAGTTTTCAGATCATAGAATCTGAAACTTTTAAGTGTTGTTTATCTGAGTTAAATTTAATTTTAATTTTTTTTTGTTGTGGACCTCTTGCAAACTTTGAGTTTGTGAACGTCTCCTCAATAATAGAACTCATATGTTAGTGATTGTCGTTATATTTGCCAGGAACCACCAGTTCTTGCCAAGCGAACTTTTTTTACCAGCGCATCCTCAGGGTAAAGCATGTTTTTGCTTGCTTAAAGATTATCGTTTTTAAAGTTCGACTTGCTAGCAAGAATGTGCCTCAAGAAATCTCACTATAGTTTTGGTATGAGATTTGAGTTGTAGCTCACGGAGTTTGCGGAAGAACAAGAAAAGATATATATTTGAGTCCAGTTCGTGTTTCAACAGACAAGTTTCAGTGCTGGGTTTGTTAATTTCAAATTTTGTGCAGGGTCCAGGAACAGTGGGCTCAATGTGATGACTGTGGGACATGGCGTCGTTTACCTGCCAATGCTTTTGTGCCCGCCAGGTGGTCGTGCCCCCAGAATAGTTGGGATCTGACAAGGTGATTGTGGGTTCTTGACACACTGTCAATTCCTATTGGAGTTATTGCTGGGTGACGCTCCTGTCTCATGAGATTTAGTCTTCCATCAGTATAACACCGGCTCTCACCTTTTCCAGCGTTGATTTGTGCTCGCAGGTTGTGTAGTTTCATTTGCATTGGTATCTGTTATCGTTCCAGTTTCTTGGTCGGTGTGGTTTATTTTCACTGTTCGTGACATCTTTTAGTGCTCCTGTTTTATCTGACATTTCTTTCATGGTCATTTTCCAGAGCACTTTGCAGCGCAGCTCAAGAAGTGAGTAGTGACAAATTAGAAGTGCTTCTGGGTCCTGGCCCCACTGCAGGCAAGTCTGATTTACTGTGAAATATTTCAATCGGCCAGGTTTACGGAACTCGATGCTTTCTGTTGCAGTCTTAGGTTGTGGACGGAGGGTGACAGCGCCTGGGTGGTGGGATGTCTGACATGATGCAGAGGGTGGGAAGCAGGAATGCGCACCTAAGGTAACCACCACCTGCAGGGAAGAAACTGCTTCTGCTACAGCTGCAGCAGGCTTAGATACTTTGGCACAGGCAGCATCGACGTCTCTGAGTCCTGTGCGGACTACCAAGCATCCGAGACATCGTCCAGGATGCACATGTATCGTTTGTATTCAACCTCCAAGTGGCAAGGGACCCAAACACAAAGCTACATGTATCTGCAATGTTTGTGTAACCGTGAAGCGTCGCTTCAGAACGTTAATGCAACGCCGTAAGAAGCGACAATGCGAGCGGGAGTTCGAAGCGTTCCGTAATAAGCGAGAATGGCCTGAAGAGGATGCTTCTGATTTTGCAGTGCTTGATGTTGTGGGTAGATCTGGAACAGCAAATGGTACCAACGTTCTGGATGATAGCCTTGCTACCGCTTTGGTTCGTTCCAGGGATGGAGGTTCAGAGGAGGGACCCATCAAGGGAGCCATTGACTTGAATATTCAACCCGATCATGAGGAGCGCATTAGCATGGTACGCTTGCTTCAGGATGCCACTCTACCACTGTCTGCTTATCTTCGTCAGCAGCGGCTTTCTACTCTTTATATTGGTGATCATGTTTCAGATCATGTCAGTAATGATGCCACTAGCAGCCACGAGGATACTCATTCAGAATCTTCTAGCAAGGCTGAAGCAGATAATGGGCTAGAGGTGGCTGGTCATGTACGACATGAAGCTCCGCGAACTCAGACATCCCTTGGTTATGTAGAGCAACCAAATTTTTTGGAGAGCTGGGATGCAAGAGCAGTCAAACCTGCGGAGTTTTCCGGAGATTCCGTCCACTCAAGCTCATCAAAATTAGAGCTTAGCATGTTCAATAATGGCGTTGCTTCTACAACGTCTGCGAAGAAGCATATAACTGGAGCAGGTCGTGGACGGCAAATCTGTATTGGGTGTGGTGAACCAATCGGTTCTGCAGCTAAGGTGATGATATCCACCTATTGTGTGATTCTTTCTGTTCAGAAGTTTTCAGAGTTTGCTGAATTATCTAACACGCCTTGCATCTTCACCCGTGTCCTCCAGGTTTGCAGAAGATGTGGTACCTGCACTGCTTTTGGTAAGAAGAAGCGAGGGGTGCCCCTTTAGATTCAAACTTTGGTCACTCTTCGCTCTGCCTTTTTGTATCTACAAGCTCTAGGTTGGGGACATTACCCATTGCTGTTCATAGGTACCAATAAGGCCTGCTGAGGGCTGTTACCTATCACAGCTTTTTGACCACTTTTTCCGTTAATCTAATTGGTACTTGTTACAGCTCTATGGGCATATTATTGATATTCACCACTCGGTTGTGTAGGAGAGGAAAAACTTAGATGCTGAGCTTGGACAGAAGTACATGTGTCGTTGTTATCTATGCCTATATCTGTAATCGAGCTTCCTCCAGATAATTTGAGGCTGCCTGTGCCTACACCTTTTTGTTGCATCATATTTGGACAGGTATTTATCACTTTTACATTGTTCAGGTTTGAGTCTTTATTGTCAAGGGCCTGATGCACTACATCTTGTTTTGTAATATCATCACGCTCATTTTTTCAAAGTGCATAATGTTAGTTTGCAAAGAATAAATTTTAGGTGAGTTATTTCTGTGCTAGTCTCAGATTTGCAATGATCAAGATTCTGTTCAGTGTTTCACAATATTTCAAGCCCTCAACTTTGAGCTTTAGGAGCATGTGCTCACCATCTAGCTTGAGCACGTCACACTTGTGTTTTCTCTACCGAAATAATGGAATGATCGTCTTACAGCCAATTTTTGCTTGTTCATTTGTTTTTGTTTTGAATCATGTGGACGTCATCTGCATTGTTTGTTCTCCATTGTCTCGGTATGCGAATGCAGTTCTGCATTAACATCTGCTATTCTTATGGTACCGTCTTTTCAAAAATGGAGTCAAATCAGGAACTTCAAGGTTTTTAATCTAATCCAAAAGAATTGAGTGCCCAAAACGATTGTAAGGAAAAGCTCACTCATAGCATAGTAATAGTTGCCATAATTATAAACAAAAACATGAGATTTATTTTCGTTGACTTTGGAGAGTCCCTATTGCACCATTTCAAAATAGATGTCTATTTTTTTCCAGAAATTTTCTATTTCTATTAAAATTGTGGATGAAGTCACCAAATTTGTATGAAAATGATTGAAAATGATTTTCTGGTCCTAAAGATAGATGAATGTAGAAATACAATACAGTACTTAACAAAATTTTAAGTGATTGTCATCTTTGTACTTTCTCAGAAAGTAAAAGAAAAGATTGGTTCTTGTAAGTTAACTTGGGAGGTTGAAGAATGGTTCTTGGATGACATTTCAAACCATTGGGAGATAAAAATAGTTTTCATCCAATTTGGGGGTTTATTATACTTGAATAATTTTGCAAGAAGATGGTACTGAAAATTCTCTTTGTGTTATTGTTGATTTTTCTTCATATGAAGATCCCAAAAATGCTTTTATAAAAAGGTATTGGATGTTGATTTTTTTACATTCGAAGATGCCTAAGGTAAGGAGTCCATTTGTAGACTATTTGGTCATTGTGTCCAATTCCACCTATTGGTTTCACATTTTCTTTTTAAAAAGAATGAAAAATCAAAGAATATTTCACATGTATTTTGGTCAATTTCTTTTTAGAAAAGGAAAAACAACTTTTGGGGCTATGCTTTTGGCACTATGCTTTTGGATGTCTTGCAATACTTACTTGAAAAGTTGGTAAAGCACATGTTTGCAAAATTCAAAAGAATGCAAGGATTCGAGTTGGGAATCAAAAATTATGGCTCTTCAAAGTTGGAAGTATCTTTGTTGTGAAATGGAGGTTTTGGATGTGGGAGTGGAGATTATGGGAGGACCCTCATTATTGAAATAGGGCATCTTGCACATTGTTGGAAAGCTAAAGAGTCAAGGATTCTAGAATACTAAGGCTCTAGCCTTAGGTAATGTAAAGTGTTGAGGCCCAATTTTTTATTAATGTACTCTTGGATTTTCTTAATGCTCAATTAAAAAAATTTAAAACACATATTTCTTTTCCTCTTCCTATTTTTTGTATATGAAAAATAAGAGACAGATTTTTTTGAACCTTTTTTGAACCTTTTTTGAACCTTTTTTTTTCTCTTTCTCTTTTTCATTTAAAAAAATGGAAGAGTGAGTTTTAAAAGTTTGTTAGCCTTTTTTTTTTCTTCCTGTTTTTTGTATTTTGAAAATAAAAGGGTTTTTTTTACTTTTTTTGAACCTTTTCACTTCTCCTCCTATTTTTTTGGTTAATTGTTTAATTAGTACACACTAAATTTCTTTTCCTATTGTCTTATCTTTGCAACATGTTGACTACTTATAGGAAAAAGGTGATTATTCAAAGATCGACTAAGGATAAACAAAGAAACTTTCTACTTCTTGTGTCAAAATTTTATAGCCACATATGAAAAAAACTAATGACTTGAAAGTAATGACATTGAAATTAGAGTTGCAACTTCTGAATAGTTGTCATTTATTTTCATGAAAATTTAAAGAATCTCAAGCAATAAAGAATTTTAGTCATGGTAGTGTTTTTTTATGAGAACTTAAACGAATTCAATGGTAAATATATAAATCAAGTTTTATCACACATGTTATTTCTAGAACCATAATCTTTCAACAAAAACAAGTTAAATGAGTCCCACTCATAAAATGATGTGAGTTTGTGATAGAACACTAATACATATTTGCATCACAGGCATAACTTAACAATTTTTAATCACAAGCATAAGTAAATAATTTTTAATCACAGGTGTTAGTTAACCTTTTTTAATCACGAGCAAAAGTTAACAATTTTTAATCACAAATTTTTAATTACAAATTTTTAACCAGAGATGTGACATACAGATAATATCTCAGAGCATCCCCACCAATGTGTTCTCTATCCCCAAACTTGGGACCTCAAACTAGTCAACCTTGACTTTATAGGGATGAGACGTCACAAGTTCTCTATATGAGCTTGAATATCGGGAATTGGGCCCAACTTTTACCGAGTTCTCTATAAATTTGGGGTAGAGATCTTGTTTCGAGACCGGTGCGCGCAAGTTTCTGTATCCCCATCCCCATCTGAGGTCCTCTCTCTAAATTTTTAGGGATACAGAATAGATTGGTGGGGATGCTCTCAGCCCCAATGCTCCAAAACTTGACTACTACAAATGGCAAGAAGGCAAAATACCAGTGCTTCAAAAGTTCAGCAATGCAAATGGGAGAAAGTTTCACTTGAGTTCCCAATTAATAAGCATGATTGTACCAAAAAATGAAAACAAAAAGACCTTGTATTAGTAGACGGTGGAGATTTTTATAATCTGATGGAGGAGTTCAATCAGGCCCCAATCCGACCCCAATCCAGCCGTATATGAGAAATCGGGTCACTCAAAACCTCGTCCTGATTGCTCCCTTGTGGCCGAATGGTTTGGTGCCAAAACCATGCCACCTAAGGCAACACATAGGATAAATTGTGGTTTCAATCCAACCCTAGTATAAAGCTCTTAGGCTCGATTTGGAGAAATTGAGTGATCCTATCGGTTTAAACTTGGAGAGTCCTGGCCAGCCTTCAATCTGGCCCCAAGTGTAAATCGGTCCTTAGACTTTTGGAGGGCCAAAACTTGCATTGGAGGAGGATTTAAAGTAAGCAAGATTCTGTATTTGCTTTTGAAATTTTTTATGAGTGAATATAACATCATATACTTATGAATGGTGAAAATTCTCATTTTTGTATAGAGCAAAATTTTTATTCCAAGAGGACTCGAAGTATGTTGACTATGTTACGTAGGAATGAAAAAAAATTGTTTTTCTCCATTCAAATGTTACAATCTTTCAATTCATGCGGTGAAAATGTGAAATGGATTGAATTTTTTTACACATTGCCTTACTTGTTTTATACACTTTTGTATGGTTGGAAATATAAATAAATAAATAAATAAAATTTGGCAATGCATCAAAAATTAGTAGTTTTGAAAGTTTCCTCTTTCAAAACACACTTCATCCTTTAGGGATTAACTAAGGTGTTTGGAATATGTTCTATAGCCTAATTCATACTCTATTAGCCCCTAAATGAACGGATTGTATTTTTTGGCAACATAGTTTTTGGGGCAAGTACATGTGATTGAAGATTTGCATATTTTAGGCTGAAATTTTAATAGAAGGTGGGGATGAAGAATATCTTTCATACACACTTAATTCATGAAATTTGGAAATATGAGTAAAAAGTTATGGCCTAATATGTTGCTTTCTTTTTGTAACTGGGCAATCTTGGCAAATAAAAAATTGTTTTATTCATTGACAAGAATTTGAAATTGGTTCTGTAGATTTATATATATGTAGAAAGCTTTGAATCAATCCATCTTGATTAATGAGATGAATATTATGGATTTGCAAGTAATTATGGATTCTTTATTCTAAAATAAACTTGAAGTCCTTTATTTAAACTCAATTTTCAATATCTTTTGAAAAAAATTGAATTATAGAATGTAGATTGTTTATTATAACATTTCAACCATTGGGATTGGCATTTTTCACTTCCATAACTAAATTCTTAACAATTTAGTATTTTGAATCATTCTCTACTTTTTTCTACTTCCTATTTTTTTTCCTATATGTTGTACAATTCTAAATGATCTGAAATTTTTGAAGCATGTAGCCAACTTGCCTTCAAGAATGAATCTAAAAAAGCACCACTATTTTGAACATTTTTTCATACAAATTTGAGATTGTGAAGTGCAACTGCCTAGTATTTTGTAGGCCCACAAAAGGAATTTTTGTGAATTTAAAAGCTCATATCTTGAAATCCATGTGGTGGAAATTTCTGGATTTTTTTTCACATGTTTTCAAACAAGCATGCTACAGGATCCTATGGCTACATGTGTCCAAAAATGTTTTTTTTTCAAATTTTGGTACTTGTACTAAAAATGGCAATTTTGGAGCATTCTCGGTGAAAACATAGTCTAGAAACTTTAAAGGTGAACTAACCTTTTTTTTATTGTACTAATTTGCATTGAAGTCTATAACATTGTTTACTAATGAAGAAGGAATCCCTTTTGCATTCTTGAAAAGAAGACCCATGTGAGTCGTGAAAAAAATGGTCTTCTATGACTCTTCAACCAAACTCAATCTAGGAATTAATTGATAAGTCCCTCCCATGTATCTAGCAAAGCATAATATCTTCCAACATGGAAAGGACCATTGCCTAGATTATGTCTCAAGCCCACTGCATAGAGAGCTCCCACTTCGAGCATCGACTACAAGCTCTATTCATCATGGCTCTAAGGAAACAAAATAGCATAGATTATAAATTTACGTTCTAACAAGAGTGATTTCTAAAAAAAAGAATTATTTTTTTATTCAAGTTGTTTTAGTAAAAGGGTCATTTTTTGAATTGAAAATGTTTTTTTGAAACCAAATTTACTATTATTCTTTGAATTATAGAATATTTGCAAAGAAAATTCTTCAAAATCTATACCATATAAATGTTAAAGATCTAGCACAAGAATCTTAAGGAAAAAAATGGATGAGAAAAAAAATTGTGCTTGGAATGTGTTTGTAATCATTTATTGTTCAAAGTTTGAATGCATGGTCTTTTAGTGGTTAAATCCTTGAGGTTAATCATGGGATGAAAATGAAGAGGCCTTTGACCTTTTAATGACCAAAGGTAGTCCTCATTTCCAAACTTGTGAAGATGTATCATAAATTTAGAATTAGAATAATAATATAGGAATTATTTTAAATACTAGCTAAAAAATATGATCCTATAATTACCATTATTTTTCAGTAGATTATAGAATGAATATTTGTAAAATTTTATTTCTAAATTTGAAACATCTTTTTCAATAGATTATAGAATGAATATTTGTAATTTGCACTAGACTCTTTCTATTGCCGTTCAAATTGCTATGTTTTAATTAGGGCAATGTTTAAGAATTTGATTTTACTTATTATTTCAAATCATTTAGAATGGACATCAAGCACACCTGTACACCTTGAATTATAGAATATTTGAAATGAAAAGTTTTAAAAATCTATATCATACAATTATAGGGGAATTAACAAAAGATTCCACAAGCATTTAGATGGATGATAAAACCAAGACCCTATTTATGTGCTTGGAACATGTTTATTTTTATACGTTGTTCAAAATTTAAACATTTGGTCTTCAATCCTTAAAAGACATTCCATGTTCACATTTGGTCAAAATTCATTAGTTTTCTATGTTAAAATTCCTTTCTAAAATTTTATATTTTTCTTATCTGGTGACATATTTGCTTGTATACATGCAAAATTCAACTTAATTTTTTTTCATAATTTAAACATTAAAATGACAATTATATGATTTTTTTTAAAGTGGTTTCTTCTAAAAATCATACTAGAGTAGTAATTACAAAATTATTAAAATGGTATGGAATTATTAGGAAAATTGGAGATGATAGTGATAAACTTTATGGTATAATTGATGTACTCCTTAAACTCTAACTAAGAGAAATTCAATAGATAAAGTGGAGATATAATGCATTCCAACATTCAAAATATTTTTTGAGTTTTACCAACTATTTGCTTTAATGCCCATATAGAACTATTTTTTTAGGTATCGAGTTTGTTTTTGTCTCTATTTTTCACTCTAATTGAAAAATTTATAGATTCTTTTACTGTTTTTTGTCCAATGTTTTCAAATTGCAACCATTATTTTTCCAAATTCCACCCACTAACAATGAACTAACCAACCGTTTTCCCCAACATTGGAGCACCACAAAGCAAAGCAAAAGATATTGAGGTTGTTCACATGGTCTCATAAGCTCGGTCCTTTTTAGGGTTAAGCCAACACCGTCGTGAGATGTTGAAATTCCGTCGGAAGAGAGTGTGTGTGAGCTTGTGCATTCCACACCACCACCACAAGTTTCATGGCGGAAACTGGCTTCGCTCGCCTGTGCCGCGAAAAAGTCTTTCACTTTAGGGTTTTAACAAATTCTTAGCAAAAAAAACAGACTCGTAACGAAACAGAGCTTTTGTTGTTGTTGTTCTTCTCGCACATCATGTTCCAGATTGCGCATCCGCTCTCACACGACGACCTGGCCATGACGATGCAAGCCATGCCCATGCCACCCCGACCTTCCACTCCGGCGCCGCGTAAATGGGTGAAACGATGGTACTCCAACAATCTCCCTTATTCAATTTGGTTGAAGTTGTGGTTCCTTCCTTTTTTTCCCATCTCTGTTTTCGATTGGGATTTGGAGCGCGGTTTCTGATTTGAGCAATGAATTGTAACAACGAGAAGACATGAAACTCCGGACAGTATGGGTATACCCTTATTCTTCAATAACAAGGGGAAATAATGCACGGGTCACGTAGTAAAACCCTAATTTTTCGATTCTGTGTAGCTTGATTTGTTGGTGTTGAGTTTGTAATCTGCTGGAGTTTGGGTTGGTTGGGAACAGGCAGCCGCAGGACACCATCTTGAATTCCGGGAAGTTGACGCTGTTGAAGTGGGTTACTGGTCAGTAACTGGACTTCTTTTGTATGCTGTGGTTGAGTTTCTATGGTCTTATTTCTATTAGTTTATGCCCTTTCAGAATTTGGCAATTTTTCTTGTGATGTTGGCCTTATATATTGCTATTTCGTATGCAGAGGATATGGTGGCTCAATACACGGGCGTCGCTCCAGCCATGGAGGAACAGGATGCCGAAGAGAATGAGATTTTGTACTTGTGTACTTTTGAGGGTTGTGGCAAAGGATTTGCAGATGCTGGTAGTTTGCGGAAGCATGCTCATACTCACGGGGAGAAGCAGTTTATCTGTCACTATGATGGCTGCGGCAAGGTGAGCGCTGAATGTGTTTGTTCCCAAGGATTTATGGTTATAAATTGACCAATTTAGTTGCTCGTATTGTGAAAATTATAATTCAGGTAAGAGCCTACTTTTATATCACTAGGGAAGTGCAGAACACTGCATGTGTCGGTCAAAAAATAATAAGATTTGACTAAAAAATGTTCCCTTATGACACACTCAAACCTGCTAAATATTCCTAGAATGTCATCTAACACGAATGATTCGAAGGCATATGTGATAGCCCTGGGAAGCAGTGTGACCGTCTAGTATATGTTCATACCATCTACTTGTAGCAAGTCTGAAATATGTCAAATTGGGAGTTGGTTTCCTGCCTAGATTCTAATACTGTAGGTCAGAAATCTTTCTACATTTTACCTTGTTTGTTTCGTCCATGGACTTATTTATTATGAAGCTCACTGACGTCTATTTATATCTAATTGCAGCGTTTTGTTGATAGCTCAAAGCTGAAGAGGCACTTTTTGATTCATACTGGGGAGAAGCATTTTGTTTGTCCATTTGAAGGCTGTGGCAAGGTACTCCTCTAGTCTTTTAGACATTTGACAGTCATTTTTTATGCTTGTTCAAGCTCCGTTTTAACGCCTAGAATACGAATGTCTATGACGTGTTTTCATTTGGAAGAGTTGGTTTCTCTCGGCTCCGCAATATGTCATGTCTGAAATGAGTATGTATTGTTTCTTGCAGGCATTCTCTTTAGATTTCAATCTTCGCTCTCACATGCGCACGCATACAGGGGAGAATTATCATGCTTGTCCGTATGAGGACTGTGGCAAGCGGTACGCCCATGAATACAAGCTTAGAGCCCACATGAGAAACCACCACGACAAGGTTTGTATATGATTTCCTCCCCGTCCTATTCGTTTGAGGTCGTTTATCACCATATTTTCCTCCATGTCGGGATGGTTGCTTAATCTTTGATGCTCATTTCCACTTCTGTGAGCCTAAAATTCATTTTCGGGATAAGGAGGTAGCTGTGAGAAATTGAGCTTAGCAGCTACATCTGAGCGCACAAGCTAAACTGTAAAGTCTGTTTTGGAAGCTAATGTAGTCGATTATAGTAACTTTCAAGACATATTTCCACTATTCAACAATGTATGTAATGATTTATTCTTTCCACTTTTCCATTTTTTAACCTTGAAGCTTCCTGAGTAACTCATCTCTCAACTCTGTAGGAACGGCAGTGGTCACTTTGGGGCGTTTGGGCACGTAGTGGCAGTCATTATTTTTTCATTTTGGAGAAGGAGCCAGCTATTTCTTCAATACTCATGTGATATATTTGGTTGATACTTGGTGAAATTTATATGAAACCTAGGTGTTACCTAGGTAGAATTTGGTAATTGGTTTAAAAATACAGCAGGAATCTGGCTATTTTGTAAGAAAAAAACTTAAATTTCCTTTACAAAAAATAGACTTTGTGTACTCTCTGTAGCAAGTGGCGGAAATTCGTGCAGGAATAAAACACTGCTTAGTGGTGAAGTAAATTGTTGAAAAGTTTGAAATGCTTCTTACTACTGTAGATGACTGTAATTTTGATGCAGAATATACCTGAAATGTCCCCTCCACCCATGCACATGGAACGAGATCAGGAACGAGACCAGGAATTAGAAATGGCGCGTTACAGGGACATGGAGCGAGAACAAGAACGAGGCCGAGAATTGGAAATTGAGAGGGAGGTTGCCAAGCCCAAAAGTGTGCCTCCTCCCCGTCAGACAGATCATTCAAGTGCCTCAGACCGGCCCTTCGCATGCCCACATCCAGGATGCACAAAGCGATACATTCACGAGTACAAACTCAACCTCCATTTACGAAACTCCCATGCAGATGAGAATCTTGAGTTTGAAGAAAGAGGAGACAGTGATGGAGAGGATGACATTGATGAAGGGTTCACCCCTGCAAGTCGAACTCCTGCGAGAGGCTCCGGAAGAGGGAAGCTGAAAATCATCCCCAAAAGGGAGCCTGTAGAGGCCAAGCAGAAGAAGAGGGGAAAGATGCAGAAGGAAGTTGATTTGAATCTGAGGATGAGAGTTTCGAATGAACCGACTTATTATGGAGGGGGGCCAGTGAAACAGGCTGCTCCTGATAGTGAAGAAACGGAAGAAGATGATGCGGAGAATACGGAGGACGAAGGCTTTCGATATTATCAAAGTAGGGGAGACAGGAATATGGTGGACGATGAGGATACGGAAGATGATGGAGATCAATTCTAAGGTAGGGGAACCTTAAATTGTCAATACAATATAAGCGTTTCAGTGTCTTCCGTGTGGCCGCAGCACGAAAATTAGTCAAAGATGTTGCAGTTGCAAGTAGAATCTGAATTTTCTGCTACTTGGAGAATATGTTATAAATTTCAAAAGCAACATGCTGAGTCTTGGGTCATAGACTCCAACAGATGGATCACTAGTGATTTTATTAGATAAAAAATAGGAGTTCAAGGTGCCACTACCTTGGCTCTATCTGAAACTCTTTTGCGTTGCTACTTCTATGATGGCAAATGTCAGCAGGTGGAATTTACCTGCCATTCTTTTCTGAAACCTGTTGTATGTGTTACTTGGTCATATGTAGGGTGTGTCTAGAATTAATTTTTAATGCTGTTAAAAAACTACCATAAATAAACTAGAAGGTAGGAATAGCATTTCTAGGTACACTATAATCTTGAAAATCTTGAAAATGCACACGGAAATGTGTTCTTGAAAATTGGTGGTAGTGGTTATTGGAGCTTGTCCTTTGGGAAGGGCCTCTATTTTCTCTAGGTCCAAAATCAACCTTAGCTCTAGTTCCAATTCAAAGTTTCACTAGTTTCACACTACACTAATAATGAAATTTAGTATTATGGTACCTAAAGTGTTATTTTACTCTATCAAGTAACTCACTATAGCTCTCATTTGGTTGATAATTAGTGTTCATTTTGGATATTGATTAAGTGCAAGGTGAACTATCTTGGTTTTAATTTCGTTTTTTTGGTAAACACTTAGGGTTCATGTTGACATTTTGTGTTGGTAATATTAGTGGCATTGTTGCTATTTATGGTTTGAGTTCGTAATTAGTGTTGCAAACACTAAATTTCATTATTAGTGTAGTACAAAACTTTCTATTTGTTCTTGTCAGGTAAGTACAAAATCATCATTAACCAAAAACAATCACATCTACATTTTTACATAGACTAAAGACATTAATTTTGAAGATGTATAAGATTTAAATATTAGAAAGTTGTGCCTTTGCGATGTTATTGTAATATGTGTTGTTTTGGATTTGTTCCAAGCTTTCTAATATGTTTCTAAAATGGCGAGATTGTTTGGTGGTTATGCCTTTGTATCGTACCTAAATCTTGTTCATTTTCACACCTTTAGTAAACCTTGAAAGGATGCCAATCTATAACTAAGGTAGTCATTGCAAAAAGACCTGATTTTTTGGACCAATAGGTGCATGCTTCATCCATTGGTCACTTTTCAACCTCATCATCCTTACAAAGTTACCCTTAAAATGCCTAAGAAGATGTTTAGATCCTTTAAATGATTTTGAGAGAGGCCTATAGGATGGAAAAAAATGTTTTTCATCCATTTGGGGGGAGTTGCTTCAATTCATTTTTAATGAATGGTGTTGGATATTTCATCTTCCAATGATCATTTTTTACTTTGACTTCAACTTATGAAGTCTAGTTTCTACACCAAGTTCAAATTGAATATTTTTTGCAATTTGAACTTTGGGTCTATTATCATAGAGTTTTGATGTTCTAATTTTAGATTGACATGGAATTTTTTTGTACCGTGTTGTTCCACTCTAGAATATATACTTATGGGGAAAAAAATGCAAATTTCTTAAGCATCTTTTGTATTTGACAAGAATTTTTTTTCACTTTTTATTCAAATTTTCACCAAAAAATTGAAATTTTAATGACTCATAGAAGACATGTAATTAAATCTTTGAAAAATAAAATAAATCTCAATCATATATAGTTGCAAGATGGGAGCATAAATAGAGAGGAACTTTAAAGTTTGCAAAACTAGTCATACACCTATTGTTTTAAGGTTACTGGTAGTCTTTTTTTCTTGAAGATTTGTACTCAAATGACTTTACCTCAATGCATCCACACAAGAAATTGAGCATTGTCCCTATTCTCAAATTGCCTAATTTTTTTTATTGAATCTTGTTGGAAGTAAAAAGAAATCTAGATTCCCTTTTTATGTATTTTTTGGATACCATAGCTAGGAACAAAGTCAACAAACTATAAATTTTCAAACTATTGAAAATAGATATATACAAGAGGGACCTTAAGCTCTCATGAATAAAGGGAATACATTTTAGGCAAGAATCTCTAAAGGATTGTTGTAGAAAGGGGTCAAAATTAGGTCCACTTATCCTAATTAAAGGTGATTTTGTGACCTCGGTTGATGTAGTTGGCCTTAATCCAACTTCCAATGAAATAATTTTTTTGATTGACTATTGTATGTTGATGATGATTTTATTTGAGCCCACATATAATAATATATTTGTGATTGATAACTTGTATGTCAAAACCAATTTTGGTATGGAAATGTTGGAGAATGAAATAATTACTCTACAAGAACAAAATGGATTCACAAAGTTGAAGTATTGAATTTTAGTGGCAGTTGGTGAAAATATTTTGAATTCCAATTTTAGATGATGGGATGGATGTAGACTCATCTATTATATTAAGTTTGTAATGCCACAATCCACTATCATATTTTCATCCATACAAGTTTTCATTTAAATATTGTAAATACCATTGAGTTTAAAATCCATTTCTAGTCAACTAAAAGAAATGCAATGGATTATTGTTGCAAATGTTGCTACTATTATAATACTAATAATTATAAAATATAATTGTAGAAAATTAAATATGTAAAGTTCGAGATTACATGGCTGGTTTGGATGTAGATATGTCACATTGTAGTATAATGACTTGTGCGAGGATGGATTGCTAAGATTAGAATAAAGTTTCTAACATGCAATGTACAAACTCTTCTTGCAAACTTAAGCCTTACCAAAAATAACTCTCTACAACTTCTACAACTTCAATAGAGCTCAAAAAATATTGCATTATGATGAAAGTTTGATGTTTTACTATCTTTGAGGGCTCCTCAATTCCTTGAAGTTTTATGCAAGCCTTCATGTAGTGTTATCATTTGAAGTTGAAACAATACACCCTTTATAATATTTCAATATGTAAGATAATGTTTCATACATTCAACATGTATATATAAAATGTATGGTCATTAACCCTTCATTTTGTCTTTTTAACTATATTTTTGCTACCTTAGGATCAAACTCTACATTAGCAAAGAGTAAAAAGAATTATCTATTTTTTAAACTATAGATGTGACGTCATTACAAGTAAATGTGTTATAAATCTCCAATCTTCTTCATTATTTCTAAATATTTCATAGTGACTTGTAAAGTGCATATATGGTAGTAAAGTTTTTAATTCTCAAACTTGATTAAGTGCCATTTAGACCTTAGGGACAAAGTTAGATGAATTTTAGTTTAATTTGTAATGTTTTTTGGTAAAAATTCAGTATCTATAAAATTGATAAAATTATTGTAATTGAAATTTAGATATGCATTATTATTAGATCATTCTTCTTCATATAAATATATATTTTTGTAAAATTTTGAAATTGTTTGAGCTCATTTTGTAATTGATATGATGTTTTTCCATCTAGGAATTTCAAAAAATCACAGTAACCTCAAGTAGCTTTCAAAAATCCATACAAACTTCTTCATTACATAATAAAAATGTATGGCTTTACCTTAAAAAATATGAAATAATAATTTGTATTCATTTTTAATTTCTAAATTCAAACAATAATGGAAGTTTGCTTCAACTATTATACGATCAAGCTTTTGAAGGTTTGTATCAATGATTTATATTACAATAAATAGACTTTCTACAATATCCAATAGAATCTTATATCCTCAATCCCATAAATATATTACAATATGCTTATATATGAAAAGTTCAAAATTCAAAAAAACATGGGGGCTATTTGGGGTCAAGTCATCTTTATTTTGAAACATACAAAGTACATTTAAGAAAAGTTAATTTTATGAGACTTGACATGCTTTTGTTTGAATTGGTTACATGTGTTGGTATGAAATATACTCCATTTTTTCACCAACATTCAAAAAAATTTAATAGTAGAGAATTTTCAATTGACAATTCAAATTCTATATGAATAAAAAGATTCCATATGTCATTTTGAGAAATTGAAGTGGGGATGCTTTCAGGTATTAAATATACTGGCTTTCAATTTTGACCTAGCATTGCAAGGGTGGAACTTAAAATTTGAACAATTTGAAGATGATCCAACTCAATGATACTAACTCTGTCTCAAAATGATCTTTTTGTTGAATTAAGGTTGAAAATAACATTTTTTAAACCCCTTATACATTGTAAGTAGAATTTAGTGCATTCCTAGCATCCTAGAAACTTTGAGTTTTGGAACCCTTTTCAAAGTGTAGTTTGGGAATATTGAAAAGTGAAAAAATTTGGGCATTTTCAAGGAGCACCAATAGACACTTAATTGTTGAGTGTGAGGTGTCATTTATGGGTAGTTAGTGTGGGCCCAAGACTATGTGTGAACCTTTGTACCACCTCCCAAAGCTTCATCTCCTTCAATTAGGAAACACTCAAAGAGATGCAAAAAAATAAGAACAAACAATGTTGATTTACCTCTTTAGTCATTTCAAGGTTTTATTTCAATATAGAGAGAGATATCTTTTGATTGATGATTGCATGGAGGAGGGAGAGCCATTGCTCGGAGTTGTTTTGATGGTCCCATATAGCAATCAAAAGCCAAATTTGACCAATTCTCAATGTCATAGAATCCTATTATTATGATAACAACAATTTACTACAAACTTTTATATAATGTATTATTCAATTTATTTATAATTTTAAATTCAAAAATCAATTTGTTCATTTAGATCACTAATTTGTTCATTTAGATCACTAATTTGATTCAAAATAAATTTACATAAATTTCATACTTTCACTTTTGTATTTTACTCTTACATATTATCTTTTACTTTTTGTTTTTATAAGTCTATTTTTTATAAAGCTTATATATATTATATTTAATATTATATAATATATATAGATATGTTACCTTTCTTATTTGTTTTTACAAGTCTATCTCTTACATTCCTATTTTGAAGTCTCTTCCATTTTTTCAAGTTTTTTCTTATAAACCAACTAGTTGTTCAAAATACAATGAATATGTATTTTGCATTGATGACATATTATATATTTACTAATGAAACTAATATACATTCAATTTTGTTGGCTTTATTGGAATCTTATTCGAAAATGTTAGAATATAGCCTAATATGTTGGCTTGTACTTTCAGTTTGTATTATATTCATCATTGTAGTCATCCCATATCTCATGCACATTTACTTTAAAGTAATGAATACAAAATCTAAAGAAGCCAAAGAAGGTGGTGATAAAGCTTCAATTTTGAAAGAAAAAATTGTAGATGCCACTCAAGAAATTCTAGAGGCACAAAAATTCTATATAGAAAAATACCTCCAAAAGTACGATCACTAGAATTAAATTTTTGCAAGTGGTTCAAGAAGTTCAAAAAGCCTTTACAATGAAGGATAAAAAATTAGCGATTCAAAAAAATCAATTAATCCCTTAAGGGGCAGCTAGGGCAGGGGAATATGTGTTTGACTGTGCAAGTGCAGCACAAGTGGGCAAGAGGACAAGAGAGGGGAGGGCAGTGGGTTTGAAGTGGAAACCCGGGTCTTGGAAAGTTGGTCTTTGATGTGGGGGTTGGGGTGTTGGGGACATCTTGGGTCCCTTTCTACAAGTGCTGCCCATTCTGTGAACTTCTTTGCAGGCAGCTGCAAACTTTAGAAGGTCATAGAAATCTTAGATTTTTTTATTTTTCAAAAAAAAAAAATTTATTGTCAAATATAAGTGTGTATTTCTATCCACCGTTTGGATTTTCAATATCTCAAAGTATGTGGTGGGAAAATTGATTCGAAGATGACCTAGTGCATTGTCAATTTCTGGAACATTGTGGCATTGCAAGATTTTTTTGGAGGTGTTAGGTGTGTTGGATTTCTTTGAAAATTGGTATGCGTATGCTTAACTTCAATACCTATAAGAAAAAAATTTAACTTTATACTGTGTAGTGCAAAAAAATTGAGCATGAGGCGGTCAAAGGCATCTGAAATTTTGGGGCACAATGAAAAAAACTAAAACTAAAACTTTGAATGCAAATATCTCTCTATCTGTATAGTGAAACATCACAAAAAGTTTACCACACCTTCTCATACAATTTCACTTCAAGATCTTATGGTTACATTTTCAAAAAAAGCATTTTCAAAACATCGTGAATGATCGCAGCAGAAATGACAGTTTTCAGTGATTTTGGATCCAGAAAATGGCTCGGTCCTTTAGGGGGTAATAGAAGACAAGAATTTAGAAGGTGAAGACACTTGGGTGGTAGTTGAAAATACTACAATGACAAAAGGAATACAAATATATTAAAATGTTGAAACAAACATCAATTTATGAGTGGAAGTACATTTCACCAAAGAACAAAGTTCAATCAAATATACATTATTATATTACTTGCAATATAGTGGGAGATATATATTTTTTAAATCTACATTCAATGCATGTGGTAGGTTTTATTTTAATATTATTAATTATTAATTATATTAAAATATTACTACATTAAGTCTTTTATAATTTGAATTATATTTGAATTATTTTTGTAGAATTTTGGAAATGTAAAATATCTTCTTAAGCATTTTCAATTAAAATAAATAAATTATATTATTAGAAATAAATAATATAAAAATTCATTTATTTTACAATTTGGAGATTAAAAATATGAACTTTGAAGCTTCATAAGGATTGCATGTTCACAAACTTATGTACGAATTTTGATTGTATTAAAAATGTGACCAACAACAAATGTTTTACCTACATTTTTTTGAAATTTTCTAAGAAAAATTTGAGCTTTTCTTTAGAGCAATCAAGCCTTACTTCATGTAGAAATGATTCCTTACTTTCCATGAACATTCATATCATCTTCAATGACTCCTCAATATTGCTTTTATGTTGTTGAAACAATGTTGAAATGGATACTTTAGTCTATCTAGGCATTAAAGGATTAAAAATCCAAGAATTTTTTAATGTGGATGAAGAGTTATTTGGATGAAATACAATTTTAAAAGCACTCTATTCATCATTTAGAACATGAACTTTGTGATACTTAAAAGTTAAGTATTCACATTTTGAAATCATTAGAAATAAGATTTGAATCAATGTATTTCTTGGATGATTTGGTGACATATCTCTTAGAGACAATTCAATAAATTTAGAATCTTGATGTGAGTATGTGACTAAAGTTGTTTATTCAAAAACAAACATTCAAATTTTGTGTTGCTATTGAAACAAGGACCTACACTACAAATGACTCTAATACATACAATAGCATTGTCTTAGCTTTCACACATTTGTTGCACATACAAGGTAACCACACCAAATTTATTTTAATAAACTTTAATCCCAAAAGGACAATTGTCTATGAAGTGGACAATTGGAAATGTGGGTAGGTTACTTTGAAGTCAATTTTTGATAGATCTTTTTGAAATTTTGACATAAAGTTGAGACATGTATCTTCTTTGAAGGAATTAAATTAAAAAAATTTGAGGATCAAGTGCCTTTATCAAAAGTTATACTAAATTTCTTAGGTAGGTCAAGTAGTTTTGGCAAAATGGTACAAAACCCTCTTTTATATCTAAAATTTGGCATGGAAATAACTAATATGATATATTATGGATTTGTCAAAATATACAATGTTTGGTGCAAAAGCCTCTTTCCAAAATGAATCAAAGTTTGTTGACCATGTTAGTCAAGGTAAAAGAACACATTTTTTCTTTTAACTTCATACACTATAATCTTTCAATCTATGAGATCAAAGTTTTTAAAAGTTTTTCTACACATTCTTACTACAATTTGTTGCAATAAATGCATATATACTTGCACTTCGATATATTCAATTACACAAAATAATTATTTTGTGTGGTTAAAGTTTTAAAAAGTTTTTTTCCATTTTTCTTTTGCATTGCTCTAAAAAGTGGTGATTTTTAACAATCTATGTTCTTTAGGGGTTAAATTACTATTTGTGTACAAAAGAAAATTAAGGGTAAGTAAATTAAAACATTGGATTCACTACAATTTCAAACAACCTATATCTTAAGTTAGGTTGTTTGTTTTGTTTGTTTATTCTAAGAAACCATGAGGCTTCATTAAAAAATAAAAACAAAAAATGAAAGTTTGGCAACGGGGTGCATGGACTTTGTTCGTGAAGTTTGGACAAATGGTGTAAAAGTTATTGAATTTCAAAGTTTTTATGAATTTAAAAATGGAATCAAATTATCTTTAATTTTGGAAAAATCATAATTTTCACGTTGCATGTCCACACACCTCGAAACAAAGGCCTTACATTCCTTCATGCACAAAGGCTTATATTTGTGCCATTTTTGTGGCGTTAGACCTACATGTGAAGGTCGTGGATTTTTTTAAATAAAAAAAATTGAATTGAATTATCTTTTCTTTTGAAAAAATCACAACTTTCACATGACATTTCCAAAGGCCATGAAACAAAGCTCTTGCACTCCTTTGTAAATAAGCTTGCTATTCGTACGAAGAAGGCATCCTCTTACACTATGATGTAAAAGTTATAGAAATAATTTTCTTAAATTAATTATAAAATTATAAGAAATAATTTTCACTTTTATTTTGGTTGTGGCAACAACACATGATACACACATCTAGAGTGAAGGAAACATACTTTAGTAAGTATACATTTATTGGCAAATTTCATAAGAAGATGAAATACTAGGGGGATATCTTTCATAAAATTCATGTTCTTTTTGTCAAAAAAATCATAATTTTGTCCTCAAATACTAAATATAAATCATAAACATCAATGAATGATTAAAAGAAATGTAGACAAGATATGATTTCTATTCAAAAATGGAAACATGATGGATTATGTTATTTGCATTTTAAAGATTTTTAAAAGAAATGCTTTTGAACTACACAATTTATTGATTTTTTACCCCCTAAAGTGCCAAGGCCTTTTTTCTATCAAAAAACATTCAAAATTGCCATTTCTGTTGCAAGGTGCAAAACTTTTAAAATTTTCATTTCTTTTTGCATATCTAACCATAGGATCTTAGACTAGACTAGTATAAAAATTAATGTGTGGTAGAAGTTTCAAAAACTTTAACCACATAGATTGCAAGATATTTGCGTTTAAAGTGAAGAAAACAAGTTTTTTTGCACCTTCATGACTAGATTTTTTGGCTTTGAATCTTTTAACTTCAAAATTTGTATTGCTGAGTTTGAGGTTAAATTTTTTAAGTTGAAGACATGAGTTGAGAATCAATTTTTTTTCCAAAAAACACACAATTGATGTTTATTCTTTGAAAAATTGTTAAGTAGAAGTAGGTCCAAGTTTGAACAAATAACTAAATTGTTAATAACTCTAAGATGAAATTGAAATACAATAATCCCAATTATAAGATTGTTCTAACAAGCAAATTTAACACTACCAAATTTATTTTTTTGATTGAAAATTGTGAAAATTGCATTAAAAAATGATTTCAATTCAATATTTTTTCTAGAAGTTTCTATGATTGCCCACTAAAGAAGATGCTTTGTAACTTTAACATCACCAATCCAAATAAAATGAATAAAATCTTTCTATATAGGCAAAATAATAATTTATAAGAATTACAAAAAAAAGAATTTCAATTTCAATTTTTTTTCTACACAACCAAATTGCTTTTGGGACTTATTGTGGCATAACTTTTACTTATGGGCATTGATTGACATAAAAATTATATCTTGTGAAGCTTATGTTTTTTTTTGTCTTCATCAAGAGTTTTAAAAGTCATGTTAGAAATTGAGGTCATATATATGAGCTTGCCTAAAATCCCAAGTGTCCCCAAAGGGAACACTTAGATCTTTGGGGATAAATGCAAGATTTTGGATAGTGCAAAGATCCTTCACATTAATTTGGATGAACGTTGGATGAATATATTTTATTAGTGTGAACGCCTCATTATAATTTGGATGAAATTGGATTAATGTAAATGAAAGTAGACGAACTTAGATGACAATATGATTGACAATTTCATTATTTGAGATAGTATGAAAATAGTATAGACCACATTATATCTAAAATATTATGAATTTCAAATTAGTACACATCCTAAATTCACATAATTCCCAAATTAGTGCAAATTAGTGTTTATTCTATGAGGCGCACTAAGGTAGGTACATCCAAAATTGCTTGCAATTTAATTGCAACCTCTAGTTCAATCTAAATATGTGGAACGACCAAAGGTACAACAATAGGTCATCCTAGTTTAACCCTTAAACGCTCAGCACTTAGCATACGGTTTTCGGATTACTGAATACAATACCATATGCCTAGCAATAAAGAGAATGAATTGAAAGCCTAACAATGCACAAATTTCCACCCATTGACTATTGATTGATTCCACAACTTTGTGCTTTTCTCCCACATCCCAAGGTTGATTGGATTTAATGAAGGTCTAAATGAGTAAGTGAAAGAATGAGCCATCCATTCAAAATTGGCCAACTCAAACCATGGTACAAAAAGTACATTAATCTTACTACACATTGAATGAATAACCAAAAAGCTGAACAATGAATTTCATTAAGACCAAACATACTGTATGGTATCAGAATCCATAGGCCATTTTGGGTTGCTCTGAGCGTTTAAGGGTTAACCTTAGAAGGACAAGTCCATGACCATTGATTTCAAGTCTCAATGTGCATCATTTTCTTTGCTTCCATTTTGTAGCTAGATATGAATGAAAAATTTTATATTTATTTTTTGGAGAATTAAATCATATGTCCAATACAAGTTTTAAAATTTTAAAATTTTTTGGGAAAAAATTTGAAATTCTTGTGAGTTTTAAATCTAAATTTTTTACCATAGATGTATATTATAGTGTATAACATCATGGTATAAACCAAAGTTATTGTATCACTCTAAAATTAAAAAATCAATAAACCACGGTTATAGAACCAAAGTTCATATTGCTACAAAATATTGAAATGTACAAAAATTTCAAAAATTTCCAATTCTAGTAAAAAACAAACTTTGTAAGCTTCATTTCATTAGTTGGACTCAAAGTCAAAAAATATAATTTTTATGGCTAAAATTCACATCAAGAGTATAGAGCAAGAAATGGCCAAAAATATAGCTAGACTACAAGGGATCCATGGATTAAGCATCTCCTTCTTTAGAAAAGTCAATAATACAATTTACAACACTATTCTCTAAAAATGTAGTCAAGCAACTTCCGAAAAAAACAAGTGGATGGAAAAACGTTTTTTTTCCATCCTACATGCAATCTCACTTCAAGTCATTCCAAGGATGTTTTTCATCCTCAAAAGCATTTTACGATTAATTGAAAGAACATGGCTAGTGTAAGGTGGGCACTCCCAAATGCACCTGATTGAACCCAAAACCACCTTCACTCCTCTGGATACATCTCCAAAATGTACCTATTTGGGAAAAAACAATTGCAGTACCTCTACCAAAAGAAACTTTGACCCTTCATAACTTTTGCATACGGTATCCAAATGCCACGTTGTTTGGTGCATTGGAACCCCCTTTCACTTGCCAACAAGAAAATATGACAATTTGACAAGTACAATTGGCACAGTAGTAAGAAGGGGCGGTTTTGGGGGTGCTCACCTTCCTCACCCAGCAATTGAGTGACCAGAAAAGTGGCGCCACCTTCATAGCCACGTAGACGTCCCCACCAGAGCCCCGTGCCCCGGAAGTCCACATGAGAGCTTTGGACGCCGTCACCCGCTGTTGCAGAAAGTGCATCCGCCAATCCGCCTTGATTTCTGTGAGGGTTGTTTGCAGGAGGACGACGGAGCTCACTTGCCGAGAGAGAGCGTTGCGTTGCTTGCTTCGGCACCTGCGCATGGTTGGCGTGGGGTGCTAATTTATCATCTACGCTTTGTTGTTGACGCCGATCTTGAGGTTTGTGCACACCAAACTCTCTTGCTTGTGAATGCAGCTAGTCTAGGCTTCTCCCCTGGCGTGTTTCGTCGCTTCTTTTGCAATTCAAGGGTTGGGGTTGCTCTGTTGTCGGTTTTCCGCTCTTAAATTCGAGCTTGTGATGTGGGGATTGCACTGTGGATCTAGTGCGTTCCCGATATTCGTAATCGAATCTTGGTGCTTGGAGTGTGGTTGACTTGATTTGACTTCCTGTTTGATTCAGCTGAATTCGACGTTTGCTTTGATTTCATAAAGGTAAGATTGCTTGGCGTTGTAATGAACATTTGACTTGTAATTTGGTGAGGGAGGCCACAACCGCCACATGGCTGTGAGAAGTTTAAAGTTGGAGTTCGCTTTTTTTGTGGGTGTTGTGTGGGCTCCTTTTTTTGCTGGAGACTTTTACATTCTCCTCGTGTCTAGCTTCCATTGCATCCCCAGAGCTTTGTGGGTAGCTTCGATTGGCCTCTGCTATTTGATGAGGTTATTAAGCAATTTCATGAAACCCTAATTATGCGAGGTTTGAGGCATGGGGATGAGGAAACATACGAGAATAATCGGGTTCTATGAGATCTCAAGAATGTTTTGTACATTTTGATGATCCGCGTCTGGAATGTCGTTAATAACGACTGTTGTGACTGAGGTAGTAACGAGTATGTGAATATCGTGATAATCATGTGAGACGATTCGTGGGCGCATTGCTCCTGGAATTCTTTATCACAGATACTTCTTTCGTTACCTGGCACAGGGGGCAGTCCTGACTTCGTAGGGCTCCTTACAGCTGAACGCCGGCACTTCGTACGTTTGGTGCACTCTATGAAAAGTCTTCGGGAGTTGTCAAGGATGCTCCTGTTTTAGTGAATTACAAGGTCGTTGATTAGGTCCCACTTGTTGGGATTACGCAATCCCTCTCGCTGGATATCCTTGAGCTGAGATTATACTCTCGCTTGCAGGGACATGTGAGGCGTGGCCCATATACTTTGCTTCGCAAGCAAGGGTGATTCGCTCTTGAGATATGCATCGTATGCGTGAGACACATGATTGTCTGTGTTTTGAGTACCCGGGATGCGGAGTCCTGGTTCATTGTGCTTGGGATGCATTCGGAATGTGACTTACTCTGGAACTTAGTGGTTGAATTATCTCATATGCCGTCATGCAAGTAAATCGGTCTATACAATTGGTGACTTACGCGTTTCATAAATTTCCCTTCAGTAAAATTTTTCGTTGACATCCGTTACCCATGAATTTATGGAACCAGTGGTTACGGAAGAAATCTCACACTTGTGTTGATGGCTGTGCTTGCAGAGATTTCTGGAAATCCCATCGACATTGCATATCCGTAGTGTGGGTGTAGTTCGGAACAGCGATGGGGCAGTGGAGCTGGCGATCGGCGGTGGCGCTGCTGCTGGCAATACTGTGTGTCGCGGCGACGGTGTCTGCGTATGCTGAGGACATCGATGAGAAGGACGTGGTGGTGTTGGGTGGTGGCAACTTCTCGGACGTGGTGAAGAGCAACAAGTACGTCTTGGCGGAGTTTTATGCGCCGTGGTGCGGGCATTGCCAGACTTTGGCTCCCGAGTACGCCCAGGCCGCGATCATCTTGAAGAAGGATGGTGTGGTGCTGGCCAAGGTGGACGCCACAGAGCATGCAGAGTTGGGCCAGGAGTACCAAGTTCGCGGTTTCCCGACCTTGCTATTCTTCGTGAATGGCGTTCACAAGCCCTACTCGGGCGGTCGCAAGGCGGACGAGATCGTGAGCTGGGTGCAGAAGAAGACTGGACCTGCGGTGCAAGTTTTGAAGTCTGCTGCCGATGCTGAGAAGGCGTTGGCGTTGGAGACCCCGATCGCCGTGGCATTCCTCGAAAGTCTGGAGGACGAGAACGCCAAGGCGTTTGTGGTCACGGCCGAGAGCGAGGAAGGCGTGACGTTCTTCATGACCGACGACAAGGAGGTGGCGAAGGAGTTTGATGTGGGCAAGAAGACGCCGTCGCTGGTGGTGTTGAAGAAGCAGGTGGAGAAGGTGGCCGTCTTTGAGGAGGCGAAGTTCTCGGCGGAGAGCTTGAGCAGTTTCGTGGCAAAGAACAAGCTTCCTCTGGTGATCACATTCAGTCGCGAGACTGCGCAGTCGATCTTCTCGTCTGACATCCAGAAGCAGCTGATTCTGTTCGCCGGCACGGAGGAGTACACGAAAGTTTCTGCGGCGTACGAAGAGGCTGCGAAGTCTTTCAAGGGGCAGATCATCTTCGTGCTGGTGGACCTGGCGAACAGGGAAGTGGCCGCACCCGTGCTGGAGTTTTTCTCACTGACGGGCGACACGACGAAGCTGATGGGGTTCGTCCCGGAGGCCAGTGGTCTGAAGTTCGGTTACGAGGGCGACTTCAGTGAGAAGTCTTTGAAGGCGTTTGGGGAGAAGTTTGTGGCGGACGCGCTGGAGCCTTACTTCAAGTCGGAGGAGATTCCAGAGACGAACGCCGAGGCCGTAAAGGTGGTGGTGGGCAAATCGTTCGATTCCATCGTGCTGGATGAGTCGAAGGACGTGCTGCTGGAGGTTTACGCGCCGTGGTGCGGGCACTGCCAGGCGCTGGAGCCCGAGTACAACAAGCTGGCGGAACTTCTGAAGGACGTGAAGTCGATTGTGGTGGCGAAGATGGACGGCACGAAGAACGAGCACGCGCGTGTGAAGATCGAGGGCTTCCCGACCGTTTTGCTCTTCCCCGCGGGCAAGAAGAAGAGCGAGGAGCCCATCTCCGCAGGCTTGTACCGCACCACCGCCGGCTTGGGCAAGTTCTTGCAGGAGCACGCCACCATCGCCTTCACGGCCGATCTCCCGGAGTACGTGAAGCCCACGGAAGAGGCACCCGAGGAGGGCGCTGAGGTTGACTACAACGAACGCTTGGAGCAAGCAGTGGACGAGACAGTGGTGACAGACGATTCGAAAGACGAGCTTTGAAAGTCTTTGTTTTAGATTTCACATAAGTGACCGCATCTTCGACAGGATTCCCTGTTGGAATCAAAGAGCCTCGTTTTGTAACTAGCGTAGCGATGTTAGAGTAGGACTTTGCCATAACTTCACGCGTGTGTGACGTTGAAGCTTTGCTTATCGCATAGGAATGTATCTGCTTCTGTACCACTCGCTAATTGTGAACATGAATTGACTTCTCCTTAAAACTAGAAATGTTGTCCAAGGTGTGAGCATGCATTCGCAACCCTGCCTTAATATGAATGCCTTAAATATGTGCATGAATGATGAAGAACGGCACAATGGTACTGTATACCACCAATAGAGGCGGGCAAGCAAGTCATTGAATGTGTGCAAAATGTGAATCCACCAATTATGTGTGCTGATCATATTCGTTTGCGAGCATCTCAGAGCGCCGTGACGCACCATCGCCGCCCTGGAGTGAGGCGGATGTGCAGGGGTTTGTGAAGTCGGACCCCGTTTACGGCCCGCAGCTCAAACTGGTACACACTTCCCTTCCCTGCTTCAGGTTTCGTGTGCATCTCTCGGCCTGGATTGGGGTTTCACTTCCGCAATTGGCTTCATAGCCACCAGGGTCTTTCATTTTGTAGATTTCTTCTTGTCTCTCTTTCTCTCTCTGCATCTGTGTTACTTCTGTTTCTCCTGTTTCTTTCAACCCTTTTCTGGGTCATCGAAGCTCATGATGGAGTGGAGGTGCCACTCCTACCTTGAGCTGCTGCTGGTGCTCGAGATTGTTCTTGCCGCCGTAACGAATTTGTTGAATACAGATTCATGTCTACCTTGCACGCCTAAAATCCGTTGTGCTGCTGTGTTTGTGTAAAGTTGCTGCAGCGTTGATATTTTTTGTCTCTCAATTCAGGTCAGAGTGATTTGAATTCGCAGAAGCTCGTCCGTCAAGTGCCAGCAGTAGAGCAATTTGCACATCTTATATGCATCTCAAGGTTGAGAATACTACTTGCGGCTTGTTAATCATTTTAACATATGTAGAAGTGTGATTTCTGGGAGACACTGCCGAGTTGTGGAGAGAGTAGTTTGGGCACCAGAGTCATGTCTGTGGAAATTAAATTCTTACCACTATATATGAATTTCTTATGTAGTTTCAAAAGTGGGAGGTTGTAGACCAGTACCAGTGACGTCGACAACCCCATTTCCAAAGATGGCCATAGCCATTTAGCCAAGCCCTGCTTACACCCAACTTGCTGATTGAAGGCCAAACAAGTGTTGGAATATTTGACTTGCTGTTGGTAACAGGGATGGATATAAGAGACGGGATCAGATCCGTAACGGTTTTAGTATCCTCTATCCTATATGCATCCAGAACATGCAATCACATACTTGCAGTTGATTGTATCTCCACTGCAACGAACTTAAAGGAGCTTATATTCTGTTTCGGTCAGGGCCACTGTCTTAAACTTTTAGGTTATGATTATGAGGGTGAGAGATTTGGAGTGATAATTTGCATGGACGCCAATTTCAAGTTTTTGGTCTTTTTATCAGGTACCGTTTTGGTGTATGTGAGGTGGTGAATGTAGAAAGTTAGGAGTCGCAGTAGAGAAACAAGGGACTGGCAAATTGTTTGACTTTTATGCTGCACGATTTCCTAAAAGCTGCTCTTATTTACAAGCTGGTGAAGGCTTGTAAATACGGAACTGGTGCAGCTCAGATTTTCGCACTCACATGGGTTTGTTGCATTAACAAACGAACTCGTCATTTGTGATCGCAACTTACTTGGAATCTGGGAGTTGTCCTATTGATTAGATGTGTACACAATACTGGGATTTTCAATTTGAGGATGGTGTCAAATTTCGTTGCCTTCATTTTTGCTTAGTATGTAACTTGTATCTTGATCATTGCATAGATTTCCTATCCGGTAAATGATCGCCATCGTGGCTTAAACACACGTTCCACTTGCCTCTTGTGGAGCTTCATAAGGCAGGGTATTAAGGTAGGTGCACCCGCAGTTGCCACTTTTATGCCACATAAAAATCACAAAAGGAGGTTTAGATCAGTTTCTTGTGATTTTTACAGGAAATACGACTCGTACTCGGGACAGTGCAATGCGATCATTTCTCACTGGGGTGAACTGGCCTACGAGACATTCAGTTTTCTCACCACAAAGTAGAAAGTGGGGAACTCATTTTTAGAACATCTCTAAAACATGCGATCTATTTGTCGTGATGATCAAATGGTCATGCAGGCAGGCAGGCAGAGGACTTCCCACCGACGCAAGAGCTGGAGAATTCAGAATCCAAATTTTATTTTGCAATCACATACACCGATGTCCATCGTCACCTAAGGCAATTTATAAGGTCGAATTATTTCAAGACCAATTATCATTTGGCTGGTGATAAGAATTCCAGTACCTGACTTCAGTCCCCCAATTGTAGAACTGTCGAAGAAGTGTTCAGCTGTTTCCAACCTTCTAATCCGAAGCTACATAAAAAATGGGACCATCAATGAGCTCATCAACTCTAGTCTCTGAGTCTCCGGTGGAAATCGTGTGAACTTGTGGGAGTATTATTCGGTCTTCCAAATCAATATCAGAAAAAGAACCCTCCAAGCCGATAGTCGAGAGGTTTCCAAGCGCTTTCTCCTGCACCGTGAACTTGCGTAGACCTGAAAATCAGGTCGATTCATTTCATTATTAGGTACTCACCATACCATTGTTCAGATAGTCTGGTCGACCCTCACAGACTTAAACGGAACAAGGTAAAATACTCTTTTGACATCCATGTTTTCTAGGTTTAGGAATTGGCTTTCAAAGGTTCTGAAAGGAGACTGCGAAATTGACAGTTGCCTGCATGGTAATTTGGTACATGTCAAGCCTTAGTGACTCCCAAAGACACCTTGAGTTAGCTAGACAACATAACATTGTTGAGTAATGTTATGTTCGTTCATGGACTATATATAACTTTCAAGAATTGGGATGGAGAACTTGGTGCATTTGGGCTATCAAGAAACACCAAAAAATGATTGAATAGATTCAGGCCATGGTTACTCAAACTCACATGCTGTTGTTGACGAATTTGGGTGATCAATGTTGCTTTGCAAGCTCTCCTCTCGCAGGAGGTCGAAGAATTGGTCGCTGTTCAAAGTCCTCCTCTACATCCAAATAATTATACATAGTCTCTCTCCTCAGTCCAATGGTTCAACCTCAACAAACAAGAGTGACAGTAGTGTGAAGCACACATGTTTGATATTTGGTGCACAATCATGGAATTAGAAAGAACTAAAGAGATGATTCAATGAATGTACCAGTGGCTCGTCTTCCTCATAATCCTCTCTTTTGAACGTCAACTGAATAATGATGGACATGGTTGCATCCGTCTCCAGTTTAAGGAGTGCTCGGTCTTGACATCTGGTGAGTGAAGGAAATTATTAAATTCAGTCAATTTTGAACATGAATCGCTTTAGGGTGGCACACGTAGTACACGTCTACAATCATGAATAATTATATGTATTCCAGATCAACTGCAACGAAGGCTCAGTCAGGAGTTAACGGAGATAACAGTAGCAAGTTAGACATATTTGAAACAGTAGTTACTTAAAATCACGTACATACCTTCCTGCCAATCTTTGCGTCAAGTGAGATCCTGCAAACACATCAACAGCTTAATTATTTATACCGTCGACAACGAGCAATGACGACCACAGCAGGTGCCATAGTCGATTTGGGAATTCGTGACAGTCATGTTGACAAAGGACTTCGAGCCTACTTGTCACTGGAGCTTTACAAAGTATTGTGGAATTAGCTGCGATAGAATTGATGTCACCAGAATTACAGCAATAGAAGGAAAGTCCCAGTTTGTGAGTGAGTATTTGGTTCAAGAACTAGAGATAGTCCCGGAGCTTGTGAGAAACAGTACCAAGGAATATCCACGAGTTGGCTCCTCCAAGCTTCGGCTCTCTGCAACACAATAATATTAACATTAAAAATTAAATTAAGGAAGGGTGTGCGGGTTATTTGAATCCGTGCGTACAATTGTGGCATTGTATCGTAATCCAGTTCATTGCTTTTGTGCCCAAAACAGCTTCTTCTTGCAAAAATAGTATACACAGTTGCAACATCTGGCTACTTATTTGGAAAAAATGCATGAAGTGATCATGCTCAGCGAGCTTGCTCACCTCACCCAAGCGCCCCATCGACTGGTATCCTCAAGGTGCTTTGCGTGGCCATGCAAGAATTTTGACATACTTCCCTTGGGCTGAATTTTGCCATTCCGGCCTGAGTGACCGTCTAAGCTAGCGAGGGCCGAAACTTCTCTAATTCACTTCTACAGACGGCTGAGTCTTGCTGAGCTTTGAATTAGCGTCCACTAGAACAGAACGATCTGAACAAAGGATGTCAATGCTCGACAGAACAAGAGATGGACACTGAAGCAGTGAGCGAAAGCTAGGCGAAGTATTAGTGAAGAAAAGTGAAGAGGAGGGACGTTTGTTGCACCTGCCTTTATAGGACGACAAGCAAGCCTCGGTTGTATGAGATTGTGCCCCGGTACCGAGAGTTTTCAATCCATGCCTCGGTAGGCAAACAATGTGAATCGAACGAGATGCTCCACAAGCGGTTCATGGCTGCCGAAAATGCACTCCAAACACCCATGGCATCGTGAAGAAACTTCACCCTACTGCTGTTTTTTGGGGCACAACTGGAATTACCACCGAGACTCCACTTCAATGAACTCTTGTCACATGTGATCGCAACTCGGCATGTGGAAGTTGATCGACGCATCAGGTGTGCACTCAGTATGATTGACAGTATTCTGGGAATGAGAAATTATAGAGTGACTTGCAATTTGAGGGTGGAATGTGCAATTTCGCTGCCAGCATTTCCCAAGGCCACACTCACACAAGGAACGTGGTGAAGGTATCATTTATGAGATCTGGCCAGAGTTTGTCATCATTTTCATGTTGTCTTTGAATATGCAAATTTGGTTTAAAAAGAATTCAAAGATTGGTTTCTATCAAAAACAAATCGTACAAAGCTTAAAAACCTCTTATTTGTTAACATAGAAAATTCAAGTCCAAATTGAAACCTTGTGTCTTTTCCTGTTCTTACTATTTGGTAGCGTCATATATATATTAACAATTCCAATTATTCCAGTTGACGCATAACTAAGTCATCCATGTCCATGTCTACCATCCCATCCATTGACTCGCACAAGCATTCCCAAGAGGATGCAACTGAGGTCTTGGAACTTGTACTTTCCAACCAAATGTCCACCTTCTCGGCCCTTGAGCTTGACTTCTTGGGGAACAACATCAAGACAGTGGCAAATTGGATTTCCAATAATAGGATAGCCTTGGGAGTAGCTTGTTGGAAGGATAACACCTTTGATTGGTACTTTCCAATGGTCTTCCAAAAGTTTGTCAAATAAGATGCAAATGACACAAGAGCAAACAATGACACTTATGGCCCATGATTAGGAGTTCATCATCCATTAGGAGAGATTCAATTACTTTTTTCCTTGGACCATTTGCCACTTGAATGGTGCCCAAAGATTAGCAAGCCTCTCTACAATGTCCTTGCAAGCTTGGGGGGGGGGGGAGGGTTCTCCTCATCGCCCTACACCAAATTAGAAGGTCTCAAGTATTAAGAAATCCAATCTCTAAGCACGACAACCAACAATTTTGAACTAGTGGTGAAGCTACCCCAACATCTTTCCCAAGTTGGAGACCTCTTCTAGTGAGCAATCCGTTGACAAAGGAATGGAGGGAGCTTCCTCAAGTTTATGAAGATGATTGTCGAGATGTAGGGTTGACGTGGTGGGGCTATGGCGACTTACAAGCTCACCTAGTAGTGGATGATGAGGCCAACAATTACAAAGTATTTATTATGTTGAGACATGGCATATGTGTTTACAAGTCGACATCCAACAATTGGACTTGCAAGGCTTTTCATGAGAGCGCTCCATGGGGTTACGTTAATGCAAGTGCACATCAAAAGTTTGGATATTTATACTTTGCAAATCTAGAGATTCCCAACCATGTCATGATGGATACGGACTTCTTCATCTGCAAGTATGGTTGCTTGTGGGTCTTTGAAGTAGACAAAGATGTTGGGACATGGAAACCGCCCATTCGGTATGCCCTTTGGAGTTTCTTTTCGCCACAACTTGATCATGATTGTGGTTTCCGACTCACTAGTTGTGTATTCAAACTTGTAGATTGCATGGGCAACTTGTACGCCATCATTCTTGCCAAAATTGGCAATGTCCTCAATACAGAAACATACATACAGTATAGAAGTCTTGAAGATTTAGGAATGGAGACTGAATTAATGCCATTGCAATTCCACATCTTAAAGTTGGAAGTGGATGCAAGCTTGCCAACTCATGGAACGTTGCGCATTCACATGGATCAATCTCAAGATGAATGTTTGGAGCACAAACTATCTTTACTTGAGAATTGTTCATTAAAAATTAATTGTTCATTAAAAATTAATTGTTGTATGTTCCATGAGTTGGCAACCTTCTCAACAATGTTTGGAGCACAAACCAAGCTTACCAACTTCATGGAACATTGTGCTCCAAACATTGTTGAGAAGCTTGCCAACTCATGGAACGTTGCAACTCAACTTGAGAAGTTTAAAAATTAGGTAACCTACCTAATAGGGTTCTATTTTGACTTGTTACGTTGTACTCAAATATTTGAATGCAATGAAAGTCATATTTGCTTTCATAATACAAAACCAAAAAATTACTAACCTATTTATAAAAGAAAACTCTCTTGCAACTCAAAATTTTAAAAATCTTTAAGAATCCTTTCATAAGAAATTAGAAAGTTTTTTATTTGTGATTTTATTCACATTATCTTAGTGACTATAATTTTTTTAAATAAAAAAAAATTAAAAGTCTTGGATTTTTATTTGTGTACTATATACCTTAAAAACAAAGTTGTAGTTCTAAATCCATTAGAGTGCTTGAAGTGTGAAAACATCTATTAGAATATGCACTATTGACTTTACTTCAACAACAGATTGTTTTGAAAGACTAGTGCAAGTATTCATTGTAATTCCACTTTTCTAAAAGTGAACATATATTTGAATTCTACTAAGTTCTTTTGATACTACAATATTTTTTTTCAAAAACAAAACACGAATTTTTATTGAAATATAATATTCTAAAAACAGATTCCAACATTACACTAGTAGGAACCCATGTTTTTCTAGACGGATTTTTCTAGACATCCACATATTTTCATGTTAATAGTGATGTCAAATAAAACATCTCTATGTTTTATTTGACATCACTATTAACATGAAAAACATGTGGATATCTAAAAAAATCTGTCTAAAAAAACATGGATTTCTACTAGTGTTAGATAGTAAAAGTGCACTTAGTGATATTAAAGTGTGTGCAACTTAGTGCACATCCAACACTATGTAGCTTAGCTAGCTAGGTAGATGAACAATAGCTCAAAGAATTCATAAATTGCATCTTACATAATTCTCTTCATACTAGGATTACAATAGTAGGATAAGGCCAAATGACTAGGGAAATTATTGCTATGTAGAAATGTCACGTACCCTTGCTATGGCTTCATTTGGAAGCTAGGCTTATATGAAATTATAGGTGCATTAATGAACAAGGGATTTGGCAAGATCCGAGTTGTCAATTGTCAGGACACAACATCATATTGCAACAAGAAGTCATCCCAAGTCACCCAAATGGATCTTTCGTGTGCAATGCAACAAAACCGATTTATAGTAAAGATAGTTTGTGCTCCAAACATTCATCTTCATAAACTTGAGAATTTTTAATGAACAATTAATTTTTAATGAACAATTAATTTTTAATGAACAATTAATTTTTAATGAACAATTAATTTTTAATGAACAATTAATTTTTAATGAACAATTAATTTTTAATGAACATACAACAAGCTCAATCTTCAAAAGTTTACAACAATAGAAAATATGTAATACAAATTTAGGGTAAGAAGAAAAACAATGGTGATGCAAGGAAGAAGAAGAAAAAAGGCAATAAGTGCTAAAAAATAACAACAAATACAAGTTAAGATGCACAAGAAACAATATGGAGCAACTACTAAGAGGTAACAAGAAACAACAAAAAAGAGTTAAGATGCAACAAAAAGAAATAAAAAACAGAAAGAAAGAACTAAAAGTAAGAAATAAGAAATAAGAAGAAGAAAGAATTAAGATGCAAGAAAAAAAAAAAAAAAAAGAGTGAAGAAGCAACAAAAGGAAACAACTCTAAAAAGTAAGAGTAACTCAAGATGCAACAAAAGACAACAACAAAGAAGCAAGAGTGAATTCAAGATGCAACAAAACACAACAATTAAGAAACAAAAGCAAACTCAAGATGCAACAAAACACAACAATTAAGAAACAAAAGCAAACTCAAGATGCAACAAAATACAACAATTAAGAAACAAGAGTGAACTCAAAATGCAACAAAACACATCAACTAAGAAACAAGGGTGAACTCAAAATGCAACAAAATACAATTAAGAAGCAAGAGTAAAGATGCAACAAAACACAACAACTAAGAAGCAAGAATGAAGATGTAACAAAAAATAACTTAGAAGTAAAAAAGAAGAAGCAACAATAGGTAAGAACTAAGAGACAACAAAAGATAAGGAAGAAGAGTCAAAAGAAGTAGTGGCTAAGGGTTCAAAACCCTAAAAAAATGATGGCTAGTGTTTCAAAACCCTAAAAAGTGGTGGCTAGGGTTTCAAAACCCTTAAAAAGTGGTGATTAGGTTTCAAAATTTTAAACAATGTCTTGTTTATATTTTTTTTGATTGCCCATGTTTTTTTTAGGTTGCCCAAAAACAAAAAAAATGTTACTACCATGAAAATATGACTAATAATATAACTCAATGTTCTCAAACGAGTTCCCTACCGTTTCCTATGAAATACTTTGGTGTTCTCAACGGACGTATAATATACGCCCGTGAAGTACAAGGCCCAAAAACGACTAGCAGTCATATTTTGCAATCATATTTCTCCCCAAGGTATTGACCTCCAAGAATATGACTGCGAGTAGTTGCCAGTCATCCTAAGTCATATTTTTGCAGTTATAAAACACTACCGTTGTTGTAGTAAAGGTTCTTTAACCCCTAAAGAACCAGGGCCATTCTTCTATCAAAAACTATTCAAAACTGCCATTTTTGCTGCATTCATCCAAAAAAACAAAACAAATACTTTTTTAGAATCTAACCGTAGGATCTTGTATTTTACTAGTCTAGTATCATGTGGTAAAAATTTCATGGAGTTTGACCGTACAGATTGGAAGATATTAGCATTCAAAATTGAAAAAAGAATTTTTTTTTGAACACTAGCCTGCAATTTCAGATGACTTTGAATGCCATTTGGGAAAAAAAATTCACCATGGACCTTGAATTTAATAAATTTTGTATTTAAGAATTGAGTTGAAAGTCTAGAAAAAAAAATAAAAAAAATACACAATTGATTTTCATTCTTTAAAAAATTGTTCAGTAGAAGTAGGTCCAATATTGAAAGAAAAACTAAATCGTTAATAGCTCTAAAATGGGATTGAAACACAATAATCTCAATGGTGAGATTGTTCTAAGTAGAAAATTTAACCTTGTCAAACAATTTTTGTTGAAAAATTGTAAAAATTGCATTCTGAATTGAATCCTATAAGTTAGTTTTTCAAGAAGATGCTCAAATTGCCCAAAAAACAAGATTGTTCATAACTTTCACATTACTAATCCAAATGGAATGAATTAAAGCTTCAAATTTAGACAAAAATATGATCTTTTAGAAGAAAAAAATTAAAAAATTAATTTCAAATTTTTGTAGATTTATTTTTCTCCCCGGTGACGTGAAAATTATGTTTAAGATGCCATAACTTTTGCTCCCAAGCACCAATTGAAATAAAATTTATATTCCCACGAAGCTCGTAAGTTTTCCTATCTTATGAGAAAGTTTCAAAAAAATTCACTAAAAATTGAGATCATAGGAACTTGCTTGAAATCCATTTTGTCCCCTAAGGGGACAATGGTCCTTTAGTGGTTAATCTATGACATATTAAATTGTTCCTAGGTTAAAAGATGCAAACAAGAATTATGTCATTAATTATTCTCCCCTATTTTCAAGTCTTCACAAATTTCTAGAGTAAAAGAAAACTCTTGGAACCTCTCAACAATTGCCTTGGAAGGCACATTTTTCAATATTAATTTAGAAGACTAGCCCCTCTTGTGAGCTTCGAGTGTAAATCTTGTTAACTTATTTTCATTTTTTGTTTATGATGATGTCTAATTAATGAGTATGGAACTAGTGAAACCACTAGTAGAAAATAACTGACCAAAACAACAAAAATCCAACACAGAAGTGTTGATTTTTTTTGCTACAAAGAGGTTCTAAAAAAAAACACTTAATAAAATGCTTTGTTCTTCTATTATTTTTTTCAATAACCAAAAGAACCGCCATTGAAACCGCCGTCTTATACATATGTAAAAAATAATCATTATAGATGCTCTTTCACATATACATGATTAAATATTCCTTGATATAAAGTTATCACATGCATAGGTCAAATGAAAAGTAATCTATAAGATAAAATACACATTTCAAGGGTGGAGGTGGGTGGGTAATGTTTCAATTGGAGTAGAAGTCAACAAGTCAAAAAGTGCCAAAAAATAATATGCTACATGGAAATAAACTTCATGTACTCTACAATTATAAGAAAATATTAGAGGGGTTTGAGGGCAAAAATAGCCCATTTCAGGCTTGTTCTTGATGATGTTCCTGCAGTAGTAAAAGAACGCGGCGCTGTCAAAAGTTTAAAATAACTTTAATAAATAAATAAATAATACAAAAATACAAAAAAAAATTGAAAAAATAGTTTGTTTGTTTTTTTCCAAAAAATGACATGGCACTATCTCCACCACGTCGGATTGCGCAGCTAGCAACGTTCCTAACATGGTTGAGATAGATTTCAGAGCCAAGAATTCAGAGACTTCCAGAGGTCTCAAACTTCATCTAACATTCATTTGACTAGAACTTAACCCCCCAAAGACCAAATCCATTGGAAAGTGGTCAAATGTCATATTTGAACTAAATTTATCCTTTAAATTGTGTTCAAATATCCATCTTATACATATTTTTTATACATGATATTATAGATTGTCTATTACTATAAAAAAATTCAATTCATTTTATGAAAAATTGTCTTTGTTATACTTTAAGTGGCAAAAAGTGAAAATAAATTAATAGTGAATAGAGCAAAACAATCTAATTAATTTGAATTTTTTGTTTGTTTTGTTTTGTTTTGTTTTTTGTTTTTTGATAACAATTGGTAAACTATTACATTAAAAAAATAAAAATAAAACTTCCAAGTTGGAAGGCTGGACAAATGAAGAAGAAAGAGCACTAAGGGAGCTTGAAAGACATACAAACCACTTAGAAGAAGGAACAAGGGGGGACCTTCATTGTTTTACCTAATGAAATTATCGTCCCTAGTAGCCAAGATCATAGATTGAAGCTAGATATTGTTAAAATGATTCCAACTATTATCTACATTCTAAGGCTGACTCCTAGAGGCATGTTGAGTCTTTAGAAGGGTTATACACCCGACGTCAAGAAGTGCCTCCCAAAACATAGCTTGGATAAATTGTAGAGGTCATCTTTCCTAAGAAAAGACACTAGTAGAAAATTCAGCATCCAAATTCACAAAAAAGTGTTGATTTGGACAAAATAGTTTGTGTTGATTTGGACATGCTTATTTGGACAAAAATCAACAAGTTTTTGTTGATTTGGACAAAATTCCAACTAGAACTTGTTGATTTGGACAAAAATTCCAACTAAAACTTGTTGATTTGGACAAATATTTCAACCAAAATTTATTGATTCTTTTTTAATTTTTTAATTTTTTTTTTTTAATTAATTTTTTTTCAAAGTGCCTAGGTGGCACCGCCACGCGGGCAGCACCTAGGTCTCCCCTTGCACTATGAACCCTGAACCAAACAGACAGCATCATGCCACCGAGGGGATGACGAAAAAAATTGCATGGCGTTTTGACTGCTTTCATTTGTGATTTCGTCCGTCCTTCTGGTTGGCTTTTTGACAGACTAAAAGAGTTACTATTTGTAAGTTCGACTGATCTTGTTGAGTCTTTAGAAGGATTATACACCCGACGTCAAGAAGTGCCTCCCAAAACATAGCTTGGATAAATTGTGGAGGTCATCTTTCGTAAGGGAAGACACTGGTAGAAAATTCAACGTCCAAATTCATAAAAAAGTGTTGATTTGGACGAAATAGTTTGTGTTGATTAAGACGTGCTTATTTGGACAAAAATCAACAAGTTTTTGTTGATTTGGACAAAAATTCCAACTAAAACTTGTTGATTCGGACAAATATTTCAACCAAAATTTGTTGATTTTTTAAAAAATTTTAAATTAAATTTAGTTTAATTTTTTTTTCAAAGTGCCTAGGTGGCACCGCCACACGGGCATCGCCTAGGTCTCCCCCTGCACTACAAACCCTGAACTTGGATACACAAACAGACAGCAACATGCCATCGAGGGGATGACGGAAAAAATTGTGTGGCATTTTGACTGCTTTCATTCATGATTTTGTCCGCTGTTCTGGGTGGCTGTTTAAGAGACTAGAAGAGTTACTATTAGTAAGTTCGACTGATCCTTTTCTGTTCGTCACTCAATGTTTGATTGACTAGAAGAGTTACTATTAGTAAGTTTGACTAATCATTTTCTGTTCATGATCCTTTTCTGTTTGTCACTTGATGTTTGACGGACTAGAAGAGTTACTATTAGTAAGTTCGACTAATTCTTTTCTGTTCGTCACTCGATGTGTCCGTCTGCTACGGGGACGAACTGAAGTTATTGGAGAGACAAAATCCATCAATCACAAGAAGGAAATAGACTCAGTAACGGCAATTCCCATGTTGCCCTAAGGTGCCCTCTCATGAGCGAATGAAATCATGTGGGCGTCACTCAACTTCCATCCGAACAGTGAATATTTTAAGGTTTAGGGTAATTCGTGCGACACGCAGCCAGAGGTGTGAAGGAGGCGCCTCGGTGGCGAATTTTTTTTTTCACCCATCGTACTGGCTCCTGCACATGGCAGACTAGGGTGGGTTAGGCGACTTTTTTTTTTCACTGTTGCAGTGCACTGGTGACTTTTTTTTCCCACTGTTGCAGTTTTGGCGAATGTTTTAAAATTGTAATTTTTTTTTTCGCTTAGGGGAATCAAACCCCGGCCAAAGGCCTTGCCCAAACGCAATAAGTGAACCCACCCACCTCCAACCCAATTAGTGAATTGTTCGGAAAAAAACTTTGAAGCCAAAACTTGTTGGATTAATGGAAACAGCCTCCTTACATGTCTATTCCACGTCGCAGCCTCTCCTCACGCCACGAAGTAATAGCCTTTGTCATAGGAAAGCTTTCCAAAGTGAAAAAATCCTGAAAAAACAACTTGACACAAGTATCCACATGCCCTGTAAGGCGGTTTCGAAGCTTAGACTTCATGAAACTGAGAGTGGAAAAAGTGCGTTCATCCACCACACTGCCAAGAACGGCAGAAACCGCAATCTCCGCCACCTTAATGAACTCTGAGAGGCGATTGAGCATAAGGGCGTTCTGGCCAATATGAACCCAAACTTTTGTCAATGGATTTTGATCCCTAGGTTCTTCCAAAGCCCCTTTAGCATGGGACTTCATGGTCAATTTGAACAAGCTCATCTGCAAAATCAGAAGTCTCCCATCGACAATGGGATCCACCTGAGAACAGTTAGGCTTCAACTGAGTCCCAAAATTGACTTGGCGAACAACTGCAAACTGAGATTTCAATGTGGCCACATGCAAAGGGAACAAATCGTCGCAGTTGTCTTGCAACCAGTACTGAGGGAATACTATTCCCAAGGCACACATGAGCTCCACATGAGGGAAGCGGACATCAAGTTCAAGACTCAACATCTCAGCGGCATCCTTACACTGCACCTTCACCGATCTGGTCACTGCATCGAAGTCATCCCTGCTCACTGGAAGCTTCTTCCCCGAGACAGCATAGATTGAATGTGTCGGATAAGTATAACCCCCGATGTGGAAAGCAAGACTTTCACCCCCATTGTTAAGATCAGTGACCCACTCTTGGGAAATGGAGAATGATTGATCATTGAGAATGTCATAGAACATCTCAAAGTGTTGTTTCTGCCAAGTTGAATCTTTGTCGCTATACATCATGCACAGCTCGCCTTGGCATATCTTAACTGCGGCAACATAATCATTGATAAAGACGTTGTCAGACTGAGCAAACTTCATCAAGCAGTTGATGGAATCCAGCAAGGGCATAATGCACGTCAAACCCAAGAGAGTATCGATGTCACAAAGCAGCTCGTAATTGTGCTTGGCGCTCTCCCTCGCAGCAGCTTGCTTTGCTGTAAACTCAGACTCCTTGACAGCCGCATCCTGGCACATTTTAGCAACAAGTGTCTTGTACTCGCCCATGATCCTCTTGAGTGGGTCAAGCAAAGAAATCCAACGCGTTTTGACGTTGCACAGCATATGACGGCCCTCTGTTTCCACTAAGTCGGCAAGTTTTTGGAATTCCAAGTGACGTTTAGGACTATGACTGAAATAAGCATACATTGCTTGGCACAGGGCCTCCAATTTAGACACAATCGGTAAATTAGACAGCGGCTCGACACCCAAGTTGGTGCGATGCGCCATGCAGTGCACACCAAACAAAAATGGGGCCATGTGCTGCCTCATCTGAACGGTGACCCCGTTTCTGGACCCCTGGAACACTGAGACTCCATTTGCACCAAAGCAGACAAGCTTGCTAGCTACTTGGGCCTGAGAAAATCCTGTATGGTGTAAGACCATTCCCTCAATGCACTCTCTAACTACATCAGCCCCGTTGCCCTCTTGCAAACGACTCAAAGACAGCAAGATCGGCACTCTCTTGAAGCCAATACAGATATACAGGTGGATGGACAGCCATGACTGCGAGTCTATGGTACTCACTTCATCGGCACTCAAAGAGAAGAAGCGTGCCCCAGAAATAACCTTCTTTGTGTGATCGGAGAGCACCTTCGCCAAGTGGTCCGCCATCTCCCACCCCACGGTAGTACTCCAGTGTTTTCTAGGAAAATCCGGCACCATGAGAAGTTGCAGCAACTCCCGTAGGTCTTCAAACTGACAGAGTGGCCGACTCTGCATCAATAGCCACAGGATATAACGAAATTGCACAAGTTTTCTCTTCCGCTCCTTCATTGTTCCATGCGCCACCTTCTAAAGCACAATATCCCCAACCTTCTCCAACCTTGCAAAAAATACTTTCTCATTTTTCATGTGTGCATTAGTTGTCAAGAAGTAGTACTCGCTTGCCTTGACCTTCCCGAAGGAAGTGGTAGCCTTTCTTCTGCCACAGTGTTTCCATAATGAATCCAATTTGGGAACCAACAGCTTCTCCCTCCCCTCAACCTTGGTACAAATTTTACAGCGTACCTGCCGCACCTTGCCATCTGCTCCAATTACACTCTCTGCCCATAAAAGTCGCACGGCCCACATATCTTGCCATTGGCGATTCTTCTCATACTGATGACGCCGCACCCGCACCAAGTCATACGCAGGAGACGCCACCGTTGGGTCCAAGATCAAAACGTCCGCACTTGAAGACAGTGGCACCATCGGAGACTCGCCGTCGCCACCACGTGATGGAGCGTCAATATCAGAGAAAGCATCCGGTTGAGCAGCACTACGTGCAGGGGTGCCAACAAGCACCGGCGATAAAATTTGTTCTTACATGATACCACAATTGCTGTTAGTTGCAGACCTTGGGCACTCAACTCTCCCCTCATACAGAAATTTTTTCATCATGGACTACTGCGGCACCATGACAAAATCTTGGACGAAATGAACAATACAAAGAAACAGAAACTACAAATTCCACACCACGTGAAATGCCAAAGAGGAAGATGAGAATTCATCTGCTGAAATGTGCTTGCACTCTTCACGTTTTAAGGTTGATCGCAGCAAGTGCTCCACCCTAAACCTGTACAAAACCAGGAGAACCCAAAAATCCTAAAAAACCCTATCCATTGCTAAATTTCAAACAGTCCAACAATGTAGAGTTCCAGACCCCAAATTACTCATTGGAAAGTCAGAAATCACTTAAACTGCTCCATCTTTAAACAGAAAGAAGAACCACTTTGTCAGATAACACTTTGCACGAAGACAAATTTGTGCAATGCGCCGTAGACTCAAAATTCTAAAGCTCTAGGAAAAAACAAAATTCACAACTACATTAAACCTAAACCATGACATGCAATTAAGCCTAAACCCTAACGTCCAATTACAGAGAACTAAACCCGCAATCTCCGAGGTTAATGAAAACCTACAATTCTAAACTTGCACTGAAGCTGCGCATCTCCACAACATGAAAGTTATGCAAATGGCTGGCAGGTAGTGGAGGAGGTACAACATCTGGCGAATCATACAAGGAGAACTTCGAAAAACATCAATGCGGACTGGCGAAGGTCCAAAAACTGAGCAGCGCATGGCGACAAGGAACTTTGGAGGAAGAGGGTTCTGGCGATCCCTTTACAGAAAAAACATGAACAACTGGCAATGCGACTGGGCCCAGGGCGGCTGACGAGGCACCCTTGTCACCCTTGTCAGTTGGCCTCAGGCGGAAAATAAAAGGTACTGTCATTTTTTTCAAGTTGTCAATTCGCCAAGGTCATTTCGTGGGGAGCAACTAGCGAAAAATCGCCAATAAAATTTTCACTACATCCGAATGGACAAAGAAGGAGCAGCACCGCCACGTGGGCAGCACCTAGGTGGCACCATACACACGGGATGGGGGAAATGGGGTTTGAACCTTGCACCCCTTGGCTAGGGGTGCAAGGCTCTATCCATTGCACCATATACATTTGTATATGTTTTAAGTATGAACAAATAGTTATTTATTTCGGATTTCCAATCTTTGTCACTTGTTGTTTCAAATCAGTCAACTTTGGGGGCTGTTTTCTCATAGTATAGTACCTTTTTTCAAAAAACTTCAAACTAATAAAAGTTGTAAAATTAAGTTAAGTTTCATCTCCAACAATCCGTTTCTGATTTTGATTTTCCAATTGAAAGTTATGTTCAAAATTCAGAGTCAGTGTATACAAATGTCAAAAAAAAACTTTCATTCCAAACCCTCTCTATATTTTGTTCATAACTTTTAATTGGAGACTTGAAATCACAAACTGATTGTTTAAGGTTAAAGTTAACTTAATTTCCCAACTTCTCTTTGTTTGAAGTTTTTTGAAGAAATGGACTGTACTATGCAAAAATAGCCTCCAAAGTCTGCTGAATTGAAAAAGACTGAATTGTGAATTACTAAGTTAATAGAAAATATTCCTATTGCACATAGAATGTCAAACTTGGTGGTTTAAACATTTCCACATGAAATTTTAGTGATAAGAACTTCAATTCAATTTGAGATATTACAAATATTTGGCATACATTTTATTAGGAGGTGTTTTAGACACAATTTATATTCAAGTTTTTTGTAAATAATGTAGAACATACAATTCGAGTAGCTCTAAATTAGAATTTGAAAATTCTTCATCTAGAATTTAATTATTTAAAAAAAAATTATGTTGAAGAATTATATTGAAAAACTAGAATAAAAAGATAAAATAAAAAAAACGCTTGATTTCATTTTTTTTTTAATTATGAAGTAGAAGTAGGTCTAAGATTGAAAGAAAAATTAAATGATTAATAGCTCTAAAATGGGATTGAAACACAATAATGTCAACGGTGAGATTGTTATATATAGAAAACTTAACCTTGTTAAACAATTTCTTTTGAAAAATTGCATTCAAAATTGCATCCTATAAATTATTTTTTGAAGAAGATGCTCAAATAGCCCGAAAAACAAGATTGTTTGTAACTTTCACATTACTAATCCAAATGGAATGAATCAAAGCTTCACATGTAGACAAAAATATGATCATCAAGAAGAACAAAATTAAAAAATTAACTTCAAGTTTTTGTAGATTTCTTTTTTTGCCCGTTGACATGAAAATTATGTTTAAGATGCAATAACTTTTGTTCTTGGGCACCAATTGAAATAAAATTTATATTCCCATGAAGGTGATAAGTTTTCCTATCTTATAAGAAAGTTTTAAAAAGTTTTACTAAAAATTTAAATCATACAAATCTGCCCAAAATCTATTTTATCCTTTGAGGGGACAATGGTCCTTTAGGGGTTAGAAAAATTAAAATTAAAATTTAGACCCCTAAAGAACAAAGTAGACTTTTTTTGACAATATAGCTAGTGTTTTTGGTCATGTATTTAGAAATTGAATTCCCTTTTCTTTCCTTTAAAATTTTTACACATCATATGGTAAAGGGATAGTTTGAAGAACTCACAATTTTTATAACCTTTGACTATATCAAGAGAAAGTTATTGTATGATGTATAGGTTTTCTAGGTATGTATGCATGTAAGCCAAGTAGATTTGAATGTATTTTTCAAATTAATAGGAATTTGAAATTGGTTTTCTAAAAAATTAATTTTGTGAAAAGTTTCAAATTGTTCTATATAGATTAGGGAGGTGAAACTCATGAAGAATTTCAATTTCCAATTTAAAGTGGGATTTCTACACTCAAATTTTTTATTGAATGCAATTTCAAATATTTAAAAGAAAAAATTAAAAATAGGATGCAAATTGTTGATTACAACATGTACATTAGTACATTGCAACCATTAGGTTTGGAAATCTTTAGTTTCATAACTAGAATTCTTTTGATTGAATATTTGTAAATCGATCTCAATTTCTATCCACTTATTATTTTTTTCCAAGTATGAATCTAAAATATTTATTGTTGCAACTTCTAATATAGATTCTCTAACATATTTTTTCAGCATATGATGGAAAATTGCAATTTGTAGAATTGATATATACCTTAATTTTTCAGATAAAATTTTGTAAAAATGAAATTTAATCATTTGGAATGAATGAAACAATATTTAATTAAAATCCAAGCATCATGATGTTGCAATTGGTGAAGTTTTTTATTTTACAATTTCAAGAAGGAATAATAGGTCAAAATAAGTATAAGCTAGATCATCTAGTTAAATTGGTTGAAAAAATAAACATAAATGAAGATTTCAACCTTGCTTTGAAGACTTATATTTAAATGCAATTATGGGCCTTTCATATGTTGAAAACTTTGATATAATCAAATCATTTGAATCAAAGTTGAATTACATTATGAATGTAATTAGATCTTCAATAAAATTCAAAATCTAATTGAAAATAAAATACAGTTTGAACTCTAAATTCATAATTCTTGAAAAATTCTTAAAAATTTCAGAAACAATCCCAAAGCATTCCAAAACAATACCAAAACAACCTCCAAACAACCCCCCAAACAATCCAAAACAACCCCAAAACAACCCCAAAATACCCCCCCCCAAACAATCCCAAAACAACCTGAAAACAACAAAATATCCCCCAAACAACCTAAAAACAACCTGAAAACAACCCAAAAACATTGAACAAAAACATGAAGAATTTTTTTTTAATCATTGTGTTAGTTTAGGTTCAAATCAACAAAAAAATGTAGAAATGGTCATTGCAATATCCAAATTAACAAGTTTTTGATGATTTTCTGTTGATTTGGACATAATTTTCTACTAGTGAGATGAGTTTGTTACAAGTGATCCAACACATCCTTAAGGTTGCCTCTCAAATAATTAACTACAAGGCATGCATTTGGTGGAATCTATGAGAAAGAGGGGAGCCGAAAATACAGTGGATGGCATCCAACCTTCTGTAAGGACCTATGGTAGGAATAGAACCAATGATGTGCCAAATAGAAGATGCAATTTGAGCTGACCATGAGTTAATTGTGATGACATTATGCCAAATGGACCACATGAAGGTGGCGTCTTTCAAGGGTTGGGCTTGAATCCATACCTCTCTTTAAGTTGGGATAAATGAGGCCAAAAGTAGATATGGCCCTATTTCAACAAGATGGGTTGCTTGGGTGCCGCTTGGTTCATAAAGAGCTTACAACCTATGGAGGATGAGTAGTTGAGCAAAGCCTTCCCGTTGTCCCACCTCCATTGTCTAGGATCGAAGTCTAGCGAGTCAATAGCTCTAATAAAGAGAAGGTGTTTGGACCTGCCTCGATCTTTTTTTACCTGAACAATGTGAACTCTACGTATGAGTCCAGAGTAGTATATAACCTAAGGATAGCATGGAAGGAAAAATAGCTATCGCAAGTGAATGCCTCTAGCAACCTAGCTTGTCAGTTGGCTTCAACTCGTTGTGGATCCAACCCCGAACTATTAAAGGAGTGGTTGTGAAACCACTTTCTACACCTGTATACCGAGTAGTATGGGGTTTTATTTCTTTACTATTCTATGGATGTTGCCAGTGTTAGTGTTTATAGTGATAGGATGTTTTTTGCAGTGCTATCATTGTTTGCAAGCTTTTACCGTGGTTGTGACTCATATCACAAGTCACAAGGCGTTTTCCGTATGACCATGGTGTTCACCGTTGGTTAGGAGCTATTGGACCTTGGTGTGATTAGGTTGCTAGCCAATGACATGATCTATTGTTGACTTATTGCACACTTCCTTTCATGTTGGCTCAATATGATCTTAATTGGCACGATGTGTTTGTGCACGACAATGTGAATCATCTCAACCTGGGGATTGATTAGGGAGGGGGTTAAATCTTTGACTAACCATGTGATATGTGGAATTGGATCCTAGAGTTGCGAAAAAACTCCTACCCAATTGTTAGCCAACACTTGCTTTGCTTTCTCAATAAGTAGGAGAAGCCAAGCCTAGGGGATTTGAACAATGAAGAAGAATTAGTTATTCCTCTCGGTGTTGGTGGATGGAAAGTCAATAGAGATCTCTTCCCAAGTTTTGAATTCTCTACTATGGAGATTCTGTAGATCCCCAATGGTTCTTAACCCATTTCTAGCTAGCCCTATCAGTAGAAAAATTGAAATTAGATTCTACAAAGCTACTTGACCACCAAATGTTGGTCATAAGGATTTCATTAGCATTGACTAGAGGTATAGGTTCAATGTATAGTACCATTTTCTTCCATGTGGAGATGATCTGATTCCAAATCTTAGATCCATGCAAAAATTTCAATTTTTTTCCAAAAGATGCACGTAGAAATGAAGATTGGTGTGAAGATTTATTAATTAATTATTTTACATTTTACACCCAAAAAAACCTTACCAATGACTTTAAAGTCAAATGCTAATATCAAGCTAAATTTATTCTTTTGAATAATTGATATATAAGATTTTTATAATTTTCACTTGTAAAAAAATGTAATTTTTATTGATGTTGTTTTTCAAAATTTCTAATAGAAAAATAAAATTATTGTGATTTAAATAAATAAATAGTGAATATAAAATTACATCAATTATCAAATATATTACAATAATTTTAAATTCTTACCTTAAATGGAAGTTATAATGAAAAACATAATTTTTAAATTTAAGTTTAAAAAAAAAATTAAAAAATTAAAGACAAAAAAAATTGTGTAATTTAGATTTTGACATTTGAACCTTGCAATTGCAAAAATTCTTTCAATTTTTGGATTTTTTCAAATTAAGAGAAAAAAGCATGTCAAGCTTCGTTTTCTTTGTTTAAATCAAATACTGAAAGATATATGTACAATTCACATCTTTGCACACAAAACATTGGATGATAGTTCAGTGTCATCTTGCTCTATTTCAAGACCATTGGTCTAAAGGAAGTTTTATTGTCAAGATTAATCCAAAGTTACTTCCTTAGCACTTAAATCCTTTTTTGAATTTTTGAATACTTTTACTTCTATCTTTATAAATATATAAATTTTTTACCTCAATTTCATCATACAAAAAGTGAGTTTTTAAAAAAGTCAAACATTGATTTGGAAGAATGAAAAGTTTTATAGGTAAAAAAGCCTTTAGCTTGCAACCTCTCTATTCATCATCCAAATTTTGAAACATCAAAGCACTAACAAGTTAATCCTTGAAAGACCCTTGGGATCCGTCTTTTCAACCCATATTTAATCTTATAACTATTCAATTGTGATTTAATATACAAATTGTGATACATTGTTATTTACATAATAGCATAATAATTAATTTACTTGGTACTGAAAAGTATGTGGTCAATGTTTTCCTGATCAAATACCACCAAATTCGTAATATCCTAGATGGTGGCAAAGGGCTTTCAAGCCCTTGAGGGGTCAAAATGCTTCATAAACATATTTGGAGGCCACAAATCTTCCAACTAAGGTAGTGTGCTCATAAACCGTCACTTTAACCCCTAAATGCCCAAGGCATATTTTCAGCTTCCTAAAAATTGCTCTAAATTGAACAAAATGCCAACATTTTGATAAGATGTTTAAATTTTTTTGAAATTGTAATTGTACAAATTCAAACTAGACTTGTTAGAGATTGGATAGGAAAAGAAAGCACAACAATATCACTTATGAAGTGAAAGATTATAACGTTTGATTATGAGGGTGCTAAAATTGCAAAAAGGAATTGAAGTCTTTTTTGCAAGTCAAATCTAAAAAGTTGATGACCAAAAAAATATAAGGTTAATGGGCCTAACTTGAAGAACCCAAATCAATTTACGACTTTTCAAAATTCACTCTAAAACTTTTTTAAATGAATTTAGAATGTGATTTTTTCTCCAAGATCTAGTGTATTTGAGGCTCATTTCCAAGAGCTCTTAACACTATGAAAAGGCAAGATTGCACAGGGTACCCATGCACAAAATCTCTTATAGAAAAATCATTGTCATTTATTTTCAAGATCAGACTTTTGGAGGTAAAACTAGACTTCAAGAAGAACATTTAAAAAATATAAACTACTAAAAATAGCAAATTGGCTAGGATTTATTTAACTTCAAAGTTTTGCAAACACCATATTTTGGTGTCTTGGGCATTTAGGGGTTAAGGGCTGATTCGCCTTTTTAATAGGTTTCCAGGGACAAAATGATTTTTAGCTTATTTTTCAGAGAAAGAAAAATAGATGAGGAATCCAACACAAGCAGTTTCATATTTTTCCAAGCATTTTTGAATTACTTATAAATTTTCAAAGATCTGGGTCATAGGCACCTATTTGTGACCATAGGTGTCCCAAAATCCATCCCCTTGTGACTTATAAAGAAATGTACAAAAATCACAGCCAACGATTGGCTCTTACAATAAAAAAAACAATTCTTCTTGAATTCATTAACAAAGCAAAGAGGTCCATTCAAGGTTCACCTTGCATCCATTCTACAGCTACCTACGGGACGATCTGAAGAAGAGGGGCGGATTTTGATCCACCTACCTTACTAGCACCCTACTGCATAAAACATCACACGTTCACAAGCCTGACTCCACATGCTTGTCAAAAACACAATAAACTCAGTCTAACATGCTCCACAGCAAGCCAATGGCATCAACATCCATGCAACTCAATAGGGCTGAATTCATCCACGAATGGACCTCCCATAAATCACCAAATCTTCCATACGGTACACAGCAATCTGGAAACATTTCTCCTTATTTCTATGGAACATAATGAATAATGCATCTCTATTTGACCAGTAATCCAACGACGCATCCCTCTTATAACTAATTTGGCAGGCGCCAATCCCGCCAAGGATCAAAGCCGAAAAAAGATTGAAGATTTACGTCCAAGCCACTACAGTAGAACTGTACCTAATACAAGTTACAAAATCCACCTGGAACATACGCAGGAAACTCCTGAAAAGCCCAGATATAAGAACTGACAACGTGGTACGCCCCGGCAAGTTTTTACGTGTCTCGACTGGCTAGAGACTTTTCTGCAACACACCGGCCACGTTGAGTTTGCTTCAGCGACAAACCATTACATAGAAGCCAGAAAAAAGACGGAGAGAAATCGGATCACAAGACAAAACAAAATAATCACTCAACCATACAGAACCATTCCCCAAGTTCAAAATTTTATATACACCGGTATTTCAAGACAAAATTGCCCTAGCATAGTGGAAATATGCTAATTTTCGAAAATCACACCAAATCATTTTGGAAGTCATTAAAGTGTGGCAATGTGGTAAGTCCTCAAGCATACACGTCGTACATAACAAAATAAGTGAACTCAGAAACAAATGCACACAAATGCACAAATAGCTTTTAATTAGAGCTGTCAGTTTTGATTCAATTAAATCTGAAGTGTTAATATTGTATCTGCAAATACTTCCAAATAAATGACTATTTCACTCTCCTCCGGACACTGAATCCATCGACACCGAACTATTGATCCGACGCCGCCTTCAATAATTCAGATGGAGCAACAACTGTCAAGCTTAGATTTCCTCAGTCTGAGAAACATCGGAATAAAGCTCAAAACACGACCTAAGCCAGGTCTCATACAGCTCGTGAGCGATGGTCAGTCTGGCTTCGACATGCCAGATGGCAGTCTCTCTACTCTTCTACATTCCGATAACACTCGACAAACGATAGGAGGACAACGGAATGTACCTTGGGCATCGTCGGTGATGGAATATCTGCTATCATTGCTTTATCCATAACATGCCGACGTAAAACGAAAATGAACCAGCTCCAACACACACCCCACCTTTCGCCAAAGAAGATTCTGTTCAACAAATCGAACGCCAAACAGAACCAGTATAAAAGAGAAACAAACTCTACCAGCAGCGGACTAAAGCATCAAAACTGTCTAAAATACAACTGAGCGCCATTCAGTAATTTCAGTCATTGTTTACTCTCCTACTCCTCCCCCTTTGCCGATTCCAGCTATACACTTTGTCCCCACTAGTTACTGCTGCTGGATGACGAGGGCCATGCTGTTCTTCTTCTCTTTTGCAGCCTCAATGGCTTGCTTGATCCTTTCAGCAGGTCCCAGCTTGATGTGCAGCCTGTGCTTGCTCCGCAACTGCTCCAGCAACACCGTGATGTCTCGAGAGTTTATCAATGTGTACTCGTCCATGTCTTCCTGCAGCATCGCATCGATGATGATCGGAGGAACATTATACCCCTCGAACAGAGCCATCAATGCCGGGGCATTCACGTGCTCCCGTTCCATATCTTCCAGCGCTCTCTTCCTTTTTCTGCGTCCCTGTACGGGCGAGATCTTAGGGACCGTTTCTGATGTTTGATCGCCTTCACCACCTGGACCCTCCAAGTAGTAAATCCTGTCTCCTTCCTCCCCAGATGACCGAATACCAAGAGGCGTGCCACCATTCTCTAAGGCTAACGGTGAGTCCTCCCCTCCCAGCCCACCCCCGCTACGCATATGCCTCGGGTTTGATCCAATCAGTTCATCCATCATGTCGTAGAATATCCACTTTGATGTTCCGCTGCCAGACACCTTTTTTTTCTCCCTCTCCACTTTGTATCGTTTCTTCAGATTATCGACCTGAGATTCTCGTAATCGGTTAGAGACAATGGGTACCCCTTGACCGTAGTGATTATCAAGGGTCAGTCCTGCTTTTGAATCCATGTAGAATCTAATCACTTCAGGATAAAATCAAAAGGAAGCATCATGTGTAGCGAGTGCGAAAAGAATACCCACTTTTATACGACACTGCTCCTGCGTTTTTGGTATGCCGTCTACTAGATTGCCCTACACGATGCAAAGACGAACAGTCAGTATTTGCGAAATCAAGTACATCGTTTCAGAATTCCAGTAGCACGACAGTCAGTATTGTGCGGAGGTGGCTACATCATGGATTCAATTGTCGCCACTCCAACACTTTTCAGATTCGTAGAGAAGGCACTGGTCAATAGGGGCGTTACTTTCCCGCAAGAACCACTGCTCATATGGATGGTCAGCTAAAGACTACAACAACATGCTACGCAGAAACCAATCGAATTTCTAGTCTCGGGAATTTTCCTGCAAAGGTTCGAATGCTGCCAGCCAACACAACTATCACAACTTTCGAAGGTAATCCTCCCAGAAACTCTGATCAAGCTCTGCCATATCAAGCTGACACATATATTTGCCCCAAACTGGTGTCAATGCACTACTCGGAACCCTCTAAATGAGCACCCTCGGTGCAGATGCCTCTCGGTGTATCTCTCCTACCACACACTTACCCTGTCTGCACACCCTCGCATTCTCTACGTCGAATCTTGCAATTCTCGTCCTCTCACACTTCCAATTTTCATTCCCAACCCTAACTCCACTAGGTTCGGGAGAACTTACAAAAAAGAAAGGGAAGGGGACACCCAAAACAAACACTAACTACACCAATTCACCACGCGAATCGATCAAAATTCAAACCCACCCCAATAGCAACCATCGCGCGCATTACCGTCATAGAGCCTCGACTGTTCACCCGGGCCGCAATGTCGGCCCATATCTTGCTCGTGAAATTCCCGCGATCCAGCGCACGGTACTTCTCTCCAAACGCCTGCAGCAGCACCGTCGTGGCGTTCTCGCTCCACTCAATCGCGGGATCGCGTGACGAACGCCCGCGCAGCTTCCCGACCTGCGGACTATTGGCCGTGCCCACGTCGCCCTCACTCATCTGGCGCTCGCGCGGCTCCATCTTCTGCTCCACGCCCAACATGGCGGCACCCAGTCCGCCGAGCTTGCCGTCCATGTCGTCCATCCCCACCCCCGCGTGACCGCCGTGCTTGCCGTTGCCCATGTCCACCGCATGATACTGCGCGTGGCCATTGCCGAGAGTTTGGTCGTCGTGGTCGCCCAGCGGCTTCTCCCCATACAAGATGCGCTCCCCGCCCTGCTCATCCAGCATCCTCAGCCCACCCACGGGCGCCATCTCCATGCGCCCGACCACCACATGATGGTCCTCGCAGTGCCCCAAAGCGTGCTGCTCCATGCCCCCGCCATCGCCCTGCTGCTGCTGCTGGTGCTGCTGCGCTTGATGTTGCTGGTGTTGCTGCTGCTGCTGCTGCTGCAGCATCATCTTGGTGGACTCGATACAGATCCCAACCTAATCCCCTACTCCTGCTGCCTGGCTGCCTGCACGCCTTCCTTCCCCCACGGCTCACAGGCTCTGTTCAACAGTGATGAAGGCCAGACGCCGGAGCCCCGCCCTCGCGCACCCTTGGATGGATGGGTATTCGTCTTGCACTCGCGGTCGAGGCGTGGCTTCTCGCACCTTCTCACAGAGCGGCGGAGGATAACTGTTTCTCATCGCTCAAGCTCATCAAGGTCGTCCACCCCGGCTCCAAGTCTCCGTCCGACCCTTGCCTTGCCTTGCCTTTCGCTTTGGACCCACCCCACGCCGCAACTTCCTTTTGCTTTTCCAATGCTTTTGCGGGACCGGACAGGCGGACACATGTTATGTTAATCTCACTTGGACTCACGCACCTCGTTGTTGTTGGAGACTTGGAAACTGGAAGTGGTGCCATTTTTATGCTTGTGGTTGGCAACCTCTTTTACTGCAGAATCTCGGCCCTGATTCGGCGCTTTTGGACTTCATTGGGTGTACCGCCTGATTTTCGTCTTATTTTTCATTTTATTTTCACGTTTAGATGTTTTTAGAAGAATCAACCAACTTTTATTTTATCTCTTTGTAACCCTTAAAGCTGTCATGGGGATCGGTTATACGGTTCTCTATATATTCATATGCGGTTTTGTATTTTATCGTTAGAATAATAAGTAGTCCCTTTGTCCCTCTAAAAACCTATCCCATGGGGGATTAATCGTATTTTTAGATTTCGCGTAGATCGATGGGATAGGTTACTGGTTTTTGAATGCATGTATCACTGGTACAAAGACTAAAAATACAATCAATCCCTTGTGGGGAAGGTTTTTAGAGGGACAAAACCTTCCCCATGAGGGATTGATTGTATTTTTAGTCTTTGTATCAGTGATACATGCATTCAAAAACCAGTAACCTATCCCGTTGATCTATGCAAAATCTCCAACCTAGACATCATCGTTCAAGCACCCAAAATCTATGCGGAAAGTGTCATATTTGAACATCGTTGGTAAATGCTACTAGTTCATCATTCCTGATGATTTAAAGGCTAGTGGAAATAATGGGATTCTAGAAAAATTTGCTCCCAACCTAAATATATGCAATAAAGAAATTTGGCCCCCCTTCCACAAACAAATCTTCATAGAATCTATCATCAACAAGACTATTTGAGGAAGCAACAAGTACAACGTGCCTCGTACAGGCAAAGGTAAGCTTGCTAGGAGAAGAATGCTCCTTGATCGTTTGCCACTTGCCCCCATGAGGTCATTCAACACGGCCAACACTTACTCAATGGTTGAAATTAGTAAATGGAGTTTTTAATGTCTTTGATTTGGAGGTTTTTTGAGGTTTTTTGTATTGTCCCTAAAACATGGCAAGACGTAGACTATTAAATTCAACAACTAATCTTAGACGTCATTTTAATAACGAAACCTTATCATTTTCAAATATTGCACCATATAAGTAAAAATGTGTTGGTGGCTATTTTGCACCTTCTCAAACATATGGAAGGTGCAATAATACTCTAAATTGGAAGTGTTATGTGTCATTGAATCCACTAGACGACCCCCCTATTTGGAGGGGTGTCCAATCAAAAACAAACAATTTTCACAACCTAATGTAAGATGTCTACAGGATGTCTGCAAAGACATCGAGATGTTAGAGGTGCAGATTGAATTTAGAGATAGATTTCCGTGAATGTTACACATAGTGGTGGCAAAGCGTATAGAAAACAAGATGGTGTTATTATTGAGGTATAAATTTTGTTGGACATGGATAAAGACATGTTGGCATTATGAGGAACATCTCGGAAAATATAAATTGCCACATCAACTTCATTGACCACTTTTCACTACGGATAAGTCCATGTAGATTATTACGGTCTTGGATAAAATGACTGCCCGAGTTAAAAAAACAAGGGGATGGGCAACCACATGGCAAACTTTACTAAAAAAAACAAGGGGATGGCCAACCACATGGCGTATGATGTGAAAATTGAGTGACATGGATTTGAAAAATGTGGACATAGCATGCCATGTCTTATTAGCATTTTCAAGCTATACATGTTCAATGATGTCTTCATAGACATTGACAAGACATCAAGACATTTCAGAGGACATCAATAGAGATGTTCAGACGTTTTAAAGGACATCGATTGATATGTTGAGACATTTTCAAAGACTAAGAGTGAGATGCTCATAGGTTTGGGAAGAGGTAAATTGAGACATGAGGACATTTTTTGAGCCAAGGGCGTGCACTTGAGGACAGTATGTGAGACATTACTTGGAAGAAGCTTGTGGGAGATGTTTATGCGACTATGAACTTATATGAATGGCAATTGGACGTGTGTTTCGTAACAAGAAATTAGAAGATATAATGTTCACAAAGCAATACATGGTTGAAAAACAATGGTACTCTTGAGGGAGATATAGAGGTGGATAACCTATTGTATCCTGAAGACATCCTACCGGACATCTACATGTTGTCTTCACTTGTAATACAATTTCAATGTTTTACATATCCCACATGGTTTGTCTCACCTCCTACCACCCCACTTATATAAATAGCTTGTCTTTTCATCCCTATATATATATATATATATATATATATATATATATATATATATATATATATATATATACAAATACAAATACAAATACAATAAGTGGCTTTGGAAGCCATTGGACATATTTGTCATATACGGTGTATGTCATATTGTGTATGAAATATTTGATGTTTCAAGAGGTAGGCATGATGAAATGTATGTGTTTAAGTAGTCATCACAAAACGACTAGATGTTGAAGTTGAAATCTCAAAAATTGTCTTAATGTCTACATAAACAGTCCAAAGAACATCTTAGAAAATGTTTGGACATTTGAGTTGACGTCTCAAAAAATGTCTAGATGTCTAAGTTGACATTTCAAAAAACATTTGGATGTCTCAATTGACATCTCTAAAAACAAAAATTAAATATTTAGATGGCAGAAAACTATGTTGACTAGGTATGTCACATCACTTTTTCTGCCGCCACATCAAGTGCCACATTAGATGCCATGACAGAGATAGGACCGGATGCAAAAATTACTATGTGGCTTTCCATGCTCGCGTGGTACTCAATTACTCATATGGCAACTACATGGCAAACTTTCAATACCTCATTGACTAATGTTTTTATGGATGTCTCCTCAAAAACATTCTAATGGCTGCCAAGATTTTTGATGTTTTTTGCACATCTCCAATAGCGCAAAATTTTGGATGTTTATGTAGACATTTCAAGACGTCACACAAGACATCCCAATGGAGAATCCAATGATCCCCCAAAACATGTTCTTCTTCTAGTAATCTAGATCAGCATGAATACAAACTTTTGTAACCATCATATAGACAAATTCACGCACTTTTGTATATCAAATATACAAAAAACACTATCATTCAACCCAAATTGGATTTCTCATACCTTTAACTTCTAAACTCCCATTTTCCAATTGAGGTACAAAATGGATTTTGGGTAGACTTCTACAATCTCAATTTTTGGTGTGATTTTTTAAAACTTTTATTGAAGATAAGAAAATACATTAGCTTTTTTATTATATAATTTTTATTTCAATCAATGCCTAAGAACAAAAGTTATCCTACCTTAAACCCTAGATGGAGTTTGTCAGTTAGCACAAAAAAATCACAAAAAGTCAAAATAAAATTTTCAAAATTTTGTTTCTCATAGAAAGTATTTTTGTCTATTTAGAAAGATTTGATTCATTTTATTTGGATTACCATTAGTGACGAGAAAGTTAAGGACAATCTTGCTTTTTAGACAATCCAAGCATCTTCATGGAAAGATACGGGGAAAGATAACTTGTGGAATTCATTTTTTAACCCAATTTTCACAATTTAAGGAAAAAAAAATTTAACAAGGTTTAGTCAGTTTATTAGGATAATCTCACTATTGGTATTAGTGATTTTTCATTCCATCTTTGAGCTATTAGCAATTTAGTTTTTCCTTCAATTTCATACCTACTTCAACTTAACAATTTTCTTAAGAATGAAAATAAAATGTTTTTTTGTTTTTTTTAATTTCCTAGAGTTTCAACTCAATTCTTCAAAATAAAAGAATAGAAACTCAAAATGTGTAGTGCAAAAATTTGAATCTAAGAAGATTCAAAGCCTTCAAATCTAGTTATTTAGGGAAGGTGCAAAAAAACTAGATTTATTTACTTCAAACACAAATATCTTACAATCCAAATGGTCAAAGTTTTTGAAATTTCATCTACACATTCATAGACTAGCCTAGAATAAGATCCTACATTTGTATATGCAAAAAAAAAAATGATTTCTAATTCTTTTGGCAATTTGCAATAGAAATGTCAATTTTGAGTATTTTTTGATGAAAAAAAATGTCCTAGGAGTTTAGGAGTTAAGGGCTAACCTTTTAGGCTTTGGTAATCAACTTATTTCCTAAGATATGCATCCAATCCATTCATTTGGGTGATCATGAATGTTTTCCAAGAGTTTAGGGTGGACTTTTGAATAGAAAAATTGGCCAAACTCTGCAAAGAAGACAAAAGATTTTCCCCAAAATTTAGTATAAAAATGTGCAACATTTACAAGAAAAGAATTGGAATTGTTGGCTGGAAAAATTATAGAGAAAGGCAATTGAAAGGAAGGCAAGGCAACTTTCTAACTTCCAAAACATGAATTTCAACATTAGACTTAAACTTTTTGGGTTGCTTTTAGTTTGACAACATATTTCTAAAATTTAGTTTCTTGTTACTCACACAAAAGTGTAATCAAAATGAAACTCAATGAAAACAATTCTCATTCTAAAAAACTCGAAAATTGTATTCCAATTTTGGTATAGCATATGAAGTCCACCCTTACTATGGAAGCTTTAGGAAATGGATGATATATTCACGAGTATGATGAAAATGCAATTTTTGTTTGTTCTTCAATGATGTGATTATTGTGCAAAGTTGTGTTTGAATTCCTAGAAGATTTGGAGACTAGATCCTTCTTTAGCTATAATTTATTTTGTCTAGAAAATTCCAAATTTTCATTTGCTTTTCTATGGTAAACTCTAAGGGATTGGAGATGGTTACACTACAAAAATGAGGGAGGAGGTGTCAACTACAAAATCAATTGCTTTTTTAGTTGCATGGGACATTTGTGATTGGTGAAAATTTGGGGATTTATAGTCGTTATGGACAAGTTGTTCTTGGATATGTAGTCTCAAAGGACAATGGTGTTGTTTCTCATCCAATATGATAAAATAAAAGTAAATAAATTATAATCTTTTTAATTCATAAAAACTTTGAAATTCAATATTTTTTTTGCCTTGAGTTAGAATGTCAAAAAACAAAATCTATGCACCCTTCTTTGCAAAGAGCTTTCCAATGGAACCATAAACACAATTGGGGACACGCTGTTCCAAAGATTTCACGGTAACAAACAAACAAAACAAAACAAACAACCTCATTTAAGATATAGATTGGGAGCTCCTACTTCTTGATCCTCCAGCAATTTTGGCCTAATGCCCCTTTTACTTATGGGACAATATCTCATGTGTTGTAAATCCCCCAAAATTGAATTTTGTAGGATTTTTTCTAAACCTATAGTCCTTTGTATCCAAAAAGTTCCAAAATTTTCGGACACTCCATTGCAAAAAAATTGGATTTAAAGATGGTTGTTTATTGTAGGGAAGTTTATTTTGAAAATTTTGGTCAATTTTGATCATCATAAATTTTATGGTATTGATGACTATAAAAGCTTAATGAATCTTTGTGTAGTGATGCACTTTCAGTTGAATGTTCTTGAAGATCTTCCCTTGTCACTTTGTTGAATTCTATAGATATAACAGAATTTTAAATGCATTTGTGCACAAGGGTAATTTTTGAGCCCTACACAGTTGATCACTTCCAAATACTTAGGATTTATGGACAACATTATTAAAATGTAAAATTCACTTTTTCAAATGAAATGAAATTCACAAATTTTTAAACATCCAAACCTGGTTCATATATGATCCCTGGAAAGATTTTGTTTGATCATTTCTTAATTTCTTCAAATAAATAAATTTCATCATCTATACATCCCAAAAATGTGGAAATGTTTTAAGATTGAAAAAATTAAGAATATGTTCAACTTCAAAACAATTTTCAATTAAAAATCACTGGAATGTAATTTATGATACATTTATTTGCTTTTAAATTTTAAATTTTAAATTTATATAAATATATTCAATTATACAAAATAAATTATGTGTCAAAGTGTACAAATCATATTTGAATATTAATTCCAAATTATTATTTAATGATACTATAATATTTTATATATTTTTGTAGTTTTAGAAATGTAGATCCCCCATTGAACCTAAGATAAACTAAACGTGAGGATTGTTTTTTTGTTTTTTTAATTTGTCATTTTTTAATTATGCAGTCATTCAAATACAATGATGAAGAATGAATTGACAATATCATTAATTTAGATGATAAAAGAAAATTCTAACATGCTTATAAATAGAAAGATTTGATTTTGTCATCCATTCTTTTTTTTGGAGTTTTGCATTAGTTTTTAAAGTTTTTTATGATACAAATTTAAAAAAATTCTTCTTCGCAAATATTTTATAGTTCATATAATATAAGTATGTTTCAATCATTTGGAATATTCTTTTAGTTCAAAATATAATGATCAATAAATATGTTAGGGATCCGATGCTCTCTGTGTTTCTAATGATGCCGAACTACAGGTTTGAAGGCCCCATTTTAGGGTTGGAAAACCCTTGGCAATGGGAATTTTCACACAAACATTAGAGTCCAAAAAGTATTAGATTTCTATAGGAAATTAGTTTTTCATTGATATTCTTTGGCTATTCATTTGTGATTTTACTTGAGATATAGAAAAAATCTTAAATATTGACTAGCAATTTTGAAAAATGAATTTTCATCCACAAAGTGATGATTTTTTAATTTTAGAATGACACAATAAAAAAATATGTTCAACACTATAATACAAACCTAGGGAGATTTTCAAATTTTTTGACCATCAATTGCATTTAATATAATTGTTTCACTTTTTATTTTGGAATTCATGTTAATTTCAATTTTTCCCAAATTAATGCGGAATTTTACATCTACAATAATAGAAGACATGCAACCAAATCTCCAAAGAATAAATAGTACAAAAATCATATTAATAGGTACTTCCAAAATGAAATTTGAAATAAAAATTATATGCTCGTCTTTTGAAGGTTATTCCACCATTTTATTAGTTGTGACTTCAAATAGAACTCATGATCACAAAATTGAAGTGGAAATTTGAAGTTTTATTAATTATTCGGCAATTATTTGGTAATCTTCAGATTACCCCATATCCTTTGACGGTTCATGAAGGATAATGGATTTCATTATAAAAAAGACCTCTCCATCTTTCATTCTCACAAAAGTTCAATAAAGAAATTTCTCCATATTTCCATCAAAAGAATTCTTGATAGTAGTCATTGGACTATATATTGAACATACTACTACATTGGACAACTCGGTCATTTAATTCTTGTTGAATTTTGTAGGATCCCTAAAATTGGTATATTTCCATTTATTTTGGCAATTGGTGTTATCAGTTTTCAGGATTTTTGGCATTTGTCATCATAATTTCCTGAAATTATAATATCTTTAAAAAACAATTAATTTTTGCCAAACTTAATAAGGTTTTACGATACCCTATATTTGTCAATATACAAACCCCAAAGGGCACTTTAAAAATTGGCTAAACTAGTTCCAACCTAAAGGTTCTCACTTGAATTGTATAACAATTTGAATTTTGGGTCTACAACCACAAAGTGCTCATTTTCTAATTTTAAAGTAACATGATAAAAAAATTTGCACCATGATGTTCTACACCATATTGTATATCTAAAGAATTTTTTTTGCAGATTTTTTGAGCATTAATAGCATTTGATATGAATTATTTAACTTTTCATTCATAAATTTTGGTAGTTTCAAAGTTTTTACAAAAAAACGCTAAATTTTTACAACTAATAGAAGACATGCAATCACATCTCTGAACAATATATACAAAAAATCACTTTTACATTAGGTATTTGCAAATGAAGTTTGAAAAAGTGATAATAGGTTTGCTCAATAGGTTCGTCTTTTGAGGTTATAAGACTTCAAAGATGTAGGTAGCATTCTATTCTTATAAACATAGTTTTTAAATCTATAGTGGCACATGTATTCATATTTTTCCTTATAGTCTAATGTTCATAGATGAAATCATGTCTTTGTAATTCATGATTTGAAATATTGTATCACACCTTGATTTTAACATACATTTTCAATACATCAAGTCATTGCAAGCTAGGTAACAAGGATAACGAGGAAGTTATCATTTTGTTAGTCATTATGTTGTTTAATCCAGTAAATGACATCTTTATGCATCATATTATGGCAATATATTTTTATATGAAGTATTGAAAATATTGATTTATATATATAGATGATCAAAACAATGAATATTATTCTACATATGCCATATACATTAGGTCTAATACACACCTATATCATTTGGATACAATCTACAGTAAAATTGACCAAAAAAATACAAAGTATTCATGTAATGTATTCACGTACTATATTCATGTAATACTTTGGGCAATTTTTAAGAATTTGTTTATTTATCAAACATATATTGAGATAAATTTGTTCAAATAAAGATTTAGTTCAAGTTTTCACTTCAATATCCATTTGAAGAAAAATAAAATGCTTATTGATTGCCGTACGTATTACACAATGTTTAGTTTATTACATTTGAAAGCATTTTGGGGGCATATTAAAACAAAAAAAAAACTTTCTTGTATGCCAAGCATATAAAATGCAATTACCTTTCATCACCTTTCAAGTTCACCCAAGCCAATTCAATATGTCTATAAATGTTATGACTTTTGAGAGTTTAATCCTAACATTGTTAGCTATTTTTAAGTAGCATTGATTTCATTATCTTCAAAGTCATTTTTCATCTGGTTAAGAACTTCTAAAAAGGTAGTGATTGACATAGTTGAATTCAAAAGTGGAGGTGACCTATTATAAAGTATTGTAAAACTCTTATAAAAGTATAGTATATATTTATATTATAAAATTATAAAATTTAGGGATAGCTATTAAATCATTTATAAAAAAATAGTGCAATGATGATATATAATAATATAAATTGCATTCAAAATCTATTTGAGTAATCACTTCATAGTTTCAGCCTATCATTTTCAAATTTAAGATATGAAAATAGGAATTATACTTTTGGAGATATTTCAAAGTCATTTACAAATTGCTATTGCTTGACTAATTTAAGAAAAAATAAACATTGACAATGTTATATGAAAGGACATGATAATCAATGCGGAAGTGATGATGGAGGAAGGATTAGAGACTATAGGACAAGCCTCTTCTACTTAAGGTGGAAGGATGAGGCACTACAAGACAATATCCCTTCTTATTTAAGGTCAATGGTTGGAATTCACATTTGTACATATTAACGACTTGGACAAAAGTTGCTAATGTCAGTGTCGCTTATAATTTCTATCCAAAGTCAATAATAGGACTTCACAAGACAAAAATTAGCAATGCTAAATAGTTGGAGCTTCCTTCTAGCTCAAGATTGCAAATAACTAAAGACCTTTGCTTTTTTGCTTTGTCTTTCCATTCTTTAATTTCTTTTTGAGTGTGAATGATGGATGTATGGGATGTTAAAATGTGAAAAGTTGCAAGATTATTGTAAAAGAGGAGAAGATTTGATGAAGGTGTGATAGGGAAGTAAGAATTTAACTTTGTATTTGGTAGGTTAGATGCCTAATTCAAACAAATTCATTCAAACGCCCATTTAATACAGAAGTTTGTATGATATTATTGAAAAGTTAATAATTTGTTTTTTATTAGAGGATAGTAATGATGCTTTCATGATCAAGTTTTAGCCAATTGTGTAGAGATTTATATATGTATGCTAAAAATATATAAAAAATTTGGATGAATTCACATACTAGAGTGCTTTGAAATTTATTTGAAAAATATTTATAAATATTTTGGAATATACTCATGTAAATCATCTCTATTCTTGATGCATATCATAAATCTCTTTTATTGAGGATTTCAAAATAATTGAAATGATACATTTTATAGTATACCTTTAGAAGTATTGTCTGAGCCTTCTTGGTCAGTATTTGGGGATTAATTTCTAAGTACTCACGAGATATGGGACAAAATGTAGATGTGTTATAAAGTGTGATTTTCTCAACCTTTTTAAGGTTTGCATCAAAAGACAAGATGTTGGGCATCATGGTTAGAAATTGTTCTTACAATCAAATTTTGATTAATTTCATTTTTATTTTGAAGAAACTCCTTGAAAAAATCATCAACTATATATTTTCTATTTTTAGCATTTTAATACTTTTATGATTAGCTATATTACACTTCAATTGATTTGAGCAAAAAGGCAAAAGATTTAAATGTAAAGTATACATATTTCCTACAAATAGTATTTTTCAACTCCTTTAAAGATAAGACTCTAGTCAAGATATCTAAAATTATGAACATGTATTACAAAATACAAATTAGAATAAAAAATTTAATGATGACTTTCAAACAAAAGTTGAAAATGTTATCTATAGATTATATCCAAATAGTTAGATCAACTACTACACTAACCAATATTTTTCAATAAAATTTCAAACCTAGAGTTGAATTTTAAAAATATATTTATTATTATTAGTTTTATTCAGGTTGCCTTTATAAAGTCATTATTTGAACTAAATAGTTATTTTTTGAGGTCCAACGTACTTTTACATTTTGAACTAAACAATATTGTAAAACAAAGTTTTGAAAATCTATACAACACAAATGTAAGAGACCTAACACAAGACTCTACATACTTTTAGGTCAATGAAAAAAACAAAATTTTGTGTGCTTGAGACATGTTTGCATTCATTTGTTGTTTAAAATTTGAGTGTTTGGTTTTGAAGGTATTAATACTAGTCAAATATGAATGCTTTTGATCGTATTGATTTTAATTTAGTTTAGAACAAAATAATCCAAAAACAAGTCAATCTAGTAGAACCTTTATAAATCTAGCATGCATTGAAAATTAAAATATTCAAATTCATCCCAAAAAGTTCTTCTCAATGAATTAGGTATAAAGTTTAGACAAAAAACTATGAATTTTCCCCCACAATTAGGGCACCTAAGTTCAAACACAAAAGTCATTGACAGTTAGCCCATAAATGCCAAAGGCACTATATTTTGGTGTTGACTACAATTTGAAGTTATATAAAATCTTACCAAAGTATTATTTTGGATACTTCTTTTTGGGTTGAATATCCTTTAAAGTCTATTTTAAGCATAAAAAATCCGATTCAATTTTGTAAGTTCATGATTTTTCTATTGAAGATTTTGTACAAGGGTGTCCATTGCAAATCTTGATTTTTTAGAATTAGAAGTTCATCTCTATGAGCCTGAAATACATTGGATGTTGAGGGAATAATCACATTTGAAGTTCATTTAAAAGAATTGTAAAGTAGATTTTGAAAAGATGTAAATCAATTATGGTTATGTATGTTGTTGTTTTATTCATAACTTCAATTTTAAATTTGACATGTAAAAAATGGATTGAAAGACTTCAAATCACTTTCATAGTTTTAACACCCTCTTGATTAAACATTATAATCTTTGAGTATATAAGTGATATTGATATGTTATGTTTTCTTCTGTGATTTTTTTCTCTACGATCTTTTCATACCCTATTCTAAAATTCTAAAATTGATAAAACTAATCAAAACTTTGACTTTATATTCATTTCTAAGCAAACTCCAAGAGGCTCACTTATTAAAAAAGCCTTGGGCATTGAGGAGTTAACCTTCGAGCGTTGTTGGGTAGAGAGGAGCGCGCTTAGGGAACACACCGGGTGTCTGGCTACAGGTTGTGAGTGTAGATGGAAGGCAAATAACAAAATTTGAATCTTCTTTTAATCTTCTCTTCAATTTTCCGTTGACCTATCATGTAGTGATTCTATAGGGCCAAGAGTAAGGGTTTGTGATAAGAAACAAAGCCTCGGACGGGTAAAATGGGACGACCAGTCTACGAGTTGGCCGTCCGAAAAATGACTCTTAAACCTCAAATCCACGGTGACCAGGAAGCGCCTTTCACCGGTGGAAACAACAAATAAGATTAACCATGTGGGCCATTAACTCCACTTTGTCGCCACAAGCACGAAATGGAGCACTTTCTGGATAACCACGGCTCGTAATAGGTTTACAATGCAAAAATTGAATTGCAACTAGCCTCCAAAATCGACTAGGAATAACAAAAATGAAAACGAACCACAAGCCACAACACACTGGAGACCCTACAAGCTCTTCAAATCTTCATCTTCAAGTCTTTAAACCTTCACATCTTCAAAAATCTCTTCAAAACTCTAAAAGAACTCCAACTTCACCCTCTCACTACCTAAACTCCACTCAAAAAAAGAAGGCAGCAGACCTTCCTATGCTTCCACACTCATAACTTTTTCATTTCTTCTTCAAATTAAAAGATTGATAGCTTTTCTGAGAGCTAACAAAATTTCCTATCACTTTTACAACTTTCAAGTCATTCCAAAACTCTGTTCAACTTCTATGACCTCTCAAAGTTTCGGTTCATAAATGGTGAAAACAAGAGACTCTCTCACCTTCTTACACTCACAATTCATTCATAAATGCTCCAAATTGTATGAATGATAGCTTTATAGAAAGCTAACAACATTTACTACACTTCATCAAAGTTTCATTGTGAACAAAAGACCTGTTCATTTTCTATGGTCGATCAAAGTCTCAACCCCTCTTCATAGAAGGCAGTAGACCTCCCTCCATTCAAAGAAGCACAAATCTCAACTCACAACTTCAAATAAAACAAAAGAGAACAATTTGAAAAGCTAACAGTATGATAAACAACTCCTCTTATTTTCATTACCAAATTCCAAGAACCCAATACACAATGAGCTTCTAAACACTCGGTTCTCCCAAAACAACATTGGGAGAGAAGATGAATAGTGTCCGTCTTTTCCTCCCCTTTTTCAACACCTTTGGTTCCCACCTAAACAAGTGTACATCAGCCCTTAACTCCCTCCTAAAAGCCAACTAACACCTAATGGCCTTCATATTTGGCCCCACATCTATATCTTTATCTTTAACTTAGAAGGAAAATCACTTCAAAGTCCAAACTATTTTCATTCTTTCCTTCTACAACTATAATCAAACAAAATAATTTCAACAAAATACTTCAAATATGGATTGAAGTACTAACATCAAACCAATGCCTATTAGAGGTAAAAAAAACTAAAAATCCAAGGCTAATTTTACTCCATCTGCAAGAATTTGAGAATGCGTTTGATAGTCGCAGCGATATAATCAACACGACCCGCCTTTGTTAAAGAATTCACTAGCCCTTCTAACTAATGATAGTGACCACGACTTCCTTCAATAGGCTTCATCATACAGTAATATTAATCGACATTGAGACCTTCGAAACATCTTTCAAATGTCACATCTTGGCTGCCAGGCTCAACACATCTAACTTGCAACAAAATCACCAGTGCCCGAGCGTCACGTTAAAGATTTCCATGCCATCGCCGCTCCATACGAGGTTGCTTTGGCGGTCGAGAAGGCCCATCTTCTTCTTGTGAACGTTCATGCGGCGGCGCAAGACTTAGCGGTAGAAGAGGTTGATTCGGTTATTGTGACAATGAAAATTCAAATCCAGGCTCCGATTCTGCATCTTCCTCTTGGGACTCTGAAAAAACCCTCTAGTTCGACATTCTGACTATAAAGTGAAAAACAAATATCACTAATGGATTTCAATGATATTCTAAAGCAAAATCGTCCTTTTAAATAGATGGCATGTACCTTCACGAAACGTCATCTTGAAGTTATTCAACAAAATAGCGTCACCATGAAGCTACTCAATAATACATATTAGAATATGTTTTTATACTATGAACAAATGTACAACAGGACAGCGCTCTGACGTCCAATTTCTAGACGATGTATAGATTCAAAATTAAACTTCTTTCTTGTTACAGCTTGGATGAAAGTCATCCTAATTTTTAGAGATACTTTATGAAGTTGTGATCCTATTCAAGGGTTGGATTTGGTGTTTTTAGAGCACATAGTTTCCTAAAATTAAAAAAGTGGAAGTATGTGAAGTGGTGGACTTGTATTGACTCTAGTTCAAACTTGGAATTACAAAAATGAGGTCATAGACTTAAAGAACAAAAAAATTCCAAAAAAATTCTATGTCAAGAGAACCTCATTGCAAATCCTTTCCAACAAAATTTACCTCAAAAATAATAATATTTTGCTTGTTATTGAATTTAAAAGGAATTTTGAATTTTCTCTTTCAAAATTTATAGAAAATATTGGTGATAGCATTGGTGAATCTAACCATATGGATAGAATTTAAAACTAAAACTCTACAACTTTTATTTCCATCTCAATTCCAAAATATTCTTCCAAATAGTACTTTATGATGATTTTTCCGAAATTGTCAATTTCGGAGATGGACGCTTGGGGGTTAACTCCTAAACGTCTTGATTCATTTCCAAAATTGACGATTTGAGAAAAAACATTATAAACTACAATTTGGAAGAATATTTTGGAATTGGTATACAAATGAAAGCTGTAGATTTTGATTTTTAAATTCTATCCGTACGGTTAGATCTACAAATCCTATCACCAATCTTTTTCTATAAATTTTGAAAAGAGAATTTCATAATTCCTTCTAAATTCAATTACAAGTAAAATATTATCATTTTTTGAGTAAAACTTGTTGGAATGGATTTGAAATAAGGTTCTCTTCATATGGTGATTTTTTGAAATTTTTGTGACCTTTACATCTTTGATCTCATTTTTGCACATTTAGTTTTGAACTAAAGTCAATGCAAATTGACCACTTGACATACTTCCACATTTGTAATTTTAGAAATGTACATATTCTAGTAACACCAAATCCAACCGATGGATAGGACAACAACTTGATAAAGTATCACCAAAAATTAAGATCACTTTCATCCAAGCGGGAATAAGACAGAAACAAGGAACTGAATCTGTTCATTGTCCAGAAAATGGACGTCAAAGCGCTCCAGGGTTAAACTATCCCCTTTAAAAAAAAGTCAAAAAAGCAACAGAAATGACGTAGAAAAAGTATGGATGACGCAGCACAAGCCCCGTTTTCTCATCCACAGTGCGGCGATTCTGCCCAGACAGAACCGCACGCCAAAAAAGCACCAACGAACACCTGGCATATGTGAAAGCAAAAGCAAAAGCAAAAGGCCCGTCTGAAAAAGCAAAAGCAACTGAAGAACCGGAGAACTACCCAGAGCCAGTCAGGATCCGGGTAGCGCCGGGCAGGGCAGGGCAGGGTCGACCCAGACCCACCCCAGCCAGCCAGCCTCGGCAGGGGGTGGACGAGAGTGCGAGAAACAAGAGACAGAGGGCGATGAGAAACAGTTATCCGTAACTTAGTTGGCTCCTCTTCTGTGAGAAGGTGCGAGACGACCCCGACGACGACGACGACGACGTTGGCAGGAGCAGGCGCATCCGCATCCATCCAAGTTTGCGCGGGGGCGGGCGCTTCATCACTGTTGAACAGAAGGCGCCCAACTACGACAGAAGTAGTGTCACAAGGGAGGGAAGGAAGGAACGGAAAGGAAAGGGAACTGAACGAAGGCAAGGCAAGGCAAGGCACGGCAGCCAGGCAGCCAGCCCGCCCGCCCTCATCAGGGATTAGGCTACGACGGACTACGCGCACGACGAGATGATGCAGCTGCAGCATCCGCAGCAGCAGCATGCGCAGGGGGTAGTGGGCGATGGTGGCGCCGGGCAGCACGGGCTGGAACAGCACGCGCTGGGACACTGCGAGGAGCATCATGTGGTGGTCGGGCGCATGGATATGGCGCCCGTGGGCGGGCTGAGGATGCTGGACGAGCAGGGCGGGGAGCGCATTCTGTACGGGGAGAAGCCGCTGGGCGACCACGACGACCAAACCCTCGGCAATGGGCATGCGCAGTACCATGCGGTGGACATGGGCAACGGCAAGCACGGCGGCCATGCAGGGGTGGGAGTCGACGACATGGACGGCAAGCTCGGCGGACTGGGCGCCGCCATGCTGGGCGTGGAGCAGAAGATGGAGCCGCGCGAGCGCCAGATGAGTGAGGGCGACGTGGGCACGGCCAATAGTCCCCAGGTCGGGAAGCTGCGCGGGCGTTCGTCGCGCGACCCCGCGATTGAGTGGAGCGAGAACGCCACCACGGTGCTGCTGCAGGCGTTCGGAGAGAAGTACCGTGCGCTGGATCGCGGGAATTTCACGAGCAAGATATGGGCCGACATTGCGGCCCGGGTGAACAGTCGAGGCTCCTTGACGGTAAGGCACGCGGTCGATTTGTGCTGTGATTGCAGTGAGAGTTTTGATTTGGTCATGTTTCTGATTGTCCTGTTTCGACCATATGCTTTTTGCTCGGACTTTTTGCTCTTGGCGATGGAGTTAGGGTTGGTGAAGAAAAGGAAGAAAGAGATGAGATGAATTGAAAAGATTCGATGTAGAGAATGTGAGGAAACACGGATAGGGGGAGTGGGTGATGTGGAGAAACGGAGGGTGGCATAAAGAAAGTGCGAGTTTGGTTTAGGTTTGTGGTGCAATTGATCAGTTGTGATAGTTCTGGCTTTTTAATTTTAGTGCGTGCAGCGTCTGTGGAAGTAAGGTAAGGAGAGTTTGAGAGGCGTTTTGGGATTTGTCTTTATTCTTGCACTTCTGAATTTCCACGATACAATCGCGAAGTAGTGTGAGACAAGTGAGAGGAGATTTTGTTTGTGGTGTGGCATGATCCTAAAAACGAGTTGTTCGAACGAACTCGATAGTCGCAGCCTTGAATTCCTCAACTCATTCTTGGAGTGTTCAGCTAATCATACATACATAAATATCGGATAAAGTCTGTTTAAATTGCTTCCATTTCAGATATTCCTTGAGAGTATCGGTTTGGAACAGCGTACCGTTTCTTGGCTGCACTGTTGTGGCATGGATATGAATGGTAGCAGTGCCATCCTTAGGGTTGAATACACTACCTATTGTTTTCGTAGTATATAAAAGAGAAACAGGTGTACTACACTTATTTCTAGGCTTTGAAATTTAGATGATTTGCTTGAGCTGATCATTCTTTAACATGGCTAGGTAGAGTGCGTTCTTTTTTGTAGAAACGCCATACTTTTTTAGAAACGCCTTTCCTTTGCATGGTAGATTCTCAGTTTTGGGGTTCCTGTCACATTGATTACCATATTCCAAGGTTAATTTCCAAGATTTTTTTTCCACAGAATATGTGTTTGGTTCTGTGATGTGATGCTTGATTTTAGTATTAGCATGTGAATTTCTGTAAAATTTTTCTTAATCAAGATCAAAATTTGTCAATATGGCTGATTTGAATGGCCTTCCTCTAGCTTTAGGATCGATGCTGAAATTTTTGCAGATACTGACTTGTACTGGCTGTCTCTCTCGGCATGGAGCAGGGTAATCTAGTGGATGGCATACCAAAGACTCAAGAACAGTGCCGCATTAAGGTAGGTCTAGTTTTTGCATTTTCTTCATGTGTTTCTTCATGCTTTAGTTATAAGATCTTATTTCTATGTGGACAGTCTGTATGAACAATACATGATTTCTGAATTCTCGTTCTCGCTAATCAATCATGGGGAACTCAGGTTGACAATCTGAAGAAACGGTACAAAGTGGAGAGGGAGAAAAAAAAAGTATCAGGCACCGGAACTTCGAAGTGGATATTCTACGATATGATGGATGAACTGATTGGATCCAACCCGAGGCATATGCGTAGCGGGGGTGGGCTGGGAGGGGAGGACTCGCCGTTGGGCTTGGAGAACGGTATCACACCTCTTAGTATTCGGTCGTCAGGGGAGGAGGGAGACAGGATTTACTACTTGGAGGGTCCGGGAGGCGGAGGTGATCAAACGTCAGAAACGGTCCCTAAGATATCGCCGATACAGGGACGCAGAAAAAGGAAGAGAGCGCTGGAAGACATGGAACGGGAGCACGTGAATGCCCCGGCACTGATGGCTCTGTTCGAGGGTTATAGTGTTCCTCCGAACATCATCGATGCGATGCTGCAGGAAGACATGGACGAGTACACATTGATAAACTCTCGAGACATCACAGCATTGCTTGAGCAGTTGCGGAGCAAGCACAGACTGCACATCAAGCTGGGACCTGCTGAAAGGATCAAGCAAGCCATTGAGGCTGCAAAAGAGAAGAAGAACAACATGGCCCTCGTCATCCAGCAGTAACTACTTGGATGCAGCGAATAAGAGAGGGTGAAAGTGCGCAGGGCGTTTGTGAGAGGAATAGATTATAGAGTGTGACTTGTGTTGCTGAGTGGTGATGTGAGCGGCTGAGAAGTTGTTCGGATTTGTGAATCCTGACCCTGATGTGGTTCCGACGGAATGACGCTCTTTTGAGGGAGTGTGAGACAATTGAGCGGGTTGGTTCGTTTGGGTGGTAGAAAATCATCACCGATGATACTATGGGTGTGGTGTGGAGTAGACGTCCGATATGGACAGGAAGTGGCTGCGGATCAGTAGAGTAGGTAATGAGTGGTCGCAAGGGGTAACGGATATGGTGTCTGTGGCCGAGGTGGGTGGACGGGCTTCTGGAAGTCGAGCTGTGCCCGAGCTTCAGTTTTGAACATAGATTCATGACCAAGAGGTCATCTTGTGAGGTAGTTACTTTTTTTGGTTTTCGTTTTTCCTGGGTTTTTCTTCGTCCTTTCGGGAATAGAACATTTTTTATCCTTTCGAGTTTCTTTTAGATTGTAAAGGAAGTTTTGGGCGGTATCATCACTATGTACTATTTGCGGTTGTGCCATTGAACTCTATCTTTGGAGTTTTATGTGAGGGCTAGCATGTCTCGATACACCTCTCATGTACAGCTGGATTCGATGAAGGTGGAGTAGTCGGAGAGTGTACACGATGACGGTGAAAGTACTTGGTGGCGCTCAGTTGTATTGTAGACAGTTTTGATGCTTCAGTCCTTTGCCGATTAGAGTTTGTCCTTTTCATACAAGAACTGATGTGGAATAGAGCCACCCGTGGCGTAAGATTGGGGAGTGGGGTTGTTGAGTTGGAGCTGGTTTATTTTCATTTTACGTCGGCATGTCATCCATGACGAGAATAGCGGACGTCACTTCTCCGACGATGCCAAGGTACATCTTTCTTCTCTTTTAGTAAATCGAATGTTTAGTGAATTGTAGAGAGTGAGAGGTCCCTGATTGAAATGGAGAAATATGACTGATTATCAGTCATGAGCTGTATTGGATTTCTGTAGATCATACAAACTCTGATCGATGTATGTATAACTGGCTTTTATACAAAGGACTAAGGGTACTCCTATGTATAAATGGCTCTTAATAAATGCAGGCAGCCAGGAAGGATTTGAAATGGTTCACAAGAGTTTCATTTATTTTTGTTTTGTCATTTTCCTTTTTTCTTCTTGCTTTTGACAAATTGGGCAGATTGAAGAATAAAATCAATATCATCTACCGTACAGGTACTGTATTGTATTCTAATTGTCAAAATTTCGAGTTCGAAATGATGATTTGAAGTGAGCAGGTATCGCTGGCAGGTATCACTGGTAAATGCCGGTTGGATTCAGTCACATGAGAATGGGTCCCTCTCGAGTCCATGGAAGGGGTCACAATTGAGTTGTATTGCCAAGTGACTGACGATTTTCAACTAAAACAAACTGAGTATGTTATATTGCAGGAATGCCACCGACCATTTAGCCACGAGTCCGAGTATGCCGTGCGCACTTAGTCTGCCTGCCGTTCTACTCGTTTACCCGAGCTTTTCAAGAGTTTTGTGCGAGTGGCACTGGTGGATTCTGTATGCTTTAGTAACAAATATACTGCCGTGGCGTGGGCACAGTGTTCAATCCTTTTCGGCTTTTATCATTGGCAGGATTGACTCCTGCCTGATTAATTTAAGAAATGTACGTCGTTGGATTACTGGTAGAGGCGAGATGCATCATTCATTATGTTCTATAGAAAGGGGAAAATGCTTCCTTATTGCAGTGTATTGAAGGTTTAGTGATTATGGGAGGTCCATTCATGGATGGATTGAATCAGGATTGATGTTGATGCCATTTGCTTGCTGTGGAACTTGTTTGAGAGGATGATTGTGCTTTGATAAGCTGGTTGGATATTTGGGGACTTTTAAACATCGTTTTCATTTTTTCTGTTTTGAAAATCGGAAATTCCATTGCAGAGGCAAACTGCAGCAGCTAGACTGCCCCCTTTCCGGCACCGTACTATCCACCGTTTGTTCAAGTTCGCCGTACAGCATATGTAAGAGACCTTATTCTCTGTCCGGACATCACTGGACTGATTTGCTCTATTAGTGTGATGTACAGAATTAGTGCCGTGACAAAATTATATTTTTGTGGAAATTACACCAATAGAGTATTCTTTTGACGTACACTACTTCAAAGTATGATAGTATGACCATGGTAAGTTGATGTAGCAACGTGTGGAGTTGATTGATTGTAATTCCAAAGCAGTGTAATTCCATAGCAGTGTTCCAAAGCAGTGATAGGATTTTTCAGTTAATTTGATCAAATGTAGCAAGATCAATGCCTAACCTTCAAAAGCATGTATTTTCTATCGCTTTTCAAAGCTGAAATCTCACGTTTCAACATTTTTAGTTTGAAATCCTTGTGTCCGACAACTTCCACAGTTTGACAACATGCTGGAATATGAGTTGAGAATACCGTACATGAATAAAAATGTAGCCAAAAATAATCTCATATGTATCCCTTATATGTCTGCAAACAGTGTTACATTTTCATCCGCACACGTCTTCATTCGTTCTTGCTTAACTCTAATGACATCCCAGCATCTGCAACGAAACCTATGAAACCTTACACTTGTTCCTCATGGCGTTGGATTGCAACACGCTCCGTTCTCGTTATCATTCTTCACGGTGTCGTTCTGGATGCTGGAATTCTTAGGTAGAGTTTGCTGATTTTCTTCAACTGGTCCGGCGCAAGACGCTTCGTCTCTGTCGTGCAGTGCTCACTCGCTGCTTCCTGAAAGTTTGTGCTACTGAGAAGGAAAGTTTCTCTCCGACAGGGACGCGAAGAGCTTGCTGTATGCTTGCAACGGTCCTTCAAGGGTTTAGCTGGATTTTCTAGTTCTTGGGTCGTACGTAATCTTGCAATCAAGGGAAGAAGCTAGCTGTCGAAGTTTGTATATCAACGGTGCTCACGTCGAGGAATCTGTGACCACCGACAATTACCGACAATTGCCGACAATTGCCGACAATTGCCGACAATCAATTCAGGTACTCGCTTGGATCCACTTGCTACGGGCTCGGGTGTTTAATCCTTCTTGTGAGCCCGTCTGTGAGCTTCGATCGACTGTTGGAAGTGTAAAACTGAATGTGTAGAATCGTGCGTGTATGTATCTTTTCTCGACTATTGGGCAACTTAACATGTTGAGGGTTAGTCGAGGGTATACCGTATTAATTGTAGGTTACGTTGCAGATCGATCTATGTCTGGACATGTCTTCAGGGCTGGTGCAAGACTGTCGGTATATATTGACTTCCTGAGTTTGAGGATCAGATCATTGTTATTTCGTAAAGTGTCTCAGTTGTACGTGCTGTGATTCATGTGAGGCTCTTCACATCACTCTCACATGCATTCTCTGGAATTTTAGCCTACTGGTTGGTCGGAATCATTGTGTGAAAATCAAGGTTGAGTACGCTGATGCTGGGTTCATGCTGGAGAGTGCTTTTCTCTGCTGATATAGACTGTACTAAATTCTTGGATTTCATGACCTAATTATTGTATCTGATGAAGATGACCACATGCATTGCTTTGCATCTGATCACCATTCCATACGGGTATTTTGCTCAAATCTTCTAAAAGTCGAATTGGTCTTCATAGTATATTTGACCGCAAAGCTAAATTTATACAGGGGCATCTGTTGTACGAGCTTTGGTCTTGCAGAGAAGAAATTAGCGGAAGGATACTACTCGAGCTAGCTGCGGGATTGAACTTCTGGAGCATTGCAAAGTTTATTCGTGTGACACCTTTCAAAAAGTTTTCCTCAACATATATACAAAGATGACTTGAAGGAGCCTCTGTTGCTGCCTCAGAGTGTTGTTAAACGCTGCTGAGCTGCTCATATCAGTCCTTCGAGCGTTTGTTGATCGGTATTATCTATTTCTAACAAATCACAACATCTGTTCAAGACGAGAGTGGAGTAATTGCGGTGTTATTCAGTGTGGTGCACGGCCATCCTTTGCAATTGGGGTTGTGGAGGAGAGAATGGCAGGAAGGAGGTTGTTTGCAAGGGACGCTGTGGCATCAATGGGGTGGTTGTGTTTGCTCATTCTAGCCTTTGGAGGATGTTGTGGAACTGTGTTGGCTGCTGACCCTGCTGCAATGGAACCCAATGCCGCAGTGGCAGGCGGGGAGGAGGAAGGATGTTATCGTGCATTGTTGAATGTCATTTGGGGATTCCTGGTCACTCTTCTTGCCTTGACCGTCTCCCTGTGGGGCTCAGAGAAATATCAGAATCGCCATAAAGCCGGCATAAGAGCGACAGTGGCCACGATGCTTGCTGGTGTGTGTATTCCACTTTTCGACCTTGGAGTAATTGTTGGCAGCTCATTGCGGTGTGTTTCATTGTTGTGGATCTGTCACAAAATGGAGCACCCGGATTCGCAGATCATCAGTTCCTCGTGGCTCAAATTTCTATGCTCTTCACTGCTGCCATGGTCGAAGTCTCCTGTAAGAATCCTTGCCTCTTGTGATATTGTGGTGTATGTATCGAAGAATTCGCCTTTGCTTGAAGAAGATTGGTTATGGAACTCGACAAGCAATGGCAGTGAGATCGATGAATCCGAGGCCATGGTGGTGGGAGCGGATGGGGCCAGAGAATTTCGAAACGACCAGTACAGAAAAAGGCGATTCAGTGACGATGGAATAAGGGTATTTGTATGGAATGAGATTTTCTTACAAGCAAGTGACCGCAAGTGTTTGCCCAAGTATGATGAATTGAAGTATTTGCGTGGCAATTCTGGATTTGCAGTCATTGCTATTGCTGTGCAAGCTCTTGGGTACATATATGCAGTTGGTTTTCGGAAGGCAAAGAATCTGAGGATATCTCCCCTTGAAGTTATTGGAGTGGTTTTCAACATCATATTGTTGATTAAAGTGTGCTTGTATAGCACTTGCAACCGTTGCCATAGGCCACTGGTTGTCTACGTGAACATAGAGTGGGAAAGAGAATTTGGAGATGTGCTTTACAAGAATGACAAGGGGAAGTTTGAAGCATATAATCCTCAAGTAGCCAAAACAATCATTGTTTTTGCTGTCGTCGTGTGCTTGAACATTTTATCGTTTTATTTTGTTGTTAGTACAATTATAGCTACAAAAGTGATTGTAGTATTACCTCTCATATGCTTCATATTGGGAGTTTGGTTAGATTTTTTAGGAAATGTAATCAGGGGAAGTGATGCTGGCAGCTCGGAGAATTGTATTTTGGTTATTGCGAAGTATGTGAATGCAACTGCATACATATGGGCTATTGTTGGCGTGGCATTGTATTGGAAGACTCAGCAGTTCAATTCCCGAGCTGAGCTTCTAAACCTTTCTCAGCTAATTCCCTTCATTGGCTAGGGCTTGGGTATACATGAATAAATTTCTCGTCTTTTGATGGGTTTCTTTCTAACACACTTTGTCTATTAAACAAAAACGTAAGTGGAAAATAGGTACCTAATGAAGAAAAGGATGAATTTGTTAATAAATTTGACTTGAAATTATGAAATGTCCATCCTAATTATAGTGAAAAATATTTTAGTAAAATTAATAATGGAATATTGTGTTTCTTTTGTGTTTTCATTTTAATATTTCAAAAATTGAGTTCAAAATGAGACTTTTAGATTATTTTTTTCTTCCTTTGCCTTCAAAACAAAAATTCCCCATATCTCTCATCTCAAATGTTGATCAAAATACAACAATTCAAAACTTTTTGTGTACACATGAATCTATTCCGTCAATTATTGTGTTTTTTTTAATTTTAAAAATAAAGATCTCTAGCTACCTAACTAATTTGACATTGAATTTATTTTTTAAACTTGTAACCTTCACAATAATTATTGCAAAACAAAGTGAAAGCAAAGCTTCACATATCAATGATGCTAGCATATGAGCATAGAAATGCGAGCATACAAGCCTTGAGTCTAAATGTAAATAGTTACCCTATATTCCTATAACTATTGAAGGTATCTATAATGTAAATACCTATGATATAGGTATTTAGAATATCAGTATTTAGAATATCAGTATTTAGAATATCAGTACCTTGTAGTCATAGAAGGTTTTTACTAGTCCAAATACAATTAATCAAATCTTTCCATGTCGACAAGAGTGTCTTATATGAGGAAAAAAAATTTATAATATAGAAACCTATAACAAAGGCGTGTGGACTCTTAGGCTCCTAGGGTCACATAATAGCAACACTCCTTCACATATAAAGCAATATGACTAGGAGCTACCGGTATTCAAAAGAACTCATGTAAGAATATAAAATATTTAGTCATTAGAAACTATCCAAATTTGCAAAAAATTCAAAAGGTTACAACACTAATCCATGTAATGCATAGCAAGACTTGAAGTGTCTAATGAATGATGTCTTGAAGGTGTATTTGAGAAACAAAAGTGTACATATTCCATCTAATAATTGGATCGTTTTTGGGTGACTACCTCAATGATAACCTCTGTCCTTTCAAGGTTAATAAACTATTTATGTAGTAAGATTGTTTGTAATTGTAAAAAACTTTATTTATGGGAATTACCCTTCTAATGGGACAATTTCAATATGATTTGGATAATTAACATAAGAGCTAGGGAGCTTGATATTGTTGCCCTAGAAAAACACATACATCATTATAGTGGAAGGTATGAAGCTTAGGTAAAGGGAATGCCACTAAAAACTTACATATAAAGTCCTTGTTTTAGTCTATAGCGAATGCCATTCCAAATGATTATATAGAAAAAATGCCAAATGACAACTTCATTCACTGAAAGAAATCTAGACTATATAGCAAACAACTATATATATAAATAAGATTCAAAAAATATATAATTGATTATCTAAATAAATTCATATAGATTTTTGATTGTGTCTATTGTTATCTTCACTAATTATTATATTGTAGAATGGTAGAGCTACTAAATTTTCAAAATCCTTCATGGTTTAGCTAGAATGTATAGACTAATTTGCCCTATTTTCAGCACTTTGACCCTAAATATATTTTGCTTTATAAGCTCTACATTACAACTATGTGAGTGGAAATTATTTTATTTTATTTTCCAAAAAAGAAACCACGGATTTGTTCTCATAACCTTGAAAGGTTAAGATGATAACTTTGGAAGGATGCCAAGGACATTTTGTGTCCTTGAGATGGTCACCCAAGCTTTGTTGAAGAATGAATTCTTGTGTGCAACTTTATTGATGCTATATCTACATCATTTTAGTTCTAAGCAAATTTATATGGGGTAGTTTATAAAAAAAATGGTACACTTTCTAATGTATTTCAATACTTTGAGCCTTTCACTTAAAACTTCATTATAACATTCAAAACAATTTCGTTTGCTTTTGAGCAAAACTGACAAAATGAAGCTTCTAAAGTGCAATTTCTACTCTTCTTGTAAATATTCAAAAATTCCTCAAAATAACCATTTTAGTGAAGCTTGAAGTTGAAGATCTATAATCATATTTTTAGATATAGAGTAACATAGAAATCTCCTTTATACCACATTGTTCAATACACTATAATGTACTTCTATTTTGAAAACTTTAGATTTTTTGAATATGATTTGTATTTGATATGAATTTTCTTCTTAATTTCTTAAAAAATTCATAAAAATTTGAAATTTTATAACAAATATTAACCCCTAAATGCCCGAGTTTAACAAAACCAAGTTGCTATTTTTAATAGTTTATATTTTTGGAAAGTTCTTCTTGAAGTCTAGTTTTAGCATCAAAAATCCAATCTTAAAAATAATTTTCTATTCAAGATTTCGTGCAAGGGTACCCATTGCAATCTTGACTTCCCGTAGTGTTGAGAGCTCTTGGAAATGAGCCTCAAATACACTAGATCTAGGGAAAAAAACACATTCAAAATTCATTTAAAAAGATTATAGAGTAGATTTTGAGAAGCCATAAATTGTTTGGGGTTGTACATGTTAGGCCCTTTAACCTCATTTTTTTGGTCACCAACTTTTTAGATTTGACTTGTGAAAAGACTTCACATCACTTTTGCAATTTTAACACCCTCATGATCAAACATTATAATCTTTCACTTTGTAAGTGATATTGTTGTGTTTTCTTGTCCTATGAGATCTCTAACATATCTAGTTTGAATTTCTATGGTTACAATTCAAAAAACATTGATAGAACTTATCAAAATGTTAGCATTTTGTTCAATTTAGGGCAAATTCCAAGAAGCTCAAAACAAACCTTGGGCATTTAGGGGTTAAACAAGTGATTTTATTTCTAACAAACGAAACCAAAAAAATTCATAAATAGAGAAGAAATGGAGGGACTTTCAAGTCTAGGCTCCGTCCTTTAGGGGTTAAGACTTGTATCGCACATTGAAATCCTCACATTCCATATGAAGAGACGTATCACACTAGGCCCTCTATGACAACAATGCAATATGACAGCATATAAGGACCAACTACAAAAACAAACATGGGGGTAGACACGTCATGTTGGAAATATTAAACAGATAACGGCATTACTGCAATTTAAAATCAAAACTACAGGTAAACAAATTTAGAGAAAAGCATGAAGTCTTCAATGGAATCTCAGTCGAAAAAATCTACTCCCTGAGAAGATCGATGACTAACGTGACGCAAAGCACAGGTAAACAATTTAGAGAAAAGCATGAAGTCTTCAATGGAATCTCAGTCGGAAAAATCTACTCCCTGAGAAGATCGATGACTAACGTGACGCAAAGCACCCGAGCTTGTCGTAGTTACTTCCTGACCAGCCCATTTCAAGTTGCACAAAGTCGACCGGCAAAATTGTGCTCTGTTGGCTTTGCCCAATCTACGTTCTCTACTGCACTTGCATCCCACTTAAACTGGTATCTCTTTGGATCATAGAACTGCTAGGTTTGGCCATCTGTAAAATCAATCTGAATACACAACCTATAACAGGGGTCGACAAGTTCTTAAATAAGAATCCACCTGCACGTGTTGAGTTCCAGAAAGGTAGGACATTCTCATGGCTACCAGAAAGAAGAGTTCGAATGCAATTATACACGCCTCTAGGATGCAGGAAGTTCTACAGCCTTGTCCAGTTGTATGTGTGAGACACGCCCCACACCAATAAGTCGCTCTGGTAACTCATCAGCAGTCTCTCCCTGCAAGATCATCAGAGAATATATACAGCTTAGTCAGCAGAATAATACTCAACCGTGGTGCGGAGGCACTTAGTTCCTGATTAGAATGTGAAGCATACCCACCAGATTGTAATGGGAATCTGATGCATCTCTGTAACAAACCAAAGGCTGCAAAAATAGATAGAAAAAAAATAGCCTTGCTAATTATCCGGAAATATTAAAAACCAAAATCGATGCCAGAGAAACAGTTCATGAAAAACACTTAAAAAGCTGCGGCCATGGCAGGTTACCACATACCCTGATGAAGAAAGCCAAGTCTGTAACAAGTGCAGATATGTAGCCAAAAACCAAGGTCAACACTCCCCGGACAACGCCCGAGGATCCAAGATTTAGGTCTATCTGTAGATGCCACCAGATTGAACAAAAGTTGACGTTCAGTTTCGGTTCATTATCTTTCCGAAAGCAGACCAAGAAAGAATGGTACAGAACGGTTAAGGTCGTGGCACATTAAAGCATTTCAGTGTCTTCCGTGTGGCCACATCGTGAATATTTTGTTCAACCATAAATTATAGTGAAAGATGTTACAAGTAGAATCTGAATTTTCAGCTGCTCGGAGAATATTTATAAAATTTTAAAAGTCACACGCTATAGGCTCCTACGATTGGTCAGACTTAGGAGGAAACAACACATTTTGAACCTTCAAGCAACAGAAAGTGATGCAAGAATAGGATTTCATTTTAGGTACTTGGCGGTTTAAGGTGCCACTAACTTATATACAATTAAACCAGAGCAAGCTATCACTGAATTAAGACTGTACTCTGTTTACTCCGTATTTGAGGTCAAAGATAAATTTTAAAAACACGTTTCAGTACCTCCATGTAGTTGAATCCAACATGATACTTGGCTTCCACGATTTGAGCCAAGGGTACAGCTTTAGTTCCAACAGCTTGCTTTACTATCCAAGAACCCTGTCATTCCCATATACAAATTAAGGGATCCCTATAAATGATCAATAGACACGTGAAAAAACACTTTTGCAAGTTTTGTTCGATTTAAGCATATATGCAGATAAGAGTTCACCAAATTCTGGAAATGGAATAGCGTAACAGACATGAACACGTGCAACTATACAATAGGATCATCGGTATACCCACCTCAGGAATGGCCGGTATAAGGGAGAACCTGCTATTTCGAAAGGTATCGTCTCCAGATATAAATCTGTGAAGAAGAGAGCCTTCGGTGATCTCCTCTTCAGTAACAAAGTAGAAGACCAAGCTGTAATTTGAAGTGTATGGAATCTGCAAACAAAAGTGTAGGGTCAGCAAGTGAATTGGACACTTGCAGAATATGCACCCAAGCACATCCTTACGAGTCGTCTTTATCATAATTTTCATGATATGTGCTACCGTGGTTGTGTTGTCCAGCCTTTGTCTGAATGTCATCTAAAATTCCCCATCGCATTCGAAGGCTGACCAGCACAACCACGGTAGCACATATATCCTCAAGGAAATTATGATAAAGAAGACAAGGAGTTAAGTCCAATCACGAAGTCACACAGTAAAACTATGATCACAGGATTTTCCCACTGCAACTCCACTCTACTGAAGATGCAGATTTATGCATTCCAGTCGACAATTCCAAGTGTAAATTAACAGCCACATACTTGGGGGTTCAAAGATTGTTGCTGTACCTGTAAATTGATGACAAAGAAAAACAGACCTTCATTTGATAAAGCCCTCTGCATAATGAAAATTGCCGAATTAACATTATCATAAAGTCAGATAATTAAACCAACTCACATCTTTCAACTATGCAAGTGATCGTCAGTGTCGCAAGGAAATTAGCAAGCTGAGGCATTTACTGAGAAATAATTGAAATCCTCCCTGGCAATTATCTCTTAAGAACCAAACGCACCTGCACAGGGTTCCGAGGCCTTCCTGCTATATGATCCATTCTGTCTTTGGACTTGAACCAATCCATTCCCACCAGTTTGCAGAAAGGATTGCCTGCAGGTTCCTGATCATCAAACAAAACAAACAATATTTGTAAAGAAATTGAGCAGCACATAGTGACTTCAAGAGGACCTAGAGAAGAATTGCATAAACGTCGCATTAGGCTTCTCCTCTTTACAAAATAAGCGGAGTCTTCCAATAAGTTGTGTTTATTTTGACCGCCAATGGTCTGTGTCCATGATGCTTACCATTTCAAACTTAACACCTATCTCCACTACCATCATCATCGTCACAAATGATAGATGCAGTTGCTTCCTAAATCCAGTTATGGAAGTGCAAATACTTTCATATCTAGAGTGGATTATACTAAGGTTAACACACTCGTACTTCACGCTAATCACCAAATGAGGGTCAAAGACTTTTAAGCTAAGTATTCTATGCTCTGGTTGCACCTCCTCTTCATAAAAATGATCAGATTGTTCAGTAAGAAGAGAGGGAACTCACCCTTGATCCTGTTGAAAGAGAATTCACCCCCTTGAGAAGAAAGGTATTGCTCTCAGGTTCAGAAAAAGAATGCTTCCCACCTTTCAAAGGCCCTCTGTCTACACTGCCTCTGAATTTGGACAGTTCAAATGTTCCACAGTCTGCCCCCCAGCATTTAATTAGACCAACATTCAACTATGTCTTCAAATTAATAAATCTATTTGGGAAATGTGTATCAATAATCCTAGAAATACTATTGACCGAGGTGGCTGTAGAGTCATTCCATAATGAGGAATATGGAGATCCAAACTCAGTTCAATTCTTCCATAAACTTGGAAAACTTTTGTATTCCACACTTTGACCAACAGGTGTACTACTATTACTGCAGCATCCTTGATACAATTTGCAAAAGAAAGTAATTATTTACCTGATCGAATTTTGATTCTGAGTCGCTTGTGAGTATCAACAGGAGGCAAGGTTGGCTCAGATACACTCTGCACACTCTGTTGGTTCAAGACAGTCACAGTTAGGAAAAATTAATGACTTGGTAGTTATTCTCTAACCACCAAAAGATGCAAACAGAAAGAAGAAATTCATCTTGTCTACATGTTCAATTAAAAGAATGCTTCATGATCACGACAAAAAACCCAACCTCAGAGCTGTCGGAGAAATGGTCCATGGTGGCATCAAAAAACTCTTCGATGCCATCGCTCGTGCTTAGAAAGGGAGCCAAACTGACAGCAGCATCTGGAACATCATGGTTGGCAACTTGCAGAGAATCTGTGTACTCTTCTATAAGATGTCGTTTGATGATTGTGACACGCGAATTGAATCTTTGTGCAGCAACATGCTCCCTTATGCCTGCGAAAGTAAATAAGCAAAATGCGAATAAAACATACATTGACAACGGTAACGCGACTGATGGATAGCTGAGTCGAAACATTCAATGTCCATCCCACAAAACGTTTCTGGAGTTCAACAGCATGTCATGTATATTAAAAATAAATAAACGCGCACCTTCACATTTGCTGATAGGATATTCTATAACATACAGATACATATCTGAAAAAAGAATAGAGAAGAAAAACACAGGTTGTGAGACACACCTGCGACAACGGCCAGAAGCGAGTCCCTGAGGCGAGTAGGGTACCCAGAGAATCCAGCGCCTAATAAGGAAGACCATCCTGCAGCGTCCATTTCCAAAACGGATTCTACCAAAGTCCGCGGCTTTCCACTGCCATTAGTCTTTAATGGAGTAACAATGTAACCGCCACCTATTACCAGAGGCACTCAGTTAGAACACACTTAGATTTATGCTCAAGGGTACATAAGTTTTTCAAGTTGCGTTAACATATTTCGTTTCGTCAGACAACCAGCTGATTCTGCGTATTTGGTCTTCGAAACAGGTCCACGTCACACTCTCAACTGCGAGTACTAGTGTGAGTGATACTGCTTACAGAAAGATATTGATTGTAACTTACTGTGAATATAGGCTCGAACATAATCAGCTTGCAGAGGCTGTTTGAGTACCGATCTGTAGAAGACGGCTGGCACGAACCATAAAATGAGAGTGCAGCACAATAGTGTAAAACATCACTGCACGTCCTACCTTATAGTCCAAGAAGACTGGTCGTACATGCTGTTCAAAAAAGAATTTCATAATCATAACGTGATGCAGGAAACCTCAATAAGCACATCTCGGCAAGGTGAATGCGCAGAACCTTTTGAACTGAATTGTTCTCCATACCCAAACCTCCTTACCGTCGATCACATGGTACTATAGAGCTGATATAAACAACCTAAAAATACGTCCACAAGCCCCAATGTTAAACTGCGAATGTATTCCAGAGGATGGGTGAGATTGACAACTCACAATAAGCACCACTCTCTTCTCGTCTCCAATAACGAGCTAAACAAAGATCTCTCCGGCGAGGAATCCTGGGATCCATCCACATTTTAGTAGAAAGTGTGCCCATTAGCAGGTCGAGGAAATAAGACAAGAAACCTACAGCATTACCACTAAGAACTTCTAAGGGACACCCGAATAGGTCAAAGATTTGAGAAAGTGAAAAAATAACATTATATGTTACTCAACAGTATTTGCTCGATGTTTGAGAAGTTCTCCGTGCCCTTCTGAATGAATGTTCAACTTAATTGACATTAAAGTGCCACGAATGACGAAATTTTCTATTTACTTACCCCCAATCTTGCCGAAGGCGAATATGCAGGACATCTGAATGGCCGTCAATAACTTCAATTACGGATGCAGATTCTAGAGTGTGGTCCCATCTGAATCGCATGACAAGTCCAAGCGAGAGAACACCGCTACCGAGTTAAAATCACCTCACTAACCAGAATAAAAAAACACAATCAGAGTAAGTCTGGCGCTTGTAATGATGATATTTGGTGGTAGAAACAAATTGCACCAGGGTTTAAATTCGTCAAATGTTGTACAATAATCTTGATCTACACGATCAAACTTACTGTTGCCGTTCAGGCCCGTGGTCCATGATGAGATTAAAAATCTGATCAGCAGGAGCCTTCACTACTCCAACTGCTTTCATTACTGGGAGCTGCGCGTTCACAAGAATGACATAATCACTAAACGATCGTATTCTCAAATGTAAATATTGATGAAGAACGAGCTCATTGAAGGTGAACTTCACAAATGAGTTCTCAGAGCCATCAACGAAGTCAGGCACTCTGGCCTCGGTGCAATAGTCTAACATACCTTGTATACGAAAGGAGAGTCTGTTGCTTCCTGAAAGAACCTTAATCCTGCATATCAGACCCAAACATCTCATTGCTGCAGCCTTCAAGAAACCCCACATAGTAGTCTGCACTGAAGGACGTGCTCGGCAAGAAAAACAATCAGATCCGAAAATAGCATTACTTAAAAAGAACCTGACAGGTACCATGTCATTTGTTCACTGTTATGAGACAAGGTATACCATTTTCACAGCGCACTAGCTTCCACTTTGATGCCTGTCCACTATCAGATGACGGGAGATATGTAGACTCAACAGAACCGACATCTCTCTCAAGATTTGGCGATTCTGCAAAAGGCAATACCGTGAGGTGTGAGCTGATTTTTCTCTAGCGAACAAATGTAAGCAAATCCGTTACACATTGTAGACTTTCGGTTATTCTTCTTCTTCCTACTAAAACTAGAATACCCGAGCAACACGGCAGACACTTTCAAGTATATAGTTGACCAGCGATGTACTTCACTACGCAGAATTGTACTGACCATGGCCTATGGTGGTTAAGCTGGTGAAAGATTTCTCTCTTTGCTGATGCAGCACTGATGACTCATGTTGCAGCCTTGGCGAACCTGTCGGGCTTGTGTCGCCCACACTTAACACAAGCAATTACTTAGTACCACACCGATGGGTTTCGAAAAGGAAATATGCTCCTGAAAGGCGAAATCTCCAATTGCAAAAATGGCTTCCACCAAGTTCAATGTACAATTGTATTTAGAAAATGCTAGATGTTGATCATTTCTCTAAGGGAGGGAATCACAATTAATGATCCAAGCACACTCACGGGCAGTCCCAAGAGATTTGACTAACTTTGATGCTGACAAGAGGTTTGGGTCTTACAATTGCTCGTCAAAATGAGCGAATGGAAGGCTGATACCAGTAGTGGTAGTCCATGGCTCAGCTGAGGCAGATTCCAATGGCTGCAAGTTTACGGCTCAAGTAGAATATAACAGCCAATAATGATGATAATGATACCAGCTCCACAAGGATATCACACATAACATAAAGAGGAGGAAGAAAAAATAAATAAAAATAAATAAAAATTGACTGATAGGTGGATAAGTTCCGACAAACCCGTCCAAGCGAGGAAGTGAATGCCTTTAGCCACTCTGCTATCTCCTCGCTACTCACGGCTCCAACCTAGAGACCATAAGCATCACTAGTCAGCAAGGCCTATTACCTCCGATATAGTTTAGGCTCTTTTCAATTTGAAAGTGGACGATCACCATCAAATCCGGCATCTTTCTCTCCCTCTCACTGATCAAGAAGAATTATTCTCATCGTCAAAGCATTTCCCCAAGAAGTCATAAAAAGCTCATTGGCACACTGAATAATCAAGAGCCTACGATAATAAGCTAATCTATTTTGGACTTACCAGAACCTCCTTCTTAGCACTGGCTACATTATAGAGGCGTAGCGTGAACAAAATCTGCAATAATAGCGGATAGTCCCGTTACTTCAACATGAATACAATAGATCGTAAAGTTCTACTTACGTACTACGATATACATGATCGTATCAAAACAGTAGTAAATCCTGCAATATGCGTGCATGATTGTACACACAATGAGAGTATTGCAAGAACTCCCGATTGACAAAAAGGCATATTTTCATGTGATTCTTGAGGCTGAGTGCATCATATTAGAAGCTACTGTTTTCATTTCATTAGCAACGGCACTGGGACATGGAGACCTAGTTCAAGGCAGCAACTCCAAGTCAAAGGATGTGTACTGATCAAGGATAGCAATCTACCTTCCCATTCACAACCTGCCTGCCTGTGTCCTCGACACGATGATCCACGTCAAGAATGCCGGATCTCAGTGTAACCTGATTGCAGCAGTCACCAAAAGTCACATTCCAGTTGCACATCAGAATACGAAATAGAGCTGCATAAATAGGTTAGAGGAGTACAATCGGTGTCTAGAATTTTTTTAATGAATTAGACTTAATTCCAGAACATCTAGTGATCATCTACATTGAAATGCGAGACAATAATTACCTACACTAAGTTCCAAAGAATCACTCTAAAATTTGACGCATTCCATCCGCCCCACTCATTGGAAGAAACCTAATCTTCAATTCAGATATGGCAGCCGCAAGAACAGAGCTTAATAAGAATCATAGCCAATACGCCTAAACGTTGACAAATGCTCGGTATGCAAATTCAACCGGATTAAACGTATCATCCTTGCAATAATCTTCGAAAATTTGATCTAGATAAATGGCTTATCAGAAAGCGAAAACTCCTCAAGCATCCTAAAAGAGTGCAATGCTCAAACGATCCCTACAGGACCTCGCATCGGAAGTAAAGTACATCCAGGTTCTGACAATTCAACTTGCTGTGGCAAAATCACAGAATCCAGATTGACAAGAAATGGAGCAGCTCTTTGCCGTACGCAACTGCTTCTCTATTGCACTTCCAACTTCTTCAAGAAATTGCAATACCTAGTCCGAGAAGCCAAGAAACCACGAGTCTAGCATCCCAAACTATCCTCTGCTTCACCTTCACCAAAACAAACGCACCAAATCTTCAAAACAGACAAATTGGTACGATCTTGATTTTCAATCAAAATCCAGAGAGAAGGTACAAACCGGATCCCCTTTATTCCGGGACTGCGAGAAATGTCGACCTGACAACACGCAGAATGTCAGAATGCAATACACTCCGCCTTGTCGACTGGGCCCGAAGCTGTACAAGTAGCCTTCGATCGTATTCGCCATCACTCCTCCAAGGTTCCCTCACATTTATCGCCAATCGGCTGAAAACAAATACCTTCCGCTCTCTTTTTCTATACAATAACTTATTAGTACCTCCTCAGCACAATCACTTTCGGCCAATGCGATGAGAACTCCGCGGAAACAACTGGCCGGCAACTTCGATATGAAAAGTCCAAGACAAAGACTCTGATACCGGCTATGATGCAGAATCAAGGAATTCTAATTAGGGCATCGGTGAAGGAACCCCGTTCAGTTCCACGCGCAGTCGGTTCGGGCGACGGAGCGTGGTCTTGGGTAGCCCACTCGGTGGTACGCGTGGTTCCCCGCTTTTGAATGCCGAGGTTCGACATCGTCGCTGGATTTTTGTTGTCAGCATTCAGCAATGATGACGTCGCGCTGATTTATTGCCAGCAATTCTGCTCAAATCCGACGTGGCAGTGTTTGAGGGGGCGGGGAATTTCGATACTCTATGGATGGTTTAAAAAAACACTATTGAAAATTCTATGGAAAAAAAATGAGAGAATCAGATGTCAAGTCCGCATCAAGTCCTCATAGTGGCCCCTCGTCACGCTAGTCCTTGTAACGGGTTGACACATACACCATCTAGGTGACCATTCTCGGGTGCCATGTTTTAGTACTTACACTAGTTTTAAGACTTAGTGTTTTTCTTCTACTTTGCGCAATTTCAACTTGATCTGCTAACACTCCCTTGATTGACTAGATCTTATTAGCTTTCATCATTTGAGTTTCCTTTAGAGCATTATCCTTTAGATCTTGCGTACTACAATATAGGTTATAGACACTTTGTGCCATCAGGTAGAATGCGGTCCAGGGTAGCAACTCCCTTTCTTTGTTTACCCATATTGAACATGGTTGGCCATCCATGCAAATCCCGCTCCAAAGTGTGCCTACCTAGAGAATCCTCTAGCAGCTCGGTACCCACACCTTAGGCTCGCCACACCTAAGCTCACCGCCTACTCTTTCGAGTGTTAGGTGAGTCCCTATAGCGGCGTCCATCCTCTAGCGGTCGTCTCTTTGGTTCCCTCCTTGACTTAGTGCTCTCTCACCTTTTGACTTGGAACTGGGTGTTCTCTTTTCTATTCCAACATGGGGTATTTTTTTCAACTCCCTATTTCTTTTGTCTTTACCATGTAGTGACAGTCTGGATGTTCAAGGAAATTGCTACTCGAGTGCATGCATATTGCTTGGCAGTTGGGAAAAAGTAGTGGCACATCACCCATGCAAACTACCATTGGTGGTGCCAAGCTATACTTTCAAACATTGTAGTTTTGGGTTGCACTTAACCTATAAACGACATGGAGGACGGTTTTTGGCCAATGAATGACAAAGAATCTCTCTTTGTGGGACAGAAATGCCATTAGGAGGAATTTGAACCCACAAAGAGATTTTGAGTTTTCTTATTAATTTTAATGCTAATTGAATGAGCATAAAGGTGGTCATATCCTCATTACAACCACCATGTGGCATATGCTTCATCCTTCATCATGGAACCATCATGAGATTTATGAGATCATGGAAATGAATTGGATGATGATGACAAATTTTTGAGTTCAATATGCAATTCTTGGCCCAACTAGTGAGTTGAAAAGGCTCTTTCCATCCAAATTTTTGCATAACAAAGTGGCCTCTTTGGGGGTTTGATTTTTACCTAATGCAACTATTCATCTTCCAAAATTTGTGTAGAGAAGGAAGATCATCTACAATAGTTTGTCTTTCAATGAGTACTTTTTCATTTTTTTAAGCCAACAATTCACACAATGATAAAACAGATGATTTCCGTGATTGCCTCACTTTTGAAACTCACCAATTTATTAAAGAACCACTCACTTGGTAACACCCAAGTATAGGGCATTAATTCCCCACCATTCTTAGCTTCAATGTTGTTGTACTTTTGTGAAGTGGTGAGTGACATAGGCTTTCATTGTTCTTCAAACTCTATTTGTTGTATAGTTTGAAAACCACGGTGGTACAATGCAAGCATACTTGGTGAAAACAAGTAACGTTGGAGTCCTTGCTTCCAAGAACAATTTAGGGTTTATGAAACATATTCTCTGTAGTATTCTCTCTATTTGTGATCTTTGTCATGTAGAGGTTATAGTGGCAACTAAACTTGAATGGCGGTAAAGAACACTTGTTTGAAGCTCATTAAGAGACTTTGGTAGGATCACATTTGAATGCCACTTACTCCAATGATTCCACGGAGACACAAGGATTTGTTACACATAAGCAATGAAAAGTGGTCAAAATTGAAGTAAAGACAAATGTAAGTGCTTTCTTTTTAGCCTTTTTTTTGGTCAATTTGGCATTGCAATTTTTCCAATTAAGCAATTTTTTCATATATGTGTCTTTGGTTTTCCAATTTTAAAATTCTTTTTATTTATTATGTACTTACTAACTTAAAACTTTAATTTTTCAATTCAATTATTTTTTCATGTACTTGCCATTTGGCATTGTTGAATCTCGTTTATTAATGCCTTGGTTGTTTGGAGTTTAGACTTGTAGGATTATTTTTGAAGTTAAATTATTGTTGCTTAAATTTGATATACAATAAGCCGTGTTTGATTCTAGTTTTTGTTCAATTATCATTTAAATGGTGTATCAACTAAAGACTCTCTATCACCTATTAACCCTATTATTGTTGACCTTTGTAGTCGTTGGAGATTGATTTGGGTTTGGGTTTCATATCATGCAGAGACTACAACAAAGATAACGATGGAGTTATCCAACCACTTTCTACCAAGCGACATAATGAATGTTCTATGCATCATGTATCCACAATTTTAGCTTACAGATATGAATGATCGACAATTGCAACACCATCTTGGCATTATCAGGAATGTCTTTGGATAGCCCAAAGAAATGGAGACAAAGGTCAACAAATGGGAGTAGATCCAAGAGTTGGTATCATTGGGAGCCTTGGATAAACAACTTGAATGCTTTTGAATTGCTATGATGAACAATAGTCTACATGCAATGCATGCAATAGCCCCCCACATTCATCCCCCACATTCATCCAATGACAATACAAGTGACAATGCTATGGTACAATTTGAGCCTGTCTCTAATAGTACTTGGAGTTTCCCAAAATTTTCAAGCTTATTGAAATAGCTATGATCATGGTGCAAATCTCTACTTTAATTCTCTTTTTCATTTCAATTATGATTTACTTTTAGTTTTGGTTGTATGTCACTCATGTTTATATTTTAGTGTAGGTTTTACTTCATTATTTTGATTTCACTTTTTCATAATCGTAGTTGTCTTCTGAAATGTTAAGTTCAACAACACTTTAATTATTAATGTTGAGTTTGGATTAGATTGAGTTTGGGAATTACATTGCAATTTAGAATTACATTGCACAGTCAATATGTGACAAACTTTCACTATATTTGAGCATGACTTTTGCATTTTCAATTTCAACTAGTAGATTTTTTCACTATCAACATTGAGTTCTCATTTCTTTTTAAAGAACCTTAGTGTTGCCTTGTTGCTTGATGAGGTAGGTCCTAGGAAGCATAGAAGATGAACAGACATCTAGCAATGTTTTATTTCTCAAAAGTAAGATTCAAAACCACTTAACAAACCACCCTACTTTGTATACAATTATGTTTGCCCCAAAACACTTCATGATTTAGATCATGCCATATAAAGAAGTAGTTGAAGACCGGAGACATACCATATGATAACAAATTTTTTTGGAATGCAATTATGGATAGTCATTGACCTTGTTGCTCTATATAGGCAAATAGGGGGGGTTTTGGTGGGTTTTTTTTTTTTATTGTAGTATGGTAGTTTGATTTCCATTTCTCTAATCACATGAGCAATTGTTTGGAAAATGTTGATTGTGTCTGAGTATGTGTGATATAAACAGTGAACATCCAACATGTTTTATTATCAGATGGCTACAATGTTTCACGAACATTTGAGGATATTGTACATTTGTGCATGTACAATTTTGAATTTGCTCTTTTTGTAATTTGGTGTGTATTGGTCTAGTATTTGGCTTTTGTGGTTTTTTCATTATCTCCATAAAAATGGATAGCATAATTTTGCTAAATTTTGTGCAATGCTATTCGTTGTAGGTTTTATTTTCATTCTTTAAGATGGTTGTTGATTGTCTACATGCTCAAAATTTGGTAAGTTCACATCTATGTGAAGTTGAGAATCAATGGCAAGATCACTATTCATCATGTCTAAATCTAATTTGGATAGTAACTTTGAGCTACCTATTGAAATCCTCAATTGTAGAAGAAACATATAGTTTTAATACATAAATTGATGTTTTGGGGGTTGTTGGGTACCCCCCCCAAAAGTGTAAATAGTTTTGAAGGCTAAAGACATAGACACACAATTGCCTATGATGTTTTGGGGGTTGTTGGGTACCCACAAAAAAGTGTAAATAGTTTTGAAGGCTAAAGACATAGACACACAATTGCCTATGATGTTTTGGGGGTTGTTGGGTACCCACAAAAAAGTGTAAATAGTTTTGAAGGCTAAAGACATAGATACACAATTACCTAGTGGATGATTTTAAATAAAAGAATAATGAATTTGGTGCACCCTTAAAAAGGTAAAAAAAAATGCTTTGATCATCATGGCTTTGTTGGCAAGAAGTGAATTGTGACCTCTAGTCAATTGTGAATTCTAGTCAATCTAAGTTATTGTATATTGGTTGTGAAATAATACACCAATAATGAAATTTAGTATTATTTACCTCATCACTCTAATTCTCATCTAGTTGATAGTTAGTATTCATGTTGGATAATTTAGTGCAAAGTGAACCATCTAAATTCTAAATTTTTGTGTTTGTGTGGAAGTTGTGTTGACAATTAGTATTCATGTTAACATTTTGTATTAGTCACATTAATCCCTAAGTGCCTAAGCCTTTCCAAGTGTGTTTTCTTATGAAAAAATAGCATGGGCTTTGAGAACCTCTCAAAAATAAAATATTTATGTTTTTTGGTGAAAAATAAAAGCTTCCAATAGTTAACCTTCAATATTGCCCATAAAAGTTTTTAGAAAGGTGAAAGGAATTTAATTGCCCCCATACAAATGAGTTGAAATTTTGAAGCAACCATGTATAGGTACTTAGATAATTAGGAGCTAACAATACCTAGTGCTAGAATTTCTAATTAGTGTTGTAACATTAAATTTCATTATTAGTATAGTGTCCATTGGTATTGGCACAAGAAGATTGTTGGTTATAACAACTTTAGGACAAGTAGATGTAAAATATTTAGATTGTTATAAATAACTCAAACATTTACAATCTATATCATATTTGGATAGAAGCATTGTTTGGTGGATTTATAATGCCATTGTTGGGAATTGTGATTGTATTTTTTCCACAATATAGTGGCATTGTTAACCCTTAAAGGACTAGATTGTTGAATTTGGCAACATAGCAATTTTGGGTAAGTACATGTGGAGGGTTGTTATTATGTGAATATAGGAGAGTGAGCCTATGAGCCTAGGATACTACACACCTATGTTATAGGTGTATATAATATAAAAATTGTCTATGATTATAGAGTGTATATGTTATAAATACCCATATTATAGATATTTATGATATATACACCATCTATAATGTGTAGTATCTATATTATAGGCTCAATGCTCACAAGCTCACATTCTTGGGCTCACATACTAGCACCGTCATTGGAGATTTTCATGTCTTTGGCCCAAACTTTAATAGAGGGTGTGGATGAGGAATATTTTCCATTTGTACTATAATCCAAGACATTTGGAAATATGAGTCAAAAGTTATGGCAGGCCTAATATATTAATTTTTTTCGTAAATGGTCAGTCTGAGAAAATAAAAAAAGATCACTGGATTTTTTAGATTTATATATAAGTAGAAAGCTTTGAATCATTCCATTTTGATCAATGAGTCAAAAGTTATGAAGAGTTGTAGTTTGTAGGAAATTATGGATTCTCTACTCTAAAACAAATTTTGAAGTCCTTTAATAATTCAATTTTCAATACTTTTTGAAAAAAATAAAATCAAAGGATGTAGATTGTTTATTATAACATTGCAACCATTGGGAATGGCATTTTTCAATTCCATAACTAAATTGTTAACAATTTTGTATTTTGAATCATTCTCTAAATCTTTCTACTTACTATTTTTTTCCTATATCCTATTACAATTCCAAATGATATAAATTTTTTCAAATATGGACCAACTTACCTTGAAGGATGAATCCAAAGAAGCCCACCATTTTGGACATTTTTTCATACAAATGTGAGCTTGTGAAGTACAATTACCCAGTTTTTCACAAGGCCAAGAAAATGATTTTTGGAAATTCAAAAGTTCATATCTTGCAATCTACGTGGTGGAAATTTCTGAAATTTTTTCTACATGTTTTCAATTTAGCATACTACAAGATCCTACGGTTACATGTGTCCAAAACTATTTTTTCTTCCAAAATTTGGTGCTTGTACTAGAAATAGCAATTTTGGAGCAATTTGGGTGAAAACTAATTAAGGAACTTAAAGGGTTAATAGAAGAAGCATATTAATTGTTAAATGACAAACCAAGACCCTCAAACTTGAATGGTTTTGGGTGAATTTTTGATTTTTTGAAATGTTCCAATCTATTGGACCCACTTCTATATAGTGAATATGGCTTAGTAAATATGGTTTACCAAGTACCACAATTAGGTTGCACCAAATGTAAACCTATTTTAACTATTGTTTACTAAGGTTGTTTTCAAATGATCTTTACAAGGCAAAATCAAAGCAATAGAATTGCCAAAACAATTATCATTGTAGCAAAATTTATCTATATATGAATAAACTATAATTTTAGGCAAGAATCTATAGGAATTAGTTTTAGAAACAAATCTCAATTAGGTGCAATTACCTTCACTCCCTTAGTGCTTTGACATCCAAACTCTAAACAATGAACAACAAGGTTCCAAGGGCTTACTTTTCAAACAACAAAACTTCTCATTCATCCAAAACAATGCTCAACTTTTTGAAAACCACACTAATTGTATGATGAAATTGAGCAACCCTACAAAATGTGCCACAACTAACCTCTAAAGGTTCTCTTCTATGATAGAGGACTGTCCTCCATTGATTTGCTTCAGCGCGTTGCTGTGGGGCTGCTCTTAGCCTTGGAAGCACACAATCCTACCACCGAAGTAGTGGTACATTCTGGGATGAATAGGTACATTCTTAACCAGACAGTTTTCGTCCTTGGCGTCCTAAAGCAATGTCCCCATAGCAACCAACAACAGTGATCTCTATAACAAAAGCAATAGAATTGTTTCTTTGCAGAAAATTGTCACGAGTTACAAAAGGCTACAATTTGGAACGTACAAAACAGATGATGCGGGCATGAACTGAAATTGCAAGTCAGCAACCAAAGTGCCAAATGCGCTAAGAACGCTACTAATAGATATCTCAAACCTATTCACAAGTGCTAGTTACTCAAAAGCAGCCTTCAAGGTGACCGTGGTGGTGAAGGGGAAGATGATGATATTCTCCACTGCCGCACGGAGCTCTGCGGCATAAGCTGCATGGACAGGATGGACAAGATACTCCTGCCGAGCTTCGGCTGATTCAAATGTGGTGATGAAAACGTGAGTGTAGCCTTGATGCACGTTCTCTGCGCTCAAGTCTGAGCCCCTGCAAAATCATCGGCGACCTTAGTTCATGCTCAAATAATCATTTCCCCCTAGGGCAATCATTCTGCAAGCTCTACCTGCCACTGAGCACCTCGTAATGTCATATTCTCAACGAAGCGGTAGTGCGTTTGACGAAATTAAGAAGAATCGCATTGTCCCTAATTTTGAAAACAAAACAAGAGCGGGAAGTCGAGAACTGCAAGATTCTGACACCCCGGAATTACTCCAATTAAGGTATTTGACCTAACCAAAATTCTTAAAGCGAGAGCCAACCACTGCAATTCCTAATCCCAAACAAATGAAGTAAGCTACTGATCGAGAGCAATGAAAGAATCGATCCGGATAAAAAGAACCAGCAGCAAGAGATCGTGCCATTAACTTACCATTCAAAGCCTTTCAAAGTGGGGACGGAGTTCGTGAGCGCCGCATACTTCGCAATGAGAGTGGATTGCTGTTCGGGAGTGACGGAGTCCTTGAACTTGAGCATGAGGATTTGCCTCACAGTGCTCGCCATTGCGATCGACGCTTCCCCTTGCAACAAAAACTAACTGTCCTCTCAATCTACTGACAGTCGCACTCTGTCGACTAAATCAGCTAATTCACAATCGTGAATCCCTGCTGTGACTTGCATCTGCTGCACCTTCTGCACAAGAGTTGCTAACTTATAAACGAGGCAAGGAGTGACGACAAACAGGTCTTGTTCAAGGCCCCAGCCGAGTTCTTCATTGCCACTGAAACTTCGTTGCGGGAAGCTTCTGGTCTATGCAGCTTCGAAAGCATGGGCAGATGTGCTTTGCTTGCTCACCCAAGCGTCAATAATATTAAGTTACTCCCACCATCCCCAAATGATTTTCTTGTTGGCCTCAAATTTTTTATACCAAATGATTTTCTTGTTGCACTTCCTGACTTTGAAAATTGGTCAAATTCAGCTTTTGATTGCTATGTAGGACTAGCAAAACAACTCCAAGCAATAGTTCCCCCTCCCTCCATCCATGCAATCATCAATTGAAAGACAAACAAAATGACTAAAGGGGTCAATCAATATTGTTTGTTCCTTCTTTTTTGCGTCTTTTTGAGTGTTGCCCAATTGAAGGAGATGAAACCGCTTTGGGAAGTGGTACAAAGGTCCACACATGGTCGTGGGCCCATACTAACTACCCACAAAATGACACCTCACAATCAACAATTAAGTGTCTATTGGTGCTACTTGAAAATGCCCCGAAAATTCCACTTTTCAATACTCCCAAAATGCACTTTGAAAAGGGGTCCGGAACCTAACGTTTTTAGGATGCTAAAAGTCCACTAAACTCTACTTCCAAGGCAAAATAGGTTTAAAAAATGTTATTTTGAGCCTTAATCCAAAAGGTTTTATCCAATAAAAAGATCATTTTGGAACGGAGGGAGTAATAAGATAGATCAGCCTATTATCATCTAGATTTTGCAATTTGGGTATCTTGTGCAATGTGTTTATTGTTGTCTGAGTATTTTGTAGAAAAAGAACTAGTTGAATGGACTCAAATAGGCAAGTAGAATCATATTACTCCAAGAAGAATTGAAATTGATATGAATTTTCAAAGACATTTGGTGCAAAAGTATAAATTTAACCATTAATAGGCGGGGGTCATGACCATCTTGAAAAGGTTGAAGATCAATGACTTGCCACCCTAATCCCGTTTAATGAGCATTTTGAATGCACAAGTTTGACATTCTAAAATCACTTCTTTATAACTTGCATTTGCAACTTGTTATGACAAGCATTGGGTCACAGTTAAGCCCATATGAACCAACATTCAATGAAACACATCTTTATTAGTTTATTATTACTTATAAATAGATATGAACATGATATCATTCTTTGACAATAGCACATTAGTACTCAATTTTCTGCCCAAAGAAAATGAATTACACAGTCTGTTGTGCAGATGGAAAGGGTAGATGTTGAAATTGGGTGATTGATGCTACTATGTTGATCTACTTTACATCATTTCTAATTTGCCAATTCAAAATGAACTATACAATGTAGAAAGCCCATTGTAGACCATTTGGTCAATGCATATAGATACAATTATTGGATTCACAATTATTTTTCTGCAAAAGAATGACAAATTAGGGGTTTGGGTTTATATCGCATGTATTTTCATCAACTTGATTATGAAGAAAAAAATGATACATGTAGACAATGAAATAAAAAATGTATAGCTTTCCATTGTGGACCTCGGGGGGGACTAATCTTGTCTTTTAGGATTCAAATGAGACTCTCTAACTTCCTTACATGGTTCCAACGGAAATCCAAAATTATCATTTTGTACAATGAAACAATAAATGAACCTTTTGTCATTTGTAGAAGTTGCATGAGTGTTTTTTTTATATTATTTTAAAATGGTGACTTTTCAATCCAATTCTTGCCTTTCATTTCCTATTATACTATAGCATTTTACAAAAATAAACTAATTAACATGTTATCTAATTATTTAGTGCTAATTGGTTTCATCTTCTAATATAAAAATGATCCTAGATGCATTATTGAAACCACATGAAGGGCATAACGACTTTTATGGATTTAAATTTTATATGCAAGATTTTACTAGTATACATTTCATCCTTGATAATACCAATATGATTTAATAATCAATGATAAGATTTCTTTTAAATGATCATCTTAATTTTTTTTTAATTATTTAGTAGGAGTAAAGTACCAAATTGAAGGAGAAATTAATCATTAATAGTTTTAAGATGGAATTGAAACACAAAATTCCCAAGGGTAAGATTTCTCTAACAAGAAAATAAACCCTATAGAATTATTTTCTTAATAACTATGAGCATTTAGTTTAAAAACAAATTTAATACATTGTTCTAGAAATAATATGCAATGATTGTCCACAAAATCAAGATGCTCCATAACTTTTGCATTCCTAATTCAAATGGGATGAATCAAATTTTTCCATGTAAAAAAAAAAATAATTTATTAGAAACAAAGGTTTTAAATTATTATTTTTTATTATTTTTTAATTCCCCTTCTTGAATAATTTTTGTTTGGGTGGCATAACTATTGTCCTTGGGCACTAATTCTATAAAAACTATATTCCTAGAAAACTAATCTATTTTTCTAATTTTTCTAATTTAAAAAAATCATGCCGAAAACTAAGATGATACGATCCTCCTTAAACCTTCGAGTGGTTTAGAGTCATCCATTTGGGACTTTAGGAGTTGAACTTTTTCATCTTGGTGTACCAAAGTCTATAGGAGTTTTTTGTGTGTTTCTAATATCTTGAGAAGAAGAAGACACTAGTTGTAGAAGAACAAAATCAATTTGATTTCCATCATGCATTTGTAAACAATTTGTGTTTTTTTCTTCTCAAAGATGAAGCCACCTATTGAAGAAGGACAACATCAATTTGATTTCCATCACTCATCCAAAAATCATCTGCAGATTTTTCTTCTTGAAGATTTATGCCATTCAAAGAGAATCTAGCTCTTTGTGGATCTAAAGAATGTATAATGCAATAGGTATGCATTAGCGTGTGCAAAGGTATATTGGTTTTCATCGTGAAAAACATTTTTTCTCCTTGTTGATTTTGGACCATGATATCTATAAAGTTTGGACTAAAATTTTGACGTTGAAATGGAGGATTTTCAATTTGGGTTTGAAATGAAGAATCTTGATTGATAGAAATGTTAACATTAATGGTAATGTTCATGGGTAAATGCTCAATTCTATTGTCTTGTTGATTTGCCATTATTCAAATGTGAGAGGTATTGTCTAAATTGAAAGTTGACAATTAAGTTATAAACTTTGAGAAACCAAAGGAAATTGAGTGAATGAAAGAAATAGAAATGCAATAGGAATTTATATATAATTCCAAACCAACTTATACTTTGTTTTTCATAGGACAATGTTTATTAACCCCTAAAGTCCCATTGTCCCCTCGAGGGACAATTTAGAATTTGGGCAGGTTCCTATGGACTGAATTTTTACCCAAATTTTTTGAATTTTTTTTTTAAGATAGAAAAATTGCTAAGCTTGGTGGGAATATAATTTTTATTTCAATCGGTGCCCAGAAGCAAAATTATACCACAAAAAGCCTAGAACTGAACTCGGCGAGCAATACAAAAAATATTGCAAAAATTCAAAATAATTAAATTTTTTTTTTTCTTCTCAAAGATTATGTTTTTGTCTACATCTGAAGCTTTGATTCATTCTATTTTGATTAGTGATGTGAAAGTTATGAACAATCTTATTTTTCGGGCAATCTAAGCATCTTCTTGAAAAAATAACTTGTAGGATTCATCTTAGAATGCAATTTTCAATTTTTTTTTTTAAAAGGTTAAATTTGCTTGCTAGAACAATCTCACCGTTGGAATTATTGTATTTCAATCCCATCTAAGAGCTATTAACAATTTAGTTTTTCTTTCAATCTTGGACCTACTTCTACTTGACAATTTTTTGAAGTATGAAAATGAAGTTTTTATTTTTTGAAATTTTTTTCATTGACTCCCAATTTAATTCTTCAACACAATAAAATTCAAAATTCAAATTCCATAGTGCAATTTTTTTCGACAAATAGAGATCAAAGTCATCTAAAATTGAAGTCTAGTGTTCAAGAAAACTTGTTTTTTCAACTTTGAATGCTCATATCTCTCAATCTGTACGGTCAAACTTCATGAAATTTTTACCACATGATCTAAAACAAGTAAAGTTCAAGATCATATGGTTCAATTCAAAAAAAAGTATTTTAGAATTTTTTTTGGACAAACGCAGTAGAAATGGCAAAAGTGAAAGTAGTATGTTTGTTATATTCCACAATCAAGCATGTCTTTCAATTTCAATTTCAACCAATTTCATCATTCAAGTCAACTTAGGATTTTCCATTCTAAAGGATTAAGTTAATTTTTCTTCCCATTATTTTTACTTTGTCATTCATCTTCATGTATTTTTTCCATTTTTCAAATTTCTTTAAAAAGTTAGCTAAACTAAAGATGTGTCACTTAGAATAGATATAAATGCAAAAATAAAAATGAACAAATAAACCTCAAGCTTGAAGTTTTATTTAAAAATTCATTTATAATCACAAATCCCCAAGTAAATGAAGTAATGATTAATGACATACATCAAGTTGGAGTATCTTTTACTTGGTCTTCAAAGTTCCCTAAAGAATAATACATTAATTAAAGTTGAGTAATGTCATTTGATAGATGCTTGAAATTAGAAAAATTACCTTTCTTGATTCAAAGGAAATAAAAAAAATGTGATTGGTTATTGATAAATTTATGAGCAGGAAGATTTTTTAATAATTGATAATAGGTCTTAGACTCATGAAATTTTTGACATGGGCGGAAGGCCATCCTTTTCAAAGTAGTCTTGCATAAATTATTGCAAAGTTATTATAAGAATAATACATAAGATTGTAGACAAATTAAAGTGCCCAAGATGAATGGAGGAAAATTTATACGATTCATATTTGTCTTTGTAGACAAAAAGTGTTTATAAACACCACAAAGATTTTTCTAAATTATGAAGAATACTTTAATTAAGAGTAAACTTATGTAGCTTTTCATATTGAAGCAGTAAAGGCCCTATAACAATGGTAGAACTCACCCTTTTTTGATTGGATTATTTTTTCAAATATCTTTTATTTGAAGCAAATAAATTATTTGCCCAAATTGGCATTTGATTCGTTAGGTTTGTGGTATACATCAGGAAACTAAATATGACTTGATTGTTATAAGATGGTCAAATGCATTTCCAATATCATTCCTGTTCTTCAAAGTCAAAGTTAGGCAAGTCCTTAATTGAGTTGAGTTGTCCAAATGCTAGTTTTCCAATTTACTAAATATTTATTAGCCAAACTATTTAATGAAGCAAAAAAATACTAATTAATATCTTACAAATAATTTCATTGCCTCTTTTATTCTATAAATTCAATGTTTTTGCTAGTTTGGATAAAAAACTTGTGTAGTTGCAACCTAAGGCATTTAATGATGATCAATACAAAACAATACTATATTTCTTTTGGCTAGTAGACACTATCAAAGAAGGGTGTTATTTTCAATAGCTTTGGGGGTACCTTTTATATATACTTTAATATTTTTAATTACTTTGATTCTTTAATATTCCATAATAATTTTTAACTTTAAAAAATATTTTTTGAAGCTATCAAAATGAGTGTAGATAAACAACTCTTTTTTTCTGGTAGTAAGAACAAGAAGACAAAGATGGATGGATATCCATGATTGCATTCATATAGTTTTGATATTCCAAACTATATGCTTGTGAGTCTATTTCTCCTTCTACTATAAAGCAGACGACTAGCATTCCATTTAGCTTATTCCTCAAGCCACACCTCAAAACTTGTTTTGAACATTTGACGCCCGTATATAGCGAGTTTATCATAGGGATGTTATAGTCTTATTTTTATAGAAAATTTTAACAATTTGTCTTTCAATGTAAATAATTGTAAGGAACTTATCTCAATTTGATTTTGAAGGTCAAGTAGACTTAAATTTCATTTCAGGGTGGATGCAAGAAACACTGAATGATTTAGGGAGCGTTCTGCCAAAACTGCGTTTTTTCTGCCCAGTACTACAAGTACTGCTAGTACTACAAAACGGAGCAATCTCAGCCGTTGATCCAAAAAATCAACGGCCAATAGTACTTTCGAGTACTTTATAATACTGAAATAGTACTACTTAAAAAAAATGACAATTTGTCACAGAAAGTAGATAAAATTAAATATAAATTAATAATAATTAGAAAATCATGAATAAAAAAAAACTAAAAATTAGCCATTTGTAAAGACTTGATAGTGATTACATTTCACCAAAAACTAAAAGTTGAAACCATCATGAATGTTTGGAGCGCTATGGGCAAGGGACCCCTATTTGCATGCATGTTGAGGACAAAGAATTGTGTTTTTTTGAATGCCCTTTGGTGGGCACATGCCCTTCTATTGTGGCAATAGCCCACAACAATTCTAGACGTACATCATCATTTTTGGATGCTCCACAGTACTAAAACCCCCTAAAACGCAAAGTGTGACAAATTAGGTAAATTACAATTTAATTAAAGGATTTTTTTTCAAAATTTCTCGAAAATAAGGAATCTGAGGACTTCCAAGTTAGCCATCTCCAATAAAAATTTCAAGTACATGGACTTCATTTCCCAAAAGATATGGCGAATGGCAACATCGTCATTCCAATTGTGACACCAAATAGTACCGGTGTTTCTTGCATTCACCCTTCAATGTAAGAAAAACTAATGGTCAAATAGAAAAAGTAATAGAAAAAAGATGAATGGACAAATATGCTTTAGAAATAAGGAGTACACTACAACAAAAGCAGTGTTTTATAACTGCAAAAATATGACTAAAGATGACTGGTGACTAGTTGTAGTCATATTCTTGAAGGCCAAGACCTTGGGGAGAAATATGACTACAAAATATGATTGCTAGTAATTTTTGGGTCTTGTACTTTACAGGCATATACTATACGGCCATTAAAAATACCAAAGAATTTTATAGGGAACATAGGGAACATGTTTGGGGAACGCTAAGTCATATTGTCAGTCATATTTTCAGTCATATTTTCATAGTAAGTGAAACTTTTTTTGTTTTGGGTAGCCTAAGAAAAATACGGGCAATCCCCCCCCAAAATGAACAAGCCATTGTTTAAGATTTTGAAACCCTAGCCGTCATTTTTTTAGGGTTTTGAAACTCTAGACACCACTTCTTTTGGCTCTTCTTCCTTGCCATTTGTTGTCTCTTAGCTCTTACTTGTTGTCTTTTGGTTCTTCTTTTTTGCCTTTTGTTGTCTCTTAACTCTTACTTGTTGTCTTTTGGTTCTTCTTTTTTGCCTTTTGTTGTCTCTTAACTCTTACTTGTTGTCTTTTGGTTCTTCTTTTTTGCCTTTTGTTGTCTCTTAGCTCTTTCTTGTTGTCTCTTGGCTCTTTTTCCTTGCCTTTTGTTGTCTCTTAGCTCTTACTTGTTGCTTCTTACTTTTGTTTCTTAGTTGTTGCTTTTTGTTGCATCTTAACTCTTGCCTCTTGTTGCTTTTCAGTTCATGCTTCTTGTTTCTTGTTGTTGCATCTAAATTTTGTATTTAACCTCCCATTTCTTTAATTGTATATGCAGGCATCAAAAGCTAAAACAAAGTCATTGGAGGCTACTTGCAACCCAAAAGAGCCATCTTCACATTATTTTAAGGAATATAGACCTTACTGAATTGTGTGAATGATTCATTATGATTTATGTGTTTTGTATTAATGACTAATAAATGTCAATGAAGAGAGTTGCATTTCTTCTTGCATTCTCCCTCTCCAATATGATTATCTCTCATATATATATATATATATAAAATCATATATATTCATTTTTAACTACATGAAGTCTTTAATTAAATTGTTAAATCATCTTGATGTATGATTTCAATGTATCATGTCCATTTAAAATGCATATAAAATGTGATTGTAATTTATAATTGAAGCTATTTTGGACCTCAATCACTCCAATCACAAACCACACACACAAATTTAAAAAATGTGATTTCCAATCATCCGGAATATCACTTGCTTGAGTTACATTTCATAATATATATTGACCAAAATATAACTATCTCTAGTCATACAATGCTCATAGTTATGCACTTTAAAATATGACTTTACGCTTCTTAAAATATGACTGCAATTTATCACATCAACCAAAAATATGACTTACAAGAGTCATATTTCACATCAATAAAATATGACTCACAAGAGTCATATTCCACATCATTATAAAATATGACTCATAAAAATCATTTTCCACATTAGTAAAAAATATGATTCACAAGAGTCATATTTCACATCAACAAAAAAATATGACTCATAAGAGTCATATTCAACATCATTCAAAAATATGACTCGTGAGAGTCATTCCTACATTAGTAGAAAATATGACTCATGAGAGTCATTCCTACATTAGTAGAAAATATGACTGCACAGAGTTGTATCCCACATCAACCAAAATATGACTCACCGTAGTCATATTCCATGTCAACCAAAATATGACTCACTGCAGTCATATTCCACGTTAGCCAAAAATATGACTACAAAGAGTCATATGCCACGTAGGATTATTTTTCCCTTGCCCGGGTAGCTGAAGAAAAGTCAAGACTCCAAGGCTAGTCAACATATACGCCATGTTGGCAAAACATGGCTAATTATGGCTAATTATACCTTCAAACCCATATGACTGCCAATATGACTGATGTCCAAAGCGACTCATCAGTAATGACTGAACTCAATCATATTCTAAGTCATCTACAGTGTTTTCTACGTGAGTCATATTTTTTGATTTTACGAGTGACTGCAGTCATATTTTGCAGTCATAAAACATTGTTTTCTGTTGTAGTGGTATCAAATAGACAAAACAACTATTTGGATTTTAGGATATATAGAGTCATCTTGTACAATGACTATTATAAGTCAATTTGTCTTTCATTTTTTCTTAGAGCTTGTAGTGATTACTTGTTTTTGTTGTAATTTTTGTATTTTGCGCTCTCTTTGAAATAAGAAGTTTATTTGTAATATTTGTCTATGTTTTTATATGTTGAATTAGCTAGTGATTGGCTTTAGTCCTTATGAATTCAACAATTAGCCAAAGAATGGCTTTTTAATTTACATTTTATTCATTATCTTTCCTATTCCATTACAAAATTTCCCGTGAACAAACCTTTGCCACTATACTATAATGAAATTGACGATTCCATTTGAGGTGTTATTTTTTGGTTCAATAGATGCCTAAATGTCCCAATTTCAATTGGAAGTTTACCTTCAAGTTTACCAATGTCTATATCAAATGAATTCAATCATAACCACCACCTTACCAATATCACCAAATTTGAAAAGCTTCTTACATCTTTTATACAAAAATGGAAAGATTACCAAGTGTCATGCCATCATGTCTCTACATCAACAACGTGCTTGTGAGTAAGAGCATTTGCAATGCAACCAAGTTCTAAGATAGTAACTACATGATAAAGGGGCAACTCCAAAAAAAACTCCCTAATACAATGGATATTTATCCCTCTTTATTCCTAGGCCCATCATTATCCTTCCCCAATTTGACAAATTGGCAAAATATGAAGGGCCCACAAGTTGGCTCACTATCTATAGGAATAGTCATTATTGCTATACCTTTTCAAACATTGTTTTGAATGCAAATAAATTTGGCCTTACCTTGTTTGCTTGAAAAGTCTTTTTTTAATCCTAAATCCCGAAAGTACCAAAGTCCACTCAAAGGACACTTGGAATTTCGGGCAGGTTCGTGTGACCTCAAATTTTGGCCTGATTGTTTTAAACTTTTTTTAACATAGGGAATCACATCAGCTTTCTAAAAATACAATTTTTTTTCCAATTGGTGCGCGGGAGCAAAAGTTATGCCGCCCAAAGTTTAAAAAGCAGTTCATTGGGCAGAAATAAAAAAACACCAAAACAATATTTTTCTTAATTTTTAACTTTTTCTGAAATATTATATTTTTGTCTACATTTGAAGTTTTGATTCATTCCTATATTAGATTTTAAAATTAAAACTAATAAATGTTGTATGATTTTTTTTCTATTATAATTTTTAATCCTTTATTATTAGCTAATAATGAGAAAATTATGGACAATCTCATTTTTTGGTCAATCTACTCATCTTCAGAAAAAAACCCTTTTAAAATTCATTTTTGAATGCAATTTTTAGTTCTTTTCAATTATTTTTTTGATAGGGTGAAGTTTTCTTGCAAGAAGAGTTTCATTGTTGGGATTATGATGTTTCAATTCCATCTTAGAGCTATTAACAATTTAGTGTTTTGTTCAATCTTAGACCTACTTCTACTTAACAATTTTTTAATGAATGAAAATCAATTTATTTTTTTTGAATTTTTTTCTTCAACTCTCAACTCAAATATTCAACAAAAAAAATTTTAACTTTATGAACTGTAGTGCAAAAAAAATCCACAAATGGCAGTCAAAGTCATCTAAAATTGCAAGCCAACATTCAAAAAAAGTTTTTTTTCTGACTTCAAATGCTAATATCTTCTAATCAGTACGGTCAAACTTCATGAAATTTTTACCACACGATACAAGACAAGTTAAGTGCAAGATCCTATAGTTAGATTTTTAAGAGAAAAAAAATAATTTCTTGGGTGATCACAACAAAAATGGCAGTTTTCAATGGTTTCGGAGTCATAAAATGCCTTGGTATTTTAGGGGTTAAAGACAAAAGGGTGACCTTGAAAATCATCCCGTTTCATTACCAAGTTAATTATGGGATTTATAAATAAAAAGAGCACTCATTGGAAGTCAAACTAGTGTAGATGACCTCCCATTTTCACAACAAAATTTCAAGGATGAATAGATGCACTTCTATCCTACTACAAGGATTTTTTGTCATCCATTAGATGCCAAACATCCTCCTTAATGTTTAAAGGTGAATGTACAATGGCTTTTAGCTGGTAATCGAGTTGACCCATCTAATTGGTGACCAATCACCCTTCTAAATGTTTCCTATGAGATAGTTGCAAAATCACTACAAATCAAGCTCCAAATTCTCCTCAAAAATGTAATTAGCCCAGAGCAATTTGCTTTCGTACCATTTCGACACATCCTTGGGAACATTCTTTTGCAATATGAGACGATGGGATGGGCAAAATATTCTAACCAAGATTTGATTTTCTTAAAGTTGGACTTCACCAAAGCTTATGATGTTGTCTTCTGGGAATTCTTCCCTTAAGTCATGCATAAAATTGGAATCCCTGCGTCTTTTATTCAAATAATTATGATGCTACTCCAAGATGCCTCTGCAATGGTCCTTCTCAATAGAAAAGTGATTGTTCCATTTTCCATTCAATGTGATGTGAAGCAAGGCTGCCCTTAAGCGCCCTACCTTTCTTTCTTATGGGAGAAGCCTTTCATATGGCAACAAAGGTGGAACAACAATTAGGAAACATTCAAGGCATCCTACTTCCTAAGAGTAACCAATAACAACTTCTATCTCAATATGCCGATGATACTAGCCTCTCAATTAGGGGCCAAAAATCTGACCTTCGTAATATTATATCTTCCTTTTAGAACTACAGGGTTGATTATTAATTGGAATAAAAGTGTTGTGTATTGGTTTTCATCAAGACCAATGCCAAATTGGCTCAATGCTTTTCATCTCACTTGGGCCCCTCCATGGTTGCTCTCAAAGCTATTAGGAGCATCGTTTGGCATCAACTTAGAGACCGTTGATATAGATGACTTCTTCCAACAAAAAATTACAAAAAAATTGTCTTAATGGTCTTCACAATGCCTCTCACTAACAGGGCATACCATTGTGGTTAATGTGTTCTTCCTATCCACTCTTTACTATTTTATTGCTATGTGGAGCGGATCCCTCTAGTCTATTCAAACTATTCAAGGTAACCTTAGGAACTTTCTTTGGAATGGAACTAAGCATGCTTCTCATGCCCGTGTATTTTGGAATGACTACTACCTCCAAAAAGAAGTTGGTGGACTAAAGCTCCCATGACCTTGAGGTATCCCCTTACAACCTTACTAGCTAAGTGGATTCTATTTGCAATTGAACTTAGCATATCCAACCTCAAGATTCTTCTTAGATGTAGAATTCACAGTATGAAACCTCATCCACAATGCAAATATTGGTTTCCCATTCAAGCATGGCCTATGGTTCACAAACCTTCTACTATATGTGGCTTTAGGGTATGGAACAGAATCACTACCACATCGAGACAATTTGTCAAGAATATTAATCTTTCTCCACCATCAAATGTAGATGAATTCCTTACCACTAGTATCTGGTGGTCTACTAGCTTCATTAGATCTAATTTTAACTTCGCAATTGATAGGGCCAAATTGTTGGCTCAGAGTGGGATGCAAACACTTACAGACCTCTAAGATCCATTATCCCACAACTTCATACCATGGGAAGTGATATCAATTAAATTCCTCCTATTGCCCCTTAAAAAGCATCATTGGTTTTACCTTATATCTAGTATTCCATGTGAGTGGTTAACATTTCTTACATATCAAGGTGAACATGCAAAGGTTGCGGAATGTATAGGTATGCTTTTCCATTTAGAAGACCCTATATCCTCTTTACTGTGGAAAAATCCAATCTCCAACAATCATCTTTTATTCTCTAATGCTCAGTTTTTTTTCTTGGTTGGTGATGTACCTAGACCAATTGTAGACATCTCCTCAAGGGAACTTTTCCTCATCCCAACACCAACGGAGGTCATCTTGCTCTTTGCATTGGCTTTCTTCAAAGAGTCCATATTTTAAAAATAAAAAAGGCCACTTCAACACCCTATATTTTTTTTACGCCAGTGCAGTTTTATTATTGACATTTGACCTCGAGAGGGGATGCTAGGAAAATGGATTTCACTTTATGGAATATACAACCTCTATAGGACTAAATTCCTCAACCACAACTGCCTCCTCAAGTGCTCAATTCCATCTAAGTGGGTTGGACACATTCTACTCACTATGCACCCAAAAGAGGCAGTCACACATCTGGTTTGCCATTAGTTGCCCCCCCTCTTCCAAAAATGAATAGGCCGTTGATTTTTTTAAAATGCTTCCCCTTCTAGAATGCCGTTGATTTCTCAAAATTTCTTAAGCCGTTGATCTTTGAGATTGAATCTAAGCCACCCATCCAAATCCAAATACGGATACAAAATGAGAATATGGATACAAAACCAAAATACATATACGGATAAGGTACCAAAATACAGATACTTGATATTGAAACATTGTACAATAAAAATATGAATACGATACGTATACAATATACGGATACGAGATATGGGATTTTCATTGTCCGATATTGTTTGTCATGTAAACCTCATTCAAAAAATTACAAGTAGGGGGAAGGGGGATGAAAAATTAAGAAATTAATTTTAATTAAAAAAAATTTTAAACCCGAGTTGAGAGGTGGGGGTTGGAGGGGAGTTTAAAATTAATTAATTAAAATTTTGAGTGCATAGTGACAGAAGTGTCACTATGCACCCAAAAGTGGCTATAACAGCCACAATACATTCCTACTAGATTGGAAGGAACTATGGTATAAAACTAGATCTATGAAAGAAGCTACCTTCAAGTCGTTAGTTGGGCACAATGTAGTAGTTGTTTATTCTTGGATGGACAAGATTACCCCAAGCATTGATGCAAATTGTAATTGTTGCAACTTGGGGACCGAAAAATCTCCATTTCATAGGTTCTAGGCTTGTCCACGAGCCCTAGAAGTTTGAAATTGTGCCCAATCTATTCTCTATCACCTTAGACGAGTGCAACCAATCGTAGGTCCATACAATAGACTGGACTTTTCTCAATTTGTATTTGGCTCTTCTACTCCTAGACGGTTCCAAGACCTTAAGACCATTTGGAACTTGCTTTCTGGCTCTTTACTTTGGATTATCTGGATTTCCCAAAACAATAAGGTCTTTTCTTAGAAGCAATGGCCTCTAGAATTCACACATTCAATGTATTGGGATGCTCTCATCAACTCAAGCCGTGCGGCCCAACTCAAGACTCAACTCAGGGTTCATTAACAACCACTAGATGTTGCTAATACTTAGGCCAAATTTGATCACATTTGGCTTAAATCCCTTGTTCTAGCTAGCACAATTGGTACTAGCATTTCTTGGAACAATCCCCCCCCCCTCGTTTATTCTTCTTACCTTTTTTCTTTGCATTTCTCCTTTTTGCTCTTATCTCTTCATTTGTCCAACCTTTTCTTTTGTGGAACAAATGAGCGGACCCATTGCATTAAAAAAAACCATAGAACAGAACAACATCCAAACTACAAGAGGTTGGTCAATGAAGAGATAAGAGCAAGAGAGAGAGAGAGAAAGAGTCCAACAAAGAGAGCTCAAAGTACTAACACCTAAACAGAAACAAACAAACAAACCCCGCTAACTGAGGTTGCAAAGGGGGGGGGGCTGTTAGCACTCCAAATAATATGAGTATCATGCCAATGAGCAAGGATGAGAGATCAAACCACTCCCAAATCTCTCTGACCGCCTAAGGACACTGCCGAGTAGCACTCCTAGCTTTGAGTTGTGGAGCCCGACCAGAGTTGAGCAAGGCATTCCAAAAAGTACTTTGGACAAGTTCTTGAGGCCACCGAGTTTGAGCGAACACCTTGCTATTGCGAAATACCCAAATGATCCAAAGCGAAAAACCCCATATGAGGGACCAGGTAGTGCAAAAGTTGTCCAACTTTCATAGCTTGGATGTCTTTTGTTTTGGATTTTTTAACGCAATGGTTCAGGCCAATTGTTCAAAATAAAGAGAATGTAGCATCTTTTCCTCTTCTTCTTTTTATAATGCGGAAGTTCATTTGCAATTTGGATTGTCAACTTTGCATTCAATCAATTTGTTCTCATATGTGGCACTACATGGACCTTGTTTTCTACCCCTCCATTTGTTGTTACAAGGTTGATTTACAAAGTATGCATTGCAAATGCTCTATTTAATCCCATAACTTAATGAAAGTGACCACACTCTTGTATAACAAGATTGAAGAAAAGAATTCCAACCTTTTGGGGGGCTGATGTAACCTAAGAGTCTCTTCATTTTAAGTTCATCATGTTTTTAAGAACAGAATGCACTACTCCAAGATTACCGCCTGTTTGGAGGGGAAGATTCATCAATAGTAATTCTCTACATGGACAATTTCAAGCAATGTACGGGTATTAATGATTACTTCGTCAGGAGTGACAAGATGGTGTTATATGTTATTTAGTAGTGGGGGTATTTGCTGTTTATTTTCTATTCTACATTTCTGCTGTATTACATTTGTAGCATACTTTTTGACTATGTTGTTCATGTTATTCATACATTATTTAATTGGAGGTCGAATCTGTCACGAGCAAGTTGAATTGATGCATTGCCTGTGCTGCCCCTGAGCAGCACCTGTTAAAACAACGAGTGATTGTGTGTTCCAGCCTTTACGTTATTGTGTATGTCGAACATACATTCAAGACTGCATGCATACATATAAGTCTGGACTAAGTTAGAAGTACGACACAAAAGATAGTCTCTGTTCCACTCTCATTGATCATGAGGCAAAAGAATCAACAGAAATTGCATATGCTTTCACTGATCTCCTACTTTCGGAACATCCCAGGATAACAGATTACTGTACCCCTCATTGGATCAAAAAAATTTAGACTGTTTCGGGTTTTAGGCTGCAACCAGTTACTCACGATTCTCAGCAGCTTCCCAATTTGAAGGAGGCACTGATGATTTTTGCTGTACAGTACATCTAAGTGTGAGTTCGAATACCACGACTGCAACTGGGGGTTGAATGCCATGGAACTCTACTGTAAATAAATGAGACCCTCCCTCCAAGCTCAATCCTTTTCAATCCGTGGTTCGCAGAAGGCGAAGGAACGTACACAGCATTGGCATCATCAAGGAGACTTGACTTCGTTTGAAATGGCTCGATCAGATAAACCAACTTCAAAAGATTCGCCTTCATATCGTCGCGGGGTACAGCAGAAATGCAGTCGCAAGAAAGAAGACCAGGAAGCTTGCCCATGATGACACCGTGTCCATCCTTCCTGTGGCCGAGCTGCAACCACCAACAAAAAACATGGAAAGAGATTTAGGTTGGTTGGCACTCTTTCCACAAACGCAATTCGCACAACATTTTTCGTTATTTTTCATCAGCGTGGGAGGAATGATCAGCTGTAGTTTCACACATGAGGGAGGGGTTCAAAGTACCTTGCTACGTAAACGCATGATCCATAACCTGCATAAAATGAAAAGAAGGCCAGAGTTAGGATGTCATTCCGAAGTAAGCCAACTGCAATAACATAACTACAGGTAGAGATATGGACAATCTGCTTTGTTAAATCAGACATGTTACATTGCACATAAGAAGCAGTGGCATGAGGGACTACATGTAGCGCAAGTCCAAAGAATCCCCAAGTACCAGTCTGCAGCAAAGGTTTAGGGTTTAGGGTTTTGGATGCAGGCACTTACTGGGGTCGACAGTAGTGAGCTCGGCATCGCCACCGAAGATACAAGACCTTTGGTCGGTTTGGAAGAAATGATAGTGAATGTTGAAGGCGTAGGATGCATGCGAAACCAGCGTGTTGGGAAGGTAGCAATCGCCCCCGGACTGAATCGGGTTGCACATCGCCTTCCCTGCTCCACACGCCCAATCCAACCCCTAATTCCCAACCACCAACCCCTAATTCATCAGTAAATCCCCCAACCGCACACGGAAACGCAAAAAACGCAAAAAAACGCAAAAAAAGAAACCGATTCCGACATTTATAATGGTTCTCGTGACATTCTTACAAGTGGTTTGCAATGAGAACAAAATGATGGAATCCTGAAACAGGAGAAGAAACGCTACAAGATCCTTGAAGCAACGTTCGAAAACCAATGCAGAAGTGCGGAATGCAAAACTGATACCAACATGACGAAAAAACAGTGCAAAAACATGACCTTGAGTGTTCGAAGCCCATTCCAGAAATAATTCCTATGCAAATCACCGATAGAAAATCATTGCAAGTAATTCTCCTCTTGTAGAGATCACAGAAAGCTGCAACAAGCGCGGGAATTAGGGTTAAAGTATGTCCACGCACCTGTTGCAAGCTGCTGTTGTCAGCCCCAGGCTTCGCAACGCACCACGTCTTCTCGCCGCTTGGAGCTGGTGGTGTAATAGGCGGTGGCGGGCTTCCTGGTTCACCCCCGCCCCCGCCCCCTCCACCTCCATTAGTAGTGGCACCTGTCAGATACTCGAAGTCATACTTGCTGCTCCCATTGATATAAAACAACCCCCAATGGCGATTTGAAACAGGCGGCGACGACCGCAGATCCTCATCATAGAGCGAGACGATGTACGCGGGGATGTCTGCTCCCGGTCGCAACGGCGTCCCTGAGTTGTTCATCGTCCTCTGCACCAGATGCTGATTGTAAGTGCTGGCGTTTTGGTAATTCGCAGCAGGCTCACTAACCGAGTCGCCTTCGGACGGCCACCCGGTCTCCGTAACAACAATGCCAATATTGCTGTAGTTCAGCTTCGTCATTGCAGACACGAGCGCGTCGACTTGCGCGTCGTACAAGCTCAAGTATTGTAACCCCGTCGTGGAGTCCACCACTGGAGAGCCTGTGTTGAAAAGCGCATAGTCCAAAGAAATGCTATCCGCGCCATTGAGGTAAAGATAGTAAGGGTACACGTTGAGCATGAAGAAGGAGTCCGTGGAATCGAGAAACTCAAGCAAGGGCTGTATTACTCCTTGCAAGCTGTCGAAGAAGGCGCCGGCGGAAGGCGGGTACGAAAGCTGCAGGATGCCGAGTCCGTGAGGGGCCGAGACTTTCACCGAGTTGTAGCCTTGGGATGCAAGTGAGGTTTGGAGGTTTTGCATGGCCGGGACTAAGAGAGGTGCTAGAGTAGTGTCTGTGGTGAGCACTTCATTACCGACGGCGATGGCGTTGATGTTCGTGGTGGTGATGTAAGGGCTGATGTTGGACTTCACCCAAGAATCTGAGGAAGATGTTCCGTTGGCGAGAGCGGAGATTTCGTCGTTCGTGACGGCGACGATCACGCGGACTTGCGTGCTGGCGAACGCTTGCAGAACGTCCTGGTCGTGGTCGTAGATGCGCACGCGCATGATGGAGTTCGCTTGCATGAGCGCCGCGGCGTCGGTGGCACTTGGGATGTTATCTCCGTTTCTCCCGTACACGGCACCGATCGAATGAGTCTCTGCCATTTGCCATTGCCATTGCCACAGAGCATGTCAAGTTGGCACAATTGCAATGACGGAGGGGGGTAGGGAAAGGGAAAGAGTGTGGAAAGACTGACCTGCGATTGGGGAGGAGAGCAGGCAGAGCACGACTGCGACGACGAAGTGGTGGAGGTTCACGCTAGGGCACCGTGCCCACGGCATTGTACTGAGAAAACAAACGCAAGCAACAAATTTTCTGTCCAAGGGAAGTCGACCACCGCTGCAATCCTGGAGATAAGCCCCAACTAGCTAAGTTTGCACAGCATCTAGCTGCCACAACGCAAATAAGGTTCAAACTCTCATCCTCGAAACCTGCAATTAACGCCTAACGAAAGAGACAATGTCCGCTTCCTTACACTCTGTAAGAGTAGTCAACACTCTAATGCGAGTGACGATTGCAGTGAATCAGGATGAACACGACGTAATCGAACCTGGCAATACCCCGACATCTACAAACGCAATGAGAGTTCCGTACTAGCCCTCAAGCAATCACCCTTGCTCACAATGCCACAGCACGAAAACAACAGTTACCATTCTAATGGGAGCACCTAAACAGGGACGACGATTGCTCTCAGTCAAAGGAAAACACAATGCAATGCAAGCTGCAATCCTCTGTAACCCAAAACCGCAATCATCTCACGTCAACGCTCAAAGCTCCCCACGTACGTACGTACTGTCAGCAAAAGTTGATTATGACTTCAATTCATCAACAGCGAAAAGCAGAGGCGGTGACAATGAGTGCTCTGCTTCGCTCATTCCCGTGAAGCAATCACCCACACTCAAAATACCAAAAGCCAGCACACCAATACGACCACCTGGCTAAACAAGAGTGAAGAGGACGCTCAATCCAAAACACCCACAAGCTAGCACGTAACCGGTGCTTGCAATTAATATATCCTGGCACCCAATAACCCTGCCAATCCTCTCACATCCACCCACAAAGCTCACAATGCCGATTCTTCGTTGTCCAGCTAGCGACAACGTGAAGTACTTTGCTGGTTCCCGTGAAACTAGCAATCACCTTCCAGTCACTCTCAGAGCCAATGCAGCAAGGTGGATCGAGTTTGTAGCAATGATGGCGTGACATGGAGTTGGCAGGTGATGGCTTGGATTAAGTTCCGGGGTACCGTTAGCAAGAGCCTGTTGTGTGATGAGCGAGCGAGCTTGCTTCAGAAGTGGCGTTTGAAGGTGCAGCAGCCATGTGCACAGTAGCCAAACCCCCAACGGCCAAATGGGGTCGGTAAAGACTTGTTAAGTAAAGGTGTTCCCAGCGCAAGGAATGCTCCGCGTGAGCTTTGCAACGGACATGGGCCTTTGGAAACGCTCGGGCGCCGGCCTTTCTGGGGGGACGATGTCCTGGGAAGGGGGCAGTCGACCCTTTTTTGTTTGGGTGAAACTGTGAAAGTTCCGAGAGAGTGACGAACTGACGACGCAGCGAAAAGTGGGTTTTCGTTTCTGTTTTTCAAAATAGGGTTTTTAGGGTTTTAGGGTTTAAGGTCGGAATTGTGGTTCAGTTCCTTAATTAGCTCTCAAGTTGCTGAAGACACTGCTAAATGTGGTACAAAGTCATTTTGTGGTAAGGGAAAAGCACCCATTTCCAACATTGTACCTGAAATCAATCTTCGAAATATGTAGATAATTATAGGAAGTCTTAAATGTGTAGCTCAAAGTACTTGAATGTGAAAAATGGTTTGGGGAACATCATGTATTTGAACTTTGGCATAAATTTACAGCATATTCATACATATCTAATCCTTAAACGTCAACATGGACGTTTGGTGTTTGATGGATGACAAGGAATCCTTCTAGTAGGACAAAAGTGCAACTTCCCTTCATCATTTAAGGGTTAAAAAATTATCAATCTTTTTCACTTAGAATTCATTGTTGATTTTCAATTGCCAATGTGTCAAAAAACAATTTTATGTGTTCATTGCACCTCAAAGTATGTGGGATTGCTTAGAATGACAAGAATGTGTGCCTATACCTTAGATGTGCTAAAAAAATCAATTTGTGCTAGATGTGCTACAAAGTCACATACTATTTGGCATTGCATTATAATATAAAACTATTAAATGGTCCAAAGGACTATGGATTGTAAGGAAATCCTTCACGGGCAAAATTGCAATGCATTTTATCGATTTTGCAGTGGACAATACAATAATCAATATTAATCAAAAGTTGGTTGGAATATAAGATTGAATGAAGGCTTGGATAGTCATGCACGATGAATGGTCTTGGATAATGGATGGCATTCGTGTATGCAAAATATTTTACATCATTGAACTATATTGAATTGCCCACATCTCATCATCGCATCTAGCAAAAAAAAAGTGATTATTCTAAAATTGAAAGAATTACTAATTTTTATTTCATTTTTTCATATTTTAATTATTTTCTAAAGATGAAAAATATCAAAGTATATAATTTATTCAAGTTCTTATTTATCTTTTTTTGTGCATAATTTTTAGGGATACTTTTATTTGAATGTTTGGAAATAAGTTACTTTTAGTGCTTTACTAGTTTCCAACATTTCACGAGACCTTTCATTAAGAAAAAATCCCCAAAGCACATTATAGTCATCACAAATTAGTTTAAATATTGATCTCTATTCCTAATTATTTTATCTTTATCTTTAAATTAATAACTACACTGATTACATTCAAGTCTTTTTTGTGTTCACACAATACATAGAATTCATTTATATTATGTAGTAAAATATTTATTTTAAATAAATCTAAAATCACCTTCCATAACAACATGCTTCTACTTGAATGAGTATATGGAGAGGTCAATAATATTGTAGCATTAATATAGTAAAAATTCAATTTGGAAGAATAATTCATTAAAATCTTAAGTATCAAAGCCTTCCCTATGTGTTTCTTCTATAAAAAAAAAAAGAGAACGGACTTGTAGTTATCTCCAATGATGCAAATTCAATTTTTGTAATCAAAGTAAGTTGTCTAGTTTATTTGTAACACTTTTCATTCATCTATAGTAGAGTCCTCTACTAGCACAATAAGAAACCCGTGTTTTTTTTTACACACAAATTTTGTATGCCCATGTCTGGAGTGATGTCCATCCACATCCAATCAGACATCCAAATTTTTGCGTTCATTAAGACATGAAAAAAACATCAAAAATCTGGCTAGACATCACATGCCCAAGGCTTGATGTCGAAAAAAAATTTGGTCAACGGGATTCTAAAATTGTGCCATCTATCATGCTACGTGAGTGCAGGAAGCTAAGTCGGATTTTTTTTCATCCATTACCCGTGAGTGATGTGTTATGTCGACGTGGCTTGTTTTTTGGGTGTGACGTGGCATTGTTTTAGGGCATGAAAATAGGTCTAGAAGGAATGCTACTATGTCATAAACGATGACTACATAGACATTATGTCGTCTTCTAGGATGTTTGTGAAGACATCTTAGTAGACATTCTATATCCACAACGACGTCATGTTGTCATTCTAGACGTTGTTCTTGTCACCTATATTGTGAAGAGAGACGTCTATTTTGGTTTTCATTGTACCGAATGCGACATGTCCAAGACTTTTGTATTGTCCCTGTGGATGTTGTTTGTGACATGGGGCGTAGCTCTGAAAGCAATAGCGTACACTATACAGAACACCTGCAACTGGCTTTGGATGTTTCTGCATGCATCCCTACGAAGTAAACTAGACACAACGATGTCACCATGAGCATTTCCTACATTGTTTCGTTAACATCAGAGAAAGCATAGAATGTCCGAAACAATATAGCTAATGTACAAAATGATATCAGATTTGACATTCATGTGTTAAGTAAAGTAGTTTATTATCCAACATGATGTTTAGAAAAACAATCATATGTCTTACATAATGAACATGTCCATATCATGATGCCTTCTATATAAACACTGTATAAAATTTTGTACATAATATACTATACTTGTACTATATACACCACACATAATATAAAATACATACATACTATATACACCATACATAATATAAAATACATACATATTATATACACCATGCATAATATAAAGTACATACATACTATATACACCAAACATAATATAAAATATATACATACATGATACATAATATTAAATACATACATACATCATATATAAGAAAATAGTTTACCATATATAATACACAATATTTGATAGTTAGATCAAAATAAAGGCTTTAAACGCACCTTATTGTAATTAAAGGGAGGGAACAAGACGAGATATTTATACAAGAAAGGTGGTGGGAAGAATAACAAACGGTATGGGATATTAAAAACGCAATCATGATAGAGGATGAAAAGAGGCGATGTTGATGTCGGTGCTAACGTTTGTTTGGACATCAGTGCTGATGTTATTGTTAGACATGACGTCTGTAGCCGATGTCTTTGTAGGCATTCTTTTGTTTAATACAACATCTAATAAGGTAAGGCATATACGTGGATTTTTCTACTTCTGACATGTTTTACCTTTCCTTTTGCAAGATTTTCTAGAATAATACATGCTGATGTCATGCACTATGAGAAAAATTTATGCGAAAATATTTTGAAGACATTGCTTTCAATGAAGGATAGCTAAGTAATCATGTGGATGCCGAGGATCTAGGAATTCGTGAAGAAATCAGGTTGCAGGCGCCAAGGCAATGCAATGATGATTTCCACATGCCACATGCACCTTACATCTTGACCATGCAGGAATAAACTAAGTTCATAGCCATAGTATGCAATATACGCAATTACGCACCCTCACAAACTATGTTAGTGCAATTCACAAACGTGATAGGGATGACAAACTACAAAACATGTAAACACATGACTACTAGTTACTCATGCAACAAATAAGACACACCAAAATCAATTGCCTTAGAAGTGTTTATTTTATTTTCAATAGTACTAGGTCATGCAAATTCCACAATTGAGAGAATGTACAAGTACATGGCGAAAGTGGTGCTTCCAATGTTTGTATGTCTCCATCGCCTTTGTCATTTTTGTAAAATGAATTTAGTGTCTGCCTACAACTATGTGTACCACACACCCTTCTTCAAAGCACAAACTTTTACTGATTTCTAAGTATACCATATATAATTTGTTGTGCAAGTGCTTGTAAAGACGGAACATGTTGTCAAGGACATGAGTGACGACATTGCATTGGCCCGCACTTGATAGTACTGTCTTTTTTGGCGGCAGTGCAATCATATGCTAAGATTTGGCATACACAAGAATGTCCTACAAAGACCTTTGGAGGCAGCCAATGCCATTTGCGCAGTGACAGATATCTTTGTCAATGTCTAGGTACATTTGGAAATGTCTATGGAACATCAAGACGGATAGTTAACTAATGCTCTTGCATCTGTTTTGTTGTAGATTCTACCGATGGTGGTTTGAAACATTTTGGATGACAATGTGCAGTTGGCTATCATAAAAATCAGGAGAGTGTTCCAAAGATTTTGTGACAAGGAAGTGAAGGAGACAGAGAAGGACACTGTCAAACAGAATGTAATCATGGTGATTTGTCTATAGGAGAAGGAGTTTCCCAAGCACGACTTTCTTGAACATTATGACACATTTGCTAGTGCATCTCGTAAAGTAGTTATTTGTTTGTGACCCACTGCATTGTTGGTACGTGAAGACATTAAAGGACTATATTTATACCTACGCACACCCAAAAGGTAGCATAGCTGAGGGATCTCTTGCACAGAGTACATGAAAGATTATAAAAAGAACTGTTGAACGAGTGTAAGATGTTGAAGAAGACGCCATCACAAACGATGATGTGATCCATTCTAAGGCACTTCAACCTCAAAGAATGTTAGATGAAGTGCACAAGCATGCACATGCATTTGTCATCAACAACGCACCATGCTTGGAAACTTAGAGACAGTGAATAACATGGAACTGTCTTCAATGTCCACTACAAGAAGTCACAAACTTGCATGCGTATTTTTGCATTTTTTCTTGAACACACTACCAATGAAAGTGCTATGCACCATTCTTGACGGATGTTATGTAAATGATCGGAACTTTTAATTTTCATTGCGCGGTGAGTACATCAAAGCAAGGATCCAAAGGTGAAAACAGTGGGAGTCTTTTTGTCAACAATTTAGGCGTTCGCATCCAAGAAGACGTGTCTAGTATCCAATAAAACTAAGTGACTTCCCACCTTTTATGGAGTGGGCAACATCTGCTCTGACACAAGTTGAATGTTTTGGACGTCACGTCAAATAGAATGTTGTCCAACAGCGAGATGCAACATTACACTGTCAAATGTATTGTCTCGGGAAGTATTTTTGCATCTGCAACTCTTAAGGAAGCTTGGTCACATGAAACTCAACTATGGTAGCAAGTTTTTCCTGTCAACTTCGATGGGGCCTTCACAACGGGAGGCCTTTGGAAACCACGCAGGAGTATGTGTGATACATTGAGGAAATACTAGTTCTAGATTATAGAAACCATTGTGTCACAGTGCTCTTATGTGATTGGATAAGGGGGACACATGACATGCAACAACCAAGCATAGAAAGAGAGAGATACGACTTCAGCATTGCAAACTTCAATCACATGGTTGGGTGGGGTCCATGTTGATTCATTTGCCTTTCCTTTGCATTGCCAATAGTTTTTCTTCTCGAATGATCCATATTGTCCTAGGTGGAAGGTGGTGTACCACAAAATGTTAGGGGTAGACGTACAACGTGATGCAACGCCAATGTCATGCCAAAGATGCTTGTAGTGCGCAACAATGACGACTTCGTGGCACTGCAACCAGTAGGAAGAGAGGCAGACCAAATATGACTTCCAAGGGAAGACGTGGAAGACTTGCCTGACATGTTTGATGATAATGTCATGTCAGAGGATGAAGGATACCGCCGTCTGGACTACCTTCAATATGTGATTGAGGCATCAGAAGGACGTCTATGACAACATCTAGCTGGAAGATGTAGTGCACTATCAACCACAATGTCTATCATGGTCCTTGGTGTCCAATTTAGAGGATGAATACTGTAAGTCCTTTGATTAACTATTGTTAGGCATCCATTCTCTGTAGGAATACCTGACATGCAAGCGCAGTCCTTCAACTAAGTATGCGACTTCTGTTGTCCTCAATGTTTAAATGCATATTTAATAAAATATTTGTTGCATTCTTAGTCCTCGGGCACCGCATGCACTCTTTTGTTTTCTCGCAATGATTTTGTAGGAAGTGCACGCATCTTAATACATTAATGTGTAATATTGGGAATGAGCAATTTCTGTTTGTCTATTTGAATTGAATGGTGCATGTTGTTCATTAAATTAGTTTGAACTTAGTTTAGAGGTACAATGCTTGGAGTGTTCATCGTGTATTAGATAGAAATGAAACAAAGAAGATGGTCTTGCATTCCAAAGCAGTCACTAATAAGATAATGTAAATGGATAATGTCATTGTTAGGAAGTACTCCCCTATTTGGTCACTTTGTTGTTCAAGCTACTCACTCTTCAGTAGACTAGTAGAACACATGAACACCCCCAGAACATCGTTGTGCTAGAAGACAACGATGTCAAAATGAAACCAACGTATCTAAAGACATTCACATGTTATTGTCAATATGAGCATGAGCATCGTAGCGCTTGCCAAGAAGTCCCTAGCTAAGTTAGACATCTCAAGCAATGTCCATACAAACGCGCATGTCATCTGAGACATCTAAAAAGATGTCATGACGTTTCAGTACACAGTTTGAGGTTTTTGAAAACATGAAGGTCAACATCGTAGTACTTGTACAAGAGTCTCCAAGAATGTGACGACATTGCAGTTGACATCTAGACTGACATTGAGATGTCCTCTAAGACATCTGAACAAGCATCATGATGTCTCAGCAAACACCATCGGGAGGAACAAGAAAGTCATTAAGCTCAATGCTTCAAAATTTGTGCTGACGTGGTTGGGCAATGTCAGCCAATTTTTTTGCTAGGTCAGCAAATTTCCCTCGATCTTGCCACGTCATCTGCCACATAAGCATGTCTACAATTTTTCAAGACCGGGCAGTGTCTGGCCCTTCTTTTTTTCATAGCGGGCAAACATTATAATTAAACCAAAACCAAAACTTAAAATTACAGCTGATGAAAAAAGGTCAATGATGCTGACGTGGCAATTCCAATTTTAATGGACACTACTACAGACATGCTAATGTCCGCAAGCATGTCAAAAGAAAGAGATACGTCAGTGGAAACAAGTTGTTATCACCCAAATTTTGGCCTGTCCGCTGCAACAGCCACTCTGATATAGTGGAAATGGCAAACCATCTTCTAGACACGAAGACGTCTCCTTGGACATAGTATGTCCAACCTCGGACATTCTACGTTGAGTGCCCGATGTCAAAAAAAAACGGGTTTACTATAGTGTAGTCTTATACTAAATCCATAGCCCCAGATTTCATTTGTCTCTTCATTTTATTTAGATTTTTTTGTAAAATTCTATTATATTCTTTTATTTTTTTGGTGATTAGATGCAATTTAGAACAAAATCCTTTTATTCTTTTGGATTGTTTTCTTATTTGCATATTTTAGGCCATTTTTTAATGTACTTTTTAATTCAATGGTATTAATGATTGTATAGAGATTGGGATGAAAGTGATATATACCAACTTCAAGAATTATCTTATATTGTTTTATACGTTTGTTTACTTTGTTGGCTCTTGCCTATACATTGTTTCTTTCTCTATTTTAATTTGTCTTTTTATCTTAGTCATTTCTTGCCTAGACAATGTGTTCATTGGTTTCCCTTTAATTTCAAATTAAATTTTAGCTCATGATGGATTTGGACAAGATGAAATTTTTTCCATACTTGACTAACTTTTTAGATAATTATAGCAAAAGGCTAATTCTGTCATCTTTGATCATTGTATTTAATTCCCAAAGGACTATTTGTCCTTGCAAGGGACAAGTGGGATTTTGGATAGGTACCTATGGTCTCAATTTTTAACCTGATTTTTTGAAACATTTTTGGAAGATAGAAAAATTGATTAGCTAGATAGAAATATAATTTCTTTTCAATTGAGGACTAGGAACAAAAGTTATGCCCAAATAAGCTAAAAACAAGGGAGGGCGGGGAGGAGAAGGGGTAGCAAAAGAAAATTCAAAAATTTGAATGTGAATTTTATTTTATTTTTTTCATAGATTTTTATTTTTCTACATGGAAAGCTTTTGTTCATTCTATTGGGATTTGTTATAAGAAAGTTACAGACAATCTTGTTTTGGGGGCAACTAGAGCATCTCCTTGAAAAAAAAAGTAAATAACTTATAGGATTTATTTCTCAATGCAATTTTTACAATTTAAAAAAAAAAAGCTCTAGATGATTTAGTTTTCTTTCTAAAACAATCCCAGCATTGGAATTAGTGTATTTTAATTCCATCTTAGAGATATTAATAATTTGGATTTTTCTTCTATCTCATACCTACTTCTACTTAATAATTATTAAAGAATAAAAATTAAATTTTTTTAAATTAAATTTTTTTCTAAACTTTCAGCACAATTCTCGACTATAAAGATTTAAAACTCAAAACTTTGTAGTGCAAAAAATTTAACTTAAGAAGGTTCAAAGTCAAATAATATAGTCCTGCAATGAACTAAAAAATTTACTATGTTCATTTTAAACGCAAATATCTTGCAATCTATGTGGTCAAAAATTCTGAAATTTTTTCCATACAATTTCATACTTGTTAGGTGTAAGATCTTATATATGGTTAGATTCTCAAATAATAAACAACTTTCAAGTCTTTTTACTCTTTGTTATAGAAATGGTAGTTTCAAGTGTTTTTTGGTAGAAAAAAGGCCTTTAGGGGGTAAAATGAATTTATAAGCTCAACTTCTAAAAATGGCATAATTTGCCTTGGAGATAACAAGTGTGATTCAATTTTTTTTTAATATTTTCCAAAAGAGTCTTATTTGCAATCACCATCATAACTATCAAGCTATATGCATTTGTAAATGAATGGATACAAACTTTTAAAGTTTTGGTTTATTGAATAGTATGTGCATTCAAATGTAATTTAAAGACTCTCCTATACCATATGAAGTATATAAAAGTTCTTTGTACTTTCATCCCTTCAAAACAAAACATCATAATGATAATTATACTGTCATAATAACCCATTAAAAGCATTAATTTTTGGATATCAAAACTTCATGAGTACAATCAAGGCATCTTTGTCTTCTTGTTCTCACTTCTTTCAAAGGAGTTATCTGCTACCTACACTCAATTTGATAGTTTTTAAAATTATTTCAGTTGTACAAAATATTATGGAATGTTCAAGTATTTAAAAATAATCCTACCCTCTAAAGCTATTGAAAATAATAGCCTTCTTTGATAGTGTCTACAACCAAAAAGAAACACAGTAGTGTTTTGTATTGATTGGCATTAAATGCCTTAGATTGCAACTACACAAATTCTTGATCCAAACTAGATTGGCTAGCTAGCATTTGAAGAACTAAATTCATCTCTAAAGACTTAGCTTTGCCTTTGAAGGACATGAATGTTACTAAAAATTCATTCAATTTAACTCATAAAGGACCATTGTCACTTTGGGGGACAAATGGGATGTGGGGCAAGTACCTACGGGCTGAATTTTTGTTATGATTTTTTGAAATTATTTTTGAAGATAGAAAAACTAATTAGGTTCATAGAAATATAATTTCTTTTTCAATTGGTCCATGGGAACAAAAGTCATGCCCAAATAAGCTCAAAGTAGAGGAAAGGGGGCAACAAAAAAAATATTCAAAATTTGAATTTGAATTTTTTTGAATTTTTTTTCTTATATATAATATTTTGTCTACATAGAAAGCTTTTATTCATTCCATTTGGATTTTTTATGAGAAAATTATGGACAATGTTTTTTCTTGAAAAAATAACTTATATGATTCATTTATGAATGCAATCTTTACAAATTAAAAGAAGAAGAAGTTCTACATGGTTTATTTTGCTTCCTAAAACAATCTCACCATTGGAATTAGTGCGCTTCAATTCCATTTTAGAGATATTAATAATTTAGATTTTTCTTCTATCTCATATGTAATTTTGCTTAATATTTTCTTAAGAATAAAATTAAGTCTTTTTGAATTTTTTTCCGCCCAGACTCTCAATTCAATTCCCCACAAGAAAGATTTAAAGGTCAAAACTTTGTGGTGTAAAAAATTTAATTTAAGAAGGTTCAAAGTCAAATAATCTAGTCCCATAATGTGCTGAAAAACATGTTTTTTTTTACTTTAAACGCAAATATCTTGCAATCTATGTGGTCAAAATTTTTGAAATTTTTTCCACACATTTTCATACTAATTAGGTGTAAGATCCTATTGTTAGATGTCCCAAAAAAGAAATTCAAATTCTTTTACTCTTTGCTATAGAAAGGTTAGTTTTGAGTGTTTTTTGGCAAAAAAAGGCCTTAGTCCATTAGGGGTTAAAGTCCAAGATTGAATTGAAAATTCATTTGTCTATTTTTCAACAATCAAATCATTTTTAGTTTCTTGATTTGATTGTGTTGTTGGCATATATTAAATAGTTGAATGATTTATACCACAAACTTAACAAATCAAATGCCAATTTGTACAAAGACTTTTGCTACTCCAAATAATAGATACTTGAAAAAATTAATGCAATGAAGAAAAGGTGAGCTCTACTACTTTAATAGGGCCTTCCACTTATGTCAAGAATATCATGAGTCTTAGACCTAATCAACAATCATGGAAAACAAATTTACTCATGAATTTACCAATAATTAGGTATATCTTCTTGATTTCCTTTGAGTCAAAAAAGACAAATCTTTCTATCAAACCTAAAGATCAAATAAAATATCTCCCAATTGATATATGTCATTAGTCATTACTGTTTTTACTTGTATTTTTGTGATCATAAATGAATTTTTGCACAAAATTTGAGGCCTAAGGATCTATTTGTTCCTTCGTAATTGCATTTCTACTTGACATATCTTTAATTTAGCTAACTTTAAAAAAAATTAAAAATGGAAGGGACATACAAAGATGAATAATAAAGTAAAAGCAAAAGAAAAGCAAATTACTTTAGTTGAAGGAGATACTTGATTGTAGACTACCCTTGAATAATTAAAAAAAACAAATTATTTTCATTCATGTCTAAACTTTTACATTAATAAGCATTACCTATAAAAAGACAAAGTAAAATTTGGTTTGGAAATATATATAAATTGCTATTCTATTTGTATTTCTTTTATTCCCTCAATTTATTTATTTTTTTCAAAGTTTTAAACTTAACTGTTAAGCTTTCAATTGAATAGACAATATAAATAATGGCAACCCAACAAGACAATGTGCACTTACCCTTGAATTTTATAAATATCACAGTCCAAAATCAACAAGGAGGACAAATGTTTTTCAAGATAAAAACCAATAAACCTTTGCGCAAGCTAATGCATATGTATTGCTCATTAAATTCTTTGGATCAACAAAGAGTTAGATTCTCTTTGAATGGCATAAATCTTCAAGAAGATAAAACCCCAAATGATTTTGGAATGCATCATGGAGATAAAATTGATTTTGTTCTTCTAAACTAGTATTTTCATCTTCTCCATACATTAGGAGCATGCAAGGAATTCCTATGGACTTTCGTATACCAAGATGAAAAAGTTTAACTCCTAAAGTCCCAAGCAATCCATCATAAGACACTTGAAGGTTTAAGGAGGTTTCTATCATATTACTTTTTGGCGTGATTTTTTGGTACTTAAAAAATTAGAAAAATAGATTAGCTTTTTAGGAATATAATAATTATTAGAATTAGTGCCCAAGGACAATAGTTATGCCACCCAAACAAAAAGTATTCAAGAAGGGACATTTAAAAAAAATTGAAATAATAATTTTAAAATTTTATTTCTTATAGGTTATATTTTTGTCTACATAAAAAGATTTTATTCATCCTATTTGAATGGGGGATGTGAAAGTTATGGAGCATTTTCTTTTGCAAGCAATCATGATTGCATGTTCTTTTTAAAACAATGTATTAAATTTATTTCTACTCTCAATTCTTATATCTTGCAACAAATTAAAATTCCATAGGGTTTGTTTGGGTGTTAAAAAAATCTTACAATTATTGGAATTTGTATGTTTCAATTCCATCTTATTCTTATTAATGATTAGTTTCTCTTCTAATCCATTAGCTATTCCTACTAATCTTTTTTTTTTTTAATTTCAAAATCTTAGACAATTTAGTGCAAGATCCATATGCAAAAAAAAAAGTGTAGAAGTTTTACTCTTTATATTAGAAATGACACTTTTGAAGGGGGGAGAAAGAAAATGGTCTTTAGATATTGGAAATATTTCAGAAGTAATGGTCAATGCAAAAATGAAATGGATTACATGAATATTGCCGTCTAAAGAGTTGAAATTAATAGAAAAATTTGAAGGCAATTGTGATTGTAAATTTGTTTATTAAAAAAAATGAATTGTAATTAAGATTATGGATATTTGTATGCTATATTTAAAATACTGTAGAATAAGGTTAGCACTTCTCTAGCAAATATTTATTTATTTATAGAAATTAAAGTTTGGTAGATTCTAAAAATAGATTTTTTGCCAATATTCTTTTTATTCGCTATAAAAAAAAAATTGTTTTTTGAAAAAAATGTCTAAAATTTTGGCATCTATTTTTTGAATTATTTTCTACCAACCCTTCTCTATAACCAATTTTATATATTTTGTTGTATTGATTTACTTGTATCCTCATTCAAAATTTATAAAACATTTATATACTTATTTAATTCATGTTTAAATTAATGAACTATATTCATAATATTTTACAAGGTAAAATGATTCATTACCTTTTTATGTTTGATAAAAATTGAATTTTGAAACAATTTAAGGGAATTAAACAACTTGCAATATTATTGATTTAATGTGAAGTGCGTTGTAAGATTAATATTTACATACCAAAGTACCAAAGTTCCAAATTTTTCATGTCATTTATTATTGATTCATATTGGTGTTATCAAAGAAGCAATGTGAACTAGTGAAATCTTTCAATCCATATGAAATTTAAATCTATAAAAGTTGTATCCTTTGTATAGATCTGACAATGCATTAAGGATAATTTATCTATTAGAAGATGAAACGAATTATATAGCACTAATTATGGTAGTTAATTATTTGATTTTGTAAAACGGTCCATCTAAAATTATATAGAATAATTGGAACTAAATTTTGATCTTGAAAGCAACCAATATCAAACACTCTTTGACTTATTTTAGGTAAAAGTTTAGAAGGGTCAACACAAATATTGACCATTTATAATATTCAAGGTTTTTTCAATTCATATACAATGTTTATCCTCTTAAATAAATAAACCTACATATATGCTATTGAATACTATCTAACTCTTTCATTCAAAATGAAATAAGTAAAAATACTAAATACTATTGAAGATGCTAATTCTTTTCGAAATATACAAATAAATTTTGAATTTAATTATATGGATAGAAGGCTAAGCTTTTAACTTTATTTTGGTTATAGCTAAACATCAAAACCAAATTTTGTAAAATATATGAATAATGAAGTAAAAATGATTTGTAGTATGAAGAAAATTGCAAAAATCTTGTGACATTAAAGGGTGAGTAATTATTGATTATCAAAGAACATGTTAGAATGAATTTGTCATTCAAAATATAAATATAAATTGTTTATGGGATAATAGAATGAAAATCCATCTTTTATTTTATAATAAAGAACTTACGCTGTGACAATATAGGATTAGAAATTTGCTTCTTTTTGCTCTACTAGTAATGATGAATTTATTTTTGGTAATGAGTGATGTTTTTAAAATTTTCCTTGAGACATGTATGAGATAGAAAAAAAAAGGTAAACTTTGGTACTAAAGACCACTATGTATGAAGCATATGTTGAAAATAAATCCACTATACAAGCCTCATGGATCTTGATGGAAAATTTCATCTTTAATGCCTTTGTTAGGAGATAGATCTTATAAAGTACCAACATATTCCTTCCCTTGAGAAGCACTATTTAAGCCTCAAAGACCTAGATGGAAACTCCATCCTTGATACTTCCATCAAGAGGTAGACCTATAAAGAACTAGTAAGGTCTTTCCCTTGAGAAATTTTCAAGTTTTCATATAACAACATAGTCATTTGATCCCACCATAGTTGGGCGGACTATAGTAGTAAGCACTTTGCCAATGCCTAGGTTTTCAAAACCTATGACCACCTCATTGGTGTGTCAAGGCCTCGAGGTCAAAGCCAAAGCCATTTGTACCTATTGAATGAATTATTTGAAATTAGACAAAAGTATTCTAGCTAATATTGGACAAATTATTGTAAAATTTAAAAATATATTATAAATATATGCCCAAATTAATGGATTTTTTTCAAACAAAATTTATATGGAAAAAATCTTAACATAAAAATCTTTCAAATTTTAGAATATTGTCCATCATTGTTTTAAAAAAAATAAAAATTCAAAGATACAATATCAAGTTTGTCATTTATTTATACTATCGAATTTAAAATTTGGTAGTTGTCCAGAGATTAAAGTGACTATGCCTCAAATTTAGGATTGTTTCAAGGTTCATCTCTAACTTTCCAATTCTTGAGACCATCAACAATTTTTGAACTTCAAATTCTATCTCTTTGTCAATTGAAGTCAACTAATAAACTAATTGCATCCAGAATGGTCAAAATAAATATGATTCTTGTTATTGAGATGTTTATGTTTTGTTGGATTTTCTTTGGTCAAAAGTAGATTCTAAATTATCTATGGATTATTATTTTTTGACACCCAATGAGTACATTAACAAGGTTACAATTTCTTAGAGGTATCCACAACAACTTTTGTTGTACATATTTGGTGAATATTTGACCATGGAAGTTTTCAAAAAGAGTAATAATTAGGTGCAATCACCTAAATTAGGAAGAATTAGTGGTTTTTGTGAGGCTTGTAATTTGAAGTGGCCCCTTACCATTTCCCATGAAATCCAACTTATAAATTTGCCCTTCAAAAAGTGATTTTTATCTAGACTTCACCTTTTGTATTGTCTACTAAATACTACTAGTAGAATTGTATGTATAAAGTACATGAATAAACACGATGTACAATCCAAAACTTCAAACTTTGTTTTATTTACTCAAAGATGATAGTATATTAAATAAATATGTATCTTCTTCTAAGAGTCTATTATCTCTAAACTCCTATAGTTTTATACCATGAGTGTCATGAATTATTCAAAAAATCCTTTTGCTTGTAACATTGCTCATATCTTTCAAATAACAAAAGTTTTAATCCAATTCAAGGCTAGATTATTTGGACCCACACTAAACAATTAATTTCTTTTACATTCAAAAAAATCTTTGAAACATATATGACAAGACTTTCATACAAAAATTCCACTAGAACATTAAAGTCTTAGAATTTGTGAGGATATCCAAAATTTGCTCAGTATAGTTTTCACAATAGCTTGCAAATTCTAATTATTTTATTTCAATTATTAATCTTTACAAGAATCCAAAAAATTATTAGGATCTTAAATAATATTTTCAAAAGTGTGAAGACATGCAAATTGTTTGGATAGGGACAAATGCATGTCAATTTTAAGGCTCATCTATTAGTTAACTTATTAGAATCAATTCTCTCCAAATTTTAGAATGAATGCCTCTACTGATTGCATGATTTATGTAAATTTTATGAACTTATTTTTTCAAGCTTTTCCAAAGGTGAGCTTTGTCTTCTTAATTTAATCCCTCTATGCCCAAGACTTTTTTGAGCTTCTTGGAGTTTGCACAAAACTAAATAAAAAGTCCAAGTTTTGATAAGGTTTACTAGTTTAAAAAAAATGTAACTATACCAATTCAAACTAGACATTTTATTAATTTTATAGGAAAAGGAATACAACAATAAATTAGTTATGGTTTGAAAGATTATGATGTTTGAACATGTAGATGTTAAAATTGTGAAAGTAATTTGAAGACTTTCAATCCCCTTTTTACATGTCAAATCTGAAATTGAGCTTAGGAAAAAATAATGAAGTTAAAGGGTCTAGTATGAATAACTATAATTGATTTGTAGCTTTTCAAAATCTACTCTATTTAGTTTCTTCAAATGAATTTTAAATGTGATTTTTTCTCTAAGATCCAATGTATTTGGATCTCATCTCCAAGAGCCTCTAATACTAAAAAAACAAGATTTGCAGTTGAACACCCTTGCACAAAATCTTTAATAGAAAATCATAAACAACTTATTTTCAAATTTTTCTTTTAATGCTCAAATAATAATTTAAAGGATGTTCAACTAAAAGAAATCTATAATATTATTTTTGTAAGATTTTATTGAACTTCAATATTTAGTAATTACAAAAATATAGTGCCTTGAACATTTAGAAGTTAAAAACAACACCTCACATACATAACTTGTGAATTTGGTCAAAAATATAGAGGATAGGGCAAAAATATATGAAAAAATAAATAATCCATCCCCAAAGATGAAGTTATGTCTTTCAAAAATTTTAGAAAAAAAATTATTTCCAAAAACTTGTGCGATTTGGCCATATGTTGGAAAATCCATTGAAAAAATGTGGAAAAATTTAACCAAAAAAACTATCATATTCATCTTTAAGAAAATGATGAAGTGGACAATGGTATTGGATGAAAGAAAAAACTAAATTGCTAATTTTTGTAAGAAATTGGGAATAATTAATTCCAAAGGTGAGAATGTTTTAAAAACATTGATAGGTATCGTTGCTTTTGTTTTTAATTGGAAAATTTTAAAATTGAGTTGAAAAATGGCTTCATATATTTTTTCTACTTCATAATTTTTACCTCATTATTTGGAATTGAATAGTTGAAATGTTTTTGACTGTTATCAATCTTTTTGAATGTTAAAAGATTGATAACATTTTGACTGTTAAAATCCAAATTAAATAACTAATTGGTCATTTTTGAAATATACTTTTAGCTTTGTGGTTTGACATCAAAATAAAAAAACATTTAATCTTGGTAATATTTGTCAAAATGATGTAGAACAAAGTTGTATATCTTAATTAGGACAATAAGCATTCATTTTAAAATTATAATGTAGAAATTCTAAATAATGAAGTTAATATAGCTTGCCTGAATTTAAAAATATATAAAATAGAGTCCAAGTCCTTTAAAGGTTAAAAATTCACACAGTGTGGCTAAAGTGTGCATTAAAAAATTATAAACTTTAGTAGTCATGTTTTGAACATATTTCAAATAAGATGAATTCTTAAATCTTTAATTTGCTTAAATCATTTGTTTATTGAAAAAGATAGTTGTATGACAAATCTTTGTTCAAAACTTTACATTTATTGAAGGATTTTGGCATATGCTTAATACCTTATACAAAACATTAGATGGAGTAAGTGGAAGCCAAATACATACCTAATACTTTAGTTATAATACACATAGGATGGATTGTCAAATACATGTCAAATACATGTCTAACCTCTTGGGTCACTATAATCATTAACTAGGATGTAGAGGGAAGCATTAGGAGAGATATGAAGCCTCTAAGAGACTAGCCATGGTTCCCCATGCTGTGAACCATGGGCCGGCTAGTCAAAAAATAATAAATTCAATAATTTATTTTTTTAAATATTTAATTATTATTTTTTATGCAGTTCGGGAACGTCGGGGAACTCACACTCTGTGGTTATAACAAACATGAGATGGATTGACGGAGTCAAGCCTAACCTTCTACAATAAATATAAGATGGAATAAAAGAAATGGAAGATTTGGCCGCGTTAGCCCTAGGGTCTAATGTTCACAGGGGGGGGGTCTAAATTGCCCAACTTTAGACTCCAGGTTTAGGCAAGGCTAAAGTCCTTTGTAATTTCACAGATTCAAAATTCTTGTTGGGCAAAGCTAAGATTCTACCTTTTATTTCTAGCAAGTAACGAATTAAATGTTAACTAGGACTAAAGTCTTAGACTTTAGCCGGCCAAGGTGATCTTTTGGGGGGTCTAAAGTCTGGTTAACAAAAAACACCTGAGATTTTCCAAACGTTGTGCAAGAAGAGGCTAAAGTGGGGGCTAATCCTCAAAACATTAGACTTGGCTAACGTTGCCAAATCTTCTTGTGATATTTGGGCATTCAATTCAAATGAATTAGAAACAACATTTTTTAGTAATATTTGTAGTAAATATACCGCACAAACTTTGTTGTTGTTGTTAGTTATCAAGGTTAGTAAAAAATAATTTTGAAAAAAGATGTCATAATTTTAAGGAATTTTCCAAAATATTTTTTGGGCATGGCAAAAATACAAATTTTGAAGGAATATTTCCATTTCAAGCATCTACAAAATTTGATTTTTCAACTTTAATTGAATATTTGGCATGAAATGCCTACACTAACAGCTAGGTATGATATTTGTATATACCACAATGCTTTGCAAGTCACTCAATGCTTGTAATATGGAAGAAAGGAGTTCAATTCAGTTTTTTTATATATAGGAAAGTAGGAGATACAACAATCAATGTGGAATATGAATGATTATGTTGTAAGCAAAGATTAGATCTTATTTGTTAATAGAAGAACCACTTTCTTCAAAAGAAATTCAACTTTAAAAATGTAGGAAGTTAAGTTAAATTTTGGCTCCAAAAGTTTGTTTGTGATTTGAAGCCTCCAATCAAAATTTATAGACCAAATTCAACACGTACGTGGTTAGAAAGTTCATTTTCATAATTATGCCATTATATACCCCACATCGATTGTTGTACCTCCTATGTCCCCACATGTTTAAAGAATTGAAATCCTACCCCCTATTACTAACATTGAGTGGCTTATAATTTTTTTTTACAACACATAGTCTAGTTTCCTTGCCAAATTCAATACAAAATGTGTTCAAAATTTAAATATTGATATATGTTTGTCTCCTACACTCCATCTTGTATTTACTACCATATAGAAGATTAGGCATGTACACTTCTACCCCCTCGCTCTATTCCATATTTGATGTAACCAAGCAAAGAGCCAAGGAGTTAGGCATGTGTGTTTCCTCTTCTTGTTTGTTGTAACCAAGGGATTAGAAATGGGCATGACCCCCTCAATCCATGCCATATTTATTGTAGAGGATTAGGTATATGCATAGATCCTTTGACTTGATTTAGTTGACTTGTAAATTCAAACTTTAAGCCATTCTTCTTTATAAATGATGTATTGTAAAGTTTTGAATTATTTGTAAGACTAATTAGATGGTTTTGTATTATGAATTTATGACATGCTATTGGCATTAGGATATTAGATGGAATGAAGATAGTATTACGTAATAGACCTTTATATATAGTATAAATGATGTGAGTTTTCATTGTAATATAGTTCTTTCTATGTCATATATTCTTATTAAATTTTAAAGAATAATTCCTAATTATAATCCTTTATTTGACAATTTTGGAGATATGAAATATATAACTTTCATTTAATTATACTCTATGCACAACATGCCTAAATTATACATAGTATTTCACACAATTGTATTTTAGCCCCCCTCTCCAAAGTGCACACAGCCATGTGTAATTTCTTAGAAAACTAGTGTTCATTAAAAATGTTCTAGAAAGCAATATATATCTAATGTTTTTATATTTTTGTTTGGAAATTTTAAAAATTGATTCAAAAACCAAATTCATATATTTATTTTTCATTGTCTACATATTACTCTTCATAACTTTCATCCCACTTGTGGAAATTGAATGTTTCAAAGGTTATTGTATAGTTACTATATGTAATTATCAGTGATTTATGATATCAAACAAATTTTTCTTAATATCTTTGTAAGTATTGTTTTAGTTGCTTGCTTTGATATAGAAATAAAAATGTCATTAGAATTTTGCAATTGACACTTATTTGGATGATATAAAACAATGTTTTTTATGAAGATTATAATGATTAGGAACTAAATTAAAAATTTCAGACAAAAATTCCAAAATATGAATTCAAGCCAATAGGGCCTAGATTCCTCAAAAAATCCAATGTAGACTTCTTAGTCCTTCAAGAGTTGAGGAGATTTTAGAGTATTAATCACATGAAGATAAATATTGTTCTCATAATAGAAAGCTTTTGTACACAAAAGAGGAAAATGTGAGCTTCAAAGGACAAATTAGAGAGATTCAAAAAACTTTACCTTTTTATCATTTCATTATTTGATTATTTTGAAGTTTTCACTACTACTACCTTCCACTATCTAATTATTTTGAAGATTATAACCTTTAAGGTAAAATTTACCATTTTTAAGCTTTAAGCTAAAAACCATACCTGCAATGCATGTGCTCTATGGAATTTAAGCAAAATTTTACCTTTTAATGCAAATACTTACATTAAATTTCAAATTGTGACCTCCCTAGTTTAATAATCTTTCCTCTTGGTGTGAGTATACGCAATAAGGAAAAATTTGACATTACAAGGATTATTTTTCTAAACCCTGAATACCTAACGATGCCTATATGCAACAAACATTCTCTTCAAAATCAACGTTCATCCAATTAGAAGCTTCTAAGAAATTAATGAATGTACAAGGAAATTACTCATGTCTTAAAATGCTAGTGGTTGCTCAAGAACCACTTCAATTTCAATATTTTAAAAAATAAAAATCAATCAAAGGTGTTTTCTTTGTTAAAAAATCCCATTATATACATAAAATTTTAACAATCTAAATGCAAATAATATTTTAAAAATATTCAATTTCTATATTATATAATGTAGAAAATTTTATAAATTTAGAAAATTATATCAAAATTCAAGTATTAAAAATATGAATTGTATTTTTGGTAAATCAATCAAGTAAAATCCTTTCAAATTGATTTGACAAATACCTATAAATTATTTTTTGAAATTAGGCTAAATAAAAAAATTCTAAAAGTCATGTTAAACAACTCTCATTTTAATGCTAACTTCCAAAAAGTTGATAATATCATGTATAGTAGTATATAAAGATTTATCCTTGCCTTAGACATTTACCCAAAGTACTTTGAAGTTCATATTTTGGATGGTGAATATAGTGTGTCAAGAAGATGTTTTGTTCAAATAAATTATCATTCAAAGTAATGTTTGAGTCTTTAAAATAATAACCTTCTTTGATGACTAGAGATAAATAATCTCATGTCTTTAAAGATATAAGCAAAAGTGTGCACTAATTCAAAATAACATAGAAGTGTTAAAGAGTAAATCCTTGAGCTCTAGGACATCCATAAGTGAATTCCAACAATGAACAAAGTGCTTTTGGTTGTTGTTTCATCCTACTATATTTTCATTCATCAAAAGCAATACTTGAATCTTTAAAAGATGTCTTTTCTTTATAATTATAACCAATTTGGTGTTATCGAAGTAAAAAGTTACATGGACATTGTGTTATATACAATGAGCTTGTGGACCTTGAGCAAAAATTTAGATGAACTAATGTTGATTCCAAAAAGAATTGGAGTTGTTTCTCTCTCTCATAGACGTAAATAATACATTTGCTCAAAGATAAAAGCAACAAAATGTCCAAAATTTCAAAAAAAATTATAGTGTGAAAGGGTTTGGGGGTTAAACCCATAATTCCCCCCCCCCCCCAATTTTACACTCCACCTTGTCATCAAACTTGTTGTGAACGCCACGGTACCCTCGGTGCTTACTTGAACGGAGGATTTTGAAACCCTAATTTCGGAAATGGACAGACGAGCCAGGGGCCTCGTTGGAGAGTCGTCGGAGAGATGAGCTTTGTAGCCATCTCTGCGACCAGCATTGCACTCCACCTCTGCTTCGTAACGTACTCGCCGCGTCGGTCTCGTTGTGAATGCCATTTTTCACGTGGGCGTCGTTTGAGCTTTCGATTGCCCCAATTGGTGCTGCCTGGAGCACTCTGGAGTTTCAATTTGGGGCCAATCCGTCGCGCATTGCCTTGGTAAGCTCAGTTTCTTCTCGTTTGTGGCTTTAATTGCTTATTCTTGGACACTGTAGATTTAATTTCGGATTCATGGTGCGATTTGTGTATCGAATGGGTGTGTGGTCTCTTGACGGTTTGCGTTGTTCTTGCATTGGGAGGGACGCCTTGTATTCCACCTGTATGTACTCTTTTTGCGACTCCTGAGTGTAGTGTGGGGTTGCAAATTGAAGAGTGGTGAGATATTGTAGCTTTGAAACTTGTTTTAGTATAGCGTGTGGATGTTTCTAGATCCAAAGTCGTTGAAACGGGGGGTAAGTCGATTCATGTCTCGTTAGGGTTGAGTTTTTTCACAATGTTTGAAGATTTTCTGTATTGATTCTCTGACTCTTTTCGGGTTAGAAGCCAAGAACAACAGTGCAATGTCGGGGCGAATGCTCCTTGAAGAACTCTTTTGTGCAGGGGTTGTCCTGCCCTCGGAGAGAGAAGAATTAGGTCTTCGTGTATATATCCTCGGCGTGGGGTTGTACCGTGTGGGGCAGGCAATCGAGCCTTTGGGACTGATAAGCTAATTGATCCTGGAGAATAACCTGTGTATGATTTTCCGTCTCTTCATTTTTAATTTGCGGTTACTAATAATTATGGTTGTTGTAGAGAGAAGAGTGAGGTCAGATGTGCAAACAGGGAAGCTTGATCTAACAGACGAAGAGCTATCACGGGAGAGTATGCGAGAGGATGATGTTCAAGTGGCTGTCTCCCAAGCTCGCGGGAGTTGAAAACGATCAGGTATGCGTGAGCTCACACTGTGAATTTCTCACAAAGGATGTTAAGCGCGGACACTACTGCGGAAGCAAAGAGAACTAAACCTAAGAAACTGAAGAAAATGTATGGGTAATGGGGAGCCTGTGGTCAATTTTCTTGTTCACCTCCTGGCGCAAAGTCATTGTAGTCTATTCAGTATTCATCCTTTGTGTATCCTCTTGTAGTCTACTCCTGCATCCATTTAGTTTTCCTACGTGTAACCTTCCCAGAAAGCAATTGCAGACAGCAGTAGGATTGCATAGTCATGGATCACCAGTGGTGTCCAGGCCCACAATTGGGACGAGGAGCCGGTTAAGCGAAAACTTTGATATTTTGAGTTCGACAGCTATGAGTTCCGCTACTGCCGTTGGATCATGTACCGAGCATATAGTGCAACGAGGCGATTGGCTCTATGATATAGGACGACGTCATAATGTTGACTTAAGGTAAATCGGTGCACCCTTGCCTTGGCTTCTTGCATTGTTTTCTATTTGTTGTGACATTGTCACAATCAATGGTGAAGTAGAACACCATTGATTGTGCGATTACATACCACTGTGTCTTTATCCGGCACTTGTCCTCTTCAGTCTGAATATTTAAGAACCGGTAGGTTTTCATCCTGTGGTCTAGACGTTTGTTGAAGTCATCTACTACTTGGATTGACTAGCAGATGAGCTCATATTCAATGGCGTAGTCAGCTTTCAATTTTTGAACGGCAATGCATGTAATGGTTGAGACCCAGTTGGGAAACTAGTAGCAGCTTGTTCTTAAGTTGGCGCTTAATGTTTTGCAGTTACCAGAACGTGGCTATAGAGTTGCAGATTATTTTTGAATCAGGTGGACTTGCTGGAAGAGAGCTGATCTCGAGCATTGTGTCCGAGCTATTTGAGCTTTAATTTAAATTTTCAATTCTTAAACTTGAGAATCTACACGGGTGCCTTGTGTGACAGGACTCTTTTGAGTGCAAATCCTAGTCTGAGGAACCCTGATAGTCTACGGGTGGGCAGTCGGATATCGATACCTCGCGATAGCAGCTGCTACACCTCCCCATCAACTAGTCGGACGACTGTTTCAAGAGTAAAAGCAAGCTCTGTGCACAGGGAGCTCTCAACAAGAAAAACTCTAACATCATTTTTGCTGAGGCCTGAGATTATGAGTCTTAGTAGAACGCTTGTCCTTTTAGGACAAGTTTTGTGTAATAATAACCGGGAGCACAGAGTGGGCGACGGAGAGTCCCTTGCATGGCTAGCAGAGAAGTATGGGACAACAGTAAATGCGTTGAAGAAACTTAACAACTTGAAAGATGATGCCATCTACTCTGGCAGGTTTGTGAGACACCTCTCAGATGTGTTCATTCATAGATCAGATCCATTCTTCAAATCGATTTTTGGGATGAGTGACTGGATTTTTTTTTACACTGGTGGCAGCTTTTCCTATTTGTGCCTTCCTTTCTTTGTTTAATTGAACCGTGGAACAGGGTCCACTTGCGTCCGTTTACAATCTTTCGTAATCAGTTCTAGGCCTATCAAACTCTCGTCAGACACTTTCACTTGTTGATTACAGATTTGAAAGTTATGGAACATGGTATTAAGGGATCTTAATTTTTATCTGATGAATCGTTGGGATCTGTCTCAGTGTTTTGAAGATAGATCGGCGTAGTGCAGAGCTCGCGGTGCTTGGTCGAAAGGCCACTCTGCAAGAACGGAATACTTCAATTGACTGTGATTCGGGAAATGCTTTGCAACCTCTCAAGTCTGTCAAGCCTGTGATGAGTGCATGCCCTCGGGCTCAGAAGGCTCAGAGGGTCCATCCAATTCCCCGTCTAGAAACTGTACGCGTTCAATACGGAGATACCTTGACTGATATTGCCTTTGAACATGGGTGAGGACCAGATCTTCACATCTTATTGCCTGACTAGATGTAAACCTTGTATTGTCTGCAATGTGTGTAATATAAAATATTTGTTTTGAAGTGTTGATAATGTGTATGGGTAGTTTTGTAATTCTACTTTTAGCAAGTGGTGTTGAAGATGTGTTCTTGACCTTTTTCTTGGCACTTTTCTGTACAGCCTTAGTTCAGAGGAATTGCAGAGGATGAACAACTTGCGGAACAAGAATATTTTCGAAGGCGACGTTCTCGCTGTGTCCGAAGGTACCTCTCTGGTTACAACTGCTAGATTTTTTTCAACTAGTATAATCTATGCAACTCGACTCTGAGAGCACAAAGGAAGTATTATTTTTGTTTGTTCCAGGCCCATCATCTAGGGAACTTCCAGAGATTCGATCAGGTCGACGGCGCACCGGTCGGCCACTCTTTTCAAGACAACGTGCTGGTTTCCAATATGGGCTGGGAGTTGGAGGTCCAGAGCAGACTCTCAAGCATCAACTCACATCTGGAAATTTAAAACTTGAAGGTGTTTTACCTTTTTAATGTCAACTTGGCTTAAGTATCTATTTTGAGACCTCACTCCTTTGTAGTCGTATTAGCTTTAACATGCGAACTATATAACGATCTGGAGTCACTCTGTTCAATGTTTCAGGAATGTTATCTTGATATATGTTATTGAAGGGTTGGACAGCTAAAAATAGGGTGCTGGTTTGTATGATTCTTACTTATGTGTTCATGTATTCATTAGCTTCTCTGGTTGCCTGTATCGACCTCACAATCCTACCTGTGATCCTGGAACATCAATGCATCAGGGCGGTGGAAAAGAAAACGGAAGGGATTTCAGCTTGTGCAAGATAAGTGGATGCGGTTCAGTTCGCCTGTCACAGAGGGGTATGACTACGTACATTTTTCATGCTCAATTTTACTTCACAATTATCGTTTGATTATCGATGATATAACTGAGCTCTGAGGTGAGTCAGGAATATTGATATCTTACCTGACTTATTCTCCTCATTGCGTCTGAATGTCGGTGCTTAGATGTCGCATATTGTCGGTCGTTGAGAGAAGTTTATAAGAACTGAAGTTGGTAATGAATTCAGATTTGTGAGCAGTACTTATGGCTGGCGTTGGGGTGCTTTTCACGAGGTAAGTCGATCAACCGTTTTGTGCTCAGTTTTTTAGCTATGCATTCAATATCGAGGAGTATTGGTCCTTATGTTATGCGTATCAGGATTAGTATGGTAATTGTATCCTGGGAATCCAATTGCATACGTTAGTAATGCTCTTTATTTATTGCACAGTTCACATCTCACAAAAGTTTTCTGCATGTACTGATAAGGGTTTTAAGGACTGTAATCTACGGTCAGTATCACTACGATATGCGGTTGTGTGGAATTCCTCTCTCGTTTAATAATTTGGTGAATTTCTTTGTGCTTTGAGAAACTTAATGCACCATTTCAGATCTAGGTTTGTGGATCAAACTGGAACTGTTTGTGGATCAAACCTAGTCTAAGGGTTGGAATTTTGGGTACTTCTTTAAGGGCGTTGATGTAGCGGCGGATCCTGGAACTCCAATCTTGGCAGCTGACAGAGGCACGGTAACTTTTGCTGGGTGGAGTGGCGGGTGAGTTATCATTCTAATTATCATGCTTCTCAGTTACTATTGATTGACATCCTCATGCATGTAAGATTGTCATTCCTTCTGTTTTAGTTATTGTGGATCTTACATGTAGTCCAGATGTAGGAACGGATGGCATGTTGATGTTGTGAAGTTGACTTTGCTTCTGATTCAAGCACAGGCAAGCTCCTGAAAGATATGGTTGAAGTTCCACAACTGTGTTCTCCATAGTTACAGTAAATTCATGATCTTTGCAATCACCTCTGAACTGACATCCCGAGTGCCTTTGCAGTTATGGGTATTTGGTGACTATCCAGCATGAAGGGGGTTTCGTAACAAGATATGGACATTGCTGTGCTATTCATTCCCGCGTGGGGCAGGTATAAAGTTCATGTTAGACCTAGTGACTTTGAATTTAAGCTGTCAATTCTTGCTTATCCTGCAGCTTTCATGTGTAAGGTTGAATCGCATTTGGGTGGGCTGAGAAGTCACCCCTTTAAAATGCAAGTGTCATTCGTACACGTGACTTGTAAGAAATGAGATACTTCTAGGTTCTATTCCAGTTAAAGATGCATCCGTGAGATACATTGTAGTGGCAATACTCAGTTCAAGGGTAGTCTAAAGTTGTACACTACTAGTTCAAACTTCAACGGTTCATAACACTTTCATATGGTTTCAAAACAATCCATACGTTAATGCATTCGAGTCCTCTCAAAACAAGGATAAGATTCATCAAAAGAGATTCCATTTCAATAATCCAAACCACCCCAAAAAATGACTGGAAGCCTCTGGAATGGCTATCTGATGCTATTTGTATTTCCTGTTGCCACTGGTATTGACTTCTTGGCGTGTGCCTACAGCAAGTGGTAAAGGGGCAGCAAGTGGCAGCTGTTGGTGCAACTGGACGCGCGACAGGCCCACATCTGCACTTTGAAGGTGGGCAATTTTTATACTATTGCTTTTGACGCTATTTGGAATCGTTGGGTAGTTCTCCTCAACTACAACTTCCAATGAGTATTCAACTTCTGTGAGTTCCGGTTTATAAATAGAATCAACGAACGATATTAAATTTGGTTTTCTGTGTTGAATTCTTTGCATGTGCAGTTCGCAAGAATGGAGAAGCACTCGACCCTTTGAAATGGATCCATTTGTGACACTCGCTCCTTGTATTAAAATCGAGTGGTGTTATTCATTTATAGTGACAGCTTTTGAAGACTTGGGAACTAGGTTTAGGCTTTAGCAAGATTTCGGTTTTGTTCCAATCATATTGAATTGGTCTTCAGAAGGATTTGGTGGCTGGTGTGGTATGTATCAAGTTATCCAATTTGGTTTGAGGTGACAAAAGAATACCTGTTTAATTTAATTGAAAATTGAAGCTGATATAAAATGGAGACATGTTCTCTATGTCTACGATATAGGGTAATGCGATACGCTCCTTTCCAAATCAGCAGTTTCAATGATCTTGTTACCATTTGTTGGAGCCAAAAATATTCCTGCATTGCTGTAACCCTCAAAATTGGGATATCTGCTTTACAATACACACAATCTAAGACATGTACTATCAAATCCAATTTGATTCACATTTTTCAATTTTCAAATTGTTCATCGTAGCAGATAAATGTACAAATCTGCGTCTTATCTTTGTCGGTGGTCAATTTTCAAGCATCTTGAGGTAATATGGTGTCTGTAGAGTCCAAATATGAAATTCAAATTTGTCAAATTTAATCTTCATATTGTAAATAAGTTTTACAATCTTGTTATAACTAGGTAGTATTTCTTACAAGAAAAAATGTGGAGTCAAGTCCACACTTTGGTGCATAAATGAAGAGTTCAGTTGAAAAGTTGAAAACAAGGAGCTACACTACAAGAGACTTTGTTCTCGAAGCTTTGGTTCATTTTTCAAGTAAACCATGTACTCAAACTTTTTCAAGGTAGATTTTGTCAATGCAAAGCCTAGTTCAAAGCTATTAAACAATCCAACTTTGACCTTGTAGTACTTGTTTGAGTTCACACTATAAAGAATTTCTCCCGAGATTGAACAATTGATATTTTAATATCATGCATAAAAAAACAACCCAGGGTGGAGTAAGCTCATGTTATTGAAATTTTCAAAGCCTTGCTTGTTTGGTGTTGATCTTTGTCTTTTTCATGTATAGTTCTATCAATAACTCAACAATGTTATACTTTGACCACACACCAACCAAACCCACAAGAGCTATTATAGACAACAAAGAGGAGGTGTTTTGAAATCCTTCTTATAAATTACCATGAAACAAGTTACATATGCTTGTTTTAGACTTAAATTTGTTGTTCTTGGCACAAGAGGCTTAAAATGCACTCAAGTTGCATAAGCAAAGTAAGATTGGGTAAATCCAAATCATTCAAATGGTACCTCATGAAGTGAAGAGCAAGATTGCAAAAGAGGTTGCAATAAGGGGATTGAAGGAGATGGACTACTATAGGCTGCAAGAGGAATTGGATAAGTTGACAGTATAAAGTGAAATTTCTTGTTAACTTCAAACACTGAAATTTTGGATTTGATAATTTTGAATGTAGTATGAACATTAGATAAATTTTAGGAGGTATGATTTTGTTGAACTTAAATCAAGCATCTTTTCTTAAATAAGTGAAAGTATTATCTTTTAATATCAATCTTGACAAAGTCTAGGTGTGGCCATATCTTAAGATAAATGAGTCACTCTTTGAATTGTGCCACCTATGATCCGCTGCCTAAGATTTCAAGCTTGAAATCTTGGACTGCTGTAGGTAGAGGACGCAATTAGGAGTGTTGCACATACCTTTAACCCCGCAAGACTGTGACGTGGCTGACACGAAACTCCACGTCACCCTAAAATTTGAAAACCCCTAATCTTTGTCAAAAGCCGTTCGTCTTCGTCTTCAGCTTCGCGTCGTCCTCGCCATCACGCTTTCCTAGGGTTTCGTCAATTTCCAGCGCAACCTCACCCAACGTGCTGTCCCATATCTTCCTCCGCCAACCAAGTCTCATTCATTATATTCAAGTGATCAAGAGTAGCTCTGTCGATCGCGCATTTGTGTCGGTCTAAGTGAAGCTCTATCCCTCGCAGTGGAACTCAGCGGCGATTGTGTTCATTGCAGCACAGCACCGCCTGTGAAGCGCGTCGTCGTCGTCGTCGTCGTCGTCGCCGCCGAGATTGCGTTGCAGAAGCGACGTGGAGATTGGGAGGAGCGTGGGGCAGAACTCATGGAGACGTTGAGGTCGCATTTGTCGAAAGTGCGCATTCCCGAGGCCTCGAATCGGATTTACAAGCAAGAATGCTGTGTTTCGTTTTCTACCCCGGTGAGAAGTCAGCGAGTGTCCTTTTAAGAAAATAAATTCGGATGCTTATTAGCTCTTATTGTCTGTATGGTTTTTATATTCAGTGTTATTGATTGAAATCAGTTTTTATTTTATTTTTATTGGTAGTAGTTCTTGGGTTTTCCATGCATCTGGTGCACCTTGGAGATAAACTTAGTGGAGTAGGGGACATTGAGTGATTGGAATTCGGAGCTTACTTTCCGTTTCTCGGATTGAATTCGTCAAAGGATATTTAGGGCTAGAGCTGGTGATTTGTGCATCGAAGGATCGTGTTCCGGAGATTTGCGAGACTATTGCTGGTCTTTTAGCTCACAAACTAGAATGAGCATTGATTCGCTCGTCATTACCGCCATTTCTCGCTTCGGAGCGCTACAGTATCTGCTTCATGTATTTTGAAATTTTGAAGCGACAGCAATAGCTGGACCTCGACTAGGATTTCGATAGTTTATTGGAGTGGAAGTTGGATTACCCTCGAAGTAGCCCTCTGATTGGAGTAATGAATCTGTGTTTGATTTATGCTTCAAAATATTTGTGTGTATTGAATTGTTTGAGATCTTATTGCGAGAACTCTGCTGGTGCTTTACTGCATAAATTCAGAACGAGTATTAATTCATTCCTAATTACCGCAAATTTTTGTTTTCGGATCAGTGACATTAATAGCTTAGCTCGACTAGGAGTGTAATATGTAATTGGAGTGGAAGGTTGATACCCATCGAAGTAGCTGTTCTGATTTCAGTCACTCCAACTGAACTGAACTTTGGCATTAGAGGTTGCAAAATTTGATAGTAGCGAGTGCCGAATTGTACAGAGCACTTGAGCTATGGAATCTCTTGCATGTACTATAGGTGTTGTTACAATCAATCTTCCATTCCGATTATATATTGCACTCCTGATCTAGTCAAGCTATTGATCTCGCTTTTGCGAACCAGCCACTGTACCACTCCGACAAATTTCGATCAGAAGCAGGTCGTATACCGTACTGTGGACTTGGTTGCAAAAAAATTCTGTAGCGATTGCCGAGATTCACAGATGAATGGAATCAATCATGCTCGTGCCTGATAATTTAGAAGTAGCGATATGATTGAGATCCTTATTGGAACTACCGGCTTATTGTCATTGTCCGTAACTAACCAGTGCCTTCTGTGAGGTTGAATGCAGAGGTCGGATGGGGGCTTGTTTGTCGATATGTATTCTTTTTTGGCGTTCGGTAGAGATTACGTTATGTGGAATTACGAAAAGACTGGCAATCCAGTTTATTTGAACATTCAAGAATTACCGAAACAGGTCAGCGAGAGCCGGCCTCATAAGAAACCTACATTGCTGGCTATTGGTATGATTCTGAACTCACTTTCTGGAACTTACTTTCCGTTTGCTGTATGAACTTCAAGCCAAGAAAATATGTCTACATTTGGCGTCATCATTGGGTGGTTGTGCTTGGCTCGTGCGTATGCCACGCAATGTCCATTGTTTCGTAGTTTTTGGGTTGTTTAGACAGTACCTTTTGTTCAAGCCGTGACACTGATACTTAATGATTTACATAAGTATTGAGTGTTTGTTGTTTTATTTGAACATAGAAGAGACTTCCTTTTTTCATAGTACGGTTCTTGAATGGCAGGAGTTGAAGGGGGTTTCGACTCTAAAGAACCTGAGTACGAAGTGACTTATAGCATTGTTACATTACCAGAATTCAACGCACTTCCTTATCCTAGTGTGGAACTCCCAGAAAAGGTATATTTTGGTCTCAATATGAGTTCCTGCTTGAAAATTTTTAAATTCCTTTTAGTGTACAGTGCTCATGTACTGTTGGGAACCGTAGTCTCTGTTGTGCAATCACTGGAAGTACAGTCCGTATATGTTCTCTCGAGAGCCTTGGTATGTCTAGTTTGTGTAAGGTGGTATTTTCATCGTCTATTTCAACTATCTAGTTTGCAGTACACTGAAGAATTCGGCATGTGCGAGAGATTGCTCTTCTTACTTGCTCTTTCTGATGGTCTCTAGTTTTCTGGTAATACAGGTCAGGCTGGCAGTGGATGCAGTACTTGCAGCTGTTGGTGCGGAAAGAAAGGAGGAGGTCGCCGCTTGGACTGCTGATAAGAAGCAAGTAAGCCCGTATGCTTCGTCATTGCAGCAACTGAAAAATGGAGTGAAAGTGCCGCCTACTGGCTGGAAGTGCTCTAAATGCGACAAGACAGAGAATCTATGGATGAACCTTACAGATGGAACGATTCTGTGTGGTCGTCGCAATTGGGATGGGACGGGAGGCAATAACCATGCTTTGGAACATTATGAAGAGACAAAGTACCCGTTGGCCGTGAAGCTTGGGACTATTACAGCTGATTTAGAAGGGGCAGGTAAATATCCCTCTCTTGATTCTCCGAGTAAGCTCTACCCTATGCTAGTCGCGTAACTTGTTGTGCGTATCTGTTCTGATTTGATTGACTGAAAACATGGCTGTTACCAGCTTCTAGGGAGGACAAACCTAACTTCATTAAGATGTGTCGCAGACGTTTATAGTTATGCCGAGGACGATACTGTGGAGGATCCTTTACTGGCAGAACACCTGGCACATTTTGGAATTGATTTTTCATCTTTGAGGAAGGTATGTTTTTAGCATGTTCCCTGATCATGTCAATGCGTAGTTATTTCAGATAACTTTTTTTTATAATGTGTACGAGGCCACCTTAATTGCTTCCGTTGCTATCTTGTATAACATTGGCGGCGATCCTAAGGTTCTGTATATCTCCTTCTTGTAAACCGTTGTGATTCTATACAGCAAAGAACTTGTCGCTCTGCCACAGTAATCCTCCATCTGCAGAATATCGGTACCCTGTTGCAGAGTGGCCGTTGCTTACCCCGTTGTATAGAAGGAATTATTCTATGATTGAGCGCAACCCCTGCCTGTCACTCTGTGCACTTGCTATGACAAGTGTCTACTTTATATTTTTGAAGGAGTATCAGGTGGTGTTGAGTTTGAGGCTTTGATACTGCTTATCAGCAGTGTTATGGTTCAATTTTAGTTTGCGACTCCTGGTTTTTGCGAAGCATTGCACAAGGGCAGCAGTTGGCTTGTTTGGCTAAGAAAGGAAGGGGCTTCAGAGAGTAGTTGAGAGTTGTTTCAGTAGTTCACGTCTAGTGATGGTTCAGCTGCTTCTGTAATGTTTTGGTTATGTCCTTGCCTTGACGAATTGGCAACTGAAGTGGTGTATTGTTTGCAGACAGAAATGACAACTGCAGAACGGGAGCTGGATCAGAACACCAATTTTGATTGGAACAGGATCCAAGAGAAGGGGAAGGAACTCGAGCCTCTCTTTGGACCGGGTTTTACTGGGCTGGCCAATCTTGGTAATAGGTATATAACTTACTAATCGAGTAGGCAGGGGGATATTTCTGTCCTAATTTGAATTTTTCAGCCAGTTGTTATATGTGCATCCAGTAACTATTACTCAACAGTTGTGGTACACTTAGAGCAATTTACCATTTTCATTGCTTTTGTTATTTGTTTCTGTCCTGTGGTTACTATGCATTGACACTGCTCTATGTATGCAGCTGCTACTTGGCGTCAGTCATGCAAGCTGTATTTTCAACAAAGGATTTTCAAAGATAGTAAGCTGTTTATTAAACACTGTTAATTATATTTTCTTCCTGATAATAATGGGTACATTGCGCATCGTAGACACTCTTATTCACGATTTTGCGATGCTTTTTTACAATTGACTGTGGAGGGACTTGCTGCTGTTGTAAGTTAAGTTTGACAGAATTCTGAAGGGGTTTTGCAGTTACTACGAGAATGTGAAGCTGGATGATGCCTTCAGGCAGGCACCTGCAGATCCTACACTGGATCTTCATATGCAGCTGTATGACTTATAACTCTTTTTTCTTCACTGTACTGAATAGAAAACTTTTCAAATCTAATGTCCATTTCAATCTTACGTTCTCCAAGTTCAGAAGGTTGAAGTTGTAGGGTTCTTCGGTTAATGAGTTTGGCACAACGGTCTTCAGTGTGCGGCACCTAGAAACTGAATGTCACAAGCTCACAACCAGTTCGACATTTGAGCAATCGTGCGACACTCTAAACGACTGAGCCTGTTGTCAGAGTGTTACCATGAGTGTTTTGACCAATTCTACGGTTTCTACGTTTTGCAGATCAAAGTTAGCACACGGAATATTGTCTGGAAAGTATGCAGTTCCTTCAAAGAAGGTACGTGGATCTCTAAATAATATGTGCGGAGTTTTGATTAGATTGGTCGTATGATATTCAACGTGGACTGTATGATTGGCATACATATTCAACGATATTTATCCCGTACTATTTCCTGCTTCTATATAAATGTCTGCATATTTGTGTTCGCAAATTGAACATAATCGGCAAGGTACATGCAGGACTTCGTTTCAGAATGTTCCATGAGTATGTTGTTTTCTTTTCCGCTGTTGTTAATCGTTTGTTACTTGCTGCATCATCCTAGGGGCTCGAGAGCGATGCATTTGAGGAACCAAAAGGCAAAAGCGTAAGGATCGACCGCAGGCTATGTTTTGAAGTGCATCATGTTTGCTGTGCCGCTGATGCGATCATCATCTGTTGTGCTACTTATGTTTCTCAATTTGGTTGTGAGTCTTGTCGCTCATGTCTTATGATCGCATTCGATGTTTTTTTCGACACTTTGTTAGTTTTCTAGGTGCGCACGTAAGTGATGTGCTTTCTTGATGTGCCTGAAAAAGAGGTCATCGTTTTTGATCTGTACAGATATTTAAGCAGATACTTTGTTGATGCAGGCGCTCACATCTATGCTGCAGGGACAAGATGGCATTCCTCCTCGAATGTTTAAGTCTCTCATCGGCACAGGTCATCCAGAATTTGCAAGCTCCAGACAGCAGGTATGCTCTGTCACTTACATTCTACGTGTGCATGATCAAGATCAAAAACTATGGCGCAACAGAAAATAGTTTCTGATCTGTAGGTGCATGGGGGTATGCTTCCTCCTATATTAGCAATAATCTTCTTGGATTAAGGAACGAATGATTCAAGAACAGTATCAATTTCCACAATTCATCTTTCTATTGGATTTGTGTGTAATTTTATACAGGCCTCTTCGATTTAGGCGGTGTTGGTGTCTTTCTGTTGTTGTCTGTCAGGATGCCTTGGAGTTTTTTCAGCATCTTCTAGATCAGGTGGAGCAAAATCATATTGCAGCTCTAGGGGAGGACCCATCTCGGTGCTTCAAATTCTGTGTAGAGGAAAGAATCATGTGCTCTGTAACTAAGAAAGTGAAGTATACAAGGAAGACTGACAATATCCTCTCGCTGAACATTCCGTTGAAAGCTGCTGTCAACAAAGGTGTGTTTGTTTGGCCCATGTTTGGTGAAGTTTGATTATGTATCCCATCGATTCTTAGAGTTTGTTTCTTCATATGTTTTGGCAACGTGTTGATGAATGTGAGAAAGTTTGCCGTAAATGATCTGTATCGGAGTAATTGCTCCCTCGTGGTTTTGGGTAGGCTTGCTGAGGTGTTTTTTGTGTGTAGATGAAGTGGCTGCTTATGAGAAAAGAATTTCAGAGAGAGAGCTCGCTGGAGAGAAGTCGTAAGTTGTTTCTTCATTGTGGACTTCAGTATTGTCTGGCCCTGTAATCGTTTGCCCATTGCTATTTGTTATTTTTAAGAACTTGACTTCTAAGTGCCTCACCAAACAGTTTCTTAATGATGCCATAATCTGAATAAGTTTCTCATCGAAGAATCTCAACCTGGGACTGCTCTCTACTAGGACGAGACCATATGGCAGGAACTGAATGTTCATGTAATGATTATCTTGCACAGATCTGACGAGGAGATAGTCCGCCCTAGAATTCCACTTGCCGCATGCTTGGAAAGTTTCTATGCCCCGGAGGAAGTTCAAGATTTCTACAGCAGTGCCATTAATGCGAGGACAACAGCAATCAAGTATGGCCAATGTTCTGTTTTGTCTAGTTATTCTGTTTGATGAGTTTTTGGATCGCTGGATTCCTTCTACAGCATGTTGCAAATACTTTTATCATATAAGAGAATTTTCGTTTTAGACGAAATCAGGTTCAAATCTGAAGGTAATTGGAGTTGGCATTGTCTCGGTTGTCAATAGTTATCTATCAGACAGAGCCTTTATATTTTTCATCCTTCGCTGCTAACAATTGACTTTCTGTGACAGGACAACAAGACTTGCCACATTCCCGGATTATTTGGTATTACACATGAGGAAGTTTGTGTTAGCAGCGGGGTGGGTCCCCCAAAAGCTTGGTATGTATCTCTGCTCCCTGGGAATCGCAGTTAGTGAAGGTTATCAGCTTCCTTTGTAGCCATTTATGTCATGAGGGTATGACTTGAATACTGATGAGGTGACTTGGTTGCAGATGTTTTTGTGGATGTGCCTGATGAGATAGACATTAGTGACATGCGTAGTAATGGCATGCAGCCAGATGAGCAGCTTCTACCTGAGACACCTGGTCTGTTTTTCCTCTCCGCTTAGATCCAACCGTAATATTCCTTGAATTTATTCTTCGTAATTTTGCTAGTATGTAGCCCGATATGCGTTGGATGTGTTTAATTGTCTCTTCTGACATGCAGTTGTATATGACTCCAATATTTATGCATAGTAATGTTCGAACAAAATTTATGTTCAACAAATGTGCCGGACTTTTTCATATGTATTGATTGAGACTCGTGCTTCTTTCAGAGGGAATTCCAGAGCAAGCTGGCCCAGCAGCAGATGAAGCCATTGTGTCGCAATTGACGGATATCGGGTTCCCTAGGATTCGGTGCGAGAAAGCAGTCATTCAGACGCTCAATACTGGAGTCGAAGAGGCTATGAATTGGCTTCTGGCTCATATGGATGATCCAGGTTCTCGAAAACTTTTTTTCCTGTTTTTACGCTGGTGGTGTTGGGAAGTTCAAATCTTCAAATGTTATGAAATTGTGCTATAAGAACTAAAAACAAGAACCCCTGCGCATGATAGGATAGTTCAAGGATTTAAACTGCTGCACATAATATCTTAAGCTTATGTGAGGTGTCGGTGGTGACCAGATATTGACGACCCCATCGCAGCATCTGGGAACACAGAAGCATCCAGTGCTGCTCCAGTAAACGAGAGTGATGTTGAAACCCTCACATCGTTTGGATTTGAGCCTGAAATGGCTCGCAAAGCACTGAGAGCAACGGTAGGTAACAAAGAGTTCGTTGTGTTTTAAGTAATCTAATGCAATGTTGTCAGCATTTCCTTTTATGTGTCTACTTACACGTGTTCGTGAATCAGGGAGGGAACATGGAGAGGGCAGCTGAGTGGATCTTAAACCATCCGGAGGAATCAGTAGCCATGGAACTTGATGTCGGAACAGGCACGCATGGAATTCAGCCGGAAGTTCAACTCCCAGATGGCTCAGGAAGTAAGAACCCGGTTTTTTAATGGTTTAAAATAATCAAGGCATACTTTGTGGCAGCAATGCGAATTCCACTCAGATAACTTGAAATGTCATCTTCAAGATATGATTCGATATGATTTATATATATATGCTTCTGCTTGTCTACAAATAATTTTTTTGTGCAACGAAGAAATATTGTTACTAGTTCTCTCTATTGAATCATTTGTTCATGTGCTGCAGAGTATCAGCTTTTAGCCTTCGTGAGCCATATGGGCACCTCGACACAAAGTGGGCATTATGTTGCACATATTCGGAAGGATGGTCGCTGGGTGATTTTCAATGATTGCAAGGTTGCTCTGTCGGGAGATCCACCTAAAGACATGGGTTACCTTTACTTCTTTCAACGCGTTCAATCCTAAAGTATCGACCCTTAGAAACACTTTCTTCCCTTTTAGGTATGAGTGAGGGGATTCCCGGAGTACTCGATTTTGACTAGTAGCTGGAAACAACCCAAATGACAGGATTGAAATCAAATTTTAGAGCTGCAGTGATAAATATGCTTAGGAGGTGACCAGGATTGACGCTTCAGGATGTTCCAGAGGAGAGGGAGAGAGGCCATTCTTTCAAATTCTTTCAGACGGATATTACACTGACCTAATCCCGAGCACTTGATGCAGGAAAAGGCATCAATGTTCACGCTTGTACATGGAAGACATTTACATGTAAATTGGCCCACATGGCATCAATCATGCCCAAAATCAGGAGCTGATCACTTGCTTATACACTCTTAACCAAATTTTATATGACGCCCTCTAAGATAATATGCTGTGATAAGATTCTTGGGAATGGATGTCCCCCAAGTTAAGAATTGAATTCAACAAGGTATATGTCCTGTTTCTGAGAAGGTCCCCATTTGCATGAATGAGGGGAATATGATATGGACTAGGGCCTTCACTGTTGTGACAAATAACATGCTGATACCTAATGCTAAGTTGCTGAGATCAATTTTTAGTTTTTCATTTCTTGGAAATAGGTGTGCTTACACACTGAGAACAAGTTGGATTGTAATTTACACTTTTTTAATTTCTACTAACTCCTAACTTAATGGAAGATTAGCAAAAAATAGTGCAATCCTTATTATTTCTATTCCTTGATTGGAGAAAATTGCCCCCCCACCAATGCTCAATTAGACATTCACCTCCCTATGACCAAGGTAGTCACCAAAATGCTTCAATTATTGGACCAATAGGTGCATTCTTTGTTTCTACAATAAAGAATGAAATCATTCATTAGACACTTTTGGCCCTCAATGTCCTTCAATGGTTAAAATATGACAATTGCTACAAGTGTATGACATTGAATTTCTAGAATTTCATTTTTAATTGCTTCTTTAGGGCCACTTTACAATATGGCCATCAAAGTCAAGAGGCTATGGGAATGAGTGGCCAAATTTTGATGAAAGCCCAAAGAGTTGGGATGAAAATAGGCAATAAAATATAAGAATTGATTTTTTATGAAATAAGTTGATAGTCTCTTAACTATAGTTTGGATTTCCATTCCTTTTGGACCCAAACTTCCTTCAGGAGGCCATCACCTAAGACAAAAAGGTTTGCCATGTAGTCATTTTAGAGGGCAATGGCCTTTAGACTTTGCCTTCTAGTGTGAAGGGTAAAGAGGCCAAAACTAAGTTTCTTCCAATGTAATTGGTAGAAATTGACTACTTCTTAACCTTTGGCCATAGTGTGAAGTGCTTCTCAACCCCTAAAAGACCAAACAATAGTTCTTTTAGCAATAGAGCAATTTTAAGCAACTCACTAAGAACTAAAATATTCATTATATTTTTTTATTTTTTCTTGGATGTGGAAATGAGTACCTAGCAACTTCACCAAATATTTTTACAATTGGATTTGTCCACCAGGAGTTGTAGGGAAAATGTATTTTTTATGAATGGAAGCAACTCATAGAAGGTTGTATACACTAGAGTGAAATTTCCATCACAATGTCAAACAAGCTTGGGTAGGGGACACGGTAGGGGATGAAGCAAGATTTTGGCCCAAGTTGAAAACATATTACTTTGGTGATAGTTTTTTGTACCCATAAATTTATGACTAAGTACAAGAAGGGGGTAGCAAGGGTACAATTATTCATTGACAAGGAGATAGTTACTTAATGACATCACCAACTACATATTGTCCCTCTCTCTTAAAAAAATGAGACAATTATTCCTAACTTCCACTCTTGAATTTTAAAAGTTCAAGAAGCAAAAAAAATCAAAATATTTGGGAACTATCTCATATAACTTCAAAAGCCATATATTTTGAGTGTATAGCTCAATGAGAAAACAAAGCTCTTTGTACAAGTCAAGTCATAGGAGGAAAAACAACAAATGTGGGATACCTAAATTAGGATTAGTAGGAACTCAACCACTCATAGTTAAAATCAAAACATAATTCTAGACCTCATTTTGGAATAATAGAATAATTTTTTTCAAAAACTTTGAATCAAATTAATGTAGAAAATCAAACTAGATTTCATCTTTTAACTATAAGTCGTTGAACTCCTACAATAGTACTAATCTTAATTTACATATTCCACATGGATTGTTTTACCTCCTACCACCCCTTTTGTATAAGAGCTTGTCTTCTCATTTCTATACATGTAGAATAAATGGATTTTGAAGCTATATAAGATAGTTGCCAAATATTTTGATTAGAATTTAGAATTTAATGCCGAATTTCTTAAAATTACATTTTGAAGTGACGAAGCTTATTTTTATACTTTAATTAAACATAGTCAATCAACTTCAGAAGACATGGCATGTGGTATGGCTTAGCATGTAATAAAGTTACTAATATGATGTCAACATGAGTCAAGTATTTGACTTGGCATGTGGTAAAGTTATCCAATGTTAATGTTCTACAGATGAATGAGACATAACAATTCCTAACCCAACCTCCTCCCATGTCAAGTTGACTAATTGCTCTTTAGTTTCGCTTGAGTGTTTCATGCCATAGATAGATCAAGCTTACTAAAGCCACAACTTTTGGGCAATTTTTTTCCCCCTTCTTCTATGGCTAGCTGAAATCTAAAATTCTACTATTAACATTTAAAGAGATAATTGTAACTATGTATAAGCTAGAAATTGTTGAAAAAATGGTTTTGTTTGAGAAGTTTCTTGAAATTCATTTCCTATTGGAATTTTTTGATACATATTCTCCAATATGAAATGTTATTAAAAAATTTTGAACATGTAACCAACTCTATCGCAAAAAGCAATAACAAAATATTTAAGCAAAAAAATAAAATTATCTTGTGCAAAAGCCTCTCCAAATCAAAGTTGCACGGAATTTGGATGCCCTTCAAAAACATATATTTCCATTTCAAATACTATAATCTCTCAATTTTTGTGGTCAAAACCTCTAATTTTTTATGACAATGAAATGAAGTAGTCTACTATTAAATCTTATAATAAGATGCACCAAAAATTCATTTGTCATTTTTTTAGTCTTTGCCATCAAAATAGCTCATTCTGAGTCATAAGAAGAGTTTTGAAGCCTCTAATAATTAGACTGTTTTGGGCTATTCTCTATGATAAGAACCAGATTATTAAATAATATAAATATATATATATTTTTAATTAATAAATCATAAATAATAATAAATTAACATTATCTAGCATGATAGCCTCTCTACCATGTCAAATTGCAGTTGTGGCCATATTCCCGAACTGTAGAAACTCTAAATCTCTAAGAGGCCTCAAACTCTTCTTATAGCTTTTTGATGAAACATAGTCAAAGAACTTTAGGGGTTAATGTGACAATTGCATACTAATTCCATAGTATAACACCTCTCCAATATGACTATTATGACAAATGTAAAGGTAGTTATTGTAAAAGGGTTAGAGTTTAGCAAGACTAAAAATTTTGATTTTTATCAAGATCCATTGTTTGTGGGGGGCACATACCTTGTTTACCTATGCAAACTCACTATCTTAATGTTCAACCAATTGCAAGTCTTCTAGTGTGCAAAAACAAAAGAATTTCTGTTGTTCATGTTAACCAATTATTTGTAGAAGAAATAGAACAATATTTATTGAAACAAGTATAATCTAAATGTGGATTCAAGCATCTATTGCACAATTTTCATCCAAAATTTATTAGTATTGTGGTCTGGAAAATGTGTGTTGATATTTTTAAAGCATTGTCATTGTTGCAAAAAAAAATTCATCATGTCAGATAGATGGATCACTTTGGTTTGGAGTATGGATCACTTATATATCTCTCCTTCAACCTACTATATTGACCTTCAATAAATTACAAGTCTCCAAGTTTCCAAAAGTAAAAAAAATTCATAATTAATTATACCAATGTAATATTTTTAGAAAAATAAGAACTATACAGAAGAATTGTCAATTGCAACATGACAAATAAGAACATCTCCATTTGTGTGGCAAAAGTTCATCACATCAAAACACCAAGTCACTTATTTTAGAGAAAGAATCATTTATTTCTTTACCCTTGTAACTTACTATATTAACTTCCAACCAACCTCAAGTCTCTATCTTGGCTAATCCAATGAATTATTTGTAGAAGAAAAAAATGTTTTGTTGAAGGTGCTAATCTCAACAAAAATGCAATTTTGTCACCCTAAAAAAATATTATGGCAAGGTCAATGCAAGCATTAATTGTACACTTTTTCATTAAAAAAATTGGGAGAACAAGCTAAATTGCCATAATGATAGCAACACTCTTTAAGCAACTCTAACCGATGCTTTGCCAATAGTTCATCTTAAAAAATCACTATGTCGAAGATTGTATTATTTATATTTCTCACTAATGTCTTACTATCTTTATTTCCAACAAATGGCAAGCCTATGGATGAGGGAACACAAGTAATCTAATTTCACGAGGAATCTCATCATTGTTAATTTTGAATGTATTTCATCTCAAAAGTCATTTGATTTTCAATGTATTATTTTGAAGCAGAATACACTATAAGAAATTTGTGTTTTATGTGACGTTTTCAAAATTTTAGGAGAAGGATTTACTGGACATCCAATAAAATCCATCTCCTAAAATTATGAAAACATTACATAAAATATGGATTTCTGATAGTAGTAGTAGAGTTTAATAGAACTCTAAAACAATAATAAAGATGCAAATTCTGTCATAAGTATGAGAATATTTCAATGGAATATCACACAATTATTGTTCACTTTTCATTGAAAAACATAAGAGAGGGCTTAAAAAACAAGACCAATTGCTACAAATGGACTTAGGCTTAGTTTACACAAATTGAAAGGTGAGGAGGCAAAATTTCTAAAGGTTTTGGTTGATTGAAATTCAGGAATTCTTAGAATATGGTTCTATACCATGAAATGAAAGCTCACATGTCTCCAAGAAGGCCCAATAATGTGGAACGCACTTTTTTCTTACATGTTAGAAAAATTCCTCAAATTTTGAGGCTCTAGATTTACAATTAGACCCTCTTGAAAGAGTTGGAAGTTTAATTGAAAGTCCTTGGTGAAAAAACTTATTTTTTAGTATCTAAAAAAAGATTCTAAATTTCTAAATTTTTTGCCATTTCATACCCTCTATATAGTTTACACCAATTCAATGGTTCAATGACTTCCAAAAGAAGACTTCTCAATAGAAAACAAGGGGGCTCAGTGAAAGAGACTTTTCAACTAGGCTTTAATTTAATACATTGATGTGCACCTATTATAGACCCAACTTATAAAGTTGTCTCTATATATTGGTAGTTGACATACAACCCTCAAAATGTCAACCACTACAAACAAGGTCCATAATATGAATAGGTGGACATATCTTAACCTCTAAAGGACCATTGTCCCTTCAAAGAACAAATGGGATTTTGGGTAGGTACCTATGGGCTGAATTTTTGTCAAGATTTTTTGAAGTTAGGAAAACTGATTAGCTTCATGGGAATAGTATTATTTTTTTTTTCCAATTCTTTCCCAGGAACAAAAGTTATGCCCAAATAAGCTCAAAACAAGGGAGAAAGGATAGCAAAAATAAATTTCAAAATTTTAATTTTTTTTCCTCATAGATTATATTTTTGTGTACATAGAAAGCCTTGATTCATTCCATTTAAATATGTTACAAGAAAGTTATAGACAATCTTGTTTTGGGGCAATTAGAGCATCTTTTGAAAAAATAACTTGTAGGATTCATTTCTGAATGTAATTTTTACAATTTAAAAAGGCAGAAAGTTCAAAATGGTTTAGTTTGCTTCCTAGAGCAATCTCACTATTGGAATTAGTGAGTTTTAATTCCACTTTAGAGATATTAATAATTTAGATTTTCCTTCTATCTCATACCTACTTGTACAAAATATTTTTTTAAAGAATAAAAATTAAGTTTGTCTTTTTTCCCTAAATCTTCAATTCAATTCCCCACAACAAAGATTTAAAGCTCAAAAAAATTTAGTGCAAAAAATTTAATTGAAAAAGGTTCAAAGTCAAATAATCTAGTCCCGCAATGTGCTGAAAAACTTGTTTTTTTCACTTTAATTATAGATATCTTGCAATAAATGTAGTCAAAATTTCTGAAATTTTTTCCACATGTTCTCATACTAGTTAGGTGTAAGATCCTACGGTTAGATGTGAAAAAAAATACTTTCAAATGTTTTTACTCTTAGCTATAGAAATTACAGTATTGAGAACTCCTCCCTCATGTACCAGTTACTTCCTAGAATGTACTCCGTTGTTACATGCGTCTACCTTAGTTTTTTCAAGCATCAATATACGTAGACACGTGTGACGACGTGCACGACGCCATGTGCACTGCTTCAGCACAAACTCTTCGTCACTTCTCTCGCAAATTCCCCGCGAGCTTTTCGAGCTCCTTCCCAACCTCTCTCCGACTCCAATTCCCAGCTGTAGCTTCATTGCATCTCCTTCGCCACTCTCCATCTCCGTCTTTCTTCCCTCGTTCTTTCGACCTTTTGATCATTCAGCGCCGTTGCAATTCTAATTCAAGCTCCTCGGTTCCACTCGAGGTTTACAATCGAAGTTTCAGGGGCTCCAATTAGGGGTTTGTTTTCGGCTTTATTCCATCTACTGCGCCAATATCCCGCTCCGTATTCCTTTCCTCGTTCTCTCATCCTTTTCATAATTCGCCGCCGTTGCAATTCCAATTCGAGCTCCTTGGTTTTACTCGAGGTTTAGTATCGGGATTTCAGGAGCTTCAATTAGGGTTTGATTTCGTTGGCCAAGATGAAAGCGCCGTCGACTGCGGCGGTGCGGTCGCTTGGGAAGCTGGTCGAGCGGTACAGGCAATGCGGCGCCGTTTCTGCGCCGGTGATGCATCCCGTGAATTGTGTGGGACCATCCCGGGATTTTGGAGTAGGCAAGGGATTAGGGTTGTTGCGGGACGAGGTGAAGTTGATGCAGCGGACGTTTCCAAATTCTTGGGGGCGACAGGTGCAGCCGGAGCGTGGATTTTTGGGGATTGGCGATGGGGATGAGGAACTGGGATTGTCGAAGCATTTCGAGCAGAATCGGGTTATCGGGTAAGTGCACTGAATTTTACATTTCGCGACCTATCACGGATAACTAGCATTGCTTTCTGGTGTTGCAGTAATTGAAGCATTTTGGCTATTATTAGGGTTTATTGTATTCACTATTCTTCTGATAGCGCAAGCATACTGCAAATGTAAGACTGGTGCATTTGGACGCTGCTTTGATTTGATAAGGTTTGTTAAGCCGTCTAGAGCATGGAAAGAGTTACTGAATTGTCTTATTGATTGTTACTTGATGCTCGTTTTTGGCACAATCCCTATCTTCGTTGATAGTTGTCTGCTTTTGCGTTGTGCGGCCAATTACGGCCAATTAGTATTGCTTTACTTCCTACGGTGCATCGAGAGGTTTTCTAGCAATTGAAGCATTGGGCTAGTCATACAGTGTTGTCTACTTTTTGTGATAGTGCAAGCATACTGTGATTTTTAGTGTTGGGTTTTAGACGCTGCTTTGATTTGCTGAAGGTTGGCCATGCCACCTTAAGCAAGAAAAGAGTGACTGAATTACTTCTTGATTGTTTGCTTGATACTCGTTTTGGCACAATTTCTATCTTGCTTGATAGGAAGCATCGTTTTAGACCGATTTGGAATGTAGTCAGGATATTGATTGGTCAAAGGTGAGGTCTACCAAAGAGCACGTAAGATCAAGGTTTCCTGGACTTTGGGGATGGGGATGGGGAACGAGATATATGATTGTCGAAACACTTCGAGCAGGATCGGGTTATTGAATACGCTTAGAGAATTTCCTGCCTCTTTTTTTGTGCTTCATGATCCATCACCGATAATTAGCAGTTTTGTTTGGTCTTTCTAGAAACTGAGGTATTCGGGTATTCATAGGGTTTGTTGTGTTCACTATTTCTTATGGTAGTGCAAACATACTGTAGATGTAATACTGATGTCTTCGGACGGAGTTTTATTTGCTTAACGTTTGTTGTGGCACCTCCACCATGAAATGAGTCACTGAATTACCTTTTCGGTAGTTACTTGATACTCGTTGTTTGCTATTTCCAATCAACGTGGACTGTAGTAAACGGGATATGCCTATTTCTTAGTGCTCCGAAATGGGTCCAATCGATTTGTATAGCTAGTAATGTACATGATTCGTTATCGCGGTAAAAGGAGCCCTTGGTATGACCTTGTCACTCCCATTCTGGTATTATTGATTGTCTAGCTCTTTATTGAAAAGGGTTGGTTCTGCAGGTATACGCCGGAGCAGGTATTTGATGTGGTGGCAGCGGTTGATTTGTATGAGGATTTCGTACCTTGGTGCCAAAAGTCAAAAGTCTTATGGCGTACAGATGATAAAATGGACGCCGAATTGGAAATTGGATTCAAGCTTTTCGTTGAAAGATATCTCTCTCATGTTCAGTTGAAGCCTCCAAACATCATCAAGGTGTTCAAATAATCTCTCTTCATTGATATAAATATTTTAGCTAATTCAAAGTCCACGTTATTCATTTGCTTTGCCACCTTTGATTACTTTGTCTGTCGTGGTGTTAGTCCATAAATATTATTTGATAAATTCGTCAAATAATTGAAATGAGCTGTCTTTGATCTTGCTAATCAGACATCAGTTTCACAAAGTTCTCTCTTCGACTTCTTAAACAACGAATGGCATTTCAAGCCTGGACCTACTGCAGACTCGTGTCATCTCTTTTTTGTGGTCGATTTCCGGTTCAAATCACCACTCTATCGACGGGTACGTTCTCTCTTTCTTTTTTTCGCGCTTTTAAGAGCTGAATCAGATTTGTTGCAGATGATGCTTCTTAGGCTTCTTGTATGATATTTGAGATCTCACCTGTGATGGCCTTCAATCTTATTTTTAGAAAGTGATTCATTATCAAGAAAAAGAGGAGCTATTCTCCCTTTTTTTAGTTCTTCAATGCTAATTTAATACTAAAGGATGGGCAGAATCTCAAATATTAGCATTGAAGAGGGCATGTTTGTTTTCACGATTGCAAACATGCAATGAGCTGATCTAGGTATGACGATGCAGGTTGCGAACCTATTTTTCAATGAAGTGCAAGCTCAGCTTGTTGGTTCGTTCGAAGAACGATGTCAAGCTGTCTACGGTCCCAGCATGGAGACCGTTATGAGGTAGCTAAAGAGTTTCAAGTAGTTCAATTTGCTAGTGAATAAGTTGTCGTGCTTTCACTGAAGATAATGAGAGCCAATATTCTTGTTAGCTCCTAGCAGGTGTTTGCACCTCCTCCATGCTCATTGCATGAAGTTGTCCAGTTCACTGAAGGACGGCCATGTACCAGGCCACATTTTCATACTTTGAATCAGAATGTTACTTTCGTATTTTGCAGCATTAGTCGTTAGTTGTGAGATTCTGTTTCTGTCATCAGGGTCTTCTTGGATTGGGAAGTTTTACTGATTACTAATTCTTGGGAGATTTCCCAAGACAACCAAGCGGTTTGACGGAAATCTGCTCGTTGCCGGCCTTGCTGTCAAGTCGACTATTTTACTCCCCGTGCCAACTGACAGTGCTTCCAAATTTTGGTTGTTTGGACACCCCCCGAGGAGCAATCCAAAAATGGAGTGTGCCCTGGTGCAGGGAATTCCTTAGTAAAAGGCGAAAGAGTTGTTTGCTCTGAACTGGGCACCCGGATGGTGGGCTCGGTGGTCGTATATGTTTCTGTAAGTTCTAAATACTGTGTTCCTCGAAGAACCATTTGGGATCACCGAGAACATCAACTGAACCTAGCTTTGGTCGAACATCACAATTACGAGGATTGTACAATGGTCCTCCTTGTCTACTTATTAACCCCTAAAGAACCATATGGATGTATTTTCCAATCAAATCGATTCCACTACGTGACTTCATTTTGTAGAAAATTCAAAAATGTGAACCTCACTTAACAGTTGTGAACAACGGAAAGACCCTAGATGATTTTTCTGCTGAATTTGTCAGTGCAATCTGATCAAGAAAGAAGAAATGATTGTGATTTTTGGTGAATTTTTTGAGAGTGGAGAAGGTGCCTTGGGTTGTCACTTCACAGCTTCCTATTCTTTTTTTTCTAGACCTCAAAAATGGTTTAAAAAAAATTGCACATCAAAATCTTGATGATATGTACCCGTGGGAGAAAAATGAAAGATTTTGGATTGCTTCACAGCTTCCTGTTCTTTTTTTTCTAGACCTCAAATGATTTAAAAAAAATTGCACATCAAAATCTTGATGATATGTACCTGTGGGAGAAAAATGAAAGATTTTGGATCACTTTTGAGCATTCCAATGTCAACATATGTATTGTTAATATGTATTGTTAGAAAGAGTACCATTTAACCAAATATCTTTCATCAATCTTGTCAACAGTGACATTTTCTCAAAAATTGTGCAATTTTGTTAATCTTTTTTGCATAAGAAAATTATGTTATAAGTCTTCTTTCATTTTATCAATGGCAATCATCAAAATTATTCTACATGAACAAGGAATTATGCTTGTTATAAGAGCTAGTCAAGAAAACAAACTAGTAGCTCAAATACCCTTGGACCATTAGGGGTTAACCCTCATGTGTCGCCTAAGCTAAAAAGTGATTGTGAAAATATTTCTAGCTCATACATAGAAATGTGTATGAATTTCATCTAGAGGTAGAGTCAATTTTTGTCAAGCTTTGTGATTGGTTTGTCTACATCTTTAAGTTAAGTTCAAATCATTTAATTTATTTTGCAATTGGTCATAAGAATTTGTTTCAAAAGTTAAATTTTAGCATTTGGAGGTTTTTGTTTCTAAAATTGATTTTGACTTTGAAATGAGTCTTGTGGTGTTTGAACAATACAAGGGAAAGGGAGCAACAAAAATTGACTATAGTTATGGCAGTTCATTTTCCAAAGAAGTTGATTTAAAATGACAACTTTGAGCGTTATTATTTATACCAAATTATACTTGAAATAAATTTCTATTTAAAATGAAAATGCATGCATGAAGCCTATTGATGAATAACCCATTAAAAAAATAAACTATAGATTTCAAATGTTTGATCTAAAATTCTTCCTAGAAACTAGAGGAATATAAACAACTGAAGTGTGAAGGGCTTGTGTTTATTCTCCTTGAAAAATTCAAAAATTTATTAAATGTGAGTATTTTATTGAAATTTGGAGAAGAGAGCCTTTTACCATGTTTCTAAATATGAAATGCTACAAAAAATTAATTTCAACTACAATAGACTTAAAGGGTTAAGACATATAAATAGGTTCAACAATATAATTTGCTTTCATTTCCATTTGTGGCTATATAGGTCCCCCTAAATCCTAGATGCCAAAGATCTAATGTATTGAGGAAGGTACATACTTGAAAAGTTCATCCCAACAATCAATACTCTCATAATCAAATTTTCGAGCAATTAAGAAGTCTTTTATTTGAATACATTCTTTAAGGCAACATTAGTGGTTCAAGAAACTCAATTTGGTCCCTTGTCTTCCAATCCAAGTTATACAAAATGGCCCTTCCATCATTTCTTTTATATCTCATCCAATTGTACACAAATTCATACTTACTACAAAATTTACTATAAATATTATGGTACACTCGACTACTCATCATCCATTCCTACAAATTTTCTAGCATGCAATCAAGTAGAGTGGCCACAACTCCTCAAAAGGGGTATTCAGTAGTCAAAAAGCTAGTCCTAGAGCACTAAAGCTTACTTCCCATTTGAGCCTCTAGCACCAAACTCAATTGCTTCAACTTTCTACTAGTGATTGATCTCCTTCACCATCAAAAACCTACTTGATCTCAAATCCAAATCCAAAACATTGGTTTCGCTTCATACTAATGTCACAAAACTTCCACTTGTACTCTAGAATCCTAGGATGTAGGCAATCCTATACTTCCACTCATCTACCATGAAATCATAAGTCTAGAAATGATACCCTGGTTCACACAAATCTCCAACCTAATGAATAAAATAATGCTTATTATGATGCATACATGCTTGCATGCTTGATCCATGCCCCAAAGGACTAATGCATTGATGACTTGTGCATCCAAGCACTAATATTTGAATCTTAAATCCTTATTCCAATGACTTCATTGGCAATAACAACTCCAAATCCATAAGAAAATAGGATTGTATCTACCATCATCCCAATTAATGGATCCTTGTAATCCTTGATGTTTTGAACACTGGCCTTTACTACCACAGAAAGAGGCTCAAAAGTATAAACCATATGAGTATGATGATCAAAGACGTAGTGGTGGTAGCGGTAGGAGTCTTCAAGGAGTAAGCCTAATATTTAACATTGAATTGAAGCATAGACATGGAACTCTATAAGAAGTATAAGAGGCATATCTTCTATGAAGAGCCTTGGAAAGTGCAAAAGACATGCATGCCATGTACTAGGTGCCTTCAAAAGTCAAGAGGGCGTGTACTTCACTTGGATGAGTGAGGACAAAGTAAAGGTTGAAGGATATTGGAGGTTTGAAGTTTTATTCTACAAATTGGTGATCCAAGGCCAAGTGTTTCCATTCCTTGCACACTTGGCAAAAAGAAAAGAAGGGCGCCCCAAGGGCAACTCTATGAAGATCATCGAGAGGTCAATCAAGCTCTACAACTCGCTCTAGAGAGAGGCATTCATGTTGTCGCCATTGCCATCGGCAAAGCTTGGTGGTGTGGATATGGTTGTAAGCTGCAAGCAAAACTCCAATAGAATGGTTCTTCCAGCATAACATTGCAATGTTGGTATTAACTAGAAGTAGGTTCAAGATGGAAGGAAAAACTAGATTATTAATAGTTCTAAAACAAATTTGAATCGTATCATTTCAACTAATAAATTTGTTGTAGTAAGTAATCTACACACTATAGACCTTTTGCTTTCAAAAAATGCAAAAATTGAATTCAAAAATCAAATCCTACATACAATTTTTTCCAAAAAGATGATCTTATTGCAAAAAAATAATATTCTTTATAACTTTCATAGTACTAATCCAAAACTAATGGATCAAATGATTTCTTTTATAAGAATTTTAATTAATTAATTTCAAATTCTTCTCTAATAGATTTGATTGCCTTTGTTCATATATTTTGTGCATAGGTGAGCACAATTTTTTCTTCCTAATACCACTCACTATCAGAAATTATATTTTTGAAAAGCTAATGCATTACTTTACCTTCAAAAAACTTGAAATAATCACTACCAAATTTGAAATTATATAGATTTGTCTAAAATCTTTAAAAGTTCATTCTAGAAGTTTGAAATTTCCTTTAAATAATTGTTATGTTTGTTGGCCAAAATTAATCATATTGTTTGTTTACAACCACTATGGCTTCTTTGATTGTTGTTGGCTTAAGTAGCATGACGTATTGTAGACTTTGGCTATTGTGTACTTAATAATCTTCCTTAGTTTTACTAAAGACTTACTTTTCAAAACTTCAACTTTACAATGGACAAAAAAACTTAGTATTGGCAATAGTACTACAACATTCTATTCCGTAGATATGATTTAGAACAAAAAATCTACAAATTTCATTTGCAAATCCACACCACATCATTCATGACTGTACACAAAAATAATATTAGAAGATGATCTTTTTTGATTAAATATGGATTATCTAGGCTCTTTTCATAATTATTTGAGTATTTTAGAAATTAGAGATTATTCTCTTCTTTCAAAATATGTTTTTGATTAAAAATTTTTTGATCAAGTGCGAATTAATTTCTTATCAAAAAGTGTTTTAGCATTTAGAATGTTTGAGTATTCATTTAAAAATTAAATTTTTTTCTCTTGTAGAAACTGAATTTTCTTGTATTTTCTTAGAAAGAATTAAAATATCATCAAATTGTTGTAGATAAAACCCTTAATAAAACCAAAATCAAAATTGAGAGGAATTTTAAAATAAAATGATTACAATATGAATTTAGAGCAAGAACTGCAACAAGAGATCTAAAAATAAAACTTGTATTGATAAGTAATAACAAGAGGTAGGTGCAATTGATGTTGATAAGAGTAAGGAATAATTTTCCTCGATTTCCTATTTATACTATTGTTTACACTAGTAGTCTTTGGTTTCAACTTTTCAAGGTATCACTAATATGGTAATTTTAGCTTTAATTTTTTATACTAGTACTTCAAACAACCTTAAAGTGGTTGGTTTAATCTTCAAGTTATTATATTTGGAATCCAAACAACCTAATGCAAAACTTTGTGGCATAAGACACCATCTTGCATCTTAAAAAATTTAGGCTATGCTGAGATATTGATCTTTGGTTGTTCTAATCTACAAATTACTTTGTTTGCAATCCAAACAACCTAAATGCAATACTATGTGGCGTAAGGCACCATCATTGCATCTTTAAAAAATTTAGGCTATATTGGGATGTTGATCTTTGATTGATGACCACTTGGAGGTTGATATTGAGGTACAAACATATTATCTCTATAATAAAAGCAAAGACACTAATCTGTTTGATTTTGCTCCAAATCAAAGTTTGACAATGTTTTGAAAGTTATTGAAGTCTTGTCTATAAAAATCAATCATATATGAGATTCTATCACAAAGCTTAGTAATGATTAAGGATCAACTTAAAGATTTCAACTTTTGTCATACACTTCAACTCAAATTGAAGCCTCCAGACTTGAAAATAATGAATTGATACAAATAAAAGTTAAAATGATATTGTGGAATGTTTCATCACTAACATTGACAAGATATGAAAATCTTTAATTTTACTTCTAACTTCATTTAACAATACCAAAATATGCAACCTTCTACAATTCTATTTAATTACAAATATAAAAATTTATATATTCTAAATTACAACAATTCTAAATTGTCCATTCGTTAAAATTGATAGCTACAAATTGTCATTTTCTATACTTTTTATTACTTGATACACATCTTTTATGACATTTAATTTTATAATTTTACAAAATAAATTAGAATATAATGAATTATATAATCACTTCTAATTGTCAACCAAATTGTTTCTTTGACCATCTAACAAATATATCATCAATTAGAACATGTTGAATTCTAATCTGACAATGTATCCATTAGAACATTTTTGGACTCAAGAAGTGCCCCTTAAGAAGCTTGAATTGGGTACCTTGGTTTTAATTTATATGACATTTTATAGTACTTCTCTTAGAAATGACATGACATTTTCTCTATTTTTGTCCAACGATTGTTTCTATGTTAGAGTATTGGAAGTGGAATTTGATTGGTTTGGAGTATTGATTGATGAAGGATAGAGGATATTTAAAAGAGTGGGAACGGGAAGGAGACTTTTAAAATATTGAATTGTACCACTAGAAAGGACATCAAGAATATTTGCCAAGATGAATAATTATAATAATGCACAAATACTTGATTGATTGCTTTCACCAAAGAGAAGGAGCTTGTTTCTAGCAAATATACAATCTCTCATTGTCATGTGTTTCTATCATATGTTCATGTGCATGGCCCATAACAACTAAACTAAAGAACTTCATCTATGTCAATTTAAAGTAGAAATCCTCATGAAGATTTTACTTGTGAAAAAATAAAATAAAAAATAAAAAAATAATATATATCCATTCATGTACTAAATTATACATATTTGAAATTCTTATAAGTCTAGATCATCATCAGTTTTAACTTTGAGGTTAAAATTCTCTTGTAGAGTCCAAATACTACTTCTCCTTATCATGTTTTGTCTCCATTAAGCATACTTCAGTTGGAAGATGTTGAAAAATTCAAAGATCTTTATCATCATCTTGTCCTCGACACATTGTCACCTTGTTAGTGGTAAGGGCAACTTGAGACTCTTCACTAGAAGAAAATGTATTAAAGTCAATACGTCCAACTTGATGTTTTTTCTATTTCCAGCACAATTTTCTTTTGTTTCTAACGTAGAATTTTGCGTTAGAAATAGAAAAAACATCAAGTTGATTGGTTGTATTGACCTCAACATAGATTTCTTTTAGTGCTTCAAACTTCTTTTTTTCACTCTAAACCACCACTAATAAGTTTGGACAATTGCACTTGAACAAGCTACAATTCCATTGTATTGTGTGTGCTTATGGTAGATTGTTAAGGGTTGTTTTGTTTGACAAAAAAATTGGTTATTGATATTCCATTGGGAGTTTGACATTGCAAGATGTCACTAGTAGAACCCTCCCTTTCATAATGTTTCCAAAAACGTGGGAGTACGTTTTTTTCCAACAAAAGACTTATTTGTTGTAGTGTCACCTAAAATCTATCAAAGTAGACATTACAAAAATCGTCTAGAATCAAGAAAAACGTGTTGTGATGTCAACTTCTTCGATGAAAACGAATGTAAGAAATGGGTGTTCTAAGCTTCCGAAAATGCTCCACGAGTACACCAAGTAGATTCCACCTTAATGTGATGGGTGGGCAATGATACTCATCAAAAAATTTCACTCAACTTGGTGATGATGTGGCACCTAAAGTGGTACACTTTCACGTTATCTAAAATTTTAAATTTTGTATAAAATAATAATAATAATTTAATTTTCTAAAATAATTACTTTAAAAAATTAATTATCTAAAATAATTTCTATTTTTTAAAATAATTATTTAAAAGAAATTCCACAAAAGAATGAACAAGAAAAATTGTCAAATTTAGCAAAAATTGACCATCTACCATCAAAAAATATTTTTTATGGCAAAGTCAAGTAATTACTTTCTTGACATTTAGTGAGAATGAAGGGTGGAGAGGTCATTTTATATTAAAACCCATTTTTTGTCCATGGTAAGACAAAGGATATGGAATAATTGAAAGATAAGAATTTCATTGACCTTCATTTGGACGTTGTTTTAGACATCTAGACGTTATTTCCGACTTCTACTTTGAACAAAATTCTAGCTTTACATATCTCATATGGATTGCCTTACTTCCCCTACCACCCCACTTGTATAAAAAACCTCTCTTGTCATCCATATTCTACATCCATCCATTTTTCTTTTATACAAAGCATGCCATACGGGTGCCCTTCTCCTATGTTTTTTACATCCGGTCTATGTTTTACCTCAATCCATAGTAATTTACAAAATTTACCCACAATAAATCCTGAACGCCTAGTCAACGTGGCACTTCCATATTTTTGCAATGTTCTAATAAATGTGACCATCTGTTATTTGATGTCCAAAAAACCATATACATCCCTTGTAACATCCACTTGTTTTTGCTCCAACATCCCCACATCTTTTCCAACATCAAGCAAAAATTTGCCTCCTATAGGCTAAAAATTTACAACACATTGATGTCAATGAAAACATGATTTGTTTCTTCAAAATGCCACGAAAAAGGCAAGTTTCTATACTCTATATTAGACAAGTGTCAAATTTACATGACATTGCCATCAAATAGGGTTTTAGGGTTTTGAAAGTTTTTATCCCATGGTAAATAGATTTATCATACGTGGCTAGCTCTCAAGAATGACATAAAAAGTCAAAACCACGTCATCATGGGTGACTATGGGTTGTGGCACATGCAGGTACAGTTGGGGCAACCGAGGGTCCAAAATTCAAAGCAACCTTTGGTCTAGGGGCGCCCCTTGGTTGGCAAAAAAATTTGCAATGTCAAAAAATACTCAAATTTGCCATTTCTAGTGCAAAGAGAAAAAAAATTTATGTTATTTTTTTTGCATATGTTACCATAGGATCTTGCAATAAAATAGTATGAAAATGTTAGGAAAAAATTTCAGACACTTTGACCACGTAGATTGCAAGATAAATGTGTTCAAAGTGAAGAAATCATGTCTTTTGGCATAGTCGCAAACTAGTTTAAGAGACCATGAATCTTCTTAACTTAAAAAATTGCACTATGGATCTTGAATTAAACTTTTTCATCATTCAAAATTGAATTGAAAATATAGGAAAAATAGAAGTTAAGAAAATAACGTGGTTTTTATTCTTTAAAAAATTGTTAAGTAGAAGAAGATACATCATAGAGAACTATTTCAAACATTTTTTAGCTCAATTTGTTTTGAATTTTTTTGAAAATTGAGCCCAAAATTGAATCCTATACCTAAGTTTTTCTTAAAATTATGATTGCCTACAAAACAAGATGCTCCATAACCTTCATAAATCCAAATGAAACAAATAAAAGCTTTCCATGTGCACAAAAATACAATCAATGAGGAGAAAAAAAAACTTATTTCAAGTTTTTTTGCACTTCTTTTTTGCCCACCAAATTCAATGTTAGACTTATAGAAGACTCTTACTCTTGGGCACCAATTAAAATAAAAAATACAATCCTCTAAAGCTAATAAGTTTTTCTATCTTATAAGAGAGTCTTAAAAAAAATTCACCAAAAATTTACCTTGTAGAAATAAGTCCAAAATCCATTTTACCCTCTATAGAGACAATGAGACATCAGGGATTATCATCTTATCGGTATAATATTTATCAAGTGGATTTTAAATTACAAAATAATGAATGGAGATTTTAGTAAGAAATTTTTCATTTTATTTTATTTATTCTCCAAGATTCATCTCATCCATGTATCATATACCATCATTCAAAACCTTAAAATTAGAAGGAAGAGATTTAAATTAAGACTTCCTCTTTTGATTTGTACAAATGTCAAAGAATCACTTTACTAGTGGATTATTTATCAAGTGGATTTTAAATTAAAAAATAATGAGTGGAGATTTTAGTAGGAATTTTTCCATTTGATTTTCTTTATTCTCCTAGATTCATGTCACCTATGTATTATTTACCATCATCATTCAAAAATTCAAAATTAGATTGAAGAGATTTGAATTAGAACTTTCCCTTTAGATTTGTACAAATGTCAAAGAGTCATTTTACTAGTGTATTATTATCCAAGTGGATTTTAAATACAGAACAATAAATGGAGATGTTTGTAAGAATTTCCCTAGGAATTTCTCCATTTGATTTTTTCTATTTTCCAAAAATCATGGTATTCATGTATTATTTATCACCTTGATCTAAAAACTAAAATTAGAGGGAGGAAATTTAAATTAGAACATCCCCTTTTGATTTGTACAAATGTCAATTGAAAGAGTCATTATATTGGTGTATTATTTATCAAGTGGATTTTTGTACTCTATTTGAGTAAGAACTTTCCTATTTCATTTTCTTTATTCTCAGAGGTTCATCTTACCTATGTATTATTTACCACCACCATTTAAAACTTAAAAAATTAGAGGGAAGAAATATAAAGACAAATTTTGAAACTATGTAGAAATTTATTAACTAATTTTTGTAAACATTTTGATGGTTTCATCACTTGGAATTGAGGTTCTTAGACTCATAGTTGGTTGACTTCTTTTCATTCATAAGAGTGATAAGACTGACAATTCTAGATTAAGCATAATTGTTGTTATGTAAAAAAGTTTAATTGAAGATGCAATGGATCTCTGTAGGAGGATTCTATTTTTTGACAATTCTAGAATGATCCTTGATCCACCAAGTAAGCATAATTGTTGATATGTGAAATTTTCTAATTGAAGATGATGCAATGGATTTCTATAGGAGGATTCTATTTTTTAACTATGTAGCTAAGTAATATGAATTTTAAGACAACAAACTTGTTGATTTAGCGGTGACACCTAAACTTATTCAAGCCTAATTTACTAACATTTGCAATCCAAGAAACTTTGATATCAATATATATACATGGCAATTTTTGTTTCCAAAAAGTAAATTTCAAGAATGTTGGAGACAATTCTAGGAATTTCTAAGCAAATTAAAAAATGAGTTAATCTCTCAAACTTACAAGAAGGGGTAAGCTTGTTGTATATGAGTGTGCACATTCTTATTTTAAATCACATTTCTCATGTTGCATCCTCTGTCCTATCTTTGCCTACACTGCATGAAAACTTCATACTTTATACAACCAATTCACATGCGTTATATATGACTCTAGAAGTATGCTTGGAACATGACATTTATATTTTTAATAATATCCAAAATAGAGGGTACTTTGTGAGTCCAAAAATTCTCTAATGCCAAATCTATAATTTTCACGCTTGTAGTATTGTAGATTTGGTCATATATACAATAATTTTCTTTCCCCCTCATCTTTTTCTTTGAGATACACTACAATCCGATACTACTTATGTTCTTAGTTAAATCCTATTGAAAAATCATATCTAAATATATCATAATCAAGTTGGCAGTATCTTGGACTTGATCATTTATATTCTTCTCTTTCTCCTTGAACTTCTGGCCTTGAGGAATGTTAGAATCCATATGCTCTGTTGCCACCAAGCTAGAATCCCTCATTCAATTTGATGTCGATGATTTACTATCCTCAAAAGCTATTGACTTTGGCTCTTCCACATTTTCAACCATTGTCAACCACTCTGGTTTGTTGGCAAACTTTAAGGCTGCACAATATTAAAAAACATCATAGTTTAGAATAAAACAAATATAATTATTTTTCCAAAGACAAGTATGCATATTGCAAACTATGGCATTGTTGATAGTTTTAAAGATAATGTAAGCACAATCATTTCTAATATCTCTCTGTGTTCACTTCTATATACTACAAAAGAGTTTAGACCTTACCACATTCTTAGTTTGGGATGTTCACCATTTTCACTACTATTTGGTTGGCCACATCCTAAGCTCACTTCTATATATTGACTGCAAAAGAATTTACTAATAGACCTTACCAATTTCTTAGTTTGGGATGTTCACCATTTTCACTACTATTTGGTTGGCCACATCCTAAGCTCACTTCTATATACTGACTGCAAAAGAATTTAGACCTTACCAATTTCTTAGTTTGGAATGTTCACCATTTTCACCACTATTTGGTTGGCCACATCATAAGCTCGCTTCTATATATTGACTGCAAAAGAGTTTAGACCTTACCAATTTCTTAGTTTGGAATGTTCACCATTTTCACCACTATTTGGTTGGCCACATTATAAGCTCACTTCTATATACTGACTGCAAAAGAATTTAGACCTTACCAATTTCTTAGTTTGGGATGTTCACCCTTTTCACTACTATTTGGTTGGCCACATCATTAGCTCACTTCTATGTACTGACTGCAAAAGAATTTAGACCTTACCAAGTTCTTAGTTTGGCATGTTCACCATTCTCACCACTATTTGGTTGGCCACATCATAAGCTCGCTTCTATATATTGACTGCAAAAGAGTTTAGACCTTACCAATTTCTTAGTTTGGAATGTTCACCATTTTCACCACTATTTGGTTGGCCACATTATAAGCTCACTTCTATATACTGACTACAAAAGAATTTAGACCTTACCAATTTCTTAGTTTGGGATGTTCACCCTTTTCACTACTATTTGGTTGGCCACATCATTAGCTCACTTCTATGTACTGACTGCAAAAGAGTTTAGACCTTACCAAGTTCTTAGTTTGGCATGTTCACCATTCTCACTACTATTTGGTTGGCCACATCATAAGCTCACTTCCATAAACTACAAAAAAGTTTAGACCTTACCAAGCTCTTAGTTTGGGATGTTCACCTTTGGTTGGCCACATTATAAGCTCTACTGGAGATAAACTTAAAGATACATAAACACAATAGATTCTATCTTTATGTATTCACTTCTATCTAAGGTAAGGTTTATATTAGGTAAAGCTTGGAGCAACCAGTCCTAATGCAAGCCCAAAAGTTCTTCTGAAGTACATTTCACAAGAAATTTTGGGTTTGCATTAGGCTACAGACTCCAAACTTGCTTGTCAGAGGCTGAGTTACTTTACTACAAAGAGTTTAGACCTTACCAAGTTGTTTGTTCTGGATGCTCATCATTTTCACTACTTTCTTGTTGGCCACCTCATATGCTCTATTGAAGAAGTAGTCGGCTGCATCAATGTGCACACGCGATGGCATCATATTCCCTCCATACCTCGCCGTGCAAAGCACCACCACCTTCCCACGGATCACTTCCACCAAGTTCTCATTCTCCACGCCTTTGACACCCCCAAGTGCAATAAAAAGCTCATTGGAGTTGTGAATGTCTTTTGACAAATCTTTAATTACACGGCTTGGAAGTTCGTGTGGACGGAAAAACCATCGAATGCGCACTTTCCTAACACCGGCTCCATCCTCAAACAACCTCATGAGCTTCCCAACAAATGGCGTCCTCATCCCCGACTTGCACAAGACACAGTCGTGCAGGTTGTACCAAACGCCATCGTAACACATGCTCTCGTAACTCGAAACAGTCCCGGCCTCCTTGTTTCCCCATTGAAACACAGCACCAGCAGAAGAAGCAGAAGAAGACCCCGCCATTTCTTCCCAAGACTCTATCTGAAACCGGACCCGATGCCTAGCCTCACACACAGCAGCACTCCACTTCGATCTCTCTCTTCCAGAACGCCAAAACGCACAGCTCCACTCCAGAGAACCACAAACTCAAAACGCACAAGACAATCAAATGTCCAAGCCACGCAAAGAGCTCCAAAACGAGCAAGCTTAAATAGAGCCGGCCTTTCGAAATGTGCGAGACTCGATCGCTCCAAGAGACGAGCCTCGGTCAGTGGAGGACTATATGACCCCGCGGGTAAGGCAAGCACACTAACGAGACGAGACACTGCTACTGTAGATTACTACAATCAATTCCGAGCTCTCTCTGAACTAAGCTACAGGCAGGCAGGCACCAGAAATTCCAACGCTGACAACAAAAAACCTGCAAATGAATCCAAGCGCGCGGAAGGCTAGCTCTACACAGAAATGGTACTCAAAACTAGCTGCGTGATTAGGAAGAAATCCACAGCAAGGGAGGCGAAGATCCCATAAGAACTGGATCTAAGTTAGAAGACTGCAGATGGGCAGGAAGGCGGCAAGTTGAACCTTGCGAGAGCGGTCGCGAGTTTCGTATAACTTAATTTCCTTCAACGACTGCTGACCTTCGACACATGTGGGGGCAAGGTTCGGGAAGGTTGCCCAGGCTCGGTGGAGGTTCGGTGGTGGTTTGGGGAAAGGCCGAGGCTGGGGACTCTCTGGGGGGTTCCTTCGATATGACTTGTGTGGCCCACCTGGGTTTTATGGACCTCCAAATTTGGTAGGAAGTAGCCGTCATGGCACTGTATGATAGCTGAAATGCTGTAATTCTATCTTTTGGGTTCGACCAACTGTCCCCCTTTCAGTTATGATTACCCCCATGGTTTTACCCCCTGAGAAAACACTGAAATTTTTTTATTTGCCACACACGATGAAATTTGCAAATTCTCAATTTATATTTGCAATTAGAGAGACTCCAAACGAGAGGAGAAGAAATACAAAATTAACGCAGTACAAATTAGGGGGCAATCTTCCTTGTTTTGTATACAACTAGTTTGATAAAATTGATATCAAACACATTCTAAAGAGTTCATCCGCCCAGGCTACTAGCGAGTTCGAGCTGAAAATGCTCCTCCATCCTCACATGTTAGGGTTTAAAGTCTTGAGTGGGCCCCCCAAGATTTGAGCTTGGCACAAAATCCTCTTGAGTATTGTTCATAACCTTTCCATGCCCTCCAATTTGGCATTCATTGTTGAGATCTCACCATTCCAATAACTTATTGGACAAGCAATAATGGGGACATAAATAGTATCTTTGACTTCATGAATAGTAGGTTGAATGTATTGCACATTCCACCCAATGTACGGGGAGTACCGACATTTAGTTACGAGCTAGCCAGTTGATTTTGAGAATTTTTGAATAGCTTTCAAAATCTTTAGTAAAAACCCGATCATTAAGAGGAAAATCAAAGAATATTCTCTATTTTATAAAGGTCTAGCAAAGAAAATGCTTCTAACAACCGTTTGGTCTTAGAAAATGTAGGATTTTAGTGGTTAAGCTAAAAATCTCTCCAGATTGTAATTCCACCTTATAGTGGGGACTTAGAAAGTGAAATCAACATTGAAATTGCTGGAACATGTCATAAGATATTTGGCAAGTTATAATTATTTTCTATGTGATACTGGCAATGCTCTTAAGATATTGATTGTAGCCCAAATCTCATTTATTGAGAAATTAACCATAATGGGGGCATTCATAAGATATCTATCATGATCTTTTGACCTTAATGGGATTTTCTACCTGAACATTGTTTATGAATGAGGCAGAAGTCTCTTTTGCATTCTTGAAAAGGGGACCCTATAATGAACAAAATTGTCTTATAGGTAAGCCAATCCCAATCCTTGAATTAACTAATAGGCCATTGCAAGTATCTAGCAAAGCACAATATCTTCTGAACATGGAGAAGACCATTGCCTTATTATACAATATTATGTAGATTGTAACATTATTCTCTAAAGAGGCGTAAACTTATTCAACTTGGTGAAAATTCAACTTTAAGTTCAAACATGTTAACCTCTAAAGGACAGAGTTTATGACTGTGTAGTTGAACTTCAAGTCCCTCATTCTATATCTTTCATTTTTTTTCTATTTATGAATGAATTTATTTGGTTCTATTTTTCAAAGATGAAATCACATGTCTAATGTATGTCATACAAATCATGCTCAAAAAATCTAAAATTTCTAGAATAGAAGTACATTACATTGAAAAATATTGTAGTGTACCAGAAAATTTCCATTTCATTCCGTATTTAAAAATGTGGTTATAAATCCTCAGCTTCAAATTGCAATGAAATGCCTATTTCAAGGAATTAAAAAAAAAATTAAAGTGGCGTATAAAGTACACTTTAGAAGCTTTTAGTTTTTAGCTTTGCTCAAAAGAAAATTTTTACATTTTGAATGTCGAAATGAAGTTTTAAAGAGAGAAAAATCAAAATATTGAAATACACTTGATAGTATACAATTTGACGCTTAACTTAAGAATTTTCACAACAAAAAAAATAAGTTTGAAGACTTATGCCCCATGCATTACCATTATCCTTTTGTGATGGAAAAAATATTTAGAAAGGTTAAAATTCATGAAAATTTCCAAATTGGCTTGTTTCAAAATCCAAAGACTTAATAGTTGCAATAGAATATACTAAAGTATGAGGTGTGGGGATTCAAAATTTTCAAAAAACAAAAATTATAATAAATAACAAGAATTCTCTTACATATCTTTCTAAAACTTTTCTCACCCATCCTAACTTTACTTAATTTAAAAGAAAGTAGACTTACTAAAGATTCTTCTAATATTGCTAAAGGAAATTGGTCGTTCAAGTCCTTGGAGACTATTCTTAAGAGCATAGTTGACGGACTCTTTATATTTTAGAAGGGTTGTTTACACTTTGTAAGTGGAAGCAAATATAATAGATATCTTACTATTACAAGCCTCAAATTGTTTAGGAAGGGTGAGCAAGGGTGAGTGAGCTTGAAGTAGAAGCAAAGATGAGTGAGGATAAGTCACAAAAATTTAGGAGCTTGATATGTTCCAGGCACCTTGTGTCTTGAAGAGACTTTGGGCGTTTGAATTTACCAAGTTGGGCTTAAACAAGAGAATTATCAATACAAGTTTACAATTGGGATGCCCAAGAGCTAAAGGCCACCTAATATATTTTTATTTATTTTAAACAAATGGCTTGATTTGCAGTCAATTTGTCTTGCTATGAAAATTGTTAGAAACTACGTGTCTTATTCAAAAATTATAATTCTTTTTGAAAATTCATGACTTTCAATTGATAATACTAAAAAAAATATTTTAGAAAAAAGTGCTTTCAACTATGTTGAATTACTTATTTTCACAGTTTCACAAGTTTTCACCTTGTTCAATATTGCTCTTATTTTTGTACATGGATGTTATTAAGAAACGATGATTTCAAGTTTTCAACCCATAAAATCTCAAAGTATGTTTTTTCATCAAAACCCACTCAAAACTACCATTTCTATTGCAAAGTAAGAAAAACTTTTAAACTTTCGATTTTTTTGCATATTTAACCATAGGATCTTGCATTAGACTATTATAAAAATGTATAGAAGAAAATTTAAGAAATTTAAATGCATAGATTGAGATTTGCATTTGAAGTGAGTAAATCATTTTTTTTGCACCTTGCCTCACTAGTTGTAAAGGCTTCTAATCTTTATAGCTTAAAATTTTTCTACTACACATTTTGAGTTTCTAATTTTTTAACTTAAAGAACTGAGTTTAAAGTCTAGAAAAAAAATTCAAAAAACACATTCAATAGTTTCATTCTTTAAAAAATTATTAAGTAGAAGTAAGTATGAGGTTGGAGGAAAAACTAAATCATTTATAGCTCTAATATGTAATTCAAAATTACTAATCTCAACAGTAAGTTTTTTCTAGGAAGCTAACCAAAACCCATGGAATAGTTTTGGAAAAATTGTGAAAATTGTGTTAAAAAATGAATCCTAAAAGGGTTTTTTTTCAAGAAAATGCTTAAATTGCCCCTAAAATAAGATTGTCTATAAGTATCTCATCACTAATCCAAATAGAATGAATAAAATCTTTCCATATAGAAAAATAAATACATCCTATGAAAAATAAAATTTTAAATTTTAAAATTTTGATTGTCTACAATTTTTTTGGTATTGCTCAACAAACTTTGTTTTGGGCTTATTATGGCATAATTTTTGCTCTTGGGTACCAATTGAAATATAAATTATAGTATTCTAAAGCTAATGTATTCTTCTTATCTCTCCAAAAAGTTTTAAGAAAAGACCACACAAATTGAGAATCCAAAATCCATTTAGTCCCTCGAGGAGACAATGGGAGTTTAGAGGTTAAAATCTTTGCAAAAGGGTGATTGACTTAAAGTTTCACCTATATGCTACAAAATTTCACAATTTACTTTCAAAACTTCTAAGCTAGCTTGCAACTATAGAATTAAGTACAATAATTACATCCTAATAACCTAAGCAATTAGGAACATTGCTAATTAGGAACATTGTTGGACCTTGTTGGAATTCAAAATAACATTCCAGATTTTCTTTGTATGCATTTAAACCATGATTGATTCTTTAAGAGTTAGTGGAAAGTGTCACTAAATTTTGCAACAAAATAAATAAATAATTTAATTGTGTAATGAAAAATAACTTTGACTTTTAATATTTAATTTATATGAAGATGAAGCTAAAGCATTGTAAATTTTATAATTATCGTCCAATTAAGGTAGTCTGTTCTTAAAGCGACCGTGTTTTAAATGCGACTCCTATCTAGGAATGGGTAGCATGCTTGGTAGCATGTTGCTTGAAATATCTATTACTATCAATGAATGAATTAGGTAGGCTTAAATGGTTGCTTTAAGAGTAGACTACCTTATTTATGTTTCATTACTAGTAGTTGAGTATTGTGGTTATTGCAATTACTGCATCTTTTGAGCTCATTGTCATTGTGACACAATGAGCTCAAAAAAAACCCAGATTTATTTATTCTATCTTGCCCCCTCCTCCCGGTGAGTTAAATTTCCTTTTTTAATATTTTTCCAAGTACCTCCCCAACCTTTTGTAATTTTCAAATGGGGTGGATTTGGCATTTGATATGGGATAAGTCCCGTATCAATCCCCATATTCATACTGTATCTATCTTACATCTCTATATATCCATATCTACATCCCGTATCTTCTATCATGTATCCCATATTCTATATTCAAGATCAACAATATTGGGGGGGGGGGGGGGGATTTAAAATAAATAAATAAATAGCTGTCAATTTTTAGAGGAGGGGGAGAGGAAATGACATGGTTGCATCTTTTCGGCTTATTGTAATTTAGTCAACCCATTTAAATTTGCAATTGTTTACTTGCTCAATCATTATGCAATGGTTATACAAACTAAATTAAGTTACAATTGTCTTTGTCTCAAAATAAAATTGTGGCTTTTTGTGGAGAAATGTAGGAGTACTTTGGATTTGTTTTTGAAAGAGAGGGAGTATATAACATCATCACTTTACATTCAAAGTCATTGGGGTAGAAATGAGAAAGGTTGTCCAATGTAAACAAAAAAGGTGAACAAGCGTGAGTAAAGGAGAGTGGAGCAAAATAAATGACTTGTTTGCACTTATGAAGTGTAAACCAGCCTTCATCCATGTCAAATCCAAGAAACGTAGAGAGCTCAAAAGAATCAAGTTGAGGAATGTGAGTTGTTGAGTAGAGAAGAATCACCACATGAGCCCCACATGGCAAGAAAGTAGGGAAGGACCAAAACAAGATCCACAGAGTTCAAAAGAATCAAGTTGAGGAGTGTGAGTTGTTGAGTGGAGGAGCTCAGAAGAATCACCACATGAGCCCCACACGGCAAGAAAGTAGGGAAGGATCAAAACAAGATCCACTATAGCCACATGCTTGTCAAACATCAACCGACCTTGCCAAAAATTCTTTCAAGCTCTTTACGTTTCTCAACCTGGTCAAATCTTTCCTATGTCTATTTATATGTCCCATGAGATTGTCCTTTATAGCTTAGGAAAATAAAAATTTAAAGGGATATTCGTAGATTTGAAGTACTTTTGCCTTTCCCAGAGCAAGATATGATGAATTGATGGAGCAAGTGAACTTATCTCTAAGAGCTTTGCAATCCACAGCTCACTATAGCTTATTTAGTAAGGTTTGGCAATGTTCTAATTGTATTTGTTTCTAGGCTTGGTTGCAACATCGGACAAGAAATTAAAAGTGCATGATTAAGAATAAATCCACACTTACAAGCTTCCTATAATGAAATTATTTATTAAGTATTTGTCCCTTGTCGGTTTGTAAATAATTACATAATTTACTCTTGACCCCAAATCACTCAAAATGCACATCTAGAAATTAAATTTGCACTCACAAACAAGTCAAAAGTTGACCAAAATCTTGTAAACAACAATATGGTCTTAACAATTTTTAAGAGTGTATTGAGATTTTAAAGGATAGTTTTGATAACACTTATTTATTCTATTAGTGAGAGAAAAATTGATATCACTTGCAAAATTAGAAGTATAAAAAGTTAGTTTTTGTATGAAAATTAATATAAATCATAATATTTTAGCTTAGACAACTTAAAATACAATAAACTTTCATAAAGACAAATGGACTAAATCATTGCAGTGAAATAACATTAGAATTTCTTAAATTAAAAAACTAAATCATATCTTAGTTACGACTAGTGTACCTTGTGCCATACTATCTTAGCTACAATCAAAATAAAAGTAAAAGTAAATTTCTAATTCATAATAACTTTGAAGTTCAATATTTTTCATACTACATGTCTAAATGCCATGAAACAAAACTTGTGCACCCCTCCTTAGTGAGGGCTTTTTAATGATACCACATTTATCATTAAACTCATTTAAAAGTATAGATTTGAATTTCTCATAAGCAGAGATTCTCCTGTGTCATAATCACTCTCTGCGCCTCCTTAATTTCAATTTTTTTTCAATACTTTTTCCTTGACACAAATGAAAAGCTTTCATATTCACTACAAGGTAATTGATCTTATTTTGGGTGCAAACTAAAAACCAATTGCAGAGAAAATCCACGTAACAAATGGCCAAGGTGTTTTAACTTCCTAATTTTTTTTCCATCTCTAATAAAATTTTGAAATTTTGAATTTATATTTAGAATTAGAGGCTCTAATTTAGATAGAAGAGGTAAAGAAATAAAAAATTAATGTAGCACAAAATAGGTGGAAATTTTTTACATTTACCCTTGGCTAGAAGAATGAAGGGGGGGAATCCTCTTCGTCCAAGCTAGAGTGAATTGGCCCCCTCATTTCGTCTTATGATTTATTTCTTTGGAATTTTTTTAATTTTCCAACCATGATAAAATTTGAAAATTTTGAATTTGTATTCAAATTAGATAGGAAAAGTGAAAAAATCAAAAATCAATTTGGTACAATATAGGAGGAATTTTTTTACATTTACCCTTAGCTAGGAGAATGAGGGGGGCAATCCTCTTTGGTTGTAACAAACAACCACATCCATAATATTGTTTACCTATGAAGTTCAAGTTCCTTTTGTATCTTGGAAAAGGAGATTTTTAAATGAATAAAATTGTCTTATAGGGTGATTGCAAAAAAGACCGGTCCTATGAGGCATCACAATTGAAGTGACAGAGTTGGTTTTGGCCGTAACTTTTGGAAATTGAAGCCAATGGACTTGAAATTTTTATGAAAGATTGCTAACTCAGAAAACATGAGATTTAATATTTTTCAAAAAAACTGAAAAATAATTTTATAATTAAATATCAGTTTAGCTAATTTGTCACACTTTGCGGTTTAGAGTTTTTTAGTATTGTGAAGTATCCAAAAAACATGATGTTCACTTGACTTTTTTGTGGCCTATTCCCACACTAGATGGGCATATGCCCACCAAAGGAAATTAAAAAAAACACAATTCTTTGTCTTCAACATGCATGCAAATAGGGGTCCCATGTGCATAGCACTCCAAACTTTCATGATGGTTTCAACTTCTAGTTTTTGGTGAAATGTAATCACTATTAAGTCTTTATAAATGGCCAATTTTTAGTTTTTTTTATTCATGATTTTCTAATTTTTATTAATTTATACTTAATTTTATCTACTTTCTATGACAAACTATCATTTTTTTTAAGTAGTGTTGTTTCAGTATTATAAAGTACTCAAGAGTACTATTGGCCTTTGATTTTTCAGATCAACAACTGAAATTGCTCCATTTTGTAGTTTTCCTAGGACTCCTAGTACTGGATAGAAAAAATGCAATTTTTGACCAAACGCTACCAAAATCATTTGGTCTTTCTTGCAATCACCCTATAAGGATTCCTAGCCAATAATTGTACTTCTTTTGGCAATATAGCAATTTTGGGCAGTTGTGAACCCTCAAGTTAGCACTTTGAACTCTAGATCTATTTTTTGCGATTTTTAGTTAGTTTTTAGATCATTTTAATGCAAAAATACATAAAAAGAGAGTTATTGGGAGTTTGGTAGAAGTCCCTACCAAAGTAGTAAAAAATGGTCTTAGAAACATAGAATACATAAAACTATATGTTTTCACTAACTCTCTAAGTCTTATTGGTAAGTTTAAACGAATAATTAGTAATTCTAAGAGAAGAAAGGATATAAAAGTTAGTCAGTCCTAGTGTCTTGTTCATGCAAATTAACATTTATAAGTATGCATGTGACAAATTGGCTGAGTAATATAATCTAGTTTAGCATTACAAGTCTTAGTAAATCAAAATCCAATTCAGGAAAGAGTTGGGTTTGTTATTTGAATATTGTAGGTAATTTTGAAAATACAAGCCGTCTTCAAACCAAGATGGATGAAAAGGTGATTGGAGCATACAAAGAGGTTCTTTTTTAGGTCAAAGCATGCTGGGAGGTCAAATTGAAATCCGGTCATCCAAAATTCTCCCGGTATCAAGAATTATTTCTCCCTTGGGTAGAAATTATTCAAATTTATTATATTTAGACAAGTGCAATGTGAGCATAAAACTTGCATTTGGATTCTAGGGATGTCCTAGATATTCAGAGTATTGAAAAATTCCATGTTGACTCCATGGGAAGTCAATTGCTTAAAAATGCATTAGTAAATTTTTAGAAATTACAAATGTTGTGATAAAATATCACTAAAAATTAGGATAGTATTTTGTATACTAATAAATTTCCCCATCAAGTTTGAAGACATTCCAACATTCCCAAGTACTAGAATTAATACCAACATCAAATTTCACGAGAATTTACAACTTGGCGGCGGGTTGGTCAGCATACCAAGAGATAACGATGTCCGAATGGAGCAAATCAAGGGTCAATTTTTACTCCCATAAACATTATTATCCACTATAGATAGACAGTTTTATCAAAAAGTGCAAACTCCAAAAGTTAGAGTTTTGACTTTTATTTGGAGTTACCGTGACTCAAAATTGCACTTAAAAATAACCAAGTAGGCAGGGTTTAGGAATCCACAAGGCTAATTGGGGTCTTTGAACGCGATGGCGCAATTGGTTTTTGATTTTGAGTTGTCCCCTATTAGATAGAGAGGGTCAGCCTTTAGTCTAACTTTTTATAATAGTAATTTGTGATTAATCTACAGTGATTTTACAAATATCTTTTAAAAAATCAGAGACTGGATTTGCTCAAGATCTCTTTGCTTGCATAAGAAACCAACTTTGAACTAAAGAAAGACAATTTAGAATTAACTTAAGATTAATTTACAAAATATCTAAGTTAATTAGATTAATTTCAAAATATCTTTGGAATAAGATCTTGGATCTGATTTTCCAAAGATCTATTAGCTAAATGGAGGGTATTCTAGAGATTTCTGCCATTAAACAAAGATTATTTTGCAAATTACAGTAGAGTAGTTTAGAAAAATATCTAGGTAGAAAATAAGAATTTTTTCACCAACAACTTATAATGGAGGGGCCAGGAACGAGTATAAAAGGCCCTTCCTCGAGGTTGTTGTTGGCCCTCATTCTCATTCTCTTATTTCGTTACTTGTTGTTCTTGTTGCACTACCAACACGTTGTCCGAGCACTTTTTAAAGCCAAGAATTGACTATTTTATTTGAAATCTTGAAGTTTTGGAGGATTCCTTTAAAGTTGAATTGTTTTCTTGCTTGAATTTGGAGGTTTAAAGCCCCAAAATTTGATTTTCAAGAGTTGTGGAGGAAGAAATCCCCAACTTCTATTACCTTTCAAGTTGAATTGTTTTCTTGCTTGAATTTGGAGGCTTAAAGCCTCAAAACTTGGATTTTCAAGAGTTGTGGAGGAAGGAATCCCCCAATTCTATTTGCCTTAAAATTTGCAACCTGTTAATAATTGTTGTAGTACTTGAAACAGTTGTAGTACTAATACATTTAAAGAGGCAAAGCTTTGACTTTGCCAAAAGTGTGTTAGATTAAGTTTAGTCCAATTATTTGTTGTATAACGGAATTTGAAAGTTAATTGCTAATGTTTGGTTAAACACTTTCATGTGTACCTTCTTTAGCAATTAAAAGTGCAACTTTCTTGAAATTTTGAGGAATTGATCCTGATGTTTGGTTAAACACTATCATGTGCACCTCTTTTAGGATTTAAAGTTCTCAAAACGTACTTAATTTGGTCATTGGAACTCATTTATACCTGGGGTTACCCTTGCACAACGAAATTTTGACTTTTGAAAGTTCAAAAATTTCCATGCCATTCCTTTCCTTTCCTTTGGAGCACTTGATATGAATACTTTATTGCCATGCATTGCTTCATTTTCATTTAATTTGCTAGTTTTATTATTCTCAAAAATCACTAACATTTAGGTTCTTTTAGCTTCCTTTTCAAAATTCTTTTAGTTTTTCTTTTTTTTAAAGAAAAATACCAGTTTCAGAATGGAATCTTGAATTAGCACTAGTAGAAAATCTGAAATTTCTGTCATTTTGGACACGTTGTTTTGGACAAAATCTAACAGAAATTTGTCCAAAATGACAGAAATTTCAGATTTTCTACTAGTGTAGCCTTGTGTGAGTGTTTCTAACTCCATCCTTAAGTTAGAAAATTGCACACAGGTTCTAGCGGCATAAGTTAGTAATTTGTATGGGTGAATTATAAACTTAGTGTTTTTTGGCCTTCCAAGCAATGGACATTTTATTTGTGGTGATTATATCCTAATTTTAACTGCTTCAAATCAATTTAAACGTTAAAAGGTTCAAGACCTTGATGAGTAAGTAAAATCTAATCTAATGTAAAAATCTATCTAAGCTAACAGGAAGAACACACTTTGCCCTTTCCAGAATGGTAAAGCAAATTGAATTCTGATGTTCTTACTGAAAGATATTGATGGATGAAATTTGTCCCTAATTATATTCTAAAACTTCATCCGTTGACTAAAAATAGCAAATGAATTCTAAATCAATCTGAATTTCAAGATTAATTTGTTAATTAATTTCACTAATGGATTCTTGAGAAAAAACCTAATTTTGACCTATTTTTAGAATTATCATCCAAATTTAAGTCAAACTTCATCCACACTTAACTCCTTTAAATTCAAAGTAATCTTAAAGTAAAAGTTGGTTTTGGAATCTTCAAAAGATTTCCTAACGATTATAGTCTCAAAAGATTCCTTAGTTTATTCCTTAAAAATATTCTTAATTGTTCTAGTATTAATCCTACTTCTAAGTTATAATTCTAAAATTAGTAATTTCTTGGGGTTTTATTATTTTTGTGAGGAAAGTGATAAATTACCTTTTTACCAAGGTAAAAAACAAGAATTTTGGACTTCTAGGTAAAAACTAATGGATGGATGAAAATTCCCCTTAATTGGACATAATTTGTTCCTTCAATAAGTTTTATAGAAAAGAAGGGGATAAATTAGGTTTTAACTTCTTCCAATTATTATAATATTTTTTAGATTTCTAAATTAAGTTAGATTCTTTTTGAGATTCTTTTGGATGAAATTAATATTTCCTTTCCAAATTAATTCAAAATTCATCCATTTATTACTTTCACAATTAGTTTTTTTAAGAATTTTAGCAATGTTCAAACTTTCACGTATCAATTGGGATTCTAAATGTTAATTGTGATTTAAATGAAAAACAATTTTAAAGATAAACAAAGTTAAAAATCATACCTCAGTATCGAAGACGTCGGTAGATCCGTCGTCGTAAAATACCATCATAATTGTCTCCCCGAAGTCCTCCACTGTCTTTCATGAATTTGCAAAGTTCTAGTGAGATTTGGGTAATTCGTTGTTGAATTGTTTTTCTAAACCTATCTAAAAATCACATTGTTATTAGTTTTGGCAATTTGGAAGTGATTCTTTGGTCTTAGGTATTTAATTTGAATTGTATAATTTAATTAAATTTTCTAAGTTTCCAATGAATAGTAGTGTTATTCCCTTGCCAAATTTTTAATAGTTTTTAATTTAATATTCTAAAAATATTAGTTGTTTTTGTTTTTATCTATTTGGCTTATTGGGCCTAATAAAGCAAAACACTAACCAACAATTTTGCCGACTAATACAATTGGAATCCTAATTAATAACTAAAACCAACCGAATGAATAGTAATCTAATAAAATAATCTTAAATAATAAAAAACAAATCTAACAATGAATAGGAAAAGGAATAAAAGGATGAACGACAATCCAAATGAACAGAAAAAGGAATATAACAATCCAAACAATTCCAACTTCAATAGTAAGATGCCAATAAAAAGAATAAAATAATCAAAACAAATTAACCTTTAAAGGACCATTGTCCCTTCGAGGGACAAATGCGTTTTCGGGCAAGTACCTACAAGCTGAAATTTTCTCCTAATATTTTGAAATTTCTTTTGGAGGTAGAAAAGTTGATTAGCTTCGTGGGAATATAATTTTTTTTTCAAAATTGGTGCCCGAGATCAATAGTTATGACCAAATAAGTCAAATGAGGGGACGGCAGGTAGCTCGGGCAGCCCAAAAAAATGGACAAAAATTTGAATTTTATTTTTTATTTTATTTTTTCTCATAGATTATATATTTTTTCTATCTGGAAAGCTTTTATTCATTTCATTTGGATATATTATGAGAAAGTTATGGACATTCTTGTTTTTTGGGCAGTTAGAGCATCTTCTTGAAAAAAATAACTTGTAGGATTCATTTCTAAATGCAATTTTCAATTTTTTTTTTGCATGGTCTGATTTACTTGCTAGAACAATCTCACCATTGGGATTAGTGCATTTTAATTCCATCTAAAATATATGAATATTTTAGATTTTCCTTCTATCTCATACCTACTTCTACTTCACAATGTTTTTAAGAATGATAATTTATTTTTATTTTTATTTTTATTTTTACCTAGACTCTCAACTCAATTCTCCACTGTAAAGATTTAAAGCTCAAAACTTTGTAGTGCAAAAATTTTAAGTTAAAAATATTCAAAGTCAAAAAATCTAGTCCTGCAATGTGTTGAAAAACTTGTTTTTTCCACTTTAAACGCAGATATCTTGCAATCTGAACGGTAAAAAATTTTGAAAATTTTTCCACACACTCTCATACTAGTTAGGTGTAAGATCTTATGGTTAGATATGAAAATAAAACAATTTTCAATTTTTTTTACTCCTTGCTATAGATATGGTAGTTCCGTAGTTTTGAGTGTTTTTTGGCAAAAAAAGGCCTTGGTCCTTTAGGGGTTAAATAGTAAGATGCCCACCTTGATTCTTTGTCTTCCTTGGCTAACCTTCTTATAACCCCTTCCTTTCCTTCACTTTTTGTTTAATTGTTGTTGTTGGCAAGCTATGGCTTTTTGAAGACACTTGTGAGTTTGGAGAGGATTCTTGGTGTTCAATTTTTCTTCCAAAAACCCAAAATTTGGGTGCGTGGCAACAACCGCCTATGCTTGATTATGTTTTTGTTTGTATGTATCAAGTTTTATTTGCCAAAGTTTCAATACTGCTTGGAGTTCTATGCTCTGTCCCGTTAATCCCAGTTGGAGGATCAGCTTGGTTATACAAACCAGCCGCCCCCTTTCTTTAGTGCGGTCTCCGTGCAGTCAGCCTGTACGCCATGTGGCGAGGCGTGATTGGTCGATGCCTACCTGTGAGCTTTTCCATCGCCCAGCTTCCGTCAGTGCGGTCTCCCTTCTGTCGCCAACCCTTCTGTTGCCTAGCCTTCCTTGCCCTCGGGTGCCTTCAGGTGCCTTCGGCTGAATTTTTGAACAATGAACTAAACTTTGATTGATTGAAATTTTAAATAATTTTTGGAATACTTAACTTTTAATCATAAAAATCAAGCACACCTAAATTAATAATCATGAGAGAATTATTTTTATAGATTTGATGAATACAAAAACAAAAAATATTAACCACTTTTAATGAAGTTAAAACAAAACAATTTAAATGAAACAAACAACCAATGGCAAGTTTGGGGACCAAATACCTCTACCACGTCTACAACACGGAAAGGAGAGAAATCAACAGAGTTTGGTCTTTAAATAAGTTTTCAAAGAATCTTATTTTGTTGATTTTTATTTGGTAAGTCAAAGCTTTGCCGTGCGGGAGCAACCCCAAGTTTCATTGGTTATTCAAAGGCAAATTTTAACCCTAGAAGGTCAAAGCTTCGCCGTGCGGGGGCTACCCTAGGCAACACAAAAAGAATTGAGGAATTAGAATTTTTAAAGTACCCGTTTCCAGAATTTAAAAAGTCAAAGCTCCGCCGTGCAAGAGCAACCCCAGGAAATAACGAACAAATTAAAGTTTCAAGTACCCGTTTTCAGGTTTTCAAAGTCAAAGCTCTGTTGTGAGGGAGCAACCCCAAGAAATAACGGTATCCAAGGACCCAAACTAGTATTTTGAAAACTTAATTTTTAAAGGAGGTACACATGACAGTGTTTAATCGAACATTAAAAACTAATTCCCAAAATTTCAAACAAAGTTCTAAGTTTAATCACTAAAAGAGGTACACATGACAATGTTTAATCAAACATTAGCAATTAGTCAAACCAAACACCCATTATACAACAAGTTTTGGCATGTGGTAATGCTCAAAACCTTTTGACAAAGTCTAGCCTTGCCGCTTTAAAGTTTTGAGTTCACAAGCTGTTATCAATTCGCACAAATAGTTGGTTAGTATCCAAAAGATCAAGAAAATCAATTAAGGTTTGGAAACTATTCCCACCACCCTTTAGATACCAAGGTTTTAGGGCTTGAAGCCTCCAAATTCAAAAAAGAAGTTAGTTAATTCAAACAACAATAGAGTAAGGGGATTTCCTCCTAAACTTTTGAAAATCAAAGTTTTGGCGCTTGAAGCCTCCAAATTCAAACAAGAAAAGAAAACAAAGCTTTGAAGGGGCCCTCTGGACCTTCAAGGTACAGAGAATAGAAAGAAATAGTCAAAATTTGGCTTTGAAAAGTGCTCCAACAAGTGTCGGTAGCACGACAAGAACAACAACAAGAATGAAACAAAAGAATGAGGGCCACAAACAAACTCAAGGAAGGGCCTTAAATACTCGCTCCCGCCTCCCCAATAAGTTGTTTGTAAATATTTTCTTACTTTCAATCTAGATATTTTGCTAAACTAACCTAACGCGTTTTCTAAATAATCTTTGTTTAATGGGAAGGAAGGTCCTCAAGCAAGTTCCTTCTAGGTCCTAAATGGCCTTAGAATCTTCTCTAAATCAAATATTAGATTTTTTTCAAAGATATTTTGAAAATCTACCTAATTAACCGAGATATTTTGCAAATTAATCTAAGGTTAGTTCCAAATTGTCTTTCTTTGGTTCAAAAGATAGCTTCTTATGCAGGACAAGTATCTTGGGCAAATCCAATCTTTGATTTTCCAAAAGATATTTGTAAAATCAACCTAGATTAATCCAAAATTACCTTAAAAAAGTCAAACTAAAGGCTAACCTTCTCTATCTTTTGAGGGACAACTTGAACCTAAAAACAAATTGCGCCATTGCATTTAGAAGACCCCAATTAGCCTAAAGGATCCCCTACCCCTACCTCTTCAGCCGTTTTAAAGTGCAAATTTGAGTCACGGTAACTCTGAATAAAAGTCAAAAACCTAACTTTTGGAGTTTGCATTTTTTTGATGAAACTATCTGGCTAGGGTGGTTTAGAATATTCATAGGAGTAAGAATTGACCCTTGTTTTGCTCCATTCGGACACTGTTAGCTCTTGGTACACTGGTCAACCCACCACCAAGTTGTAAATTCTTGTAAAATTCGTTGTCTTTCCTAATTTTGGTACTTGAGAATGTCGGAATGTTGGAATGTCTTCAAACTTGACAAGGTTCTTTATTGGAACACAAAATACTATCCTAATTTTTTATGAGATTTTACTGCAACATTTGTAATTTCTAGGAATTTACGAATGCAATTTTAAGCGGTTGACTTCCCATGGAGTCATCGTGGAGTTTTATAAAATTCTGAAACTTTTGGTCAATCTTCTATAAGATGTCCATCAACTAAGGGAAAAAACAAATCTTCAATAAGGATGCTATTTTTAGCAATTCCTTAATAATTTCCACCCGGGGGGAAAATTATTCTTGATACCGAAGGAATCTTGGATAATCGAACTTCTATTTGACCTCCTGGAATGCTTTGACCTAGAAAAGCACCTCTTTGTATGTTCCAATCATCGTTTCTTCCATCTTGGTATGTGAATGATTGTATTATCAAAATTACTTGCAAACAACAAACCCAATTATTTTGAATTGGATTTTGACTGACTCTGACTAGACTCTATCTTTCAATCAGTTTGTTACATGCATACTTACAGATGTTGTATCACATGAACAAGACACTAGGACTAGCTAACTCTCAAATCCTTTCTTCGCTCGGAATTATTGACTTAACTACCTAATTATACTAATAAGACCTAAAATTAGTGAAAATATAAAGTTTTACATGTTTCACGCATTTAAGGCCATTCCTCATTACTTTAAAAGGGACTTCTACCAAAACTCTCAATAACTCTAATTTAATGTATTTTTTCATATTTTTAATCTAAAAATTAACTAAAAATTGCGAAAAACAAATTCAAAGTTCCAAGTGCCAACTTGAGAACTCACATATGGTGGCCATCCACAATAAGATACAATTTACATTTTCTATCTCCTATAATCAAAATTTCATTTGCATTCAAACCCAATGAATCATATAATAAGTTATTCTAACCTCTAAAAATATAAACATGTATTAATCATAATTTTAGGGTGAAATTGATTGGTGATACATTTTTGGAATTCAATTGCAAATTATGAGGAGTGTTTCTTTCTTATCCAACAATAGAAAATTAAAAAATTTCAGCAACATTTTTCAATAAATTGTCATGAATATTTTAAAATTATGTTTTACTACATACAAATCTTGAAAGGATGTGGCATTCGAAGTCTAAATTAATTTCCAAAATGCTTGGATCATTAGACCAATAGGTGCATTCTTTCTTTGTACAATGAATAGACAAGTTGGCCATCGGCCATCAACATCTTTAAAACGGTCAAGTCATCTATTAGCATCCTTTAAAGGTTAAGAAGTCGTATTTGTAAATATTGAAGGAGCATTTGAATTTAAGAACCATAACTTTATAGAGTATCTCTTCACATGTGTGACTATGAATTCCATTATCTTTGTCCATGAGATTTTAAATCAAAGAGTACCATCTACGTCCGCTTTACCAATGACAAAATGCTTGGATTCAATAATGGACGAGCATAACAACAATGTAGAGAGATTGATTTGAATTTAGAAGGATTTAGTCATTAATAGACAAATTTCTAAAATTTGGACAGAGCCCACAATAGCACGGTTACAATGCGCCGCCATTAATTGCGGACTTCTCCATAATGCAAGCGTTGAATGCAAGCCATGTAATGTTTCATAATACTAGAAGAAACCCGTGTTTTTTATGACACGCAAATTCTGCATGCTCGTGTCTGGAGTGATGTCCGTCCATGTCCAATCAGACATCCAAATTTTTGCGTTCATTAAGACATGCAAAAAACATCGAAAATTTGCCCAGACATTACATGTCCAAGGCTTGATGTCAAAAAAAACATTGGTCAACGGGGTTCTGAAATTGTGCCATCTGTCATGCCACATGAGTGCGGGAAGCCAAGTTGGATTTATTTTCATCCATTACCCGTGAGTGACGTGTCATGTCAACGTGGCTTATTTTTTGGGTGTGACGTGGCACTGTTTTGGGGCCTGAAAATAGGTCTAGAAGGAATGCTACTATGTCATAAATGATGACCACACAGACATTATGTCGTCTTCTAGGATGTTTGTGGAGACATCTCAATAGACATTCTATATCCGCAATGACGTCCTGTTGTCATTCTAGACGTTGTTCTCGTCACGTACACTGTGAAGAGAGACGTCTACTTTGATTTTCATTGTACCGAATGCGACATGTCCATGACTTTTGTGTTGTCCCTGTGGATGTTGTTTGTGACATGGGGCGTAGCTCTGAAAGCAATAGCGTGTACTGTACAGAACACCTGCAACTGACTTTGGACGTTTCCGCCTGCATCCCTACAAAGTAAACTAGACACAACGATGTCACCATGAGCATTTCCTACACTGTTTCATCAACATCAAAGAAAACATAGAATGTCCAAAACAATATAGTTGATGTACAAAATGATATCAAATTTGACATTCATGTGTTAAGCAAAGTAGTTTATTATCCAACATGATGTCTAGAAAAACAATCATATGTCTTACATCATGTACATGTCCATATCATGATGCCTTCTATATAAACACTGTATAAAATTTCGTACATAATATTCTATACTTGTACCATACTATATACACCATACATAACATCAAATACATACATAGATAATATAAAACATATATATACATGATATATAATATAAAATACATACATACATGATACAGAATATAAAATATATACATACATCATGCATAATATAAAATACATACATACATCATGCATAATATAAAATACATACATACATCATACATAATATTAAATACATACATACATCATATATACAGAAATAGTTTACCATACATAATACACAATATTTGATAGTTAGATAAAAATAAAGCCTTTAAACGCACCTTATTATGATTAAAGGGAGGGAAGAAGCCAATATATTTATACAAGAAAGGTGGTGGGAAGAATAACAAACGGTATGGGATATTAAAAATGCAGTCATGATAGAGGATGAAAAGAGGTGATGCTGACGTTGGTGCTAACGTTTGTTTGGATGTTGGTGCTGATGTTATTGTTAGACATGACGTCTATAGCAGATGTCTTCTTTGCCATTGTTTTAACAAAAAGAACATTATAGAAGGCAAGGCATACACATGGATTGTCCACTTCTAACATTTTTTTTGGTCCTTCTGTAGCATCTTCTGGAATGGCACATATTGGACGTCATGCATTGTGAGAAGAATTTGTGTGAAAATATTGTGAAGACATTACTTTCAATGACTGATAGCCCAGGGAGTCGCGTGGATGCTGAGGAATTAGGAATCCGTGAGGAAACATGGCTGCAGGTGCCCCGACAACGCCATGATGATTTTCACATGCCGCACGCACCATACGTCATGTCCGCACATGAACGAGTAGAGTTTATTGGCATAGTGTGCAACATACGGACACCCTCAAACTACGTTGGTGCAATTCACAAACGCTTCAAAGATGACAAACTACTATACATGAAAACGCATGACTATCATGTACTCATGCAACAGGTAAGACACAAAAAATTTAGCTCCATTATAACTATGTTATTTTTTCACTATAGTAGTAGGTCATGCAAATGCCACAATTGAAAGAACTTACATTTCTAGGACAAAGGTGTTGCATCTCATGTTGTTGTGTTTCCATTGCATTTTTAGTCTTTTGTATAAAGAAAGTAGTGTGACTAGTGTATGCCTAGAAGTGCATGTGGCAGATGCCCTTCTTGATAGCTAGAATTGTTGGTGATTTCAAAGTACAACATGTCCCCCGTCACTATGGAAGTGCCTGTGGAGATGGAACGTGCTGTCTTGGACATCAATTATGTCATTGCAATGGCCCAGAGTAGGCAGTACCGTCTTCTTAAGCACAAGTGATATTGTATGCCAGGATTTGCCGAACACAAGAGTGCAAAATGGAAGACATTCAAAGATAGGTAGTGCCTTATACATTGTCATAGACGTCTCATTCAATGTCCATTGCCTTTTAGGATGTCTATATGAACATGAACACGGATAGTGAACTGACGCTACTTCATCTATGTTGTTGTAGATTCTACCTGTGGCGGTTCGAAACATTTTGGATGACAATGTGTGGTTGGCTATCATAAAAATCAGAAGAGTGTTCCAACGACTTTGTGACAAGGAAGTGAAGGAAATAGACAAAGACATTGTCATGCAAAATGCAATCATGGCGGCTTGTCTACTAGAGAAGGAATTTCCCACAACTTTCTTGAACATTATGACACATCTGCCAGTGCATCTTGTGGAGTAGTTGTTTGTTTGTGGCCCAGTGCATTGTCGGTGGATGTATCCTATTGAGCGGTATATGAAGACATTAAAGGACTATGTTCGCACGTACGCACACTTAGAAGGTAGCATAGCTGAGGGATACAGAAATGAAGACACACTTGGCTTTTGCACAGAGTACATGAAAGATTATGAAGGAACTGTTGAATGAGTGTGGGATGCTGAAGAGGATGCCATCATAAACAATGAAGTGATCCATTCCAGGGCGCCTCAACCGAGGCGAATGTCAGATGAAGTGCGCAAGCATGCACATGCATTTGTCATTGACAATGCACCATGCTTGGAAATTTGGAGACAATGAGTAACATAGAAAGTTCCAATCAATGTCCATTGCAAGAAGTCACAGACTGTCATGCATGTTTTTGCATTTTTCCTTAAAGTAAACTACCAATGCAAGTGCTATGCACCATTGTTGGTGGATGTTAGGTAAATGACGGCAACTTCTTATTTTCATTGTGTAGGGAGGACATCGAAGGGAGGACCCACAAGTGGGAGCAGCGGGAGTCTTTTCGTCAGCAATTTAGGCGCTCACATCCAAGAAGACCTGCTCGATATCCTGAAGAACTAAGTGACTTCCCACCTTTTACTGAGTGGTTGACGTCTGCAGTGAGAAGAGCTCAACATTTTGGACATCACGTCAAACAGGATGCTGTCCAGTACACGCAACCTCCACAACGGGATGCAACATCACACTGTCAAATGTATTGTCACGGGAAACATTTTCGCGTTCGCAGCTCTGAGGCAAGCTTGGTCACGCGGGACTCAGCTGTAGTAGCAAGTTTTTCCCGTCAACTTCGATGGGGCCTCCACAACGGGAGGCCTGTAGAAGCCACGCATGAGTATCTGGGGTACATTGAAGAAATATTGGTTCTAGATTATAGAAACCATTGTGTCATAGTGCTCTTATGTGATTGGGTAAGGGGGACACGTGACGCTCGGCAACCAAGCATACAGAGAGATCGATATGGCTTCAGCATTGCAAACTTCAATCATATGGATGGGCGGGTCCATGCTGATTCATTTGCTTTTCCTTTGCATTGCCAACAGGTTTTCTTCTCAGATGATCTACATCGTCCTGGGTGGAAGGTGGTGTGCCGCACAGATGTTAGGGATAGACGTACAGTGCAACGCGACACCGATGTCATGCTAGAGATGCTTGTAGTACACAACGATGACGACTTTGTCGCACTGCAACCAATAGCAAGAGAAGCAGAACCAATATGGAATCCAAGGGAAGATGTGGAGGACTTGCTTGACATGTTTGATGACAATGTCGTGTCAGAGGATGAAGGATAGCGCAATCTAGACCGACTCCACTAGGTGAATGAGGCATCAGAAGGACGTCCATGACGACGTTTGAAATATGTAGGGCATTGTCGACCATGATATCTATCATGATTTTTGCTGTCCAATTTGGAGGGTGAATATTGTGAGTCCTTTGCCTAACTCTTGTTGGGCATCCATTCTCTATAGGAATATCAGACATGCAAGTGTTGTCCTTGAACTCAGTATACAACTTCTCTTGTCCTCACTATTTAAATGCATGTTTGTTGAAAAAATTGTTGCATTCTTAGTCCTCTTAAGATAATGTAACCGGATAATGTCATTGTTAGGAAGTACTCCCTTGTTTGTTTACTTTGTTGTTCAGGCTGCTCACTCTTCACTAAACTAGTAGAATAAGTGTGCCACAAAGAAAACAAGGCAGTGCTGGAAGACAACGATGTCAGAATGAAATAAATGTATCTGAAGACAGTTACATGTTACTATTAACATCAGCATGAACACTGTAGTGCTTGCCAACAAGTCCCTAACTTAGTCAGACATTTCAAGAAACATCCATATTGACGCGCATATGTCATTTGAGACATCTAAGAAGACGTCATGACGCCTCAACATGTAGTTTGAGGTTGTTGAAAACAGGAAGGTCAACATTGTAGTACTTGTACAAAAGTCTCCAAGAATGTGAAGACATCTCAGGTGACGTCCACATTGATATTGAGATGTCATGTAAGACATCTAAACAAGCGTCACGATGTCTCAATAAATACTGTTAGGAAGAACAGGGAAGACATTAAGCTCAACCCTTCAAAATCTGTGCTGACGTGGCCGGGCCACGTCAGTAAAAAAAATTGCCACGTCAGCAAATTTCCCTCGATCTTGCCACGTCAGCATGTCTAGCACTTTTCAAGATCGGGCACTGCCCAGCCCTCCCTTTTTTCATGGCGGACAAACATTTTAATTAAACAAAAACAAAAAATTAAAATTACAGTCGATGAGAAAAAGTCAACGATGCTAACGTGGCAATTCCAATTTTTCCAGACACTATTGCGGACTTGCTCATGTCCACAAGAATGTCAGAAGAAAAGCATACGTTAGTAAAAACAAGAAGCTGTTATCACCTAAATTTTGGCTTGTTTGCTGCAACAACCACTCAGATCTGTTGGAAATGGCAAACCATCTTTTAGACACGAAGATGTCTCCATGGACATAGTGTGTCCAGCCTCGGACACTCTACGTTGCGACCCCGCTGTCCAAAAAAACACGGGTTTCTTATAGTGTAATTAGAAAACATTGTTTTACATGTAGTGGACGAGAGACTATGGGAACAGCTCACTTGGCGCACCTTGGCTATAGTCTTTAGTATCGTCTTGCAGCCGACCATTGTCATCGATGCAAGCAATGCCCATTTTATTCTCAAATTGGCTCATCGCAACCATCTTGTTCTTGTTTTTTGGAATCACTGGAGTGGAAGAAACGAAAACGATTGAAATGGAGGGCTGAAGTTTGAGGCCATGACGTGGCCAAAGAAGTGCTGGAAGAGGCGAGGCTTCAAATCAAGTAGGTCCAACCATCCAACCTCAGGTATCTTACTATTTGCTATTACTTGTGGATATGAAAGTGTGCAAGATGCTTCATCATAAGAGGTTAGTGAAAATGTAATATTACTTGCGGATATGAAAGTGTGCAAGATGCTTTGTCGTAGGAGGTTACTGAGATTGTTCTCAAAAATTCTGAATGAGTTCCAATAAGTAGTGACTGAAATCAGTCTCTCGGGACCGAGACATGCTTCGTTGTAAGAGGTTATTGAGAACGTTCAAATTTTCTTGAATGAGTTCTAGTGAGACATGCTTTGTTGTAAGAGGTTACTAAGAACGTTCAAATTTTTTTTGAATGAGTTCCAATAGGTAGTGATTGAAATTAGTCTCTCGGGACCGAGACATGCTTCGTTATAGGAGGTTACTGAGAACATTCAATTTTTTTTTGAATGAGTTCTAGTGAGACATGCTTTGTTGTAGGAGGTTACTAAGAATGTTCAATTTTTTTTGAATGAGTTCCAATAGGTAGTGACCGAAATTAGTCTCTTGGGACCGAGACATGATTTGTCGTAGAAGGTTACTGAGAACGTTCAAACTTTAAAAAAATTATATTCCAGTATGTAGTGACTGAAATCAATCTCTCAAGGACTGAGACAAAATTATTGGAGGATTCATTCGGGATCTTAATTGTCTTGAAAACTCAACTTTAGAAGTTTCTCTTAGAATAACTCCGAGCACATATGAACAAAATTAGTCTTTTGAAACCGAGAGGGACTTAGATGGGTCGTTGGCTTGGGAAAAGTTGTTAACTTCAAATCCACTTGAAGTTGAAAAGTTGTCGATGGATGACTAACTTGACCGTATTCATTGTTGATACAAAGGATGCACCTATTGGTCCAATAATCCAAACATTTTGGTGACTATTATTATCATGGAGGCAGCATCCTTTGAAGGCCGTTTCTTTTTAACATATTTTATGAATACCAATTGTTCAACTCTAGGTGATTAGGCAAGTAGTAATTATAGGATCCTCTTCTTCTTGTTCCGACTTGTAGTACTTTGGAAGTAGCTTTCGGTGACGAGAGAAAGGCAACAACAGTTGAGTCTTGGGATTTTTTTATCAATGTAGATTCAAATCATGCATGCGGTTGAACAGTTTACAATTTTTTTAAAACTTATATGCTTGACTTTGCTTGACTATGCGTTTAGTAGATAGGTCTAGCACTCTATCTAATGCTTGACAATGCCATTAGAGTGAGGGTGTTGTAAGTTTTTTTATACACATGGCGATTCAAAAAGGCTAAAGTTTTATCTTATTTTTATCTATCACAAGTTAGTAACGCTTGTGGGATAGAAATAATTGAATGTTCTTCTTCAGATTCAATCAATGCTTGAGAGTTTTGTTTGTCCTTTATCAACCATTTTTTTGTGATTTTTATGAATAAGTTGATTACTTCATCAAGATGTTGGGATGTCCAAGAAAGAATGCAACATATTTGGTATAAATGCAACATTATACCACAAGATCTAGAATGAAGATAATATTTTAGTGGAATTGACTCAACTTTGGTCTCACAAAAATACTATCTCAGTGAAAAGACAATCCTTGTGGAGTGTAAATTTTGCAAACTTTGAGTATTGTTTCAATGTTTGTCTTGCAATTTGGAGCATGATTGCTTTTAGATCTTGTCCCAGTTCATTGACAAAGTCCCAATCCCTTTGTCCAGAGATTAGCCTCTCGGTGACGAGAAGAGACCAACGTGGTCAATCATTTGGAGTCTCAAAAAGTTTACGGTATGTTTATTTGAGATTATAGGGGCTGACATAGCCTACAAGTTTCATGATGATGTACATGGCGAGGTTTTGGCCAAAATTTGGTCAATTTATGTCTACCTTTTGTTGTGCTTGTGTTTTGTTGTTTTATGAACAAAGCGCTTAGATATGAAGTGGATGTCCCAAAGGTTAAGACCCCTAGTAAGTCTCTCGGTGACGAGAGGGCCCTTGCCAAGAGTCCAAGACCAAAGGTTGGGATAGTCCTGTTGAATTTGGTGCACGCAATACCTTCTTCACTTGTCCCATTTTCTTAGCTACAGAAATGTGTGTTTAAAAATTTCCAATGGAAAGGACCTCAACAAAGACTCTTGGTGACGAGAGGGCCCCTTCCAAGGCTGGATGTTGTGATTCAACATAATTTGAATTTCTCTCAAATCAATGTTATATATTATTTATTTCACTATTGTTCCAAAAGATAACAACACTCGAGGGGTTCTCGGTGACGAGAGAGCCCCTCATAGGTAAGGGTGTCAAATTTGTTTTAAATTTAAGGAGTCTCGATTCATTTGAATTCTTCAATTGATTTGACAAGTGACAAAAGTTATATTATGACTACAACAATGATTAATTGATTGTTGTTATACTTTTATGCACATCCATATGGTTTGTCTAAACTAACTATATACTTTCTTGTCAATTCAAAGCAAATTTGTCATAGCCGGCGTTAGTTCACCAACAAAATCTTTGTCAACTAAACATTCAAATGACAATTTGCAGCCTGCTATTTTATATGTCGAGGATGCAGATGGTGCCATGTCCAATGCCAATGTCGATGGAAGTGAAGAATTATTAGAAGATGACATACGAAAGAATCAAAAACTTGATTTTGTTTCGACCATCTCTAGTTTGCGGTTTCAACCAATTGCTCTTTCTTGGATGAAAATCCCCCTTTGCAAGTTGGTGCCAATGGCGATGGTAAGACCAACACTATCATGTGATTTAACAAAATTGGAGCAGGAATTTGTCTACGGGTATGATGAGGGTGCACGGATGTTCTACGTTTCAATTTCAGATGAACAAGGTGAATAAAGGGTTTTCACAAAATCTGATAAGGCCAAATGGGGGACTTGTGGAACTCTGTGAACGACCAATTTAACATTGAGCTCAACGCTGAAGTAGAGCTGAGACATTTGGTGGATAAAAAATTCTATACTTGTGACGGCAATCATCGCCAACTCGCTTGGATGAACCATATCAAGCGTCTCTACAACAATGAACTGGTGTAGCATATTTCAGTTGACACCATCATCCTTGATACAAAAGGTCGAATAGGACTTGCCATGCAATTGATGCACGCCATCAACAAGTAAGTGAATTTTTTTTCTTGTTGTTATGATTTTCAAAAGTTAACCTTTAATGTACTCTTGCAAAGCCATAATTTAAAAGTTGACGCCATTGATTTTTTTTTATATGAGCAGGCAAACAGAGAACTCCCATATGAAAACAAATTTGGTTCACACTCTTTATCAAGTTTGGAAGTATGGTTCTATGACAATTGACAAGTTTAATGAACTACTAAGCCCTGAGGACGTTAGAACTTGTCAACAAAATGTTCGAAAGACATGGTATTCCATGCCACTTGAAGTGTTCACTTCTTTTATTTTTCAAGTAAGTATTCTATATTTTTGGCTATTTCTTGTCCTTAATATGGATCAGTGCACTTGTATCTTATACTTTGGAAAAGGGTAACTTCAAGTACTAATTATGGTGACTACTACTTGTCTTTTTGTAGCAAGAGATTGCTACAGTTGTCGATGCTGCAGTCAGAAAATATCATAAAGATACCCCTTTGGAGGAGGTTAACAATGTTGGGGTTGTTGCGGCCATGAAATCAAGTACAAAAGAGGCAACGGACAAGTTGTACAAGAGATTGTCCAAAATTGTAGTTGTTGCCAATCCTGCCTTAGGTCATGAATGGTTGGAAAAGGTAATACTTCAATAATTCAAAGAGAATTTTTCTTCAGTTCTTTTTGTTGTTTATATGGCTAAGTGTGCTTCTATTTTGATAATACAAATTGAAAGGCACTGGAGTTTATAATTTTATATGCAATCCAAGAACTAACCTTGGACAAGTTGCAATTGATTGCAACTGCCAATGTACATGCTAGCCATAAAGTGAAGTGGTTGAAGTGGTTGAATGCCTCTGGACCAACTCATGAGGCACGTTGTTTTCCTCTGCGTCCAATAAACAATGACAAGCATAATGCTTTCCTTTTGAGAGCATGTTGGTATGTTGGGGTAAGAATTCTTAATCATTTGTGTTTGATTTGTATCATCAAAATTCTTATATTCATTTGCAAGTTCTTCATCTACTTTTGACCATGTCATCCTATATAATTTGACCTTCTCTTTTTCATTTGTAGATTGAAGATGCTACACTTCAGATGTCTGAGAACATCATAAAGTCCGATAGCATCCCAATCAATATGGAGGTATTAGATGAGCCGCAGTCACTATCTGAGTATATGGAAGCTTGGGGGATGAAATTGTGGGAGCACGCTTACGTAGGTGTCTTCAAAGGAACAGATGCATTTAAGAAGTCTGATTCCTTTAAGGAATTCAAGGACTCAAACCTCATTGTGAAGCGGGTCATTTATCAGAACATAATTGTCTCTTTTAATCTCAAGTAATTTTTCACTTTGTAATGAGTGTATGAATAGAATATGAGAATTTCTACTAATGATGTTATTTCTATCTACAGATATTTCAAATTTGAGTTATATGCGAAGAAGGCCATTGCAAAGGCAGATTTGCCTCCCTTCCTACATACTTGGTTGGATAGGTCTTCCACTGATTGTATGTTTTCTCCATCACAAATGAAGAATTGGACAAGTGTCCACCTTCAAGCCGGTCCGTGGTACTTGGAGTGCAACCAAGGTTTTGCACTTCTTGAAAAGGCTACTCTATTCCGATCTCTGAAAGACAGTGCAGTCATGGAGCCCAAATTTGATGAGTTTGCCGAGTTGGATGCTGAGGTGAAAGCAAGAGCCTTGAAGAGAAGAGAAGCATTAGATAAGAAGAAAGTGGAGAAACAGGAAATAGCAAAGAAGAGGGCTGAAGAAAACCAAGAGAAAAGGAAGCAAGAGTGTGAACAAAAGGCTTTAGAGAAAGGGAAGGGTAAGAAGAGGAAGGCAGATACACTAGTGGGCGAACAAGCAACAAGTGAGGGTGCGATGAAGGACACATCATCTAGTTTTTCACTCACACAAGAGCGGTTGTTGCATGGCCTACCATCCCGAATTCTTGACTTGCCATTGGTGAAATCATTCTAAATGTATCTATATCTAATTTACTTGATGCCGACGAGGATTCTTTTCCACAGTCTTACAACGACATCGTGAAGTTTCTTGACACGGTATACCTTACTATTCAATTAGAAATTTTATTGATGTTCGATCCATTTTTTTATGTTTTTGTTCACAATTTCTAACATAATTGTTTGTACATAGCATTCATCCGACAAAGACCGTTTCTTCAAAGGCGTATTGAGCAAAGATGAAGCAGTGGACTTGTCGATTGTGGACGTTCCAGAAGGTTTGTCTGTTGGGCGAATGCACACTACGCTGGATCAATATGGACCGTCACAGTCCATATTTCAGTGGGTGTAGGTGAAATTCCTGTAATTTCAAATGTATAAAAGTTGTGGAACATAAAAAAGGACTCATATTAATGTTGGATACTTTATGATGTATGAAATCAAAAAGAAATCTTTGCAAAATTGTTTATACTTTAATAGTAAAGGACTTTGAAATGGACTCTTCATATACTGTCACAGTCCACAGCATTTAAGAGAAAGACTCATTGATCTATTAGGAATTCAAATATTTTGTAATAGAAGGAATTATATTTTCATAGGTATATATGTGATGAAATGACATATTGGGGAATATGTAGGGTTGTATTTCTAAATTTGTAGATATGGACTATTATTCAGGCAAAATTACATCCAATTTTTGGGGCTTCATTTCACCGTTTTAAAGTTGAAATTCTTATATGTTGGCTTTGCTAAATGTTTCTATAAAGTCTTTTTCTAAGGTGGTATGTTCTTAAATTTTCGTTTCTGTCTTTTTCTACAAAGTTGCAGTGGCAGGTGCCGAGCTGGTCAGACCCGTGGCTCTATACACGTGTTTGACAGGGATTGGGTTTAGGGGGACTCGGGAGATTGCTCTGTAGCTTAGGGTTAGGGTTCGGGGTTTAGTTGTGTTCCTCCTTTCTGCCTGACGACTTGCATTTCTGTTGAGGCTCGTGTTTGGGTATGGTGTAGGGTTGTGGTAATTATGCTGCATTTTCATCTGGCTACCAGGGCTACTTGCAATGGTTTCAGAATCAATGCATCTGAGGAGGGTTGGACACAATAGTTGTGGGAACAACCCCGATTGTCAAGTGTGCAAATTTTGGGCGTGAATTGTGGAAGTTGCAGGTTGGTCGAGAATATTGTGGTTTAGCGTCAAGCATGTTGTGATTATGGAAGCTGAAGGTTGGCTTAGGGTTAGGGTTACTACTGTTCAAGCGTGTTGCATCGTCTGAGAAATTCATTGGGTGGGTGTTGTCAAGGGTTTAGTGTCTTAGGGTTTAGGAAGATGGATGTGGTTTGTTTGCATTTTGTATTGAAGTCTGGAAGCTTGGCCATGGGATTCTGGTTTAGGGTTTAGGGTAAAGTCTTTGGGGTCAGGGTTTACGGCCCTTAGCTGGGTCATGGGGTTCGTTTTTTGCAAGATTGTCCTCAGATTTTGCACAAAAATGGGATGTTTCTCTAAGGCGGTGGTCTCGTACCTATCCTCCTATTGCATCAAAGTTGAGTCTCAAACCCACCAGTTCTGATGGGTTCGGCCAAGGTTAGAGAGACTAGGGCTGGGCGTGGGAGGTTGCCTCCTCAAGCACGAGCATTGCACGATGTCCAGAAATCAGGACAGCGGAGATTGGACTATATTGCAACAGAATGGATCAAGTCATCTCAAAATGCAAGGAAATCAAAGTCACGAAGACAACTTGCCGAGGCTAATTCAATTCGGGACAATGACAGTGACTGTGAGTCGCATGAGTGTACAGAAATAGATCGGTCTTGTATTATAGAGGACCAGATTGTAGATAGAGAGGAGCGTAGGGCTGCATTGCTGATTGTTGAATTCATTAGTTCAAAGCTCTCTATTCTTCCAGGGCCAAACAATAGAAAAGCAGTCTTTGTAAGAGTTTTGGATCACAAGAAAGTGTGTGCTCATCTTCCAGATCACATTCTTCCCTCAAAGGTGTTGGCAGCATATGAAGAAGTACTGGGAGGTGTTTCAGCCCGTTTAGATCTTGTGAAGGGAGTGAACAGTGCAGCAAAGTTGGCAACTAAGCACGCAATTTTAGATGCTGCAGTGAGTTCCAATATTGGTTTAGGATTCGGGACAGGTGGACCATCGCTGAGACAAATAGGAAGACTGTTACGAGTTCACCCGCGCAATCTCGCAGCTGCCATTTCTAGACGAGAAGTTATGGACAGTAACGGGGTGTTTGTATGCATGCTAATGCTCCGGAGAAAACGCACAGACGGACTCAACCTAGAAGAACGCACCCGTATCATTGAGTGGTGGGTGGTCGAGAGCCGAGTCTCACCGAATAAAAAGGATGTAACCCGGAAGTGGCGATCACCGGGTGTTTACGAAACGAAGCCGACGCATTATTTGCAAGAAACACAGGTAAATTGTTGCCCTAAATCCATGGTTGTAATAAACTTTGGGGTCTGTTGATGCTTGGATACCTTAGTGAATTGCATGTAGTTTTGTGTAGGGTTGTAGTATAAAGTTGTAGTGTGAGGCTTGTACCATCTAGAAAGTGTGAATAGTGGTGAACTGTTCATCTAAAATTTTATTAAATACTCCATACATTTTGACAATAGTCGTGGTTTAGGATTGAGTACCCAATCATTTTTCATCTAAAGTCCACTGGAGTCCTGGGGATTACATGAAATGGAAGTGTGCAGTACTCTTCACATGTTGAGTCCAGTATGAGTAGTCTGAGGTACCATAAAAGTACTCAAAATTTCACTATGAGTCTTTTGAAGTGCACGTTGAGTACTGTGAGGATGGATTAAAGTCCTCGGCAGTCTACTATGACTTGACTAACGTACCGAGCGGAACTGGGATTCAGTCATTTTCATTTGAAGTCCATAGGAATTAGTATTCACGCTTCAATTCTTGTGGTTGAATTCAGTAGTGCAGGTGGAGTACTTTGAGGATGGATAATGGTACTAAATAGTCCACTGTGAACTTAGTGAAGTACACATTTTTAAATAGGACTAAATGGCCTTCCTTTGCAGTGCATAGGAATCAATACTTACACTTGTAGGGTTATGGACAAATCAAATGTACTTAGTAATATGTACTAACATTGACTTTGTTGTTGTTTTGTAGACACAATTTTTTATTCGCTTTGTAGTAGCCTGCCCAGAAGTGTCAGTTGCAGAGAGGGCATTTGGGATGTTGAAGCCCTTCTATGTCAAGAGGCTAAGTGAACGAAACACTTGTTGTTGTATTTACCATGTTGAGTTGCATGAGTTGCTTGTTGCTCTGAACAACATGCGAGCAAGTAAGTTCTGGATTATAAATTGTCGATGTGTTGTAGACGGGCAATGTGCGGCTTGTATCATTCAGTACAACGGCTTGACTGAATTGTGGCAATCTATAGTGTGCACAAAGGGAGAATTTGATGAATGGCATAATGTCAAATGCTTGTATGGTGAATGCCCCCATTGTGGGGTAGACACTCTACCACTTTGTCCAGACGAGGCTGAAGGGTATGAGGGTCAATTACTGGAATGGAGGAGGTTTGCCCTGGAAGAGACTATTTCGAAGAAGGGGAAGGTCTTGAAAAAGCTAAACTTGGTCTACAAGAAGACCACTTCAGATGTCTTCCTAGATTACTTGAAGCCAAAACTTCAAGCTTTTGTTACCCACAATTTTGTAGCTAGGTGGGAGGACCAGCAGTTCAAACGTTGTTGCAAGGCATTCCCTGAAGACACAGTAGTCTCTGTTGTCGACTATGCTGAGAACTATAAGTTCGAGATTCAAGACGAAGTGCAAAGTATGCACTGGCACTCGTATCAGGTGAGCATTTTTGTCCAAATAACTTATCGGCACAACCCCGAGTTGGACCTCTCTGACCCTGAGACATGGATACTAACGGAGTACCACTTTTACATTTCGGATGACAAAAATCATGACTCGGAGTTTATCCAGTACTGCTTCGGGATGCATTGGGATCACATGGCGAGATCTGGATTTGCACCGAAGCAGCATTGGGTATGGAGTGATGGATGTGCTAATCAGTTTAAATCCAATAGACCTTGGTATTTTGTGTCTAGATATCCAAATATGACAAATGGATGCTCAATGTTGTGGAGTTTCTTTGGCAGTGGTCATGGCAAGGGCCCTCATGACGGAGCAGGGGCTGTTGTAAAGTCTTTCATTCGAAGAGAACAACTAAAGTCTCATGGTGTTCAGTTGCAGTGTGCTAATGATGTTGTGGTTTTCTTGCAAGCTTATTTGACTGAGAGAACAGAGACTACGTACTCTGGTCGCAAAAAGCCAATGAGACGGTATTTCCACGAAGTACTAGAATCAGATGTCCAACCTCTTCGTGACAATAGGCACAAATGTGATGTTGTACATGGGACTAGGAAAATTCACTCAATAATGGCAACAAATAAAAACCAAATTACCCAGATAATGGTGAAGCCATTGGCTTGTTTCTGTGCATTTTGCATTGACAACGATTGGGCAAGATGTGTGAATTTGCATTGGACAGGAGAGTGGGAACCAAAGTTCTTGCAACCAGGTGACACTGAATTTGTAAGACGTGCAATGGTTGAGAGTTGGGATGGCGTCTGGCAATGGGGAGACGATGGAGAGCTAATGGCTGCCACCCTGGATATTGGTGACAACTTTGCTGTCAATGCTGCAGTAGGCAATAGCGAAGGGCAAGATTTCTGGCTCATCCGAGTTACGAAGCCTTTGCACCCAGCTAAGGCTGCTTTTACTTGTAAGTGGGGCACTGAATTTCAGCAAGGAGATCTTGTCGTGGCCGGACATTACTATCAGGTGTGGGGATCTTCGGAGAGTTCTTATGTGCTATTGCAGAATTCCAACATTGTCTATATGCATGCTGCACACATTCGTGCAGTGAAGTTCATTATGCCTCCCAAAGACCATCGGGTTACTGGCAATGACATGGTTTTCAAGTTGGCGGAGGAGGTAAGGACCAAAATCATGACTGTGTTTGTGAGTTTGAATCTGGAAGAGGATTAAAGACTCCAATTACATCTACACAGTACAATTTTGTTTTTGGTTTGGGGGGGGTGCGCAGGTGGAGCGGGGGGGGGGGGGGCACGCATGAACTGGATGCCATCAGGGTTCAAGTCCCTGTGTGCCCGATTGGGGCCTTTGCATCAATGCAAAGTAACTTGTCTTTCCCTTGCCATCAAGGGTGTTCTCCAACTCATGACCGGAGGTGAGTACTTCATAATCATTAGCTGGGTCTCGGATTCTTGATGAACATAATAGCTATTATTGCCTCAATTCAGAATTTGAAACCAGTGCTGATGTTTGATGGTTTAGGTGTTTGCATCATTGTTTTCAAGTGTAATTGTGATCTAAACCCATTTAATTTTGGTACTCATGATGCAGGTAAACGAAGCGGTTTATGACGTATAAAGAGCTGGGATTTCAGCTTCACCCTACCCTAAACCCTCTTCTTAACCCCTGCTCTTAAGTCCAAGGTAGTCTTATTTAGATGCATAGTGCTCACTGCAGTCCGAGGCAGTCGTTAGGATGTAGCGTAGTGGTCGCTCCAGTTTGAGGCAGTCTGATTTAGTCCTAAACCGCTTGGTCCAGTTGAAGGCAGTCCTTAGGATGTCTCTCCTCCCACAGTCCAAGTCTGCTTTGCAAGAATACTTGGCAAGTGTCGATGAGGTAGTGGAGAGCCGAAAGGGGAAAGTTCCTTACTTTGAGGATTCACACGTGAGAGCTCTTCTCACGCACGGACATGGTGAGGATGTGCTGTGGACAGTGGCTGCAAACCGGGAGTTCAGGCAGATGGAGCATAGTGTTGGTGTACCGTTCTATGGGCAATTTGGAGACGATGACCCGATGGATGACCTGATGGAGGATGATTGTTTTGGATACAGGGAGTACTCCGAGGTAGAGTCAGAAGGCGGTAGCCGACGATGGGTGCTCTCATATGAGTACTTCCCCGACTCCAACGTTCATTGGATGGAACGTGGTGGTGAAGACAACACGCTTGAAGAGGTTGAGCAGCCGCCTTCTGAAGAACAGTGGCAGAATATGACATATTGGCCAAGTATGTGGAATTTTGATACCAACGCAGATGTTCATACCAATGCGGATGTTGCATATTCCCCCCAAGGTAGTAGGGATGTTGCATATTTCCCCCCAAGGTAGTAGGGATGTTGCATATTTCCCCGCAAGGCAGTAGGCTTTAGGCGTTGCATTAGGCATTACCCCAATTTCAGTGTAGGCTTGCTTTCAAAGACACTAGTGTGTCTTATTTTTGTTTTGGCACTTTCATGCAACCCTAAATCCACTATAAGCAGTTGTACAGCTTTACAATGCACTGTGAAAATGCAGTTGCAATTTTGCTTTATAAATGACACAAGAATTTCCTACCACTACTAGAAAATTCTGTTTTTTTGTTGATTTGGACGTGTTGATTTGGACAGAAATCAACAGTAAAGTGTTGATTTGAACAAAAAACTGTTGATTTCTGTCCAAATCAACACGTCCAAATCAACAAAAAAACAGAATTTTCTAGTAGTGTACCTTGTCTCCTCCATTTTTTGGCCTCAAATGTTTGTTCTGTCTGTCAAACTAGTTAATTAATTTCAAGACAACTTAGTAATTGTTAGCCATTATATGGGGCAGTAGCATTGGAGGCTATCCAAATAAAATCGCAGAAAGGTCGATGCTTCCCGCCTCCATCTCAGTCATAAAGCTAGCCCACAGTCTGGCCTCCCAAAATTGAACCCTGTTCTATTTGGAGTTATGGCTTCTTGTGGTTAATGGATTGAGATGGACTGCTATTTATTCTTGTCATAACCCGGAATTGGTCCTTCTCTGGGGTTGTTTAGGGTCAAGGGTCTATGTGCTAGGCCTCTGTAATTTAGAAACACATTGACTTTGAAGTCACCATTTCTTTGAAGACATTTATCCTAAAGTACTCTCGCACCAATACATATAAAAATTCATTTTGCCTCAAAATTTAAATTAAAATGACATGTTTGAAGCATCACTTATTCACTCCCCCAAGTGCTAATTATTTAACACAAGAGGAGTTGTCTAAAAAAATATACTACTTCAACTGTGGCCCCGAGCTGTCCACTAATATAGGGTTAGGAATGAAATTCATAAAATGTTTGAAGCATCACTTATTCACTCCCCCAAGTGCTAATTATTTAATACAAGAGGAGTTGTCCAAAAAAATATACTACTTCAACTGTGGCCCCTCTGCCCACTAATATAGGGTTAGGAATGAAATTCATAAAATGTTTGAAGCATCACTTATTCACTCCCCCAAGTGCTAATTATTTAACACAAGAGGAGTTGTCCAAAAAAATATACTACTTCAACTGTGGCCCCTCTGTCCACTAATATAGGGTTAGGAATGAAATTCATAAAATGTTTGAAGCATCACTTATTCACTCCCCCAAGTGCTAATTATTTAACACAAGAGGAGTTGTCCAAAAAAATATACTACTTCAACTTTGGCCCCTCTGCCCACTAATATAGGGTTAGGAATGAAATTCATAAAATGTTTGAAGCATCACTTATTCACTCCCCCAAGTGCTAATTATTTAACACAAGAGGAGTTGTCCAAAAAAATATACTACTTCAACTGTGGCCCCTCTGTCCACTAATATAGGGTTAGGAATGAAATTCATAAAATGTTTGAAGCATCACTTATTCACTCCCCCAAGTGCTAATTATTTAACACAAGAGGAGTTGTCCAAAAAAATATACTACTTCAACTGTGGCCCCTCTGTCCACTAATATAGGGTTAGGAATGAAATTCATAAAATGTTTGAAGCATCACTTATTCACTCCCCCAAGTGCTAATTATTTAACACAAGAGGAGTTGTCCAAAAAAATATACTACTTCAACTGTGGCCCCTCTGTCCACTAATATAGGGTTAGGAATGAAATTCATAAAATGTTTGAAGCATCACTTATTCACTCCCCCAAGTGCTAATTATTTAACACAAGAGGAGTTGTCCAAAAAAATATACTACTTCAACTGTGGCCCCTCTGTCCACTAATATAGGGTTAGGAATGAAATTCATAAAATGTTTGAAGCATCACTTATTCACTCCCCCAAGTGCTAATTATTTAACACAAGAGGAGTTGTCCAAAAAAATATACTACTTCAACTGTGGCCCCTCTGTCCACTAATATAGGGTTAGGAATGAAATTCATAAAATGTTTGAAGCATCACTTATTCACTCCCCCAAGTGCTAATTATTTAACACAAGAGGAGTTGTCCAAAAAAATATACTACTTCAACTTTGGCCCCTCTGCCCACTAATATAGGGTTAGGAATGAAATTCATAAAATGTTTGAAGCATCACTTATTCACTCCCCCAAGTGCTAATTATTTAACACAAGAGGAGTTGTCCAAAAAAATATACTACTTCAACTGTGGCCCCTCTGCCCACTAATATAGGGTTAGGAATGAAATTCATAAAATGAACAAATATTATGATCCTAATACTGAGATAAATAACTCGAATTGACACTAGATTTATACATTAAACTTCATGTGGGCACATAAGAGGAGCCCTGTCCAAGCAAATCTGGATTGTGTTGTTCACTGAGTATATTGGAATCTATAAATCACGAAGCTCCGCAGCTTAACTGCATTCATTACCTCCAGCAGCGTTAGCTTCTTTAACGTTCAACAACTCGTGCCAGACTGCCAGAGTATCCATGGACATGGATCATTGTCTAAGCATCAAGCATTACCTGCTGTTGTGTCATAAATGCCCGATGATTGCCTACATGCAATTATTTACTGAAGTACAATGTAGTGTTGAAGGAATGTTGGCAAGGCAGAGGGCACAGTTGTACTAAATAGATAATTGTACTCCATAAAGGTCCTTATATGTCGCTCATGACCAATCTCCATGTACAGCAGTTTACAATAAGTGCACAATCAGAAATGTTTCAAGTCCACGCAAATTTTCACTACTTATGCATGCAATTCCACATTTATAACCCCATTTAAAAAGGATTACAGCTGAAGACCATACGGAATGGAAATAGATTTATATTGCAAACTAGTCTGTCCATTGTTTGACATTGGTCTCTATTAATTCTCATACACACCCTAAAGTACCAAAAGAACTAAGGTAACGTTCCAGCCAAAAATCCCTACGGGAATCTCTAATTTATAGCGACTCATTTGCACCCTAAAATCGGAATGCCAATCAATTTAAGTCCCGGTGCAGTGCTGCTGGGCGTTTGTGGAAGACCATATGCTGTAATTATAAAGGAGGACTTGCTTGCACGTAAGGCCCTCTGCAAAATCGGGATTAATTCATGAAATCTCTTGCATTCACAAACGGAAATCCAATTGCAAAACTTCAGCACTTGCACCCTTGTACATCCTATAACAAATTGGGGTGCCAACTGAAGACCCCATAACTACAAAGAACCAATCTGCACACCTAAACACAGAGCTAATCTAAAATTCAGATTCATACCTTAAATACTAACTTCGCAGCTTTGGCAATGGAAGGCACTGCTTACCCTCAGCTGATCTGGAAATGAACAAACATCAAGTTCCAATTATTCACTGAGATGATGGTTTCATGCCTGTATCAAGTGCAGCTGCTAACTACTTCACCTAAACACATTATGGAGTTCAAACTCTAAACCTACATTCCTAAACCCTACTTCAAAATCAAAGTGTTGCAATCAAACTTGGACCCTAAAACTCTGCAAAAGGCATGATTTGCTCACAACAATGGGATGATCTAGTCATTTGGCGCTCTTGCTAGCTGCCCGAGTGTTGGACGCCGTGGACTTCCGGGCTTCAACAGGCACCTTCTTCTGCTTAGAATTTGCCCCCACAATCGCCCTCACATGAGCATTGTTCTTCCTCTTAGTTCCGCCTCTGCTACTTTTCTTTGACTTTCTCTTGGCCATATCGTCCACCTTGGCCTCGTCTTCAGCTGATTCCTCGTTATACTCTTCTCCCTCTTCATCGTCACTCTCTGAAGCTTGATCATCGCCCACTGTTTCTTGAAGTTGCTGCCCATCTTCATTGTGATCCTCATCACTGAAATCGCCACCTACGGGAACAAGGTCTTCTGGCTCCACCCTAGTGATTGCCCGGTCACTCTTGGATCGTGAATTCTTGCCCTTTGAATTGCCTCTCATATGAGATCCGAGGAGAATTGACTGTGGGCCTAAACCGTGTACTCGGTCAGTTTCCGACATGCTCTGTACTTGTGGTGAAATCTCTGTAGGCACTCCTGAGCGCTCATCTAGTCCCATGCTTGTAGGTGACCCTTGTATACCTGTGGACTTTGGAGGTCTTGATGGACTCAGGTTGGAGCGTGTAGGTACATCAGAAGTGTTTCCGAAGTCCGTAGTACATATAGTACGTGCTGATGTGCAAGATGTAGGACCTTCAATGGACTTTTCACCTAGATTGAGTCCTTCAGTCACCTGGTCATCTTCCCCCTGGCTTGCAGTGGGACTTTCAGGGACTTCTACAGTCCAAAAAATCACTCAAATGTGAGAGTCTAAACACCCTAAGCACAATTGTACAGTGACATGTACAACACTTCACTTGTAATTACAAAATGGACTCTTATTACAGTAAACTTGTAGGATTATTTACTCTCCAAGCACTCGTGGCCACTTCTACAGTTCTACGCCACATACTATGTAATTGCTAAGTACTGAAAAGGATTTTGAGACAGTTCTATGGAATCGTTGCTAAGTAAAATCTAGTATTTAGCACCAAAATGGACTAGTTTGGGAATTCTGGTTCTTCGAACTAGTCAATCCTCCTCTCGCACGGACTAAACAGCACTACTAGGATCTCAGAATGGACTAATGCGTTGTACAATACTCATGTTGCACCCATTTACCCAAGTACACAATCATATTCCGATTGATTCATATAAAATAAATAAATTATTAATGGACCCCTTCCCAAAACCCTAAACCCTAAAGGAACAAAGCATGAGCTCATTGAACCTACTCATTGGCCAAGAAAACAAGGAGACCCAAACCAAAAGCTGCCCGAATCTACTGCAAACACCAACAAAGCAAGATAAAACCGTTGTTCATTGCTAACAAGGATTACAGTTTTGGCTTACAAGACCCTACCCAGCTCAATTTCATATCCAAATTGTGACTTAAATGATTGAATACATTGCAATCCCCAAATAACTTTGTAATGCACATCTCTAAACAAGGTTGGGAGTTCAACAGACCAGTAATTGTGGCTGGTCTTGGCTTCATCTTTGGCAATCCAGATTTCAATATCATTGATCCTGGCTTCACAATCCCTTGAGCTGCCCACCACTCCTGGTGCATCTCCTTCTTGCACTTCCCTGAAATGCAGCTTGTGAACTCTTGGAAGTGATACCTACAGCAGATCGGGTGGTATGCACATTTGCAACTTGCAAAAACAATGGCCCACACGGGGTCAAATCCTAAGCCGCAATAAACACAACCTTGCACCTCAAACCATTCGGCCGAACTGGGAACAAGGACAGTCGAAATCGGCTGTGGCGGCACTGACCGGAACAATTTAGACCCTGATTCTAGTCGGCTAATGCAAATCTTTATTGTCGCTTCGTGCCGGTCAAGCTGTAACACTTCTTCTAAGCAAATCACTCTAGCTTGGACTCCGGACTCCGTTGCCTTCACTTTCACATAACCGCATTGGCCATCACTTGCCCAAGTCTCACAAAAAGCCACAATTTTCTTTTGGCCATCAATCTCCTGCGTCAACGAATCTAGTAAAGTACTCTCGCACCCTAAATCTAAACCGCTCTCAGAAATCTTTTTGACTTCAGTCTCTTTCAATCCCTCCAGGGATTCAAGTTTCCCAAGTGCATCAGACAACTTTTCTAAACAAAATTCCATCTGACCCTTGGCCCGTGCGTCTACTACGGTGTAATCTTGTTGGGCTTGTCTCTCTCGAGTTAGGGATTGTACCTTCCTCCCATGCTCCTCGCTGATTAACCCTCCGTAGATCTTCCAAGACTGAAGAGCTGCCAACACTGCACCGGGACCTCCAAAACCCTCGTAACCAAGACGATCTCCTGAAACGCTCTCCTCCCGCGAAGGACTGTCCAGCTGACTGAATGTTTTCGACCCAGTAGAACCGCCATCTTCACCGGGCAAGTAGCAATCTTCATCGTCTGAAAAACAAGACTCTTCCGACACCCTCCCTTGCTTCATCCGCTTTTGTCGCCGCCTTAGTTGTTCAGTGTTTGTCCACTCAGCGTAGGCGGCCCAATTCAAGTTGCAATTTTTTTTCTCTTGGCAGTAGAAGCCTCTGGCCATGCCCAACGAGATTAACCGTGATGACAACAAACAATGTTTTTGATGAATCTGCATCCACAAACTTTCTAACTTCTTCACAGTCTCTTCATCCCTCAAAAACATATATCGGTGTCCGTTTTTGTTCACTACAGGACCTAAATATGCTAAGAGGTCTTCTTCCATATAATCGTCTGGCTGTTTCAAGTGCTTGGGATTAATGCTAGCACAATTCAACTCATACTTCTCGTGAAACTCCTTCCGACTGTATGATCTAGAGTTGCTAAGAGGAAAAAGGTCAGGCGCTTGTGCGTACACTGGAGCGCTATACCCTTGCTTCGAATGCCCTAAAGGAGATCCCTCTAACTTAATCTTGGTCCTTCTGTTCTGACCTAGAGTAGCCATGATCAACCAGCATGAACAGGAAACCAATGCAAGCGTCCAAAAACAGAACCAGAAACAAGACTTCACATGATGGAAGTTGAGCGGCGCAAGGAGAAAAAACAAAACCCGAGAGGGCAAATTCCGAACAGGACATCCAAACCCTAGCCGATAGATTTGTTTGAATCAACGGTCGACCCAGACCCCAATATCGGCTCCCGGTTCCTTGTTCCGTCACCCTTGCTGTAGGCAACGGACTTCTTGGAGTTCCAAAAAGGACTATTAAGCCGCCAAAAATGGAACACCCTAGTGTGCATTCGCCTTGTTCCTACAATATCCAGTCCACCTGCATCCATTCCTAAATGGAACAAGTTTTCGGAGAATTGGTTACAACCCATCTTTGACTTTGCAGAGACTTATATCCAAGACGGTGGTGGGTTACTTGTAATGTACCTTTTTTCCTGTGACATTAAGTCACACCTTCTGGGGTTTATGGGTCAATTTGGATTTCAATTGAAGAAGGATTGGTGGAGCATGAACAGGCTGCATCTGACATCGCCAACAAACCCTTCATCTACAGTAAGACATACCCTATAGCACTTCAATTCTACATGACCATTTCACTTGGTTTATTGTAATGGATCCTAACGTATTGTAGTGTGCAGACTATGCGGTCACTAGTAGAAAATGAAGTCCAGATCAACAAAAAAATCATCAATTTTTTGTTAATGTGGGCACTGTATCGACCATTTTCATAATTTTTTGTTGATTTGGCACAAGGTAACAAAATGGTTAAATTTTTTTGTTAATTTTGGTAGTACAACGTCCAAATCAACAAAACCCTAAACCCTTTTTTTTGTTCATTTTCACAATTTTTTGTTGATTTAGCACAAGGTAACAAAATGGTTAAATTCTTTTGTTACTTTTGGTAGTTCAACGTCCAAATTAACAAAACAATCAACATTTTTTTGTTCATTTATACTTACAAAAGTTTTAAATAAGTTTATGTCATTGGGGCAAAGTTTTAAATTCCTAAGGTTCAATTCTAACTAGAATTTTAATTTAATTTAACACTTAATTACTCCACAGTCAATTCTGTGTTTTTTGAACTCAGCAGACTTTGATGACCGTTTGGGCATAGTAAAATATGTTTTCTGAAGAAACTTTGAACTAATTAAAGTTAGACAATCAAGCTAAATTTCACCTCCAAAAATCCGTTTGACATTTGAAGGTTTAAATCAAAAGTTCTAGACAAAATTCAGAGCGGGTGTTTAAAAATGTCAACAAAAAGGTTCATTTCAACCCCGCTCTGAATTTTGTTCATAACTTTTGATTGGAAACTTCAAATGTCAAATGGATTTTTGGAGGTGAAAGTTGACTTGATTGTCTAACTTTTATCAGTTCAAAGTTTCTTGAAAAAAAAATATTTTACTATGCCCAAACGGTCACCAAAGTCTGCTGAGTTCAAAAAACACAGCATAATTAATTTAAGAACTAAATGTTTATTATAGAGTTTGAATTACATTTATATTGTGTTTGTATTTTTTTATTTTTCTTTGGTAAGAACAGCAGGCTTTGGTGACCGTTTTGGTATAATAAAACACTTTTTTTGAAGAAACTTTGAACTAATAAAAGTTAGACAATCAAGCTTACTTTCACCTCCAAAAAATCCGTTTGACATTTGAAGTCTCCAATAAAAAGTTATGGACAAAATTCAGAGCGGGGTTGAAATGGACCTTTTTGTTGACATTTTTAAACACCTGCTCTGAATTTTGTTCATAACTTTTTATTGGAGACTTCAAATGTCAAACGGATTTTTGAAGGTGAAAGTAAGCTTGATTGTCTAATTTTTATTAGTTCAAAATTTCTTAAAAAATAAGTGTTTTACTATGCCAAAACGGTCACCAAAGTCTGCTGTTCTTACAAAAAAAATGAAAAACAATATAAATATAATTCTAATTTCCTTATTAACATATAGATTTCGGGGTGGCTCAATGGGTAGAGCCTTGGACCTCAACTGTGAGGTCCAAGGTTCAAACCCCTATGGTAGTGGCCGCCTATGTGGCATTGTCGCACCTTGTGGTGGGTTGCCACGTGGTGTGATCTGCCTCTGCCACGTGGCATTTCAATTTATTTATTTTTAAATTTAAAATTTAAAAAAAAAATTGACCAAATCAACAAAAACAGTAACAAAAAAATCAACACTTTCTTGTTTCATAGTGTCCAAGTCAACACATCCAAATCAACAAAAAATGAACTAATAAAATCAACACTTTTTTGTCTATTTTTTGTTGATTTGGACGCAAATTTTCTCCTAGAGGGTTTTCAATTTTTCTATATGTCAAAGCTGAACGACCTTCTTCGACATTTTCTTTTCAAGCAGTTCCAGCTCATGAAGCAGTTGGAGTGAATGCTGGCCGCAATGACATTCTTCAAAACTTTTGTGGCAAGGGTGACGTTACAATGAATGGAAACAAACCTTGGCAAGGGCCTCGTGAGAAGGCTTGGTCTTTCATGCAAATGTTGATTGAGGCTACCACTTTGCCTAGTGATGTCATTACGGATTGCACCGCAGCGACAGGTTTGTCCCACTATTTTATTTCTTTCAATTCAATAATTCTCTAATCATTTCACTTCACTATAAACTCTAATATGAATTTTTCTATGTTCATAGGTTCTAGTATCCATGCTTGTCGGGCTACTGGTCGCCATATTGTCGCATTGGAAGAAGACAAGTCTATATTCAATGTTCTGCTTGCTCATTTTGTCCGCAGGGTGGTAGTGGATGCAACACCATCACAAGCACCTATAGATCCTGCTATTGATTTGGATGAAGAGGAAGTTGTGCCCCGAACAATCGTGGAGAAATCCAAATTCAGTAAGTAAGTGAACCCATCAACTTTGTAATGCCAATTTGAATGTTTTTTACAATGCTCATAACTTATATATAATGTGCTTATTTTGTATGCAAAATAAGGAAATGAAGAAATCAAAACATCAACCGTTTTTTGTAGATCCAACTTTCATCCAAAGTCCTCCTACATCATTTCAACTTCCAATCTATGCAGAGGCAATTGCAAAACAATTTGAGATTCATGACCCTAAACAAACTTCTAAGGCCCACTTAGTAAACCCTGGTGTCCTCAAGTTTATAGATGACTCTGCAATAGAATCAGATGGCGAGCATTCAGTTAGTACCGATAGTTCAACATCCAGATCTTCTATAAAGAACAAATGAACATCCTATGTTGTGTTGATCAACCCAAATTTACACTAAACCATAATCCACAGTCATAGGTTTAGCACCAAAAGATACAAAAAATTACAGCCAAAATAATAGGCTCCCAAGCTCTGAAGCTCTCGGGCTCACGCTCCCAAGCTCACAAAATAGCACTCCCGGACCATACGAGACCATCCATTTGGTGATTTTTGAAGACGGAATAATCGACAATTTCATCGGATTGGTGAGTATAATTTCACTTTGCTTTTGATTTCTTTTAAAGTGTTGGAATATTTTAAATAAAATATTTTAACCAATTAAGTTAGAGTCTTAGATTTAGGAATAAGCATTTAAATTAGAAGTTTAACAATTAACCAAAAATTTAAATTAAAAGTCTAGTTTTTAACCAAAAGGAATTATTAGGTGAACTTAACCATTAAAATTTCACTCAATAACTTCTTCCATTAATAACTTTTTTGGTAGGAAGTTAAAACTTAAGTGTGTTACCTTGGTAGAAAGATAATTTTTTGTTTTTTCCATTAAAACTTTTAAAATCCTAAAAATAATAATTTAGATTAAAAAATCCATCGATAGATTAGAGTAGACAACCCATTATTCAAAAATCTTTTGTAAATACCTAAAAAATATTCCGTCTAGGTGTCTTTTAGAGAATCTAATTAGGAAACCAAAACCATCTTCCATCCGAATTATCATTCATTTCTCTAGTGAATTAATGGTGGATGAAGTTTGGAACCCAATTGGATTAATTATTCCAAAATTAACTAAAAATAGACAATAATTTAGGATTAAAAAATAGACTTAACTATAAAGCCAGAGATAGAATTTGGATAAAATTTGATTTAATTTGCTATTTTTTTATCAATGGATGAAGTTATTAAGGCCTATTATGGTTTAAATTTCACCCTTTGATAACTTTTGAAGGGAATTTCCAAATTTCACCTAATTCATCATTTTAGAAATCTAAAAACAAGATCTAAAGATAAAATAAGATAACATTTGATTTAGATTCGTAAAATCCTAAAATTAGCATAGTTACCCAAACCAACCAAACGTACTAACTTTTAACCAATATTTCGTGATTTCTTTTTAGACTTTGAAACAACAAAATACATCATTTTAAATGTCCATTGTTTGGAAGGCGCTTATTTTGATCACCTTAACATTTCTTTATTAAAATTGCCGTCAAAACCTATGTGTAAGGTTCTAGCTCAAGGGTGGAGTTAGAATCGCCCACATTTTTGGTGCGTTTGCCAGGATTTCTAGTAGAAATTCACTGCAAATGGAAATTTTATTTTTTCTTCAAAATTTTCACACAACATGTACCCAAAGAGTAGCTTTAAGGTCCAATAATTTTCATAACTTTTGACTACATAGTTAAAAAGTTATTGTATAATATGTAGTTTTCATTGTTTAGTGGGTAGCCTGGACAACAGTTTTTTTCTTTTTAAATCACTTCTTCAAAAAATAAAAATTTGAAATTGGTTTTCCAAATTTATATATACATGTAAAGCTTTGAATTATTATATTTTAATTAATGAAATGAAACTTATGAGGAGTTTTAGTTTGCGGGTAGTTTGCAAATTGCAAATAGTTATAGAATCTCTATTCTAAGATAAACTTTGAAGTCCTTTATTTAACTCAATTTTCAAATTTTTGGAAAAAATAAAAATATTAGGTGTAAATTGTTTATTAAAACATAGATTGTATTTTTGTCAATTCCATAAATAAATTGTTAACAATTTAGTATTTTGAATCATTGTCTATTTCTTTCTACTAACTATTTCTTTCCTATTTGTTGTACAATTCCAAATGATCTAAAAAATTTCAAGCATGTAACGAACTTGTCTTGAACAATGCATCCAAAGAAGCACCACCATTGTGAACATTTTTTCATACATATGTGACCTTGTGGAGTGTTGTTGCTCAATTTTTTGTAGGATTTCTATCACTTCAAACACTAATATTTTGCAATCTACATAGTAGAAATTTTTGAATTTTTTTCCATATTAACTCAAACTAGTGTACTACAAGATCCTATGTTACATTTGTCTAAAAATGTTTTTTTTTCTAAAATATGGTACTTGTACTAGAAATGGCAGCTTTGAAGGTTTACTTTTAAGAAAATATAGTTAAAGACCTTTAGGGATTAAATGAGGTTGTTGGTTTGTTGATTTGTTATAGTGAGTTCTTCACAACCATGTGTCCCTTGGTTACATTTTTGGCACCTTCAAAAAGCTTTCTATGGGTAGGGATGTATTGACTTTTGTGTTGCAGTGTTCCAACTCATGACAAAAAAGATATTGAATTTTAAAAAATCTATGAATTAAAAAAATTAAAATATACTTTAATTTTTGAAATATCTATATCTTAAATGAGGTTGTTTTATTTTGTTGCTTGTTTTGTTTGTTTGATATACTAAAATATAAGAAACCGTAAGTCCCTGGGTCGTATTCTTGGTACTATTGGAAAGCTCTCCATGAGGAAGGGAGCACAAACTTTGTTATGTGTCATCTAGACATACAATGTTATGGATTTTGAAATATTTGAGATAAAAAAAATTAAATTAAATTATCTTTTACTTTGGAAAAGCATAACTTTCACATCACATGTCCATACGTCATAAAACAAAGCCTTTGCATTCCTTTGTGTATATGTATAAAGCTTTCTATTTGTATCAAGAATGCAACCTCTCATGCCACTGTAACATAGCCCTTGCACTCCATGCATAAAGGATATTGAATTTCAAAGTTTTTAGAAATTAAAAAATTTGAAGACTATTTTTACTTTTATTTTGGTTGTGGCAACAACATAAGGCATACTAGTTTATATCTTAAATTAGGCTATTTTTTTGTAATAGTAAGATCTCTTAGACTGTACTAGTCTCCTAGTCGTACGTTTCTTGGTCCTAGTTGAGCTTATTGATGGTCATGAGTACCATCAAAAACTCTCAATAAGGAGGGGTGTGGAGACTTTATTTTGTAGAGTTTGGACCTACAATGTGAAAATATTGAATTTCAAAGTTTTATGAATCAATAAATTAAATAATTACTTTTACTTTTATTTTGGTTGTAGCAACAGTACACGCACACTAGTATATATTTTATATGAATTTGTTTGTTTGTTTGTCATTTGATATCCATACATCTATATATTAAATTAACTTGAGTTTCAATAGGAAAAAATCTTTATCATACTTGTGAGTTCACCTAACCTACTTGAACATTTCTACGTCCATGAATTCCAAACATGATGATATTGAACCCCAAAAGGGGTCACTTCATATTGCAAAAATTTGGGTGGGAAAGAACCTTCTCAAGTCACTAATTGGGTGAAGATTTGCATGATGGGCTCAAATATTCATCATGATTATCCAATCCATCTCTCTACGATCTCTTCAATTGGCTTAGTCATAAAAGATGGCTAGCACATGCCTCCTACAAATTTTTACATGCCAAGTGTCCACTATCAATTTTTAGTGGTCCTATGTGATGGTTGGAATGAAGATGTAGACAACCTCATATTCACTTCAATTAATACAAAAATTAGTAAAAAATTCAAAGCCCCTTGATGGGTTCAATTTTGTTGTGATGTTTTACTATATTAAGGTACCATATTTTGTTTATATGTTGCATTGAGATCTCAAGAACTGTGTGTCCTAGGTCATATTCATAGTACTATTAGAAATTAAAGCTTTTTGTGAAGAGGGGTGCATGGACTTTGTTTCGTGGCATTTGGACATATGGTATGAAAGTTATGGATTTTTGAGTTATCTTTTGATTTAATTAAATTATCTTTTTCTTTCGGAACATGGGGTGGGGCTATTACTTTTTACCTTGGGCCAACAACACAAGACTACACTAGTTTTTTTTTCCAATGAATTGAACATATTTATTTGGGTAACCACACTCTAAACCACATCCTAAATCAAATAAGCTTGTGACACATTGGGTATGTAATTGAAAAAACAATAATAGTTTTTTGCATTGGTACATCTAAATGAAGCAAGATGCAAGTGGTTGCATTATTTTAGGATTTATGATGAAACAATTATAAATTTTCAAAGGTTAAGGTTGTGAAAGATTCCAATTGTAATTTAGGTAAATCCAACATTTATTATATATCCACCAAAAGAAGATATTTACAAACAATGTCAAAATAGTTTTCCAATGAAGAAGCTGAACTAAAAGTAACTTTATTGACAACCATTCCATCAAGAAGTTATTATCTTTGCAATACAATAAATGAATGCCAATATTATCAACTCCACATTATTGTTGCCCTTCTGATGTACTACCACTTACCACTTTGGATACTATACTTGGTCATTTTCTATTCAAAAGTAGAGTCCAACATTGCAAAGGAAAAAATTTAGGTATAATTAGATTGTCATTTCAAGGAAAACAAGAAATTAGATTTCCATTTCCTTGAATTCATGTCCCAAAAATTGGCCTACACCATTGTGGGAAGAGATAACAAAACATTAGATGGGTTTTAGGGCCTCCAAGAGACTACGGGTTCTATTGTTGTGAGAACCCAAGGAACATGACTACTGGCCTAACACCTCAATGGTCCTACGTGGCCGAGAGGTTGCCAACGCATTTTTGAATTTTTTTTCAACTTCTTTTTGCATTTGAAGAATTGAATTTTTTGAATTTTTGAATTTTTTTTCCGGACAGCTGGCCGTCTTTCATTGCAGGGGGAACAGTGAAAGGGAACAACCCTCAAACAGTCTCTCGGAGGCTTAAAAACCCATCTAATGTATGAAATATTCGAGTGTGAAGATCAAAGATGTGGTTGCAGTTGAAGTCTTTGAAGAACAAGCTCGACACTTTACATCATGCTTGAGGCATAGGGGTGGAACTCCATGAGGAACCTTTGGAAGTCAAGAAGACATGACTTCCCTTTGGACAAATGAGGACAAAGTAAGGGTTGAAGGAGATTGGAGGTTTGAAGTTCTATTCTAGAAATTGGTGATCCAAGGCCAAGCGATTCCATTTCTTGCCAATGACAACGGCAACAACATGAATGCCTTTCTCTTGGGTGAATTGCAAAGCTTCATTGAGTTGTCCATGATTTACACCAAGCTCCCCATGGTGTCATTTTTGTAAGTAGCAATTGCAACTATAATGGAACAGTTTTTTCTAGTGCAAGGAATAAAGAAGCTTGAATCAGGAAAGTGGATTTGAGGAAATTAGAACTAATTTTAAACTATTTTTTGGCAAAATTTTGTGCTCTAATTTTCCATCTTGAAATCTCAAAAAAATTGATTCCATTTTTCTAAAAATCCTTTTTCTAAACTTCATTTAACCCCTAAATGTCTAGAGTCTTCTCATGAATTGAGGATTTGAGAAAAATCATTATAAAGTGTTATTTACAAGAATATTTTGGAAGTGAGACACAAATAAAAGTTGTAGACTTTGAATTTTAAATTACATCTATGTGGTTAGATTCACCAATGCTATCACCAATAATTTTCTATAAATTTTGAAAAGGAAATTTCAAAATTCAATTACAACCAAAATATTATCATTTTTGAGTACTATTTATTGGAATGGATTTGAAATGAGGTTATCTTGTCATGGTGATTTTTTGAAATTTTTGTGCACCTTAAATCTATGACCTCATTTTTGCAAATCTAGTTTTGAACTAGAGTCAATGCAATTTGGGCTTGGTCAACTACTTGACATACTTCTTCATTTGTAATTTTAGAAAAATATATGTACTCTAGTACCACCAAATCCAACCATTAGATAGGACAACAACTTGATAAAGTATCTCCACAAATTGTAATGGCTTTCATCCAAGTAGTGATGAGAAATAAATGTCACTTTCAATCTATTCATTGTCCAAAAACTAGATGTGGGAGCGTTTAGGAATTAATATATAATAGTGCAATTTGTGTAAAACATGTTCAGGGGTGAAAGACTTAGAGGTGGAAAGAACACATATTCTTGTACATTTCAAATGCCCCATGAGCTGTTTTTATCATTTAACTCCCTAGAATCTATGGCAAAACAAAAGAATCTATATTTCAAGTTTTTAGACAAATAAAATTTTAACATAAGAATAATCTTGGCATAAAGTAGAACAATCCAATTTTGTCAATTGCCCAATTTTTATACCCCACTTTTGGCCCCAATTTTGTTAGTTCAAATATCCAAATTTGTCCCCTAAATATCCAAATTCCTTCAAGATTCTGACAAAATTAGTAAATTAATGACAAAATGGATAACATGTCAATCTTTGATTGGTGGTAACTTAAGTGCCAAAAGATATGAGGTGGTTACGAGGTGTTTATGGGACATTATGATTCCACTCTATGGGTGGTTTTGTAATTTTAGGGTAGACCACTTCAAAAATTCATCGAATTTACAATTTTAACCCCTAAATGTTGAATCTTCTTTAGAATTGATGATTTGGGAAAAATCATTATAAAGTACTATTTGGAAGAATATTTTGGAGTTGATTTATGAATAAAAGTTGTAAATTTTCAGCTTTAGATTCCATCTATACAATTAAATTCACCAATGCTATTACCAATATTTTTTTTATAAATTTTGAAAGGAAAATTTTAAAATTCCTTCTAAATTCAATTACAAACAAAACATGATCATTTTTTTAGTGAACTTGTTGGAATGTATTTAAAATGAGGTTCTCTTCACATAGTGATTTTTGAAATTTTAAATCTATGACCTCATTTTTGCAAATCCAATTTTGAACTAAAGTCAATGCAATTTGGGCTTGGTCAACCACTTGACATACTTCCACATTTGTAATTTAAAAAAATATATATATTCTAATAACACCAAATACCATTAAATAGGACAGTAACCTCATCCAAGAATTAAGATGACTTTCATCCAAGTAATAATGAAGATGAAACTTGAGATTCAATCTATTAATCATCCAAAAATTGGACATTGGAACACGTCAAGGTTAATGGGAAAATTATAATTCCACTTAGGTTTGATCTTTGAAACAAGTGCACACCTTTGAAAAGTGTGTGCCCCTCTTCCATGGTAAATTATAACATAAGAATAATCTTGACATAAAATCTCCATTTCCATAAGTTTCATTTGTTTGCCATCCATTTCATTCAGAATGTTCCAATCATAAAATACATGTATCACATATCGTTCACTCAATCTAATATAATAGATCCTCCCATTTAAATCATACTTTCTATATCTCAATAAGTCAAATTGGTCATGTAAGTGTAAATGTAAATACTTCCTTCATATTTACATTTACAGGGTTAAGAATGGGAATATTGTGCAAAATGACCATATTGTTATCATCCTTCCATCATCTCTAAACACACTATTTCATGTCATTTGCACAATTTTCCATTTCTTACAGCATCCTCACAGCATCCTCAGTGCTGGCCTACATATCGTTTGACATACCATCAGTGGCTTGCACCTTAAATCATCATAAACAAAGAAATTTAAGGTAATGTTGACTCTGTAATACATCTTGTTTGAGCAAAGTGTTGCCTTTTCACTTCGTAATAAATCTTGTTTGCGCAAGACATACTACAAAGGTAACGGCAGAACGTCCCTCATCATTGCAAACAAGGAAATTTTAAGGTACAAGACACTTTACGTTGAGCGTTAGTGATACCGACGAGAACTAAGTATCTTTTGTAGCTCGAATTATTAAACGTCAATCCTCAAATTTCGACGAGCCTGCCGGCTACAACATGAAAAGCATCAAATTTGGAGTGCATCCAAGTCGAGATTCCAGAGGAACAGTCAATTCAGCAAAACCAACAGTTTCAAAGAGATCCAAAACACACAAATTTGCCTTCCACAAACTTGAACCAAAACAACACCGAAACTGGCCTGGAATCAAGAATTACACTTCATTGAAATCCAAGAACTTGGCTATTCACCAAGACACATGATAACGGAGAAAGCTGCCCATAAAAAAAGCCGAAAATCGACACCCTCAAATCTGCTGCCACATCTAAATTCACTCGCCTTTCTTCCTGAAAGAGCAACCCTCCGTCAAACGGGCCCTCCCACCAGTGGGCTGGCACAGAACAGTGGCGCAGCCGCCGCACATCACAACAGTCTGCGAGTGACTGAACACAGTGGTACTGAAACAAAACAGAAACATTTTGTCAGATTATCACCCAATGTTTTGATACATAACTAATGAACCCAAAGACAGAACGAGTAACCAGGAAGAAATAGTTTCTTACATACTGAAGCATCCCTGGCACTTAACATCCTGCATCAAACACAAAAAAGGGACATGAGGATTTGAACTGGTTAATCCGCCCACAGAAACAAATTGCACACGCTAAAAACCTAATACCAAGGTAGATACGGGAACTCAGACACATGACAACACGCTTGAATTATTCAGCCACAACCTAATGTGCCGTTGTCAAAAACAAAAATGAACCACTACCACGATGAAATTCAGGCAAAGATACGGACCATGAAAAAGGAGTTGGGGGACTGCACAAGCCTCTTCAGCTTGTGCTTCCTCTTTTCCAGCTCCGCTGGCGGGTGCAACAGGTCGATGTCGTTGGAGAGCACCTAGAAAGTCACAAAAACCATTCCATCATCAGCGACCCTAACCCTAATTGTTCCAGATTGAATACACGGCGTGCCCACGGCCAAACCCAAACCCTCTCACAACAGAGTTCGCCGTCCAAGATAACGCAGTCCAAGAGATTGAGAAGAGAAAAAAACAGACCTATATACGCACCCGAGAACCCCTACTTCCGACCGGCAAATGCACACCCTCAGACTCCGATAAGTTTCTCAATACATAAAAAAATAGTTACATGAATGAGACGGAGGAGAGAGATACGAACCATGGTGGAGGACGATGAGCTCGGGAGATGACGATTGATGGGATTGCGGTGCAAGCCTCTTCTCCAAAGACAGAGAGAGTGCGTACGCAAAGAGGCAGAGGAACCCGTGGTGGCTCCGTCTATACCATAAACCCTAATCGGTCCTCTGGGGTTTCTCGTTCAGCTCTTCGTTCAGTTTCGTCCGAGTCTTCGTCGCTCCGGGTTTTTTTTCGTTCGTCGTCCAGTTTTATTGCCAGATTCCAAATCCTATCTACAGCCTCATTCACACTGCACAACACGGTTAGGGTTTGGTTGGAGTGGGATGTGGTCTCACTGATTAATGAATTAATATTGTTGTTTACCTACAGTAGTATAGAGCCTCACAATTACATTGTTCTTGTTGTTGTCCTTATGTGTGTCACAACTCAAAAGCCATTCTATTTAGATTAATACTCGTATTCACATTTAAAACATTAAACTTTGTTGTAACAGACTCCTTCTTTTGACTCCCAAACATGAATGAAAAAAATAAACACATCTACATGATAGATGAAATGGTGACATGTTTTCGTATACAATATACATATTTTCATATACAATATATATTTCAAACTTTTCAAATTGTATTCTAATAATAAATAGTGGTTACAAAGTAATACAAATAATGCCATGACATGAATAGAGTTTGTGACCTTAATTCCTATTAAACCCCTATAGGACCAAACCATTTTTTTGTCATAAAACACTTAAAATTTTCATTTCTACTTTGTTCATTTAAGGAAAAAAAAATAAGATCTCCTTGTAGGATCTTGTACTTTACTTGTCTAAGATCATGTGGTAAGAATTTCATAAAGTTTGGCCGTATGGATTACAAGTTATTGTCATTCAAAGTTGAAATTTTTTTTTGAACACTAGTTTGCAATTTCAAATGACTTTGACCACCATTTGTAGAATTCTTTTGCATTATGAACTTTGAATATAAAAATTTGTGTGTTGAAGAATTGAATTGAAGTCTAAAAACAACATTCTCCCACCCCCACTCAATTTTCATTCTTTAAAAAATTGTTAAGTAGAAGTAGGTCCAAGATTGAAAGAAAAATTAAATCACTAATAGCTTTAAGATGGAATTGAAACACAATAATTCCAACGTTGAGATTGTTCTACCAAGAAAATTTAACCTTGCCAAACCATTTTTTTTTTTAAATTGTGAAAATTGCATTCATAAATGAATTCTATAAGTTATTTTTCAAGAAGATGCTTAGATTGCCTGAAAAACAAGATTCTTCATAACTTTCACATCACTAATCCAAATGGAATGAATCTAAGCTTTACATGTAGACAAAAATGTGATCTATAAGAAAAAGAAATTTCAAATTTTTATTTCAAATTTTTGTAGATTTCTTTTTCTACCCAATGACATGAAAGCAAGTGTGAAAGTTATGTTTAGGATGACATAACTTTTGCTCTTGGGCACCATTTGAAATAATTATCATAATCCCATGAAGCTAAAAATAATTCTCTCTTATGAGAAAGTTTCAAAAAGTTTCATTACAAATTGAGGTCATAGAAACATGTTTGAAATCCATTTTGTCCCTTGAAGGAACAAGAATCCTTTAGGCATTAAATGCTCAACCATCCACTAAAAAGATGATGAATGTTGGAAAAATTGCACTTCATATGATTAATATTATTTGAAAAAGCTTAAGAAAAATCATGTAATATATCAATGGAATGAATAAAAATGCCTTTCATATAACCATGATATAGATATTTTGAAAGAGTCTTGATTATTTTGTTTATGATACTCATATCAATGAAGGTTTTACTAGAATTGAAATATGAAACTTTGTTTGGTGACAAGGAATAAAATATAAAATAAAAATTGCATTTATATAAGTGTTTGTAATGTCTCTTCCATGTCAACACTAATGGCGAAAAAGTATAAAAGATAAACAATAGATAAGAATCAACATCTTTTACTTACCAATGGTTGTACAGAGCACTACATTGCAAAGACTAGTTTCATTATAAATTTGTAAAAGTAGTCTAATTATCTTTAGTTTGAGCACTTAGGGATTGATGTCAAATTGTTTTTTCAAGTCAATTTGATATTTTGACCACATCAATTTATTGAGACCTAAAAATCCTTAAGACAAAATTGCGTTTTTTGAGGTTTTAGTCAATAGCTAGAATTTGACTTTTGACGTTTTAGCACACATAAATTAAAAATTTTAAATGTATGTTTTTATTGCAATGTGGGAACATAATTTACATGCACATGCAAGTTTTAATTTCGGTTTGGAATTTGAGGCCATGGCACTTTAATTTTTTTTGAAAGCAATGGCAAAAAATCATTTTTAAAAGTCATAAAAATTGTATTTTAAAATATTTTTTGATTTTTTCATCCTATTTTATATTATTTTATTACAAGAACTCATTGTTTGGATTTCAGAACAAATATTTTTTGAAATGTTGATAAATTTCTAAATATTTCTCAATGTTTGTTCTTCACACAATCATACAGGGATAAGGATAATGCAATGTATATAAGTCTTCTACAAAGTAGATGAAAGTTTTAAATTTTGTTGTGGTAATTTTCACCTTAAGCATTTGCTTCATACTAAAACATGTTGGTAAACTAAAATCTACATACTCTAATACATTAGAGAAATTTTCAAGCCATTGAGAGACCTCTAGTTCCTTGACATTCCCGGACTGTGGGAACGTCGCAGAAGCAACAATCCAACGTGGCACAAAGACTGCCACGTTGGATTGCATTAATTAATTAAATTTTAAATATTTGAAAAATATTTTATTTTTTAAAATATTTAAAAAATATTTTATTTTTTAAAATATTTAAAAAATATTTTATTTTTTATATTTTATTTTTTTATTAAATATTCACGGACCATCGCTAGATAGTCTCTCAGAGGCCTCATTTCTCCCCTAATGTTTTTTGAATTTTGAATTTGAATACACTCATAGGCACATAGTGAGAAAAAACACTTTATACTTTAGTTCCGTAGATCTCAAAAACAATGAAAAATTTCAAATTGGAACTTTCTTACATGCTCATTATGAAGGTAAAATTTAAATTGTATAGTTATAGTTGCCATTTTTTTCAATTTTTTCCTTCAAAAAGTGGCTACTTATTGCTTTTAAAAGATTTAAAATGCTAAAGAATCATTACATGTTTTTTCAAGCCTGTAGAAGATCGTTCCAATTATGTTTCCATTCTTGTGAACATTCATTAGATGAGATTTGCCTATTGGGAAGGGCCGCAAGTTTCCAAGAAGAAAACTGGACAAAACTGACGAAACTGGATGAAAGTCGCCGTTCGCAGGGCCTACTGACCTGGCCGAGCGACTGCCAGGTCGACATTTAAAAAATAAAAAAATAAAAAAATAAAAAAATATAACTTTGTTTTCCATTTTAAGAACTTTAAATTTTTATTTTTATTTTTTATTTTATTTCTAAAAAACAACAACTGTCAGCCGCGTTCGATGGGGCCTGGGGGAACAGACGGGGGAACGAAGCTGGGAACAGCCTGAAACGGCCCTCCAGCCCCCCCGAATCACATCTAATGGTTCTGCTGTCCAAAATATTTAATAATTAAAAAAAAAAAAAAATTAAAAAAAAAAAAAACATATAAAAAAAAAAAAAAAAAAATTAAAATTAAAAAAAAAAAAATATATATATATATATATATATATATATATTTTTTTTTTTTTTAAATTTTTTTTTAAATTTTAAATTTTTAATTTTTAATTAATTAATTTTTTTATTATTTTAAGAAAATAATTAAATAATATGCTACTGATGTGGTCATCACCTGATCACATCAACATGTAGATTTGGCAGCATGGGAACGCCTGAGAACGTTGTGATAACTCAGAGTCTTTTACAAGGCTGAAATCTCCTCTAATGAATAGGGGTTAATCCTATAATGTTGTGGAGGACAAAAATTGTCTAATGAATATTTCTTAAGGTTACTATAGAAACAAAGGATGCACCTACAACTCATCCAATTATTCAATTTTTTTTGGTTGACTCCTTTGATAATAGGTCTCAACCTTTTAAGGTTAAGCCCTCAAGGACAATTTGTCTATTGAACAAACAATTGAATGTTTGGATAGGTTAATATGAACTCAATTTTGATTGGATGTTTTTGAAATTTGGCACAAAATGAGTATACTAACCACTTTTTCAAGAAGATACAAATTCTAATTGGATGCCCAAGTGAAAATTTATGCTATCTCCTAAAATTTGGGCAATTGAGATAGTTAGGGTATATTTTGCTAAGCCACTCATCTACTTTTGAAATTTGGTGTGTATGCAACTAAAATGAATTAATCTACAATTGTAAAAAAAACTAAGATCATTTCAAAAAACACACTCCAAAATCAAACTTCTAGAGGGGGCTAACTTTGTTAACTATGCTACGCAATTTGAAAAAAAAACATTTTCCTCTAACTTCAAATGCCGTAATCTTGCAATTTGTACACTCAAAGATTTTGAATTTTTTCACAAATCCTAAATGTTTGGCTTTATATTTTCAATGTTTGAATTCTTTTAGAAAAATTCTATGATGTGCAAGAAATCATCAAAAAATCAAGCTAGTGTATTATCAAATTATTTAACCTCCTAATATTGTCAAATTAAAGTTTTGTATGGGTCTACATAAAAAGATCAACTAATGAATGGTGTAAATACTCATTTTTTTATACATGAAATTTTTACCCTAGGAGGGCTCAAAGTCTACTACCCTAATGGGAAGGACAATTTTTTTTTCTTCAAACTTCAATTGTTGTAACCTTGCAATATACAATCTCAAATTTTCTATTCTATACATCAGCATAATGATACATTTTCACTTTTGTATGGTTGAAATTTAAAAAAAAAAAAATTGATCAATGCACCAAAAATTGACAATCTCTAATAATTTTTCTTGAATAATACTCTCTATCCTTTAGAATTAAAATATTTTCAAGTATTTTCAATGACCAGATTATATATTTTCAATAAGTCTTGAAATTTATAATTTTTTGAAAATAAAATAAATCAAACTAATTTTGTATATTAAAAATTGTAGATTTTTCCCAATGATAACTAATGGTCTTTTGAAAATAATCTAATTATCTTCACAGAGGAGGAATTTACTATGAAGAATCATTTATTATGGTTTCTATTCAAGATTTCTATTTTTATTTCAAAATTTAGAAGATAAAGTTGTTGATAAGACCCTAAACCAATAAAACTTGCAAATGTAAAATTGCTCAATATTTGGGATTTCTAAGAAAGGCTAGATTTAAAAACATATGTTTTCTCAAATATTTATAATCATTAAAAAAATTCTTTTGAGGATGAAAATGAGATTTGACCAAAAAAGACACCTTTATTCTATTTATATGCTTAGGCTTTAGAGAATCTAGATTCACTCAAATTTTTTTTTGTTTCAACCAAAGTTAGCATATGTCATCTTCTTTAAACTGGGCACAACCGTAACTTATTCTTAATTTTGTGATTGGTAGATCCTCTAATGAAATTTATTTTTATTTTCATATGATAAACTTTCAAAAAATCCATGTAGATGAAATTGCAATTAGAGCTTCAAATTCAAATTTATTATTGAAATACAATAGGATTTCCAAATTTCCAAAATGAAAAATAAACTCCCATTAGATGATTTTTCAGCTTATTGAGAGACTACAAATTCCCCGACGTTCCCAAACTATGGGAACATCACAGGACTAGTAGTCCAACATGGCAGAGAGACTACCATGTCGGATTGCATAAAAAATATTTTTTTATTTTTAAAATTTTAAAATTTAAAATTTTATTTTTTATTTTTTTATTATTAAATAATTTGATTGTCTGGCCATGGTTCACTGCATGGGGGAACCATACCTAGATAGTCTCTCAAAGGCCTCATATAACATCTAATGTCTCTTTAAGTGGACTCCATCTAAGGAAATTGTGAGCTTATATGGACTAATTAGTCTTTGTTTAAGATATGAACTTCAAATTACTTGTTGAATTTTTAGAAATTGCTTTAATTGCTTACAAAACATCCTTAGAAAAATCTTTTTACATACTAAGATGTATAGATTGCCCACATATTTTAAACATTTTCTCTTAGCTTTCAAATTGTTCTATGATTCTCTATGATAAACTTATACTTGATATTTTTCCACAATGTAGTCTTGCAGCACACTCAATAATGTTGTGAAATTTGGAATGAAATGTACTTTGGTAATTGTAATTTGCTAAGACCACTATAATCTATCTTTTAGCTAGCTTTTGAAGCAATTTATTTTCTTTGTTCTACATATAAATTTGAATTTTCTTGTAGCTATTCAAAGTACTTTTGAATGCACTTCCAATGATAGAAATTTGAAGTTCTAATTACAAAGTATTGATTGAAAGTTATAATGGCCAATAATACCATATTGCCAAGTCTAGTTTTTGAAGTAGATTTGTTACCATTCCATTTGAAAGTCAAAAAATTGTTATAACTCATAATATTGTCCTTCTTTCTATGCCCTTAGATTTGCAAAAGGTACAGATATGGACATTTGTGATGAACTATTAGGACTTGACATTATATCATATAATGTTTATAAGCCACCCAAATCTCTAATCCAAAACAAATGAAATCTCCTTCATATCTCTTGAATCTTGCAATACTACTAAAGCATGTATCAATGCATGAGCTAATGACCCAACTGCTACAAAACAATGTACAAGATAAACTAGCCCATTACAAGCAAAATAACTGGTTGGCCCTAAATCTTTTTAGTTTTTTCCCACATAAAGAAAAATGTGAGAAACAACGAGAAAAAATGAAATAATCTTTTTTTGACAAAGTATTAAATTGTCATGAATTTTTGAAGTATGTTGTTCAATTGGCACAAAAGAGACTATCCCAAAACCAACTAAAAGTGTATCCAAAATCATCATCTTACTCACCTAAAGTGGTCACAATATTTCTTGACATAGCCACAACATAAGGGCCTAAAAAACGACTTTCTATGATGGATTTACACTCAAAAGGTAGAACTTCCTATTGAGGTCATTAACCACTACATTAACATCATCCACGACATAGATTGTGACCACTACCATATTGAAAATTGTCATGAATAGATACAACTCATCAATATTCCATGTAAAAATACCAACAAGGTAATGTTATTTATAAATGTGGTATCTTTCTTTATATTAATGTGATTGTATCCATCTTCTATATGTTTTGATTTCTACACTTTATTATAAGAATCAATTGGTTCAAATCCATTAAAAGTTACATACATTCTACATACATAAATTGATTGATTTATAAATAAATAAATATTTTTTTCTTTATTTTGGTGGAGTGTCCAAGTAGTTAACCCCTAAACGTCTGGATTCATCTTCAAAATTGACAATTTGAGAAAAACCATTATAAACTACAATTTGGAAGAATATTTTGGAATTGGTATACAAATGAAAGCTGTAGATTTTGATTTTTAAATTCTATCCGTATGGTTAGATCTACTAATGCTATCACCAATCTTTTTCTATAAATTTTGAAAAGAAAATTTCAAAATTCCTTCTAAATGCAATTACAAGTAAAATATTATCATTTTTTGAGTAAAACTTGTTGGAATGGATCTAAAATAAGGTTCTCTTCATATGGTGTTTTTTTGAAATTTTTGTGACCTTTACATCTTTGACATCATTTTTGCACATCCAGTTTTGAACTAAAGTCAATGCAAATTGACCACTTGACATACTTCAACATTTGTAATTTTAGAAATGTATATATTCTAGTAACACCAAATCCAACCGATGGATAGGACAACAACTTGATAAAGTACCACCAAAAATTAGGATGACTTCCATCCAAGCAGGAATGAGACAGAAACAAGGTTCTGAATCTGTTCATCGTCCAGAAAATGGACGTCGGAGCGCTCCAGGGTTAAAAGAATGATTTTTTTATAATTAACGTAATGCAACTAATTGCAAATTCAAAATACTAAAGCCCTAATCATAATTAACAATTTCATAAATTCTAAATGCATTTGACAACATTCACAATTTCATTCAAAAGGGATATATTTAACAGACTACATTTGGGCACGACTTTCATTTGTTGTTAGCTTGTGGATGTCTCATTGTTCCAATTCCGGTAAATTATGTAATCACGCTTGCAATTTATTGTCTCAATAGATCAATCATGTGAGCCAACCACGCCCTACATTAAGGTAGAGTACTAAAACTGTTGGGACCTAAAGCTTGTCTCTGACAACAAACATGGTAATCAAGCAATTCATGTATTCATACACTTGGCTATGCTTATTAGCAAGTGGTGTAAGTTAAGCATGACTAAATGTCCACGGCCACTGAACTTTGCATGGAGATGAGACTGTCACTTCCAGAAATCTACAACCTCCCATATTGAAATTGCATAAGAGATTACTACATAGTGATAAAAATTTAATCTCAACTGATCTGGCTCTTGTACCCAAAGGTCACTTCACAGCTCTATACATCTTCCCAAAGTCACACTCCTACATATGTTAAAATGCTTTGGGTGACGCAAGTGGTATCCTCTACCTTAGTTGGAGCTAAGAGTTAGTGTACTCACTTACAGGTGGTAGACGGAAGAGATTGGCTGTGGTGACGGATGCCGGATAGGCTGCATAGGGTTGACCACTGCGCGGCAGCAAGCAAAAGGACTGATGCTGGTAGCGCGTGATGAGGGGCTCCCCAGGAATTACTGTAGAATTTGCGACATCCTGCTGCTGACTTCCATAGTGTAATTTTGCAGCTCTTGGGGAGATAACTCACATCTCTGTGTATCCGAAACAAAATTCGTAATCGCTTGATAAGGGCTTAAGAGAACTCTCTTCAAAATCACGGTCATGTTTCGTCCTACATTTATCCCAAAAAATTCAGAAGTCTCATGATGTACGGACTACCTCAAACGCCGACTCTATATTGTGGGCTCCTTCCTGTATTCTCTAAGTATTACAGGGACACTGGTTGGCGGGACCTGCAAAATCATAACAATCGTTAATCAGATATTTATCATCTATATCCAGTAATCTACGAAGTAAAAGGAAGCTTCGTTTCGAGAATGAAATCTCACTGGAGTTGGACCAAAATGATTATTACAAAGCATTGCTTTCTTCCAGACCAGTCAACATAAGCTGCAGGTTAGACTGCCAAACTGAAACAACCGATCACCAATCACCAATCGCCAAGATTTCCAGCTTAATGAAATCAACAATACGTAGAGAAAGTTAAATATGTTCTCACCATGCCAAGCTCTGTGATGATCATCGAGACGTAATCTGCAGGGGTCGCATCATATCTGAAACCAAACCAAATCAAAACTTCAATTAACACCAAATTACATTCGAAAATAGTCTTACAAGAAAGATCCCTGCATGAAGGAAACAACAGTTCAGATGGTCAATTCATACATTGCAAGTACACATGACATACTCTGCTGATTGTCAGCATGGCGATGACTAACTAACTTCAGATACAACTTTCCAGTGAAGAACCATACGTGAGGTTCAATAGTTGCATGTGCTCAATATCGGACCAGCCTTCGAGAGCTGAATCTTTCCGCCCAGACACCTTCACTAATGCATCAGGGTCACCTGTAACCAAGGTGCAGTTTTGAGAAGTACGCACTACCTTTAAGGAATTAAAAGACTAGGCATGAGTCAATAAATCATAGCTTCCCTGTTAAGACAATTAAAAACACAGAGAGTTTGCTGAAACTCTTACAAAAGGACCTAAAAAACAACCAATTGAACCAACATGAAGGAAGTATCTAACATACCAAGCTCATTAGAGGTGATGGAATCAAGTTGCACACGCTCGTGAAACTTGTAAGTTTCACAACATATCATAACTGGCACGCCATATGCATGAGCCACCATGGCCACACAAGCAGTTCCAACTCGTGCATAAACTGTCCCATTCGCAAAAACAGAGGAAGCCCCAAGGAATACACGTGTCGCCTCTTGCATGATGTATGGAGCAGCATTAATATGGGTATAGGTACAGTGAATATCCTTGCTGAGGAGGGAACGCAGAAGACGCTTCCCTTCAAGTAAAGGCCGAGAATCGATGATCACAACCCGGAACTTTTTGCCCATCTCTTTTGCTCTCGTAAAAATCATCTCTACAAGAGAGGAATATCCATGAGTAAGGACAACATCTCCATCTCTGATTTTAGTCACCGCATGCTTGACAATCTCTTTATCTGCAAAGACGATCTTTTCTAGCAAGAATGTATCAATCTCTGCAACCAAATTTGCTTTAGCTTCAGCTTCAGGAAGAGTCGGAGCGAGCTTTGCAATTTTTGCTTTCAGAAAGCGAATTGCATTACCCATGCTTATGGAAAGGGGCCTGCAGGTGAAATATTTAATCAATAGATGAAAAGACTATCTAACACCGAACATTTAAAACAAGAATAATTGGGCATCAAAACTGCATCTATTAAGTGAGGTAGCAAATGGCTACTCGAGCATTTTCAAGTCTGACTTTTTAAGGAGGATATGTTTGCTGCTCATCCTGAACTCTGAATACTAAAATATAATAACTAACCACGTCAGCGAGCGTCTGATATTTTGAGCTTAAAGCACATGAAACAAAAGAGTTCACCCTTGCCTGCAAGTAATGAGAAAATTGACGTTATTGTTGGTCTTCGTCACTAGATCCCGAACCAAGGTCTTCTCCGGGGGAGTTTCATAATCTATTATCATACTTCGAAAAGCCATCAGCATGGCCACACAACGCGAGTTTCCTCCCATTATGTCCCCGTGAAAGTACTGCAGACCAAGCTGCAGCCCCAAACGAAGTATTAATCGAAACGAAGTCCAATGATTAACAATCAACATAGAGGAGCAAAACCCTTAAATTAGATTAAGAGGAACCAAAACACGAATGGAAGGATGTGTATATTGTAATGCCCGGCAGCGGACTAAAAAACGACAATAGAGATAACATAAAGCCTGTCAAAGTATCAGGTATTTTCGACACTCTTGTTAGAGATGACAACATACTACCGTAGTCACGATTGGGCCAGCTAATTCTTATTCCATATACAACATAATACATTCTCAGTGGGACAAACAAAAGTTTCACAGAAATATGTAGCTTCTGATAGTGAAGCAAGCAGTCAAACCTGATAGACCGCAAAATGTGGGTGTGTGGCATCATCTTGAAAGAATTTTGCTTCCAAAGAGGGTAGCTGTGTCCCGTAAACAAACTGAGGCAGGTGTCTGAAAAGTTCAACACGGTTCTTTGTCTCGGTTTGTTCCACAAGAGATCGCCTTTTAGCCTTTGCAACTCGTTCCTTGTCATCAAATTGGAGACGGGGAGCTGGAACTTCCTTCTTTTTCTCCTTTTCGCCGGACTGGTCTGTTCCTTTCCTTTCAAATGATTGTACGCCCTTCTTCTCCAATGTGGTTTCCTTCTTTCCCTTCGATTTAGATTGAGAACCGGCATCACCTCCTACTGCTCCTTTAATACCGGCTAGCAACAGAGACATACACTCACAACTTCAAGTAAAGTTTTGCTACATAGCAATATTGAGAGATTACATGTTAAGCAAGTAGCAAGTAACTGCAAGGTGACGTCACAAGGCATCGCAATATAAAGAGAAAAGCACCTCAAGTACAGTTATCAACGTTGTGCCAATGTTGATCTGATTAACCAGGATATTGCTGTATTTACTTACCAACTTCTTTACCCGCCTGTTTGGCTGCCCGCTCAGCTTCTTGCTTTGCCCTCCTTTCGGCTTTAGAAGTCTTCTCCTTCAATGGCTTTGATCCTGATAGGGAATCCCAATGGTGAGACTTGTCCTGGACAGGGATTGCACAAAATAGCCACCAGTGCAAATAAGCCACAAGACATCTATACAAAGCAGGAAAAGTCGCTCCAAAGTATGAAGAAGTATACCATCAGCTAGAGATGCTACAGTGGGCTTTGAGTCGTTGCCTGCCAACGCTGGAATACCTTGATTATTAGCTCTTGGGCTTCTACCAACCTTAACACCAGGTACACTACCCTCTGCAGGCACTGACCCAATTGCAGGGTCTAAGGTCTTCTGCTTGATCCTCTCTGAGAAATCTCCAACTGTGCTTGCGGTCGGCCTACCCAACAGTGAAGATTCAGCAACGCTTTCTGACACGGCACTATATCCATCGTTGACATTGCTCCCTGAATGCGGAGGGCAATCTTAAGTCAGATTATCGAGCAACTCTCTCTAAATAGGTTGCGCATATTACGTTGCGACAGCGTTACATGGAAGTGTTTCATCGAAACTGTCAATACTTCAAAGTTAGTTAGTATCGTTGCAATCCAATCTAGTCCCGCAAAAGCAAAGTCCTAGAATCTTCAGTCTCATTTCTGCACACCTAAGATTGAGATGAATCATAATATGATTGCATCTGGCTCCGCAAAGAAACATGAACAACAATATCTCTTTTAGGTGTGGTTCCCGTATTCAAAACGCCAAGAACTACCAAACAGCAATCAACCACAGCGAGGCCAACCCCTGCAATTGATCCAACGAAGCTGGCCTTGTGCTGGAACAAACTGATTGTAAAATTTAAATAGAGGATCGATAAGAAATTCTGTAAAACTGAATGCAATTGGGATCTGCAAAGAAACGACAGGAATGGGGACTATTTGTCTGCGAGAAGAGGGAAATTTAAAAAGCTGGAGCAAGATTGCATTTACGACGAATATGGTAACGAGCTACTACATGAAACACACGGACATGTCCAAGTATTCAGAGACGATAATAAAAAATCAACCACAGCAAGACACACCAACCCCTGCTATTGAGCTGACCACAAGCTGGAACAAGATGATCATACGATTGTAATAGAAAATCAATTCCCAATTCTTTACAATAGAAGAAATTGGAAGAGAGAAAACATGGCCAATACTTCGAGAAAAGGAGGAATCAACGCAACGCACCTCCTTTGCTGGAAGGCAACGACGACGATCCCTCCAGAACAGGATCGACCGAGTTGTAGCTTCCAATTGGAGCCGAGGGAATGGAGTCCACATCAATCCCCCGCCTGTGGGACGGAGACGGAACCGCCACCGGCTCTGCTGCTGCTTTGTGCGGAATTTCGACAGTCGGAGGAGGGCGCACAGTTGTGGGCGGAATCATCACCGGAGTCGGCGAATTCGCAATGAAACTCACAACTTCCTTCTCAGCTGCAGCTCCAGCTCCTCCTGCTCCTCCGTCTGTCCCTGGTGTCACAAAACCGACCTGGCGCACCTTAGGACCTGTCACTGGTGTGCGGCGCGACCTCGGATCCATGGCGTCAGCTGCAGGAAAACTCTTCCAAGCCACAATTCATCGCAGTCACGCCCGTTTTAGTAATAGAAGTTCTTTCAGTTGTCGCAGCGGCAATTTCATCTCATTCGAATTTCATGAGATGAAACTGACCGCAGCGAGAGGAGGAAGGTGAGCACAACGAGGAACGAACACATACGAAGTGAAGAATGGATGCACAAAGCTTTGGAGCAATTGATTGGATTGCAACCCTAATCAGAGACAAACACAGGTGCACTGAGAGAGATACAGTTCCCTGTGTGTTCCCCTTGAGTTCTCAACGAGTTCCCTTTCGTTTCCGGAACTATTCAAAGCCTCCAACCTTGGCAACCAACGTGCACTACGGATGGATGACGAAGGCTTTCAGTTGCTGTCACGTCAGTGGGACGGACGGACGGAGCTATTCGACTCAGATGAATCTCATCCAAGTATCCTGAATTGGTCACTCGATACTTTGATATTAGTGCAATTTTATAAACCAATTCTTGAAAAAATAAAATGTCTGAATTTTTTCAAGACATAATTTATTTTGCTTAAATAAAATTCACTTTTAAATTATTTTTTCTACTAGGCTCACTTAGGGTACATTCAATTCAAAGGATTATAATCTTCAAAATATTTGTAGGAGGAAAAGAGGGCTTATTTACTTAACCGCTGAAGGACCAAGGCCTTTTTTCCGCCAGAAAACACTCAAAACTGCCATATCTATAGCAAGGAGTAAAAAAAATTGAAAATTGTTTTATTTTCATATCTAATAGCAGGATCTTACACCTAACTAATATGAGAGTCTGTGGAAAATATTTCAAAATTTTTGACTACTCAGATTGCAAGATATCTGCGTTTAGAGTGGAAAAAAAACTTTTCCAGCACATTGCAGGACTAGATTTTTTGACTTTGAACATTTTTAACTTAAAATTTTTGCACTACAGAGTTTTAAGCTTTAAATCTTTATAGTGTATAATTGAGTTGAGAGTCTAGGTAAAAAAAATATTCAAAAAAAATATTAATATATTTATAAAAGGAAAATCCTAAAAATCTAAAATATTCATATATTTTAGATGGAATTAAAATGCACTAATCCCAATGGTAAGATTGTTCTAGCAAGTAAATCAGACCATGCAAAAAAAAATTTGAAAAATTTGAAAAATTGCATTCAGAAATGAATCCTACAAGTTATTTTTTCAACAAAATGCTTTAACTGCCCGAAAAACAAGAATGTCCATAACTTTCTCATAATTTATCCAAATGAAATGAATCAAATCTTTCTAGATAGACAAAAATATAATCTATGAGAAAAATTCAAATTCAAATTCAAATTCAAATTTTTGTCCATTTTTTTTGGGCTGCCCAAGCTGCCTACCGTCCCTTTGTTTGAGCTTATTTGGGCACCAATTTTGAAAAAAAATTATATTTTCACGAAGCTTATCAATTTTTCTACCTCCAGAAAAAATTTCAAAATATTAGAAGAAAATTTCAGCCCGTAGGTACCTGCTTGAAAACATATTTGTCCCCTAAAGGGACAATGGTCCTTTAGGGGTTAAGGATGGACCCTGTGATAATTGAGTATAAGGCAATGTAACCTATTGTGCACTAGTTTGCAATTTGGATATCTTGAATGGTATTTACTTGGAATAAAATGATGTGCACTTTTCTCACAAACCAAACTCAAGTGAAAAAATATATTTTTGATTAAATTTGAATTTTCTAAGAATTTCAAAGTGGTGAGTCTTGAAAATACAAAACTGTTCATAGATAAGGGCCATGAGCATCCAAAACATAATCTAAAACGACCTCAATATAAATCATTACATGTTTTTTTGCTATTCTTGAAGGCTACGAGTTCCCATTTGGAAACTCACTGAAACCTACCAAAACTTGCTGTTTGCAAGCTCCATTGACCTGGCCAAGAGACTGATGGGCCACTTTTTTTTGAAAAAAATATTAAATTAAACTAAATTTGTTTTTCATTGTAAGGATTTAAATTTTTTTTTTTTTTTTGAAAAAAAAATATTTGACATTGGCGTTCAATGAGACCGGGGGGAACGAAGCTAAGAACAAGCCTAAAACGGCCCTCCACCCCCACCCCCCCGATCTCATCTAATGGTTAAACTAAGTTTTTTGAATCTTAATACCACCCATATTATATACTCTCAAAATGAGGATTCCAATCTAAATTGTTGATTTCTTATCATTTATGACTTGTTATAAGAGCATAGTCTCACTTCGATGGTGTTTGGCAAAGAGATTCATCCTTCATCAACTTGGATAACTTCTCTCCACTTTTTTTAGACTTTGTAGAAGTCAAACCTTCTTTTTATAGTAGGTATATTTGTTTAATACAATAGGGCTCTTATAATATTTAGGTGGCTACTTGACACCCTTAACGTTAGTAACTCTTTGATTCTGAACATATGCCTCCTTGTAAGCTTGAGGATTTCTTAGTGCCTCTTAGAGATTCCTAATTTTTCTTTTAAGAAACTTTAAGATGTAGTGATAGTATATATTGAAGGCAAGATGGGAGAATCTCAATCTTGAAATGTACACCACAAATATAATTTAGCCTACAATGGGCTTGCTCCCATTTGGTCTAGAATGGGATAGTTTACTATAGATAACATTCACACTAGAAGGAACCCGCATTATAGTTGACAGATTTTGTTGGACATTTAATGTAACAATCGTTGTTTTTGTGTCAACAATGATGTCCACTATAACGTCTTCATGTTGACATAAAAACAGGGTTTGTTACATGGGATGTTTAACAAAATCTGTCAACTTTGACATAAAGAAACAAAAGAAAACATGGGATCCTTCTAGTGTCAATAGTAGAAGGAAGGAATGTCTACCCTTGGACGCCCTTGGATGATATGGTGCGGAATATTCTACACCCATCAATAGCTATGAATCCACACATCATAAATTGTCAAAAAATTGCAACTTGCTTGTCTTGATACTTGACCAAAACTACACTTAAATTTAGTAATAAAATCAATTAGTAAGGACAATGCACTCAACTACATTAGTAAAAAATAACACTTAGCTAGGTTGGTAAAAAACAATGCACTCAATTGGGTTAGCAATACAATAAATATTTCTTAACCGCTAAAGGACCAGGGCCATTCTTCTGTCAAAAACTACTCAAAACTGCCATTTCTTCCGCATTCATCCAAAAAAGAAAAAGAAAAACATTTTTCTAAAATCTAACCGTAGGATCTTGTACTTTACTAGTCAAGGATTATGTGTTAAAATTTTCATGGAGTTTGACTGTACAGATTGGAAGATATTAGCATTCAAAGTTGAAAAAAGAAAGTTTTTTTTAACACTAACCTGCAATTTCAGATGACTTTGATTACCATTTGTGATTTTTTTTGCACCATGGACCTTGAATTAAAAAAATTTTGTGTTGAAGAATTAAGTTGAAAGTCCAAAAAAAAAAATTCAAAAAAACCATGCTTGATTTTCATTCTTTAAAAAATTGTTAAGTAGAAGTAGGTCCAAGATTGAAAGAAAAACTAAATCGTTAATAGCTCTAAGATGGGATTGAAACACAATAATCTCAACAATGAGATTATTCTAGCTAGAAAACTTAACCTTGTCAAACAATTTTTTTTGAAAAATTGTGAAAATTGCATTCAAAATTGAATCCTATAAGTTATTTTTTCAAGAAGATACTCAAATTGCCTGAAAAACAAGATTGTTCATAACTTTCACATAACTAATCCAAATGGAATGAATCAAAGCTTCACATGTAGAAAAAAATATTATCTTTAAGGAAAAAATAAATTAAAAAATAAATTTCAAATATTTGTAGATTTCTTTTTCTGCCCGGTGACGTGAAAATTATGTTTAAGATGCCATAACTTTTGCTATTGGGCACCAATTGAAATAAAATTTATATTCCCACGAAGCTAATAAGATTTCCTATCTTATGAGAAAGTTTCAAAAAGTTTCATTAAAAATTGAGATCATAGGAACCTACCCGAAATTCATTTTGTCCCCTGAGGGGACAATGTGGGTCCTTTAGGGGTTAACAAAATTTCAAAAAAAAAGCATTCAACTTATTGAACCCAATGTTTCAATTTCCTTACTATGTTTTGAAAACCATTCATGATTTGTGTTTTGGAATGATAAAACAACTTTTTATATACATATATGGTGGTAGGAGGTAAAATAAACAATGTGGAATATATAAATTAAAATTAATAAAAGTTGAACCACTCACAATTAAGTCAAATTAAAGCAAAAATTGTATTTCAAGTATAATTTCATATCTCATTTAGGCATGGTAGAATAATTTTTTTCAAAAAACTTTGGACTTCAAAAAAGTTCGTTAATCAAGTTCAATTTCATCTCCAAAAATCTTTTTGATATTTAAAGCCTCAAATCCAAAGTTATGGACAAATTTTAGAGAGGGTATAGAAGGGACATTTGTTTTTACATTTTCAAATATCCTTTGTGAAATTTGTCCATAACTTTTGATTAGGGGCTTGGAATTTTGGAGATGAAATTTAGATAGTCCAAAGTTTTTTGAAAAAAGTTATTCTACTATAATTAAGCTTAAATGAGGTCTGAGATTCTACATCAAATATCATTTTGACATTTTGACAATGAGTGGTGAAGCTCTCATTTTCAAACTATCCCATATTCTTTGAGGATTCATGGTGGACAACTAATTTCAATATAAAAGTGACAGCTCTAACTTTCATTCCTACAAATGTCTTCTAAGCAATGCCATTATTGGACCATCAAAATTATTTTTTGATGGCAAAGGATTAAATGACATTGGTTTTTAATTCAAATGATTCTCAAGATTTTTTGTCTAGTTCAAGGTTTAGCAAAAAGAAAGGAACACACTATAAATGTACTACCATGATCTTGGTATTGAAGCTTACTATAATTCTCCATGTGGATGTTTTTCGTGCATGAGGCCTCCAAAGAAGGAAAGACAGCCACCCTAAAGGCTATTGAATGTTATATACACTCCTTGTCAGATATCCTACTTTATTTTGTCTCTAGCTATATTTTACTTTTACACTCCCACACTCCTTGCCAATACCTTGATGTGTTTAATCTTTAGCTAAAGTAAAACAATCCATTGTAGTCAGAATTAGAAGTTTGACCACATGTGGTTGCTGAAATTTTTCAATTTTTTCCCTATAGTAGTACAAGTGTGAAAAAAAGTGAGAACAATTGAAATTATGTTTTTTTTGATAAAGTATGAATTTACTATGAATTTTTGAAGTGTTCAATGCATCATGACCCAAAAGAGTATGTAGACTACCTTAGAACAAACAAAAAGTTTGAATCCATCACGCTCATGTTGTTCATCCAAAGCAGTCATAGTATTTTCTAACATGAAGTATCTAAAAAATCAATTCTTACAATGAATATACACAAAAAAATTGGAAGTTCCTAATGCAGTCAGTAATCACTCCATTATTGTTATCTAAGACGTGCATTGAAGCCAAAATCTTACAAATTGAAAAAATCCATGATGGGGGTATTTCCTAGGTGCCCGCAATGGATCATCTCTAATGGGTTGATTTACCTTATATCTTACCTTCACCCTTCCATATACTGTCCACATCCATACCTTACTTTGTTTGATCTTTAGTTATAAAATACCTTACATTCTAAGAGTTCTTATCAATCCCTTATTTTTCTATTGTTTGATTTGTTTATCCTTGACAATGTTGAATTTAACAAAGGCGGAATTGGGGTGGTTTTCCATTAGATGACAAAATTGAATCAAGAATCGAAATAACTTGTTTACCTTAACCCATAAATGACACAGAGGATATTTTCCGGTCAATGAATAAATGGGCAATTTCGTTAAAATGGCGTCATTCCGCTATTTTGGCAATTTTCACAGTTCAGACCGGGCGGTCTGAAATGTACAACTGTCTTAGATGTTTGAAATCTATACCTTTTCTAGATTTCTAAAATCTGCTCATATCGTAGATGTCACTTTAAAAATCCAAATCCTGAAATCTGAAATCTATATATGTCTTAGATCTCTGAAATCTATATAAACCAAAGATTTCAAAAATCTACATATGTATTAGATGTTACTTTTACAGTTCAGAATGGGCGATCTAAAAATGGCACATGGAATACTGCCATTTTAACAAAATTGCCCATATGATAAAAAATCTCTCCATGCGGGATAGAAATGCAACTATTCATCCTCCAAAATTTGTGTGGAAAGGGAAAGTCATCTACAGTAGTTTGACTTTCCAATGAGTGCTTTTGCATTTTTTTAAGCCAACAATTCTCACGGTACCAAAACATATGATTTTCATGGTGATTAGCTCATCATTCAAGGGATTAACCCTTGAATGCTGGGCCGGTCACCGCGGAAATCATCTGTTTTGTCACCGTGAAAATTGTTGGCTTAAAAAAATGCAAAAGTACTCATTGGAAGACAAACTACTGTAGATGACTTTCCCTTTCCACACAAATTTTGGAGGATGAATAGTTGCATTTCTATCCTATAAAGAAAGATTCTTTGTCATTCATCGGCCGAAAAACGTCCTCAGCATCATTCAAGGGGTTAACCTTGGTGATAGGACGAGACCTATCACCAAGGTACTTTGCCAAAAAAATGATCTAATTATTGGACTAATAGACGCATGCTGGATGAGACTAAGAACCCGGCGATAGGGCCAGCTGCGGCGGAGGTTACGTTGCTGAATGTGAAATGCAGAGACAAGCATCACGCGGAGGGAGCGGAGCGGTCGAGAAGTTTGAGAAACGCTTGAGGAAGAAGACCGAAGAGCAAGCATGGGGCAGAATTTTTGGGCTACGATGGGCTGAAGCGAGAGAGCGGCAGTTCAAAGTGAAGCATTTCAGACGATATGGGCCTGGATTTGGAGTCCGGACGAGGAGGATGAGCATGGCGGTGGGGAAGGTGGCGCCGGTGAGCTGGACCACTTGAGGTTACAGTTCCTTGATTCTAATTTTTGTAGCATCAATGATAATTGGGATGATTAGGATCTTGAATTTATGGAGCATGCGTGAAGATTTTATGAAAGTATATAGATTTGTTACTTTGGTTTTACGTGTGGCGACTGATGATCGATCAGGGACTCTACGACATGGAGGGCGTGGAGCACGGTGAAGCGCCTGATCCAGATGATTCTATGTTCGAATCCCCTTTAAAAGAATTTCGTTACGATCCCGGGACCTGGTGTGGGTGTCGATGAAGAAGCTGAGGACGATTTCGTTGATTCTTCTTATTTAACTGCTCCTCGATCAGCACTTTCGCATTCCCTGCCTGCACACCTTCCACCTAGATCCCGTGAAAATGCAACAAATGCGAGCTCTTTTCTTTGCAGAAGGTATTTTCAATTTCTTGAATGTTTCTTGACTTGTGTTTGTCTTATATTCATCGAGGTACCTCTGGCGTAGTCTAGTTTGTGAGTTGAATGTCGCGGTGAACTTGCTCTCGTTTCATATCTGCTGGATCGAGTTTTCATATTCTTTTGTTCTGGTCTTGTTGTTTATCCTTTTACTACGTGCATTGTGTTTCCAATCTCGTGTTTTATTGTTCCGTTTCACTACTTTCGTGGTGCAATTGATGTTGTCGATTTCAATTTCTGTTCTGCTGTTAATGTGATGTAATTTTCTCAAATGTAGGTGAAGAAGCGGAGGATATTGCACCACCTGGAACATATGGCCGTTGGCAGTCACGTCCGCTGGTGACCAGTTCAGGCATGCATGGCAGTCAACTGTTTAAGACCCCTAGAAAACTTCTCCTGGTGAAGATGCTGACGGGCGTCCAGCTTGGCCGCAACGTTCGTCTCCTTGGAAGGGTACTCCTGCGAAGCAAATGCGAGTTTCTCCTTTAACGTCATGGAATCGGTCACCTGCCTATTGTGCTCTGGAGGAGGGGATGTCGGGGCACTAGACTCCAATTTTGGACGTTTCTCCATCTAGGTCTGTTGTTTTTGGCTTCGGGGGAGACCTATTTTGCAATGACTTTTAGCAGAAATTTTGAGGCTTCAACATGTATCGGGCGTGTCGTAGCGAGGTTTCATAAATTCTGTATAGGGTTTTAGGTTCTGCGTACTGAAACTACCGTCATTTTACAGGCGATTTGAAGGGAGCCCTTGCCGGTCTCTACGTAGATTGGAAGCGGTTCATGGGCCTGGTAATGTGGTACCAATTAAGCCCCGACACAGATCTGCCATACCTTATGGAGACGTTTGAAGGGCTGCTGGAGAAGCAGCATGCCCCAAAGCCAGTACCGAAGTATGTGGAGGAAAGAGTTTCAGTGTATGACAACTGTTTGAATGCTCAGGGTTATGACACTGCATACTATCTCATGCTTTTACATGCGAAGAAATCCAAGGGTGGATATCAGTGTCAGAAGAACGTTATCCGCATCTGCATCAACGTTCGACAGACTGCATCAGAAGCTGGCATGGCATCAACAAGGGATTCTTCATGCAATCCGCATGTTGGAAGCCGAGCAACTTCATGAAGTGCATATGAATCAGTTTTGCAAGTCAGTTGTTGTCTGTGGGCCTTTGTCACTGGGCTGTCTATGTTATTCTTCACATGCCTTCGTCCCCTGAACATCTTGGACTGCACGAGAAGGTACAATATGCAGTTGACTCAGAGAGCTGTTGTCATCGATTGCTGTATGTTTCAACATTGTAGAATGTTCAGGTCTTCATGTAGGTGGAACGTGAAACTTGTTGATCATACAGAGGAATGCGACGACTTTTTTGTAAAGGTCGTGAAGGAGATTTTGAATCAATACTGTGAGATCTGGAGTTCTTCAGAGGCACAGCATCACTTTTTGGAAGATGATCTTGGTATTCCCCAAGGCATTAGTAGGTTTGCTGCTGGGGTCATTGATGTTGCTTGTAGTTTCTGTGCGTTTGTATCTTATAAGTGTTGTTTGTTTTCACTCGGGCTTTTCGTCCTTGCTGACTACGTAATACCATTCCTTTTGAGGCGCATGTAGGGGTAGTGAACTGAGATATAGATTTCGTTATGGTCGAAGTTCAAGGTTTGATGGTTGCTACTGTGCTGTGGTATACTGTTATCTTCATGCACCAGGGATCCTGGTTTTCAGTGAGGCATGAGTTTGAAATCGATCTTTTTGTCTCTCCCTTGCAATGCAGGCATTATACTAGCGTTATTCGCTCAACAACAAGGAGCTCGAGCATCTGATCAAGTGCCGCCAGTGGCGGAATGCTCATGTCTTATTCATGGCTACTGTGGCTGCGTCACTATTTCTTAGTTGTATGCACTTATCCCTCATGTTGGTTGTGATCAAAACTTTTTAAAGTCCACGCTATGTAATTTTGCAAAAGGTGCATATTTTGTCAGCAGATGTGGCAACGAAGAGATGGCCTTCCGTTTGCGCAGATCGTTAGCTTTGCACTGGTCCCTGAAGCGTGTCCTCTTTTGCGCTTGAATGAATTCTTACGAGATAGTGAACTTGGATAATATTGCAGATGAGCATTCTGAGATATGGCAATTTGCAAACCAGTTGGAGGTGCACCTGACAGAGGTTCAGGACTGGGATCTTGGAGCAAGCGTTTATATCGAATTCTTGACATTGAAGTCTAGCTTCCTCGACATGTCAAATCCAGTGGACGGACTGGTATTTGTTTTCCACAACCAAGTCCGTGGATGGCTGTTGATGTGGTTTTTGAGTGTAGAGTTGAATGTACCTATCATCGCTAACCTGTTCGTTCTGGTGATGGCACTCAGGAAACGCTGGAAGAAAGAACCACAGCTGCTGGGGCGTTCTTTGAGCGGCTGAAGGAGTCTCAAGCTTTATGGAAGTCAAAATGCACGATTGATGCTAGGTGAAGGACCCACAAATTTGCAATGGTTGTAATAACAAAACTGATGCGTTCTTTCCGACATATTACTTGTTCTTGATTCGTCCTTTAGTGCCGTCGGTCTTCTTGAGTTTGAGTTGTTGACAGATTTTGCACATGGAAGGAGCATATTATAACGAGAGGTTTTCCTCCGAATGCAGAATTCCCTATTCAAGGATAGTAGACGAGATTTTCTCATTATTGTTGGAAGAAACTAAGGCGCAGTCGTTTGACATCAGTACTGAGATGAAAACGTTCGATATAGTTCTGGACGCTCCTATGCCTGAAGATGTTCGCATGTGTCGTCTTCAAGGAGTTCTAACAGCGTTCATGAAACTAATTTCGGATGAGATTCGTATGTGAAGACCGTTAATCTAGGTCAGTGTACGTTTTTTTTTGTACATCGAAGTTTATTGAATGCTGGAGTCTCATTGTGATCTGTAGTCTGGGGTTGGTGTGCATCCGTTAAGTTGAGTGACGCAGCACTATAGGCAATGCGAGGGTCCCGCATTGGATAGTGTATCCATGTTCATGAACAAATTATGAGTGAAGTCAACATTAGGGAAAGATATGTACTATGTAATTCTAGTTGTATAATTCTAGTAAGACTTTCAGGTACCGGTAATGGTGTAGCAGAATGTTACCGAATTCAGTACTGTCAGAATGGGGCAAGATTGTACAGAGAGATCAATAAATCATAAAAAATGGAAGCCACGCTTATGGAGGACATTGAACTCGGGTTTAGAAGGCGTGAAAATTTGGGTCGTGGGCAAGTATTTTCTTGAATGAAGTTATTCCAGATTCCACTACCCATTGTGAATGGGTTGGTGGGCAACGTGTAGCCACCGAAAAACCCTAAACCCCCCGAACGCCATCGTCACTCCGCGGAGAATCTGTCTACTTGGTGGAGTCTTCCTCGTCGTCATCGGTCGAGGAAAATGCTGAAGAAGAATAAGTTGAGCACGCGCGTCAAGTAGCACGTTTTTTTATCTCAAGCGTAAGTCCCTCTCGTCAATTTTGCTGAGGCTCTTTGCTGAAAATTAGGACTAGGTTGACGAGGCTAGTGTGTGGTTTGTTATCTGGTTCCTCTATGGCACGAGATTTTTTGAATTTGTGCAAGGAGTCTGGTTTTCTATGTTGAAATCACGGCAGTTGAGGATTATACATTACCTTGACCTACACTCTTACTCTTTGATTGTACATCTTCAAACCACAGTTTCTGTTCGAACTTTCTTCCAAACCCTAACTCGTTCGGTTCTGCTTAACGAACATTTGCGCGGACGAGGATCTGTGGGGTACAACGCCAGCGTTGCCATCGACACTGTAGAGCTAATTCTGACAACTAGTGCGCTGCATTCGCTCACAAGTCAGGTACGGCGCCTTGTCTTTGAATTTCCAAAGTTGGTGGTGTGTTTGATTATGCTCGCGAATGCCCATCAAGCAGGCTAACTTGGATTGGACTCATTCTACTGCCTTGATTTGTGTGAAGCGGCTGAATTTGCCGGGTAAGTCTTCTTTATTACATTTGTTGGAGGATAGAATTGAATGCTTTTGCAGATTCTGTTCAACAATAACTAACTTTGGATCGATTTATTACACGGCTTTTCTTTTTTAATGAATGATCGAATGAACTCAAAAACAAACCCAGGGCTATTTCACTTTTCTTTTAAAAGATTACATTAACGTATGAATCTTTCGTTACACGTGTGATTCGACACAATATCTTATGTATAGCTGATAATGCTTCAAGGGATCCCAATGTTGAGCAATAACGTAGTGTTGGATATGGTGTGTAGGTGACTTCCCAAACGTAGAAGGCCAACCTTCGGGAAGCATTCATCAAGCAGTCCGTTCCCCTGGACTCGTGTACTCAAAAGCCTGACGAGCTATTTGCAAGAGGTTGATCAACCACGAGGGGGGTAATTGGTTAGCTGATCTTTTCCTCTCTTGCTATACATAATTTCCTCTTTAATGACCGATACGGGATAGTGGAATTTGTATCCTCATTCCCTTTTAGAATGATGAATACGTATGTTCATTTCCCCTGCGGTGGAGTCGTACAGTAGAACATGAATCATGTGTTATGTTGGAATGAGTTTAGCTAAATTTCCCTTCTAGGCAAAATGGTGAAGGTATGCATATGCCCTTCTAGATGTGCTTAATGTGACATTGAACTTTCCCTGTGAAGCTCCCCGAGAATGTTGCAAAATTTCATGAGTTGCACAATCCGTGATATTTGTATTTGTAGTCCAAATTGAGAGAAAGTTTTCTCTTGAGGGATTTCTTTGTGTGACTTACGTCAGGACATATCATAGTCTGCGAGGCCTGCTCAAGTGGACCCTTTACTTTTGGCTCTTTTCAACAAGCGATTATAAGAGACCCTAAGGATTCTTCGGGCGGGTTTTCCTACACCACGAGCTGGGAAAAGATCCAGAACTCGGCCGATGGAGGGTGCAATTGGTGCAACCTCCTTGCCTTTGCAAATAGGACCCGACCTCAAACTGATACTGCATCTAATGAGTTGCTGGCCGGGGAGCTGGCTGAAGTGCGGTTTCGTGTGGAGGCTATGAACGAATTCTGGAATTCATTGTGTTTTTTCATCAACTCAGTATCACTCGGTGCTTTTGATATTTATGCGGATCCTGGTACGTATGTTGTCCGATGTGTATATGATGTTGGTTACCGGTGTAGGTTGTTGTTTGTCTCCTCATCTTATTGAATCTTACACTATGCATGGTGTCACTCTAGGAGATGAAGCAGCCAACTATATCGGCACTGGAGATATCCCGCGCAGTAGGGTCCCGTTTGTAGACTACAACGGGGCCACCGAGTGGATCAATAAATGTGCTGATCACGAGTTCTGTCAAAAACATGAGAAAGTCGTTCTCCCGACCCGAGTAATTGACTGTTCTCAGCCAGAAAAACCGACACTCTTCATCACAAAGGGTTTTCAAGGATTCTACGCAGCGCTCAGCTATGTCTGGGGACGAGGACAGCCTCATTGTGCGACTACGACGAATGTAGACTCCTACGTCCGAGGAATCGATGTCCCACTTCCTCAAACCATCGTGGATGCCATCATGTCAACGCACAAACTGGGTCTCCGTTACCTCTGGGTTGATTCACTATGCATTTTGCAGGATTCGGACGATGACAAGTTGAAAGAGATTATACAGATGCGAGTGATCTACAAAAATGCAGTCGTCACGATTGTAGCTGCATCTGCGTATGGGGCTAATGAGGGGTTCTTACAGGATCTACAACCTGCTCTTCGCCTGCCCTTTCAATGTCCGGATGGAAAGGTCGGAAGCATGTTGGCGCAACGCAGGTTTATTCTCTCGGATAGAGCTACGGGAGAAGGAAGTGGTGGGATCCATAACCGTGCTTGGTGCTTCCAAGAAGCAATCATTTCGCCTCGAGTACTAGCTTCTTTTCTCCTCACCTCTCCTTATATTTCTATGTCGAAGCATTGTTGCAAACATCGTGAACGGGCTTCGTGTGCAAACTACTCCGCAGCCTATGGAATTATATTTGCTATTTCCGAATGATCCCAATGTCTCCCCCTCAGATATATGCAGTTATCCGCTCTCAATAGTCTTTGGACTAGTATCCTTGACGACTATTCGGGGCGCGGGATGAGCAAGCCCTCGGACAAGCTTGTCGCAATTGCTGGTGTCGTGGAGTCCTTTCACCAGGTCTGGGGTGGCGAGTGCATTGCAGGCCTGTGGCGGCAAACACTAATCGAAGACCTCTTGTGGAGGTCATTTACCTCTTCTTCATCTGAACTTTTCCCACGACCGGCCAAGTACCGTGCGCCCTCGTGGTCCTGGGCATGCAGCTACTGAAGAGAAGACCTTCAAACTTTTCCTTTTTTCTAACTCCATTATAAGAATATCTTATCAAAACTATCCTATTAAATCTATTGCTTTATGGAATCTTAACCAACATGTGAAATTTTCAATGTTCAAAAATAGGAAATCCATTTTGGGGTGAATTATTTTTATTTGTTTTTCATGGTTTCACATAAAAATTAATTGAAAATATATATGTGATGAATTTTTAAGATCTAATTGCACATGTATTTTGGAAACATCATTGTTCACATCTTTCATATTACAAAGATTCACACTATGTAGGTAAAAAAAATTCCCTATGTGGCCTGAATGTGTTTTTCAATTTTCTTTCATACACCTTCCAAGGCAAAGGAAATCAAAGGAAATCAAACTCAAGTATTAAGCAAAAATCTGAACAAATGCAGTCAACATATCATTAGAAAGCTATAGTATTCTAAAAGCCTACTAAAACATGAATTTCACATTATGTCTTGCTCACTAGCAACTATTTTGCAACAAAGTGGTACATCCATAGCCATGGAGTGCTACCACCTTGAATTGCTATTTTTAGCTTCTATTTAGTTTGGCATTGTAGAATTCAATATCTAGATACTTTCTTCCATCAAAATGAAGTGCTCATGGTAGTTATGAGGGTAGTTATGGTACCAATAATAATGCTCCAATGTTCCCTCATACACTATTTCTACAAAGTCTATAGTAATGTGTTTGTTAGGAGGGAGTAACACCAAAGAAAACTTAGAGCGAATGAGAGCACCCCATACCATAATTGAAGTCCTTTTGGGTTTGAATGTAGGCGCTAAGCAATTGTAGCATTTGTAAACTTTCTACACACACTCAAATTTGACATGATTGTTTTTCAACTTGGTGTTCATAGTTATGACCATCAATCGTCTAGTGCAAGTGCTCTTTTGCAAAGGCCAACTTCTTAGCCAAGAACGGTTTCCTAACCCCAATGCAACTATGAACACCAAGTTTATGAATCTCTTTACATAAAGTCCACATGCACATGGGAGGATTGGGAGGTGTCACAAAGTTCTCCAAGAAGAGTACAATGATTATTGCTAAGATCTGTCTTGAGCCTTCACTTATATTGATCATTCAACTTTAGTGGCCTACTAGGCTTATTTGCCAACTTCACAAAGCCACATTTATTGTATCTCTTCAAAACTCTTGATTTCAATCTCCCTACAATGTCTCCAATTTTGCTCAATTTCAAGCCAACTTCTCTCATACCAACTATCATATTTCACACATCATTTAGCACATAGCTTCCTATCATGGTGCAAAGTTAATTAACACTACAGAAACATAGAAATTCACAATGTTTGCTTGTAGAACTCCTAGCAACATCACATTCACAATATCTTGAACAAAAATCAATCTTTCCTCACAAACCTTCTGGGATATGTCTACAAGCAAAATTACTACAACCATGCACACAGTACTGTGGATCCTCTCAACTCCAAAGTTGCTTGAAATTCACTACTTCTGATCAGATGCAATGAAATTTTGATGTGCAACATTTTGTTTTAAAGCTGACCTCAATGGTTCCTAAATGAACCACCTGTTTACAGGGAGAGATTTCTGAAAACTGAATTGAGTCACGACAAGCTCATTGGCTTGCCTTCTCAAAGGCATAAAAATCTCATTTGCAATATCTCAAATAACCTACCATCACTATGTTTTGAAATTAGAATTCTTACCTCAAAACCAAACAAGGGTACTTCATAACAGTTCTACAATAATCTTGAAAATCATCCATTGGTCACTTTTGGGCCTCAACAACCTTCTAGGGTTGATCAACCTTCAATGATGTTAGTGCAAGATGTGAGCCTACGAGCCTTGAACCTAGTTGTAGGTATGTTATAACATAGACTCATGGACTTAATATGGGCTCATAGATTCTATGCTCACATGCTAGCACTCCCTGTCAAACATCAAACTCTTGCACTTTGCAAACTCCACTTTGCAACTATATATAAATGAAGGTTATTTAAAAGATGAAACCATATGTCTTCTACAAGTCATACACTTTTTTTTTTTAAATTTTAGAGGATTAAATTTACAGTGGATTTATTGTATTTGCTTGAAAAAACTCAAACTTTTAATCATAGAACTAAACTCAAACTTTTAATCGTAGAACTATACTATCTGATGAAAAGATGCAATCAACTTTTTTTTGATTAATCCCCCCACTTTCAATTCTCAAAAATCACCAACCATTGAACCAATCCCCAAGCTGTCAACTTGGTATACATGATATACAAATACAGAAGAAATATATGGATACATAATATGAATATGGATACCACAATATGCCAACAATGAAGTCATCAAAGTATTTTGGTGACTACCTTGGTCATAAGGACTGCATCCTTCCAAGGTGACAACTCAAAGATCGTGTAGAATGTAGAATGTGCTCAAGCACAATGAACAATTTGTGCATCAACATAGGCATATCCAAAAATTTCCAATTGCATCCTCTATCTACACTTGATCATGATTTGTAGAATGACAAGCTGTCCATTAAAAATGAAACACGAGTTTAAAATGGATTCACATTTCGAAATTGAAAATGAATTGACAACATAATTTTGAAACTGAACAGAAAATTTTCAATTTTGAAAATTGAAGACACAAACTGCAAATGAAAAAGTTATTCCAAGCCTAGGTTCTATATTACAACACCTTTGTGATAAAGGACTACCTGCAGATAAAAATACAAGAATCACCAGCCAGACTAAAATATAACTACAAGTAGTTACCAGCAATTTTTCCTCAAAGAACACTCAGAAAGGCAAGTACATCATGATGCATTCCGAAGAGCATGCCATGGCAAGGAGTTGGTAAATTTTACAAGGTAGACAACCTTCTCTGAAATAATAATAATAATGATAATGATAATAATAATAATCGAATATGCACCTCCGTCATTAATTATTCAATCTGAATGTAGAACTACAGGAAGTAAGTTCCACACAAACAATAACAAATAGGAGGGTATCCTAAAAAAGGGACTGACCGGCATATCCAAATACACTTTAGAAGATCTCATTGGGTACTATTCAACTAAGCTACGGAAGGACAAGCCTCCTTCCGGTAGCAAAAATAGTGTGGCCCAGGGGGCTTAAAATACATGTCCAGGAGGTCAAATACACCCTCTTGAAGGGACGGGTGCCAGGTGTGTGTAACCCAGTGCTTGCCAGGAAAAATTGACCGACCATTCCTGGCAATTAACAATTTCTATGAACATGGAGCCATAGACAGGCTCTTTCAAGCCGATCCCAACAGCTAGCAAAAGAAAGAAAGAAAAAATCATCAAGAAACTGATAAAGTAAGTACCTCCAATTTGAACTCATTCTTGATGCATTCTCTCCTGGATCATTGATGCAGATGCTGCTCAAGGGGCTAATACCATGAGCCATAAAACTGGTCATCTGTGCAAGTAAAGATACAGGGAAAACCAGCTTACCCCACCCTTCCCTTGAACAGCCCTCAGCTGTAAAAGTCATCACTGGGCGAAGCCATCAGCTTGGGTGATATGCAGAGTGACTGGATATCAGCCAGAGGTTTGACGTTCTCTTTCCAGAGCCCTGGAAACCGCTCAAGTGGTGGCTAATTCCTGGGACTCAGCAGTACTACTCTTCGGGGTCGCTGGGGATGCCACAGTAGAAGGTTCGTTCCCATGAGACGTAACAGTTCGAAGGATGATCTGAACCATGTACTCTTGATCGATGGGTTTGGTGAGGAAGGCGTCCATTCCCGCATTCAAGCACTTGAGCTCATCGCTGGCCATCGCGTTGGCTGTCAACGCCACAATAGCAGTTCGGCATGCGTGGCTCTTCTCAAATTCTCGCACTGCCTTGCACGACTCGTAGCCATCCATCAGAGGCATCTGCAGGAATTTAAAACCCAAAATGCATTGTCAGTAGGTCTGATTAACCCTGCACTACAACCAGAAAATTTACTTTTTGGAAGCTCAGAGCTAATAACAGCGACCTCTAAAACATACTTCACCTAACAAAAATGTAGAATACTATTGATTTTTTCTTTCTATTGGTGTAGTTGGCTACCATCTTTGAAGCATCATAAATGATGCATTTCAATGCTCTTTTACTTGGAAGCAGCAATTTTGGTCCATTTGCGATAATATTAGAAGGTCCACGGGAAAAGTACGCTGATTTATCCTATTAGTGCGAGTGATACTAATTTGCCAAATTTACCACAAGTAGTCGCACTATTTTATGGTGGTGCAATATTCCTGCGACGTTATAATCTCCACAAATTTCTGTTTTTGTATCAACACTAATTTTCCTGGTGACTAGATTTTCTTTCACAAAATAGGATTAATCAGTGCAGTAGGAAGGGAAAATTACATATCCAGGCTTCATTGTGAGAGGATTTGATTTACCTGACAGTCCATTAAAATACAGTGAAACGGTGCTTGGGCGTTCTGCGTGCGTGCCTTGACAGCGTCCAACACTTCCTGTCCATTTGAAGCCTCGAAGGTGACAGCACCCAGTCGTCTCAACATAGCCACAGCCAATTTGCGAAGGAGAGGAGTATCTTCTGCCACTAGAATCTCAAGCTTCTCCAAAGGCTTGGAACCGTTGATCCCATTTCCATTCTTGGTTCTACCATTGATCTGGGCCAGGGCTTGGGCGTTCCGTCTAATGACGGTCTTACTACTTGTGGTTGAGCTGCTCTGAGTACTAGCTGGATCCATGACCTGTGGAGACGGTCTGATTTCCATCTCGGAATAAGAGATTTCCTCAGTAGGAAACGACTTGGTAGCGGTGGGCCTGTGCCTCACATTCCTTCCTCCTGCCGAAGAGATGGGCCGACGTGGGGAGTCTTGAACTAATGGCACTTCCACATCACAAGCATACGGATCATGCCACTCCTGTTGCTTTGCATAATTGATAATATTGGCTGCCAGAAGCTCCGGTGGACGTTGAACCTCCGGTACAAGAAGGGTATCTCCCCCACGAGATACCAGATGAAAAATCTCCTTCCATCGAGCGTTGTGCAGAGGTCTTCTCACAATGAACGAGTTTCGAACGGCGCGCAGGGCAGCTTTGATTGGTTCATGAACATTGGAAGAACACACCCACACCACTGAAAGGTCCCCTTGGAGCTCTCTACGCTGTTTGTCGTTCAGGTTCAACTTGCTGCTGACCCCCAACCCATCCAGACACTTCATAGGGGAGCTAGTTAAAAACCCTGACTCCTGGAGATAGTCCTCCAAGTACTCGGCTTTCACATCGATAGGTAAAAGACTGGTGTCCAGGATCATGAGTTGCCTGATCTTTCCAGTGGATAGCCTTTCGTTGCTGTCCTTCCAACTTCTCCAAAACTCATACCTGTGTGACCACGAAGTGCGTCTTGGTGGCTCTGAGGTGAGTTTCTGAAGGTCTTCTGAGCTGTCTGATAATAGGTTCTCGAAAAAACCAGTTCTTTTGCCCAGGCTAGAGCTCTTGTTATTGAGAGCTCTCATGTATAATAGTATCTGCTCCCACGATTCCACTTGGTGAACGTTCAATCCAAGCTTGGTGATCCACTCGCATGCCACAGCTCTGCAGTCGGTGTCGGGAATGCCAACGATGATCTCAGTGCCTTGGTATGAAGGAGGTAAGCAGAAGGGAATAGGATCGCATGACGTTGCCCGTTGGAAGCAAACGGAGAACTGAAAAACTGCTCCTGGACCACTTTTCTCAACGATCCGTATGCTTCCTCCCATGAGCTGCACCAGAGAACGCACAATGCCGAGCCCTAGGCCAGTCCCACCATGCCTGCACCCGACATAGAACAAATTACACGTCACTTCATCTATGCCCCTCAAAGCATTGTGAGACATATTCCTCTCTTCTGCAAGTTGCAATCGCAAGATCCAATACTTTGCAATCATATTCTACATCTCATCCATACACGAAATTGGCCAAACTGATTATGAAATGACTAGCCACTGATTATGAAATTACCAAACAAAACAGAGCTCGCTTCACGGATGTACAATGCAGCTAGCAACACAAGTTATAGATCAAAGACTGCTACACCATATGCCAGACACCAGAATATTGTGAAACCAGGGCATCTAATGGGCATTTGATTTCAAATCAAAGAATTCCAGGTTGTAGTAACCATGTCATACGTGCGAGTTGTACTGGCGTTTCCTTGCACGAAATTCTCAAAGACCTTCTCACGCAAAGCTGCAGAAACAAACAAAAACAGCAACATCAGTTTGTGCATGAAGGAATGCAGCTGTGAAGTGTCACTGAGATTCTGAAAATAGCTAAGACTGCCAGATGAAAAAACGCAATGACTAATTAAAGCTACAACTCTACATCTGATCAACCGGATTCAACTTTAGTCGACGTTATTTATACGCATCGATTTACAAATCTTCACGTGATATACGAACTGAAGGAAAGGAAGCAAATACAAAATTCTCAATGACTCGGGGAAAGAGGAAATTATCTGACCTGGCTCAATCCCCGGACCGGTATCGTCAACCTCGAAGACCAAGACCACTGCATCCGGAACACTACTTGCCTCTGTGTATCTTTCAAGTGAAAATGGGCTGAAACTTCGTTGATGTGTCCTACCGGATACATCAGTTTCTGGATTGGCAATTCGACCCCGCACCATAATTCGACCTTTGGATGTAAATTTGAGGCTATTTCCAACGAGGTTTGTGAAGACTTGCATAACTCGAGCGGAATCGCCAATCACTCTCTTTGGTACATCATCTGCGCATTCAACAATGAAACCCCTTAAAACAGGAGGGCATCTGACAAATCACAACGACTGTATACATATCATTGCGTGTGTTGCACGCACTTCAGCGTGCTCTAATCCTGCCCATCGTAACCACAAGGGAAAATACATGAAGTACAAATACTAGAAGTGATCATAAATAGAGCTACAAATCCATTTCCTAACCAATTATCGAACAGGTTGAAATCAAACCAACCTGCCAAATCGAGATTGATTAGAAGGTTCTTGTTGTCACACTGCACAGAGAAAACATCGATAAGTGCAGTAAGCTCTGCTTCCAGATTGAATTCTGCTTTCTCCAGGACTAGCTTTCCTGATTCAACCTGCGTCAAGTCCAAAAGTCACTCTCGTTAATACGTCAAATAAGCCTTCAAAATAAAGAACCCTCAGAACATTTTTTAATTTCTCTGCACATAGAGCAACTAAGAGTAGCTCCAACAGATGTCTCCACAGTCATGTACGTACTGCAATAACCAAATCCTTAAACCCAGGTAGAATCGAATCAAAAATCAAGGGGAAGGTTAAACCTTTGCAATATCCAGAGCAGAATTGAGCAAAGACACAAGAGATGTGGCGCAACGGTGAATTTGTCGAATACTCCCCTCATGCTCTATAGTGAGGTTCTCCATCAGAAGCATGTCTAAGAGGCCTATGATGCATGCCATTGGCGTTCTCAGCTCATGGCTGTCCAGAACCACCACAATTAAAATCGCCAAAATATGCCACGAGTCTCAGCAAACCATTCAATAATTTATAGGAAACGGGAAGAACTGTAAATAGTAGCCTATTCAGTGAAGTATGAACACACTCAAGAAACTCACCAAATTCCTCATCGTAGTGACTGAAAACCTTTTTCACTAAATGCATAACCAGGTCATGAAATTTGACATAATCACTGACCTCATACTAGAAAGAAAATTCGTTTTGGCATCTCGACTTGCTTCTGCACGGTTCTTAGCCTCCGATTGTCTCAGAATCTCTGCTCTTAGCTTCTCTTCTGCCTGTACTTGCTCGACAAGGAGATAGATGAGACTACAACCAATGAAGACCACACCGACGGAAAGGAGGGGTAGTGAAATCCATGTAATGCGAGTATAGTAGTCCATAGGACCCCAGAAACTGTGCCTTGGGATCATGACCACCACAGATAGCTTCACTGTCTTGAACGTGTATGGCCAACTGTCCACCGAGTACCGTTTGCCCTTCAAGATAACATCAGACACATGGGTTTCGTTCATGACCAAGTTGGCCAATCCAACCCGGCTCTGAAGAAATGATTTTCCATCGTTCAGAACAGAGTTTCGATCTAATGGAGTATTCTCACACTCACTTTTGTTGCTCAAAACACAGACTGTTGGCTCGGATGAAAATAACAGAGTTCCCTGCTCATCAGCAATAAAGACGCTTCCCCCTGCCACAGTGATAAGAACTCATTCAGCAATGTAAAAAGGGAAACCTATGGTTAGGACGCTTACAAGAGAGCTGCTATATTTGAAAATGAACGAAACCAGGACAATTTTCTCGAGAAGGATAGTTCAGTTGTCAACACGGTAATAATAGCGAACCAATGACCCAATTTCCACCAACACTCTCGCTTCCCCATTCAAAAGAAGCTCCAACAAAGTTATTCGATTGAGATTTGAAGTAATCACTGAGGTACCTTTCAACTCCAGAGATGATATGAAACTATTAATGGCAATAGCACTCAATGATGAGTGAACCAGAGCCACTTCATTCGAGGCCCTGGCCTGTTTAGATATCCCACACTGCACGAATGCTTGTCCACCTGCATCAATGCAGATTGACGTCAGCTACTTGCCACAGAAAATATTGATTGCCAGTCTACTCTCGCTACACTCTGATCAAGTTCACCTTGTAACATTTCAGTTGACGTTTCCATCCACTGATCCACATCCATCTTCGCAAGTATTACCCACACGGCAACTCTATAAAAAAGAACGTTTACAATTCTCATTTGCAACACCAACACTTCTAAGAAATTAGCCACAACATTGCTTACTTATCAAGCTTCGACCGATGGTCCAAGTGAGATTGTTGACAGGGTAGGAGATTGCTTTCTGGAACCAAGGCGTATCCTGAAGGGCATTTGGGAATTCTAGCATTAAAGGTGGCCCAACCGGGTTTCCGGTCACCTCCGACACATACTCCTTGTAATAAACTGGTGCACCATTGGTGTCATTCGAGTAAAGACAGAAATTCCCTCTGAAACCTTCTATTTCATCTTTAAAACCACGATTGTAGACTGCTGTCAGCCCATTGACAGCAGTCACCCCTAGTGATGTCACCACTGGAAGAGCCTTGAAAATTGCCCATGAAGCATCACGGATCTGCAAGATAAGGAAAACAAGCGCATTGGCAAATTGCTTCAATCCGGAATTTCCTGAACAATGCTTGAATACAGAAAAAGCATACTAAACAAGTATAATCGACTTCACAACGATTTTTCCCTCCCCACGAGTATCGATAAGCAGTAGCAAGCTGGAAGGAACAGCCAAAATACTACCACCCAGGAAATTGAGCCCTTGATGACTGCATCCGAACCATTCTAAGAAAGAAAGGAAAAAAAAAAAAAAAAAAATCTTTGCAGAGTTCACGCCAGTGTATCACATACTCGGTTGAAATTGTCTTTGCTGAAGTCATCTCCCAAGAAGTTCTTCTCCATCAGATTTGCAATAGCCATTGATCCATACGTGTTCATTGAAAATATTTCATCCAGAAGCTCCGATGTGTTTTCCAGAATTTCCTGACGCAGGGATTGCGAAAGATTGGCTACCGCACTCTTGGGATAACTGTGCGTGAAATACCAGGTGCTTATAGTAAGAAGCCCCACCAAGACTGCCACAGTTATCTGTTCCAAACAAGTCATCAATCAATCAATCATCAGTTTGCAAATCACACCTCTCCATCACGCCTCTCAAACTCCAAATTCGTTACAGAATCTTCGACGTATAGACTTCACACAGAAACTGAATTCCTTGCAAACAACATCTACTCAACTTCCACTGAGCATCACCAGTAAGGCCTACAGTCTCTTGTCTGAGGAACCCTCACCATGATGACAACACGAGAGACCGTGAGGTTGCGACTTGGATGCGGCAATTGCTCCATTTCTGGGTCCAAGGATTGATACGACCCTTGCCTTTCCTGAGGCAGGTTCCATATTGAAGCAAGTTTGAACATTTTGGACTCCCAGAGACAGCCTGAGTACATCGGCTAGGAGATCGAGCGCAACACATCCCTCAACAGTAATAATAACAATAATACTAAATTCCCTGCTAGAGATCCTTGGGACGCCATCACCCAGTCATACCAATTGCCTCCAGGCACCTGCATTCACCTCTACCCTACTGTCCACAACACCTCCATTGGCTTGAGCTCTCATAATGCAGGTCTTCTCATCTCTTCCTCCATGCCTGACCAAACGAGAACGAAAATGATACATTAGTCAGTCCTCAGAAAGCCCCCACCTTCGCAACATAGATGTGATATCAGATGTTGGTTATAAATTCCCCACGACAGCATTAATTTACCAGTGCTAGGAGTATTCTCAACGACTACCTACAAAAAAGTGGGTAGAATTCTAAACTATATCAAACTGGCTAAGATAATTGGTTTCAAATGGCACCAGACGCTCGATTTTCTCTCATAAGCATACCCTAGATGTGGTATCAGTTGATTCTAAAACATCCCCATAACCCATAACCCAGGAGTGTTTTCAACGACTAGTGGTTTGCATTCTACCCCATTTCCAACTCTACGCTCATTGCATACTTGCAGTGAAAACTAAGTCGTGGCCGAAAAGTTTCACGTTTTTTCCTTCCTACGCCATAGACAACGCATTCCAAGTCCCAGAAGTTCCACTACTGACCGCACTCGTTCCCTAAATTTTCATGCCCAGTAATAATCCCGATCGCTTGAGCTACCCAAAATCTCACCAGACCTCCGATGCATCCCTATTCCATTCATTTCCCAAGCTCGTGCAGCAACCTCCCTGCCCCCCTATCAGAAAAAAAATGGTCCCTCCTTCTCTGCTCTTCTGCAAACGCAATACCAAAGCAGGCGAAAATATTAAAAGCATCAAATAACAATGCCCTCCAACTACGACATCTATCATAAAAACTTCGCACACGTCTCTAAGACACTTACAGAAACGAAGCACCCCGAAAACTACATCCTTAACCAACACTCCACCCACGCGCAACACACCAAACGCCATAAAAATCCGAAACCACTGCAACAAGAAGCAGTTGCTGTGCAACGAACTCACAAACCCTAGAGTTCCTGATCAACCCCCCAAACGAATTCCCAAACCAAACGAAAGCGACGCCCACACATACCTATTCCCTACCGAAGCCTGAAGCCGGCATTCACGAGACGAATCTTGGCGCACAACAAGCTTACAAAACCATTGAAGCGCAGCAGCAATTGTGCCCACATGCAAGATCAGTTAACGCCAGCGCTTGCCCCTGTTTCGCTCTGCTGGTGGTGCCCTTGGTGCCCGGATTGGGATTGGTGCATCAATTTGTTGGTGCAGGGAAGGGGAAGAGGAGGCATCATATGGTACGGGAGAAATGGCAGGCCGACAGGAGTGAATGAAGAGATGTGCACTACGGTAAGTTTACTGCTGAGTTTCCACTAAGCTTGCAATACAATAAGCTTAAAGGCTCCGACTGAATGAAGTGTGCGCGCGCGAGAGAGAGACACAGAACTGAACTAAGCTTAAGTTAAGAAAAGAGTGGTGCTTGTTGTAAGTGAAGGTTTTGGTGCCTTGTGACGACTGACAACGCCTTGAAAGCAAAAGCTGGTGTCGCACCCATCGCTGGCTGCCCCGGTGGGGTCGGGGGGGAACGTGGCGCAGCAGGGGACGACGAGCTTCAGCTTCCTGAGGAGAAGGGCAGGCACCCGGGTCTCGCTCTTCGTCTTTCTCTCGCGCGCTCGCTTGCCTTGCGGGTCGGACGAAGCTGATGAGGACGAAGCTCCTGGGGGCTTGGGATGACGAAGCTACTGGGTCAGCAAGAGGATCGGGTGGACGAAGCTGATGAGGCTCGCGAATGGCGAAGCTGCTGGGGCTCGGGTCGGACGATGCTGATGAGGCTCGGAGATGGCGAAGCTGATGAGGGTCTGGTTGGACGATGCTGGTGAGGCTCGGGGATGACGAAGCTGGTGAGGCTCGGGTCTGACGACAGTGTTGGAGTTCGGTGTCTGCCTGCAGGTTTGGTCTGAGGTCTGGGAGCATCATGATTCATGTATCCTTGCTGACAGACTACGAGTTCTCATCCATCCCCTGTGCTTTATTGGCACTGGGCTCAGCTCCGTCTGCTGAGCTCAAGGGTGGGCCAGACTTTGACAAAGTTACCTTGTCGGAGAAATGTAAAACCTGGACCACTAAGTTAGCGGTAATAAGTTATATGGTTGTTTAACCCTTGAAGGTTTCACTGATCCTTTTTGAAATTTTGCACATTTTTAGGGATGCTTTACACCTAGAGGTCATGTCAATCCCTTTGAGGTCGATTACACACCTCTTAGCCTTTTGTCCAATCACAAGAGAGAATCGGGGGCCTCTTACACAAGAATTTGGTTTGGTCCATAGGTGTAAAGCTTTCTTTAATTTGTGGTATTATATTATTTCCATCAATTTTATCGATTTGGTCATAAAAGAAAGGTCAACTTTAACCCTTCAGAGCTCCGACATCTATATTCTAGATGATGAACAGACATCATCCAACTAACTTTTCATTCATCCAATGTATCACTTGAATCTTGAAAAGACAACCTTCCTTGATGATCAATTTCATGAAATTGTGGTAAATGATATTTTTGTAGAAAAATATAAGCAAAAATTTGCCAAAATTAGAAAAAAGATCGAGGCATTGGCTCTCCACAACTTAATGGACAAAGATTGAAACTAGTTCAAACACCCTCAAGCAAAGAATTAGGAGATGTCATGTTCTAAAGATTACATAGCAATTCAAACCCTACGAAAGTAAACAAAATACAACTTCTAACCAATCAATGGTAAAGAATTCATCTCAAAACTATACAAAATCTACTACTTACAAAAAATTTATAGAGCATATCTTTGAATTGAATCACAAGACATGTTTGAAATTAAATATAAAGAGCATCAATGATGCTCAAAAAATGCTCAAAATTAATATCACTGGAGTAGTTTCAAAAAGGGCAAAAAAATCTACTTTTATTGCCTAATATTGGTATGTGCCAAATTACTATTCACTTCTGTTTTCTCACACCTAGTAGAATTTAGTAGAAGCTATATTACCTATGCAGTTCCTTAAAAACAAGAACAACTCACGAATTATTCTAGCCATTTCTAAGAAACTCTTGATTCATTATGGGACGAAGGTAGTATATACTTATACAGTTATAAGAAGAAATATACAAAAATTCAAGAGAAGGACTCAAATGTTAAGGGGTTGAGAGATTTGAGAAAGTATTGATTGAATGACAAGGTATTTGGACAAAACATCATCCAAGAGTACTTTGTTCATCATCTAGTAAATGGACTTTCAAGTCAATAGGAAGTAATGCCTAACCACGCTAACATCCATATTCAAAATGATGAACATAGTACTTCAAGCTAGCAACATCCAACGAGATTTAACACAAAAATTAGACAAGTTAATAATAGAATTGTGCTCAAATACTTATTCAAGCAATTTTACATGTAGGTACTATACATCTTTAGATGAACAACTTAAAATTAGTGTGTTTCAAAAATTAGGTGATAAAAATTCTACAAAATAATTCTATAATTATATCATCATGTTCAATATGAACTATAAAGAAGTTAAAACTAGGGTGTTGTTTTAGAAAATCTATCAATTCAACCTTTTTTTCTCTTACCACAATCTCTTATATTAACCACTAATGAGCTTTAGTATTTTGAAATTTGAAACTGCTACAAAATACTCGTTTGCAAAGCAAGACTAAAATCTTCATTATATTTAGTCCCTAACAAAACCAACCATATGATCCTTTAGTTAATTTTTTCAAATACATCATTCCAAAATTTCATAGTGAAAATCTCCATCCATTGAAATTTTGATGTATCTAAGCTTCCTAATCGAGTAGGATTTTGTAGTCCTTCCCAAAAGTGAGTTTTGTCATTCAACATTTCTGGAAGAAAGAATATAACTTGTATTCTTTAATCAATATGTTGGAAAATGATTTGAGAATATATATAAAAAGTTTACACAAAAAAACTTTTGTATTGGTTTTTCAAAAAATTACAAAAAATTGAGAATTGTCTATTTGAATGGTGAGAAAGTTCTCCTAAACAATAAATATTTATTTTCTTCACCTAATTTTTTTCAAAATTAACTCCAAAAAACAACTTTATATGTTTATTCAACCTTCATTGACTTCAACATAAAACCCATCATAACTTTCATCTCCTTGTTTACAATTGAATGATTCAAATGTTTTTGAGTAGGTATCAATCTATACAATCAAATAAAATTAATCAATGTGTTAATGAATATATACCTATTTTATTTGATTGTCCATTTTGACATTGAAATTGAAAAAATCCTTATAACTTTTTCAATATTTATTGGAATGACATGATGATTAGCATCCATCCTAAAATTTTCATACAAAAATTCCAAATTAGAAAGTCAATAGAGGTTGCACAAGTTTCCAAAAAAAACAAAGTAGGCTACTTAGTTAATTTGGGATTTAGTTTAAAGCACATTGCAACAATTTCAATTGTTATCCTCTCATCTGCATAATTTTTCATTCATTTGTTCTTACAAATTGTATGTTCTAGGCAATACATACTATTGAATAGAGATTGTCAAGAAAATGAATAGGCTCCATTTCAAAAAAAAAAGACAATGTTATTACATCAAAGTCACTTGTACTTGATTCCTCAAAGACCTAGTGTGCATTCAACAAACACTTAAAAACTCAAGTAGGATCATATGAAGTCAATTTTTAATGGATATTCTCAAAATTTTGATACAAGATGGGCCCTTCTTGGAAATCAAAAAAAAAAATTCAATTAGATGCTTGAATCAAAAGTTATGCTCCCACCCCCAATCTAGGTAGTTAAGGCAAATAGGCAATTCGGGCATCTATTGCTTAAATCCTTGTTGACTTTTGAAATTTGGCATGAATATAACTAATAAAATATGTCATAAAAAAATTTAGTTCTCAAATCACATTCTAAGAGGAGTCAAACTTTATTTGCTATGTTAGGGCAAGTTAAAAAAAAAAACATTTTCTTTCACTGACTTCAAGCCCTAGTATCTTGTCATCTATAAAGTCAAAATTCTTGGAATTTTTCCCACATATTCCAAATGTTTGTCTCTAACCTTTTACCATTTGGATTTCAAATAAAATAATTCTTCACTGCACAAGAAATCATCAAAAAATGATTAGTGTAATGCCAATTCATTTAACCTCCTTACATTGCAAGGTGATTTAGAATAAGCTAGACTTCATATTTCATACTAAAATTTTACACAAGCAAAATTTTTACAAATTCATCAAGAGCAAAAATTTTACTCCAAAAGTCTAAAGGGGCTCAAAGTTTGTGACCCCATTTCAAAGTAGTTTCTTTTTCTCACTTCATATGTTACAATCTTTTGATCCACACAATCAAATGGGTTTAAATTTTTCCAAAACATTTTCACAATAGTCTACTACACTTTTATATGGTTGAAATTCAGAAAAAGGTTTTGATTTTTAATTTTAGACAATGCACAAAAAATGATTGTTTTCATCAATCTCTCTTGAAAAACACCTCCACTCCTTTATAGATTATAGTGCTCTTCTTTCATTTAGTTCCACTTTATACACCATTGATGGCAAAATTTAAATAAAGTTATTCTCGTTATTTCCTATGAAATAATTTTTTTTATAGTAGATTGGTGTATGATTCAATAGATTCTTTAGATTTTTGGCAAATTGTATTTTCATTTAATTGAAAATTCAGTTGTTTGGTCCCAAAATTAGCACAAAAATTCGGCATTTAAGCTGAATATGCTATCCAAGTACAATAGGTCATGGTTGTACATAAACATTCAAAGTAGAAGCGAAGCAATCATTTTTAGTTTAGCATATACTTGTATGTTATTCTTCATTTACACTTGATGACTTATATGTTCTACTTACAATTTATTACTTTTGAAGACCTTTCAATATTATCATTCATACTCTGTGCTTCCATTGTCGGTTCAAAGTGGATACAAATTTGCTTACAGTCTACTTAATATTTTTTTATTCATGGATAAATAATAAAGAAGTTGCTCATTTTCATTGCATCTCTTGTAAATGATCTTAAATAGAGCATTCCCATCTTTTGTTCTTATTATAACTTGAGCTAACTTCATAGTAACCAAAATTTGATGTTAGAATATCTCCATTTGGAAGAACATCACAAAAGAAAGTTGTATGTGTATATGTTCCTTCATGTCTTTGCAATTAAATCTTGAAAATTCATCACAAATGATTTTCAATCAATAATCATGTAAATTCATGAATTATACCTAAAATATTCTTAAAAAACAAAAATATTCTAAAATTGAAATTTGATATGTTTCATTAAAATTGTAGAAGAATGTGCAATGTTAACTATGCATGACATAAAATGCCAATTGTATTTCACATTATGAATTTTTTTTTGAATGGCACAATAGGCTGTTTGTAAGAATATTGTACTTGAAAAGTACTTGATGTCTATCTCTAAACACATTCATATATGTAATCCTCCCAAGTGGACACTTTAATTGCTAAGGATGATGAAATCCTAAAACTAATGGATGACTTCATTGTTGATTGTAGAAACAAAGAATGTATCTATTAGAGGCCAATAGTGTCGGCTTCCTTTGTTGTGGGGAACAAATTACCTTTACAATCTCAAGGCCATAGCTCAAAATGAGCACTTTCTAATATTATTAAGCTCTATAAGATACCATATTTTCATTGCCTATGATATTATCATTCCAATATAAATTTTCTTTCGACTTTATTATTTTCAATAGACTACAAAATTTCTATAATTAATAATTATTTAGAAAAAAAATCATTCATTAATATTTCCAAGAATATTTCTTGATGTTCTTTGTTCAATTTTCAAATTTTATTAATAATTATAGAATGCCTTTAATTTAAAAAAATCTTCTACATGCATTCTTACACTTTATTATTGTACTTGGTTATCATGGCCCCATAGGAGTTTTTTAGTACCCTATGTAAATTATAAATTTTTATGTTACAATGTTTTTGGTAACCTAGAGCCACTTTAGTGCATTATCATTACATCAAGCACATATTGAAATCAAAACACTAAGCTCCTAGCAATGATTGGCGATCATGAGGTTTAGAACACATGTCCACCAACCCAACAAAAGTATTGCATCATAACAATCTTGTAGAAACAAACACACATGCAAGTTTCATACATGTAAAACACAATTAGAATTCAAAAGAAAATCCCTCAACTATTGTTCCACACTCCAATTGACTTCACATAAGCAACTTTGATCCAAATTTTAAAATGGAATTTCATTTTCACAATTTCAAAATATACAAAATCCTACAAAATGCACCACTACTACAAGCAACAAGCAAATGTAACACTAGCTTCTACATATGCCACTTCCTTTGACTCCATCTATAGATTCCCTTACAAACATTACATTGAATGCATTCACATATTCATAAGAGGTAAAAACTAGATGCCCCTACACTAATCTTAAATCGCAAAAAATGTACAAAAAATGAAACCAATGCATGCAAAAATTAGAACAAGAAAGACCAATGCTTTCACAACTATTACATTTATAAACATAATGTGAAGTCTATACTAAAAAACCCTACATAGATCACTCATTGCAACCTACAAAGCTAACCCAAAAACGACACAATTCTAGAAAAATATCTAGAGCTCAAAGAGAATATTGGTGTCCTCTAAATGCATCCAAAGGTTCTTGAAGTAGTCACTCTCATTACTCTTCACATGCTCAACATACTCTAGTAGCGTATCTTTATCTTCTAAAGTGCAAAATTTGATTTGGAAAGAAGCTTGATTCACTTAAGATGCAAAATGCTAAACACAACCCTCAAACCCCTAACGAAGGTGATAACTCCAACACAATAGCAAGTTAGACAAGAAATGTGAATCGAAATTGGGTGACAAAAGAATAGTGGAAAATCAAAGATATAAATCCAAAAACAACAACCCTGATTAAAAAAGAATGGATCCAAGATGGAAATTTAAAGTCAGATGAGGAATCAATCTATAGCTACATTGTCAATCTAGTTTTTTGTTTTAATAAATATACGCATTCCCCTTTATTATTTTTATACTTCATGAATTTAAAGTATCTATTATTAGGTTTCTTTATGGTTTGTAATTTTTCAGTCAAAGTGAACTCCCCTAGATCAAGGTTGGCAAAAAATAATTCTAAAAATAGATGCCAAAATTTTATGAAATATGTTTTGCAAAATATAGTTTGTTTGTATGGACCAAAAAGAAATATGGCAAAGTAAGAGTAGAATAGTTATAGTTTTTAGCAAATCAAATGAATATTTGGCAAAGTATGTTGAACTTGCCTTCCCAATACAATATTGTCTACGTACAATTTATCCAAAATGAAATATTTCTTATTAACTATTGAATTTCTTAAGATTCTGTGAAACTTTCAAGAGCTAAAATAGTTTCTAGGAGAAGTTGGACTAATTCAACAAGTTTCTTGAAAATTAAAGATCCTTCAGTAGTGATTAAGGTTGGCATTCCCTAATGAATATTTAATTAAAATTTCAATATGTGATTTGACAAATGCCAAAAATAAAAAGATTATATTTTTGCCATGCATTAGTGTTATATAAAGGTGTTAGACAAAGATGAAATGACAGTGTCTTTTTACAATCTACGTCTGCAATTCCATAGTCCAATTTTACGTTTCTTTTTGGAGTGTACTTTCTTTTCATTCTAACTTTCTATTTTATTTAATTTGGCTTCTTCTCAGACAGACAACTGAAACCGACATTTTCAGATGATTGCAGCTAGCGTTGGTAGCCTGTTGTTTTCAGAGTAGAAAACAACATTTTCACTAGTTCACGATTTCATTGTTTTGGTAGTCCGATTGTTTTGTCAAGTTGCAAACATACCCAACAATACAATGAAAGGTATGTTTCAGCACTTGGTGTTTGGGGTGATGTTTGCTATGTGAACCCAATCCAAAAATAGGTCAAAATTTGTTCCTTAAGAACACTCTTTAATCCCTTAACACCTCCATCCTTTTTTCAAATTTTGGCACATTTTTACTTATATCTTTCTACAAAAATATTAGTTACTGCAATTTCATGAAATTGGTCATTAACCCCAAAGTGACATTCAATTTTTGGGGTTCAAAAACATCATTGCTTTGAAGCTTTATGGATCCAAGTTATATGAATCTCAACCGTACAATCTTGTAGTGTACATGTTGTAGATGACATGTACAAAATTTGAAGTCATTTTGCCACATAGATTGCAAGATCATAATGTTTTAGTGTTGAAAATGGATGCTGAAATTTTCCCAAAAACACATTTGGAGGTGAAGTTTGATTTCTAAACCTACTCAAATGAAAAAACTTTACACTATAAAAAGATTCAAAACTAGTATACAAACACATTGGTGAAAAAAAAAATTCATTCAAGTGAATCATTGTGTCTACAAAACGGCTATGAAATGTCAAAAATCAGCAAGAAAAATTGCAAAAAACACACCTAAAGCTGAACCTCCTTCTACTAGAATGCTTCTCAGTCACTCATTAATTCTTGGATTAACATGAAATTTTAGCCACAAAAACTAGACTAGTATGCGCAACTTTCTCAAAAAGAATTATTGAAAGTGGACTCTGTATGAAGAAGAAATAAGCCGCCAAAGTTCACTACACTCCAAAAATGGCAGGATTTTGAACTTCGAATTGCTCCTACACATTCAAAACAATTTGGATTGACATGAAAACTTTACCACAATAAGTATACTTCAAGGGGAACAAAATCCAACAAATTTTATTGAAAATGAGCAATGGATGAAGGAGATACAAGGCCTCAAAGTTGCAGCCCTAAAATGCAGTTTGGAGAACTCAAATTGAAGCTGTGAACTTCGATTGGCTTCCAAAAAATCAATACATCTTGAATTGATCTCAAAATTTTACCATACTAACTACAAGGGAGAATGCAACTTTCCCAACAAATCTTATTGAATTTGGACCTTGAATGCAAAATTTACAGCACTTTGAACTGGAGTTGAAACTTTGTGAGGACACTTTTTGTCCTCTTTGTCACTTTGGGGTTAAGGAAGGTTGTATTTTCAAGATTCAAATGTTACATTGGATAAATGAGAAGTTGGTTGGACTAAACAACCCTCTGTTCATTGTCCAGAATATGGACGTTGGAGTGCTTAAGTGTTAACACCAAGTGTGAACGTACTGAAGCAAGAATTTACAACACAAGCAACAATGTGGGAAAGTACGACAACATCCTTCGTTGTAAGTTGCCATATGAGAACTGATATATATATATATATATATATATATATATATATATATATATATATATATATATATATATATATATATATATATATAAAGTGTGTAGCATTTCCATTCCCCAACTGCAAAATATTTTTAGTGCATGCAGCAATAAAGCTGCAGTCCAAAGGGGGAGGGAGGGCGGTCCGGGCGGTGTGCTCTGTTTTCATGATATCAGTCGAGATATTCATCCAAAACCACTGTTGCACATTTCAAAGTGTTGAGCGTGTAAGGTTGTGGTTTGTCGGACAGCCAAATTGTGGTATGTTGGTTACTTGTACTTGAGAGCATTTGGTTTGAACTCAGTGCACCTTCAGCTGTTGTGGTACTGTCGGTCGGTCCCTTGCCCTTCATAGGGCATAAAATGTGCAACGCTCACCATTGGTTGTTGAAAAACTAGATCAACATAGGTAGGCGCGCGAGCGCGCGGAAAGAAGTCTAATTAGGAAGTAAAATACTCCCTTTGTCTCAAAAATTAAATCCATAGTACTCCAACTAAGGTAACTCATCCTATGACAAGTCAAGTTTGAAGCAACCTAATGCAGGTCAAAAAGTTCTTGTGAAGTATATTAATTTCACAAGACACATGTACATTTTGAAGAAATTCTAGGCCTGCATTAGGTTGCTCCAAACTTGGCTTGTCATAGGCTAAGTTGCCTTCGTTTCCCATTGAGGTAGAACAACCTATGACCACTTAGATTTGTTGAATCTGGGTATCTTGTGCAATGTGCTGATTGTTGCTTCTATTTTTTAGAGAAAGAATGAATGGAATGGACTAAAATACAAGTGGAATCATATTAATATGATAAGAACTTGAATTGGTGTGAATTTTCAAACCAAAAATATAAAACCATTTACTTAGTAGGTGGGAGGTACAACCATCTTAGAAAGGTTCAAAATCAATGACTTGCCACCTTAATCCCCTTTGATGAGTGTTTTAAAAGCACAAGCTCAACATTCTAAAAGCACTTCTTTTATTGGTTGAAACTACAACTTATTATACCATCTATAAAAAGATGTGAACTTCATGTCATTATCTCACAATAGCACCTAATAGCTTGCTGCAAGTACATGACTTATATACTCTATGGAAATGGATGGGAAACTAGCGCAAATGGAAGGGTCTTATAGATGGTGGACCTGAGTGATTGACTACATTGGGCTTATGACTATAGAGACTATGGATTTATTTTAAAACAAAGGTAGTACCAATCTCTCTACTTTTAGCCGTAATGCTTTTAGGAGTTCTTGGTGTAGCAAAGGTTTCTTTATCATTGGTGTAGATGTAAGGTGAAACACCCAAAAACGTGAAAATAAGCAATTCAACATAATTGGACAACACACCTTTTTTTTAGATTTTTTTAATAATATTAGCAATTGAAAATCATGAATTCTCAAAAAAAGAAACAAATTTTTTGGATAAGACGTTTAACTATTATGAATTTTCAAAGAAGAACTCCCTAGGCCACTAAACCATCACATTACTCGGTTCTAATATTGAAATTTAGAAAATCTAGCAATCATAGTTAAGAACGGGAACAATTTCATTGCACTTTGGGGGACACTTTCAATGGAAGTCTTCTCTTGTTAGGACTGGATACAGTGATGGATTTGGGTGTTTTCACGACTTCGATAAAGGATTTCAATGATCAAATTGGATGAAGCCATATTGAGTTTTATAATATGATCTATTCACTATTTCTTTTATTAAAAAAGATTCCACTATCTCATGAGCAATTTACTTTTTTTAACGATTTATCGCTTAGTCTAATAGATTTTGAAGAATCCGGACAAGTTCCTCCAAATTTGAGTCAATGATGACAGGGCTTTTGCTAGTTACACATGAGAGTTTTAACCTCTAGAGGTTTTCTACTATATTTTCACTGAAAATGCTCAAAAAATGTCATTTCTAGTACAAGTAAGAAATTTTAGAAAAAGAACATTTTTGGACACATGTAATTGTAGGATTTTTGGATTCATTCTTCAAGGCAAGTTGGCTACATGCTTGAAATTTTTTAGATAATTTGGAATTGTACAACGTATAGGAAAAAAATAGTAGGTAGAAAGAAGTAAAATCCAATGATTCGAGTAGTCAATCCAAATGGTAATAATGTTGTATTTAAAAATCTACACCTACAATTTTATTTTTTTCCAAAAATATTGAAAATTGAATAAAATAAATGACTTCAAAGTTTATCTTAGAGTAAAGATTCCGTAACTACCTACAAACTACTCACAACTAAAATTCCTCATAACTTTCATCTCATTAATTGAAAACTACACCTTATACAATAACTTTTTAACCATGTAATCAAAAGTTATGAAAATTGTTGGGCCTTGAAGTCCTCGAGTACATGTGTGAAAATTTCAAAGAAAAAAATAAAAATTCCATTTGTATTGAGCTACCCAAAATCACTATGTTGCCAAAAAACGTTGTTTGGCCTTTTAGGGGTTAAATGGATTGTTCATTTGATTTTGCATGGTTGAAACTAATTAGTCTAGTCAACTATTGTAGGATGAAGAACATAAACTAAGGGAAGGCATGTAATTCAATTTTGTCACAAAAGATGATTAAAGGGGAAAGGTATGCCATAGAAGTCTTAACTATATAACTTTTAGTACAATGTGATATTTCAAAGCTTAATACTCTTGCTTTTCAAAAAATGTATTCGGGAGGTCTCCATATCTTCTTTTTTTCATACTTAATCTTGATCCCAAACAACTTGTAAGTGGTTGTTTGTTGTATAATTCATTGCAAATCACTCTATGGTCTACATAATATGACTTCAAGGAAATCATTGACAACTTTAAATGACAACAAAACACACCTATAATGTAATTTAAATTTAAGTTTTCAAGTGCATGTATAGTTGAACCAATTTGTAATCACTTTTGAAAATTTTCATACTTCTTACTTTTTGAATCTAAGAACTTCAAATAAATATTGTTTTTTTTTACATTTGAAATATACTTCATCCAAACAAAATGATCTTTTAGATTCTTTATCAAAAAATTGTAGTACATGTGTCCCTAAGATATGTAAATTTTTGTACAGTATATTACTAAAATTTTCATATACAAGTACAATAATACATGTATTTCAAACAAAGGGTCGAGAAACTAGTGTCTTCCTACTCCAATACTTGGGCGTTACCCCCCAAATGCCTAAGCTTTTCGAAGTGTGTTTTTCCTATGAAAAAAGAGCGTGGGTTTATAGTTATCCCTATTGAAGCAAATTGATTTTTTTTCAAAATCTAACCGTATGGATGTTTAAACAGCTTGCTTATTAGTAAGCACACCAATTTTGAGTGCAAAATTTCATAATAATTGTGAGATCATAACAAGAGAAATGCATGTTTTCTATTTTTTAATATGTTGCCCTTCCCCGCAATGTTTTAGAAATTTGCACATAGAAGTTTTTTGGGATTGGAGGTGACATGAACAACTACAAATTGTGTTAGCACACTAAAATGCACTCTCAAAAAACTTAATATCACTTGAAAAGCTATTAAACTCATTACACAATCCACCTTGCAATTGTTGAGATGCAATTTTTTTTATAAATATAAATGACAAATAGCTCCAAATCAACACTTGCTTGTTTAAATTTTTAATGATGAAAATCATGGAAACACTTTACTCTTTCTGTTGAGACCATTTTCAAAGCAAATGGATAAGTACAAGTTTTTAGATCTCAAATCAAGTGAAATTGCTCAAAGTTGGAAAATGAAGTAAAATTAGCAAGCTTTACTTTGTCATTAATGGACATGTGTGGCTTTGGAGACCTCTCAACAATCAAATATGTACCTTTTTCAATGAAAAATGAAATTTTTCAATAGTTAATTCTAAAAATTGCCCCAAATTCTTTTTTAAATAGTCAAACAAATTTAACTACCCACTATAAAATGAGCCTGAAATTTCAGATCAACCATATTTCGTTGCCCTTGCATTTAGGGGTTAAAGGATTTAATGAACACCAATAATTGATATTAGAGATCTACAAATCAAACACACTATATGTTGAATAGATATAAAGAGCACAGCAAATGATGTTTTTGTAGAATGACGCGTGTTCAATGATTTCTCCCAATGACTTCCTATGTTGATAATTTCTCATACCTTTATAACATTGTATGACCAAGCAATGTTTTTTTCCATGTTGGGAAGGTGATTAACCCTTGAAGGACCAAACTACATTTTTTGACAACATAGCGATTTTGGGCAGCTCACTACGCATGGAATTTTTTTTTCTTTGAAATTTCCACACAACATGTGCCCAAGGAGTTACTTTAAGGCCCAACAATTTTCATAACTTTTGACTACATGGTTCAAAAGTTATTGCATGATATGTAATTTTTGGTGTTTGGCGGGCAACCCATGCAGAAAAGAAAACTTCTTTGAAAATCAATTTAAAAAGAAATAAAAATTTGAAACTGATCCTCTCTCTATATATATATATGTAAAGCTTTGAATCATTCTATTTTGATTTATGAAATGAAAGTTATGAGGAATTTTAGTTTGGGTTAGTTTGTGGGTAGTTATGGAATCTTTACTCTAAAATAAACTTTGAAGTCCTTTATTTAACTCTATTTTAAATATTTTTGGAAAAAATAAAATAAAAAATAAGGTGTATATTGTTTATTGCAACATTACAACCAATGGGATCGGCATTTTTCAATTCCATAAATAAATTGTTAACAATTTAGTATTTTTAAACATTTTCTACTTCTTTCTGCTTACTATTTTTTTCCTATATGTTGTACAATTTCAAATGATCTGAAAATTTTCAAGCATGTATGCAACTTGCCTTGAAGAAGGAATCCAAAGAGTAACAACCATTTTGGACACTTTTTCATACAAATGTGACCTTGTGAAGTGCAGCTGCACGTATTTTCACAGTGCCCAAAAAGGTTTTTTGTCACTTCAAACGTCAATATCTTGCAATCTTCACGGTGGAAACTTCTGAAATATTTTCCACATCTTTTCAAACCAATGTTATAGAAGATCCTATGGTTACATGTTTCTAAAAATATAAGTAGATAAACTATATTGTTGTAGTTTATCCTACTTATATATTTGCAATTTTGTAGTGACCATCAGAATCAATGTAACCTCACTTTGTTGGTTCAATATTTAAGTTATGAACAAAATGGGCATCCCCAAGGCGTTCATCCATCTAGTTCGTATGCTACTTCAAGATGCATCTGCTTTAGTTATGATCAATGGCAAAACCTCCAGTTCCTTTGCCATTAACCGTGGAGTACGCCAAGGATGTCCCCTAGCACCATATCTTTTCCTATTAGTGGGGGAAGCGTTTAATATGGCCGCCAAGGAAGAGCAACGATTGGGAAAGATTCAGGGTATCCATCTTCCGGAGAGCGAGGATCATCAACTCATTTCCCAATATGCAGATGATACTGGGTTCTCTATTATAGGTCGCGAAGAGGTTCTTAAAAATACTGTAGAGTTAATACACCGTTTTGGCTCTGCCTTGGGACTTATCATCAATTGGACTAAAAGCCTAGGTTTCTGGTTTTCTGCTATTACTCCACCCGATTGGCTTCAACAGTATGGCATCACATAGGCTCCCCCAAGCTCTCTTTCCAAATTATTAGGAGCACCTTTTGGAGTCTCTCTTGAGACCACTGTTGTGGATAATTTCCTTTATCAAAAAATCACAAAAAAACTCTCATACTGGTCTACACAACATCTTTCTCTGGCAAGAAGAGCATTGGTGATAAACGCAATCTTATTATCCTTGATTTATTATTTTATAGCAATTTGGAGTGGCTCATTACAAGCCATACGATTTGTTCGAGGCAGTTTATGGAGTTACTTATGGAGTGGTTTTGAACACTTAACCCGCACTAGGGTTAATTGGGAAGATTGTTGCTTGCCAAAGGCAGTTGGGGGTCTTCAGCTTCTTGACCCTGAAGTTTCTCTACACACCTTACTTGCAAAATGGGTCTTATTTGCAATAGAACCAGGGATATAAGGACTCAAAACCTTGCTTTGTTACCGCATTAATCGCATGAAGCCTCACTCCAAAACAGGATATTGGTTCCCTTCTTCTGCTTGGCTCATGGTCCATAGACCATCTGCCTCTAGAGGTTCTAAGGTGTGGAATCGAATAATTTTTGCATGGAAAAAGATGGTTAAACACATTGAACTCATCCCTCCCATCAATGCCGATGAGGTACTGTCTACAAACTTATAGTGGGCTTCTACTTTCATAGGTTCCAATTTCAACTTCTCCATTGATAGGGCCAGAGTCTTGGCTAGATCTGGACTTCGAACAATTCGTGACTTATGGGATCTTAATGTCAGTGATTTTAAATCCTGGGACACAATTTCAGTTGAGTTCCCACTTACCTTGATGGAACGTCACCATTGGTTCTTCCTCATATCCCAGATTCCACACAATTGGTTGCAGCTCCTCAAAGAAAAAATGGAGCTAGCATCTCCAAATGACTGGCTTGGACTCTTTTCACATCCTGATGATATCCTCCCCGAGATCATCTGGCGTATTAGTACTTCTGATCCAGTTTTATTACGGACCCATGCTCAGACTCTATCTATCCATGGAGGATTCACGAAAGCTACTGTTGGACACTCTTCCCGGCAATTGTCTATCCTTCCTGCCTCCTCTAATACTGTGGCTTATACAGGTTTTGTGAGAAGAATACGCATCGTTAAAACTAAGAAAGGCCGAGGTCACCTCCCCCACTTATTATTTGCTGGCACTTTGGATTCGCTTACCTTCGACCCAGGGAGATGGCGATGGAGCAATGGTCGAGTATTATTAGATTACACTATGTCTGTTGGGCGTAAGTTTCTCAATTGCTCGACTCAACTGAAACGCTCTATTCCTTCCAAATGGCCAGTCCTTCTCCCTGATTCTTTCTCACCATCATGGAATGAAGTATGGATGAAGGCCCGCCCTCAAAAAGATGCAGCTTTTCTATGGTCCATATGGCATAATGCTGTCGCGGTGAACTCATGGCGTGCGCAAATTGCTCCCGGCATCGACACCAGCTGCTTATGTTGTTCTACAGGTGAACCAGAGACTCCCATCCATAGATTCTTTGTATGTCCAAGAGCCCAAGAGATTTGGGATTTTGCGCAGTCAATTCTACATCACATTTGTGGCTCAGCTCCAATATTGGGTCCCCACCATAGACTTGATGCTCTCCAATGCATTTTTGGAGTTCCAATTCCAAGGAAGTTTCACTCATCCCACACTATTTGGTCTTTGGTTAGAGGGGCCGCGCTTTGGCTTTGTTGGATGTCACATAACCATCTTGTATTTACTCAAGACCGTTGGCCGACTCAACGTCTCCACCAAACCTTATGGAATGCACTTCTTGATTTTGGCCGTGTTGCTCAACTCAAGGCTGTGATGACAGCTAGGCGTAGACCTCAACGATCTGCTAGTATTTGGTATCAGTTTGATAGCATCTAGCTCCAGTCCACTGTGCTTGCCAGTAGGACAGGTGGTTCTATTAGTTGGAGAAAAGAAGGCCCTCCTTCTTGCTCTTTCTTTTAGCTTGTTCCTCTTCTTTTTGCTCATTCTCTCTTCATTTGTCCAGCCTTCCGGCTTGGCTGTTACTTTGGTCCTTTTGAATGCAATGGTTCTCCATTTTATATATATATATATATATATATATATATATATATATATATATATATATATATAAAAGCTATTGTACACCAGGCTTATTATTAGTCACAGTGAAAAGAAGGTCATCATGGAATCAATGATCCAATTGAACAAAGATTTGAAGTGACTATAAACACCTGTGAGCATCATTCTTTTGGAGCATAATATCCCTATTTGGATTTTTTGTAAACTTTAAAATAAATAAAAAATCCCCATTTAGATTTAGATCTTTTCATCTTTTTTGTCTTTTCATTTATGTGAGTAAACCCATTCTTATTAAATTCCTGCAATGGCAGTATGTATGATTTCAACACACAGTCCAGAATTCAGCTTGATTCAAGGGGACAAATAATTATAAGTAACACCGAAAGAACAATTGGGGCCGCCAGGGAGACTGACCCAGTCTATGTCATGTTTTTCATAAAGGGAATTAGGTATGGATTCCAAAAAAGTGACACATAAGCACATCGGAGTACAGTTTCTTTGCATTAAGAATGTCTTAAATTGTTTTGACTCATACCGGCTACGGAAAGATATTTCTGCCACTCAACATCAATTTTAGAGCAAAGGATGGCAATAATAATCATAATCATAAAAAAGATGGTCCAAACTCCAACGAGGAGGATGTACGAAAAGGAGTCTCTTTCGGGTTGTTCAACTAACATAGAATGAATAAACTATGAATTTTCAAATTGTTGGGTATAGGTTTTTATATTCAAATTGACCTCTATCTTGTGTTGTTGGAGAACACATGAATTTTAAATCAAGAATTTGTAGAGGTTGTTTTGGGAGTTAGGGGTTCAATTTTGGAAGTACGAATGGTAGGTTGAAATTCCCTACATAATTATACATCTAGAAATTTGGATGTGCCTCTATAAAATGCAAATGTATATCCATTTTCTTGGTTTAATTTTTTATCCCCTTCAAGACCAAGGGATAGCCCAAATTTCCAAAATTGTGAAGATGTATTATGAAATGCAACTTGGAATTATAATGATTCAATAATGACTCTCACACACTAATAGTTGTAAAATATGATTCATAAATCATATCCATACAGTTAGATCAATTGATATACAAACCAATATTATTCAATAAAATTTCAAGCCAAAATTGAAAATTCCTTCTAAAATCAATTGTAGATTGGATATTTGTGATTTTCACAAGAATTTTTCTCCTTTGAGTTCAAAAAAATTAAGTTTTAATCATTACTATTCTAAGTTGCATTTTTGAGGTCAAGCTTTCATGTACCCAATATAAATCATAGAATATTTGCGAAGTACAGTTTTCAAATTTTATACCATACAAATTGTAAATAACTAATACAAGAATCTTTGGAAAAAATAGATGGATTGAAAAAGTGCATTTTTGTATGCTTAGGATGTATTTGCATCCATCCATTGTTTGAATTTTAATGCTTGGTCCTCTAGGGGTTAAGGACTAGGGGGTGGTCAAACTATCTACAATTATAAAGATGTATTATTAAATGTGATCTGTAGATGACATTTGTATTGGTTAGAATTATTACTTCAATAACAAATAATTTTCAATAAATTTTGAAACCAAAAATTGAAAATTCCTTTACAAATTCATTATAGATTAAATATACACGTATAATTTTTACAAGAGTTTTTTTTCTTAATCCCTAAAAGACCAAATAACATTTTTTGGCAATATAAAAAATTTGGGCAGCTCACTAAAAACAGAATTTTCATTTTTTTTCTTTGAAATTTTCACACAACATGTGGTCAAAGAGTAGTTTTAAAATACAACAATTTTCGCATGGTTAAAAAGTTATCAAATGATATGTAGTTTCTTTATCAACCTTGGGCAATCCAAACAGCTCAAAATTTATTTTTTTAAGAAACAAGAATTTGAAATTGATTTTTAAGATTTATATATATATATATGGAAAGCTTTGAATCATTACATTCTAATAATGAGATGAAAGTTATGAGGAGTTTTAGTTTGTGGATAGTTATGGAATCTCTACTCTAAAATTTACTTCAAAGTCCATTTTTTAACTCAATTTTCAATATTTGGAAATAAAATAAAATCATAGGATGTAGATTGTTAATTACAACGTATTAACCATTGGGATTGGAATTTTTCAATTCCATAACTAAATTCTTAACAATTTAGTATTTTTAATCATTCTCTATTTTTTTCTCTATACTATTTTTTTTCATATGTGAATATGATTATTTTTTAAATTTTAATTCTTATATGTATTCCCATTATAATTAGTATTTCTTCAAAATATTATGGAGAGTTGCAAGTTGTAGGATCTACACATTTTTGAGTAAAATGTTTGAAAGATGGAATCTAACCATTTGGAAAGAATTGAAAGTATTTCATTTTGAAATCCAAGCATCATGATCTTGCAATTGGTAAGGTTATTTATTTTGAAATTTTAAGAGGGTATACACTAACAAGTTAATTAAAGGATCCTACGGTTGGATTTGTAAAAAATAAATATAGTTGAAGATCGTAGCCTTGCTTTGGATACTAGTATTTTGAAGCAGTTTTGGGTCTCTAAACATGAAAGAACTTTAGGGTTTAAGTTTAAAATGTTAAGTTACAATTATATATATTTTCAAAAAAATTAAAATGATTTACTCTAGACATATTTTGTCTCTTTTTATTTATTAAAAAAGTTACTTGTGGAGGTCAAATGTATACATACCTTTTGAACTATATAAATTTTGCAAGTATATGTTTGAAAATCTACATTAATTGTGCAATGTAATAGAAACCTACACAAGAATTTGCAAACATTTAATGAAAAAACCATGACATTAGGACATGTTTTGTTCATGTGTTGTTTGAAAGTTGATTTTTTGGCCTTTAAGGAGTAAATCTAATATTTTGAGAATATGAAACTTAAAATTTTTTGTTTCTATTTCATTTGAATATTTTGAAAAATTTAATGAATTGTCACACATGCTCTAAGTTTTAGAATCCAAATTACACTCTATTGTTTGTTTTTAAGGGCTCTTTTCTTTTAAACAATTTCAATTATAATTGTAGTTTTTGTTTCTCATCCTCACCTTCATTTTTTGTAATAATATCGAATTAATATAATACTTATTGGATATGATAAATCAAATATTCAAAAATAATATTATTTTCTATTATTGCTTGTCTCTTGAGAGAAAGTTTGAATTAGTTTTCTAGGGGTTGTATACTTGTATTTAACTATTTTGGTATAAAGATCATACTTTTTGATGAAGCTATTTGAGATTCTCCACATTGTCCACATTGATAGATGAAAAGAAGTCTTATGTAAAAAATATTTAATTGACCCTTTAACCCCCAAGTGCCTACTCCTTTTAGCAAGTGTGTTTTTCCGATGAAAAAAGTGCATGCACTTTTATTATCATTGATGAAGAAATTTTTTTTTTTTCTTCAAAATCTAAGCATACAAATGCTTAAAGAACTTGCTTATTAGTGTGCATACTAGTTTTGGGTGTAAAATTGCATAGGAGTTGTGAGATTATAACAAGAGAAATGTACCTATGTATGTGTATCCTATTTTTAATATAATGCGCCTCCCCCACAATGTGTGAGAAATTTGTATGTAAGAGTTTTTTGGAATTGGAGGTGACATGATCAACTAGAAATTGTGTTAGCACACTAAAATGCACTTCTCAAAACCTTAAGCTCAAGTGAAGAGCTATCAAACTCATTACACAATCGACTTGGCAATTGCTAAAATGCAATTTCTTTTGATAAGTAGAAATTACAAATAATTCCAAATCAACACTTGCATTTTCAAATTTTCAGTGGTGAAAATCATGAAAACACTTTACTCTTTTTATTGGGACCATTTTCACAACAAATGAATAAGTGTAAATTTTTAGATCTCAAATCAAGTGAAACTGACAAACTTTGCTCAAAGCCAAGAAATCAAGTACAATTGACAAGCATTATACTCCCACTAGTGGTACATATATACCTTTGGGGACTTCTCAAAAATCAAATATTTATTTTTTTCAGTGAAAAATAAAGCTTCCGATAGTTAACCTTCAATACTGCCTATAAAAAAATTTGGATGGTGAAAGGAATTTAACTACCTACTCACAAACAAGCTAAAGTTTTGGAGCAACCATATATGGTTGCTCAAGTAGTTGGGGTTAAATCCTTATTAGAGCTAAAAAAATCTTCATTCCAAGTATATAAATTTGATTAATTTGAAATTGGTCAAGATTATTAACTTTGTGAAAATTGGACAAATATTAGAAATCGAGCACCAAATCAAATGGTATGGAATAATTGCATTTTAAGCTATGGATGGTCTTCAAATAACATAATATACATCACTAAATTGCAAATAATATGCTAATTTATGTCAACAAATGATAATATTTAATAGTATATTTCTTACATATTTACAACATATGACATTGAATTTGTTTTATTTGTTTTATAAAGATTATAAACTTCAGTGATCTCTAGCAAGTAGGATTGACCTTTTGATATTGCAGTGACTATATGAGTCAATATGTCATTGGAAAGGTTAGACCATCTAGTTTAAAGTTAAATTGTAATTCATTCAATTTTTAAAATTTAATCTAAATTGTATGATTCTAAGCATGAAGTGGTGAAAGTGTATCATTGAATGTGCATTGATTTTAATATCACCCTTTGCAAAATTCAAAGTTAAGAGGACTCAAAGTTTAAAAAAAATAAGAGCTAGAATAAACCAAAAAACACGTTTACAAATTCCTTCAAGTAAAATATCCAATAAAAATACATTCCAAAGGGTCAAAGGGTAATTTTTTTTTTACTATTGGAGAAAGTACTAAGATGGCGATCACTTAAAATTTGGTGAGGTATTGTATTTCTACATTCATCCATCTTCTGAACCAAAAAACACTTTTCAATTATATTCATGTACTTTTTCATCCCAATCTAGCAACTTCATCTATATTTTAAATAGAAATGAAAATTTTATGGCAAAAAAAGATTACTTTTATTTGACAAAAAGTAGAGATTTAATTTGAAATGGTGCAATCTAGTCCCATAGTGCCAAGAAAAGGGCTAATAGAGACATGCTAAGGTCCTTTTAGAAGCATATCAGAGTAAAATAGGCCTATCAAGCATCAAACTTTCTTAGAACTTGTATCACAAAGGCCATATTTGATGAGACCTCACAAACCTAAGACTATCAATGTTTGGAATATTTTTCAACTTTACCAGCTATTTTCTTTAAATTTCTATATTGAATAGTTTTTCCAAGCAATGAGTCCATTTTTTTCTCTATTTTTTTAATTCTAAATAGAAAATTTATATATTTTTTTATTGGTTCTCTAACAATGTTTTCCAATTGCAATTGTTTTTTTTCCAATTCTATTACTTTTCTCCGACATTGAAAGACCATTATACGTTACACAAGTTTTGGTTGTGTTCCCAAATATATTGCATTTGACTTTTTACCATAGAGTGTGTGATATGCCTTACCAACTTGTTGATGGAGGATAAGAGTTTTTATTCCCAACTACTAATAAGTGATGTTTGCAATGTCCCTCACCAAATCAAAGTCAATTACTCCACATACATGCCAACAACTCTTAGTGAGTTTTAGTATGGGGTAGTGAGTTGTGCTTAGCGAGATGGCGGATCCTAGCTTGGTAGAATGAGCCCTGCTAGTGCTAGCGGTAGTAAAATCCCACTCTCCTACGATAATTCTTAGTAGGGATAGTAGATAAAGCATTTTTTTAATAGAAATTTTGGTGTGGTTTTTCCTTATAGGAACTCCTTTTTCCTCTCCATTATTGTTCTTTCAATGTAGATTCCTCTCTAGCAGAAGCAATATTTTTCTTTAATTTGTATCTTTTTGTATTTGTGCTTAGGGTTTGATTTCTCTACTTGTTTTAGCTAATGCTCTTAAGCAAGTTTAAGCCATGCAATGCACATGAAAATTGAATATGAAGAAATTGCTTTCAAACAAGTTTAAACTACAATGCACATGAAAATTGAATGTAAAGAAATTGACAAAATATACAACAATAGTGATTTGTATAGGAAGCATCTTCCTCTTCAAAGAAGTCAATAATACCATCACGAGGGAATTTGGTGACATTGAACATTCTGGACTTCAACTACAATGGGTACATATTAGAAGACTTTTAAACTTCACTTTGGACTATACTCTAGCCATGAAGAAAATAAAATATCTCTCATCGCCTCTTCTACAAGCTTTGAAGATAAACCTTCATAAGGTAGTTTCATCCTTCTAATATGAGGGTCATGCAAAAGTCTAACATCAATAGGTACAAGCACATACTACCTTTTAACCCCAAAAGGATCAACATACGTTTTTTGGCAACATAGAAATTTTGGGCAGGTATGTGTAATTGGAGATTTGCAAATTTTAGGCTGAAATTTAATAGAAGGTGGGGACAAGGAATATCTTTCACATGTACTAAATTTCATGACATTTGGAAATATGAGTCAAAAATTATGGCCTAATATGTTATTTTTTCCCTAATCAGGCAGATTAGAAAAAATCACTTTTTTCAAAAATAAAAATTTGAAATTGGTTTTCTAGAGTTATATAAGGTAGGAGTACTAATAACGGTTACCCTCCCTCTAATGGTAGACTAGGTTGTCCTAAAATCAACAATAGCTGGCTCTAAAAAAATCCTGAAAAGATTCCAATTTGCTCAAATTTGATTGGCCCACACTTAATTAGGAACAAGTTCCAAAGGTAGCCGTTTTAGGTGAACCTATGAAACAAGAATGGGGTCCATATGAAAAATCCACATTTATATTGCATAAAATATTCATTTTTGGAGAATTTTTTTTTTTTTGGGGGCATTTTTCCTTATCTTTGTTTTTGCACATATTGAGCTCAATTTCTCAAGAAATTTCCCATATCCTACATGTTGAAATGCTTATTTTAACCGTTTACAAAATTCCTACCTTATACGTGGAAAGCTTTGAATCATTCCATTTTTATCAATGAGTCAAAAGTTATGAGGAGTTTTAGTTTGCGGGCAATTATGGAATCTCTACTCTAAAATAAACTTTGAAGTCCTTTATCTTACTCAATTTTCAATACTTTTTGAAAAAAATAAAATCATGGGATGTAGATTGTTTAGTACAACATTGCAACCATTGGGATTGGAATTTTTCAATTCCATATCTAAATTCTTAATAATTTTGTATTTTGTATCATTTTGTATTTCTTTCTACTTACTATTTTTTTCCTATATATTGTACAATTCTAAGTGATGTGAAATATTTTAAGCATGTAGCCAATTTCTTTAAGAAAAAGAATTCTAAGAAGCACCACCATTTTGGACATTTTTTCATAGAAAAGTGAGCTTGTGAAGTGCAACTGCCTTGTTTTTCGCAGAACAAGAAAAATGATTTCACTGAATTTGAATGCTTAAATCTTGCAATCCGTGAGGTGGAAATTTCTGAAATTTTAACCACATGTTTTCAAGTCAGCATAATACAAGATCCTACGGTTTCATGTGTCAAAAGAAGTTTGTTTTTGTTTTTCAAAAAGCTGAAATGGTACTTGTACTAGAAATGGCAGTTTTGGAGCATTTTGGTGAAAACATAGTCAACGAACTTAAGGGGTTAAAGTTTCAATAGTTACATTGAATAGTAAAATTAGGTTGCCCTTCACTATTAATGGAAATATTTGTTGATTTTGATGGCTTATAGAATAACTTTCTTGTAAAGCAATTAGATTGTTAAAGCAATGTGGTTTCACTATTATATGTGGCTAAAAGACAATTTATAGTATACTTGGGAATCATAGTTACTAATGCACACTTCACTTCAATTTGCATCCACTTTGGAGTGAAATATGAAATGATAACCATGATTTGCCAAGACATTTATAATTTTTGTTTTTTAGCTAACTTTTGAAGTGGTTTATTTTCTTTGTTCTATGTCCAAATTTGAGTCCTCTTATACCTATTCAAAGTTCTTTTGAATGCACTTCCAATGATAGAAATTTCAAGTTCTAATGACAAAGCAATAAAAAGTTAGGATTATATTTGGTAAGGCAAATTTTGGGGTCTATTGAAAGATGCCCTTAATTTAGTAAACCTATAAAGTTTCATGACTAAGATATTTTTTTTAAAACTTTAAAATTGTCATTTATAGTGTAAAGTGTGAAAATGAATTTAAAAAATTGTTGTTGCATACACAACCGTAGGATCTTGAAGTAAACAATTGTTGGAATGTGTGGAAGAATTCTAAAAACTTTGACTATGTAGATTATAAGATTTAAGCATTTTAAGTGGATGGAAACTCTCTTTTTTGTACGTTGCAATAACTAGGTTCTCAAACTTTGAATCCTCAAGGGTATGCTAAATCTTATGCTACATAATTTGAAGGCTAACTTGTTCTTTATTAAACATAATATGACTACAAATTATCTAAATTTGCTAGAGAATTATGCCTTAAAGAAACAATATGATGTAGTGAAGCATTTAACTCATGCACATGCCAAAGCCTTACCTACCAACCACCAAATTTTTGGATAGGTGGTAGGGTGTGATTGGGTTGATTGAAATTCCCGTAGATTGAGGCTCCTCCTTCTTCTATTTGCACCAAAAAACCTGCCCTGCTACATTCTATTGTAGGTGAAATTTGAGAGTTGAGTAATTATTCTGCCAACGTTGTTCTCCAATTATAAATTTAGATATTTTTTCACAACTTTTTAGTGCATCATCTTGGTTTCCCTTCTCTTGGGGTATTTTCATGATTTTTTTTTGTAAAACAATCAACATTGAAACCAACCATTAGGAGAGATTTTAAGTCCTTGGAAGATTGTTTCAAAGTTGTTCCGATTGTTGGAAACCGTCCTTCTACAGTCAGAATATAATAATATTAAGAATAAAATTTAATAAAAAAATATATTAAACTTTTAATAAATAAAGAGTTAAAATTTAATTTTTAATTAAAAATTAAAAATTATCTCTTAAAATATATTAAATTTTTAATAAATAAAAAGTTAAATTTTAAATTAAATTCTTTTTTATAAAAAATATCTCTTAAAATAAATAAATAAATAATATTTAGCGTGGCAATCACTTGCCTACATCAAAGCAACGTTGCTAGAGCGTTCTTGAAATTTCCACAATTTGGGAACTCACAATCTCTTGGAACACTGAAATCTCTTCTAATGGCATTGCTGATATGGCCAACCACATCTTCTTGGTTTTTTTCATGTTCCTAGTTGTATTCTTGACCTTCTACGGTTGTAGACAACGTCGTCATCTAGTCTAGTGTCCATTGTTCTAATTCACATTGCAAGAGGCCACTCGATATGACGTTTGCTTCCAATTATTGTTGCAATGGCGTAAAGGCAATGTTTCCCACATTGGATGTGGAAGGTTGAGCCACAACAATACATCCACTACAACCTTGGACTACAACATTGTAGAATGTGATGTATGACATACATCTCCGCAAATGTTGGATATGAGGTACGTACTAACAAACTTATAGTATGAATATTTTAGAGTTCAAGGTTTTAGTTGATTTATTATCACCCTATTTGCATTCCATTGCAACTACATTTACTAAGCCTCCTATTCATGTTAGCACATGGTGTGAGTTGTACCAAGATGCACAACTTATTTGAATATGGTGAGTCCACTATTTGCAAATATATTGTAATTGTATTTTGGACATTTTGGAATGTTGAAGATAGTTTATCCTTTCAATTGATTCACACACTTCATGAAGATTGGTTATAAAGCATAATAGGAAGTTTCAAGACATCATTGGATTACCAAACATAGCTAGTGCAATTGATGGCACCCATATTCCTTTGATGTACAAATGAAGTAAACAATACATTTCCATACCCAAGATTTTTTTTAAATCAAAAGAAATTTGATAGTATTATTTTACAAGTAGTGTATGACATGAATAGGATGTACTAGAGTGTTTGTGTAGGCCAACCCAAAAGTGTACATGATGCTAGTGAATTTGTTGTCTCTTTTCTTATTGCACAATTGAGTACATGACAAATTCTAGGAAACCTGTCATCCACTTAAGGGGAATGACTATTAAGCCATACTTGATTTGATTAGTGATAGAACTTATCCTTGCAGACCATATATGCTCAAAATTTTCAAACATAGTAGTTGTTTAGCAAACATTAGAGGCTTTAAAAAGTCATTGGCACATTTTAAAAGCATTCAATATGTTTGTGGATAAGGTTGCTCTTGATAACTTAGCATGTTATGTTCTACACAACTATTGAAACTTTAACCCCTTAAGTTCGTTGACTATGTTTTCACCAAAATGCTCCAAAACTGCCATTTCTAGTACAAGTACCATTTCAGCTTTTTGAAAAACAAAAACAAACTTCTTTTGACACATGAAACCGTAGGATCTTGTATTATGCTGACTTGAAAACATGTGGTTAAAATTTCAGAAATTTCCACCTCACGGATTGCAAGATTTAAGCATTCAAATTCAGTGAAATCATTTTTCTTGTTCTGCGAAAAACAAGGCAGTTGCACTTCACAAGCTCACTTTTCTATGAAAAAATGTCCAAAATGGTGGTGCTTCTTAGAATTCTTTTTCTTAAAGAAATTGGCTACATGCTTAAAATATTTCACATCACTTAGAATTGTACAATATATAGGAAAAAAATAGTAAGTAGAAAGAAATACAAAATGATACAAAATACAAAATTATTAAGAATTTAGATATGGAATTGAAAAATTCCAATCCCAATGGTTGCAATGTTGTACTAAACAATCTACATCCCATGATTTTATTTTTTTCAAAAAGTATTGAAAATTGAGTAAGATAAAGGACTTCAAAGTTTATTTTAGAGTAGAGATTCCATAATTGCCCGCAAACTAAAACTCCTCATAACTTTTGACTCATTGATAAAAATGGAATGATTCAAAGCTTTCCACGTATAAGGTAGGAATTTTGTAAACGGTTAAAATAAGCATTTCAACATGTAGGATATGGGAAATTTCTTGAGAAATTGAGCTCAATATGTGCAAAAACAAAGATAAGGAAAAATGCCCCAAAAAAAAAAAAAATTCTCCAAAAATGAATATTTTATGCAATATAAATGTGGATTTTTCATATGGACCCTATTCTTGTTTCAGAGGTTCACCTAAAACGGCTACCTTTGGAACTTGTTCCTAATTAAGTATGGGCCAATCAAATTTGAGCAAATTGGAATCTTTTCAGGATTTTTTTAGAGCCAGCTATTGTTGATTTTAGGACAACCTAGTCTACCATTAGAGGGAGGGTAACCGTTATTAGTACTCCTACCTTATATAACTCTAGAAAACCAATTTCAAATTTTTATTTTTGAAAAAAGTGATTTTTTCTAATCTGCCTGATTAGGGAAAAAATAACATATTAGGCCATAATTTTTGACTCATATTTCCAAATGTCATGAAATTTAGTACATGTGAAAGATATTCCTTGTCCCCACCTTCTATTAAATTTCAGCCTAAAATTTGCAAATCTCCAATTACACATACTTGCCCAAAATTTCTATGTTGCCAAAAAACGCATGTTGATCCTTTAGGAGTTAACCTTCTTTGTTCAATGTCTAAATTTAAGTTTCCTTGTATCTATTTAAAATACTTTTGGATGCAATTCCAATAATTACATATTTCAAGTTCTAATGACAAGGTAGTGAAAAGTTAGAGTTATATTTGGTAGGTCATTCATATCAAATTGTTGAGAACCACAACGGTAAAATGCAATATTTCAATGCCTTTGAAGGTGTAGTGGCAATGTCCTTTTAACCCATAAACGATGATGAGGACATTTTCCGGCCATAGAATGACAAAGAATCTCTTCATGTGGGACAGAAGTGCAACTATTCATCCTCCAAATTTTGTGTGGAAATGAAACGTCTTCTACAACAGTGTCTTCCAATGAGTGCTTTTTGGGTTTTTTAAGCCAACAATTCACACAGTTCCAAAACAGCTGATTTCCACAATTACCAGCTCGTTGTTTAACCCCTCACCGCCCAAGGGGCCCAAAAGTGGCCTCACACAATCTAGCAGTCGACTTCAAAGTGCTGTAACTTTTGTGTCCGGTGTCCAAATTTAATAAAACTTATTGGAAAAGTTGCACATACTAGACTAGTTTTTGTGGTAAAAATTTCAGATCTATCCAAGATTTATTGGATTTTTAGAAGCCATTCGAAGTTCGCAGATTCAATTTCAGTTCACCACACTGCATTGAGATGGCTGCAACTTCGGGGGCTTGTATCTTTTTCATCAAATATTATTTTTCAATAAAATTTGTTGGGTTTTGTTCCCCATAAAGTCTAATTAATATGGGAAAATTTTCATGTCAATCCAAGTTGTTTCGAATGCTTGGGAGCAATTCGAAGTTCAAAATACAGACATTTCTGCATAACAGTGAACTTGCCGGGCTTATAACTTCTTCAAAGAAGGTTCAATTTCAATAATTTTTATTGGAAAAGCTGCACATACTAGTCTAGTTCTTGTAGTAAAAATTTCATACCAATCCAAGAAGTTATGATTGACTGAGAGGCATTTTAGTAGAAGTAGGTTCAGCAATAGATTTGGTTTTTTGCTACTTTTTTCACTGTTTTTTGACATTTCAAAACAATTTTGCAAATGCAATGAGTCAATTGAATGATATTTTTCCCACCAAAGTGTTTTTCTTTTGGTTTTGAATCACTTCTTAGTTCAAAGTTTTTTTCATTTGAGTAGGTTTAAAAATCAAATTTCACCTCGAAATGTGTTTTGAGGACAATTTCAGCATCTTTTTTCAACACTGAAACATTATAATCTTTCAATCTATACGGTCAAATGACCTCAAATTTGATTTACACCATCTACAACATACACACTACAATATTGTACGGTTGAGATTTTCATACCTTACTCACATTTAGACTTATAACACTTGAAAAGGAAAGTTGTTTTCTGACATGGTTAGGCCTTGGGCAGTGAGGGGTTAAGGGTTAAAGGTTTATTACAGAAATGTAGTCAGATATCTGCAATGAGCATCTGAGATCTAAGTAAATATGATTGCTTGACGAGAGTTGGTTTCTTAATTATGAGTCAAATCAAGTCCATGATCTCGTTCTACGATACGATCATTCAAATGATGGGCAACCTATGAGAAACCTAAGGACAACAGTAACTTGTGAAATCCAAGGCGTTGCTTCACAACAACCGAAGCACTAGGATTGTAGGAATTGGGAAGTGTACTCCAGTGGCAAGCGCATCTAGAGTCAGCACAAACAGTCGAAGTATCAAACATTCTCTTGCGTGTCCAGTGAGGCACAGGATAGGTGTTGACCGAGTCTAGGCGGTGCCAGACTGCCACTGTGCACGGATACGTTCATTCTACAGAACAAAACTAGATATTATAAGAACACAGTGACAACTGCACAGGTCAACTGAACAGTTCCCCAGAAACAACATTGACATGGGAGGTCTAATTCAATCATGCAGAAGTGAAAGATCCAGCCTACAAAGACACTGCAGCTCTCGCCGTGAAGACGACAAAATGTGCAGAATTAAATATACCAACAACGAAACAGGCAAACTCAAGCAACAGACTGAGAAACGCAAATGTTGAGAGACTGAATCACCGGAATCAAACTACTTGGTGAGAAAACTAAATATATTTCCACCAATTTCAGACAGGGAATAATAGCTGTCGAAGTGGGCAATACAAGAGTTATCCATTATAAAAAAAAGGAACAAACGGTATCTCTATTTACAAAGCCATAGAAATGCCGGGGAAAAATCACTCACTGTCTGGTTTTGTTCACTTCCTTGTCCGCAGGGGAGATGCCCCGCTAGTTGTTGTATACCACCGAAAGTGTGGCTTTGCATTTAGCCTCCCTGCAATGTCATTTCCTGCTGAGGAAAATTCTCAAACCACTCACCACATGATTTCAAACTGCTCTTCCCATGACTCCCCAAAGAGAGCGGTCGATGAAGCTGTTTTGGCAAAAAACACTTGGTACTCCTATCAGGTCCAAGGAAATGCTAGAACAGCTACTACCTGGTTTTGTACACTAGGAAAACTTTGAGAGAAGTACTCTCACTCTCTGAGGTCCATTTGGACATAGAATACAACAGAGAACCAATCATGGATGCATAAGCATAAGGGGTGAGAGCCCCACCCCATGGAGTTGTACTTAAGACTGTACAACAACCTGTCTGCTTCTAAGAGATCTGTGACGACTTCCATGCGAGTGTTTCCGCTTCTTCGTCGACCCCAGTCTCGAAGAGCCAATGTACTCTTCTCGCTTAGAGTCAGGAACTCCATCTGATGGCGGTGCAAACTTGCGATGGAATGCACGTTGCCAAATTGAGTCGGAAGAGGATAGACGGGAGAGCCGATGACTCACACAGGACAAAGAACAGAGATCTTTATGGTCTAGGAAGCCACCATCTATCCCCAACCTCAACACACGCAACCACAGTTCATCCGAAAGAGAGCCAATCGACCTCTCTGCATTTTCTGAATGGCTCACGACCTCGTCATAACAAGTTTCATCTGAAGTCACTGTGGCCATGATAGCTATACAACAGTAGTGAATAAAGACCACGCCAGTCTAAAATCCTAAGATAAGGGACTAAACCCTGAGCAAGCCCAGAAACAAACTCTTCCTGAGGTGGTGGAAAAATGTCGAATTACAAGCTGAGAGGCATGAAGATGATATTCGTCCGCCTACTGAGCAATGATACACATCCGCCTCCAAGAAAAACAAAATTCTCGCCTGCCTTCACGATGCCGTGTACTGTTTGTGCTTCCCTCTCGCTTGGAAAAAGTGACAAGCTAGGCAGTTGGACAGACACCTCGCAGTTTAAGCTGCTCCCCAATACCACCCAAACTATTGCATAAGCAAAAGATTTTTAATACATTGCATGATGAGCCATATTTGTCCTATCAAAAAAATCTACCCAAACACGAGAAATTAGATTGAAGTTCAATCAGCAGCAGACCATCCCTATAATCCCTCTCTCTCAAACCGAAGAAATAACGAAATTATATGGTTAGGCAACCTGAGAGACACACTTCACGTATAAAACTAGGCAGTCTGTATGGGGCAGTAATAAATTCCGTGGCATGTTGCTACAACCAGGAAGCTGATATACTCCACTTAATTTGCTGTCGCATCATTGAATAAGTGACCTTAGACCACACAGCTCTGTAAGCAAGGCGTATCTTGATGCATAAAACAGGTAACCCTCAGCGATCTTCTTTAAATTCATACTTCGACACGTACTCTAACAGGAAGTCATATTTACAAACGGAACATACCCTCACAGCCACGATGTCGCCTATACACAGCTTTGTTAAGAATAAGAGTAAAAGGAATAATTAGCGAATTCTCATGATCAATATATCTCCACTAATCTTCCCAACGCCCGTAACCAAAACATAGAACTCTAATCCCTTCACTCCAATAGAAACACAGCCAAAAATTCTCGATCCAATCAGCATGAATAGTTAAATGGATCCAATCAAAGCAGAAAACGTGACAGAGGCAGTCAATACAACATCAGAGGCGCCAAATCGTACGACTAGGAAATACATCGCGAAACCATAACACAAAAAGTATACTAACGATATCCTACCAAATCAGTCAACTTTCAAACAATCAGAATCGTTGCGGTGTTCTTCTACGCACAACATCAAAAAAACAGCAATGGTATTTCAAACCTAAAAATGGCGAATCCTGTTAACTAATCCAAAGACCTAAAGTTCAAACAACAACACAACATCAACCCGAAGCAAACCCTCCAAGTTATGCAATGCCAATCCTACCTTTTACCCTTTTAAAAAGTAGGCACGAACTATATAAGGTGACTACCAGTACAAGTTCAAAATCGTTCGACTACCTCAAACTTGTTTCGGTATCGCCGGTAACCACTAAAGTGTGCTCGATACCTTCACTTCGTGGCCTCTGCAAACCCCCACCAACGTCTCACCAAATCGACAATCGTTCCTACTAACACAAAGGCATAAAACATTTCGAACTCACAAACACAGACCGAGACCTGTCACCAGCAAACTAAAAGAACAAGAAAATCGATAACAAAATTGCAACCAAGAAACCAGCAAAAAACCACCGTCTTCTGTAGTCACGCAAGAAACCAAAACACACAGGCGCACAACATCAACACCAAATCAACCACAAACGGAACAAATAAAAAAACAAAACTTAACGAAAATTTAAAATCTCTTCCCTCCCTCAAACAACCCTAACATAAGATACAAACCTTTCCGTCCACATCATCGACTAGCCTTTTCACCAGCAAACTCTGACAACAAGAAAATCGATACCAAACCGACACCAAACAATCAACAAAAAAACTACCAACCTCGTCACACAAGAAACCGAACGACACAAAAACTATTAACACCAGAAACACAACGAAGAAGGAACCATGCTAATAAAATCCAAAATTAAACCAAAATAAAAAGCCACAAATCCATGAAAAATTCTCACATGAAATTTTTCAAAAAACACCTACCTAGAACCCTAATCTTGTTGTCCGTCTGCCAAAATTTCACAAACAAAAGCGGCGGAGTGGACGAGGAGAGGAAGACACGAAGAGACAACGAATCTGACACATACCTGGCAACGAAAAGGGACCGGAGGGGGCGGGGGTTACCCAAATGAATCCAACTCACAATGGTGGTTCCCAAGAGCAGAACTATGTCTGCAACGACAACACAGTATCCTACAAAGTGAGAGTGCTACAAAGCTAAGTTAGAATAGGATGGATCCCGATTCCTACAAAGACAAGAGTCCTGTAGCTTTTGATAAGGAGTTTGATTCTGTGGTGCCTGGTGGTTGGAAAAATCCCTGTGGAAGCACTGCCGGAGAAGAAGAAAGGAGCAGAAGAAGGAGAAGAAGAAGAGCGCAGGATTGTACTGTACTGCGTCTGCCAGCCTGCTTGCCTGCCGTCCTGCCATTGCCTGTCTCTGTTTCCCTTCTATCTCTTCTTTAGGGCTGCGTCAGCTAGTTGGTAAGAGGATTCATTCGTTCGTTCGGTTCTAAATTTCATTCGTTGGATCAAATTTCATTCATCCGGATTTCATTCGTTAGATCGAATTTTATTCATCGGTGTCCCTGTCACAAGCAAATCGTCAACTCGGGTGGGCCAGGGGGGATTGACCCGTGTATTGCCTCATCAAATGGTAAATGTAAAAATTACCCCCTATTTTGAGCCGCTTAAATTTTGTATTTCTTCATGAGAACTATCTAATTTGGGGCCTCTGATTGCAAATATGAATTTGAAAATTTGAAAATTTGATCATATGCGGAAAATAAAAAATTCCAGTGTTTTTTATAGGGGCAATACATGGGGCAATCCTCTCGGGCCAATTTAGGATTTTTTTGGAGTGGGGATATAGGGCTATAAATGAGTAGCATGGAATTTTGGAGGGATTATCTCAAGGATTTTCTTGAGCAAATTTTTGCAAAAAGTGATGCAAAATTTTTTACAAAGAGGATCTGACGAGATATTTTTCATTTTTTGGTAGATGAAATCACTAAATTGCTATCAAATCTTGAATGGGATAGTTAATCATTAGATGCTTTCATATATATATATATATATACATCATCATAAATTTTCAATTTGGTAAACATTGTCTAATGACATGTTTCATGTTGTATTTCATATACTAATGGATGTGCATGTTTCATGTTGTATTTCATATAAAAAATCTTGATGTAGTATGCAAAAAATATGCAAAGTATGCATTGAATATCATGAATGTATTAAACAAGTAGTACTATGTATATTTAAGTAATAGTACAATCTGAACAAATAAAAAGTTTGATTTGTAAATTTTTCAATTGAATGTTCATTTTCAATCAAAATTATTTTCTTTAATATACAAAAGTGATTATTAATTTTAAATTGTGAATTGTTTAGGTGTAATTTTTTTGCATTGCAATTTTGAATGTTTTCAAAATAATAAAAACACCACATTCTAAAAATAAAAATTATATTTTTATGAATTTTCTAATCAAATGCCTCAAAATTGAATTAAAAATATATATTTTATAAAATTTAACTACAAAGATTTATGTAATCAAAATATCTAACATCTTCTTTTACAAATAGAAATTTTATAAATTTATAAATGAATGACATGATTATTACAAATCTATCTTTTGTTCCATTTGTGATTGCCTCATTTTTAAAAAAATTCTCTTCACATTAACTCTAAGAATACAAGCATCTATATTTGTGCCATTCATCTACATGAAAATTAACCTTGGAAGGATGCCAAGGGCTAAAAACATCTTTTGGATGGCCAAGTACAATTTTTTTATATTGAAAAAGGAATGATTTTCATCTAATTTTTCCTTATACAAATTCAATGATGCTTTATCCATATCATTGAATAAAGTTTAAGTTATATTAATTGATTTTGGATTTTACATGAGGTAGTTTATAAAAATGGTACGCCAAGAAACAAAATTGTAATAATAAGAAGAAAAATGTCATTTTCATACATGGGGAGATTGCCAAAATGAACTCCACCTCAATCTTAACCTCTTAAACTCAAAGATGTCTTATCAACTTGATCTTTCTTTTCTTCAATCATGAGATCAATAATTGATAGAACACCTTCACTTCTTAAGTTACCAATGGCGGTTATTATTGCTTTAGCTATACTTCCTCTATCTAAGGTGCTCCAAAGAAGCCTTCCTACTTGAAATATGACTTTTGCAATCTAACCAACTCTAATACCAAATTATTATGAACCTCCCACAGCTCGTAACTACAAATCAAACTTCAAATTACAATTGATTCCAAAAAAGAACACAACAAAAATATATATTAACAAAAAAAGACTTTCACAAGGAGCTCAAACACCCAATTATAGATGAATAAATCATAAAAGATTTCTATTCTAGCTCCATCTTATGTAATAGAAGATTGTCAATAATAAAAGACTATCAATTCTTAACCATGTAAGGATGATACATCGAAAAAGTCATCAATGGATGATTTTCCATATTACTATAAAAATGAAAAATGCACTTATTTGTCTAAAAATCATATCATATCATTATTGTAGGAATAAATCTTCTCCTCCTAGGGTTAAAGATTTCTTTTTCACTTTTAGCTTTCTATTCCTAATTCTATCTCATCCAATAAAGTAAAAGTCTTAATCATACTTAAGTAGAAGTATTCCAAGTATGAATTCATATCTTATCCAAATCTTCAATAGGAGAACTTTAAATGTGAAAATCCCCCTAAAATTAATTCTATTTTTTTTTCAAATCATTTTCCTAGACTTAATTTATTTTGGAATAGTTTGTTTTTACAAGGTTTTCTCATGCTAAATGACTTGAAGGTGGAAGAAACACTTGTTCTTGTCTATTTGAAAATGTGTCCTGAGCAATGTTTTTACTTTTTGACCGCTTGGAGTCTTTTTAGAAAAGAGAATGTAGATCTCAAATTTTTAGGCAAATAAAATCATAGCATAAGAATCTACATATGAGATGGACCCTTAATATTTTAATTTGAAAATTTTGATTTTCATTCCACCCTTAAATTAACTACTAATTTAGCACCCTAAATACACTTGACATTTGGAAAATTTTCTATTTTTTAAAGCATTCTAAATCCATGCCTATAAAAGGTATTTGACACTCAAAAAAATAGATGGAAAATACTTTATAATAGTCTACTTCATATAGAAGCCCCTGAAGTTCACACTCTCAGAGTGTGAAGTCCCTCAAATTATCCTTTTGAGACTAGACATAGATGAATTCTTGTACTCACTAGTAGGAAGCCATGTTTTTCTAAACGGATTTTTCTAGACATCCACATGTTTTCACGTTAATAGTGATGTCCAAATGAAACATCTCAATGTTTTATTTGATGTCACTGTTAACATGAAAACATGTGGATGTCTAGAAAAATCCGTCTAAAAAAACATGGCTTCCTACTAGTGACTTAATTATACTTATCGTAGAACCTTATTTACATTCATTCTATACAACATGATTTTAAACGTTGACAAAAACCCCACTTATCGTAGAACCTTATTTACATTCATTCTATACAACATGATTTTAAACGTTGACAAAAACCCCATCCATAGATTTTATCAATGTCCTCAAGCTACTGAGGTTTGGGATTATGCTCAATCCATCCTTCATCACTTACTTGGAGTTCAACCCATCCTTGGACCTCACCTGCGATTTGGCCACACTTTATGTATTTTTGGCACTACACTTCCTAGGAAGTTTCTTTGTATGAGAGTTATTTGGTCTATCCTTTGGGGATCATCACTTTGGATCAACTGGATCTCTCACAACCGCAAGGTTTTCTCTCAAGAAGGGCCTCATTCAACAAGCTCTTTGGGATGCTCTCCTCGACTCTAGTCGTGCCGCCCACATTAAAGCCAAGTCTACTGCTCATCGTCAACCACATCAAGTCACCCTCTTTTGGACCAAATTTGACAACATTTGGCTTAAATCCAATATCCTCGCGTCTAGGGAGTTCGGCCTCATTAGGTGGCACCAGTGCGCCCCTACTGTCTGTCATTTCTTGTAGCCTAGCTCCTTGCTCCTTGCTTTTTTTCTTTTTTTCTTTTTTTCTCTTTTCTCTTCATTTGTCCAACCTCCGGGCTTGGCAATTGTGTTTTATTCGGTTCTCTTTTAACCCCTAAAGGACCATTGTCCCTTCGGGGGACAAATGCGTTTTCGGGCAGGTACCTACAAGCTGAAATTTTCTCCTAATTTTTTGAAATTTTTTTGGAGGTAGGAAAGTTGATTAGCTTCGTGGGAATATAATTTTTTTCAAAATCGGTGCCCGGGAACAATAGTTATGACCAAATAAGCTCAAACAAGGGGACTGCAGGCAGCTCGGGCAGCCCAAAAAAATGGACAAAAATTTGAATTTTATTTTTATTATTATTTTTTTCTCATAGATTACATTTTTGTCTATCTGGAAAGATTTGATTCATTTCATTTGGATATTTTATGAGAAAGTTATGGACATTCTTGTTTTTCGGGCAGTCAGAGCATCTTCTGGAAAAAAATTACTTGTAGGATTCATTTCTGAATGCAATTTTTCAAATTTTTCAATGTTTTTTTTTTGTATAGTCTGATTTACTTGCTAGAACAATCTCACCATTGGGATTAATGTATTTTAATTCCATCTAAAATATATGAATATTTTAGATTTTCCTTCTATCTCACACCTACTTCTACTTAACAATTTTTTTAAGAATGATAATTAAATTTTTTTTGAATTTTTTCTTTTTACCTAGACTCTCAACTCAATTCTCCACTATAAAGATTTAAAGCTCAAAATTTTGTAGTGCAAAAAATTTAAGTTAAAAATGTTCAAAGTCAAAAAATCTAGTCCGGCAATGTGCTGAAAAACTTGTTTTTTCCACTTTAAACGCAGATATCTTGCAATCTAAGCGGTCAAAAATTCTGAAATTTTTTCCACAAACTCTCATACTAGTTAGGTGTAAGATCTTACGGTTAGATATGAAAATAAAACAATTTTTCAATTTTCTTTACTCCTTGCTATAGGTATGGCAGTTTTGAGTGTTTTCTGGCAGAAAAAAGGCCTTGGTCCTTTAGGGGTTAATGTAGTGGGTTTTCCATTTGTTCAAAACAACAACAACATGATTCATGATTTGCCTACTCACTATTTATTGAACATGTATAGAGAGTGTGCTCATGTCCTTGAAATTGATAATCTTTTAGATTCTTTGGTTTGAAAAAATTTCTAAATTTTTTTTCAAGGTCTAACACTCCCCCAAATTGAAACTTTTTCCAGAAAATCTGAAATTTTAATGACAAAAATAAGACAATCATGTGATTGTACCTTTGTAAAATAAAATAAAAAAATTTCACTTGTAAGTAGCCAAGAAATGGAAGATTCAAAGCAAATGATTTATGACTTGCCACTTTGGAGTTATGGACTCTAAAGTAGATTAATTTTGAAGAATTATAGTCCATATCTCTTTCCAAAGGATAGATTTGGTGACTATGGCTTTTAATCTATACTAATTTGTCCAATTAGTGAGGATGCAAAGTTAGTGTCACTATAATAATTTTAAAATTTTGACTAAAATGATTTTGAACTAGGTTCAAAATTTGATCTAGATTGTGATAGAGTTGAAGGATCAAATATGTATAGGGTCTACAATATAAACTTGTCTCCTTCCCATTTGTAGTTAAAGAGGTTCTTTAATCCTAGAAGCATTAACCTATAATGCATGTGAAAAGGTACATACTAAAAAAATCTCATCTCTATAATCATACTTTTTCAACAAAAGATTAAATTTTTTTCTCCCCATTACAAACAGCATGAAGCATCTCAAAGCCAAAGTAATTGACCCTAAAGAACTACCAATAATTATTTTTGGTTGAAAAATTGAACCATAGAACAACCAAAATGGTAAAAATTCAAAAAAATAACAATAGTGTCAAATTGGCGGCTAAACTAGGTGATGAATGGATGCATTTATAGTAATATAGAGGTAACAACTTTATATGGGGATAATTTTTGGTATAGTTTCTTGTATATAATTTCTTTCTTTGGTAATATTTTGATGTTATCAACATCTTTTTCTAGTATGAATTATATGGATTTCAGATTCACTAAGTTTCACTTCAACTTCCTATAACCTTTACCTTTTTGAAAATTTATAATTAATCCATCATGCCTCCAAAATTCACACAACCATTTGTATTTTGCTTCATAAATATATGCCAATTCACAAAAATTCATTCTTTTTTCTTGCATTTTCACTGTGCCGTACAACTTATTGGGACAAGCTCAAGTACAACGACTTCACTTGACTTCTAAATTGCATCTTTGCAAAAAATAAGATACTATATCAATTATTTACAAAGCTTGAATTTGCCTTTGATTCAAGTTCCTGAAGATAAAACTTGAATGGTGAATACGTGTGGTTGCTAAGGTCATTATCGGGTTGAGAGTGTATTGCAATTTCCACCCTCACCACAAGCACCCTATTCAAAGTACATCTCATCCGCAAGTTAGAACATGAGATAATAATTCCTAAATGCCAACATTTTGATAAGTTTTTATTGATTTTATTCAAATTAGAATTGTATAAATTCAAACTAGATATATTAGAATCATCATGGAAAAAGAAAACACAACAATATCACTTCTAGATTGAAAGATTATAATGTTTGATAATAAGATTAAAAGTACTCTTCAAAGAGTGCTTCTCTAAAATATAAGGCTTTCTATTTCCATGATTCTAATAAAGCAATAGAAAATCCAAGAATTTAGGAGCCCAAGAGTACAATAGTGCTATTGTTGGTAAAGGTTGGAGACACCCAAAATCACCAAGGACTTGAGTACCACTTGATTAGCTAAACAAGGATGTTCAATTGGTATATATCCCTATACCCAAGATTATGTACCTTCAATTGAAAAAGTAGTTTAGAACATCTACCAATAAATCTTTGAAATATAACTTTGGGTACGGTATGCAAATAATGCATCCTTTGGGTGTATGGAAATTCTCTTTCATTCACCAAAAGAACATAAAAAAAATTGATAGGTAGAAATTGGAAGTGGTGCCCATACTAGCTACTTGTAACAATTTGAAGATGGAGTCCACAATGTAAGAGCATTAAAGATCCTTGACAACCAACAAACGTAAAGCCAGAAACAATGCCAACCGTAAGACAGAAAAAAAAATCCCACAATATATTTGCTTGGAGACCATGTAGGGCATAAATCCCACCTTCTAAACTCATCAGTAATTCACTCTATGTATTGTGCTTAGAATGGGTCAAGTTATTGATTGTTGAAGGTCTCCACATTATTTTGTATAATACAATAAAGTTGAAGCTGAATGATAATTAATCTTCTTAGTTCCAAATTCCAAGGGCTTTGAAGACCTACAAATTTCACATGTTACACATGAATTTAATACAATGACTAATTGAATCTCATGCAAATGAACTTGACATTAAGAACATTGTCAATTGACACATGCAATGAATCCAAAAGCAATTTACATAAGAAAATAGAACAATTTACGAATCCAAAGTTGTCAACTAAAGAAGAGGAAAGCCTATTTGATGGAAGAACCATTAAACAAAGAATCAACTAACCTCAATGATAAGAATATTGAAGGTAGATCACAAACTTCAATGTTTGTCATAACACCCTCATATCAAATTTTGGAGCAATTCAAAGGTCTTTTCTTGAATGCGCTCATTTTGTCGACATTGGTGTTGTAGTCCACTCAATTTTGTCCCATGTCTTTCGATCCAAATTATATAGAACGACCTTCTCTTCACCCCCCTCACGGTTGTACAAAAGTACTTGCTCACCGTAAAATTTATTCATAACATGAAGCTGTTCAAAACCACTCATCATCCATTCACACAAATCTTTGGGCATGTTATCAAAATCAATCCATGGCTTCTCAAAATTGGAAAAAGACTCCGACACATTTAGAAACAACTCTTGGTCTGACTCGTTGTTCACTGCAAACACAAACCACCGCTCTTGCCACACACCAATGTCACTATATGCCTACATGTCTTGTAGATTCCCAAGTTCTAGGGAATCCCACTCATCTCTCTCCAAATCATAAGTCAAGACATCATACCATCCCTCAAAGTAATTCCCAACCCTAATATACAAAGACTTATTATGATGTACACATGAAGTGCCAAATGCGGGAACTAGGCACCCATGCGTTGACGACTTGTGTGTCCAATCACCTTGTGTGTCCAAGCACCGCTATTCGAATCATAAATCCTAGCTCCAATGATTTCATCGGCAATTATAACCCTAAATCCATAGGGAATTAGGGTTGTGTCCACAATCATCAAAATCAAAGGATCCTCGTAAATCACTGGTGCCTACACCAATGCCAAGTACATCCAACTATTAGTATAAGACCAACCACACAAATAAACAAATTAACCCCAAAAAGTTCAAGGTCTTTTTGGGTTTAAAAACATCATTGCTTTTGAATGCTATAGGTCTAAATGTCACTAAGGTATAGAAATCTCAACCATACAATCTTGTAGAGTACATGTTGTAGATGACATGAATCAAATTTCAAGACATTTAGACACGTAGATTGTAAGATTATGATGTTTATAATGTTGAAAAAGGATGCTGAAATTTTCCTAGCAACACATTTGGAGGTGAAATTCAATTTCTAAACCTAATCAAATGAAAGAACTTTAAATTATGAAGTGCTTCCAAACCAACATACAAACACATTGGTGAAAGAAAACATCATTCAATTGATTCATTGTGTCTACAAAATGGCTTTGAAATGTCAAAAAATAGCAAAAGAAGTTGCAAAAAAACTCATCTAAAGTTGAACCTCCTTCTACTAAAATGCTTCTCAATCACTCATAATTTCTTGGATTAATATAAAATTTTAGTCACACAAACTAGACTACTAGTATGTGAAACTTTCCTAATTTTTTATTTATTGAAAACGGACATCGTATGAAGTAGAAACAAACTACCAAAGTTCACCGGTCCAAAAATGTTCAGATTTTGAACTTTGAATTGCTACCAAACATTCAAAACAACTTGGATTGACAAGAAAATTTTACCACAACAACTAGACTTCAAGGGGATTCTAACCCAACAAATTTTATTGAAACGAACATTGAAAGCAGGAGATGCAAGCTCCCAAAGTTGCAACCATCAAATGCAGTTTGGTGAACTTAAATTGAACCCATCAACTTCGAATGACTTTTAAAACATCACCACATCACAAATCAATACGAAAATCTTAGCACAAAAACTAGAGGAGAGAGACCAAGATTTCCCAACAAGTTTTATGAAATTCAGACATCGGATGCAAAAGTTACAGCACTTTGAATCGAATTTGAAACTATGTGACAACACTTTTGGTCCCCTGGGGCGCCATGGGGGTGAACTTACTGATTCAAATTAGGGCAAAATCTGAATTGAAGAATCGCAGAAAACTCAAATCGCGGAAAACAACTCTCAATTGAAGAGATGGCTAAAACCCCGACATAAATCCAGAGATCATCGCCATCTCCTCGAATTCAAGGTCACGGAGACTCATCGTGGGAAGAGGTGGCAAAGTATGAAACACGCGAGTGTGAACATCGAACACGCGGTTGTGTTCGGAGCCTTCGAAGAGCAAGCTAGACACTTCACATCGCGCTCGAGGCACAGGCGTGGAGCTCCACTAGGAGCCTTCGCAGGTCAAGAGGACGTGTTCTCTACATGGACGAGTGACAACGAAGTAAGGGTTGGAGGAGATCGGAGGTTTGAAGTTTTGTTCCAAAAATTGGCGATCCGAGGCCAGGCGGTTCCATTCCTTGTAGACTTGGCGCAGGCGGAAGAACGGCGCCCCTCGTCACTAAGGGCTCCCCAGTTGGGGGGGAGCGCGGGCTCTGCCCTGCCCCGACTGAAGCTTGCCCGGGGAGGGCCGCAGCCAGCCTCCCGCTCCAGCTCGGGCTCCCTCGCGATCTCCTCCCCCCAACTGTTCGCCGTTCCCTCCCGTTCCCTCTCGTTCCCAAGGCTCATACCCTCCTCCGAGACCCGGGTGCGGGAGAACCTTATATGTACTCTGTATATTTTGCTCCTCCCCTTCATTCAACTGGGAGCATTTTGGGCTCCTCCCCTCTTCTTCCCCTCTTCTCCCACACTTGGTTCATCACATGTTGCTCCAACAACTCAAGGTATGTACAACTCTTTATGTACTCTTATTCTTTATGTACCCCTTTCTTTTAACTCTACATAAGTTTGTGTCTATTGTTTTGCAATTGTAATAATTTAGGGTTTAGCATATTTTCATTTGAGTAGTGTGTGCTAAATGGAGATTGGAGATGGTGTACTTGTAGAGTTTGTGTCAAGCATTGGCGTGAGAGATGGAAGAAGATGGAGACTACATGGAAGATGATAATTTCTATCCCTCCGACTTTGAAGACGATTTAAGTGACACTACTAGAAAATTCTGTTTTTTTGTTGATTTGGACGTGTTGATTTGGACAGAAATCAACAGTAAAGTGTTGATTTGAACAAAAATCTGTTGATTTCTGTCCAAATCAACACGTCCAAATCAACAAAAAAACAGAATTTTCTAGTAGTGTGAGATGGTGGGGGTGGAAGAATTTCTTCAAGGTGTGCACATAGGAAATTTAGGGTTTCAAGAAACTCATTTCTTGTCATCAAATGGAGAGTCGGATTCGGATGAGGAGGATGTTGGTGAGGAGATTTTGGAGCCTTGGGAGGAGGTGTTAGAGGAGGGTGTGGAGCATGTCAACATTGGAGGTCCAACACCTTCATCAATTTTTGAAGACATTCCCATTGAAACATTCCCCAAGTATGTGCACTTCAATCTCCAATCTCTTGCACTCATGATTGATTGCATAAGAGGAGGATATTTTCCCTCATATCAACAAATTCATGAGGCAAATTCTTTTTTTTGTCCCCTCTCCAACCTTCATAGGCCTTCCACACAAAAAAAATGTGGAATCTCTTACAATTGAGAGGTGGCAAAAACTTTAAGGAAGATTAGAAGTTGTAGAATTTTTAAGTGGATTTGTTTTATCCCCTTTGAATGACACAAAGGGTAGGCAAATTCCGCCAATAGAGTATTGACATTCCATTGTGCATAGAGGACACATTGACAAAAATGGGAAACATTTGTCAATCTCCATGACAACAAATGCCATTCGTTCTCAATGGAGTACGGATAGCTATGTGGGAGGAATTCAAACCTCATTCATACAAAATTGTATGAACTCTTGTGATGTATGCCAAGAGAAGAAAATGTGGGATGAGGTAGTGAAGGTTCTATTGGAGAACTTAAGTGCAACTATAGATGCACTTTGCACAAAGTACATTGTGCTAAGAAGGCGTTTGAAATGCCGTGTAGGGAAAACCAAAACTATGACTTATTACTGTTGTCATCGTGGAAAAAACAAAAACCGTCCTCATAGGAGAACGGTTGATGTGAAGCCTATGGATGACAAGGGCTCTAGAAGGAATAGAACCTATAGATTATGTAGTTGTGAATTCCAAATGAAGGTTGAGGAGCCCAATGTGTCAAAGTGCTCAAACACCTTGCCTCATAGTAAGCTTCAAGCTACAATCTATATTCATAGCAAACATAGTGGTCACACTCTGGGTTCCAATTCCGATCTTTTCTTCCTACCGGTGCACCCTTATGTTATCGCGTGGGTTATGGAGAACTTGAAGTTCATGCTTTCACCAAGAGCCATTGAAGCAACGTCGGTTGATGCTCAAGAGAGATTTTCACAAAGTGTACCGGAGGTGGAACGTGCTACATATAGATTTTTCGTCATCAAAAAAGAAGTGCAAATACTTGCATATTCTTTAAGAATCAATGGTATTTAATTTTTTTTTCCATATTTAATTTTTTATGTGAAGTTATGAAATGCATTGCGTATTTAAATTGTACTTCAATTCTTCATGTTTATGTTCTCATTTTTATTTAAATTCTTCATGTTTATGTTTTAATTTGTATTCAAATTTTTGATTGGATGTGTGTAGATGCACTTCGGAAAGACGATTGGGATGCGGCACAAATTGAGATCTTGAATTTACAAGCTCAAGGGATGATTTTGTACTATCAACCGTATGCACCCAAGAATGAGGACCCCAAGAAAAGAGCATTTGTGGTAGTTATACAAGATGACTTCATGCGAAAATCGGCCCTACGGTTTTTAGGTAATAATTCTTGGGCCTTGGATTCTACATTCAAAACAAACCAATACGGTTTGCCGCTTTATGCGGCAATTGTACCAAACCAAGATGGAATTGGCATTCCGGTTTTTTACATGCTTTGTAGCAATGACGTTAAAGAAGAACATGAGGGTCTTGCTATAGAGATAGCATTATCCCATGTGTTTGAATATTTAGGAGAGATTAGACCTTTCGCAATTATCATTGACAAACACAAGCCATCTTTGAATGCTATTCAAAGAGTTGTGAGCAATGATGCTCATTGTTGAACTTTTGAAGAGGGTACCAAAACACAAGCTGGTGGACAAGTTCTCTTGTGTCACTTCCATGTCATGAAGGCATGGAGTGAGAACTTGTTAACCAAGGTTCCTAATGAGGACAAGGATCGGGTGTGGAGGGCATTACATGTTTTAATGCTTTGCCCTAATGAGGACCATTTTGACGAGAATTTAAGAAGATTTTGTGTTGAGTTTCAACACATCCCCGACCTTTGCCAAATACGTGATTTCCGGATGGGCTGGAATTAATTGTCCTTGGAGAAGGTTGTGGCCTCGATTTGGGAGGTTATTTGCTTATGGGGGTATGGATACAACTAACCACGTCGAAAGACATTGGGAGTTGATTAAATACACCCTCTTACAAGGAAAAGTGAACCAGTCCCTCCGAGACCTTATAGTGGCAATTGTTGGTAGTGCCAAGGATGACACTTGTGTGGGCCAACCCACATTATTGAGTCAATTGCGAATGACTCAACATTTAAGTAAGTTCCTCATTTTTGTATATTATTCTATGTTTATTTTATTGTATTCAATTTTTTTTTATAAATATGTTTTGAACATGAGGCTAAGTTCAAACCTATTTTTTGAACTTGTAGGTGACTCGGAACGATACATGAGGAGAGGGAATGACAACACTCATAGACGTCGATTGAAAGGAGGAGAATGAATTTTGAAGGCTTACCAATCTTGTCTTATGGATGTCTTGAAGGTTGTTGATGAGGAGCATCTCCTCTTTCATATCAAGAGTGAGACTTCTCCTATCCTATGGTATAGTGTTTCATTGAAATCACATTATTGTGATTGTCCCGATAGGGTCTCCACTTGCAAACACATATTTGGTGTCCAATCGATTGTGAAGGTATTTTTTGAAGGGCTCAAAGAAAATGAAGTGGTTGAAGAATCATTGCCTCCACAAATCAACATGGAAGACATGGAGCTTATAACTCCAACTCAACCGGATGTACCAAGGGAGGAGGCTCTTTCGATTGGTGTCATGCGTGAGAAGGCGTTCAACATGGTACGTGAAATCGAATCACTATGTCAAGCAACTCTTTATGGTGACAATGAAGAAGAGGTGAAGCGAAAATTTCAAGTCCTTCAAGCTTGTTTTGGCACATTATTGGAGCCTTCAAATTTTGAAAGGCCCAATACAATTACTCTTCCCCTCCGAGGTTCTATTGCTTCCATCCAAGAGAACGTGAAGCGAACGAGAATGGGACATGGGAGGAAACGTAAGATTTCGGAAGTTGGTGAAACAAGTGCTCCACGCCCCCCTTTGAAGCGCTCTTCACATGTGCTTCTTTCACAATCCAAGCAAAAAAGGATGATTTTCCATAAGCTTCCCAAAGTCACTTGTGACATTTGTGTTACAAAAACATTGATAGAGGGAGGAGCAAATTCTATTTTTTGCAAAAATTGTGACCATGAGATATTTGTGAAGTAAAGTTTATGATTTGAGTTTTTTCATTGATTTTGTTATCACTTTGTAATTTTGCCTTTGTGTAATCCTTCATTATGAGTTCCCTTATGATTCTTCATTATGATAATACATAAATGGTCTTACTTAAATGTAGAAATTGAAGAGAAATAAGAAGAAAAGAGGGCTTTGAAAAAAAAAGGATTTAGTTTTTTTTGAGAGGAGAAGAAAGGAGGAGCCCGAAATACTCCCAGTTGAATGAAGGGGAGGAGCAAAAATACAGAGTACATATAAGATTCTCCCGCACCTGGGTCTCGGGGGAGGGTATGAGCCTTGGGAACGGTTGGGGGGAGGAGATTGCGAGGGAGCCCGAGCTGGAGCGGGAGGCTGGCTGCGGCCCTCCCCGGGCAGGCTTCAGTCGGGGCAGGGCAGAGCCCGCGCTCCCCCCCAACTGGGGAGCCCTTAGTCACCATGGAGAGGTCAATGAAGCTCTGCAGCTCGCCCCAGAGAGGGGCATTCATGTCGTCGCCATCGCCAACGCTTGGTGGTGCGGCCATGGTTGTGAGTCGGGAGCGCAGCTGGAACGGGGCGAGCGGATCTTGGAGTGAGGACGGACTTTGCATAAAAAGGAGTCCAGAAAAGTCGAGTGTGGCTTATTTGGGGTTCACTCAGGCTTCATTCATCACGATTTGGGTTACATTCATCCAAGTTTGAGTGGTTTTGTGCTCCGTTTCTCCTGCGGAATGTGCTCTGCCACTCTTGTGCAGCTTCCGGTAGTTGTTTCTCGCTGGCTGTCTCTTCAAATTCGTTGTCAAGATTTTTGAATTTGTAGCTGAGATTTCCCGTTACAGGTCCGATCAATACACAGAAGGATCGCAAATGCATCGTTGCTGCGAAGTGTTGTATGGAGAATTGGAAGCTTCGCCTTCGAGATCGAGAGATGTTACAATTGATGATGTCGGCCGAGCTTGGTGACAACTTGGCTTTTTGTAGCTGTCTTATCTCCTCCACGAGTTTTAAATCAGCTGAGACATGTGGATGCGGACAGTCCATTGCTGCAGCACCTCAGTTGTAGGTATGAAACCTTCCTTGAGAGTTATGCCCTGACATTCACGATTTCACGAAGGAAGCCCTGCATTGTGCAAAGTTATGCCTGCTGTGAGTGTGAGGCAGTTTGAGGAGGTTGGTACTCGAAGAATCGAGACAGCGATATAGTACGTGATAGAGCCTTTTGTAGCGCAGCTAGTCATTCATTTGAATAAGAGGACAGTTGCAATTGCTGTTTGGTGAATTTGAGTCAGATTTGAGTGATATACTCTAGATTCGAACATAAATTATGGTGATCGATCATCTGTTCGTTTGTTCACCCGGCTATGCTTTATGTGCGCACGGTGATATACTGTATGTATTCGTAATTTCAGATTTGGAGAATCGTCTGTGGGCTGAAGTTGCTGCAAATTTTTTATGCAATTTCACTTTGTTTCTCTTGAATCTGTGAATCTTTGAAATATTGTGATCGAGAATGTGATCAGGATCTTGAGGCTTGAGGTTCAAGACTTCTCCCTCAGGTGCCCTGTCTCTTTCTCGCCCTCAGTTTATGGTTCCTGCCAACGTACTTCTCGTTCTTAAACTATATAGCTTATTCGTGCCGTGTCTTTTTATGCCACTTTTCTATTCTTTCTCATTGGTCGCGAGTCCCAACCGACTCCTCGCAAAATGAAGGAAGTTACTGAATTCAGGCGTTTTAGGAGAGGCATTGCTGATTCCTGCCTAAGATTTATTTTCGCATGTCCTACCGCCAATGACCAGTATGTATTCCTTTTCAGGGTTTTGCCACAATCAGTGTATACGGTGAAGGTAAAATCTGGGTAGACTTGAATCACTTCCACTTCGAACCGCGCTTTCCACACAGCTCTTGACAAGTACGTGCCTTACTCACCCTTTTCCTAATTTGGACTGTGCCAGTAAATTTATAACTGGTAGAGTAGTAGGGTTTTGATTCTGCTGGTTCAGATCCTCTCTCTCTAGGCTTTCGTGGCTCAAAGGCGAACTGTTCATTCGAATATTTCGGTACACTATAAATTGTGATTAGTGAGGGTACTATTAGTTCCGAAGAAGCTGCTCTCCAATACTGAAAATATCTATGCATGTGGAAGAAAGCTTCGACATTTGGAAATTTGGAAACCCGCAGTATGTTTGTGGCTTAGTAATTAATGACGATTTTAGTGTAGTGAATAATCTCTTTGACGAGGCATGCACTTGAGAGTCACTACAGTATTCTGTTGTAGCCCCTAGGATATCCTGTAGTGCGTGACTTTACAGTGTGTTTCATACAACAAAGGTACATGTTTTAATTTTTCTTTTCGTGCCTACTGTTTCTGAAGTGTGTTTGGTTGTAACTTACCCTGGTTCGTGTATTGGGATATTTCTCTCTTCCTTGCTTATGGCACTCACTTTGTTGGCTGAAGTAATATTGCACGGAAGTTTCTTTACCAATTCAATTAGTCATGGCTCACTGAACTGTCTTCAAAGTGCAGGCACTACCTGTAGGTGCATCGTTTGAAGAAGACGAAGCATTGCCAATTTATAGTTGGAAGGGGGTCTTGCATCACTTGTTTTGCTACTTTCGACAACCATAGCTAACTTCCAATTCGTTATAGCTACTCAGGCTATGCAACTTGGTCTATTGGCTTACAAGGCTATACAAGGTCGGAATGACGATACAGTCCCTCCTTCGGAGTTCACGGGTCGAGCTCAGCGCTACATGAATGAGGCCGTCCAAGATTTGGAAGCCTACTTGGTTCGTCATCAACCGACTTCTCCAATAACATTTTTTCGAGCAAAGTTTCTATGGGAGATAGCCAAAGAGGTTGAGAGTGTCGTCAGAGTTGTTGGAGAGATGGCTGGATGCAGACTATGGTTATGGCCAATGTGTCTGAGCATGTGTCTCAATTACTTCTGGATTCGGAATCATGCATGCTCCTTGAACCCAACAGAAAATTAGGGGATGCAGTGACTCAATAAATATATATATATACATCATCTATAATATGTGGTAATCTCTTGCTCAGTGGTAGAGGCAATTTCACGGTGGTAGAAGCAACAAACAAGAATACATGTTTCTTAGTCATGGAGCTGATGGATGGTAGATCTTCCAAGTCTTATGAGGGACAAGTTACAGATGAATGCCACTCTTGTTCCATTCTTGAATTCTGAAGCAATCGACCTAATGTTTCAAATTGCAAGAGGCATGCGGTACCTTCATGAGAAGAGAGTTGCGCATAGGGAATTAGGGATTTGAAAGCTCAGAACATTCTGGTCAAGCGCGAGAAATACAGCCTTGGTTATGTTTATGTTTAAGTGGCCGACTTTGGGCTCTCCAAAACCAAAAGTAGCAGTGTCACATCTTCCAGTCAATCTTTGAACATTGGAACTAGAAGATGGATGGCCCCTGAAATGATGGACACAAGAGATGACTCAGAGTCAAAGTATCCTTTCAAAGCTGATGTCTACAGCTTTGGAATGCTATGATATGAGATCTTAACTGGAGACTGAAGTTCCTCTTTCAACCACGAGTAGCCTTACAGAAGTGAAGGAGATGGTAGTTAAAGGGGATCGGCCAGTATTACCTCCTCAGTGTCCAGATGCCTTGAAAGCTTTGATTTGCTCCTGCTGGGAAGCAGAGCCCAAGAGTCGTCCTCTTTTGTTGATATTTGTGAGACATTGAGGTGTTTGAAATTCTCACCGTAGTGATACGCAGGGTTCCACTATTGGAGGTAAAATAACTCGCTTACATATGTTTTTGTTGTCAGTCACCACATTTGTAATTAATTGTTTGTAAGTTATTTCATCTGCCATGTTTTTTCGCTATTATTCCTAGTTCATCTCGAATCTCTGAAGCCTAGTGATGGCGTGATTAGATCTTTCAGGCTTGAGGTTCAAGACTTCTCTCGCATGGTTAGCGGGCACTTTCTCGTCATTCTTTTGTTTCCTGCCTAGTACATCCTCCTCCTTGCTGCACTACGTAGAATTTTCTTATTTCATCTCAGTGATGCAAGAGACAAGACAGTGTAGTGATGGTACGAGAGGAAGAACACTACTAGAATAAGGGGGGGTCTGCAACGTTTGGTAGCAACGTCTGTGGTACTGTCTGGAATGGAGCAACGTTTGTAGTCAGAAAAAGCAACGTTTGACAATGGAAGTGTATATGCAATGTCTAAGCAACGTTTAAGCAATGTTTAATGAGAGAACATCCAAGTACTATGTTCCCAATGGAGTTCTCCATCTTCATTGTTGTTCCTATGTTCATTCTTTGTTGAGGACATAATCCCATAACCTTTGTCTTTGGTGAGACTCCCATGAAGTATAAATGGGCTTGCCTCTTTAGTCTCTTGCATTGGAAATACAAGGTCCACATTTTGTATTGTACATCGTATTGTAAAATATAATATATATAATGTTCATTATATTATATTTTATACCATATATTGTATAACGTAAATATGATATGTTATATTATGCAATTGAATATTGTATATAAATATAAATATTTTATTGGTTTGGAATATTAATTTATTAAATATCTACTTTCCCTATAATTGATGAATTATTGGGAATAAATGTTCCCAAATAAGAGAACAGGTAAAGAAACATGGGAACTTGTTCCCACACACATAGCAAACGTTGCTAAATGCATGTACCAAAACGTTACTCTACCTGAGTAACGTTCATAGTGATGCTTAGAGCAACGTTTGATGACCCCACTGTGTTCACTTTTCTAGTGTAGCTTGCAACGTTTGGGGTGATGCAAACCCCCATATACTCTAGTAGTGGAAGAGCACAGCAAGATTTAGGGCCACCTTTAACACAGGCGGCCCTTCATATGCAAATGCTGAGGCGCAGACGTGCCTTCCAAGACTGCTTAAAATCTTGGTGATGATAATAATTGTAGAATTAATTTTTTCTTCACCTTTCTTGAACCTCATTGTGAACCGTTGTCGTGGAACTTGCTGCTTCCCATCGTCAGAGAACAGGAGCCTTGTTTTGCTTTCGAGACAGTTTCTTCTGATACGTATTGTAACTCAATGACAATCTTGAATTGGAGGTGGACTCCGAGTCCTGAAGGAAACTCTAACTGTTTCAAAAGCTCAACAAATGAAAGTGCCATAGCTCATGCGGTTTCTAAAGATTTCACACGCGACACACAATTGGAGAAGAGGTCGAAAACTCCGACAAGTATGTCACAATTTTGTTCAGAGATTCAATTATGCTCATGTCCGTCCAGCAGAGAGCTTCACAGACTCGTAGAAGTGTGAACTGCTCCGACCCCCAGAGGAGCTGCTAACTTATTATTCTCAACGAAAGTTGGCATCAAGATGTAGGAAACTCCACACGGAACCCCGGAGATCGAATTGAAGGCCCCGGATGTGATCACACTCAAACCTCTTTTATCGATCTAATGTCACCGGCCCCGTAGCTAGCTGGGGCCCCAACTTGAAGTTTTCACTATGCAGCTAGTTTGAATGTGTCACAAGCTAGCGTGTTAATGACAGGCCGCGTTGGGGTGTCAAGTGAGCAGAAAAATCTAGGACGTCATTGTAGAGAAAGTCATAGCCAAGATCGAGGTTTGCGTTCAATTAATTAATTCGATGAAAATCGATCGACTAGTGCTTGCTCTGCTGCTTCGCCGTAGACGTAGCTGAACTCCCGGCGGTCGCTCCAGAACTTCCCCAAGGGCCCTCCTGGCGGATAGAGTGCCATCCAGACGGGACTGTCGGCCCCCTCCGCGGTGGTTTTGGGAGCGGGTCCAAAATGGCCCTGACGCTGGAACTCGGCAATGGTGGCGTCGTCCACGGTGGCTTTGAATTGGATCCACATGCCGGTGTCCACCACGCCAAGGTCCACACAGTTCACGTAGATCACTGGGCTGCCTTTCAATTCAAGGGCCGCCACTGTCTGCGCCAGCAAGCGCGTGTACGCATTGCCCAGGGCTTTGGAGAAGCTGTACGCATGGCCGTAGCCAGCTGCCGCGCTCTCGTCGCCAGCCTTGCACACGGCTTTGTATCCGTCGGCCAGTTTGTCTACGAGCTCCTGGTCGAAGGCCGTGGAGTCCACCAGCTGGCTTCGCAAGCCCTCGTCCGTGATGCACTACGATCAATGGGTAGTACCGTCTTTTATTTCAACCACATGTCACTCTGCTTCAATTCTAATTAAGCTAGACAGAGGGGAAGTTCAAAAGGAATGCAGAGTGATATGTATATGTACATGCATACAATCATATATGTTTATGTATATAAATAGATTTCCAAAATCTCTTGATGGCATGGATGCTATCTTACCATGTTGATCCAAGCCAATCTCGAACTGACGTTCACAATGCGTGCTCCAGCAGGGGAGGCTTTGAAGTGCGGAAGCAGCGTCTCCGTGACGTTCTTGGTGCCGTAGTAGTTAGTGTCAATGCACTCCACGGCATGTTCGTACGCATTATCCAGATGCAACACTGCAGCATTGTTGACCTGGGCAAGGAATTGGATGACCAGGCCGTCAATGAAGTGAATTATCAGTGACCAGTTGGGTTGATTGTTTACGTATAGTACTGGCAACACAGAAATTTTAAATTAGACACGATAAAGACATGTGCATGCATGCACGGGAGCGACGTACGTACGAGGATATCCAGACCGCCGTAGGTGTGCTTCATCCAAGCGGCAAACTCCGTCACGGACTCAGGTTTGGAGATGTCCAACTTTCGAAACACCACGTTGAGCAGCCCTTCGTTGTGCAGGTCTTGTGTGGCTTTCAATCCGCGCTCCTCATCACGAGCTGCCAGCACCACCGTGAGTCCCGCTTCTTGGGCCAGCTTCCGAACGATGGCCAACCCAATGCCCTTGTTGCCTCCTGTCACCACGGCCACAGTCTCTCGTGTCCACCACCTGCAATATAATTCAAGTGAGTAGGATCCACTATGCCCCTTAGCTCCACTAATAGCGAGTCCAGCCAGGGACTACCAAATGTTAGTTCTAGTAAGTAAAATTCTCCAACATGGACTTGTCATGCATCATGAAACAAGCATGGTAACGTACTAATATCAAGCTAGCATACGATACTCTAATGGCTTTGATTTTGCTTCGTACCAGTCCATCACTGGAAGTCCTCCTGTTAGTTAGTTAGTGGGACTGTGAGATCGACTCTTGCAAGCTTCAATTACAACAAAGGAAAAACATACAGACTTGCATTAAGTTGTGTACTTATTTATATTTGCATTGATCGACAAATGGAAAATAAGATATTGCGGCCATGCCATACTTACCGAGCTGCTGAATCCGTAGAGCCCATGTTGGATACGTGAATTGACTCTGCACAATGAGTATATCAAATCTCTGCAAAATATGATCTAATGCGAGCTGGAATGATCTTGACTCGCAGATGTACAAAAGGAATGAAGAGATCGATTTGAGTTGATCGACTGATGACATTCCATTCCAAACCTAGAGCTGCGCTTTTCATACATGAAAAGGAATGGAAGAGACTTCAAAGCTCCTTGCCCAGCTTCCGTTCCTTGCAACGTCATATGCTTCAATTTTCTGCTATTAAAAATGTTGATCGTGGCATTGTATAATATTTAGAATCTTAATGAAGAGTTCGTATTGAATGTTATCATTGTTATGGTCAAAACAGGGTCCGTTTTCAAATATGTAAACTCCTAATTTCAGGAGGTTAAGTAAACAAATCTCTCCTCCGGTGCAGTAAAATACATTATTTAGAAAAATTTGAACTCTCAAAGTGACCGTCACTCAAGAGTTCACATTGCAAAGCTATGAACAGTGGCTCTCATAAGTATTCTTACGCTGACTTCTAAAATTGACATAAACTATTTGAGAAATTAGGATTTAAATTTTTTTTTAAATTGGACATTTTGAAGTATAAGTGACACACTTGTGTAAAAAGATTTTTCAAAAAAAAAAAATAATAGTTTTTTATTTTTTAAGAATTTAATCAAATATATTAATTGGTGGGCTTTTTTAATACAAGTAATTTTTTTTTCATGATTCTAGTTAGTAAGTGGGATGACAATTCTTTTTTGAATTCTTTGATGAGAATTTTTGGAATTTTGAAATATCATTGACTCTGAATAGTTACTTTTCTTATAATTCTCTCTAAAAATCTCATGAAATTTTTTATATGTATACTATACTTTTCAAAATTTCCACAATTTCTTGGTGAGTTTGGGAGTAAATTATAAATATTTAGAGTCGTATTTAGTCAATGATATTTCACTCAATAAAATTTCATAATTCTTGAAATTCTCACCAAGAGATTCTAAAAAGAATTGTCATTCCACTTATTGAAGAATCTTAAAAAAAATTTACTTGTAATTAAAGATTTTTTCACTTGTAAATTTGATTATAAATTTAAAAATATTTTAAAATTTATGTTATACAATTGTGTTACTTGTGCTATAACATATTCAAATTTCATTAAAAATCTCTAATTATTCAATTAGCTATGGCAATTTTTGTAAGTATATGAATTATTTTGAGAGTCATTGTATTTATCAAAAAGCTAGAGGATAGCCTAAGTACATAAAGTCATAAATGTGTTGCTACCTTGTCGGATACCTTGTATGAATTTCATCAAGTACCAATGAACTTTTCAAATTAAAAAATCCACTCACAATAGCAAGGACTTTAAATCTTGAATGAGAAGAGATACTTAATCCTTTACATACTAAAAACTCATGATTTTAAGTTGCAAATTTTGATTGATCATATCATAGAAAGTATAATCTAAATGAAATTTTTTATTATTTCATTAGCTAGTTTAAAAATACTAATTATTAAAATAAATAAAAATTTCCATATAAACTCTTCAAAATTGCTCAAAAAACATGAGGCCTAATTTGGGCTTCTTAGTACGTAAAGTGTTAATGTCTCAATATTCAATAAAAAACATTACATTGCGCAAACGTCACAAACCACTAGTATTTAGTTCACCAAATTTATCCTTTTCTATATAAAGTATTCCCTCAATGTATTACAGATTTGAATGACAAGAAGTATCTAATGTTCCATTGTTCAATAAAAAGCATGCAAATGTACAAACGTCATGATGTCAAAGATAGGTGAAAAACTGAAAATTGGGGGAAAAAAATCATTCTTTCATTTACAAGTATGCATTTAAATTTTAAATTAAATTAAGGTTCATGTTCAAAGCCACTCTAGAGAGCACTTTGAGGGCCCAAATTTTTTCTAATGGTATTTTTATCAATACAATAGATTATCAATTGAGAAAATAAATGCTTTTTGAGTTGAGGTGAGAGATTTTTAATTTTGACATCTTTTTTGAATTGGTGTAAAAACTCTATAAGGTTGCTTGGGTCAAAAACTAAGTGGCATATGAATGGTTAAACAAGGCTTGGACATAGTAAAAAATGGATAATTTTCATCCAATTATATATATATAACACTTTGTTTCATCATATTTCCAAATTACATTATTGAATTAAGACATTAAGTTGATTATTTTATGGTTTTATATTAGACATTGCTTCAAAAATGGTATACACGTTTAACACTTGTAATTTTTGTTATTAAAACTTGATTTTGACATTCACAATGATTTTTAATTTATTTTTAATTTAATTTTTATTTTGAAGAAATTCAACAAAATAAATCTTCAAAAATCCACTTTAAAAATCCAAATGTAAATATATTTTATTGTAATTTGAAGTTAATAGCCTATGACCTCATTTATTATTAAGAAATGTTTTCAATTAGTTTCACAATGATGTTTTACACTACTATATACACAAGGTAAAATATTTAGATTTTATGACTTATAGAAGACATACAATTTCACTTATATTTTTATTTTTTAGATAATGATTGAGCATTTTAAATGGAATATAAGTTATTTCTTTAAAGGAATGTTCTTCAGGAATTATTGCATGTACAACATTTCATTTCATCCAATGAGATACATCTATATCAAATCATTTCATTCTTCATCCATATGCTCTACAATTCTTTTATCATTTAAATGATTCTATGTAAGCCTACATATGACTTCTTGCAATAGCATGGTCTTTTAATTGATTGAACAATTGCCTTGAAAGCTATGACATTCAATAGAATGTTGAACCTATTTTGTGTCTATTATTTTTTATAACAAGTATAAAAATGAATGTAATTTCATCTATTCATCTAAAATCATGTGCATTCACTTCAAATGTATGGATACTATCCTAAAATGTGGAAACGTTCAACAATTTCATTTGCTCTAACATAAAGAATTTGAAACCGAATACATTATTGCGCAAACTTTGAGGTATTTTGGACTAATACTAGCCCAAAAACTTCTAAGATATAAGATGTTTCTGGGTCAACCTACTATTTTCTTAAACAATGCTAAAATCTTTGTTTTAAATTTCTTTGGTACATGCAACCTCAAGATCTTAGTTAGTTTTTTAAAATATTTATCTTCTCTAAATTTTATCAAAAAACCTCATCAATTGTGAGATCATGATGTTGAAATTTCAACAAGTTTTTTCTAACTCTTCTCTAATGCAGTGTTTTGACTTTCAAGATTAAAATATGTATTTTATCATAAGCTAGTATATTTAAAAATATGCATATTCTCCAATTTGTACAAAACATCTTAGGTTGACCACATCAATTGAGAATATATATATATATATATATAATATAAAACAAAATATACTTGATATGTACAACCACCTTGTTGAGAGAGTGCTCTAGTAACATTTGAGCATGGTTTTTATTGTTTGGTCTTGTTGCAATTGAAAAAAGTATTTCTAAACATTTTTAAATGAGTTTTCTAGACTTTTGAATGAATAAAAAATAATTATAAACAATTTCCAAATCATTAAGTTAGGGCCATCTATAATCTAGTAGGTCATTTTTTGAATTAGAAACCTTAAAACACACTTTTATTCTTTGAATTGTAGAACAATCATTCATGAAGAGGATTTTTGGAAAGTCGTACCATTCAAATGTTAAGTAACTATAGGTGATTCCAAATAATACTTGTACTATATTGCTTCACACTTTGCAAGGTGATATGTTTTTTAGCCATAATTTTGCATTATATCTTTGAAGGATCTCAAATTATATCCCAACGTACATGAGACTATTATGTACATTAAGTAATTTGTTCATATTTATAAAAAAATATTTACTATTTTTAAAGTATTTCCAATTGGAAATACCCTAACCATTTGGAAGGAGGATAGTACTATTTTAGGCCCTAAAAAACAAATTTGAAGCTTAAAATTGGGATATGAGATCACCTAGAAGGATTAAACAAATTGACCACACAATTTTCTTAAAATTTAGCATTTCTCCATCTTGCATATGTATTCAATGTGTGCTATATTTGTATAAATGGGTGATTGCAAGAAACACTTGTCCTATTTTTTGTCCCCTTGACCTTAGACATGTGGTTTTTTGCTCATAACTTTTGCATCGTGTGTCCATCTTCTATGAAACTTGAAATGAAGGTACATGTGATAGTTTTAAATGTTGAGTAATTGTTTGGGTTTTTTTTAAATTATTTTACTATTTTTATACTGCCCCCGATTGGATGTCTACCTTGGCCATTTGGGGGGGTTGTAGTACTATTTTTGATCCAAAAATAAGAATTTGAAGCTCAAAATTGGTATGCAAGGACTTATAAAAAAAAAGTTACACAATCTCACGAATTTTTTTTCTAAAAATAGTAAATTGTCCACCCTCCACATGTGCTCAAAGAACAGTACCTTTGTGCAAGTGTAGAGAACACAATTTTATTTTTCCAATAGTGAAAATTGGTGAAAAGGAGTATCTATAAGTTAGGAAAAATGCCCAAATACATAGATTATATAATTCTTTTTCATCAAGATGTAACTAGTTGATTGGAAGCCCTTTAGGTTTAAAAAAAGTTCATTTTTTATTTTATTTTTTTGAATTCTTTTTCTACTTTCTAAAAGTACAAACATGAAAATATCTATTATCTTGAGATTTCTAGTTTCTCTATTTTGTGCAAAACTTTCAAAGAATATTTATTTGAAGGTTGAATTTCTTGGAACTACATTATTTTCAATATTCTACTAACATTCCATATATTTCTTGATTTAAAAAAATAAATTCTTGCAACCATCATAACACAATTTGACATGATTATCTTGGAAAATCTTAATAAATACAATTAGACATGTGCTAGCACATATTGGTTTAGACCATCCAAACTTAGTCCTTCAAGGTTGAATAAATGTGTTGATTTTTCTAATGAAATGTTATACATGTATCTTTGTGGGACTTCACTCACAAATTAGCCTCTAAAGTAATAAAAACAACAACTTTAGATCATCTTTCTGAATAAAAGTTAAGTAGAATTTTTTTTCATAGCTTACAAGATAATTCTAATGGCTCTATCTACTTAATGAATTCTTTCCTATAATAATGTAAATTTGATATAAGAGCTTCCGTTAGGTTAATCTTCATAATTGGCACCTTAAAAATTAGGAGTTTATTCATAATGTTCAAAAAAACTCCACGCTAAGATGAGAAATGGAATGCTCTATCAATTGCCAACAATATTCTGCAATTATTACTAATTGGTCAAAAACCGCTGGTACCTTCCGGTGTCCTCATTGGCGCCAAGAAACGCCGTTTCTACTCATGCATTTCTGAAATGCTCATTTGAGCGCTTGTAGACTTACCTCGCATTCATGGCAAATCTTAAAACATTTCAGAAGCAATCTTCCAAGCAAGAAGAAACCACTGATCATGTGACATCAGTTCATGTCAAAACCGTGATCATGAAAAAAATCCAAAAACACACGATGAAACAGGATGCCGTGTAACAAGAAAGTTCCAAGCCAATAAACGAGGGTCGACAGGTCACTGAAGCGTGTTAGAGGAAATGGAATTTGTCATTACTCTTCAACTTGTTATCATATTCACTTGCAAGTGCTAAACACACACACACACACACAAACCCGATACCCACATCCTAAGTATGTATTTAGTGATAGGGCGGATGCAAGTGAAGGATATTTCAAAGGTAGCTGTACAAAGATGGGATATTTGTCAGTTATTATACTAATTCGCCAGTAGTCTGCAGCCCGGATGGGTTCCTTGAGCGAACAATTACAGTTTCTTCTTTCGGATCTTGCTTTGCTCCCGCTGCTTCTCGATGCTTTCAAACAGACTGCCATCGTACATGCCACGAACCTGTTCCCTGGAGACGTAACCACCTTGATCCTTGAGCAGCAGGTATGTAATGCCCCACTCCAGCTTCTCTGCCGTCCAGCCAAATGGATCCACAGCGTTCATGTTCGCTCTCGTGAGAGCGAACAACTCGTCGAAGTGTAACTTGTCCTTGTTACTTTTGGCGAACTTCTGGAAAAGCGCCTCAAACTTGCTTGGTACAAACCTGTCGATTTCAAAAATCCCATTATTATCAAATATCATCATCGTCAATTCCTTCCACTGAAAAAATAATCAGTCTGAACGCTACACGAGTCTGGTTCGAGAGAAGTCATACCTGCCCTCGGTGTCGTATACTTCGGAGTCACTTCCGTGCTTGGCTTTATGAATGTTTTTGAGATAGATTGGGAACAACGGCGATGGGATCCAACTCTGGGACAAAATAAATAAATATATCAAGGTTATTATCTACACTTTGCGGCATAACCACAAGAGATTTAATAGAATAATAGTCAAGGGCAGTTTGAGAGTACAAAGAGTCATCGTCGTCATGCACAAAATGCATGCCATAGTGGCTGGATAAAGAACTTACGTCCAAGGTTACGTAACTGAAAGCACAGTTGATAATGACCATCCCGAGGAAACTGATGATAAGATTAAAACCGATGGCCCGGAATCCTGCCAAAAAATTTATGAACAAAATGAAGACTAGTTCAGAGAAAAAACTATAATTATAATTAACAATGATCAAAAGAAGAATAAATCTCGTCCAAAGACCAGCAGTAACCAGGAGTCTATTACGAATAGTTCTACTAACTCCATCACGTGAATGATTACAGCAGATGTCCTCAAGCATAGAAACTAATTAAAGCCACACAGAGCCATGGCAGTGCAAGAAGGGAAATCTAAAGTTATGGGCCTTGAAGTGACGGGGGCCAATTTACGTACCAGCGAACGTCTCCCATGGATAAATCACGCCATCGCCGTTCCGATCAAAAAAGGCACAATGCTGCTGCAAGACGGAATAGCCTTGGTTATCGTAACCAACAGTTCCATTCGGATGGTCAGCGTCTACGGCTTGCATAGCGCGTGGCACATCTGCACAAGAAAGACAGCATCGCTGCGACCGAGGTTAATAACTATGTTTAGCATGTTGCGCTCAGGCAGAGAACAGACTCCATAAAATATACTAAAATGGTTTCGAAGAACGACGTTCTAGAAAGTTCTTGCTCTCACCATTAATGTAAATATTTCTCGACGCTTTCAATTACATCCAAGACCATACACCTCAAGGAACAGAGAATGTTGAGAAAGAGAAAGAAGAGAAAAAAAAGAAAATGCAAAAAACTACTTAAATTACCAAAATGCAGTCCAAAGAAACTCGTATCCGCAATACTTGAACGTTCTTCGAAACAATTGTGGCAGATGATAACAGAATTGACAAGTATACATAACTACAGCCATGGCCTGCGAGTGCATGCATGTAGCCTAGATATTTTCAATGAATCCGCAGTGGCTTATGACTATAGAAATGAAACTAAAAAAAACAGTCATCAATTACATCTGAAACGATACACCTCAAGAACAGAGAGCATTGAAAAAGAACCAGAAACACTGACACATGTAAAACTACTCAAATTACAAAAACGCAGTTCAAAAGAACTCGAATCCAGAACACTCGACCGTTCTCCAAAACAATTTTGAGCAAATAATAGCAAAATTGAAAACTATATACAATTCTATCCATACACTGTGAACGCGTGCAAGCAGCTAAGTCATTGTTAACAATTCCGCAATGACTTACGACGAACTTAACGATTGAAATGCAATAGAAATGAAAATTCACAAATGCGACAATTAAGTGCAGGCAACTTTCATCACTGTCTAACGAAACGCGAGCAGACGGAGGGGCGGGGCGTACGAGGGAGCTCGATGCCGATCTCCTGAGCGGGGACGGGGCGTTCGTAGGTGACGGGAGCCTTGGGCGCCACTGTCTGCGGCGCTGCATCGCCCGTGTCGGTCGCCATAGCGAGCGGAAGCGCAGGGGAAAAAGGTCAGAAGTAAGCGACGATGAGCAGGACGGAGAGGTGAATGGCGGTGCTGGCTGTTACAACGATGAGCCGGACGAAGAGGTGAGAGCGACTGAAGAGCGGGACTGATAAAAAGGAGGAGCCAGAGAGTCAGAGAGAGTGTGGCGGACATGCGAAGAGGGAGCCTGAAAGCGTCGGCGTACGTTCATGACCTGTGGTCCCCTTGCTGCTGAAGGCTCTTTGGCTTCGCCATTTGGCACTGGCTCCCACAAGCAACTGGATGGTACAGTAACGTAGCAACTTGCTTTTCCTGATCTCCGTAATAAACCGTGAAAACGTCTCCGTCGACTGAAGGCCATTTCTGGAGCCACGGAGAATGGGCAAGGACAGGCTTGGGCCTTGGTAATAACGCTGAAATTTTGCACTCCCTCCCTCCCCAAATGATTGTCCCCAATTTTGTTGTTGATATTTTTTTGAGCGAATTTCATTGAACAAAATTGTGATAAACATAATTAAGAAAGGTTCCAAATTTTATATCACTAGAATCGATGAAGAACATTGCATGTATTCATTGCAACCTAAATTAAATTAATTGCAAAGATGTATTCTTTTGACCTACTCAAAACAACCTTAAAAAACAACATGACATTCAAAGTGGACAATCATTTCAGGATACTAGAGGGAGCATTTTATAAGTTGAGTTCTTATTTGGAATTAGAAGGCTTGGAGAGGGAACAAAATACGTTACTAGGGCTTTGCATTATCGTTCACAACCGTTGATGATTGTTTTGCAAGGAAGAGATGTCAATTTTTTTAATTTATTTTATCTTTAAAAAAAATTCCATTAGCACTGACAAAGGAAGAGACATTGTAAATTCACAAACACAAACACTATTTTATTTTATTTTTTAATGATGCCCTTGATGATGACAACCAAAGTTTCATAATTCAATCTAGGTAAACCCTCTTTGATATAAATATCATTGATGGGATTAATGGACTAAATAACAAGGATCAAGTTTTTACTTGGACATATAGATTGGTCTTCTAGATTGAGCTTAAAGATTGGATTGTTGAAACCACAGAGAACTACCTCCTCATTGTCCCTTCTAGTTCATCCTTAATCAAAACATAAGAACTTATTATTTATCATTAACAATCAAATTTTTAAGTTTGGAATTCATATTTAGAATCAATGCCCCTAGTGAGCTAGTAGAGCTGAAGAAATATAAAATTAAACACTGCAAAATAGGAAGGGTGAACATTCATCCTTGAATGGGATAATTCTCTCTCGCCCAAGGATCCTTTAGGCCAAGTTTCTTTGCTTGTAAAGTATGCCATCCCATTGAGGGCACAATTTCTAATTTGACCCTTGTGAAATTTAGAAAATGTTAGATTTTTTTAGACTTGAAGAAATAGCTTACAAACTAATAGGAAGTAAAATCATATGAACCCACTAAAGGACTACAATGTTTTTAGGTCCAAAACTACTTCAAACTACTAAAATCTTTGCCTATTTTTATTCATTTACAAATTCAATCATAAGATCCTTTAGTTAATTTGTTAAAGTACACCCACTAGAAGAAAAACACATCCGGCACAACCAACTACTATGCAACTAGTGCCCTATGCAACTGTCATGCAACTAGTTTCCTCTCTATTTGCACCAAATCTAATGTAGTTGTTTTGTGTCATTGTTTTACAACATTCATTCATTGTTTTAGTTGCAAAGTAGTCATTCTGTAGTTGCAAAAAAAGACTAGGAAACAACTAGTGTCCTATGCAACTATTATGCAACTGTAAAATGACCATAGTTGTTTCCTAGTTGTACGCTAGTTGTTTCTTAGTTGCACTCTAGTTGTTTCCTAGTTGCTTTCAAAGTTCATTTCCATTCGTGTTATATCAATTGACCCATATCAATTGTAAAGAGTACCATTAGATTGAACATATAAGACTTGTAAGTTGTTATAGTCTTATGTAATGAATTCTTTTGATAGAATTCTAAGATTTCTATAATTTATGGGTTTCTACAATTTGTAGATTTTGTATATAAGAATTTAAAAAATATTTAAAATTCAAGAAATTTTATAATCTAGGAAATTGAATTTTGAAATCTAGGAAGAAGGTAGATCTGAAATTTTGAAATCTAGGAAGAGGGTAGATTTGAAATTTTGAAATCTAGAAAAAGATAGATTTGAAATTCAAAAATTTAAGAAAAAGGTAGTTCTGAAATTCTAAAATCTAGAAAGGAGGTAGATCTGAACATTTGAAATCTACAAATCATTGAGATTTATATTTTAAAATTTACAAATCTACGAGTTGCAAGCAAGTTGCATACAAGGATGAAGTTCTTTGTATGGTGTCGGATGACAAAAAACCTTGCAACTAGACTGCAACTAATGCGACTTGTCCACTGCAACTACGGACTCTACATTGTCACCTAGTTGCAAACGTCCTATGCAACTACAAAATGAGTTGCATACTGTAGTTGCAAAACCCCTCATTTTCTTCTAGTGACCCTCTTAAAATTTTAGAGTAAGAAACTTTACCAATTGCAAGATATTGATACTTGAATTTCAAAAAGAAGCATTTCAACTCTTTCCAAATGGTTGAGTTTCACCTTTCAAACTTTTTACCCATAAATGTAAACATCTTACATTCTTACAACTTACATCTTTCCATAGTATGCTAAAGAAAGTTGAAAATACATTAAAAAAAATTCAAATAAGTAAAAAGAGATGAAGCATGATTAAAAATATTAAATTGTTAAGAATTTAGTTATAGAATTGAAAATTTTCAATTCCCATTAGAGGAGTTTTCGGACCCTTGGAGGGCCGTTTCAAGCAGCTGCGGGGGAACTGTCCCCCTGCAGTTTTCGGGGAACGGCTGTTCTCGATAAAAAAAATTCAAAAAACAAAAACAAAAAACAAAAAACAAAAGTTTTACTCTTGAAATGCAAAAGAAAACAAAACAAAAAATTATTTTTTTCCGACGTGGAAGTCGCCATTCCACGTCTGCAAGCTGCTGCGGTCCCCTTTGAACTAGTTCCCGCAGTCTGGGAACTCACAACCCTCCAGGGGGCTGAAATCTCCTCTAATGCAATGGTCATAATGTTGTAATAAACAATCTACATCCTATGTTTTTATTGATTTCAAAAAATTTGAAAATTGAGCCCCAAAAAGGACTTCAAAGTTTATTTTTGAGTACAGATTCCATAACTGTAAGTAGACAAAAACTCATGATAACTTTCATCTAGTTAATTGATTGAAATAGGATGATTAAAAGCTTTTCACATTAAAAAAAATTTTAAATAAAAAATAAAAAATAAATTATATATATATATATATATAAATTCAAATTTTTATCTTTTTGAGTTGCTTGGGCTGCCCGAGTTGAGAAAAAAACTAGATTTCATACAAATGAATAATTTTTTATCATGTAGTTAAATGTTATGAAAAATTCAGCACCTTGGAGCTACTCTTTGACCACATGTTGTGAGAAAATTTCAAAGAAAAAAATAAAAATTTCATTCATAAATGAATGACCAAAATTGTTAAGTTGCCAAAGAATTGCCACTTAACCCCAAAAGGACCAAGGCCTTTTCTTTGGCAAAAAACACTCGAAACTGCCATTTCTATAGAAAAAAGTAGAAAAAAAAGTAGAAAACTGTTTTTCTTAACATCTAACCATATGATCTTACATCTAACTAGTATGAAAATGTGTGGAAAAAATTTCAAAAGTTTTGGTTGCATGGATTGCAAGATATTTGCGTTTAAAGTTAAAAAAGCAAGTTTTTCAGCACAATGCACAACTAGATTTTTTGACTTTGAACATTTCTAACTTAAATTTTTGCACTACAGAGTTTTGAGCTTTAAATCTTCATAGTGAAGAATTGAATTGAGAGTCTAGGGGAAGAAAAAGAAATACAAAAAAACTTAATTTTCATTCTTAGGGAAATTGTTAAGTAGAAGTACGTATGAGATAGAAGGAAAATTTTAAATATTAACATCTTTTAGATGGAATTAAAATGCACTAATCGCAATGGTAAGATTGTTCTAGCAAAAAAATTAAACCATGGGAAACTATTTTTTTTGAAAAATTGAAAAAATTGCATTCAGAAATGAATACTACAAATTAGTATTATTTTTCAAGAAGATGCTCTAATTGCCCAAAAAACAAGATTGACCATAAATTTCTCATTACAAATCCAAATGGAATGAACCAAAGCTTTTTATATAGACAAAAATATGATCTATAAGGGAAAAAATGAAAAAAAATGAAAAAAAAATGAATTTCTTTTTTGTTGCCCCTCATCCCTTGTTTGAGCTCATTTGGACATAACTTTTGTTCCCAGGCACCAATTGAAAAAAAAATTATATTCCCATGAAGCTTATCAATTTTTCTATCTTCAAAAAAAGTTTAAGAAAATTAGGGCAAAATTTCAACTCGTAGGTACCTACCCAAAATCCCATTTGTCCCCCAAAGAGACAAGGTCCTTTAGGGGTTAAGGTACATTCTCACTTGGCTCTATGTAGAAGCGGTTCTAAAATTTAACAATCACCCCTATAGTTGTAAGAAGATTTGTTTTGTGGAAGTATAGGTCCTGTAATTTACGGAAAATATGCAATGTTGTGTTGTTCACATCCGTAGCTTACTGAATTTCCAATTTTTAGGAAAAAGAGACAGCTAGGCGAAGGACGTAATGAAAAGGAGAGGGATTCACACTAGGGACCACTTTTTTTCTAAGATTGAGCTTTACCCCCTTCTCTTGCGTTGCATATCGGGTCACTCACGTTCTCCAGCATTTCATTTCCTCTCAATCACATCAACCTTTGCCAAGATTTTTCTATCTCCTTGCTTGGGGTTCTTCCAAAATTTATTGATTTTCCAACCAATTTTTTCAATTGCAGCTCACTTTGCTTGCTTCACAAATTCCAGCTTGAATAGTTTGATTAGGAACAGAAGGCATCAATGCAAAGAGAACAATTATTCATTGAGTCACCAATGCTTCCCTTCGAAGTAATTAAATCGCATTCAAAAATCAATTGCACAGATTGGTGCATCGAAGCCATCACTTAGGTTTGATTTTTGTTCCTTGAGATCTATAGGTACCGGAATTTGTGGTTTCATGGCTTGTTTTTAGCAGAAGCATCTGCACAACTTTGAAATTAGTAATGTTGCCATACAATTGACTTGTCATATGCATATCATGGTTATTGCTCGATTCTCTCCCTCATTTTCAATATGGAATGTTGCCCACTGCTTTCAGTTGCAAATCACTGCATCGGCTTCATGCACTTCGGATTCTATTCACTTCAAAGCCAAAACCAAATAGGATATAACAATTGTGAACATCTAAATGTTATATTGGACGTGATTATTGACAAAAAAACACAAGTTGTTTTTTCTGATATCACTTAAATTTCATCTGAAAAAATTACAAAACGTCACCTAAAACGCAGGTTTCTTATAGTGACACAAATTGGTCTTTGGACATGCACTAAATTCAAACAAGGGCCATGAAAGACAGTATAGCCTTCACATACAACATGAAAATGCACATAATAATGCTTAAAACTTAAATGCAAATTTTCACAACGTAAGGGAATTCAAACGGAGATGTACAAATCTACCCATGCATAATTAGACCTGAATGCTACTATGTAATTGCAAGCAGTCAAAGTACTAGGTGTCCAAGGCGTGAAACTACATGTAATTGCAGGAAGTCAAAGTAGTAGAAGTCCAAGGTGTGAAAATGAAGGCGATTGAATTCCTTGTTTTGGATTCATTGACGTTGTGGAGTGCACGGTGCAAAAAGAATGAACATCGACATCGTAATTCAAAGTGAAGGACATACCTAAACAACTATTGAAGGCGCCAATGTACAATTTGAGGATGTAGACGCTAGAAGGTCCATTTATTCCGATGTTGGCCTCTTTTTCCACGTCCTAGAAGTTTTTTTTTGGAGAAAGCCAAAACAACAACTTTGCCAAAAATCATAAAATTGTTGTTTTGTAATCCAACTTCGCAACGGAGGTTAGAAAATATTGTACCTAAAACTCTTGAGATTTTCTCAAATCTTCATTTTGGCAAGATGGAGGCACTACAAAAAAACTGATATTGATGATGCACTTTTCTCCTGAAGCTTTGTAGCTTCTTATCTAAAATCACAATTATGACTTTGCCAACAAGGACTCTACGTAGATTTGGAAGATAAAAACAATGGCTAGTGTGAATACGTGCGGTTGTACATAGTACAAATATCACTCTTTCTAAATGCTTAAGGCCAAGTGAGAATCGGCCTTGAGTCCCTTAGACGTTAACTTGACAAAGCATGAAGTAGTTATGAATTTTGAGATCAACATTAATGCCCATAAGTGCCACTAAACACTCAAAATCTAATAGAAAGTGAATATATAATGGTCATCTAACTCATCTAAAGTTATCACAATATTTTTCTAAAATGGTCACATTCTATTAATGAATAAATGAATAAATGATTTTTCACCACAATCCATTTACATTTATAGATGTGAATAGTTCAACGAGGGCCAAGGTGAATTGACCCCTCATTGCCCCTCCAGGGCAAACCTTGGAATTTTTTATTTGCAAGGCTTAATTTTTTTTTGAAATTCTGAATTCATATTTGCAATCAGAGGCCCGAAATTTCTGTCAGGAGATACAAGAATTACCAAAAAATTGGCACAACATAGGGAGCTTTTTTTCAAACCAAAGTTGACTGGGGCAATGAGGGGGCCAATTCTCAACGAGTTGGACAATTGTAAATAAAATCCCTCATTCAAAGTGGACCAATGACAAGGCCCGGATTCAAGTTACTTACGTCACAAGCTGAAACGTAAAGGTCAAGAATCATTTTACTATTTTTGACGATTACTGAAGCCAATCTTGCCTTCACAGAAACAGTTTTTAGGGTTACAGGGCTTGACGATTGTGTTTGTGCGCGGAGGGCATGAACTCGGACAGAGATTTGTACTCGAAGCTTACAATTGCAGATCCGAAGAACTCCATCTGGTGTTTGTGACCGCCCCGTTGCAGTTGCGCCGAGGTGTGAGAATCTTGAAGAATTGCCGAAGGAGCTTGCGGGAAGTGCAGCTCAGTTAAGATTCAGGAAGATCAGCTCTTGGTCGACTCTTGGAGTGAAATCGAAGAGCGTGGGATTTCTTCATCTTTAACCCTAGCTATGGCGCTCCTCTCGCTCACTCTTGTTGCTCTCCTGGTCGTCTTTCATTATGCAGTCTTGCCTTCGTCCGTTGCGGCCACGAAAGAGTTTGTGACCTACGGCAGTGTGATCAAGCTCCAACACGAACGTACCAAGGCGCGGTTGCACTCCCACGACGTTCCCTACGGATCTGGTAGTGGTCAGCAATCCGTGACGGCGTTCCCCGGCGTCGGGGATGCGAATAGTTACTGGAGGGTGGAGATTGTCGATGACGATCACGAGCAAGGCGATGTCATCCCCAATGGTGCCGTCATCCGCCTTCAGCACACGGGGACACGGAAGTGGCTTCACAGCGGGGAACTCCATCGGTCTCCGCTTTCTAGCAATCTCGAGGTCAGTGCTCGAGATGATGAGGAAAACGAAAGTGGTGATTTGTGGAAGCTGGAGATTCAGGGGGCGGAGCCTGAGTGGATTCTTGATCAGAAAGTGAGGCTTCGTCATGTGGACACTGACAGCTATCTCCACAGCCACAAGATGATGTTCAACCAGTTGAACCAGCAAGAAGTCTGCGGGGTGGCGAAGAAGAAAGCCGATAATATCTGGTCTGCGGCGGAGGGGATTTACTTTCGCCCAAGAGATAGTAGCGTAGAATGATCGGGTTCGGAGATGTGCAGATTTGCACGTCATTTTAGGATGTAGTTCTATGATAGAGGATTAGGGTTTACAATTCTGGGGAGCGGATACACTGTAGGCGATCTGAGGAGCAATCATTTCTTCAAATTGTGCACAAATTGCACTAGTACTAATATGATTCACAGTCCTAGCGCATTGCGGACACTCGTGACAAATTCGACAGACAATACTTTGTTGCTACAAATCTTCGTCACCAGTGTAAAGAGGCCCTCAGTCGAAAAGCACGTTTGTTTATTGCAAATTTCCAACCCCTGCATAATCAAAACGTAGCCGGCCAGAAGGAAGTTATATACATTGCAATTGCGTCTGGCTAATAGTCAATTGACAGTGACTTCTTTCAAAGGTTAGTATATACGTCCCAGTTGCATTGTGGATTTGGATCTATGAGTTCATTTGCATTTGTAGACCACCATTCTGCAGCTAACTGTTTTTAATTTTTGCTGATGGGGGCGATGATGTTCTCCAGGATGTCCTTAAGCAGAGTCTTACATTTGCCTTTATTATTGGATGTGGCAGGAATTGAGCTCGGAAGTAAGAATATTAAGCCACCTAATCATACTGCCCAGCAGACAGCAGGCAGTTCGTATGCAGTGTGGCAAACTGGCAACTGGCTCTTCCACAGGTTGTTCCTTACCTTCTTTTATAGAATTATAATTAAATTGGTCATTTTCAGTTAAAATGGCCGAGTGTTATACATTTGAAATAAACTCAAATCTAAGGCAGCGGCACCTTAAATCATCAATATAAGTGTTTCAGTGCCTTTCATGTGGGTCATATTGGGAAATTTTTGTTCAATGAGATTAGCAAATTGTAGTGGAAGATGTTGCAAGTAGACTTCGAATTTTTTGTTACTCTAAGAATATGTTAAAAAATTTCAAAAGCAAGACGTTGTAGGCTCCTACAATGGATTATAGAATCATTAGGAAACAACACATTTGAAACCTTGAAGAGCGATGCATGAATAGCAACACTCCTTAATAGCCAACTTGATAATCTACTCAAAACTAAAGGTCTCACATGCAGATTTGGTTTGCTATTAGGCAATAAATGGGAGTTTGTTTAGGTATGTTGGCAGTTTAAGGTGCTGCTACGTAATACCTATCCTTGTTATCAAAGGAAAAAACTCTTTGATCATCTCGTTTTTGGAAATCAGAAATGAACCAATCTAATTGAAATTGCCTTTCTTCCAATTTTTTCTACATGATATGTGTGGTCAGTGGTATAAAGTTCTATCTCAGTGCCAAACTTGCTGTACGCTCCCAGAGTAAGCCCATTATATCGTATATGTTGAGGAGACTACACCTAAATGAATCCTATGTTCTCATTCAAAGTTGATTTCTAAATTATAAAATAAGAAATATTTGGACAAGCACGTTCTCACTTGAGTATGACTTGGATATTTATAAGTTTATCAAACTAGCAGTTTCAATTTGGCGTGTACAGAAGTATAGTTATATTTGTTAGAATGGCAGCTTCAGAGTGCCAAAATTATGACATTCAAGTGCCAGGGCTGTGAAAAGGAGGGCTTCCCTGCGCCCAGAGATCTTCGGTTTCAGTTGGATGACTGGAACAATTTCTATGAGCGTTTACGGTTTAGGATTTTATAACGACAATTGTCGGAATATCAAAACTTTGTCACTTTACTTCCCATTAGGCCTGAATTGTAAATCTATGCCAAGTCCAGGGTTTTAAAGCTTTCTGCAGATGAATGTCACAACTATTGGTGCCTGGAATTACACTGATTTAACAAGATTACATATTTAAGATTGAACTTCAATCTCAGCCAGTGTGCAAATTTATGTTTCACTTTTCGTCACCCGGTTGCAGTTTTGATAAACTTGTTCAATAATTTCGAATCTTCTCATCTTGAACAGTACGCCAGTTCACTGATGCTTGTAAATAGGAGCCGCAACAGGTTAGGGTTGAAAATTTAAGTTCTTGTCGAGATTGAAAATCTTTTGAAAACCGAGGGTCAAATTGGGATCATTTCAAACTGTGGAAATTGTGGAGATTATTTTAACTTCAGTCCCCTCATTGGGTTGAAATTTGCACTACTTCATGCAGCTGTGACCCATAGTTGTTCAATGAACTTTTTAATCTATGTTCCTACATATGCCGCTCATGGTTGAAAAAATCTCAATTGGAGTTTGAAACCGCAACCCACATAGCTGCTTATGTAGTCCACCTTTCAGTCAAAATCACTAAATTACATATTAGATAATCAATGAGCTGTCCTAGTGGTGAATAGGTTATTGTACATAACTAGTTGTTCATTTTTCAATCATAACCTTTGATCTTCATGATCCAAGAGTGCAAGAAGCAAGTTGAAAGGAAAAAAAAGTTATGAATTACAACTCGTAATAGCAATGGTGATGGGTTGCCAAGGGGATGGTGCCACATTAGTGTTGAAAAGTCAACAACCATTTATGGTTGAAAATTCAAGTCAACCCAAACCTATGATCACTAACATAAAATTTTCACAATCTTGCTTATCTTATATATACAAAATGTGAATTCAACACTTGTAAATATGTGATTGGCAATTCAAGAATAATATTACATGTCAATGGTTTTCTTTGTAGAGCATTACTATCTACTAGGTAATGAATACTAAACATCATTATTTGTGTATCAAAAATGCAGCTCATGGACTAATATAATGTAGTCACAAAAATGAGGCTATTGGATTGACATGAAATATTTCATTTAAAATGACAAATTGTAGTACAATTATACCAAACTTAAATCTATAACTATTCTAGCTTTCAAACAAAAATCCTTTGAGATAACTACACCTAAAATCACACAAATAAGCTTTGTGGCATAACCAGTATGCTCTAGAAAATGAATAACTTTTGCACATTATTTGGTAAAGGATGATGAATCAAAATACAAGTGGTTCCATATGTTTGGACACATTGTGAATTAGTTACAAATTTTCAAACACGCAAGGTGTAAGGTGCTAAAAATGTCACGTAGGTGATGCCAAAATGCATTTGATGCACACGAAGAAATGACTTCTCAAAACATGTCATCAAGAAGAAGTTAAAACAACAAAAATTGTACCCAAAATCGACCACTTGTAAGATTGTCACATCCATAATACTATAAATAGAGTTGCACACTACTCAAAATGCCCCCCAACTCCATCTTACAATTGCCCTTGTAAAGCGCACAATTTGGTGTATCCTCTCTATTTAGTTTCCCTTCAAAAATAGGGGTTGATTTTGAGGACTAGTTATTGTAGTGCAACTCACTTTTGGCAAATTTGTTGAAATGACCTTCATGGTTGCATGAGAGAAGATGGTTTGCACTCATGTTTCTAAAATGTAATGCTTGTCCTCATTAAAATGGTGTGTTTCAGAGCGCTATTCTTGTGACATTCAAGTGCTCCAAGTTTTGAAAATTAGGATTGGAGTGAAGCAAATTTCATTTCATAACCATCACTTTAAGTTGGTTTGCATGTATACAATCAAAATTATATTTCATTTCTAGCAGAGTGGGAAATTGTAATTTTTCAAATTATGTTTTGGGAGGATTTCCAGAAAATTCTGAGATTTAAAAAAAAAAAAATGGGCACATAAAGATGCCTCTATGTGTACTAGAGGATTTGTTATATTACAACAACATTGCTCCAAGTAAAATTAAAGTTGAAGCCATCCACCTTGATGATTTCAGATCATATTTATTACCCTTAGAAAGACCCTATATGACATAAATGAGGAGGATATCCAAATTGTGTATCTATACACTAAATAGTGAAAGTTACTTTACAAGCCATCAAAATCAACAAATATTTCTGCACATATTTCCATTTGCACACATGGAGGTTCATGAGCCCCGATTACAACAATATCAAATTCAAAAGTAGTGCATTCTTGTACAACAATAGTAAATATTTATATAGTGTCAAATGTTGAGAAATTAGCGTGGGGCAATCTAATTTCACTATTTAGTGTACCTTTTAGACTGGAGATTTCAATTATGCAAATAAAAGTGTAACAGTTTCAATAAAACTTGTCAATTTTCCAATGTCCATAGCCAGTTCATATTGAATCCTTGTGTGAGAAATGTATACTAAAGTATGTATGCCCATTGTTGGCCGAAGTCCAATTATGTCTTGATCTATAGCTTGATCTACAGTCATCCAATATTCTAGGGCTAGAATATTGAATTGTAAATAGGGACACAACTGGGCTTAGATCAACAATCAAGGTATACATACCTTATTGGTATTAAAAAAAAATTCACTCCTTGTCAAAATGTCTTCATTCTTTTTGCAATTGACTTTTCTCGAGCTTTTTAATCTCTGAAAAATATGGGAATTGACAAATAGCTTCTCCAAAGTACCTAGATAGCAAATTTGTGTGGTAATGAACAGTTCTATCTTCTATCTTGTTATGTATAATTTGAAGGTTGAACACATATAGTCAAAATTGTCTCTTGCCACTTTCATGGTTTCATTGCCACATGGCGCATTGTGGTTGGAAAATATGATACTTTAGGGACATAATTCTCTATCCATCCCAGGCTCCAAGATGTAATGGATTGTTTCGAGGATAGGCCATTATCTCCAATAACGGTCTCCAACTTCCTTGCCTTCATTTAGTTATTTTGTGCACATTTCACCACTAGTTATCTTTCAAAGATGAACTTGTAGCGCTTGTCTAGTTAATGATTTTAAACAGTTATCGTAGGTTCAATTTCAAACATCAGTGAAATGAAACATGTAATATTCAAGGTGCCACATAAGATTTAATAGCACTTTCAACCATAGACATATTGTCATGTGGCACTTTAAAATTTATACATTATAATTTGAACTAATAATATACAAAATAAACCTCAACATAAATAGGGATAGTATGGGTCATTACCTCATAGAGTAAAGTAGGGTGCTCTAAAAGTGACCACTACTAGAAAGGTACATTTTTGCTTTCTTCAATGTACCAACAGTGTACATTTCATGAGGTGTTTGCTTATGGTGACCACTACGTTTCAACTTCAAAGTAATTCCATAAAAGTCCAAAAAATATGAAACAACTTGAGTTAGATGCCAATTTCATTTTCCTTCTTCCTAAAATTTACTAAAAATAGTTTCAAGGAGTTTATCTCCCACCAAAATGCGATCAGCTCTTAAAAGGTCTCTTTAAGAGTGAAATACCTTGTAGCATTTGTGTCTGTGGTTGCAAGTACTCAAAACCAAGCAAGCTGGCAGCTGCAGCTACGAGCATGGCGGTTGCAAGAACTCAAAACCAAGCAAGCTGGCAGCTGCAGCTACGAGCATGGCGGTTGCAAGACTGGATTCTGAACATGAGTGCCGGCTGGGTTGGATGAACAGCTTTGCTTTTCACACAATGGTGAGGGTACAATACTCTATCATTCACATCATGAGTCATGGAAGCAATCATCAGGTAGAAAGGTATGTAACATAGTCTGCTCTTAAAGTGACCTTTGTAGAGCTGATGGCATTTGGGGAAACTAAACTGCTTGAAACAATTTTCAGTAAATTTCTGCAGGAAGGAAAATGGAATTGGCATCTAACCCAAGTCGTTTCATATTTTTTTGACCTTCTTGGAATTAGTTACGAATTTTTGAAGTTGAAACGCAATGGTCACTGAAAGCAACCACCTCCTAAGATGTACACTATGGGTACATTGCAAAAATCTAAATGAACATGTATGTAAGAGGTCAGTTTTTGGAGTAGTGTCGCTTTTAGAGCACTCTATCTTACACCCCCAATAGTCACTTGAAATTATAAATGTCCTCTATAAGGTAGGCACCCTGAAACCGACAATGTGCCAAGTTATTATGATTAGACTGATCAAATTTTCATATTTTCTTGTTGACAAGTGAAAGGAGGTTCCAATGCATCAAAGAACACAACATTTGGATATTGTTTGCAAAAGTATAAAGGGCCGAAGTTGTTTTTGGTAGAGGTTAAAAAATCGTTTCTTCCACATAAGTACATATTGATTTTTGGAGATGTACATAGAGTGAAGATGACAGTTTTGGATCAATGGCACATTTGCAAGTACCCACTTTACATCTTGGAAGGTGATTGACCGGCTCAACTAGGTGGAAGGTATTTTGTTCTTCCTACGGGGCATGGACAATTTTTTTAGGGGAGGGGGGTTGGGGCTATACCTCCAATGGCATTGGTAATCACATTCTCTAATTTTGGAAGGAATGACACTCCTTCCACAATTAGAGAATGTGATTGGCAATGCCACTAGGGATATCACCCAAAAATAAATGGACATAGAGTCATACAATGTAAGTTTTACTAAAATACCATAATTAGATGAATGGATATTCATATCAAAGTCAAATTTCTTTCTAAGTAAACCACACAATTGGAACCTTGTATCCATACAAGTCCTAGTTTTATGAGCTTTGAGCACTTCAATGTAACAAATTTGGCACTTTGAATAAAAAAAATATATCATCAATATCATAATCCCAATGATTGCATACTAGCATTTTTTCAAAGCAAGTGGCCTTGACTCCTAAAGTTCTATAAAGTTGTATTTTAACAAAAAATATTTCAATACTACAGTTTCAATTGCAAAGAACAAAATTTTAAACATTTTTTTTGCATATCTACCCTTGAGGTTTTGCACTATATTAGTGTGAGAATGTATGGGAGAAATTTCAAAAACTTTGACACATACAACTTGCAAGATATTAGCATTTAAAATAAGGGGGGATTAGCAACTTTCCATACTTTAACCCTTAAGCGCTCCGATGTCCATATTATGGACGATGAACAAAGAGCTTGCAGGCGCTGTTTCATCCAACTACCTTCTCATTCATCCAATGTAACACTTGAATCTTGAAAAGACAACCTTCTTTTATGCCCAATTTCATGAAATTTTGGTAAATGGTATTACTATACAAAGATATAAGCAAAAATATGCCAAAATTTGAAAAAGGATTGAGGCGTTAAGGGGTTAAATAATCATAACTTGAAATTTTGCAATAAGAGTTTTGAAGTAAAAATCCTTATGGTGGAAAAGTGAGTTGAGAGTTTGAAGGGGGAAATTCCCAAAATAAAACTTGATTTCCATTCTTTATAAAATTGTTAAGCAAAAGTAGATACAAGATGGAAATAGAACCTATTGTAAACCACTAGTAACTCAAAGATGAAATTAAAATAGTCAATCCTAATGGTGAAATTGTTCTAGCAAGTAGTTTAAACCAATGCATGTGGGCCTTTCTTTCATGGAAATTTGTGAAAATTGAGTTAAAAAACAAATGCTACAAGTTATTTTTTCAAGAACATGCTATGATTGCCTAAAAAACAAAACTCTTCGTAACTTTTACATCAATAATCTGAATGAATTGAGTAAAAAAATTCCATGTAGATAAAAATATATTGTATGAAAAAATGATTTTAAAATATTTTATTTTGAATTTTGGAATTATTTCTTGGGTACCAAAGTTCAACTTTTTAATTTAGGTGGCATAACTTTTGATTCTAAGCACCAATTGAAAAAATACATATATTTATAAAAAGCTAATTTATTTTCTAGTCTTGCAAAAAAAATTCAAAAAATCATACCAAGAATTGAGATCCTACATTCCTATGAAAAATTTAGTTTGTTCTTGGAGGAAACAATGATCTTTAGGGATTAAAAATAAACCTATACTTACACTAAAGTGAAAACACACCAAAATGTTTGTGTATACATTCCTAACAAGTACTAGACTTCTATTGAAAGTGTCCCCCAAAGTGCAATTAAACCATTACCATATATAACTGCCATTGGTTGACTATTGATTCTCTAAATTTCAATATTAGGACCAAGCTATGTAACAGTTTATGCGGCCTAAGGAGTTCGTTCCATTTTGAAAATCCATAGTAATTACATGTTTTATCCAACAATCGTAGTTTTTATTTTAAATTCATAATTTTCAATTGTGAATACTACAAAAATATTTTATTATCTAAAAAAATGTGCCTCCAATTATGTTGAATTGCTTGTTTTGACAGTTATGGGAGTTTTCACCTTAGAGCATCCATGCCCTTACTCACCAAATTTGGCAGGCTCAAATTTTCCATCTAATTTTGAAGGGTCATCAATTTCCTTATCCCTCATCCTTGCTCACCCAATATGACCTGTAAATAGTCGAGTGACCACTCATCAAGTAGAATGAAGGATAAAGCAACTAAATAGTGATTTCAAGGCTATTTTTTGACCCACTAGGATTGAGTGTCAATATTTAAATATTGTGAGGGTATGGTAAAACTTTTCATCCACATTTGAAGAGTGTCAAATCCCTAATTTGTTAGAGCATCTCTAGAGGGGCACGCCACATTGCCATGATAAGTGCTTTGGTGCACCCTGAAGCATATAGCCATCCTAGTAGTTGCGACCTTTTTTTTTTCAATGCTAGCCATTTGAAAATTTCATCGCCATACTTTATCTTCCAATGTCTTGACCAATTGACTTGTGGCATGGCACATCAAAAGAGCTTCCAATTATCCGTAGACATAAGGTAAATCAACCTATTGTGGTTAGATGACCCATTGTAGACACCTAGGAAATACCCTCATTATGGGGGATTTTAGTTTGTAAGATTTTGGCTTCAATGCATGTCTTAGATAACAATAATAGAGTGATTACTGACTTCATTAGGAACTTTCAATTTTTCAGTGTATATTCATTGTAAGAATTGACTTTTTAGACCCTCCATGTTAGAAAATACTATGACTGTTTTAGGTAAACAACATGAGCATGATGGATTCAGCTTTTGTTTGTTCTAAGGTAGTCTATGGACTCTTTTGGGCCATGATGCATTGGACACTTCAAAAATTCATAGCAAATTCATACTTTGTCAAAAAAACATAATTTCAATTGTTCTCACTTTTTCTCACACTTGTACTGCTATGGGGAAAAAATTGAAAATTTTCAGCAACCACATGTGGTCAAACTCCTAATTCTATCGATAATGGGATGTTTTACCTTATAAATAGAAACAAGCAACCAAGGAAAAATTACAAGAAACCTCACCGGGCATGTCTGACGAAAGCCACATGGTATAAGGTAGACCAACCTATTACCATTTGCTTCCCAATTCTGTCCTCCAAACATCCAAATCCATTCTTTTTATGGCAAAATCAAATCATTTTATAACAACAAGGGGCAATGTGTCACTCCATTAATGGTGGATACTTAATACTTGACTTGGGCAACTATGGATTGTTTATGGAATGTTTAAGATTCTAGTCTATGGACAATTTGGTAATTTCACAATACACCACTTAAAAATTTCACAAAAATTATAATTTTTATTAGAAAATTATAATTCCACTTGAGTTTGATTTGTGAAGCATGCGCACACCTCTCTAAAATATATGTGCCCCTCTTGAAGTTGGCCCCAACATATTCAGATTGCAAATCCAGGTGGTAATAGGCTTGTCACCTTAATTGCTTTGACGTGCACAACTGGAGATGTTCTAAGGTAGTAAGCTCTAAAAGTGCCCATGTTCCAAAAGGGATTATAATACAGAGGTACATTTTTCTTTGTTCATTGTATATGGAGTGTACATTTCAGGAGGTGGTCGTTATTAGTGCCCACTGTGTTTCAACTTCAAAAATTTGTAACTAATTCCACAAAGGTCCAAAAAATATGAAATGACTTGGGTTAGATGCCAAATTCCTTTTTTCTTCCTATGAAAATCTGTTGAAAATTGTTTCAACGAATATAACTTCCTTGAAAAGGTTATCAACTCTTAAATGGTTGCTTTAAGAACAGACTACCTTAACCCCTTAACGCCTCCATCCTTTTTCTTATTTTGACACATTTTTGCTTATATCTTTTTACAAGAATATCATTTTCTGCAATTTCATGAAATTGATCATCAAGGAAAGTTGTCTTTTCAAGATTCAAGTGTTACATTAGATAAATGAAAAGTTAGTTGGACAAAACAGTGTCTTGAAGTCCTCTATTCATTGTTCAGAGTATGGACATTAGAGCGCTTAAGGGTTAACCCCTTAACACCTCAATCCTTTTTCAAATTTTCACACATTTTTGTTTATATCTTTGTACAATAATACCATTTACCAAAATTTCATGAAATTGGACATAAAAGAAAGTCGTCTTTTCAAGATTCAAGTGTTACATTGGATGAATGAGAAGGTAGTTGGAGTGCTTAAGGGTTGAGGGTGGCCATGCTCATATCTTACTCTTAAGTTTTTAGAGCTTTGTGCAGCCAGATGAAGAAGCCGATTAGGCCTGTGGACAGATTGAAAAGCCTACCGGTATATATTTTCATTGTGAATTATTGAGATGTTGCTCCCTTTATAGTTGTGTGTGCAGGCGGGAGGTTCTGTCAGCAGGCAACCGTCCAGCAGTAGTGACAATCAATATTCAGAACCTCCACAGCTCAAAATGAGTGAGGATGATGGTGGGTAAGTTATATTGTACATAACTTACATGGCAGACAGACAGAAGTGAGAGAGGATGTCTGGCTTTTCTAAAGGTAACGTAAGTTAAGTTACCCCCTTTTCTGCAAAGAAATTTCTGTGTCAAAAATAAATAAATAAATAAATAAATGTAAAGGTAAAGTACAGGTAATGATTTGTCAACTGAAATGGAAAGGGAAAAAAAAAACATAACATAAAAGAGTTATGGATTTGAATACTCAGTGTTCAGTTGCACATGCCAAGAACTCAAGCAAGGATTTTTATTCATTCATTTATTCATTTGGGGCAGTGTAGACATCGAATTCCAATCATTCAAGAACTACTTCCCCACTCACTAAGTTACTTCCTACTTTCTTGCTCACTACTTTTGGACATGTATCATGACCTTACTCCATCCAACCTTGAAAAGGACAAAAGAAACACATTCCAAGCTTCAGTTGGAAATCTGTACCAACCTTGGATGGAAATAACTACACCCTAAAAGTTGGGGTATGGGGCTTGGGTTGGGAAAGGGTGGTCCTACGTTAAATGTAAGGTAGGAGGTCCATAAAGCGTCCATTTACGAGTTGAGTGGGGAGGTGAAACTTCTTGAAATTTTTTTCAGTAAATTTAATTGAAAGACAAATGGAACTGGCATCTAATCCATGTCGTTTCCTACTTTGGGGAGCTTTGTGGAATTAGTTATTAATTTTTAAAGTTGAAATGGCATAAGGCTTTAAAATTGCCCACCTTCTCAAAGGTACACAATTTGTACATTGTTGGTACAACGAAAAAACAACATGTACAAATAGTATACATTTGATGAGGTGGGCAATTTTAAAGCTTGAGCGCTTTGAGAACCTCCTACTTTATATGAATAGATGAAACATGCAAATTAAGGATGAAATTTAAATGATTCATCTCCAAAATGTGCATTCATCTAGAAGGAGTGGTACTGTCCTTAGAATAAGTCCTTAGAATTGTCTTTAGAATCAACAATTTCAGCCATTGAAAATGGAGGAATATGTTGCCTAATATTCCCTCAAAGAAAATTGTATTGCTTTTGACTGAAAATTTTTGCTATAAAAACCCTACTGATGCATCAAGGTTTTTTTTGCAAATTTTTGAATGTAGACAGATTGGTGATCAATGATATTCTTTTGTAGTTGAAACTAGCTGAAAGGTAGTAAATTGGATGATATATCACTTGAAATGAATGAAAATTTTAGCCATAAGAAAACACAATTGTAGCCCAACTTTAGCATTTCTAAAAACAGATTTTGCAATATTTTGCCAACTAAATGGGTAGAATATATTGGTCCATCTCAAATTCTTTGCACTTCACAAATTAAATTTCCAATATAATTCATTTTTTTCTATAGAATCAACCATTTTATTCAACTACTTATCACCAAATTCCAAGAAGCATTCATTTTATATACTAGTTTAACACTCAAATTCTATGCCTACAAGAAACTTAATGAAGAGCATGACATTGTTTCACTAGTACAAGGTGGTCTAGGAGTACCAATCTCTATTATTGTTTGGAGTCCTATGTCTACCATCCTGTTGAAAAAGGATAATGACCTATTGGGAAATTATCCTATAAGTATAATAAGTTTGTTCCGAGGGAGACGGTCAAGTAGGAAATCAATGCTAATGGGACTAATTCCTAAAATAGGAAATATAATCCCAAAATAGAAGACTACGACCCAATTTGGAAAATTAATAACCATTCAATCTACAACGACATTGCATAATTTACTTACACATAGTTTGACAACACCATCATACTCCATTCTCAAATAATTCCATAAACACATGTGCACATTAAATCATTCATTAAATTATACACAATAAAACACTCAATTCGGCTTGAACATGTTTCTTATTTCCGAATTGGTGAATACATCACCATTTTACACTTTTAGTTTCAACGTGCAATTCATACTCAACTATTAGGATTCCACATTCCTTATTCCACTTCATCTCCACATCACCAATTAGGATATTACATTCCAACTTCCACTGTTCTTCACACATATAGTCACACTTCATCATCCAATCAAAACTCCAACACTTAATCACATCATTTTCACCAACTCCTAAAACATTTCTCCAACTTGAAATACTTAAAATTCCACAGTTAGACACACATACACATCTCCATCTCATCAAACTCCAAAGCCTCACTCACATGCACACACACAAAACAACAAATCAAATACACAACACAACTTGGTTGGGACTCGCAGTGGACACTCTTCGACATTGGGTGCCTTTGAAATCGAGAGAGACAACCTAACAGAGGGTCCAGTAGAATGGAATTGAATAAGCAAAATTCTATATAATATAATGCTAAACTTCCAATTTTTTTTTATACTTTGAGTATTTAAATGCATTGGATTTACAAACAAGTGATTCTTGTAATTAAAAACCCATAGTTTCAAATCTATAAATTGGTATCTTCCAAATTTATTGACTTTGTATTCACTAATCCTAAAAAAGCATTTAGAATAAATATAAATAGTAATATGTTTAATCATATGTTGCATTTCAATATTTTCATCATTTTTGTTATAAACTTTATTTTCATTATGTAAATTCAAATTTACAAACTCTTCTTTAATTTTCTCACTTTTAACCATAATAATTTTTTTGTTAAGCCTCTTAACAATGAGCTCAAAAGATGCAGTTTACTGCATTAACTAACCTAGAAGGAGAACTTCATTTACTTCATTGTTGAAGTTTGTGATTCATTGTTTCATTTCAATCTCATCATCCTTTTTCATGATTGTGTCAATACATATTGGATAACTAAAATTCTTTTCATTATTGATTTCACTTCCAATGTTGGATTTTTTTCATTTTTGGTAATATTTTTATTCTTCTTTTTTACATATTTATAAATACTTTGAAGGATTAATATTGCAAAGATACTAATAAAACTTTTTAATTTATAGTGTTGCCAATCATTATGAATTTTCAATTCATTTATCCACTTCTTCTTTAATTGATCATATTCTTTGCATTTATTCTTTTCCAACATGATATTATTTTTAAAAGAGATAACATTGCTTACAATGAGACTATTTCTTTCACATAGAACAATTTTAAGTTGTTTATTCAAATTTTCCACTTGCAATAATAATGAATCTAATTCATTTTGTAAAGCAAATTTATCTTGATAATTCTTACATAAATTTGAATGCATTGACCTCAATTTTAATGAAAAGCAAGCTTCCAATTTTTTCCTTTCATTGTGATGTTTTCTTTTTAACTTATTGATCTTGAGCTTTAAAAAGGTTTCATTTTGCACAATTTTCTCTTTTTCTTCCAATGCTTCGGCCAACTCTTTTGCAAAACTCTTTTCAAGAACTTTAATTTGTAACTCATAATTCTTTTTATCATGTTCAATATTATGAATAGTTTTTGAATTCTCCTCTATTTGACCAATTAGTTTTTCATTTTCTTGCATTGATTTTGACACTTCATCATTTAGTTTACAATTTTACCTTTATAATCACAACTTGCAAAAATTAACTCAATAATTTTTTTTCTTCTATATTCTTCATTTTCCCTTGCCATATTTTTTTCTTTTTCTTCCTCCAACATTTTCTTCTTCCAATTTTGAATATTTTCATTTTCTTCTTGTACCTTCAATTTTAAATCAATGATAATTTTGTTTCTAATTGAAATTTGATCATATAAACCTTTTTTCTTTCATCATTAAATTGATTTCTTTCACTCCAAAAATTATCTCTTACACTTATCAAACCATTTTCTTCTTCTTCCAAGTCTTCAATATGATCCAATAATTGCAAGCAATTTTGATGTAGATAATTTTCTCTTGATGTTCTCAGACAAAAAAAATTCAAATTAGGATCCATCATCCTATTAGCAATTGATTTAATTAAACATGAATCAACCTACTTAGTTGTCTCCCCAGCAGCGGCGCCAAATGTTGAAAAAGGATAATGACCTATTGGGAAATTATCCTATAAGTATAATAAGTTTGTTCCGAGGGAGGTCTTTAATAATAGGGTTGTCTCTAATAAGCATATAACTATGTCAAATGAGTCATTGCAACCTAATATAAGAAGAAAATATGTTCCTTTAAATCATGAATAAATATTCTTTCCTCACCATATTCATCTAATTACTCAATTTGGTTCTCTCCACTCTTAAGAGCCACAAGGATAAAGTCATCTCCCGAATTATAATCTTCAATCTTCCTTAACTTGTACTTTCATCTTCTCAATCTTGACTATGTCTCCTTCATGGGGAACCTCGGCATTTTGTCTCACCAACTTGAAACCACCAACTTCCTTTGTGCACTTTTGTCTTGTATAATTTTGACACTTACAAAACTTGCACTCACCGTTCACTAACTTGGAACTTTGCTTTTTACTCTCAGTATTTTCCATCATCAATTTAATAATCACTCATTTGGATTTTGGAATAACTTCTCAAATAGGCAATGCACTCACACATAAAAATACTAATTCAACTTGGAATTATAAAAAGATAACATACAGGTTAATTATCCCGACTTGGACATGAACCACAAGCACAACTTCGTTGGCCTTTAATCTTCTGCCTCAAATAACTCTCACCAACTTGGAATAGATCATTTACCACCCAATTGTTTGTCTGCCTCCTAAACGGCAATTGAACCTGACTTCTCCGATTTGGACAATTATCGACTAAATTCATAGGTTTATCTAATTTCCAAATTGGCCTGCTAAAAAGACAAAGACACCATTCAGACCCGACTTGAATATAATTGCTGACATTGACTTCAATCCAGTTCCATCTACAATCTCAACACCCAACTTGAAATTAATTAGCCCAACTAGGAAATTGCTGCAGTTGCTGCAACGACACCCTGGATCCAAATAGGCCGCAAGCTTAGAAATAATCTCCCCAATCGGCAGCATATAGACTCACAAGAGTACTAACCCAAATTGGAAATATAATTAGACAGCACTCAAGCTTATTAACTTCCCAAATCGGTTGAATATCAAACAAAGGTATCATTCATCAAACACTAGAACTACACTCCAAATTGGAAAAGATCGCCACCCCAATCGTCAATTCTCTTGACTATTGCTCAGAACCAACTGGATACTTACTACAAGTTCTTATAATGCAATTAATTCAAATTATACATTAACTCCAATTTGATCATGCATTTGACACCAATGCAAACATGCATTCCCAATTAGGCTCACAATTGAACTTCCACACTCAAACATGACCAAATTGTACCAGCGCAGGCACATGTACAACCACTCCTATTAGATTTGATAATACTTTGCAATTAACTCCAATTTGGTGACATATCACCATTTACAGACATAAGAGTTTTCATTCAGCTTATAGTATCCTGACACTTTTCATCAACTAGGCCCAACTGTCCAACTAGCTTAAAGTGTCTTTCTCCCCATAAGAAATTCCAAATTCTTCTTTAACATTTGGCTATCACATCATTGGAATTCGAAACTTCCACCATCACATCAACCTTCCGATTTGGAGATTCTATTTGCTATCACAACAATTCTAACTCTCTGAAAGCTCATGCCAAATCGGACATTATTCTATTGCTCCAAATTGAGTTCACAGGCAACATCTACTCGGATTCTTGTAGCTTCACAAACTTTTCAACTTCTGGCAGTTACCAAATCCCACCCTAATCAATTTGCTTAGCAATCACTCCACTTCTCCCAATATGATAGTCACCATAACCTGCATAACTTTTCTAATTTGGAACAAAGCCATGCCAAGCATCCATGCTAACAGATTCAACTCTCCAATTAGGACTTGCATACATAGTCAAACAATCACCAAATAGGATACACACACAACCAAGCATTACCCACTTGGTAAAACACACACACAAGAAAACAAAAATACACAGCACCTACTTGGCTGGGACACGACTGGACTCTCTCACAGACGGTAAAGAAAAAATGAGAGAAAACACAACCCAAATAGGAATAAAAAATCAGCGGTTGCCAAACTCCAAATCGGCCTGCTAACTGCCGCCCAAAACAACAAATTTGGAACCGCTATGACAACTGCCACACTATCCACAAGCCACACTAACTTTCGAATTGGTTTTCCGTCACCTTCTCCGACTTGGAACAAAACTTACTAACTTCAAGACAACTGACAACCATGTTTGGAAAAGCAACCACCTGATTCACTAACTGGCTACCAAACTAGAACCATACTCCCAATTAACCCGAATTGGACTACACTTCTAAACTAAGCTAGCTGACTTGCCTTAACAACACTCTCCAATTAGGCAAAACTGATATTTGACCCATTTAGGCCTCACATCCACACCTCAAAATCTCAACCTAATTAGGTACAAACATATCCCAAAAATACCAAATTGGATCACAATTACTAAAAACACTCAACATTTCCACTGCAAAAGCACACAAAAATCACATTGAAAACCAAAACTTTACTTCCAAATAGGACATCTACACTTCCCATACTAAATAGTGAAATTAGGTTGCCTTACCTAAAGAAAGTTACTTTACAAAACATCAAAGCCAACTAATATTTCTAATAATTTTATCATTTGTACACATGGAGATTCATGAGTCTCAATTACAACAGTATTTACTTGTATTCAAAAGTAGTGCATTCTTGTATAGTAATAACAAATATTTATATAGTGTTAAATGTTGAAAAAATAGTGTAGGGCAACCTAATTTCAGTATTTAGTATACAATACATAGTTGGATATCAACATGTACAATGCATCATCTTATTTGTATATGTAATGAATCATATAATGTTCACTATGAGTAGTGAATAATAAGAATGTTAAAGAAGATTATGACATCAAGTTACATAACATTAAGTAGCCTTCATAGAGATTGCCTTTTCTTTCTTGAGTCCTCATCCACATAGTTCATCCTAAGTGAATATAGTAAGCTATAATATTGGTATGGTGGCAAAACATTTATGGTGGTAGATTTCTCTTGCTCATTCTAGCAACAAACAACTAAACCTAGAAATAAATGCTAAGATGGTTTGCTAAAAATCCAAAAAATTCATTGAGACAAAAATGAAGGATGGAAAGGTTGTTTATATAATGAATCTGTTGTTTGTCATGAATTCTCAAAAGGTATGGGATAATTTGAAGATGAGAGCTTAGCTACAAAATGTAGAATTTGTGTTCAAAGTAGAATTTTAAACCTCAATTATGCACAGTAGAATAAATTTTTTTTAAGAAAAACTAAATACATAAAAGTTGGGAATAAAGCTAAAGTTCATCTTCCAAAAACCGTTTATGATTTTAAGGCTCCAAAAAAATAATATGGACAAAATTCAGAGAGGATGTTTGAAAATGTCAAAGAAAATGTCCCTTCCAACTCCTCTCTAAAATTTGTCCATAACTTTTGATTGAAGGCTCAAAATCTCAAACGGATTTTTAAAGATGAAAGTTAGCTTGATTTCCCACAATAATTTAGTTCAAAGTATTTGAAAAAAATTATTCTACTATGCCTAAATGAAGTCTGAAATTCTACTGTAAACACAATTCCTGCTTTTGACAATGAGCAATTGAGCTCCTATAATCCTAATTTACATACACTAGAAGAAACTTGCGTTTTTTGTGATAGCAGCAAAAAACACGTCATGTTTTTGTAGACATGAGGGTGTCACAGACGACATAGAGTTTGAATGAATGGATAGCAGAATGCTACTAGATGTTGCAAAAACATGTATATGTCCGTGGAAAAACATGGGCATGATATAGAAAACAAGTATGCTCCACGAGATATTAGTAAAAATTTAGTTAGTTTTTTTGCAATGTCCAAAACAAAGTGACAGTGCCATGCCAACAAAGTCAAATGGTTTCATTGAAAGTAATCTTTTACAAATTACTAGCCATCTAGGTTAAATGCTTACCTACTTTGAAAATCACTTGGGAACGACAACTGCTTGGGATTATTCCAAAAAATCCTTTTATGGATGGATGATGAAGCTATTGTTCACTACTTTTTAGTTAGGACCTTTAATGAAGCATGAAATTTGTTGGCATCTCTTCTATAAATACGTGTGTGAGTAATTATAATTATTGGAAATATGTCTAAATCCTTTTAAATTTCATATGCCAAGTACAGTGTACTGCGCTTCACTTCCAATCATACAGTTCCTATGTATATGTTCACTGGAAGTTTCAAAGCATTTACGAAATTCTCAAATTATGTTCAAATGTGAAGAACTTATTGAAAGAAATGAACTTTTATTTCCATTGTATTCTAATTGTTTACAACAACTCTTCTATTCCTAATAAGATGCTACAATATTGATAGTTCATAAATGTATTGTAGAAGTAACTTTTGCAAGATAAAGCGATGCTCGTCCAAATGGAACTTTAGCCCCCACCATCCACACAAGACATCCATTTGCAAAAATGAAAGATTTTATTGTACTTTTAATTAGACAACGCAAAAAAATAATTCCTAGTTTTCATTTTGATTTCTATTCAATAGGGGGATTTTATTACGCCTCACCTACAACAAAGGCTTCCATTGCCGTCAATTTTGGTGTTGGTTATTGATTGAATAAAGAATTATGGTTCCATAAAGTTGTCTTGTCATTCTTTCTTCAAAAAAATATCCACAAACTAAGTCAAATATTAAGTGTGTCTAAGCAAGTTTGAAAGTCATTTCATACCACTAAAGGATTGTACAATTTTAGAGCTTCACACCCACATAAGCATCTCTTGTGTTATATATTGTTCATTATAATTAATTAGAATGCATTTATCTTCAATCTCAATGCATGTAATTTGTTCTAATGCAAAATTGCTTGTAGCCCTTCCAACAATGAATCCAAAATCCTATTCATATACATGAAAGGTATATTCTTTGTAGACAATAGTAGTACTAAAAACTTATTACATGAATTTTTTTAATGCATGTATCATACTGAAATCTATCCAACTATATAGTGTTCTCAATTTTCAATAAAATAATAATAATGTTAAAATAGAACATTGGAAAAAAATGTTAATTTCAATTGAAAGGAACTCCTTCCACGGATTTAAAAAAACTTTGCATACATCTTTCTATTCTTTATATATAGTTAGATAGTTAGATAGTTAAATAGTTAGATAGTTAGATAGTTAGATAGTTAAATAGTTACATAGTTATATACTTATATACTTATTTTATTCCTTAATATATAAGCCAATTTTTGCTACATTTTCATTTTTCCTAAATGGTCCTTATGTACCTTCTTGGTCTTTCTAATTTGCTATACTTTTCTATAGAAGTCATCTTGTAATCCGTTCTAATGTTGTTGACCCTTATGTATCATACAAGAACTGCATCCCAGGGGCTTTACATTCTTCTATAAGATGAATTAGATCCTTTTTTTTTCATACATTGAACGTTACAATTAAGGTACATTTTAGGTTCAATTACTTTTTGTACAATACTTGTACTGTCAATTGACATTGATGACTTCCATTTTGTATACTCTAGCTATCTTTTAAAAGACCTCAAAGTATACAAAATGTTTGAAATGAAATACACTTATTTTTATTTGCTTTATATACAAACATGAAGTTTGATACATGCTACACACAAAGATGTAGACAAACTTCAGGGTCATTGCATGAAACACCTCCTTTCTTTTATAACATTCACACAATCTTCATCATTTTTTACTAGAGTACTTTAATCTTGAAAGTCCCAAGGCCATTTTTCTATCAAAAACCACTTAAAACTACCACTTCTACTACGTTCACCTAGAAAATAAAAATTTAGAATCTAACCATAAGGTCTTGTTCTAAACTTGTCTTAGATCACGTATTAAATTTTTTGCAATTTTTGACTATATAGATTGAAAATATTAGCATTCAAAGTGAAATAAAACATTTCTTTCAAGAAGTTGCTTCGATTGCCTATAAAAGTAGAATCTCTACAACTTTTACATCACTCATCCAAATGGAATGAATCTAAGCTTTCCATTCAGGCAAAAATACAATCTACAAGAAAAAAAATCTTAAAATTTTTATTTCGATTTTTTGTGGATTTTTTTAGTGCCCAGTCTCCTCCACTTTGAGATTTAGCATAGCTTTTGTTCTTGAACACCAATTGAAATAAAAATGACATTCCTAGAAAGCTAATAAGTTTTTCTCTTTTGGAAAAGTTTCAAAAAGTTCTAGTAAAAATTGAGATCATAGGAACTTGCCCAAAATCCATTTTGTCCTCTGTAGAGACAATGGGACTTTAGGGGCTATAATTAGCAAATTAATTTAAAAAAAACATAAAAAAATAAGTCCGTTGTATACACCTTCACAAAGAAGGTATATTAGGAAGGATTAAAAAAATTCTAAGTAGGAGAACTAGAGAAGTGCAAAATCTCAAGATAATAGGTACTTTTGACATTTTAATTTGTTAAAAATAGGAAAGCAATTTCCAAAAATTTACTATAAATAGGCCATTTGGGAATAGTTCATGTTTTAGGGATTTCACATATTCAAATTTGAGTAATTTAAGCCCTACAATATCAATGCCATTTTTCTTTCAAAAACCACTCAAAATTGTAGTTAAAATTTCATGAAGTGGTACAAATTGGACAATTTAAAGTTGGAAGAATTTTTTCTTGAATGCTAGTCAATAATTTTAAATGATTTTCATTGCAATTTGTAAAATTCTTTTTCACTATGGACTTTGAATTTAAAAAAATTTGTGTTGAAAAATTGAGCTCACAGTCTATGAAAAAAATTCCAAAAATAAAAACTTCATTTTCAATCTTTAACAGTTTTTTAAAGAGATGTAGGTTTCAAATTCAATAAAAATTGAACCACTAATAGCTATGGCATAGAATTATAATACAATTATCCAAATGGTGAGATTATTTTAGCACACTAATTTTAACCTTGCCAAAAAAAAATTATTGTTTTTTAAAATTGCACTAATAAATAAACCATGTAACTCTGTAAGTTCTTTTTTCACCAAGATGCTTAGATTTCTCCAACATGAAGATTCTTCATAACTTTCTCATCACAAGTGCAAATTGAATGAATCATAGCTTTACATATACACAAAAACATAATATTTGAAATATAAACTATACTCATAGAAATACAATGAAATTCTTTGTTATATGAAAAAGTTTACATATACTTCTATGGCGTCTGAGAATTTTTATTTTGTTTCTGAGACATCAACTGAAATGTCTACACATTTTTTTAAATTTTTTTTCGGACATCAAATTAGATGTCTCTACAAACATTTTTGCGACGTTAATGTAGGCATCACTGAGACATCAAATGAGACATCCAGTTATCTTTAAAGACATCAAATGAGACAATGCCGTGTTCATCTTCATGTTCACCTCTGAATTTTTTCTTTCTTTCAAACTACAAGTTCTACATATCCCATATGGTTTGCCATACTTCCTATCACCCTACTTCTATATAAAGCTTGTGTTTTCATTTCAATATATTCACAATAAATGGCTTTTCAAGCCATTTAACAAAATAACCAAATGTGGTGTATTTTGTACATTGTATTGTGTATGACATACAATGTATAATGTATGGCATATTGTGTATTATATATGGAATATTTTGTATGGTGTATAGTTATAGTGTATTCTATGTGGGGTATTATATATGAATACAATGTTGTCTCGATTGATGTCTCAAAAAACATTTGGATGTTGCAATTGTTGTCCCAAAAAACATCTAGACATTTTAGTGGACATGCATGTTGTAAAGGACGTGCTGTAATACAAGGCATAGTATAAATGATGTTCAATGGTATGAAAATCATGTACTTGTGGACGTCAAAGGAAACATATGCATGTCATAGAAGATGTCTTTCTAGCTTCTGAGTAGACCCAAGACAATGACTTTGTCATAATTCTGAACCACTACAAAATTGACATGTGGCAATGACATTATGGATGACGTCATGGATGACATCATCCAAAGAATGGATGGAAAATTAGCTTATGTGGCACTTCCTACCCCGTCATCGCTGAGGTGGCGTACACGTGGCAACCACATGGCAACTTTTTAACATCTTGAAAGACCATGTTTTCTAAGATGTGGCCTCTTAAATTTTCTTTAAATCTAACTATATTTTCTACGATTTTGCATGTTTTGGGGCTTGTCAATCTTGACGCATTTTTTTCCATATCCAAGTAGACATGGCTGACGTTCAAAAAAACATAACTACCACGTTATGGGCTTGTCACAAAAAACTTGGGTTTCTTCTAGTGATATTCCACATGGTTTGTTTTACCTACTACTACCCCACTTGTATAAAGAATTTGTCTAGGCATCTTTGTATCCGAAAAGCAAGTGGCTTTAGAAGTGATGTTGAGATGGTTATTGAATATTTATGTTTCTTTGAATTTAATGCTAGAATTTTTAAGGTTATATTTTAAAGCACCGATGCTTTTGTTTATACTTTAATTAAATATTTGTCACCACAATTTTGAAATTGCTATGTAGGTACGACTTCACCATTCTCCTCCTTAATGCCACTTGCCTCCATAGCTATTGATGGAATGTGGAATATTCTACATCATTTAATTGGAGGGAATATTTCACATCATTTTATCAAGGAAAGGGCAACCTCATTCTCCTTAATAATGCCACTTGCCTCTATAGCTACTGATAGAATGTAAAATATTCTACATCATTTTATTGGAGGGAATATTCCACATCATTTTATTAGGGGAAGGGTAGTCTCATTGAAGACTATTGAATGATATGTAGAAAAACAATTAACTCCTAAATGCACAAGCCTTTTGAAGTGTACATGTTTTTCTTATGAAAAAAGAACATGGGCTTATAGTTATTTCTAATGAATAAAAAAAAATTCCTTCAAAATCCAACCATATAGATGTTTAAAGAGTGCAAATAAATTTTGAGTGTGAAATTGCATAGGAGTTGTGAGATTATAACAAGATAATTGTAATTATCCTATTATTAGTGTGTTGCCCTTCTCCACAATGGTTGAGAAATTTGCATGTAAAAGTTGAAAATGACATGAATAACTAAAAATTGTGTTAGCACACTAAAATGCACTTCCTTAAACCTTGAGTTTAAATAAAAAATTATCAAAATTCATTACCAAGGAATAATGTGAAAGTCAAAATAATATTAATCTTAATAAGATTGAATCAATTAACTATTGGCGTGACTAATGGGTTATTTGATTGCAAATGTGATTAAAATAAACCTATCATTATAGAAATTGATGAATAAAATCAAAATACATTTTAGCTTCATTAATAATTGAAATGATTCCATATAATATGTAATGAAATGATGGTATCTAAGCATCCAACCAAAAAATAGACTATGAGAGTCTAAAAGTTTATCATTTCCCTTTCTTTCTCTAGGATCAATTTATTTTTGTTGAGTAAAGACTAGAAATGTCCAAGAAAATGTGTTTTTTTCATCCATGCTATTCTTTTAATTGTAAACAAATCATATTTGCTCCCTTTTTCTATTAGACTACAATTCCTAAATAAAATTGGAAAATTGGAAAATGCAACAAGTATGTAAACTTGTTACTCTACAAGTCCCTAGTTTACAAAATATTGAGATTTGTTTCACCCTACCAAGAATTTGCCATTGAAAATTTCAAGAAGACACATTGTGTCTTCTTGGTCCTTGAGGGATTAAGCCAACTAGCCACTGCCTCAAATATTCACATTTTGAATTAACCCCTAAAGATCCAAGGCCTTTTGGGTTTAAAAACATCATTGCTTTTGAAGTGTTCTATGTCTAAATGTTAGTAAGGTATAGAAATTTCAACTGCACAATCTTGTAGTGTACATGTTATAGATGACTTGAATAAAATTTGGAGTCATTTGGCCATATAGAGTACAATATTATAATGTTTTAGTGTTGAAAAAGGATGCTGAAATTTTCCGAGCAATAAGTTTGGAGGTGAAATTCAATTTCTAAATCCATTCAAATGAAAAAAAAAAAACTATAAAGTGCTTCAAAACTAGCATAATAATACATTGGTGAAAGAAAATATCATTCAATTGACTCATTGTGTCTACAAAATGGCTTTGAAATGTAAAAAATAACAAGAAAAAGTTGCAAAAAACACATCTAGCTATTGTAGAACCTCCTACTAAAGTGCTAAAGTGCTTCTCAGTCACTCATAACTTCTTGTATTGATTCAAACATTTAATTACACAAACAAGTCTAGTATGCGCAACTTTCCCCCAATTTTTTTTAATGGAAACGGATACTAGATGAAGGAGAAACAAGCCATCAAAGTTCACTGTAATCCAAAAAACTTTGGGTTTTGAACTTTGAATTGCTTCCAAACATTCCAAACAAATTGGATTGATATGAAAATTTTACCACAATAACTAGACTTCAAGGAGAACGTGACCCAATAAATTTTATTGAAAACAAACATTGGATGAAGGAGATACAACCCCCCAAAGTTGCAACCATCAAAAATGCAATTTGGTGAACTCAGATTGAACCTGTAAACTTCAAATGGCTTCCAAAAAATCATTAAATCTTGAATTGATCTCAAAATTTTACCACACAAACGAAAAGAAAGTTCTCAAATTTTCCAACAAGTTTTAATAAATTTGGACATCAAATGCAAAAGTTACAACACTTCAAATTGGACTTTTAAACTTTATGAAGGCGATGTTGGTCACTTGGGGCGCTTATGAGTTAAAGTGCTAGTCTGACAATCATTTCCTTGATGTGGATACAAGCACTTAATTACTATCCATGCCGAGAAAATGAATTACAACATTCTCCATTAATATTGCAATGACTTGAGGCTAGACTAGGCAAGAGATAGATTATAAATATATGTTTGTTATTTGGAATAGCATACAACTATATTTGCAAACCGGAGTAGAGCAAAAAAATACTTAGTTTTGAGGAACCAATACTAAGCAAATTTGAAGAAACCACCAATGATATTTTGGGCGGAGATTGGATGAACATTGGATGAGATCTGGGGGGTTGGCGGGCTGTTTTAGGCCTGTTCCTAGCTCCGTTCTCCCCGGTCGCATCAAATATCAGTGTCATATATTTATTTTTTTTCAAAAAATAAAAAATAAAATCCTTGGAATGAAAAACAAAGTTTATTTTATTTTATTTTGTTAAAAAAAAATTGACCTGGCAATCGCTTAGCCAAGTCAGCACAGCTTGTGAACGGCGGGTTTCGGTGGGTTTTTAGATGGGAACTCGCAGCCTTCTAGAGTAGCAAAAAAACATGTAATGTTTAAGTTCTATTGGTACTTTTCAATATAGTTATTCCAATACTAGTATTGAAGACAACACATACGGAGTATTAGTTTAGGAATACTTTGAAAAAATTAATTCTTTACGAGAGATAATTATTGCATTTCTTGGAAGTTGGAAGCACTAAATTAATAACCAAGATGAATCTTCATATTCTTGGGAAGTCATTAGGTGAGATGTCAGAGGTCCAGGAGATTACGAGTTCACGGATTGTGAACTCTCTGTGAACTGTAATCTGACGTGGCAAGGAGACGGATACGTCAGATATTTTTATTTTTTCAATATTTTTAAAAAATAATTTTTTTCAATTTATTATTATTATTATTATTATTTTAATATTAAAATTTTTATTTTTATTTTTAAAATATTTTTAAATTCTGTCTATACTTTGCTGTCCAAAGCAAGGGGAACAACCCTGAAACAGACTTCCATACCCCTCAAATCTCCCCTAATGTGACAAATCAATCCTGGTCATTGATGATCGTCAATTGTGATGCAAAGAAACTATTTTAGAAAGGGAAGGGAATTCGGAGTCATTCCTCGATCATTTCTACAGGACCCCTGAAACTTTGATCTACAGGATTCATAAGCTAGAAACTTTGAGTCCTCGATGAGAAAATTTGAGTCCTCGATTTGAAAACTTTGAGTCCTCGATTTGAAAAAACGTTGAGTCCTCGATCGGGTGCTTTACGTACAGAGTGAACTTTCGACCATACTTTCGCTGTAATAATGCCGAATCCGCAACACTTCAATCAGCCATCTAGCTTTAGAAGTTCAGGATGAACTCGTTGACAAGATCGATCCATCATCGAATGATACGGCAGGTCCACATGGTGAGATGGGCCACACAATTAATTAGTCCGATGACTTTCCACACACTTTCAAGCTTTTCAATCGATTGGCAATCGATTGCGGAATTTCTTCTGCACATATCATGCAGAAATAAAAGCCACTTGCTTTAACTTCCATGAATCAAACTTGTGGAGACGAAGCAAACAAGAGAACAGCACATGCATGCATGATACTCAAATTCAAGATGAACACGTACACGTACGCGTCAGAAATGGAAAACCAACCCCAAAGTGAATTGAACATGCATGCCCCAATTTTCAAACTGAGAAAAAAGAGATTCAAGATTCTCATTGGCATGGGAATGAATGAGTGTCGTGGGTTTTGCCAATCCATCGATTTCGTGGGCCGGGTTCTTTCGAACAAATTAAGTCAAGGGAATCTCTTCGATCTACATAGAGCCAGTCTTCTGAGAATTTCACAGTATGTAGACAGTGCCGAATATATATCAGAAATTTGGTGCCCTGAATCAAGCCACTAACTTACAATGATACTCAAATTTTGTGAGTAGTAGATCGATCATACTCGGCAATAGCTTGTTCATTGATTGATTTTGCAAATCTACATTTCGAAATAAACATCACTGAGAGTCTGAATCATTCGATCTGTTGGTGGGCATTGACTTGACTGAATTTGCAATTAGCTTAATACATCGAACAGGGAGCAACAAAGGATATGGAATTTCTTCTACCTATCGACCGATCTACATGAGGTAGAGTAGAGCCAGCCTTCTGAGAATTTCATGTCTGGAGGTTCAACCGGTAGACTGATCGAATGTATGTGCGTGCAAGATCAGAATTTTGCCGGTGCCCTGAATCACTCATCACTATTAATAATGAAATTCAAATTTCAGAGTCGACACCCTGTTCATTGATGTTGCAAATCGACATTTTGAAACATCAAGAGTCTGAATCAGGGTGGGTTTATGAAGTGCCAAAGTGGCGATATAAAATGTTGTAGGGGAGCTGCAAATTTCAACATTCATCCACATTACTGGATATATAATATCACATTAGCATATATCACAAATCCATAATTCTATTTCCATCCATAGTCTAGCAATTTCATTCATTTAAAAAAAAATTATTTGAAGTATTTTAGCAAAAAACTTCATGATTTGTTGTAATTTTTTAGCCAAATTATTTTTTGGGGTGCAATCTAGCACTATAAAACCCAAAAGAAAGCCCTGGTCTAGATCATTTAGTTGATGGGCATTGTAGAATATTGTTAACTAACCTAAACCATTCCCCCTTGGAGGAGGGATAATGCCTCCTTATATGCATGGCGGTGCTTGGGAGTGAAATTAGTTATAATATATAGAGAATCATTGGTTGGCTTGGACGCTATAGCACTAGTTTCATTGGTTGAGTAGAAAGTTACAAGAGAATCATTGGATGGTTGAGAAGTTGCTATATGTTGGGGACTCCCCTTTCCGTGGGAGCAAAAAGGACCCCTCACGTTCGTCCTCTAGGGATTAACAATGTTATGTACTTAATTGAATTGCAATCACATTAATGCATTTAACACATAACTAGAGACTCTAATTTAACCCCTAAAGTCCCATTGTCCCCTCAAGGGACACAATAGACTTTAGATAGGTTCTTAAGGTCTCAATTTTTGTTGTGATTTTTTAAAACTTTTTTTGAAGATAGGAAAACTCAATAACTTTTTGAGAATATAATTTTTATTTGAATCAATACTTAGAAACAAAAGTTATACCACTCTAAACCCCAAATGGAATTTATTGGGCAAAAAACATCACAAAAAGTCAAAGTAAAATTTTCAAAATCTTATTTCTCATAGAAAGTATTTTTGTTTACATAGAAAGATTTGATTTCATTCTATTTGGACTAATGATGAGAAAGCTTCTGGACAATCTTGTTTTTCAAACGATCTAATCATCTCATCTTTGCAAAAGCTCTTATAGGATTCATATTTTAATGCAATTTTCACAATTTAAAAAAAATGAATTTGTGAAGGTTTTAGCTCAAGTGCTTGCCAAAACAATTCTCACCATTGTGATTATTGTGTTTCAATTCCATCTTAATTAGACATGTTAACAATTTAGTTTTTTCTTCAATCTCATATTGTTGCTTCTACTTAACAATTTTCTTAAAGAATAAAAATCAAGTGTGAGTTTATAAAATGTTTTCCTAAATTTTCAACTCAATTCTTCAACACACAAAAAATTAAATCCAATATTGATAGTGCAAAAATTTTAAGCTATGTAGATTCAAGGCCTTCTAATCTAGTTAGGCAAGAAGCAAAAAACAAAAAACAAAATGATTTTCTTCACTTCAAATGCAAACATCCTTTAATCCTTAAAGCCAAAGTTCCTAAAATTTCTTTTGCACATTTTTATATTAGTATAGTGCAAGATACTATGGTTAGATAATTGCAAAAAAATAAATTCTAAAGTTTTTACACTTTGCAATAGAAATGGAAATTTTGATGAAAAAAATCCCTTGGAATTTGAGGCATTAATCTGGTAATGCAAGATTGTACATGACATGTATGTACAAACTATGTACAAACACACTATTTATGATACATTTAAACTAGTGCAGGTTGAAATATTATTGGCTTTAAATTTGTATTTTTACTTTGTTGTATTTGAATTGCTAATCAAAGTCAAATAACCCTCTAGAGAGTCTAGATTTTATCTGATATGACACTAATTTTGCATGATAAATTAATGTAGCAATTTACTACCACAATATTCTACATTTGTGCGAGGCATATAATTCACACTTGTATTTTCATTTTATTTTTCCAATTTACAAGATCTCGTATATTTATATATGGATTTTTTGTATTTTTTTTCCTTGTTTAAAAAAAAAATTCAAATAAACTCTAATGACTAGATTCTACTTGTTCAGCTAAAGTTGTCACATTCTGCAAATTGTTTGCCTCAATTGTCTAATTTGTCCACCCAACAGACATGTCCAATGACCCTAACCCGCCCAATGTGACAACCTTATGTCTTGGCCCTTCAAAGTAGTGCATGAATGAATACTTATAGACATTAAAGTTATCCTATAAAGCATTGAATATATGTCACCCTCCATTAAACTTCTTTTAATTTCATCCTAAAATGTAGATTACATTTGAATTCTTATTTAGCTTGTTTTGTTTTGTTTTGGATTGGCACCTAATCATATTGAATTATGTTCTCCCAACTAAAGTGATGTTTTAGTCTCACTCCTAGAATTTTGAATTGTAAAGTAAGATCCAAAGTTCTTTTGCCTTCCAAGTGGATGTAGCTAAAATAGTTTAGATCATTTTTTTAATTTATCTCAAAGTCACTAGAGTTGCATCATATTTCAATTTAGAGAGAAGACATTCTAATTTAAATATATCTAAAGTAAGAATTTAATCAAAATGAACCTCAATTGAGAGATAAGACAACCTAAAGACAACCCATTGATATCTAATGTTTTAATTGCATCATACCTTGTTGGACATCATTCTACAAAATAGTTAAAATACTAGTTCAAAAAGAATCTAAATGCAATCTAACGTAAGCATTAGAAAATTAATGAAGTCATTGGAAGATTATGAGTTTCTAAGGTGTTCTTGTAAACCACCCTTGTTGTTGGTTGTTGTTGGAACAAATTTGATGTGGTCGAGAGAATGCCATATCAAAAGAAAAAAATTATTGTATCCAAATAGCAACATCGGCTAAAGGTAATTTTTTTAAAAGTGAAAAATTCTTTTACTAATTCAAGGACCAACAAGAGAATCTACAAATAAATGTAAAGATGGTTTGCCAAAAATCTAGAGAATTCACTAAAGATCCATTGAGTGAATTACCTATCACTTCACCATTTACCATCAAGGAAATTTTTAATGGTGACATGATAGAATGAATTCATTGATGTTTTTTGAGACCAAAGGATGGAGAGGTCTTTTTAATAATGAAATCCATTGTCCCTCTTGAATTCGCAAAGGGATAATGGGTGAAAGCACACTACGCCCCCCTAAAAAGTACGTCAGAAAAGTACTTTTGGAGGAAGTATTTATATAAAAGTACTTTTTAAAGACACTTCCCCCATTGTTTTGGCTTTTTATTTGAAACCAATTGTAATTAATTATGTAGAGAAGGTATTTTACCACATTCTAACCCAATCCAGTGGATCAGCCAGCATCTACTTAGTACTTTACCAATTAAAAAAGTACGTCAGATTTGCAAAAAAACTACAAAGTACTTTGTGGAGGCCAAATGAACTATTGAAAAGGCACAATAGTTTGCACAATGGTAGAATATTTACTATACAAGGGATTTTTGGTGATAGTTTGACCATAATTGGAATATCTATTGGAATTTGGAAGTCAGATAAGTGTTATCTTCTATGGAGGAAGAAGGACTAAAAAAACATTATTTTGGTTGATATTTTGATGAATAAAACACCACTTATGCATATTGTAGGATGGCTAGTGCTTGAATTTCCAAAATTTTGAGTATTTTTATAACTTTTCTGTTGCCTCTATTCATGAAAAAGTACTTATGGTACATTGAGTTTTAAACTTTCAACATTATTTTCATTTTTCATTTTCAAATTCCATTCTTCCTAGTCTTTAAGGATGTTACTTTGTAAAGGTAAGATTCTATTATCATCAATTTAAAGTTTCCTCATGCCCTAATGGTATTTCCACCAAAGTACTTAAAGTACTTTGAATACTCAAAAGTACTCCTAATTTTTTCCGAAAGTGTACCTAGTGTAGTGTGCTTTCACCCTAATTTGAAGATGAAAGCTTGACCTCTCATTGTCAAAACACAAGAATTATGTTCAAAGTAGAATTTTAGACCTCATTTATGCATAGTAGAATAACCTTTTCAAAATGCTTTGAACTAAAAAAAGTTGGAAATCAAGCTAGTTTTCATCTCCAAAAACCCATTTGTGATTTTGAGCCTCCAAAAAGAAAAAGTTATGGACAAAAGTGAGAGAGGATGTTGGAAAATGTCAAAGAAAATGTTCCTTCTAACCCCTTTCTAAAATTTGTCCATAACTTTTGATTGAAGGCTCTAAATCTCAAATGCTTTTCTGGACATCAAAGTTAGCTTGATTTTCGACATTATCTTAGTTCAAATTTTTTTGAAAACATTTATTTTACTATGCTTAAATGAGGTCTAAAATTCTACTTTGAACACAATCCTTGCTTTTGATTTAACTATGAGCAATTAAGCTCTTATAATCCTAATTTACATATCCCACATGGATTGTTTTACCTCATACCACCCCACTTGTATAAAGAGTTTGTCTTCTCATCTCTCTATACACAACATAAGTGGCTTTGGAAGCTATGTGAAATAGTTGCCAAATATTTTCAATAGTTTGAATTTGATGTTGGATATTTTAAAATTACATTTTATTTAAATATTTGACAGTGAAGTACTAAAGTCCCTATCTAGATACGGTAATGAGGCCATCACGGTCCGCCAATCATCAATGTTATCCAGAAGCACTCATAAGCTTTCCAAGAAAAATCGAGTAAGGTAGTCTGTTCTAAAAGCGCCCATGCTCTAAAAGCGATCATGACACAGGGGTACATTTTGCTTTTTTCAATGTACTGACAGTGTACATTTCAAGAGATGGTCGCTTTTAGTGATCCCTGCGTTTCAACTTCAAAAAATTGTAACTAATTCCAAGTAGTCCCAAAAAATATGAAACGACTTGGGTTAGATGCTAATTTCATTTTTCTTCCTGCGAAAATTTGCTGAAAATTATTTCAAGGAATTCAGCTTCCCACCAAAGCCAATCAGCTCTTAAATGGTTGCTTTAAGAGTAGACTACCTTAAGTGGGAACTTGTGAAATTGGTGAAAATAGTGGGAATGGAAACTAGATTGAAATGGCCCTTCCATAGGTCCAATCTGCTCCTAATGAATTGTAAGAGAGGTCCAAATTTCCTAACCTATATAATATCTTTATTAACTAATATCATTCATGTGGTAATTATGTAATTTGGAACCAACTTGTAGTAATAAAAGTATCTTCAATATAACCCTCTATAGTTTACACTTGACTTTTAAAACAAATTCAATAGCAAATATTCTATGCAAGAATGAAACTTCTCATTAATTTTGGACATGAATGAGATATCATCATATTAATCTATACATTAAATGAAGTTGTTTGTTTTGCTTGTTGTTCTAGTGAGATCTCCGGATCCATGCGTCCTCTAGTCACGTTCTTGGTACGGACTTTGTTTCATGGCATTTGGACCTATGATAGAAAAGTTATTGAATTTCATAGTTTTTTTTAATTAAAAAAATTAAAGAATTACTTTTGCTTTTATTTTGATTGTGGCAACGACACATGCTACACTAGTACAGCCTAAAGCAAATGGTTTTGAGTCTTTCTAAAAACAATTTAAAGATGTAGAAGACTAGAAGTTGGCCTATATGACTTTTTATAGTTCTTTGAGTCTTGACATTAAAAATTCACATAAATCTTTAAAAGAATTCAAAAAGCCAGAATCGTTGTTCAGAAATGCATGATTTCCAATTTCCAATTCATCTACAAGGAAAAAAAAATATATATAATTGTATCTCTACAAGTTAGGTTAAATGAACGGTTATAGAAACTCAAGTTAATTTAAGTAGTGCAAGATTAGAGTTGATTAGTACTTCGTATGATTCCCAAATATGTCCACTAATGCTTAAATAGATGAAATTTGCATAAATGGGAAATTTCCTTAAAATGGTAGATGAAATCTGCCATTTTCCATTCCATTCCTTCTCTAGCCCTAAAATCTAGGACAAGAATAGATTTTAGACCATACTGAGTATACTGTGAAGTGCCAGAGTTTGTGGAATACCGCCATTTTAACAAAATTAGTTGGTTATAATTCCAAAATTAGTCCAACTTACTCTGCAGCTTTCACTTATTGAGTTCACTGGAGTTGTTCATATTCAACCTTTTTCTCATGATGAAAAACATCATTGCAAAGAGAGAAAAAACTCCCAGACAGTCGGGAATTCTTCACCACAACTGAAGTCAGGGATGCCGATTCCCATGGAGTAATCGAGACTTCTGGTCCCAAATTTTGACTTTCAGAATGAACTCGAATTCCTAAAGTCGCTGCAAAATAAATGTGCTCAAATTTCAAATCCAAACACCGTGTGGAATTCACATTCTATAATGTAGCAACAACAACGAATTTCTTTGTAAAACTTTTGCTAAATTAAGCCGCGGACATTTGTGACCACTATCTGAATGGGACTCTCCAAACTCTAGCTGATCCAAATGAATGTTAATTCTCCTGATCGAATCTCTCTCAGTAATTTTGATAATAAGAAACAATGAAAGATCGACTTGCAAAATTGGAAGCACCAACTGTCGGTAAAAATTAGTGTCAGATCGAGCATACTGAATGAATGAAGCTTTCGGCAACTCGGCACAGTGATCCTCAGTTAAGTACGAGCCCAGCAACTGCCCCAACTGTAGTACTCTGCAGTACAAAGCACGTTACTGCAGTTGCAGTGCCAGCAGCAGAGGCAAGGATTTTTCTAAAAGGGCGGAGAATAAATCTGGAGCGGATCGTAGATGCTCATGCATGAAAATAGCCGATGTACGAAGTAACAGTGGAAGCAACTGGGCGCTATCAAACAAACGCCTGCCTGATTATTACTGCATCCTTATTAACACTGGATGGACGTCTAGGGACACTTGGGGGAAAAGGCGGTGCAGGTTTGCTGGCGGAGCTTCGACATCAGATGTAGTTTCCAATCCGTCTTTTAGGGCAAGAAAAGGCCGGGCGGGGGCTGGAAGTTTTTAAAATTAAAGTAAACTTATGAGCCACCTGTGGATCCACCAACCATCTTTGGATTTGCTTTTCCAATCGATTTGGCAAAATCTAATCCCCGACTCCATTGATCAATTGGGCGCAGGCAGGTAGGTAATCAGTAATCACCGACGGACTGGGCTTTAATTATTTGCTTTAATGCGATCTCCCTGCCGCCCTGTCTAAAATATATCAGTATTGTGGCCAGATCAGATACCATGAGCCCATGACAACTAGTCACTTCTGGCTTTGATGAACCCCACTTGCAAGTTCATTTATGTTTTAACTGCTTTCACCGCTGAAGGGGACCAGTAGCTCGGTGTCACGTCACCCAAGTTTTTTTCTAGTATTTGACTTACACTGTCCACTTGGCCATGATTGAGCTGGTCTTCGCCTGCGCTGTCGTCAACTTGGCCTTTCAGCTTGCATGTCCAATTGGCACTCCCGACGTACTAGCTCAGCCTTGGAAGGTCCGTTCGCGCTTCAGACGCGACGTCCTGATCAGGTTCATGTACCTGAGCTTGAATTGCTTCTTCAATCGATCGACGCCCGTCTGTCTGTCTTCTGTCTTCTATTTATGCGTACTAGACAGAGTTCGGCAGTCCAGCGATCGATCTCGACAGTATGTACAGATTTGAATACTAGTTGCATAGTTAGCTAGCTAGTCGTTGTCACTGAGTTCCTGCAAGTAACGAATCTCTCTAATTGAAGGATTCAAACCTTGAGACTTGTTGCAGCAGGTTTGATAGAAGTGAAGGCGTTCCAGCGAGCTAGAGTTTGTGACTTGTTGCAGTAAGTTCGATAGAAGTGTGAAGGTGTTCCACAGTACGTTGTGACTTGTTGCAGTATGTTTGAGAGAAGTGTAGGTGTGACTGTTATGGATCTTGTCTGTAGATGGTAAAAGATTATAATTTCAAAGTTGAGTCATGGTATTTGATTGAATTCACTGGTGGTTTATGTAGCTGACGATGAGTGTTCATAAGTACATTGCATAGTTGTCTAGTTTGTAATATTCATTGTGAAATGTTTATAATCTAGTGATTGTGAAACATTCATGAGAAGATTAATTTCTTTTCTCAATAGAAGAAACTAGACCGCTATGCAATGTACCTATGAATATTGATCTCTAGCTCAATATTCCATGAGTTTGAGTACTTACAATGATCTCATTTTATAACTTCATGGTAAGCTTCAAAGTTGTAGTTCAAGTAGTAGTTTATAGACAATAAAATGTTTTGAATTCTCTAGTTTTCAATGTAAGACATTACTTAGCTCAAATTTTAGCTTATACCATGCATGCAAGGTCTTGATTACTTAGCTCAAATTTAAGAAGCACTAGCCTTACTAGGGCTTTCCAACTAATGTGTAATGGTTCGAGAGTATGCACAATGTATTCATTGTCTGAAGTTCATGTCTCTATAATTTGAATGCGGTAATATAGAACAGTGGATTACCAAAACAATGTACCTTCGACGTTTGGATACTGATTTCATATTGTTTGGATAATGATTCTATATATGTGGCAGCATACTCGACCAGCTGAATTGACACAACAGTACATATATATATATATATAAATTCAATGTAGTGACCGTCGTCCTGTCACTGAATACTAGCTCGTATTCACTGCTACTATCCGAAATAGACAAGTGTTATTTATATTAGTGTTAATATTATCCCTCTCAAAGTGAAAGCTGATGATCTCTGACTACTAGTTTTGGAAAAGCTGTGAGCAATTCACTAGTTTGGCACTAGCTCTGGAACACGCCATGATTCTAACACATCTTCTGTGAAGCTTTAGCAGATTAGCAGATGATCAGTCCACAAGTATGGCTGGCAACCACGGTAGCTCTGATCTGGTGACGCTGGTGACGCTGGTCACGTACATGCAATTCATTGGTTTAGTTGTTTCCACGGTTTAAAGGAAGTTCAATCAGTATGGCTTGAAAGATCCGACTGTCACAGTAGTACAAATTAATAAATCTTCTCGAGATGCATGGTTCAATGATGCAGTGCTCTACTGCTCCTCTCTGTGACAGACCTGCCTGGAGTTTTTCAACTCAGTCGTAAAAGACAGAAAACTTTTGGTTAGGTTCATGAATTGAGCGGTCTCACTGGAAGTTTTCAACAGTTTCATTCATAGCTCTTCTGTTTTTTTTCAACAGTTACATTCAAAGCTCCGGCCTGAAACGGACCTGGCCACAGCTAGTGGCCATCTGACCATACGCTTATCGTGCCCTCAGGATACTGCAACGTAACGACTCACAAAGTAACCCTGTAAGGACGCTGCGGATCGGATCCAAGAAGCCCGATGAATGACTTGAACGTTAACTGTAGAAACAAAGATGGATGACTTGAATGTTAACTGTAGAAACAAAGATGGATGACTTGAATGTTAACTGTAGAAACAGAAAATGCGACCTATTGGTCCAAAATTTATTGGAGTATTTTGGAGTATTTTGGAGTGCTGGAGTATTTTGGTGACTACCTTGGTCATGGGGGCCGCGTCCTTCCATCCAGGGCTACGCTAGAACGCCAAACTTGACTTGTTCTCAGTCACTATTTGATGTTACAAACTCAAGACACGTGTACTAGTGACACACAGTGCGGTGACTGAAAGTGAGACAATGTCATTGAAATTCACCAGTTTAACAAAAACGAGGTTACCCTATCATGTATTAACATGAGATTGTGTCCCATAAACGTACTCTGTATTGGTGTGGTAAATAACACCCTTCTAAGAAGTAAATTTGACTCGTGGCTAGCTTCCAGATGACAATACTTCAATGTGAATGAGAATAAAGAAAACTTATTCAATACAAGTGTGAGAAAAAGCTTCTCTCAAGACACTGAAATTCAAACTAAAATTCCTAAAATGAGTGCAAAAACTCAACGTTTCTCCTCCGACTGAACGCACTCATAAAGAACGCAATTGTACAGAGTCAGTGCCCTTGAAAAGCACAAAAACTCGTGAGGTAGCAATGAACACGACGAATGATTTCTTCACAGGTAGATCAATCCAACTCCTGATCGAGCTAGCTAGCTTCAAATTCCACAACGTGGATTCCATACACCACGTACGTTACAAAGTGTGCCGATTCAAATTGCCTGTGTATTTCGTAGGGCCTTGTGTACGTATATTTTCTGCCCCTTGACTATGATGCAGACCTTCGTCTGTCACACCACTCGAGGGTAAAGCAGATGAAGAATCTGCATCATAGACTAGTGGAAGAAAACTGAACCAACCGCTACAAAAAAAAAAAGAGAGGGCAAACTCATCCTCAAATTTGATACCAGTCCAGGTAGCTGTGAGCTAGCAACTGAGGTTGATTGAATCAATGGAGAAACAATTCAGATCTCAAGCATTTCAGATCCACTGCAATGAAACTCTCAGCGAATGCAGAATCATTCATAGAATATCTGCAAAACTAGCTCTATCCTCACCCAAATGCAACAACAACAAAAAGCTTGCTTGCGTGCTTCTACAACACTCCAGTTCAGAAGAGAAGAGAAGAACAAGTGTTGTATTGGAGAAGAGAATGGCAAGTATTTATAGAAGGCTTGGGAAGACGTGGAGGACGGTCGAAAAAGCAAGGTACCAGCTTGTGAGGCAGATTTTTTTGTTGTAGGGCACTAGTAGGCACTTAGGCAGTTGCAGGCATTGGAGTATTATTGTTACTATACTACTACTACAACAGCGGTCATTATTATTCTTTTTACACCAGTTTTTTTTTTCCTTAAAATTTTTATTTTCCATTACTATTATTATTATTCACTATATTGAGACAAATTGCCCTTGCCTTGGGTCAGTGAGCGAGTGTCTTTCCTATTTTGCGGTGTCGAGCATGTGGGTTCAAAGGTCGTGATTTCCGGTGGATTTGATGAATCTTTACTTGCAAAGGCTTCAATGCCTGCTTCAATGCCTGCCCTGCCTGGGGCACTAATTGAGGCTAAGTCGAGGAGAGTGACGGAGATTGAGTGGTTCATCACCTCCTGAAATCGGGAGCCCTTTCCAAGACAGGTGACCGTGTTTCATTGGAACCCAAAGTGAGAATCTGCAATTTTGGTCAACCTTTTTTTCTTTTCAAAGTGGTGATCAATGTACATGTACCTCATTTTTACACAGATGCCGAAATGAATGCGGTAATTTTTATTTTTATTTTTTATTTTTTGAACAAATGGTGAGACATGAATGCGGTAATGAAGTGGCCAGTTCGACCCTCCATTTCCTTAAATTACGGTCGTGGTTTTCAGGGAGATTCATGAGATCAGAAAAAAAATTGACTGAAGAAGTCACAATTTGTAGTTGCTGAATGTGTGTTATGGACATAGAGTTGTTCAATTCTATGGATTTTAGAGCATCCCCACCCATCTTGCAAAACGGATGACTTGTCCAAGGCGACTTGCAAAAGAACCCCACCCGTCTTGCAAAATGGATGAACTTGTTAAGAGGCCGGGCAAAAAGCCTTGGGTGGCTTGCAAAATGGGTTTTTTTTGCAAGCCAAAGTGTGGCTTGCAAACCACATGAGACAAGAGCACATGCACTTTTCCCAAAGTATGGACCTTTAGCACTATAGCCCATTGGATGGACCTTGCAAAGTGGTTCAAATTTGGAAACTTATATGTCTTGCAAAATGTGGTTAGAGCATCACCACCCGTCTTGCAAAATGTGGGGTGGTTTGGCTTGCAAAATCCGGGGCCATCCAATTTGCAAGCCCAACCGCCTTACCCATTGCATGCTATAACCGCATTTTGCAAGATGGGTAAGTTTTCGAATTTGGACCCCTTTGCAAGGTGGACCAATGGGCTATAGCACTAAAGGTCCGTACTTTGGGGGAAAGTGCCGGTGCTCTTGTCTCATGTGGTTTGCAAGCCAGTTTGCAAGCCATGCTTTGGCTTGCAAAATCCCCCATTTTGCAAGCCACCCAAAGTTTTTTGTCCGGCCTCTTAACAAGTTCATCCATTTTGCAAAATGGGTGGGGCACTTTTGCAAGCCACCCAACGACAAGTCATCCATTTTGCATGACGGGTGGGCATGTTCTTATAGCATACTATGGGTGGAGCAGCTTGGCTTGCAAATTGGATGGCCCCTCATTTTGCAAGCCAAACCACCCCGCATTTTGCAAGACGGGTGGTGATGCTCTAGAGAATGGTTTTATTTTTAACCCATGAAGAACTAAGACACACATTTTGAGCACAAATTGTAAAAAACTGCCACTTTTCAGGAAAGTGAGGAAAAAATGAAGAAAAAAAAAGGGTTCTTTTAGAATGCTATAGGATGATTGCAAGAAAGACCGAACGATTTTGGTAGCGTTTGATCAAAAACTGTATTTTTTCTGCCCAGTACTAGGAGTACTACAAAATGGAGCAATCTCAGCCGTTGATCTGAAAAATCAACGGCCAATAGTACATTTGAGTACTTTATAATACTGAAATAGTACTACTTAAAAAAAATGACAGTTTGTCACAGAAAGTAGATAAAATTAAGTATAAATTAATAAAAATTAGAAAATCATGAATAAAAAAAAACTAAAAATTGGCCATTTATAAAGACTTGATAGTGATTATATTTCACCAAAAACTAGAAATTGAAACCATCATAAATGTTTGGAGTGCTATGCGCAAGGGATCCCTATTTGCATGTATGTTGAGGACAAAAAATTGTGTTTTTTTGAATGCCCATTGGTAGGCACATGCTCATCTAGTGTGGAAATAGCCTACAAAAAATTCAAGTGAACATCATAATTTTTGGATGCTCCACAGTACTAAAAAACCCTAAACCGTAAAGTGTGACAAATTAGCTAAATTGACATTTAATTATAAAATTATTTTTCAAAATTTATGAAAAATAATGGATCTTATGATTTCTCAATTAGCCATCTTCAATAAAAATTTCAAGTCCATCAGCTTCATTTTCCAAAAGTTATGATTGATGGCAACTTAGTCACTTCAATTTGTGACGCCAAATAGGACCGGTCTTTCTTGCAATCACCCTACAATACAAATTTGTACTAGACTACTATGGAGATGTGTGGAAAGAATTTCATAAACTTGGACCACATGGATTGAAAGATTATAACATTTGAAGTTAGATGGAAAAAAAAATTCCAACCTTGTCATGTAAGGCCAATAGACTTTAGGGTGATTGCAAAAAAGACCGGTCCTATGAGGTGTCACAATTGAAGTGATGGAGTTGGTTTTGGCCATAACTTTTGGAAATTGAATCCAATGGACTTGAAATTTTTATAGAAGATTGCTAACTCAGAAAACATGAGATTTGTTATTTTTCAAAAAAATTGAAAAATAATTTTATAATTAAATATCAATTTAGCTAATTTGTCACACTTTGCGGTTTAGGGTTTTTTAGTACTGTGAAGTATCCAATAAACATGATGTTCACTTGACTTTTTTTTTGTCCTCAACATGCATGCAAATAGGGGTCCCTTGTGCATAGCACTCCAAACTTTTATGATGGTTTCAACTTTTAGTTTTTGGTGAAATGAAATCACTATCAAGTCTTTATAAATGGCCGATTTTTAGTTGTTTTTTATTCGTGATTTTCTAATTTTTATTAATTTATACTTAATTTTATCTACTTTCTGTAACAAACTGTCATTTTTTTTAAGTAGTACTGTTTCAGTACTATAAAGTAATCAAAAGTACTATTGGCCGTTGATTTTTCAAATCAACGGCTGAGATTGCTCCATTTTGTAGTACTCTTGGTACTCCTAGTACTGGGCAAAAAAAACATAGTTTTTGACCAAACGCTACCAAAATCATTCAGTCTTTCTTGCAATCACCCTTTAACTCTGAGATTTTTAGACTATGCATGGTTTGGTTTGGTTTTGGACATTTGCATCTTGTATCATATAAATAACATACCTACCAAATTTCAAAATTATAGGAGGAGTTTTGCACATGCTGCCTAAAGTTGCTTGGGTTGCTTTAGAAGTTCAAGGTAGCATAACTTTTGTTTTAGGCATCCAATAAAAAAAAATTATATTTTTACTTAGAGGATACATGTTCACACCTTGTGTCAAAATTTGAAGAACATCCGTTAAAAAATGACTTCATGTGCACCTAGTATCCGAGATCACCTACATACGTTCAATGGTCATTTGGTCCTTCAAAACTTTTGGGACTTCGGATAGGTAAATATGATCTCTATTTGTGGCAAGACATTTTGAATTTTTTTTTCTAGGTAACAAAACTAATTAACTTTCTGGAAATATCATTTTCATTCAATCGGTTTGTTTTTTAGAACAGTCTCACCATTGGAATTAGTGTATTTCAATTCCATCTTAATACTATCAACAATTTTATTTTTCCTTCTATTTTATACCTACTTCAACTTCACAATGTTTTAAAGAATGAAAACCAAGGGAGGGGTTTTGTTTTTTACTAAACTCTCAACTTAAATTCTTCAACATAAAAAAAATTTAATTCATAATGCGTAGTAAAAAAAATTAAGTTAAGAAAATTCAAAGTCTTATAGGAGCAAAAAAAATCATTTTCTTCACTTTAAATGCTTATATCTTGCGATTAATATGGTCAATTTTTTTGAAATTTATACCAAACATAATCTCATACTATTCTAGTGCAAGATCATACGATTAGATATGCAAAAGAAAAAATTGTTTGAAATTTTTGTTGTTTGCATTAAAAATGCCAATTTTGAGTGTTTTTTTACCCCTAAAAATGGCCTTAGGACCACAGAGATTAAAGTAGAAGAGAACAAGTCTATAACTAAGTTGTAATTCAGCTTCTTTTTATTTGAATTTTAACTTTAAAACCAAAACTTAATATGTTTGAAACTTTGAAGTAAAAAACAAAAGGAACTGCTTCAAAAAATATTTATGCACTTCATGCAAAAAAGGTGACACAAAAGTCATGAGGCAAGCATTAGAGAAAATTTCAAGCCTCCAGAGGGCTGCTCCACAACCCACCGAGGTACCCTAAAATTTACTTATTTTTGCTCAAAAAAATTGTTTTTCCCCTATTTCCGCCCAACTGTACCTATAGCGATAGTGGCGCAGGAACGGAAATTTACGAATAATTTAAAAAGAAAAATTTAATCTTAAAAAAAAAATGGCAATTACTTACTGTTTTGGCGAGCAATCAGCCAAGCTGACTACTCACTGCGAGACAATTCTGGAATGACATGCCAAGCTCTGAAATAGCTTGGCTTGTCACTCCGGAGCAGTGCTCTAGAGGGCTAATATTTCTTCTAATAAGGGATCATAGTTAGCAATATAGGAGATAGTTGCCTTTGCTTTTTTTGAAGATTTTTACCAACTTATCATGATTTTTTTGTAGTTATTTCAAATTTCATATTTATTTATTCAATGTCCAAAAATACATATAGTATCAATGAAAAATATTGAGAGTGTTGTTCAATTGCCAACAAGATCCAACAAAAATTAATAATAGTTTCATAATAGAAACCATAATCAATGTTTATTTGGATGTTTTTGTAATTAGATTATTATGCAGTTTGTGTAGTTTGTTTATATTTTCAAATAGAATTTTTCATTGTTTTCCTACTAAACACAATTGTATCAACTAATAAATCTACTATTTGCCCTTTAGAAATTTCTATTCACTTTAGAAACTATCTTAACAGTTGATTATGATAACTTTAAAAATATGCAATTTTCATCATTCAAATTCCACTAGCACAATTCCATTCCTTATTTATGATGTTTATCAAGATTTAAACATTGATTTAAAAAACTAGAAAATACAAATAGGACATGGTTTTGTACAAGTGATTTTAAAACTCGATGTCTTCTATCTATTGATAAATCTAAGTAAAATCATTAAGTCATGCTTATGATTGTGTTAAACTCCTACAGATATCAAAGTGAACTTTTAAAAATTGGTGATTTGAATACATAAGGATTGATAGTGGAATTTAACCCTTAAAGGACCATCACTATACTTTCACCAAAAACGCTCCAAAACTGCCATTTCTAATACAAGTACCAAAATTTTGATTTTTTTTTTTTTGACATATCTAACCATAGGATCTTGTATTATATATTATCAAAAACATGTGGTAAAAATTTCAGACATTTCCACTAGGTGGATTGCAAGATATAAGCATTCAAATTAACTAAAATCATTTTTTTACCCTGTGAAAAGCAGGGCAGCTGCACTTCACAAGCTCACATTTCTATGAAAAAATGACCTAAATGGTGGTGCTTCTTTGGATTTGTTTTGCTAGACAAGTTGGCCACATGCTTGAAAATTTTCAGATCATTTGGAATTGTACAACATATAGGAAAAAAATAGTAAGTAAGTAGTAGTAGAGAATGATTAAAAATACTAAATTATTTACAATTTAAATATGGAATTGAAAATTTCCAATCCGAATGGTCTAAATGTTGTAATAATGTATCTACATCCTACGATTTTATTTTTGTCCAAAAATATTAGAAATTGGATAAGATAAAGGATTTCAAAGTTTATTTTAGAGTAGGAAATCCAAAACTGCCTACAAACAAAAAATCCTCATAACTTTTGACTCATTGATCAAAATGGAATGATTAAAAGCTTTTCGTGTATATAAAACTCTAGAAAATCAATTCCAAATTCTGGTTTCTGAAAAAAATGATTTTTTCTGATCTGCCCGAACTGCCCAGTTACAAAAAAAGTAATATATTAGACTAAAACTTTTTACTCAAATTTCCAAATGTCATGAAATTTGGTGCATGTGAAAGATATTCCTCGTCCCCATGTTCTATTAAAATTTCAGCATAAGATATGCAAATCTCCAATCACATGCACCTGCCTAAATTTTCTATACAACCAAAAAACACAGTCCGGTTCTTTAGGGATTAAACATTAATTCAAAGGTCATTGTAATAGCACTAAAGGTTGTCTCAATGCACCCAACAAAAATAGTCCATTTCTAAAAAAAATTATAGAGATGAGATGCAACCAATCTGATTATGGAAAAAAATTGAGTCTTTAGAAATGCACATGTAGGAGAAGCTTCTTTGCACCTATGTGGTCGATAAGGTAATTATTTATTTTTGAAATACCTCAACAAATAGATCTACCCCTAGTGGAAGAACATTCCCTCTAAATTTCTAAAAGAGCTTTATTGTTTTGGATATTCTATAGTACTAAAAATAACATCAAAAATCATATCTTTACAAAATATGAAATTGACTTTTAAATATTATTTGTTTTTTTAATTCAAAAAATATGGACTAAATTTGAGATTGTATGATCCACTTCCAATATTGATTTCAAATACATTGACTCTATACCCCCAAAGTTATGGTTGCATTTGAGTTGGTCATGCAACAAGTTACACAAAATAGTACAAGTGTTTCTTACTTTTACACTTTAAAATCATTAAAAACAAAAAACAAAAAACATACTAGCAATGACAAATCACACCTAATAAAGGAAAATCATGTAAATGAAACAAATGTGTAAAATTGCATTCAACATGTATGACCATTCAAATCAATGTATAATATAACAAAAATATGAAAATTCAATAAAAATAAAGTTGTGTTTGAAATTCAATAAAAAATCACATGGTAGAAAATCAAACATTGAAGCATTGGTTGCATAGAAATATTTAACAATTTTGTGTAGCAACAAAGTTTTTGCTAACAAAATTTAAATTAACTACCATGAGAAAATCTACTTTAGGCTTACAAGAATTGCAAACACTTCTTTTTCACAAGTTCTATTTTGGCCACTTAGGAAGGATTTTTGAATAAATTAAATTTCTAAAATTAAACTTTATGTGATGCCTATTCTATGAGAAGGTAAGCCTACATTGACCCCTAGAATGTACCCATTTTTTAACCCTAAAGCATGTGAGTTTGTAGTTTTCAAGCTAATTAATCATATTTGTAGAGTTACTTATAAAAGATGAAAATTCATCCAACTACTTCCAAATATTATTTTTTCCACCTCAATGATGAATCTCGAATTCATTATGATCAAAAGTATGACAAAAAAGTTGTGGCCTAGAACCACTCCTTGTGGAATTCAAAGACATGGTATAATACAAGTGTTTCTTGTTGTCACCTACATATTGATTGAACTTTAATACAAAGGAAATTTATTCTTTATGCTTATATATTTGGTGGCATTCCTATCCTTCTTTGAATGTAATGTTTGTGTAGAGGAAAATTTTCCATCCTATTAGAGACTTAATATATCTAAGTAACTTGAAAAAAAAATATTGTTCTAAAAAGTTAGTCTAAATTTTATACTTAGGTTTCAACATTTTTCCATTGAAAGGCTTCTAAACTAGCTATCTTTTATAAAAATTTACACAAGCAAATTATCTAGAATTGATCACAATCAACAATCAACAATGCTATTATATTATATCATTGCAACAAATACATAATAGAAAGGACAATGTCAATTTTTGGTTTAACCTCTAAATTTTTTGCAAGCAAATTGTGACTTTTGTGGATTTATTTATTGACTATGGTTTGACTTTTTACCTATTTTTGGATGAGCCATTTTTTATACAAATTGGATAATATATTTTTCTTGCACGTGCAAAAGTATATGCATTTTGTATGAATGTTTTGAGTGATTTAATGAATTTATTGATGTTTTGGGATGTTTATTTCTTTTCAAAGGGATCGTAGTAATTCAAGGTGCATTTCAAGTTCTTGTTTTTGTTATCTTAGTTTCCAACCCTAGAATGCACTTCATACTAAAAGTTGCAAACTTAATTCAAAATCCTTTAATTGTCATTGAATTTGAATTTGAGATATCCCTATGGATATGCGTTGACAAAAAAATACTTTCTACTTTGGAGTTTAGACTTGTAGATCTCACAAATGATAAGGAATTTGAGTTTGAAATTTTTTGTATGTATTCTACATGAAGGGGAAATTAAAGATCTTACAATTATAATTGTCATTGTTTATATTTTTCCATTTGAAATCTTTGTGACAAAAGTGACAATTTTCTATAGGGTTTTGCATGGTTGAGTAGACCAAATGTGGGGGAAGTTCATATCCATATAACTCACTACAAGGCTAGTAAAAAAAACTTCGTTTTTGGAGAAAGACACATGGTGATGTAGGATAAGCATTGGAGAGGATCCTTTTAGAACCCTACAATGTGTCCTACCAAAAATACCTAGTAATATTATCCACTCATTCTAGTACCATAAATCTTGAAAATGCCAATGGTTCAATATTTACTCAATTTTTAATGTTCATTTGAAGCCCATCTACAATTTCTAGTAACATTTAGAATTCCAAATTTCTTTTGGGGGAAAAACACATTGTTTTGACTCTTCTATGGGCTTTTGAAAATATGATTCAATTTAGCCCCTTCAAAAGTCTATAACTACTATTTTAAGATCAATATTAAGTAAAGCAATATAATTTCTAGGCACCTCAATCTACACTACAACACATAATGAGTCACTAATACAATAACAAGAATGTTCTCTTTATTAAAAAGACTTATAAAATGTTATATAGAGTTTTCTAAATTCAATTTGCAATTTTAAAAGTCTATAGCTCTTTATTTAAAGAAGAGACCGTGTAAATATTTACATAGTTGCCTTTGCATTCAAGTTGAGAATGTATGCTAAAATTGATAGCTACAATACTAGTAGAAAATCTGAAATTCTATTAGAGCAATATTCTACTAGTGCAATAGTGTAGTGAATTATCTACAATGTGGCTTGCAATGCAAAGGTCTTGTTGAAAAAACACTGTGACATGAAAAGTAGTTCATTCAATTGTGCACACATCCTACATTTGGGGGCTCAAAATTTTACGGATTAAACAATTTTCTACATTTTGACAAGAAAACTATTGCACTCGTTTTAGAATGAAAATATGAGAAAAAAAATAGAATAATTAATAATTATCTTATAATATAGATTCAATTTGTTCATGATCTAAAAATCATATAATGCCAAGTTAACCATTAAACAAATATGACCTGACAAAATGATAAGACGAGATAAATGCTAACCAAAACAAACTTTGAAATCCCTTTTCAATGATTTAATTAAAAATAAAACCATATAACATAGGTTGATTGTTACAACCAATTACAACTATTGGACTTGGAATTTTTCAATTCTAAAACTAAATTCTTAATTTTTTGTACTTTTAATCATATATTAACTCTTTCTACTATTTTTTTTCAAGCATGAATATGAAATATTTTTTGTTGAATGTTTTAATATGTATTTCCAACTAATTTCTTTAACAATTTTTAATGAGTTGCAAATTGTAGAACATATAAATTTTTAGGCCATTTGGAAAGAATTGAATTCAAGCATCATGATCTTGCAATTTATTAGATTTCTTGCTTTGAAATTTTTAAAGGGTGTACTTTAAGAAATTAACCCTTAAAAAGTATTTAATGGACAAGTGGACACTCCAATGGAGAATAAAAATCTCCATGAAGTGGGGCATGGGTCTTGTTTCTTGCCTAGGACTGTGCAATTATGGAAAGTAGAATTGATCAATGAACAATGCTTTGACTTTACAACATGAGCAAGCCTAATTCACTATTAAAGTGGATCTAGCAGGTTGAGACATTCCAATCTTTTTCCCCCTAAAGACACTTTTTTGTCAAAACCAAACTGAGGGCTTTGTTTGATGTCATTTAAATGTTAACTAAAAGATTCTACAATTGAATCAACCAAAATATAAAAAAGAGCAAAGATTTTAGCATTGTTTTAGGAAAGGATGTTTTAAGATAGTTTTGATCATAATGCATCAAAACTCTTTAGGAATTAAATTAAGTTTGTATTAAATCAATTTTTATTTAATTCTAATTGTATTGTATTTGTTTTTTGTTTTTTCAAAATAACCTATTTTAATTTTAATTTTATCAAATTTATCTCCAAAAATCAAAATTTTATCCAAGTACTTAAGAAATTGGGCATTATTGAATGAATGGCTCTAATACACTCTCCTTTTGTTCTAGTCATATTTCTTGTCAAGTCCCAACCAAAACTCTTCTCATAGGTTGCATCTCAAACTTTGTGTATGTAATGTAGTAATATATGTAGTAACTACATCTTTTGAGCTCATTGTCATTGTGTGAGAATGTCACAATTTCAGAGAAAAACTCAAATGATTTTCAAAAGGGGTACACATGGCATTACCCCATTTGTTGTTAAGTTTTTTCAATTTTTTTGAAAGGAGTACACATGTCACTTAGTGAGTGGTCAATAGAAAACAAGACTGGTACTTGATTTACACACAACACGCCATATTTGTATTTGTGTGACATCAATTTGGCTTACAAACAATATGGGATATTTGAAAACCTATTTCTATATCCGTAGTTTGTATTTGCATTTTGTACTTGTGTTCCGTCTAACGAAAATCAATGGTGATCAGGGCTTTTTTTTGCTTTGTAGTGCTAGATTGCACTAGAAAAAAATAAATTGTCTAAAAAATGGCAAAAGAATTGTGAAGTTTTTGCCAAAAAACTTCAAATTAAAAAAAATCATAAATGAAATCTCCAGATTGTGGATAAAAATAGAATTAGAGACAGGTGAAATGTACGAATGTGATATTTTCTATCCAAATTGTGGATGAATGATGAAATTTAGAGCACCACCATAACATTTTATATTGCCACTTTGGCACTTCATAAAAAATGAATAAAAAATGATGGTTTAATTTTTTAATTCAAAATCAGCGGCGCCGAGGGGGAATTTAAATTTCAAAATTTATCAATCGGACAGTTCAAAATTTTTTGGCAGCGGGGGGGTTCTCCTTTTGCCACATTGTGCAATAGACTTCGGAGGCTTTATGTATTTCAATTTTTCTAATTTAGAGGCATATTTTATACCATTATGAGCATAATTTGAAAACCTTTACAACATTATAGTGTATGTTGGATTTGAAGAAAAAATTCTCTTGCAATATGCATTTAAAGTTTTTTTGTAAAACCTTTAGCAACAAAAAAATTAAAGGCTTTTTGTATTATCAATTTTGGAAGTAGGGGACATATTTTATACCACTAGAAAACCATTTTTAAGACCTTTCTAGTGGCGTATCACATGTTGGACTTCAAAAAAAATAGCTTTTGAAATTTGTATTCAAATTTTCAATAACAATATTGTATTAAGGTTTGAATTTTATTTCTAATCACTTCACCCACTATCCTCCTCTTGAATTTCCCCCTTGTTCCACCTATTGCCCTAGCAAAAATCAAGGAATGTTCCCATGCCCAACTTGCCCTCCATACTCCATTTTGCAAAAAAAATGGCAATAACTTCTAAATTGTAGTTTTGATTGAGGTGAAAATTTTATATGATTTTTTGAAAGAAAGAAAATTTAATTGAGAGTACAAGATCCTACCCAAATTTTATTTTGTCCCTTGAGGGAACACTTGAGATTTTAGGGATTAACTAATAAGAATCTTTAGTAGAGAGGGCAATGTACATCTAGAGTGTTGTAGACAAAATAAATTATGGCTGAAGAATTTAGACACAAGATCTTCAATTTTTGTAAGTTTTTGTTTTCCTTCCATTTCTACATGACTTGATTCATAACCTTGCACAAAAATTATGAAGCACCAAATGACCACACTAGTGACATTATTAAAGAATGGTTGGATTTTTTGATCATCCATAATTTTTTTTCCAACATATTTGAATGCATTTCATCCATTTTCATGTAGCCCCCACAGAAAGATCTTGAAAATATTTATAATCAAGTGGGTGCCAAGTTTGTAAGGATTTGTGCTAATTCGCTCAGTTTGCAATTGTAATTAAAGCAAACGCACCTAATTATGACCCCTTTCTAAAATTGACCTCTGTAGATTCTTGCCAAAAATGAATTGCCTTCATTCATGTGATCCTAGAATTGCTTTAAGATGTACCTATTTTTAGCAATTTGAAATTTCATAGTTTATTTATATGGTGTCCAAAAAATTGTAGAAGAAAGAAATCAAGAATATTCTTTTGACTTCTAATAAGATCCAACAAAAAACTTAGCCAATCTATTAGAAAGAACTATGTTCAATTACTCGTTTGGATGCACTTAGGTGTAGTTATCTCATCTAATGCAACTAAGGAAAATTGGACTTTCTTCTCCGAGGAACTTCACAAACTCAAGGTTGATTCACATTTCATACTCTATTTACAATTCTCATTTCAAGAAATCATCAACACTCTATAGAATTCTTGTCAACACTATCTCTTACAAAACTTAAAAGGACGCTAACCTATAACCATGGTGGTCACTCAAAAATGATGAGCCAATTTTTCATTTCTCTAGAGATTTGGAAAGTCTTCCATTTGGCCATGGCATCCTTCAAGAAGATTAACCTTGAAATGCTTGAGTAGGCATTTTATGGCTAATGGATGGTCAAACATTGCCATAAACTAACCCCTAAAGGACCAAAAGTTCCCTTAGGGGACTCTTAGGAGTTTGGACATGTATCTATGACCTCAATTTATTTTGATTTTTTTTAAAAACTTTCTCATAAGATATAGAAACTTATTATTTTCCTAAGAATATCATTTTATTTCAATCGGTGCCTCATAGCAAAAGTTATGCCATTTTAAACATAATTTTCACATTACAAGGCAAAAAAAAAATTCACAAAAATATGAAATTAAATTATTATTTTTTCATTTAGATCTTATTTATGTCTACATGTGAAGCTTGGGTTCATTCTATTTGGATTAGTGATGTGAAAGTTACGAACAATCTTGTTTTTTGGGCAATATAAGCATCTTGTTGAAAAAATAACTTATAGGATTCATTTCTAAATGCAATTTTTATAAATTCTTCAAAAAACATTGTTTGACTAGGTTGAGTTTCCTTGCTAAAACAATCTCACCGTTGGGATTATTGTGTTTCAATCTCTTGGACCTACTTCTACTCAAGTGTGTGTTCTTTGGAAAAAAAATCCTAGACTTTCTACTCAATTTGTCAATATAATTTTCTTTTTGAATTCAAAGTCTATAGTGCAAAAAACAATTCTACAAATGGCGGTCAAAGTCATCTAAAATTACACACCAACATTCAAAAATATATATTTTTTCCAACTTTGAATACTAATATATCTTCCAATCTGCACAATCAAACTTCATGAAATTTTCATCACATGATTTCAAACAAATAAAGTACAAGATCCTATGGTTAGATTCTAATTATTTTTTCCCTTAGGTGAACACAACCAAAATGGCAGTTTTGAGAGGCCTTTGATACAAAAAAAGTGCCTTGGTCTTCTAGAGGTTAATCAAAATAGATGATTTTTGGTCCAAAATGACCCTAAACTACCATGGGTGATGGCGCACGTAAGGACCTCTAGTGGCATCCACAAGGTTTCCAGTTCAATACCCCATGCTGACTTTAATCGTGTGGTGGTGCGGTACATGTTCCTCTTCTTGTGTCCTGACGGGGTACCCATGGCTTGTAATTTCGGTAATCTTTGGTCGCCATGGTTGTGTCGTGTCAATCCTTAGGGGCACTCTCCATTGGGGGCCTGGACCTCCAGGAGCTGGACCCCCTTTCGGAGGCCAGTCCCCCTCCAGGTGGTCTCTACTGGAGTCCTGGAGGCCAGAGCTGGAGGGGCCTTTTACGATCAGATTGTAAGGAGGGCCCAGCCCCAGCTGACTTTACTGGAGACTCTTCACCACTTTTCTGAGCGTAAGTCCAGGAACCAAGATTCTTTCTAGAAATAGGGGGTCCGGAGGAGGGTCCGGCCCCTTTAGCCTTGCGCGGTCGGAATGCGCGGGCTAGAGCCTGGACCTCCTGGCTGGTGGCTTCTACAATGGAGCCGTCCTGGACCCTCCGATCCTGGAGGTTCAGGATTCCAATGGAGAGGCGCCCTTAGGGGCACTCTCCATTGGGGGCCTGGACCTCTAAAAACTGGACCCCCCTGGGACCTCCAGGTTGAAGGCCAATCATCCTTCGGGTGGTCTCCATTGGGGTCCTGGAGGCAGGACCCGGAGGCCTTTCCAAAGCATTTTCGAAGCAATAACGAGCAGTAATGAGGATAATACAAAGGTTGTTTCTGTAAATAGGGGGTCCGGGGGAGGGTCCGGCCCCTCCAACCCTTCGCGGCCGGAATGCGCGGGCTGGAGCCTAGACCTCCAGGCCGGTGGTATTTCCAATGGAGCCCTCCTGGACCCCTTCGATCCTGGAGGTCCAAGAGGCAATGGAGAGGGGCTCTTACTGCAACCCTTGAAGGTTGTATGTTTCAAAAATAAATAAATAAATAAATGATTTTCATCAAATTTTTGGGGGAGTGATTCTTAACTCTTAGTGGTGGAAAAGTCCCTAAGGGCTGGTTCGCACCTGTTGTTAATTATAACTTTGGTGTCATTAGGGGGGGTTGGTTACACAGAATATCGCACCGAGCCTCTTTCGGGGGCAGGGCTGGGATGCGGGCAGATTGGGACAGCCACTGACGGGACCCCAGTCACTCCACAACCTTCTTTTCATTTTGGTTTAAAATTGATTTTTTCAACAAAGTAGAATAGAATGAATTAGTACAAGATTTCCATTAAGAAAATGGAACCAATGATGTGGATCTTGTGCCACTAATTCGCTTAAGCCCAATTGCCAATCTAGTGTGGACGTGGGTGTGGAGAAAGGCTTTTTTATACTAGTGGAGTAGTGATGGGTGAAACAAACCATGTGGGATATGTGAATTAGGACAAAAAAGAGCTCCTCCACTCATGGTTAAGTGGAAACGCAGGAATTGTGATAAAAGTCAAATTTCAGACCTCATTTAGACACAGTAGACTATATTTTTTCAAAAAACTTCAAACCAAAAGAAGTTGGGGAATCAAGTACAATTTTATCTCCAAAAATCCGTTTGAGATTTCGATACTCAAACTAAAAGTTATGAACAAATTTCAAAGGAGGTGTTTGAAAATGTCCCCAAAAATGTCCCTTCCACCCTAACCCCACCCCACCTCCTCTAGAATTTGTTTAGGACTCTTACATGAGGAGTCAAAATCTCAAGCGGATTTTAGGAGATAAATGTTAGCTTGCTTCTCCCACTTCTTCTAGTTCAATTTGATTTTAAGGAAGCCATAATACTATGTCCAAATGAAGTCTAAATTTCAACTTTGAACACAATTCTTGCGTTTCTAGTTACATCTCAATTTCTTAAGAACATTTAATCAATATATCTAGCAACATAGCAATTTGGGGCAGCTCACTACGGATGATGTTTTTTTTGTTTTTTTTTGTTTTAAATTTTCACACTACATGTGCCCCAGGAGTAGCTTTAAGGCCCAAACAATTTCGTAACTTCTGATTACATAGTTAAAAAGTTATTGCATGATATGTGATTTTCTTTGGACTTTGGGTAGCCCGGGAAGCTTGGAAAACTTCTTTAAAAATGACTTTTTAAAAAAATAAAAAATTTGGAATTGGTTTATTAGATTTTACCTAAGTGGTAAGCTTTGGCTCATTCCATTTTGATCAACGAGTCAAAAATTATGAAGGGTTTTAGTTTGGGGTAGTTTGCCACTAGTAATAGAATATGTACATTACAAAAAAAGTTTGAAATCCTTTAATTAATTCTATTTTTAATATTTTTAAAGAAAATAAATATAGTAGTTGTAGATTGTTTATTAAAACATTTCGACCATTGGGATTGGAATTTTTCAATTCCATAAATAAATTGTTAGCAATCTAGTATTTTGGCTCATTTTCTATTTCTTTCTACTAACTATTTTTTGTACATGTTGTAGAATTCCAAAGGATTTGAAAATTTTCAAGCATGTAACCAACTTGAAAAGAAAAATTAATTAAAGGAGTTACAACCATTTGAGACAATTTTTTTATACAAATATTGCCTTTTGAAGTGCAGCTGCCCGGATTTTTGCAGTGGTGAAAAAAGGATTTTTGTAACTTCAAACACTAATATCTTGCAATCTACACAGTGAAAATTTCTGAAATTTTTCCCACATCTTTTCAAATTAGTCTAGTAAAAGATTCTATGGTTACATTTGTCCAAAATTCTTTTTTTTCTTCTAAAATTTGCTGGTTGTCTTAGAAATGACAGTTTTAGAGTTGTTTTGGTGAAAACATAGTCAAAATCCTATAGGGGTTAAGGTTGTCTCAGCAATGTCACAAGTTATTTTGAATCAATGTTGTGAGTCAAAAGTATTTTTTCAACAATTCAAATATGCTAGTGTAGGAATATTGAATCAACAATTATTTGAAGGTATTGTTTCAACATTTTTAATGTGGTGGTGTAGAATATTGAATCAACAATTATTCATGGTTGAATTTTGGAAATCATATTCTACAAGGGGTTTTCAAGATTTCAAAATAAAAAAAGTATTCACTTCATTGTGTGCTTGTAAGTGCTTGTTCTATTTTAATCGATTCATGCTTTCAAATTTGAAATGTTAGTTCAAGAATGTTGTCAAGTTTTCATTTTCTGCAATAAAATTGCTCTCAACTTTTGTAACAGAGAGCTCACTAGGGTTTTAATGGGGGAATGACACCCTTCTACAATTCATACCTTTCAATCCATATTGATATTCTACATCAAAACAACATTGGGATTTTGAAAATGTTGGTGGATATCTTATGCAAATTGTTTAGCCCTTCATGTATTGCTAGCACTTGTTGATAGATTTATGATGATAAAAGAAACTTGTCAATATGTAAAATTCCAATCACTTGAGAATACAAAAGGAGTCTATTTCCTCTCTCAAGCTAATTATATTGGGTTTGAATATTAGGATGTGATGCAAATACTTATTTATTTATTTACTAGGTTTGTATAAAGAGAACCCTTTTTGTTTTTGTTTAGTGGCACGTCAAAGCATGTCAGAGCTCTTATCACATAGAAGGGATCTTACAAGAAATGAAACTTCTTATGAGAAGGTATGAAATATGTATTAATTTCAAATTTAATTGTCTATTGATGACATGTTGTTAAAACAATTTAACTTTTTTTATACATTTAACCATTAGGTATTCCATCACTATTTCAAATAACATTAGACTCATTTTTAGTTGTGAATTTACTTTGAAAAAGTATAATAATATACTAAATGTTGAAACAAAAATGAAACAAGGGGGAAAGGAAAATTTGAGGTATAACTATGAACAACTTCATTTTCTATAAAAAAAATTGAAAAGTGCTGAATATGGTACAATGTCAATCAGTTTTTCTTTTTTGGACATGTGTCCCTGTGTTGGCTTCACTATAGAGGCCAATTTTTGGAGGGATGAAGCCAGAGAGGTCAGATTTCTGACAGTTGGGCGAAATTTTGCCCAAAAAAAACCCTGATGTCAATGGTGGAGAATTTTTAGTGAAGGGTTAGAAGGGACGTGTTTATAGAACTCAACACCATTGTCCTCAATTATTTTCTTCCAAAGTACTCAATCCTTTATAATTTTATAATTCATCATTGCTTACATTTTGAAAACATTTTTTTAATTTAATTATTTCAAAAAATTCATTTATTTTGTCTAAACTTATTGCAAATTTAATGGTATTTAATCCCCAAATGCCAAAAGTCAATTCAAACCAGCCCTATATGTGCTATTAATTCATAGTATGTAACATTGTACAATCTTTTTGACATTATTTTGTTTGATGTTCAAATTTATGAATAGAAAATATTCATATCAAGCTTCTAATATCTTTAATAATTAGTATGTGTCAAATTAGTTAAAAAACACATAACTTTTAAGTACTTGAAAAGTACAATTTTTTTTCCATTGCATAAATAAAAGTTTGTTGTAATTGACAAAACTTATGCATTACACATATATATGAAACAAATATTTACAATGGAGGGTTGATAATAAAAACATCACTACTGAGATTCTCATAAAGTAATTACCTATACATGTGATTAAATATGCAAATGCACATTGTTTGTATTAAGAAACTATCAAGCTATTGTAGAATTTCAGTAGAAGTTAGTAGAGTATTCTAAAATCTCCTTAAAACAAATTGAACTAGAAGAAGTGGGAGAAGCAAGCTAACATTTATCTCCTAAAATCCGCTTGAGATTTTGACTCCTCATGTAAGAGTCCTAAACAAATTCTAAGAGGAGGCGGGGTGGGGTTAGGGTGGAAGGGACATTTTTGGGGACATTTTCAAACACCTCCTTTGAAATGTGTTCATAACTTTTAGTTTGAGTATTGAAATCTCAAACGGATTTTTGGAGATAAAATTGTACTTGATTCCCCAACTTCTTTTGGTTTGAAGTTTTTTGAAAAAATATATTCTACTATGTCTAAATGAGGTCTGAAATTTGACTTTTATCACAATTCCTGCGTTTCCACTTAACCATGAGTGGAGGAGCTCTTTTTTGTCCTAATTCACATATCCCACATGGTTTGTTTCACCCATCACTACTCCACTAGTATAAAAAGCCTTTCTCCCCCCCCCCTCGCCCTCACCAGATTGGCAATTGGGCTTAAGCGAATTAGTGGCACAAGATCCACATCATTGGTTCCATTTTCTTAATGGAAATCTTGTACTAATTCATTCTATTCTACTTTGTTGGAAAAATCAATTTAAACCGAAATGAAAAGAAGGTTGTGGGGTGACTGGGGTCCCGTCAGTGGCTGTCCCACTCTGCCCGCATCCCAGCCCTGCCCCCGAAAGAGGCTCGGTGCGATATTCTGTGTAACCAACCCCCCCTAATGACACCAAAGTTATAATTAACAACAGGTGCGAACCAGCCCTAATTGTGTGGGGGGAGAGGATGATATTTTAGAGAAGTAGATGCCTAATTCTAGAAAGCCAGCTTTTAGGATCCGTCCTTTCCAGGTAAAAAGGATATTTTTTCATGTTTTTTACCGACAGAACTGGAAAAAAAACAGCCGTGATTCCGGGAACAAGTTCTCCCTTCACACTTAGTTTAGCCAGCTCTGTCGACTGACTGACAACTGTAGCTACAAAGCAATTGGAAAAGTAGCTGACGGAGCATTTTTGCTTTACCTTTAAGCAGCCTTTTCAGTTGGAGTGTCAATTGGGCCATAACTTTTACTTTCCTGTACCAAAAAAAATTGGAATTCCCACCTCACTCAATGCCCAAACATTCAGAACCCAAGGAACTGAAAAATCTATTGCTGTCCTTGATATTTTAAAATTTTACAATTCTTAAATTTCTTTTTTGACACAGATGGAACGGAATTTCATTGCAAAGGCGGCCAAAAGTATCCTTGATTTTTTTTTCACAATTAAAGTGAGGGTCCGTTACAGTACAGTATGATGCTTTTTCATGTTATTTATTTTATTATTATTCCATTATAAATGTCACCTCTGGATTTTGAAATCAATAGGGTAGTTTTTTTTCTTTTTTTAATGCAATGTGTTCCCCTGTTGTTTTAAATAAAATAAAATTTAATGAATAGGGTAGAGCATCATGGCACAGAAACGCATGCAACACCAGCCCAAAGCGGTGCCCCCACGACAAAGACAAAGTCACAACACTTTGATACTTGGGGTTTAGGCATGATTCACACAATGGGATTTATTGGATGGAGATAAAGATAAGGTGGGGGAAGGGGAGCAACCCCAAATGTGCCCTCAACGGCGACATCGTATCATCACTTTCGGTACATCTTCATAATAAAAATGTACCTATGTGGAAGAAATGTACCTATTAGAACCTCAACCCCACCAAAATTTGGACTTTTCATAACTTTGGCATATAGTATGACCAAATCACTAATTGTGTTCTTTGGAACCTCCCTTCTTCTTCTTTTTGAAACATACAACCTTTAAGGACCATGGCTAGAGTGACACAACACAACAACCAAGGCAACCTGGCGTAATTGGAACCTCCCTTTTGAATTGCCAACAAGATCATCGATGAAAATTTGACAAGTGTTATAGTAGTAAGTAGACACAATAGCAAAGAATGGTGGTTTGGAGGGTGCCCATGTTAATGTGTACCTTTAGAAACAAAACTGAACATCTTAGTCCTTTAGACAGTAATTTATTCTATAGAATTATCCATGAGTAAATTAGCAAGTCCATATGGTTTCCCTTACTCTACAATCAAATTTGTCATGCAACAATAAATACCTTGTGGTCATAAAGGTCCCATTAGGGACAATCTCAACTCATTTTCATCCATAATTTGTTCTTTCTTTGTTGCCATATATTGGGTAGATCATCATGGGGGCTTACATAATCCTTGTGTAAATTTAACCCCTAACGTCCTAAAGTATAATCTCAACCATTGGTGTAATTTTTAATTTTTTTTTTGTAAGATAGAAGAACAAATACAATTTTTAGGAATACAATTTTTATTTCAATGTGTGTCCAAGAGCAAAACTTCTGCTACCATATCTAAAAATAGCCAAGCCTAGTAGTACAAAAAACATAAAAATTCAAAATAAAATTTTAAATTTTTATTTTCTTAGTAAGCATATATTTATCTATTTCAAAATCATTGATTCATTCCATTGAATAAGTAATAAGATATAGGACGTTTTGTTTTATAGGCATTGAGAGCATCATTGTAAAAAATAATGCATTGACTTCATTTTTTTAACTCAATTTTCACAATTTAAAAAAATGGACCATAGATTTTAATATGCTTGCTATAAAAATCTCATTTTGGAGATTTTCATATATTTTAATTCCATCTTATAACTAGATCTATTAATGATTTAATTTTTCTTTCTATCTTCAACCTACTTCTACTTATCAATTTTTTAAAGGATAAAAATCAAGTTTTTATGGTTGATTTTTCTTTTCAAGACTGTCAACTCAATTCTTCAACATAAAAAAATTAAATCAAAATCTCCAATGTAAAAAATTTAAGATAGGAAGGTTCAAAGTCTTCTAATTTAGAAGGGTTGCTATTATGTGAGCATAAGAATGTGAGCCTATGAGCCTAGAATATTACACACCTATGTTATAGGTGTACATACTATAGAAACCATCTGTGATTATAAGGTGTATATGTTATAAATACACGTATTATAGGTGTTTCTGATATATACACCATCTATAATGTGTGGTATCTATATTATATGTACCTTGATAGGTACCTACATTGTAGGCTCAATGCTCACAAGCTTGCATTCTTAGGCTCACATACTAGCACCGTTGTTAAATTTGCATGACAATGTCCTCCATAAAATTCTTTACTTCAAATGCTAATATCTTCTAGTATTTGTGGTCAAAATTCATGAAAATCTTACCACATGTTTTAACCCCTAACTGCCTAAGCGACCGTATATAGTCGATCTGAAATTTTAGGCTCATTTTGCAATGAGTAGTTAAATTTGGTTGACTGTTTAAAAAATATTTACAGGCAATTTTGAAGGTTAACTATTGGAAGCTTTCATTTTTTGCTAAAAAAAGGTAAATGTTTTATTTTTGAGAGGTCCTCAAATGCATATATGTACCATCAGTGAAGAGTTGAGATCTAAACAATTGTACTTACCCATTTGCTTTGGAAATGGTTCTAATGGAAAGTGTAAAGTGATTTTTATGATTTTCATTGTTGAAAATTTAAACTTGCAAAAATTCAATACTTGCAAGTTGTTTGTGATTTCTACTTCAATACTTGGAGTTGTTTAGATCTCAACTAGGAAAGACACACTTGGAAAGGCTTAGGCACTTACGGATTAATACAAGTTTAGTATAAGATCATGTCAATTTCAGTTTTTTCTTCTCTTGCCTCACTACAATATAAATGATAGTTTTGAATTGATTTTAACCCCTAAGGCCTTGGGACTTCAAGAGTTAAATGTGTGCTAGGAATCACCCTGTAGTGTATTTAGGAACTTTCAGCTCCTTGCTCTAGATATAAAATCCACCAAAGAAGATGATCTTTTTTGAAATTGCCCTTGATCAATGAATTGAAGTCAATCAAGTCTAGTTTCTACTCCAATTCAAAATTTGCAAAATTGAATAATTTATTACAATTAGAACTTAGGGCCTATTACCACAATCGAGACCACAATGAACTAATTTTCTATGTATAGATTGACATAGAGTTTTTATTGACAGTATAATATTTTCCACTGCTCTAGACACATTTGATGACAATTTCAGATTTCTTGAACTGAAATTGCATTTGATTTAAATTTTCTTCACTTTTTTTTGCAAAATAAATAGAAATTTCAAATCTTGATTAAAAAATTTGAATTACATAAAATTTGAATTACATAAAACACGTGATTTTATCTTTGGAAAAAAAAAATTAATCATTTAATATTGTGACAAATAGAACATAAAGTGTGAAGAATTTTGATGTGTGAGAACTCTATCCTTTCAAGGTTAATAAGAGCTCTATGACTCTAGCAAAGATCACTTTCTACACTACCCAATAAAAATGAAACAAGTGGTTATACTAGAGGATACTCATTACATTTAAGGTAGGAGGTTCCAAAACATAATGTGCTCTAAAAGCGTCCTCTAAAGCAAAGGTACATTTTCCTTCCTTCAATGCATCATCAATGTATAAGTAGTTGAAATTTCAAGAGATGAACATTTTTATTGACCATTGCATTTCAACTTAAAAAATTTGTAACTAATTCCACAAACTAAGCCCCCCCCCCCTAAAAAAAATGAAACAATTTGGATTAGATGCCTATTCCATTTTTCTTTTTATGAAAATTTACAAAAAAATACATCAAAGGGCTTAACCCCTAAAGTTCCATTGTCCCCTCGGGAAATTCAGGCAGGTTCCTACGGGCTGAAATTTTACCCTAATTTTTTGAAACTTTTTTTGAAGATAGAAAATCTGATAAGCTTTGTGGGAATATAATTTTTATTTCAATCAATTCCTGGAAAAAAAAGTTATATCACAAAAAGCCAAGACCTGAACTTGGCGGGCACCACAAAAAATATTGCAAAAATTCAAAATAAATTTGAAATTTTGTTTTCTCAAAGATTATGTTTTTGTCTACATCTGAATCTTTGATTGATTCCATTTTGATTAGTGATGTGAAAGTTATGAACAATCTTATTTTTTGGGCAATCTAAGCATCTTTTTGAAAAAATAACTTATAGGATTCATTTCAGAAAGCAATTTTTCAATTTTTTCAATTTCTTTTTTGAAAAGATTAAGTTTTTTTGCTAGAACAATCTCACCTTTGGAATTATTGTATTTCAATCCCATCTAAGAGCTATTAACAATTTAGTTTTTCTTTCAATCTTGGACCTACTTCTACTTGACAATTTTTTGAAGTATGAAAATCAAGTTTTTATTTTTTGAAATTTTTTTCTAGACTCCCAACTCAATTCTTCAACACAATAAATTTTAAATTCAAATTCTATAGTGCACATTTATTCCACAAATAGCAATCAAAGTCATCTAAAATTGCATTCTAGTGTTCAAAAAAACTTGTTTTTTCAACTTTAAATGCTCATATTTCTCAATCTGTACTGTCAAACTTCATGAAATTCTTACCACATAATCTCAAACAAGTAAAGTTCAAGATCCTGCAGTTCAATTCCAAAAAAAATATTTGTTTTTTGTTTTTTTGGACAAACGCAGTAGAAATGGCAGTTTTGAGTGTTTTTTGACAAAAAAATGGCCTTGGGACTTTAGAGGACAATAGTTGGAACTACTCATTTTAGGATTTTGTCATTCCAACATCCAAGTAATCTCGTATCTATGTTTTCTTGTTTTTCAAAACTTGTCATGTAGGGCTTAAAGCATGATGTAATTTTTATAGAATTATTCAAAAATTAGACAATACAGATGAATTTTTTTTGTAACATTTTAGACATTTCACTTGTAATATTCCAAACATTCAGACACATTCCAAAAAAATACTTCATTTATGTCTGAATCTGACCTTTAAACAAGGTACTTCTCCAAAATGATAAATAAAGTCACTGCTCCTCCCCCTCCTAAAATACCCTGCCTTCCTTATTTTTATTGTGCAATTCGTTGCCAAATTAACCTTGGAGTGTTCCAAGGTCCAATTTCTAGACGATGTACAAATTCAAAATTAGGCTTCTTTCTCATTACAACTTGGATGAAAGTCATCCTACTTTTTAGAGATACTTTATGAAGTTGTGGTCCTATCCAAGGGTTGGATTTGGTATTACTAGAGCAAATATTTTTCTAAAATTACAAATGTGGAAGTATGTGAAGTGGTTGACTTGTGTTGACTCTAGTTCAAACTTGGAATTGCAAAAATGAGGTCATAGACTCAAAGAACAAAAAAATTCCAAAAAAATTCCATGTCAAGAGAACCTCGTTTCAAATCTTTTCTTACAAAATTTACGTCAAAAATGATAATATTTTGATTGTAATCAAATTTTGAAGGAGTTTTGAATTTTTCTTTTCAAAATTTATAGAAAAATATTGGTGATAGCATTGGTGAATCTAACCATATGGATAGAATCTAAAACTAAAACTCTACAACTTCTATTTGCATCTCAATTCCAAAATATTCTTTCAAACAGTACTTTAAGACAATTTTTCCGATGAGTCTGGACGCTTAGAGGTTAATGTTATCTTTCCAGTGGCAGTAAGGTGGGTACACCCCAAACCGTCACTTTTTACTACTGAGCCTAGTTGCTATTATGAAACTGGTCAAATTTTCACAAATTCATGTTGGTAAGTGAAAGGAGGTTCCAATGCACCAAAGAACGCCACATTTGGATATTGTATGCAAAAGTTATTAAGGGTCAAAGTTTGTTTCTGAAAGCATTCCATCCAATAGGTGCATAACTGAAATTCAAAATGTACAAACCTTTTAGATGGCGCTTTAAGGCTAGGTGCCATTTAACATCATACTACCTTAATAGGTGAGCAGATACAATAAGGTAAGTACCTCCAAAACCATCACTAATTGTTATTGTGCCTAATTACTATCAATATATTGTTCAAATTTCCATTGATTTCCTTATTGGGAAGTAAAAGGAGGTTTCAATGCACCAAAGAATGCAACATTTGGATATTGTATGCAAAAGTTATGAATAAACCAAAAGTTTGGTTCTACAAACATTTTTTCTACACATAAACATAATTGATTTTGGAGATGTACATAAAGTGAAGATGGTGGTTATAAGTCAGCGATGCATTTGGGGGGACCCATCATAATATGGTAGAACCACCCATTCCCAACCAGGGATCCATATCCAACCTGGAGGGTGCAACTATTTCCAACCAAGGTTCACTAGATTTCCAACTAAAGTTTGTAATGTTTTTTTTTCTCCTTTTCAAAGTTGGGACTAATAAGATCAAAATTGGCAGAGTCTATATATTGGGTATGGCTTTAAACCAACTCAAGGTTTCCTAAATTCGCAATAATTACAATTCAAGGCATAAAATTACCAAAATATTTGCAATCTCTATGATTTCTATCTTTCTACATGGCAGAAAATTTACATTGCCTTTTACTTGGACAAGCGGTGAGTCATGACTAGGGAATTTCAGTTTGCGGCTTTTCGGTGCCTGATTGTATAAATAAATAAAAATTTGGCTAAAACATGGCCAAAGAATCGTGATTTTTTTTGCTTGAGAACTTCAAATTAAAAAATAAATAAAAATTTCTTGGGAAAATTTGCCAAATTGTAGATGGAAACAAAATCATTGACATGTAACATGTGGCAATGTGATATCATTTCTATCCGATATGAAAATGAATGTTGAAATTTGGAGCACCTCTATAACACTTTATTATATTGCCACTTCTGCCACTTCCTAATAAGATTTCTTGGATAAGGCAGCCTAATTGTTAAGGCAGCCTCATTTCACTATTTCGTGTAGCGTAGCGTAGACTGAAAGGGGTTGTCAGAATCGAATGATGCCCTCCGTCGTCCCCCGCGCCTTTCCTTTCCGTCCCCCCGGGTCCCTGGTCCCGACTCCCGAGGTCCCCAGGTCCTGGAGGTCTTTCGTAATAACTCCCCTTTGGGCTTCGGGAGCCCCCCCGCCCCAGAAAAGGACAGCGGGGTGTGCCTCACATGGTGGCGCTGGGGAAAGGCGGAGGGCAGGGGGGGCACATGGGTCTGCGGCTGCTTTCAGGGCCCTCACTCATGTTTTCGCCTCAAGGGGCACAGCCCCCCAGACAGCGACAACCTTTCCATGTCGGGCTGTTCACACGGGCGACAACGGGACAGACAAGATGACTCACGGGAAAACAAGACACGTCACAGCCATGGGACGGACGGAGGGACGGAGGGAGCCTCCCAGGCTGCCTGCTACCGGGAATCTTCGTGGATGACCACAGAAAACCAGGGTTCGGTTCAGTTCGATACATGACTCACGACCCCAGTAACTACAGTAAGTTATTGGGGGCTCAAGTAACTCCAAGAGCCAGTTGCCATTCAGCCGGACCTCCGGCCATCCCAGAGGTTGCCATTGACTGGACTGGAACATTAGGGTATCTAGCCACCCCTCCAACCTCCGGGCTGGTCTGTGTAAAGGTTGCCATTGATTGGACTAGAACATTAGAGCATCTAGCCACCCCTCCAACCTCCACTTTGGTCTATGTAGAGGTTGCCATTGCCTGGACTGGAACATTAGAGCATCACCACTCGTCTTGCAAAAAGCGGTGGTGATTTGGCCTGCAAAATGCAGAACCATCCGCTTTGCAAGCCGGGTGGTGAGCTGCGCCCCACCCGCAGTTGGTTAAGAAGCCGAACTAGCAGATCCAGTTGCTTAAGCTAATCCAATCAACTGTCACCACCTGTCTCGAACGCACATTGCAAGTCACTTCCTCCGCCAAACTTGCCTGCAGGAACTCGTTGCTTGTCGGGAAAGTCGTTTTGCAGGCTGCGGAGAGTGGCCTGCAAAAGCACCCTGTTTTGCAGGCCGCAAGTGGTTTACAGACATGACTTCTTAACAGGTCATCCGTTATGCAAGACGGGTGGGGCAGATTTGGCAACTTCTTTTAAGAAGTCATCCGTTTTGCATGACGGGTGGGCATGCTCTTAGAGCATCTAGCCACCCCTCCAACCTCCACTCTATGTAGAGGTTGCCATTGACTGGACTGGAACATTAGGGCATCTAGCCACCCCTCCCTCCAGCCTCTAGTTCGTGTAAAAGGGGAAATGCAGACTTGGAGGGCCGACCGGAGGCTCTTTTTTGATGATGAAGAAGAAGACAAAAAGAAGTGTGCTACAATCCTCATTGCTTGAATGACCTACGCATGCACGACATGGCATAATTACCAACCTCTAAAGTTACTATAGCACATAAGTTCAACATGTGTCCAAGGTCCAAGGTCCAAGTCCATGCTACATGAATCGATTGGCTATAAATTATGGCCATTCAATGCCTAATGGAAACCTCCCATCCAAGGTTCAACTCCAAACTACATTTCGGGCCCCCTCTAGTGGCTCGAGATTTGTGGCCTCAATGGCAACTAGCTTTAAGGTGGGGGAATGAGCCCATCCATCCTAGGTCAAAGGCCCTTAGGAAATGACCTATTGGGCTTGTTGGTTATTTTGGAAACCATCATTTATGCTATAGTATGAATCATCTATTTAAAAGAATTCAAACTCATTGCACTCATTGGAGGTCAAACTACTATCCAAGACCTTTCTTTTTTTGCACAAAATTCCAAGGACGAACATTTGCACTTCATCTTCTATGGAAGGATTCTCTATCATCCACGTAACACTTAAGATCTATCCGCATGTCCAAACTAGATTAGATCTCTAATTAAACCCAAGTGGTTTGCTTGCAGAAATTGCCAACTTGCATTAGAAGATATTTGAGGTCAAGGGAGGGCCGTTTCAGGTCTGTTTCCTTGGTCGTTCCTTGCGACTACAAGATACAAGCCACTGCTATTAGGGCAATAATGATCCAATATTTAAAATTTTAAATGAAAAAGTTGGTAAAAAACGTGTTTTGAAACAAAATTTATTTTATGCATTCCATTTTCAAAGGTAAATCTTAAAATGACATTTAATAATCATGCCAAATTTCAAAACATGCAAGTCTCTATATTTATGTGAAGAAGGATTTGAATTTTTTTTGTGCAATGATTGACAAGTGTACTCTAATTATGAGTCATTTCCTTGGTCTATACAAAGTATTTTCAACTACTACCTTCTTAAAGAATTTCTTGAACAATTACAAACCTTATCAAATTTGTTACAATTCTTCTTCCCCAAGTCCCCTTACTAAGCTTAGAACTCTTGTAAAGTAGTATACTCTAAATGTACTCTAGTATTAACTTGAGAATGGAGATGGGGTAATCCTTAAATGGACCACTTTAGCAATTGAATGAATTGAAAAAAAAATATTTTTCTATTGCAAGAGCCAATCATTGTCTTTGATTTTTGCACATCTCTTTACAAGTTGCAAGTGGACAAATTTTGGGAGACCTATGGCCACAAATAGGTGCTTGTGCCCCAAATCTTTGAAACTTTATAAGTAATTCAAAAATGCTTGAAAAAATACAAAACCACTTGTGTTAGGTTCCACATCTATTGTCCTCTCTCTCAAAAATGATTGAAAAACATTTCTGTACCATGGAAACCTATGAAAAAGGTGGACCAGCCCTTCAATGGTTGCTTTTAGAGCATACTACCTTAGTCCTCTTGGTGAGATTGCCTTTTTCCTGCAGGCCACCTCTGACACCCTCACCCCCCCTATTGCACCTGCAGATTTGCAGTCTGTCAATCTAGCAATCACTTTGTTTTGGCAAGTGAGACCAATAACAAGCTGTCCTTAGTTGGTGAATCGTACACACGACCATGATCACGATCAAGACACACGATCACTTCACTTACAGGAAACAAAATATCTTTGACAAGATGTTAGCAAGGGAATTCGTACGACCTAATTTTCCCAATAGCATCTAGGGCAAATGAATGGACGATCGTTCACTAATCTCTGGAAACAGATGTTCTACGGACCTGCAGAATCTCCTGAACCAGACTTTATCACATACCTCTCAAAGTGGACTAGTCGTAAGAAGAAAACAATGTTGAAGTCCAGAATTAAGTAAGAATAGGATCCAAGACTTGATAATAATCATCAAAATTTGAATCCTAATCTAATCATAGGGCGTCATGGCAGCAGGGTCTAAATTCACTCTCCATAATGTTTATCATAAACACCCATAATCATCTGCTTTACCTTGTTTCAGAATGTAAAGTAAACGATAAGCGGTTAGGAGGCCCGAGACAGTTATCACACATAATCCTCTCTTCCAGACTAAGTTAAATCACGCCTGTAAGATCCTAGAGATGTATAGTACTGTACAGCTAATTAAGAATTAAATCAGGTCCATCAGATCTTGGAGACCTACAGCTCTCTAATAGCATAGGGGAGGATGAGGCTAATGACTTAGAATACTCCTCTTTTCCAACTGCCATGTACCATGTGGCAATGAAAAAGACAGGAGAGGGTTACGACTTGATACATTTCAGTTGGGAATGAGAAAAGTCAGTGCTGTTGAAATCATGGAGTCTTTGGAATTGAATCATGTACCGAAAGGTCTAAATGAGAGAGAAGTTCCAGACCTTCAATACGGTGACAGCAAGATTTGCTCAACCATTTAGGGCAGTCCTGAACACTGTACTCATATTGTTTCAAATGGATAGGCATGATGAAGCCTCCTATATTCTGGACAACACCGCCAACACAAATACATTATCAACAACCGTATGCAATATGCACATATCAGCTGCCAACAGTTGGCTGCAAATTGGTGACGAACAAGACTGAGAACAGCGAGAGTGCAGAATGTGCTCACCCAAAGCTCATCCCCAGTCTACAGCAGCAACTGGAGGATGGCCTCCTTCGGGTGGAGGGCGAAGCGAAAGTGGCAGATCCTTCATCAGAAAGTTTGCCAGAGCTGATTCATGTGCGTGCAATGCTCCTGCCACAATGTATGCATCACTTCGACGTTTAAGAAGACACACTAAACCAAAATCCTTACTAGGTTTTGGGTGAACAATCACAAACAGCTACTCTCTCCTATTTTGCGCGTGTGTCCTCTCGAAATTAAAATCCAGTGGAATCCTTTCTGTTGAAACGTGAAATCCAGTGCCCCTCACACAAATTGCTGAAAATGAAATTAACAAGATCTAATATTGATTGCAGAGTAGTAGAGAATCCACCCCAACAGATCTTCTGAAAAATTTAGCCATGTTACAACTGGCATGGTTTACATTAAAAATTGACACCTTAGCAGGGTTATTGGCAGGGTTTCACGTGGTCAGGTTCTACAGAATACCTTTGAGGTTTCTACTATGGACAAGACAGTCAAAGATACGATCTCATACATTTTGCTGAAAACAATGAAAAAAAAGGATCTTGGAGCATAGAGGGGAATAAAAGATTTACACTCACCCAAAGGAGCGGGATGGGTTGGTGGTGGAGGAGCCGGGTTTCGGACCGGATGCTCAAACCTGCATTCACTTCCGTATTGACATGTTCCCTGAGGATGACAGAATTTTCATCAATTCCAGCAAATTCACAGTCTTCCTCATAGTATTTGATCCCGCTTTAGCAACAACGAAGGAAGAGGATACTGAAACAATTAGGGATCTGATCCCGTCTTTCATAAAGACCCTAATTACCGGCAGCAAATCATCTATTCATTCAGTTGGTTAAAATTGGTGCGAGTGGTGTAAGCAAGACTTGACTAAATGTCTATGATTATTAAATGCTCTATGCCTATGATGACTAAATAACCTTTGCGCAGAAATGAGATTGATTACTGTCACTTATAGTGGTCTAACCTCCCTCATTGAAATTGCCTTAAAAATTCATACATAGTGGAAAAAAAGTAAACGCAACAGATTTTGCTCTTGTAACCAAAGACCTGTAAACAAATCCCCCAAAACTCACTCATACATACGTAAAAATGATTAAAGTGACGCAAATAGTATAATCTGCCTTGAGTGCGAAAAGGGGTTCATGAAGTGGCCTACATTTCGAAGAAAAATTCGAGAGCTTACCGTGCGTAAGAAATACGTGCAAGTTGGTCGACTGCCATCCAGTGAGTCCTGGTCTGCAAATTCACGAGCAATTCTCGTTAGATCAGTTTCAGCCTCTAATAGCGAGAATTCGTAACGAGAAGAGACCAACGAAGGTAGCGCACCTCGAAATGAATCAAACCATTGCTTCTTGGCCCGCTGATGGGAAATCCCCTCCAAATGACGCTTGCGCGACGCCGGCGTGTCGTAGAACTGCTTGTCGCAGTAGTCGCAGTAATATTTGTGCGCAGGCATCACTGAAATCGCTCACATCCTCAGAGACCCAGTGTTTTTTCCTCTGCACCCTAAACCCTAACCCTAATTGCCTAATTCTCAAGAGAAGTATGCATGTAAGGTATGTGCAAGAATCGCAGTGATTTACACTATAAGCATTGGACGGATATGCGGATGAAATCTGACAGATTTGTCAATGAAATCTACCAATTTTGAATAAATTTATGGATGAAAGTACATAAATGGTAGATGGATGTCCTAAAATGGATGATCGTTCGATCCTCCGGCATTTTTGATAACTGTTTATGGGACTCGCTTTGGGAGCCCGATCGAATGCGCAATTGACGCATTTTCTTCCTAGATCGAGTTGCAGAATTTGAGATCGAGTTCCGGAGGATTGCGTCGTGCTGTCTATGGAGACACTCATCGTGTTCGATTTCGACTGGAGCTTGATCGACTGCAACAGCGACACATGGGTGGTGGAAAAGTTGGGTGCCATGGAGCGCATGAAGTCCCTTACGAGTACTCTTCCATGGACGCAGCTTATGGTAAACAATAAACCCATCTCGATCCGTCCCTCTCAATCTTCTCATTTCATTCTACTACAATTCGAGGAGTCAAAACTTTCAAGGCCGTGGAGTCAAAAATTTGAAAACACCGATCTGTCGAATGGTGTTTGGGTTTCAGGTCAGGTGCGAACCCTGAACCCTAAACCTGATCTTTCTCACATGTAGGACAGGATGATGGGGGAGCTTCATAACGACGGTTGGACACTCGAGGACATCGCGAATTGCCTGCGAATGGCGCCCATGGAGCAAGAGATGGTGACGAGTGTCAAATTTGCGGCAGAGCTCGGGTGATTCTCACGCCCCGACAGGTTGGGAGTGCAGGTTCTTGCCCTAAATATCCAGTGCCCTAGATTCAAGGTCAATGTCCAAGCATTTTCAGTTTCATGAACTGACGAAACTTAGGGTTTGATGACTTCAGGTGCGAGCTCCAGATTGTGAGTGACGCGAATTCGTTTTTCATCAAGGAAATTCTGGAGAGGCATGGCCTCCAGGAGTATTTCTCCCAAGTGCACACAAACCCTGCGCATGTGGATGACAGTGGAGCGCTGCGCGTTCTGCCTTTCCATCCTAAAGACACGCCTCATGGTTGCAAACTCTGTCCTCTCAACATGTGTAAGGTATTACTACGTGACGCAATAATTTGTGCTTTTGCATGAAATTCTTTTTGATTGTCCGTCGTAAGAGCATACTTAGTTGTAAGTTAGAGATACTGTTTGCGTCAGATTTGAATGCATGTAGGCGTGATTTGGTCTTTGGGTACAAGACCAAATCTGTTGAGGTCAAACATTTATAGCTGTGTATGAATTTCGTATGCAATTTTCAAAGTCTAAGGTTGTAGATCAACCTCATTCCATTCAAAGATCAATGGCTATAGACACTTAGTCCAGTCATGCTTACACCACTTGCGAATTACTTCAACCAAATGCATGAATAGATGAGTTGCTGTTGGGAGACGGAATCAGGTCCTAACGGTTTTAGTATCCTCTATTAATCTCAAGCATGAGTTCATGTAGTTGTTATAATCTCTAATCAAGAGGACTATGTGCGTTTAATTCCTACCCTTAGGATAAAGCGAATATAACCAACTTTTATGTATTTTTTATGTCAAATTCTCATGGGTGCCTATTTGTCAATTGTGAGCTTGGTTCTCAGTTTGTAGCATAGATTGGATGTAGAGGGAGTTTTGATAGACTTTATACTAGGATTATTCCCTAAACACCTAAACTGCGTTATTGGCAACAAAATGATTTTGGGCAGCTCACTACAAACAACCAAAAAGTTTCTTTTTTTTCTTTGAAAGTTTCACACAAGGAGTAGCTTTAAAATGCAAGCATTCTCGTGGCCTAAACTTTCTTTAGTGGAGTGTCCCGACTTGTGGATCAAATTCTGATGATAGAAAGCCAATCGTTATTCCCTTGAGTTTTGTTACTTTCCCGAGGATGTAAGCAGAAGATATTTCTTTTCTGCCTAGTTTGTTCTATAGGGGATCCAAATGGAGAAACTCAAACATACTATTGGCTTTCATCCTTTAGGCCTGATGCTTTCAAGACCATTACAGATGAAGACCCCAAACCCTAACTTTAGGGTGCTCTTCGAAGACCTTCATAAATCACAAATCCTACAAGCTCTTAGGCCGTGCAGGCCATCCAAGTGAGGGTCTAATCTCTTCTATGAGAAAAGGGTCTCGTAAGGGGTCCATCTCTTGGAGCTTTGATTTTTATAAATACAGTAGCTTCCTCTAAAATTTAGATAGCACTTCATTGACTTCACACCTTATTGAATACCGGGTTGGCACTGTGGGAACTCTACACTACTTTCGACCCTCTTTTTATCGTCTGCCTTTAATTTTATTCTTAGATTTTATGCTTTCTGTGTTTCTGCAGGGGTTGATTTTGGACAGCATAAGAAAGGGATCATCAGAAACTCTGAAGAGGCGTGTAATTTACGTTGGGGATGGGGGTGGGGATTACTGCCCTTCTTTGAGATTGGTACAAGGAGACCACGTTCTAGCGAGGCAGGGGTAAGCTCATTCTGTTCTGAGCTTAAATTTTCTCCATAACGGAATAGCTCTTAGGCACATTATGACGAACACTAATGAAGGATAATTCTATTTCTATTTCCCTTTCCAGGTTTCCACTCTCAAAACGTTTGATGACGAACATTGACTTGGTACAAGCAACTGTGCACGAGTGGACCTCAGCAAGGGATGTTGAGAGGCTTTTCCGAGAGCTCCTTGGGACAGGATGATTTCAGAGTTGTGGAACGTAGCAAAAAAATTTACAGTGTTGTCAGGAGTGAACCAACCCGTAAGAAACGGATTTGTAAGTATTTGTGAATTATCACTACACAAATAAGGATTTGAACTCCTAAAGTTGTTTGGTATTTTTACTACTCCCAAGTACTCTTTTGCAAAGCAATGCAGTAGTTTGACTTGTTTATGTATGTCTCCCTCACATTTTGGAGTAGAAATCCCCACCAATTGCAAGATCGTAATACCTGAAGTTTAATAAGGTATGCGCCCCTGCAATTGCCACTTATTGGAATTCGGCCAAAACTGTCTAGAGTTGTACTTTAGATGAGGGAATAATCTGTGTTTTAGCAGTTCCTGTGTCCTGAAATGATTGTCCACTTTGAATGTCATGGTTTCTTAAGGTTGTTTTGAGTAGGTCATATGGAGACTTCCTTGTGGCTAATTTAATTTAGGTTGCAATGAACACATGCAATGTTATTCATTGATTTTAGTGATATAAAATTTGAACCTTTCTTAATTATGTTTTCAGTATATGATCAATGAAATTGACATTTAAAAATTGAAGCAAAATTGTGGACAATCATTTCGGGATGGAGGGAGTAGAGAGGGCTTGTTGAAGTGAAAGTAGAGAATTTCACTCCAAAACAAATAAATACTAGAGGTATTAGTTAACCCTTAAAGGATGAAGGGGTGACCTTGAAAATCATTCTTTTCCATTATTGTGTGAATCGTGGACTTTTGAAATAGCAAAAGCACTCATTGGAAGGTCAAACTTCTATAGAAGACCTCCCCTTTTCACAACAAAATTTCAAGGATGAATACTTGCACTTCTATCCTACTACAAGGATCTATTGGACACCAAATGTCATCGACGTTTACAAGTTAATTGGGCTTCAAGTTTTGTGTAGAATTCTATGTAGATTTTTTTGGTTCCAATAGGTTTTTTCATTGACCCTTTGATTGGAACTTGTTTGTTATTCCCAATCTCATCCTTTGTTTCTATAGTTTGTGTGTTATTTTACTAAGTAACTAAGTAATGGATATCTCTAGTCACTTCCAAAGTTCTTTAGTATAGCACCAATAATCGATAGTAGAGGTTGCCATAAATCAAGTACACATGTTGGGGAAAAAATGCACTGAGCATCTAATTGTGAATTCACATAATGACAATTGTTCAATGACTTGTTCCAATAAAATCCTTTATTGGGGATTTATTATGTCTTCCCAATTCATGTTTATATTGTACACGCAATGGAATAATATTTAGGCAAAGTTGATGATGGATGTTTATACTTCAATAAGACTTTTTCTATTGCTCTCTCTCTCTCCTTCTGTACATAAAATTTAGAATTTCTAAAATGTTCAATTGTTGATTGTTCAACATTTAACATAATAGAACTTCATTTCAGAGGTTATTTACTAATCTCTTGATTATTAGTACTAAGCATGTAATTTACTTTCAATCTTTGTACCCACACACCTCCCTTGACACTTGTCCATGAAGTAGGTGTTGACGGACTAGTCTACTTTTTTGCTCAAATGAAACCTAGTATATTCCATTGATGATAATCTTGACATAATATGAGGAATTTTGTGAGGAATTTTTGTCATTTCTCTCACAAAAAATTGCTATAGGAGTGAGCTCAATAGATGTTACCTTGGATGTTATAGTTGATATAAAAACATAGGTTGTCACAGTAGATGCCACCTAAAATCTCTCATGTAAAATATGATTTCTTATAGTGGATATTGAATTTTCCTCTGAAGCTAGGGTTACTTGGCCCCTATTTTCTACAAATTGAATTGAGAAGTAATTTATATAATGCTGATACTTTGGTAAACTTGTAGTATATATTCTAGCATTAGGACCACATGTCTATCCATTGCACACTCATATACTACTAGTCAAGTTGATCCACAACACCCCATTGCTAGGCACTTTCTAAACAATTCACGATGAAAATTGAAGTATGACACAACTATGACCATCTAGCATTCAGATGCATATCTATACAAGTCTAGTGCTAGTAGCAAATATGTTGTGTATATATAGAAATATGCTATATATAGAGAGAGAAATATGCTATATATATAGAAATATACTATATATAGAGAGAGAGAAATATACTATATATATATATATATATATGAAAAAAATTACTAGTCAAATTGATCTAATTCACAAATTTATTGTGTTCAAAATTTGTTGTGCTATTTTCATGTTTTCTTTTCTTTTCTACCCCCAAACTACTGAGCAACCATTTATAGTTGCTCCAAAATTTTAGCACGTTTTTGTGTGGGTAGTTAAATTTCTTTGGCCATTCCAAAACTTTTTATGGGTAGTGTATTGAAGGTTAACTATAAAAAGCTTTTATTTTTCATTGAATAAAATAATTTTTGAGAGGCCCTCAAAAACATAGATGTACCTTTAGTGGAGGTGTAAAATTTGCCAATTTCACTTGATTTGAGATCTAAAAAATTGTACTTATCCCTTTGTTTTGAAAATTGTCCCAATGGAAAGAGCAAAGCGTGTTCATGATTTTCACTATTGAAAATTTAAATATAGAAGTGTTGATTTGGAGTTATTTGTAATTCCTACTTACTGAAAAACTTGCATTTCAACAATTGCAAGGTGGATTGTATAATGAGTTTGATAGTTCTTCATTTAAACATAATCTTTAAAGGACATTGCAAGCCCCACATGCATTTCAAAGGTAAAAAATTGAATTTTCACATAGTTTTGAATTTTAAGTGTTTTAAGACTTATCTAAGAAAACATAGCTCCAAAAATCTATTTTTTACTCCATTTGGATTTCTTTCAAAATTGTTAAAATTGTAATTTTTGTGACACTTTAAAGATAACATCATGAAAGCTCAAAATATACCACTTTTGAACTTCTTTTTTTATTGAATCTCTCTTGGTGTGAGACCAATGATTACATCAATTACACCATGTGGTTTGTCACTATTATTTTCATTTTCTTAAAATTTTCACACTATTTAAAGTATTTTTGTAATTTCTATGATTCATTAAAAAATCTTGTAAAGTTCAATGTGATTTTTTAAATTATGAAATATATACATCTATATACGAAATTATATTTTACATGTGAAAAATATCAAAATTTTGAAATGTGTGTTTTAATGTAGAAATCTAATGAAGTTTGATGAAGTTTAGACATGAAATGTCTTTTAAAGATTAAGGTTTTTAGAAGTGCATTTTAGTGTGCTAACATAATTTCTAATTGTTCATGTCATCTCCAACCCCAAAAAACACTTATAAGCAAATTTCTCAAATATTGTGGGGAAGGACAATATACTAAAAATATGATACATTGAATTATCTTCTTATAATTTCACACTCAAAACTAGTTTGTACACTAATAAGCAAGTTCCTTAAACATTTGTATAGTTAAATTTAAAATAAATAAATAAATTGTTTCATTGGGAAAAACTATAAACCTATGCAACTCTTTTTTCATAGGAAAAACATACTTGAAAAGGCTTGAGCACTTAGAGGATAAGCATGCTTTATTAAGGCACATTTTTTTAATAAATTTTGTCTTTTTTAGCTTGCTTCAATTGGGTTATATGTTGGTCATCCATAGTTCAAATCCATATAATATTCTTTATATTTTAAGTCAATCTTGATGCTCCTTCAAAGATAATGATTAGGAGTTCTAATTATACATTATCAAAAGATAGTAAAATATTTAGTGAGTAGTTTCCTATGCTAGATTGATGATATTCATATTCAAGCATGCTAATTAGGACAAAAATACTCCATGTTAGAATGTTGTAGACTACTGTCAACAAAGTAAACAAGCAACAAATTACAAGTATTTCTACTCAAATAAATATGTGTTATTTTGTAAATCTCTTTTCATATGATCTTTGGTACAATTCACTATTTTTTTTATTATCTAAAAATCCCAATGTAACAATCTTAGAATGATACTACTCCTAAATACCCACATGTTGCATTTATACTAGATAAAAGAAATGAATTCCTAAGAATGATGAGTCCTAACATGTCACTATAATTTGCTTTTAACACATGTTTCACTTTCATTTGTGGCCTACATAATTTCAAACTCAATTCAAACCATTTCACAAGATTGTAATATCTCTCCCTACAAGCAAAGATAGCAAACCCCAACTATTGTTAGTGTCGTGCCAATGGTGGAAATATTGTTTGTATTTTGTGATTTCTTCTCTCAAGTGCCTACAATATAATATTATCTACACAAATGAATTATGTGATCATAAGTAATCAAATAAAAGATATTGTCAAAGTCTTATTTGTTCTATAATACTCTTTTTTGTTTTTGATATAATTTCCTTTGTATTTTACAAAAGAAACATATGTCTTTTTCAAAAAACAAAGGGAATAATTATAAATAAATAAATGCTATAAATTGTTGGGATGGTGGACGAATCTTTTGAAGAAGCACCATGAGGCCAAAATGCTCCATTTTAAAAATGAATTTGTACTTATCATTTTTTTCTAATATTTTCCATTTTGGTTAGGTTTTATTTAACTTAGTTAGGTTTTAACTTGGTTAGGTTTCATTTAACTTCGAAGTTTTGCAAACATGAGACTTTGGTGCCTCGGGCATTGAGGGTTTAACTTTCTAGTTTTGAAATAGAAAAATGCATGAATATAATTTTTTTTTCTGAAAATTTTCCAACTTTTTTGGGAGAATGTAGAAATAATAATGTTTCACCAACTAATTATGAGTTTTGGCACCGACTTTCTCAAAAAGTCAGTAAAAAAATAAACTGGCGTAAAGCCCCTGCCCGGCCCTGAATTTATGAGCGCAGGGTTGAGGGGTCAAGATGCCCTGAGAGAAGTTAATGAAAAGCAATAGTGAGATCTACGGTGGGCAGCAGCTGTCACGGAGATAAGGACCCGCTGCAATTAAATAAATGCTGACGTACATTGCTTCCTGCACACACTGACACGTGTTGAGATATCTAACTTTACTTCAGGATTTTTGAAAACAAACAAAAAGGGCCATGACTCATGTCACACAAGCTTATCTTATTAACTTAACTCAGGTTTAGGATAACCAACGTTAGGACCTCAGGTTAGAATTAGAAACAGCTTTTGACCATTCGTTTAAGATGCTATCTATAAGTTAGACAAGCCTATTAGAGCATCACCATCCGTCTTGCGGTGGATTTTTGGCTTGCAAAATGTAATCCCATTCACTCTTAACAAGCCGATCCAACTGATAAAGAATTAACATCTGTACAAGTTCATCCAATCAGATGCCGTCCACATTCTTGAATGCATATTGCAAGTGACTTCCTCCCCCAAACTTGCCTATAGTAAGTCCTTGGTTGTAGGGAAAGTTGATTTGCAGGCACCCTGTTTTGTAGTCCATAGGTGGTTTTCAGGCGGCACTTCTTAACATGCCATCCATTATGCCAGATGGGTGGGGCAGATTCGGTAGCTTCTCTTAACCCTTAAAAGAGGTTGGGTTTTTCTATACCAGTGTGGTTTGAGTGGTATTTAGAAGGGCCACTGTGTACAGAATGAGTTTCCTACTAAAAGGAAATGGCTTTTTGGGCCATGATTTTTGCAAGTGCGAGTTGGTAGATTGTGCAACACACTGGTGTTGTAAGAACATGGTTTCTCAATGCCATTAATTTCTGAAAAATCCCCAACTGCAAAGAGCTTCATTAGTATATTTTTGAAGGGTACAAGACACGATGAGGATAGAAGGACTGCTGGGAACAGCCCCGCAGCAGCCTGCAGCTGCTGCCTGCAATGACAGAAAGATTGCCATGTCATTTTTTTTTTCAATTTTTTTTTTCAATTTAAAAAATAAATAAATAAATTTTTTTAGCAACTCTTCAATTCCAAATCTACACCCAAATTCACCAACCCAAATCCATGAATATTAACCCCTCGCCACCCAAGGCCGTTTTGGGTTAAAAACATCACTACTTTTGAAGTGATATAGATCTAAATGTCACCAAGCTATAGAGATCTAAACCATACAATTTTGTAGTGTACATGTTGTAAATGATGTTTATCAAATTTGACCGCATAGATTGCAAGATTATAATGTTTTAGTGTTGAAAAAGAATGCTGAAATTTTCCTAAAAACACATTTAGAGGCGAAATTTGATTTCTAAACTTAATCAAATGAAAAAACTTTAAACTATAAAGTGATTCAAAACTAGCATATAAACACATTGGTGAAAAAAAGTAGCATTCAATTGACTCAATGTGTTTGCAAAATAGCTTGCAAATGTCAAAAAATAGGCAAGAAAAGTTGCAGAAAACACAGACAAGGCTGAACCTCCTTCTACTAAAATGCTTCTCAGTCATTCATAACTTATTGGATTGATATGAAATTTTAGACACAAAAACTAGACTGGTATGCGCAACTTTCCCAATAACTTTTATTGGAATCGAACACTTTATGAGGAAGATACAAGCCGCCGAAGTTCACTATAGTCCAAGAATGGCGGGATTTTGAATTTCGAATTGCTCCCAAACGTTCAAAACAGCTTGGATTTTCATGAAATTTTTACCACAATAACTAGGCTTCAAGGGTAATATAACCCAACAAATTTTATTGAAATCGAACATTGGATGAAGGAGATATAAGCCCCCGAAGTTACAGCCATGAATTGCACTTTGGTGAATCAAATTGAACCTGTGAACTTCGATTGGCTTCCAAAAAATCATTACCTCTTGGATTGATCTGAAAATTTTACCAAACAAACTAAAGGAGAAGGTGCAAATTTTCCAACAAGTTTTATTTGATTTGGATATTGAATGCAAAAGTTACAGTACTTTGAATTGGACCTGAAATTTTGTGAGGACACTTTTGGGCCCCTTGGGCAGTGAGGGGTTAAATTTGGAATGCCAGCTCAAAAGATCTTAGGTTCACTCACTGCCTCAGGGAGTCAAGGAATACAGTGACAGAATGTAGTGTCTGACGCCCTTGCATGAGTATGAAATAGAACAAGTGAAGGCTTTCATGCTGGAATACGTATAATGCACCACTTGCACATGCAGAAAATCTATAGAATGACTCAGAATAATTTCTAAAAAATCTTGAAAAATTCTTTGAGACCATGCTCAAGTATTGTCCAACCCATAATTCTGAAATACCCCATCTTCACTCATTAAATCCCCGAATACAGCAAACGTAGGCCATTGCTGGCTCAAACCTCTTTTAAGGGTTAACTCCTAAAGGACCAAGGCCTTTTCTCTGCCAGAAAACACTCAAAATTGCCCTATCCATAGCAAGGAGTAAGAAAAATTGAAACATTTTTTTCCCCATATCTAACTATAGGATCTTACACCTAACTAGTTTGAGAGTGTGTGGAAAAAAATGATGGAATTAAAATACACTAATTCCAATGGTGAGATTGTTCTAGCAAGTAATTCAGACTATGCAAAAAGAATTTGAAAATTTGAAAAATTGCATTCAGAAATGAATCCTACAAGTTATTTTTTTCAAGAAGATGCTTTAATTGCCCGAAAAACAAGAATGTCCATAACTTTTTCATAACATATCCAAATGAAATGAATCAAAGCTTTCTAGATAGAAAAAAATATAATCTATGAGAAATAATAATATTAAAAATAAAATTCAAATTTTTGTCCATTTTTTTGGGCTGCCCGAGCTGCCCAACATCCCCTTGTTTGAGCTTATTTGGTCATAAATATTGTTCCTGGGCACCTATTTCAAAAAAAATTATATCCCCACAAAGGTAATCAACTTTTCTACCTCCAAAAAAAAATTCAAAAAATTAGGAGAAAATTTCAGCCCGTAGGTACCTGCCCAAAAACGCATTTGTCCCCCAAACGAACAATGGTCCTTCAGGGGTTAAGAGGTCATTCCATTAGGGGAGATTTTTGCATTTTAAGAGACTATGAGTTCCTAGACTACGGGAACTGTAGGAACATTGATCTGACGTGGCTAGGAGATGGCCATGTCAAATATAATTTTTTAATATATTTTTTATTAAAAAATAATATTTTTAAAATTTTATTTATTATTTTATTTATATTTATTATTATATTTTGATTGTATAGGATTGGTTCCTAGCAATGGGAACAACCCTGAAACAGTCTCTCGAGTAGCTGAAATCTCCTCTAGGGGTTTTGCATGAGGGGTGGGCATGCTTTTACATTCTTGATTTGCAATTTGAATGTTTTTGGGACAACTCCAAGAGGGGCATCTATGGGAGGCAACCCATTCTTGATCACCGACCATTTTAGTAGCATAGGGTGGTGTAATTATGTTTATGAGGTAATTAACAATGATTAATGATGGCACAATTTATGGCGCAGTTGCCAGGCACATTATGATTGACTATGAGACTCTCGATATTGCAACTAGTCCTTGGGTGGATTTTGCAAGTAGCCCTTCGTTGGAAATAGGAAGGTCTATCATGACTAGTATGGGTAAAACAGAATATTAAGCTACAAAATTCATAGTTATTATGTTTTAAAAAATAAAAATCTGAAAAAACATGAAAACCTTGTGAACTCTATTTTTGCACATAGGAAAATTTTCCCACTATTGAAACTTGCCTTACAAATACGTGTATCTGTTTAAGTGGTCAGAAATGGGTTGCCTCCTTTATTTTGCAAAGGTGTGTGCTTGTTTCACGAATCAAACCTAAATGAAATTATAATTTTCTGATGAAAATTGTAATTTCTAAGAATTTATAAAGTGGTTTGCTTTGAAATTACAAAACTATCCATAAATAATGTCCTATAAACAACCCATAATTGCCTTTCTATATATCTTTTGGCACTAAAGTACTCACCAATAAAAGATTGACATGTGTCTGTTGTTGCTACATTAATGCAATGATTTTGTAAGAAAATGAATGGATTTAATAAATGAGTTTTGTGGTGGAATTGGGGCCCAAGGTAGGATGACATAGATAGGCAATTGGCGGAAATGGATTGCTCTACCTTAGATGGAGTGAGAATCATAGTTAGTTATTATTTTTGTCTTGTAGACAAATGGAAATCAATAATTTAAAAAATATATCAAATTAAATGTGGAGAATTTTTGTTTTTTCAATGAATTTTCAAAGTCAAGATTAAAAAAAAACGTCAAAGTCAAAACTTGAAGTCGTGTTCACTACTAGCATTGGTCCAATTATCAATCATTTTTGACAAAGTACAATCACTAGTAGAAAATTGTGTTATAGTCAACAACATTCAGATGACATTTTCGTTGATTGCAACACAATTTTCAGAAATTTGTGTTGTAATGAATGCAAAATTTTGAAAGCTATGTTACAACCAACGAAAATGTCATCTGAATGTTGTTGACTGTAACACAATTTTCTACTAGTGAATGGTGATAGGTCTTGTCCTTTTAAGGTTAATGTTGTGAATATAATAAAGTCCCTTCCATAGATATATTACCTCGTTTAAGTGTGAAATTTTTATTGAAATATTACTATATGAAATAAGATCTTCCTCCTCTCATATATGAGTGGTAGCATTTTTGTCCCATACATCCATTTTTGTATATTAGGAAATGAAAGAAAATTCATTGCAAGAAAAAAAAGTACACAATCAAACCCAACACTAGATTAGAAACCAAAGACTTGGGCAACAACCCTAACAAAGATATAAAATATGAAGATCATGTCACATATCGATGTAATTGAAAGGCTTTGTCTACTAATTTTCATTTTGGATGTTTCAATACTAGTTTGATGTTTGGTGTTTGATGGTATTTTACATACATATTATTTCACGTGTGTTACTGAATGTACATTCAAGCCAAAAATGAACAGGTAATAAATTCAAAGATAATTTAAAACTTCCATCAATAGTTAATTAGAATTTTGAGATTTTCTTAATTACTTTTCATTGCCAAAAATCCATAAAAATTAGGCCTCTCTCCTTAGGGACTTCAAAAAAACACCCAACAAAGGCCCCAATAGAAAACTGCCGTTATTGACAAGCATTTAGTAGATTACAATGTGTGAATGTGAAATTGCTCAAAGTAGGACTACTAAGGTTGATTTTGAATGCCAAGGCAAAAGTGGGGGCAAAAGAGGTCTTTCTTAAAAATAAACGAGGCCTAATAAAATGGCCTAAACAATTTTTAAAAGAGGGAGAATTAAATTCCATCGAACTATGAAAATTCCATTGATGTAGAAAGCATGGTGTCTCAGCGAGTGAGTCAAAAAACTTATAAGGAAGCCTTCTACAACTGAACCAATATTCTCATGAAAGGCTTTAAGAGTGTTCTTCTAGGGTGTTGTCCAAATATAGGTGTTGATAATCTCTCATTAAAGATACATTGCTTGATGGTGAAATTAGAAGATGTTACTCTACCTCAACAACTGCAAATAATCTTGCAACAAATTTCAAGCACCATTGCTACACTTCCATGGCTTGCATTTAGCTATATATAAAATTGATGGACCAACAAGTTGCAATGTTGTGATCCGAGTTTATCAATAACAATAGAGATTCCCTTATTTCATCCCTTATTTCATAAGATCACAATGGAGATTTTGTGACATTGTTCATATTGTGTGTTTCCAAGTTCATATCTTCTAATAACATGCAGGTCATTTTTTCAATTGATTTTTCACATGCTAAGGTAAGTACATCCAAAATCATTAATGTTGCCAAAGAGACACCTATGTTGAACCAAAAGTGATGCTAAAATCTAGCAAAATATTAATTACGAAGAATGTACACATTTAAAATACAAGAGACTGTAAAAGTCTAGTCTTGATTTTTAGTACACCTAAAATAAGCTTTAGAAATACAAAACTTATTCATATGGTGTCCATCTTATGCTTGCTAAAATGCAATAGAATCTTCTTTCACTTATTAATAAGATCTAAATAAAGTATATTATGTTTAGTATTACTGTAGTGACATTTATTGGTTCACTTACCTTATTTCCCCCCTTCCTCCAAATCAACATTTAGGTTTTCAAATTACAACCATTTTTGACTTGTTCAAACTTGTCCCCTTTCTTTGTATGTAAAATCTTTTATCCTAAATTTTCCAAAAATGAAATACTCTTATATGAAACAAAATCACGTCTATCCAATTTGTATTTTGGGCCATTATTGCTCAAGAGCTACACAATTTTTTTGAGGGAAATTTTGGTGATAGATTCCTCTATTTTCAATCAATGAAAATCATTTCAATTTCTACAAAACCTAGAGATAATGTGGATGAATAGTTATGGATGAATTTATACACTTTTGGATGAATAATTATGTTTTCATCCACCTTTTGTACGTTTCATCCATGTTATATCCCCTACGGCCAAGCTGACAATCTGACATGCAGTGCTGACGTAAAGGTCCTAAAGGATGTCTTCCGATAGTCAGACCAATCAGACCAAGATCCGCACCCAACTCTGTCGCCGCGTCCTCCTTCCACCTCAATATTGATACCCTCTTATACCCTCTTATACCCTCCCAGATCCCATACCCGGAATAAGCCTCATCGGTGTGAACGCCTCCCCTCCCGCCCTGTGCTCATCGTCAGTTCGTCACCTCGCACAGTACGAGCCTGGCGACGACGGAAGCCCACAAGTCTGTGGCTTTGCGTTTCTTCCAAACCACGAAAACTCCACGCATTCTCTGGGCCCCTCCAATTCCCAATTTGGCCTGATTTGCACTCCCTGGATTCGATCCGTTTTCGAGTATTCCTTTCGCGAGAAGCATTGTCGCTTTCTCGCGCTGTGTAGCCGGAGGTCCTGGCAAGTTATAAGACCGAAGCGCTCTGGCTGGATGCCGTCGGCACACTGCCGGAGTTTCAGTTTCAGTCTCAGTCTTGGGGATGGAGCAGCAGTGACGGGTCAGTCTGTAGTTCTGTTTGGGTTCGGGGTGTGCTGGGGTGCATGTTGAATTCGAGATTGGAATTGAGGTGTGGCATTGAATTAGTAAACGTGTGATGGGCGCCTAAATTGGGCGGCACCGAAGTCGATGATTAAGATTCCATGGCCGGCAGAGATTTTGCACCGCGTAGGAAAGGATTGTCGTTGTCGTTGAGCGAGTCATCGCAGGTTCTGTTCGATCTTGTGGGAAGTGAGCGGTTGAATTGAGCCCGTGGGAGTGGCCATGGAGAGTAGTTTGCATGTTGTTGCGTTTGCGTGATGAAAATTTTGTGGGTTTTGATGGTTTTGAAGTTTTGAGTTTTTTTTTGTTCTTCTTGGTTGTGGGTTTCGTTTTCCTTGCGTGAATTGGGAGTAGGTGCGAGATGGGTCAGTGTTACGGTCGAGAGGCGGCCGCGAGCGATGAGAGCGACTCCTGGAAGAACACGGCCGGCAAGCGGCGGTCGACGGGGGGTATTTACTCCCTGCACAGCAACTGCATCTCCAACGGCACCAAGAACACGCTGTCATTCATTCGGCACCAGCGCGGCAAGCTCTACATCGTGCGCCGCTGCATCACGATGCTCCTGCTTTGGCACAAGCACTCCATCAAGTGATCATAGCAGGACGAAAGCATGGCGCATTGTGAAACCAGATTGCGGCGCCGTAGAAATTCTCTAGAGATTCGAGCTTGCAGGAAGCTTTTGTTAGGTTTGCTACATAGCCCAACATGCCCGGATCGCCATAGCCAACAATGCGCTTTCGAATGCAGTGAAGCATGTGATGAGCTTGCTTGCAGGACATTGAGGGAGCGTGTCCTTTTCTGTACATAGGCTGAAATTCGACGACATGAAGAAACCTCGAAAACAGTAAAAAAAGGGAGTTGCGTGAGATTTGCTTGCCAGCCATTGCTCCTTCCATGTAGTATAGGTTTTGACAGGGGACGACTGCTGCTCAGGTGACGGAGCTCCTGAAATGTAGACCTGAGGCACATTCTCTCCATAGACCATACGCTGGGTGTCTCCTGAGCAGCACTCTCGTTGACAGCACAAGGAGGAAGCAACTGAAGACTTTTCTCCGAATTTTTGGGAAGGAGCGTTGGAGTATATAGACACACGGATTTTGATCGAAGAAATTTTATGTCAGCGGAAGTGGTTTCTCCATCTTTTGTTGTATTGTGAGTTACTCTTCCTGTAGAATTCCTGACATATTACTTAGTTGGGGCTGCTTTTTGGTAGCTCCTCGTTCCAAATGAGGAGTACCATTCAAAAAACTGTAAATTTAATGTACAGTACATGACTTTGTAATGACTTTGTAGTGTGGCTCAAATCCTGGACTTGTCTAATCTTCAATGGATTGTTTATGTATTTTACAATTGCTGCATCTCTCTAGTTTTCTCTTTGCCTCATCCAGACCTCTTTTTTAATCCCCCAAAGTGCACTTGAGCTGTGCAACAGTGGGAAGTAAGTTGGAGACCTTCGCAATTACAAACTAAGGGACAAGTTTAAATTGTTGAGCAAGTATGCATTTGTATTTGACTGGAAGATCCTTCATTCCATCATTGTCCTTCCCCTCTTCCTGTTTCACTGAATTACAAGGACATGGCGGTCTCTTTCCATCAACACTGATCCATGTCGTTGTTTCAGGTTCACACGACCTTCTGCAATTTGCACATTCGTAGTTGATAATCGTCCTCATAATTTGTCGTATTGTGTACACATTTGATTCGAACAACTTTCACATACGCTTTAGCAAGTTGTGAACACATGTGAGTACAGTTCATTTCGAAGCCCAATTGTACCAAAGCACTGTCATTAGTCTGGGCTAAATCTGCATTTCGTTGCGCTCTTTTTTGGATTGAAATTCTCACATCTGACCTTGAGAATGTTGACAGAGATCTTGTAAGTATGGCATTGTGGATGCGGGTAATCTTGTTATCACACGAAGTTCGGCTTCGGCTTTCATTTCTGCCTGTCATAAGTTGGGAATATCCATTAAGAATTTGAATGATGTGTTCCTTTTGGTTATTGCACCATCATGCTGGTTGCGTTTTGCTTGAACGTGCATGGGTGAAAAGTGCAAAACTGCTTTGGTGTTGTGGTCCACTCTATGAATTATATTTGTCTTCGGTGCCTAATGTATGTGCGGGACCCAAGCCTGACTAAATTGATACGGTACACCAACTGCACAAGTACGCGAGACGAAAGTTGGATTGCAGAGCATCGTCACCCTTGCAAATGCCATCATTCCTCAAAGAATATTTGGGGGAGACTACTCATCCAACTCCTTATTTTCCACCCTTATTACACACCAAATGTGTCCCATTATCATCTCCCAAAAGCACCCTTGTCATAGTCATATGACGTTCATATGACTTTTGGTGTATGAACTTCAATACTGCATGAGATGCAACTTTCCTATGAACTTCATGAAACATGAAACTTCTACTTTTTTAGAAGTTGTAACTTCAAAAAATGCTATAAAGTTAAAAACTCATGATAAAAAATGTCATAAAGTTAAAAAACTCATGACAAAAAATATCATAAAGTTAAAAAAGTCATAAACAATTTTGTATAATTGTAACTTTTATAAAGAACCCCCAAAGTGATTTGTTAATGGTCAAACAATTTTTGTAAAAATTGAATGATTTTCTTTCAATTTTTAATTTCAATTTTGCTAAAGGTATGTACTTAGAGAGGATTGATCTAGTTTGTTAGTGTTATCTAATTACAATAGTAAATGATTTTCTTTCAATTTTTAATTTCAACTTTGCTAAAGGTATGTACTTAAGGTATGTACTTAGAGAGGATTGATCTAGTTTGTTAGTGTTATCTAATTACAATGGTGAATGATTTTCTTTCAATTTTTAATTTCAACTTTGCTAAAGGTATTAGAGAGGATTGATTTGGTTTGTTAGTGTTATCTGATTACAAATTTACAATGGTATACATGTCACATGTTATTGTTGATAATCATGAAGAATATTCTATCATTAGTATTATCAAGAACCAATAAAATGATGGAACATAAGTTAAGAGTTTGTTCAACTTTTGTGGTAGACCTAACAATATTTGGCCTCAAGTATAGAATTGATTGAAGTTTTCAAATACTAGTTTAAAGCCCATATCACTTTGGATAGAAAATCAAATTGAAACTTTGATGCCCTAAAGGTTTAATTACAAGAGACTAAAAAAAGGGGATAAAGCCCTAAAGGCTTATATAAAAAAATAGATGCCAAAAATGAAGAAGACACTCAAGTCTTTGTTTCTTTGCCTAATTCACTAGAAGAAAATGAGATTTTTGCGACTGCAAAGAACAACTGGTTTTAAATTTCTTATGACATTTTGCAACTAGTTCTAATTTGGAGATTCACAATCATTGTGGCCAAGTTGCATGTGGAATTGTAGTTGCAAAAGACAAAGGGGTTGTTTCTTATGTAACAACTTGCTTGAAACTTTGTCAATGAACTCTTCTAATGTGGTTGCTTATGTGGTATTTGCTACCACGCGAGGTCGGTCATTCAATTGATGAGTTGTGTGACTCATTTGCAGCTTCTACCTATGACTTCATTGTGACTCATGTGTGACTTCATTGTAACTCGTTTGTGACTCATTTGCAACTTGTCTATGATGCAAATTTCAAAATCCTAATCTCAATGGTTTGTAGATTGTAGAATTTCAGATTTTGTTTCTTTTTTAGATTTCAAAATTTGAATATTGGTATTAAATATATTTAGGAAACTTTAAAATTTCATAAGTTTTAAAATTTCTACAACTTACAAGTCTTATATGTCCAACCTAATGGTACTCTTGACAATTGATATGGAACAATTGATATAAGACAATTGGGAAATGACTTTGGAAATGACTAGAAAATGACTAAAATTCAACTAAGAAACAACTAGGAAACAACTAGGAAACAACTAGAAATTGACTAGGAAACAACTATTGTCATTTTACACACTATAAGAAACGTATTATTATAGGTGATGGATTTTAGGTTATGTCCAATGTAACAATCCATATTTTTATATCAACAACGATGTCCAATGTAACATCTTGATATTACGTTAGACGTTATTGTTGAAATAAAAACATAGGTTGTTACATTCAATGTCACCTAAAATCTGTCAACTTAGACATAAAAAACTCTAGTTTCTTATAGTGACAGTTGTAGGCATATTCTAATCACAAGTATCCTAGTTGTTTTTGCAGCTATAAATGGACATGGTGGATTCCACAGAGCTTAGACTTGTCCACATCGACAACTATGATGAATATTGGATGGATTTTAAATTTGAACTCTGTTACAACTCTCGTAATCTTGCACTTCATTCTACGACTACTTTGTGACAAAAACAATGTATTTGTTTCATTCTACAACTATTTTGCAACTAAAACAATGTACTAATGATGTAAAACAATGACATATGAATTTGGTGCAAATAGAGAGGGCTACAATCACAGGACAATTGCATAGGACACTTTTTTTTTTTTGTTAATTGTGGTAGACACTTCTTTCTTCTAGTGATTTATATGAAATGTCAATTTTATTGCTTACCGGTAGATCTTCCCTAAAAGTATAGAGAATTATGAAAATTCCAATTTTTTGAAACCCACTCTATTCCAATCATGCTACCAAGAGAAAGATTAATTGCAATTATGTTTTATAATTGAAGAGTTTGTCTCTTTAAGATTCCTCAAGTGACTTTGATAAGACATTATAAGTGACAATGATATTACATAGACTACATTCATTAGGGTCTTGAGTGATCCTATAAAAAATAATAGGCCTTGCACCTCACCCTTAGAATACAAATAGTATTGAAAGGGCGGAAAATCACTACATAACTTTAAATTAAAAAAACAATTGTGGACGAAATTTCTAGATTGTGAATGAAAATAGAATTATAGATATATGATGTGTGCTAATGTGATATTTTTATCCAATATGTGGATGAATGTTGAAATTTGGAGCACTACTATAACATTTAATATCGCCACTTTGGCTCTTTATAAAAAATGAAAAAAGATGTGAACTAGATTATATTAATAATGATATTTAATGTTAATCACACTAATTGATTTAATCCTTAAAGTCTTAGTGTTCCCCTAGGAGACAAAATGGATTTTGGATAGGCTCCTATAGTCTCAATTTTCATTGTGATGTTTTGAAGATAGAAAAATACATTAGCTTTCTGGGAATATAATTTTGATTTCAATTGGTGCCTAGGAGTAAAAATTGCGCTACCTTTAAAAGTCCAAAATGATTATTGGGCAGTACAAAAAAATTCACAAAAATTCAAAATAAAATTATCAAAATTTTGTTTTACATAGAAAATATTTTTGTCTACATGGAAAGATTTAATTCATTCTATTTGGACTAGTGATGAGAAAGTTATGAACAATCTTGTTGTTTAGACAATTTAAGCATCTTCTTGAAAAAAAAAATTGTAAAATTATTTTTTGCACACAATTTTCACAATTTTTCAAAAAATAAGTTTATTAGGGTTTAGTTTCAATTCCATCTTTATTAGATCTATTAACAATTTATATTTTCCTTCAACTACTTGTACTTCTACTTAAACAGTTTTTTAAAGAATGAAAATCAAATGTTTATTTAAAAAAAATTCCTAGACTTTCAACTCAATTATTCGGCATAAATTTTCTTAATTCAATATTTGTAGTGCAAAAATTTTAAGCTGAGAAGATTCAAAGCCTTAAAATCTAGTCAGACAAGGTGCGTTAAAAATGTTTTTTTTTTACTTCAAATGCAGTCCATGTAGCCAAGGTTTTTAAAAAATTCTAAACTTTTTTGCACTTTGCAATAAAAATGGCAGTTTTGATTGGAACTTGATGAAAAGAAAGGTCTTAAGACTTTAGGGGTTAAAATTTTTATAAGTCTATATTGTTGATGAATGTTCTTACCACGAATTTAGATTTAATGCTTTTCAAAGAGATTAAACTTTGTAAATATTATTGGTAAAAATGTTCATGAAGAATAAAAATTTAGAGCATTTTTAATCTCTAAAGGACCTAGGTGTTTTTCAAAAGAAATTGTCAAAAATTGTCATTTTTAGTACATTCACTAAAATCGAATTTTAAGAAAACATTCAATTGTACAAAAATGTAGTAGACTATTATGGAAATGTGGAAAAAAAATTAGACTATTTGACCATGTGAATTGAAGGACTGTTACGTTTGAAGTGAGAAAAAAAATTCTTTTTGTTTCTTCGAGACAACATCAGTGGACTTTGATCCCTATTGGAGTAAAATTTTTGCTCTTAATAAATTTTTATCTTCTCATCATTGAGTTTTAGATCTTATTAGGTACACTTGTGCAAAATTTTAGAAGCAAATATAGAGTCTTGTTTATTCTAAATCAACCAACAATGTAAGGAAGTTGGTTAGATGAATTGATAATACATTAGTCATTTTTTGATAATTTTTTGTGTATTGAGGAATGTTTTTATTTGATTTCAAATGTTGAATATTTAAATACAGAAATTTGAAATATGTGGAAAAAATTTCAAACTCTTTGAGATGATAGATTTCAAGATAATAGCTTTGAAGTTAGAAGAAATGTTTTTTTTCAAACTTGCTTGGCAAGGTTAATGGAGTTGACACTTCTTGGAATGGTTTTTTTTGTGCTAAAGGTAGTAGTTTCTTAAAATTATATACTATATCATGTTGGTTATGTACATGCCAAATTTTAGAAGTAAATGAAGGATTTAGCAAAAGATGCCAAAATCGCATGAATTGCAAGGATTTTAGGGATAGTATAACTTTTGATCTTGACATTCAATAGGAGTTTTTTTTAGATTTCTATTAAGGGGGGCAATGTTCCTTTCTTGTGTCAAAATTTTGAGAACATCCATTAAAATTTGAATTCATATGACCCTACCTGAGTTTCCAAGTGTTCATTGAATGGGTACTTGGTCCTTTAGGGGTTAAATCAATTAGTATATGTAACACTAAATATCATTATTAGTGTAGTGAAATTGATTGATTAGGTAAATGAAATTCCATAAGCATAATGACTTTAAACTATGACAAAGTAGACACATGCTTTTTATATATATACTAGTGCACTTTAATCCAATAAGGAAATTGCCAACACAAAAGGTATGATGCATAACTTCATTATTAATTGTAAAAACAAAGAATGCACCTATTGGTTCAATAATCAAAGTATTTTGGTGTGACTACCTTCATCATTTTTCCAAGGTATTATTGTGTCTTTGGATTTCATGATGAAAAGAACATACTCTTCATTAGCATGGAAAAATCATTGGTGCCATTCCGTCCAAAAAACATTATGTCCAAAAATTTCAATTTCAAATTAAAGGGACCTCATTTTAGTGGGGAGTGTTAGCATGTGAGTATAGAATCTATGAACCCATGACTACCTAAGAGTTTACATTATAAACACCTTCTATAATTATAGATACATATGTTATAAATACCTTCAAATAGTTGTAGATATATACCTACAACTAAATTTAAGACTCATAGGTTCACATCTCTCTGCTCACACGCTAGCATCATCGGATATTGGCTTGTTTAGCCATTATTTAGGGATAGATTTTTCTTTTTTGGAGATCCAATAAAGTTTTTGACTGCAAACAATGTGGTACAACATAGCATTGGTTATTGTTTCTACTTAGTAGATTCTGGCTAGGGAGTGGCATATATCCCTTTCCATGATACTTGGAGGCCTCTACTTTAATCCCTACAATCCTAAGGCTCATTATCCATTAAAACGACTCAAAAATGCCATTTCTATTGCAAAGAGGAAAAAAAGTATTAAAATTGTATTTTTTGCATATTTAATTGCGGGATCTTGCACTACACTAGTCTAAAATTGTATGGAAGAAATTTCAAAAACTTTAATCCTATCAATTGTAAGATATTGTATTTAAATGTGAATTTAACAAAAAATAAATTGTACCTTACTCAATTAGATTTTTTGGCTTTGAATCTTTTTAACTTAAAATTCTTGCACTATGGATTTTGAATTTCTATTTTTTTATGTCAAAGAATTGAATTGAGAATCCAAGAAAAAAAATTCAAAAGATCCGCTTTTGATTTTCATTCTTAAAGAAATTGTTACATAAATGTAGGTACAAGATAGAAGGAAAAACTAAATTGTTAATAGTTCTAAGATGGAATTAAAATACACTCATCCCAACGGTGGAATTGCTCTAGCAAGCTAATTAGACTATGTGAATTGTTATTTTAAATTGTCAAATTTGAGTGCAAAAATGAATCCTATAAGTTATTTTTTGAAGTAGATGCTTTAATTGCCTAAAAAACAAGGCTCTCCATAACTTTTTCATCATTAGTCCAAATGAAATGAATCAAAGTGTTTTGTATAAACAAAGATAAATTCTCTAAGAAAAAAATTGAAAAATTAATTTTGAGTTTTTGTGATTTTTTTAGCTAGCAAACTACTTTTTGAACTTAGGATGGCACAACTTTTGCTCCCAAGTATTGATTGAAATAAAAACTTATCTTGTAAAAGCTAATGCATTTTTTTCTTCAAATTTAAAAAAAAAATCACGTCAAAAAGTGAGATCTTGAGAACTTGCCCAAACCTTCAAGTGTCCTCTATAAGGACTTTAGGGGCTAATTTGTATGTTGTATCAATTAGAAGCTTGCCTGTTGGTTGGCAGAAAGTCGGGGGAGGGGAGGGGGCACTTTTCATTTAGGATTTGCAAGGCAACCCCTTCAATATTGGTCAACATTGGTCAATTGATTAAGCTAAACCATTTGGATAAATGGTGCAAAAAGCTACATTTTGAATTTATTCGGTTTCATAGTATTTATAATGTAGTAGATTTTCTACGGAACTATATTACCTTTTTTCCTAGTGGTGTTTAGAAAAAAATTCTCCTAAGTTATAGAAAATTTCAACCTCTTTCTAATGATATCAAATGCAAGTCATTCCAAAAAAGATCCATTCATAAAATGAAGAAAATGTTTTGTTGATACTACATCTTGCAATTTTCAACATTTTTGTAGCCACTACATGATTAGTTCCTCCTTCGAGGGTACTTAATAGGAGATTGAGTAGGTTGATTTTAAGAAAAGTCAACCCAATTCAAATAATAAAACAATGGTGGTCAATAAGACCAAAAATCTTCAAGACTTGGATGGTTGAATCTTCAGATTTGGAGGTCCAAAATAAGACAATTTTGAAGGGTTTAGAATTTTGTTCATTAATTTATTTAGCACAATTAGTGGTAAAATCCAATCTTCATTGTTTAACAATGGTATCTAACAAAACACTCAACACTATTATAGGTTTAGATGCCTTTTCAAATCTTTCTACCTTTTTTTAAAAGTGATCATTTACAATATACAGTTAGAATATTTTAAAATACATTCAATTTGAATAGTTTAACAACATTTTAGAATTTTTTGAAAGAAGACTGGAACTTTTCTAATGGGGAGAATATAGGGAGGAATACTAATGACAATTTTAGAACCTCGAGGAAAAGGTGGAAAATTTGTAGGCTTGCCATTCCATCCCACTAGTCTCATTTTCTTTTGGGAGATGTGCCATGTGGGTAGTTATAATTTATAAAGTTTAGTTCTTGATACATGAGACCAATTTATCCCCTTTATAAATGCATGGATTTGATAAGATCCATATTGATGGAAGCTCTTATAAATACTAATTGATTGACCATTTTCAAAAAGGATTTACAAAATATTCAACATTAAAATGGAATATTTTACTACAATAAGATTCACTAGTGAAATGATATGTACTATAATAACTTCTTTTAATTTTGGCAATGAAACTACTATTGTGATCTCACTAATAGGATAAATTAATATATCTTGTCTTTAAAGCAAAAATAATAAAAACTTTAGGAAGAATAAGGTGAGTTCACTAATATCAACCTTAAGAAAAATGTTTGTTTTATTTTGGGATGAAAATTTGAACCATAAAATATTGGTTTGGATTAGTAAGAGAACAATGACATTAGAAATGAATGGTTTTGTTTATAGTATTGTGGAAGAGGTGATTTTATAAAGAAATGTTTTTGACCTCCTATTTAGAGTTTTTTATTTATATTAGATGGACTTTGGGTTTGCATAGAGTTTACATTTACCATTTACCTTTAAAAAATTTCTAATCACATTATTATTTTATTGTCACTCCAAAATTTATACAATAATTTGTATTTTGCTTCACAACCATTTGTCAATGTATAATAATACTCTTGCATTTCCATAGTGCCACAAATCAAATTTGAATGATTCTAGGTTTTAGGTAAGGTTTTCAAAAGCTTCATTTCACAAATTCACATCAAAATTTGATATTCAAATTGAATCAAACAAGCTAAAACTTTTCAAAAAACACTGAACAAAATCACATCAAATAGTACTATTTAACCTACATGCATTTTGCATGCCTTCACCTTGTACCATCACTAAAGACACGAAGTGTCTAATGGATGACCAAGAATCCTGCAATGAAGACAAAAGTACAAATGTTCATCCTTGAAATTTTGTACAAAAAGGAGATCTGGCACAAATAGTTTGACCTCCAATGATTTTTATATGTAAATGATTCACTGTACCAAAAAGGATGATTTCCACAGTGACCAGCCCATCATCACAGGGGCAATGGTTCCAGGAATGTATGTATACCCCAAATCCTAAAAACCAAAGCATTGAAATTTTCTCCATCAGTCCGAAGGTCCAGAACTTCGTCTTCTAAAATAACTCTAACCTTGCCATAATCCACATTTAGGGATCAGAAATTAAGGTAAGGACCGGTTAGCTACATCAAGTCCTGCACCATGGCAGGTAAGAGTGGCCAGTGAAGAAACTTAATGCAATGGTAAATAAATAAATATAAAATGGACAAAACTAGTCCATAAGACCTACTTAACTGTACTAATAAACGCCCCTTTATGATACAATCTATAAATGCGGAGGATGAATTTATGTTACACGGCTACAAACTGACGATGCCTTAGTAAACAACTGCAATCACCGGATACATTCAACAGCAAACTCATTGCGTAACAGTCGATTGTCTGAGTGTCCCAATTCTGTTTATGACTGGTGAAGTATCTATGAACTAAATTTTGGACATGTACTACGTTTATGAGGTCGGCATGGACAACGCCTGTGCAGCTTCCCGCTTCTCAAAACATAAGGTTGCCTGTTTGGAAGATTTCCTCATAGCATCTGCAGAAGACGTGTACACATTAGAGGTCATTACGCAACGCTACAATAGCCCCAGCATATCTATCGGAAGTTTGAGGAAACCAAGCTCTTTGCTGTACCACAAAGTATGAATAGGAACTACATGTGAATATTGATTAGACGTAAATACCAATCCAATAGCAAATGTAGAGAGGAGATTGCACACCTGAAGCAGAGTGTTTGAGGGTTTCCCTAGCCACTAAAATTGAGGCCTTCCACTCCTCGTATGCCCGAGTGTTAACAGCTTTCTTCGACTTCTTGGCTACAGGAACCACCAAGTCATCTTCATCGTCTACCAAATCGTCATCACTGTCTGATGGCTGCTCATCGTCACGAGACCTCTTCCCCGACAGATTTACAGGCAACAATTCTGCAGGCAATAGAAATTGAATACGAACTCAACCGCCAGCTTCTCCAGACATAGAATTCTCAAACACAAATAAAGCTGAAAAGCAAGATACCTCGCAGCTGTATTAATAGCCTTCGCTTCATAAGGCGTATATCGAGGGAGGGTAGCAGTATCTTTACATGGTCGAAAGCTATCAGATCGTCACTTGCTCTAAGGGAATCGATATGAATACAGCGTTAAGGAAGACTGCTAGGAGGCCTAGTTTAATAATCATGACCAAGTTGGATTTTTCAACATCAGAAGTTCAATAAGATGTGCGACCTTACCTCCATTAGATTTCACGGTTTTAGGATCCCGTTTCTCCTTCGCAACGCCCACCAAGTCAAAACAGAGATCATTCATCGAGTTTACGATCTGTAAGAATTCCAATCATCAATAGATCAATCTCGAGTCCATCCGTCATACAATTCAGATGTACAGCAGGCCACAATGAATTCATGTATCCTAGACATAGGATGGACGGGTTATAAACGCTTACATTTCCAAATTCTGGATCCGAAGTACCACACATCTCCATGAGCCGTACCTTATCCACTTTCAGCTGTAAACGAATCAAATTGAAATCTTAGAGTCTGACAACACAAGAACTGTTGGTGCCACCGACAGCAGAAACACTAACATTGCCATGAAGATACGACGAACTGAAACGAGCAGTCCGACCTTATTCTTCTTGGAACAGAGATAGAAGGCGGCAGCAGTAAATGCAGGTCTGCTGAAATCAGCACTCATCCTCCTTGATTCAGGTAGAGCTGCCACGAAACGTTGCTTATACCTAGAGCATTTACCACAACAGGACAACATTTCAAAAATCGCAGAGACAGATGAAATGGAACTAGTGGAGACAAGTTCAGAGCGAACGAGACATAGCTGAGGTCTACTGATACTTACAAAGATAAAGCTCTCTGAACTGTGTTGATGAGCCTTACGCAGCCAAATTTAATGGATAACTCCCGTATATCTACCTTTGGTCTGCACACATTTCTTAAAGTCAGTAAAAACCCAAGCTGCAAAAGTGTGCTAGGCATCAGACCGACAAATTCCGAACTTCAGCGGACAGCAGAAGGTGTCAAGGTGGGATAAAGAGAACATGTAAAGAGCAGAACCATCTCAATGGACCGCTTGATCATTGAACATAATTTGAGGTTGAGTTAAGGACTGCATTCACCGGATACAAAATCCTGAAATTTCCGAGACCTAAATTCATCGAAGACGCAGGACAATTGGACGATCTCAGACAATTGATAGCTGATCACCTTAACCCTAGGGCATTTTGCATCGCAGTCAAGGATCTGACATACGCCTTCTCCGACATCCCACTGATACGAATAGCTTTTTGCCTATCAAAAGAAATATGCAGCCTGGAAAAACGACCACGCATGTCAGATAAGTCCCCCCGGAAGAGACAACCAACCAGGCAGATCCGGCATTGCATAAAGAAGGCAAACACGAAGCACGAGACGTATGAGTGAGTGCTCACTCTGCGCAAGCGAGTTCAAAGCAGAGTACAGACTTGCATATTTCACCCTGCAAGCAACATGCGTCAACAAATGAGAATCGAGAAGAGCGTACTTCAGCATCAGCTGTCGTTGATGAAAACATTGGCATCTCCCGTTAAGTCATGTAGACCTAAATGAACTGGCCACTAATGAAGCTAAAAATCGACAACGTTCATCGCCATCAGATCCGTTGAACAATCCCGTAGTCTACCTACAATGCCAAAACTGACATTTCCCAAGCTCGCACATCCGACTCTTCGCAGAAACTTCACAACCAGTGTAACTTACCATCCAAGAACACACAAGCCTCATGAACAAGGTGCAATGGCGCAAAAGAGGGCTTACCACACCCAACGACGACGAATCAAAGTGCACTCTGCATAATCGCAGAAGTTCTTGCGCCTTCCTCACGACTTTCACTTGATCGAGCAGCCCTAATTTCAGTTGAAGTGATTTCATATCCATTTTAGCTCCAGATCAAGAACTGAGCAATCCTGTTCTGAATGCCAGTCAGAGAGGCGTCCTCAAATGCCACAACGGAGGAGAGAGGAGTCTCAGAACGGAAGACGCGCAAATGCAATCCCGAGCCACAGCGTCAATTGAGAGCTGAGACCAAGAATACCGATCAGTAGGCGGGAGAAACCATTTGGAGATTAGGCGGGGGCGGGAAGAACGCGGGCCCGCGTGGAACCAAGCGGATGAGAATGGCGCAGTCGTGAAGGAAGTTGGCGAGGACAGGGATGAATTGGATGCGCAGCGCGGGAGAGGGTGCCAGCGTGGCCCAATTCAAAATGGCACCTGGTGGCGCCGGCCACCATTCCCACGATTTGACCCGCTGGCGGGCTATTGGTGTATGGTAGTGTGCTCTAAAACCGACCCTCTTCTTCAAACCGTCCTCTAGGTGGCTGAAAAATGGATACATTATGGATTAAGGTGGGTACACCCAAAACCGCCACAAATTGGGCTGTGGATAATTTGGAGGCCAATTAGTAAAAAGTGAAAAGCAAAGAGCAAAGAAATGTGTGGAAAAGGAGGAAATGCACAATAAATTTTCTTAATTTGGCAAATATGAAAGCACAATAGGCGTACAAAGTTTTGACAGTAAAGTTCTTTAAACAACTCATAGTATGCCTTCAAAGTAATCAGTGACATTAAAAAACTCCCCCTCCCAAAGTGTCAGAAGTAAAAGAAATGGAGTTCAAATTGTAATATTAATAGTCTAAAAAAGATTGAAGCTTGTACACCAACAAGTAACATCAAGTCTTGTCAAAGACTGAAATCATCAAGTCATATCAGCTTCAAAGCTTGGCACATCTGCGAAAACTAACAAAGCTTCTTTCTAGAAGCGCCCTTAAAAATCCTTAAAATCTTGCCTAGCATCCTTTTAATAAACCTGATGCAGTTAGAAAGTGCAGCTCACCAACAATTAAACCGTTGAGAATATGGCTATTGATACGAGAAGAACAATCCTATCATATGAACTTAATGGCCATGGCACTTGCTGATTTAATTTGGCACGCATTCAAGTTCTATAACACATGCATTTCGAAATGCCGAACCATTTACGCTTAACACCCTCCCTTGCTCTGCAGACCTCACTTTTAAAGTAGCTCTCTCAATCGTTCACAACTGCTGTAAGTGATGGCGGCAACTTGCATACATTAGCACTTGTCAATGCCGTTTGCGCTTTCTGTTTCAAATGGAGAAAACATGTATTCAGAAGGGTGTAGTTTTGTGGGGATCCATTTGCGCTGCTACAATTGCTTGGCGATTGTGTTCTACTGCCACTAGGTTTCATCTTTGTTGCGTTGCTACGATTGCTTGATGGTTTTGCTCCAATATTGCTACATTTCATCTCTGCCGTTGTTGAATAGCTTGGAACAAGATGAAGTTTTGGGCCAACTTATTCTATTTTTTTTTTCTTGCCACTCAATGTTAAAAGTGTGTTGGAAGTATACGTTTATGTGAAGCTTTAGGGTTTAGTTGGTTGCTTCCTACCGCTAAAACAATACTAATGCTCTGTGCTAGGGTTTTGTCATTCGTAAATTGTTGATTTGTGCAGCTCCCTCTTTAGCAATTACTAGTTCAATGTTATGTAGCACTCTTGATAGATGAAGAGTATGACATTGACCTAGAGATGACATTCTACTGCAAAATTTTGAAAGGAGATTCTAGTGCGTGGAAATGTGAGAGACTAACCGACTTCAATCAACATTTGCATTGGGCTTCTGCACAGCAAGAATTTCCATGACGATAGACGCAGATGTGCTCATAGATTGCGATACAGACTGCTTCTTTTTGCTTGACATACTCTTTGTCCACTTTCTTGCAAAGCAAGCATTTGCTAGCAATCAACGCAGTGTCTTTGTCTTCGTTTCTATGCTTGTTTTTGACAGTCCATTTGTAACTGATCCACTAAGATGAATCTTATCTCTACTGCTATAGTACCACGTTGTGGAGAGAGATCATGGAATTATCGCAGATGTATGCAGTGCTTTTGTTTGAACCTACATGAAGCACATGAAGATGCTGAAAGTAATGTCATATATTTTTATCAAAACGTCAGGTAAGACTTCTGATAATGTGAACCAAACATTTGAGGTAAGTGCCAGTTCATTGACTTCTAGAAAACCAATACTTTATTGAATTATTTGTAATTAAAACTTGAATTTCACTTGCTCGTTTTACAGATAGATATGCCTTTGGTCTCACCCGTGTTCCATAATCATGTTAGAAGTTAAGAATCAGGGTCTAGGATTCATGAGGAATAGTCTCCAATGCTAATTCCTCGAAGGGTGTACTTAGTTCTACTATAACAAACCACGTGCAAACAAGTGGTTTCTAATAAACTATAATTTCAACCTAAAATTTTGAACATTGTTTAATAATGACTATAACTTTCTATTGTCAAAATTTCCAACTCAAATAAAATATGAAATGATTTCTAGAAAAGGTTGAAAATGAACTAAATGGCATGTTTTTCAACTCAAATAATTATAGAGGACACATTTAGATGACCATTGAGTCAATATTCAACTCAAAATGAGCTTTCAATAATGGGTTATTTTAAGTAATTTTTTATTCATTTTTTAGACAATTTTTTCTTATATAATATAGGGGTGTGAAAGTTATTTTTCAGTTCTACAGTGTATCTTTTTACTTCAAAAATTTGTAATTAATTATTATTAACAAATAAAAATATCAATAATTCAAAACATAAACTTTCAAAGTAGGAAAATCTATTCATATTTTTTTAATTTTGTTTTATTTAAAATTCAAAAAGTATATAGGGCAAAGGATGATGATCACTACTTCATCACATTCGTGCATAACAAGAACCATGGGTATGAACATAAATCAATTATATTCTGCTACACTTTCACTATAAGAAACCCATGTTTTAGTTGGTGTTTTGTAATTTTTTCAAATGGATTTTAGGTGACGTCGAGAAAAACAACTTGTGTTTTTTCACATCCAAGTTGACATCCAGATGTTTGTCTTACATATATTTTGTGATTCAATCACATCTTCTATGCAATTCAAGTATTCCATAAACTAGTATGTCTAGAAATTAGAGTATTTCCTGAACTTTAGAGATCATTCACAAGGTTGTGATATTCAATGTCTATACACTTTTGGTAGTACGTCAGAGGCTGTGATTGTGGATGCAGAGGCCATGGTGGCTGGAGATGTCTTCACAACATGCGGTCCCTTTTCTGCTGCACTGCTGTGGTGACAACATTTAGTTCGGTTTGTGGACATGTAACGAAACATTTTTGAAGTATAGAAGTCTACCGAAAGTAAATTCAACTTGTTGCCTGAGGGGCTGCAACGACGCCTATGAACAGAAATATGCATCACAAATTATCAATTTAGGAGGGATGCATGTGGCCGGTCATCTTTGAAATTGTTTATGTCTATTTTCATTCCAGGTGTGTGCCATTGTCTGTACCTAATCTTTCGTTTGGCTTAGATTTTTGTGTATAGTGAAGTATTTATTTACATAGTTTTTATATTTGTTGTAATTGTCATTGTCAATTCAGAGATCTTCTATTCATCGTTTTTAGTGTGGATCATATGAAGTGCCTAAAATTGTCATGAATGTAGTTGATGATAAAAGAATGATCAACTTCTATTCATGGTTCAGTTTTTATTCATTTGTGCTATTGGTTATTCTTAGCAGGTCAAAAATAGTGGACAATTCAGCCTCATTGATTACTTATTGTGAATAAATTTTCTCTAGCACTAGCACAGTATGATACCAATCCAATGTACTGTAGGTGAGTGACTGTACAAAGAGGCTCTAGTGCAACTTTGTCACCTTCTAGGTATACATGCCATTCACGATTGTGTTATATCTAGAATATTTGGATACTCTTTGTGTAAAAGAATTTGCTGAATATGGTTTTTTGGAATTGGTTTATTGCATATGGACCATCAAGTGCTGATTTGTAATTCTATTTTTGATGTCATATACATATTTTTTTTAAATACACTCACATTTAAATTGTCCTCTTCATGTTCTTATTCTATATGTCATTGTTGTTAGGTAGTTTTTAATTCATTTCACCTTCAAACACTACAGGAAAAAGAAGAATACAATATGATAGGCAAATGAAATGTCAAGGAAGACATTGTAGTATTCATATTGAAGGCTATACAAGAATATAAGGCAAAGCATTTCTTTTTGTTGCTTCTTGGTATGTTTGTCTAACATGAGAAGCACTCAGAAGTCCAGTTGTTGCCTTAAATATTTTCAATACTTAGATGTTGCTAGTTTATTGTAGTACAATTATTGCATATTTAACATCAAAATTGGCATATCATAGTGCAAGACTTGCACATAAATACAGATTCTACATCTTTTACATTATTGTTGTTCTATGTCTTTGTACATTTAACTTTTCTATATAGTTGTTGATAGTTTTTTGAAGACTTACATTTGGTAGCAGCACTGTGAAGAAACTGAAGCAATTGTTGGAGAAGCAGCAAGAGTAGGTTATCACCAACATTAGTAATGGCTGCAGAAAGAGTTGGTTAGCAGCAACAATGGTGAGAACAATCTCCTATTGAACAGGTGGGTAACTAGAATATGTTTGTCTTGCCCATGGAATAGTACTTGGTGGGATGACACATTTTGGGTCTTTGCCTTGTCTTTTGAATTTTAATCTTAGAGTTGCCACTCTTTGATTCCAGATGCATAGAGGAGGCACCTTCCCATAGTAAGGAGTGTGATACATTGATGGGGGAGAGTTCTTCCACTTTTCAGCAACTTCTGTAGATTATTTCCCCACCCTAACTTCTTCAAGTGCTCATAATAAGTCTTCAACCTCTTCTCATTTGCTCGTTCTTCATTTCTTTCTTTCTGCTCAACTGCCTTTCTTTTCTTCAATGCTTCCTTATCCTTCTTTTTGGCTTCAGCTTCAACTCGTTTCATTTCCATGTCCCTTGTTGCATCCTCTCGTTTGAGTTGCAAGTCTTTTAGCATCTGAAAGTGTTTGCTATCTGTTAGTAATAGAGAGACAAGGTAATCTATGTATGGTTGTATTCTCTGCTTCTTTGAGGGCTGGATTGATTGGCTTGTTTAGTGTTTCTTAGTTTCCTTGGGGTTGAACTCCTGGCTTGACGACTGGTCGCTTTGGCCAACTCTAGAACCATGGTACAAAGTTGTTTCTTCATGGTCATAGTCAATAGACATTGGCTCTTCTATAGTAGGCTTTGGTTCTTGTAAAACCTCTTGCATTAGGTCTTTATATTCTTGTTCTTCTTCATCATCATCCTCTCCCTCTATGATCAGTTCAGATGGACCATACTTGCTACCTAAAGCATGTGGGTTTAAAGAAAAAATGCCTCCTGCTCGAAATCCACTCTTGATGTTGTTGATGGTCAATGCTCTCCTTAAAGAGTTGGACACCTATTCTCCTAGGATAGCCTTGGTCACACTTGCTCCTCTAATATGCATAGTCTACATGTCTCTGTAGATGCGGAATGCTAGCTTAAAGCTTCTGAAACAACTAACATCTAGAGGTTGAAGTGCATCTGAGGTATGGGATGGTAGTGTTAGTAAATCTATACCTACAGATCTACATTTCTCAATGACTTGAAGAGTCACATGAGAATTATGTCCATCAACTATGAGTAGATGACAACTTGAGGGTGACACACCTCCTCTCTTTTGTAAATTATGCACAAAATTATCAATCCAATTATCAAATAAGAAAGTTGTCATCCAAGCATTTTCTTGCATCCCCATTCGTGCACCTTCTTCACATTTAGCAATGTGAGCGTTCTGATATTGTTTTCCCTTGAAAACATAGTAATTTAGAATACTGTCACCTGCTGCATTGATGCATGAAAGTGCTGTCAAATGTTCACTTGAATTAAGAGTGATGATGTGCACATTTCTCATACCAATTCTTGCTAAAACTCTTACTCCCCCACTCTTGCATGTTTGCGCTCCACTTTCGTCATTGTTCCATATGTGGGTGTCTTCATACTTGTTTTCTTCATAGAATATCTACAAGTTCTTGTAGAAAGTAGCCACATTATTTGGACTTAATCCCTTTGCTCTAGCAACCTCTAGTGGTTGAGCTTTTTGTAATGAGATGTCAAGATGTCTATTTTTGAAACATCTAACCTAGCCATTTCCAGGGATGCCTTCTTTGAAAGGAGTAGGTCGATGTTGTGTCATGGTAGCTACCTTGATTCTTAATGACAACCAAGTTAGAGGAAAACCCCTGTTGGCCATGTCCACTAAGTACTTGACAAGCTCTTCTTCTTCAGTAGGTGTGAGTATAGTACCTTGACCTCTTTTTCTAGAGAGAGTTCTACCATGTACATGACCTCTGAAATTGGTTCTAGGAATGCCATAGTAATCAGCTACTAAGCACACTCTTGCTTCTCTATCTACAACTCTCAATGGGACGATGCTATTTTGCATGCATAGAGCGGTGAGCATACGGTCGCGAGCGTAGAACGCAAAAAGTTTGATAATTTCTTGAAATGGGCAATAAAGTGAAAGTTTAGGGTTTTTTTAGAAGGAGGAATTCTTAAATTAGTATTAATGATGGACCTATGACCGTAGAATATTTTGCAGAATTTTTCTGCATAAAAAGTATAAGGTGGCCTAATATGTATTTTAAGGTTGAGGAAAGATGCAAGTTTCAAGATGAAGGGTCTATAACCGTGGAGTCTAGGGATATGAATGATTAAAATATATAATTTTTGTGGTCGTGAATGTAAGCGCCATGGAAACAAGAAATGGTGGATATTGTGAGGGAAGAAAGAGATTTCTTTGCAAGAGAGGTGTTCGAGAGAGTTCTAGAGAGGGAAAGAGGGAGTAAGAGAGTTCAAGAGAGGGAAAGAGGGAGTAAGAGAGTTCAAGAGAGGGACAATTGGTATGGAGGATTTACATAATTTGAGAGATGGGGGCCCAAGGTTAGATTAAAGAGGGTCAAGGCATTAGATAGGGAAAACAAAGGAAATAAGCGAGGGTTATGTAGACATTTTCTTTGGAGACAAAGATTGGAAGTGGAGAAGTTAAGGGTTAATTGGAGGAACAATTAAGAAGTGGGTTTAGGGTGGGAGAAAGAGATGGATATTGAGACCAAGAAAAGGATGTTGTTTAGTTTAGGAAAAATTCTGCAAACGATAAGGGGGGTTGGTATGAGGTTTTCAGATCTGTTGGAGGGAGATATACTTGGATTTAGGTTTAAGGTAGAGAATAGGAAGGAGGCGGGGACTAAGGATTGGGGTGAGTTAGTGGCAGTTGAACAAAAATTGAGCTATGCAAACAAAAATTGGACAAATGATTTAGGCACCAACATGACCATGTACAAGCTTTGATGGTGGCCCTTTTAGTCTTACCATCGTTTTTGTATTAGTGAAAAATAATGTCTTAATAGTATGAACAATAATTACGCTCCATAATACTTTAGGAGCAGAATCTGAAGAACTCTTTTAATCTCATTCCAACTGAAACTAGGAGCGTGAATGAAGATATCAACCTCCGGATCTAGGCTACAAACTATGTTGAAGATGAAGTAGATGTGCTTACAATACGTCCATGCACCGCGCTTGCCGAGTGACTTGTCAGACATATCCTTGAAAGATTGGCAGTCACAGTTTGGGAACTGGCCAATCGTCAACAAGTACTTAGAAAGCTTAGATATGCTTCTAGACTCAAAAGTCACAATGCAGCTCAAAGTTGGAGGAGGTACCATCGGAATTGAGCAGATCTTTCCAACAACTAATAGGGCAAAGGCACAGCTATTATGATGTTTGGTAGTTGGAGCAAAAGGATTTCTTCTAATATTCTTACCATACCTCTTTGTGGGGTGATCCGTAGGATTAGGGGGTGGAGGATAATCGTCCAGATTCACAGATATTCCGTCATTGAAGAGTTGTCGTGGAGACAATTGGACGTGCTCGGCAAGAGAGAACCCGACATTTTCTAGAGAGAGAATCTCTTTCTTGCTTAAGATTGTGCCCATAATAACAAGCCAGACATCCGGGATAGGCGGTTTGGAAACCACCCATTTTTGACTAGTGCCCTCCACACAGCGATGGATGTCATCATTGCAGAAGAAAAACCGCATTCTCTCCAATCTAGTCTTCTTATAATTGTTCATGAGACCAGTATAAGTAGGGGCAGCTGTACTGCGATTGTCTTGCACAATCCTGGACACGCACTTCTTCTTCGTCATGCTTGAACTCGTCCAAAACGGGGACAAGTTCATCCACTGCCAACATCTTATGGGGAGTATCTTTTGCGTTTAAAAGGAATTCGCCGAGGTACTCTTTACTCGCCTCAAGGACAATGGCAGAATTAGTTGCTGACGGAGTCCGTTCTACTTGCTCGCCAATAAGAGATCGGAGTTTTGCGGAGGAGTCTCTATAATTTCCCTTCTTCACTGGATGGCTATGGATTCCGAGATGCACGCACGCTCGGGTCATCAAATTAGAGCCATGTACGTAGTAGATCCTAGCATGACAACTTCCAATGCATATCGGCGGAACTTGACAGATTGAGCATGCAACTGTAGAATGCAATGGAGGATCAAAGTGTGGAACAAAGGGGGACGAGGCGGTACTATTCCACTCAGTCTCATTCAACGGTGACAGTCGGTGCCGTCGGTCTAAATATTCGCATGAATTGTTTGTACACCAGAAGTGCCCCAAACAAGCCGAAGTTCGGAAAGTAAGTTGAGAGTCAGACTGGATGTGCGTCGTCACTGTTCGGGTCCATGCATGTCCGTCATCTTTTTTATCCATTCCATGCAACCGCCCAGCCTTGTTTGATAATGGGTACTTTCCCATAGGTGGAAGTTTAAATATGACATTCCCATCAAACTCTGGAGGCAGAAAATCTACCTTCTTTATTGGAATGGAAGTGTAATCTAATTTACTAAGTACTGACTTCGCACCTCGGTAGGAGCTCAGATTGCGGAGGCATTGCACAATACTATCAACGGGGGAGAGTGGGGGTTTCACATGCACCGATTCTGCACGATGTAAAATTGGGGCGATAACTAGCAGGTTTTGGTAGAATGCACTCACTATCTGAATCCTCACTAAGAACTAGAACAGGGATCTCCAGGGGCTCTAGTTTGACCTTCTAGAGCAGAGGGGTGACATCAGTAGCTGTGGTAGAACGGTCAGGAGTTAAAGTGTTAGAACCAATAACTAGTGGAAAGTCCATCAGTCCATACACTCGATAATTTCCAGGCGTCAACAACCACACCTGACCACCAGCACGAGTAGTTGACAACTGAGCAACAATATGTGATACCACATTAGAGATTAGATCAACAACATCCATGTCCATATGCAAACTCCCCTCAAGAATATTGAACCGTGAAGCTAAACGGCTACCACTAACTATCAAGTAACCCTCTTCCCCCACAATGAAAGAAATCGGGATAGTTTGCCCCTCTCCCCTAATGAAAACAGTGACTAAGCCGCCATCATGCAAGGCAACCATTGAACTAGTTGAAAAAATAGATAGAGCGATTTCAAGGCTAAAGAGGAAGTGAGCAAGAGTGGAGAGGCACTTAGAACTTCAGAAACTCATTGCTATTTAAGATGTTGTAATTGATTTAAACATGGTACAACATGTAGTAAGTTAATAGAGTGGATTGTGATTTGGTATACGAGTTGAGTACTTGAGTTTAAAGGAGCAGAGCAGCTATAATTTGTAATAAATTAGTAATCACTTTAACAGATTATAATTAGGTGCTAGTCTCTAGAGTAGAGTGGAGGTTGATGAGTTAGCCGTCGTTTGTTCAAAATTATTCTTTTCATATTAGATACTAGTGGTTGGTGCTTACTATGCTACGCATTGATTATTAGAATTTTATTAGAATTTTTATATATTAGATAAAATGCAAAACAAAAATTTCAATAAATCTTCAAATATAAATTACTAAAGTCTTTGTATAATTTTGTTTATAAGTAAGCATATATTGAAATGAACAATAGAAATTTATTGAATGATGAATGAAATGTATGTTGCAATGGTGAATATTGTAAAAGATAGACATTTATTGTAATGCATTCAATAAATGACTCAATTGTTACAAACAATGGCAACCCAAAAACTTGGTGAATTGAAAAGAAAAACTCGTAAATTTCAAAAACTTCATGAACAACTTAATTGTTGTGAAATCCAAAATTGCTTCAATTGAATAAATTTCTCAAATCATTTGGTAGTAGCAATAGAATTTTGAAATCATAAAAGTTGTAAAAGTGATATTATAGAGGTGATTGCAAACTACTACTCTATTTCTGTAATATAACATTGTGTGAAAATATTATTTTTATGTATGCATGATTGAAAATATTTTTACAAAATATTAAAATTAATTATTTCAAAGACTTATTGAAATCATTATCATGCATTCTATTCAAATATATCAAAATTTTACTAATATGTGATACAATGAATGCGTAGCATAGCAAGCATGAGCTCCTATTATTAATGGTAGCATTTATGATATTACAGAGAGAGTTATGATTTTAGTAGTATGATGAACTGATGATCAACGTGTCTATCGAAGCGGCTAACGTACAAGATTCAAAGTAAATGTTGGGAGACAATATGCAGAAGTACAAAGCTAAAATTGGTTTCAATTAAAGCACTGGCGGCAATACAAAATGAAATTGAGTTTGTTAGTCTAAATGAAGTCTTCAATTATTTGGTTTAGCATTAATATAATGAGATCATGTCCGTACAAATGGAGGATTCGGATGGAATTAATACCTAGCACCAAGGCACTTATCTAATTGTGGAATGATGGAATTTAATATTCTAGAATAGAGCATATATGGATGAAGGTAACGGGGCACCCGTTTGTAGAGATTGGCCAGAAATCACACAGTAGAAGTATGCGAAAGGGAAAGGAAAAAGCTCTTTACTTTACAAATCCAAAGCAATTAAAAAGGTCGAGGCAGATGAGGGAGTTGAGATCCAACACAATGAGATTAGATGCAGGAGAGACAGCCAGAGTATTGCAATTCCCAGATATTGATTATGTGGATAAACAAATGCAACGGAATAATTCTATAGCCTTACAAGGAATAATTGAAACCGCCATGGTTCGAGGGCATTCAAATTCTTCAAGCCCAAGGGCGTGTGAGAGCGGGAGTAACAATGGTGGATGCACCAATGTTCATGATGGGGAGCCAAATGAAGAGGTGACCCCTACAGTAGGTATTTGGATCTAGCTTAGGGAGGCATCATTAGAGTATCTTTTTTGAGGTGCCGTTCATATTTGTGAGGCCGAGACTTGTGTCTTCACTGCAATTCAGAAAGTGCGTTTGGGTGGGTCTCCGCCAACGATCGGCCCTAATTGGCAATGGTCAAATTCTGTCGAAGTGACATTGTGGGCAATCTTTTGTTTTTGTTTTCCTTTGAGGCGTTGATGTGGGATTGTGGGTATCGAGAGTGCATATAGAGTATCTTCGGGCGGTTTTAGGGTTTATCTTGTCATGTTCGCATTCAAAAAATTTGCACGTGTATGAGCTGCGTTAGATAGCTTGGGGCGTTGGGGTTTTGTTGAAACGCCCGGTCGACCATTTGACTCAAAGAATTTGGCGTGCGTAGGAGGCGACCCTTTGGACCGGAGCAGACACGAGGAAGGATTTGCGGAAACACCACCAGCAATGGCAGGTACATTGTGACAGGCCTTTTAGAGTAGTCAATGACTAATTGTGTTTTACGTAGCGGAAATTAGGTGTTTTGTTAAGATTAATTTCAGACAAGAACAGGATTTAGGGTGGTTTCCGGTCTCCCAAAAGCAACGCCAACGTCGGCGTTGCTTTTGAGAGCTGGCAGTTGCTGGAGAGAGCGCCCCCCAAAAGATGAAGCCGACATCGGCCATGGTTTTGGAGGGCTGCTGGGGGAACAACAAGCGGGCCCAAAAAAATGACGCCAATGTCGGTTGGGCTTTCGGAGCGCTGCTGGCCATTTAGACAACAACCCCACAAAGGTGTCGTCGACGTCGGACGTCGTGCTAATAAAATGCGATCCCAAAGCCATGACGTCGTTCCGGAGATGGGGTCACACTGCAGCCAAATGGCTTCATCCTGTAGAGTGGAATGTTTAATTTGGACTTGTTCCTTGGCTTAAAACGAAGCCGGTCGAGCACTACATTTGTATTTATGGATTCTTTTGCAATTTGGGCATCCATCTCCTTTCCCAATTCTTCTGCAGACATCTCTGCTGTACTATCATAATCCAAATCTATGGGCCGGCCAACATTGCTATCATGCTCTCCTTCAACACCTTTGTCAAGTTCACCAACAACAAAAGAACTCCGGTCAATGTCAAGTTCACCAACATCAAAACAACTCCGATCAATGCCAGCAAGTGGAGGACAACATCAAAAACGGCACCAAAATGGGAAATTTAGAAACCTGATCCAGCAATTTATAGGTGTGAAGACTCCTGCTCCTCCACTTCTGCGTCACTTTGACGAACAGTATCTTCCATTGCATCACCTAAACCAGATGCTCAGAGTTAGAGCAAAAATAATTTGTTGTAAAATGCCGGCAATTGCTGGAGAGAGCGCCCCCCAAAAGATGAAGCCGACATCGGCCATGGTTTTGGAGGGTTGTTGGGGGAACAACGAGCGGGCCCAAAAAAACGACGCCGATGTCGGCTGGGCTTTCGGAGCGCCGCTGCATTGACTGGCTACAAACTTTGGAGGCCAATAAGTTTTGGAGAAATTGTCCAAATCGGGCATGTGAGATGTTTTTCGGCATCTACAATTTTTGTAGATGCCGAAAAACATCTCACATGCCCTATTTGGACAATTTCTCCAAAACTTATTGGCCTCCAAAGTTTGCAGCCAGTCAATGCAGATTCGTCCGATTCGTCCGTGAATAGTAAGATTCTGTCCGATATGAAAACCCTGATTCAGGTAATACTTTGCAAGCATGTAAGGCAATTGGCCGCCACATTTGATAATTTCACTTTTGTCGAAATGGGGCTTTTAACTTACTCAATTTCTTGTTGAATTCAGGTAATTATGTGCAAGCATGCAAGGCAATTGGCCACCACATTGTTGCCCTCGAGGAAGACACCAAAGTCTTTGATGTGAAGTTGAAGCCGTATTTGACTTTGCCTCCTCAGCTGATTTTGGCTACATCTGCGTCTGTGTTGCCTGCAATTGATATTGACCTTCCAATCCGCTTTGTGAAGAAGAAGAACCGATTGAGTAAGTGAGTTAACTTTGGATTTCTTTCATTTTGCCAATTGAACTCTACTTGTCAATACTTACATAATCATTCTAATTGTATTTCTGATTTTTCAGACTGAGGGCAATGATTGTCTCACTAGTGAAAGTGTACGTGATGGTTCCATGGGACGATGAAGTTGCAGATCTTCAAGCAGCCGCATCCTCCCCAAGTTCGGCATCACCCTGACAGCAAATTGATCCCCAAGTTCGTAGATTAATTGATGATGAGGCTGTTGTTCAGATGCATTATCTCTCATCATCATCTAACAGTTCTAGTGATTGGAGGATATGAATTTTGAGATTTCTTATATGTTTGTGAATTTTGGATAATTACATCAGTGAATCTAATGATAATTTTCAATGGTTTTCTTCTTCCTTCCACTCTTTCATTCTATTCTTTGTATTAACCCCTTCACCCCTCAACACCCAAGGGGCCTAAAAATGGCCTCTCCGAGTTTCAAGTCCAATTCAAAGTGCTGTAACTTTTGCATCCAATGTCCAAATTCAATGAAAATTGTTGGAAAATTTGCGCTCTCTTTTCTAGTTTGTATGGTAAAATTTTCAGATCAATCCAAGATGTACTTTTTTTTTGTAAGCCAATCGAAATTCAGACGTTCAAGTTGAGTTCACCAAACTGCTAATGATGGCTGCAACTTCGGGGACTTTTATCTCATTCATCCAATGTTTGTTTTAAAAAAAAATTGTTGGGTTATGTTTCCCTTTAAATCTAGTTGTTGTGGAAAAAATTTCATGTCAATCCAAGTTGTTTTGAAGGTTTGGGAGCAATTCGAAGTTCAAAATCCCGACATTTTTGGACTACAACAAACTTCCGCAGCTTGTTTCTTCTTCATAGAGTGTCCGTTTGCAATAAAAGTTTTTGGAAAAGTTGCGCATACTAGTCTAGTTTGTGTAGCTAAAATTTCATTTTAATCCATAAAGTTATGAGTGACTGAGAAGCATTTTAGTAGAAGGAGGTTCAGCTTTAGATGTGTTTTCCTGCAACTTTTCTTGCTATTTTTCGACATTTGAATGCCATTTTGCAGACACAATGAGTCAATTCAATGATGTTTTTTTTTCACCAATGTGTTTGAATGTTGATTTTGAATCACTTTGTAGTTTAAATTTTTTTCATTTGAGGAGGTCTAGAAATTAAATTTCACCTCCAAATGTGTTTCTAGGAAAATTTCAGCATCTTTTTTTTACACTAAAACATTATAATCTTGCAATCTACATAGTCAAATGACTTCAAATTTGATTTACGCCATCTACAACATGTACACTACAAGATTGTATGGTTGAGATTTTTATACCTTACTAACATTTTGAACTGTATCACTTCAAAAGCAATGATGTTTTTAAACCCAAAAAGGCCCTGGGCCTTGAGGGGTTAAGCCCCGAGGCCTTTTCTCCATGAAAACACACTCAAAACTGCCACTTCTATTGCAAAGAGCAAAAAACTATAAATTTTTTTTTTTTCGCATGTATAACCGTAGGATCTTATACTAGACTAGTATGAGAATGTACACAAGAAATTTCAAAAACTTTGATCAAATAGATTGCAAGATATTTGCATTGAAAGTGAAGAAAACAAGTTTTTTCACACCTTGCTTGACTAGATTTTTGGGCTTTGAACCTATTTAACTTAAAAATTTTGTATTGTTGATTTTGATTTTCTAAGTTTATATTTTGAATACTTCAGTTGGGAATCTAGGAAAAAAAATTCAAGAAAAAAACACTAAATTTTTACTCAATAAGTACTTATTAAGTAGAAGTAGGTTCAAGATTGAAGGAATAACTAAATCGATAATAGCTCTAAGACAAAATTGAAATACCATAATTCCAACAGTGAGATTGTTCTAGAAAGCAAATTCAACCTTGTCTAACTATTTTTTTCTGAAAATTTTAAAATTTGCATTCAAAAATGAATCCTAAAAGTTATTTTTTCAAGAAGATACTTAGATTGCCCAAAAAACTGAGATTGTCCATAACTTTTTCATTATTAGTCCAAATAGAATGAATCAAAGCTTCAAATGTAGACAAAAAGACATAGATTTGGGAAAAAATATTTAAGAAATTTATTTTGACTTTTTGTGACTTTTTTATGCTGCCTGCCAAACTCTATTTTTGGCATAACTTTTTCTCCCAAGCACCAATTGAAATAAAAATTATATATCCACAAATCTCTAGCAGAACCACACAACCTCAAAAAATCCCAAAAAAATTCTCTACAAATTGAGGTCACAGGAACCTACCCGGACCCAAATTGTCCCCTAATGGGACAAACGGGCCTTTAGAGGTTAACCTTAGCTTTGTTTATTCTGATCTCATTATTTTACCTGGGTCCTTTAGTCCTTGGTCACTATCATCACATTCGTGCATATTCCCTCATGCACCCATACTCCCCACATGGACATGAAGATGGGGATTCCTAAAATGTTAATAATTCAAATTTCACAGAAGATAATCTTTACAAGTTGCAAGACTTAAACATATTTAAAAAATTGGAAGTTGAAATACCATACAGTTAGAAGTGACTCAACTAAGTCCGCATTCACGAACACATACACCCTACCCTGAAATTCTATTTCACAGCAGCACTTTACTACTTGGACAGTTGAGGGACATAATATTTTCACTTTTACAAGAATGATGATAAAATGACCTATACTCGTATTGTGATCTTATCCATACGTAAATTTTTTTGCTTTAATAAGCTTTTACGACCCACGGCCATAGGGTACATAATAATCTACCCAAATTGATGACTACTCTATTTATAATTTAAACACCTCCTGCTACATCACTAGGTTACTATAGTTTCGATTATCACAACAATTTCCACGGTTATAGGGCCCTAACACTACACTATTATTCTTATTTTCACATTTATTTTTATTTTTACTTTTATCTTTTGTCTCTATTTAACTTTAACTTTTAGTAGAAAAAAGTACAACTTTTTGCGCTCTACGCTCACGACCCTACGCTCACCGCTCTGCGCACGCAAAATAGCAATCCCCGCTCTCAATGCAACTTTCAGTTGGGAATCACTCCAATTACCATTTTTTCTAAGTTTTTTTCTGGTTTGTACCATACCTTGAAACTTGGGTACTTCTCTACACTCTTCACTTGCTAGTATCTTGCTTACCTCCTTGGAAGTTGTTCCTTTCTTTCCACTTGGACGATCCATTCTTTGATTGCCTTGCAGCTGCCACAGATTCAAAGCTTTCTTCTTCTTCTCACGTTTTCGCAGTTGTATGTGGCCTTCTAGAGTTGTTGCCATATATGAATCATCATCACTACTCTGCCCTTGCCTGCCTTCCATATTGTTGCTTGGCTGCACTTTTGTGGGGCTCGTTAGATGTCTCTGGTCGCTCAATCTTAGGAAGAAGTTCCGAATTGATGTTTTCTTCCCTAAATGCTTGAAATGATTGCATCTCTCCTTTGCCTTCAGCTGATTTCGACCATAGTACTTGCAAGTCATGTTGTTTATCAACTCCATCCCTTGCTTTGATGGTAGTTACTAAATCTATTCCTCCTATTGCTGCTTTGGGGTTTGAGATGATTCCTCTCCTTAAGAATTGAACATCATCATCCTCATTTGTGCAATTTGTTTTTAAGAGGTCATGTTTTCCTCTGCTCATTCTATCCTCACGTTCTACCATCTCTACTGCTTTGGTTTGTAAAAGTCTACAACAATTGTAAAATCAAAGCAACAGGGTGTATTCACCTAATACATTGTCAATCACTCCAACTCTTCCTACTTCCTCTGAATGTTCATGGCATGTATCAATTTTCCTCTACTTCATCTCAATTGGACCAGCTCTGAATGATCTTTTCTTTAAGACTATACATTAAACTTTTTGAAGTAAAATCGCCACCTATGCAATTTTATACAGTTTTGTTGTACTTAGTGAAGAGCGCCATATGTGCTTTCAATTAATTTCAATAAGCATTTTAAAGTGACCTACTACTCTTGTAAATCATTATTAAAAAGTCTAAAAGCAATTTCAATTAGACATATGATCTTTTATTTATTCTATAATCCTTCAACCGTCATCTAAACACACTTAATGAAGCTCTTTATTGTGATTTTTAATCAGTTGTAATATCCCATATGTACCCAAAAGCCGCCATATTTCAACATCTGACAATTTTTAGTTCATATTTGAACCATTTGGGGACTTCTTTTAGAGTGCGCTTTAAGGTACGTTGCAATTTTGGGAGTACCCACCTTACTGATTATGTCAGAGAAGAAGAAGAGTTGGTTCATTCTTCTCCAATGGATGGTTTATACTTCTTTAAAGGTTGATTTAAGGTCCATTTCTAATTAAGTGGATAGGCGTCCATTAATTTTTTTCAAAATGAGAATTGGTGGCCCAACTACCTTCCTACATATGCTAAAAAATCTGAAATAATAATTAACTTAAGCTTCCATTCAAGTTTTAGTAAAAGTCACATTTAGGAACCTTATCTATTTCTTTTTGCATGCCTCAATGCTTGTTTTTGGTAAAGCTGTATTTTTTTTCAGACCATTTAAGAGTGGGTTTTGCAAGGGCTAGAAGTCACAAATAGGTCTCTATGGCAAAATTCTTTGAAAACTCAGAACTAATTCACAATAGCTTCAAAAAATATGAAACCACTTGGGTTAGATTATGCATCAATTCCTCTTCAAGTGAAAAATAAGGGAAAATATTTTCACGCATCTGAAATCCATCAAAAAGGCCCAACAACCCTTGAACTGTTGCTTTTAGAGCCACCTACCTTAGGCTAAGAGCATCCCCACCAATGGCTTCCCTATACCTATCCGAATGATTTTCATCCGGATAGGGAAAAAAACTCCCCTACCAACATTCCCTATCCCTAAAAATTTAGGGAAGGAGGGTCCGAATTCCCCAAATGGGATGATGGATAAGGAATTCAAATGGAGTAATCTCTAAACCACTTTTCACCTTTTCAACATGAGTTGTGCTTTGTTGATTCATAAGAGTACTATTCATTTGGCCATGTTACTATATCTATAGTTCCCTTTTGACTTCTCCCTACCTCTATTTAGCAATAAGTTGAAAATTTAGGGAAAAACTAGTGGGAGCTTGTCTTCCCTATCCCCATCTATGCTCCCCTTCATCCCAACGGAGATAGGGAAGCCACTGGTGGGGATGCTCTAATAAGGCCTAGTTTATACACGCCTTTAAGCTGATGGAAAGCCGGTCCAATTTACCTTCAATCCATCCCTAATTCACCACTTTAGCCTGAGATAATGCGAAGTATTGAAGTTGAATTTTAAGACCAAATTTTCAATTATTGTGCTCTTGGATTTTCTTAATGCTCAATTAAAAAATATAAAACATGCATCTTTTTCTTTTTTTTCTTTTTTTTCTTCTTATTTCAAAAATTAATTAATTAATTAATTATTATTTTTTCTCCCTATTTCTTCTATTTCAAAAATAGAAAAGAAAATTTAGGGTACTTTTATTGAACCTTTCCCTCCTCTTCCTATTTTTTCTATTTCAAAAATAGAAGAGAGATTTTTTAATGTTTTCAAATCTTCTCCTTTCTCTTCTTATTTTTTGTATTAAAAAAAAAGATTAAAAAAAGATTGGAACTTTTCTTTTCTCTTCCTATTTTTTCTACTTCTCTTAAAATTTCAAAATCATATTTAAATGACAGCATACTTCATTTATAATATATTTTTTGTTTATTTGTTTAGTCAATATATATTGAGTCACATTTACTAGTCTCCTACTTTTGCAACACAATGACTACTCAAATGCAAAATGTTTTAAGAGAAACTTGCCTATGATGAGCAAAATGAGTATTTTGCCTTGTTACAAATATGACTGAGAAATGAAGAGAACAATCAAAATTTTAATTTTTTTGACAAAGTATGAATTTCTTGTGAGTTTTTGAAGTGCGTAGTCCGAATGGCGGGGATGCTAGTATGTGAGCCTAAGAGCATGAGCTTGTGAGCCTATGAGCCTGTGAGCTTGTGAGCCTCCAATTTTTTATTTTCTATTTAGAAATTATAAATCCATTGGGGACCTATGACCATAGAATTAGATGAAAGGATCTATAGTCCGACTAAACAACAAATGAATATGCTATTAATGATTTTGTACCAAAACATTGAACCACAGGCCTTTATATAAATTTAAAGGATGAAAATGGTCCACCTATTTTATTTTATTTTTTTAACTATGCTTTAAATTTTTTAGAAATATCTTGAATATGAAAAATATAAAATGAACATAGTAGATATATATTATACACCAAATAAATGTATTAACCCTTAATATTCTAAATGACCATTTTGCTAATTGATGTCCCTTTTTTTTTAACTATCTTTATTTAAATTTTATTTATTTATTAAATAAAAAATATTTTTAATAAATAGAAAACATGATGAATTAAATGGTAGGAGTTTAATTGAATTCTAAGTTAAATTTCATTTTCTAGAATTTCATAAAGTTCAATGGTGGAGTGTGATTTAAGACTCATGTTTTATTGTTCAATTTGGGCACAAGATGAAGTTTTAGGCATTGAATGAAATTGTTGCCACATCATACAAAGGTCAATTCAATTTGAGAAACAAGACAATAGAAATCAAATATCAAATCATGAAAATAAAGTGATTAATGGTTGGAGGTAGTAAGGTGAAAAATTTCAGCATGCAATATATGGATTCTACTATAGGTGAAAGATAAGATTAGTGGAAAATAATTATTTTGAAGTATGCCAAAAAATAAATAAAATGAAGAGAAAAAATTGTTGAATTCAACAAGAATTAATTGAGCAAATTGTTGTAAAAAATTTTGTTTTTTTAATACAAGTCAAAATGTTAAAAGATCATGTATAATCAAATAAATTCTTGATGAAAATCTAAAGGAAATTTTACAATGATACTTTGTGAGGATGGAGGGTAAAGAGGTGGTTTTATAATGAAATCCATTGTTCCTTATGAACCTTCAAGGGATATGGGATAATTTGAAGATTGAACTCCTACTAATCTTAATGATTAATATATCCCACATGCGTTGCTTCACCTCCTACCATTCAATTTGTATAAAGATTTTATCTTCCTCAATTTTACAAACATTCAAATAAGTGACTCTTGAGGTTTTGTGATGAACGTTTTGGATTTTATTCAATATAATGTTGAATTTCCAAAATATTCACCATGAAAGTGCCAACCTTGTCCTTCAGTTATGGTGGTATGTAGAAAAAAAATTGTGGTCTTTAAAACCCCAGCCGTTAACGGCGGGGGTAACAAGGTCCATACAAGAAGCGAAGTTGAATCCTCTGAAAGCGTAGCCGTTAACGACAGGGGGTAACAAGGTTCATAAAAAAAAAAATTGCATCTCTAAACCCCCGCTGTTAACGGCAGGGGGTAACAAGGTTCATAAGAAAAACAAAATTGCATCTCCAAACCCCCTGTCGTTAATGGCAGGGGGTAACAAGGTCCATAAGAAAAATAAAGTTGTATCTCCAAAAACCCCACCGTTAACGGCAGGGGATAACAAGGTTCATAAGAAAAACAAAATTGCATCTCCACCACCCCCGCCGTAACAAGGTCCATAAGAAAAAAAAAGTTGCATCTCTACCCCCCCCCATTATCGGCGGGGGGTAATAAGGTCCATAAAAAAAAAATTGTATCTCCAAACCCCCGCCGTTAATGGCGGGGGGTAACAAGGTTCATAAACCCCCACCGTTAACGGCGGGGGGTAACAAGGTCCATAAGAAAAATAAAGTTGCATCTCCAAAATCCCCGCCGTTAACGGCGGGGGGTAACAAGGTTGATAAAAAAAACAAAGTTGCATCTCTATATCCCCCGCCGTTAACGGCGGAGGGTAGAAAGGTCCATAAAAAAACAAAGTTGGATCCTCTAAAAGCGCAGCCGTTAACGGCAGGGGGTAGCAAGGTTCATCAAAGAAGCGAAGTTGGATCCTCTAAAAGCGCAGCCGTTAATGGCGGGGGGGTAGCAAGGGCCATCGAAGAAATGAAGTTGGATCCTCTAAAAGCGCAACCGTTAACGGCAGAGGATAGCAAAGAATACATGAACTACAATGTTTGACTAAATCCTAACATTTGTTGCCCTAAATTGCAACCCTGAAAATTGCACCCGTCAACGACTGGGGGTAGCAAGGCACCTTAAAATCTTTGAAATCTAAACATTTCAAGCTAAATTTCAAGATACTATTGTAGTTTTGAGGTCATAAATGACTCAATATGCATCCGTTTTTTATATGCTATATACCATTGGAATTGTGCTTTCAAAGTGCAGGAAATGATATAAAGTTTCGAAATTTGTCTTTAACAAAAAATTACACATACATTCAAAATAATATCAATTGAGGTAATTATTTCCTTACTATCTTGTTTGAACTTCTAGCATGTAGGTGCTATTATTATATTTTTGTTTGGTACAAACCCTAACCAAAAGGTTTATAATATTACACTTTGCAATTTTCCATGAACTTCTACTTGTCCTCATTATAGAATATAAATGAGGCCTCTATTGGAAAACGTGACATGTACATAAACTACAAACACATTTATTATATCTTTCATTATTTGTGTAAATTTGATTATAAGATAGACACATTCATCTACGTTCCTACCTTCAACTTGGATGAAATAAAGCAAGTAATTGTTGTTGTTAGAATCATCAAGACGTGCGAGTATTCAAGTTAGTTGGTAGATAATAGCATGATATAAAGTAGATACGTAGTATCAATATATTATCTTCAAAATCTCTAAATTCAAGTAAAAAAGTATTATTTTCATATTCTAATATGTATTCTTTGTTGCAATAAAAAATATTTTATTATGTACACAATGCTCTACATCCTACGATATTTTCACTGCATTTGTTTTCCTCTTATCTTTGGAATTCACTATAAATTATATGTAATCTCACTTGATCAATCCACCCTCAAACAACCTCTTAGAATGTAATATAAATTTCAAAACATGCAATAGCACCAACTTCCCAAGCTTTTAGATATAAAATCCATGGGCATAGGTCCTGTGGTAATAGGTCATTTTTTTTCTAGACATAGCAATTTTGGTGAAAAAAAATCAGTCTTTTAACTTTTTAACCAAAAATATTTACAAATTACATCATGCTTTACATTTCTAGGCTCTAGGCTCACACAATCCCTGCTCACCACTCTTAGGCTCACGCTCACATGCTCACATGCTAGCGTCGTTGGTCCGAATGGCTTCAAAGAGATTGTAGACTACTCCAAAACCAACAAAAAGTGTATGCATGATTGGCCATCCTACCACCTAAAGTAGTCACAATATTTCCTAATAGGGCTACAACATTTCCTAACATGGCCACAACATGAAGGAATAAAAAAATCACTTGCTTTGATGAATTTACACTAAAAACGTAGAATTTTTTTAAAGTAGTCACCAGTAACTCCATCACCATCATTCAAGGCATTGATTTGGCTACTAACCAACCTAATGAAATCCTAATCTCATCTATTAGGAAAAATTTGTCATGGATTGATGTAAGAGTCTAATGGGTCATTTCTTAGGTGCATGTCATGGATGATTTGCCTATCATAGGCAAGTTACCTTAGTATCATTAGTATTATTCTTTGCTTTCTAGTCCGTTTTCAATTCTTTATTGGCCCTTGTTTAAACAACCCTAATTATTTTTTAATTATTTTTTGGGGAAAGAAATGGTTTTAGACACTGATCTATCACTCAAGGCAAAAAGCATATGGATTTTAATCGTGGAATATTTAAGTAGAAAATAGAAAAACGTTTTCTTTTTTTTCTCTGTTTTTTTTTCTTGAAGCTTTTTATTATGTTCAAATTCCTTTTAAATTAAAATAAAATCATCATACTTATCTCTAGGGTCTCTATTTGCATATGACTAATCATTGCCTTCACTGCAATGTGATAAATGGAAAACAAAAATAAAATTACTGATTAGCAGCAAAATCAGCTAACAGACCAGAAATCTTTGACAGAACAGACAGACAAAAATTCTCTTTCACTTCTTGCCTGGTTTGTCTGTTTTGTTTGTAAAACTAGAGAGTTTGTAAAAAATATAATATTAAACTTCTCTTTGTCGATGGTGAAGATTTGTACAATCCAATAGAAAAGCCCAATTTAGCCATAATCCGGCTTTAGATGGGAAATTGGGCCACCAAAAAACTCCTCCTAATTGCTCCTCTGGGACTGGATGGTTTGGAGCTAAAACCATGCTACCTAAGGTGACACATAGGATAAGTTTTGGTTCCAATCTGGCCCTAATATAAAGCTCTTGAGTCAGATTTGGAGAGATTGAGTGATTCTATTGGCTCAAACTTGGAGAGTTCTCATTGGTCTTCAATCCATCTCACTACAACAAAAATAGTGTTTTATGACTGCAAAATATGATTGTAGTGAGTCATAAAATAGAAAAATATGACTCACGCAAAAAACACTATAGATAACTCGGAGCATGACTGGGTTCAGTCATTACTGACAAGTCACTTCGGACATCAGTCATATTTTGAAACATTTGGGTTGGGGGTATAATTAGCCATATTTTGCCAATGTGGCGTATCTTTAGAGGCTTGACTTTTTCTTGAACTACCTGGGCAAAGAAAAAAAATCCTATGTGGCATATGACTTCGTTTAGTTATATTTTTGGCTGACGTGGAATATGACTGTGGTGAGTCATGTTTTGGTTGACGTAGAATATAACTGCAATAAGTCATATTTTGACAAATGTGGAATATGACCACAACGAGTCATATTTTTTATTGATGTGGAATGACTGTGATGAGTCATTTTTTTTGTTGATGTGAATTGTGGAATATCACTCTTGTAAGTCATATTTTCTACTACGTGGAAAATAACTCTCATGAGTCATATTTTAGATGATGTGGAATATGAATATGACTCTTGTGAATCAAATTCTTTACTAATGTGAAATATAACTCTTGTGAGTCATATTTTTGATTACATGGTAATTAATGTAGATGTCATTAGTAATTTTATGACTAATTGTAGTCATATTTTGGGATGTGTAAAGTTACATTTTGACACACATAAGTATGAGCATTATGTAACTATAACTAATTATATTTTGGCCAATATATTTTGTGAAATGTAACTCAAACAAGTGATATTCTAGGAATAATTGAGAGTTATGTTTTAAAAATTTGTATGTAGTTTGTGATTGGGGTGATTGAGGTCTAAAATAGCTTTAATTACAAACTACAATTACATTTTTCATGCATTTTAAATAGACATGACACATTGTAATTATACATCAAATGATTTAACAATTGAAAAAAATACTTGATGTAGTTACAAACACATACACATGATTTTAGAGATATACATGAGACAATCATATTAGAGAAAGAGAATGCAAGAAGGAATGCAACTATTTTCATTGACATTTATTAGCAAAACATATATATCATAATGAATCATATACAAAACTCAATAGGGCCTATATTCCTTACAATAATGTGAAGATGGCTCTATTGGGTTGCAAGTAACCTTCAACAACTTTGTTTCAACTTTTGGTGCCTGCATATACAATTAAAAAAATGAGAGGTCAATTTTTAGTGAATGAACAACAAAGCTCAACCTTCTAAGGTTTACAACAACACAAAATATGTAGCATAAGTTTAGAGTAGGAAGAATAAAAATGGTGATGAAGGAAAGAAGAAGAAAAAAGTGGCAAGTGCTAAAAAGATAACAACAAACAAGAGTTAAGATGCAACAAGAAATAACAACTAAAAGGCAATAAGAAACAAGTGTTAAGAGGCAACAAAAAGAAACAAGAAGTAAGAACTAAAAAGCAATAAGAAGAAAATCCCAAAAAAGAATTGGCTAGGATTTCAAAATTTTAAACAATGACTTGTCCATTTTTTTTTGAATTGCTCATATTTTTCTTGGGCTACCCGAAAATAAAAAAATGTCACTCCCATGAAAATATGATTAGAAATATGACTCAACGTTTCCCAAACATATTCTTTACGTTTTCTATGAAATACTTTGATGTTTCCAATCGGTGTATAATATAAGCTTGTGAAGTACAAGGCTTAAAAAAGATTAGCAGTCATATTTGCAGTCATATTTCTCTCTAAGGTGTTGGCATCCAAGAATATGACTGTGAGCAGTCACTAGTCATCCTCAGTCTATCTTTTTGCAGTCGTAAAACATTGCTATTGTTGTAGTGTCTCCAAGTCTAAACCACCCTTAAGGACCACTTCACACTTTGTCCCAAGATCCATAGAATTGTCAAAACTTGATTGGTGGGGAGCAGAAAATTAAAGCTTTACACTACAATCTAAGTTTTGGGTACATGCAAGAAACACTGAACGATTTAAGGAGCTTTCTGCCAAAATTGTTTTTTTTTTGCCTAGTATTCCTAGTACTTCTAATACTACAAAATGGAGCAATCTCAGCCGTTGATCCAAAAAATCAACGGCCAATAGTACTTTTGAGTACTTTATAATACTAAAACAATACTACTTAAAAAAAATGACAATGTGTCACAAAAAGTAGATAAAATTAAGTATAAATTAATAATAATTAGAAAATCATGAATAAAAAAACCCTAAAAATTGGCCATTTGTAAAGACTTGATAGTGATTACATTTCACCAAAAACTAAAAGTTGAAACCATCATGAATGTTTGGAGCGCTATGGGCAAGGGACCCCTATTTGCATGCATGTTGAGGACAAAGAATTGTGTTTTTTTTAATGCCCTTTGGTGGGCACATGCCCTTCTATTGTGGCAATAGCCTACAACAATCCTAGACGTACATCATCATTTTTGGATACTCCACAGTACTAAAAAAACCTAAAATGCAAAGTGTGACAAATTAGGTAAATTACAATTTAATTAAAGGATTTTTTTTCAAAATTTCTCAAAAATAAGGAATCTGAGGACTTCCAAGTTAGCCATCTCCAATAAAAATCTCAAGTACATGGACTTCATTTCCCAAAAGATATGGCGAATGGCATCTCCGTCATTCCAATTGTGACGCAAAATAGTATCGATGTTTCTTGCATTCACCCTTTTGTGTCACTCCAAAATGTTTATTTTGAGGATGTTTCAGTGCAAAGGAAATGGAACTTGATGATTGAATCGGGTTTAGCCAAAATAAAAATTCAGCTTGGCCTTTAAGTCCAATAGTTGTTTTGAATATAAAATGAGGAACAAAACACCATATAAAGCATCTTAGAAGGTTGAAGTTCTATCCAAATCTTTCCGATGCATACTTGATGCTAAAAATGCCCCCCAAATGGATTTCAAACTTTTTGACCCATTTGGGGGCACTTATTGCTATGTGTAATTTTAAATGAGACTTGTTGGGATTTAGAGTTGGGACTTTGGTCTTTACACTCAAGAGTTGGGACATGGAATGTGGTGTGAAGCACTCTTCAAGCTTTCAATTAAATCATTCCCTTGAGTGAAAAGGCCCTTATCCTATGCCAAGGGTGACATTCTTCATTTCAAGGAGTGCATGAATGAAGTGACATTACCTTGTGTTAAGCACATGAGTATGTACAAAGAGATGGGGGTGACATGACTTGACATTCCAAACTCAAGTTACAATTCCATGAGGTGACAATGCCAAGCTTACACGAGGGGGTCATTTCTACCATACAAATAATCCTTAACTGTGCTAAAATTGAGCCAATTGGCAAAAGTGCTCAACATTTGGATTGAATAAAAGAGACTCTGAAATTTGAGAGAAAGCCATAGGATGAATGACTTTTTGCAATAAGACCCTGAGGCTCTTTCTATAGGGTTCACAAGAAGAATGGCAAAGAGTCAGGGGTGTTATAATTCAATATGCATCTTTACCCCCAAACTTTTTATTTTAAGAAAGTTTGGGGGTAAAGATGCATGTTGAACTATAATACCCGGGGGTGACGCCCTACCATTCTTCCTGTGGTTGTTTCTTTTGATGTTACCTCTTTAGTACTAGAGGCACCATGACGTGATCAGTAGACGGTCAAAGATCGCAGTACGTATGTAGCATCATATCAAGTTGGGAATGAGATTTGTGAAGTACGAAGTTTAGATGTAGGCAGGCTGTGTACTCACACTATAACTATAATTTGGATTTACAAATTTCTCAAAACACATGAGGCGCCGTCATGCATTGATTTCTTTGATCGTGCCCCTCAACCCCTCAGAAGTCAATTAATAGGAAGAACACCCCGACTCTAGCTCTCAGTCTTCTTCGCATCATTCATTCCCGGCCTCACGGCAGGTCCATCCAACAAGAGAAGATGTCGGATCAGATATACGAAAGTGATATTGTAAAGGCTCTTCCGCAAGGATTGAACACTCAGTGATTCCTCAGTTGCTTAGCTTCAAAAGAGACAGGAGAAGTTCTTCTTCTACTAGCTTCAGTCAATCTTTGAAATATTTCGGCAACGTACGCACGCACTTTTCGTGTGTCAACTTTTTTCTCATTTTCTTCTTCTGACCTAGCTAGCTAACTAGTCTAGCTACATGAAATGCCCGTCCTGCCTGCCTGCCTGCTTTATTGGCAGAGCCAAAGAATATATATACTTGCTGTAATCAGTCAAAGCGGTACGTACGTTGCAAAATCAGATTCGGTATATATGACCCGGAACTCAGTTCCTTCTTAAGTTAGTGGGTCCGTCTGCAGCACCGCTGTTGTCAACGTACTGCGGTACTACGTACTAGCTGCCAATCGTCTTTCTCATAGGAAGTGGCTCTACAGGCCATCGTACCGTACTTTTTACCCTAGTAGCCTTTGAGTTTAATAAGTCTCCAACTTGTCGGTTTTTTCCTGAGATGCAGAATCTGCGGAGATCTTGTAGGAAAAATGAGATCGAAGTACACGTACTGAGTAGAAAATGTGACCATACAGCTGATCGGTAGTACAAGAGATCGATAGAAATGATATATAGGAAATGAGTTACAGAAAACTGACAGCTACTAACATTCGCAGAGAGAAAATCAGCACACTGTAGTAAAGTCAAGGTATTCAGTACAACATGGATGCGTGAAGGTCGCGCACTGTGTAAAAAAAATAGTCGGAAATACACTGCGGTTCGGTTGTGGCGCTGAACGGCGAATGGAAGGCTGAGCGATCGAGCTCTGGATTGAGAGGTCCGTCGGGGCATGGTGGTGTCTTGGAAGTCAAAAAGAAGGTTCCAAAATTCTCTTAGAATGGATTTTTGGACATTGTATGAATAAGTTGTGTCTGTATCCTATAAGGATTTTTTAGGTCATGGGAGGGCTCCCCAAACTTGGATTCCGGAATCTTTCTTAAACAGACATGGCATGTAGCTCGTTCAAACGACCAATCAATGATGAGCTTCCGCCTTCCTCAAGGTTGTTTTTTGAAAGGGGGTTGGAACAATGGTGATGTGGCCTTTCTTTTTAGAAGGTTGTGAGTTTGTTGGCTCCTTCATTTGGGAGGCTTGAATTAAAAGGAGGCCAATTTTGAATATACAATTTTGAGTATGTAATTTTTGTATGCATTTTTTTGTACGTGTTGGCTTGGCTCTATACAACAAATGAAATGAGGTTTAGAAAACATTGTCGCAATGGTTTGCAAGGCCATGAGTACAATCTAGCATTTTAAAACACATTTATCTTTTTTTTCTTCTATAGACTTGAAGTTGTCAATTTATTTTGAGGCAATTGGGGATTAAATTGCCTAAAAAAACATTTTCTCAAGGTCATAGTATAGGCAACCTCATTGAAGCCACTATTCAAATTTTTTTTATCAAATTTTTCAATGTAGAAACTACAAGTTCAAATTGTGATTCAAAACCCAAGACTTAAATTGATAGATGAATGGAAAAATGGAAACGGTTGTTTAAATTTTGGAGGCACGATGAATTAATTGTAAACTATTGATTGAAAAGGTTGTAGAAGGCAATGAATGTAACTCTCGGGGGGGGGGTCATTTAGAGTGTCTATTAGAAACCACGTGCGAACAAAACTTTGGCCCCCCTATATACTTTTTGAATTTTAAATAAAACAAAATTAAAAAAAATATGAATAGATTTTCCTACTTTGAAAGTTTATGTTTTGAATTATTGATATTTTTATTTGTTAATAATAATTAGTTACAAATTTTTGAAGTAAAAAGATACACTGTAGAACTGAAAAATAACTTTCACACCTCTATATTATATAAGAAGAAATTGTCTAAAAATGAACAAAAAAATTCCTAAAAATAACTCATTATTGAAAGCTCAGTTTGAGTTGAACATTGACTCAATGGTTATCTAAATGTGTCCTCTATAATTATTTGAGTTGAAAAACATGCCATTTCAGTTCATTTTCAACCTCTTCTAGAAATCATTTCATATTTTATTTAAGTTGGAAATTTTGGCAATAGAAAGCTATAGTCATTATTAAACAATGTTCAAAATTTTAGGTTGAAATTATAGTTTATTAGAAACCACTTGTTCACACATGGTTTGTTATAGTAAAACTAAGTGCACCCCCCGAGATGTAACTTTGTTGAAAAACTATTGAGTCCCCCTAAGTATAAAGTGAACTAATTTTTTAATGAATATGAAGTCTTTAACATGAATTGCAACATCTCACTGTTGCAAAAGAACAATTTTTTAATCAAGAATCAATTAAAATAAACATTAAGTTCAATTTTGCAATGGATTTGCAAAAAATTCTTTCCAAGAAGTGAATGAATATGAAAGATCCTCTCAATAAAGGGTATCCATTTAAATTTTAGATTTAAATTTGTACACCATGGCCTTTATATTGAATGAAAGTATCTCCTTGGGAATTTTCCTTGCCACTCCTCGTGATAATCCCTTGACAAACATTTTTCATCATCTACAACACAACACAAAAGCTATGCTATAAGAGGCTCTATTATTAATTTTCATATTGAATAAAGTTTTGTTCAAACTTCACATTTAATTTACGTGCAACAATAATCAATAACTTAAAATCATATTTGTGAAAACATCACATAGCATGTAGAAAAATTTGAATAGAATTTATTTTTTAATTTAGATTTGTTTGTCATGGTATATAACATTTAATTGTGAAGATCACATTAGAGAAAATTTGGGAGCTCAAGAGGGTTGCTAGACTCTAGACTAACAATGCAAAAAGTACTTACTTAGGTGCCACATCAAATTTTGATTAAAAAAATTAATAATTTATTTACATCATTGGTTCAAATCTGGCGGCCTTTTAAAGCCCAATTTTTTTTCTAATTAATATCATCGTATAGGAAAAAGCAAGTGGATATCAAATCTATACATTCATAGTAAACAATGAGACTTTTTCATCTTATAAAATTCACTAGCATGGTTGAGTTTGGTTGAGATTGACTAAATTAAAAAAACATCACATGCAAATACCATGTTTGGTGTAAAGCCTCTTCCTCACCTCTTCTTTATAAGGTATGCGCACCTACCATCGTCACTAATTACAACTAAACATATTTACTACTATAAAACATAAATCTTGTTGACTGGAATTTATTGACAAGTGAAAGAGGATTCCAAAGCAGTTTCGCATGCATGATTTGGACAATGTATTGAATAAGTTATGAATTTTCTAAGTATTGTCTCATCATATCTAGGTGTACCGAAAATCAACACTACTGTAGACTCAGTCATGTTCGACTGAGTACACCTTGAGTGAAATCAATATTTCTGCTGCTTTTTCAAGGACGCTTTTGGGATAAACTATATATGTACGTGTCACACTTTGGGCAGTGTTTGTACATACCTCAGATCCGAAGCGAACCCAAAAAACACAAACGACATTGCATGAGATCTTGTCGATCTCTCGATCGATCACCGGGACATTCAGTTCAATTCAATTCATCGATCGCAAACTGATATATCGATCATTCATTTGCAATCAATTTGACTCAGTTGCGCAATCACATCAAGCCTGCGCATCAATCACACTCAAATCTAGCTTCGCTGCATCCAATCCATCCATCGTTGACGACATTATGCTTTTCACGCTCACACTTGAAGCTAGTCGATCAAGCTTTCGATCGATCACTTACATTGAATCGATATATAAGAGTATACGGTCTGTCCGATTGATTGACTGAGTTGTCGATGAAACAGCGCGAGTCGTTAATTCTGGTTGTAATGGAGATTAGCAATCGCTAACTTAGCGTCAACTGCCAATCATTTGGTACCACAGGGCAATCGATTATCTCTCCAGAAAAAATTGCCACTAATTTCCCTGACAACCACTTTCCCTGATCCCCGTTCCAAGTGCCAACCCATCTGCAAAAAACAAGGATATGTATGATCTCTCAGTGTACTACCGGGTATGTCAGTACAGGCTCCACTAGATCCCTCATGCTCCCCCGGCCATGGCCGCGGAAGAAAACGTCGTCGTCGTTGTCGTTCAGTCTTTGATGAGCATTAGCAGCAGCTGGTTTCCAGGTTATTAGTCTGTAGTACGCTCTCAAAGTACACGAAAGAGCACCTCCTGAGCTCCTTTCGTTTCCCCTTTCTCCCAATTTCTCGCTTGTACTAGCAACCCCAGTAGTACATTTGCCTGTACTAACATATCCAGTAATCCATGGCTTTGTACTGCCATGGGAAACGCACCTTGTGCAGCACTGCCCTGCTTGCTGGTGCCCCATTTCAATCAACAACGTCGTCGTCGTCGTCACGAGCTCGCAAGCTACAGTGCGTGATCGAGACCTTGCCAAAACGCTTCCGGATGCGCCTATAAGTAGAGATCGAGTTCGTGCAATAATGGCAGGGGTTCAAACTTCAAGCTAAGTGAGTCCATGCTTGCGTCTAGCTTGGAAGCACTCAGAAGTCTGTGCTTGAAGTCCAAGCTGGTGTGATGGTGATGGCGAAGCGCACTGTTTTGGCGTTGCTGTTGTTGGGGCTGGCGATATGGGTGGACGTCGCATTCGCCCATGGCGGAGCCGAAGACGACGAAGTGAACGATGGCTCCCCTCCGCCGAACTTGCGAGCGAAGGGTCTGATTCTGGTGAAAGTGTACTGTCTGATTATCGTGTTCTTCGCCACTATCATTGGGGGAGTGTCGCCCTACTTCTTTCGGTGGAACAGCACGTTCTTAGTGCTGGGGACGCAATACGCCGGGGGCGTGTTCCTGGCTACGGCGTTGTTGCATTTCCTGTCGGATTCGCATAATGGTTTTCAGGCGCTCACGACGAAAGAGTACGCGTTCGGGGAGATGCTGGCGGCTGTGGGTTACTTGGTCACCATGTTTGGAGACCTAGTGATTCAGTGGGTGGTCCGCAGGGCGCCCAGGTTAGATGAAGAAAAAGGCGCCGCTAAATTAGGTATGCGAGCTCGCCACTGTGAATGCAGCATTTCTTTGCTACAGCAGGAATTAGCGAACCCTGAAAGATGAACCCTCAAATTCTATCTCTCTGGGTGTTGTTTCTGTTGCGTTTGTGATCTCTTCAGCATACAGACTATTCAACCACGAGTTATCCATTTAGTATACAGACATGCAACCACGCATTACCGGAAATTTGCTAATGATTTCTTTTACTAAGCCTCACATGATGGGTTTTTGTTGTTGTTGTAGGCGAGAAGGATCGGGGGGTCTGCGTATGCGCACCAGAAGATCTCGACTCTTGCAAGGTGACTATTACCTACAACCCTAGCAATTAGAATTGGGTTTTAACATATTAATGTAGATTAGAAGTGGTAATTTTGGAGTGGGCTCTGAAGTCTTTTCATTAATGTCAAACGTTTCCTGTTTTTCTCGCTTGGGTAACGGCAATGAATTGATATGAACATCAAGTTGTGCACTAATTTCTGTTGTTCAGCTAGCATCTCTAAGGTGACGTATTAGTCCACATGATGTCCTCGATCACTGCTTCGTTCTTCAGTTGTTGAATGTTGGGATTGATCAGCAGCGAGTTTAACGACATCCTCTAGCAGCACCTATGAATTGAATTGCTAAAGATCTGACACTTACTGCTATTTCGTCAACTGTGAGCGATATATAATTATTATTCCTTGGACGGAGAGAATGATTCAATGCAGTCTACGAATTCTTTATTTTCATCGTCTTTTTTACCATGATTCAATGCGGCAGAAATTACTGATAGAATTACATGCTCATTGACATTCATGCTGAGTAGTGTGATCAAATTGTTGCTGCGTGCAGTGTGGTGCTGCCAATGGAGTCGACAATTGCTGCAGTGAGCCCGTGGTGAAGGAGACTCTGGTGCATCGAACGTCAGTAGGAGACGCGCTGCTGCTCATTCTCGCCCTCTGTTTCCACTCCGTCTTCGAAGGCATTGCCATCGGCGTTGCAGGTTTGTTCCTCACATAACAGATTGCATGCGTAGCTTTCGACCGTGTTTTTTCACAATAGTTTTTGTCTGTTGAAAAAGAATGTGTTCCTTGAAATTTATTTCTCGGAGTCCGTTTCAATTAATTTGGTAAATGTGCAAAGTAGGAGACAATGCTTTTATCTCATGAGCTGGATTTGTTGATTGGTAACGAAGTTGGAAGCGTAGATCCCATTCTAAACAACCCCCCGGAATTTTAGGAAACACGTTGCATTGCAACTAAGGTGGAACCCAGGAAAATTCTCGAATTACTTATGATTTTTGAAATCGATGTACTTATGATTTTTTGAAACCTCAGCATGGGTTCTTTTGGCCTGAAAATAATGAACTGTTAGTTTAAACAAACGAAGTCTTGATACAGTTGGGATAGAATGGTTATCCAATGGCACAATTCTGCACGAATGAGAGAGAGCCAGTGTGGGAATATTAATGTTCATTCAGGATTCGTTAGAGAACAAAGATGTTTTGAAAAAAATCCTCTCACTAGCCTTAGATTCCATTCGAACCCCCCCCCTGAAATGGATTGATATAATGCTCTAATGTGTTGATCAAAGTGGGAATAGTAATGTTCATTCTACATTTAGAGACCAATCATGTTTTAAATCCTCTCACTAGGATGATTGGTAACACTTAAATGCGTAGAAATTTCTCAAAATGAACTTCAACTTCTGTTGTGGTCCACAGCTGTACTCGTCTTGCTAGCTCCACACTCTCACCTTTCAAACATCATAGCTAATTCGATAATTGTCAAAAGCATATGATTCAAGGTGAACTTGCCATCTAGGTCCATGATAGTCGAGCCATTCCCAACAGACGCTTCATTCTTACCGGAGTTAACCTTCCTTTATGATTCAAAGCATGACAGTCACCATAGTAGTACAGAAGACTGTGATTACAATAGTTTCTGCAACGGTTCTGCAATGATCCCCAGAAACCTATCAACAATTTTGCAACCGTTTAGTACAACACCGTGCAATGTATTTGCAACTATTCAAGATTGCAAAAGTTTCAGCCACACTTTTTGCATAGATCGATAGGCCTTAGTTCCGTGCCCCAAGACTTCTCCAACTAGTTTACAGGACTTTCTGCAATAGACCATGAGTTTTAAGGCAAAGTACAAAACCATTGCATAATAATTTAATTGATAATGTGTTGCAACTGCTACTTCCTGTTGTAGTGCCATAATTTGCTCTTGTCTCTCCCCTTCTGATGGATGTTTCTGGTGTGTTGCAGAGACGAAAGGGGACGCGTGGAAAGCTTTGTGGACGATCTCCCTGCACAAGATCTTCGCCGCCATCGCCATGGGCATCGCTCTCCTTCGCATGATCCCCAACCGCCCTTTCCTTTCCTGCTTCGCCTACGCATTCGCGTTCGCCATCTCCACCCCCGTGGGCGTGGCCATTGGGATCATCATTGACTCCACCACGGAAGGCGCCGCGGCAGATTGGGTGTACGCGATTTCCATGGGCATCGCCACGGGGGTGTTCATTTACGTGGCCATCAACCATTTGCTGGCGAAAGGGTACACGCCGCTTGCAAGAACGGCGATGGATGGGCCGTTCTTTAAGTACCTCGCAGTTGTATTGGGCGTTGCCACCATCGCCGTCGTCATGATCTGGGATACTTGACGGGATGCGAGATGGTTTTGCAGTTGGAATCCAAGCTTTTTAGAATAGCCAGTCTTGGTTTCGTGTACAAATTTGTTCATCAGTAGAAGAGCATTGATTAGAATCACTGGTGCTTCAAAAAGACCGAGAGAAATCATAACTCCAGGCCAAGACTGAACCTGCTCATTCAAGGTTCCATAAGAAAGCCCAGAGGACAGGGAGAATGACACACATCTGGTGAAGGGCTTAAAATTCGATGAAATCTACCCTCCAGGTTGCCAAGAATTGAAGCATCGACAGGAGCTTGTGGTAATATGGCGGGGGCTGAAATGGGTAAGAGATTTGAGACTTGCAAGATCAGAGAGAAATTATAGCGACGACCTTATTTTTGAGGTTTCAAGATTCTGTTCATCTTGGGTCCCATTGCAAGATCATTTTTGTAAGCTGCTGATTATTTGTGAATTTTACCGCCTAATCGCTCGAAAGTTCATATTCTGGAAGATGAACGGAAGGTACTTGGGGTAATGTTCAGTTTTGCACAAGTAACTTTGCATTCATCCAAAGTAATGTTTGAATCTCTAAGAAACATATTTTCTTTGTGATCACAACTTTCCATGCAGGTGTGTTCAGGGTAGTAGGGTGGCAGGGTGGCAAGGACACAATGCATGATTTTTCAACTTGAACCTTTCTTTTTTCAAACAAATGAAAGAAAACTCATTGCCAACAAAAGTAAACATCCAGGTCAAGCTCACCAACAACCTGCGAAGTTTGGCACTATCTGATACAAAGCACCTTCTTTTGCATTAGGATCGGAATGTAGGTCTCTTGGTCCTACAAATAATCCAAGATGGGAATATTCTTTTAGTGTGTAACCCTTGGGTCTGCGCCGGCTTCGTGTCGAACTCAGAGCAAGATGCCTCCCATGTCAACCCTCTTGCGAATGCGGTAGCTTCACCCAATATCCAAACAGAAGATTCCTCTGCACACACAAGCACGTTGTTTCGGTGATAAATCATGATCATTGGGACCACAGAGCTTGCGTGCACAAATTGGTCCCCCAAACCCTCAGCAGTCAATGTTGACAGAGATTATAACTGCTTTCTTAAGTTATCCCTGTACGGATGCTTCGGACCATTTGGGTGCGATGGATGAGTTTGATTTGAATTGATGAACGGAGGATTGTAGAATTTCATTCGAATTTTTTAATGTGAGCTGGTGCTGTCGTGCGCCATCGAGATCTCAAATTATTCTTCCCATTAAATGCATACGCTATTTTCTGTTGACTATGATTCCAAAAAAATTGCAGCCAGAATCGCTAGCAAGGGTGTAGGGCTATTGAAAGGACAAGTTCAAGCCAACAGTTACGGTAGTAGCTGTGACACTGTTCATCAGTGAGCAATGCAATGAAGGGAGAGAGCTTCGAATTATGGGCTTCGATCGAGTGAGCAATAAACTGCATTTGATGGTTTGCTAATTTTGCGAGCATCTCTAGAGAGGCAGAAATCCTAAAGCACTGTCACTGATTCTTCCAAGCCTCTGAATCCCGAAGGTCGATCTTACGCTCTACCTGTGATCTTGCACCGTGTCTGAACAGAGAAAAAAGGCCTTGAATCTGCCAGACCCTCCACCAATTTCCACTTGGTGCAGATGGAAAGTGAACCCCTCTTGCGCCACCTTCTCTACAAATAGGATGCAACATCGTGACAGGTGAACTACATTACATTACGGGTTGTTTTACAGAAACTATCTCCAGTCTCTTCCAAGGCTAAAGAATGACACACAAGAGGAGCTAGATCCGAGTCCTAAACGTCTAAGATGGAGGTTCTATACTTGGGTCAAAGAATGGGTTTCCAGTGAAGTTCTACCACTTTGTTCGTGAGGTGGTGTACCCATTTCCAAAAATTGAGAGAGAGGAGTGGCTACGAAAAGTATTAGAAAAGGTTATGCAAGCAGGAAGGAGATGTTGACCAAGACGGCTTCATTGATGAAGATTGATTCGTGGAGAAGCAGTTGCGGGTTCAGGTGCGTTCAGCTTACCACCACCCTTTTCCGTGCTCTTCTAAATCCTTGTGCAGATGGCAAGGAGGCAAGGTCATTTGGTCCAAGATTTTGATGACAGTTGGTCCTTGAAAAACATGTGCCACTGTTGGCATCATTCAGAGAAAGCTAGAAATTAATTATGTTGTACACTTCTTCTGTAAGATAAGCTTGCTTGACATGGTTGTGCATGGGATGAAGGGACTCCTATTCAGGCTCACAGCGCGTTGTCCAAACGAATGAGAGCAATTAATAGTTACAGCAATAAGGGCCGGCCACGATCTGCTGTTCCAGCAGAAGCTAGCATCGTAAGAACTAAAAGCAAGGGTCACTCAACACAAATCTGTCTAGAGATACTCACGTGCATCTTAGCATTTGCATATATAGCGAGAAGTGAATTTACGCTAGCTGGAGATTTATAATCTGGAGACATGATCTCTTCAAAAAGTAATGTGAGATGAAGAACATACTGTACTTAATTGTCTGTCTACAAGCATGCCTTATAGAGCACTTCAGAAGGTGTCACCTGCAGAAACAACCAAAGTCCCCCAATCTGCCAAGGTCGGCAGCGGCTACAATCGACACGAACCGTGCCCACCATTTGTGGGGTGCCTGTCGAGCCCTTTTTCAGATCTATTCCAAGAAAAGCATCAGCAACCGCTCTGCCTCATCTACTAGCAGTGTTTTCTTTTTCATTTTGGAGAAGGAGCCAGTTGTTCCTTCGATACTGTCTCATGTGATACTTGGGTGATACGTGGTAATACGTATATGAAAACTAGGTGATGCGTAGGTAAAATTTGGCTAAAATACTGATCTGAAAATGCCTGAAAATGCAGTAGTAATCTGGCTATTTTGAACCCCCGTAATGTTACAAAAAATAGGCAACATCATTTGGCAAAATCTTGCATAAAAAAAACACTGTCTACTAGAGTTCTCCCGGACTAGCTAGGTAGATGCAGTCCAAACGTACAAAGAACTCTTGACTCTATAAACACCCACCCGCCTCAACTGAAGGCTCACAAAAACGAGTTTTGTAGCATCCCAACAAGCAAAACACTCTATCAAAGAAAGGGTTAACCGCCGTCCGTTTTCTGGACGATGAACAGATTCAGATCCTTGTTTCTGTCTCATTCCTGCTTGGATGAAAGTCATCCTAATTTTTGGTGATACTTTATCAAGTTGTTGTCCTATCCATCGGTTGGATTTGGTGTTACTAGAATATATACATTTCTAAAATTACAAATGTGGAAGTATGTCAAGTGGTCAATTTGCATTGATTTTAGTTCAAAACTAAATGTGCAAAAATGAGGTCAAAGATGTAAAGGTCACAAAAATTTCAAAAAATTACCATATGAAGAGAACCTTATTTCAAATCCATTCCAACAAGTTTTATGCAAAAAAATGATAATATTTTACTTGTAATTGAATTTAGAAGGAATTCTGCAATTTTCTTTTCAAAATTTATAGAAAAAGATTAGTGATAGCATTAGTAGATCTAACCGTACGGATAGAATTTAAAAATCAAATTCTATAGCTTTCATTTGTATACCAATTCCAAAATATTCTTCCAAATTGTAGTTTATAATGGTTTTTCTCAAATCGTCAATTTTGGAGATGAATCTAGACGTTTAGGGGTTAATAGTTCATCTTTCCAGCATATGGGACACTCGTCTGCTTTTGGTAAGCCATGTCTCCTGCTGTTTTAATTTTTAGAATGTGCACCCCCTATATATTCTCTCAAGAATTCTTGAAGCAGAATAAAAAAACAAAAACATGGAGCTTTGCGGAATTAGTTATGAAATTTTAAAGTTGAAATGGCATAGGGTTCTAATATTGCTCATCTCCTCAATTGTACACTATTTGTACATTGTTGGTATGACAAAAAAGCAACATGTACAAATAGTGTACAGTTGAGGAGGTGGGGCGATTTTAGAGCTTGAGTGCTTTAAGAACCTCCTAGTACCTTAATGCAAGAGTCGCAACCACCACCAAGATCGGATTACTAGAATGCATAGAGTTGAGCAAAACTACATATAGTTCAGCAATTTGAGATTGAAGATGAAAAGACTTGCATGCTAAAAATTTCAGAATTTTCAAGCATATCATTATTGTATTTGATATGAATTTTCTTCACTCTTTCACAAAAAAATCTTAGTAATTTCAAATATTCACGAAAAAAAATTGGAAATTTTTGACTTGTAGAAAATGTGTGATTTCATCTTTGAAAAATAAAATAAAATAATTTTCAATCTTACTTAGTAGAAAGTAGAGCTTACAAAGCAAAGGATATTGAGGTTATTTACACGGTTAGAGGCTCTATCCTTTAAACCTTAAAATTCTTTGAGTTTTTCTTCACAATTTTTTTTTAAAACTGTCACTTACAGTACTTTGAGAAAAAACAAAAAATAAAGAAATAAATTCAAATTTCCAATAGTATTAGACTACTATGTATGCAAAGGTCAAATTCAACAAAAATTAGGTCATTTTTGGAAGAAAAAAAATGACATGTGTCATAATGTGAATGGTCTAAGGTGACATGGACCTTGCGAAGTTGATGTAGAAACTCAATTTTGGCACTCAATTACCGAATCAGACCTTCAGGCTTTAATTAGATACAATATAGGAATTTGTTGGAAAATTTTCAACCTCTTTGACTATGGAGATTGTGAAATTGTAACATTGAAGTTGGAAGAAAAGAAATTTTGGACCCTGCTTAATATAGTTAGCATAGTTTGACTCAACTTTGTGAAATAGGAAGACCTATCCAACTCTAGGAATTCTCACCATTACATAGGTAGTTATGTTAATTACTTGCATGCCAATTTTTAAAAGATAATGAAAGTCAATAGATAATTAAAATCACAACTTACAAATGTTATTTTCTAAATAAATAGTTACAGTATGAAAATTTGGACTCTCAAGATATATTCCAAACATGTATAATTTCTAGATGCCTTCGATAAATGTGCTTCACTCATGCTCCACCAACGGATAACATTTTCTTTAATTTCTAAGTTTTCATTTCATTTTAGTATATTTAACCCCTAAAGGACCAAGAAGTCCATTTGTTTTTTTTTGAAAACTCGGGCAAGCTCTATTGATTTCATAAATTGAAATTTTTGCATGAATTTACTACAATGGATGCTTTTCATTGTAATCTACATGTGAAGCTTTGTTTCATGTCATCCAATAAATATTGCAAAAGTTAGAATATTTTTTTTCGATTTCAGTGTCAAATTGGGCAGCAAAAAAGAAAATTCTAAAAAAATATTACTTATTTTTTTGAGATTGTATAGATTGATACCTACTAAAAACAATTGAACCATTAAATTTCAAATAATGAGGTAAAAGTTATGAGCAATTTTATTTTACAGGCAATGAAGGTAGGAAAACATATGAAGTCGTCTTTTGCTTTCAATTTTGAAAATTTTCAAATAAAAATAAAAACAAAGGATATTAATTGTTTACTAGAACATTCTCACCATTGGGATTCTAAAATTCTTCCAAAAGTGATTAGCATATTAGCTATATCTTTCATTCACTAACACCTTCTATTTTACAATTTTCTTAAAAATAAATAGGAAAGCTTTTTTGGTTAAATATTTTAACATATTTTCAACCCTTTTCCAACTTATTGACTAAAATGCACAAGTTATAGGACATATGTGTTTTTTTCCTAAAATATTGAAAGACAAAACTTCATCTTTTAGAAGGACTAGAAAAGCCTACATTTTGAAGTTTAAAGCACATTGAACTTGCAATCAGTGGGGATATTCACTTTAAAATTTAGGGACAATGTACTTGAACATGTTAACAAAAAGATCATTTGGTTGGTTTTGTTAAAATAAAAGCATTGATGAAGATTTTGACCTTGCCGTAGAGACAAGTATTTTGAAACAATTTTGGTCTCCTAAACATAGGGGTTAAATTTTATTGAAACAAATTGAAGGCCATTGTTGCTAGCAGGCGACAATTTTGTCTTTGCACGCTTCATTGACTTCTTGTGATGTCTAGCAATTCAAACACCGTTAGGGCATGAAAACATCGTCCAGTGTTTGGAAATTGGGAAAAACCTAGTTGCAATGTGAAAATACAAGTGAAAAAACCCAATGAAGAAATCTATAAATTTTCTAATTAGGATAAAGATAGAAAAAAATGTAGACTGGCACTTGAAAAACTAGTTCAATATGGGAATTCTTAGAAAACTGTTGGTAAAACTCAAAATATAATCCAATCATTGGCACAAATAGTCTCCAAAATGGTAACAAGTTGAATCTTTGACCCTTTCTTTAACTTTTTTTGATGATTATACAAATAGACAGCACTCTATGTATCCAAATGAAAGTTAAAGTAACTACACCAAAATCATTCCTAAATGCATCTGAAAGAACAATTGAGCATTGTAGATTATACCTAATTTTTTTATTTCATGTTGTTGGAAGTGAAAAAGATATTCTAGATTCTCTTTTTATACATTTATTGGACATTAGATGAATAAAGTATGAATTTCAAAGTGCTAAAAATAGGTGGTTGTAAAACCAACCCTAGTTTCTTATAAATAGTAGGAATATATTTTAGGCAAGAATATGGAAGGGGGGAGGTTTTAGAAAGGGTTTCAATTAGATGTAGTTATCTTATCTATCCTCTCAAAAACACTAAACACCCTTGCTAAAAAAACAAAAGCCCCCCTCAAAAAAATATGTATATAAGTACAAATACAAACTACAATACAAATACAAATACAAATATGGAGACAACCTCGTCAACACGTTGACATAGTAGTGATCAGAATGCAGGAAAATGTAGGGAGAACTCATAGCCCTTAATAAAGGTTGAATCTCATCAAATGTTCTAAGGCCAATTTTGTCAAAACCCACTAAAAATTGTCATTTTCAATGCAAACAACAAAAATTTTAAACATTTGTTTCTTTAGCATATCTAATCTTAGAATCTTGTAGTAGTCTAGTAGACAATGACCAAAAGAAATTTCATAAACTTTGATTGTTTTGATTACAAGATATAAGCCTTTAAAGTGAAGAAAACGAGTTTTTTTGCTCTTAGCTTACCTAGAGGCTTTGAATCCTCTTAACTTAAAATTTTTGTACAATAGATTGGGAATTAAAAAATAAAAATAAATAATAAATAATAAATAAAATAAAATATATATATATATGTTGAAGAATTGAATTTAGAAATTGAAAAAGAAATTTAGAATAATGACCATGATTTTCATTCTTTAAAAAATTGTTAAATCAAAGTAGGTATGAGACAGAAGGAAAAACTAAATTGTTGATAGCTCTAAGATAGAATTGAAGCACAAGAATTCCTCCAAAAATTATTTCAAGTTTTACTACCTACCCTTGCCTACTTTGGGCTTATTGTGGCATTACTTTTTGTTCCTAGGCATTGATTAAGCTAAAATTATATTTTCAGAAAGCTAATTACTTTTTCAATTTTGAAAAAAGTTTCAAAAATCTTGCTAAAAATTGAGATTATAGCACAACAAGATAAAAGGTGGTATTCAATGCAATATTCATTTAGAAATTGCATAATCAAAGGTTGGATATTTTAAAGAAAGCTTGTTGAAAAGCAAGTGTTTAATAGGACTTCCTTTAAAATTGCTTCACTCAATTCCCACATCATGTCAGTTCAATCAATTTTTGCATGTCCTTTTAGCATTCTTAAAAGACTAAAACCACAAGGCAAGGGGTTAACTTTGAATTCTTTAAACAAATGGTTAGTGGTGGGAAACCATAGTAACTTGCTACATCTTTTTGAAATTTGTATGGCATTAGATGTCTACCATAAAATTGAGTTTGCACTTTTGTTAAGTCATCTTATCAATTAACCCCTAAACGTCCAAACAACGTTTTTTGGCAACATAGCGATTTTGGGCAGCTCACTACAGTCGGAGTTTTTTCTTTGAAAATTTCACACAATATGGGAACAAGGAGTAGCTTTAAGGTTCAATAATTTTTATAATCTTTGACTACATGGTTCAAAAGTTATTGCATGATATGTAATTTTCAGTGTTTGGCAAGTAGCCCGGGCAGAAAAAAAAACTTCTTTGAAAATCACTTTTAAAAAAAATTAAAATTTGAAATTTATTCTCTAGATTTTTACATATGTGGTAAGCTTTGAATCATTCCATTTTGATTAATGAGATGAAAGTTATGAAGAATTTTAGTTTACAAGCAATTATAGATCCTCTACTCTAAAATAAGCCTTGAAGTCCTTTATTTAACTCTATTTTAAATATTTTTGAAAAAAAATAAAAACATTGGGTGTATATTATTTATTACAACATGACAACCATTGGAGTTGGTATTTTTCAATTCTATAAATAAATTGTTAACAATTTAGTATTTTTAATCATTCTCTACTTCTTTCTACTTACTATTTTTTTCCTATATGTTGTACAATTCCAAATTATCTAAATTTTTTCAAGCATGTAGCCAACTTGACTTGAGGAATTAATCCAAAAAGTAACCACCATTTGGGACATTTTTTTCCTATAAATGTGACCTTGTGAAGTGCAGCTCCCCGTATTTTCACAGGGCCCAAAAAAAGTTTTTTGTCAATTCAAATGTTAATATCTTGCAATCTACACGGTGGAAAATTCTGAATTTTTTTCCAAATTTTTTCTAACTATTTTACTACAAGATCCTATGGTTACATTTGTCTATAAATGTTTTTCATCTAAAATTTGGTGCAAGTAAATGCAAGGGCAGTTTTGGAGTAGTTTTGGTGAAAATATAGTCTCTAACGTTTAGGGGTTAACACATGAAGTTTTCGTGGTGTTAGCCCTTGGAGCTTAAGTTGGGTTAGGGGTCTAAAGTGTCCCACTTTAGACCCTAAAGTTTGGCCCCGATTAAGGCCTTTTGTTATTTTAAAATTCGCGATATTGTGTTAGACGGGGTTAAAGTTTTGTCAACACTTTGTTCACATAATCTCTAGAAATAAATTATTTGAAGTTTGGCAAGTGTCTAAACTGACCCGCTTTAGACTCCAAAGTTTAGCCCCGGCTAAAGTCTTTTGTTATTTTACAATTCTCAATTTTGTGTTAGGTGGGGTTAAAGTTTTGTCCTCAGTTCCTCATTCTTTGTTGTACATAATCTCTGGAAATTAATATTCTAAGTTGAACAATTAAATTCAAAGTTTACAAAATATGTTTAAACATAAAAAAACTTTATCTTCATTCCTTAAATAATAATGAAGTAGAAATAAATCAAACATTTACAAGAATCTAAATCATTAATAGCTCTAACATGGAGCTAGTATACACCAATCCGTCAAGGACCAAACAACTTTTTGGTTGGTAATCTAGAAATTTGTAGCAATTCACTGAGAAAGGTTAAATTTTTTTTTTATGTTTAAATTTATACTAAACATGTGGTTAAGGAATAGCTTAACCCCTAAAGTCCCATTGTCCCCTCGGGGGACAATTTGGAATTCGGGCAGGTTCCTATGGGCTGAAATTTAACCCTAATTTTTTGAAACTTTTTCTGAAGATAGAAAATCTGATAAGCTTTGTGGGAATATAATTTTTATTTCAATCGGTGCCCGGAAGCAAAAGTTATACCACAAAAAGCCTGAAACTGAACTCGGCGGGCAGCCCAAAAAATATTGCAAAAATTCAAAATAAATTTTTTTAAATTATTTTTCTCAAAGATAATGTTTTTGTCTACATCTAAAGCTTTGATTCATTCCATTTTGATTAGTGATGTGAAAGTTATGAACAATCTTATTTTTCGGGCAATCTAAGTATCTTTTTGGAAAAAAAAACTTGTAGGATTCATCTCAGAATGCAATTTTCAAATATTTTCAAATTTTTTTTTTGAAAAGGTTAAATTTTCTTGTTAGAACAATCTCACAGTTGTGATTATTGTATTTCAATTCCATCTAAGAGCTATTATCAATTTAGTTTTTCTTTCAATCTTGGACCTACTTCTACTTGACAATTTTTTGAAGTATGAAAATCAAGTTTTTATTTTTTGAAATTTTTTTCCTAGACTCCCAACTCAATTCTTCAACACAATAAATTTTAAATTCAAACTCCACAGTGTAATTTTTTTCCACAAATAGAGATCAAAGTCATCTAAAATTGCAGTCCAGTGTTCAAAAAAACTTGTTTTTTCAACTTTGAATGCTCATATCTCTCAATCCGTACGGTCAAACTTCATGAAATTTTTACCACATGATCTGAAACAAGTGAAGTTTAAGATCCTACGGTTCAATTCCGAAAAAAGTATTTCTTTTGTTTTTTTGGACAAACGCAGTAGAAATGGCAGTTTTGAGTGGTTTTTGACAGAAAAATGGCCTTGGGACTTTAGGGGTTAAAGACTCATCAATTTCCAGAACCTCTTAGTCTAGCACTATATCCACATAAATATACGATATGTGTTTTCTTCTCAATCTGCTCAACTTAAAGAAATTAATCATTTAATCCCTCCAAAACTAAGGTGTTTTTTGTTCAAAAAGACACTCAAAATTGCCATTTCCATAGAGAAGAGTAAAAAAGAAATTAATTTTTTTTCCACATCAAACCATAAGATCTTACACTTCACTAGCACAAATACATGTAGAATTTTTTTTAGAAATTTATTTGTTTGGATTGCAAGATAACTGCATTCAATGTGGAAAAAAAGTATTTGCAACTAATTGTGTGACTAGAATATTTGACTTTGAACCTTCTTAACTTTAATTTTTTGCACTTTTAAGATCTGGACTTTAAATTTGTACAATATAGAATTCAGTTGAGAATCTTCGAAATTAAAAATTAATTAATTAAAATTAAAATTAAAATTCTTCAAACAATTGTTAATTAGAAGTTACTATAAAATAGAAGGAAAAACGAATTCATTAATATCTCTAAGATGGAATTACAATGCACTAATTCCAATGGTGAGATTGTTTTAATAACTACATTAAACCATGTGGAATTTATTTCTTTGATTGTAAAAATTACATTTACAAATGAGTCTCACAAGTTCTTTTAAAGAAGTTCATCTAATTCCCTCTAAGACAAGATTTTCCATAACTTTCTCATAACAAATTCAAATGGAATGAAGCAAGGCAAAACTTGTAGGAAAAATTATAATTTGTAAGAAAAAAATTACTACCTCCATCCCATGTGAACCCTAAAAAAAATTCTTACAAAGCTAATCAACTTTTCTATGTGGCCATGGAAAGTTTCAAAAAATCGGGACAAAAATTGAGATTATATGTACTTGTTCAAAATCCCTTTTGTTCCCCGAAGGTTCCACAATACTACTAAGAAATAAAAATTTCAATTTTATTCCCTAGATGTATAAGTACGTGTAAAGTTATGAATCACTTCATTTCAATTATAGAAATAAAAGCTATGAAGAGTTAGAGTTCACATGCAGCTACGAAGTCTTTACTTTAATATTTTATTTCACTAACTGTTCAATATTTTTGAAAAATAATAAAAGCATTGGATGTTGATTATCTATTACAACCTTTGGACTTGGAATTTTTCAACCAAATTATTAACAATTCAATATTTTTAATCATGTTTTTTCTTTTTTTACTTAGTATTTTATTAAGCACAAATATAATATATTTTTAGTAAATTTTTTATATGTATTTAAATTTAATTCTTCAACATATTGTAAACAACAACATTATGTAGCCTATGGAAGAGACTTAAAAATATTTATTTTTAGAATTCAAGGATAATTGTCATTATTCTAAAAATTGGTAAGGTTTTCCATTTTGAAATTTTAGAAAGATGTACTCTAATAGATTAACTAAAAGATATAACAATTGGATTTGTTAAAAAAAAAAATTTAAGTTTTCAGCCTTAATTTTATACGCTATTACTTTAGTGCAGTTTTGGGTTTCTAAATTTAAAATAGCTACATGACTTCATTCCTGTAGTGAAGATAAACTTTCAAGCAAACTTTGTCTTATGAAAGAATCAATAATTCAATAAACATATTTAAAAATTGCATTTCAAAGTGAATCCTATAAATTAATATTTAAATGCAAACAATTTGAAAAAATTTCATTTGAAAATAAACAATTGCAAAAACTACATTCCAAAACGTTTCCCATAAGTTCACTACTTTAATTTATGGGTTTTTTTTATCTCTTTTCCTTTTTCCTCTTTTCCTTCTTTGTATCATTAATCATTGATATTTTTAATATAAATATTTTCACAAAAATAATATGTCTTTTGTTTTATTCTTTTTTTAAATATTCTATATTATTTCTATATTTTATGATATTAATTCTTGCTAATTTTAGCTAATTCATTCATTCATACATACATGCATACTTTTTGGAATTTAATTTTTTCTATAATGGCGTGAATTTGTGTAGATTGCAATAAACAAGTGAAGTACAAATGTAGTATATGTAGGTTGAGGAAAGAAGAAGTTGGATTAAAGCTTGTTAATTATAGGATTCAGCAACAACATCATAAAAAAGACCTTCAACTACAATTTCAAGGGATACTCCACCTATACTGAATTTGCAAGATGAAGTGCAATTTCCATAACAAAATTTGCAAGATGAGGACCCTCAACAATCACCACAATTATTGCATCTTGATGTAATGTACGACCACATGCCATATTTACAAGTGAAGATGAAAAACTTTATAATTAAAATGTAAGCGAAGTGGGATAGTAAAGGTATGCCAATGGACTTATAAGACTGGACGCTTTGCTAAATTTTTGAAGGCCTATCAGGATGGGAGCTTAGAGGGGCCTGCTTCCACTCCTTTGTCTTTAAAATCAATAATTTGTTTGTATAAAAGATGGGGCCTTGTGCAACCTAAGAGATGGAGAATGTGCCTTGGCACTAGGGAATATTTTCATGAGCCTTTTATTTTATCACCTAGTCAAGAAAATGGTTACGATGGCAACAAATACATATCTTGTTCATGTATACCTTCCAATGACAAACAAACATGTCAAGACATTAGATGGGATTCAACCCTTTGGAAAGGCCGTTTCAGGCTGGTATCCATTGTTGGGAACTAGCCTTTGTTGTCTGGAAAAAATTAATTAATTTTAAATACTATTATTATAAAAATTAAAAAATTAAAAAATATATATATATAAAATATTCAAAAAATACTTTTTTAATACTTTTTTAATATTTGTTGATGTGGTCGACTCTTGACCACATCAACATCCTGCGTGGTGGAGTTCCCAACATTTGGGAATGCAAGGGAACTTGCAGCCCTCTACTATAACAGAAACCCATCTAATGGTGTGCAAAAACCTGCCCACATTGTAACAACTCAAGGTTCAAAATGATTGCCTTCGACTATCTTAGCATTGCAGATGAACTTTCAAGTGCAATGGCTTCTAGAACACTATGCTATGAAATGCTAACCATGTAGAGAGCTAACACAAAGTGGTTGAATGTGCATGAAGCTCCTCCCTCTGTTATAAATTTTTGGCATGGTGAAAAAGTGAGGGAATACAAAAACTTTTGGAACCCAGAGGTTGAGTGGGAATTCCCTATTATAGGTCCCAACACAAAGTTTAGAAGATCGTATTGCGCTTTTCCAATAAAATGCAAAACACTATGCAATCCAAATCATTGGCAAGTAGAAACAAGTTCTTATAGATCCAAGTGTAAACTATGCAAAAAGTAAGTACTGGTACAAAAAAACATGGTACAAGGGGATCTGCGAAACCTAGTTTTGACTGGCCATTGGGATGGGTTTCAAGTATCTTAGAAAACAACAATGAGGGTGTTGGGTTATAGAGATTGTTGTACTTAATGCAAGCACATCATCAAACTTATCTTTACTATGAGTATTATTCATCCCATTAGGTGGCAACCATCCCTACATTGTGAAGCGTATGAAGGAAAATATTATTGCTTTTATAACACCGTTTGTTGAAGAACTTGAAACTTTGTTTGTAGACGGAATGCATTTCTACTTCAACTATCCAGTATGTAGAATCAACAATTTGTTACCTCACTCTAAAATGCCTAATTTAAGGGTAATCTTCATGTTCATGATTGGAGATCATCCATCTCAATGTAAAGTCTCAAATCTCAAGTCCTTTGGAAAATCAGCTTGCTGAAGATGTAAAATGCATTCGGAGTTGGTTGATGGTTAATATGTATATGGTGTTAATGTTGCACCTTCCAGAAAGGCAAACTACTAAAGAATTACATCAAAGTGTGGATATTCTAATAAGACTGAAAAATGACAAGAAGGCTAGAGATGAACATAGCATGCAGTCTAGTGTATCTGGAGATTCAAAATTGTGGAGGCTCTATTATTTAAACAAATTTGATTTGTCGTGAGATTTGATCTATGATATTATGCATGTAGCAAATTTGAATTTATTTAAAAACTACATGATTAAGTTCTTTGAAGACATCCATCAACATCCAAAAGCAAATGCCTTGCTAGAACTGAGGCTAGAACTTGTGGAGGCAACTTACAACTTTATTTTTGAACTGTGCGCATATGAATTAAGACAAGGACAATGGCCCTAAGATCCCATTAGTGACCGTGAAAGCTATACTGCAGAATAATGTCAACACTTTGTGATGTGGGTATTACCAATTCTTCTAAACAAATTGGAAGCCAACAAACATCAATTTTTGAGTGGACGGTGTATGATAAGACGTTTGCTTATTGATATTACTCATTTCTTCTTCAATTGGACTAGAAGAAAAGGGTAGAGTACAAAAGACCTACATATTGCTCATCAATTATTATAGAAGTGGTGCAATCTTTCTAAAGCATTAGATAGTCCAAATGGGAGACCTCTAGAGCATGCGGCGGGTGATGCTCACATCTTGAAAGATGTAGTACGATTTGGTCATTCCGATGTTTTTTGGTGCTTTCCTTACGAGAGGGAAGTCAAAAAATACAACAACATCAAAACCAATCAAAAGAATGTAGAAGCAACATTTGCCAAGTATGCACATAGGTTATTTCATAAAATTCAATCATGTATTGCGGTAGAGGACAACGGCATGGAAATAAGGGAAATAACTCTTCAAATTCATGATGCTCTATTATATCTTGAAGGTATTAGGCATACTCACTTTGTGTAGTGCCCTCACTGGCATTTGAATTGTTGTTTGACCACACTCATCTCTGAAGAAAGCAACATATTTGATGAAGATGTTGGAGAAAACCCTTGATTCATTTTGCAATGCAATAGCAAAATCCAAGGACAAAATGATTGGTCCAATGATCAAGTCATATCAACAAGCTTCAAATGTAATGTGGTCATATTTAAGGCATCGTATATTTGAATTAGATGCTACACATGCGCCTTTCATACTTATTTACAGGGTTGTATGTTGAAAAAATATTATTATGATGTTGGTGATGATGTAGTTGTGGAAAATGATGATGTCACAAGAACCCTTTACAAAGCTAAAATCAAAGAAATTTTTAGTCATGAACACAATATGCATATAGAACCTACTTCTCAGCTGACTATTACCAAGATCAACATTTTTACAAACATAACGTGCAATTTGACATGTTGGACCCCATCACACATATGCATTTGCTAAAAAGGATACTTTTGTTGCATTTGATGATACTTGCATCAATCCTACACGATGCATTAAACACAAATTTATGTGTTATAAGAATCCAAAACAAGGGAGAAACAAGTATTTGACATATGAAATAGAAGACAATAAGATGCGCAATGAATTGATTGTTGTGTAGATTTGGAATCTCGAATCTCAATTAATATTATTATATATAGGATTATAATAAATAATAAAATTTGAATGCAAGTATTGCTCATTTGAATTACCTATATCATGATTCAAATTTCCTATAAGAATGAATAATTACAACTGACTCCAATCATTTTGGACCAATTGCAATCTTAGTCTATACTATTCAAACAATAATAAAAATAGAAGGCCTATTTGCATGCCCTCAATGTTTTTATTTATTCTACCTCTTCAAAAGTTTGGTTTATTAGCTTTGACAATATATTTTGCTTGTTCGTAGATTTGACTTGTTCTCATTTGATATACCTGGGTACCTTTAGTTTAAAGTAAGATTTTTCCTTGTGAAAGGCATGAATGTCATTCAAATTGTTTTAATCTTCAACAAACCCAAGCAATTGTTCCATATACTTGAGATAAAGTAAAAGACCCTATTGTGTAATGTACTTACGTATATGACTTCATACATACTATAGGAACCAATGAGGTACACATAAAAATTAGAATTGTATGTCACTAATAAATATTGACCAAGAAAATGGCTTCTAAATTGTGGCAAAAGTGGGGTCTCCTATATTAATTGCGCATGTTAGATCGTCACTTTAACCCCTAGAGGCCCACTATCCCATTTAAAACTAAATGGATTTTGAGTTTGTTCCTATAACCTCAATTTTTGGTGTAACTTCTTGAAGAGCTATTAATGATTTTTTTTTCAATCTTGGACCTACTTTTACTTAATAATTTATTAAAAAATAGAAATCAAGTGCTTTAAAAAAAAAAAATTCTAAATCCCTAACTCAATTCTTCCATATTTAAAAAAAAAATTGAGAGTCTTTAGTGCAAAAATATTCTACAAATGGCAGTCAAAGTTTGTTGAAATTGCATATTAGAGTTCAATTTTTTTTTTTCAAATGTACATGCTCACTATTAATTTGCTTGAATCTCCAAAAGCCCAATGGATTTGAACAAAATACAAATGAGTTGTACAATATGATTTCTAAAGATTCTTTGAAGTTTGAATCCACAAAGATAATGTTATGTACAAAAACTAGAAAGTATCTGTACAATTGGAATTATAAAATTATTTTTGGATTTTTCTTCAAATGAATTGTAAAGATATACCTTAAAAAATTTGACATAAATAAATCTCTACTTTTAGCATTTCAATTTTATGCGGTGGCAAAGAATGTGTTTCCTATTGATTTAAAAATAAATAAATAAGTTCTAGTAATGACAATAAAATCATATTTTCAAGTAGTAATTTTTTCATAGCTAGGCAAATTTTAAACATTTTGTGCTATTTTCCTAAAAAAATTTGTTTGATCATAGCATGCTTAGTTTTGAATGTACATATTGAAAGAAAATTCAAATTTTTTAAGAAAATAAAATGAAAATAAAATATTTAAACTTGAAATTTTTTCCCAAAATTAATGAATGACCAAAGATTGATTGATTGAGCGCTTAAAGGTTAGTATCCTTTGCATTGTTCCATTCTAATTTTTTTTGGATTATTGGCATTCACAATAGGTATTCATAATTATGAATGCCTTGTAGTTCTGGGTTTTTTTTTAAGTAATTGATAATTTCAATACTACATATAATTTTTTAATTCAAATACAATTTGAAATTTAGAAACTTTAATACCATCGGTCCAAATGTCATGAAACCAATATTGTACATAGAGAGGGAAAAAACAATTTCAAAAATTTGATTAAATTTTTTTTCTCTCACAGATAATATTTTTGTCTAGATTGAAAGCTTTGATTCATTCCATCTGGATTTCTTATGAGAAAATTATTGACAATCATATTTTAGAGGCAATGAGATCATATTCTCAAAATAATATCTTGTAGGGATGATTGCAAGAAAGACCGACTAGTTTTTGTAGCACTTTGCAAAACTGGTTTTTGTCTAAGCTATAACTTTTGAATTTTGAAGTCAATGCCAAAAAAAAAAAATTCTGTAAATCTTTTGATTGTGATTGTATCCTTTATTTTTCAAAAAATTAAAAATATCATTTTATATTTAAAAGTCAATTTCTCTAATTTGTCACATTTTTGAAGTTTTTTGTTTTTTCGACTACAAAATACCTAAATTTAATGACATAGAGTTGAAATTTTAGTAATCGATTTCCACACTAGTCGAGCATCTTCCATATGAAGGGCATCAAAAAATAAATTATTTTATGTCCTCTACATTCATAGAAATAGGCAAAAAGAAGGGCTCCATTGCGACATTTGCCTGCACACTTTTGAACATTGAATATGGTTTCAACTTTTTTATTTTTGGTGAAATATCATCACCATCAAGTCCTCACCAATTGCCAATTTTTAGTTTTTTTAATTTCACTATAATTAATTGATTATTGATTAAAACATTGAAATATCCATTTGGGGGGACATTTAGAATTGTAGTAGAAAGAAATGTTTAGAGCTCAACAATATGTGGTGCAAGAAATTAAAGTGAAGAAGTTTCAAAGTCATATTATGTGGTCCCTTAGTGTGCTAGAAAACTTCTTGATAAATTTATGATAAACAAAAATTTGACCTCCATTGCCTTGGTTATGTGCTTGGGAAACCTTCTTTATTTTAATAATTTTATATCCACAATCAATATATTAATAATTGGGTCCAAGCACACTAATAGGAGCCAACTTGGATGTCACAACTCCTTATTTTTTGTGAAAACTTTGATTTAAAGTCACACAATTTTAAATTCTCTTAAATTTTTTTGACAAGTGCATTCTAATATAGTACATTTGCCTTGTCCAAAAAAGTGGTGGTGTTCTAGAATGTCTTTAAGTGGAATAAGGGTAAAATACCACGTGTAACCAGCCCTTTTTGTCCTTAGTTGCTATAGAAATTGGATGACAAACTAGATGATTTTCAGTTGATGGGTGCAGTTTGTCATTGTCGTTGTCAAAGGCCCTGAACAACGGATCTAGGTTTAGGATCAAACGGTGAAGTCATGAGTTGATTTGCTCATTAGTGCGCAATATAGGAGATCGCGCAAGCATCTGGTCTAAATTTGAACGTTGCCGCTTGTTTGGGTGTTGCCGCTTTCCACATTGTGAACGTTGCTGCTTTCAGAATTTCGTGAGATTGCTTCGCCGCTTTCATCATGTTGAACGCGGCTGCTTTCAATCTGGTTTAGGGTTTAGGGTTCGTGAACGTTTAGGCCTTCCAAGCAGATCTTATTCTCTTTCAGAGAAAATAGCGGTTTAGGGTGAGCGTTGAGAATCTTTGGAAAATGAACACACACGATCTGTTAGCTGGGTATGGTGGCCCAGATTCGAGGCTTCACCGTAAGGGGTTGCAACGACTGAGCACTTCGGTGTGGAAAACTTTGAGGAGGATTGTCATTGATGAAGAAGACATAGAAGAAGAGGAAGTTTTTAGAACACTGCCCGAAAGTCCACGAGATTTGGAGGTCGAAGTTGCAGGGATCAATTTATGTGTTGATTCTAAGTGCATCAGGAAAGCAACACCAGATCTGCAGGTCGCAGTTGCAGGGATCGATTTGTGCGGTGATTCTAAGTGCATCAGAAAAGGTACCCGTTTGATTGAAATGCATGATAGAATTATAGATCAGGTGTTTTGGGAACCTCGTGTGCTTCCAGGTCCGGCTGATGTTACGGTTCGTAAATGTCGTTGGCGGCAGACTATAGTTTGCATCCCGAAGTGATTCCCCCCAAAGTTTTGCACTTCGCTTGAATGCGAAGCCTTGAACTTTCATGAATCACCATCTTTGTTGCTCTTTGCAGGTTTAGGGTGTTTAGAGTTACAAGAGTCAAGTTTTATTACCTGAATACCTGGTTTAGTTTGTAAGGGCTTAAGGTTTGCAATTTTGAGATGTTGCTGAGGTATTTGTGAATCTCTCTTTCTGTACATAAATCTAGTAGTCAAAGATTAGAATGGCAGGGTCGGCCGCTGAGTCTGATGATTTCGAATCTAGTGCAAGCTTTGAAGATTTACCACCACCTGGGTGCGATTACCATGCTTGGTATGTTGAGAAGCGGAAGGCGTCAAACCGAGAAAGGACTCGCAGATGTCGTGCTCGAAAAGTAGAGTTACAAAGTGCATCAAGTGCGCATGCTTCCAGAATTCTCAATGTTGATCCAAAGTTCGTAGTTTCAGGTTCGAAACAAGCTCAGAGAGCTAGTGCCTTGCTTGCTCGGGATATTAGTTTGTTTGCAGCTCAGAGGATGAGGAATCACGATACAGAAGTTCATCACCTTACAATAATGAAAATCTTAGGCCAACCATTACTAAAAAATATGATACCGCCTTGTTTGAAGGATCCTACTGCGGTGAAATTGAGGCATGAGGTTCTGGGTAGCTTGAAAGATGGTATGCAGACTCATTTAGTAGGATTGCGTAAAGCCAAAACGGTTGCAGCAAAAAATATTGTTTGCACATTTGTTGTTGCACTAGGAATCGGGAGTGGAAGGGGTGTTGCAGGGATTCTTGGCGTGGACAGGAGGAATATCAAACAAGCACTTGCAAGGAGAGTCCTTCTAGACACTAAACAAGATGCGTTCTGGCTCCAAGCACGAAACAGAGGCTGCTCAGATTCAATCTCAAATGCAGTGAAGAATCTCATTAGGAAGTGGTGGGAAGAAGAGACCACTATTTCGCCAAATAGAAAGGACATTGTGAGGAAATGCATAGCTCCAAAGGTGTACATTGAGCATGCAACTCACTATCTCCAGTTATCCCAAGTGAGTTTGCTCTCTCACAGTGGCCTTACAATGATTGAGTATATGGATTACAGGTATTGTCTTAGCCTCTTTGGTCTTCTAGATTTTGAACTTGTCTGCTTTCTACAAATGCCTTTGTTTTGGTAACAATTTCTGTAGTTATGAAATCGGATGAAACTACCGTATGGTTGTTTTGCTGCCCATTATGTTGTTGGAGTCCTTTCGTGGTGCTTGGATAAGACAGTACTTGTTATTGTTTAGGCAAACTATTCATTGTCTAAAGAACTGAAGTGATCCTAAGGGAAAAGCATTTCCAGTTTTGGATTAGGTAGTGATGTGCTTAGTGACTTCTGGTTAGTTGATTAGGTGCTCAGTTGCGTAGCGGTTTGGGGGTACGTGATTAGGTGCTGAGTTGCTTAGCGGTCTGTGATAAGTGTTTCAGGTGGTCAGTTGCTTAGCGGTCTGTGATTAGTGTTTCAAGTGCTTAGTGGTACTCAGACAAGTGCTTAGCAGTGCTCAGGTGCTTAGTGGTGCGAGTGGTGCTTAGCGAAGTCATTAAGTGTACTTTCATGTAAGCAACTAAGTAATCGTACATAGCATGCTAGCAAATGGGTGTGTGCTTGGAGTTCTTAAGTCCTTTTTGGCCATTTGCTCTGCTTTCTGTAAACAACTCAACAAGTGTCTTTTCTAGTCCTTTGTTGTGCTTATTGTAAGGAACTACCCTTAAGCAGTATTTCCTTAATCCATTGCGTTCCTTTACGGTGCTTTCTGCAAGCACCTAAGCACTGATACAGATTTTGTTGGTAGTTGGAGTTCTTCACAGAATTCAAACAAAAGCATGCCGATGTGCCGTGTAGTCTGAGGAGCTTCGAGGGATTGAAGTGTTGGTGGGTAAGAAGGTTGAAAATGTGGAATACCTGCTTGTGCAGGGACCACCAAGATTTGACTGATCTCCGGGATGCTCTGAATGCCATACGCCATGATTTGCAAGGGGTACACAAAGATTGTCAGTGTGCTTGCATTGTTTGTGCCATTTTTGACAATTCTGAAACCAGTCCGGTTGGATGTGATGCACATAATGAAATATACGAGAGATTAACGCATTTGTGGACTTCTGTTCTTTGCCAGAAGGGCGAATTTGACCTGTGGTATCGGCGTGACTGCCTTCTAGGTGACTGTTTGAACTGTGGAGTTCAAAACCTCAGGATTTGCCCATGTGAAGTTTCCTCAGAGAAGCTGGTGAAGTGGAAACGTACGGGGTACGAGAACATTGGGATTGATGAAGACGGGAAGCCAAAGAAGGCCTTAAAGCTGATATACTGTGAGTCAAAACCGCAGGAATTGATTCATTACTTGAAACCAAAATTGTCACGATTTATTGTGCATAATTTTCTGGCCTCATGGCAAGACCTACAGTTTAAGGAGCTTTTCACTTCAATCCCCAATGGTACTCTAATATCTTGTATGGATTTTTCTGAGAACTATTCGATGAAAATTCAAAACGAGGTACAGTCTATGCATTGGCGCACTGAGCAACTCTCCATTTTGGTGCATATAACTTTCAGAAGTAACCCTGACTGAACCTTCTCTAATAGAGAGCCTTATTTACTGAAGGAAACTCACTATTATGTTTCAGACGACAAACAGCATGACTCACTTTATGTACAACATTCTTTTATGTTGCATTGGGGTTATCTAATATTGGAGGGATTTCAGCCAAGTTCTCACGTTGTATGGATTGATGGATGCAGTGGGCAGTTCAAGTCTGCCCGAGCATGGTACTTCATCAGTAGATTCCCGAGTTTGACAATGTCAAACGAGTTGCCCGAAGGCTGCCAAATGTCGTGGAACTATTTTGCATCCGGGCATGGTAAAGGGGAAGTAGATGGGGCTGGGGCTCTTTTAAAACGTGAATTGTTCAAAGAGCAGATGAAGCCAAATGGTCGGAAGTTGCAAAATGCTTCTGAGGTGGTTCGATTTTTGCAGGAGCAGAGTAACAAGTACCATGCAGGGCGACATGGTGAACGGCAGAGAATCGCTAAATTTTTTTGGGAGATCAAAGAGGGTGCTATAAACAAGGTTGACAAATTGGAGGCTGAAACTATTTGCAGGAGTAGAGGCATGCATCAGTGCCGTTCGTTGTCTTGCAGGGATCCTACTTTGGTTCAGTTCCGACAGCTCACTTGCTTTTGTGTCGCGTGTCTTGATCCAAACTCTGGATTTTCTTGTGCACAACAATTCCATGTTCCTGATTGGACGCTGCGAAGGATATGCTCCAAGTCAAGGAGCAATGCACGTTTGATATCGGAAGAAGAGGTGGACAACAACGAAGCTGAAGCAGGGCCCGACATTGCTGGAGACTTGGTGCGAGTTGGTTTCAACATTGCCGTAAGGGCGGACTATGAGAATGACGAAACTTTCTGGGTGATGCTTGTGACGAAGGGGTCGCATGTCAACAGGGCAGCCTTCACAGATGACTTTGGAAATTCGTTTGTGCCTGGTGAATTGTTAGTTCAAGGCTATTGGTATGAAAGATACCAACGCAATAGTAGAACTTATCTTTTGAGGGATGACCGGCCATTTGCTTATGTGCATAGCCATGCCATACTCCTTTCAGATTTTAGCATGCCCCCCACAGCCCATTTTGTAAAGGGAAGTCAGGCTAGTTATGAGCTACGGGTGAATATCTTAGATTCTATAACAGATTCCGTTTTGGATGCTGAGGCAAGAGTCTCTTAGACTTAAAATTGCATACTTAGCATGGATATGCTAGCTCCACTCCATGTATTCATTTTTGGTGTAATTTACAGCAGCATGATATCACATATCAAGATATTGGGCATGTTGTACATCATTGTGTCTCTATTGAATCCAATCAGAACCTGTAATCGAATAGGTAAGCCTGACTACTTGAAGTATAAGGAATTCCATGAGGCGCATCATTCTGAATTTATATAACCGTCTGTGTTTAGGGTGCCATAATGCAAGCTTCCTCAAATTTTAAGTACTCTTTGGTTGCCTGAAGACGGATTGACAGTATGAGGAACAGTGAAAATCGTGTAAGTCAGAGTTATTCACATGTCCTGATAATTGTAGTGCTTTGGGTCAATGCAATGTGCATAATTGGTCATGGTGGACTCTGATATTGGAAGCACCAAACTTTGGATCAATGGAAAGCCAAGAGACGTATGTATAGTAAATAACCGCTTAGACTTATAATGCTGTTATTTCTCTCAACTCTGGATTTGTATCCATTCCTTGACTCTTAACTGGATTCTTCTATTTTTTGTGTAGGGTTAAATATTTTTTTCCACATTATAGTGGCTTGGTCCCTTTTCATAAGTATTGTAAAATTTTTGTTAAATTGTGTGATGAATATTCAATTAAGGTGCAATTTCTCTAAAGCATACCAAATTTGGGTTTAAGAAAGGCAAAGTTCCATTTTGGATGAATTGTTTTGTTTAAAATTTAAAGTCTTGTCTAGTAACACCAATGGTTACTGTATTTCAATTATATGTGCCAATTATATGTACCAATTCTATGGATTGCATTGATTGGCTATGTAAATGTGAAAAACACAATTACAGTGTCAGGTAACTTATGAGCCCTCTAAAATTGACAGTGTAAGTTAGAACTGACTATGTACTTTCTGATATTATTTCCTGAAGATGGAATGCCTTGTGATTAGAAGCGACCTTTCTACTTATCCCATATTGTTTCATACTGAGTTCTAGAGCTCCTATAAGAGGAGTCCTCTCAAAACATTAGAACAACCCAGGGGCCAAAGAGATCAACCTATTTCGCACAATTTGTGAAAAGGGAGGCTCATTGGTCCTAGGGCACCCCCCCCTTTTGTTGAGATCTTATTGTATTCTATATTTTGGTTTCAAAACACTAGACAATTTGCACTTGATGTAGTCTCTACTATTTCAAGAACAAGTTGATGGAAAAAAACCCTAAAAGAAATGAAGTATAAAATTCTATTAAAAGAACCACATGTGGCTACACATAATTGTTGTCATGGTATATATTTAAGATACAAACATTTAAAGCAACTATCAATAGCTACACATAATTGTTGTCACATGTGGTATATATTTAAGATACAAACATTTGGAGTTTAAATTTTAAAGCAACTATCAATAATTTCTGAAGCCAATGGAGTTTAAATTTTAAATCAACTATCAATAATTTGGTAAGTATCTGTGGGTGGCTACACTATATATAGAGACCCTAAATGTAATCCAAAATCTATTGTATGGTCCCAACATGGGAGCTTATTCATTTTGCTTCAAATACACATGTATGCCATGTAATTATTTTGAAATAATAAGATGAGAATGAAGATAATCATCATTTGTAAGCCTCAAATTAAACTTCAGAAATTATATTATATTAGTTACATTCACAAATCATTGTAGGAATTTAATGATTTATTAACTGTGCAACAAATTAATCAAACGTCCACGAATAGGGTTTAGCACATCATGGTGGGTGTCTCTAGAGACTGAGTGATTGGCTTCTTATTTTATTCAAATTTAATGTATGGTTTTTTGCCTTTTGCCTTCAATTTGAGGACCGCGGTTTAGGGTTTAGGGTTTAGGCAAAATTGATATTCTAAGCCAACAAAATGAGACTTCACTTATTAATTGAAGATTAAAATGATTGTCAAACCATTTTCTTCTACAAGTTTAGTTTATGGGGATTTGTGGGATGAAATGCCATGCTTGTAACTATCAATATTCTTTAAATGGATTGGCAAGGTTTTAGGCTATGCTTATTAATATTTAAAATGATTTATCATGGATTAAACAATGTTTTGGACCTAAACTTCTGGTGTATACTTAGATGTACTTATGAAGCTATAGAAGAAGCAAGGTAAATTATTTTTACAAGAAGGATCATATACTATTTTTTAATTGTTAACCCTCAAAGGATAAAATTTCATCCAATCCTGATCAATATTGTATTTTTTGGGACTTCGTAGTCAAGGATGGGTTAAAAATAAAAATGAACTATAAGTTATATTTGCATGTTTGGTCTAAATCCTATAGACTTATTCCTTATGATTACGTTTATTGAAACTCTAAGCAAATCATATATGATAGAAAAAATAGAAGAATAAATCATGAAGTTCATACATAAAGAATAATTACAAAATCATTGTCAATTCTAATTGTACTTGAATAACCCCTACAAGTCTTTTCTATGTAAAATAGTAAGATTAATTTTGCAAATTGGCACTAAAACATTGACATTGTTTGAAAGTATTTGCAATACTCTCTCTCTCTCTAGAGAGAGAGAGAGAAATCATTATTTTCTATAACTCACATGAATTAATATAGGAAAGGATAAATTTCATAACTGTCTAGTATAATTTGGATTGAATTGTGTAGAATTCACAACATTCATGAATTTTGCACATACACAACATGCCGATAGTTTAGTGCTTTGGACTAACCCCTAGCTTAGTGCGGTATTCTGAGGCCCACGAGAACTTTAAAATAATCTTATCAATTGAAAGCAAGTCTAAAATCTTAATCTTCATTTATTTTCTAACAAACCCAATTGTACATCATCCTTTACTTCACTTATTGAAGTACTTACTTACTTTTCCAATTTGATGATGAATATCTCTGCTAATTCCAAGCGAAGTGACCCTAAACTTCAATATATTTGCTTCTTCACCTCTTTAAAGATGATAAAGTACCTGTAGTCTTTGAATACCCTATTCCCCCCCAAGATTCATGGGATAGGAATATATATGTGAAATAAGTCTCTTACACTTCTTCATTTCTCACCATTGTTTAGGCTACATCATGGTACAACTAATTCAATTAGGATAGTAGCCTTCATTAGAGTTTTTTGTAAGCATGATTTTCGGCCTATCAATTGGCTATAAGGCCCAAAATGTTGGCTCTTTTTTGTAAAGGAATTTTTCATTAGAATAGCCCGATTCATATTGTAGGTTAAGACCAATAGGCTAATTTGAACTAGGTATGAGTGTATGACCTACTTCTCATTTTCATATCACCAAGTATCTCCAGAATGCCCAAAAAAGAAATGACCCCAATTCACCTCAATGGACTTCAATTCCAAATTTAATATACACCAAGGACCCTCACAGACACAGGTCCGGCCTTCCAAAATTAACGCCAGTAGCCACAGTCCGTCCTTCCAAAATTAACGGCAGTAGCCCAGTACGGCCGTGCAGACTGAACGCAAGCCTTCCAAAATTAAGACCAAAGGAGGATCCAAGTAGCCAGAGGGCCCTAGCTGTCCACAAATTAATTGAACAAATCAGATTGGCCAACCGGTTTGGCTGAGCATCGGATTCCCCTTCTAACTACCTAGTTCCTATAAGTACTTTTATATTCTCCCCATGCTCCAACTGTCCAGCAAAAGGGTGATTGTAGCTGTCAGATAGATCTAAATTAACTTATATTACTTCCTAAAATTCTTAGCATCATGTGCTGCTGCAACTGCTCTGATTTGTGATGCAAATTGTGCAGTCAGTGAATTCATAGAAATATCAACCTAGTCGCATCTTCACAATGACATTCTCGATTCAGCAACTTCCAGGTACTGTCACTTAGAAACACTCAGATTAACAAAGAAAAAAGAACAAAACCGCATTACATTTCAATATAGAAGGACGACAATGAAAATGGGAATTGCAATTCAAATTTTTTACAGCATTTGAAGTCTGCTGGAGTGGGTTTAGTAGTTACAATTCTCAACTTTGCAAAATGAGAGTACTATAACAGTGCATAGAGACACTAAGTCCCAACACCCCAAGGATATAACATTGCATGGAAAAACTAAGTCCCAACACCCCAAGGATCCAAACTTTCTGGCTAACCGCAAAGCACTAGACACAAAGTTATAGTTATTCACACATCTACATAATTCCATCCGCCGTAACTCCTATATCGCCGCTTTGGTCCAGTAGATCTTCTCACCCTGTGCCTCTGCAAAACAACCAGTCCTAAATCTGGTGTAAAGTATAACAGTTTCCCCTTTGTCCACTCAAGTGATTCATCGACAAAGTAAAGATAATCTCTGAGACCCGACTTGCACCACGGAAGTGAACCCATGACAACCTAAGCCCATTGTAGAGACCTTGTAAGCATTCACAAGGCTAAACCGCAGCAACAACCCCGGAGATTGTATCAACACCAGGAGAGCCCTATCCTATTGAACAAACTCTATTAAATAGAAATGGATGCATGCCCCCTACTACACACTCAAAATCACCCTAAATCCAACCTGTCGGGTAATTTCTACACATAGAACTCTGGTAGATCAAAACGGTGAATGACGTAAACCTCAGCCTCTGCAGTTCGAGCTTGTTGTCACAGATTAAGCACCAATTCCATCTGCAGTACTTAAATACTCCGGGCATGCAAATTGAAGTTAGCCTAAATCAAAATTCCCTAAACCAAGCAGCTGCATGAAATCCGAACTTCAAAACAAAATACAGTCGAGCAAGGCTACAAAATATTGAACTCACCTTAATAGTTCCACCAACCTTATATCTGAATCAGTTACGGATTCACAGAACCGGAACTTTTGCTGGTAAACTTCAGTGACCAATTGACAATAGAGCCACTTTTTTGGTTATCTTTTCTTTGATCCAGCCCGAGTTGAAACTTTATTCACAGACAACGTAGGAAGCGGTTCACTTGCCTTTGCTCTTGTATTCTTTGCTTTTCCCTTACCCTTCATATGGGCTGAATTGAGAGACCTACTTTGTGGTCTACCTTCTCCATCTGATTCCACATTAGGAACTCTGTCACCTACCATAATGGCGTTGTCTTCTCCTAAGCTAGTGAGTGCTAGCTTTTTCCTTCTCTCTCCATCGTCAAATGGAAGATCAGAAGCTCTCTTCAAGAGTGAATGTCTCAGCTTGGGAATGTCAGAATGTTGAGACTCAATGCAAGGTTGTGATTTATCTGTGCAATGACAGCATCACACATATAATCAACCACTATAGCAACATTCATTTGAAAAGAACCGCAAAATTTCACTCGAATAGCATTCTTCAATCAGATATCAAGTTGCGAGCACCCTTACCTGATTCAATTCCTTCACTGGACAGTGCAGTACCTGTCAAAGCGAGACATAATCAATAATTTCATACATTAGTGCATTTGTCATTGGCACTTCACAATGCACTCTTCTTTATCCAAAAAATAGCGACACTCTTATTACCAAACTTGTCCTACCAATGCACGTACCAAGATTCATGTTCACTTCTAGTGAATTTAATTCGGCCACATCATGCACTACCTCTAGCCCAGCAACATTCTCTAGCTTTGCACTAACATCTTGGCATTGAATAGTGCCATAATGCTTCACTTCATCAAGCTTGACGGGTGAATCCACTTCTTGCCCTCGTGAGTTCAGAATTGGAGGTCCTAAGTCAAGGGTATTTTGATCTTGAAGGGGGATGCTACTGGAAACTATTCGCTGTAGATATACCCTTGCTGTTGTTGTGCTCAGTCCTCCATTCACGGGATCACAATTTCGTGGTATGGATCCAGATGACCCCCAATCAGAATGCTTCACACTTGAACGAGACCCTGTAAATATGCAAAGGACGAAGTCAATGAGAAACAACAAGACCTGTAAGACCCTGTGAAATTCATGACAAGCACAAAGCACCGTGATCCTATGAGAGAAGGACCCTCTAAGTAATTCCCAAATAAGCAGGTAAGCAATAGAACCCTCTAAACAATTCACGAATAAGTAAGTAATTCCCGAATAAGCAGGTAAGCAATAGAACCCTCTAAGCAATTCACGAATAAGTAAGTAAGCAACAAAACCATCTAAGCAATTCATGAATAAGCAAGTAAGCAACAGAACCCTCTAAGCAATTCATGAATAAGCAAGTAAGCAACAGAACCCTCTAAGCAATTCATGAATAAGCAAGTAAGCAACAGAACCCTCTAAGCAATTCATGAATAAGCAAGTAAGCAACAGAACCCTCTAAGCAATTCATGAATAAGCAAGTAAGCAACAGAACCCTCTAAGCAATTCATGAATAAGCAAGCAACAAAACCATCTAAGCAATTCACCCTCTAAGTAAATAAGCAACATAACCGTCTGAGCAATAAGACCCTATTAAGCAATACGATCTTATAAGCAACACAACCATCTAAGCAAGATGACCCTGTCAAAAAAGGAACAAGTTGGGGTGGAGCACCGTAAACCCTGATTTCAGCACCAACCTCAAAGATTAAGCAATAAGCAATTCAAATGAAGCAGTAACCACCCACCTGCAAGCACTAATGACCCATGTGTTCATACCAAAATACTTGGCCTCTAAGCAACAACCATTGACGGACGAAGTTCTTGTCAAAGCAGTCTAAATATTCGTTGAGAAGCACTGAAGCGCTACATTCGTCTTACCATCCAGCCCTTATGAGAATCTCAAAGCAAATCAAAGGACCACAATTTCAAGAAATGAGGAGCACAACATGACAATGAAGTTTGAGACTTACAATTAAGCACATGAAGATTGCCATCTTCTTTCAACGATTGCTTGAGCTCTTCGTGCTTTGCTGATAATTCCAATTTGCCGTTCTCATCTTCGAACTCAGCGTACGCACCTCTGAATCCAAAATTCTGCCACCAATGCGGGTGGAACACCTCTGCACACCTGGTGCACCTATTGTCTACTTTGGCAAGTGCTGATGCACAAAAAATGTGATAGATGTGCCTACATGAAGCAATGACAATATCATAGTATGGGTAACCTCTATTGCAAAAAACACAAGGGTGTAGCTGTAAGGTAGGTGAGTCTAAATCGAGGTCGTGGGCCATAGCTGGATGGAGCGCTGGCTTCGGCCACAATGACAAACCACTTCCGTTTTTCATCTATACACATTGTTCCTCAACAGCAGCACTATGTCTCTTCATCTCTAAAATCTCCCTCCTCAAAACTTGAAGATCTGATTCTGCTTTGAATTGCTCTATTTCAAAGTCATGATACAAGTCGTCCCCTTTAATTGCCCTCTCTCGACTGACCTCTACTAGAGACCCACAAACATCTAAATTTTTCTGAAGAACATGTTTCTTATCAATAAGGACTCGTAACTTTTCTTGAAACTGCTCGTGCTCAACAGTGCTCACAGAAATGCCGATAGGCTGCTCACATCGCAACCAAGGCAATAGTGAAATGAACCCTGAATCCTCTAAGCAATTCTGGAATTCAAACAATGCAGCTTGCTCACATAGCAACTAAGGCAAGAATGAGCTGAATCCTAAATTTTGAATCAATTCTGGAATTCAAACAATGCAGCTTGCTTACATAGCAACCGAGGCAAGAATGAATTGAACCCTAAATTTTGAAGCAATTCTGGAATTCAAACAATGCAGCCGGCTTACATAGCACCCAAGGCAAGAATGAGCTGAACCCTAAACAGTGCATCAATTTTACAATTAAGACAATGCATCTACCTTACTCAACATAGTACATGGAAAAAAAAACGTAAATCTAAAACGTACCTGCATTTCGTGTTCAACTATCGCCTTTGCAGCTCTTGCTAACTCTACTTTGAGTTCAAGTACCCTATCTCCATCTTCCTTCGTTGTACTCCGACGGTCATCCATGTTGAACTTCAACCCAACCAGCTTCTCTGAAATCTTCTGGTACTCCGCCTCCACAAATGTCACTTTACTGGTGGCAATTACAAGAAGCTCGCTCTCTGTTTCAACAACATCCCGAACTACGTCGATGTCACTAGGCGATACCCCGTAAGGACACAACTTGCTCATGGTATCACGAGACCGAGCGCTTCCTAACGAACCCTTGCCTCCCTCGGTTTTCACCATCGCACGAAAGCTAAGTCCTCGCTGGGAGGTGCAACCACTCAGACTAAACCCTAATGCCGTAGCATCGTCACTAGCAGGATTGGAGAGCCAAAGCAATAGCCGCTGCGCTCGATCGGCTTTCTCTAAAGCAGTTGTGCGGGCTACTAGTGCCCAGTTCACTTTCCTCTTCTTCAAATTTGCAATATAGCCCTTCACTAGCCACCCCGCAAATTCATTGTTTGTAACAGATTGAGAGCCATAAATTTTTGAGTACAGCTCCATGAGGTCCTTCTTTGCATCGGGGTTCAAAAAAGTGTTGGTTGTGCGCAATTTTGAGCACTTCCCAAACAAATCCTCCACATCCGCATCCGTGATGAAGGCAATATCAGCAGTACACTTAGGGTTCAATCCCACACCTACTAAACCCCTCTCTTCTTGAAAGAATTTTTTTGTTTGTGAGTTGTAGAAGGTGATCTCCTCCTCACATTTCTGTATGCTAACATCAGACTTATTGTAGCCAAGTTTCCTCTCAGAATCCTTTCCTAAACTTTCTCGGCGCAACTGCTTCTCTTCCTTGCCGAAACTCTCCCTACGTGATTTTATCTCTTCCATGGCAGTTTGCAAACGTACCCTAAATCCTGAACCCAACAAACCAATACGATGCCACAACAATCCCTTACAATCCAAGGACACAACAATTTCGATCTCTCGGGCCGACAGCAAGTATCCAAAGCAAGACAGGGTGAGAAACAAGCGAGAGAGACAACGAGCAGAGAGAGACGGTGCGGATTGGGAAACAGGCCGTTGGATTCAAAAATTGCAGTTCAACTCTTCTGCACATAGCGTCAGGTGTCTTAAACTGGACCCTTTTCCCAATCTGTCCATGAAACTCCCTTCAAACTGCCCATTAAATTGCCAATTAAGCACTAAACCATTTGTCCAAGGAAGTCAATTAACGTCTACAAGTGGCTCCTATTAGTGTGCTTGGACCCAATTATTCCAAATTTTGAAAGACATAAAAAAGTCATTTCAATAATTAATTGCATTTGGGTTATTCCTAGGGGAGGACACTCCCCGCGCTTTACAAAGTGACTTGCGGCGAAAAATAGGGTGGATTTAATTCATCATAGGTAAAATTTATAAAGATTTTACATTTAAAGAAGGGGACTTAAAAAGTGACATGTCTTTTATAAGTAAAATAGATACCCGAAAATTATGGTCCATTAATTATTTTTTAAATGTAAAATAGGGGCCAAAGAATAGGATCCAAGGAATTCTATTTACTGGGTTCAGTTATGGTTATGCTACAGTACTAGTAAGATACAGGTACTATACAAATCTGAAGTATAACTACAACATATCTTGTAGTCAGTCGATGAATGGGGTAGTTTCCATCTGTTCTGTCTGTTAAGTTTAACGACTACTGCTAGGGTTTAGGCGCGAACGATAATTTCGAGGTTGGGAGGGAGGCGCGGCAGCGTGTGTTCACGAATTTGTTTGCAAATCTGGGTGCGGTTGAGGGTTAATCACGCGATGAGTTCTCCAGCTTCTTGAGTGACGGCAGCGTGTGTTCACGAATTTGTTTGCAATCTGGGTGCGGTTGAGGGTTAATCGCGCGATCAGGGGGGCAGCTTGTTGAGGGACGGCAGCGTGTGTTCACGAATTTGTTTGCAATCTGGGTGCGGTTTAGGGTTAATCGCGCGATGAGTTCTGCTGCTTGTTGAGGGACGGCAGCGTGGAGATGGTGTTTCCGATTCGCGCGATCAGTTCTTCGGCTGAACCGTGGAGGCTGCTCTTGGGGATGGCATGCGCTTGGTTGTGGGTGCGCGATCAGATTGGTGGTGGGCTTAGGGTGAGGAGGTGAACGAAGGGGTCGGCGATTCCTTGTGCGGGGGCGCTTGCTTGTGTGTGCGCGATCAGTTGTTTGTGCCCGATCAGTTTTTTGTGCGCGACCAGTTTTTTGTGCGCGACCAGTTGTTTGTGCGCAATCAGTTGTGGAATTCTGTTTTGGGGTCAGCGGCGTGACAAAGGTGTTCCCGATTCCTGGTGCGGGGTTTGCTTTGAGGGGTGCGCGATCACCGATTCCTGGTGCGGGGTTTTGCTTTTGCGGGGTGCGCGATCAGTTCTGCCTGGTGCGGGGTTTGCTCTTGCGGTGTGCGCGATCAGTTCTGTCTGGTGCGGGGTTTGCTTTTGCGGGGTGCGCGATCAGTTCTGCTGGGGTGTGCAAGGTTCACCAGCGTGGAGGATGGTGTTCGGGATTGTCTTAGCTTGCTTGTTTGTGCGCGATCAATTGTGGTGGTGTGTTCAGGTCGGCGGCGTCACGGAGTGCGGGTGTTGTTCGTGTGTTCGTTTGTGCGGGTGTGTTTGTTTGTGCGGGTGTGTTTTCTGCTAGTGTGTTCACGACGGTGCTGGGGAATCTTCGGGCGGGGGTTCTGTATGCCTGCGATTTGTTCTGGACTCGTGTTCACGGCACGGCAGCGTGACGAAGGTGTTTGCTCTTGCTTGTGGAGGGGTTGTTTGGGTTTAGGGTTGTTTGCAGCGGTACTTGTTGAACGAGATGGCGACTTCTATCAAGCTATGGACGATGGAGGAAGACTTCGGTCTTGCAACTCTGTACAGCAAGGTGAAGGTTTCAGCCGATGAAACCTACGCGTCTTTGAGGCTGCGTCTGGAGGACAAAGCGGCGCTCGAATGGCCATTCGAATTCTGGGACAACGATGATCAAATCAGAGTTCCGCAGAGGATGGAATCCTTCAGCGACATGCCTGAACATGTTTATGTGCTGCCCCTGCGTGCTGCGGGCGAAGACAGATCTTCCAAGCGACAGCGCGTGGATGATGCCGATGCGGGTATCGACGCGCTCCCTGAAGACGGAAACTGCGTGGACATCCGCAAAGAATCTGAAGAACTTGCTGTCCCAATGCTGCACAATGAAGAACTTGCTGCACAATGCGCTTGTTCACATGTGGTAAATGTGGCAGTGTGGATGATGCACAAGTGAAGGATGAGTTGTGGAGGATCGCATGAATTGCATGGACCGTGAGGATTGGTGGAGTCGCTGAACATGGCTGTGGGCACAAACCAGTTGAAGTGCTTCTTCAAGTGCAACCGGTTGGCCCTAAACCAAATGCTATTCCTTATGCAATTTTTTTGAATGCATGTGCACATCTTGGGGCCTTGTAGAGCTGAAAGTAGAGCTGAAAGGAGGACTTCAGTCACATTTGTGTGTGAGGGATGCACTTGTTCACATGTATTGGAAGTGTGGCATCTTTTTTGATGCATGACTGTTTTCTGAGAGGCTGCTGGTTTTGTCAATCAGACTTGTGACTTGTGATTTATGGGGTGCAGTGTAATCACTTGGAATGTGATGATTGGTGGATTTGCAGAACATGGTTGTAGGAGTGAAGGAGCTGATCACTTCTCCAATTGGTTTGGGGTGACTATAAGTCTCATGTACAAGTAGACATTTGTGTCTTAGACTCTAAATTTTTTTTCACATGTGTTGGATGGCTTAGAACTGCAGCTTGTTGCCATAGTTCTTGTAAATGATTTGTAATGTTTGTGTTTTTTAACACTTTTAGTACATTAAACTCTTTCATTACTTTTTCATTTATAATGTTTGTGTTTTTTAACACATTTTGTACATTAAACTCTTTCATTACTTTGTCATTTGTAATGTCTTGCTTTTATTTAGCATTTGTGCATGTATTTGTCTTCAAGTATGCATTCTAATGTAAACACATCCATTTTTTGCCTTAAAGTTGAATCTTGTGGGTGTACAGGGCATATCTTGTCACTTTAATTCTCATTACTTGTTAAATTAGTTTTGTTCTTTATAAAGAAAATAGCCTCCAATAAATTCAGCCTATGTACGTATTATAAGTAAAGATAGGCATGATAATATGGGCTCTAGGGGGGTTTATAAGTAATTATAGGGGCCTGAAAATTCAAAAAAACAAATAAATACCCCCCCTAAAAATACCCCAGCACCGCACGTGGTACCCAGAAAATACGAAGAGTGTCCTCCCCGGGGGTTATTCTTTACAAAGTGTAGATTCTTAAAACTTTCTATTAATTTAGATTGCAATGCCTGTAAATGCTCTAATCATTAGAAATGTAAACTAAAATGATGATGGCCACAAAAAAGAAATTCCTAATATTAAAAGATTCTAAAAGTTATTTTATAAAACATGTCTTAATGTTCTTTGTCCAATGAATGACAAAGAATTTTCTTTGTGTACGACAAAAGTGCAAATATTCCTCTTTCGGATTTTATTGTGAAAAATGGAGATCTTACACAATAGTTTGATTTTCAATTAGTTTTTTTCTATTTTCTTAAGCCACTTATTCCTAGACATGTTATCCAAAGGCATGATTTCCATAGTCACCAGTCTATCTTGTAATCACTCAATGCCCAAGGCCAATTTTGAGCTTCTTGAAATTTACTCTAAATTGAACATAAAGCCAACATTTTGATAAGTTGAGTCAATTTATTTTTAATTGTAATCCATACAAATTCAAATTACACATGCTACAGATCATATAGAAAAAGAAAATATGACTATATCATTTAAGAATTGAAAGATTATAATGTTTGATCATAAGTGTGTTAAAACTAATAAAATATTTCAGCTCTCTCTTTGTTTGTCAAATCTAAAAAATTGGTCACTAAAAAAATACAAGGTCGAAAGGCCTAACATGCATAACCCTAATCAATTTATGTCTTTTCGAAATCTACTATACAATTCTTTACAACAAATTTTTAGTGTGATTTTTTCTCTAAGATTTAGTGTATTTGAGGCTCATTTCCTAGAGTCCTACAACACTATGAGAGTCAAAATTGCAATGTGTACAATTGCATAAAATTTTAAACAAAAAAATCATAATTCTTCATTTCAAAATTGAATTTTTGATGCTAAAACTAGACTTCAAAAGAAATTTGTCAAAAATATAAACTACTAAAAAAAGAGACTTAGTCATATCTTTAACTTCAAAGACAAACATTTTCATTTATGGTAGTACAAAGGGTAACTTTAGGGTTCTTGTCGAAGAAAAACTTTGTGTAGCTTGGTGGTTGTGTAGGGTCAAGATTCATCTGTTGGAAACTAGAAGAAACCCTATTTCTTCTCGAAATTTGAAAGGGTGAGGCAATAGATGGGTTGAAGATGGATCATGTTATCTATTTGGAAGAATGTTGCAACTTTATGATTTGGACTTTTGTAGTATTTGGTGTGCTTCTTAGTGACTATTTTGCCGTTGTATTTGATCACAAAACATCAAGTTTGTATGTTGATGAGCATGGGTGTCCAACACAAGAAGAAACAACTTTTAATTACCTCAGTGGAAGTGTTGCCTTGCCTTAGCTTCGCGAAGTTGTTCCAACTTCGAAGGTCTTCTTTCAAAGCGTGGCTTGAGTCGCCTTCCAATTGTTTTCAGGCAACAATAAGCTTGAGTTGTCAAATTTCATCTTCTTATGCTTCTCAGGTATGTCGATTCTTGCCTTTGTTTTGTATGTTTGTTTATTTAATTTGTGTCCTCATGTGCTCGCGGTCTTCAATTTCATCATTAGAAAATGCATAAATGTTTTTTTTTGAAAATAAACTAGAATATGGCAAAGCGAAGCCATGAGTCTAATGGCTATGCGGCTCTTTGTTTTGCACCAAAAGGCACTTTTTTGCCATTAGTTGACATGTGGCCTTGCATGTGTCAAGCTGATTACATAGTAATGGCCAACAAGGTTTCTTCAATTTTAGGCTTTTATTTCAGAATTCTAATGCATTTGTTCTATTCAAATTGTGCACACAAAATCTAGCCAAGTACTAAATAAGTTAGCAATGTCTTGGTCGAATTTGAATTTGAATTAGTCCGTACACTACAACAAAAACAATGCTTTATAACTACAAAAATATGACTAGAGATGATTGGTGATTGCTCATAGTCATATTCTTGAATGTCAACACCTTGGGGAGAAATATGATTGCAAAATATGATTGCTAGTCATTTTGGGGCCTTGTACTTTACAAGCGTATACTATACGCCCATTGGGAACATCAAAGTATTTCATAGAGAACGTAGGAAACATGTTTCGGGAATGTTGAGTCATATTTCTAGTCAAAATTTCATAGGAGTGACTTTTTTAAAATTTTTAGGTAGCCTAAGAAAAATATGGGCAATCCAAAAAAATATGGACAAGTCATTGTTTAAAATTTTGAAATCCTAGCCAATTCTTTTTTTTAATTTTTAAACCTAATCACCATTTTTTTAGAGTTTTGAAACCCTAGCCGCCACTTCTCTTGGCTCTTCTTGCTTGCCTTTTGTTGTTTCTTAGCTCTTACTTGTTGTTACTTCTTATTTTTTGCTTCTTAGTTGTTGCTTCTTGTTGTCTCTTAGCTCTTACTTGTTGTTACTTGTTTTTTGCTTCTTAGTTGTTGATTTTTGTTGCAGTTTAGTTCTTATTGCATCTTAGTTCTTGCTTCTTGTTGCTTTTTAGTTTATGAATCTTGTTTCTTCTTCTTGCATTTTAACTCTTTCTTCTTTTTCTTTTTTCTTTTTTCTTTTTTTCTAGATTTCATTTTAAAGCACTAGTCACATGACATGTGTTTAAGATAGAATACTAGAAATTGACAATAGCAAGATGGTGACAAAAGCTTCGGGATTTAATTTCCCAAAACTAACACTTGGAGGAATAAAGCCCTGAAATTTTATTAAAAATCCACAAGAGCCTTTTTACAGTCTATTTCTTCAAATAGAATGTGTTCGTACAATGATTTTATTTTATTTTTGATTCCCCATAGTTTTTTACATTCTATTTCTTCAAATAGAATGTGTTTGAACAATGATTTTACATTTTTTTTATTCCCTATTTTTTTCCTTAAAGTAAACTACTAGTTTGTTGGTACACTGAAATCCCATAGGGCTGATTGTACTAATAAACTTGAAATGATAACTAAATGCATCTTACCTCTTTACTATGCATATTAGTAACATGGCTTACTAATTGCCATTCTATCGCTTGTTTAAAGATTTATGAGATGTTTTGGTAGCAATTAACCAACACAGCTAAACACATTTATTTTTCAGATCTTGAATATCTGTATATGATGCTTAGTGGTATCTAAGCACATCAGCAAGTGTCATGAGATTAAATATGGAAGCATTTACAATAACTAGCCGTTATGTCAAACTATGCCTGCACAAGCCAGTATCAGACTTGACTGGCTTATTGTGACTTGAGGCAATTTCGGCCTGAATGCCTAGATACAACACTGCTGCATATTAGTTGTAGAACTATGAAGAGGGCATTTCAGAACTGTCTGCTTACTGCTACTTGCTGTGGATTTTTGCTTAACTGCTAGCTACTGTGGATTTTCACCTAACTGCTACACATGGCTTCCTCCCAAACCACTGCTTCACAGGGTTTTTTGACTGATTGAGATTATTGCATAGTTACATGTTGTTGTTTATGTTTTTTCCAAGTGAAAGCTATAACACGCGTTTGTGGGCTTAAGACACCTATTGTATCCTCACTAATCTTGCATTTTTGTGTGTTGATTTTTGGGATGGGCACAGGTGAGGCCCCAAACCTCTTGGAGGAATTTTGGACTCAAGATAATTGCGATTATCTACAATACTCTCATACTTTGATGTTGCTTTAATGTTTTAGAAGTTTTCCATGTTCAAATGGTTATGCCAATACTCTATTACATGGATGTATTCTATTTTGTTGATTCTACCACTTTCGACTAAAGTCTTGTCTATTCTTGTCTATCATAGCTAGTCATATATGGACAATGAATGGAAACTATAGTTTACAGAACTTTGTATGACAATGTGCTGGAAATTAAGCTTGCTCCAGTTATACGATTTTTCAACTAGGAAGAAGTAGATAAGTGCCTGACTAGTTCAGGATGTACCAAAAAAACGATTTTTTTCTGTTGCCTCTTAACACTTGTTTCTTGTTGTTTCTTATTGCCTCTTAGTTGTTGCTTCTTGTTATTTCTTGTTGCATCTTAACTCTTATTTGTTGTTATCTTTTAGCACTTGCCACTTTTTTCTTTTCTTTCTTTCATCACCATTTTTATTCTACTTACTCTAAGCTTATGCTATATATTTTGTGTTGTTGTAAACCTTACAAGGTTGAGCTTTGTTGTTCATTCACTAAAAATTAACCTCCTATTTCTTTAATTGTATATGCAAGCACCAAACGTTGAAACAAAGTTGTTGAAGGAAAGTTGTTGAAGGCTACTTGCAACCCAATAGAGCCATCTTCACATTATTGTAAGGAATATATGTCCTATTGAATTTTGTGAATGATTCATTGTGATATATATGTTTTATATTGTTGGCTAATAAATTCAATGAAGATAGTTGCATTCCTTCTTGCATTCTCTCTCTCCAATATGATTGTCTCATATATATACCTCTAAAATCATGTGTATGTGTTTTTAACTACATGAAGTTTGTTTTTTTCAATTGTTAAATCATCTTGATGTATAATTACAATGTGTCATGTCCATTTAAAATGCATAAAAAATATAATTGTAGTTTGTAATTAAAGCTATTTTCGACTTCAATCACCCCAATCACAAACTACACACAAATTCTAAAAATATGACTCTCAATTATCCAAAATATCACTTGCTTGAGTTACATTTCACAATATTTGTTGACCACAAATAATTAGTTATAGTCATATAATGCTCATACTTATGTGTGTCAAAATGTAACCTTACACATCCCAAAATATGACTACAATCTAACAATCAGTCATGAAATTACTAATGACATCCACATTAACTACCATGTCAACTACAAATATAACTCACAAGAGTCATATTTCACATTAGCAAAGAATATGATTCACGAGAGTCATATTCATATTCTACATCATCCAAAAATATGACATATGAGAGTTATTTTTTACATAGCCTTGGGGGGGTCATTTAGAGTGTCCATTAGAAACTACGTGTAAACAAAACTTTGGACCTCCTATATACTTTTTGAATTTTAAATAAAACAAAATTAAAAAAATATGAATAGATTTTCCTACTTTGAAAGTTTATGTTTTGAATTATTGATATTTTTATTTGTTAATAATAATTAGTTACAAATTTTTGAAGTAAAAAGATACACTGTAGAACTGAAAAATAACTTTCACACCCCTATATTATATAAGAAAAAATTGTCTAAAAAATGAACAAAAAATTCCTAAAATTAATTTATTATTGAAAGCTCATTATGAGTTGAATATTGACTCAATGGTCATCTAAATGTGTCCTCTATAATTATTTGAGTTGAAAAACATGCCATTTAGTTCATTTTCAACCTCTTCTAGAAATCATTTTATATTTTATTTGAGTTGGAAATTTTGGCAATAGAAAGCTATAGTCATTATTAAACAATGTTCAAAATTTTAGGTTAAAATTATAGTTTATTAGAAACCACTTGTTCGCACGTGGTTTGTTATAGTAGAACTAAGTGCACCCCCCGAGCACATAGTAGAAAATATGACTCACAAGAGTGATATTCCACAATTCACATCAATAAAAAAAATGATTCATCACAGTCATATTCCACATCAATAAAAAATATGACTCATTGCAATCATAGTTCACGTTAGCCAAAATATGACTCATTGTAGTCATATTCTGTGTCAACTAAAATATGACTCATTGCAATTATATTCCATGTCAACTAAAATTATGACTAAACGGAGTCATATGCCACATAGGATTTTATTTTTTTGCCCGAATAATTCAAGAAAAAATCAAGCCTCCAAGGATAGTCAACGTATACGCCACATTAACAAAATATGGCTAATTATGGCTAATTATACCCTCAAATCTATATGACTACTAATATGATTAATGTCTGAAGCAACTCGTCGGTAATGACTGGACCCAATCATGCTTCGAATTATCTACAGTGATTTTTGTGTGAGTCATATTTTTTGATTTTATGACTTACTGCAGTCATATTTTGCAGTCATAAAATACTGTTTTTGTTGTAGTGGTAGCTAGATGATGAATCAATCTGCGAAGTTTGTGATTTGTTGAGATACTAACTACTACAATGGAATTTGTATAGAAGATTAGAATGTTGGACAACTAGAGAAGTGAGGGATCCAAATCCAAAACTTGGAGTTGGACGGAGTGCAAGTCATCGCAAGTTAGGGTTGAAAAACATAACTAGAGGATGCAACGTTCTGCAGATTTGACGTTAAAAAACAAACAAAGTATCCTTTCAACTTTAGGTACAAACATGTGCCGGATAAGTCATGATGACTGATGAGTGACTTCCACTTAGTTTTTTTTCAATATTCTAAATTACTGGATCTGGAATGTTTGGGCTTCACTGATTGAGAAGCCCTACTTGGCTATTGTGTATCTAGTTTTATCCCTAGCACTGTAACTGATGAAGGAATTGTCTCATGTCCCTTGTTAGTTGATCGATTCTTGATATTATATATGATGATATCACCTTCAAATCTAATATTTTGATGTCATTTTTCTTACATGTATTTTTGAATTTTGTCATTTACTATACTACTAGCTTTAGGCTTCAACTGCCAATAGTCCTATGTCCTTATGTATGGTGAGTTAGGTCATTCTCCATCTTACATGGTTTAGTTTGGTATAAAATACCACAAGATTTTGCCTGGAGTAAATTTTTAGGGTTATAATTTCCCATGTGTTTAGGGAGTTTGCACAATGGATGATGTTGGGAGCTTAGTTTGTTTGTGGTGTCATAGTTATGCTTATGTAGAATGTCCATTGTATATTAACAAGTGATCCAAAAAGATGGATGTTAAAAGATAGAGGACAATCAATATGAGCTGATTGTGCGTACTTAATATGAGGTTTATGAAGTTTTATATACATCTCATACTTGTCCAAACTTTGATGCCTCAACTAAATTTCATTTGTCATAGGTGGAATTATGCATCTCACAAGACCTTGTTGTTTGTGCTTCTATGTGCAGACCAAAAAAATGTCATCTCCGTTTTGTGAAGAATTTGGAACTAATTTTGAGAGAAATACAAAAAAAAATTGTTGTCAATGTAGGATACCAAGAGGGACATACGTAGATGGAGCCAAAAAGATCATGCAATTGGAGTTGCCAATGCTACAGTCACCGGAGATGCCACTGAGAAGGCTAATAAAAGGGGCGTTGCTGGAGCCAATAGAAGGGGAGATGCAAGAGCAAGACATCAAGGATTTTCGTGGTTTCCTTCTTTGAGAAGTTGTATAGAGGCATCTACGATAGAAAAATCCAAATTATAATATGATATTTGACCACACATGTGTTTTGGCTGTTATAGAGGGTTGCAAGTTTCCAACTCGAAATCCACTTGAAACCCACCGAAGTCCACCGAAGTCCACCGAAACCCGCCTGCGCTGACCTGGCCAAGCGATTGCCAAGTCAGTTTTTTTGAAATAAAAATAAAAATTCAACTTTGTTTTTCATTCTAAAGACTTTAATTTTTAATTTTTTTTTGAAAAAAATAAATCTGACACCGGAGTTCAAGAAGATCGGGGGAAACGGAGTTGAAAATAGGCCCAAAACTGCCTTCCACCCCCCCCCCCCCCCTTTCTCATCTAATGCCTCCTTCTTTATCCAATCAAGTGAAAAATAAACTATATGGAAGGAGATGTTTAAAGCACAAGTATCCTATTCAACATAAGTGTTATTTTGACAATTATAAAATGACACATTCATGGATTGATGAGGGTCAATCACTAGGTCATCTCCCTAAGGGTGCATTTGCTTTAAAAGATCCACTAGTTTAAGAGTCTTTAAAAAAATTATAAGTGAAAATAAGGATACTTTAATGGATATTAAATTTGACAAAAATAAAAATTATGCATGGAGAGAGGCTAATGTTTACAAAAAAATTGAAAAAAATCTTAAATATAGAAGGTGGAAATAGAGGAAGGTAGAAAAGGCTAAAACTAGTGACACCATAAGAGCTTCTAAAGGACAAGATATTTCTTTACCGTCATAGTCTGTACAGTCGTCATCGCCTGCATAGTCTAAACTTCACAGTATAGAAGTTGGAAATGAAGAGGAAGAGAGTGATGATGAGAGTTTTGTAATGCGTTGGTTGAATTTTGAAAGTGTTCATGAAATGTATGCGGGGTTAACAAATTTCATGAATGGTGAGAATGAGATAGCTAGATGTGCTAAAACAAGAGTTTATTTTCCTCCAAACTCCAAGTCTTTTCCAAAGGGAGACAAATTAATGTTGGTAGCAAATTTTTTATGCTCGCAACGTGAGTGAATTCTTGAAATGCATGTACTTATTTTTTTCTAGGTGCACACAATTTTGTTTAATTAAGCAGATGGACAAGAAATAATAGACTAGGCAACATTAGCAAGGAATTAAAAAAGACCTATCCTTGTAAGTAAGAAAAAAGACATGCATGCAACAAGTATCTCCTCCCACACATCCACAAGTGATCACAGACAAAGGACTCACCATCAATAATTCCGATTGGAGTGAGCCTCATTTCTAGCAAACAAGAAAACTCTCAGGCGGAAGTCCACGTTGAAGGTTTGCAATCCTAGTTTCAAGACACAAATTGCACAATATAGATAGTAAGACAAGGATTTCATATAAATCCCTAACGACAAAACAAAGGAATATATATGGATCACCTACTACATGACAACAAGGAAACAACCACAAATCTAGTGTGCCCTAATATTCCCTAGGTCAAGTAAATGTTGCAAATCTTGTGTGAGGATAGGATAAAATGCTGATACAGAAAACTGAAACAATCTTCCTCTGACTTACTAGTCATTGCATCCAACTTATGAGACACAATCCATATACTACAAATTGCAACACAATGAGAGGTTTAGAAAGAGAAACAAAGTCACGTTACCTGGTTAGTCCATCGATGATGCAACATACTTCCACAATCTTGTGGTGTTCAGGCATCGAGAATCCTCTAACTATTGATTACTATAGCTTCCTTGTTGTACCTTGTTGTAAGTGCAGTAAGAGCTCCAAGAACAATCAATAGACGAAGGTAGACAAAGGTCCTTCAAAACAAATGAGGCAGCTCCAAAAACGAGGTAGCTCTAAAACCTAGCACATTCAATCACTTTCCATCGTTGTTCCACCATGTTCCATGACTTTCCATCACCACTCTACGTTCCATCGTGGATTTGGATGAAAATAGAAAAGATAATTTTGATGAAATCTCTATCATTCTCCCTGCCATGGCTCCCAAACTCCCAAACTCCCTTCACTTTCACTCATGGAGACAAGCTGTGGCACGCATCTACAGATTTGAGCTTTAGTTTCAGAGCTTTAATGTCCTTCGTCTCTTGCACAGACAAAAAACTCAAGGTCTAATTTGCCGTGAATGAGCGAGAGAGAGAGTGAGAGGAAAGTGGAAGTTTTTTCTTCCATTCAACAAGTGACTGTATGTTCGAGCAACTTGATGTGTGTACTTATTCTCATATATGTATGTACTCCTTTTTATAGCTTAATGTGTGTGAATTCGTGATTTGCTATCTCAAGTTTCATATGGAAGAAGCTTAATTTGATAGAGTCAAGCAAACCTAGAGGTATTGACACTACATGTATATTATTGTTTCTAAAATATTGGTATACTTAGGGATTTTTGAACTTAATTCCTTCAAATGAGTAAGTCTTTGTTGCTTTGCAAAAAAAGTCCAAGAGTCATGAACATGTCAGGTTTCATATTTCAGGAAGAATTGAAGAATCACTGAACATATATAGGTATAACATTGGTGTAAAATTACACATGACCTAAGATTAAAGATACTAGAGACCTAATGCATGAATCTCAATTATAGTGGATTATGTTGATCATTTTTTGTGAACAGGACCCCTGAAGCGAGGACTACCTTCACTAAATCTATACTTTGGAATACAGTGAGTTGCCTATCAACCAATCTCCATATTTTTGCCTTCTAATTCTCTCTTTGTATCCAAATTTAGGTCCCTTTCTCTCCTTCCTACCATGGTCATCTTCCCAATTTTTTAGAAAACAATTTTCTTGCTTTGTGTATGTGCCCACTCTTCCAAAAGTATCAAGGCTTGCCTCATTAGATTGAGCTAAAAAACTCCAATTGCACATTCGACTACCTAACCACTCAAGCATAATGGAGTACAATTTTTGAGCTTTTTTCTCCTCTTGACGCATTGTTGTTCTTGAAGAGGCTCCCAATCCTTGGTGAAGAGGCTCCAATTCTTAAAGCACTTCATCAGTCCTGAAATAGTAGCCATAGTTAGATATTAACTTGTTGGATTTCTAGGCTCCATCCAATCAAGAATTAGAAACTTGTAAGTTTCTATACCATTTGGAATAACTTACATTTTCAATGCCATTGATTCTTGCTAATTGAAGTTTGATGTTTGTCCTATAGAACTAGCAAAATCAGAGAGCTGAGTACTACTTTGTAATCGATGGACAAGATGGATGAATATTGGTGCACAAATGAAAATGAGTGCAGATGGGCGCCAAATGACTTATTGGCGTACATATGATGACTTGTTGGCTGTCATTTTCTAATTTATAAACTATTTGATTCTTTCTGATATGTATCGTGACTACCGTCCATTGTGCATTTGTACCGTCCATTGTTTGATTAAATTCGCCTTCGTCATTCTTTAGATTTGCCAAGGTGATCTACTTACAGTATGAGATCTGCTTGAGTTGCTTAGTTTGTAGCTTAATGTAGCTTGAGTCATTTAATTTGAGTAGCTTAATGTAGCTATTTTAATAAATTGAGTTTGACACTGGATTTGTTTGCTCATTTCAAATAGTAACTTAGTGATTTAGTGAAAAGAACATTAGATTAAATTCAAACATATAATCAATTAAAGATAATCTCATATTGCATATTGACCCTTCACACTTTGATATACTCTTTGTTTAATTTGGAGACTTAGTTCAAATTCAGAGCTACATTAAGCTTAATGTAGCTTAATTTACTGAAGTGCTGTGATTTTTGAGTTGGCATGTACATTTTACTTCACATTCTTTCTTGATCCAGAGTGCCTAGAATTAGACAATGACAACGAGGAAGAGGAAGTTGAAAAGTTTGGATGGCTTGGAGGATTCTGCCAACAATCTATTGATGAGAAGAGAGCAAACGATGAAGGCTAACAATGACATGCTAGTCTCTTTAGATTTGCCACCTATGATTTACTTGATAGCACCACTAGCTAGGCTCCCTTTTTCAGATAAGGGCCCTACTTCTACAACTCGGAAAGGCCTCGGGAAAGGCTCTTTACATGCATCAATCAAGAGCTCCATCTATTGGCATCAACCAAAGGCATGCTATCAGGTTTTTCAAATGCCTCTTTTCCAACGTCAACAAATGTTTTGCATTATACACCATCTGCATCAAGGAAGATACATGTTTCTAGTTCTAATCTTTGTCAAACTAATAGGCTAACCAATTCTTACTTCATTACCTTTTTTTCAATCGACTTATCTTATTTTCTTTTATGAGAAATATCGTTTTGTTGATTTTTTTGTTTTTTTATATATTAAGGTGCTAATGATTGTTATTAAGTTATTAAGTTCTTTGGAAGGTGGTTCGTTGGTTGAAATCCCAACCTATGAACAAATTTTTGGCCACCAAGCCAACATTTCAAGAAACTTGGGAAACTCTATGGTAAAGCCGTATTGAGGAAATCTTTCTATTCTCAATATTTGACATTGATGATTAACAAGAGGAATATGAAAGGATGGTTGGTTGATGGGGGGTTATTTGACAATTCTCCTAACCTCAAAGATCAAGTTGGAGCTACTCATTTGAGAGAGCTCATTGACGCCAAAGAGTCAAATCTAACTGCTCTTAATTTTGGCTCCATTACTTACCGCATATTACCGCGTGACATATATGGGACTTTTAAAGAAATGTTACATTATGCTATTTAAAAAGAAGTTGTACCAAGATGCTCAAAGAGATGTTAGAGTCCAAAATGTCCATGAGATCTGTATTCTTTGTCATGGTTTGTCTTTCTTTTTTAATTTTATAAAGTGAAGAAGTCAGTATTGTAGGTGGAAACTCTTCACAAGTTCTCCCTCGCAGGCAAGTTCATTCACCTCCTAACCTTTTTTGTTTTCATTACTTTTTAATATATTTTTAATTTTTAATTTTTAATTTTTAATTTTTAAAGTTAGTTAGTTAATTAATTATTATTTTAATAAAATGTGGATCAGAGTTTTGCAGTACGGAAATTCGAAATGACTTTGAACAGTTTTCGAGGGGGAGTTTAATTTTGGAGATACTCACGACTCACGGATTGTTTTGTTTTTCTTTTAAGGAACTTCTATTTGTTTTTGTTCAAGCAACTTTCCATACTCTCCAATAGGTTTTTTTGTCAAGATTATTTTCTCATATTTACACTTCATTTGTTTGTCACATTGTACTAATGCATTTTGGTTTATTACAATCTCTTTCATAATTGGTTTTTTTTATTTTTTTATTTTAGGTTGTTGAAGTAGTCAATTTTTTGATACTCCAACGGTTGAAGAGGATGTTGCGTTGTTCCAGAAAGTCTTCTTTTAAGGGTTTTTTACAATTTTTAATTTCTAATAAATGTTTTAATTGTTGTTACATGTGTCTTATGTTGTTTTTCTTTTTCTAACCACGTCCTATTTCCACTAATAAAATTATAAGCTACTAATTATTAGTTACTAATAAAATTATAAGTTATTATAAGTTAATTTATGGGTGAATTCGTTAAAATGGCAGTATTCCATTGGCATTTGTACATGAAGGAACAAAGACTGAGGTGTATTGAGGCACCTATTCATCTCATATCAAGCATTGATTGTGTCCCATGCATGCCCAAATCACCACTTGTTTACGTATGGCATTGCCTACACCATTTTCTTCCGCAAGATCTCATGCCCTAGTTGATCCCTTGAACCGCCATTTTAATGGAATACCGCCATTTTAACGAAATTGCCTATATTTGTATTATCTGTTAGTAGTAAATTGTTGTTACATGGCTTATGTTTGTTTTATATTATTGGCAATGAAGGAAAACGGCAAGTTGAAACGCACTTGTCAAGATGCAGTTTTAACTCAAGCTCCTCCAGCCTTACCTTTGGAGCTAGTTGAAAAACTAGTTATTGACTCTTTTGGATACATTGATGTGGACAACATATATGCCAATATCCGTGAGTATATGAAGAAGGAGAATCAAATGTCAAAGAAGAAGGTGTTTGTAGGCTTCAAGAACGTTTCAAACCAAGAAGCTATCAGATTGGTTGCCAAGTACCTCATGCAACGTTGAGGGAGATTGGATGGCAAAGAAACTGTAGTTTTGGAATCTCTTGGTGAGTTTTTCTTTAGCATTTGTGCTTTTTTGTGTGTGAGTAACACATGTTTAGCATCATATTGCATTGCTTGCCTTTGCTCCAATTTTGAGTTTGTGTTTGACCCTAAGGTCATGTATCCAACAGTTGTATAGAATATAATGGGTTATTAAAAAATGTCCAAACCCTTGTTATGGATTTGTGGATATTTCTCAATACTCATACAGTCTGAAAATCGTTGCTTCCTCTATATACTAGATTGATATGAGAAAATAGACTACACTTCTTCATATGCAACTTTGTTGATTTATGTTAATTAATAGGTTTTGAATTTCAGTGTATTTGTTGTGCAGGTAAGAAGAAGAGTAGCAAGGATTCCATAGTGATAAAATAGAATAGTTTCCTATACATTGCTTTTGATTTACAATGCTAAACTTTCACATGTACTTTGACATTTTGAATTGAAAGAATTTTTTGAAAAATAAATTCAATTGTTTGGATTATCTTTTGAATTGCTTACCATATAGTTTATTGCATTAATATTCCCTCATTGTAATTTTCAGTATGCCTCCCACATGGTTGTTTAAATTAAGTTTCCCATGAGTTTTGGGTGGGTTTGTATGTGTAATCTCTTTTATGTTTACGACACCACCAAGTCCAAAAACAAGTATCTTTGAGCCACGATTTCAAGGATTCAAGTAGCTCGACTAGATGCGCTTCTCCCGTCGCTAGCTACACTCCACAATTATCAAGTGAACTTGTTGAAGTTGAGAGAATTATGTTCAAATATGAGTCTTATATTTTGAGTACGTGATATTGTGGATTGTATATCAATGCAAAAAGAAAAAATTCAATTCGTTTTGTGAAAAATTGTCATTGACACAAATTTTATGGCAAAAATTGAAAATAATTTAGTAAATATAGCAAAAAAATCTAATTAATTTGAATTTTTTTTCCAAGATGTACAAGCAACAATAGAGATTGGTGTAAAAATTCATCAATTAATTATTTTATATTTTACACTCAAAACACCTTTGCCAATGACCTTCAAGTCTAATGCCATTATAAAGAGCTATATTTATCCTTTTATATGACTGGTATATAAAATTATGATACTTTTTACTTGTGAAAGAGTGTGTTTTCTATTGAAGTTGCTATTTTTGGAATTCTTTTTATGGAGAAATCATATTATTTTGATTTTTGTAAGTAAAAATGAAAATAAACTTTTATCAATTATGTAATCTATATATTAGAATAATTTGAAATTTTTACTGTAAATGTAGGATAGAATGAATTTTTTTTATTTTGTAATTTAATTCTTAAAAACATTTAAAAAGAAGAAAATATAAATGAAATATATATAATATTTTATAGTTTGGATCGTAACACATAGAGCTTTCAAAGGTGATTGCAAGAAACATTTGTTGATTTTGTTGTGTTTTGAACAGTACTCATGATTCTTTTTCATAAAGTCCTTTAACCCTAAAGGACCAAACTTTGTTTTTGGCAACATAGCAATTTGGGGCAGCTTATTATGAATGGAATTTTTATTTTTTTCCTTTTAAATTTTGATACAATATGTGTCCTAGGATTAGCTTTTCAAGGCCCAACAATTTTCATAACTTTTAACTACATGGTCAAAAAGTTATTGTTTGATATGTAATTTTCTTTGAATTGTGAGCAACTTACTCAACTCAATTTCTTTTTTTAAATCACTTTTCGAAGAAATTAATTTTTTAATTGGTTCTCTAGATTTATACATGGAAAGCTTTGAATAATTCCATTTTGATTAATGAGATGAAAGTTATGAGGAGTTTTAGTTTGTGGGTAGTTATGGAATCTTTACTCTAAAATAAACTTTGAAATCCTTTATTTAACTCAATTTTCAATATTTTTGAAAAAATAAAATCAAGAAGATGTAGAATATTTATTACAACATTACAACCATTGGCATTGGAATTTTTTAAGTCCATAACTAAATTCTTATCAATTTAGTATTTTGAATCATTCTCTACTTCTTTCTATTTACTATTTTTTTCCTATATGTTGTACAATTTCAAATGATCTAAAATTTTTCAAGCATGTAACCAACTTGCTTTGAAGAATTAATCCAAGGAAGCACCAATAACAATCCAACATGGACATTTTTTCATACAAATGTGACCTTGTGATAAGTAGTTGCCGACTTTTTTATAGGGTCCCAAGAAGGATTTAAAGTGATAGAAATTTCCACTGTGTAGATTTCTGAAATTTTCTCCACATCTTCTCAAACCAACGTATTGCAAGATCCTATGGGTACATGTGTCTAAAATGATATGAATCTAAGATTAGAATTCCTTTGGACGATAGCTAGAAGACCATTCCTTCTAAATTTTAGCTCGAAATTTGTTTTTTTGGATACTGAAGAGTACTTAAACACCCCCACCCTCCAATTTACAAGTGTGTTATAAAATTGGGGGCTATTTTTTGAAGATAAAAAAATCGCAAAAAAAACATAATAGTCATGAGAACCTCACCTATAAATCTTGAGTCATTTGGAGCGAGAATGCAAATGTTATGGCCAAAGAACAAATCATCATGTAGGATACAATGCAAAATAGAACAAGTATTTCTTACAATCACACTCAATTGCAATAATTCTTTCAGCACAAAATATATAGTAAAAATAATACTCGCCAAGCTTCATTTTCTACACTATTCAATTATGCCACATTATAATTTTTGAAAATTTCATTACATGCCATATTTAACCCTTGAACATCGAGGAAAACGTTTAGCGTCCAATGGATGACATGGAATCCTTACAATAGGAGAGAAGTGCAACTATTCATCCTTGAGATTTTGTTGTGAGAAAGAAAAGGTCTTCTATAGTAGTTTGGCTTCCAGTGAGTGCTTTTTTTTTGTTTCTAAAGCCTATGATTCACATAGTAATGAAAGAGATGATTTCCAAGGTCACCCCTTCGTCCTTTAAGGATTAATTATATTTTGAATTGTTTTTTAACGAAGCTGACTCGAGCGTAGGGTAAGGTAGGAGGCTTGAATGTTGGAGGGTCATTTAGAACCATTCATGTAGACTCACTTGTAATGGACTTGAGGTGATCTTCAAATGAACCTTCTACTGTCATTGAATGGATCAATAAAAAAAATATTATTTATTGTAAGAATCAATCATTCGATTTGCTTTCTCCATTTTTCTCTGAAAGTTGTAAGTGAATGATTTATGGAAGAGCTATGGTCAGAAATAGGGACCTATGACTCATCTTGTTTGAAAACTCATAAATAATTCAAAAATGCTTCAAAAATACAAAACGACTTAGATTACAATCAGAATCTAATTTTCTTTGTCTGAAAAAATCAGCTAAAAATAATCCCACACAAGAAACGACATGAAAAAGGCAAACCAGCCCTTAGATGCACGCTTTAAGAGCCTCCTACCTTAGTATTGATTTCACAATCAACTGTCGGCACGGGCGCCAGGTAAAAATGGGTCACCGTTGCACGGCACTTGTCCCTCACTCGTTTTGTTGCATAAAGCGAGTTTCTTCGCTGCTCAGGCAGTCGGCATCGTCTGCACCCAGTCGGACCCGTGTTTCCTCTTCGCGTACCTGCAGCTGCACCATTTCGTCTTCTCAGCTCGGTATATATGCTCCTAGCAAACACTAGAACGAATCGCTTACTGGAGTGCCATTGAGAATCGGAGCGCGTTTCAGCTAGGACATTGCTGAAGTTAGATCGATCGTTGGGTAGGCCAGAATTAGTTCTTTGTCAATTTCGCATTCATTCGACCGGCCATTGCTGCGAATTACGAGTGCTAGCTGTAGAGTTTTCTCATTCAATTTTTCAGCTCGATTTCTAACATGAAGACATCTGGAAGGGTGGTACTTGCCGTTCTGTGTTTAAGTCTCGCAGTCTGTGTCCTTGGTCGTCCGCAACCGAGTTCGGCGTCGCCACAACACTCCACTGTAGAAGTTTTTGATATTGGTTCATTGCAAGGTTCGAATCGAAATTTAGGGTTTCTCCCCTTCGGAACACTCGAGGTTCCATGGCGACGCTCTTTGAAAGGCGGTGGTGGCGGAGGTGGCAGAGGCGGCAGAGGCGGGAGAGGCGGAGGCGGCGGTGGAGGCGGTGGAGGCGGTGAAGGCATGAGCACGACCGATATAATCATTCTCGTTGTGTCGATCGTGACTGTCGTGCTTTTGCTTACAGCTTTGGCCTGCTGGTGTGCCAGCAAGAAGAGGAAGAATCCGAAGTGGAGGCCTACGGATTGCTTCAAGCGAAACAAGCTGCCTCGTGAGAAAATGTTCACTTCGGTGAAGAGCGACGTCGATCCTGATGCCGATGCAGAGCACAAGGTGGCCATCGATGTGCCCCGACTGGACCACACTGCCAAGTCCAGGAAACAAGTGTCTCTGAGCCACGATTTCAAGGATTCAAGTAGTTCGACTTGATGCGCTTCTCCCTTCGCTAGCTGCACTCCACAATTATCAAGTGAACTTGTTGAAGTTTAGAGAATTCAGTTCTTAGAAGGTCATTCGAGGTCCAAAGAGGGCTGCCTAAACTTGGACTTTAAAATATTTTCTTAAATGGGCATCATGTAACTTGTTCAAATGACCAATCAATGATGAGTTTCCATCCTCTTGAAGGCCATTGGCAACCTCAAAGCCACTATTCAAATTTTTTATCAAACTTTCCAATGGAAAAACTACAAGTTCAAATTGTGATTCAAAACTCAAGACTTTGATTGATAGATACAACTTGTAAAGACAAAAATAATGATGCCAAGGAAGTTCACAATTAGTTGAGTATTGAAGGAGTTTTCTTGAAGTTTCTATGGAAACCTAGCCCCACAGGTTAGGTTTGTTGTTTAAGTGTTAATCCCTAAAGGACCAAATTCATTGCAAAATGATCAAACAACATGTTTGAGCTAAGTTTAGACTTTTAAACTAAACTATTTTCAGTTGTTTAAACTTTGGATATATAACCACATTGTACTTCTTTTCTAATTAGAAAATGATAAGAATTTGGATTACGCCCACATTATAACATACACTTTTGATGAAAATTTTAGAATTTTCAAGCATATATTGTATTTGATATGAATTTTCTTCAATCAAACAAAAATATCGTAGTAATTCCAAAATTGTCACTTTTTAGTGCATTGAGAATGGTTGAAAAATAAATTCAAAATTCAAATTTTCAATTGTAATTGTTTTCACTAAACTACTAGACGAATTTATGGGGAAATTTTTCAACCTATTTGACTTTCATGCTTTTGCTTACAGCTTTGGCCTGGTGGTGTGACAAGAAGACGAAGAATCCGAACTGGAGGCCCACGGATTGCTTCAAGCGAAACAAGTTGCATGCCTCGTTAGAAAAATGCTTACTTCAATTTTTTGAAGTTGCTAGAATTCAGTTCCTTCCTTGGTAGAACTGAATCGGATGTCCAAATGCAGTCCATTGCAATATCGGATGTAAGCAGCCCATTGCAGTCTACATTAAACAGAACTAAATCCAATGTCCAAATTCAATAAAAACTTATTGGGAAATCTGCACTCTCTTCTACTTTGTGTGGTAAAATTTTCAATTCAATCCAAAATGGATTGATTTTCTGGAAGCCATTTGAAGTTCGATTCACAAGTTCAATTTGACTTCACCAAACTGCATTTTGATGGCTGCAACTTCAGGGGCTTGTATCTCCTTCATCCAATGTTTGTTTTCAATTAGTGTCTGTTACGAACAATGTTTTTGGAGAAAGTTGTGCGCACTAGTCTAGTTTCTATGGTTAAAATTACAAAAACAATCCAAAAAGTTAAGAATGTTTGAGAAGCGTTTTAATTAGTAGGAGGTTTAGCCTTAGATTTGTTTTTTGCAACTTTTTTTTGCTAATTTTTGACATTTCAAAGCCATTTGGCAAACACAATGAGTCATTTGAATGATGTGTTCTTTCACCGATGTATTTGTATGTTGGTTTTGAAGCACTTTATAGTTTAAGTTTATTTTTTATTTTAGTAGGTTTAGAAATCGAATTTCACCTCCAAATGTGTTGCTAGGAAAATTTCAACATCTTTTTTCAACATTAAAACATTATAATCTTGCAACCTATGTGGCCAAATGACTTCATATTTGATTCACATTAGAAGGAGATGTGGAGTTTTCTCAAGGCACTAGTTGCATGCTTTCCTTATTAAAATCTCCCAATTCATTTCCTCTAATTTCAAATTCTCACCAAACACTTTTGTTCAACTTCAAATTTGCAAAACATTAGAAGAAATTTGGACCCTCGAAGAGACCTCTAGAATGGTCTTGATTGGGGACTTTAATTGGATTTAAATGCATACTTGTCAAGGAAGGAAGGATATTTTCCACCTATTTCCACCTATTTTTGACATTATGATATTTACAAAATTGCATGATTTTTATTGGATTGTTGGACATTAGGTACTTGTGTCATTCAAATCCTAAGTACATTGAGGGAATATTTTACATTGAAAAAGACAAGTTTGGTGCAACTAAATACTAATAGCTCATAATGTTTCTACAATGAAATGCTCCTTATTGGACAACTAGGCATCAGGTACTTCTTGTCATTTGAGTCTTTAGTACTCTGAATAAATTCTTTATTTTAAAAAGATCATGGGTACTTGATGCTCATAATGTTTACCCAATGAAATGCTTCTTATTAGACAATAAGACATTAGGTACTTTTTTTCATTCAAGTCCTTGGTACTACAAGTCAATTCTTTATTTTGATAAGTTCATGGGTACTTGATGAAATTCACACAAGGTAGTGACAGAATTATGTACATATTTGTGTACTTAGGCTATCATCTCTAGCCTTCAATAAATAGCTTTCCTTGTCAATTCTTGAAAGGCTCTTTGAAGGTTCAAATTTTTTCTAATGGTTACAATCCTTCTCTTTCAAAGACATGTTGGTTTTGAAACTAAACTCAAAATTTCATTACATTGACAAACACAAACAATGGAGCAAGGGTTGGGTGCCATGACCAATTCTAAAACAATACTTGCCCCCACCTTGTCCAACTCAAGCACTCCAAGTCCTGCAATGGTCAAACCTATAGCCATACATGCTTTGTTCAACAACATACTTGCCTTCAACAACTCAATGATAGCCTTGGATTTGAAATGACAAGCAGTTAATATTTGGCAATTTCATGAAAGCGGTGGCTACATATCTAGACATCTTAAATTTTTTGCACACCAATTAGTTGCTAATCCTACCAATTCTTTTGTCCAATTTTGGATCCTCCATTTTCACACTCCAATCGATTTTTCCCCAAGACACCAGCTAACAATGAACCAACAGGCGGTTCTCCCCCAAACACATTGATCTGCCCTGCAGACCCCTGGTCAAGCATGCTTAATTGAGCGCTCAGGACTAACGCTCGGTCGTTTCTTCGGTGGAGATGCCGGGTGTCTTAATTTGGTGGAGATCAAACGTGCCAAAGATGGAGGCGAGGACGTCGCAAAGATTGGAGGAGCGCTGATGGAAGATGAGAATGCACGAAGGAGGTGCTGCCGAGACTTTTGAGAGATTCGCACGACGTGTTGGTGTTGGGCGCGGCCACCATCGCCGTCGTCATGCATGATTCGGGATGCTTGTCTGACGGGATCCGAGCTTGTTTTATAGTTGGAATCCAAGCTTTTTAGAATAGCTACTCTTGGTTTCGTGTTTTTTCTGTACAAATTTGTTGATGAGTAGAGAGCATTGATCGATTAGAATCACTGGTGCTTCAAAAAGGTTTAATTAGCGAGAAATGGTAACTCCAGGCCAAAACTCAGCCTGTTCATTCAAGGTCCGCATATGAAAGTCGCGCCCAGAGGATCGACAGTGAGGATGAGACACATCTGGTGAAGGGCTTAGAATTCGATCAAATCTGTCCTCCAGTTTGCCAAGAGTTGAAGAATCGCGCGACAGGAGCTTGTGGAAATGCATGGCTGGGTCTCAAATGGTTGGCGATTGGAACTCAGTTGCAAGATCAGAGAGAAATTAGAACTCCAACCTTGGCTTCGAGGTTTGTGCAAATGAAGAGTCTGTTTATCTTGGGTTCCATTGCACGGTCATTCTTACAAGTATTGTTTGAGAATTTTAACGCAGGTCTAAGCGCTCGAAAGTTCATATTCTGGATGACGGATGAACGGAGTACTTTGGGGTGACGTTCAGATTTGCACAAAGAACTTCTCATTCATCCAAAGCAATGCTTGGACCTTGAAAATGCATACTTTCTTTGTGATCCCAACTTTTCTTGTATGTAAGTTCAGAGCTTATGGTGGTAGGGTGGCAGGGACGCAATACATCATTTTTCAACTTGGACCTCTCTCTTGTGAAACAACTGAAAGAAAAGTCATTGCCAAAAATGAACAGGGAGATGCATCGGCTAGTGTAAAATTAGCCAAATGAATACAATAAATTATCGTCTTAATTTCAATGTTTCAGGTCGTATAACAGAATGGAAAACTAGGAGTATGGGAAATGAACCTCTCAAGAAAGAAAAATAGCTAAGTAGCCCAAGGGGATAGCTTGCATTACATTCAAAGAATTCAAGGAGGTTCAACAACTGTCACACATAGCTTCGTAAGCCAATAATTGCATGTGTTAAAAGATGTGAAGACAAGTTCTTTATACAAGTGGGGTCGAAGGAGGTAAAACAAGCCATGTGGGATATATAAATTAGGATTAGTAGGAGCTCAACCACTCATAGTAAAGTCAAAAGCAGGAATTGTGTTCAAAGTAGACTTTTAGACCACATTTAGGCATAGTAAAATAACTTTTTCAAAAATCTTTGAATTAACTTAATGTGAAAAAACAAGATAAATTTCATCTCCAAAAATCCGTTTGAGATTTCAAGCTTCCAATCAAAAGTTATGAGAGAGAGGGGTTGGAAGGAACATTTTTTTAATATTTTCAAACATTGTCTCTGAATTTTGTCCATAAGTCTTTTTAGAGGCTCAAAATCACAAACAGGTTTTTTGAAGATGAAACTTAGCTTGATTTCATAATTTTTTTGAGTTTAAAGAATTTTGAAAAAAATTATTCTACTATCCCCAAATGAGGTTTAAAGTTATGACTACAATTCTTGCTTTTTGACAATGAATAGTCAAGTTCTCATTTTCAAATTGTCACACCCTTTGAGGATTTATGACGGAGAATGGATTTCATTATTAAATAATAAAAAACTCTCTACTCTTCATCCTCACTAAATATCAATGAATTAATTCCTTCATTTTGCCATCAAAAAAATTCTTGATGGTAGATGGTCAAATGATAGATTTGTGTTTGACTCAATGGATTATCATTGTTTGATTCTTTGAATTTTTGACAAAATCATCTTTACAATTATTTGTAGATTTACCTATTTGGTCCTACAATTAGCAAAAAAACTGAGCGCTTTTTTTATATTAATTTAAACCAAACTTGCTATCCATGTATGGTAGTATGCAAATGAATTGCCTTTAGTTCTAAGTTGTATTTTATTTGTTGGTTTTTTTAACTGATTGCTTTTACAAACTCAAAGAAAATGACTAAAATGCCAAAATAAAATTGAGTTTTTTACCGAATTAAGTGACTTAACTTAGGCAACAACTGAATGACATGTGAAAAGAACGACAAAAGCCGAATCACCCCCCTAAACTCCCCGTTCACTGATTGCCAACAAAAGTTCAAAGCCAACGTCGTCGGCCTGGCAGTACCAGAGTACCAGACTGCAGCCGGACTGAGAGACATGCATAGAACCCACAAAGACCCCTGTCAACGTACCCTCTTGCCAACAAACTTCCTTCTGCACCACGTACTGCGTATCAAATTGTTTAAGAATCTCTTCCACCTGCTGCGGTTGGGTGAAATGGTGACTTTCCAAGCTTGGCTTTCGTCCTGTTTTCAGGAAATGTAAGTTAATGACATCCGGACAGAAGATTCTTCTGCACACACAAGCAAGCTGTGTGAGTGATAAATGACGATCATTGGGGCACAGAGCGCGCTTGCGTGCACAAATTAAGTCCCCATTCCCCAAACCCTCAGCAGTCGATGTTGACAGAGATTATAACTGCATTATACTCTATCGTAAAGGTGCGAAACAAGAATTTGGAGTTCTCTTCACTTGGAGATGTGAATTTTGCCTTGCAAGGGTGCAGATCGATGCTTTTGACGGGAAACCTCTCCCAGGCTCAGGTAACGCGCATCCGGTAAAACTGGCGGTAAAACTGGCGGTAAAGCTGGACCATCGTACCATGCCTGGACGGCAGTGGTCCCTCACTCACTTTGTTGCAATAATGTCGGCTAGTTTCTTTGCTGCTCATTCGCCTTCGTCTGCACCCACTCCGCCCGTGTTTCCTCTTCGCGTAGCTGGAACTGCATTATTTCGTCTTCTCAGCTCGGTATATATATATATATGCTTGTAGCTTACAGTAGAACGAATCACTCACTGGAGTGTCATTAAGAATCGGAGCGCGTTTCAGCTCGGACATTGCTGAAGTTAGATCGTTGGGTAGGAATTAGTTCTTTGTCAATTTCGCATACGACCAGCCATCACTTGCTGCGAATTACAAGTGCTGTAGAGTTTTTCAGCCCCATTTGCAAACATGAGGCCATCTGGAAGGGTGGTACTTGCCGTTCTGTGTTTAAGTCTCGCAGTCTGTGTCCTTGGTCGTCCGCAACCCAATTCGGCGTCGCCACAATACTCCACTCTAGAAGTTCTTGAAAACAGTTCATTGCAAGGTTCGAATCGAAATTTAGGGATTCTCCACTTCAGAACACTCGAGGTTCCATGGCGACGGTCTCTGAAACGCAGTGGTGGCACAGCGCGAGGTGGACGCATAGGAAGCAGTGGAGGCGGTGGAGCCATGAGCACGACCATTATAATCATTATCGTTGTGTCGATCGTGATTTTCGTGCTTTTGCTCGCAGCTTATTTCTTTTGCCCTTGGCCTAAGGATTACTTCAAGCGAAACAAGGTTCTTCGTGAGAAAATGCTCAACTCAGTGAAGAGCGACGTCGATCCTGATGCCGATGCACAGCACAAAGTGTCCATCGATGTGCCCCGACTGGACCACGCCAAGTCCAGGAGACAAGTGTCTGTGAACCACGATTTCAAAGATTTCAAGGATTCAAGTAGCTCGACTTGATGCGCGCGCTTCTCTCTTTCAGGGTCTCGCTCGCTAGCTGCACTCCACGATTGTAAGGAGTGAACTTGCTGAAGTTGCGAGAATCAGTCGGTTCCTTCCTTGCCAGAAGTTCAGAACTGAATTGGTTGTGGTGATGTGTAAAGACTGCAATGGGCTGCTTGCAACATGACCTGAAGCAGAAGCATGTACTGTACTAATATTCCCAGCTTTTGGATTAGGGTTTAGGGTTTAAAGCAAGTGTCTGATATGAAATTTTCATATGTATCAATCAGGCTTAACATGTATCAAACAGTGTATCAATGATTTCATTGTGCACTGTAGAAACAAAGAAAGAATGCACCTATTGGTCCAACAAGAGGAGCAATTTTGGTGCTGACCTAGGTCATGCGGGGTCGAATCCTTTAAGGGTTATTATATGTTAGGTTCTAGATCCCCTAAATAGTGCCTTGCTTTAAAGGCCATTTTGTGAGGTGATCATGTTGTGTACTTTTCATCTCCAAAACCATGCCATGCCTTAAAGTGCCACTTTATGAGATGATTACATTGTGTATCATACATTTCCAAAATCAATATGTATCTATTCTAGTAGAAAAGGTTTTTGAATACCTACCAATTATTTTTTAATCCTAAATAATTTTTGCATATGGTTTCCATATGAATAATGTATATAATTTTTGCATATGGGTTCTTTAGTGCATTGAAATCTCCTATCACTTACCAAAGAAAAAAATATAGAAATTTTACCATTCTAATTTTAGAAATTGTCCACAATAGAAAAAGTGGTGGTTTGGGGTGTCCCTACCTTAGATGTGATTAAAAATTTCTAGAGGGTGTCAATGTAACTTGCAATTTTTACAAGAGTGATGAAATTATTCGTGGATCATGGATTCTGGATCATTTGTTGATCCAAATTTATGTACATCCATGATCCAAATGTGGTGAAATCATCCTTGTTTGAAAAATATAAATAAGTCTTGTGACTTTATCCATTAAAAATTGGAGAATATTTTGCAAGATCATTCCTATATTTTCTTCTTGCAAAATTGCCTCAAAATAAAAATCCTTATCTTTAACCCTTAAAGGACAAAGGGATGACCTTGGAAATCATCCCTTTTCATTACTGTATGAATCATGGGCTTTAGAAATAGCAAAAGCACTCATTGAAAGTCAAACTACTATAGAAGACCTTCCCTTTTCACAACAAAATTCCAAGGATGAATAGTTGTACTTTTGTCCTCCTACAAGGATTCCATATCATCCATCGGATGCCAAACGTCCTCCTCAACATTTAAAGGTATGATAGCATAATTTTTTTATATAAAAAATTAATCATTTTGAATAACTGTGAGTCCCTTAAATTGTTGTGTCTTGTTGAGCGTTGACTAGTTGTTTCATGATAACTCTAAACTGCTTTTCTAGAACGTTACTGATTTGATCGCTTCAGTTTGCAATATTTTTTGATAATGAGAGGTATGTTCTTACAGTATATCTTCGACATTGAAAACACAAAAAATCAAAATATTAAAACCACTTTTTTCAATTAGATTGCAATACAATGTGAAAGTTTACTTATCAGTATTAGTTTAAATAAATTTATTCAGCACAGACACAAATATTTTGCAATCTATTTCATAAACAAGCTTAAATCTATGCTGTATATTGACACATAGTAGTAACAAGTGCTCTAGTACATAGTACATAGAGATTGAGGTAGGTGGCTCAAAAAGCGACACTTTAAGGGCTAATAGGACTTTTTGATGTGTTTCAGAGGCACAAAAATATTTTCCCTTATTTTTCACTTGAAGAAAAATTGATGCGGAATCTAACACAAATGGTTTCATATTTTTTGGAGCATTTATAAATTACTTATGAATTTTCAAAGAATTCTGCCATAGGCACCTCTTTGTGAATTGTGATCCTAGGCCTTGCAAAACTTACACACCCGCGGTCTGAAAAAAGATATGGCATGACCAAAAACAAGCAGTGAAGCATTGAAAGAGTAATACTTAAGGTTCTTAAATGTGACCTTTACTAAACTGAAACCCTAAACGCCCCAAGGAATCAATATTGTCTTCACATACTTTCAAGTCCAATTCAAAGTGCTGTAACTTTTTCATTCAATTTCCAAATTCAATAAAACTCGTTGGAAAATTTGCGCCCTCTCTTCTATTTTGTGTGATAATATTTTCAGATCAATCCAAGTTATATTGATTTTTTGGGAGCCAATCAAAGTTCACAAGTTCAATTTGATTCACCAAACTGCATTTGCTGGCTGCAGCTTCATTCTAAGTTTGTTTTCAGTAAAATTTGTTGGGCTCTGTTCCCCTTGAAGTCTAGTTATTGTGGTAAAATTTTCATGTCAATTCAAGTTGTTTTGAATGTTTGAGAGCAATTCGAAGTTCTAATTCCCGACATTCTTCAATCACAATGAACTTTGGCGGCTTATAACTTCTTTCTACAAGGTCCGTTTTCAATATTTTTTGTCAGAAAAGTTGCAACTACTAGTCTAGTTTGTGTAGATAAAATTTCATATCAATCCAAGAATTAATGAGTGACTGAGAATCATTTTAGTAAAAGTATGTTCAGCAGTAAATGTGTTTCTTGCAAAAATGAATTCTTAGTTCAAAATCAACCCACCCTCGCTCTTATTACACCATATGTGAAGTATAAGCTAACATCTAACAAACCCTATTAACCTCTCACATTATCAAAAGTCCATTTTAAAAATGCTTAGTGTCCCATTAGATGGTTTTTGAGGCCTCCAAGAGACTACGGGTTCCCCTGCTGCGAGAATGAAGGGAATAGGACAGTTGGCCCGCCACCTCAGCATCCTGCGTGGTCAAGAGGCGACCAAGTCATTTTTTATTTATTTATTTTTTCTTTCAACTTCTTTTATAATTTGAAGAATTAAAATTTTTTTAATTAAATTTTTTTTTTCTAGCTTCCGTGTCCAAGTACTAGAATATGAAAAGACTCTGGTGCATGTACTGGGCTTCTGCTTAATGAAGTTTTTTGTACTTATTAGCTGTGTTTCCTGATATTTTCATATCACATGATTTAATTATGTGGAAGTGTTCTCCTTGGTTTAATTACGGACCAAAATTATCATTGACAGATGGTATACCTAAAACCTCTCAGTATGGCTCTAGTTCCACTTATATTCCCATGTATGAAAATTCTGTTTAGATTTACAGATTGTTACAAAGCTAGAGAGGATGTCACAGGCATTTACATCTTTACAGTAAGCCTAACATTATGTAGTTTGAAACAGCTCGAATTATGGTGCTTTCTCACCTGCTGTTAGTGAGGGTGCTATGGAGGGTAGTAACGGAAGACTGTTGCTGAGCATTCTCACCAGGGCCCACTTTTAATTACCGAACCGAGCTGGCAGCCGCTAAAAGCAGTGCTGCAAGTGGCTGGCGGCGGCTTGTTTTTTTAACGATGTATTTAGGCACTGCAATTAAAGAAGGACAAAAACTAGGCATTTCGTAGATTTTAAAGGCCTTGTAGCAGTGTTACCTTAACCGTCTTCTAGCAGGCGATTACGATAAGGGCGGCGTTTTATCTTTTTTATACAGCTTGTCATGAAGCTGGCATGAGAACGCCCATCCCATGCACCGCATGCAACAAAATGCAGCGCACTCTGTGAGCCCCAAATTCGTCACTTGGGACTCATTGTTTTCTTTTTTTTAGTTTATTACAAATTAAGGCATAAAGTACTACAAAAAGCCCAAAAAAGAGTGTAGAACCAAAATAGGTATGTCATGTACCAGTATAGCATTTGGTCATAAATAGCCTTTTATCCATAGATTACCCATAAAACCCACTTGTATATAGGTTAAAACCCGTAATTAGTGGGAAACAATAGGGCTACTGGGAACTTACCCAAAATAGCCCAAAACCTAGTGCATGTGACCATGATAGGCTAAATTAAGTCTTAGGAGAGTGAGTGAGGTCCCCACGTAAATCTCCAAAGATAGGTTCTAGTTTCCCCATTCCACCGACGAAACATTAGGAATCCAAATTGTTAGCTTGTAGGTGTTATTTGTCCCAGATAGGCCGCATGGAGGAATCCACAGCCGCCGGATAGTGTTCTTGGATCTAGAACATGTCGGGGTGTCCACGGCAAAACCCATTCGCCAAGATTCCCTCACATGTGAAAGATTCCCTGACTGCCGGTGATTCAACCGAAGTCAGTTTTCACCTCGCCACCAACTATGTGCCAGAATAGCCCAAGACTTGGCATGTGGCTTGGGGGACTCCATGAGAGGTTCCCCAAAAAATCTCGGTTTTTTCTGATCTCCAAAGGATCTTTTTCCGAGTAGTCAACCGCCAAAGGCCACGTTGGGAAATTCATGGAAAATACCCAGGCTGCGGTAAAATCTCACTAAAAATTAGACTAGCATCTCTTACATTAATAACATGCCCCGACAAATTTCATGGTGTTCCAATAGCGGGAAGAAGCCGAAACTGACGATATCCCCCCAATTAATAATTACGGCAGGATCTTTGTGGGGTTGACCGGCGTCCCGGGAGCGTACGAAGTCGGAACGAAGACATCAAGGAGCCTTTTCTTACTCCCTAGAGCCTCTCCAACAACCCTAGATAGTTACCCAAGCCAAAAGAGGTAAACCCCAAAAGTTAGGTTTTTACCCTTTTAATTGGCTCTAGTTGGCACTAGTTTCCGATGGGTTTTTTGTGATAGAAATAGGAGGTAGGGGATCCCTTAGGCTAAAAATGGCATTCTGAAGCCATTGGCACAATCCATTTGCAATTCCGAGCTAAACTCCAAAAGTTAGAGGTTAGGACCAGCGTAAAACCCAAAATTAGGTGAAAATCTCAAACTTGGATGAAAATCCGGATGGATGAGGTTACTCGTCGAGGGGGGGAGTGGGCCCTTGGAAACCTATAAAAGGGGGCCCTTCTCTCTCCCAAAACACCCCCAATACTTGTTTTGGGTCCGTGGGTCCAAGTTATCTTGGAATATTTGGCGTTTCAAGCCAAAAAACCTCTACAGTGTTTTCGGAGCACTTTTGGCTCCCATTGTCGTTTTATTTCAAGCTCTTTTAAGGTCCTTGAGGTCCTTCCATCTTACCTTGTACTTGTTGCGAGTCAAGCGGGTTTCATCTACTTGCGTGTGTTTCCGTGTATCTTTTGTGTGTCTTGTACTAATCCTAAAGTTACCCCCCACCGTACCTTGGCGATGCCGCTTTGGGGGGCCTTTAGTATGTGAGTATTGCCTTGTTTATGCTTACTTTGGGAATTCGGTTGTCTCTTGTGCAAATCCTAACCATAGTCACCCTTGCCGTGTTGTTTGTGAGTGGGTCCTACCGCCCTTGAGGCGGCGAAGCTTTGAACTTGTAACTTACCCTAGTCTTAGAGTGTGTGTCAAAAACAGGCCTTAGACGGTGAAGCTTTGGACCCGAGGGGCATCACGAGTCTTAGAGTTGGTGTCAAAACCAATTCAACGGCGAAGCTTTGAACCCTCTATTCTTTTGGTTCCAAAGTTTAGTTCCCAAGATCTTCTTGGGAAAAGCCAAAGTTTAGCCCCCAAGAGTGCCTAGGTGGTATACAAGTGTAGGGAGAAACCCCGCCACTAGGCCGTTTGTTTTGCTAGTTGTTAAAATTTTGGTCTATCCCCCTAGGCGGCGAAGCTGTGACCCTGACCCGTCCAATTTAAAGTTGTGTAGTGGGTTCCCATACGGGAACCCGGAGAGTGAGGTTTGTAGTAAAAAGTGTGGGACCGGCCTTAGGTCCAGCCCAAAGAAGACAGCCCGCAAGGGAACAGCCCGTAAGGGGGAGAGCAGTCAGCGCTCGTAAGGGGGAGAGCAGTCAGCAGCCCGTAAGGGGAGAGCAGTCAGAAGCCCGAAGGGTACAGCCCGTCGGGGTACAGTCCATCGGGATAGCCGTCAGGGTCTCGGGGGCCGGGTATCGGGGAAGCCAGTTCGGAGAAGCCAGTTTCGGGGAGGGCCAGGGAGTTGGGGAGTTCTGGGGGGGGGGAAGGAGAAATCCTTACCTCAACTAAATTCAGCACTACAGGACGATGCCCTGCGGGGCCCCACCACATTTTTTTGGGGGGGTTCATCACACTAAGGTTGAAAACCGGGAGTCTAGTTAAGGACTAACAAAAGACCAACTCAAGGCTAAAGGAAGAAGGGGGGAAGAGAAGTCGCCATCCTATGCGTCCAAACCTGCACAACCTCTCAAGGTCCCTCACCAACAAGCCACCTCACACAATGATGACAAAATTAGGAAGGGGGTAGTTATAGGAGAGGAAGAAGGGAGAGACGATAAATAGTGTTGCGTCATAGGATTAGGTAGGAAATCTCAAAAGCTTCTTACAACCATTAGGAAAGAGATTAGGATGACACCAAAATGACGACGTAAGAGAATAGGTGACTCTTCCATTAGATTAGCGTCATATGGTGTAAGGTCTCATTTAAGGGGTTGGTAGGAATAGTGTTGAAGTAAAAGAAAAAGAGATAAGGAGAAAGGAAGGGACCATTAAGGGTCTTTAGAGTGTACTACTTCGCCAAGGACTAAGCCGTAGGCATTTTACTACTTCAAAATACGTGTCGACTATGGAATACGAGCATGCGGCCGGAGGTATGGAGGAAAATGTCGTGCATGCCAACAACGATAAGGTGAGTCAGTAAATTAATCCCCAGTGCTTTTCTTTTAATTTGTGCTAAATTCTGTTAAGTAGTGATTAATGTCGATTAGCAAATAGGAATTAGGGTGGACCTTAAGTTTAGACATAGAAGTTTATCGATAGGGCTAGAAGTATCTAAACCCCTCTCATACATAGAAGTTGACCGTAAAAGCAGCCAAATTAGATTAGGATAGGATAGGAATTAGATTACAAAACAAGGTAGAACATGATAGGATAGGACTAGGGATTAGTAACCGTTAGGGTCAAAATTCAACCAAGAAGTTAAACATTAGATTAGGACAAAATGATCCAATTAGGAGTTAAGGTTAAATTAGCAAATCAAAATTACCTTAGGTGATAAAGATGTAGGGTCAAGGGTAGAAAGTAAAAAGAGAAATTAGATTAAAAGGTAAATTAAATTAGGGGAAGGAATCAATTAAATTAGAAGATCAATCAAATTAGATTAGAAGACAAATTAGATTAGAAGGGAAATTAAATTAGAGGATAAATTAAATTAGGAGGTCAATTAAATTAGATTAAAAGACAAATTAGATTAGAAGGGAAATTAAATTAGAGGATAAATTAAATTAGGAGGAAGATTAATTAGATTAGAAGATAAATTAGAGTAGCAAACAACCGGTTAGGTTAGGAAACCAAAGTGGAAATTAGGTTTAGCCTAAACCCGAAGAGTTAAACTAAGGGTCTACTTTAAGTTGAATCACGAGTTAAGATTAGATAGAGAAGAAACATTAAGTTTAGGAGTCCGGTTAGCCAACTACCTCAAGAAATTAAGCACATCCAATTGACATAGGAAACCATGGACGGGACTTAGGAATCCTCCCCCAGTGTTAGGAAAGGTCGATCCACCTTAGATTCCCATAGATTAGGATAGATTCGGTAGTAGTCCGTGTAGGTTACCGTTAGGGGACGGTTAGCATGGACTATTTCCTCGCCAATCGGGGCAACTTCGTTGTCACCTGCGAAAATTAGGAACTTAGGAAAAAAGATCCATTGCTTGGAAGGCACAATGGACCTACGCTTAGTCACCCGTTAGGTTAGAATTAGTTAACCCCTAGAACCTGGTTGTGTTCGATTAATTACCAAGGGTGGGTAATTAAGCGCCCACACACTCCTGAATTAAATTTTGACGGCGGGCTTCATGCTCACAATTGCTACAAAAGTACAAATGTGTTGGACAGTTTCATTCGATGTGTGCTACGATTCAGAACTACGTTGAGGAGGTCTGCTGTTCATCTTCTGTGTACAATATGAAGTGTGTATGCTGAGAGATTCCTGTTCCACTGATGTTTGTGTTCTTCCGAATTTCACGCAATTCGCATAGCCTTTGCTGTAATTCTCATAAGTTCCTTGTGTTTTATCTTGCAGATCAGCACAAATGGAGAACCGACTGCAATGCTGTTCTTACGGAGTGGGTGAAGCTACTTTTCCGACTTCCAACACATGTTCGATTAGTGTTTCCAATTTCCGGAAATGAGAATGATTACAAGAAGATGTGCAGATGTGCTTCGTATTTTATCAATGTTCAATACTGACCATGCTGTTGGAACTACTTAACGACGAGCTATTTGTGTGCATGCAGGACATCTCTGACATGGAATTCCAGCTAGTACATTATCGACATCAACGTCGTCACCCACAAGTAAACTTCTTCGATATATTGCATTGTTTGGTTCTGTTGTGGCAATGTTCCAAAACGAGCTTCATTGCAAAACAATTTAAAGTTATGTTTCATTTCTGTTCTCTGTCCCACACCCACCATGGTACTCGAATTACTTGAGGACGACCTCTGTCTGCGTTTGTAGGAAATGTGCGGCATACAAGTACGGCGAGCACATTCCCAAGTTCGACACCATCACCCACAGGTTTGCGATTCCTTCTTATGACAATGTTTTCTGCAGAGTATGTACCGAACTTCGATGTGCACGCATGAACATGTGTATACAGAATTTTAAAAGTACATCATGTACAAGTAGTCCTCATAATTATCTCCTAATTCTTCATGCGGGCCATGCACATAGGGTCCGGACTACCTCACCGTCCAGTAGGTCCAGCACATGGAGCTCTGGGTCTCTCTCGCATACCAACTTCCACTGCAATTGCAGACAACGGACCGCCTCCGAAGCGCATCAGAAAAGAGCGTGGTCTGAATTGGAGTGCACAAGAAATCAAAGCACTTGTGGATGCGAAGAGAGCTCTCTTCATCGAAGAGACCGATGTTGACGACGCACGTGAGCTGATGACGCCAGATGCAGGAAAGTGGAATTGAATCAGCGTTCAACTCATGAAATTTGGTATCTCCAATTGTCATCAAGATGGTCCTGCTTGTAAAAGCAAATGGAACCAAATTATTCCCGATTACAAACGCATCGCTGATTTTTTGAAACATACTGGTACTAATGAGCCCTGCTACTGGAATCTTACTGTAGCGCAGAGAAAGAAGGAAGGTCTGCCAAGGTCTTTCCCGGAGGACGTTTTCTTCAGCATTCATGACTGGTATGGGACAAGACCATCTATAAGACCTCCTCATAGTCGTGACCTTCTCTCCGCTGATGACAGCAACTACGGTACTCCAGTGACCGCTGCAGATAACGTTGACATCAAAGATTCCAGCTACGATGTTGACGGAGAGCCTTTCTGCACTGCAACAACTGAAGATGGCGACGATGATTTCACACGTTCTACACAGTCATCTCTAATGGCTGTTGGTAGCTCCAAGTTTAGAGTCCTCATGGATCTTCCTCTATCATCGCCCTGCACTCCAACATCGCCTCCTTCGAAGGCATTCATTCCACTTGACGTGACCCCCCAACTTCTAAGTTCATCTGACATAGGTGACGCTTTCCCCCAACGCAAGTCAGGTAGCACGGGCATCAGAAGGAAGAATCTTTCAGGACATTCTCTCATTGTTGAGGCTACTCGAGCTTTGGGCGATGCGTTGACGGGGCAAATGAAGGAAGTCGCCGCTGCTAGTCAGGAAATAGAGAAGTCCAAAATAGACATGCAACATCGTTTGTTCACTGAGCAAATGGAATACCAACACGAACGAGACCTTCGACTTCAAGAGACTGCTCGACTAGCTAATGAGAATGCGAAACTTTCTATAGTGAAGCAAGGTGAATTAGTAACTTGTCTAGCCCAATTGTCCGCTGCTCTTATTGCCGGTTTCAGCCGGCGTGATGAAAAAGTTGTTCGAATAGCTCCAGGCAGTACACCTGCTCCTATAGATTCCTTAACATTGCCAGCGGTTGTGACTGGGCAGTCACTACTCGACAGTGATGACCTACCTCACTTTTCCTGAAGAAAGTTGCTTCCATGTTGTCGTTCTAAGATATACTGGTAGCTTTTCAATTTTTGTTTTTCCACGTACCACGAGGAAGAAGACTGCCGCACTTATTTGTTCAACTCTTATTTCTAGAATACATATTTCATATACTTGTACATTCAGTAGTTAGTTCTGTCCATGTACATGAATTTGCACCCAAAAAAAAGAGAAAAAAAAAAATTGTACAGAAAAAATGGGGTCCTGTGCATAGGAAATTCTTGCCCTATTTTGTCGAATTCTCTTCCATGCCTTTGCTGCACCAGCGCTATACGTTCATAGTCAATACTAGCATCCAAGTTATTGAATTTGTACTATAATATGTCCACTATGGTCGACAGCGTTTAAGATTTCAGCATCTCGTTATGCACTCTGTATGGAATCGGTACAATCCCGACAAAGGAAACCCAACAATCTCTGAAATTGGCCCTATTCACAAGCATGTCGTCTTCACTCTTCAAACTCAGCACGAAAACAAGCATTGCAAATGGTATGTGACAGTAATAACACAGACCCTGCAGCCATCACTTCCAAGCTTCAAACATACTGCATACGTCTCAAAGGGGGAATTGAAATTGCTACTCGTAGCCTCAGTTACTACTATTTGCCGATAATATTATGTTTCCAATGTACACTTCCTTTTAGAATGGATGCTTGCTTCTCTTTTCAACAGGTTTGGATTTATATGTCTACATCTCTAGAAAAATCCACAAGTGATGGTCGTTCATATCTGGAAAACCAGCAGGAATGCAAAAGAACATGTTTGCAGCATAATATACATACTATCTTGAAGGCCACAATCAGAACTGCGAAGGTGCTTCATTAAAGTTCTGAACCAGGTAGTTTTTTTATCATTAAGAAGAACAGGTATTCATTCCTGGATAGCTACATGTCCTTTAAATTCTACAATGCTGTAATCAAACAATTATGACATTTGGGGCAATGCCGGCGGACAACCATAGTAGTGACATTCCTACCACTAGAATTGCCTCATATTTTTAGAATCTGAACATTTGAAATAACGGGTCACTAATGATGTATTGAGGACCATGAGAATCTGGTAAGGAAGAGGGAGACGAACCCTGGAGTAGTCAATCCAATCTGTTCTTGTGCATTACCGTGCACAACTATCCCGATTCTTCAACACATTTCAATGTTTCATTGGACCATTCGTATAATGTGTAAGGAGCATGAACTGAAATTCTGTTCTTCCTTCAAGAATTTGGTGGGACTTTCACGAACTACAGTGTAGTAACCAGTGCAGAGAATTGAGCACCATGAGCCCGCAATAATATGCTCGTGAAGATTCAGGACAACACGAACATCCACAAACCGAGCTCCATAATTTGGTTCTTCAAAATGTCACGGGAGTATGAGACTGCCCATCAGAAACCAATGGAAGTGATCTGGAATCACTGAGCAAACAGACGTGCAAATGGAAGTTACAGTCCTGCAGCACTAACATTCCCTGCACATGAAGAGAAAGCATCAGAGAACCGATTAAGAAAATGTAACGTCCTGACACTTTTCATGTTGCCATGTCATTGTTTGGGAGCTGAAGCTAAGCAGAAGTATATCTTCTTGTCGATTTTTGAAAACAGTTACGACTGCCTGCAATTGTGCAGACAGCGGTAGAGGATTGTTCCTGTTAGTCTCACATGAATACAAACAAGTGAAGTAGAAAATCTTCACAACTTGCAGACGATGACTACAGAAGTTATAGGGCACAGACAAGCCATGAAACGCTAGTGGAAGAATCCGGAGGGTCGGCAAAAAAGACTGTTGAAGTAAAAATCTATGGAATGATTCGGCAAGTGCTACAACTTGAAGAAAATTTCAAAGTACGACTGCCCAATTTTAAAGCAAGAGCTACTTTTGCATCATAGCAATAATGCTGTCAATGTATCCAATTCTAAGAAAAATGTGTTCAACGAGCATTCAAACTTGGCCCCAGAAGAACATCATTGTCATCCCGAAGGCACTATGAAATAGTCAACAGGGCAGGAGTTAACGTACCATTGAAAAATCGAAGCATTATTAAATTGCCGTGACGCTTAGTCTTTCCCCTTTCTGTAGAACCTGCAAGGAAATTATCATGAAGGTCTACGGCATTCATAGAAGTTACAGAGCCTCCGAATGGCATTATATAAAAAACGGTCTAAAAACTTGTATTCTTTCATTCCACGCAAGGCACGTACATCAACATAATTAGAAGAATGTAAACAAACGAACAACACTACTATGAATGTCATGCATTAGAATTCCAAAACTCATTGCATAAAGTTTAATTTAATGGCACCATTGTCAATATACTGAAAAGTCACTGGAGTTCATTGCATAGTCTGAGAACGTCACGGCAACATGGTCATTTCAACCAACTGTAATGTACAGATCATTCCATGACCTTAAAAAAAGCACAGCACCACTATGATTTGATGCAAACACCACTGTAAGGCTCCATTGCAGAACCTTGAGAAGTGACAACAAGCATTGTAAATTTCTACCTAAAAAAATGTAAACAAATTTTTTTTTTGAAATTGGAAACGTCATTCCACACACGAAAGACTTTCCCATCTGCAATGCACGCAATGTTGTCATAACTGTAAGAAGTGAGGACACCATTGTAAAGAAAGCGTACTTCACTGCCCTCCACGTCAAAATTCTGCAGGTCAATCTTCTGTTTGTTGTGAAGTAGATGTCAAAGAAATGGGTCCACAATTTCCTGATGAAATGAATAGCCGAACAGTGAAAAAAACAAAAACACATAGACAAAGCTAAAATAAAATCAATCGGAAATGCAGGTTAATTGTGCATAAAAACATTAAGGTCTTCTAATAGAAGTCAATGTACACGAGAAGTGTAGAAATAGTCCTGTCTATTTCACATTCTAAACTATGAATTGGAAGCACAGCCAGAATTGATTAAAGGTAAAGAAAAAAGAACGTACTCGCAAAGGCAGGAGTGTTGTCTTCAAGTCCCCAAAAGCCCAGCTACATGTTCTCAGCGGAACGCTGATGGAAACAACGACTTCAAAAGCAACAGAGATTTGTAGCACACAATAATGTACAAAGACCTATAGGAAGAAATATATGTTCTATAGCAGAACAATCCTCTGGAGGGTGAGCAGCACTCCCAAGTCTCGACGTTTTGAGCGCGCCTCAGATGCCTCAAATGCTGCGTCGCCTACTTCATGAACATCTGGAGCGGAAGTGTTCATTTCAGTGCTCTGGTTTTGTTGATTTTCAGTGCGAATTACTTCCAGCAGCCGCTCTACATCTTCATGTGATTGCTTGAGGAGCACATTGTGTAGTATGGCACAGCAGATGACTACATCTGGAACAAATGTGACATGAAGATCAGTCTTGCCGTGTAGCTCGCGAAAGGTGAGTTTCAGTAGAGCAAAAGCATTCTCCACGCAGACACGACCTTTGTTCAATTTCTGATTGAAGAGCCGATCAGCTACAGGTAGGTTCTTTGCATGCCTATGTGGCACCATCAACCAAGGTAGGAGAGGATAACCTGCATCACCTATAAGGTATGGAGTGAAACCATAGAAATTAAGGTTTGCATCCCAGAGAGCACCACGCACTACATGGTGGAATAAAAAAGACCTTCGAAGAACTCGTGAGTCATTTGTGGATCCGAGCATGTCTACATGTAGATCAAGAAACCGCTTGGAGCTATCCACAACTGCTTGACAAGTCATACTATATGCACCGGATTTGAAGTAGAAGTAATCAGCTGGGCAAAAACGAGGTTTGCTAATGGCAAAGTGCGTACCATCAATGGCACCTACAACGCCAGGTAGTCCACAAACTTCTTTAAAAGCAGTGGCCACTAATTGAAGAGAAAGTCTAGAAGGCCAAGAAATTTCAGGTCGAAGAACAACGTTGATGGCGTGAACTACCTCCCGAAGCATCTTTGAGACAGTGCTTTGTCCAACAACGAAAAGTTCATTGCAAATCAAAAGACTTGCACCATGGTTGAGTTTGAACAGTGTGCAGGCAACTCGCACTGTGACAGGAACAGCTAATCGGTACTTTGTGTCTTTTTTTTTCACAGTGGGAGCCAGCAACTGCATTAGAGAAAACACAGCTTTTTTAGTCATCCTGAACATCTGAATCCAACAGCAATCATCATATTCGTTTAAAATGAATCTGAAAAACCAAGTCGTTGACCTCGGTTTAATCCAGAAACCGAGGTCTTCATCTATAACGGCCAATGACGTGAATAAACAGTAATGGTGCAAGCACGCGCTGCTAGCTATGTCAAATGTGGATGCTGAGTTTCTCCAAATTCCAGCACCTCTGAAATCGTGAACGCTCTCCTCTACTTCAGTGACGCCTTCTTCACCGTTGATGAGAACCCCATGTGCGTTCAACAGTAAAATGAGCATGAAGGATGCGAAGTTGAAGAGGTCCACCGGGTTCTCCAGCAAATCCATGAGCGGATGCCGTCTTTGTCTAATAGAAAAACAGAGTAGTTTGCACACAGCTCAAAATCAAACTGTATTCGGCAATGAAAGGAGTTCAAAGTTCAAGCAAACACACGACGTCTGCATTTTACGAAACAATGGAATCATTCAATGCAGGATTGCAACGACCTCTACATGATGTACAATATAATGAAAGAACGTGCTTGAAAGTGTAACACTACTCTTCTACTAGACGGAGAACTGCCACTACTGAAAGGAAAGACCTGCGTAGTCATAGTCCTGAAAGAAGAAGTACCTGTTCAATGGAAGTGTGACGCACCCAAAAAATAACACTCACAGAAGTAGAACACCGGTACGCTTTACTTGTGCAACTCAGAATTTTGCGATTCCTCTTGCTTCTATCGACATTCACCTCCAGCTCCACCAGGCAATCGTCGGATTGACACTTTTTCTATTTCTACATGCCAAATTCGAACTACAGCCTCTGTGGGAGCATACCTTGTCACTGCAAATACGAACAAGAACTTCCTAGACAAGCCATAGCCGAATTGATCACAGAATTCAGTTATGCGACATAACACGACGAAAACAATGGAAACAACACTGTCATCAACACTGTCGACACAACGCCTGTCCACTAAAACCGGTCCCAGGCACAACGTAGCACCTCCACACGAGTGGGAACATGCTTCAAAAAAAATCTTCCCGCAACTTGCGCTACTTCCCTAATCACGTTGTATGGGAACACAACGGTCATTAATATCTCCTGCAGGGACGGCAGCTTAGTCTGACGTCTTTCCAGTAGGGACAGCGGCGCCTTCAACGAAAATCGTCGTTGGTTGACCATTTTAACTTTGTAACAACGGTGCTACCAAAGAGCAAGTGTGAAAGTACCTTTAGCCTCCATTCTACCACTTGGGTGGATATCCTGGAGTCGATTGCATTGTAAACAATTAAACATGCAAAGCCTCCATATTAGCCTTCAAATCAGCATTTGCAGGGCCTTATTTAATTACAATAATTGCAATTATTGGCTTATTGGTAATTACAGTAATGACTTCGATGTGGGTACCTCTCTGGGCGGGTTGTGTTACTCCTGTTCTTCAGAGATTATTTGAAGCCAGGCGAGTACCTCCCATGCATCTATTCATCAGTAAAAATTTTAAGGGCCAAGGATGTTTGTGTATTGAGCAAGCTCTGGTTTTTCTTGATCTTCCTCACCTGCTCTCTGGGTTTTTTTTATCTTCCTCACCTGCTGCTACTGGAGTTAGCTCGTTTCTAAGCTTTTTTTGGCTTACTCTCCTGTTGGAAACTCATGGCTATGGTAACAAGTCTAGGTGTGATATGGCTTCCTCATCACAGCTAGCACTCTTCTAATGACCAGTTTTTTTTTCTAAATGGATTGTGTCTTATGAGTTTTGCTTGTTAATTTCGTTTTTTCCAAGTGAAGGCTATAACACGCGTACGTGAGCTGTAGACACCTCATGCACCTCACTAACCTTTTATTTGGTTGTTTGTGTTTTTGGGATGGGCACAGGTGAGGCTCACGACCTCTTGGAATTTTTGAAGACTTTTTGGCAAAAAGATGACCCTTCATTGAAATGTTGAACTCTAGTTCTATTGTACTTGTGTGTATATTTATTTTGAGTTACTTAAAATTGCCTTAGACATTTTTTCTTACTTTTGAGCTTAGTCTCCTTTTGGTACTTCAAAGTTACATTTTTTAAATTTCTACACTTCCTTAACTATAAAAAGAAAAAAATAGGAAGGATAAGACCTTGGAAGTGCTACATACTGCATGGATTTGATCTGTTCAGAAAGATAGTAGAAACCAAAATAGATTGTAATAGTTTGAATACTGCCTTGAAATGGGATGTTCCAGAACGGAATTTTTTCGACAGCTGGCTGTCCTTCACAACAAGGAACAGTGAAGGGGAAGAGCCTTGAAATGGGCTCTCGCAGGCCTCAAAAAACATGTAATGATTTCTGAGCCTCTTGTAGGGACGGTTCCAAAAAGCGGGTCCCAATTTGAGCCCCCTACCTTAATTCCAACCATTTTTCTATGGTTGGCATAAGGTAGTATGTTCTAAAAGTAACTATTTAAGGACTAGTCCCCATTTTTCAATCATTTTTTAGAGAAAGAAAAATAGATGTGGAACCTAACACAAGTGGTTTTGTATTTTTCAATCATTTTTGAATTACTTATAAATTTTCAAAGATTCAGGGCATAGGCACATAGGTCTTTCAAAATTTGTCCACTTGCAACTTGTAAAGAAATGTGCAAAAATCAAAGACAATGATTGGCTCTTGTAATAGAAAAATAATTTTTGCTTGATGCATTCAATTGCTAAAGCAATCTATTTAAGAATCATCCCATCTCCATTCTCCACCTAAAAATAGGGACGATTGAAGAAGATGGATCTTTTTAGAGTATACTACCTTACTTGAAATGTTTGTTCATGTATGGTTCCACAATGACTTGAAAAAGTCAAATCAAGTGACACTCAAGCTACCTACCTCCATTAGTTTTGTACATACTTGTATCGTAAACCACTCCCAGGAAGTGCGCCGTTCATTTCCCGGGAGGCTTCTGCAGCGTAATGCCCGATTACGCGGGTTTTCCTACGTAATCGGGCATTACGGATTTCTCATCCGGCATCCGCTTTTCATCCCTGATTTTCATCCTGTTTTGTTCTTGATTTACGTCGGGCAATGTCCTTGTCGTCGGGGTTTACGGGAAAAAACGCGCCTCCTCGTCGGGCTCCGCCCTCCTCATCGACGCATTTTTTCCCATAAACCCCTCCTCCTCGGGCATTGCCCTATACAAAAAGGATGATTTCATGATTAGCCTATCCTTACATAGTTCACTGCACCTGAAAGTAAAGTGGCACCCAAAACTGTCAATATAAGCACAATTCAACATAGTTGGAGACACCTTTTCCTAAAAATGATATCTATGTAGTATTAGCAAGTGAAAATTATGAATATTAAAAAAAAAAAAAAAATTTGGATGCAGTATGTAATTTTTATGATTTTTCAAAGTGCCGGCACCTTAGGCCACTAAAACTTACATAGGTGAACCCTAAACCAAAACCTACAAAACTCAATAGTCTTTGGATAAGAATTAAGTATGTGTCCTTCAAATGCATTAGCGATTAAGAGGTAAGCATTTGAAGGACACATTAACTAAAGTCTAGGGACATATTTAAAGGCAATCTAGGGTATAGGAATAGGTATAGGGATGCTTTTGGATGCCTTCACCTTAGTGTCATCCCCATTGTGGACTTAGGGATAGTAAAATCTAGGTTGGCCCACTCAAAAAAATGGTTTAGCATACCATCTTCCCATGTCATCTTTTGTTGTACTAAGCTACAATTTTGGAGTATCTCGAGAAACAATTGTCAACTTTTTGTCAACGTGGCTCGTCAACATGGCACATGCATGAACAATAGCTTCAATTAGGAACATGTTGTGGTGTCATGGTGTGGAAGATTGGGATAGCAATGCAAACAATATGCACTAACTATCTCATGTGATGATGCATCCTTCTATAGGTTACAACTAACAAACACTCTCTTTCTGTAAAAATTGAGAGCCGTTGATCTCATAAACAAGAATTTCTCCCTTCCAATGCTATTGATTTTATAATACGGATATAGATATTGTCAGATATGGATACTTTGGGATATAGAGAGAGAAGATAGATACAAATATATAATACAAATAGAGATATGAGATATGAATACACATGAAATACATACATATCCATATGGAATATAGATACGAAATTCATACAAAAATCCCACTAATATATTCCATGTCAATTGGTGGCCACATTGCTCTTGAAAAATACAAATAGGTGTGTGTGGAGGGGTACTTACTAATTAGTATTATGAATTAACTAAAATACTTTGAGGGGGAGGGGGCAATACAAAAAACAATCATCTAAAATTAATTGAATTGTCCCCTATGAGTAACTCTCCACTCACTATCCACTCAAAAGATAGGACACTATATTTGTGGTACGTTTTGCAATTTCCAAAACATGTCACAAATGGCAATCCTTTTGAGTCCTTGACCCTTTCTACAATAATTTCAAATTCTTTTGGTGATTAAATAGACAGACAACACTTTGCGTACTATCCTAGAGTAACTAAGGTAGGTTTCTCTTAAAGTGACCTTTTAAGAGCTGATTGCCTTAGGCAGGAAGCTAAACTCTCGGCTAAACTCTTTGAAACAATTTTCAGTAATTTTTTAAGGAAGAGAAATGGAATTGGTATCAAATCCAAGTTGTTTCATAATTTTTGGACCTTTGTGGAATTAGTTACGAATTTTTGAAGTTGAAACATAGTAGTCACTAAAAGCCACCACCTCTTGAAATGAACACCACTAGTACATTGAAAAAAACAAAATGTACCTTTGTATTAGTGGTTGCTTATAGAGAAGGGGCGCAATTAGAGCACACTACCTTACATCAAAATGCTTCCAAATAAATAATTGAGCATTGTTCCAATTATTAAATTGCCTATTTTAAAATCAACCTTGTTGGAAGTAAAAAAGAGGTATTAATGTAAATTCTGTTAAATTGACAATATTTCACAAATCACAAATTATGACTTATATCTTCGCAAACTAAGGGCTAATTCTAGGCCATAAACTAGGATAGATGTAGGTTTGGAATTCAAACCATGTGGCTCAAATTGCACAAAGTAATGGAATATCACCAATTTAACAAAATTGACAAGCATTTATCCCTAAAGGACCAAATACTATTTTTTGGCAACATAGCAATTTTGTGTAGCTCACTATGAATGGAATTTTCATTTTCTTTCTTTGAAAATTGCACAAAACATGTGCCCAAGGAGTAGCTTTAAGGCACAACAATTTCCTTAACTTTTGACTACATGATAAAAAAGTTATTGCATGATATGTAATTTTCAGTAGTTGGCAGGTAGCTTGGGGAGCCTAAAAAACTACTTTAAAAATCACTTTTAAAAGAAATGAAAATCTCAAATTGATTCTCTACATTTATATATACATGGAGAGCTTTGAATCATTCCATTTTGATTAATGAGATGAAAGTTATGAGGATTTTTAGTTTGTGGGTAAGTGTGAAATCTCTATACGTAGACTTGTTTGAAGTTGCGAGACTTCTATCAGTTCTTTCCTAGCCAAAACTAAATTGGTTGTGGTGTTGTGCGATGTGGATTGCAATGGGCTGTTTGCAACATGACCTGAAGCACTAAAGCATGTATTCCCGTAGTACCTCTTCAGTTTCGGCACCCTCTCCCGAATATTTAATACGGAGTAAGATTTAACTTTTTAACTTTGGCGATATAAAAATAATTATTGCAATTTTCATCATTCAAAATATTAAATTTATAAAACATTCAACAATTCTTCAAGCAATATTCAATTCTATAGTAAATAAATTCAAATTATTTGGCATCCAACTCCAAATGCAACTTGCTATGGTGTATATAAAGATTAGAAAGACAAGTTATTTATACAAATTGGCTGGTAGGAGGTAAAACAACCCATGGGATATGTAAATGGTTAAGGTTAAAAGGACCTTAACCGCTCATAGTTAAATCCAAAGCAGGAAATGTGTTTAAAGTAGAATTTTCGACCTTATTTAGGCACTTAGCTTTCATCTCATTTAAATCCTTTTGAGATTTAGAGCCTCCAATAAAAAGTTATGGACAAATTTCAAAGAGGAGTTGGAAGGGACATCTTCTTTGACATTTTCTAAAATCCCCTTTGAATTTTGTCCATAACTTTTTGTTTTGGAGTCTTATAATCACAAACGGATTTTTGAAGATGAAAGTTTGATTTATTCCTCAACTTTTCTTAATTCAAAGTTTTTTGAATTTTTTTATTTTACTATGTCAAAATAAGGGCTAAAATTGGAAAAAAACTAAAATTGACATATTTTTGTTGATTTCGGCAATCAGTGCTGTCAATTTTCAAGATTTTTGGCGATCATCATTATGATTTTTTTGAAATTACGATATCCTTAAAAAAACAATTAATTTTTGCCAAAACTGAAGAGGTACTACGGTATACTAATATTGCCAACTTTTGGATTACGGTTGAAACAAGTGTTTAGAATGAAACTTTCAAATGTATCAATTAGATTTATAGTAGAATGCTCTAAGAGCATCTCCAACGGGTCCCTTCAAAAGGGACGCGCCATATGCTTTGTGGCATGGCTTCTCTGACAAGAAGGCCTCGCTTAGTTTTCGGGCTCCCACCGGCAATGTGAATCCGCTCGGTAGAATCCGCTCCCGAGGCACAACATAAGTCAATTCCCAGGCTCCTAAACCCGCTCCCGAGGCGCTAGTGTAATATTTTAGTTATTATTATTTATTCCCTCCTTCAAATGAGTTATCATTTGGACCTTTTGTGTTTTATAGATTCTTTTCACTAGGGCATATAGAGGTTTAGGTTGTATCTAATTATTTTTATTGTTGCTAAGAACAAATATAGTCTTATCCATTCAAGTTGGTGATATACAATGTGGGCCCCTTGTTAACCCCTAAAAACCCAAGACTATGAAACTGTGAAAAAATCCAAAATAAAAGTAAAAGTAATTTAAAAAAAAATCCAAAATAACTCAAAAATCCATAAGTTTCACATTGTAGGTCCAAACTCCATGAAACAAAATATGTGCACCCCTCTTCACAAAGAACTTTCTAATGGTACTAAGAACACAACCAAGGGACATACGGTCCATGAGATCTCAACATAACAAAATGTAACAAAACAAAACAACAAACTAATTTAATTGATGGATGAAAACATGACAAAAAATTGAATTAGAAATATCATTGGCATAAACATAGAGGATTATAAAAAAATAGGATCCACATATTCAATACAAAATCACGCAAAGATCCATGGGACTATGGGCTCAAGAGTATGGCAAAATCTTGCCTATTTTCTTCTACAATGTGGCACTAGCGTGGTGCACTTTCATATAACACCCATGTGTGTATTACATAAGTCTACACAATTGATTAAAAAACCCATTTATTATTTAGTTTGACCTACACATTAGTAAATCATTCTATTTTCAAAGTGAATGACTTACTACTATATTTTACTATAATCATATGCTATTTTATCTATCTTTATTTAGTTTAATCTTTTTTTGGTACACAATTTCCTTTACACTACAAATCTTGGAATTTACATCTTCTCCTTTTTTTGGATTGAACGTTAATGATTGTACTCTATCTACTAAGCTTTGTGCTATTTGGGTAGATGCTCCGATACGTGTAAATCCTTCTGCTGTAATTGATCGTGAAGTAGCATAGAAGTCAGTTTTTGTGCGCCAAATGATTTCGACAATTCCATCACATCATCCAAAACCAACATACAATTTGTAACTTGGAGCAATAAAGTGGCTTCCATTACATAAGAAACCATCACTCGCTTTTGCTAATTTTCCATTGAGTTTGATTGTAGGTACTCAAATTCCATATGTATATGGTCTACAATCTTGATCCCGATAGAAAGTATTAGAAAAATTGTCAATTGTAAAAGTAAGATTACTTGCAAATCCTATTGAGTTCTGTTGTAAATTTGAAAACTCTATTTGTCCAAGTAGTGGAACACCAAAATGTACCGCTTCATTAATTGTTTTCATACACAAGTTTGTTGCTAGTTTCATGAATCTAGATTCCCAATACATGCCATCTACTTGACATATTTGCATCCACGTGGTCCATAGTATCCTTGGTGGTATGCCACTCACTATCAGAGTCATCCTGTAAATCTATTGTACTTTGTTGACCTTCAAATGGTGCCCGCACAAATCCCCTTGTATGAACCCCGTGGATGTGGACTTGGTTGAACTCCACCTTTGAGTTCAAACTCCAATCTCCGCCACCATCCAAAGCCAAATTGAAAGCACCAGAAGCTTGTTGATCTTGCATGCCATCCTCACTTCTAGTTTGCGTAGTGAATCTAAAAGGTCTAGAAGGGAATTTCCTTTGACCATGTTTGGTTGATTGAAGATTATTCCCTCCTATGAATTTAGTCTATAGACACTTACAAAACAAACACGAGATCTTTAATTACATAATTAAATGTGAAGCAAGAAAAACACTATGCATAGGAGGACAAGCAAGAAGCACTACCTACCAAGAATTTGAGCAAATTCAAATCAAACTTGACAACAAATGTTTCCTTGTACAACTCGGGACCCCATTCCGATTTGGACTGTCATGCACATGTCGGCCAATTATTTGAGCAAACCAAAAAAGGGACCGCATTCTAAACCAAAAAGAATTCATTGAAGGAAGCCATCACACCCTAAAACCATGGAAGTGAACCAACAATTAATCACAATTATCCTAAACTACAAATGAAATCCTGCCCAACAAACCCGATGAAGCTATCCCACCCATCAAATCCTCTAGAATCTTGAATAAGAAATTTTATTGAAATCCAACCTTCAAGAAAAATCATAAACAAAAAAAGACTTAATCTACCAAATTTCAAGTAAAATCCCTTCCGCTAATTTGCTTTCGCCGATGGTGCTCTAAGAAATTTGGACTGTTGTGGTTGAGTGGCGGAGAGGTCTCCCTACTATGCAATGGAGAATTTGACCGCTCGGGGGTGGGGGTCATTTAGAGTGTCCATTAGAAACCACATGCGAACAAAACTTTGGACCCCCTATATACTTTTTGAATTTTAAATAAAACAAAATTAAAAAAATATGAATAGATTTTTCTACTTTAAAAGTTTATGTTTTGAATTATTAATATTTTTATTTGTTAATAATAATTAGTTACAAATTTTTGAAGTAAAAAGATATATTGTAGAAACTGAAAAATAACTTTCACATCCCTATATTATATAAGAAAAAATTGTCTAAAAAATGAACAAAAAAATCCTAAAAATAACTCATTATTGAAAGCTCATTTTGAGTTGAATATTGATTCAATGGTCAGTCTATAATTATTTGAGTTGAAAAATATGCCATTTTAGTTCATTTTCAACCTCTTCTAGAAATCATTTTATATTTTATTTGAGTTGGAAATTTTGGCAATAAAAAGTTATAGTCATTATTAAACAATGTTCAAAATTTTAGGTTGAAATTATAGTTTATTAGAAACCACTTGTTCGCACGTGGTTTATTATAGTAGAACTAAGTAAACCCCCCGAATTTGACCGCCTGCTAAGAAATGGAGCTCCTCCAAATGCTAGCACTGATGTTACTTCGGAGATGATGTAATGTATTCCATTGTTTCCTACATCCACCCCTACATCCACCTCTACACCATCATTGGAGTCCGGAGTTGCTTGACAATGTTGTTGTTGCTCTTGCAACTAGTGTAGTGTTTCATTTGTGATGCGTTCTTCCTTGCAAGCTTGGACTCTCTCAGCCTCCAAATGAGCCCTCTTAGAAACAGCATATATGAGCCATATTCAATTTTGCAGCAGCTTCAAGTCGGAGGTGTAGCTTTGCAAACTCTTCTTCTTGACGTAGTTTCGTATATTCTTGGGCAGCAAGAGCAACAAATTGAGTAGTGGGGGTCGTTATAAGCAAAAGCATGTTTTGCTCTTCTAAAATCTTGTTTTTTGCCATCATTGTTGCTGTCAATTCTACTATGGCTTTTACTTGAGCGTATCCCAATCCTTCCTTCACTTTGGTCTTCTAGAAGGCCATTTTGGCAATTTTGGTTCCCACAAGGCATTCTTTGAGAGACTTGTTTCCTAGGTTGCATATTTCCCTATGAGACAAAAGCAGATGCTTCACTAGTACAAGCCTGAGATTCTTGGGTGTAGGATCGTGATTTTTAATTGCTTGGTGATGGAGTCTTTGGAAAATCTTTAACGATTAGCCAACAATGCTCATAAGAAAAATCCACATTCTTGGAAGTTTTGGTGCGGTACAGATCCTTGGCCATGTAGAGGAGGTCCGCTAAAGAAGTTCTGCTAGGGTTTAGTGAAACCACCTGTTTGTATACAGAACAAAATTGTGTAACATCATGTTTGATCAACCCCCATTACTCTCTAGAGACCTAGCTGGTGTGAAATCTCCAGGTCGTTTGTCGTTGTAATGTTATTGCCAAAATGCACCCGCTTTCTGTTGATTCCCCGTAACGAGATCCTAGCTAATGGCCAACATGCTTCTCATCAATTGTCACTCTTCTTTGTGATTGAAATTCTTTCCTTTTTGGTTCCACCTTCCCCCTCCTGCCAACCCTCTAAACCCTAAACCTTGCTAGTGCTCTCCTCAAACCTCCCTCTAAGACCTCGTCCACTCTGGCATCCCCACTCCCCCAGCTTCAATCCATGCTCCCGTAGCTTGGGATGCCACTTCAAAACAAGGTTCAAAAACTATGCAGTGGCCGTAGTTCCACACCTCGGGACTCCACGCTTGAGTTCACAAAAGTCGTTGTGAACCTTGCATCATTGGCTTCCTGGCGCAATCCACTCGCATGTTATTGAAAAACACGACCTTGCTCCTTTGAATCGCCGAATGGCTGCTCAAACGCGCCCGCCTGCAACGTGGGATATTGTTTTTCATTCCTCCTGCCCGAATGTCCTCTACATCTCTGTGCCATCAGAAACACCACCCAAAAGTTTTCTTCCTGTAGTAGCGTGTCACAAGGTCAATCGTGCAAAGCACTACAATTTCCCGTGCCACAATAGATTTTCCCTGGGGCCGGTGTTGAAAAACACTTCCGGCTGCAACTGTTGGGTCACCACTTAGCTTCTGGCCGTGCCATATGATTTTCCGGGGCACTCTAGTGTGCACCACTAGAGATGCTCTAAAAGCAATCGTCTTCTTCAAATTGCTCCTATAATTAACTATTGGGTATGAAGTTGTCTTTAAATGGACCTCTTTAGCCATTGACTAAATCAAGGAAAATTTGTTATTTATTGCAAGAGCCAATCATTTGCCTTGGTTTCTTCACACCTCATTATAAGTTGTAAGTAGACAGATTTTGAGAGACCTACAATCATAAATAGGTGCCTATGACACAAATCTTTGAAAAATCATAAATAATATAATAATGCATGTTATAGAAAAATACAAATTAATTGGATTACATTGTGCATCTATTTTTCTTTCTCTAAAAAATGAGCTAAAAATCTTCCCATCCACAAAAGACCATGCAAAAAACAAATTAACCCTTAAATGGTCACTTTTAGAGAAGACTACCTCAAGCTAAGCTCCCCCTCAACTATCGCCATGCCTTAAAGTGTCACTATATGACTATATGAGATGATCATGTTGTGTACTATACATCTTAACCCCTAAATCCAAAAAGCATATTTCGGGCAGAAATTGTGAAAAAACTACAATTTTTTAGGACAGTGAGAAAAAAATGAAAAAAAAAGTTTTTTTTTACTATAGAAATGTGTGAAATTTTTTTCAAGAACTTTAACTAGACGAATTCAAAGATTAGAACATTTGAAGTTAGAAGCAAAAGTTTTTTTTGACCTTGCCCAAGATAGGGCTAGTAGACTTTAGCTTAGGAGAAATATATTCACACATTCTGTGAACATCCAACTGAAATTGACTTCATAGGAACCTACCTACCAGCCTACCTAGATTTTCAATTGTCCGTTCAATGGACAATTGTTCTCTAGATGTTAAAAATCAATATGTACCTATTCTATTGTGTTCAACAATTCTTTTTGACCCTTCATAATTTTTGCATACCGTATCCAAATGATGTATTCTTTGATGCATTGAAATTTCGTATCACTTGCAGAAGAGAAAATATAGAAATTTCACCAATCTAATAATAATAAAAAATTTCTACCATAGAAAAAGTGGCATTTTTGGGTGTTCCCACTTCATACATGATTAAAGTTTCTAAGTTAGTGTATTTTGTAATCTTTACATGAGTGATGAAATTATTTGGGGATTCCTTGTGTTTAAAAAAAATAAATTATTTGGAGATTGTGGATAGAACAACATTTGTTCATTTAAATTTATGTACATCCATTTAAATGTAATGAAGTCGTCTTTCTTTGAAAAAAATATGAGTGATTTCATCCATTCAAAGTTAGAGAATATTTTGCAAAAGAAATTGCATCATTTTCTTCCAACAACAAAATTGCTTCAAATTAAAATCTCCATATTTGACCAATTCATGGTATAATACAATATAAAAAAATTTATCAAAAATTTAAAAAATCAACTTTTTGAAAACTTGCCTTGAATAACTACACATTGAAAAGTGGCAGGCAATTATGCCCTTGCCTCCTCCCACCCCAGTGACTAACTCCCACTAATATGGGGGCCGTGCATGTGCTAATTGGTGGCCAAGATTTGCCAAAATTTAGATAGAGGGTTGTGATGTAGGCTGCATTTATCCCAAGGGAAAACACATTTACCTCGGAGGAAAACGTAGGAATTTTTAATTTTTTGCCTAATTTAAAAAAAAAAATTGAATTCATATTTGCAATTAGAGACCCCAAATTAGCTTGGAGTATTTTATAGCATACCCTAGACATGGCTCAAAATAGGGGGCTTTTTTTACTCTCCGCCACAATGCAGGTGTTGTGATGGAGGTTAGCGCCTGTACGGCCCCCATTTCGGTGGGAGCTAGTGACTTGGCCTCCCCCCACTAAATAAACTCAACTGTCAATCTCAATAGGAATAAATTCTCCCCTCCTTACAATATCATTGATTTAGTATACTAAAATATAGTAGCACAATGTATAAAGAGAACATCAAATTTGCCCACTCCACCCACCAAAACAAAACAAACTTTGATACAGATATTGTATATAGAATATATATGGTTAACTAATATGGTACAATGTATGGATATATATTTATATTAATACAATATGATGTATGGATAGAGGTATTGATATGGGATATTGACGATGTTACATTGACGACATATGGATATAGATACATGTACTATGTTATTCCATACTAGTTTCATAGCTTCACAAAAAATATAAATATGGGTGGGTATTTGATTTTCTTACAAGCAATATACATACTCATTAATTCAAGTGAGTGAAAGTTCATTTATTTACACTATGTCACTATCCACTCAAAAGACAAGATCCTATTTCACTATTCAATGTATGTGATCCAATGCTATAGAGATTTTGGAGGAGTTTCAATTATTTACTATAAATTTTCAAAAGTAATTTTACTATCTTTAGTATGTCACTATACTATACACTCAGAAGTGCCATTTACTTTCACACCCAAACTATTGTGTCTAGTTGAGCCTCAACTAGTTGTTCCATGCTTTTGTAGTATTGATTTGATGCCTTTAGTTTGCAACTTTTTGATACTTTGATGGAAGTTAGATCTTACAACATATCTTTTGAAGTAAAAAGATGCAAAATTCAAATTATAGTAAAATCATTTTTTCAATTAGATTGCAATAGAATTTGAAGGTTTTCTTATATATATTTTCAATAATTTTATCATATAGAAAATTCAGCATAGGTGCAATTTTTATGTTATCTATTTCATAAACAAGCTTGAATCTCTATTTCATATTAGCACATAGTAGTAAAGAATGCAATTGTACACAAAGAGATTAACTCCAACTATTTTTCTATGGTTGGCATATATGAAAAACTTATTCATTTAAGGTCCTACAATGACTTTGAAAAGTCAAATGGAATGACACTCAAACTATCTCCCTTTGTTAGTCTTGTACATACTACATATAAAGTAGACAATTTATTTTTGTAGTTATGAATTTGGTCATGTATAAGATTAAAAACACTTTGTGATAATATATCCTTCTTTACAAAGTTGATAGTTTTCTCATAGATAAGATAAAAAAGCTAAATAAATGTAATATAAAAGGTCCCTTTTGTATAGGTTAGAAAGTACTCTAATGATTCATAAATAAGTTTAACCCCTCAACTCCTCAAGGACTAACAATTTTTTGACAATGGAGGTTTTCAATGAATTGTCCTACTTTGATATTGTTTTGCACATGGATGTGCTTGAAAATTTTAATTTTGATTGTACAAAAGTAAAGACTACTTTGTTTAACATGCATGGAAGTAATATGTGAAAAGTATTGATTGTTGGATTTTTAGATTATTACAATCTTGGATGATCAACTATATAGGCAAAAAACACAATTTGTAGGAAGAAAAATTATAAGGAGATGAACAATGCTTTTTTACCCTCCAAAAAAATTGAATTGGAATCTGAAGAAAATTTGGAATTTAACAATTTTGAAATTTAACAATTGATATTATTAGCATATAGTTTACAACATTTTAAGAAAATTTGGAATCCATAAGAAGGGAACAAGCCTCTAGAAGACCATTTTAGGAGTGTTCCCTTTGCTATAAACCCGTGCACTTTAGGCCTCAAAAAACATAGGGTTGCTATTTTGTGAGCTTGTGAGCATGAGCTTGTGGGCTTGTAAACCTATGAGCTTGTGAGCTTGTGAACCTATGAGCTTGTGAGCTTGTGAGCATATAATTTTTAGAGATTCCATCTAAAAATTTTGGTCAAAATTTATTATTTTTGGTAAATTTTAGTAACTATTACCATGAACCTATTATCGTGGACCTATTACCATGGTCCCTTGAACAACCTTGATGTGCTACTTATTAGACTTTGCTAGATTTTAAGAAGAAGAAAAATCAGTTATTAATTAAGATTTGTTTGAAATCAACTGAGGTTGTTCCATTGAGATTATAATCACTCTCTTTTTGCTACTTAGGTCCCTTCGATGCTGAAGGGAGCCCCCCTGTAGTAGGAAGAAAAAAGCTAATTTTTTTTTTTTTTTTTTTTTTCTTTTAATTTTTTTTTCTCATTGCAAGGAGACTCTCCTCGGTGCCAAAGGGATCCAAGCAACAAGAGGGGAGTGATTAACTAAACGACCATTTGATCAATAAATAGAAGAGTTGGGCCCTTGAAGGTCCTATAAAAAGAAAATGATCAACTAATCAACAATTTGGTGAAATTGAGCTCATTCCTTACAAAAATAATTTTTGTCAACGAAGTCCTTTCTTCCAAAATCTTAACAAGTCCAATTACCAACACATCAAGGTAGAAGTGTAGGTACCTCTCATCGGCCTTGAGAGGACCCACGCTACTACAAGATAGTAGTTTTTATCAATTTTTTTTTTCTAAAATCTAAACAAGTCCAGTAACAATACTTCAAAAGAATTTTTTTGGTATTTTCTTATTAGCCCCCAAATGACCTACATTGCTATAGGATAGTGGTCAACCAATATTCTGTACAAACTTATTTCCATCTCCATTCATCTTTCACATCAATTAAGTTCATCATTTTCAAAATGTATACTTCTAATATTTTAGACAACATTGAAAATTATGATTTTCATGTGGATTCTATATAACCACGGTAATAGGTCCACAATAATAGGTCCGTAGTAATAGGTTCTAAAATTTACTGATAATAGTAAATTTTGGCCAAATTTTTAGATGAAGTTTATTATTAGAAATATTTTTAAGTTTTCTTGTGCTTCTACAAATTTCTAAGCTCAACGCTCACATAATTTTTGCTCAATGCTCATAGGCTCCTGCTCACAAGCTCACAAAATAGCACTGCTGCAAAAAACATCTAGTGATTCTAATTATTTTGTGTTTTTAATCACACTAGATTGAACCTTGTATTTTTAAAATTGATAAAAATATAAATTTGAAAAAAATTCTTTAGGTCTAGTTTTTTTGTACATTATAAAGACTAGAAATGTCCAAGAAAATGTTTTTTTTTCCATCCCTACTATTTTTTTATTGGAATAAAATTATGTTTGCTCCATTTTTCTATTAGATTATATTTCCTAAATAAAAATTGAAATATTTTCCACATTAAAATTTTGAAAATTGAAAAATGCAACAAGTATGTCAACTTATTAGTTATTATTCTATTATATCCTAATTTATAAAATATTGAGATTTGTTCCACCCTACAGAAAATTTGCCATTGAAAATTTGAAGATGACACATTGCATCTTGTTAGTCCTTAAAGGGTTAAAAGTACCTCAATCTTTAGTACTCTCCTACTTAAATCTTAAACTTGTATGTAGAAAGAAAGATACTCCTGTAAAAATCAAAATCCTCAAAAAACAACAAAAACCACTTCAAATTAGAAATGGAATTCAAACAAACAATAAACCAAAGATAAGCATTAGGAAATTTTTAGTACACTAATTTAAAGTGACTTACATATTAGTAATGGTGGAAAATTAATATAATCTTTCTTCAAACATGAAACTCAAAATCAAAATCAATTAAAATTTAAAAACTCCAGTCTAGTGAATGACACAATAGTAATAAAGTTACTTGGCAATTAAATAGTTGTTGCTAAGATCTAAAATGCCAATTGGAATATTGAATATATACAACATACATTCAAACAAATTTGAAATGAATTTCCAAAAAAAGAAAGATAGATGAACAAAATAATCATATACTAAAGACAATAAAGAAAAGTTTACAAAATATTGCAAGGAAGCTTGATTACTCAAAAGATTCAAAGCAATCTTACATTTTATGTACATACATATCATTGTTGTGAACAATATTATTTTTTGTCCTATACACTTGGTGTTGCTTTCACAATCATATTGGCTTGATGAAGGATCTCAAACAAATAACACATCTTTTTTCTTTTTGTACTTGGTGCATTACACCTTGCTTTCTAATTTTTTTAAATTTCCTACTAAATCTTCTTAGTACCTTTCATGTTGCTAGTTAGTGAAATGATAAGTGGGTTTTCTTTCCAAGTAAACTACTTACCATGCTATTTGAAACATTCATCTTTTGATTTGAAGTATTCTTGTGAGGAGTTTCTTCTTGCAAACTAGCAACAAAAGTTTGTGAAGAAGTTGTTTGAGAAGAAGACAATGAACTTGATGCCTCACTTGGATTGGATTTGAAATAAACATCAATCATGGATTTGATGTATTGATTGAAAAACAAATTTGCAACACTACACTTGAAAGATTCACACTTGGGACATTTTTTGCCCTCAACCAATGCAAAATGAATGCAATTGGGACAAAAACCAACAATGCTAGCATGTGAGCCTAGAAATGTGAGCCTAAGCCTATGAGTCTTGAGCCTAGGTGTAAATAGGTACTCTACAATTAGTATAACATATATACTTATAATATAAGTACCCTATAACCATAGAACTAGGTGACTAGAACTAGGTGTACCACTAAAGGTGTTTATAATGTAGATACCTATAATGTAGACACCTATAATATAAATATCCTATAATCATGGAAAGTGTCTATAGCATGGACACCTATAATATAAATAGGCACCTATGATATAAACATCTTATCACCATGGAAGGTACTTTTAACATAGGTATTTACAACATAGACACCTATAATATAATATCCTATAAATATAGAAGGTGCCTATTATATAAGTACCTATAATATAGGAGCCTAGGCTCATAGGCTCAAGATCTTAGGCTCACATGCTAGCAATTGTGGGACAAAAACTATTGAAACAAGGAATCAACATTCGATCCTTCATAATACTTTTGCATAGAGTGCACATCAATTCTATTGGAATATCATTTATACTCTTATTGCAAGCTACTTTTAAAAATAAAAAAATAAAAAATTCTTTTCCAAATTTCTCTACTTCCTTAAAACTAAAAATGCTTGCATTAGAAATCTTCCAAAATCATCCATGACACCTTCTTTCATGCTCCTTTTTCTAATTTCATTTCCAGTTTTTTTACTTCCTTAGTATTCATAGTATGTGCAATGATTTAGAAATACACATCTTCTTCCAAACCATCATCAATGATGTTCATTGCACATGTGTTAACTACTTTCAAATTGCTACTTGAAACTCTTACAAGTTGTTGATTTTGGTGCAAATACAAAAAATGTTGGAACTCTCTTCACCTATACAAAAGCATTTTTTGAATCTTAAATCTTTCTTCCACAATTTCCTATTTTGTATCAGTCATAAATCCTAAAGTCAATTTGTTCCAATTGCTTCTTCTTCAAAGCAACAAAGGATGGCAAACCAATTGCATTCAGAATTGCATCCTTCAATTCCATTAGAGAAATAGAATCATTTACACATGGAATTGATTTGCGCTCTTTGAAAGCAAGAAAGATAAAGTGCACATCCATGTTTCAAAAGTTCAATGACACAAAGCAAAGAGAAAGAAATGTAATATAGATCTAAGATACGATGAAGGAAAGAAGTGGACGGGAAATTTTGTTAAAATGGCAATATTTCACAAACTTGGCTCCTTTACATTTAGACCCACATTTGGACCATGGAATTTGAAATCCAATATAAAACTAAGCTACGATGAAGAAAAGGAGTGAAGAATACAAGGAATGAGATAAAGAAAGATTATATAGAAAGCCACATGATAATATAACAAACAAGAGTGGAGAAAAGTGAACACAACATAAAAGAAATGGGACGTGAAAAGAGAAGTTTTTTATACCCATTTCTTTTTCATTTTTTTCTTTAGGTGAATTCATGTAATCATAGCCCCAACTTTTACTTTCATGTGAATTCAAAGCCCATAACAAATATACCAAATTCAACCCCAAAAAATTCCACAAAAAACCTATTCAAGTTCACCAAAAAACACATATATGAGGCCAAAATTGGAAATGATCTTGGTCACTTTCAGGGGTGAACCTATCGTCCCTCAGTTTCTCAGTGAAACTTCACGAATTGAAATTCCATGAGCGCTCCGAAAAATGGTTCTATTGACAAACTGGAATGAAACACTTGCTAATAAGATTTTCTAGTCTGCGTAGAGAGGTCGTAATATATATAATAAGTTATATACATCTCCTTCAAAAGTTTGTATCAATATTATTTTGTGTGAAAATGCAAGTATGGTTTCAAGTACAGACTGCTGTCGAATGTGCTGTTGTTGGAGCTCTGTGCAAATCCGCACAACTACTGCCTCATTAGGATTGAAAGATTTCTTCCCTTTGAATGCCTGCGTTAATTACCGACTATTGCATCTGCAAGATCATGTGCAATTTCGCTGGGCATCTTTGGACAAGCATCTTCTTCTTTGCATCGAGCATTGTGTTGGAGATCTTGTGACATGTTTGAATTGGTATGCTTAGGACCATTGTCGCTGACGTTCTTGAGAAGCTCAGCCTCAGCAGCCCGTTTCCTTCTCTCGGCTGCCTCTTTACGCTTTTGCTCCCACTGCAATTAGTAATCAAGCATTCATCAAAATTTCAAACAGACAGGGACGATTATTCAAAGCTAAATTTTCATAGCAAAGCTGCATGATGTCTACCATTCATGGTTTTCTGGACAATGAAGAATTTAGAAGTCCTTGCATACTGACATTAAGATATTAATCTTGAGGGCCGAGGACCGAGGACCAAGGACTTAAGACAAATTCAATTGATCATATTGTAAGAAATATAATTTAGATGAGAGTACACTTTACATCACCCGAACCAGTGAAGAACACTGCAAGTGCTTGGCCAAAAAACAAAAACTATTTGGCAACAGAAAGGTTCCATATTACAGACTCCAAGAAAAACATAAACAAAGATCATTTTTGGGCCTCTTGGTCCTTTAGAAGTGAATCGAGGCGAACCTGATGAGGTCGGATCCAAGTCCTTGTTGCAGGGGTTGCAGAAGCTGGAGCTTGTTTACCAATTACCACCTCATTATTCTGTTTTACTTCGGTTGTTGCTGAAGCTGGAGCTTGTTTACCAATTACCACCTCATTATTCTGTTTTACTTCGGTTGTTGCTGAAGCTGGAGCTTGTTTATCAATTACCACCTCATTATTCTGTTTTACTTCGGTTGTTCCTGGAGCTGGAGACTGTTTATCAGTTGCCACCCAATGATTTTGTTTTACTCCAGTTGCAGCGGAAGCTGGAGCTTGTGGATCAGCTGCCACCCAGGGCTCCTGTTTTACTTCGGTTGTTGCAGTATGGCGGACTTTCGTATGCAACGCAGGATTGAACGAGCTGGTAACCTTCTTGATTTTCCTGCTAGCAATGTGAGCTGTAGACTTCACTCTGCGTGAGTTAGTCCACATTCCCTTGAGTTGCTTCCGCCGCTCCTGCCATTCCCAACATTGAAACATTCAGCATTTGTCCAGACAGTGTGTCCTCTGGCATTTATTCAATTACTAAGCTGAACACACCATGTACTGTGAGTGTTCAATTGCAGGAGGTGAAACAATAATATGGCCCACAACAATTCTGTCAAGAAGGATATATGCTAAGCTTCAAATTTTACATATTACAAAAACCTGTCCTAATTACTTTAATTAGTCCACAGTACCGTATATGCCGTACTTAGTGTAGTTAAAATTGACTGGGGGAATAGCTAATCAGTTTGCCAAAGATCACTGCAAGTAAATACTAACAAGGAAACACTAAGCATGTACTAAATACTAACCTCTTCTTGATCCAACAATTCCGCAATAGTTGCACCTCCACCTTTGGTCCCCAGAATACTGTCCTCGCTTGCATCCCTGCATATTCAATTTATACAGAGTTCGAATTCATTTTCTATTTCAGTGTATGTATGTTTTGCAAGATTAGGGACTCGGCTTGTCACTGGATTTGACTCCTTGTTTGATCACGAAACAGGCTAGGCCCCAAGGGATAAGGAGCCCCAAGTTGGACCTCATGTTCTTTTATCAATTTTAAGTCGAATCCATTTTGAACCATTTTTTGGTTCCATTTTATTACGTTTTGACCAACCCATGCAACACTTTTCTCTGATTCTGGTGACCTAAAATATAACCTCATTTGAATTATATATTTCACAATGGTCCCTGGAGCAGGCCATACCTGGTTAGCAGTTGTTCTGCCCAAGAAGCACCTTTTCGTTTGAAGGTGACGTTGTTTGTTTCTGAGAGTTGGCGTGCCGAATTTTGAAACTCTTTGAGTTCGTCGATGGGAACACGCAGAAGCTCTGGATTGCAGCAGAAACAGCTCCAATGGCTAGAGACGATGTGCGCCAGCGTCTTGGGGCCATAGTTGCGCACGATGCAGGAGTCGCAGAACGATTTGTCACATTCGTCGCACATGACAATCCGGCCCCCTTGGCCGCACCACCGGCATTGCTCCTCCGAACAATCGGTCGTGTCCTACAAAGCGCCTCGTTTTTTTTTTTAACAGTTTGAAGTACGTCATATGGGGACCTTTTTTGGGATCAATTTTTATTTCATTTCTAACCAACACATGCAATGTTTCTCAGTAGTTCTAGTGATATTATAAATATCCTCATCATCTGAACTAAACTTTTCATAAGATGAGCAATTGAATTAGCCATTTTCAAACCATGAGTCTTTCGTCCAAGAGTATTCTCTAAGGAAAGTTTGTACCAAATCCCTGTAAACAGCAAGTTGATTGCAACCTCAATACAGCCAATGGAAGTGAAAGCAATTCTGAAATACTTTCGTGATTTCAAAACCTTCAGTTCGAAATTGAGGAGTTACCTTGGTATATGGACTGCTGAAGAGAAAACTGTAGCAGGCTCTGCAAATGCCCACTCCAAGGTCCGGGTGCTCCTGAACCTTCCACACCGAAAAGAGTTTCTTCCCGCAGACAGTACAATCGAAACTTCTTCTTTGAGGAGACTTTTCACTTCCAGTGTGGTTAATGTCTCCAGAGGACGTAGCAGACACCCCTGGCCCATCATGAAGCTCACCTTGCATTGAATAGTAGGCAGTCTTTCCAGCGCTGTCACTCGAAAGACATGTTGCAGCTTTTCCAGTCTGAGAAAAACAAGCACAAAAACAACACCTAGATACCTGAGAAAACAAGCGCCATGACCACTCTATACCTCCAACAAGAGTCACCACTTTGAAGAAAAAGACTAATTCATAAAATGACTTGGAAAGAATGCCATTGTAACTGACCTTTGAATTCAAAACCAGAGTAGTACTGTCTTCTTCGGGTGGTACTCTAATTCCGGCTTTTAAAGCAACAACTATACGTGAGAAAACAAGCGCCATGACCACTATATACCTCCAGAAAGACCCACCAATTTGATGAAGAACAAGAATATATAAAAGTGACTTGTAAAGAATGTTATTGTGACAGACCTTTGAATTCAAAACCGCAGTAGCACTGTCTTCGGGTGGAACTCTAATTCCTGCATTCAAAGTCTCGCTGAGCTCCTCTTGATTCGGTTTCACATCATCTTCCTGCCATGTTTTCGGGTGCACATAAGGAGCTTCAGATGCTTCCCTTGAAGGTCCCTCAGATTCCTCCTCGCCGCTGGTGCTGTCACTGCTTCTGTCAGCCATCCTCGAGCTCATGTTCGGCCAGGTTTTCACTTTGTTCTTCCATCTTGCTTCTCTGCTCAGTGGTATTGCCCGCTTGGACTTCATCGGCATGTTGTCGGACAGCTTTAAAATCTAAGATATATCACACTGATTGAGGAACGAAACAACATCAAAGTTGAAACAATTTTGTAGTTACATGACCAAAACTGCTTTCTTGTTCAAACAATCTCAAGAATCATACCATTACAAGAGAGGAGGCCCAGTTAACTTCGACTGATTTGCCGTAATGAGGTCGAAAATGAAGCTCTTGAGCAGTATCCCCATGCCAGATATCCTCACTGAATACTAATTTATGGGCACCGTAGAACAAGATGTCGAGATCAGTACACGTACTCGATCTGACTGCCAGAAAAATCAAACGGGATAATTAATAGCTTGTTACCAAGTTATCAGATCGAATAAACATCAGTGCTTTGATAGTACGACTGAAAACCTTCCGTGAGAGACATAATCACTGTACGAATCGTGAGACAGTTTGAAGCAGAAGCTTAGGAATTGGTACTGAAGCAGTATTGGGTACAAGTTTCATCATGACTGTCAAGATTGTCGAAATGAACGTTCAATAATGGAAATTGACATGACATCTTGAGTGAAGTACCTGGAAGCTCTTCATTAATGAAGTTTCGGTTCTGTGTGTGCGGAGCTCTTATTACTTGTACAATGAGTGATCACTGCTCAGTCTGCTAAGTACTTCTTGGACAATTCAGCCCTCATTTTTGCTAAGTTTTTTCAGCTCCGTTCAGCTTTACAAGAGAGTTGTTCTGTTGGTGTCATAGTGGAACCTGTCTGAGTGAACAGAATACTCTCTTGCTCAAGGTTCTCTGAATGAGAGTACTGTTAGCCTTCAATCTCGACAGAATCGGTAGACTAGTGCAGTTGTGTAGAGCTTTCTAGCTGCAACGTCCTTGGAAAGCCAAATTCTGCAAAATGTTCGCACAGGAGGATGAGGAGTTTGTCCATATACGACCAGCTTGTGCGGAATGCACACACCGATGCAACCTGATCCATGGAAACCAAGACCTGGAGGAGCAGAAGTTCGATCCAGATAGAAGCTGGCCACACTTCAGAAGGAAGTTGTCTAAGATGGCCTTGCACCATTCGTCAAATGCTGCTCTTGTAAGTCAAAATTACTCCAGCCTCAATTCCTAAGATTTAACCAATTCTATCAGTAGTCATGCCACCAGCACTTAAATTCCAAAATTTCACCTACTTTGCTCAAGCATGCTCCACAAGAACATTCATCAGTATAGCATGAGAATGTACAGTATTGAAAAACTTGATTGATGCTCAGGGAAATTCTTGCAACTACATTCGTTTCATGCACAACTCACCAGTTCAATTAATCTGCAAAAATCAATCTCGGTAATGAACTGGCTTTACCTATTCCAGAGACTCATGCTCTATCGAGAGTTCAAGTATGTCTTGGAATACCTAAGATAGAGCTCCATCGAGTTCCCAATGCAGGAAATAACGACTTAACTTAGTGGAATGTCATGTTCCTGTTGCAGTGCATTCCTGGCACATTCGAGGAGAAGTATCCTGACTCAATCCCGAAGGACAAGCCCATAACGCTACAGGGGCCGAGTGGAAACCAATGGAAAGTGGGAGCCACCGACAGATCCTTTCTGTACCCTGGCTGGCGAGCGTTTGCACATGACCATCACCTTCGAGAAGGCGATCAGCTTCACTTCCTTCTCACCAAGCCTTCGCACTTCGTTGTGGAAATCTGCAACAGCCATGGCGATGTCCGAAGAAGCGCCAGAAAGGCAACAGTCACAGGGACATATGCAGCTCCCGATACTCCGCCTCTGATGCAGGGACACTCCAAAAAACGAAAGGTAGACATGGTCGAGCTCGCTGGCATTGGCAAGAATATCATGTCCAACATCGTGGACAGGTGGAACACACCTGCTAAGAGAGGATTCGCCAGCTTCAACGAGCCTGCAGCCAAGCTGAGGTTCTCGGAGGAAACCAAGCAGTGGGAGTGTCATGAAGAGAAGGATGGAAGAGAGGATCAAGTGGTTACCATTGATCTCGACAGTGACGACGAGAAAACTCCTGTAAGATCCAGCATACTTGGGCATTTCCTCGGGCAGGAGGGGGAGGAGGAAGACGAAGATTTCATTGCCCTAAAGTCGAAGGCTTTTGCTACCAAAGCGGGTGAGGATCAAAAAGTCGTAGATGCAAAAAGCCACCAAGAGATTACTAGTGATGGTGAAGACGATTATGTTCAAGAGAATGAGCCATTTGATGAAGAAGAGAAGCAGCGACCCAGTGATGACCCCCTTCGGCAGTTCTCAAATATTTTCAACACTACGCGTCAGGATTTTCTTGAGGATCTGCAGGAAACGGCGAAGGGCACGACTGAAAAAGCAGTGGTCAATGCTAAAATGGAAAAAAAAATTGAGTCTGCGAGTGATCCACTCTCAAGACAAGCTCAGATTCTTTGTGACGTGGACATGGTGACGGTGGAAGAGGAGGAAGACGAACACGAACACTCACAGCTTGACAAAACTCCTCCTCAAGCTTGTGTGATTGTGGAGAGGAAATTGGAAACTATTGTTCCAGAGCAGGACTCTGCTCCAAAAGTAGAAAAAAAACATGAGGGCCTGGAAGCTGACAAAGCCACGAAGACGGCGACCTTCCTAAGGACGGGACAGCATTCTGATATCCGTGACAAAGTGTTGCAATCCTACAAAACTCCTTTGGCGTACAAAGCAGCTGCTGCAGACAATGAACCTGTGACTGTCCACAATGCAGTTGATTCGAGTTCAGTTACACTTCGACAATCCATCCAAGAGATGTCGAAGATTAATGAGAGTACTGAAAACAGCAAGGCTGAGGATGTCAACGGAAAACACAACGAAAACCCTAGTCCAGGACAGATGCAAGAAGAGGAAGGAGGATTCTCTTTCGGATTATCACCAGACAATGATTTCGAGTATCCTGTGGTCATCAACTCCATTGATGAAGATCAGACAGACAGCAAGCATCCGTTGAAGCAAGGCCTGAAACAAGCCGGCGACGAAGAAACTCTTGTTAAACAAATGAAAGATGATGAGCAAGATCTCATCGAAAGCAAAACCTCGTACAGCATCTTCGAGGCACATGAATTGGATGTGACCAAGACAGAGCCGGGGACGGAGAAAGAGGAGAATCCAAACATGCCAGTTTTACGTGAAGATGTGAAAGAAAAAGAAATAGTATTTCAGTCCAACAATGCAACTCCAGAATTTACAACTCCTGAGAAAGAAAAGAACATCAACATCCAAGCCAGAGTTGCGTCAACAACCAACACCTGTGTGCTAGAGTCGAAACGTTGGCAAGTATTTTCATTCGACCGAGAGAAAGCTCTGAAAGGAGCTCAAACATTGGTCAGAAAGATCCGTAATCCGAATTTCATGACAGTCATGAAGAGCTCCCAGGTCTATACCGACTTCATCATGGTAAATCACTATCAATTCCCTCTCATTGTGTGCGCCGGAATGGTTTTTTTTCATGCTCATGTAGTACAATAACTAAATCTACTCGTGTACATCGTTAGAATAAAAACATTCCATGCAAGCATTTGAAGTACAATAGTATTGATGTGTGTCTATCCATGCTCAAGTTGAATCATAGTTTCATGGACACAAATAGAGAATACAACTCCTAAAGGTATTCCAGAAAACCTAGCTGAATTCCATTGGCAGGGTTTACGTTAAAAACTGGAGTATTCCAAATGCCAGGGTTTAGCATAGCTAAGTTCCTGGCATACCTCTAGGGAGTTAACTTTCTATTAGTGATGTTACACAACCTAAATCTACCCTGCTATATATCAATAGTCAATAGGAAAAAAACACTGATAGAGAATCCACCTCTTAAAGATATATTCTACAAACCCTAGGTGTACTCCAATTGGCAGGGTTTTACGTTAAACACAGTGGCATGCATTCCACTTGGTACGGCTTTACGTTAAAGACAGTGGGATTCCAATTGACAGGGTTGAACATAGCTACTGTAGTTTTTCTGGGGGACTCTATTAGTGAAAGTACAAACCCAAAAATTACTCTGCTATAGTACATCATTAGAAAATAAACACGCAATCCAAGCATTTGAAGTACAGTACAATTGGCCGGGTTTTCAGTTAAAACAGTGACATTCCAATTTGGCAGGGTTAAACATGGCTAGGTTTTCTGGGTTTCTTTCAACTAGTGATTGCACAAACCCTAAACCTACTCTGCTGTAATATGTAAATGCAAGCATGTACATCTGTTCATGCAATGCCAGCATTTGAGGCCCAAATGTGTGTATTGCCCTGTGCAGGACGTCCCCGCGGACTTCGTAAAGAATTCGAATCTGCCCTCCCACGCCGTGCGCGTGACCTTGGTGTGCGACGAAGTGCCGACGAATTGCAAGGCCCTGTGGCTGGGCTCCCAATCTCAACTCGACTGCAGAGGCTGGCGGAACTTCTCCCGCAGCCACTGCCTGGAGGAAGGCGATGTGTGCGTGTTCGAGTGCTTCCCCCCGGCCACCCCCACCATGGCCAGCATTCGCCTCGGAGTTTACATCCTCCGCGTGGTCAAGTTGACGAGGCCCATCGTGCTCGACTGGACGCGACATTACAAAGTCCTGCAAGGAGACAACGACGTAGCTGGGACTGCTGATGGATCCCTATCCCCATCGCCATCGCCAGCCCAAGCCCAAGCCCAAGTCCACACACCCGGTGGTACAAATCAGGCTTACAAAGCATACTCCAAAGGAAAAAGCTCTGCGGGCTTGGCCACTCTGTGAAGATGCTTGAGGCTCATCGTTTGGATGAGTGCTTTTGGAAACTCAAAATCTTGACACGGTTATATGCTTGGCTTTATGTTGGATTAGCGGCGTTTTTGTTGAAGGGTATTTTGACATTTTGACTAACTTGATTATTGAACTGAAACCTTTGATGCCCAATTTCTTTTTTTTGAATTGTGCATAGTTCACCTTATATTTTGTACAAATAGGTATGTGGACCTCTTTAACCCTCGAATGACATTCACTTTGGGTAATCAAAAATCTCTTTTGAAGCAAGGTATGGGTCTTGTTGCTTGCCCACAGCTTGTGCAGTCAAGGCATGCAAAAGTAAATAGTGGATAGTGCTTTGACTTTGCAGCCTCTAGTATATAATCTTTTTTTCTTCATCCAATTGTTTGGAGAGGAGTCATTTGAATTCACTTTCAATGAATGGTGTTGGATATTCTCTCCTAGTGCTATTTTTTTCCATGGTCACCATGTAATGTATTTTGACAATTTCTGCTACTTTCTCTATATTTGAATTTTAGACATAAACATGATCTTTTTTGAATTTGAGTCCAACTAGAGAAATGATACTTATAAAGTTTAGTTTCTACTCCAATTTGAAATATTGAAATGACCTACCATGTAATTATTACATCTCTAAACAAATAAATGTAAAAAATTCATTCATATACAGTTGTAAAGCGGAGCATAAAAAGTAAAGGACTCTGAAATTTGTTTGTCCTTTTAGGGTTAATAGCTAACCTTATTACATCATAAAAAACAGAAGATTCCTCTGCACACACAAGCAAGCTGTGTGTGGTGGGTGATAAATCATGATCGTTGGGGCCACAGAGCTTGCGTGCACACAAATCGGTCCTCCAAACCATCAGGCAGCCAATGTTGACAGAGATTATAAGTGCGCATTCTAGGTGTACGTCAACATATAAATATTTGAGAGAGGAAGAGATTCAATGTCTTCTACTGACCACTCAAATCCCAATGAAACTCTATGAATGTGATTGCTACCAAATATGACCCTCAATTCAATAGAAAAAATCACAAATGCTAAATATGTTCTAAACAAACATTTATCAACAATCGGATCCTCAAGATTTATATTCCAAACGTGTATAACTTCCAGACGGACGGATGCCTTCAATAAATGTGTCGGTAATTTCGGCTGTCGGTAATTCAGTATGATATTTTGAAATTGTGGCAGTGTGGCACGTTTTGCAGACTGTAGTGCACGATGTTCACATTGCTAGTCATTACAGGAAGTCCTCAAAACGTGCGAAGACAAAAATGTTTGTCGGTCAGTGAGTAAAAATTTAAACCCTAAACCCATTCGAAATGACCGCTTCATTTCCTAAGTCAGTACTTATTGAAGTTTGATTTCACCGACATTATTTTATTACTTGTTTCAGCTGGGGTTTCATGTACCGATGATACTCTCTCTGCAAATGAAATTAAGTTACTTTCATCTGTTCCCCAAAAGAAAATAATTTAAAAATCACATTTGGGACTCCTGTCTGACAGGCAGTTGCAACTCGGACTACAGATCCGGCACAAGCTTATTTTGGAGAAAAGACTCATTTTTTTAACATAAAATACAATACTTAGAAAAAGTCGGCATTATTCTCCAACTAATTAAGTTAGCGGCGACTCGGATGGGGGGAATCCGGGGCATCTGGGAAGGGGGAAGTCGGTCATGACGACAGCCTCCACGCGGCAGAATTTCTCTGAACATGCACACCAATATTCGAAATTCTTCTTCAGGCAATTTCGTAATCAGACAGCCCCCACTCACAATGAATGCATGCGCACTCACTTGCACAGTCACGGCAACAACATGCATTTCCGTCAGTCCCTTTCAAACCATTTTCGTAGTTCTTAAGCTACAATGGTTCTTACCTACTACAATGGCTTCAGTACGTTACTGATCTTTTGGGTTCTCGTCAGAAAACAGAGTCTGTCAGTACGTGCGTGACGCCCGCCCCGCCGCGTGCCTGCCCAACTCTTCCAGAACCCAACTCTGTCTGTCTGCATCACCAGAAACATGCCTGCGGCTGAAGCAATTCTCTAACTTATTAGTTACCGACCAAAGTTTCAGTTTCAGTTTCAGTTTCAGGGTAGAGGGGAGGCTTGTAGTTTCTGGTGGCCTGCTTGTGAGTACTTAATCTTCCTTGCGAAAGTACGTTGTGCACAAAACAATTAGCTTTGGCATTGGAAACCGCGCAGACACCGACAGGATACAACTGGTAACTAGCGAAACACTTTGAGACTCTCCTTGTTGAAGTTGCTGGTCTTTGGGTTGCAGCAATGGCTATGGACATGCATGCATGATGTTGCTGTTGTTGTTGTGTTTGTACCGTTTGGAGGGCTATTTCGTGTGTTTGCTGTGATTTTTCACTGGACATGGATGGACATGGCTTCTGGTTTGGAGCTTCTGTTTCAAGCCAAGTTTTAAAGGAACAGTGTCTTGAGCTCTTGGGGTTATGAAAGCATTACGAAAGCGTATGCAGAGAGTAGGGTCATGCAGGTTGCAGGTTAGTAGCTGCTGCTGTGACGAATTAAGTCAGAGTTTTGTGATGTGTTTGCGTTGAATTGAAGTGGTTTGTGGGTTCAGTTTGCGCAGATGGGGTGCAAGGAAGCCATGAATAGCAGGAGAGATTGACTCTTGTAGAGGCAGCTGTTGGAGAAAATCTTAAAAGGTGAGGATGCAGACGAGTGGTGGAAAGATGCAGGAAAGCTATGGCGCTCCAGATGTAAAGCGGCGCGGAATTTATACCTACGAGGCGCCGTGGAACATCTACGGCATGAACTGGAGCGTGCGAGCGGAAAGCAAGTTTCGTCTTGCGGTGGGCAGCTTCATTGAAGATTTCCGGAATAAGGTAAGCACATGCTTCCAACTGCAGGTTTTAGGGTTTGGGGATGGACATGGAACTAGTTGGACATGGACATGGACATGGAGCCAGTTCATTTCAACATTGAAGTCTGATCTTCATGTTTTGTGATTTAACAGTGGGTTTCACACTTTCTAGATCAACAATTTATGGGGGAATAATTTGTTGATTAACTTGTTGATTTGGAAAGTGTGAAACTCAATGTTGGAGACCCATCTGCCTCTAATTGGAGGAGTTGACAAGATGGGGTTTCAAAGTGTTCAAATCTATTGCGTCCTCTGTGTCGGTACTCCTATACCACCCTTGGAAGCACTCAACATTGAACATTTAGGGGTTTGGACTTTGTTGCATACTGTGCCTTCAATTGTGAAGCGCTTCAACAATGAATAGGAACGTGTAGATGGCAATCTTGCGTGTGGTAGATAAATTCTCCAACTTAATTGCGTCACGAATCCATCTCCTTGAGGTAGGTCATGGCATTGTGTGACACTCTTTTCACCTCGGCTTGAATCGCTGTAACTACAGCCATTGTTCATAACCCTCTCTTGTCACTTTCATTGCCACATGATGCAATGCAGTTGGAAAAGAGGAGGGTTTACAATCATAAACCCCATCCTCCCCACCGGCTTGGTCTAGTTTTGATCTAGTTTTGAGGAGAGGATCATGTCCGATCACGTCTCAGTGCAAACTAGTACATCAATATTCAACCTAAAACAAGTCTGTGATCTTAAACAGGTATTGTAGTTGAATGTTTTGATTGCTACAGACTCTACAGTCTACTTCAATGCGCGCAAAGTTCGAAACTCAATATGATTTGCCTCCCAAACTCCCAATACTCTCTCAACAGTACGTCTTGGTCTAGTTTTGAGGAGAGGGTTATGTCCGACAAGCGACTGAGTCTGGTTATCTAACTAGTACATCAATATTCAACATAAAAAAACTGTGGGGGACCTCAAACAAGTGTTGTGGTTGAATTTTTTGATTGCTACTCTACAGTCTAAATTACTTCAATGCGCGTAAGGTTTGAAACTCAATATGACTTGCCTCCCAAGCTCTCAACAGTCTATCAACAGTACGTTTTGATCTAGTTTTTAGGGGAGGGTTAATTTTATGTCCAATAAGCTAGCGACTCCGTCTGGTTATCAAACTAGTCTATCAATGCACCATCTCAAACAAGTCTGGTGACCTCCAAGAAGTGTTGTGCTTGAATGTTTCGATTGCTTCTCTCAACATTCTCTTTCAATGCGCATATATAAGCTTCGAAACCCAACCATGTTTTGTTTTTGCCTCCCGAAACTCACTCCTGCTTAACTTGTGGCAATGTATATCCGTGTCCTGCAGGTCGAAATCGTCCAACTTGACGACTCCTCCGGCACATTCTTCTCCGACCCCCACCTCTCCTTCGACCACCCTTACCCTGCCACCAAACTCATGTTCATCCCCGACAAGGAAAGCTCCTCCCCCGACCTCCTGGCCACGACCGGTGACAACCTCCGCATCTGGCAGATCCACTCCGACCACGTCTCCCTCACCTCCGTGCTCAACAACCGACAAAACTCCGACTACTGCTCCCCGCTCACCTCCTTCGACTGGAACGACTCCGACCTCCGTCGCCTGGGCACCAGCAGCATCGATACCACGTGCACCATCTGGGACATCGAGACGGGCGTGGTGGACACCCAGCTCATTGCGCACGACAAAGCCGTGCATGACATTGCTTGGGGGGGAGTGGGGGTGTTTGCGTCGGTGTCGGCGGATGGGAGTGTGAGAGTGTTTGATTTGAGGGACAAGCAGCACTCGACGATTATTTATGAGAGTCCGGGGGAGGATACGCCGTTGTTGAGATTGGGATGGAATAAGCAGGATCCGAGGTTCATGGCGACGATTATGATGGATTCGGCGAAGGTGGTGATTTTGGATATACGGTATCCGACCGTGCCGGTGTCGGAGCTGCAGAGGCATCAGGCGTGGGTGAATGCGATTGCGTGGGCGCCGCATAGTGCGTGTCATATTTGCTCCGCTGGGGATGATTCGCAGGTACTGTTCAAAGGATCTCTCCGTGTGTCTGTCTTTGTTGATTCTCCAACCAGTTAATCAGTCCCTCGATGTTGTAAGGTCTTCCAATCACAATCTGAAGTGCTTGAATCTATGCTGCCTGCAATCTTTGGATCTTGTCTTCGTGAAGGCCACAGGAGGTTTAAGAAGTGATACGCTTGAGATAACAAGAAAGTCTACTACTGGATTGGTGCACGAATCGTTTTGTTGGGGACTCTTTACGACTTGAATGGCTTTTAAATTAAATCACTGTGACTTGCTTTCGCGCCTTGACGTTTAGATGTTGTCCAATTCGATGTGACTGTCCTCAATGAGACGCGCTCTTTGGATTTACAAGGAATGTGTCGATAACAGGCTAGGTTTCAAGCACTTGGAGGTGAATTTGGACGCGCATTACCTCCAATATGTCCTACCTAGGGTGTCATAAATGCAACGAATTCGAGTCTCTTAACCTTGTTATCTCACCTCTAGTTGCTCATGATGTTGGTTCAAGTTTAAAGTTGTTGCTTTGAGCTCTTCATTCCTTTAAAGTGGCCTGCCCAATTACTAAGATTTCTGTGCTCATGTAAGTAATTGATGTTTCCACTGACTGTCAATTTGCTTGCAGGCTTTGATTTGGGACATGTCCGCCAAGCCTGTGGATGGAGGTTTGGATCCTATTCTGGCCTACACGGCAGGAGGAGAAGTGAACCAGCTTCAATGGTCGACCTCCCATTCCGATTGGGTGGCCATTGCCTTTGCAAACAAGCTTCAGGTTCTCCGAGTGTAACCTCAAAATTTTTCAGGCAAGAGCTACGTTAGTTTTCATTTTTGAAGGTCAATGAGATCATATTGAATACATAGAGGCAACGAGTGACAGATGGCGCCCATGTTTTGGGCTACCAACTGTTTACTGAAATTTGATAACCTTGATTTGTAGACAATCAATCAGTTTTAGGGATAGGAGGAGTAACATGGCGTGAGTCGTAATTTATTTAGCAATAGATCCAAACTGATAAACTTTTTTTTCTGTAGCTCAGTTGGGGAGTATCATACAATTAATCTTAAATTTTCAAGACAGGAGGCAAATATTATAGCCAGGGAGTCTGTAGTACTTGAGTCATGATGCAGGACCTAATTAGTTAAAGAGTATATACTCTTAGTCTTAATTAACACACATTGCTGTATGTTTAAATGACCTTTGTTCAAGGAGAACCCATCTAAACATTAAACCTGCAATTTATTCAAAACATATGTACAGTACATTAGGTTGCTGGAGACAGTCTTGTCCAGAAGAAAGATTCAAGAGTAATTTTTTTTTTTTCCTTTTCATTTGGGCAAAATTCAGGCATCCTTTTGTGGCACATGGAAAATGACTTGGAAATGAAAGAGGCGAATATTGTTCTTTGGATCTATATTGCTTAGAAGTTCATGAAATCAAGTACCTTTTGTTATTTTATTATAGCTATTCTGAGTTTTTGTTTGTATAGGCGAAATTGGTTGCAGAAGTAGTAACCCTGCAATGCTGCTGTGGAGGACAAAAAATTGTCTGATGAATGACTTCCAAGGTTTTTGTAGAAATGAAGAATGCATGTATTTATTTAACCCACAAATGATGCCGTGGATGTTTTGTGTCCGATCAATGATAAAGAATCCTTATGTGTAGGACAAAAGTGCAACTATTCATCCTTTGGAATTTTGTTGTAAAAAGGGGAGGTCTTCTACAATAGTTTGACTTCCAATGAGTGCTTTTGCATTTTTTAAGCCAATGATTCCCATGGTATCCAAAGGGATGATTTTCATAGTCACAAGTCCGTCTTTTGAGGATGAATAATTGGATTGTTTTTTGGTTGACTACCTTGATAATATGCCTTGTCTTTAGGATAACAAGGTGCATGATTCATTTAACCCATAAACAATAAGGAGGACATTTTTCGGTTGATGAATGACAAAGAATCTCTCCATGTGGGACAGAAGTGCAACTATTCATACAATAGATTGTCTTTCAATGATTGTTTTTTATATTATTTTAAGCCAACAATTTATAGGGGTCCAAAACAATTGCTTTCCACAATGACCAGTTCATTGTTTAAGGGTTACTATTGTACCAATTCATGGTTAGGTTTATCATTCTTTGTTAAACAAATAATTGAAGTTGTAGAATGTGATTTAGAAAATACCTAAAAATTTAAAGATGGTTTTTTTGGGGGAAAAATAATATCCCAAAAATTTTGGAATTTATTTCAAGAAATATTTTTTGCCAAACCTAACCTTAGGTACAATAGTCTTGAATTGATGCAAGAGCAAATTTTTTACCTTCCATTGGTAATACGGATTTTAGTAATATTGGATTCTTTTTAAGAATTTTTAGATAATAGAAAGACTTTAGGAAGATATGGACGATGTATCTATTTAGAGAAAATAAATAAAGTTTTGAACATTCTAACAAATTTCAAAAAATATAAATGGAAAAGTCTCATGATTGACCTACTATGTAACAAACTGTCATAGTGAGCTCAAAACTCCTTTAATAAATTTTTCTTCTTCTTATTTACCCCACCCCCACTTCCAAATATTTTAAATTAAAATTTTTAAATTAAATTTTTTCCTGAACATCCCCCCTCTTCTCCCCTTCTTTATAATTTTCAGAATTAGGTTCTCTCACAATCACTATGGGATATCTGTTTTCCAAATACGTATTCATATCTTGATCGTATCTATACCACATCTATATCCATATATATATATAAGTATAATTAGGTATATATATATCTATATATGTATCCGTATCAGAGTGCGTATTTATATCTGTATCTGAGGGGTTTTTTGAGATCAACGGTTGGAGGGGGGCTGCAATTCTTTTTAGCCGGTTGGAGGGTTATTACTAATTAAAATTAATTTCTTAATTCTTTGTACCCCCCTCCCCTTACTTGTAATTTTTTGGAAAAGGTTAACATGGCAAACAATATAGGACAATAAAAATTCTATATCATGTATTAGTATATCGTATCCAAATCTGCACACGTATTTTTATTTTTATTTGTATTGTATTATATTCCAATATCAAGTACTGTATCTGTATTTTGGTAGCATATCCGTACAATATCCATAATTGTACTCTGATTTGTATCCATATATTGTATTTGTATTCGTATTTGGATAAATGGCTTAAATTAAATCTCAAAGATCAACGGCTTAAGAAATATTGAGAAATAGACGGTGATTTCAAAGGTAAGCATTTAAGAAAAAAAATCAACAACCTTAAAAAATTTTGAGAGAGGAGGGGGGCAACTAATACCCTTGGCTTATTCTTTTGGATACATTGTGTACCACTTCCCTAGTGTATGTCTATAGTTAATGTCAAAAATTAAGTGAACAATCTAATTGTGTAGAGTAGTTTGTCATATTTTTACCTTCAACTTTAGAGCACCACCATTGTCATTTTGTGGCACTCAAATGATATTGACATTTGATTTCACAATTCAAAAATCAATGAATTTCATAGTGCCATAGTTTTGAAAAAATCTTTTGGAAGTCTAGGTTTAGGCTTTTAGCATCAAAAATCTGATTTAGAAAATGACTTGATTATGATTTTTCTATTCAAGATTTAGTGCAAGAGTGTCCTTTGCAATCTTGACCTTCTGTAGTGTTGAGGGCTTTTAGAAATGAGCCTCAAATATACTAGATCTTGGAGAAAAAATCACATTAGAAATTCATTTATAAAAATTGTAAAGTAGATTTGAGAAGCCATTTGATTGGGGTTATGCATGTTAGGCCCTTCATCCTCATATTTTTTGGTGATCAACTTTTTAGATTTGACGTGTGAAAAGAGGATTGAAAGACTTCAAATCACTTTTATAGTTTTAACACCCTCATGATCAAACATTATAATCTTTCAATCCATAAGTAATATTGTTATGTTGTTTTTTTCTATGTGATTTCTAGTACGTCTAGTTTGAATTTGTACGGTTACAATTAAAAAAATTGATACAACTTATCAAAATGTTGTCTTTTTGTTCAATTTACAGCAAATTTTTAGAAGCTCAAAAAAGGCCTTAGGCATTTAAGGGTTAAGGTAGATTTCCACTTGCTCTAAGTGGGGGTATTACAAATTGTGTTTTGCTTCTTCATTTATTTGTTGAGTCCACATTTTCAATCCTTGTAGCAAGCCTTCACAATAAGCTACCAGCAAACTATTTGTTGACAACCCCAAAAGTCTAGCCAAGTATTTCAAAATATTGAATCAATCAAAAATAAAGATTTGAAGTCCTTGATAGCGGTGTTTTTTATTGTTGTGGTTTCACTGGTTTGAGGCCAATTATGCAATACTAGTTTTTAAACCTTTTTTCTAAGAATTATTTCTCTTTGTATCGCAACTGCTTCAAAAATTGGTAATACAAGATTGATAGATGAGAGCAACAATTGGTGCACAATGTGCAAAAATTTGTGTGTTATACCTTCCATCCCTATTAACATTGAAAACCTCATCTACCCTATTCAATTCAAGGGAATACCACTTTAGATCAAAAACCTACACACTTAGCTAATGATCAACAACAATTCATTATTGATAGCAAATTAGTTTTGATCTTGATGTTTTAACAATTGAGCACCACAATTACAATGTCATTCTCTATAAATTTCTAGTTTTTCCCAAATTTTAGAAAGATTAAATGCCAAAGCTTTCATTGTTTTCAATGTCGAAATTTTGTGTTTGATGATAGAAGGATTGAACTAGTTAACTATTCAATTGACCATCAAAACTTTAGTATCATGATTTAATTATTTTGCAAAGGCTTGCTACAAAAGCCCTCCAGTTTACTGAGCAAATGTAGGAGTGATGGTAGGAATGCTACAACTTCTACTATGATGAGGCACGGTTGCTATTATGTGAGCCTAGGATCTTGCCCCGATGAGCATAGGAGCCTAAGCTCCTATATTATAAGCACTTTCTATAGTTATAGGATGTTTATATTATAGGTGTCCAAATTGTAGGTACCTATATTATTAGCACCTTTCATGATTATAGAATAGTTATATTAGAAATGTCTATGTTATAAGTACCTTTCATGATTATAGGATATTTATATTATAGGTGTCTATGTTATAGGCACCTTCCACAGTTATAGGATGTTTATATTATAAGTATGTATGTTATAGACATCTCCAATAGTTGTAAAGTACCTATGTGCTTAGGCTCAAGGCTCGTAAGCTCACATACTAGCACCATTGGTGGTGAGGCCGGTGATGATGTTCTAACTCATAGAGAGGTTTGTACTCACCCTCAAGGCAAATCTAATAATGTTGAAACATTGTTCGTTGAAAGGTTGAGTTCTAACAATCTAACTGACGCTTTTGGGGGGTGATATAGTGCTTTGTCTTCCATATACTATCTAGGCAAGTCCCTCCTTATATTAAAGTAGACCAATCCAATTCCATTCACTACCCAATTTTGTCCCCTATTTTTTACCCCAATTCCATCCAAAAACCCATCCAAGTTTGTAATTTTTTTTTAACAAAATCAGTGAATTAATTTCTACAACGGGTAACATGTTAGTTTCTTATTGGTGAGTGTTAAGGCGATTATGGATTGTTTTTGAGATGTTTATGACTCCACTCTATGTGTGGTTTTGCAATTTCAAGACAAACCACTTCAAAAATTTACAAAAATTACAATTTTAATCATAAAATTATAATTCCACTTGGGTTTGATTTGTTAAACAAGCACATGCCTTTGGAAAAATGTACCCCTCTTAGAATTGCCCCCAATATATTCAGATTACAAATCAGGTTGGTTTGCAAGACTTTAAGGTAGTATGCTCTAAAAGCGACCATTGAAGGGCTACTCTGCCTTTTTCATAGGCTTTCGTGGACAAAATTATTTTTAGATCATTTTTCAGAGAAAGTAAAATGGATGTGGAACCAAACACAAGTGATTTTGTATTTTTCCAAACATTTTTGAATTACTTATAAATTTTCAAAGATTCAGGGCATGGGCACCTATTTGTGACCTTAGGTCTCCCAAAATCTGTTCACTTGCAACTTGTTAAAAGAAGAGCAGAAATTGAAGGCAATGATTGGACCTTGCAATAGAAAAATAATTTTTCCTAGATGCATTCAAGTGCTAAAGTGGTCCATTTAACCCCCTATAGGACTAAGGCCTTTTTTCTGCCAGAAAACATTCAAAACTGCCATACCAATAGCAAGGAGTAAAAAAAATTAAATCATTGTTTTTTTTTCATATCTAACCGTAGGATCTTACACCTAACTAGTATGAGAGTGTGTGGAAAAAATTTCAGAATTTTTGACCACTTAGATTGCAAAATATCTGCGTTTAAAGTGGAAAAAACAAGTTTTTCAGCACATTGCGGGACTAAATTTTTTGACTTTGAACATTTTTAACGTAAAATTTTCGCACTGCAGAGTTTTGAGCTTTAAATCTTTATAGTGGAGGATTGAGTTGAGAGTCTAGGTAAGAAAAAAAAATTCAAAAAAAAATTAATTATCATTCTTAAAAAAATTGTTAAGTAGAAGTAGGTATGAGATAGAAGGAAAATCTAAAATATTCATATATTTTAGATGGAATTAAAATGCACTAATCCCAATGATAAAATTGTTCTAGTAAGTAAATCAGACCATGCAATTAAAATTAAAGAACTCAACGTTTTATGATGGAAGTCAATTTCTTGCATCACGAAGCATCCCATTGACTGTGTGCACAGGGGGAGTGCATTAAGAATTTTATTTTATACGAAGGTGTACAGACAGTGCAAAATCGATCGGTGAAATGATTACGACGGAAATGGGTGTGAAGTCATAAGTCAGAACTACACGTGACAACAAACATGGATAAGTCCAGACCCTCAGAGTGATAAATCAACAACACACGATCGAATTCAAACTTAAAAGTTGATCCACCCATTCTGTAACATGGCGAAATTTCAAGAAATGGGTACATTTTTTTTGTCGCCCGCCTGGACTTTCGATCAGATATCGATCTGTACACGTCCTAGTTCTTCTGGAGCAAGCGATCGTACGTTAGGGTTCGGCGACGGCGATCTGGAGACGGAAATGGTAGACGGCTGGAGGGTCTACCTTAGCCAACAAAAAACACGTTGGTTCCTGCAGCTGTGACTCCACGAAATATTCTAAACAAATTACGTCGACCGACGAAGGCGCAATGATGCAGTTACATATAGAGTACTCAATCGGCGTGGTTCGCTCAATTCACTCTGATCCATAAACTCAGGAAATATGCATGGTACAGTATCTGGGAGCTACCGTATCAGCCAGCCAAGTATCCTTATTAATTATTCTCCAGTACTCCATCGGTGTAGTTCTCTATTAATTAATTATGCATTCTTGTATTGTTCAACCTAGTGATCAAAACAGCGATCGACGATTAATTAACTGTCGCATCTTCGATCAGTCCATCAGCAGCACTCCATCTCCTCGATCGATGCGGCGCTAGTTTTCCTTGGTGTGCATCTGTCCAGCTCTCAGATGTACGTTGTGGCAGCAAGTTACAGTACATATATAGATTCAGGTACCTGCTGATACTCTGCCTGGTTTGATTGGAGGTCGCTTGCATTCGGTCACTCGATCGACGTCTTCGAGCAGGGGCTGATCGAATGGCTTAATTAACATGCTGTACAAGGCGGCGATCATATCTCCGGCCATTCAATCCGTGATTCACTTGGAATTGGTGCTCAAACGTTGGATCCTGGAATTGCTGGCGTGTAGAGCTTGGTACGTCGATGTTTGAAGATATCATTCATTCTGTGAATGTGCGCTCTGTTTTGTCGTAAATATTCGATTTTCTCGATCCCTCCCAAACGGAAAGTTCTTGTCGATTTCGTAGATCCGTGTGTTCTGTGGAGTTAGTCGTGACTTCCGTAAAGCCACGGCGAAACCCGTATTTGGCATGGGCAGTACGTGAGGACCTGAGATCGTCAATCACAAACCCTGAAGAAAGAATCGGAGCAGGGTTTGAGATGATCACGCGGCCATCCTGCTAAGGGTTGTCATATGTATGTTCGTCTTAGATGCATTAATCTCATTGACCTTTGGTTTTTATAAATGCCCGATTAATATATATCCTCTGTCCTCAGATAAGACCTAATTCTTTGCCTTCCATATTCCGTAGAACTCTGTCTGGTTAGGGTCTGCAGGGCGATCTCATGTCCTGGAAGCATCTAAAATGCTCAGGGTCGTCGTCATTTTCATTCTCGCAGGCCGTGTATGTGACACTAGGGGATAAAGTTCAAGTCGCGTTCAGTGTTGCCGCACGGCAATATGGAGGACACTCAGGACAGATGCTCAGATGCTCTTCGCATTATCAGCGATGTGAAGGCTCTTGATAAGAGTTCGTTTTACATCAACACCCACCAATGCATGCGACTGGTGAGTTTTTACAAGAAAGCTGGGGAATTCTTTGAGACCGCCAAGAAGACCTGTGAGGATTTTACAGTCGGCGAGGCCACGCTCTCGCTAGATGCAACCCTTAGTGTTCTGCAGAAGGGGCAGGTTCATCTCACCAAGTACATGAAAGATGATTGGCATACAATCGTGACGACTGGAGGGCTCAATCAAGGCTCCTTCGAAGCAATTCATTTGGAGTTGGAAGCCTGCATTCAGTCGATTCGTGAATTTCTAGAGGAGAAGGTCCAGAAACCAAGCTGCTTCCATTCATGCAGTTGGTATACTTGGAAACGCCTCTGTCATTGCTGGACGAAAGTGACCGAGTGACGATTTTAGGGATAGATGCCGACAGAGACAAGAAGGACATGTCAGCCAAGGTTAAATCCACAAGACTGGAAACCAACCATACAAGAAGTCTTACAGAGGAGGCGAGATCATTGAAGATTCTCTCACTGGATATGGCCTCGGAATCTCTCCAAGATGAAAAACCAGCACCCACAGCCTCAACAAAATTTGAAGAACTGCCACCATTTCTGCGCATAAAGCCATCCCAGATCAAGCTTGGTGAACGACTTGGGTCTGGAGGCAGTGCGGAAGTGAAGAAATGCCAATGGTCGGAGGTGGAATGTGCTGTAAAGATTCTGCAACGAGGTGATGTGAACGGTTTGAGAGCCGAAGTGAGCCGAAGTGGCGAAACTAATGGAGCTCCGACATCCCAACATAGTGACTCTATTTGGATTTTCTGTTGGCGAAGGGGATCTCGAGGGCCGACCAATGATTGTCATGGAGCTGCTAAACGGTGACTTGCGCTTGCTGCTACGCGACGGTCCATTGCAGCTAAGCAAAGCAGTGGACGTCATGCACAAGATAGCAACCGGGATGAAATATCTGCACAGTCGAGGGTTTTTCCATGGAGATCTGAAGTCCATGAACGTGTTAGTAAAAAATCTCACTGACCAGTTCGAGGTGAAGATTTCTGATTTTGGTGTCTCACAGCAAATTGCTGATCATGACTCAGATTACGATGCGGTGAATACTAAGTCGTTCAATGGCAAGGTCGGTACTACGATGTGGATGGCACCAGAGGTTCTTTTGTCCAGTGGTGCTGGTAACAACATGTACTCAGCCAAAGCCGACGTGTACAGTTTCGCCATGGTCTGCGTTGAAATCCTGACCGGGGCAATGCCTTACCTGGAAATCAGGAAAGGGTAGGTTTTCATGAGCGTTTTACTATTGTCGTTGGGCTCGATTGTTTTCCTGGATGATAAAATAAAAGCAATGTAAGGTGAAAACACCAAAAACTGTCAAAATAAGCATTTCGGCATAGTTATCGGCCCCTTTTTCTAGAGAATACATTTTTGTAGTATTAGCAATTGAAAATCATAAAAAGAATTAAAATTTTTGGATAAGATTTTTTTTTACAATAAATTTTCAAAGTGCAACTCCCTAGGCCATTGTAACTGTCACATAGCTTGGTCATAATATTGAAATCTAGAAAATCAATAGTCAAGCAATCACAATTATGTATGGAACAGTCTAATTGCACTTTTGGGGACACTTTCAATTGAAGTCTAGTTGTTAGAAATGGATGCATGGTGGGTGTTTTCACATTAGATCTTGTTGAGATGTAAATTTTGGTCAGCAATGCTTGACTCTTGTGTCAACAACTGAGACCGAATACCGTTGCTATTTATTATAGCTATTCTGAGTATGTAAAGGCGAAATTAGTTGTAGAAGTATTAACTTCGCAATGCTGCGAAGGGCAAAAATTGTCCGATGAAAAATGCATTGCTGTGCGAACTGGATCTCTCCATATTTCGTGGGATTTTCATCTTCTAAAACCAGGATTTAGCAAACTCCAAGTTGGAACATATCTTTAGTCTTGTTTAATATTCAAGTGAAGTGATGAAAATAAATATTCTCAGTTTACCTCACACTAAACCTATTCAAGCACAAGACCACCAGCTCAGTTCAAATGCTCTTAACTGGATAGCACAAAGAAACCGTCCTCTTCGTCACGCCAAAAATGTGCCTTAGCAAAAAATCCGAAATAGCATGTGAATGAAGAAAGCATACCCAAAATCGGAGACACAATGATCTTCTGAATAACAGATATGACCGAATTCACTAAAAGCATTCCAGATGGCTGATCTATGACTCATCAGCTCAATGGGGTGCCTCCCTAGTGGAGTCACCAAAAGATGGAGAATATTCTTGTGTACATATAAGATGGGAGCAGCTTGTGCTGACGTTAGCTGTCATTGCAAGCTTTGGGAAAATTTCACCCACTAAAGAATGTAAAAACTACCTCACTCAGACCTCTTTAATATGACCTCAAAATGACAATCTGAATATCCCACATACTTGTTGCACTATCATTGATTGTAGCAAACTTGTCATACACATTCAAACTATGTTAGTCATTTTGGGGTCATATCAGATTAAAGAGATCAGAGTGTAGAAATGTGCAATAAGTGAATAAGAGTTATGAAGCAACCGCAGAGGAGGAAGCTTGCACGCTCTCAAGCAGCCGGTTTGGTGCAGGCCGAGCTATTAAACCCTCGCAGATCCATCCAGCAGCTCCAATGTCTTGCTGAACTTGCTCAAACTGCTGTGCCATGAAATCGTGTGAAACCCGAAGCACACCTCCATTTCCTGAGTCATGCACAAGGTTGCGTTGGGATGTAAACCCTGTCCCCTTCAAGTGATCGAGGTATACGGCTTGCATCATGGCTCGCAGCATGTCACGTGGTGTAGCACCCTCCTTCAAGACAACCTGCAAACAAAGCCACAGTTCAAAGGCATGAAGGGTGCGTAGTGCACGGGAAGGACTACGCCAAAAAAGAGATCGTAGAAGCAGCTAAATTTCATGGGAAATACTTAAGATATGTACGCTTACAAGCATTCAAATAAGCACTTCAGCAAGGTTCCTAATATTAGGCTGCCCATATTTCTGTTCAGTCTTGTTGGCAATTGCTACGCATCCTAGCATGTGGATTTTGAACGCTGTATGAATAAAGTATGAATTAACGAAGTGTCAACTATGGGATCGCCCAAAAATCGACCCTAGGCTCTCATGTCGAGACCATGAACTTTATAGGTGAGAAACTCTAGGGATTGCTATTGAGTGAGGTTCACAATTAGATGCAGTTAATTCATGAACATCCGACCATTCAGTTACGAAAACACACCCCACTTACATAAAATACTTAACTACATATACATAGGTAGATCATACCAGAAGGCGATCGTCGTGCTGTGCTAAGAGATAGCGTTCACTTTTGTAAACGTCAAGTAAAGCATCTGCTTCTTCACGAGTCTTGACTGCAGCTCCAAATGTGGCCCCCAACACAAGGTGGTCTTCTATAGAGTCTGCCACAGCCTTTGATTGCTCTGACAGTGAAATTCCTTCTCCCTGTAACAAAAGAGAAACACGTAATCAGGGATAATGCAAACGCTCAAGTAGAGCTTACAATGTTTCGTTGAGAATATCACTCTTCCATCATTGTGTTACGCAACTATAGACAACTTACTAACCAATAACTTAACATTCTTGAGTAGTAGTGGCATGAGACTTGAGTATAGCGCTATCTCAGAGTTATTCAGGGCAAAGTCATGCCAAAACATAGCAAGATTAGAGCTCTGACATGTCTCACATGTGAAGGCAATGGCTCATTGGCTTCAAGAGCAATCACTTGTTCAATTGAGCTCAACTTTGCAAAATAAGGTGAGAGGGATTCCTTTTCATGCCAATTCAGAGGTATTCAACAGAAATGTTATGAAGCTTGAAGAAGGACCTTTGATCCTCGCAGCCTCACGTTGATGAATGAAACCTTTGGAAATATAGGTTCATCCCCATTGACTTCCCTTACAGACACCACATTCCCACTTCGGAAATACTCAGCAAGAACCAGACCTGATTTTGAGAAATTCAAAAAGTTAGAAGAGATCCTCATCAAGCTTTTAACCCTCGGTAAAAAAACATTCCAAAGTTCTTGAATTCATCATATCACCATTGAGATTATACCAAAGCGAATTTTTGTAACACTTCAATCACATTTCTACCAAACACATTGAGCTACTTACTGCCAAGCAACGATGAAAAAATATGCGTAGATATAACCATCATCAAATAGGGGCATTCAGACATTCCAGACAGCGCAGCGTAAGGCTCAAGATTTTACTTGCACGGTATGGATTCAAAGTTCGCAACTGCACCGCCTGATATGACTTGAGATTGCAAAACACATGAAGTGCCGTTACTCCAAAAAACGTGGACACAAGGAGTGGACCCGTGCTGCCAACATAGGCAGATACTGCGATACCGAGAGCAATTCCAACGGACTTGCTCACCATGCCTTGGGCCTCTCCCTTGGCTATCACCTGTGTGAAAACAGAACCAAAAGTGCAAACACCTTATTGTGATGTAACATTCGCAACTTCGACCAAATAAATCTCAACCTCGCCGTCCCATTCGCAGTAATACTCTCTCAAAATACGCAAACAAACGCAACTCCACAGAAATAACAAGAGAACTGATAAACCTCTCAGAGAGTGGCACTTACCTCAGCAAAGTTTCGATTTGCGGCCATGCCGGCATTGAAACAACTCTTAGTTGCAGCCTGTGCAAACCAATTACATATGATTAGAACACCATCAAAGATAGAATAAAAATTCACTTTTCAGTGATATTTGGAAGTCGATCGTACGGAGGTTTTCAATTAAGTAATGGAGGGATGGCAATTAAGTAGGTCAGTCATGTCGAGACATATCCATTCATTGGAAGTATTTGGAAATTAAATTTTGTAAAAGCGACATAAGAAGCTTGGGTGATAGGTCTGCCCATGAATCATAAGAAGGTCTCTCCATAAACCTACACCGTACTTATCTCGCCAACTTTTGATCAATCTACCTGTGACGTGAGAAATTTCTCGAAATACTGTAATTTTACTGAAAACCATATTGCAGCCCCCACCACTAAAAACAGCCATTTTTCTTTCTTTTCTCCTCACCGTTTTCATCCAGGTATAACAACTTCAAAATGACCACAATTTCAAACTCCGAGGACATATTCCATACCTGAATGAGGCCAGCAGCAGAGCGACCCGCCCCAGCAGCTGCTGCCAGGTACACGAAGAGATGGGGAAACGTGGGTGTCATAAGTTCCAAGCCGTATGACATATTCTCGATCACATCAGACACAAGCCTCCATCCTTTGGGGTGAACATCGAAATGACGGCCGTACTTGGAAAGCACTATCTTGCTCAAATAACCAATGCCATCCCTCAGCACCCAGTTCACTGCAGCTGCTGTTGGAATAGCGCCCTTCCCTAACCCTACCGCATATAGCAAAGCCTGCAAAAGCAAACAAAAACTCAATCACTTCACTACACTAAAAAAACTAGCAATGGCAAACAACTGGAGATCAAAATCGTGTTGTATTCAGCATACTTGCAATTGGGTGATAGAAATCACTAGATAGAACACATGCACTTCGTGGATATGCTCAAATTCTCCACATTGCATCAGAATACAGACAAAGAGAATTGCAGGATTTGAATAATTAGGTACAGCTCTCATGTTATCGTCTAGATGGGAAACACTTGCAAAAAGCAAAAACACACAACCATTATCTAAACTCACAAATCCAGCAATGGCAAACAAAAAGTGATGATCAAACGGCTGTTGTATACAGCAAGCTTGCAATTGGGTGAAAACCACATGCGCTTCATGGATACGCTCGAATTCTAGCCAAGGTTAACATTGAATTAGAACACAAACAAGAAGAAAATAGCAGGACTTGAAATAATTAGGGTTACAGCTCTCATGTCATCGGCTAAAATGGAACACACTTGCAAAAGCCAAAAACACAACTTCTAAATTAAAAAATTCAGCAAAGGCAGAGAACAACTGAAGACCAAAACTATGCCATATTTAGCAACCTTGCACTTCATGGATATGTTCAAATTGTAGCCAAAGCTACCGTTTCATCAGAACACAGACAAGAAAATCACAGGATTTGAATAATTAGGGTTCAGGGTTTAGCAATGAGACCTGAGTGGTGAGAACGCCACTGATCTGGCTAGCAATGACCTGACCCATGCGCCAGAGCGTGTACTCCATGTAATCGTCCGTCACGCTTTGCGGGTAACCATCAGGCAGCAGCAACTGTTTTCCAAGCTCTACAAACTGTGCCACAGCGCTCTCCAACCCCAGCTGCACATGGAGTCGTTGTTGTGGTCTAGCGCCTCCGTTAGCTTCCCCATTCCCCTTCAGCTCTTCCTCATACGCCAGCGCTTCCTCTTCGCTGTTCTTCACGGCCGCCACCACATACTCATCTCGCTCCGGGTGGGGCACCAGGTACTTCCACCGGCCGCCTTTCACTTCCCAAATCCCTGTGCACACAAAGGTTTTGCCCGGCACACGTCAAATGAAGGCATAACAGACTGAACCCATCAAAAAAACAAGTGTAGTTTTCAAGAATAAATTCCAAATTATGTAAAGATTGGAAGCACATGTCAAAAAACCAGAATAGTTTTGAAGAACACATTCCATGGTATTTAAAGCTTGGAAGGACATGTCACGAAAAAACAAGTGAGGTGCTTGTGAAAACTTACCACTTCCTGAGCGCCCCGATAGCGCAAGAGCGGCTTGTTGTTGGAGCAAGAAGAAGGCAACCCCTGCCAGAGCTATAGCGAACACATTGTGATTCTCAAGGGGTTCTGGTTCACAACCATCACCGCCATCACCATCTCCACCACTACCACCACCACCATCACTACCATTACCACTACCTCCTCGTTCGGAATTTAGCACAGCCTCTATTGAGCCAGAATTGATGAATGGCTTGTGAAGAATCACTGGCGAGAATCTCTTCGAAGACGCACAACAGAAGGAGGGAGTGGAGGTCGTCGTCCTCGTGACACGGCTACTGCCCACAGTAAGCGCGAATTGCTTGGGAGGACCCACCCACGACACCGAAGCGCGCACACTCCCGGCGACATTCCCGAGATAGCATGTCGAATGCACTTGCACCCGCACACAAAACTCCATTTAGTGGTCCAAACGGGCTTTGATTTTTACCAATTGACGGTGCTATGGGTCAAAACTCAAAACTCGGGCGTTCCACACAACCGTGTTGTGACAGTGCTAGAATTCAATTCCGTCCCCATCTCCATCACAGTTCAAATGTCAATCCGCAAGCGCCGCCTCTTCGCACAACAACTACACGAACTAACCCTGAGATGACAATCTGTAAGTCTAGTCTCTGCGCCCAAATAGCTGTATAAACCAACCCCAAAATGTCAAAACCCAAGCCGCATCTCGTGTAGAATAACTAAGCTTACGTGAACCAAGCTTGGCTTGCAAAACCTCGCTTAAACCCTGGGGTTTATCTGGTGGATAAACCCTATACCCGGCTGTGGGTGAGGGTATCATTTGGCACTGTGGCAGGAGGTTGAGTGTCTGTTATCTGTTGTTTTGTGGGCTGCCGAGAGGTTTGGCTATGGCGTCTGTGGCGATCGTGGTGCTGTTGTCTCTCTGCTTGTGTTCCGTCGATGCAGCTGTCGATACGGTTTACAATATGCGCACGTCGGTCGGTACTTGTTTTCTCAATTCTCATTTTTTTTTGGCTGTTGTGTGTTGTTTGGGACTATAGTTGACGTTTGATTCGTAATTGTGTTTCGGAGTGAACGGATTCGTGCTGTGGGTTTGGGGAGATTGGCTTTGGTCTATGATGTGCTTGCTTCGGAACTCCGGATATAACAAACTTGCTAATGTGGTTTGAAACCCTAGGCTGCGAACTTCAATTGGTTGTTGCAGTTTCAGTAATCAGAACATGGGTAATGGCTTGTCAGAAGTGCATCGTTCATAGATTGTTAGCAAGCTCTCAGTCACAAGATTTGACGAGAAATCTGCAAAAAATCTCAAATATTGAACAGCATGTTGGCTCTCTGTGTAGTCAGGTTTCATATTAGTTGCTCACCTTCAATTTCTTGCTGTGATCTCAACATTATGAGTTCGGAATTGTATTATTACTGAGTTAAGTTTTCGACAAGATATCACTCAAAACATTTGGCTATGAATTGAGCACAAAAATCTTGAGGGCAACTGTTGATTACATCATCTCTGATTACCTCGGCCTTAATTCTGGTATACGGTTTAGGGTTTTAGGGTTTAGGGTTTGGGTGGAAGTGGAACGGATTCGTGTTGAGCGTGAGGGCTTTTTGCGGTTTCTGTGCAGGATAGGGAATTAGCAGAACGGAAGGTGCAGTGCTATCAAGACATCGACAAGTATGAGATAGTCGTCATTTGCAGCTGTAGTCTTTGCTTGTCATGCACTCATGTCCCTATTCAAAATTGTGTCCATTTTCTGTAGAATCCAAATTTTTGTGCTCCTCACTGCAATAAGTACGACGATGTCAGTGGGCAATTGTGAAATTGCTTGTCGGTGTTTTATGATAGCGACAATTGCCTGTGGCAGTGGACTTTGGGGCGAGGCTTGCAAAGCGTCACCAATTGACAAGGAGAATTGTGCTTTAGCTTGTGTTTCCTCTCCTTGCTACGACTCGGTCTACGGCGTTGACCCTGTAAGCAGTTTTCTTCCTTCGATATTGCTGTCACTGATTTGCTATTGAAGTCTGTTGAAACAATCATTTTGTAATGTAAAGCGGTTAGAATTCTTTGTCGTGGTAGCGATATTTTTGTGGCAAGGGAATCTGTAGCGTCTTATTTTTGAGGTTTTCTGATAGCGTTGCATAAGGTTTTCACATTTCACTTTAACTTCTATGTCTTACACTTGAATCCCCCTTGCATGACACTCGAAGTAATCCATATTCATTTGGCCTCGAAAACTCTTAAATTCCCTGTATTCACTAGTGCTCAACACTTGGAGAACTTTGGATTTGCATGAAGATACATGTCCTACATGACAAAACATACATTGCTAACATAGATTTTAAAACACATTGTACGACTTTTTGACACATGGACGGTCACCTACTTGGGATTTGAATGGAACTCACGGGCCAAATCTAAAGAGTTTTCTTCTAATGTGCAATTTTGCTTTATTTTTCGATTGTATGACTTTTTGACTCATGGATGGTCAACTACTTGGGATTTGAATAACACTCACGGACCAAATCTGCAACTTTTTTGTTCTATTGTGCAATTTTATTTTATTTTATTTTGCTTTGTGGCCTGCGCTTGGATTGTGTACTGGTTGTGCTGTTATGACTTTTGACTGAAACATGGAGGGAGCAAATTCACAACGATATTGATGGATGTTGATGTTAAGCGTTGGCATTGTTGGTCATATTTTTGATGCAGCTGGAGGAAGGGGAGATTGATCTGAGAAGAGGTCGACAATTCAAAGCTTGCATCCGCGGGTAATGTCATTTCGCACCAGTTCTTTGGAGTCTCCATTTTCTGTAGTAGCACCTTGCCCATCACTTCATCTGGTGGACAGGGAATTTTATGGTCTCTAAACAAATTTCTTGGAAATCTCATAGAAGCTGAGTAAGGAAGCAGTGGATTATCACATCGCATTATAGTATCCTTCACGTAACAGTGAGCAAATTTCCTGCGCTCGACATCATGTGTGCTATGAATTGAAGCTGTTGCTGTTTTACATTGCAGGCAATCCAAGGCTGAAAGAATAGCAAAAGTGAGAGGCACTTCAACTCATTAGGGACCTAACTCTAGATCCATTGTTTTGCTTATGATGTAGATATATACGTGATACTGGAACATAGATGTTCAGTTTTTCAGGATTTTCTAGTTTGAGAACTACCGGTATCTCTCAAGAATATGAATTAGTCTACAATCATGGCCACTACTTATTCGTTGGAGCACTGCAGGACGAAGAACTCTTTGTGTTACTGATAAGATGATTGTAGTTCTACAATAATACTGTACCACTAGCATGGCATGGCATTTTTTCAGCGACTGTTTTGTATGGTTCGATCACGAAAACTCTCAAAGATTCGTTCTCACTCTACTCCTTGACACTCCCAAAGAGATTGCAACAAAGAGATTTCGAATTATAGTACATACCTCATTGAATGCTCCTCAAGTAGAAAGAAAACAATATAGATTGGCCAAGCTCTTGTTGGATATTCTTTTCTTAGCAAGGTTGGTTTTCTCAAAACCAACCCCAGGGTTGGTAATGTTATCTAAGAGTTAACCTTGAAATGCTACACAAGACAAAAAGTGGTCAATGGATGATTTTCTAGATTATTGTAGAAATGAAGTATGCACCTATTGGCCCATAAATCAGATCATTTTTGGCAAAGTACCTAGGTGATGGGTGGAAATGGCATCCTATTTTTTAGGATGTGAATCATGGGCTTAAAGAAATCTAAGAGCACTCATTGAAAGTCAAAGTATTGTGCACAACCTCCCCTTTTCATACAAAATTCCAAGGATGATCATCTACACTTCTGTCTTCAGTAACCCTGAACCTTGCATTCAGCTCTAGTTAACTTCACAAACGGTGCTTGCCTGGGAAGGCCACAAGGTCTGCATTGCCAAAGCCAAAACAGCTATGCCTTAGTATCATAGCTTTCAATAGTAGGCAATCAAAGCCAAAGCCTGCAAACCGAAATAACCACTACAGCGAAAAAAACGTCACTGATGATGAAGGTAGAGTACCACTTGCATACATTGGTAAATGAACTCCAGATGAAATAGTTGGGGATCCCTCCCAAAGACTTCAATGCTGCTCCAGTTGCTTTTCTGGGTTGTACACACTAAACTCGCCAAATTCTCGACGCCCACTGCATCAGATCCATTGATTGACTTATAGTTCCGTTCACTCGACAATCAAATATATTAAGCATGCTTAGAATCATCTCGAAACCAAACGATCAAACATAAGGAAAATCACGTAAGACAGGGATGCATGCAGACCTGTGAGTAACGTCCCATCCGGGTGGAAGGAATGCCGGTTGCAAAGCATCCACAAACACAGCCCTCCAAACTTGACAAAAATGACGAATGCCTTCATCCCCTTCCTTCTCGATGATCATGTCCACCACCTGCTTGCCATGAGGACCATGGCCAAGGAGAGATTCCTTGTTGATCGACCTCCTGGAATTCTTGCGTGCAGTTTGTTCAACAGAAACAGCTGACGGCTTGGTATCCTCATCACTACCTGAGACATCCGCGTTATGGTCGTCATACGGTACATTGTTTTCCTCCGCCAGGTGCACCTCAGAGGGCGCCGGGGGTGTACCATGATCGTCTCCCTGATTTAAGATACAAGTTTCAAGTTCCGAGACGACCTGCGCAATGTCGCCATCTGATGTCTGTGAGCTGCATTGTCCCGATCTTACCGTACTGGCATCAGTGATGTTGAGGTCTTCGTTCTTACTAGAATCGCTTGAACGTTGTTGCCTCAAAAATCTCTTCTTCATAAGACGGCGATGCTCACGAGGGCCCATTCCAACTATAAGAGCTGTTTTCAAATCCTCTGGGGTGATATCCCTGCCTCCATAATATGTTCTTAGAACCTGCAAAAAAATACGAAAGCCTTCAAAATATTGGCAACTTAATTTCCTGATGCTTAAAACAAACATGAGACTCAATTTGCGCCATTAAGGATTTAATTCAGATTCGAGGGGGGCTGCACACACTCTACTTGCATGGAGGAACAAAAAAAAGAGTTGCGATAAATAACTACCTCCTCCAGCTGCTTCCGGCGATCCACAGGCATTGTTGGCCCATGACGAGTAAGGGCCATAGCAGCAGTTCGGAGTTGCAAGGGCGAGACACCGCCTGAATCTCCTTCCGCCACAAAAGAGACTTCGTTTTCACCAGCAGCTTCGTTACCGGAATCAACCACCCTTTGGGCAAAGAGAGGAACCCCAAACTGAAGAGCGATTTCGCGCTTATGTTTCTCTGCAGCCTTGTGCGCAACTTCGTGGCAGTCCACACAAAGGAGCACAATATCATGCGACCGATGACTCTTTAGATGCTCTGGAAAATGCTGACGATAACATGAGGGTATAATCCGGTACCGAAGATAATGACTACTTTCCCCACAGCCCACACAGCGGTTACTTTTGCGCGATATATAAAACTGATTGTTCTCATCCTCAGGTCGTCCTTTGGGTTCAAACAGCAATCGTATGGCAGGAGGTTCCTCCTTCAGGTCCTCTGCCAAACCCCGTTTTATGTACCTTGTACCAAACATAACACTCTGATCATGAATACAACCAGTTACACGCACAAACCCATATCATATACCTGAACAGAAGTACTGAGATATATGGAAAAAGGAATCAATCCACTGACCATTCGAGTTTTTTGCGGTCACAAAAGCAGAGAAGGCGGCCATCACCCGAAAATATACGACAGTTGTGATAAACTGGTGCCTTGCAAGAAAACTTCTTCACAAAATGCAAACGTGCCTGCTCAGCATTACCGAGGCGCCATTTCCTGGGAATGGTTCTGCGCACCCAACTCTCTTGTCCTTTGGCTCCACCAGACTTCTCATCCTTGCCATTTGAGCCGGTCATATAAGCTCGAAAGATCCACGTTGAAGGAATGCCCAACACACCGAGGATTCTCCCATAAAGGGAATCAGCAGAGTTTGTGCTGGACTTCACATAATCCTTAGGGTCTTGGGCAAAGTCAAACAGTAAATCACAAAGAAGTGCAACATGATGCTGCACAACTGGTGATGGCGATGGTACGGGGGGCAATCCTGGTACTGCTGTCTCTGATGCTCGTGACAATTCATCAGCAGCCCTGATTGTACTGAAGATGGATTCCTCAGTGAGAGGTCTCTCTTTAGCCAATGCAAGCAGAGCTGCATCAGACATCACAAAACGCAAGCTATCATCTTCTGCGCGAGCCTGCACCCACAACCTCGATGCCCAATCCTCAGGACTTGCACAGGACTTCAGTGAGACATTTCTAGCTTAGCAGAAATGAAAGTGTGGAAGCATGGATCGATACTCACCAATTCCTCCCTCCATTCAACAAGTCTCTGGACCAACCTCTGTAAAAAACCATCCTCCTGTACAAAAAAGGCAATCAATTATCTTCGGGAGTTTCATTCACTCATAGGAAGATGTGAATGATAAACATGTCCTGATTGGTGTCAGTCACACTATGCATCAAACAGGAGTATATTGCCAACCTCGCTTCGCATTGCAGAACTTGAGTTATTATACAATCGATCAAATATGGATGCCACCGTTGTAGATGAGGAGACCCCAACTCCTTTCTGATAGAGTTGCAAACAAACTGTGTTTGACCGACGCAGAACCTCCAATAAAAGTTCGTCATTGCATGCTCCATCATTTCCATTCTTTGCTGCAAGGAGAAACACCCGTAATAGAAAGCACATAAACGATCATTCTCTCAACTGATTTTTATTTTCATTTTATTGTAACCTGGATGCAACCACCGTGATCAATTGATCATAACCATGGGTACTGTTCAGGACCCGTTAAGATGAAATTGACAATCGTTTCTGATGAATACTCATAGACAATCTGATGCAAAATGCTTTACAATCAGAAACACTGCATATATTCACACGGGTAACATTAACCCCTTAACGCCTCGATCCTTTTTCTAATTTTGGCACATTTTTGCTTATATCTTTCTACAGAAATATCATTTACCACAATTTCATGAAATTGATCATTAAGGAAGGTTGTCTTTTCAAGATTCAAGTGTTACATTGGATGAATGAAAAGTTAGTTGGACAAAACAGCGCCTCGAAGCCCTCTGTTCATCGTCCAGAATATGGACGTCGGAGCGCTTAAGGGTTAAGAACCTCTCAAATATCAGAATTGAAATGGTCTACTATGAGGATTGGGTATTACAAGATTGACTCAAGTCGGTTTGCATGCGTTGAGCAATGTAGAGTAAGTAATGCGCATCTGTGCGTGCATACTGCTCCATCACCGGCGGCAATGGCCGCACTCGCCAGTCTGCCCTCTGGTCACCCGTGAGTATCATCATGCTTGCTTGTTTCAGAAAAGCTTCAATTCTCAAGAAAGCTGGAATGAAAGATCCATAGAAACAAAAACTAAACTAAATATGGTAGAAAATAAAGACTCTTCTGCCAGTACCTGGAAAACTTTGTCGGTGGATACACCACAATACAACTGCAATAAATATGCCAAAGATCTCTGTGGCTTCCCTAGAACATCACAAGCCTGCACCACAAAACACACAATTTCTTTGAATTTTTACTTGAAAGGTACCCTACGCTAGCGCACAGAATATTCTTGAAAGGAGCTGCAAACACCTTAGGCCCACCTGCTAATTCAAAGAAGAATCAGAATATCTAAGATGCTCTGATGCTCTGACATTTTCTTAGGCACGAATCCTCACATCTTGAGATCAAGAGTGAAAGTGCAGGAACTAAGTCAACTATTACAGTATAGGCAATAGTAATAATTGTCGACAACAGTGCAGCTACTCTAGATAAAAATGGAAACAACTGTACATAACTGTACACAAAAAGGATATCAGTATTTAATGAAAAATCATAGTCACGAAACACTCACACGAGCAGTATCAAACAAGTTGACGATATAGATGTGAAAATCCCGCTGCAACCAAAGACTATCACAATCCGCACCATGGAAGACCTGTCAAATCCCAGCAACGAATGTAAGTCCAGCCTGCGAACCAGGCACAAAGGTGGCACAGATTCAATACCCCAATTCAAAAGTCAAACGGCCTGACAAAAACAATTCATATCAACAAAATTATTGCAGACAAAAACAAAAAATAGCTGTGACTTTCATTTGAGCTCTCAAAAGACAACATATTCACCTCTCAATACCTTTAAAATAGATGGATTAGCAAATATCGGGTGAAGAAGGTGCATGTCATCATGCAATGTAATTGCATCCACCAGATAGTCAGTCGAATAAGTCGAGATCTGTTTAATCCCCGGAAAAATACATCACGTCTCTAGTCAACAACTCCAGTACATCATCAAATTCATATAAGTGAATTTGGCATCCCTCCTTGACATTCACGGCGATCAAAAGGTAGCAATGCTCCTACAAAGTAATATTTTCAATCAATCCCTAAATGTCCAAAACTGTCTGACTGCCAAAGGCCATATTACTAGGAGTTGAAATAAATTATACAGGAAGCTTCAAGGTAATAAAACAAATCAACAAAAGAAAAAACCATACTTTACATTATTCTAACAATAGAAACATGTACTGAAAGTTACAATGCTAATTATTAGCTTCCTAAGTAGACTTTCTATTTCTAGACCGGCACTTAGGGGTTATTTTCCCAATTAACCATTCCAAGTAATGCCAGACAATGAAGTAACGAGTATACGGTCACGGATGATACCTGAACAAGCGATGTGAAGCCACGAAACGAGCGCACATGGTGATGTTCAATGTCCACTCCAATTTCTTTCTCCTCCTTGAGCACCTCCACAAGTACCTCGAGCTGACTCCTCGTTTGCACCCAAACACAAGGCCCAGTCATGCCAGGCGGCATCACATTGTCGCCATAATACTGTGCCAATGACGGCTTCGGATCCTCAGCAAGGGCTCGAATCACATCTTCATAGGGATGTCCCCCTTGCAACCCTACGGAAATGCACACAACTTATTTCATTACCATACCCTAAACCACAAAACAAAAACGCCATTCATATCATTCAAATAGAGAAAAATGAATGGAGTAGTTTCTGTAAGCCCAATTGTTGCTACCACTTGAGAGGATACGGCAGGATAGGAGGGGAAATACAGCGAGAGATTGAACAAGAAAGAGGTTCGGAGACTCCATGGCATCAAATCAATAAAGAAATCCTCAGAGACTTGTCACTAGGATAGAACAAATTCCTAAAGAAGAAGCATAGAGAGAGAAGTATCAGGCTTAACAATCAGATAAAAATGAAATAAAAGAACGAGGTTGGTATTTATATAAAACCTCGTAGAACTCAGGAGTGTCAAAATCAAGAATGGTTGTAGTATTTCAGACAGACAAAATCTTCCTGGCTATAACTCCTCTTAAACACAGTGTGAACCCTATGACCATGCAGTTGCTTTCAACAAGTGGCATGCTTTGACTGGACTACCTAAACCCTAAAAATATGGTGGCACCTTAAATTGGAGCATTCTGCATTCTGTAATGCGCATTGATTCTCTGCTCACCCCAGGCACCTTGGGTTTGACGAACAATAAATTGTGATCATATTAATAATAACTAATCAGGTATTTCAAGATCGCCGAATAAAAAGAGATTGTTCACATTCACACTAGAATTGCAACTGAAGACCCGAAAACTCCTTCACAGTAATTAGGGCTTCAGTTGAAACGAACCAATGACTGGAGACATGAGGTGCTGAAATGGTGAAAAGGAATGCACACAACCAATTTCATTATCACGCCCTAAACCCTAAACCACTCAAACTTCTCTGATGCAATGCGGTCATTCTGATTCACAGTAGAATCCCAAGACCCGAACGAAAGAAATTAGGGTTTCAAACGAAATAAACCCGTGATAGGCGAGGGAAAATGTTCAAACGGATCATCGGAATTATCCGCCAACACGCGCTTAAACCGTTTCTGAGGTTTATCATCCCATTCCAGTTGCTTCTGCTTCTGCTTCTGCCTATGCCAGTGATGAGTGTAAATAATCGCTCCAGCGGTCACACATACGGCAGCAGCAGTTGCAACGACTGCTACTTTGCTGCTCCTGATGCTGCTGCTGCTGCTGGAGCTGGAGCTCGCTCGGGCTTCCTCCATTCTCACTCTTAGCCGGACATTCTAAAAGAAATCGCACCAACTGAAATGCAAGCCAAAATTCAATCTGCGAGAGGGAAATCAAGCGACGATTAGCTTGAATCAAGAGTCTGAATCCGAAACAGCATTGATTCAAATTTGCAGTGGCCCAAATTAGCTGCAATTAAGGACTAGGGGAGCTGCAAACCTGGGAATCTGCGATCGAAGTTGACGGAATTTGATCGCGGATGGGTTGAGAGATGATGTGAAGAACGTCGGTGCAAAGTTGACGGGCTGCCGTTCTGATTTCTCACGAGTCCCTTGGACAAGCTTGGGGCTTGCGCGGGTACCGGTTACCGCTGAAGGTGAGTCACGTGCGAGGAAGAGGGTCACTTACCGGGGTGGGTTGACCCCCTCGTTCGGCCTCACCTAAAAAAAGCCCCCTATTTTGGGCCGTTCGAGGGTATACTCTTGATCTCTCTAGACTAATTTGGGGTCTCTGATCGCAAAAATGAATTAAAAATTTGCAAAAAAATTCATGTGCGGAAAATAAATAATTCCAAGGTTTGCCCAAAGGACTGAGCGAGGGGTCAGTTCACCCTGGCTGTCATTTAGGGCGCGTCTCCATTGCCCCCCTAGACCTCCAGGATCGGAGGGGTCCGGGGCTCCATTATAAAACATGGTCGGCTTGGAGGTTTGGGTTGGAGGTCCAAGCTCCAGCCCGCGCATTCAGGGTATGCAGGGCTATAGGGGCCAGACCCTCCCCTGGACCCCCTATTTCAAGACCTGAACTTTCTGCTACTCGTAAAAAGGGGTGAGAACGAGACTTTCTACTGGTGTATGAGTCTTTATTGAGCCCCTCTAGGTCTGCCTTCAGGTGCAATGGAGACCACCTAGAGGATGTCTGGCCTCCGATATGGAGGTCCCAAGGGGATCCGACTCCAGGAGGTCCAGCTCCCCAATAGAGACCGGCCCTTAGAGCCCGTCTCCATTGGAAACCGGAACTGGAAGACCATCCAAGTTGACCACGGGTAGAGAGCACAAAAAATTCTGAAATCTTGACCTTGCATACATTTTAGAAAAAAAACTCCGGCAAAGGGTCCAGAAGGTCCAGTTTTGCTTCCTAGTCTTGCAAATTTGAAGGTCGGAGGTCCAGGCCCGGACCCCTATAGCCCCCACTAGAGACTGGCTCTTAGGACAGACTTTAAAGCCCCTCCAGTCAAGAACCGGCAGCTAATTCTAACAAATTAAAAAAAAAATTAAAGTTTGTAAATTCCGGAAAAAAAAATGACCTCACATTACTTGAACTTTAAAATTACATACATCCACAGTCATAGGTCCCTCATCCCTTTTTCTCAAAAAAAATTCCAACTCACAAACTTATAGGCTCACCTACTAGCATCCTTGTGCCTAAGTGCATTGTTGGTAATGGAGGCTTTTCAAAAATGAAAGGGGAACGGATGTCAAGAGCACCCCCTTGATGAAAGAGGCCTACAACTAAGTAGTGATATTTTTTGCCTTTTGTACAATGATACTATTGGAGCATTAGTAGGAATGCTCCACATGATAAAATGTAATATTTTCCTTGCAAATTTTATTTGTTTCATTACAGAAGCATTAGAAGAGATTTATTACCCCAATTTTGGTTGTTTCCCCAATTTGAATTATCGTTTGGAAAACTATTTGGATTAGACTCAACTTGGTAGACTTGGCTATTTTTATTTTGAATATTAGCATGATTAATAAAACTAGCTTGCATATTCCTACATGATATTGTCTCATGTTTACCACCACAAAAGCTACACTTTAATGGTTGATTTGGTGGAGAGGGACAATCAGGCAATATGTGCCCATGTCCCCTACAATTTGTACACCAAATATGAGCACGATCATTATTTGGTTGGCCTTTCTTTTCAGAGGTTTTGGCCATATTCACTTGTAAATTTCCTAATTGTTTTGTTATTTCCATTAATTGGGCTTCCATTACCGAATTGGCTTCCTTTGCAATGGGTTGGATTTGTTGCGGAAGGATACCAATTTGGTTCACCCTATTAGGATCTATAGGAATTATTGGGGCCACTTGATGTGGGGCCATTGGTACAACATTGATGTAATTAGGTTGCATATACGTGGGAAAAGTACTACTCGGTATATCCTCTCTTTTCACTCCAATTTGGTCGAGATAACTTGGTTGCACTACATTAGGATTCATATAAGTTTCACCTAAGTGCACTTCCTCCCATAACTTTGCTCTTTGATAAGCCGTTGGCAAATCAGCAGGACTTACTTCTTTTACAAATGCTTTTAATTTTGGTGGATATAATCCATTTATAAATTGCCGCATAAAATGCGCATCGGGATAATTATGATTTGGTAAACGAAGAATTATTTCTTCTAATCGGCCATAATAATTATCTATGCGTTCTCCACTTGCCATATGCAAGTCGGCCAATTTTTCAAATAATTTTTCTTGGTATGCTGTTGGGCGAAAGTGAGCTAAAAACTCATTTCTTAAACTAGTCCATGTAGTAAAATGCCCAATTGGTTGTCTTTGAAACCAGTTATTAGCTTGACTATGTAACGTACTAGGAAAGATACTCAAAAAATGAGCCTCTGTTCTCGCATTATTAGAATTGCAACATATCAGAAATTGATAAACATGGCTATCGGTATCATCTCCCATTCGGCCATGAAAAATAGGAAATGGAACAAGCGAATAAGGTCTGTCAGCTTCTTCACCCGGCCTCATGACTACGGGGATTTGAGCCACAGGGGCTACCATTTTGGCTATTTCTTCCTCGAAAAGACTTTCCCTACTTGATTTCAATGAATCACCAACTTAGGAGGACTCACTAAAATTAGAAAATTCTTTTAAATTTAAATTACGAACTAAAGCTTCCAAATTTACTTCTTTACTGAATCCAATTGTTATTTCTATCATTTTCTTACTTGGACTACGAGTAGGATTTTGAATTAAAGGTGGTTGTTCACCTGTCCCATCAACAGGACTTGACCGACTAGGAAAAGAACCTAATGGGGAATCAACTGTTGGAGAGACAACAGTCTTAGACTGATTCTCACTTTTGTCCAATTTGGTTTGCTTCCAATCTATTTGGTGTCTTGGGGAATTATTTGGTGAAGGAGAATTTGATACACAAATTGGTTCACCAAATAAATATGGTATATCAGATCCTTCTCCTACTACAACTTGATATTTTTCTTCTAATGAGTCTGAATTATTGTCTCCTAATGGGAATTCTCCTTCTTCAGGATCATTCTCTACAATTTGACTTGACTCCGACCAATGTTGGAAATATTATTCGAATTGGGATGGATTTCTCCAACCCGGTGATATGGGCTTCGAATCAGCCTTAGAAACAATTTTGCTTTTTTTATCCGCTCTCTTCTTAGCTCTTTCGTCTCTAGCATTTTTACTAGACTCTGAAGTTGTAGATATGCTGCTCATAACCAAACACCATATCTAAAATTCCAGTTGAAAGAAAAAAAAAAAAAAAAAACTATTAAGGAACCTCCCCGGCAGCGGCACCAAAATGTAGATGAAGTTGGAATGTAATTGGATTTACCCAACAAATAGTTATGTTCGTTCCAAGGAAGGTAATTCTAATAGGATTGTTTCTAAATGTACCTAATTGGCCTAAACAAACACCAAGAATAGACAATTGATCCTACATTCATTCTCTAATTACTAAAATAATTATTTAATTTTTCTCTTATTGTTTATCATTTGTTTTTAATTTATTAATTATGGATAATTAAGCTTATCTTCCCAAATTGGATTCAGCATCTTCTCTTCCAATTTGGCTCCTGGACTTTCTCGAACTTGTCCTTTCTTTTGCAGCTGCTCTTTAACCACCGATTTGGCTAATCAGAATGCATGGCTTCATCCGAATTGGGCTTGCATACTCACTGCTTCTTCCCGATTTGCTACTTTTTACTCTCAACTAGGGAACACTCACCAATTTAAATCATTCATGAACACTTCTCAACCTAGATCAATTGCATACTCTTAAAATACCAAATTGGACTTCTTTTGAGATTTCATTCAGACGCCAATAACTCTGACTCCTATTTGGCCTTGCTGTCATACAACTCTCCGACTTGGCAACACCTCGCCTTCACTCAGGCTCATTGACCGAATCGGAAATCAACCAGATTGCACACAACATTCTATGCCAAATCCCATCTATACTTGCATACATACCAATTTGGTCTCCAAGCACACAATTCCAAATTGATGTAAAACAATCAATTCCAAACATATACAAAAAGTATCAACACCAACTAGATTAAATCAACATTTTATAAATCCGAGTTGGTAAATAAATCACCGTTTACACTTTTGTATCTTTTCTATCATAATTGGTTCCATCAAAAACTCTCCAACTTGGACTCAAGATTTTACAATCCACTGTCCCTGATTTTACAACTTGGAAATATTCCTCCATTTAAATCTCTTGCTTCAATATAACTTCTACTACACTGATTCACTCAGCATACTTTCCAATTTGGAAATTAATAACACTCTAATGATATACTTTGAACTTCAGTGTTAAAACTCCAATTAGAATCTTCTTCCTCTTCTCTCCACGAGAATCACCTAGACATCCTTCATCCATAACTCCCAAATAGGACTACAGACATTATTGCAAACACTTTCCCCAACTGGGAAACACACAAGCCGCTTCTGACTTGACACAAACACCCACACACCAAATATAAAACACACATAAACACAGAAATTACACAGCCAACTTGGACTGGGACTCACAACGGACTCACTCGACACTGGGTCCCTTCCAATTCGGAAAGCTCAGCTTTAAAACTTCAAGCACAGCGGTTCCCTAACCAACTTGGACATCACTTCCACTATAAGAAAACTGTGTTTTTTTGGATGTCGAACCCAAAACGTAGCATGTCTTTGGCTAGACATACTATGTCCACATGAACATTGAGATGTTTACTAGACAAATGCAATGAAAGTGTATGCTTATGTGGATGTTGTAGAAAATAGAGGAATATTATGGTCATAGCATTAGGTGCTAGCAAAAACAACTATGCCGTTAAAGACATGACTGCAGACATAATGATGTTTCAAAGATTGTCCGAGGAAACAATCATTGCCACGTCAGCATCCCTAGTTCATTTTAACCGTGGATAAATTAGTAGAAATTACTGAAGTCTAGAAGAAAATAACTGCCCAAGGTGAAAAAAAAAGATGATGGGCAGGTAGTTTGGAAAAAAAAAGCTAATGTGGCATGTGACGTGGTATATGACATGAAAATTCAATGACGTGAACATGAAAAAATGCTAACGTGGCATCTGACGTGGAAATTCAGTGACATGGACATGAAAAATGCTGACGTGGCATCTGATGTGACATTGTCTGAGAAGATTAATGTTGTTTTGAGTAACATCAACTTGGATGTCAACAAAAAATTTGATATTGTTTTTGGCGACATTATTCAGATGTCTTTTGATACATTTTCTAAGATGTCAGCTTTGACATTGAAACATTTTGCAACATCAACTTTGACATACACCATAAAAAATAGCACATAAAAAATACATAGTACATTGTACAAAATACACAATACATTATACACAATACGCTACACACAATATTTGGTATTTATGTCACATGACTTAAAAGCCAATTATTGTGTGTAAATAGACATGAAAAGACATACTATTTATACAAGTAGGCTGTAGGAGGCATGACAAACTATATGGGATATGTAATTTTTCAAAATTATACAAAGCTGTCAAATTTGACATCTTAGTTGATATTGCAAAAAACATCTAGACATCTCAATTGATGTCTCAGTTGATGTAAAAAAAAACATTGTTAAACTTTTTGAATGGTGTCTAGGTGTGCTGATGTGGCATGCCACCTCATCTTTGCTGGATGCCATATTTTTTGATATTTTTCGAATTTGAGTCTATTTAAGTGAAGTGAAGTTTACCAAATTTAGTTTATACTATGCTTTATTTTTTATTATCATGGAGTTGGGATGCACCCAAGCCAAATGAAAATAAAAAATAAAAAATAAAAAGTAAATCAAATGCCACATCACTTGACACTTTTTAAATTTTTTTAAATTAAAAAAACAAACTTGTCTAATGGCTGACCTAATGACCTTCCCCTGCATTTTATATTTGGTCAGGGTTTTACCTCAATCCATAGTAACTTTCTCTAATTTAACCAAAGTTAAACCAAAAGCTCTTGCCAACGTGGCATTTCTGTGTTTCCTTGGACGTTGTACAAAACACAACTATGTTTTTCTTGATGTCTTTTAGAACATTACCGTTGCACAAGACATCAATTTGTTCCACCTATGACATGCAAACGTTTTTTGAAACATCGAACTCAATTCTACCTCCTATGGCTGCAATCCCATCTTTGTACTCTTGTTTTGAAAAACATCCTTGTTTGTTGCTAACGTTCAAAAAAATGTGGGTTTCTTACAGTGAACCTTCTTTGTTCAGATGATGTCACATACACATTACACCCAACATCCACAATCATTACTTTTGTCACCTGATGAATGTTTTCAAGACAACAGTTTCTTGTAGAAGACATAGAAGTAGACAAGCTGCCCTATCCTTCAGATGTTCTACATGACATTTGCAAGCTATCACACATATATACAAAGAACATGGACGTATTAACCCCTAAAGGACCATTGTCCCCTAGGGGGACAAATGTGTTTTTGGACAGGTACCTACGAGGAGAATTTTTGTTGTGATTTTTTGAAACTTCTTTTGGAGATGGAAAAATTGATAAGCTTTGTGGGAATATAATTTTTTTCACAATTGGTGCCCGGGAACAAAAGTTATGACCAAATAAGCTCAAACGAGGGGATGGGCAGTCCAGGCAGCAAAAAAAAAATAGACAAAAATTTGAATTTTTTTTTTAATATTTTTTTCTCATAGATTATATTTTTGTCTATCTAGAAAGCTTTGATTCATTTCATTTGGATTTGTTATGAGCAAGTTATGGACATTCTTGTTTTCAGGCAGTTAGAGCATCTTCTTGAAAAAAATAACTTGTAGGATTCATTTTTTAATGCAATTTTTTTTTTTTTCAATTTTTTCTTACATGGTCTGATTTACTTTCTAGAACAATCCCACCATTGAGATTAGTGCATTTTAATTCCATCTAAAATATATTAATATTTTAGATTTTCCTTCTATCTTGTACCTATTTTTATTTAACAATTTTTTTAAGAATGATACTTAAGTTTTTTTGAATTTTTTTTCCCCTAGACTCTCAACTCAATTCTCCACCATAAAGATTTAAATCTCAAAACTCTGTAGTGCAAAGTTTTAAGTTAAAAATGTTCAAAGTAAGAAAATCTAGTCCTACAAGGTGCTGAAAACTTATTTTTTTCACTTTAAACTCAGATATCTTGCAATCTGTGCGGTCAAAAATTCTAAATTTTTTTCCACACACTCTCATACTAGTTAGATGTAAGATCCTACAGTTAGATATGAAAAAAAACAATTTTCATTTTTTTTCACTCTTTGCTATAGATATGGCAGTTTTGACTGTTTTTTGGCAGGAAAAAGACCTTGGTCCTTCAGGGGTTAAGCTTCAACCTCAGGAATTGCATTGTCACCCACAATGACAAAGTAGGCTCTTTTTTCATCTATGGAATGCTACATTGAGTCAACTTCTTGCATTGGTTGTAGTCCATCAAAGTCCCTATCATTTTGCAATTGAACCATGTTCAGGATGGATTGGGTAGAGTATGTATAGTGCCTTCCATTACTCTTAACCTCTGTTCGGCACACAACTTTCCAAAATGTTCAATTTTCTTTCTCACAAATGTCAACCACTCCGCAAAAGGTAAGAATTTTATTTAGGGTGGATAACAAACAACTCTTTGTGGTTGCAAGAGCCTTGACTATAGACAAAAAACTCCACATCCTTTCCATCTCTAGGCCTTTGTCAAGATGTATTCCTTGTAAAAATACATTGCTTGGTATCATTTAGAGCATTGGTCTAAACAATTGTATGCAATGCCTTAATACCATATATGAGAACTACAAATGTCTACACTGATGCTTTTTGATCGGTGTCTAAGTTTGTAAAGACAACTACCTATGACATCTACTTATATATTAGTGTTGATACCAACATCATAGGAGACATCAACATGTACTTTGATGTTTTCCATGACGTCTCAAAAAATGTCTAGACATTTAAATGCAGTCTGCATTTCTACTTGTAACAATTCTTGTGTATTCCATATCCCATATTGTTTGTCTAACTTTCCACCATCCCTCTTGTATAAAGAGGTTGTCTTCTCCTCTCTATATAATCACATCAAGTGGCTTTTAAGTCATGTACTATAATATCCAAATATGGTGTATTTTGTTTGGTGTATTTTGTATTGTATATGGTGTACTATGTATGAAATGTTGTATTGGACATTTTTGAAATACATTTGGAGTCATATGACATAATTCTTAATACAGTGTATTTTGTATGGCATATTATGTATTGTATATGGTATATTATGTATGGTATATATATGGTGTATTATATATGAAATGTTGTATTGTATATTATGAAAATTAGATGTGCATTATGTAGGACTTGTGTAATTGTCCATATTGACATTATGCCAAATAGCACATTTGACCACTTAAATGTCAAAAGTGACATCATTTTGTTCTTCTAAATCATATTGGACGTTGCAAGAAATATTTATGGTGAAATTAGGACATCTACAATGACATCCCACAACATCTAGATGTTTAAGTTGACGTCTCAATAAATGTCTAGACATCTACAATGACATCTTAGAAAATGTGTAGACGTCTAAGGTGATGTATTAGAAAATATAGACGTCTAAGGTGATGTCTTAGAAAACGTTTAGATGTCTAAGTTGATGTCTTTCAAAACGTTTAGATGTCTAAATTGATGTCTTTCAAAACGTCTAGATGTCTAAGTTGATGTCTTCAAAAACAATATTAAATTTCTTAAACAACAAGAAAATGCGTTGACATGGCAAAGAAATGTGCTGACGTGGCATGCCACATCATCCTTACTAAATGCAATGTCAGATGCCACCTCAGATGCCACGTCATGGACGGGCATGGATGAAAAAAAATCCTACATGGCTTCCCGTGCATGTGTGGCACTTAGGTGGCAGCCACATGGCGACCTTTCAGGACCCCGTTGACCCATGTTTTTTGTGATGTCTGGTGAAAAATTTGTGATGTCCGGCCAGATTTTTGATGTTTTTGGCATGTCTGCGCGGGACGCAAGTTTCAAGACGTCCTTGCAGACGTAGAAAAACGTCAGTACAGACGTGCGGATGTCTAAATCTCAAAATCTCAAAAAACACAGTTTTCTTATAGTGTTCAAAACCACAAACTGCCGATTAGGAACCTCAATCCTAACCGCAACAAAACTACAAAAGAAAACTTCCAGATTGGCATTCCTTCACAAAAATCTAACTCGGAAATAGTTGCAACCCTAACTGCACACCGCAAACCAAATTGGAACACAACCGGAATACCCCAGAGCAAGATCATGACAATTCCGACTTGGAACAAAAACTCAGACCATTCCACTTGGAATAAACCAACCTGCAATCCAACTCGGATCTTTCATTCATGCCTTCCACTCATCACATCTGAACAGCTTCCACCATTGCTTCCGAATTGGAATTAAACTTCAAAAACTGACCCTCCAAATAGGTTAATATACACCCAAAATTGCCAATTTGGAACATCATTCACACAAAATATAACCAAAATCATGCAAGAATACACAAAAATATCATCAAAAATAACAAAAACTTAAATCCGAATAGGTCATTTACATCTTTGTATCTTCTACCTTCAATCGCCAAATATTTAGTGTTGGTGGTAAGAGAGTTTTAAAAATATATCAAAATGCCTTTTAAATTCACAAGAAAAAACAATGTCAAAGAACTATATGCAATATGTATCCAATGTGGGTCATACAAACAATGTTCCTACTTTCTTACATTTTATAGGAAATCCAATATTAGTTTTTGGCTTATAGCTTTAGGAAGTTCATTTTTGATATGGATGCATATTAATGCCTCTCATGACATGCTTACAATAGCAATTTGTAGTACATTAGAGGTGGTAAGGACTACCTAACTCAAATTTTCAACTTCTTCCAATGGGTAAGTTAATAATACTTTGATTTGAATTTATTTTTATATATGAATTTAAAAATAAATTCAAATTGACATAAGCTATGAATGGAGGCAAACAACTTTAATTTAGGACTTACAAACATGAGTTTTGTATTGACTTATAAATTTATAAAGTTCTCTTGTACTATGAGTAATGGCACATCTTTGCAGCATCATATTTACTTACAACTAAGGTGTAAAGGTCACCCAACTTTGATTTTCACCTTCTTCATTTGATAAGTCAATTTCATTTTGCCTTAATTTTCTTTTAATATCTTATACATTTACTTCATATAATTGCATGTATAAATTGTATATAATTGTATGTATAAATTTAACTATAATATATCTATGCTATGATTTTATTTTATATTTTCTAAGTTTTAAAAGCTATATAATTGCATCAGGTACCATCATGAAGGAATTTGATTCTCCCAGAATTTTCTAATCACTAGTTCCATTTTCTTTATAGACCACCCCATCCCCTTCTAAAGAGACTCTGGAATCGTTGTAATCTAGTCCCATTCCTCATTTCATTTTAGAGGCGGTAGAGAATGCACCTATCCATGATGACATCATTGAATTGCCAAAACATTATCTCTCAGACTGTAAATTTTGGTTGGTCAATGTCCAACACCCTAATCCAATCCTTGAACAATTTGTAAAAATCTCTTTATATTTTTCAAGGTGTCGTAGTATTTCATATACATCTCTATTCTTAGGAAGCCTTGGCCTCTTACATTTGGCAGGCTACCATTAGGCTATGGTTCACATGAGTGTTGTCGACTACCATGCATTGTTAGATCAAGCCAAAGGCAACTAGCCCATAGTAACGGGTGTTAAAGATCATTTGGAGTCTTGAGTCCATCCGAAAAAGAAGACTAAGGATATTGTCAAGTTCTTGATTATACAAAGCATCAAATTGCACTACTTTGGATGGAGTGGCATGTATTGGTACGTAGAGGTGTTCTCTACTATAGATGGTGCCAAATTGCCTTCAAAGATTTGTGGGCTTCTAGTACTATGGACATGGTTGTCACAGTCATGTTAGTCCATCAGACAAACAAAACATTAGGATCAAACTGAGTATCCATCAAGATCTTGGAAAAAAAATCTTGGATAGTCCGTTTAAGTTGTCCAAGCCAATGGCTTGTCTGCCTAGCTAATAGTCTATCCATCCTAATTGACGGACACGTTGTGTAAATCATCTAAAAAACTTCTTTTGGCTGACGTAAATTTGGACGCGCTAGGATGTGTTGAAACCGATGTTGACGGACATTTCAACATAAAAAGTCAATATCACGTCAAGATGGACAATTGTGGCTGCAAAAGATGTGGAAAAATGACGATTCAGAGTCTATAAGAAGGCTATCATCCCTGATGGAGGTGCCATCATTGATACAATGTCATATTCACCAGCTTTACGTCTAGGTGTCTTGGTGAAATATGCAAGTGGATTTAAAAAAATAGAATATAGAGACAAAATTTAATCTAAATTCTTAGAGAACATCCAATTAGAAATAAATAACTAGTCTATAATTTAGTAAAATTACATAATTATAGAAAAAACACAACAAACTTAGAAAGAACAACAAACCAAATATATGCATAATAAAGTCAATATGGTATAGGAGAAATTGTTTATAATTGATACAAAATATATGAAAATGGATGTTGAATTCATACGGACCAAGGATGTCTTGTATAGATAAGTTGTCAAGTGCTAACTTGTGCAATAATCACTAGATTCTTAACAATATTAGTTGCATTGCGGTGATTCAAGAATCAATTCTAAGATAACCTCTTCTTTTTTCATGAACATAGAACCTTGATGCAAAAGATAGAATTTGAATAGGAGGTTATATACCTCTAAAAAGATTGATGTCTTCAAAAGGTTAGCCTTCATACTTGCTAAGATAATTGCAAAAGAATTGAATACTCTAACTACTCCAAACAATATGATAGCTATGAAGCATTACATGGGATTTAGCCTTGAGGAGGGCCGTTTTAGGCTAGTCTCGTTGTTGGGAACCAACATGTGCTACCAAGAAAAAAAATATTAAAATATTAATTAAATTAAATTAAATTAAAAAATTAAAAAATTAAAAAATTATTTTGTAAAAGAAATATTAAATTTAAAAAAAAAAAAATTGTTGATGTGGTTGTCTCTTAACTACATCAGCATCCTGTGTGGCAAAGCTCCCAGCGTTTGGGAACGCATGGGAACTTGTAGACCTCTACTTCACTAGAATCCCATCTAATGTTCTTAAAGAATTGTCTCTTTCTAACCAAGAATCTACATCCAAATAAAGTTGTATCTCCACAATGCAACTAATATTGTTGTTTATCTAGAATAGAGTCTCATAGTTACACCGCTCTTATTTAGTATAAATTGAAACAAATAAAATCATATATGAATTTTTTATTTTTTATTTTTTTTGCTATACTTTTTACCATCATTAATAAAACTAGTTAACATTAGAGCACATTACCCCTTCCCTCGCACTTCATTTCTAGAGCTCAAATTTGTGGTATTAAACAATGATCTCCACCTTGAAGAACCACAAAAATAAAAAAAATAAAAACTCATTGATGCTTATCAAAAATCAATAGATTCCATTAGCTTCCCAATTTTTTTGTCAATCACAAATCTTTTTGCAGATTAGGTCAAAAAAAAAGATAATACATATAATACTTACATATCAATTAAGTAGAGTCTCTTGAATTGAAAAACAATGATACAAATTATAGCATGTGTTTTCTTGAATGTTATAGAGTATCGATCTATACGTTATTCAAGTTCATAAGAACAAAAGCTCATCTAAATAATTTCACCTCAAAGGCAATCATTCTATCAAGAACCCTAAAGCATGAATGAACAACAATCTTCAACTGCAAATGGTTCAATGCAAAAAGGAAGAAAGCCAAGCAGGTAAAATAGGCATGGTCCAACCAAACTTAGACTCTACAATATCAATTGAACCAAATTGTTTGTTGTTGGACACTATTCCCTTTCAACACAAAGTTGAAAGATGAAATTGAACTTTGAGGTTGTTGGTGGACAAACCTTAATTCAACAAACTAAACATCAACTAATTCCGTTCATTTTCTTAAAGTACTAATTAGAAGAGAATCATTGAAACAACAGATTCATCATAGGCAAGAAATTATTGGCAAAGATCTACACATTATTTTGTAGTCAGGGAGAATTATTTACTTACATGCTTGTCTCTTGAGAATTGGAGAGTATTGAGATCACCTCAATTAACCCCTTTAGAATGTAGAGACCATGATTGTCTGGGCCTTGATTTCTAATATTTCACATTTTTGTGTTGGTTCCCTTATATATTGGGCAAAACATGAAAATATAAAACCTTTGGCAAGGTTGACGAAGAAATTTTGAGATTAAAAAATAAAGTAAAAAAATAAACGGGTAGAAACTATGTCTAAATAAAGAACATATTCTATGTACTCATAGTGAATACAAGCTCTTCTTCTAGAAGGCTTCATGTCAAACATATTTTGCTTGGAAAGTACGCATATCCTATGTGCTCCACTATGTTGTAGAGTGTGTGTGCTAGTAGGTAGGTTTGTCTTGATTTCTTCAATCCACTTGCATACTTAAAAATATCATTTTTGAAAAACTTGGTCTGAAGTTCTACATCGAATACAATTCACTTGTCTAAACAATGAGTGGTCAAGCTCTCATCTTCAAATTGTCCCATATCTTTTGAGGATTTATGATGGACAATGAATTTCATTATAAAAATGACCTCTCCATCTTACATTCTTTAATTGGATTTGTTTGAGTGTTGTGCTTTGCATTTTTTCTTGAAGGGTATTGTTGTTTCTATCAGAAATGGAATCAACCATATACTATAAGAAAAGCGAGTTTTTGTTGACATTTGGAAAAACATGAGAGGATGTCCAAATAGACGTGCAAGTGATCAGCGTAGATGTCTCCTAAAATCCATTATAATGGACAAGTGAAAAACGTGTAAAAATCAGGAAGAACACGATGGATTTGAACTTGTTTTTCTTCTAACGTGGCTGGAAACGGGGTCTGCGAATGTTGTGTACATGCGACATGTGGATGATAGTTGTTGTCCACGTCATTGCTACATTGATGGCAAGTGCCACGGAAGGAATTTTTTCATGCAGCCTGCCAGTGACGTGGACAATGACGTGGATGGGTCAAAGAATGACGTGGAGTTTAAAAAATGTGACGTGGCTTCAAGCGACATTCATCTACATTGTGCATTTATGTTTCGGCGTTGTGAAATCTTGTTGTGGAGGACATCCCCTACGACGCGAGGATGTTTTTGTGGACATCATCAATGATGAAGAATTGCTCTTGAAATAGAAAGTTGTAGAGAAGGTCACATTGTAAGACACATATTGAAGGACAAATGACCATCGAAGATGTCCTGATTTCGAACATCAAGATTGATGTTTTGTAAGTGGATGAAGTGTTTTCGTCGTTACAATAGACATCACATAAGAAATTTATATTTATTGTTCGTTATGGTTTTTGTGTTTATTTGGATGAGTGATAACACATGCATGAAAGTGAAAGTGTGGACGGTGTTTTCAATGACATTGTCACAGACAGCACAGCAGACCTGACTTCCATGTTCAAGCATTAGTGTTGACATGCCATATGGATTAGAGATGTTCCACACTTGCTACGAAGAATGTCAAAGGTGGCGCACGTCCTATAAGATTGTACATTGTCACTATGAAGACTTGCCCAATTGCAACGTGTTGTTCTCTGTCATTGGACATCCCTGTAGATGCCTTGGCGGATACAAGAATGGTCAACACTCGTGGTATAGAACATTGCAACGATCGTGACGGAGTCGGGGCCGTACTATTCACTATGTCTATTATCATGTCACTGCAAATGGCCTATATGCAAATATTAGTGAAGAATTGGATAGCAAGATGGAGTTCTTCATTCACAACAGTGCAAAGAGAAGGGAAATTTGTATTGAAGAAATCAAACTTTGTTGTATAGAAGTGTATAGCCAAAATTTGCTTATACAAGCAAGGTTGTGGTACTCCCCTGTTAAGAGACTATATGCATAGTACAGTAGTTTGCAAAAGTGTCCATGCTACAAATTATTATAGAAAGACTTAAAAGAAGTGCCTACTGAGATACAATGGAAAATGTCCGACACAGTGTTTGCCGTAATTGACAACAAAGTTGGAGTGTGTGTTCATGCGTGTGCGTGTGCCTCTCTTGTGCGGTTGTGTCCTCACTTCTTGCGAGTTGGCTCATCTTTCTTTAAAGGAAGCACCTGCACTTTTGGCAAGCACTGTCAACAGAAAATGCATAAGAAGAATGATAAGAATTACAATTGAAGGTCAAGTCATGCCTTTCATGTTTCAAATATGAAAACTAATTTCTACGTGATCATGAGTTTTGTATAAGACGTCTTTAGATCACTAGTAGAAAATTCAGCGTCCAACTTCACAAAAAAGTGTTGATTCGGACAAAATAGTTTGTGTTGATTTGGACCTGCTGATTTGGACAAAAATCAACAAGTTTTTGTTGATTTGGACAAAATTCTAGCTAAAACTTGTTGATTTGGACAAAAATTGCAACTAAAAGTTGTTGATTTGGACATAATTTTCAACAAAAATTTGTTAATTTTTTTTCAATTTTTTAATTTTGAAAAAAAAAAAATTTAAAACTGCCGTGCGAGCACTACGTGGCACCGCCACGCGGGCAGCGCCTAGGTGGCACCCCACGCGGGCGGGGTGCAATGGGGTTTGAACCTTGCACCCCTTGGCTAAGAGTGCAAGGTCTTACCCATTGCACCATGCGAAATATTACATGACCATAATGGGAAAAAAAAGTTATTTATTTCGGTTTTCAAATTTTGGTCATTTTTGGTTCAATTCAGCAGACTTTGGAGGCTAATTTATCATAGTATAGTACCTTTTTTCAAAAAACTTCAAACTAGTAAAATTTGGAAGATCAATTAAACTTTCATCTCCAAAAATCCGTTTGTGATTTTGAGTTTTCAGTAAAAAGTTATGAGCAAAATTCAGAGAGGGTTTGGAATGAAATTATTTTTTGATATTTACAAACACTCTCTCTGAATTTTGCCCATAACTTTTTATTGAAGACTCAAAATCACAAACGGATTTTTGGAGATGAAAGTTTAATTGATCTTCCAAATTTTACTAGTTTGAAGTTTTTTGAAAAAAAAGACTGTACTATGCAAAAACAGCCTCCAAAGTCTGCTGAATTGAAAAAAGACTGAATTGTGAGTTAAGTAGTTAATAGAAAATATTTCTATTGCTTATACAATGTCAAACTTGGTGGTTTAAAAATTTTCCACATGAAATTTTAGTGTTAAAAACTTCAATTCAATTAAAGATATTTTAATTATTTGGCAAACATTTTACTAGGAGGTGGTTTGGACACAATTCCTATTCAAGTTTTTTGTAATGTAGAACATACAATTTGAATAGCTCTAAATTAGAATTTGGAAATTGCTCATCTAGAATTTAAATATTTAAAAAATTTTGTGTTCAAGAATTGTGTTGAAAGTTTAGAATTAAATTTTGTTTTTTTAAAAACACGCTTGATTTTCATTTTTTTTAAATTATTAAGTAGAAGCAAGTTCAAGATTGAAAGAAAAACTAAAGCATTAATAGCTCTAAAATGGAATTGAAATACAATAATGTCAACGGTGAGATTGTTCTAAATAGGAAACTTAAAGTTGTTAAACATTTTTTTTTGAAAAATTGTGAGAATTGCATCCAAAATTGCATCCAATAAGTTATTTTTTCAAGAAGATGTTCAAATTGCCCGAAAAACAAAATTGCTTTTAACTTTCATAGTACTAATCAAATGGAATGAATAAAAGCTTCACATGTAGACAAAAATATGATTTTCAAGAAGGAAAAAATTAAAAAATTAATTTCAAATTTCTGTACATTTCTTATTCTGCCTAGTGACGTGAAATTTATGGTTAAGATGCCATAACTTTTGCTCCCAAGCACCAACTGAAATAAAATCTATATTACCACGTAGTTAATAAGTTTTTCTATCTTATGAGGAGGTTTCAAAAAGTTTAACTAAAAATTAAGATCATACAAACTTGCCCGAAATCCATTTTGTCCATCGAGGGGACAATGGTCCTTTAGGGATCAGAAAAATTAAAATTAAAATTTAAACCTCTAAAGAACAAAGTAGAATTTTTTGACAATATTTCTAGTGTTTTTATTCATGTATTTAGAAATTGAATTCCCTTTTTTTTCCTTTAAATTTTACACAACATGTGGTGAAGGGATAGTTTGAAGGACTCACAATTTTTATAACTTTTGATTACATCATGAGAAAGTTATTGTATGATGTATAGATTTTCTAGATATGTATGCATGTTAGCCAAGTAGATTTGAATGTGTTTTTCAAATAAATAGGAATTTCAAATTAGTTTCTAAAATATTAATTTTGTGAGAATTTTTGGATTGTTCTATATAGATTAGGGAGGTGAAACTCATGAAGAATTTCAATTTCCAATTTAAAGTAGAAATTGCACTGTATAGTAAATTTTAAGTTTCTTTATTGAATGCAATTTCAAATATATATTTTTTAAATTTCAAAAATAGGATGCAAATTTTTGACTACAACATGTACATTAGTACATTACAACCATTAGGTTTGGAAATCTTTAGTTTCATTACTAGAATTCTTTTCATTGAATGTTGTAAATCAATCTCTATTTATATCCACTTATTATTTTCTCCAAGCATGAATATAAAATATTTTTTGTTGCAATTTTTAATATAGATTCTTTAACATATTTTTTTAGCATATGATGGAAAATTACAAATTGTACAATTGATATGTATCTAAATGTTTCAAATAAAATTTTGGAAAAATGAAATATAATCATTTGGTATGAATGAAACATTATTTTTTTAAAATCCAAGCATCATGATGTTGCAATTGGTGAAGTTTTTTATTTTACAATTTCAAGATGGAAAATAGGTCAAAATAAATATAAGTTAGATCATTTAGTTAAATCTATTGAAAAAATAAATATAAATGAAGATTTAAGCCTTCTTTGAAGACTAATATTTAGAAGCAATTACGGCCTTTCATATGTTAAAAACCTTGATACAACCAAAGTTGAATTACATTATGAATTTAATTAGAACTTCAATCAACTTCAAAATATAATTGAAAATAAAATACGATTTGAACTCTAAATTCATAATTTTTGAAAAATTCTTAAAGATTTCAAAAACATTCCACAAACAATCCAAAAACAACTCCAAAAACAACCTCAAAAAATCCAAATCCTCCCCCCTCCCCACACCTCCTCAAACCTCCCCAAATCAATCCAAAAACAACTTCAAAATCAACCTCAAAACAACCTCCAAATCAACCTCAAAACAACCTCCAAATCAACCCCCCAAACAACCCCCAAATCAATCTCAAACAACCCAAAAACAACTCCAAAACAACCCTCAAACAACCTCCAAAACAACCCCCAAACAACTCCCAAACAACCCCAAAACAACCCCCAAACAACTCCCAAACAACCCCAAAACAACCCTCAAACAACTCCCAAACAACCCCAAAACAACCTCAAAATAACCCCCAAAACAACCCCCAAAACAACCCCCAAAACAACCCCAAAACAACCTCAAAACAACCCCAAAACAACCCCAAAACAACCTCAAAACAACCCCAAAACAACCTCAAAACAACCCCCAAAACAACCTCAAAACAACCCTAAAACAACCCCAACACAACCCTAAAACATTGAACAAAAACATGTTGATTTGGTTGTTGCACTATTCACATGAACAAAAATTTGTTAAACCATTTTGTTAACTTGTGCTCAAATCAACAAAAATTTGTTAACCATTGTGTTAGCTTGGGCTCAAATCAACAAAAAAATGTAAAAACGGTCAATGCAGTATTCAAATCAACAAGTTTTTGATGATTTTCTGTTGATTTGGACACAATTTTCTACTAGTGGATGAAGGACAGACATTGTACCTTCACCGCAATAGCTGCATTTCTTGTCAAAACATTTGGCTTCAGAGGAAGTGCTGCAGGTACCTACGGCTTCGGAATTGTCGTTGTCGCCTTCGTTGCCGTTGTATTCGGCCTTACACGTCGAGTGCGGATTCACTAGAAGAAAACTGCGTTGGAATTGTGAAAAACTACGTTGGAACCCACAAAACCATGTGGGATTGGTTTTGTTGAGTTCCTTGTTTCCAATGCTGATTTTTGCGTTGGAATGTGTTGGAATGCATTTCTGTGTTGCATTCCAACACATTCCAATGCAAAAATCAGCATTGGAAACGAGGAACTCAACAAAACCAATCCCACATGGTTTTGTGGGTTTCAACGCAGTTTTCTTCTAGTGATTGTGGATTCTCTATGCACAATCATGTCATTTTGCAAGTCCAATTCCCCCAATACCTTCAAAATCTGCATGCACGATCATGTGCACATCACTGTCCCATTTGCTAGAGATACTCTAAAACAATTTGTTCTTCTTCTATTTCATGGACACTTTGAATACAAATTGTCGAGCAAGCCAACAATAAAGTACATATGATAGACAATATCGTCTTTTAGAAGAAGCGCAGTAGGTGTTATGACATTAGAAGAACATGAAGTGGTTTTGTATGACGACATAGCAAGGCATGATGTTCGTTCTAACATCAAGGATGACGTTTGCTAATGAAAGAACGTGTCCTACAAAACATGATCACGTCAAGTACTCCTATGTACACGTCCTGTATGGACACTCATGTACAACCAACACATGTATGCATTTCTCGACTTATTTGACATAGAGAAGCAACAATGACTTCTTATGGTGAGAAGGGCACACATCTTACACCTCATGGGTGGGCATGTTCACAGCAGCCATGATAAAAGCTTGTAATGCTACCTGTAGATCATCAGTGCAGACTAAGGCATACACGTCATTGTCGTCTTGCTCAATGTCTGCTACGTAGATGTTCTCCACTGCATCCACTACCTTGTTTGCTTGTTCGTCTTGTGCTACTTCAACACACTAGAAGAAAACTGCGTTGGAACCTACAAAATCATGTGGGATTGGTTTTGTTGAGTTCCTCGTTTCCAATTCTGATTTTTGCGTTGGAATGTGTTGGAATGCAACACAAAATGCATTCCAACACATTCCAATGCAAAAATCAGCATTGGAAACGAGGAACTCAACATAACCAATCCCGCATGGTTTTGTGGGTTCTAACGTAGTTTTTCATAGTTCCAACGCAGTTTTTCTTCTAGTGACAACATGTGCAACTACATCATCTATGATGTCGTCGTCCATACAGGCGTTTGTTGCAACTGTTGTGTTGACGTCTCCATGAACAGCAAGCAGGAAAGGTGCTGGCACCTACATAGTGGACACTATCATTACCATTTGTAACAAAAAGTTGTGCTGTGTAGTCATGCATGCTTTGTTAGAGCTTCACGTGAATACCAAAGTGTCAACAACCATTGTAGATGAAGAGGGCTCTGTTCTGTCTTCTGGTGCTGCGACTTTTTTTGTGCCTCGACTATGCATAAGTTGGCGGAGCATGTCTTCTAGACGCTTGTGCGAGGCTGTCATGTTCTCACCAAGTCGTGTCACACTTCCCTCCAAATCAGTGACACGATTTTCCACCGCTTCTATATCTCTGCTATGGTTTGGCCATCTCTTACGCTTCTTCTCTTGCAACCGTTGGTACTCCTTTGCTACTTCCGCATCAACTTCCTTATCGTGTGGTGGACGATTCTTCAGCATGATTGGTCTACAGAAGACATTAAACACATTTATGAAAACAATGTCTTCAATGAATGGTAAATGTGGCAACACATTGGAGCACATTCTGAAATTACCGCACTGTACAGTAGCAAGCAAAGACATGAACATCACATACGGTCCTCAACATGTACGTGGATGTCCAACTTTACATGACCCTATTCATGGAACCAAATGCAAAGGCTGAAAATCAAATGGAAGTCATAAACTAACCAAACGTGATATGACCTCTCTCTCAATGGCCCTCATCTGTGCTGTTACAGACCCCTTCCCTTGTGATATGGAGCGCATGTGCTTTGACTTCTTATGCGCTGCCTCTGTACTCCGCATGGTAGTAAGTGTCTTCCAATATTCTATGTTCACGTCCGCTGGCCTTAGCAAGTCGGCATCAATCATCTGATTAATTTTCCACCTCGTGTTTATGAGCACCTTCGTTATAATGGGTTGCATCTACTTTTTGTTGACTTCGTTGGAGTCCCCACCTATCTGCCAATCTGCATGCCCAAGTGATTGTGTTAGTTCCTTTCAACATAATGACATTGGCACTACATAGGTACTGAATGGACAGACCGAAAAATAAAGGGGAGCTTGTGTCCAATGATTTCTTCAGCACCTATAGCTAAATCGTTTGCAGATTTCCGAACCTGTCCATGCTGACATCCTCTTTGATGTCCACTTGCAACGATGAATAATGTCCGAGATATACAATGGAACGGCCACCAAAAAAACGAACGTCTATGACTTCAACCCCCTCCCTCTACATAGTGGTACTATATGACATACCTGTGTAAAGTCTCTTAAACAAGCGCCTACGGTGACGGCGCGGTTGCCCTTCCCAACCAAACAACCAGTAGTGGGATCGAGGTCCTTTGCGTATTTCTTGACATCATCCGCCAAACATGCTTTCATAGAGCCAAATGGTTGTCCTTGAGCATCTAATTCCACTGGATTTTTCATCTTTGATGACGATGTGCCCCTCCTTTTCTATCGTGGCTGCAACATGTCGATGGCATCATTTGTGTCAGCATCAGATTCCTCATCGGACGTTGTGTTGTATCTGCGACTGTACATAAGCATTCACTTCCACCTTCACGAAGAGTATGGCAAATGCAACCCTAACATTTGATAAGGTACCATGCTTACAGACTTGTGGAATGCAACAAGGCAGAAAAACTTCCAGGAATGGCATGGCAAATTCAAGCATCCTGTGATACACTTGAAGGCATTGGACACTGTACTCCATTGTGCCCGTTGGCTCCATGTCCCATTGCACATGTCTACAATGCAAGACATGAAGAAAGTCTTGAAAACAAGGTCGTCATTGTCGTGCAGAAGTTGCTTGAAAACCGCAGGCTGTAAGAAACTACCGAAAACACTTTCACTCACTATCAAAGAGACTACCGCTGAATACGGAAAAGATAATAGGCATAACAATGACAGACGTCAATGCAAGCATAAGACAGAACATGTCCACGTTTCCAGAGACGTCCCGTTGAACGTCATGGCCAATATCAATGTCAGTTCAGACGTCGTGGTTGATGTCCACTATGACATCCATTTGTTACTTTGGACGTCACAGCAAATGCGTGCGCATCTGCACACTTACACTAAAAAATCACAAAATACTCATGCAATACAACACTATTGACAGCAAGTTACTTTCAAGACTGCGACTTCTCGTGCATGCCTACACTATACTCGACTTTCGGTAGTTGCTCTTCCTTCGACTTGGATAGCACTTCCCTCAATCTCTTTCCTTTCACAGATGGAGCTAACACAATTGCGAGACGATCTGCTCTGCCCGTTGTGACACGATGAGGGTCATCGATCGCGTGCCTTAGACCGGCGTTCTCCTTTTGCCCGCATGTGCCTATCTACAAATGTTGCACCTCCATCGTCTAATATGCAAATCCCTGGCTGTGCTATGGTGTTCCGCTTTGGGGCGTGCTTGCAACCCAAGGCATCTTCCAAGCAGGCGCTCTTCAGCGAAGGAAAAACTCTTCTTCCTGCAACAATACAAAGCATAGCAATAGGTATTATGAAACAATAGTCCCTTCCTATAAGCTCAATGTGAGAGTGCGCACTTCAATTTCCACAAATGTCTGGAGCCATGCTACTAGAAGATGGAATTAGTACACAATGGTGCTCAAAAAACGGCTCTGCACCGCCTTCCGCATGACCTCCAATGATTCGGCTGGCCATACATGCCGTCCCACATTACATGCAGGTGCTCAATGAAAACCCTGAACTGCTTCTCTAGATTGCACAATGCAGCGAAACCCTCATGTGTCCCCAGTGCAAACTATGTCTGCCTACATGTTGATGAGAACGTGCATGCCTTCCAATGTCATTGCGAAGGGCGGAATGAAACATCGCAAAAATGTGTAGATGACCTACACAATGTCGTGCACACTCACCTAAACGTTGTAATGCAACTCTGTCACAGAAAAATGGACGCTATACTTTGAAGCACTGCACCTAACGCAAGCTTCATAGGAAGTTGTGTGTCCCACTGAAATTACAAATGTGAACGGCAACGACAAAAAGAAGGCAATTTATGAAAATGCCAATTGTAACCCATGACCGCCTGCATCCCCATGAGCGCAGTGGGGTCCTATTGCCGTGCAGGGTTGCTCGCCGATGTTGCCCCTACTGTAGGTGAATGTCCACAAATCTGACTTCCTCCGACGTTGACAACCAAATTTGCTACGGCCATGGCTGTTAATGACACTGCCACAAACACTAAAAAATGAGAAGGCAACATTGGGCGATTTTACCTTCCTAGCATGACAGATAGCAGTTTCCGTTGTTGCGTGAACCACTTTGTCGGCCGCCGGTGAATTCGTCTCCTTCTGCAGACAAGCGCTTCTTCTAACAAATCCATTGCCATCGCCCTGTACTATGCCATTTTTGGACGGCACCTTCCAGTTCTTTGCAACACACGTCGACACAAGATTAGATAGAATGATAGTTGCCTCTAAGTCATCTACCTCCACTACGTGTGTTTGACGTTCAGAATCTGAAAACTGAACTATCTGGCGACAATCATCAACAACGGCAATCATTGCCATAGCGGTGAGTGGTACACTTCAATACAAAACTTCACCTTTGTGTGTGACGTTAGGGTTTCGGTAGCGAAAGGCACACTGTTGGCGTTTCTTGTACAACGTCTTCTGCATAGAACAATCTGTAGATATGTGGAAGTAGGTACAATGGAAAGTTCTGTGACATCTTCCGTTCATTGTGCTCTCACCGTCGATGTCCAAAGAAACGTGAGGATGTTGTCAAAGATGTCAAGGTAGACGTCAAGGTGTCAAAGAGGACATCATTCTGTCCTACTAGACGTTCTTCTCAACGTAGTACAATGCCCATTATTACAACAAAGCCTATTCAAATGTCTGTAGAAAATACAACCTACAATGAGCAAGAACTTCTTGGCCTTCCTTTGAGCACTTCTCGTATTGAGTGACAAGTGTAGGGAGGTCAACACTTTTGTTCTTCATGTCCATATTTGCAGACATGTATTTCTGCAGAAGTGTCCATACATGCGCCTATGCCTTCATATTGGATATGTTGATGTCGGGGATGTTAGCAATGACAACGTTGTGAGGTTTATGTATAAAGCAATGTCTTGTGCGACATAAATGTCACCTTCTGTTGTCAGAAATGACGTCCAACGCAACAAGGATACAAATTCATTTTGTCTCAAAATGTCCACTGATGTAGGAATTTTGATTGTGCAGACAATACGCAGCAATTGACTGAATGTCCATCACTGCTCAGTTACATTGTTGACGAGGGTTGTAACTATGACGGATCGTTTCAATCGTGCTACAACTGCTAGAGCTGCTACCATTCGAATATGTAGTGATGGGCGTACATTGCGACACATTCCACTAGAGGACTTGATTCTGCAGACGGAGTTGCAAGTGGCTACAGAGAAGAATGTCATGTCTTTCAGGTGTTCGTGCAAGGACTGCAAGGGTGGTCGTCGGAAGAGTATACAAGTCATACAGCAGCACCATGCGTTAGTCGCTCGCGATCTCTTTCTAAAGAAGTCCCTCATAAATGGTGATCCCCTTGACGGATATCCAGCACATGGATTATGGGTAGAAGACAGTGGTTTTGACGACGACATTGTTGAAGATCCTACTGCAGACGCCATTGATGAAAATGAGAACTAGAATGTACCCGTTGCAGTTCAAGAAGATACTGAAGTGGAAGGACAACCTCCTCTGGATGAGTACCATGAAGTACAGTGGCAAGTCATGGAGGCATTGCTTAGGATTGATGTGTTGCATGAACAAGCGGATGCTTCTGATGACTGGCCCAACCAAGACGAAACTTCTGCTAATATAGTGGATGGATTAGAGGACTAGTATCGTCAAGCAATGATAGCTCTGTATTCGGATTCTTCAACAAACATTGTATCCGCAACAATTATTTTAATGAACATGTGCACGGTATTTCGTGTCAGCAATAAGTTCATTGATGAATTGTTTCGATTCTTGTCAACAAACTTGTTGCCTAAGGGAAACAAGTTACCAGAAACCCATTATGCAACACGCAAAAGCATTTGCCGACTGGGATTGCACTACAACAACATTCATGCTTGCCCTAATGGATGTGTTCTTTTTGAAGAGGAGTATGTAGAGCATAATTGTTGTCCACATTGCAGCAGAGGACGATGGGTGGATGGCACGAACACAGTTCCAGCGAAGGTCATCTGCCACTTTCCCCTCAATCCTCGATTGTAGCGGATGTAGAGGTCGTCTGACATAGCGCGCATGTTAATAGGGTACAAAAAACATGTCAGCACAAATGGGATCATGCACTCTATAGTGGACAGTCCAATGTGGAAGCACATTGACAACGACGTCACATTTGGCAACTTTGGATCTAAAGTTCGGAACATGTGATTGGTTTTGGCATTGGATGGGGTGAATCCATTCAAATTCAGTAATACCAACTGGTCCACTTGGCCAGTGTTGATTTTGATATACAACTTGGAGCCTTGGTTCGTGACTAAGAAGTTTTTCATTTCATTGTACTTATTGATTTCGGGCAAACACTCACCGACTGCAAAAAATATAGACATCTTTGTACGCCCACTTCTGAAGGAGTTGCAAGAGTTGTGGCACAGGGTTGCAGAAGTAGATTTCTCGCAACCAGAAGGCATACAGAATTTTCTGTTACGAGCCATTCTTATGTGAACCATTTTTTATTTCCCAGCTTTTGGTCTCATTTCTGGATTATGTTGCAAGGGTTATAGAGGGTGTCCTTCTTGTGGACCAGACATAGATTCAAGAATGGCAAAAATAGGGGATGTCCTTTCCAATAGAAGAATGAGGGGTTCAAAAATAGTGTATGGCGGCATATGGCGATATTTACCTCATCATCACCCCTATCGTCGTAACAAAAGATTTAATGGCAAAATTGAGCAACGTCCCTAGCCTCAAATACTATTAGGACAAGATGTAATTCGATATGCAACGTGGCGTCAATCATATCTTGACCTCAGTGAAAAGGAAAATGCAACTGATGATCCAATGCATGTGACGGGGGTGAAACACCTAAGTGCTTTTTGTGAGTTAGAATATTGGCAGGTGACATTTTCGTTCCTCAGCATCATTGTCATTTGTATGTCTAGCCATTGTTCATATGGGTGTCTTAGTTGATATGGAAAACACTTTGCTTGTCCACTGGGATGTACAATAGTAGACGCTATGTCTATGCACGTGTGTGGACAAATTGGACATTATCCTTCACGACGTTGCCGTTCACAAAGGTTGCCGTTTTGCCGTTACCAGTATCTGCATGGAAGTTCTCAACACTGCCAGGACTATCACTGCCGTCTATGTGCCCCCTTTGCAATGTGCTCTTCAGTCAGAATGTGGATTGCAATGCCTATTTTGAAACTCCAACCGTCCAGTGTACTTTAGATTGTTTTTTTTTTTATTGAAATAGGGAAATAAACTAGCTTGCATGTTGTCTTGTTGCTTTGCTTGTGGTTGCAACATTTCCTAGAGTGGCACATCTTCGATGCAATGCATTGTGAGAAGAACCTCTGTGAAAACATCTTGAAGACTATACTTGGCATGAATGATAGTCCTGGAAGTCAATTGGACGTTGAGGGCTTAGGCATACGAGAGGAAATCTGGTTGCAACCTACAAGACGCATTCAAGACGAGCACTACATGCTGCATGCCCCTTACATTTTGAACGTAGCTGAAAAAAGGGAGTTCATAGGAATTGTGTATAATATTTGAACCCCTTCAAACTATGTCGGCAGCATCCAGAAGTGATTGGTTGACAGGAAGCTATAGTACATGAAGACGCATGATTATCATGTATTCATGCAATAGGTGTGTTGAATAACCTTTGTGGGGTCCTGCATTTTTCCAAGTCCTTCACGTAGGGCAACTATGTCAATATCAAAAGAAAGTTTTTTCACATGTAGCCCATATGTTTTTTCATTGTCAGTGCATGTCGAATGCAATGTTATAGTGGTCAATGTAGAGAACATAACATGTCTACATAGACATCACACCGAATGTCCATAAGGTGGCTTCTTCTATTCAAACAACTCCATTTGTACTACGTAGTCATTAGGTTTTCAAGCGAAGCGTAGTCGATGTGCCGCTAGTCTATTTGTTTGCTTTTAGCTGACTGGAAATCATGTTTGTGCTTTCTGTGGACATATTTCACAGATTCTTCCTCTAGTAGTGCGCAACGTATTGGATGACGGAGTGCGTTTGGCAATTATAAAAACCAGCAAAGTTTTCCAAAGATTGTGTGCTAAAAAAGAGGTACGAGACGTTGACGAGCAGGGCATGATGCAAGACATCGTCATGGCCACATGTGTCTTAGAGAAGGAGTTCCCACCGACGTTCTTGAACATCATGACACATTTACCGGTGCATTTTGTGTTGCAGTTGTTTTGATGCAGTCTAGTGCACTGTAGGTGGATGTACCCTATAGAGCGATACATGAAAACCTTGAAGGATTACGTTCGAACATTTGCACATCCAGAAGGCAACATTGCGGAAGGTTACCGAATGGAAGACACTTTGGGTTCTGCACTAAGTATATGCGTCGGTACAAAGGGACAGTGCATCGAGTGTGGGATCCGGATGAGGATGCGACCATGACAGATGAAATTGTACGCTTGAATTGTCAGAAAAAGCAAAAAATGTCCGACGACTTCCGCAACTACGCACATGCTTTGGTTCTAGACAATGTTGCATGCTTGGAGTACTTCCACCAATGAGTTTCTCAACCACTACAACTGTGAACGTCATGCCTAGAATTTTGAATTTCTCTACAAGTGGATTGTTCCTATGTCCTGTAGTTGAATATGTGTTGCTCTTTGACATGGTCTTTAGCAGAGGCAATGCGAAAGCAATAGAAAATGATGTCATGTTCGTCAATGACGTCCATTGTTTTCATAGACATTGAAGTGGATATAGACTTGCTTTGTAAGATGTTCCATAAGAAAACTTCCATATGTAATTGTGCATAAGAAGTATACTATGAAAGAACTCATTTGTAAGTACCCAATGTGTATTTCCATACAGGGTCTACATGTTGGCCAGAGGACGTTGATGGGAAGAAAGGGACACCTTTCGAAGAGAATTCAATCGGCAGCCACTAGAAGAAAAAAGGGGGTTCTACGACTGCAAGTTTTGAGTCACTGTGGACACAAATTACAGTAGTTGCAGTGATGGGGAATTTCGTTAAAATGGCGGTATTCCATTAAAATGGCGGTTTAGAGCTCCCAAGTCTGAATGAAATCCGACCGAAAATGGTAGCCGGGGGGATGAAATCCTGCAACAATGATGGGTTCCTGTGATAAAAACACCTTTTCCTCGATTCAATCAAAGTTGGAGGGGTCCAGTTCAGGACGAAATCATATCCATTCCGTGCCTTCTTAGAGCAAGCTACCTGAAAGAAAGTTCCAAAACAACTCTAAGCGCCATTTGTTGTGCGAGGCGTGCATGACTCTTACAATTTGGGGTGGATCACAAAGACACATCACATGGCCACTTGGGTGTGGGGCAAAGTGGCCGAGAGGAAAACAATTCACGGATCTGGATGCGCGGCCATGCACGGGAGAAGAGGGGGCGGTGCAAATGAAAGCACGGCCTCGGTGTAAAGAAGACAGTCTACATTCAATAGTAAGGGTAATTATAGTGGTTTTTGCATAGGGATCCGAACCCGCTTACATCCAACAGTTGGGGTGGATCACACACACACACATAACATTCAATTGGCTACTCGGGTTTTGGGCAAAGTGGCCAAGAAAAAAACAATGTCTGGATCTGCATGCGTGGCCATGCACGGGGAGCAGAGGGAAAACAACTCTAAGCGCCATTTGTTGTGCGAGGCGTGGATGACTCTTACAGTTTGTGGGGGATCACAAAGACACATCACATGGCCACTTGGGTTTGGGGCAAAGTGGCCAAGAGGAAAACAATTCACGGATCGGGATGCGCGGCCATGCACGGGGAGAAGAGGGGCGCAAATGAAAGCGCGGCCTCGGTTTAAAGAAGACAGTCTTTATTGAATAGGGTAATTATAGTGGATTTTGCATAGGGATCCCAACCCGCTTACATCATTTCTAGCTCTCTTCTACGGGAGAAGGTGCAGTCCAAGAAGAAACTATTTACGCCCAACTTTTGGGGACCATGTGCTGCAGGACAAACTCAAAAATGGAGGAAGGTACAATCTGAACTATACCATTCTAAGTTCACGCCGGGACGCACGACTCGTTTTTCATTCGCCGACGCAGAGGGGTGAATCTGCACTCCGCATTCTCAAGTCGCGCCTCCTAAACCGCATGCAACCATCTTTGAGTGAAGGGTCTTGAGCTTCATGAACAAAAGCAAGCGCTTATTGGCCAATCATGTCGTTGGGAAGTCTTTACAGGGCATTCGCAGATTCCCAGACAAATGCTCGTCAATTGCGACATGGACCACTTCCGGCATCGCCTCTTTGCCAAATACATCATGGTTCAACCGGTCGACCGGGAGAGGTAAAAGCAAGAGCACTCACAACCCATCCACGTTCATAGGGGAAGTCAACTTCCTCGTCGGAAGAGGTTGACACATGGTCACCTTTGAAACACAACAGGACCCACCTCGCGAAAAGGGCGTCGCCGGCATACAAGGAACTCATCGACGCAAGGAAGGACGGCGTTGTCATCCACATTTTCTGACAGCAGTTCGAGTGTACCTGGTGGGAGCGATCGCCATCCACCGTCCGTGTCCTAGCATCCGGAGTTTTTGAGGGTGAGAACCAAAAACGGTCGACTTTTCTCGGGAAGTGCACCGGTGTGATGAGGCTGTTGATCGGAATACCTATTGGCTGCTCATAACTCAAGCCGTCCAGCGGATGGCGGGTCGTCCGCATCCAACCTTGCACACTGAGAGTCAAGTTGGATATGAAAGACCCATGTGCATCCACTCGGTGGCTTGAGTTATGAGCAGCCAATAGGTAATCCGATCGACACCCTCACCACACTGATCCACCGTCCCGAGAATAGTAGACCGCATCTCGCACATGCCCACAAAAACCCCGGATGCTGGGAGAAGGAAGGTGGATGGCGGTCGCTCCCACCAGGTACACTCGAACAGCTCGAGGAAAATCTGCATGACAACGTTGTCCTTCCTTGCGCCGATGAGCACCTTGTATGCCGGTGATGCCCTACGAAGAAGAGGGCCCTCGATTCCAGTGCCATGAATCCCCTATGCATATTCATGTTCGGACAGAAGATGGGCCGCCGGGCGTCCCTACTTTTGCTCTACACAGTCAACAAGTTCAACCATGAACGAGTCAGCACGATAACAACGCTAGAATGGATCCACACCGCACTTGACAAGCATTTGTCCGCGTGTCTCCGAATGCCCTGCAAGGTCCTCACAAGCGACATGAATAGCAAATCAACACCCGCTGGTGTTGGTGAAATGGTGGTCTACTGACAATCTACAATTTTGCAAACTAGAGGGGCAGTAAGCAACGTGGGGAAGTGGTTGACACCCGGAAACTAGGTCGCCCACTCCACATTCTGAAATTGTGCCTCCAAAACCGCATGCAGACAACTTTGAATGAAGCACTAGAAGAAAACTGTGTTAGAATCCCTGAAAACACGTCACCTTGTTTTCGTGAAGTTCTCGTTTCAAAACGTAGAAAAATGTTTTGACTTCCGCATTTTGCCTGCATTTTGAAACGGGAACTTAACAAAAACAAGGTGATGTGTTTTCAGGGATTCTAACACAGTTTCTTCTAGTGAAGGGTCTTGAGCTTCATGAACAAAAGCAAGCGCCTATTTGCCAATCATGTCGTCGGGAAGCCTTTACAGGGCATTCGGAGATTCCCGGACAAATGCTCGTCAATTGCGACATGGACCACTTCCGGCGTCGCCTCTTTGCCGAATACATCATGGTTGAACCGGTCGACCGGGAGAGGTAAAAGCAAGAGCACTCACAACCCATCCACGTTCATAGGGGAAGTCAACTTCTTCCTCGAAAGATGGTGACACATGGTCACCCATGAAGCACACCAAGACCCACCTCGCAAACAGGGCGTCACTTGCATTCAAGGAGCTCCTGGGCGCAAGGAAGGACGGCTCTGTGATACACATTCTCCCCAAGTTGTTCGAGTGTACTTGGTAGCAGCGACGGCCATCCATCGTCCACATCCTAGCATCCGGAGTTTGGGAGGGTGAGAACCAAAAACAGTCGACTTTTCCCGGGAAGTACACTGGTGTGAAGAGGGTGTCCATCGGAGTACCTATTGGCTGCTTATAACTCAATCCGTCAAGCGGATGTGCCGTCGTCCGAATACCACGGTGCATAGTGAGAGCCAAGTTGGTTTACGACGACACACATGCACTCGACGGCTTGAGTTATGAGCAGTCAATACATACTTCGATGGACACCCTCCCCACACCGATCCACCGCCCCGAGAATAGTAGACCGCATCTGGCACATGTCCACAGAAACCCCGGATGCCGGGAGAAGGACGGTGGATGGACGTTGCTGCTACCAAGTACCTTAGAACAACAGGAGGAGAATGTGCATGACAACGTCGTCCTTCCTTGCGCTGAGGAGCTCCTTGAATGCAAGTGACACCCTACGAAGATCAGGGCCATGGATTCTTGTGCCATGAATCCCCTATGCATATTGGTGTTCGGACAGAAGATGGGCCGCGAGCGTCCCTACTTTTTTGCTCTACACCGAGTCAGCAAGTTCAACCATGAACGAGCCAGCATGATAACAACGCCCGAATGGATCCACACCGCACTTGACGGGCATTTGTCCGCGTGTCTCCGAATGCCCTGTAAGGTCCTCACAAGCGACATGAATAGCAAATAAACACCCGCTGGTGTTGGTGAAATGGTGGTCCGCTGACAATCTACAGTTTTGCAAACTAGAGGGGATGTAAGCAACGTGGGGACGTGGTCGACACCCGGAAACTAGATCGCCTTGCTGTTGGAGAGAGCAAGTATCCTATACAAAAAGGCCAACGGTCAATTCCGGACTTGGGGGGGCAAAACAGCGCACTCAAAGACCACGTAGGGTACTGATAAGCCCACCTTATGATATACGGAGTCCTCAACCTCATTTACAATCGCACCAGGGTGACGTCCAGGCCTTCCTCCTTTGGGGCCACGAAGCCGAAGCCAGAGCACTCTGAGTCCCACCTTCGTCTGCCTGTGATGAATGTCGAGGCTCCAAGAGAAGGGGTTGGTGGACAAGTATTGTGACACCATTGCCGGGATGGGGACTATTGTGAACAGGGTGCCTATCAGCACACCTGTTGGCTGCTCAGAACAAGGACCTTCAAGTGGGAGTGGAACATTCATATCCAACAATGCGCAATCATCGAACACATGCTGTTATGCATTTTTCGAGGAATGAGTAGAGCTGGATATCATTGCTCCACTCCCACTTGAGGGCTCGCATTGTGAGCAGCGAACAGGTGCGTCGATACGCCCCCTGTCCACAATAGTCCCCATCCCGACAATGGTAGAGCGGCTGCAGTCAAAGCCCACGGAGACGGAAGGATGTCGCGGAGGAGGACGACGCATGACGGTGGCTCTCATGGTGTACCTCGAATGATGACGGAGGGAGGGGTTCATGGCAACGCCTCCCGTCGTTGCCCTTGCCATTCCCGTGAACGCAAGGCGCATCCAATTCCTGTGAACGCAAGGAGCAATGCCTTCCGAGTTCTCCGCGTGCGAGCTGATGATGCTGCCCACGGTTCAGACCGCACGGTCTAAACTGCAGGTGCCGACGCTCCAACCATCGTCGCTTCGTGATGATTCTCCAGCTTGATCAACACCAGCAAGAGTCTATTTGCCGATCACATCGTCGTGAGGTCCTCGCACGGCACTCGGAGGTTCGCAGTCAAATGCTCGTCCACTGCAGTGCGGACCCATGCTGTCGTCATCCCATAGCTGGATGGATCATTGCTGAACCTGCTCTTGTGTTTACGAGAACCCACCCCGTAACAAAGTGCGCCTTGTATTCACGGGACTTCCAATGCGCAACGACGGGAGGCGTTGGCATGGATGCACTCCTCGCATCGTTCAAGGGCACCGTTATCGAGGGTTGGCACCGAAACCGGTCAACCTTTGCCGGGATGGGGACTTCCGCGAAAAGGTGCCTATCAGCGCACCTGTTGTCTGCTCATAACAAGTGCCCTCAAGTGAGAGTCGAACAGTCATATCCAACAATGCGCAATCATCGAACACATGCTCCTATGCATTTTCCGAGGAATGAGCAGAGTTGGATATCATTGCTCCACTCTCACTCGAGGGCTCGCATTGTGAGCAGCCAACAGGTGCGTTGATAGGCCCCATCCACGGCAGTCCCCATCCCGGCAATGGTAGACCGGCTACGGTCGAAGCCCACGGAGACGCAAGAAGTCGCGGAGGAAGACGACGCAGGCTGGTGGCTCTCCTGGTGTACCTCCAACGATGACGGAGGGAGGGGTTCATGACAACGCCTCCCGTGGTTGCCCTTGGAAGTCCCGTGAACGCAAGGCGCATCCGCTCCACACAAGAGACGCGTTCAACAACAATCCATCCAGCACGTTGACATCGTTCAAATTGGTCAGCACTACAATGGACGAATATTTTCCGGACCTTCTCAGTGTGCCGTGCAACGACCACCCAAACGATATGATCGGCAAATAGATGCCTACTCGCGTTGGTGAACGCGTGTTGCGAGGACCTTTCATCTGCGTGCTACGATGTACAGAAGCCTACTCTACGGGGTCGGGGACTCGTGTTAAAAAAGTGAGAATATTTGTATTAGTGTATCCAATGTGGGAATGAGTATATTGTTGACAAGAATGAACTGAAAATGTCTCTACAATTCTCTAATAAATGAGATGCATCTGTAAATGTCATTTATGTTGTAGCAATGTTCAGCAATGTCAATGTGACCTTCGCAGACGAGTTGAGGATGTTGCCCACGTTTCAGACCGCACGGTCTGAACCGCAAGCACCGACGTTCCAACCTCCGTCGCTTCGTGATGACGCAAGGCGCATCCAATTCCCGTGAGCGCAAGGAGCAATGCCTACCGAGTTCTCCGCGTGCAAGCTGATGATGCTGCCCACGGTTCAGACCGCGCGGTCTGAACTGCAGGCGCCGACGCTCCAACCATCGTCTCTTCGTGATGACTCTCCAGCTTGATCAACACCAACAAGAGTCTATTCGCCGATCACATCATCGTGAGGTCCTCGCACGGCACTCCGAGGTTCGCGGTCAAATGCTCGTCCACTGTAGTGCGGACCCATGCTGGTGTCGTCCCTTTGCCGGATGGATCATTGCTGAACCCGCTCTTGTAATGAGAAGAGGCAAGGACATGGATACCCCATCCACGGTCACGTCAAGAACGTCCTCTTCACATCCCGGAACCCACCGCCTAGCGGAGTACGTGTTGTGTTCACAAGACTTCCAGTGCACAACCAGGGGAGGCGTTGTCATGAACGCCCTCCTCCAACCGTTCAAGGGCACCCCATCCGTGCGACCGTCGTCTCCCTCCGCCACATCCTCGCGTTCTCCGTGGGCTTCGACCGCAGCCGGTCTACCATTGCCGGGATGGGGACTACCGTGAAAGGTGCATATCAACGCACCTGTTGGCTGCTGATAACAAATGCCTTCAAGTGAGATTGGAACACTCATATCCAACAATGCGCAATCATCGAACACATGCTCCTGTGCATTTTCCGAGGAATGAGCAGAGTTGGATATCATTGCTCCACTCTCACTCGAGGGCATTGTGAGCAGCCAACAAGTGTGTTGATAGGCACCCTGTCCACGGCAGTCCCCATCCCGGCAATGGTAGACCGGCTGCGGTCGAAGCCCATGGAGAACGCGAGGATGTGGCGGAGGGGGATGCATGACGGTGGCTCTCTTGGTGTACCTCCAACGATGGTTGCCCTTGGAAGTCCCGTGAACGCAAGGCGCATCCGCTCCACACAAGAGACGAGTTCAACAACGATCCATCCAGCACGTTCGAATTGGTCAACACTACAATGGACGAATATTTTCCGGACCTTCTCAAGGTGCCCTACAACGACCACCCAGACGATATGATCGGCAAATAGATGCCTACTGGCGTTGGTGAAATGATGTTACGACGAAGGGAACCACACTCTATGGGATCGGGGACTCGTGTTAAAAAAATGCGGGTATTTGTATTAGTCTATCCAATGTGGGAAACAGTATATTGTTGACAAGAATGATGAACTGAAAATGTTTCTAAAATTTTGAAAATGTTTCTAAAATATCTCTAATGAGATGCATCTGTAAATGTCATTTATGTTGTATGGGAAAGTCATCCGTGGCTCACCATGAGTCCACGTTCAGCAATGTTAGTGTGGAGCTATTACTAAAAGCAATGAAGGGTAGACCGGACTTTGGACTTGGAACGCGACTGTGTAGCCTTCCGTCGTAACCTTCGCAGACGAGTTGAGGATGCTGCCCACAGTTCAGACCGCGCGGTCTGAACTGCAGGCGCTGACACTCCAACCTTCGTCGCGTCGGCCACTTGGGGAGGTGACTGCCCGGAGGGATCCTGCACAACGAAGACAATGGTCACGACCGTGCAAACGTAATTGCGATTTTCTGGACGAGCTCCGGAAAGACAAAGTTCAGAGTGGGAAAAGAGGAGCAACGGAGTATTCGATGGACAAACAATTTCACCCCATCCTAGACTACAACCTAGTGTAGGGCGGGAAAAAATTGTTTCTCCATCAAACTCATCCGTCGTCCCCTGTGTACCTCAATTCATCCCAAGGGAGCAAACAACCCACCTTACCACATACGTACACCGTCGCACCACGCGCTCATTAGCAGTGATGTCTTCTTATAGGGAAGTCGAGGTCACGTCCTCGCCCGCGTCGCCCGCCTCACCCGGCGCCTCGCAACTGTCGGAGGAGCCCACTCCTTCCGTCGTCTGGGTCCGCCGTCGCTTCATCCGTCGAGGGCCCCTTCGCGCACTGTCGACGGAGTGCCTGCCGAAAGCGCGAACGCGGCGCAGCCCCTGCACATCCATCCATTTCTGCTTGGTGCATCAACCCTTTTCTTTCTTTTGCACCACGTGCTTCGCTCTTCGACAGACGAAATGATCGTTCCCGTCTCTACTGTACGTGCCGACGAACTCTGGATACTCCAGCAAGAGAGACCTGTCCTGCAACGTAGCTAACCCGCGCACATTGAGTCTGAAAAAGGGCATCGTGAGGTTTCCGAAAAACGGATTCCGAGACACGTACTGCGACACGCTAAGACCGGACTCTAGCAGGCCCTTGAGATAGAGTCGCAACGTCCTGTCCAGGGTGGAATCGTGCGGGCTGCCAATGTACGACAACGGGAAGATGGCATTGTGCACGGGATTGAGGATGCTGCTCTCGGGGGAGGAATCGATGAGCAATGTGTTGTTGGAATTGGCCCTGAACGTGCCGGATTTGAACCTATCTCCATCCCAGACGGCCTTGTGCAGAACCTTGAGCCTCAGCCTCCCCTCGGGATGGTCGGGGAACTGAACGTACGTGTCCTCGTCCACGTCGGTATCCCACTCGGGTTGGTAGGGGTGCGCCGGACAAGGCAACGAGGGGAGGTGTGGGGGGGGCCTACACCTGCACAACCGCCACGATCGTCTCTCCACGATGGAGGTGCAGTCCTCGAGCGTGAGCACGCGCATGGACGAGCGCTCCAAGCCGCGGAAGAGGAAATCGATCATGGGATTGGCCACGACGGCCGGCAGCCTCGTCCACATAGACAAGCGAAACCTCTTCGCCAGGCCTCTGAGGAATTCGCGCACTTCCGGACGACACGAGAGGGAGAACTCGCCGAAGACGTGGCGTTTCGTCGGATCGTAATCGTCCTCCGATGGTGCGCTTGCTGCGGGCGAGCGACCGGATCCGAGGGGCCTGACGTGCTCAACTTGGCATAGGACCCCTTCCAACTCCAAGACAACAAAATAACTGTACAAGGGCAAAGCAACGGGAGGCAGCGGCGCAGGCAATGGCAACGAGGCCTGCGTATGCGAAATCCCTTGTTCAAAGTAGTATTTGAAAATTGAATAAACGGGAGTCCACAATTGAAAATGCGCCCCCCCCCCAACAGGTGTGGGAGGCTTGAACACAGAGACGTGAACCCTTGTCCATTATCATCCTCTTTCTAAATGAGATCCACGTCCGATCCCTACAAACTATCTAGGCAAGCGCTACGGAGGCAGTGAGCAGAGGGATGCAAGGAGATCGAGCCTCACCTTTGTTACATCCGGAGTGGTGGCTGCAACGGGAGTGGTGGCCGCGACGGGAGTGGTGGCACGCCTCGTGGCGGCGCGAGTCTGGACACCCGCGACGATGGGAGACATGACCTGTGCAGCTTGCGGAGGGGGGAGTTCCACCTCAGAGACCGGAGGGGGGACTTCAGCAATGGCGGGAGCCTCCAGTGCCATCAGTGGCGGACAAGGAGGGCAACTCAGTCGACGGAGTACCAGTGCAGACTCTTCGCCCAACCCAAGAGCATGGCCACCCTGAACCGCAAATGCCAATTGCCAAGAGCGTAACTACATTGCCCAAGAGGACTCGGGATAGAAAGCACAATGCACAACACTCTACATTGCACATCACTCAACGCCACGAATTCCCGAAAACACGAATTGCCAAAAAACGAAACCGATATATTACAAATAGAATACAATGTTTGTACAAACTTTATGAACAGTGTTTCACGAACAATCCGAAAATCACGTCTGTACAACTAAAATCGTCACAGGCCTCGCCAAAAGGGCTCCTACATCTATGGGCCTGTCGCTCCATGGACGGTGGACCCGTCGTAACACCCTCACATAGCTTCCACACCTGGAAGCACAATTCAAAAGATGGGGAGCTATGTGGAGGGGTTACCCACCGTGGGAGTCTGGACGTCGTCGGAGGGTGAGTCGACTGGCGCATACTCCTCGTGCCTCGCAGGGGGCAGCGCCGGAGCAATTGGGGCCTACAAGGGAGCATACTGCTGGGTCAAGTTAGTGAAGGAGACCTCCATATCTCCCAAGTCGACTTCCAAGTCATAAGGGTCATCGTCGTGGATGCTCGGACGATGCACTGGCCCAACGACATGCACAAACGGAAATTGACTGAGGGCTAGGTCATCGAATCTGTCTGGATCGTCAACGACACTCACCGAAATATTTGCAGCCTCTCCTGAACCCAGCTGTCGAAGTCCGGACGTTGCGGTGGCCGTGGCGGCGGAAATCGAATTCGTGGTGGAGACTCCGGAGACGTTGTGGAGCTCGCTCACAGGAATGGGAGTCGCAGCCATCGGAGGGGCACTTGTCTGCGCGGCCTGCTTCGCCAGAATCTACTCCTGCAGTTGCTTGAGCAACAAAGTGTTCGTCTCGCGATCCCTCCTGTACTCCATTTCCTTCTCGGCCTGCAGCCTTCGCTCCTCCGCGAGTTCCTTCTCCTTCTGCGCCTTCTTGGCCTTCCGCTTCACCTTCTTCTCCTCCTCCACCCGCTCCCTCTCCTCCCTCTCCCTCTTGAGCTCCCGATCCTTCTCCCTTAAATCCCTCACAAGGTTGTCGATGGCGTCATTGCGCTTGTCGAGCGCCCCCGAGTGCCTCTGCCTTTCCCGCTCGAGCATCATCTCCACGTACGCGAGGTTGATCCCTGCCTTGACGTCCATGTGGATGGGTTTGGCGTCCATGTCCACCGCGGCCGGAGTCCCTCCTGCCTCGGAGGAAGTCCCCGCGTCCGATGTTGCCGCTTCCGCCGCGGCCTTGGCCATCTTGCTGTACTCGTCTCTGCCGGTTGTTGCCAAGGCCAGTCGGTTGTCCAAGTCTCCGTCGTCCATCTCGTCCAGATCGATCGGGCTGCTCTTTGTGTTCGTGGACTTGAGGGTGAGTTGCCGGTACACGGCGCGCGTATGGGCCATGAGCAGAAGCTCGCCCGCGCTGGCGGCAGGCAGTTCCGACTCCAGGATGTCGACGCTGACCTGCGCACCGATCAGCTTCATCATGTTCTCATCCCCATTGAGATCGGATGGATCGCGGATGGACCTCAATTCCTGGACAATCGCCTGCGACGCCTAAATCCTACATTCCACGGAGTCATCACTGGGATTCGCGGGAGAGGCGGCGAGGTCGGTCCTCACACTCACCACCTCCGCCTGCCTGGCCGAAGACAGTAGTCTCTGCAATGCAGCCAAATCAGCCTGCAGGTCCTGAATGAGCATTCTCGGGGGAGGGGGCGGAAGAGACTCCTCCGCAGGAGTGGACACCTCCACTGCAGCCGCCTGCGGTCGGAGAGTGGGAACGCGGAAGACATGTGGCCGTGTTTTAGACCGCGCGGTCAGAACTGGAGCGCGGCGATCCTCGGAAGATTGGGTGACGGGATCCGACTGCAGGGCCGGATCTTCAGGTCGGGGGGAAGCAGAGGGAGTGCGAGGAGATGGAGGTGGAGGTGGAGGGGACAGTAGTCGGTTTGCGGAGGGAGAGGGGGGGTTGGAGGGAGAGAGAGGAGTGTGCGGGTGCATATCAGACCGCGCGGTCTGATTCCTACGCGGAGGCGCACTCGAGCTCTGCGGGGAGGCTGGCGTCGAATCAAACCGCGCGGTCTAATCCGTCTCCCTCTGGACAGAGTGGACGCCGGACACCGAGGCATCTCCGTGGTCTGAAACATCGTCGCCTTTGCCGTCTCGCCCTCCCGCACGGTCGACGTCTTCATCTTCGTCCTTGTCCTCGTCGTCCTTGTCCTCTTCCTTGTCCTCCTCGTCCTCGTCCTCGTCCTCGTCCTTCTCCTTCTCCACTTCCGAGTCGGAGTCGCTTCCATCGCGGAGGTTGAGGGCGCCCTCTTGCGATTCCTCCTTGCCCTCTCTTTCATCATCCGAAGACTCGCTCTCCACGGGGTCGAGGTCCTGGAGCCTCCGTGTCTGAGACTTGGGGTCGTAGATGAAGTCGAGGGTGTGCGGCTGCGGCACCAAGATGTCGGGCCACATATGTGTACCGATTCGAGCGTACACGCTCTGGCACAGGAGGCACTTATCGGTGGGGCGCACGAAGGAGACAGAGCTCCGACACAACATCTGCAGTGCCAAACAAGGCACACGGCATGAATTCTCCGAATGACGCATTCAGACGGTCAGATGAGCTCTACATTGGAAGTGAGAAAGGGAAGGAGTGGAGAGCTTACCGAGCACGCGGAGACGGGCTTGGATCCCGCAAAGACGAGCATGACCGTTCCCTGGTCCCTGCAGAATTTGTCGATGAAGCGGAGGTACACTTCGTACCGCAATTCGCGATTCGTTAAGATCCAGGGGTTATCGTGGCGACAGAGCTCCCGGGTCTTGTACCTGACGTCATCCGTTACCAGAGGCTTGTCCTCGGCAGCCGAGAGTCGGGGAATCGGTTCCCCGACATTGACGAGTGGGGAGTTCGTGAAATGCTTTGTGGTCCGCTGAATGTACATGACTCTGTCCTTCTCCCTGGTGTAATAGTTCGGCTCGCCCTTGGAATACACGTACGTCGCGATGCGCCGAGTGTTATGCTCGGGGAAGAATTTCTCGAGCGCCTGTTCCACTCCCACCACCCTCTCGGCGCCCATGATGAGCATCCACGTGTGGACCCCCTTGGCCATGGTATTTTGGGAGACCCGCGCGACTTGTTTGATGATTTTCTCGTACGCGTAGTGAATCTCTATATTCCCGACCGCCGGGAACAGGCGGAAATCCATAATCCCCACCTCGCAGAAGCGAATGCTGGCGGGTCCGTCCACGTATTCCACCCATTCGCGCTTCTGCTTCACGTAGACAAAGGGATCGAACACCCTCCTCACGCGATCCCACCGGCAGATCGTGGCCCGCGCACACCTCTTGACGATATTGCAGCGTTCGTTGTTGGTGAGCAGTCGCTGGATCATGGCGACGACGTCCGAGGGAGCAACCATCGTTTTCTTCCCCGAGCCACATTGGTGCCTGAGCCACTTCTGCCCAATGTGCATGGCGGCCCACATGTTGTGCCCCCGAATGCACAGCAGCGCCTTGAACTCCCGCCAGGCTTTAGGAACGACCTCCCCCTGGGAAATCACCTCCTTGGCCTTGTCGATGCCCAGGACGTCGGCCTTCTCCTTCATCTCGAAGATGAACACGGCCTTGTGCTTCTTGTTGGTGCACCACTAGGCGAAGGGAATGGCCGCCGTCCAACTGGTCGGCCTCTTCAGGTAGACCTTGGGCGGCGTCTCCAGGATTCTGCTCGCGAGCTCGCCTACGGCAGCATCATCCATCCCCAGAAGGTTCTTCATCTGGTTGTGATTGATCGCCGTGAACTTGTAGATCTTGGAGCCCCCGTTCCCGTCCGGAATTTGGTTGAACGGGACGCCGGTGTCGATGTCGTGCAACGCCCCGGACTCGTGCTTCTGGAAGACCTCTTGCCAATTGGTCCAGGTCGCACTCGAGGCCATGACGATCTTCCGGTCGCCCATCTTGTCGAAGTCCCAGGTCCTCCCCCCCCCGTTTCGGTGCTTGGCGCTCCCCACCGCCTCGAAGCTTTGGTGCGCCTTCTCCTTGAAATCCTGGACACGCATCGGCGCGGTGAGTATGTGTCGTGATCTGACCGCGCGGTCTAAACTGTCTCCGAACAATCCACGACACCAAGTGGCGTCGAGGTCGGAATATCGCGGGATCAGACCGCGCGGTCCGAAGTGACCATGAATCAGAAAGGTGACGAGCGTAACGAGGACAATGGGAGCCTACCGATATGGAATGGGACGGAATTGCATCACTGGGATTCAGACCGCGCGGTCTGAAATGCGTAGGGAAGTCGTGCGTACCTCATAGACCTTCGGGTCCTCCCCTTCAATGATGACCTTCGCGTTCTTCCGATGTTGCGCAGGCTTGCCCGCGTTTTCCCAGAGGTGGCGAACATGCATGAGTGTTGCCGACAGGGACGACAGGTACGGGCCCGCGACGTTTCCGTCGTTGCACTTGGAGGACAACGCGTGGAGGTGGTCCTTGTTCTGGGACCACACGATTTCGCACGTCCACCTATGCATTTTGGCGACGACCTTCTCATCGTCGACGGTAGTGTTCCCGGAGATGATGTCCTTGGCGGCCATCCAGGTGTGCTGCCCGTTGATGATGAGCAGCAGTCGCGCCTTCCAGCAATCCGCCCAACATGTCGGTCTGGTGCGCGTGTCCGGCATGACGGTGAGGATTTGCTTGGCGTAGTTCACCTTCACCATCCTGTCCAAGACTGCCAAGACGCCGTCATTCTCGAGGGGCCTCACGATGATTCCCGACTCCTCCTGGGCATTCACCATGTCGGCCACGTCCAACTCGAAGTACCGTCCCCGACCGAATATGTACATGTACGAGGACAATTCCTTGAACACCTTGTTGGCCGCCGCTTCGGCCTTGAGGCGCGTCCGCGTTTCCAACTCGACGCTGCGTCGCGGATTGCGCTTGTACTCCGCGGGCATGGACACGCTAGCCGGGACGGCGTCGGCATCGAAAGGCAGGGTTTGTGGATTCTTGGTCCACTTCCCATTCACCTTCTTGATCGCAATCTTCTGTGCCTCTTCCTCGGACACCTCTGCCGGTTCCGTGTTGGCCTCGTGGGTCGATGAGCTGGGGGTGCCATGCGATTCCTCGGCCACGCGTCTCGTCCGGACCCAGCGCCCCGCATCTTCTTCCGAGGATGCTTGCGTCGCCACGGGCGGGCCCGCTGACTTCCGTTTTACGGCCTTCTGTTTAGACCGAGAAGTCGGCGCTGTGGTGGCTCGGCCCGCCGACTGAGTCGCCTGTGGCGGTCGTTGGATGGGTCCACGCGCCGGTGGGAGTGGGTCGGGACGCTCGGACGCTCCAGCAAGGGCCAACGCAGGGGGGGCCGGCTGCGCGTTCCCGCTCCCGACGCCTTGGCGACATTCTTGGCGGACCCCTCTGGCGAAGCCATTGGTCGACTTCCTTCACCCTGGCAGACGTTCAAGGGCGACACACTCAGTGATTTGTTGTGAATGGCAAACGCTTTGGCGACGTACGAGTTGGCTACCTTTCCGGTCTCGTGGAAGTCACTAGAGACGACTTCGTAGTGCGATTGGGTTTCGGCCATCAAGAGTTGATATGCACGAGGGACGGACGCGTAATTCTTCATGAGGCGTTTGCTACAGAAGGTCATCTCATTTTCTACACGGATGGCGATGACTCCGAATGCATTATTACTGGCATTGACCACGTCGACGAGAATGGCCTCCCTCATCACATGGACATTCACGAGTACCAAAGTGGAGAAGGATTTCCATCGGGGATCCCCCGTCTTCGTGAATCCCAGCTCCAGATTGAAGATGGGAGAGCCCATCAGGAAATTCAGTTCGATCGTCCACAATGACTTGGACGCGACGAACTCCAAGGGGAATTTCTTTTCGATGTGCAGCTTCCAGGACTCGTGGATTCGATCAGGCGAGATGGGCCTCAAGTAGCCCGCAAGCGGCAGACTACTCTCCAGGAATGACTCCATGCCACTGTCCACAAGCAGTACTTCAAATCAGACCGCGCGGTCTAAATTGGACGACTCAGGAGATTGCTACACACCCAGCATGCAGTGGTTATGTGATGCACTAACGAGTTGAGGATTCATTTCCTATGGTCGTTGACGATCTATTGCATTCTAGCGTACTTCTGATAGGACGATACTCCTTCATGCTATGCTGAGTCCATGGCGTGGTTTTGACCGCGCGGTCTAAACCAGGGACACGATTCATAGCCTAGACAGACCAGGCTAGCATGACGGTATTTCTACAATGACTGCTGCTCAAGGTTTTGACCGCGCGGTCTAAAACGCCTTCCCTTTCTATTCGGCTGATGACGATGCTCCTCGCTGAGGGACCCTACGAACGACATTAATCTCGTCTCGCCCATCACCTGGAACAGTCCTTCATCTATTAGATCGGACCGCGCGGTCTGATCGTGTCATTCCTTAGTCTACCGCGTATGCAGCGAGAATTAACAGATACTGATCGCAGGGTCGACAACCATTACTTCTGTTATCTTGGGCAGGGATTGGTGTAGGTCCTTTATTCGTCATCCGTCGAGGATCTGACCGCGCGGTCTGATTTATTCCTTTGGAGGCTCTGCACAATGCTACCAGCCATCGTGGCGTCTAGTTCCTTTTACTTTGTATCCAATCACTCTTGAATCGATCCTACAATACTAAAAGTGTTAGGTTTCTAGGAGGCTGAGTGATCCATGTGTATTGCTCATTCATGGTGCGTGATTAGATGAACATGGAGAGGCCTTCTATTCGAGATGCATATTTGGGTATGGTTTAGACCGCACGGTCTAAATCTACCAACATTCGGTTATTACTCAGACGTGCCCATTGATATAGTGCAGACCCCATGGCAATGGGTCTACATAATTAGAGGCGTCAGTAATGGATCAGTCTTGACAACATGACATGATCGCATTTACCACTGAGGAAATCTTCTGGCCGCTCAGTCTAAACGGACCGTTCCCATCTATTTTATGGCCGGGGGACCAATTCAGACCGCGCGGTCTGAACCAGTATCTAGAGCAACATGGACTAATTTGATCAGCAATTCGTCCTTAACATTCTGTAGACATTTTATCACTTTTGACCGCGCGGTCTGATCCTATATCTAGAATAACATGACATAATTTGATCAGCAGTTTGTCCAGGACATTTTCGGAGCCTTGCATCACTTCAGACCGCGCGGTCTGAATCTTTATCTAAACTAACTTGACAGATTTGATCTGCATTTAGTCCAGGTCATTTTCGGGACAGTTCATCACTTCAGACCACGCGGTCTAAAACTATTTTACCTAATGTTCTCAGAAATTACTACGTCGACAACTCCGGTCCATTTCGGGGACGCTAGAACACTTCAGACCGCGCGGTCTGAACCATGGCTGTCGCTACATACACTGCGCGGTTACAGGTGCCTCTTCTAAATTTCCGCAAGATTCACGAGTTTGGCGTAGGATTTGCAGGCAGCTTACCTCAATTGCGCACCTCAAATTGCTGTGGAAGCACGATTGCGAATCCTACTCCAATGTCGTGACGCCAATGAAAGCAAACTGAATTCGGCGTTCTTCGCGTTCCCTGCAATAGACAATGCCAGGATGACAATTGAAATCACAAACTCTGCAAGGCATGACAATTTGAAATCACAAACTGCAAACATGACAATTGAACACACGAGCAATGCAAGCATGAGAATATAAATGGGAAACTACGCAACCAGTACAGACACAATGTCAATGGAAAACTACGCAACCAGTAGAGACACAATGTCACTGGAAAACTACGCAACAAGTAGAGACACAGTACTGACTGCAATCAACACGTCAAACACAAACCCATACACTACTACTAACGTTACATCATATGATACTATGCTATCAGAACACAATCCATAATTTATGTTCCTATTGGGTCAGCTTCTAAGTTATGAGTGACTCGAAGAAATGCTAAGCATAAGAGTGTCATGTGCAAAGGCAAGAGAAAGGTTCTAACACGTCAAGAAAAAAAACTAATAGACCATACGGAACTTTCGAATGATCAAAACGACACATGAATCTGAAGACGATATAGAAAAACATACCTTCAGCAGTTGACAAGGTAACAGCTGCAGAAATTCAACAAACACGCGTCACCCCACCAAACTCCTCAACAAACACGCCCCGCCCCACCGAACTCCTCAACGAACGCCCCGCCGAACGCCTCAGTCGCCGACTGCTTCAAACGCGAAATCAATGCGATATGTGATACTAGATGTAGAGGAGGGAAACTGTGGAAGGAAGGAAGGCAAAATGGAGGCGCAAGGACAAGATTTTACAGAAGAAAGAGCAGCAACAAACAAAATTCAAAGAAGGCGCAACAAGAAGACAAACACGAGAAATGGCAGCAAACTGGAGCGAAACCCTGGCCCACGGAGAAGACGACCAACCGAACCTCCCGATAACCGAACCTAACCCAAACTTGCATCGAGCCGCCAAGTTGGTACGGAGCTCCTCCGAACCTGCACGCGCCTCACGAAGCACACCCGAGCCTCCCACGAACCTGCGCACACCACACAAAGCTGCCCCAAAGAAATCATGATTAAGCATCAGTTTAGGGTTAAAAGAATGAGACTTAAAAGCAAGCTTAAAAGGGACCAGTGAAGGGCAGCTTTGCCTTTTTCCATACGCATCCGTGGAAAGAAATAAAAAATGGAGTTGTTCACAAAAAGAAAAATACATGTGCAACCTAACACAAGTAGTTTCGTATTTTTCTAAGCGTTTTTGAATTACTTATAAATTAGCAAAGATAGAAGATATAAGCACTTACTCGTAGACATAGGTCTCCCAAAATACGTCCACTTGCAACTTGTACAGAAATGTGAGGAAATCTAAGACAATGATTCACTCTTGCAATACAAAAATAATTTTTCCTCCAGGCGATGAATTCAATTGATAAAGCTCAGTGCTTCGTTGAAGAATCACCCCATCTCTATTTTGCACTTAAAAATAGGGGTGGTTTGAAGAAGAGGGGTGCTCTTAGAACACACATTGTCGACCTTAAATCAACCCTAGTTTTTTCAATCAATTCACCCAAAAGCCCTTTTTCCTAAATTCTTGGAAGTTGTACAATATTGAACAAGCTCTAGGATATTTGAGGCACGTTTCTATGAATCCTCAATCCTAGAAAATAAAGATTTGGGATGGGCATGGAAAAAAATTAGGAACATCAAAATCATAATCAATCATTTCTAAAATTGGATTTCCAATGCTAAAATGAACTTCCAAAATATTTGGATCATTTGCACTTGGCACTGATGGACAAACATGAAAGGGACTGGCAACATACTCAAAATAGGCCATATGTACATTAACTCTTATTCAAATCTCACAACTCACATGCACTCGTGCACTGCCTACAAATTAAATCAACGATTACAACATGTATATTATGCTTAGTTCTAGAAGGGGGAAGAATTTGCTTAATTGGAGAGGATTAGGAGTTCTACTTATTCTTAATCAATCATTTAAAATGTACTTCAGAAGATCGAGGTATTTACCAACTCACACAGGAAATCTTCAACCAAAATACAAAAAATACAAAAGGCATAAGGGTTGCTTTGTAACCTCATAAATGTCCACAATAAACTTATGCATCGGTATTTATGTAGCATAAATTGTAAAGGGTCATTTAAGGCATTGATTTTTGAGAATTAAGGAAAGCAACTCAAACTCCAGCAAGGCTCTAGAAGCAAACATGATTTAGAGGTACATTTCAATGTACCCGTTTTAGAAGGGGTTTTGTTTTGATGACCATTTTTTGTGAACTTCAAGAATTTGTAACTAATTTTACAAAGCTTGAAAAAATAGGAAGTGACTTTGGTTAGATGTCTATTCTACTTGTCTGTTGAGGGAAATTTACTACAAAATATTTAAAAATGTTTCACTTCCCAAATTTCAATTTTAGCCTTGAATTGGTTGATTTGTGAACCTCCTATCTCATTTATAGCAATTTGTACCGTTGGATGAGTTTCATATTTTGTTAGGTTGAAGAATCTCCCTTATGGAAACACCTTGTACGGTTTGATATAAGACTGCATCTTTGCAATGGACACAAAATTCAGTTTCTAGAAAAACTAGGCCCGCCCCTCAAATCAACCACGGTCACTAAAGGGTTAACTTCCTTAGTGACCAAAACGTGGTCACTTTGATTTCTAAAGTACTTATTCAATTATTCGCAATATTCAAATGATATGGCACTTCTAGGGATCCTTCGGAGAATCAAATTCATTTGGTCATCTTTCGGTACAATTGGATGTACATAACTAGCTTTTATGTAAAAAGAAAATCCCAAACTTTGAGTGTTTGGGTACTTACCCCGATAAAGCAACAGGTTGGGGGATTTGGTCAATGAAAGCATATATTACACCACTGACTTGTCCATCTGCCAACTAATGCTTGGCGCTAGCAGGGTTAGAGCTTCATTTCCTCCATGTATTGTATAATCCCATTTAATGGTCAAGCAACCACGTTATAATCACTTTAGCGTCTGCGATAAAAAGAACACAAAATGCGACCGTGAAGAATTGGTACTCAATCCTGTTCATAAATAGTTACATATTTTTCCACTCATAACACACCATTCTAAAACGAAAAAAAAAGAATTTAGAATTTTGCAACTATCATATTTCTTGTGAACTAAATCCAAAAATACTTGATATATAATTTGAAAACACAATACTGGGTACTTAGAAATATAACGAACTTACTAGGATGGTTTATTAAATTTGGGATTTTGTTATCTTAATTTGTTTGTTTGAATTATTGTGTTTCGTTGTTGCTATTCTAGAAGTGGAGGTATTTTAATCTAGATCAATGTACCAACTCTTCTCAATTTCCAACATCTGAAACTGTGTCCGAAATTGTACCTGGCCAAGTTGTTGTTCCTCCTACACTTCACAACAATTATGTGAGTCTATTTGGGATATCAAAGAATGCAACATGGCTTGCTCTCTAAACTTGTCACCATTCTTTCATTTATGAAAATTGAAACTTACACAATTCTATTAATGTACCATGATGCACAAATTAATTTCTTCTCTTCTTCGATTTTATTCACCATTGCATTCATATCTCCTATTTTTTTTAAATCAAGAGATTTTCCAATACCCTATTTGATATATAATCCTATTTCAAGAATGAAATGTAGGCTGAAGTAGACATTTGAATCATATTTGATATTTGATATTAATTTCTTCACTTAGTCTATCTTTTGAAGATGGAACAATAATTTCAAATCGTCACAGACTTAGACTCTTACATTAACAAATTCTACACACAATCTAGCACACAATGAGATTCCATCATAGAAAAGAAAAAATTGCAATTTATATCACACCTTGACGATTTGAAAAATGGATCTATACTAACTAAGACCTTATAGGGGTTCATGACATTGTTAGTAGCTCAAATATTATTGACACCTAGGAATTTTGAATATTGTGCTTTTATGTGAACGCTAAACAATTGATTTATAACCATGATATTTTAAATAGCACATACAACAATAAACCAAAAATTTTCTTTCAAATTTTGAACAAGCTCAGTTATACGCTCATTAAGACAAACGTACAAATACCTTCCATCAGCCCTAAGAAGATCCATGCTACTACAAAATAGTGACCAACAAAAATGAAATTTGCTTCACCTAAGCTATTTCTACATATAATGAATTATTTGTTATGAACAAATTTTTGTTTCGAAAATCTAAACAAGTCTACAGACTTACAAATCAAGACGGAAGTATTGATACCCTTTCATTGACTTGGAGAAGATCCATGATGCTATAAGACAATGTTCAACGAAAATAAAATTCAATGTGATAAAGATCATTAGATATAAAAATAATTATTATCAACCATGTTTTTTTTCTAAAATCGAAACAAGTCTAACAACAATGCATTAAGAGAAAATTATTAGTACCCTCCCATCAACCATTCAATCCTAAGAGGACCCTTGTTGCTATAAGATCGTAATCAATCATTATTCTATATGAACTTATTTCCATCTCCATTCATCTTTCACATCAATTGAGTTCATGATTGTTATAATTTCTACTTCTAATATTTTAAGAAACATTGGAAATTTTGATTTTCATTTGAATTCTACAAAACCACGGTAATAGGTTCACGGCAATAGGTCTATAGTAATAGATACGATAATCCACTAAAAATAGAAGATTTTGATCAAAAATTTCAGATGGATTTTTATTTTTAGCAATATTCTTAATTTTTTAGTACTTCTTTAAATTTTTGAACTTAACGCTCGCACAATCTTGCTCACCGCTTGAAATCTCATCATGCTCGCAGGCTCACAAACTAGCACCGCTGACTTTGGCAATTTTTTCAATTTCGACTGGGTAGTCTAAAATGTTCAAATGTCCTAGATTCGCACCTAGATTTCTTAGAACTTCATCATTTTTAAATGTCTGAAATCTACATGAGTCATAGATGGCACTTCTGTAGTTCAAAATACACCGCTTGAAATCTATAGAGATCCTAGATTTCTGAAATCTATATAAATTCAAGATTGTTGAAATCTATACCTGTCTTAGATGTCACTTTTGTGGTTCGAACTAGGTACTTTGAAAATGGTACACAAAATATGGATAATGTGTACAGCATTAAAAAAATGGTATGTGCAAAAATTCAGACCTAAATTTTTTATTCTCTAAGAGTTATGCACGGTCAAAGAGGGTTGAAAAATGCAAGAAAATAGACAGTTTGAAATTTAATTCTTAAGAAACAGTAAAAAAATTCAAAAAATTCAAAAAAAAATCTATTTTTTCTAACTTATAGATACTCCTTTTCACCAATTTTCACTATTGGAAAAATAAAATTGTGTTCTCTACACTTGCGCAAAGGTAGTGCACTTTGAGCACATGTGGCAGATGGAAAATTATCTATTTTTAGAAAATCTTTGGTAAGGTTGTGTAACTCTAGTAGAAGTTCTAGTATACCAATTTTGAGCTTCAAATTCGTATTTTTGGGTGGAAAATAGTGCTAAAACCCTTCAAAATGGCCACGGTAGACATCCAATCGGGGGCAATTTAAAAATAGTAGAATAACTATAAAAAAAAGCCTTAAAAAGTACTCAACATCTGAAACTACCACATGTACCTTCATTTCAAGTTTCATAGAAGATGGACACACGATGCAAAAGTTATGAGCAAAAAACCAGCTATCTAAGGTTCAGGGGACCAAAAAAACGTGAAGTGTTTCTTGCAATCACCCTATATCAAAAATCTTGTTCATTTTGCTTCTAATTATGTGAAAATGAAACAATTGATTCATAACCATGACATTTCGAATAGCATATATACTACCCAAAAAAAAAAAAAAATAGGTACACCTAAGGTCAATCACTCAATGATCAAACTCAATTGTCATTTAAAAAATCATGGCTTTTTAAATGATTCTCACACATATGAACTTGATCATGTATCTCATAGCAAGATGTCTCATCCGATGCTTTTTAAATGCAAGTTTCTTGCTCACCTTTGTGCGTGAAGTTCAGAGCTTACTGTACCTTCTCTAAAGCTCACTCACAACTTGAGAAACTGAGTGTTATATTTCAGACTTATGAAGTTGAAGTTTTCCCGGAGTTGCAAGTGAACTCCAGCATTATCTAACTTGGATTATTTACAAATTCGATGTAACATGACTGTTCCAATACTACAAAATGATTGAGAGTTTCACTCTATGATGAGTTCCATGGAAACAAGATATAACAAAGAAGCATAATTATATGAAATATACAACATAAAATGTGTTGAATTTCCAATGAAAAAGTAGACATTTATTCTATGAGATATCCTAGTAAGTGGAAAATATAGATGTAGAGCATTTGCGGCCCGCCCAACTATGGCTTGAGAAGATCGGTGCTAATATGCTCACATTTGTTGAAGTTGCCATTTCTTTGTATTCGTATATAATTAGACCAATTCATTGAGAGGCTTGTTGAAACACACCATCTGTAAGTCCAATACTATTGCTGAAGAAAAGGTAGAATTATTTGAAAATTCTAAAGCTTAAAGAAACTCAGGATTCAACGTTGCTGAATGAATGACTGTGTGTAGTTAGAGGCTTGTTTTTTTGGATCATTCGGAGGCAACCCATTCTAAGTATTGAAATATGAGAGCCACCCCCCCTAGGTAGTTGAAACCCCGGATGCAAATATAGACCACCATAACAAATCTTATATTCATAAAGTCCCAAAATAACTGACATTGGAAGGATCTGGATTGGAAGCCAGAAGTGAAAAACCAAGCAGTATAGATGATTGCCATGAGTAGGAATTCACAGCATACATCTTTCGTTCTAGGAAAACAAGAGACTACGAACGGAATATGAAGCAATATAACAAGGGCAATGTCTTTTTTCTATAAAACCTGTTCCCCATGCAATGCTACTCAGCAAGAGCTGATTCCTCATAGATACAGTGAGCCCGCAAAAAAATGCGATCAGCGGTTGCGACGTCGAGCCCCGCGAGGTTGAGGCGAGAGGTTTGCCAGATTCACTTGTGCTTGATTTAGCCGAGCCCGCACTTGCTCAAAAATATCTAGGTCGACATGAACGGCTTGCGACTCTCTGTGGAGATGTTCGGTTCCGTGCTCATCATCCTGAGAGAGTAGTGGTGGAAACACGTATTCCAATGAGTCAATATTGGTATCAGGTACTTGGCAATTGAACCTCGATGAATTTAGAACATTCGTTTACCAACTTAACCGACATCATTGCATATCATGGATGACTTCTTCCCAAGTGGGTGAAGATTGTTGTGTCCCTTCCAAAGTTTGACATGGATTTGAGAGTGGAGTCCCTTCGATGACAAGGTAGCATTGGACATATTAATCTTTGTCTATCTCCTAGTAGATGCTATTCGTAGGTAGGGACGAGCGTTTACTACTAACCTGAATGAGTTGTAGTAATAAGGAACCATTCTCGGAGGTTGATAGCTTGTTGGCATCGTCGAATTCTTCCATGAGAGCTCTGTATGTCACGCTGCAGCCCCCAGTTGAGCATGATTAGGACGAAAGAAATTCTGGAGTGAAGAACATGATTGCATGGTACAAACCCACTGTACTACTTGTTGCTCCAAATGGGGTCTGACATGATTGACATGGAGTGGTCACCTGAGGTTCTTGCAGTCCTTGCCATGGCGGATGTGGACATACTCCTCCATCATGACCCACACATCCCGAATCGCTGCATCAAATAGTGCACCCCATGCCACTTCCATTGTGTTTTGCAACGCACACATCACTTGACCTACAGAAAGGAAGCCATCAATGTTGTCCGAAGTGGTATTCACGAGCGCGCCATTTAAAAAATAAATGATTTGAATTGAATGCAGCATACAAATGCACGAAGCCCAACATGGTCCATATAGCACTCACCCATCTTGCTGTCTTGGAACAGCCCCTTGGATGTATCACAGTGAGAATAATGGGCAAAGCAGTACAGTTTGTATCCTTGCCAGAAATCTTGAGCTTTGTTTGGGAAATCATTCCAATTGGAATTCGCAAAGATTGATGTCAGCAGTAATGGTCATTTCCAGAATACATGGGCAAGCACACGAGCATCAGATTCTACTTTAATTTCGTGAAAATGGCGGGTTTTTGTGGACCATTTCCGAAGACCGCATTTCGAAGTGTCCGGCTTCCTGAGTGAGTTGTACCGAGTTCAGACCGCGCGGTCTGAACTGTGGAGGTTGCGTCATTGAAATTTTCTGATGTTGGACAGTTTTCTCAAATCTTCGACAGTTGGCGTGAAGCGACGAAGGGAAGGTCACTATCGTCATGGAATCCCGCAGTCTCGGACTCCAAACCGCGCGGTCTGAAGTCCGTGAGTCCCGTTCGTGTCAATTTTAGTTTTCGGACTTCTAGGAAGCATGTCATCTCGTTTTCCTAAATCTAGGACTATGGGAGAATCGTAAAAGTGACTGACAGGCCCTACAGCGTCTTGGATTTCCTAAGTCGTGGACTTCGACACACTTCAGACCGCGCGGTCTGAAGTGTGACAGTCCCGTCCGTGTGAATTGTAACTTTCTTCCATCCACTTGTGATCCAGTTTTCCGAAATCTAGGACAGTTGTGGATTTCGGACCGCGCGGTCTGATCTGCAGAAACTTGTAGATTTGCGAAACCTGGTTGCTAAACCTCGCCAGTCGAATGGGATTATCATAATGGCCGTGATGGCTTTCAATGAACACAATGCTCGGAAAGCAACAACTTGAAGTCAGTTCAACGTACCCGAAGTTTTGATGGTCAAGTATAGTTTTGAGGTTGTGGGAGCACTTGCTGAAACGTGAGTCTGCCATTGAGCCTCGTTGAATGTGCACCTACCCCCAAATCCAAGAAACTTGTATGCTTTAGTTGTGCAATTTGGAGCCAAGGGAGGTACCTTTTGAATCCCACTTCGGAAATGACAAGCATTGCAAGTCAGTAGGGAGCGGAGCCGTGATCCAGTGACATCTACAAAGTTCAAAGTTCAAAGTTTAACGAAATTGACCATACAGTCACGTAGTTACTAAGCGGCGAGTGAAACATGAAGTGTATTATTTATTTCCTACAATAAGCTCCATGAAAGCGCGTACTAGGAGAAAGCATTCTCTCTTTGCGCAGTCTGTGACTCCTATAATTCCTAAACCGAAAACATGTTCTCTATGACATCGTGCAGTGGATGGAAATAGAACTCTTGAGACTTGCATGCATTTGCGTGTCATCTACACTGAAATCAATCCATTGACAATGTCCATTTCTTGAGTTGATCGGTTTTGACTAGCGCAATCCGAAGAAAGCAAGAATGGAAACAATTGAAATATGTTTTACCTTGTGAAGAGTGTCGCGAAACTGCCCTCCTCTTCCGCGTTTGGATGTTCGCCTTCTTTCCACCGTTCCCCGTGCTTGAGTTTGTGCCGCCTTCTTCCCACCCGGCCGTCCACCTCCCTTGTGTTGATGTTGCGAAATGCAGTGCAAGTTGAAATGAACGCCGCTACCTTGTTGCGCCCAACTCCTTTGGACGCCGCCTTGAAGTTCGCCCGAGAATCCTAGGTGAAGTATCGTCGAAGGTACAAGGCTTCCATCCGTTTGCAATGCGCCGCCACTTACACGAGTTTCCCTTAAACTATATTAAATGGGAGAGTATCACACGAGTTTTCTGTAGATGACCCTACTGTACGTCCCATGATTCTCTTGTATTTGTCGCTTCCCTCGTATTTTGAAGCCCGAGCCATTGACAGAGCTTGATGGACAAATGAATGTGTTGTACTATTAGTAATTCTTGTTCCATCCCACTTTGACTAATTCCTGACTTTCAACGACATTTTCTTTGAAATGAAATTGAATGCATTGCATTGCCGTGGTCGCGTGTTTTTTCAATAATTTACATGAAATCAAATTATTGTTCCCCTTGGAGCTTCCAAAGGTATCATTCCCTTTCTATTTGAGTTCGTAATTCTGATTCGTGATTATTCAATGACATGTAGAGTGCCTATTAGATTGAATTTCAGTACACCTTCAGCTTGTTCGATTTCCGCGAGGTCCGTGACTTTCACATTTGAGACCGCGGGGTCTGAAATGCAAACCTGTCGATATGAAAGGACACTCCGAGGTCAGGCAGAAGGCCTCGTTTGGAGGATGACAAATTTCTATGACTGGATTCCTGTGAAGACGTCTAGTCCCTGTCGTGCAGGAATTTTTCAAGTTCTGCCGTTTTCACAGTTCAGACCGCGCGGTCTGAACTGTGAATGTTCACTTTCTGGTTTTGTGAGCATGTTTTTGGGAAATGACTTTTGTGACTGAGTTCTGAATGCAGTTGTTCCAATATCCCAGTGGACATTGTTCGAACCAGGTCCCCGTTGGGGTTCACATAGTTCAAATCCAATTTAGAACAAGTCTATGCATGGTCGGGTTCAATTCTCCCTTTAATTGTGATCCTTCTTTAATTTTTCTTGCCCGATCCAGTTTTGAATGCCTCGGAAATGAAGCAAATCGGAATAGGATTATTCTATTTTATCCCCCTCTTCCCTCCATTCGACAATTCAGAACTAATACTCCCAAACTGAAATTGAAATTAGAGTATAAAGTGTGGTCACAATATATATGATGTATATGTCAATGTTTGCGCACATGTTTATTTTTTCATAATGTGAACTTTGTTCTTCTTGTGTTATTTGATTTGCTTATCACCAAGTGACATCTTTTCTTATCATTCGGAAATTCCGAATTCTACGTCATCACCTACCTGCAGCATACTTAGGTGCAAAAAGATACACAACGAACGGGCTTCCAAGTGGGCCCCACGGGCTTTTATGTGCTGGCCGCCGAGCGCATTAAATGAAGGAAGTCTAGCACTCTAGGTCGCCGGCTTCGTCTGCCGCATGTCTCCCTCCCGTCGCCGTTCTCCCGCGGGCTCCGTCGCTGCATGTCTTCCTCCCGTCGTCGTTCTCGCGTGAGCTCCGTAGACACGCGTTTGGGGCGAATTTTGGATCGCTGCGCTGCCGCTCGTGAGTCGCTGCGTTGCAGCTCGTTGGCGCCTTGAGTCGGAAGATCACGTCGGACCGCCTCCCTTTCAGGTACGAAGACGTCTCCGTGTTTGATTTCGCTTCCTAGTCGGAGAATGTAGGGTTCGTTCCTTTGCGTAGTGTGACTTGCGTGGTCGGAATGGAAGGCTCGGCCTCATCGAATCCTACTGATTTCGGATGAGATGGATGCAAAGGTGTTTTCCGAATTCAAATCAAGTACTTGCAATTTCATGGATGTTTGATCTGCTGTCATTGCCAAATGAATGCTCGATTTCATTCCATTCAATGTTATATTGTCCATTGCAAATGTAAGTCATTCTCCGCGTGCATGCATTTAATTTGTGGCTTACCTCATTCAGTTTCGGGTGTATCCCGATTTCAAGAATTGTGATCAGTTGTTCAATTCTGCTCACTGGGTCCATTTTGCGAGAATGGCGGCAAGCTTGTCATTTTTCCGGAATGTAGTGTTCTTGTCTCGCGAATTCAGTGCCATTTTAATGGAATGCGGTGCCATTACATTGGAATACCGGCATTGCAATTAGGAATACCATTCTGGATTTCTAGAATATCAATTGTGTTTGGCTGTCATTGTTATATTATCCACTCTTCCTCTGTGGAATTGCCTTTCGATTGGTTGGCATTCTGGACAACAGTTCATCGTCATTTGTGTTACCTCCCTGACTGCACATTAGTTACCTAGATGCTCCGTTTTATTAGGTACGTCTGTACACCGACTTATTCACGTTGCACGGTGTGAACACATTGAGGTTGGAAGTCACCTTACGAGTGAGGCCTTTTTGTTTTTGACCGCGCGGTCTGAAACATTTTGAGACGGAGGATTTGATATCCTGAAACTGCACCCCCCACTCATTCCAGACCGCGCGGTCTGAAATGTTTTTCGACCGTATTCAGAGATCCGACAATGGAGAGTCCATTTTGGAGATCCATCGGATTTCACATTTCAGACCGCGCGGTCTGAAATGTTTGATACCTCACCTCGTGTTCCAACATCGGATTTTCATTTATGTCCAAGCAATGACAATTGTTTCCTGCTCGTAAAGCATTTGTCGAAATTCTGGATTCTCATTCCAGACCGTGCGCTCTGAAATGCTCCATGTTACCTCTACTTAGAAGGACTGGATCCGAGTAGTTCGGACAACAGTTCAGACCGCGCGGTCTAAAATGTTCCGAGCAAGTTACTGCTCCGGGAGGTTCCGCTCATCGGATTCCGAAACATGCATGGTCTTATTTCTATGAATCCACAGACCTCTCGAATTAGACCGCGCGGTCTAAACGAACGACACGTTCACTGCCGAAGATATCGTCCTATGCAAGTATGGAGGCTGGCAGTGAGTTCGACGCCGTCGAATTCTGACTAGTACCGGTTGCCGTAGGTTCATCTCCTGCTCTAGTGGTCTTCTCGTGGCTCCTCACGAACAGACCGCGCGGTCTGATCCTGGAGAGCACTTGGCAATTATGAATGACATTTTCAAGACAAAGGTTGCAGTCCGTCGGATGAGTATCATGTCATGCATGCACACGGGATGTCTGAATGATTTGCATATCCTGTCTTCCAGACCGCGCGGTCGGATCGAATTCGTCGGGGAAGCATTTACCACTTCCTGCGACAACTTACGGAGCTCCCGTGTGGGCCCTCCATGGAGTGGGAGACTTCGTTTCCGGAAACAACTTCCGAGGGGCCAGTATGGCTTCTGGCAGTGAATCCGACGGCGACGAGGTACCCTACTTACTCATCGACCCTGCGTCACCTCTCGGCATTCTGCTCCACGTCCCGAGTTGATTCTTGACCGCGGCATGCGCAGGGGTTCCAAGAATGTGAAGAGGAAGACGTCGACTTGGAGGCACCTGCCCAGGCAGATGTGGACGCCACTCCCATTCCGGATTGTGAGGGCATTGGTCGGGACGCATGGTCTGGCAAAGCACTGCTCGCGAGGCACGCCGACGGCACCGATTTCGCGGAAGTCATCATCATCAATGCCAATCCGAACGCATGCATTGATGGTAACAGCAGGCTGGGCGTGGATGACGTCGGCATTGTTGTGCTCGAGGTCCTCAATGGGGACCACAGCGTCAGCGACATGTGCTTGCGATGGCCTATGCGACGCATCTTTTATCACGGTGAACACGGGTATGTCAGTGTTTATGATCACGCTCGCAAACGACGGGCTATCGAGGAAGAACTGCAAGGAAACCGGAAGAGAACGGGCGGACGACAATATCGCTATGATAGGAGAACTCGAGCTGCAGCAACATTGAACAAAAGGACCAAGATGCTATCACATGAGTCCATCGCCGAGGTCTACGCGCAACTTTGTTGCGACAAGGAATGCACTCACAAATTCTCTCCTTCCACCATTCGCGCGCTGCGGACAGAAATGCACATGCAGTCATTTCAAATCAGGAGCACCCGAAATTTGGACGTACACAGGGCGCTGCACGAAGCATGGGGAAGCGGAAGGAGGAAAATGGTCACCGTAGAAGGCATAGACATCTATCCGCATGCCTGGAGGGTTGTGCACAACATTACTCGCCGCACGTTCGAGAGGTACAAAGCCAAGGCCAAGGTCGGCGTCAGAGGCACTCCGCACGGAAACCACCACCATACAAAGGCTAGGGATGCAACTGTACAAGCCATCGAGACTTTGCGCTCATTATTGGAGGCAAGGGCCGACCACATGCCCCATTTGTCTCACACCTTGCGCACAGGCGAGAAAGTGGGCGTCAAAGTGCTCCCCGCCGGAACCGAATGGGGGCAATTGTTGGTCACTGTGAACGAGGTAAGCTTCCCACGTACCTACAGCATCACTTGAGATTCAGAGAATGAGGCACTGGCTCCACTGCGCATTACTCATGACAATGATCCAAAGTCCTTGTCCATTGTGATCATTCATCCAACAACCATGTGCTTGGCACTGTTTGCAGGCCAACTCCGGACTCGGGTTGTCCGCCCTTTCGCAATCTTGTTTCAGTAAGATCCGGACAAAACATTTTTCCGAGTACGTCATCAAGGGAAGAGGAGATTCCTTTGCAAGATGTAGCATTTGCGACACCTTGAAGCAATTACGTGCTTCTTTTGCACCTGGGTGCGAGGACTACAAACGAATCCAGAAGCGTTTCGAGAAGCACTTGTTTCTGCAAGAGGCCTGTCGGCATGCCTACTACCGGAGTAGATGGTTGTCCAAATTGCAACCCATGCAATTGTTATCCATCATGCACGACAAGATGGACCATTCGAAAACAGCGTGTCCCGCATTGGCGAGAAAAACGAAGGCACTCGATGGACTCATGAAGTTGCCCATGAAAGTGACGGGAATCTTTGCACACGGGCACGGGGATGGCAAATACGCACATTACAATTTGGACGTGTTTCGGAGCGACAGCAACTTCACCGTGGGATCCATCGCCAAGCTGTTGCGAGATTTGGAAGCCCCTCCCATCAAGTCTTCTCGATCTTTGTTTGCTGGAGGCGGCAGCACAGAGTTGTATCGAGCATTGCTGTCGGGTAGCGAGATTTGTGTGGCTTCTTTGGGAGAGGTTCCTCCACAACCCATCGAAGCCCAACCATTGCCCCCGGTGCTCCACGTTCAAATGGACAACTCGTGGAGGGAAAACAAGAACCGGTACGTCTTTTGTTTTTGGTCGCTCTTGGTGGCAAGGCGGATCGTGAAAGAGGTGATCGTATCCTTCATGATCGTGGGACACACGCACGACGACATGGATGCATCGTTCGGGCGTTGGAGCATGCAACTCCGCGAAAAGGACCATCCCACTTTACCGTTGTTGATGCAGTCGTACATGGAAATGGAACAAGGCCCCTTCATTCCCCACCTGGTCGAAGAAGTTCTGGATTTCAAGGCTTACGTGAAACCTTACATCGGGATGCAGAAGCAACAACTGGTGGGCCACTCGCACGGTCGGCAATACAAGTTCTTCATGGACGACAACGGTTGGCCGATCATGCAATACAAACTGGCGTGTACAGACATTCCTTGGTTGCCGGAAGCGGGCTTGAGGTTATGGAAGGAAGATGCTGAGCACAAGCCTTTGCTTCCGCAAGGCGATCCCCTCCGCGTGTCTCCCAAGAAAATGACGAGCGAAGCCGAGATCGTGCACGGACTGAACGGATACATCCAACACTGGACGGACGTATGCAGAGACAGGACGGCGGAGTACAAGGCGCGCATGTCCTATTTGGTCGCGTATTGGAGCGGCGTGAGAAATGCGCTGCGTGACGGAGCGGAAGAAGACCCTCGCGACTCTGATGAGTTGCAGCAGGGGTTTTGGCCTCAGACTCGACAACCTGGGGATTTCACGACGGACTTCATGCAAGACGGCCGGACGCGGGAGGAGCACGAGGCGGAAGACCCTTACATCGGCACTCTGGAGGGGAGGCCCCCGCCAGCGTACAACGTGGCCACTGATCTGCGCGAAGGCTTCTACGTGTTTGTGAGGCCGGGCTTGGATTGTGAGGATCCGGTGTGGCTTGGTAGGGCCGTGGAGAATCCTCAATTCGATCCCGCGGGAGTCCACTTCCGTGAAGTTTTGGTGCAATGGTACATCCCGTGCGACACCTCGAAGGACACCGCGCGGTTGTACGCCGGGTGGGACACGAAGTCCAGTTTCAGATGGAAGATTGACCGTAGGGCGAGCCAGGCGGACTACGTATCCACGGACAGTATTATGGCCTCGTGGAAACCGAAGAAGAATGACGGGAAGAGCTTCATTGCGCCGCGTCAACAAGTGCAATTTGCGGTGGACAATTTGCATCGCATTGCAGAGGAAGAGGTACACTAACTTTTGAAGAATAATTATGATGGGCTTTGCTGGAGAGGGATGTTGGAAGCTTTATCTTCGATGCGCGCTCAGCTACCATGCGTTTTGGCCGAGTGACGGCATTTGACATATAATGTAGCCAACGGTGAGCGGTCAATGGCAATCCATGTAGTTTTGGACTGGTGCTTGAGATTGCATTGTTGAGGTCCTTGGTAGACTCTAGGAAGCGTGGCGTGCATGCTGGCCGATTTTTGTACCGACCATTTTCTTCGAGGAGAAATAATATTAAATGATGCGTTTCGTTTTGAGGGGGTCTCGTCCATTTGAAGGAGTCCTATTTTGAATTCTCTTTGTGCAATATTTGTTGATCCCGCGTTCATGAATGATCACGCCGAATTGTCCATCGTGGGTTCCTGACCCCTACCCCTGATGCCCCCCCCTTCCATTTGAGGTGACGACAGAAAGCCTGCGGTTCCAAAGATTCCAGGAATATTCCACCATCTCCCCGTTCGTTTTGCCCGCCTTTTGCGAACTAGATTTGTGCCCATTGTCTGTCCTTCCTCTCCTAGTACGCAGAAATGCATCTTCTCGTGCCGTGGGGTCACTTTGTCGGACCCTACCATCACATCCAACTGGCTATGTAGCACACATCCTAAACCACCTTTCCGGACCTTCATGTACAAATGGCATTCAGAATACCGCCATTTTAACGAAATTCCCCATAGTGTAGTTGTTTTCTAGTTGCATCGTAGTTGTTTTCTAGTGAAAACAACTACGATGCAACTAGAAAACAACTACACTGCAACTACTGTAATTTGTGTCCACAGTGACTCAAAACTTGCAGTCGCAGAACCCCCTTTTTTCTTCTAGTGAGCATCCTTCAATGTCCCTTCGGTATCCACTCAAACTTTTTGATTTGCCTCCTTTTGCGTTGTGGTTGACAAACACTGTGAACACTTTACTTGATGCTGGTGAACACGTCGATGAAGATGTCGTGCAATATGGCCAACCTCCTCATCGTTATGCTACTGCACATTGCCAAATGTACGCATTTGGCATGTACTTCCGTATACGTAGCGTTGAGTGCGGACTTGTTACACGTGATTCCTGCGTTGTAGCATCCTTTACTACCCAACTTCGATGGGTTTTGCGTGATGGGCGGCCCATTGACAGAATTGATGACTACGTTGGCTACATTGAAGAAATTCTAGAGTTGGATTACAGGAATCACTACACTGTTGTCCTCGTCTGTGATTGGGTGAAAGCCACACGTGATGCTCGCTTCCCAAACATTCAAAGAGACCGATATGACTTCACCATGCAAACTTCAATCGCATGTACGGAAGTGTCCACGCTGATTCATTTGCGTTTCCATTACATTGTCAACAGGTGTTTTTCTTTGATGACCCACATAGACAAGGCTGGAAAATTGTTTGTTGTACGGATGTACGGGGAAGGCGTGAACAATTATAACTTCAGCAAGCCATTCCCATTGTCATTGATGTTGGTAATGACGAGTCGTTTGCTGGTTTGCAACCACAAGTACTGGACAGAGAACCCGTACAACAACCTGCAACCGTCGGTGGTACATATATCCCAGCATACACACTGTCTACAAGGCTTAACAAGGTAGAAGCAAGGGAGTAAGAAGGGGAAGTATCATTCCGGGAAGATGTCATTCCTTTCCATGCCATTTCGAACAAATTGACTATCACGTGTTGGAACATGTCTTTGCAAACGGTGGAAGCATTGTACTATGGTTGTTAGTTTACATGTCAGAAATTACATTGTTGTTGACTACAGAATACATGTTCCCTTGGACGTCTGGAAAAACTATCTTGTCATCGTCGCCTTCACCTAGTAAGCCTTGCTCTAGAGCATGTTTACCGTGCACTCACAGCTTTTGAAGTGATACAAAAAACAATGTTGTGCATGTTTTTGAATGTCAAGGAATGCAAAAGTCCTACGTCTTGTACATGTGAACCATGTGAACTTGGTCTGGTACGCATGCATTGTAGGAATACCAAGTGACATGCTCTTATAACCTCACAATGACTTACTTCTTCTTGTACGTTGGACTTCCACATTATGTTGTCATGGTTTACTTCAATTTGTGGGCATCTGAATTTGCTTCTTCATGACTTCCACATCTGTATTGCCAATGTAACAACGATTATGTTATCTTGAGTATGACCTTCAGAGGACATGTTCTTGAACATGTGTGAAATGCATGGAGGCATCTCCAAGAATATAAGATGTATTACAATTTTGCATAGCCTTCACTGCTTAGCAAAGGCCACATCATGAACCAGTACTATAGGATTTCAATATCATCATTCTACACAATGTTAACAATTGCTAGTGCGTCCATTTTTTTCCCCTTTACAAGAGCATGTGTACGGCTTCCAATTCATGAAGTTTGTGCCAGAACAGGCAGGTAGAAATTTGAGTACGGTGTCTCTTATATTTCAATTTCCTATTCTTTGGAAAATGGGAATAAAGTATGGCAAAATTATCATAGAATGCAATATACATCAGATGAATAGCACAAAATGACCCCTCCTCAATAATGCTTGTAACTGTACGTCTTCATGTTAGCAAGTGTTGCACAAGAATATGTGCTTATGAAGAGAATTTTTGAAAATATTTTTCTAAATTCTCTAATGACATAATTGCCAATTCTAGTGATTCCAGAAGCAATTGTACCACTACTCATGTGGCAACACATGAGTACTCATTCTGTAGAAAATTCTATTCCAAACATTTTATTCGGTTCCTTCTATTTTTAACATTGTTGTACTCATTTTTCATTCATCCGGCATTCCCTTCATAAGGTTCACATACTTCAATTCACTTAAAATGCTTTCATTAATTATATGTGAGTTGGAAAACATTTACTGCATTATTGAAATTCAGAAATTGCCAAACACGGATGCCAATTGCATATTTTCCTTTTTCCTAGCCTGCACACATAGTATATCCTATTTTTCTCTTCCACATTTCATTTCTTTCAGTCCACTGTCAATTAGACATCCCCTAGACCACTACATGTCAGCACCCATGGCTTGCTACAATGCCTTCTAACATAATTTTTATTTTAATATGGCATTTTCATCGACATCCATCAAAGTATTTTTTGGGATACCTTGCACAAAAGCTGCCCATGGCCTTAGAGTTTTTTCCTCGTTGCCAGCATCTCACCTGTGCCAACAGTAACTTCCCAAAATTCACCCTCAGTGAAAAGTCACCTAGTCGTTGATGTGGCGTTCTCCATTTGCTGGATATATTCTCCAAAAACATCAATGTGTTTCTTTAGATGTCTCATAAAACATGTTCGTCAAAGTTAACAAGATATCGTTTCTGAACAAACATCTTGACGTTTTCAGGCAACATCATATAGAACTCATTGTCCTACAAGTCCAAAGTACCCAACGTACTGACGTCTCAAAAAACAAGACGTGTTATTCTCTAATGACACCAAAAACGCGAGTTTTTTATAGTGATACCATTGAGAAAATTTTGAACTACAACATTACATGTCAATTAACAAATAGGAATCCCTTGGATGTTGTGTTTTACATTAATTATCTCTTGAAGGGTATCATTGTTTTCATTAGAAATGGAATCAACCATGCAATCGAGAAAAAATTTGAACTACAACATTACATGTCAATTAGCAAATAGGCTTTAATTTTTCAAAACAAGATTGTGTCTTTGATCCATTTTGTAATTTTGTAACAAGTAAGATTTAATTTTAGTTTTTTTTTGTACAACCTAAGTAGAGGTCCAATATAGTCTTGGGCATGTACTAAATGCCCACAAAATGTAAACCTCACACTCAACAATCAAATGTCCAGTGGTGCTCTTTGAAAATGCCCCAAAATTTTCACTTTTCAATACTCCAAAACTACACTTTGAAAAGGGTTGTAAAGCTCAAAGTTTCTTGGACATTAGGAGTGCACCCAACTCTACTTACAATGCAAAACATGTTTTTTACATGTTATTTTTAGCCTTAATCTAAAACATTTTGTCCCACAAGATCATTTTGGGATAGAGTTAGTATATAGGAATTTAATAATTTTAGGTTGACTACCTTAGTAACAGGCCTCATCCTTCCAAGGTTAAGTTATTGATCTCCTATATCACTCTCCACACCGTTGTCTCCATGTACGTGGATCTGCTCTAAGCAATTTATGCTCGTCTCAAAAGAGACCTGAATTCTTCTTCATTGGTCATCAAGAGAAGTCAAGGCACCTATTATTGACACAAGTACTTCATTCGTAGACTCGCTTCAGAAGATAATTTAATTTCTCTTTACAGTACCCGCGAATTGAAGTGATCATCTCAATTGATTACCGGTACACACTACTTGGAATCTCAAGAAACTTTCTCCATAATTCTATAGCAATTTGTCATTCAATCCAACTGAAAATAATAAAAATGTTTCAATGCGTATTGCAGCATCCGGCAGTATGAAATTGCACATGACCTCCTGACTTCACAAGCTCTAGGAGGTGCAGCAGAGGAACAGAGAAAATAATTCCCATCTGAACGTAAGCTGGAACAAAGCGCTTCAATACCCCAGAACCATCACCACCAACATTCTTCCATTTTATGATGCGTGCAGGCAATTAAAACAGAATCACACCCTCATCTTTTCTATTGGCTCCCTACCAGTTCCATTGTGCACAAAACTGTTTTGGTGACAGTACCCAAAAGCCCCAAAGGAACAAAGCCAGTGGTAGGACCTCTGTTCTCCTTCCAGTAATTGACCTGCAATTTGACCCCAACTCAACTAAGTGCTTACTAGCGCCTACCCTGCCTATGATTCAAACGTTCAAGAGCGTCAGGTCAACTCTGAATGACTTTATGCAGCGAAAAGAAGACCCTGGATGAGCAGCACTTGATCGATACGAGATTTGCGGGTCTACAGCACTCTCAACTTCTGCCTTAATTTTGTGACATATACATCTATGAACAGCAAAACTGAGATGTGCTCGAGATCGGAAGGTACTTCTACGAAGCAGGGCAATTCTGATAGTCGACAACTAGGCTTGCCCACATTTTCGCAAACAGTTCAAACCTTCTTCTGCGTATTCCTCTTTGGTGATCCAGAAGTCCGGTTGATCCTGAAACACGATTGTCAAGGTGCACTAAGTCTCTTAGTAATGCCTAGCTGGTGAATGAGAAAATGAACTAGCTCCCCTTCCCCAGGCACTTTGGAAGACAATACTTTCAACCGGCTGTAAACACAGTTTAAACTGACATCAGAAGAGAAATACTAACAACCCGCAAATTAATCCTGTCATTCCGATCCGTGCTAGCCAGTCAAGGTAATGTGAAGAAGATACCATGCGGAGGAAAATGTTAGATGAGACGAACCTTCATAATACCAGCAAGAACAGCACCACCTAAGTAAACCATATGTTTCCGTCTTGGTGGATCCTCAATTCGTAGTCTCAATTTCTGAAATGCCAGAGCAAGATTTCATATGAACAAATTAGTGCACTTGCATTACACTAAATGTCTAGATCTCTGCAGATGTAAGACCATGATCAATGAAAAGGGAACAGCATGACAGTCGTGGAGTTTGTACCTTCAGACCCTCTCTGTTTCCTTTCAGAACTACACGAACATACTGCTCGCGCACCTCTTTCTCCAATCTGCAGTGTCATCATGCAATTGTCAGGGCTCGGCAGGAAAGGCCTGCGATTCTTGGAAATGAACAGACCAGTATCTCGTACTGTACCACTATAATACTTTGCCTAGTAAATCCTGTCACATGAGATACTGCCGATGTGTAAGGATTACGATGACAATTTTATTGATTTCATGAAGCAGTGATAAATCACCTTTCCGGGCCCTCCTAAACCCTAGGAGATGGTAAACAAGCACGAGTAGCGAAGGTTACCTGCTAGGAAGGCCAGGATACATTGTGCTTCCACCACTTAAAACAATATGTTGATACAGCTGTCATAACATCAACCATATTCGTCAGCAATGAGAGTACACAAATAAGGTGGCAGGTATACAAACCGCGAAGTACAAATAGCTCAATAACTTGAGTCCTAAAATTAAGGACAAGATCTAACAAGTCACATGTTTCTTGATTTTTACTGACCGACATTCGATTGTCAATATCCATTTCTTGGATGCAGCGAAATACAGCACCAGCCAGTCCGTCACCCTCCATGTCTATCAACTCCTACAAGAGCGCAACGTCAACAAAAGTGAGGACACGTAAGACGAGCGAATTCCCCAATTAACATTAATACCACCGGCCAACGGATTTGAAGTGCTAGACCATCAACTCGTGCCTCAAATGCCTTGAAAATACAATTTCTTGGATATGGACAATACCGGTGTGAAGAGAGCCTCAGGAGCTTGGAAGCGTTCCGGGCCAATTTTTATCACCCTCCCATCAGGTAACTGCGTTGCAATCACAGCAAAGTATGAACCTCAATGTGGAGGAATTTAATAACACTCCATATCACCGTATACGAATCGCAACCCACAACACCAAATGATATGATTATGCGATTGATCATTTTCCTGATTTAATAACTGATATGAATTTTATGCTTTCCTTCGACCAGAATTTGAATACTGTACAAGAATATGTTTCTTGTCCTCCCGAGTGGCCAGTAAATCCATACTCAGCAAGAGCTTAGCAAACATACCGTATACTGTTTAACCAATATTGTCGTTTCAAGACCAAGTTGGTACTCACGTTTATAATCGATACTGCCACCCCAAGCCAAACCATAAGATTGTTTGGAAAGTACATTGACCAGAACAACTCTAGAAGCGCTGGAAGATCATTTCTGCCTTCCATAAGTTCAACATAAACATAGATTGAAACGGGGTTTGTAACGGGGATTGTAAACAAGATGAACAATCTATACGACTATCTTAGAAGACACCCAACATTGAGAACAGAGATAGTATGACCACCTCAAAGAAAACATATCAACTATATACACTTGAGCGAGTAAAGTACAAGGCAAATCAATTCTATTCCAAACAAGCAAAAGACGCTCTTGGAAACGTAGGTACAGGAAGATTTACACCTAAACGGAGGTTCAGCAATATTAATTCGACGACTATACGAGTAAGCCACAAATGGTTCAGAATGAAATGTTTACAAAGAGTGCCTCAATATTAATAGCCTTGTACAGAATAATGTATAAATCACATAAGAAACAAGAAACCTCCGTCAAATTTTTGGGTTGTTAATTATAGGAACACACATTGATCTTCATATACAAGTAGAAACTTATGGTCGAAAGCAACAGAAAATATTACAAATTCCGAACTTACCTTACATAACAAAGTTTCTCCTTGATCTCTCTGGCTGTCTCAAAATCTGCTGTTCTACTAAAAGCATATCTGCAAATCATAACCAGGAACGTCAAAATAAAGCAATATTTTCTACCTTCCGAGATTCTTCAAGACTTTCTGTCGTATATTAAGAACATACGCTTATCAGTTGCTGCAGGTTTTGTATATGAGCGACCCACTTCATAGCAACAAACAACGAATCTATACGATCATTCTACATAAATGCAAATCCGATTAATCATCATCGTCAAACGGAGATTTAACGCACCCACGCCGAAGAAGAAGATCAATGAGGTAAGAAGTGATATGACGCCCTGCAATATTGAGTCGCTTAGTCAAGTGTGGGAATGAGTACCCATCCACCACCGGTACCTATCCAGCACATCACAAAGCAACAAATACAGTGAAAAAACTTACGAAGTTGCGGCCTAAAGTGTACAATGAGAATGACCTCACGGCACCTAAATATAAACATTCGTCTGAAAGAGAATTGTCACAATCAACAACATTGAAAGTCTTCAGCTAAAATTGATCGAGGTGACGCATACCACATGTGTGACACCATCTCCAGAATCGACAACCAAGCCAGTCAGTAATCCTGTCAACCAAGACACCAAGTGATAATTACGATGAAAGCGACCTTATGTCTCATGCTATAGCACCATCACACAGTCCACCACAACTGAAACGCGGTCAATTGTTAATAGGACAGCATACTTTCCAATTCTTGTCACATGCGTGCTAGATCTGCGAGACAAAGCTTGATCACAAGAACTTAACGTCTCGGAAATCAAACCCTCTCCTTCAGGCAGTGTCTTACAAACTGAGAAGCAAAGTGTGTGAAATTAAGCCATAAGATTGAATGACAAGAATAAATGATCAAGTGGCTTCAACAAACGGACCAATTTGCTTAACATCTTAAAGTATAGGATCAATTTCATTTCCTTCAACATGGAGCAGTTAATGGAGCCGGAACAGTTTGATCACTCCATTCAAATATCTAATGAACAATCTGAGAAATCTGCGAATTCTACTCGACTAATGCAAACTCAAACTCTTGGAGACTCAGAAGATTTTACTCAGAACGACGGTTTTACCTTGTGCATACAAGGTCAGCACTGCTTGAATCTGGACAAATACAGCGCCAAAGTTGTATTTCTCAAACATTGTTTCAATCTGTCATATAACCACACTATTCATGTCAAATGAGTTCCGTGCTCAGCGTTCAGCACAAAATGGGTCCATAGAACAAGCATGTTCATAAAACCTAATCTGAAAATAAACAAAAGGATCTGCAATAGACTTGGCATACCATTCTCTCGCGATTTTTTGTAGGATTCAAAGGTGGGTCGGTGAGTAAAATTTTGCATTCTGGGGGATCCACCTGCAAAATCGATAAAAGAACATGCGCAGAGCAGATAAAGACGGGGGCGGGGGGTATTGAAGTAGATCGAATAATGAGCTTATGTGCGATGAGAAGTGGATGACAGAATGGTTCAGCGGCCTAGAAATGATTAGTCATCGGGTAAAAACTCAAAACTCAAATAAATTAAAAAAAACTTACTTTAAGGACGTTGTAAAACGTATGGTCCCATATGTGACCCATATCTTCCCAATTTTGTATAATTCCATTGGAGATAGGGTAAGTAATTTCGAGTTGTTGTCGTTGTTCGGAAGCTGCTGTTCCCACAACTATGTCCTGTCCAATAGAATACCAACCATAAGAGTAGGGACAATAGTATGCGCATTGACCCACTAGATAAAATCAACGAAACAAAGAAACAAGTCTCATGCCTTTCAGGTCAGAGAACAGGGACGATCCAAAGGAAATTTGGACACATTCTGTCATGTTTGTACTACGCAAAATCTCTTAAAAATGAAGAGGTAACCACATTTAGTTTAAAGAAGAACCCTACAATCGAACATCATCGACTCTAAGAACCTGCAGTCGCTAAGATCATCAATTGAACTGTCGCTAGGGGGAACTTCTCCATATCCAGTTTGTTATGCCAGGATGAAGCAGGATACAACGTCCACAGAAGAACTCAGATAACAGGGCAGGTCCTTATCCAGGGACCCTCCATTCATTTTAGACGCACAAGCTAATTGTATTGGAGGTCTGAAGAGCTTACACTCAATTCTCGATCTCCAAGATTTTCTTCGTACCGCAGCATAGGTCGACCGAGCAGACATGGAAATACAGCAGCTGGAAAGTTGTCCCCCGCAAATCCACACTTAACAAACTGTACACCAAAAAACAAGTACTTTAGATAAACTCAGTGAGAATCTTTCATAAGATACCATGAAACCAGATTTCTACTTTCTACATTTTCGCCACTGAGACTGAAACAAAGACATGACTGCTGTGATTTTGAGCTTCCATTTAGGATTAACATGGAAGTCCAAACATCAAATAAGTGTGAACGGATTATTAAAGGAGTGCAAAAGAATAAAACGATGGAGAATGCTGAATCAATGAATCAATGAATTAAAATTCCCAACCAACTGCTAAATATTTATCAACGTGAAAAGCAGATTATCAGAACAAGAGACAATTGTTAAGTACATCTACAATATCTCAGAGTTATCAGAGTGATCAAGATGACTACTGAAAGTCAACAAGGAAGGAGCTTCGCTAGTATTCGAACACCACATTCAGCTGGACTGGTAAAATCAGAATAGATGAGACGTTACTAATTCTTCAAAAATTATCCCTCACCCAAAAAATGACCACAATGCTCATGGCCGTTTCGGACAACAAATTGAGCTTGGGATGTATCATTACTATCACTACTCATTTAACCTCCAAATGTACAATGGTACTAATTCCTCAAGCAATTGTAATTCCAATTTGAATCCCAAAGAAAAAGTCCACTGTACGGACCAAATAATCAATTCTCGTCCAGGGAGATCAAGGATTCCATATCAACTCCGCATGCCAACTAGGTTCACAACTCAAGGAACCTGAAAACCTGAAAACACCTAATTCTCGTCAAGTGCACGTCACTCTCCAAACTCCTCCTCAAACAGAAATTCTTGAAGGAAATGCTCAAAAATTTCAAGGTCGTTTCGATAAACAATTTGCGCTTGAGATGAATCAGTAATACCAATACTCACTTCAGCTCAAAATGTACAATATTGCAAATTCCTCACATGAGCACAATTCGAATTAAATCCCAAAGAAAAAGTCCACAGTACCGACCAAAACGACAAACCCATTCGCGACAGATCAAAGATCCCATACTAACTCCGCACGTCGATTAGGCTCACAACTCAAGAGCCTGCAAACCCTAAAACACCTAATTCTCATATCAAGTGCAACCTCCGTGTCCAACCCTTCTTGTGCATACACCAAAATTTTCAAATCACAGAAAAAAAGCGCTCATGATCCAATCCATCGGCCAGGAAGGCCGAAACCAGGAGCCAACGAAGTAAGAAACTTAAATTCACAGGCAATGTTTCTGGAGACAGAGAGTATCAAATTAAAGTAGAAGAATGCGCAAACGCCATAGAATGGATACAATAGAACGTACCCCAGTGCCATTGTCGCACACCACAACATTGCGAGATGAGGTCATCGTTCCAGCAAACGCGAGCTTCGAATTGCTCGCAAGCGCAGGCTTGCTCCGCGATCTGCTGCAAAGTACCTGGTCTTCCTACCGTCCTGGAACACATACCCGGAACCAGTTTTACTAGGTCCGCTCCGGTGTAAATGAACGGGTATCATCCAATCATCCCAGAAACGAGGTATCATCCAGTACATGTTGTGCACGGGACCAGTGATGTTTTTTTTCATTTTCGAGGTGGAGGGTTTAGGGTTTAGGGTGTTTCCCCTGGGATGTGAAAGAAGGTGATAATTTTGTGGTTGCAATTCTGCATCCTCGTTATTGGCATGTTTCTGCTCATCTTGCGCCTTCATTTTTCTTCCTCTTCTTCTTGTTTCGATGGAATCCCTTCCGCAATCTTTACTCAAGTCCAGCACCGTCATCGCTACTCCTGCAGGTCTGTCACCAAATCATGCATTTCGATGTTTAGTAGTCGGCGGAGAGGTCACGGGCATTGCTCTTTCTTTCACTTGCGAAATGTTCAATATTTGTTTGCTTTATGGTCAGTTGTTTGTAGAATCCATGTTGTTAATCGGCTGAGTCACGAACACTGGCACGCATCGAAAACATGAGAGGGGTTTCGAAAGAAGTTCGGGTTTAAGCTCCCGAGGCAACGATGGGATTGTCTACTCGATTGGTGTCGTGGGAGCTGGATAGCAGACAACATTTGCTGTATGGGCTAGAATGTCGGAGCTTTTTGTTGGTGTGTGAAGCAGTTGCACAGGTGAGTGAATTGGTGTCATAGATAGCAGTTATGTTGAACTCATGCTGGCAACATTTGTCGTCCAAGTATGAGGTCTCCTTCACATAATGAAAATGCTATGTTTGATAATTGGGCTGCCACATTTTCTCTGAACGGCTTAAACCCTAATGGACCAAGATTAGGTCTCCTATTTTTTTCTAGTAGTTTGGAGTAGGTCGTATGGGACGTTTCTGTTGTGCAGTTCCATTTACTTTCTCATCAACATTTGCAATTTTTCTCACTGTCTCCAGTGATATAAAGTTTGACCCATTTGAATTATATTTTTCACAATATGGTCAACCGAATTTGTCATTTGAAAACCTGGTCTTGAGGGTTAATGGTCTTTTCTGGTGTGATCAGGATGTTTGTGCGATCACACTCTTGAAGTCTCTGCGGCCTATCCACTCTTCGCTATCCTTTCATGGAGAAAGAAGCGGACATCTCAGGTGTCCAGCATCATCAGTTTGGAGAAGATCATCTCCAATTGCCAATTCTTCGGGTATGTATCAGATGCGCGTCCTGATTGCAAGAAAACTATGTCTCCTGGAAAGACAGTGACTGACATGGATGTGTTTCCGATTCAGGCAAAGAGCAGGCGATTGAACAAGTTTGGGAGGATTATTTTGCCGATCCTTCCCAGTGGTGGGACAACAGAGTTGACAAGGTATCAATCCGAAACGCATATAGCTGATGATTGATAGTGATACAAGCAAGTAGCGTAATCCTTGGTTTAGAGCTCTGTGAAACACCAAGCATTAAATTTTCTCTTTTTGTTTCCTAAAGTGGAGTGAGGCCTGGTTAGATCAGTGTAGTATTTCCTTGATTTTTGGTTGTAGATAAAAATCAGTTAGGTTTCGCAGACCTAATTGTGACTTGCGGTGCCTACAGAGGAATTCCAAATCACCTGACTTTAAACATAAGGTGACAAAGAAAGCACTTTGGGTAGCTGGGTGGTCAACACCATCCTGGGTGAAGTCGAGGTTGGCTCAAGGCAAATTGCAATGTGATGTAGGTTATCATGCCGATGATTCTAAAGACACTGCACAGCGAATTAGGTATTGGCATTAGCATTTAACTCTAGGAATTGAGTTGTCTCCCTTCTTCAATGATACGAAATAGGTCTGAGCTACTTCTTTGCTAAAGATGAACCTTACAAATTGAAGGTGGATGATAAACAATCATGTTTTAAAATGGTTTGTACGTGCAGTCAAGAATTTGGGATGTGAGTCAATTTGAGGCTAAGTTTGTGCAACTCGTGCCGTCTTTCTTCGCTTGTGATAGTTTCCGTTTACGTGTTACTAGGTGCACTTAAAGGTGGATGGCTTTTAGAGAAACACTATGCATGGAAGTAAGATGAACATTGTAAAGATGCATCTAAGATTTGTATATTAAAATTTAGACTCTTGAGCATGATTGAATCTTCACCCTTCTATTTATGAAGCAACGTTGATTTTAATTGTTGTTCTCATGAAGCAGTTATTGATAATTCAGGTTATTTAAAGTTGGCAATGGGAATGAATACTCTCCATCCACTAGTACAAAAGACTTGAATCAAATTGTTCAAGGAAGCAGTGGTAATATGCACACGCAAAGTGCGAGAACTACGAGTGAAGCAATTGCCGTTCTCAGGAACAAACTAGAACAAGGCATTGCTATAGGCTCGTCCATGTATGTTGGAGTCCTAAAGCGGTGCTTAAAGCGGAAAGACCTTGAAGCAATCAAGGAGGTTCATGATTGCATCATCAAGAGTGGAATGGAGCAGGAAACTTATGTGGCAAACAACCTAACGAGTGTGTATATAAGATGTGGGAGATTGCTGGATGCACGCAGAGTGTTTGATGAACTTGTGAAGAAGAATGTCTTTACTTGGACCATCATGATTGGAGGTTATGCTCAACACAATTGTGCTAAAGATGCAATGGAGGTTTTCAATCACATGTGGCAAGAAGGTGTGCAGCCGGATGAGATTACATATTTGAGCATCCTGAAGGCATGTGCCAGCCCATCAGCTCTGAAATGGGGCAAGGAAGTTCATGCGTATATTAGACGCAGTGGCCTTGAATCGGATTTGCGTGTGGGCAATTCGCTTGTTCACATGTATGCGAAGTGTGGCAGTATCGATGATGCCCGACTGGTTTTTAACAGAATGGCAGAACGCAATGTGATCACATGGACTGCAATGATTGGTGCATATGCAGAAAGTGGGTGCGGTGTGGAAGCATATCGACTCTTTGTACAAATGAAGCAGGAAGGCTTCAAACCAGATGCAATCACTTACGTGAGCATACTGAATGCTTGTGCAAGCACAGGGGCTTTGGAGTGGGTGAAAGATGTTCATAGGCATGCTTGTGAAGCTGGACTTGAGTCCGATTTGCGTGTGAGCAGCGCTCTTGTTCACATGTACGCGAAGAGTGGCAGTATTGGTAATGCCCGGCTAGTTTTTGACAGAATGGAAGATCGTAACGTGATTACATGGAGCATAATGATTGGCGCATATGCTGACAGTGGTTATGGCGTGGAAGCATATCGACTCTTTGTACAAATGAAACAGGAGGGCTTCACACCAAATTCAGTCACTTATTTAAGCATACTGAATCCATGTGCGAGCGCAGGGGCTTTGGACTGGGTGAAGGACGTTCATAGGCATGCTTGCGAAGCTGGACTTGAGTCGGATGTGCGTGTGGGCAGCGCGCTTGTTGACATGTATGTGAAGAGTGGCAGTATTGATGATGCTCGACTAGTTTTTGACAGAATGGAGGAACGCAATGTGATTACTTGGAATATAATGATCGGAGGATATGCAGGAAGTGGGTTTGGTGTGGAAGCATATCAACTCCTTTTACGAATGAAACAGGAAGGTTTCAATCCAGATGCAATCACTTACACAAACATCCTGAATGGGTGTGCAAGTGTAGGAGTGGTGAAGAAGGTTCACAGACATGTCCTGGAAGCAGGACTTGAGTCGGATGTGCAATTGAGCAGCGCGCTTGTTCACATGTATGCGAAGTGTGGTAGTATTGATGATGCGCGTCTAGTTTTTAATAGAATTGAAGAACGGGATGTAGTCACATGGAACACGATGATTGGGGCTTACGCAGAAAGTGGTTGCGGTTTAGAAGCATATCGACTCTTTGTACAAATGAAACACGAAGGCTTCAAACCAGATGCACTCACTTTTTTGAGCATCCTGAATGGATCTGCAAGTCCCGGGGCTCTGGACTGGGTGAAGAAGGTCCACAGCGATCTCCTTGAAGCAGGACTTGAGTCGGATTTGCGTGTGGGCAATGCGATTGTTCACATGTATGCAAAGTGCGGCAGTATTGATGATGCGCAACAAGTATTTGACAGAATGGAGAACCGTGATATAATCACATGGAACTTGATGATTGGTGGACTTGCACAACATGGATGGGGGCTTCAAGCCCTGGAATTCTTCAGGAACATGGATACTGAGCCTGATGGGGGCTCATTTGTGGCAGTGTTATTGGCCTGTAGTCATGCAGGCCTAGTTGATGAAGGTCGTCAACTGTTTTTTGGAATGACTCAAGAGTATGGCATCGAACCTACTGTGGTGCATTTTACCTGCATGGTGGATCTCCTTGGGCGTGCAGGACACTTGGAGGAAGCGAAGGTCATCATTGGCAACATGCCAGTTGAACCAAATGGAGTAACTTGGGGAGCCTTGCTTGGTGCTTGTAGAACTCATGGGAACGTGAAATTGGCGGAATTTGCCGCCCAAGAGTGTATCAAGTTGGACCCAAAGAATGCGGCTACGTATGTGCTCCTCTCCAATATCTATGCTGCAGCTGGCAAGTGGGAGCAAGTGTCATTGGTGCGGAGTATGATGCAGGAAAAAGGTATACACAAGGAGCCTGGACGTAGCTGTATTGAAGTCGACAATAAGATCCATGTTTTTGTTGCAGGGGATACATCTCACCCAGAAGCGAAGGAGGTATATGATGAGCTGAAAAAAGTGACTGAAAAAATCAAAGCGGAAGGCTACATTCCTGATACCCAACTAGTGTTGCGGAATATTAATGAAGAAAAGAAAGAAAGAACTCTTTGCTCCCACAGTGAAAAGTTGGCTATAGCTTACGGATTGCTGCGTACACCACTTGGAGAACCAATTCGTATATACAAGAATCTTCGGGTGTGCCCAGATTGTCATGTAGCAACCAAGCTTATCTCTAAGGTGACCGGGCGCGAGATTGTGGCGAGGGATGCTAATCGCTTCCACCACTTCAAAGATGGTGCTTGTTCTTGTAATGATTATTGGTAACAATTTCGATTGATTGATAGATCATCGATTGTTTGGAGCTTTGCAAGGTGGTGGTGTGTACAGACCATGCTATTTCTTCTGCCAATTTTCTTCCTATCTTATTGCATTTGTCGTCAATACTGAAGGTAATTTTGGTTCAATCTTGAATGGTGTACTACTCTGGCTGGAAATTGACCCTAGCAATATAATTAACCTCTAGGGTCTCATCACACTCTGCCCGGTTATATGATCTGTAATAATGGCCAAACCAGGAAATTCTCTTGGCTCACCTGCGCTGCTCAACAAAGAAGGCCCACTAGCGTTCGTCAATATTAATGTCAAGATATGGTGGACATTTGATATTTACTGTACCGAACATGCATTCTGATTGTCAAATTTCCTTTCTTGCAGGACCTTCTTGCCATTGAAATTCTGAAGTTCTGAAGTTGACATGTGGTTGAGGTTGAAGTCCTACTCAGGTACAATTGTTTTGTGGATTTTCAAGACGGCGGCGGTCCTTGAGAAAAGGACTGCAGAATGCGGTCTTTCTACATTTGACTTTTCAAGACTTGTGCGAGACCGCGAGGGAGTCCTTTCTGTATTGTCCCTGTCGTCAAATCTAATGCACTTGATGCAGACCTTCAGCTCCACCTAACTTTGTTCCAGTCCATTTGTAAACCAACTTCTGGAAATTCTTGCCTGAAATGTACAGATTCTATTCATGGGAGCTTGAGTAAACATATTTTTCAAAATTTATAAATTCATAGTTTATACATTCAGTGTCAAAAAATGGACGCTAAAGAGAATTTCAAAAAACAATTGATAGTTTTTAACACTAAATGTCGGGAAAATAGTTACTTTAAAAAAATTCCATTTCTTAATAATTTAGTGTCACAAAGTGTCATAAAATGTGTCAAAGAATATTGAACTTGGCATATTGAAATGAATGCTTGAAAGTAGACATAGTTGTAAGTTGTTTGCCCTCTACTCATGTTGTCCAATCCTTACACAATTAGCGTGCAAATCAAGGAATTTGAATCCCTTGCTTCATGGTCAATAAATTACTAGAAGGTTGTAATTAATGTAATTTTGTGACTTGTATACAAGTTACAATGTTCATAGATCATCCTTCTAACTATTAGAATCTTGTTGTAAACTTTTTGAACCCCTCATAGCATTTCCTTTTGAAAAGGGAAGAAGAAGCCACATTGTTACAATTGTTTCATATTGTTTGGACCTTTGTGGAATACATATGAATTTTCTAAATTCAAACACTATTCTTTTGGGCCTTCATTTTTATTGTTATTAGATTAGAAAATTCTAACAATTTTTTACTCTAAAATGTCTGCATGTTGTCTATTTTGTATCATCCCTTTTCCAACACTTTAATGTCAAAGCCAATGTATATTTGAAAGTTGCAAAAAAATTGTCAAAAACAATTCTATTCTTGAATAGTGGTAGAGCAATGTTTATACAGTATCTTTTGAACCAACAAATATCATCCAATTTGTTCAAATATGCAAAGCATAATTAGAATTGGTGTAATTGACCACATTTAATCAATTGTGGGTCGTTGGGATTAACTTTTGAATTCTACAACTTATTTTGCACTTATTTCTCATTTTTATAAATCATTAGACTTATCCAATAAATCATGAATAACTTTCACCTAGATCTATTTCAACTATTATTATGGGTCAAATGACTCTCATTTTTAATCATAGAAAAAAATTGCATCTAAAGGTTGTGTGCAAAACAAAAATGGCATAAAACCCTAAAGGACCAAACTATGTTTTTTGTCAACATAGTAATTTTTGGGCAACTCACTATGAATGGAATTTTTATTTTTTTTCTTTGAAAATTTCACACATCATTGTGCCCAAATAGTAGCTTTCAAGCCCAAAAAAATCATAACTTTTCATTACAAGGTTAAAAAGTTATTGTATGATACATAGTTTCAACAATCTGCAGGCAACTAGGCAGTTCAAAAAATTTCTTAAAACATCACTTCTTTAAGAAATAAAATTTTAAAATTATTTCTCTAGATTTATACATACATGGAAAGCTTATAATCATTCTATTTTCATTAATGAAATGAAAGTTATGAGGAGTTTTAATTTGTAGGTAGTTATGGAATCTCTATTCTAAAATAAACTTTGAAGTCCTTTATTTAACCCCTAAAGTCCCATTGTCCCCTTGGGGGACAATTTGGAATTTGGGCAGGTTCCTATGGGCTGAAATTTTACCCTAATTTTTTGAAACTTTTTTTGAAGATAGAGAAGCTGATAAGCTTTGTGAGAATACAATTTTTATTTCAATTGGTGCCTAGAAGCAAAAGTTATACTACAAAAAGTCTAAGTTGAACTCGGCAGGCAATACAAAAAATATTGCAAAAATTTAAAAAGAAAAATTTTAAAAAATTCTCAAAGATTATGTTTTTATCTATATTTGAAGCTTTGATTCATTCCATTTTGATTAGTGATGTGAAAGTTATGAACAATCTTACTTTTCGGGCAATCTAAGCATCTTTTTGAAAAAATAACTTATAGGATTCATTTCAGAATGTAGTTTTCAAATTTTTTCAAATTTTTTTCTTAAAAGGTTTAGTTTGCTTGCTAGAACAATCTCACCGTTGGGATTATTGTATTTCAATCAACGGTACTTGACAATTTTTTGAAGTATAAAAATGAAGTTGTTATTTTTTGAATTTTTTTCCTAGACTCCAAAATCAATTCTTCAACACAATAAATTTTAAATTCAAATTCCATAGTGCACTTTTTTTCCACAAATAGAGATCAAAGTCATCTAAAATTGCAGTCCAGTGTTCAAAAAAACTTGTTTTTTCAACTTTGAATGCTCATATCTCTCAATCTGTACGGTCAAACTTCATGAATTTCTTACCACATAATTTCAAACAATTAAAGTTCAAGATCCTACGGTTCAGTTCCAAAAAAAGTTTTTGTTTTGTTTTTATGGACAAACACAGTAGAAATGGCAGTTTTGAGTGGTTTTTGACAGAGAAATGGCCTTTAGACTTTAGGGGTTAATTGACTTTTCTATATTTTTTGAAAAAAATAAAAACATAGGGTGTAGATATTTTATTACAACATTACAACCATGGGGATTGGCATTTTTCAAGTCCATAACTAAATTCTTATCAATTTATAATTTTGAATCATTCTCTACTTCTTTCTACTTTCTATTTTTTTCCTATATGTTGTACACTTCCAAATGACCTAAAACTTTTCAAGCGTGTAGCCAACTTGCCTTGAAGAATGAATCCAAAGAAGTACCACCATTTTGAACATTTTTTCATACAAATGTGACCTTGTGAAGTACACATGCCCGATTTTTTGCAATGACTTTTGTTACTTCAAATGCTAATATCTTGCAATCTACACAATGAAAATTTCTGAAATCTTTTCTACATCTTCTCTAACTAGCATACTACAAGATCCCTACATGTGTCTACAAGTGTTTTTTTTCTAAAATTTGATATTATACTAGAAATGGCAGTTTTGGGTGTGTTTTTGATGAAAACAGTCATAAACCTTTCGGGGTTTAATAATGAAAATTTGATATACACTTGCACAGTCATGTGGAAAGTGGGAGGACTGAAGCTCTTCATTGCCATGGTAGGCCATCTTCCCCATCAAGGTTTGATGTGGGTTTCATTCTTGCCTACGTAGTTTGGCCACATATTGTACATGCGTAAGTACACTACTTACTCTACATGTCAATATACACATAACCATACATTCCCCAATCACCATTACCTATGCATTTTCTCCGCTGAAATTTTAACCTCACCGCAAAGTGAAGCGGTTTCACTGAGGTAAGAAAATCATCATACAATTAATCAATGATAGATGCTTAAAATAGATGTGACAACTTGACCTAGTCAAGTGGCTGGTCTTCCGAGACGAAGTTTCCACCACTATTGGGGAGTCCTAGGAGTTTAAGATTAAATAGAGATTCTCTTTTAAGCTTGCCACGCTTGACTTTCATTGGAGGAGGCCACTTGCAAGGACAACGGCTCTCCCACCCAATGAAAGCTAAGAATGTCATGAATGTCCTCAACTTGAACATTATACAACAAACATCTATTTTATATATTTATTTTTCTGAGATTCTTAAGACACACTCATTTGAAGTTTTGAATGATCCTACCTTACCCAGAACACGGCTTTCCCCACTGCCAGTAACATATGGTCAGCCCCAAAGAGAGTCCAGTCACACAGCCCCAAAGAAGAAGAAGAAAAATAAATGTAAATAAATAAATAAATGGAGTGAACTCCAATACTAAGAATTCCGTTAGTTAAATAATTAATTAATTCAGTGGAGTGAGCTTGGCTGACCACAAACCGCGGAGTGACACGTCCCCCCCGGGGTTTTCAAAGTAAGTCTGCGAGCTCCCCAGATTCTAACAATCGGAAGTTACGAACCTTATTGGTCCGTTCCAAGGGGGCCTCAAGACCCGGGATTCCATGGGAAACCACGCCGAAACTGCCGCAGAAGCAGACCTGCACATGTGTTGGGGGAGGAGGTCAACTCTGACCAGGGAACGGGCCGGGTGGTCAGCTTTTGGCCCTTTTTTATTTTAATTCGGTGGTCCTCCATGGTCATTAGGTTGTTAACGCCTTGATCCTTTTTCTAATTTCGCCACATTTTTGCTTATATCTTTCTAGAGAGATATCATTTCACTGTTATTTCATGAAAATGATCATCAACCCTTGAACATCGAAGGGGTGATGCTCAAAATCATCTCTTTGTATTACCGTGTGAATCATTGGTCAAAGAAATAGCAAAAATACCTTACTGGAAGTCAAAGTATTGTAGGAGATTTTTCCTTTCCAAACCCAATTGCAAGGATGAATAGTTGCACTTTCGTCCTACACTCAAAGATTCTTTGTCATCTATCGGACATTTGGTGTCCGTGTCGACGTTCAAGGGTTAAGGAAGGTTGTCTTTTCAAGATTCAAGTGTTATATTGGATGAATGAAAAGTTAGTTGGACAGAACAGCGCCTCAAAGTCCTTTGTTCATTGTGTAGCGCTTAAGGGTTAAGTATTAAGGTGCTAGGTCCATAAAGCACTCATGTGCTAAAATCGTCCACCTCTTGAAATGTACACTATTTTGTACATGTTGCTTTTTCATTGTATGAGCAATGTATAAAGACTTTACATTTTAGGTGGTGGCATGGGCAATTTAGAGCCTAATGCATTTGAACTTCAAAAATTCATAGCTAATTCCAGAAAGCTCCAAAACATAGGAAACAACTTGGGGTTAGATGCCAATTTCACTTGTCTTTCAAGGATAATTTACTGAAAAATTGATTTCAAGAAGTTTCACCTCCCCCCAAATCAGTTCTAGCTCTTCAATGGTCGATTTATGGACTTGTTACCTTAAGCTTAAGTATTAGTCATTTAACCTATAAACAACGCCGAGGCCGTTTTCTAGTCAATGAATGACAAAGAATCTCTTTGTGTCGGACATAAATGCAACTATTCATCCTCTAAAATTTGTGTGAAAAGGAAAGATCATCTACAATAGTTTGTCTTCTAATGAGTATTTTTTTCATTTTTTGAAGCCGACAATTTACACAGTGACAAAACAAATGATTTCCACGGTGACCGGACTGGCGTTTAAGGATTAATCCCTAAACGTCGGACTCAGGGACCAAATTCTCGTGTCGACAATACTTTGAAGTTAAGTAAAATCCAAGACAAGCTATTGTTTTTAATAGTTTAGTGTTTTTGAAAAAAAAAATCTTTTTGAGGTCTACTTTAAAAGTAAGCGTCCAAAATCTGATTTTGAAAATGAATGATTGTGATTTTTTTGTTTAAGATTTTGTGCAAGGGTGTTCATTGCAAATCTTGATTTTCTAGTGTTGAGGGCTTTTGGAAATGAGCTTGAGATACACTAGATCTTGGAGAAATCATCACATTATAAATTCTTAAGAAAAATTGAAGAGTAGATTTTGAAAAGCGATAAATTGATTGGGATTGTGCATGTTGTACCTTTTAACCTCATATTTTTTTGGTGAACAATATTTTAGGATTGGAAGAAAGGGCCTTGGGCATCTAGGGATTAATTCAATAAAAAAAAACTAATTTCTTTTTGAATTTTTGTCATATTCTTAAGTTTGTAGAAATGATCGGTTCAAAAAATCAATAAATAAAATAATAACTTGGCTCAAATACTAAATTAAAGGCAATTCATCAGTTGAAAGGCAATTTGCACATTGATGTACTCGGATAGCAAGTTGGACTTAAATTAATTTGTAAAAGAAATGCCAATTGTTTTTGCTAATTTTAGAATTAAATAGCGAAGACTACAAATACATGTATATGTGATTTGTCAAAAATCCAAAGAATACAATAACAATTCTTTGAATCAAATACCAATCTATCATTTTGACCATGTACTATCAAGAAATCTTTTCATGGCCAAATGAAGGAATTACTTCATTGATATTTTGTGTGAATGAAGAGTGGAGAGGTTGTTTTTATAATGAAGTCCATTGTCCATTATGAATCCTTAAAGGATGTGGAACAATTTGAAGATGAGAGCTTGACCACTCATTGTCAAAAACTGCAAGAATTGTGTTCAAAGCAAAACTTTAGACCTCATTTGGGCATAGTAGAATAACTTTTGCTTGAAACTTTCAAATAGAAAAGGTTGGAAAATCAAACTAAATTTCATCTTAAGAAACCCGTTTGTAATTTTGAGCCTCCAAAAAAAGTTATGGACATAATTCAGAGAGGATGTTTGAAAATGTCAAAAAAAATGTTCCTTCTAACCCCTCTTTGAACTTTGTCCATAACTTTTGATTGGAGATTGAAATCTCAAATGGGTTTTGGGAGATGAAATTCAGCTTGATTTCACATATTAGCTTAGTTCAAATTTTTTTGAAAAAAATTATTCTACTTTGCCTAAATGAGGTTTGAAATTCTACTTTGAACACAATTCATGCTTTTGACTTAACTATGAGTAGTTGAGCTCCTACTAATCCTAATTTACATATCCCACATGAAAATGTTGTTTTACCTCCTACCACTCCACTTGTATAAAAAGCTTGTCTTCTCAACTTCAAACCTTCACAATAATTAAATGAATTTTAAAGTTATGTAAGATTGTTGTTAAATATTTTTTACTATTTTTGAATTTAATGTCAAGTTTTGAATATGTGAACCTATTCTAACTACACTAAAGATGATATTTAGTGTCTTGTACACTAAATACGAAGGCATACACTAAAAGCCAATTACCCTATGAAAGTAAGTAACATTAAATGTCAATTCAAACACTAAATGTGAACCAGAGTTGTCATATTAGACGGAATATCACTGTTCACCGACAGAATCGGACCGATTAGGGCTAAGCGGCTGCAAACTTCAGAGCCTTGTAACTTTTGCAAAAATTCTTCAAATAAGGAAAATGAGATGTTTTTCGGCATCTACAATTTTTGCAGCCGAAAATTTTTGCAGCCGAAAAATTGTAGATGCCGAAAAACATCTCATTTTCCTTATTTGAAGAATTTTTGCAAAAGTTACAAGGCTCTGAAGTTTGCAACTGGCACATTCAAGTCTAACACTAATTGTGGACAAGTTCAGATTTAGTGTTGTAGCTAGTAGGGGGGTAAAAACACTAAATGTCACTCAACACTAAATATCATCTTTAGTGTAGCTATACCCTCATGCTACTCTTCTTGGAACCGGTGAAAGCTTATGCGTGGCCTTTAAAATCCACTTGAGAAAAGATGAAAAACTATCGATTTTTTTTGTAAGTGCTTCATTTCCTATATTTCTAGTTTTTTGTTTAGATATATGACCTAAAATTTTGAAATTAAGATGTTTTTTTTAATGATTTCACTTAGTTGTTGGATCCCTGTTCATTGACTCTGACCACTGGCCAAGAAAAATCAGTGAATTTTCAATGGTTTTTTAAAACTAGAGAAATTGCTACTCCCTCTAATTTGATAGTTATATTATATTTGATAGAATATTCTAATCATCATTTTCATTAAATTGATGGAATTGGGGTGCCAAAAATTATGACATTGGGGTACTTAGACATTAAGCTCAATTAGAAAGGATTGAGTGACCAAGAAAAAGAACATTGGTTTGGAGACAATGATTAGGAATGAAGAGTTTCTTTGGGGTACTTCAACTAGATATGTCTTGTGTGGACATGGGAAGTGAGGTCTAACCTTGTTGCCTCCTTTTTCAAAAGTAGGCTCAATGTATGTTAGAGATCCAAAACAATTTCAAACTCACATTTCAAAAGAATAGACTATAAACTGATTCTTGAACAAATATGGATGTACTTCATTAGTTTCATGTAACTCGTGAAAAAAAGCTCAACAAGCTCTCCAAAAAAAAAATTGGGGGGGGGGGGGAAAAGCAATGTGGAAAATGAAAAAAATATCCCCACAAAATCAAGTAAAAAAACAAAACATCTAGAGCTAAATTTTATAGGTCAATCATATGGAAATCTCACCTTGGAAAAAATGCACGAATGTTTTTTTAATGTACTGAGAGCATCGCCACCAGTTGTCTCTAAAGGTCTTGGTAACGGTACACAGTACTTGCTGTGCTTGGGTAGCGGAAAATGGCTCCACACCAACATCACGTCACCACTTTTCAATGCACACACTACACTCTTGAAGGATGGAAAGAATAATAAAAGACTTTTTATATAAAAACATAACATTATATAAGATTTCATTCAAACTTAAAATTATAAGTTCTATAAATATTAACAAGTACATGTATATGTTATACATACCTTTAATGTAAAAGATAAACCTTTTATTTTTAGTCCATTACTATGTGTTCATGTGGGGTACAAGATTAAAAGTTTTATTTTTAATTCATTACTATGTGTTCATGTGGAGTACAAGATTAAAAGTTTTTATTTTTAATCCACAAATCCATTGCAATATTCAACAAAAAACTAAAACTTAAAATTTGTAGCTCCAAAAATAAGCCACACTGTCCGGTGCCTCAGTTACACTTGAAAAATTATGCTCAATCCAATTTTAGAGGGTTGTTGGTGGGGATCACTATGTGATCACGGCACAACCACATCTCACGGGACTCCAAAGCCCTCGCCACTTTTGGGTACAATGGTCAATTCGAGTGCAACTGGTGGCGATACTTTGAGGATGATAAAATTTGGAAATTTTGATTTCCTCTTTTATGGTCAATTTTGTTAAAATGGCGGTATTCCGCATGCCATTTTAATAGAATATCTTCTACAAAAGAGAATAAGTGTGCTGCGATAGGGTCATACATGTGCCAATTTTATGCTTAGCACATTCAAATCACTCCTAGTTCACGTATTTCTACTCCCCTTAGACAATCTTTCCATTGTTTTCATTCTTTTAGTGGTTTCATTTTTTGCCATTTTAACGAAATTGACCATTTTTGCAAACCACAAGAACACATGAGGTCTAGCCCTGCCCAATAATAACCCCTTGAATGCAGTGACTCACGCCAGTTTCCAAAAAACGAAAAAATTTAAATTTAAATTTAAAAAAAAAATAGCACCCCACCCACCCTGATGACAATGCAGACGACTCCGGGTGCCCGGGGTTGACTTCTAGATGGAAGTGGGTCCCTTTTCACACGACAGTGACGACTCTTGAATGTCGTCTGGACTCTCGCAGAAATTCTTCGTGTTTGCGATGCACTATAGCTGTCCTTCGCCGATATTCTAAGCATTTATCTCTCATGATTCTTCCCCTTCCTGGCAGGTAGAGCGAAGCACCATCGCTATCAAACACCTCCATTTTTCTGCCTAAACAAACTCACGCATTCGGCAGACACTCTCTCAGTCTACGTCGTACTTTGAAAGTGTTCAAGTTGTGATAGAATATTCGAATCAGAGCTCATGGAATCGTATTATATCTTTGTTGATCGAAATCTTTCCGTGTTACGTTCCTGACTGGAAGTGCTTTGGTTGATCAGTGAGTTGGTGTGTCGTTGCGTGGAGAATCATTTCCAACTTAGATGGTCAGAGCTTGAATTGTGATCGATTCATTTTCAAGTGCATGTCCAGCGCTTTCAAAGCGAGGACTTGTACGTGTAGATTGGAAGTTTCACTGAATCGACCATTTTTTCGTAACGAATATGAGGTTCTGTGGGGTTACGAATTATTGTACTTTGCACTAGTTTATTCGATTCGAGTTGAAACTAGTGAGAGTTTGGATTGTTGTAGTCTTAATTGCAGGTACTGGCAAGGGCGGCCGATGGAACTAGCTGGTCGGTTGGTCCTGCAAGCGGCGGTTGACCGCGGTGCACGCACGTGAGCGTTTACGGGGCTGCGGAGCGTGCTTAGGAAATTCCCCATTTGGAGTCTGAAGAGCTTTTCGGTGGCACTAGACGTAGACGGCACGATTCGCCGAAGCTTTGACCAGTTGGGGCTTGAATCGAGGCTTTGATGGAGTCTGCTTAGTCGATCGTCACCAATCGAAGTTTTGAATATGACGTACGTATTACGTTTCTAGTGCACGTTCAATAAAAGGCTGGAACTGGATCAAATGTTGCTGATCAATCGAACTTTACATTGAGTTGATTGCAAGCTCGGTTACATAGAGTGAAACCCATTGATGTTTCCGAAGGCGCGGTGATCGGGAGATGACCCTCAACTTAATGGGTTGCTTCGCAACGTCGAATTCGAAGGCGGAGAAGCAATGCGCTTCCAGATCCGCCACCGCGCGCCACGGAAAAACTGTCGCAACGAGAGATTCTCACAGCCTGCTGTCCAACAAGCCTGTATTGCTTCCCGATCCCGATCAATTGCTTGGTCGCCCATGCGAGAACGACCAGCACTGGACCACTAAAGCGCCCGCCGTCACGAGAATCCATGTCGAGAAGCCCTTCGTGACGAGAACGGCGTTCTCGGGTCCGCTGGTGCGCAACGACACACACGATGAGGAGATCTTCTTCCAGACGCGATCGCAGCCCGGATTGCAGCTTTCGAATGAATTCTTCTCCTGCAGCGACGTCGAAGGTGGAAACAGGAACAGACGGACGCTCAGACGGGCTGCGAGCTTCGGAGGGCGACCGCAGCCTCTTCCTCTTCCTGTCGAGGACGCACCTCTAATTCCGATTTCAAAGCAGCTGCGGGTGTATAATCTGCCACTTCCAGCGCGCGAGGACGTTACGACGCGCTTGCAAGCACCCACCACGAGGGTATTCAAATTGGAAGCTCAACGAGGTGCGCGCGTGATAGGCCCCACGGGAGGGCTACCGCTGCCTCCGCCGTCGCTTGCCACTAAAGTGCTGCAGCCTAGCCTTGCGGCTTTCGAGTTTCGTCAGCTCGCGCTCGCTACCGACGATTTTGCAGCCGCGAGATGCGTAGTGAAATTGGCCGCGGGGGATGTGTTTAGTGCCAGGATTGAGGATTCTAGCGGCGCTGCTCCGTTTCGTGCGAGAGTGGATGTGGCCGTGCTTCGGCTTCCTGAAAACTCTCAGCAGGTATCTGTCGGCACCGTCTCATTGCGGTAATTAATGATATCGCGGGTTTAGGAGGCAATGCATCTCATTGCTCGGGTAGAAATAACGGTGTCGGTGTTCGCGATTCCCGTGACGTGATTACCCCTTTTGTTTGGCGCGACGCTCTCGAAATTTGGGTTTCCGCGAAGTCTGGCTATCTGCAAAATCTTTCTTTTGAGTTCAAGAGTCTCGTCTGAAAATACTTGGTCCCTAGCTTGTAGAGATTTTCAAATCACGTTGCCCAAATCGCCTTCTTTCTTGAAGTTTAAGTCTCAAACCCTAGTACCCGTTCTTATTAGAGATATCAGAATTTTCGACCTCAATGGGAGACCCTGCTCTGTCTTTTTTATTACCATGAGTAGATGTGCACGAGCCTTCTGTCGCCTACTCCAAGGCTGCTTGCGCGACAACAGTATTAGCAACTTCCACACCAATGTCTCTAATAAGGGAGGTTTTTTCATTAATAAGTGAGGGCACTCTACCGAAGGGAAGGATAATATGGCGAGGCTCCATACATCAGTGTCCCGAGTCATTTTGAGAGGTGGTAGAAGAGACAAAGTAGTGTCAGGGAGTTGCCATGAACTGGTTCTAGTATTTGGATATCATTAGTGGTGATTGCAGTAGTGGTCTTTGAAAAAATTCCTGTAGCTATAGTCCCATTCTAAGAGGCTTGGAGTGCTGCATGAGGGGATGCTCTTTCGGAGTCTGGTGTGATTTTGAATCACCAATTAGAAGTATTATCCTTTCCCAGATACTTTGAACTCTTTTTTTAGAATTACCCCTTGGAAAATACAAGTCTCGCACTCTACCACAAACGCATGTCAGAGTGCGAGACTTGTGTGCTGGAGGCGACAATTTTCAGGCATTGTAATTTCAAGTTTCTACCAGTGGTCTCAGAATTGTGCAAGACTGAATTTGGGAAACAAACAAACGAGTTGTGAGGCTAACGAATAGTGATCATCAAATTTGAAAGTATAAGCATTTCCTCTTGTGATCGCAATGCCTCACCTGAAATCAAAGCGAATATCCACTAAATTAGCAAAGCTTAATGCAATTGTGCTACTAAACTTAAATCTGTACAGGTCTGTCCTAATTTATCATCTCATCTTTGGCAGTCGAACAAAACTGCCAATGTAATTGAAACGGCCGTTCATGACATTTCCCATTGGCGTTGCAATTGTTTCCAGGGCGCCACGGAATGGAAATCTGAGGTGCATCTGCTGGCACAGATCTCGCATCGCAACGTCTGTGCATTGAAGGGCTACTGTGCGCACGAGGCAAGCTCCAGTTTAAGTCCGACTGCGAGAAGGCGGCAGGAGCGGCTCCTGGTGTTTGCGCAACCGGCGAATGGCAGCTTGTACGACCATTTCTTCGGAAATCGGAGTTTCTTGGACTGGACCACGAGGGTGAACATTGCCCTCGGTGCAGCGCGTGGATTATTCTACATACAAGATCGTGCGCCTATGCAGATTGTTTGCAAGGAATTCACGGCGTCGACGGTGTTGCTGGAGAATGATTACACGCCGAAGTTGGCTGGCTATGGCTTGTCGGTGGCTGTGCCGCTCGTTCCCCGAAGCTCGTCGTTCACCACGGTACGATTACGGCTAAACCCTAAATTCTAAATTCCTTAACCCTTACATGTCTACACGGTTCATTTGGGGTATGGAAATTTCCACTTCAGACATGATAGTTGCGTAGCACTAATACAGTATGAAGGTATGAAGGTATGAAAACATGATGCCTATCTTTTCTCTCACTCTTAAGGTATGTGTGCCCAGAATCGTCACCCGAAATGAATGCTCTGTTTGCATTTTTGGTGACAATTCTGGGTGCACATGCATACCTTACAGTTTGCTATTTGTTATTACAATGAATCTCTTATGAATTTGGTAGACAGAAGGACAATACAAATAAGAACTATCATGCAAGTAGAGATCTTTAATTGGCCTTTAGTGGTTAATTGGTACATCGTAAAATTAGCGAGCATAGTGAAGACTGAGCTTTGAGGAATCTGAGCAGTTTTGAGATGCCTAGTTGAAAATTGGAACGGTTTTGAGTTCCAATTGGAACTGAAAATGAGTTCCTCTCCTCGATTTTAGAGCTCAAGGTCTTACTTGGCTACCTCACAACCATCTGAGCACTTGAAAGTCGTAATTTCCAAAGCTCAAGCACTAGGAAGTACTAACTTAATGTTCAGAGTTTTGAGCGTTTGAATGCCACATTTCCGGTTCTCTAATAATGAATCGAACCATGTCCAGTCTTGAAATCCACAACGTTATTAACCCATGCGAATTATGGGGTGTCTCATTCACCCATGCAATTTGCGGGGCGTCTTCTGGTATCAGTCAAGCTATGGTCTCTTTTTCCTTAAGTTTAAGACTCTGTCGACTTCAATTTATTCTACGCCTTGCCATTTACTCTGGAGAACAATCTTCACTTGCTTAACAACGCCATGTCGCTATTTGCTATCACTTCCAATCTGGTGAGCAAACAAAAAACGAACGAGCTCCCACTTGTGTTGACATTAGCAGCTTGCTTCTTCTGCTCCTTTTCCAGACTATGATCCGGAGTCAATGCCAAGCAAAATTGAACGTGCGAAGCTTCGGAGTCCTGCTGCTGGAGCTTCTCACCGGCAAGAACAGCCGCGACGCCAACAGCTTCGGGGACGACTCCAACTTCGTCCACTGGGCACAACAGTCCATGAAAGAAGAAGATGAAGATGAAGATGAAGATGCGCGGGTGGTGGAGATCGTGGACCCGCGCATGAAAGGCGGTTGTCCCACGAAGGGAGCCGCGGAGCTCCTCAGTTTAGGGTTGCGGTGTGTGAGCAAGTGGGAGCCAAGCTTCTTGGAGATTGTTGGAACGTTAAAATCGATCAAGGCCAGGCATTGTAATCGCAAAGCTGAAGGAGTGGTTCGGGAGTCGCAGAAGATTTTCAAAGATGTGCACATGGCGGAGAAGGAGGATGCCTTCCGAAAACGAGGACGTCCGAGTGTTGTCGAAGCGACTGGGAAATCCTCGAGCTAGTCGCTGGTATAGGGGTTAGGGTTAGGGTTTTAGGGTATAGGGTTTAGGGTCCAACCCTTGTAACATTGGTTATGGACAAAGGTCAGGAGTTCAGAGTCGGTTTTGGACATAACCCTCTTCTCCAAAGTAGATGAAGATTTTAAGATCTTAGAGATTTAGGGTTCTTTCAAAGAATGCGAGGAGGATGGGGTTATGACTTGAAACCTTCTTCATTTTTTCAGTTTGAATTGAAATCAAACTGCATTGTGGAGATGACAAGAGAGGGTTATGTACGTGTTGCAAACTTGCAATTTTGCTTTTAACCCTGGATCGCCTGAAACGCCATTCTGTGGCGTTTGGATGGCAATCCAGGGAGGTTTTTCATCCATTTTAAAGCTCTTTGTTCCCTGTTTTCCTTGTTGACCTTTCATGTTGAGTTATAAAGAGTATCCAATTGAGTTTGTAGTCTAGCCAATGTTTGTTTTCACAAAAATGAGAAGCTTTTAAAAAAAACGGATCACAAAATATGCTATTTTAGTGTATTTTGGGAAGTAGTTCCTCCTTGCTCTAAATTTGAAATTTCTCCACAAAAATGATGTTTTTTGAGTGTGAGCCCAACTAACAAAATGAAGGCCATCTACTCTAGTTTCTACTCCAATTTGAATTTTGGAAAAATTTATAGTATTAAATATTTGATTGCAATTTGAACTTTGTATGTATTTTCAATGTCTATTGAATTCTAATTATAGAATGACATGGAAATTGAATCTATACTATGATATTTGTCATTGTAATGTACACACATGGTGAAATTTTCAGATTTGTTGAAATAATTTTCTATTTGATGTGATTTTTCTTCACTTTATCTTCAAAAATTCTCAAAAAAATCAATTTTCCACAAAAAAATCTAGATTTTTTGTGAAGTAATGAAGACATGTAATTTCATCTCTGAAAAATAAATATAAATATTTTCATACATATCTAGTTGCAAAATGGCAACAAACTAAGTGACGGGCAATGAGGCTTGAAATCATTGGTGATGGGTCCGTCATTTAGGGGTTAAAGAACAAATTTTGTTGATGACTTGATTGAAACGGTTCTTTGGTTATATGTATGTCTTGCAAACTTGCAATTGTGTTTATAACCCTAGAACGACACAAGGGTGACCCTAGAAACCATGCATTGTGTAACCATGAGAGTCATTGGAATAGAAAAATCTAAAAGTATTCATTGGAAGTAAAGCTACTGTAGATGTTCTCCACTTTCTACAAAAAATTCCAAGGATGAATAGTTGTAATTTTGTCCTACACTAAAGAATTCCTTGTCATTCATCGGACACTTATTGTCTGCGGCGTCCTTCCTAGGTTAAAGAACAAACTCATTGATGACTTGATCGAAATGGTTGTATACTATATAAAGAAAATGACCCAAGTGAGGACACAAATGGAGCAAGCTTGTTGTGAACAAAAGTGTAATGATGGTGTACATTTAAGTTCTGAAATGTGCACCACTTATATAATTTTGTCCACGATGGGCTTGCTCACATTTTGCTCACAATGAGCTCATTTACCTTAACTAGTTGAAAAAGAATGTGTGAGATAGTTTTTGGATCATAACTCCTAGTATTGCAACCAAACATAGTCCTTAGGTGCAATAAATTTACAACTATTAAGACTAACTAAGACAAACTATAAGGTTTGGGCTAAGAGCAACATAGCCATCGAGATTTCTAAAGCCAAAAAAAGAAACAACTTACACTAACAACACATCAAAATGCTTAACCTCTAAAAGTCTGACGGGTTTGGACAAAACACAAATGTGTTATAAAATATAAGTTCTATAACTTTTTTGAAGTTTGCATCAAAAAAGATAATGTGAAGCATGAAAAGTAAAAAGCATCCATATAGTCAAAATTATAAAAAATTATAAAAACATTTTTAGATTCTCTTCAAATGAATTTTGAAGATATAACTTCAAAAATTCACCAAAAATACAATTTCTATCTTTAGCATTTGAATTCTTTTGTGATTGGTCAAAATTGTGTTTTTATTGATTTGTGAAAAAATGCATAAGATCTAGTAATGAGATTATCAATACTTTCTCCAAATACTAAGTTTTTAACACTAGGCCAATTTTAGACTCTTTGTGCTATTTCTCTTATAATTTTTGTTTCACCATAACGATCTTAGTTTTGAATAAAAATATTGAAAGATAATCCAATATTTTTTTAATTGAAAAAAAAAAAATTCTACCTTAAAATGTTGTCCAAAGTTGGACAACAACCCAAAAATGGTTGCTTGAGCACTTAGAGGTTGAGGTGGTCCTAGTGCTCCACAATGGATGGAAACAATGGCAAAAAACAGTTATACTATTTTTTGTCTCCCATTTCATGACAATATATTTTTTTTGCTTGTTTTTTGGCCATAAATTTTGTTTAAAACTTCTAAGAGATCACAAATTCATATTGAAGGTAGATAAGACCATTATAAACATTAAATAATTTTTTCTTATTTATGAAAATAATTTAATATTTTGAAAGTACCCTTGATTGGATGCTAGTATATCACTGTAATAACCAGTTTAGAGGTTTTAGTACAATTTTGTACCCAATAATGCAAATTTGAAGTTAACTAGGGTCATTTACAAGGATACTATCTTTTGACCAAATGGTTTAAGGAAAATAGTATTTCTCCATCTTGCACATGTATTCAAAGTGTGTTATTTTTGTATAAATAAATGGATTGTAGAATTCTTTTTTTATCAAGATGTAACTAGTTGTGTAGAAGTCCTTTTAGGTTGAAATAATGTTCAAATTTTATTTTATTTTTTTGAAAGTTTTTTCTATTTTCTAAAAATACAAATATGAAAATATATATCATCTTGTGCATAACATTTATAGAATATTTTTTTAGGATTGAATTATTAGAATTTAGAAGTGTTATATTCATTGTCAATATTTTTCTTGATTAATAAAAAAATTATTTCCAAAGCTTTTTTTCCCTAGTATAACAAATAAAGGACAGCAAATAGTACAAGTGTTTCTTGCAATTGCCCATGAGTGCTTTTATTGCTTGGGGTGACCAAGTGTTGATGACAACAATATGATTGCAATTTGGGGGGTGACTACTAGAACCATACCATCAATGTTGCTCACCGTGACTACTCCTACTAAAGGTAAGACGTTCACAACCACTTTACCACTTTACCACTTGTGATAACCTATGCGTTGTAGAAAATATCCGTTGCAATTGCCTCCGCCTCAATGGCAAATATTAGATGAGATTTGGGGCCTTCTAAATACCGTGAGTTATCATGCAGTGATAACCAACAAACTTAACCATTTCAGTAACACCACAACAATCCTACTTGGCCAAGAGGTTGCCACCTCATGTCTCAAAAAAAATTCATTTTAAGAATTTTAATTTTAATTTTTTAAAATTTTGACAACCGGCTGTTCCTTCACTGCAGGGGGGAACAACGAAAGGAAGAGGCTTGGAACAGTCTTCCAGAGGCCCAAAATCTCACTTAATGGGATGCCACATCTCGAAACAATCTTTGGAATAATACATGACGCAGAACGTTTTTCCATCAATAATTTCCACCATGCCTTGTAGGAACACTAGAGACATTAAAAGAATTTTGAAGCCTACAAAGGGCTGTTAAGTTTTGATTTTTGGCAACCCCACAGTACAGATACATAAAAATTTTAAAAGAAATTTCAAATATTTTTTTCTCGTGGGGGTCATTTAGAGTGTCCATTAGAAACCACATGCAAACAAAACTTTGGACCCCCTATATACTTTTTGAATTTTAAATAAAACAAAATTAAAAAAATATGAATAGATTTTCCTACTTTGAAAGTTTATGTTTTGAATTATTGATATTTTTATTTGTTAATAATAATTAGTTACAAATTTTTGAAGTAAAAAGATACACTGTAGAATTGAAAAATAACTTTCACACCCCTATATTATATAAGAAAAAATTGTCTTAAAAATGAACAAAAAATTCCTAAAAATAACTCATTATTGAAAGCTCATTTTGAGTTGAATATTCACTCAATGGTCATCTAAATGTGTCCTCTATAATTCTTTGAGTTGAAAAACATGCCATTTTAGTTCATTTTCAACCTCTTCTAGAAATCATTTCATATTTTATTTGAGTTGGAAATTTTGGCAATAGAAAGCTTTAGTCATTATTAAACAATGTTCAAAATTTTAGGTTGAAATTATAGTTTATTAGAAACCACTTATTCGCATGTGATTTGTTATAGTAGAACTAAGTGCACCCCCCTTGAGATTTTTTTTTTGAAAAAAAATATTAAAAAAATCATCAATCTGATATGTCATTGACATAAGTTAATTTTTTCTAATTGCTATTCTCCCTAGGAACGAATTAATATACTATTGGGTGATTTTGTAATTACAAATAAACCTTATCTACATCTCCAATAGTTATAGACTACTTATTTGCCTAGGCTCACATTTCTAGCTTGGGGGGTGCACTTAGTTCTACTATAACAAATCACATGCGAATAAGTGGTTTCTAATAAACTATAATTTCAACCTAAAATTTTGAACATTGTTTAATAATGACTAAAGCTTTCTATTGCCAAAATTTCCAACTCAAATAAAATATGAAATGATTTCTAGAAGAGGTTGAAAATGAACTAAAATGGCATGTTTTTCAACTCAAAGAATTATAGAGGACACATTTAGTTGACCATTGAGTGAATATTCAACTCAAAATGAGCTTTCAATAATGAGTTATTTTTAGGAATTTTTTGTTCATTTTTAAGACAATTTTTTCTTATATAATATAGGGGTGTGAAAGTTATTTTTCAATTCTACAGTGTATCTTTTTACTTCAAAAATTTGTAACTAATTATTATTAACAAATAAAAATATCAATAATTCAAAACATAAACTTTCAATGACATGTCAGCTATTCTCCCTAGGTACCATATCAGCTTCCAATTTTTATTTTTTTTGTAATTGCACCTTTGCTTCTAAAACTCGTAGCCTTGTTTAGCCCTGAAATTTTTAGCCCATGGTAGGAATGGGTTGAGTTCCAACTTCAATGATGTTTATACACACTCTTTAAGGCACGTACAACCCAAGCTTGATGAGAGGGACCAATAGATAGAAAACATATAGCCTTACAATCAATCTAATGAATTGCAGTCATCTTTTGATCTCTAAACATGTAACATCCCACAAAGCTCTTTCTTTTTAATACATAAAGATGTTGAAAAGTCTTTCTTGTAGTCTTTGTTATGCCTATACAATAAAATCTCTTAGGCTACATATCTTCGTAGGGACACTATGACGTAAAGAAGTTTTCTATCATGATAGACTGCCAAAAACCTGCAACTGAAGAGAATTAATTAATTGGGGGAACACTCTCTAATCAAACTCCTTCTCCATTGGAGCAAATATTAAAGTTTTTGTTGATTTGGTTTTGTCTACATAAACCTCCAAATTGTAGCAAAATCTTGTAGATGAGCAACAAAGCATCCATACCTTGATCCCATATCAGGTAGGTTTTGAAAGTATGAACTATTTGAATGTGTATTAACTACTAATTAATATAAGGTACCATGCTTTCATCTACATAGAGGAATTCATAGATGGATACCAAACTTTCAAACAACCATTTGCACTTATCAAGAAGATCAAATATGAAAGATGTCTATCAACTATGACTATACTCTTGTTGACCAAGTACAAGCAGCATAAGATTTTATTTGAATCATTCATAACTCATATACTATGCAATAATAAGGCAATAAAAGACAGTTCATTCACAATAACCTTGAATGCATGGGAGTTCTTTAGTTTCTATGAGTAGCTTGCATCTAGTCCAAGCATAAAAGTCCTTGTGAGTGATTGAGAGCTGCCATAGGCCACTCTTTGGCTTGCTAATTCATGCATCAAAAGATAATGCATAGTACTGGTTGCAACTTGCAATGATCATATCTACCAATCAGCCATGAAAGAACCAAGTAAAAATGTCAAAACATTCTAAAGTCTCCAAGCCCATATCAAAGGGTAGTCTTGCCTTACGTTTGCAAAAGCTTGGCTTGCCTTCTAACAATTTCAATTCATAGGAACATTAGGGGAGAAATGAGGCCTTTGAAAGACCGTTTGACTATGGTTCTCCATGTTGCAAACTATGGCTGGACAGTCAGATTATTTAATAAAAAATAAATAATTTTTTTTTTTTTTTTTTAAATTTAAAAATAAAATAAAATAAAATAAATGCAGTCCAACATGATAGTCTCTGTGCCACGTCGGACTACTGCTTCTGTGATGTTCCCACAGTCCGGGAATGTCCGGGAACTCGAGGTCTCTCAATGGCCTAAAAAATCCTCTAATGTGCCAATTGCAATCCGCAAATTTCTCTTCAATAGTCTCTATATAGGCCTAACTCACTAAACAAGTCTTGTGCCTCCTTACCATCTGAAGGGCCCTAATCTAAAGAAGACCCATTGCTAATATATAAGTCCCTATGGTTAGTTGATTAGTCTCCTCAAATTGGTTGTCAAGATCTTCTACAACAATGCAAGGTTCAAAATGATATTTGGGCATGACATTAGTGTGGAGTCTTCTTGTGCATAAGTGCAATCCTCTATAGCTAAGGTAGTTTGCTCTAAAACAATCATGTTTTAAATGCAATCCCTATCTAGGAATGGGTGATATGTTGCTTGAAAGATCTATTACTATCAATGATGAGTTGGATAGGCTTAAATGGTTGCTTTTAAGAATAGACGACCTTATAATATGAACATCTATTCCATCGCTAGCATAGACTTTGCATGGGATTTCCAGTGCTTCACTAGTGACAAGAATGGAATGATGATCATGGCCAACAGTCAAGTAGTCTATAGCAATACCTTTTCCGGCTACAATATGTCTATGCACAAGCAACCAAGCTAGTGTAACGTCAAAGGAGAGAGGGTGTCATTCCATTTCACTTGTAGAGAATATAACCGCATGTGAATTCTCAAATTAGACCCCACATTAAAGACCTAGAACACAATTAAGAACTCATGTATTTGTATCTTCCCAAACCAAATCTTTTATTGATGTTGGAGGGTCATAGAACAATAATGATGCAAGTCTTTGCTTTGCACCTACAACAACTTTCTCCATGTCACCAAAGGACTAAAGAATATTGGGTCATGTGGCTCTAAGAAGGATGGTAGCGGCAACAAATCATCGACCACAAGATTCCATAAAGAACCCTTTTTCTTCTTCTTCGCTTTGGGTTGGACATCAAGGCGACCTTTGGTTCACTATAAGAAAACAAAGTGTTTTTTTATTTCTAAGAACACAGATCCTAGTGTTCAATTTAATATAGAAGGGATCTGTGTAGATGTCTTCTAAAGTTTGTTATAAGCGATGGGCCAAAATCATGCCAAAATTTGCAGCAACACGCCTTGTTTTTCCTCTAATATGGTAGAAAATATGGTCTTCCAAGCTCCCCACAATGTGGCACGTGGATGCCATGTAAGGCCCACGTGGGAAAAGAGAGCCAGGTGGGATTTTTTTCATCCGGACGTCTATGACCTAGCACTTAACATGACATTTAACATGGTGGCGGAAAAAGTGATGTGGTAACCAACAAGGGTGACATGGCGTGCCTAATTAGCACACTTTCATGCCATTTCAAAATTTTAATATTGCTTTTTGAGACATCAACTTAAATGTCTAAACATTTTTTGAGACATAAATTGGTGCATAACATATCTATAGGTCAAGGTCAACAAAAAATAATTATTTAAAATAAAATAAAAACAAGAAAAATGATTGAATTCAACAAGAATAAAAAAAATCTATTTACCACCAAGAGAATTTTTATGGTAAAATGAAAGAATTCCTTCATTGAAAGTTAATAAGAATGAAGGGTGGAGAGGATGTGTTTATACTAAAATCCGTCTTTTGTCTAGACAAAGGATATGGAATAATTTTAACATGGGAGCTTGATTGTAGAACATGTGGATGTCGTTTTAGACATCTACTTGTTGTTTCCAACTTGGGGACGTTGTTTCAGACATTTTACATTGAATAGAATTCTTACTCTACATATTCCATACGGGTTGTTTCACTTCCTACCACTGCACTTGTATAAAGACCTTTTCTTTTCATCCATGATGTATATCCATCCATTTCCTTTTTTTTGGAAAAATATACTTTGTAGTTGTTCTTCCCTAAATTTTTCACATTTGGTCAATCTTTTACTTTAAACCACAATAATTTTTACTAATTTATCTATAGTAAAAATAGATTTAGTTTGTTGACACAATATTTTTTTGGACAATCCAAAAAACATCGTGATGTCTTTAGTAACATTAGATGTTTTTTCAAGCCTCCAAGAGCCGTTTGAGGGTTGTTCTCCTTCATTGTTCCCCCTGTAGTGAAGGACGGCCAGCTGTCAGAATTTTTTTTCTTCAAATGCAAAAAGAAGTTGAAAAAAAAATTCCATAAATGTGCTGGCAGATTCTCGGCCACTTAGGACCACTAAGGTGTCAAGCCAGTAGTCGAATTCCATGGATTCTCACAGCAGTAGAACCCGTGGTCTCTAGGAGGCCCAAAAGACCATCTAATGCCAAATAAAACTTCAACATCAATGATAACATAACTTGTTTTTATAGTGACATGCCAATGTTCTCCACAACGTCTATAAAAATCTACCTTTTGGGACTAGCTGCCCTTTGATATCTTTATGTTTTGTCAAACATTGTATATTAGTAGCCAAGGGTGATTGCAAGAAAGACCAGTCCTATTTTGCGTCACAATTGAAGTGACAGAGTTGCCATTAGTTGTAACATTTGAAAAATGAAGCCAATGGACTTGAAATTTTTGTTGAAGATGGTTAACTCAAAAAGCATGAGATTCATTATTTTTCAGAAACTTTGAAAAATAATTTTATAATTAAATGTCAATTTAGCTAATTTTTCACACTTTGCGATTTAGGATTTTTTAATACTGTGGAGCATCCATAAATTATAATGTTCACTTGAATTTTTTGTAGGCTATTCCCACACTAGATGAGCATGTGTCCACCAAAGGGCATTCAATATATACAATTCTTTGTCCTCGACATGCGTGCGAATAAGGATCCCTTACGCATAGCGCTCCAAACATTAATGATGGTTTCAACTTTTAGTTTTGGGTGAAATGTGATCACTATCAAGTCCTTACAAATGGCCAATTTTTAGTTTTTTTTGTTCATGATTTTCTAATTATTACTCCCTCCGTCCCATAATGATCTTCTTGTTGGCTCTAATTTTTTGTCCCAAAATGATCTTCCTATTGCATTTGTGATGTTGCAAATTGGTCAGATTCAATTTTCGATTGCTCTCTAGGATCAACAAAACAATTTTGAGGAATAGCTCCCCCTCCATCCATTCAATCATCAATCAAAAGACACATGAAATGATTCAAGGGGTCAATCAACATTGTTCAATTTTATTTTTTGCATCTCTTTGAGTATTATCTAATTGAAGGAGAAGAAACTTTTGGAGTCAATATTGAGGTTCACACATGGGCTTTGGCTTATTCTAAATGCCCATAAAATTATAACCTCACACTCAACAACTAAATGTCCACTGGTGCTATTTTAAAATGCCCCAAAAATTCTACTTTTCAATAATTTAAAACTGCACTTTGAAAAAGGTTTCTAAAGTCAATGTTTGTAGGACACTAAGAGTTTACTAAACTCTACCTACCGTGCGAAATGGGTCTTAAAAAAGTTATTTTTAGCCTTAATCTGGAACATTTTGTCAAACAGGAAGATCATTTTGGGACAGAGGGAGTATTAATTTAGACATAATTTTATCTACTTTATGTGACAAATTGTCATTTTTTTAAAATAGTATTGTTTTAGTACTTATAAGTAATCAAAAGTACTATTGGCTGTTTATTTTTTATTTTTTTGATCAACGGTTGAGATTGTTCCGTTTTGTAGTACTATAATACTCATAGTATTGAGTGCAAAAAATCGCAAATGCTACCAAAATCGTTTGGTCTTTCTTGCAATCACCCCAAATGTAGGCAAAAACACGGATTTCTTATAGTGGTTCTATTGCACTGTACAAGCCATCAAAACCTTGGCTCCTTTATTCTTATATGTACACTTCTTTATACTATTAGGCATTCACAAACCAATAGACAACTCTAGGGTTTTGCAAGGGCATCAATAGTTTTGCACATGGGCATTGGTTTCTTATGAAAAGCTTGCTTTGGCTTTGATTGGTATAAAGCTACATAATGACCACCATCTGCTTCAACCTCTATACAACCTTCACACATTAGGGTCTTTTTTAATGTTGCCATGGGTGGGACTCAATGATGATAATGCCATTTTGTCTTTCCTATGGACACAATATTAGGCGAAATAATATGTGTGTGGGCCATTTGGATAGGGTATGTAGTGTCAATATGGACAAACAATACTCCCGTTGCAACCTCTATGTGTGTGTTGGCATCACTTGTGCATAAGCTACCAACCTCAAGAAGGTATCCTTTGAAATCTCTAAACTTCATTGAGGTACCCAAAAACATTAGAAGGGCTATGCATTTAAGATGGTATGCCATCTCTTGCATGGTCTTTACCTCAAAGCCAAATTGCACTTAATTGCCTACAAGTATATAAGGTTTATTTATGTCACCGGCATATAGGAAGATTACAAAACAACAAGAAGACCAAGGCACATGAAACTCACCACTAGAATTCAATACCACATACATTTTTATTTTTTTGGTAAACTGAACTTCAATTTACAAACCCATCCACTATTGGTATGAGGTTAACTAGTTAATACTAGTTATTAATTAAGTGTCATATATACCCAATTGAATTTGTGGATCCTACTAGGTTCATCTATTGCATATATTATAAAGGGCAGGATCTTGTTGATGCATGCAATGATGTGAAGGTCATGTGAAACATCTAAACCACATGCCTATGGTAAAGTCATACAAAGGCAAAGCAATAAAGGAAAAAATACGAAGAAGTAAAGAAAATGAACCTAGTTGATCCTTGAAGAGACCTTATTCTAGTAGTAGTTGAATCTAATAGGATCTTATTTAAATGATAGAGTAGTCACCATGCAATAATCCTAGAAGAATCTAGTAGGACTTTGGTTCAAATGACGGAGCAAGCAATGGCGGCAAGTTCTTTATAAATTAAATCACATCTTATTCTCTAGTGGATGATACCAATAGAGACCTTTGTATCCATTGGATGGCAAAGTCCACAACCTCAAACAATTTAGTTTCAGTAATTAGATACACATTGTCTTTGAGCTACAAGTTGATATCTTTGGAGAACCCATTGCTCCATCCTCTAAAGCAAATCCTCAATGAAACAAATATATATGCCGTTTGGTGTCTAAATAAATAATGAAGAATGTGCCCAATGATAGGACCCCATCCATGTGCACACTATGAGGTAGTGTTAGAAAAAGAAGGTAGTTGCAATGCAATAATCCAAAAAATAGTGGTAGCCGTGCTCGTAGCCGTGTTGTAAGCAATTGTCCCCGTCTAGTCTACAATTCAAGTATTCTTGCAGCTGTTGGGAAGGCATGATCCACAATTGAGGATGAAGACCATATAAGAGTTTTCCATCATATGAGACCAACTCCTCCTACCATTGCATCCACCGCCACACCACCTTATCTACGTCCATTGTCACCTTGCATTATAGTGTACAACCCAAGCTCATGAATTATCAATTACGATTACTCCTAATTGAGTACTTCCTCTACTAGCTTTTGTTTCCAAATTTGTCTGAGGAAGCTTAAAAGTAGGATGTAAACAATCCACAAGGATACAAGTCATATAACAAATTGCGCCACTACTACCAAAGAAGAATGTATGCACTCCTCCCTTTTCTTTTTTGCAACATATTGTTCCAATGTGACGGGTATTAGGAATACCTAATTGGAATGTTGATCTAATTGCAACACAAAATGTGATAACATCCAGATTTTAGAATCATAACGAACACCTCTTAGATGTGTTACAACTTTCTTGTTTGTTTTTTACAACCAAACTTGTGGTCCCTTCTCAAGTACCAACTCTTGGTGAATCTTGAACTAAAGTTTATGAATTGAGTTCCTTCACCCCAAAAGTTCTTTGACAATGTTTCACCAAATAACAATGAAAAATGACGTTTCTAATGCATTGCGCTCGAAAGGATGAAGGAAAAGACAATATTGTCGCTCTGCTGAAAATGAAATTTCAGCATTTCCACATCAGAAATGAAGTCAATCCAGTAAACTGCAAGTTCTCTTCTTAGAAACCACTTGCGGCAGAGGGTCTCATCAGATCAGAAGGGTCAAAGTTGTCAGCCCAACTGGGAACCTTCACAAAATCAAATATACAGTTGTCCAACATGTTCTTGTAAGTTCATTCTCATCATAAACTGCACCCACGTACGAATCAAGCAGCTGGTTCAAGTTCAACATTGGTGCCACTTGAGGTGCTGAGACTCTCTGTAGCTCTCAATTGCGCTGAGCTATTGTCAATTGCTGCATTCAACTGGGTCATCGTCTCATTCAGAGTTCTCTGCTGATCAATTAAACAAAAAGTCAGTCTGCAATCGAAATTTCAATAGTTCCTCCCAGTGACAAATTGCAGCATGGATATTGGTGTTCCTCAAAGACACTCCTTAAAACATCTGAGGGACGCTTTAAAGATCGAAGACTACAAAGGTCGAAGCATGAAAACAAGAGAACCTACAGCAAGGCGGCACTTCCATGGCTCTCATGTGGCATGTTAAAAATATTTGAGATAAGAAGGTATTCCAGGCACCTCTTTGAAATGGATTAGACACCTACTCGAATGTGCCATGAGATGTCTTATATGAATGAATTATTTTAAGCTTGTTACCTCGCCCACAGTTTATGTGAAATTTTAAGCTTGTTGCTTTGACATATGTTTCTAAAGTGTGATTAATAGCTTGCAAGAACTCCAGCTTATTGTCCATTGTTAGCATGTTTCACCAATGAAGCTAAACCATCGGAATCACGGATACTAAACCTCAACAACAGGTTTCTTAGGGATGAACGGAAATGAGCCCACTTGGAGGCCTTCCTCCTCCTCCAAGAACCATGTTGCCCTTTTTGCTGCTGCTCTGTCATTCCTCAAATTGTCCTCGGACTTCAAGATCTGGCATCCGGGCACAATTTCCACAGTCAATTGGCAACCTAAATAATCATGTTTGTAATTTTTTCAATCCTCATTAAAATAGCTTGGATACTCTTCCATACGGTAGAGCATACAGAAACCAACAGGGACTTGATCTCGGCTCCTAAACTGACCTTGTAAACAGCAGCAATTCATCTATTCATACACTTGGTTCGACTAATTAGCAAGTGCTGTAAGCATGACTTCACTAAATATCTATGTCCGCTGACCTTTGAATGCAAATGAGATTGTCTACTGTCCCTGGGTCCCTGGGGCATTATAGAAATGGAATTTGTAAGGCAAAAAACTTCAGAAGTGCAACAACCATTGCAACTCAATAACACCAATGCAAAAGTAAAAACTCAAATCCTCAATGGCTTTCACATGAACAAAATCCATGAATAACAAAGAACCAGTGTTGTGTTGAAAGTGTCTTGTCATCGTCAACAAAGTGGATGACAGCTCTCTTAAGGGTAAGAGTGGTCTTAATCCTCACATGTAATTCCATAAGAAATTCAAACGTAGTGATATAACACTTGATTCAAGCAGGTTTGGCTCTTGTACCCAAAGTGATCTTGCTATTTTGGACTAAACTCACAGCTAGGCTAACATGTCTCGAGGTTATTGAATAGACCTAAAGGTTCCAGCGCTGGTCTTGTTAACACACAAGAACATATAAGTGCCCACACAACACCACATTCTTTTGAATCCTTGTAAGTACGTGTATGTTATAATCTATGGAGTATGTTTCACCACTTTGGACTAATTTAACCCCTACGAATTCAGTTTTTAATCAATTCAAACATTGAAGATATAGAATAAGAAATTTTCTACATATGTTCAACCGCAAAAAGTGATGCAAGTTCTTCAAGCAAGTTGAAGCACACACCTGTAGTGCGAGAATGTAAGCCAACGCACCGAAGGCAGCTCCGGCAAGCAAAACCCCAACCACAAAGTCACCTGCACCTCTTCCTCGTTTGTCACTGGATCATTGTCCCAACATTATCAGTACCTACGAGGGATGTAACCATTCGTTCGAGAATCAGGCATTGCTAAACATGAGTGTTGCTAACGCAAAGAATTCAAACCCTAATTGCATAATAATAAGTCCACTGAGTTCATGAACAATGCTCACCTGTACTCGGACGACATCAAAAATCGGCGATCAGAGACATGTGATGACCAAGAACGTGTTTGTGAGATCCTCACTGCTGTCCTGTGGAATTCATTTGCGGTATTTGCACCTGTAAGCCAACGAAGCACTCGTCAGAATTTGGTCCGTGATCGAGGCATCAAGAGCTTGGGAGAGTGTTATAGAAATGAATGTTGAATTGATTATCACCACACTAAGCCCACACATTACGAGTTTCTGAAACAATTAAATCCTCAACAAACCACGACTATCGCCACGGACCCATGGATTGAACAAAACAAACGCAAACCCTAAACCTAAACCTGAAACACAAGAAATTCCTCGATTAGCATAAGAACAAATCAAGCACCTGGAGCAAGAGCAGGGGTCCTTGCAGTACAGGAGCATTGCAATGCAGTGGTTTCCATCAGATGAAGACCACTGCAACAGACAACCGCTCACAATTGGTAAAAGTTTGACCGTGGGTTGTTGTTTCCAAGGTCATCTTCTTCTTCCGCTTCCGCTTCTCTTTCACCATTCCTGCTCCTGAGTACCAGAAAGCAATATTCTGTAAAACATTCCCAGATTTTGGTCCGCATTTGATCAAGAGTTTGTGTCAAGGTTGAGAATCCTTGCTTGCAGGCTGCAAAAGAATCGAGCATCGTTAGCAAGAAACACTGATAAAATCTCATAATTGGAAAGAAATTCTAAAATGAAGTGCAAATAATTGCAAATTTGGGAGTGCATTGCCTTCCAAGTGTTCGCAGAAACCGAACGAAGAATTGGTTTCCCTGAAGGCCAACTCTGAGACGAAGACATTGCAACAGAAGTTGGTTGAAGGAGATTTCTCTTTCAATTGGCATCATGGATTCAAGCATTCAAAAGTATGTAATTAATCAAATGCAAGTTCACTGGAAAAGTTGCAGTATTCTAAGCCCTCAAGCGAATTGGTTTACTTTCTCCCAAAGACGCTTGATGATTCAAAGCATTTGGGGTAAACGTCAGATGGATTCGAAGTGCTAGATAGTAAGAGTTTCTGATTTTGTAGTCTGTATACTGTCTCCACTGTAGATTATGTTGTACTAATCCACTCAGTATTGTATCAGAACGTGTATCAGAATAGTAGTATTGTATATCCCGTATCAGGAAGCGTATCAGTGTTGAAGTCCAGTGACATTATTATAGTTTTTGGAAAGAATGAAAAAAAAAAAAAAAAAAAAACTTGAGGTGAGCACCCACAAATGTGGCACTGACTCAAAACCACCATCATCACTTTGGGTACATCTCCAAAACCAATCTATACTATAAGTTAGGTTATTTGTTTTGTTTTGTTTGATACGTTGAGATCTAAAAAATTGTGAGTCACCAGGCCTTGTTCATGGTACATTTGGAGGGGTATAAAGACTTTGTTTCATGGCGTTTGGACCTACGGTGTGAAAGTTATGGTTTATTGAATTATTTTTAAATTAAAAAATTGAATTAAATTATCTTTTATTTTGAAAATACCATAACTTTCACACCATATGTCCAAATGCCATGAAACAAAGCCCTTGCACTCCTTTATGGATAAAACTTTATATCAAGAACACAACCTCTCACATTGCAATAAAGCTCTTGCACTTTTTTGTTCATAAAAGATATTGAATTTCAAATTTTTTATTTACAAATTAAAAAATTATTTTTACTTTTATATGGGTTGTGGCAATGGCACAAGGCATACTAGTATGTACCTATGTAGAACAAACAAGTTTAGGACCTCTACCAAAAAAAACTTTAACCTTTTATAATTTTTGCATACAATATCCAAATGCCACATTCTTCGGTGCATTGAAACCTCTTTTTCACTTGCCAAGAAGAAAATATAGGAATTTGACTAATCCAATAATAATAACTAGGCATAGTAACAAAAAGTAGTGGTTTGGGGGCCCCACCTTAGTCAATTACTATATGAGGTTCTTTGATAGTCAATCATATATTCTACTTATAAATAAATTCATTTGTCTTATTAAAGCATGTTACCAAATGAATTTACATGTGGTTATAACTTTTTACATGGAAAGAACATTTTTACCAATAATACTTGTGATGATTCTTCAAGATGAACAACACTAGTGGGTGATTGCAAGTGGGTGATTGCAAGCAAGACTGGTACTATTATTTGCATCAAAATTGGAATGATAGAGTTGCCATCAGCTATAAATTTTAGAAAGTGAAGCCAATGTACTTGAAATTAATATAAGAGATGGCTAACTTAGAAGTTATGAGATTCATTATTTTTTAGAAAATTTGAAAAAACATTCTATAGTTAAAATTCAATTTAGCCGATTTGTCACACTTTGCATTTTAGGGGTGTTTAGTACTCTGGAGTATCCAAAAATTATAATGTACATTTGAAATTTTTGTGGCCTATTTCCACACTAGGCAAGCATGTGCTTACTTTTTAAAAACACTAATATTTGTCTTCCACATGCGTGCTAATAGGGATCCATTGCACCTATCATTCCAAACATTCAAGATGGCCAATTTTTAGTAATTTTTTTGTTTATGATTTTCTAATTATTATTAATTTATACCTATTTATATCTATTTTTTGTAATAAATCATCTTTTTTTTCAAATAATACTTTTTTAGTACTTATAAGTATTCAAAGGTACTATTAGCCGTTGATTTTTCAGATCAACAGCTGAGATTGTTCTATTTTATAGTACTATAGTACTCATAATACTGAGCGCAGAAAATTGCAATTTTGGCAAAACGCTACCAAAATTGTTCGGTCTTTTTTGCAACCACCCTAGTATGCGTACAATGACTAAAAACTTTCCTTCCTTATAAAAAACTATAACCACATGTAAGTTCAATTCATAGCATGTACTCAAAGAAAAAATGAGTGTAGCTTTGATTTGTGCTTGTTCCATAAGTAGCCCATTTTCATTTATAGCCAATCAAGTGATTGGGGAGTGGAGCAACATATCCTAGCAATTCCACATAACCAAATTTGTAAACAATACAAAATTGAAGGAGGTGAAAGTAGGTGGTGACCTTATTTGAAAAATTCGTATGTTCCAATAATTTATATGCATATGCTAAATTTCTAATCCAATATACACAAAGAACTCAAAAAATTGTATTACAAATGTAATTAGAGTAATGCTTAGCACACGTGATTTCATTGAAATTCATGACAAAAGCTCAAGCCACTTGATATTAGTACAAGCTAGTGGTGTAATTCACTCAAGTATTTTGTAGAATAAACCACTCCATTTCTTGGTCATACCAATATAAGGCAAATGAAAGTTTACCTTGAACCCTACTGTAAAGTTGCCTTACATTGGTAAAATCACTTATATAGAGTGCCTTCTCTTTCATATCTTCTTTATTGACACATGGTCAACATCCACAATCAAATTGCACATATCATTATTTAATAATGATTGTATTAAAGGTGTAATTGAGTCCATGCAAAAATAATAATTTAAGTTGACATACAATGCAATAAAGATTAAATTTTGGTTCAACCTAGTACTACTAATCGATTCCTTGATCTATTTATTTTTATTTTCAATGCTAATTTCTAATTCATTCTTAACTATTGAATATTGAGTAGAGATGTGACAAAAACAAAGTATTCAACCATTTGGATTCTACTTTACCAAACTTTCAACCTTATCAAGTCCATTTGAAGAGGTGAACTTGACTGCAATTTAAAGACCTCTACGGCAAAAGTCTCATTATAGCCAATCATATAAATAATAAAGGTTTTTGATTTTGATTTCCTTAGGTAGAGAGCAATCTTTGCTAGAGTCATAAAGCTTTTGTATCCATAGACATGGTTGAAATTTTTGTGGTCCCCTCTTACTTTACATGCACTTCCTCCAAAAGTCAAACCATAGACCTTGAGAAGTTTTCTCCATTATTTATGTCTAATGTAAAAGTGTTTCATCGTAAATAATGTTATATGAGAAGATCTCTTGGATTGTGGATTCTTTTGGTAATATGATACTATGGTAGCAATATTTAAATAATTGTGTCATTTAAAAAAAAAATTGTCATCTAAATTTGGAACTTGGCCACTGACTTGACCTTCACAAAACTACTATAAGATTTCCAAAGTTCAAAAAATTTATAAATTCCAATAATGATCCTTAGGTCAAAACTAGTTTAGCCATTTTGGTGATAGAAATTTTGTATTGACAAATATAGGGTGCACTACATGAGAAGAGTCATGTAGACACAACACTTGAGATACGACGTGGCTCTAGAGGCATGAGGCCAAATGACTAAAATGATGAAGCAAAGTCACAACTTGGACATGGAATAGTCACGAGGCCAAACATCTAAAATGATGAAATGAATCCTCAATATGGCCATGGAATCATGATGTCACTAAACAATAGCCTAACAAGTGCAACCACATTTGTGTCCCTTTACCTACATTGATATCATCCACAATTGTAATATTTAAATAAAAATATAATATATATAATAATAATATAATTTTGACCTTTGAAAGTTGAAAAGTTATCTCAAATCCAAATTTATTTATTTATATTTATAAATTACATTTTGTATTGTATATTATTATTGTCAATGGTAACATCAAAAATGTTTTATTTATTAAGACTTAGGTCATCGCTAACTAATTACACATGAGTGCATCTGTCATTTTGAAACCATAAACCCTTGTCCATGCTAAGCCTTTTCATTGTTGCAAGAAGTTTGGTATTCTTTCAAAATTACCTTAAATTTTTACTACAAGGACCATGCTACAAGGGACTAGTGTCAAGGCTACTATCATATTTCTAGGAGCGATTGCAATATTAGTGAAATGAATCAATTGTACCATAAATAGACAAAAATATAATCTATAAGAAATCATTTTAAAAAATCATTTCAACTTTTTGTGATTTTTTTGGTTGCCAAAACTTGACTATTTTGAGCTCTATGTGGCAATGATGCTAATGGATGAGTATAGAAATGCAAGCATATGAGCCTTGAGTCTAGGTATAAGTAGATATCCTACATTCAGTGAAAGTACTCATAATATAAACACCTATAATATAGATATCTATAACATGGTTATACTATAAACATGGAAGGTGGCTACAATATAGACACCTATAATATAGATGTGTAGACTCTTAGATTCACATAATAGCAATCCTTTTTTGTGTAACATAACTTTTGTTTCTGGGCATTGATTTAAATAAAAATTTACACTCTGCAAAAACTAATTTTTTTTCCTATCTTAAAAAAAGTTTTTAAAAAGTCATTCCAAAAATTGAACTCATCAAAACCTAACTAAAACCTTCAATTGTCCCCCAAGGAGACACTTGGGACTTTAGGGATTATGTTATAATCAAAATAAAATGAATCAAAGATTTTTGAACAAACATTGATCTATCCAATAAAATAGAAAACTTAGTGACTTTTTTAATGAAAATTTTCCAAGATGTGTGCATTGAGATGACAACTGAAATAATCTTATCATGACTTTTGCAATAATTACCTCCTAAATGTTTTTATTTAGAATTGAGAAGAAACTATTATATGAGACATAGAGTTTTGTTGGGTTAGCAATATCAAAACTTCAAGAATGATCACTTCCAATGAAAGTGGCTTACCTATTGGCACATGTCATGTAATCAACTCATCTTCATGACCATCATAGCTTTTACTTCATACTTTGTTTGAGTTTGTTGTTTCAATGCATATTTGTAGGAAGGCAACCTATTTTGAAGATCACTCTTTCCAGGTTCCCAAATTCATGTCACCTATTTTCACTACTAAGGTCTCTAGAGCTAGAAACAACACCTTAGAATTTTCAATCTTCAAAGGATGTCATTGATAGTACAAAGAGCAATGGAACCTTAGCTATATATGGTGTTTCAGTCATAAAATTATGAAATGATTTGGGTCAATTTTCTAGGAGACTAATATTCTTACCCAAAAAAAATCATCTAGACCCATCTAACTAGTACGGACAAAAAAAAGTGGTAGTTTCTGATGCTTCTACCTTACACCAAGGTTATACTAGTTTACTTGTTGATTCTTTTCACAAAATAGATGCATGGCTTGCACACCTTTTCTTTTCTTTTCTTTTCTTTTCTTTCACAAAAGACATTATTGCCAATGTAGAAAACAAAAAGGACACTTGTACGTTCATTGCAATAAGTAAACACTTTAACCTTGTAATATTGCTACGGATACTAAGTGTCTAATGATGATAAAGAATCTTTCTATGTAAGACAAAAGTGGAGATGTTCATCTTTAATATTTTGTGTGAAAAAGGGAGATCTTAAATGATAATTTGACCTCTAATGAGTGCTCTTGGTGTTTTTTTAAGCAAATGATTCACAGTTTCACACTGTGTACTAAACTAAAAAGGATGATTTCCACAGTGACCAGCGGGGTTCAATCTCCCAGGTGCACTGCTACCAGCACCAAATTGATTGCAACTCCAGGGTGAACTCAATTGCAGGCGGGCGGGGCTTTCATTGTATGACCGAATACATAGTCTGCAGTACAGCTTTGGAGTTTCATGGCTGGCCTGGAGACATTATGGGTTTCCATTTCACTATTCCATATTCCAGCAGGGGAATTCCATAATGACGCATGAAATTGCTATCTAGTATATACGGACTTTTTGGAATTCTTCAGTTACTTGCAATGCAGGATAATTGGAACAAAGAGGAGGCTTGAAAAGACTTCAAGACAACACGAATCCAAAATGAAAGGCAAACCTTTGTCTTCCAATTCGACATTTGGGTGTTGAAGCTAAACCATGCAAAAGCAGTCGCAAAAGCTATTTGTAAAAAGTCACTTTGAATGGCCACTTTGCTTTTCAAAACCTATGACTAATGGCCACGGTGAATTGACCCCCTCATTGCCCCTCCATGGCAAACCCTATAATTTTTTATTTGCAAGGCTTAATTTTTTTTTGAAATTCTGAATTCATATTTGCAATTAGAGGCCCCAAATTACTCTCGGGAGATGCAAGAATTACCAAAAAAATTGGCATAACATAGTTTTCTTTTTTTCAAACCAAAGTTGACAGGGGCAATGAGGGGGCCAATTCTCCTTGCGCATGACTAATAGGACAATTCACGTTGATTACAAAAAAATTCTCCCTACAAATATTCAAAAAGTTCATAGATCCAATTTCATGGTGGAACTCCGGACAAAATTTCTCTACTTGCATGTGGAAGTTCAAGTTGTATTCAACAAATGAGAAATGGAGGAGAACCTTCATCTCCAATTTGACATTGGGGATGTCAAAACCATGCCATACAAAAGTCATAATTCTTTTTTGGAAAGGATTGGAAATATATGGTCAATTTCATTAAAATGGCGGTATTCTGCATGCCATTTTAATGGAATATCTTCTACAAATGGAGAATAAGTGTGCCACAATAGGGTCATACATGTGCCAATTTTATGCCTAACACATTCAAATCACTCCTAGTTCACGCATTTTCACTCCCCTCGGACAATCTTTCCATTGTTTTCATTCTTTCAATGGTTTCATTTTGGGCCATTTTAATGGAATACCGCCATTTTAACGAAATTGACCATATTATGTAGGTTCTTGATGCCCCTTCATCTCCAATTTGATGTTGAACATGCCAAAGCCATGCCATGCAAAAGTTCATAATCCTTTCTCTAAAGTATTGCAAAGATGTAGGTTCATGATGCCCCTTCCTCTCCAATTTGATGTTGGGGTTGCCAAAATCATGCCATACAAAAGTTAGAAATTTGTTATGTAAAATATTGCAAAGATGTCCAAACCATGCCAATCATACAAAAGTTAGAATTTGTTATGTAAAATATTTCAAAGATACCCAAACCATGCCAATCATACAAAAGTCAGAATTTTGTTATGTAAAGTATTGCAAAGATGTAGGCTGACTAGGCTCATGTTTGACACTGGAGATGTCAAAATCATGGCCATGCAGAAGTCAGAATCCTTTCTGTAAAGTATTCGAAAGATTTAGGCCCATGGTGCCTCCCAAGATTGTTTGTATAAATCTAAGTTATCACCATTTGACAATTTCAGTACATGAGATGGCCCACTGGCACATCCATGAGTTGGCTTCAATAAGTTGCACTCCTATTATCATACCTGCAAATTGTTTCTTTATGTTTTCTGTGGAGTATGGATTGCCATGTTTGAAAATCTTGTACTTGAGTTCAGCTTGCGCTTGCTTTTCAGGCAATTTTCAGGGTCAGTATGGTTGGTACGCACTGTTGCTTTGTTCCAAGTTTCTCCTGCAGGAGGTTCTGCTGCAGCAGCAGGAGGGGTAGTCACACCTTCAGCAAGCAAACTTCACACCAGAATGAGAAGTTGGTGAGCGAAAAAGAGGAGCCAATGGGGACCAGAGTTCTGGGTTGGGTGAAGAAGGTGTGACACCCCCATGTGTCAACAATGGAGAATATGAAACTGCGGTGGATGGTTTACTGCGGTAAGTTTGCTTGGTTCAAGGACTCAATCAAAAAACAACAACTTGGTGAAATCGGACACGGAGGGATGAAACTATGTAATGCAAGAGTACACTTAACTTACAAAGCTATCATAGCATCCATTCTTTTGTTTTGGAAGAGGTTAACAAATGTCGCAACGCTATCACAACAAAAGTATATTTTGCCAATGGCAAGCCAACGGGCCTATGGTTCATTTAAGATAAGGTAGATCAACTTATTACCACCAAGATTTGCTATCTACAAGAAGCTATTTGTCAACTCACATATTTTTCAAAGTTTGAAAAGTTTGAGAGAAGCCATTTGCAAGTAGAATGAAGACATTCCAACTTTTTTGTAGTATTCCCCAAAATGTACTCAAATAACTCTTCATAATCAATATATAAATGCTTGTAGCACAATGTTCAACACAACGACGTTTGAAAATAACTCTTAGATATAAAAAGTTATACCAATTGAACTTTCAAATGCCATTCTTGAACTTCACCTAAATTTTACCATCAATTTATCTACATATGATAAGAAAAGAACACTTATTTGAGATCCTCACAAAGAATTTTGGTTTGATGAGTGTGTGATTTAGAATTGTTTTTTAAAATGACTTTTGATGCCCCAAACTATTATGATTGATATAAAAAAAACTATACCATTTACTTCTCTTTGATGTTTTCTTTCCTAATATGATCTCATAACCTATGCGATAAAAAAAGAAGGCTTTCTTCTTGAGGATTAGAAAAGTCAAGAAAGCACCTACCTCGTTATTGTGAGTTGCCACGCTCGTCATCTCTCGTCATCTCTGAATCTGTCAACCACCCTGGACTTGTGTGGATTGTGATTCTGTGCCATACATACTACAACAGATACTACAGTTGTATCTGTTTTTTCTTCCTTGCAGTTGTTCCATGCTAGTAAACTTTAAAAAAATAAAATAGAATACCGGTAGGCACTGACTAAACACATGGACCGTAAAATTGACATGGCAATCACAATTCTGACTCATTAAATGCATCACAACCCTCGGGCAGCACGAGAGTCACATGGAATCCTTTTATTCTGCACAACTCCTTCAACTGAACTCTTAAGGCTTTAGTCTATTCAAAGACACAATCTACTAGTGCACGGGTTCAAAGACTGAAGCTCAAAACTATGAAAGAACCAAGTAATCATATATATATGATTAAGAATGACCAATTTGATTGAATGATCATACTGCAAAAACTAAAAACTACAGTAGCATACTAGAGGCCAAGCTCCACAACAACAGAGACAGAGACAGAGGGACCAGCATTGGATGTTGCAGTCAGAAATAAACCAACAAAAGTCAATTGTTGAACCTAACAAATCCACCGTCCAATTGCAATAGATCCCCACCTACAATATTGTATCTACATCCTTATTGTAACTTATTGAAGGATCCTTATTGTAACTAGATCTAGAACACAAAATGTAAAGCATGACAAGTACGGATTAAACAGTGAACTGAAGGCTGTCAGTGGGACTGAAGGTGATCCATTGAGAAAGATCCAACCGTCTTTGACTGATAAAACGTCGAATCACAAGAAGCAACAAAACCCAAAACCAGAACAACATGTCACATGAAGATGTGATTATTTCTCAAGAAACACCCAAAGAAGTGTTTTTTTCAGTAGGAATGTACATCCCACTCCTAACAAAACCACTGTTCAATAAATCCCTCCACTGCCCTCCTTATTGTACATAACTAGGTGTAAATTACAAGATATAAAGCTTCACAAGTACAGATAAACGAATGGAAGACTTTCAATGGGACTGATTGAAGGTGATCCATTGAGAAAGATCCAAAAATCGGGTAGTATGTAGCACTCACGACCTCATGGACATTGTCGGGAGAATGATTGGGCAATTTCTTTCTTCATCACATTTTCCATCGCATGCATGTCCATTGTCTTTCCATCACCTTTCATCGCCTTCTGATATTATAATAATATTGTAGCACCTAAACCCTATGTAGTGGAGCGCCATTAGGCGCACAGTGACATGTAGGGATAATCTCTATTACTAGCTACAGGATCTTTTGGTTAGATAAAATAGAATATAAAAAATTTAACAGTGGGTGGGTGAGCAAAATTCCACTCGGGATGGATGTCCTTCGTTTATTTGAGAGAGAGGTGGGGGAGGCTCACCCGCTCTTCCTTCCGGCAATGGCGACCTCAGGTGTCCGCTGGTACAAGTGTCCCCAAAAATCTATTTAGCCTAAAAAGCGTCGATCATTGCCTGGCATCCCAGTTGATGAAATCTGCGGAGCAGTTGAGACCGCCCGCGGGAGTGACATGCACGCCGGTAAGAAACGCCGTGACGGCCGCCTTGTTGAAGGTGTTGGACGTGTGGATGCCGTCCCAGCTCAGATGGCCGAGGGGATCCGCGCAAGGCGTCGCCGGCAGAGACATCGTCAGGTTCACGAATCTGCCGTCCACTGTGCCGGAGTGGCCGCAAGTGACGCTCGGGTCGAAGTTGTAGTTGCCGCCCGCGCCGCAGCACGCCGTCAATGGCGACGTCACGTCTGCAACCAGTCCAGTCCATTAGCAACTCTTGCAGTGCCCAAATACCCAATCCAAAAACCTTGAGAATTTGTGGATCCCATCGACATACAAATCCTGTGAATTCATGGATCCCAAATCTATGAATCCCGTCATTGTACAAACCTTGTGAATTCAGGAATCCCAAATTCATGGGACCCGGATTCTTGGATTGGGGAAGGATGCTTACTGTAGGTCGCGGGGGACTTGAGGATGTCGAAGTACACGCTTTCGGCGTCGGCGTACACCAGCGTGGCATTGGGGTACGTGGTTCGCAAGGCCGCCACCTTCTCGCCCAGGAGCGTGTTGTGACTGTGGGTGATGTTGCTGAGCTTTTCCAAGCAGCCGTACTCATCGTAGACTTCATTGGGGCCGCCGTACAAGGTGAGCATGGCGGGGATGCAACCCAGGGGAGGCAGATTCACCACCATGATCGTCGACGCCGTGGGCATGACTAGTGAGGGGAATGCGGGTGGTGTGTATATGACGGGTGTCAACAATTTCTACGACACCACCAGGAACAGAGTTAGACCAATTAGGTCAAACCGGGCCTCTTCTGCCAAATCGTTGTAAAGAAGGGAATGCACGCAATCTAGCAAGAATTCATTGAAATTGAGCTCTGCTACCAATCATGAAGTGCATGAAGTGCATGAAGAGCTCACCACAAGGAGCTCCTCAATGGCTGCCACGACATCCGGGATGATTTTCGTCGTATTGGAAGGAGACAGGGTCTTGTCGTAGAGGCTGAAGAAGTAATCCTGGTATCCACCCCACACCATGAAAAACGAATCAGCCACGGAGGCCAATGTCGGCAAGCTCTGCACCAGTCCTGCGAAGCCAAGTCAAGTTCAGCGAATTCAGCGAATAATCTTTCCAAATCAGCTTGGGAATGGCGGCCGGCGTTTCAATTCAAAGCAGGGAAGTACGTACTGTAGAGGACTATGGAATAATGCACTTACTGCCGCCGTTGTAGGGGCTCTCGTAGAACCACAATCGGATTTTGTAGCGCTCATACCACTGCTGCTGGATATCCAGAGAGAACGGCGTATTGAACTTTTCATCGTTGATCCAGACTTTCACCTTTCGCGCCGGTGCGCCGTACGCCGCGAAGTTGGTGCCGTACGTGAAATCGCCACCAGTGCCTCTCAGCACGGGATAGATCGGCCGCCTTCGCACGCCAAACGCTGCGGACACGCATCAAATCAGCTCACTCGATCAATCCCAAATTTCACCACCCTCACCTCAAAAATCAATCTCGCAACCAGATTTCGGTAATACAGCAGGATCGATCACAGTAGTAACCCGTTCACGTTCCGTCTCCAATCAAGAGGTAAGCAATCTCACACTCCGTGCACCTCAACAACAACATCGCTCAAAATTTTGATTCACAACGCCCTGCAACTTCCAAAGCACTAATTAAAACGACACAAGACTTCCAGTACGCACACACGGTCAGTGCATCGACTCTAAATTCAGGTCAGAAACTTCAATTCCAGCTCATGGAATTCAAAATTTAGCTAAAAAACTTCGAATTCACCAAGATTTCGACTAGTCGCGCAAGTTTAGTAACATACAAACACCAAGGTGAGTATCGAATACCATACAAACCCAGCTTCACAGAATTTCAAGCTCAAAACAAACGATGGACAGCTAGCAAAGCTCGTTGACGAGCATCGCATGATCCATTCGTTCATTCATTCATCCCAGAGGAAGGAGGAACTCGATCGACGAGCTTACCCAGGAAGTCGACAACGAGCTTTCCGTCGGTGTACCGATCCGCGGCGTGCATGGGAAACTGCTCGCCATTTGGGTCTTCTTCCGCAGTGGCGAACTTGACCGGAAACGCAGCGATTCCATTCCCTGTGTCGGTGAGCGAGTCCCCGAACGCATAAACCGCCGGATACGAGCAGTTCGGCAGCTGTGCCGACGTCAACAGGAAGACACTCTGGAGAGCCAGCAAACAGCACCAGAACAGCATCCCCGACTTCCCCATAACTCGCAACTTCCACAGCTAGTCAAACCAGCGCTTCCTTCCCAGTGCAATAATTGGAATGAATCCCGTGTTAGCATCAATTTATAATAGCCAGCGGGGGGAACAATATATAATAGTCGCGCGGGTACAGGCGAACCCGGAACCGTACTTTGCCTGGACCGAGATATTCGCAGATGAGAAACTGGGTACTTGGGGTAGGGTGTTGCCACAGTGCTACTGGTAGCATTACTTTGGCCACGGCACTGTTACGGGTAAGTTAGCTTAGAGCATCCTTAATGGAAATAGTATTCTGACGCAATAAAAACAGTGGCAAAAGAAAAAAAATGTGCCCCATTACGACCTCTGTATATCAGGCTCATATATCACTTAAAGGGCACGTTAGATTTTGGTTCGTGCATGGTAGTTTTTTTTTTTTTGCGGAGCATGGCAAGCAAGCCAGCGACTATTGTCAAACGGAATCATAGCGACAACCACCAAACGTGCAGTTCCTCCAGTCAATCATGCATCTTTGTCTCTGACATTAGCAACGTGAATAGTGTCCTTAGGTAGGACGTCAGCTGCTTTAGAGTTCCGGGTAACGTGAAAGGGTTGGTGCGGGGCAGTCGGGGTCTGCATCCTTACAAAAGCATCCACGGGAACATGCTCGCGATGTACCGTTGCAGTGCTCTCTCATCGGGCCAGGACTGAGCTAGGTTGCTCTTATTGCTGGCATGGCCGGGCATTATTGATAAAATTCCTGTAGCCTCAGTGTCGAAGATTTGTCTTCGGGGGGATTGGACTTTAGGACGACCTTTTGACCGATTGGGGCTGCCGATGGGGGTCTCGATTGATTCATGGGTCAATGCGTAGCGTCAAAGATTCAATAGTCGATCGGCTAGCTAGCTAGCTAGTACGTAGACAGCACTCCGGACCGGAGAATCGATCATCGGAGCGTCCGTTGCTGTTCTGGAGTGCTGGGCACTCGGGCAGTGTCACGTAGAAATCAGTAGGCTGCGTAACAATCGATGCCTGTTTCACTCATTCGATGGTCGAAAATGGAGTTGTCTGGACGGACTCCGCAGTAGAGTACCGTATGTTACGAAGCAAGTCTATTCTATCACAGTAACTTCAATTTCATTAAATTTGCGGTATTTGGTTTCCCAATATTGTATCTTGGGGCGATTGTTAGAAACACGTGCTGACTTTTGTTGCATTTTCACAGTATTTGTGGGGTTTTTTTATAGAGGACTTTAAAATTATACTTTAATTTTTTTTTAAATATGGTCAATGTATACACCTTTAAGAAGATTGTATCCTAGGAAGATAAAGCACAGAAAAATATTCCTAATAGGAGAACTAAAATAGTGAAAAATCTCAAGAAAATAGGTACTTTGATGTTTTTAATTTGCAAAAATAGAAAAAAAATATTTTAAAAACAAAATAAAAATTGGTCATATGTAAAAACTCTATAGAGATGGTCATTTACCAAAAGAATCATCAAAATAATATTTTATAGGTTTCAAATTGATGATAAAAATAGTATTTTATAGGTTTCACTTGTTTGTTATGATAAGTACTAGAAGTTGTGTGCCTTAGCACTCTTTGGAGTCCATTTCTTAGTGTCAAAAAAGTAGATCTAGAAAATCAACTTGTCAAAGTTGGAACACATGAACTTGGTGTTGTATATCACAAACAATATCTTCTATATTATAAACTCAATGTTCTTAGGACATGCACATATATAGTCAATTTTGTTAAAATGGCAGCATTTTTTTGCCATTTTTTATACATATTTTGCCATTTTACCGGAATGTAGTGTTATTTTCTAACAAATTCAGTGCCATTATAAAGGAATGTGGTGTTATTATACTGGAATACCGCCATTTTAACGAAATTGACTATATATTAGATCCCTCACTACTTTTTTTCTCTTGCTCTCTACACAATGTATTTGATAAGGCCAAATAGGCAAAAGCTTCGAGTACAAAATAGAAAAAAATTCATATAATGGACTTTTGGTCAACTTACATAGAATTTACTATTTTAAGAATTCTTTTGAATGATAGAGTCTCTTGATTCCTAAAATGAACTCTAATCTTCCAAATTTGACTATTGTTGATAATTAATAAATTCATGGATTATATTTCGAGCAACACTAGAAGCATTAAGGTAAGGACATTGAAACATTAGATGAGATTTTAGGGGTCCAGGAGACTACAAGTTTACAAGGAGTTCACGGACTGTGAACTCTCTGTAAACTGTAATCAGACGTGGCCAGGAGGTGGCCACATCAGCTATTAATATTTTTTTAATATTTTAATATCTTTATTATTTTTTAAATTATTTATTACTCCATATTATTTTAATATTATTTTTTAATACTTTTAAATTTTGACTGTACTTTGTTGTTCACAGCAAGGAGAACAACCCTAAAATAAACTTCCATACCCCTCAAATCTCCTCTAATGACTGTACCCTACCTAAAACCACCATCATCACTCTATGTGCATCTCCAAAATTAAATATGTACATATGTCGAAAAAACAATTTTAGAATATCTATGAGAAGAACTTTAACCCTTGTATCCAACTAATGCGTTCTTTGATGCAATGAAAAATCCTTTCACTTGCCAACAAGAAAATATGAAAATTTGACTAGTTTAATAATCATAATTAGATACAATAGCAAAAAGTGGCGTTTTGGACGGTACCCACCTTAATCAATCTATCTAAGGTTTTTTATATTCATTCAGATGTTCTAATTAAATATGACTAAATTGATTTGTTCTTACAATGCATGTTAGGGAATGAATTAAGGTTGTCTATTGTGACGTGGAGTTTTTACATTCTCATGTCAAATTACATCATGACAAGTCATGATTTTGTCACAATTTCATCAAAATCTTAATTCTAATCCTAAACCCTAAAATCTAAGCTTCTTAACCCTTCAAGGGCCAAGATGACAATGTATCTTCTTCAAATTTTCAATGTGGTAAGGTGAAACAAATCTCAATATTTTGTAAATTAGGATCATATAGAGTAACAAGTTTACATACTTGTTTCATTTTTCAATTTTCAAAATGTGAATGTGAGAAGTGTTTTAAAATTTATTTAGGAAATGTAGTCTAATAGAACAAGAAAGCAAACATAATGTTTTTCCAATGATAGGGATGGAAAAAACAACATTTTCTTGGATATTTTTATTCTCTATTCTGTACAAACAAACTAGGTCTAGAGGATACTTTTTCAAATTTGTATGTTTAGCAATTTAAAAAATAAAAAGTTTAGTCTAGTATGATTAAAAGTACAGAATAATTAAAATGATTCCAAATTTTTTGAAGATGTTTCAAACAATATGTTGATAATACCAATTGTTAAATTTCAATAATTGACACCTATATAAATCTTTTAAATTTTATAGGATACAATTTGATCAATTTTGGCTTTCTACTTTTTCTACTTGAAAATATTTCTAAATTTTAGAGAAATTTTTATTTCTAAATTTTCTAAATTAAAGTTTTGCATTGCCTTAAATTTCAATACAATTTTTTTTGAAAGGGGGGTAAAAAAGCATTATTCACCTTCTTATCATTTTTCTTCTCCAAAAGTGCGTTTTTTGCCTATAAAGTTGATCTTCCAAAATTATTATAATACAGCCAAAATTTTCCACAATTAATTCTATGCATACTAGACAAAGTAGTATTTACTTTTGTAAGGTTAAAATTAAAAAAATTAAAACACATCCATAAGCAAAAAAATATCAAAGTGGGACAATTAATTGAAAACATCCATTGTCAAAAAATTGTTGGGTCTTGAGGGGTTAAGGACTTTTTTTCACTATTTTATGACAATTATGGATGGAAAATCAATTGTATCACTATTTTTTAACATGTTAGTCTAATTTATGTCGGATTTTTTAGAGAATTTTATGATATTCCATCCAAAAAATTAGAATATTCTATCATGACAGACTTCAAGTTTAGATCACATCATGTGTCACATCATCCTAACATTTGTAACTTGATGTAATCTTGATCCCCTTAGAATGAATTTACAAGTGGTGAGAACTTTTTACAAGGAAGGCTTATAAAAAACTATATCCATATGTAAGTTCATTTCGTAGCATGTATTAATAGGACAAATGAGTGTAGCTTTGTCTTGTGCTTGTTCCATAAGTAGCCCGTTTTCATTTATTGCCAATCAAGTGACTGGGGGGTGGAGCAACATATCACCTAGCAATTCCACATAACCAAATTTGTAAACAATACAAAATTGAAGGAGGTGAAAGTAGGTGGTGACTTTATTTGAAAAATTCATAGGTTCCAATAATTTATATGCATATACTAAATTGCTAATCCAATATACACAAAGAACTTAGAAAATTGCATTACAAATATAATTAGAGTAATGCTTAGCACACATGATTTTATTGAAATTCATGACAAAAGCTCAAGCCACTTGAAATTACTACAAGCTAGTGGTGTAATTAACTCAGGTCTTTTGTAGAATTACCTACTCTATTTCTTGACCACACCAATATAACACAAATGAAAGTTTGCATTGACTCTTGAGTCCTAGTGCAAAATTGCCTTACATTGGTAAAATCACTTATATAGAGTGCCTTACCTTTCCTACCCTCTTTATTGCCACATCGTCAATAACCACAATCAAATTACTTATATTATTATTTAATAATGTATCAAAGGTGACATTTGAGACCATGCAAAAAATAACAATTTAAATTGACCTACAATGTAATAAAGATTAAATTATGGTTAGACCCACTACCAATTGATTCTTTGATCTATTTTTATTTTTATTTTCAATGCTAATTTCTAATTCATTCTTAATTGTTGAATATTGAGTAGAGACATGACAAAAGCAAAATATTCAACCATTTGGATTCTGGTTTGTCAAACTTCCAATCTTGTGAAGTCCATTTGAAGAGGTGAACTTAATTGCAATTTGAAGACCCCTAAGGCAAAAGTCTTGAAGCCAATCATATAAATAATCAAGGTTTTTGATTTTGATTTTCTTAGGTGTGTAGAAAACAATCTTCACTAGAGTAATCAAGCTCTTTTGTATCCATAGACATGGATGAAACTTTTGTGGTCCCCTCTCAGTTTACATGTACTACCTCCAAAAGTTAGCCTCTCAAAGTCAAGCCATGGACCACAAAAGGTTTTCTCCACTACTTCTCACCTCTAGTATAAAAATGTCTACTTCATCACAAACAACCCTGTATGAGAAGATCTCTTGGATACCCGGGGAGGACACTCCCTATGTTTTAGCAAACTACGTGCGGCGGAAAAAGTAAAACAAGTAATACACCTTAAAATTTAATTTCTTTTTCAAAAAAAAAATTATGGATAGATTTTACTACTTTATAAGTTTATGTTTTGAATTATTGGTATTTTTTTGTGCTAATAGTAATTAGTTATAAATTTTTGAAGAAAAAAGATACACTGTAAAGCTGAAAATAACTTTCACACCTCTATATTATATAAGAAAAAAAATTTGAAAAATGAAAAAAAAATTATATAGAATAGCTTTCTATTGAAAGTTTATTTTGGTTGAATATTGATGCAATAGTCATCTTCATGTGAGCTCTATAAATATTTTAGTTGGAGAACATGCCATTTTAGTTCATTTTTCAACCCTTTCTAGACAATATATCTTTTGTTATTTGGAATTGAATTTTTTGTCAATAGAAACCTTTAGTCATTGTTAAACAAAGCTCAAAATTTTAGAATGAAATTATAGTTTATTCAAGGTGAATTACATGAATTACTTTTTCCACCGCCGCACGTAGGTACCCCAAATGTAGTGAGAGTGTCCTCCCCTAGCTTGGATAGCCAATTTTTTTGATAGTATAGTACTATGGTAGCAACATTTAAATAATTGCATTTAAACATTTTAAAGATTTGGTCATCTAAATTTGGAACTTGCATGACCACTAACCTTCACCAAAACCACCACAAGGCTTCAAGAGCAACCAATGGAAGGTGAAGAGTTTTTTTTAACCCCTAAACGTCCAAACAATGTTTTTTGGCAACATAGCAATTTTGGGCAGCTCACTATAGGCAAAGTTTTTCTTCTTTTTCTTTGAAAATTTCACACAATATGGGAACGAGGAGTAGCTTTAACCCCTCATCCCCTGAGGGGAGGAAAAGTGTCCTCATGTATAATTTAAAGTGCTGTAACTTTTGCATCTAATATTTGAATTCAATAAAACTTGTTGGTAAAGTTGCGCTCTCTCTTCTAGTTTGTGTGGTAAATTTTTCAGATCAATACAAGATTTACAAATTAATTGGGAGCCAATCAAGTTCACAAGTTCAATTTGAATTCACCAAACTGCATTTGACGGCTGAAACTTTAGAAGGGTGTATCTCGTTCATACAATGTTTGTTTTCAATAAGTTTTGTTGGGTTATGTTCCCCTTTTAGTCTAGTTATTGTGGTAAAATTTTCATGTCAATACAAGCTTCTTTGAATGTTTGGGAGCAATTCAAAATTTAAAATCCAGCCATTTTTGGATTACAGTGAAATTCGGCGGCTTGTAACTTCTTTATGCAATGTCCATTTTCAATAATTTCTTTTGTGAAAGTTGCGCATACTAGCCTAGTTTGTGTGGCTAAAATTTCACATGAATCCAAAAAGTAATGAATGACTGAGATGCTTTTCAGTGGAGGAGGTTTAGCCTTACATGGTGTTTTTTGCAACTTTTCATGCTATTTTTTGACATTTCAAATCTGTTTTGCAGACACATTGAGTCAATTGGATGATATTTTTTTCACCAATGTATTTATATGTTGATTTTGAATCACTTTATAGTCTCAAGTTTTTTCATTTGAGTAGGTTTAGAAGTCGAATTTCACCTCCAAATGTGTTTTTTGGAAAATTTCAGCATCTTTTTTAACACTAAAACATTATAATCTTTCAATCCATGCGGTCAAATGGCTTCAAATTTTTTGTGTCATCTAGAACATGTTCACTACAATATTGTACGGTTAAGATTTCTATAACTTAGCAACATCTAAATTTACAACACTTCAAAAACAACGTTGTATTTGACCTCGTGTGGACTTCAGCTGATGAGGGGTTAAGGCCCAACAATTTTCATAACTTTTGACTACATGGTTTAAAAGTTATTGCATGATATGTAATTTTCAGTGTTTAGCAGGCAGCCTAGGCAACTTGGGCAGGGGAAAAAAAACTTCTTTGAAAATCACTTTTAAAATAAATTAAAATTTGAAATTGATTCTCTAGATTTTTATATATGTAGTAAGCTTTGAATCATTCTATTTTGATTAATGAATCAAAAGTTATGAGGAATTTTAGTTTGGGTTAGTTTGTGGGTAATTATAGAATCTCTACTCTAAAATAAACTTTGAAGTCCTTTATTTAACTCAATTTTAAATATTTTTGGAAAAAAATAAAAATATTAGGTGTATTTTGTTTATTACAACATTACAACCATTGGAATTGGCATTTTTCAATTCTATAAATAAATCGTTAACAATTTAGTATTTTTAATCATTCTCTACTTCTTTCTACTTACTATTTTTTTCCTATATGTTGTACGATTCCAAATGATCTAAATTTTTTCAAGCATGTAGCCAACTTGACTTGAGGAATGAATCCAAAGAGTAACAACCATTTTGGACATTTTTTCATACAAATGTGACCTTGTGAAGTGCAACTGCCCGTATTTTCACAGGGCCAAAAAAAGGATTTTTGTCACTTCAAACATTAATATCTTTCAATCTACACGGTGGAAAATTCTGAATTTTTTTCCACATCTTTTCAATCCAATTTACTACAAGATCCTACACTTACATCTTTCTAAAAATGTTTTTTTTCTAAAATTTGGTGCTTGTAAATGCAAGGGCAGTTTTAGAGGAGTTTTGGTGAAAACATAATCTCTGACGTTTAGGAGTTAAGGCAACCAGTTGGAATTAAAGTATTTTTTGCTTTAAGGGTGGCCATTTAAGGTGAGTATAGGGGCATGATTAATTAGTTATCTAGGTACTCACCTTGTACTTTTCAAATTCAAAAAATCCAATAACAACCTTTAGATCAAAACTAGCTAGTTTAGCCATTTTGCTAATAGAAATATTTGTATTGACAAATATAGGGAGCACTACGTGTGAAGAGTCACTTAGGCACAACTTGGCTATAGAGGCATGAGGCCAAATGAATAAAATGATGAAATAAAGTCACAACTTGGACATGGAATAGTCATGAGGCCAAATGTCTAACGATGAAATGAAGCCACAACATTACAAAAAATCTGAGGCGTACAAAGGGATGCGAGTTTCTTTCCCCCCCTATTGCAATTAGGGAATTAGGGATTTTTTTTTTCATTTTCCGGATCTGACATGGCACTATCGGTGCAACGTCAGCACCACGTCAAACTAACAACTTTTTTTAATATATTTTTATTTTTATAATATTATAGAGCTGCCAAAAATAAAAAAACTAACATCTTCTTTCAAGCCTCAAACTTTTCCTAATGCATGGCCATGGAATCATGATGCCACCAAACAATAGCCATATGGGTGCAATCATGACTATAGTTGCTCCAATGTGTCCCTTCACCTTCATCACACACGAATTGAAATTTTATTTTAATAATTATATATAATTATATATGACCTTTGAAAGTTGAAGAGTTATTTTAAGCCCAAATTTATTTATTGATATTTATAAATTTTGTTTTATATTTTATATTATTATTGACAATGGTAAGAGCAAGAATGTTTTATTTTTTAAGATTTTGGTAATCACTAACTAATCATATATGAGTACATCTATCGTTTTGAAACCATAAACCCTCAAACTTGCCAAACCTTCTCTTTATTTCCTAGATAACTTCAAACCTAACCATGACAAAAGGAAAAAAGCACACTCCAAATTTGATTCCATGCATTGCAAATCAAAGCTCAATGTTGCAATAATTTAGGACTCCTTAGAAATTGCCTTAGATTTTCACTACAAAGACCACACTACAAGGGATTGGCATCAAGATTGCCACTATATTTCCAAAAACAATTGCAATATTAATGAAATGAATAAATCATTCCACATATAGACAAAAATATTATCTATAAGAATTTTTTTTTAAATATATAATTATTTCAAATTTAATTTTTTGATTTTTTGTTGCCAAAACTTGACTATTTTGAACTTTATGTAGCATAACATTTGCTTCTGGGCATAAATTTAAGTAAAAAGTTATATTTCTAATTTTTTTTCCTATCTTAAAAAAAAATTGAAACCATGCCAAAAATTGAAATTATAGGAACCTAACTAAAACCTTCAATTGTCCTCTAAAGAGACACTAGGGACTTTAGGGGTTGTGGATTGTTCAAAATAGAACGAATCAAAGATTTTGAATAAACATTAATTCATCTAATAAATAGAAAATTTAGTGACTAAATTAAAGTAGATTTATCAAGATGCGTGCATTGAGATCATGGTAATTGAAATAGTCTCATTGTGATTTTTGCAATAATTACCTTTCAAATGCTTTTATTTAGAATTGTAAAGAAACTTGTAGTTTTGTTGGGAAAGCAATATTGAACCTTCAATGATGATTACTTCTAATAAAAGTTGTTTTATCCATTGGCACATGTCATGATCTCAACTTCATGACCATTGTAGCTTTTACTTCATACTTTGTTTGAGGCCATTGTTCCAATGTATATTTGTTCTCCATAGAAAGGCAACCTTTTTGAGGACCACTCTTTCCAAGTTTCCAAATCCGTGTCACCCATGTGAGGGTTGAATTTTTGCTACTAAGGTGTCACGAGCCGAGAACAACACCATGGAATTTTCAATCTTCAATGGTCGTCATTGATAGTACAAAAAGAAACAAAACCCTGGTTATATATGGTATTACAGTCATAAAATTATGAAACAATTTGGGTTCATTTTTCTAGGAGGCAAATATTCTTACCGGCCAAAAAAAATCATTTAGACCCACCCCACCTAGTAGGGGCGCGGCAGAGAAAGTGTCGGTTTCCGATGCTTTTACCTTACACCAAAGTTGTACTAGTTTACTTGTTGATTCTTTTCACAAAATAGGTACCTAGCTTACACACCTTAGTTTTCTTTTTTCTTTTTTCCCCTTTAACAAAGGACATTACTACCAATGCAAATAAAGGAGACCTGTACCTTCATTGCAATGAGAGAACACTTTAACCCCATAACCTTGTTGCAGACACTCCGTGTCTACAGAGTGATAGAGAATCCATCTATGCAAGACAAACGTGTAGATGTTCATCCCTGAAATTGTGTGTGAAAAGGGGAGGTCTCCAATAATAATTTGACCTCCAATGAGTGCTCTTGGGGTTTTGGGGGTTTATTTTAAGCAAATGATTCAGAGTTTCATACTGTACCAGAAAGGATGATTTCCATGGGGACCAGGCGAACGTCCCAGGGTTCAATCTCCCAGGTGCACTGCTACCAGCACCAAATTGATTGCAACTCCAGGGTGAACTCAATTGCAGGCTGGCGGGGCTTTCATTGTATGACCGAATACATAGTCTGCAATATGGTACAACTTTGGAGTTTCATGGCTGGCCTGGAGACATTATGGGTTTCCATCTCACTATTCCATATTCCAGCAGCGGAATTCCATAATGACGCATGAAATTGCTATCTAGTATATACGGACTTTTTGGAATTCTTCAGTTACTTGCAATGCAGGATAATTGGAACAAAGAGGAGGCTTGAAAAGACTTCAAGACAACACCAATCCAAAATGAAAGGCAAACCTTTGTCTTCCAATTCGACATTTGGGTATTGAAGCTAAACCATGCAAAAGCAGTCACAAAAGCTATTTGTAAAATGTCTTGCAAAGATGAGGGACACTTTGCTTTCTAAAACCTATAACTACTTGCAATGAAATTCCATTTCATTTGTGTCCCAAAAAAAACAAAAAAAAACAATAACTAATAGGACAATTCACGTTGATTACAAAATTCTTCTCCTAACAAATATTCAAAAAGTTCATGGACACAATTTCATGGAATTTCTCTTGCTTGGGTATGGAATTTCAAGCTCTACTCAACGGATGAGAAATGAAAGAGAGTCTTAATTTGTCTCTAATTTGATGTTGAGGATGTCAAAACCATGTCCTTACTTCTTTTTGTAAACTAAGAACCAAGTCTCATAATTTCCCTTCATCTCTAATTTGACCTTAGAGATGCCCCAACCATGCCAAGCCAAAGTCATAATTCTTCTTGCAAGTGATGCCCTTTGGTCTCCAATTTGACCTTGGGGATGTCGACCCCATGGATTGCCCTTTCTATAAAGTTATTCCAAAGACGTAGACTTGTAATGCCCCTTTCCCTTCCCCTTCCCTTCTCCCATTTTTGTTGATGTGGGGATGCCACAACCATGCCATGCAAAAAGCGAGAATTAGTTATGTAAAAAGTATTGCAAAGACGCATCACTCGGGTTTGACGTTGGAGATGTCAAACACCATCCCATTGCCAAAGTCAGAATCCTTTCTGTAAAGTATTCCAAAGAAGTAGGCTCGAGATCCCCCTTGAGTTTACTTGTATATCTTTAAGAAAAAATCTATCCCCATTGATGCAGACAAAATTTCAGTAAAATAAGATGAGAGAATGGCCCCACGGGCTTATCCATAAGTTGCCTTTTGTAATTTTGCTTCCCATCTGTCCACTTGCGCACCATTCTCTGTACTTGCAAACTGATGGTTTCTCATTTAGGGTTTCCTTTGGGGCCTGCCATGTTTGAAATTCTTGTACTTCAGTTGTGAGTTCAGCTTGCTTTTTCAGGCCAGTTTCAGGGGCCATGACGGTAGTACCGGACTACTGTTGTTGTTATTGTTGTTGTTGCTGCTGTTGTTGGCTACTTGGCTCTGGTCCGAGGCTCTTGTGCAGGTGGGTTGGGTGGCAGAGTGTTGTGCACGTGTGTGTTGTCCTACAGGGAAATCTTGGCTTTTGGTACACTCCATATCCAATTGCAGATAAGATGGTAGGAGACTCTGGAACAGAAAAGGCGGGCAGTTGGGCAACCCCCCAAAAAATTAATGTGCCACCGACCCAAAAAAACAGATGTCGTCATCATGACTCTGGGTAGATCTCCAAAATCAATAGGTACCAGTGTGGAAGAAAAAAACAATTATAGAACCTCGACTGGAAAAAAGAAACTTACCCTTCATTACTTTTGGATATGCTATCCAAATGTGGCGTTCTTTGGTGCATTGGAACAATGGAACCTACTTTCCCTTGCCAACAAGAAAATCTGAAAATTTGACCAATCCAATATTAGTAACTAGGCATAGTAACAAGAAGTGGCATTTTGGGTGCCTACTTTGCTTGTGCTGCAATAGTGGTTTGTACTTTATCCCTGTGCAAGATTTGTGGTCTTCGATCCAAGCTTTGCAACGGTATCCTTGATTACATCATTTTGTACATTCTTCTTCAATTATGGCTTTCTTTTCTTTTTCTTTTCTTTCATGGTCACAAGGGATCTTCATTTTAGGGCCACTTCACACTATGACCAAAGGTCGAGAGGCCGTGGGTTTTCACCAATCCAATTATAAGAAACTAAAAGTTCGGCCTCTCAACCCTTCACACTAGAAGGCACAAGTCCAAAGGCCATCACCCTCCAACTACCCACGTGGCAATAAATTGTCTTTCATGGCAACAAACTCTGAAAGGAAGATTAGGTTGGCTAGAAATGGATGGCCAAACTAAGGTAGTATGTTCTAAAAGCACCCATCTTCTTCAAACCGCCCCTATTTTTCGGTGAAGAATGGAGATGAGGTGATCCTTAAATGGTCCACTGTAGCAATTGAATGCATTGAAGAAAAAATATTTTTCTATTCCAAGAGTCAATCATTGCCTTTGATTTTCACACATATCTTTACAAGTTGCAAGTGGACAAATTTTGGGAGACCTATGGTCACAAGTAGGTGGCTATGCCCTAAATCTTTGAAATTTTATAAGTAATTCAGAAATGCTTGAAAAAATACAAAACCACTTGTATTAGGTTCCACATCTATTTTTCTTTCTATGAAAAAATGATCAAAAAATACTTATGTCCATTAGATTTGGTAAGATGTGGCAAGATCTCAACAGTTAGATTTGGTAGGTGGGAGTTCATTATGAAGAGTTGGGACTTCGGGCTTGGCCTTTGGAGGCTTCACACTATGACCGGCCAAGGCTTTAATTCCTATTATTTATTGCCTATTTATTGCTCATTTCTTTGGACTCTCAACAAAGTTTGGCCACTCAATTCCATGGCCTCTCGACTTAGACGGTCGTAGTGTTAAGTGGCCCTTAGTGGACTTCATTTTAGTAGAGGAATACGTGTTCCTACAAATTCATTTTGATTTTTAATAGAGTTATATTGTGAAGTGTAGTTGTAGGAACAAATGAACAATAGCATCCTAAATTGTCAAATAGTTTTTTCAAAATTGAGATAACAAGTATTAACCCTAGAACGTATGAATCCATCTCTAGAATTGGCTACTTGGCAAATTTCATTATAAAGTAATATTTGGAAGAATATTTTGGACTTGATATACAAATAAAAGTTGTAGATTATGAATTTTAGATTCCATCTGTGCAGTTAGATTCACCTATGCTACCATCAATTTTTTTTATAAATTTTGAAAAGAAAAATTCAGAATATCTTCTAAATTTAATTACAAGCAAACTATTATCATTTTTTGAGTAAAACTTGTTGGAATGGATTCCAAATGAGGTTCTCTTCATATGGTGATTTTTTTGAAATTTTTGTGTTCTTAAAATCTATGACCTCAGTTTTGCAAACCCAGTTTTGAACTAAAATGAATGCAATTTTTGGCTTGATAAACTTTCACATTTATAATTTTAGAAAAATATGAACTCTAGTAACATCAAATCCAACCATTAGATAGGAAAAAAACTTGATGAAGTATCACCACAAATTAGATGACTTTCATCCAAAGTGTAATGAGAAAGAAAACTAAATTTCAGTGTGTACATCGTCCAAAAAATGGACGTCAGAGTGCTCTAAGGTTAATCCCTAAAGTTTCAACGCCTTTTTTTCATTAAAAATTACTCAAAACTATCATTTCTATTGCAAAGAGATTTTTTTTCTAATATCTAATAATAGGATTTTGCTCTAGACTAGTGTAAGAATGTGTAGAATTCTTTTAGAAAGTTTGACCTCATACATTACAAGACATTTGCATTTAAAGTAAAGAAAATAGGATTTCTTTTTCCTTGCTCAACTAGATTTTTTGACTTTGAATGGCTTCTTAGCTTACAATTTTTGCACTATTGATTTTGAGTTTCTAAATTTTTATGTTGAAAAATTGAGTTGGGTGTCTAGGAAAACCGCCTCAAAAAAAATAACTTAAATTTTACTCATCAAAATATTGTTAAGTAGAAGTAGGTTCACGAGTGAAGGAAAAACTAAGTCGTTAATAGCTTTAAGATGGAATTGAAGCATACTGATTTCAATGGTAAGATTGTTCTAGCAAGAAATCTTAACCTAGTGAATTTTTTTTCAAATTGAGAAAATTGAATTCAGAAATGAACCTTACAACTTATTTTTTCATGAAGATACTTTGATTGACCCCAAAGCAAGATTGTCCATAACTTTCTCATTACTATTCCAAATGAAATGAATTACAAATTTAAGTTATTTTTTAATCTATGAAGCTACTTATGCAGATAAAAATACAATCTATGAAAAAAAAACTTAAAATTTTATTTTAAGTTTTTTTTCTTTTAGCTAAAAAACTAAAACTTGGGCTTATTATGCCATACCTTTTGCTCCTAGGCACTAATGAAAATAAAAAATTATATTACTGGAAAGCTAATATATTTTTTTATCTTCATAAAAAGATTAAGAAAATCACAATATATACTTAGATTGTAGAAGCCTGCCTAAAATACATTTTGTCCTTCAAGGGGACAATGAAACTTTAGAGTTTAAGGAAAAAAATTGTTCTAAAGATCATATAAAAAGAGCCATAGAAAAATTGTATATTTTAAGTTGAAATTTATGATGCATGTGCTTTAAATTCAATGCAAAATTATCTCAAATTGTTTATGTGTGCCTAATTGAAATTACTTGAAATTATTAAAGTTTTATGTTGTATCTATTTTGATGTTTGATATTGTAGTTGAAATTGAAGATTGTGTCTTTGAAAGAAAATGGATAGAGTTAGAATTGTCTATGTGTGAACTATGAGCCAATAGAAAATCAAATTGGATAAGAATTGAGAATGTGTAAGATGGATGTGATTGCCTATGGGTTATGAAGCCCGTTCTTGAGTGAAGCAATTGGAATTTACAAAATTGTTGAGTTGGAATATTAGGTGAGCTTTACAAAAGTGTTGATTGTAAGATTTTTGTTGGATTGAGTGAGAAGTAGATAAGATTGTAAATGTGGAAAAAAAAAAATGAGAAGCAAATTCAAGTTGGTAAGGATTTGATGCAAGCCTACAATAAAAAAAATATGCTCATTAAGTTGTTGTGAAGAATTTAAACCAAGTTGAAGTGTCTTTGCGATGCTAAATGGAGAAACAAGTTAGTTGGTGAAAAGGATTGTAAATGACAAATAATTAAGAAGTAAAAAGAATCAAGTTGGAAGTTAATAATTATCACCTTTGTGGCCATTAAGAGTGGAGAGGAATTGGCAATTAGGCTTAGTTGGTAAGGAATTTAGTTCTAAAATATTTAAGTCGTGCTTACCTAGTTGGATTAGGAATCGACTGATTTATAAATTCCTATTGAATTCTCCTACATAACAAATCAATTATACTATAGGTTAGTTTTTCAAATCGGTAGTTAATCTCAATTTACATACCAAATCTACTTTTTGAACTTTAATTAATTATTATGCATTAATGTATTGACCTTGACCTATTGCTACACTAGTCATAAAAGAAGTCAAACAAGTATCTATAGGTCAATGATCTCATATGGATAGGCATCCAGATTGTCTTTGCCTCTTCAAATATGCACCCCTTTTTGCAATAATGAAAATTTGCAATACTTTGATTCCCAAGGTTGACAAATCATTTGCAAAATCAAGGAGATGTGCTTAGCACCTTGCTATCAATCAAGATGCATCACATTAAATTTGGAATTCATCCAACTAGTGTTGTAGATTGAAGTCTTCAGCCTTCAAAAAATACTTCTTTGAAAATACCCCTTCAAAAAGATATGCTAAATAAAAATGAAGGTGTTACTTGAAGGGCTCATTGAAAAATGCCCAACAAAAACCGTTCATTCATTTGAATATGTTTAGGGTTAATTTGAATATGTTTAGGGTTTAGTGCTTGGCAGTTGGCAAACTTTGTTGAGATGGTTGACTTTGTTTAGGATTGTTTGTCTTCTTTTTGCCTTGTTTTCTACCTCACTAGTAGGTAGTTGTTGATTGAGAGAGTCAATGCTCTTGTTTTGGTGTCACTTTAATGTTTTAGGTTTTAGAATACTCAATCTTTTAAGCATCACCTCACATGTAAGTATCACTTCAACTTGTTAATTTTTAATTGTTATGTGGAAAACTGTTCAACTTTGATAATTGTTATGCTTCAACACTTCAACATACTAATTATTAATTGTTATGCGGAAAATTGTTCAACTTGTTAATTGCTATGTCAACACTTCAACTTCTTAATTGTTATGCAAAAAATAATTCAACTTTGTTAATTAATATACTTCAACACTTCAACTTGTTAATTGTTTGTTGTTATGGAGAAAATTGTTCAACTTGATAATTGTTATGTTTCAATAGTTAAACTTGTTGATTAATGACCTCAAGTGCACATAGAGGTCTAGATTGTCTACCTTGGGATGCTTGTCAACTAGATTTGAACTTTTGTTTCAGTAGATCCAACTCCAAGTGGATCAACAACAAAGAAGAAGGCTTAAACAACATGGAAGAGGAGGTTGATCTGGATTGTGGGACATGTGATTCAAACAAGGTGACTATGTTGCAAAATACACCTAGGATTTTCTTTTGAAAATTCAACAATAAGTGGAAGATTGGTCTAAGCCTTCTAGTAGTCAGATTACTAGAGTGATGAAGTGTAAAGCTTGTGAGGAATTCCAACTTGGTGGAATCGGTGTTAGAACATGGAGTAGGATTGGTTGGATGTTCAATGATTCAACTCTTAGTAATCAAGCAACATGAGAAATCTGATGATCATAAGTGGAGTTTCATGCAATGGAACGCAAAGCGTCATCCTTCAATAGTGGGACCAATTGTGCCAATTGAGAGTAGCCTTTAGACTATGGTGAATTGTAAAAATTGAAAAAGGCTAGAATTCTTATTGTGATGAAACTCTTGTATATTGTGATTTACAAATTGTAATAAAACACTACAAGAAAACAATGTCCAAATTGACACGTTCTAATTGACTAAAATGTCTAAATTGACATTGCTCCCTTGTAATGATTGCTTGACTATTGTTGCTACATTATGTTGAGAAATGCATGATTCACATGCTTCTCTCAACTCTGGGCATGCCTACTAATATAGGTTATTTTTTTTATACAAATGTTACTATAAGTAATGGGATTTTTGGATGCAATATCCTAGTATCTTCATTTTAACTTTGTCAATGATGTCAAAAAGAGCCCTGGATACTCAATATTGATTGATGGATCAATTGATCGGACATGTGGGCTTCATTTGATTGTATATGTTTGCTACCTAACGGGAGGGGTTTTGGGTTCACTGTATGTGTAGTTCGTGGAACTTGTGCTTCTTTCTTGAAGGATGGGGGAGGTTATGTTTGATTCCATCAAAGAATTGTTGACCAAACTTGGATTGGATTGGAAGAAGCTAGTGGCTATATATTCCACTAACGGTGCAACTTATATGAATATGGGTGCACCAAGGTGTATTGCCCCGACTTTGAGTATTGGTACCTCATTTTGTAGGAACACATTGTATTGCTCATCACAAAGCCCTAGCTACAAAAGATGCAAACAATACATTTTTGTCTTTGCGTTTTATTGACTGAGTGGACAATAACGGTAGGAATGGTTGGAAGAGATTGGTAATTCATCGAGGCATCTTGCAAAAATTGTTGCTTGCATTTTGCAAAGAAACCCATGTGGTTTCGCAAATCCATTTGATGAGGTGGCTATCTCAAGGTCTAGTCATAGATTGGTCTTCTATATGCTTGCAATTCTAGAGCTATGGAAGATTGAAGAACTTGCACGGTACAAAAACTTACATATCTTTAGTTCCAATTCTTTATTCACTTGCTAGTTCATATATTACTTGAGTTGAACAAGTTCAATCATAAGTTTGAATATGATCACATAGATATCACAAGTATGGCCTCTACAATTGATGTCACAATCAACTTGTTGCGCATACACTATCTTGGTGTGAGTTTTGGTAGGACATCTAAACACTTGGAATTTTTTTTTTTGCAAGTGGTGTCCATTGACAAGATTGTGTATGTTGAAAAGTTTGGTTGCAAAAAGGTGCACACTTTGCACAATGGTTCTATGCCTAGGTGTGATGTAGGAGGCTCTTTAGAAGAGTGCATTACTTTGGAAAGGCAATACATTCAAAAGGTTATTGATTGATTCATTGATTGCTTCCTTAGCTTGCCTATTTTCAATGTAGCCATGTTTTTTAGCCCGAAGTACTATCCCATAGATGAATTGAATAGAGGCACATTAATAGAGCAATCACTACAAGGAAAATGGGTCCAGAATGACAAGATTTTAATAGTTTAAAAAAAAATGACAGTAGGCTATCACTACAAGGAAAATAGGTCCGAAATGACAAGATTTTAATAGTTTAAAAAAAAAATGACAGTAGGCTATCACTACAAGGAAAACAGGTCCGAAATGACACAATTTTGACACAAAATTGTCTAAAATGACAGTAAGCAACACGATACTATAATTTATTTATTTATTTGTCAAAATAATGTCAATTATCTATCATTTTTTGTCAATTTAGACATGCTACAAGGAAAACAAGTCTGAAATAATAAGATTTTAACACTAAATTGTCTAAATTGACAATAGGCATGTATAGGCAATGTACAAATGCCAACTAAGAAAATTTAGGCAAATAAATTTCGTGATTGGAGGGTAGAGAGGTTGTTTTTATACTGAAATGTATTGTCCATCAAAAATTCTCAAAAGGTATGGGATAATTTGAAGATGAGAGCTTGACCACTCATTGTGTAAACATAGGAATTTTGTTCAAAGTGGAATTTTAGACCTCATTTAGGCATAGTAGAATACTTTTTTTAGAAAATTTTAGACTAAAAAAAGTTGGAAAACAAATTAAAGTTTCATCTCCAAAAATCCTTTTCAGATTTAGATACTCCAATAAAAAGTATAGACAAAATTCAGAAACAATGTAAAAAAATAATGTCCCTTCCAAATCGTCTTTGAGTTTTGTTCATAACTTTTGAGTGAAGGATCTAAATCTAAAATCGATTTTTAGAGGTAAAACTTAAATTTCTTTCCCAACTTTTCTTAGTTTAAAGTTTTCTGAAAAAAAAAAAATTCTACTATGCCTAAATGAGGTCTAAAATTCCACTTTGAACAAAATTTCTGCTTTTGAGTTAAATATAAACGGTTGAGATCCTACTAAGGTAAACCAACCTATGACAGGCAAATCTCCTATGACAGGCTCCTAGAGAACTACCCATTACAATCTTAAATCAACCCATGACAAAAAAATTCCAATAAATGGGGTTAGAATTGCATTTGATTAATTTGTGGCCATAATCAAAGCCTTGGAAAATGGTCATGAAGTTATTGGTAACTGTCTTAGGACACTTACCCATTTTCAGTGTAAACTGGTAGTAAAAAGGTATTTTGTAATTCTTTCATGTCATGTCCATATTAAGAAATCTTGGAGCCATGTTAGAAAATGTTTTGACTGCATTAGGTGGTTAGATGACCATCATCGAAACACTTTTCTGCTGATTTGGGGTAGTCTACAGACTCTTTAAAGCCAACTGCACAGCAGACTTCAAAAATTCATAAAAAATTCATTTTTTGTCCAAAAAATAAAATTTCACTTGCTCTCTGCATTTTTCATGTTTATCTTCATAGAGACTTCTTTTTTAATTTTTTTCAAAAATGTGAACATGGCAAACCAGCCATTTTGCCTATCATAGGCTGGTTTACCTTAATCCCAAATGCATTCATATTTCTCCCATATGAATTGTTTTACCTACTACTATCCTTCTTGTATAAAGGACTTGTCTTCTCTTCTCAATTCATTTGTAGTCAAATGCTTTTAGAAGGTAGATTTGAATGTGAAACCGAAATTTGATTAGTAATATTTTTAAGTGGTAAAGCTTAATTAATTTGTTGTTTAGAAACAATTTGAACCAAAAAATCATCAATTTTCTTGACTATTTGATGAAAAAAAAGTCCAGCCCTGAGGTTCCACCCACTTCCATTGGAAAATCCTCTACCGTCAAATTAAATTTGGAAAAAAACTGACTCTTGCTTTGCCATCAGATAAAATGGTGGAACAAAAACTGTCAGTCGTTGATCCATCAAAAACGTCGGATCTTTGCTGTCCATACGAATCCATTGTCCCATATCGATTGTCCAAGCATAATCAATCTAAAACTACAAAATGGGGGTGGGGCGGTGAGTATGGTATGAGTATGGCATGACTCTAGATTGGTGTTTGGATTTGCATTGGTGTTTGGATTTGTATTGCTGTTTGGGTTCAGTCTTGGGAATTAAAAGAAATTCAAATTGGATTTAAAATTGGTTTCTTCACAATGCGGTTAAATATCAAGTTGGAAATGCCTTTTTGAACCCTGAAATCTCCGGATACTACTTTAATAGAAAATTGACAATTTGCTGTCTAAATTGACAAAGAAATGACAGAAATTTGTGAATTCAACGTCTAAATCAACACGTCCTAATTGACAGAGCATTTGACAAATTTCTGTCAAATATCTGTCACTGCGGACAGAATTCCCCTTGTAGTGAATGGTTGAATAAGTTGGCTACACATTTCAAGTGGAGCAGTAATCTTGTTGATCAATAGAATGCAGAGTTGCTTGAATTTGTAGAGATGTTATCTTCTATTTGTCAAAAGGGAGGTATGTATGAAGCTTGGATTTTTCGTGGCACCGATTGAGAGTTTATGATTAATTGACCAATCCTAATGTTGCTATGGCAAGCTATACTTGTGATCTGACTAGCAATGCTATTTGTGAGTTTGACTTTTCAAAGCAAAATTGGATTAAGAGTAAAAGGAGAACTAGACTCAACCTTGATACACTTGATGTTTGGAAAACAAGCATAGGGCATTGTCACTTCAAAAAGTAGAGTTAGGTGATTGACTCTTCATTTTCTTTCATTACAATGAGAAGCATGTAATGTACAAATCATGCTTAATTTTTGTATTTCAATAAAAGTTCACCATTCAAGTCTTGCATTGGATCTTGCTTTTCAATTGAAGGGATGAAATTTCAAAGTCTTTCAATATGGAATTCATATGAAGGCTTCTATCTTGAACATTTTAGTCAAATTTATTTTTTTCCTTCTCTACATAAAAAGAAAGATTGTCTTATTAACCCCTAAAGGACCAGGGCCTTTTTCTGCCAAAAAGACACTCAAAACTACCATTTCTATAGCAAAAAGTAAAAAAAAATCTAATCGTTTTTTTTCCACATATAACCAAAGGATATTACACCTAACTAGTATGAGAATGTGTGGAAAAAATTTCAAATTTTTTGACCACATAGATTGCAAGATATCTGCGGTTAAAGTGAAAAAGACAAGTTTTTTAGCACATTGCGAGACTAGAATTTTCAACTTTGAAAATCTTTACTTTAAATTTTTTGCACTATAGAGTTTTGAGCTTTAAATCTTTAAAGTGAAGAATTGAGCTGAGAGTCTAGGAAAATAAATAAATTAAAAAAAGCTTAATTTTTATTCTTAAGAAAATTGTTAAGTAGAAGTAGGTATGAAATAGAAGGAAAATCTAAAATATTAATATCTTTTAGATGGAATTAAAATGCACTAATCCCAATGGTGAGATTGTTTTAGCAAAAAAGCTAAACTATGTGAAACATATTTTTTTGAAAAATTGCAAAAATTGCATTTGGAAATGAATCCTACAAGTTATTTTTTTTCAAAAAAATGCTTTAATTGTCCGAAAAACAATAACTTTCTCATAACAAATCCAAATAGAATGAATCAAAGCTTTCTATGTAGACAAAAATATAATCTACAAGGGAAAAAAAATTCAAAATTTTTTAATTTTAATTTTAATTTTTTTTGCTGCCCCTCATCCCTTGTTTTGAGGTTATTTGGACATAAATTTTGTTCCCGGGCACCGATTGAAAAATAAATAATATTTCCACAAAGCTTACGAGCTTTTCTATCTTCAAAAAAAGTTTAAAAAAATCAAGAAAAAATTTCAGCCCCATAGGTATCTGCCTGGAATCCAATTTGTCCCCTGAAGGAACAATTTGTCCTTCTCTACATAAAAAGAAAGATTGCCTTATTAATCATTAATTTTGGAAATGAATATGTTATAAGTGCATGTTTGTCTTGATTATTTTTGTAGAGGATTGTGCTTTTGCATGAAGAGTTAGAATTTGGTGTCGATTTCCAAACAATGAGTACATTGCGACTTGTATGGTTGTGTAAGACTTGTATGGTTGTGTAAGACTTGTATAGTTGTGTAAGACTTGTATGGTTGTATGAGCCTTGTAGTTGTCACCTAGGTTTTGGAATTTTTTTTTTGCTTATACTCATTTTTGTTACTATTTATAATTTTAATACTTCAAAAAAGTGTTTACATCATATTTGATAGAAGTCTCTACAAATACGGTGAGTTAGTGCCTAAAAGTCTAGAAGGGCCTTAAGCACTCCTATTTCTTATTTTTAGTGTCTAATTAGGCATTTAGAAGGTCGATTAAGAGTTTGATATAGAATTGGGCTTTGTTGGCCAAGTAGTAGAAAATGCCTAAATTAGATTATATCAAGATTTGCCCCACTAAGTGCATGTGACACAAGCTAGGCTATAGGAATTGGTAGTACAAAGTTAGAAAAGTCACTTTGTACATATAGGTAAAATTCCACTATTTCAAGAAATGTGTGACAAAAGATTGGAGAGAAGCATTTTTAGCATAAAAATGCACTAGGAGCTCAATAGCAAAGTTGGTTTACCAAGATTCTCTAGTACAATTCCTCCCTAGAAGAATTCAAATAAGAAGTAGTTAATTTAGACCCTCCCATGAATAAAACAAAGTTATCATGTGAACTTGCACTTAGTATTTGGAGACTCCCTAGAGTTCACCTTAAAAGTTTTATAATTTTTTGAATTGCAAAAGATGGCTCCATAGGAAGTCAACGAAGAAGTCAATTGTGGTTATCGACATTGGAAAATTCATAGAAATTATCTAGATAGTTGTAAAATCCCACTAAAAATTATGATAATTTATTTTATTATAAATAAGCTCTTGGTCAAGTTTTAGGAGATTTGGACATTGACAAGTATCCAAACTAGTAGCGGCAATGAATTTTAATAGAATTTGAAAACATTTGATGGGTTGACCAACATATTGGGAACTTGTGATGTCCAAATGAAGTCAACTTGGACTCTTTTTTTACTTTTTCAAACCTCCAAACAACCCAAGCTAGTCAAAATCTTGAGAAAAAGTAAATCTGACAATTGGATTTTTTACCTATTCTTTGATTTGCAATTCACTAGCTTTTGCATGCAAAATGACTTGGAAGTAAGAGGTCAAGGTTTTTCTTCACAAATTTAGGTCTTCTAAAGCCAATGGCACAATCCATTTGGCATTTGGAGCATTTCTCTAAAAATTAGAATGTTCACAACTATAGGTTAGAATTTGAAGTAGTTCAAAGTTCATTTGAGTTTTTCATAGGAAGTTTTAGGTAATTTGAGAGGGAGAGGGACATTGGAAAGTATAAAAGGCTGCTCCTTCCTCTCACTTTGCACCCCTTTCTTTTTGTTAAGTTTGGCCAGCTCATGGTCATGTTGTTGGAATTTTGTCCATTTGTCAAAAAACTTGGTTGCTTGTGAATTGCATTGGAGTTGTTGCTCCCTATGTCCCCCTAAAGCCTAAACATTTGGAATACATGGTCCAAGTGGTGGGATTTAGTGACAATTAAGAGAAATTTGGGTTGGAACCAATTTTCAAAATTCAATACTAACAAGTTCTTTGATTTTTATTTGAAAATATGAGATTAATCTCTTTAATACAACAAAGCTATCACCTTACTAATTTTTTAAGTGATCCATTGTGTGGGTTCTATGGTGTGTTCCAAGATAAGATAACTCAAAAATTGTGTGTTAATTAGGCCAAAATTATCCTTGTTGGCCAAAGCTAGTCATCCAATTTTATTTCCAACCTAGCCATTTAATTTTTTGGAAAGAACCATTCAATCAATTTTTTAAAAGAACTAGTCAACAACCAAAATCAAATTTAGGGCCAAAACTATAACTGAGTGCCCTCAGACCAAATTAGGAGCCCATAACTATAACTGAGTGGCTCAAGACTGTATTAAAGGCCAAAGACTATAATTAAGCAACCGAAGACCGTATAGGTAGTTGCTAGGGCCTAATAGGTCGGAGGTCCAGAGGTTAGAATCATAGTGTATTGAAATTTTGGATGGTCATGCATGTGACTTGATCTGTGTATACACTAGTTTTCAATCCAACTAGAAGTCGGATGCTCTTTGGAGTTCCAAAATTATTGCAACAAATTCAAACTTGGAAGTTTTGAATCTTGTTTTCATCTATGCTGAACTCTCATAACTATTTGCAAATAAGTTTGAAGTTGTGAGAAGTTCAAATATTTGATAAGTTGGGTAAAAGAAGATTTTGTGAAGTGAATGTGGACCATTCACTAGAGAATAGTTGAATCCATTAAACAAGGATAAAAAGAAAAGTCCAAATAGGAGAATTGTTGACTTTAAGTGATTCTAGAATTTAGTTATTAGTTAGAAAAGGTTAACTAAGCCTTATCTGTGCGTTTTGTTTGATTTCCAAATTGGACAAAGAAATTAGCAAAGCATTCAAGAAATTAGATTTGATAGGATTTGGACGGGTATTTGGATTGCAAAAAATATCATAAAAAAAAAGAAAAAAGTCGAAAGAAGGAGACAAAGAAAGAAATAGGAGACAAAGAGAAAGAAGCTTTGGAACATTGAGGAAGGAGTTTAGAATTCTTTTAATATGTACTACATCCAATATATCATGCATCTCAAATACAAAAAATATGAGATGGAGATGGATGGTGTCTACAATGAAATTACAAAAAACGTTCACAAAGATGGAACTATTAAATCCGCAAAGTTTGAGGTGAGTCTTTGAATTCTTTTCCACCATATACTTTATTTCCGTTAAAACATTGAATTTAAGTTGAAGTAATAGAATTAGAATTTAGAGTTTAGATTCAAATCATTAGGAAGTTATTAAAACAAACTTTGAATTTAGAACTAATTAGAAAATTTTAGTACCTTTCCAAAAAGATATTAAACATAAAAAATAGACAAAAACTTCGATAGTTACGAGTGAATGAAAGTTGGTAATAAAAATGAATGAAAAATTAGAAAGTCATCCAAAATAATCGAGAAAAGAATATTAGAATCTAGATTAAAACTAAAAGTCAAAACCAAAGATAAAACACTACTAGAAAATTGAATTTTCTTGTTGATTTGGTTGTTTTGATTTGGTTCACTTTTCTATTGATTTGGATAGTAATTTATTGATTTGGATAGAACCAACCGAAAAGTGAACCAGATCAATGCGACCAAATCAACAAAAAAATTATATTTTCTAGTAGTAAAAAGTAATTTTGAATTTCAAGTTAAAAGAATTTAGAGGATGAAGTTTGAAGTATCGATTAGCAATCAAACTTCATCCATTTGTAACTTGTCCTAGAAAAGTCAAAAGTATGAGTGTTTAACCTTTTTAAAAAGGTAAATTTAGAATCTCTAAGATAAAAATAATTCAAATCTAAAAATAGTAAGTAGGATAGAAGTCAAAAGTGGTAATTAGCAATTAGGAATTGAATTAAAAACTTTGAAGTAAAACCAAGGAACAAAGTTAGAGTGGAATCTTTTAGGAAATATATAAATATTTTCAAAAATAATTTAAACTTAAAAAATAGACCTATAACAAATAAGATAGAATAGGATGAAATTTTGACTTAGATTGGAACAAGTTTGGATGAAAGTCAACAAGGATTGACCAAACCAAGTCAAACTTAGAACTCAAGAAGTAGAATTAAAACTAAAATCAATTTAAAAATCTAATATCAATTTTGATAGTTAAAATAGGAGAAAACCTTGGATGAAGTTTTAGAATTCAATTTAGGTGCTCAACTTCATCCATATATAGCTTTTAGAGGATTGGTTAAATTTGAGTGAAATTTATCATTTTAGAAATGGTATAAAAAATCTACAATTAAAAAAATTTAATCTTTGTGCTTGACTAATTCCAATTGGCCTTTAGTTTTGGTTGTTATTGACAAAGCTAGCTATCATTACTAATACATAATTTATTTGATTAACATTTGCACTTATGTAAAACAAAGATAGGAACAAACAACAATTGTCCATTTTTTAGAAGGCATAATTGGATGGCATGCTAGACACCTAGGCACTAGGTATTTCATTTACAATGGAAACTTAAGAATCCGGTTGTATATATTTTACTCTAGAGGTGAGGATAAAGTTTCCAAAGAAGGTCATGTTAAGTTTTACCTAAGTTCAAAGCTTTGCTGTATGTAGGCCTTGATAAAAGAAACTAAGAGTCTAACATATAAAGAAATCAAAGCTCTTCCATATGGGAGTTTTAACAAAAGAAACTTATAAGTTTGAGTTATGTTGAAATCAAACCTCTATTGTATTTTGAGGAAATAGGAAAAATACTAAATCAAATTAAAGGAGGCAAGTTGGTAGGAGTTAGTACAACACTTTAAACATACAACACCAACATTTGATAGAGCTACACACTCTACAATCTCTAGCCTGGTGTGAGCTCCCAATTTGTCACTTGGGATTCATTGTTTTTATTTTTTTATTTTTTATTTTTTATTTTTTACATTTAAGTTAAGTTAATTATGCAAAAGTTCAAAAAAGATTCCCAAACCAAATTAGGTAGGTTATATGACTATATGGTATTTGGTCCAAAATAGAGTGTTTTACTCTAAATAATTCAAAATTTTGCATGTAAATAGGTTAGAAACTGAGAAGTCATAGAAATTATGAATATTGAGTGAATAGTGCCCAAAATACCTAAACCTAGCATGCATGTGACTCTTTTTGGCTGAAATGTTATAAGAGAAGTCTAATGAGATCCCTAAGTTAGTTTTTGAGGATAGGTTTTAATTTTTTAGTTGACTATGAGAAATAGTAGAAACCCAATTGTTAGCAATAAATGATATGAACTCAAGATGGACCAGTGGAGGGCATCTATGGCCAAATTATAGTATTCCAAGGTTGAAATCACACACAAGGAGTCCAATGGCTAAATCAATTTGCCGAAATTCCCTTCCGTATGGAAGAATTCTAGTTCAATGATAATTAAAGGTGATAGCAAAATTTGATTCACCTTCCTCAATTGTGCAAAGTAGAAAATGAGTTTTCATGTCTTTTGCGGAATTCCATGAAAAGTTCCATAAAAAGTTCCAAATTTAATTGACTTGTAGAAGATCCTCTTTTGAACAATCACTATAAGAAACCCATGTTTTTTGTGATGAGCCCTGATATTTTCTAACGGATTTTTTTTTATGTTTAAGTGGACATTTAGCTGTTTTTATGTTTTTAATTATGTTCATTAGATCAATTGGATGTCATGAAAAACATAAAAACAACTAAATGTCAACTTAGACATCAAAAAAATCCGTCAGAAAAAATCAGGGCTCATCACAAAAAACATGGATTTTTTATAGTGAATCAACCATCAAAACCTACAATGGAAATTTTTTAGAAATTATTCAGGGTGCGGAAAAATCTCACTAAAAATTGTTATTGCTTATTTTATGCTAATAACATGCTTCAACAAGTTTCATGACATTCCAACATCTAAAAGTATCCAAATTGGGAAGATTCTTCAAAATTGGCAAGATTGAAGATGATTTGTGAAGTTGATAGCATTTCGAGAGCATACAAAATCAAAATGAGGTCAAAGCAAGGTCTTTTCTTACTCCTTCATATCTTTCAAAGAGCCTAAGTTAGTTACCTTTAAAAAAAAAGGTGAATTCCCAAAGTTGGATTTTTACTTTTTTTTAGTTTTAACTTGATGCTAGGTTTTTATGACTTTTTCATAAAGAAAAGTGGAGTGGGGTTTTCCATGAACAAAAATTACCTAAAATCAATAGTGCAACCCATTTGTGATTTGGAGTCTTTCTCTAAAAGTTAAAGTTTAAAATCAACAGTTAAGGTCAAAAATCCTAATTGATAAGTTTACTACTAAGAAAATGAGAGGGGGGGGGATATCCTTGAAAAAGTATTTAAAGACATCCATTCTCCTATCAAAAACACCCCTTGTTGATACATTGATTCCATTGGGTCCACTTTAGTGGATTTTGGCCATTTTTGAGCCAACTCACCAAACAATTGTTTTCGGAGCAATTTTGTTGTATTGTTGTTTTTTGAGGGTTTTTTGGAAGGAATTGGGGTCCCTTCAAAGCTTGTTCATTTATGCACTTGTTTGTGATTGTTTTCTTACTAACTTGTGTTTTGTTTAAATGTTGTTCAATTGTACTAATCCTAAAGTAATCCCCCTCCGTGTCTTGGCAATGCTACTTAAGGTGTGTTTTGTATTGGCTTGATTGGTCTAACTCATTTTGTACTAGTGTGTTTGTGCCACATATTGTTTATTTAAACTTTATAGTGTGAATTTTGTCTCAAGTACACCTATTTTCTTTGTAGATGGCGAAGCTTTGAACTTCCTTGTATTTCAAGTGTTTAGATTTTAGATTAGAATTTAAAAAAGGCGGTGAAGCTTTGAACCCCTTGTATTCCAAATGTCTAGATTTTATGTTAGAATTGAAAATGGCGAAGCCTTGAATCCCTTGTGTTAGAAAAAACTTTCAAGTATAGCCAAAGTTGCGTCTCAAGTTGCGTCCATGTTGAACCTTACATTATTTTGGAAGGTTTAGTTTCGAAATTTTGAATTTGGAGAAATTGAATTACAATTATAAGTAGAGGCCAAATTCTAAATTTTAGAGTTCCAAAACCATAGCCAAAGCCTTAATCTCGGACACCAAAGACTCATCTGACAAGCTAGACTTCTCTTATAGGCCAAGGCCTCTCTCTAGTGGCCAAGGGCTCACATCAACAACAACAGCTCAAGCTAGCAAGCCAAGCCTTTGTTTGCACGCCAAAGCTCTTTCCAATTTTTTTAATTAAAAGGGACAATTAGGGGGATAGAAGGACTAATTAGAGGGAAGATAGGCATCTAGGATTACAAGGAAAGTAGGAAGAATTAGGCTCTTTCAATTAGACAAAGAAAGGAGGAGGGGTAGAAGTACCATGATAAATTAAAAAGAGAGGATACCAACTTATTTAGAAGCAACCTCACAACTTTCATGCTTGCATCAAACGTAGAAATTCTCAATCCCAAAACAAGGGAAAATTAAGAATATTAGAATGAAGTGGTGATTTAGAGGTTGGAGGTTACCAATAGAAGAAGATTAGGTGGAGATCTAAAGAAATTCAAGTGAACCATTAGGAAGTAAACTAGAAAATAATTGACTTGGATAGGAGGACAAGAATCTTACAATTGTCAATTATTTTCTTGAAGTTCGGAACAAGTATTCTATTCTTAAGTCAACTAGTCTAATATCAATAATGGAATAGAATAGTCTAGTAGATAAAAAAAAAAAAAAGAACGGGGAGGAGAAAAACTTAGATTTGGATAGGAATTAGTTTTGAAGTTCAAATTCACAACTTCCACTATAAGAAACCTGTGTTTTTGTGGTGTTACAAAGAAATGGGTCATGTTTTCATTGACATCAATGCATCACAAATTTTGAGCCTATAGGAGGCAAATTTTTGTTAATGTTTGGAAAAACGTGGCAATGTCAAAGCAAAAACATATGAATGACATAAGGGATGTGCATGTTCTTTTGGACATCAAATAAACCATGGTCATGTTTATTTAAACATCCCCCAAAACATGAAAGTGTTACTGCAACTAGGGATTTTAGATTCACTTGGATAATTTTTGTAAGTTATTGTAGGTTGAGGTAAAATGTAGACCGGATGTGAAAAAAATAGGGAAAGGGCAACCATGTGGCATGCTTTGAAAAAAAACAAAAAACGGATGGATGTACACTATGGATGAAAAGATAAATTCTTTATACAAGTAGGGTGGTAGGAAGTAAGACAACCCATGTGGGATATGTAAAGCAAAATTTTTGCTTAAAATTGAATGTTTGAAAAAACATCCACATATTTAAAACAACCTCTAGATGTCAAAAATAACGTGCAAATGTTAGAAAAAACGTCCACATGCAATCTAGTCAAGTTTCCATCTTTGAATTATCCCATATCCTTTGTCATGGATGGATAGTGGATTTTAGTATAAAGGGCCTTTATTCTCACTAAAGGCCTTATTCGTTAATTTGAGACAATTTGGCAATTTTGAGACTGTGAAAATAAGGTTGTGAAGCTTTAATGAAGTAATACTTGTCAAACTCAATGGAAAATAGAAGATATTGAACCTACTTTTACAATAGGGTGGGTGATGGTCGTGAGGTTCCAAAATGTAATGCCGTGGTAGTGGGTTCTTATCTACTGTGTAACGAACCTCTCATGTGAGAGCAAAAAGTTGTAGTGTAATTCCTTAACATACTTGTCCCCTTCCCAAATAAAAACAATGTGGAATTAAAAGGATGGACATGATGTAAAACTTTCAAATGTTTAGTGTCAAGAATTGAGAAGCAAATGGAAATGCGGGTGAATATACATTCACTACTGTTAAATGTCTCAAAAAGTAATTTTATCCAATGGACAAAGTAAATCTAACAATGTCATAAATCTGAATGACCTACAAAATTAGATGCTTACTGTTCATGCAACCACTCAACTATCGTCCGTCTTCTTTCTGTATTTTTTATTTACCATGCTATTTATAGTAAGGGACGCTTTGAAGCTTGTAGCTACCAAAAATATTATCACATCCCAAGGAATCGCTATTTGCCTGTACAATTGCTCTTAGCTGCCTCTAACGCTTTCAGCTTCGCCAACCCTCTAAATATATCATCGCGCCAAGAGTGATAATGGGGCCCGCTTCCACCATCCACCGCTCCGCAGAAGCCCACACTTTGAGAGTCACTCTCCTTCCGCTTCAACTTGAGGGTGCTTCCTGGAACCTCTGAAGTGGACAAAGATTTTGACCCATGAGGACGCGGCCTTGGGAGCATTGACTTCACATTGCTTATGTACGGGAGTCCAGATCCAGTTGATTTGGAGTCCAGAGATCGCCTTTGGTCTCGTATAATCCGTTGACGAAAAAGGGAGTCGGCTGAGGGCGACCGCCTAGCTCCTCCAAATAGTGATGGGCTTGGCCGATTACCCTCGAGGCGAGGCAAACGAGCCGGCCTTGGAGGACCCACTTCGTCACTCCTTGTATACCTCCCCGGGAATGACGCCGTCTTCGTGGCTGTGACGGGGACATTTGGGCGGTCGAGCTCCGTGAAAATAGTATCCTGTAGTGGAGGATCTTGACTGCCCCTGCGAACGGGAAGATGGAGTTTTCGACTGGTCCCCGCCTCATTTTGCGGTGTTGGGGAGAACGAGCATCCTCGATTCGAGGATGCGCGCTTCAACGGGGACGGCGAACAAACGGGGGTCCTCCCCGGTCCTCGACTTGGAGGGCTGTCCACGGCGCCGTCCTCCACGTCCCCCTTGGAGAAGTCAATGGCCGTTGAAGCAGCGTCCTCGGTCGTGCGCATCATGAAAGGGCCGGAGAACACTGACGGCATGAACGTCCCTCTATGAGATTTGGATTCCAATTCGGACGACATCGAGAGCATCTTCTCCGATCCAGAGAGGAGGCTCCTTGTCATCCTCAGCCTCTTGGGCGAGTCTCCCACATTCTGAGCTCCCACCTGCAAGAAGATAGAAATTTTACAAGTTTCCTATATATTCCCCCCCAAGGCCCAAACCAGAAGACACAAGCGCAGATCCAAAACGACAGAAACGCGCAACTTGTTAATGTAAATTCCGAACCGGATACATATTTATTTACAAATGATACAAATGTACAGAATATACAATCACAAATTACAAAATGTGCACTGTCGGATGGCGGGGCAGAAGACTAGTCTAAGGCCTATGTCCATCCGGCTCTATAACTACATCGAACCCAGGAAGTTCGAAACGCGAGCTGAGATTCTGAGCGGAATCTCTCATCGCCGAGACAATGCCTTGGACATACTCGGATACATAGGCCAACGGCCTTTCCCCTATCCGGTTGACCTGCACATACTCCCGCAGACGATCGGGTTCACACTCCATTTCCAGACGCCCGAGCTACGGCAGAAGTTCCTCCATGAGGAAGTTGTCCAGCCGATGACTATGACGCCAGGAGCGAAGGAATATGGCATTTCCCTTCTCATTGCAGACACTCTTTTCGGGAGAGTCGTCGATGAGAAGGGTGTTGTCTTTGGTGAAGGCCTCATCCCCACCCACCATCGTGAACACCTACTTGGACAGGACCTTCAGGAAGACCGGCTTCTTATCAAAGTGGAGGAAAGTCCCCCGGAAGGTCTCAATCTTCCTGCAATGGTCCTGTCCTAGAACTTCGAAGGGGGCCCTGATCCCCTTGAATAGGTGCTCCACCACCATCTCCGTTGTGGAGTGCTTCATGGAGGACCAGACAACGACCCTCGTCGTGATCTCCGAGACCTCATGCAGGAAGTCTCGCAGATTTTGCCTGGCGAATACCGCCTTGGGTCCTACGAGGATGGGGTTCAAGTGGCAGAGATTATTTTGTTCGACACTATACGGCTTAAATCTCTTAGAGTACGATCTGGGCTCGCAATGGCAGAGGATTCCGTTTAGGTCGAACACTATATACAGCCACTTCCTCCGGTCCGGCACTATCGGCGAGACATTCCGCGGCACGAGCTCTCCGGGTCCCTCAGATCCTACCTGATTAAATCAAGACAACATAGAAATGGAGTTACCTGTTTGAATGCAGAATCACATGAGCCAGACAATGGGAAGGAGCACTGAAATCCACTAATCGACTACTTGCTCCCCTTAGGAAAAGCTTTCATTGCCATCGGGCAGTGCAAACTTCTAGGAATGTTTGGCTGAGCAACATAACATTGTCAAGAAAATTCAATTAGATGGACGCGTATAGAAAGTGAATAACATACATATTTATTTACAAATAACAGAGTACATATCGACGATGCCACCCTCATCTGAGGGCGGAAACATCACAAGTGATTGCTATGCTACATTAGTCTACACGGGTCACTGTGATGATGACTTCGTCATGATTTCAACGAGGACCGTCCTGTCAAGCAAAATGCATAAGGTATAAGTGACAGGAAGAGCGACTCACCCAGATCTCATAAATTTACCCTCGAGTCGAGGATAATCAGTACAAAATGCGGAGACTACGAGATCGACAACGAAGAGTTGACTTCTACGCAGACTATGTACAGAGGGAGAGAAAGTCAATAGGAATCAGGAGAGCATACCTCAACCGATTCGTGAGGCTGCTCATCTCCTCCTTCCTGCGATGGTGCCTCAGATGGCATGACTTCGCCGCCGTCGACCGTGTTATCCTGCAGGAAGTCGTCGTAATCGCCGTAGTCGACTTGTTCCTGGTCGGCAATACTAGCAGTATTCGTGTCATCCATCTCCTGCTTGGACGGTGTGCGCTGGGGAGCATCCACAACAGCATCACCAACCCTCTCATCTAGGGGCAAGGAAGGACCCACTTCAGATTTATCCTCGACTCGAGGATAAATCCCAGGAACTTGACCAGCTGATCTCGGAGAGGGAACAAGACGACTCCCAGGATCGAGTGCATCACCTGCCTGTGCAGGTGGAGGATTCTCGGTTGGAGTACCCTCGTGTCGAGGATCCATGATCCCGGAGACTAGTTCACGGGCCTGCTGCGACAGACCCGGTGTGGAGGGAGGGGGGATAGGGGCAGACTCCGAGGGTGTCAGGCTCGGAACTAGAGCTGTCTGGGATACCTTAAATGCAAAAAAATCGTGCATTTGTTTTTCCAGAACCTCCAGCCGTTCCGTTGTGGCCTGGCTCTTGGCCTCCGATTCCTTGCTGGCGAGGAGAGCGTATGCGATCTGCTTGTCCTTTTTGTCCAGTTCTACCTGGATTGCCATCCTCTTCGCCGCCTTCCTGGCTTTCCGCTCGACCATTGCCTGCCACCACCCAGTCTGAATCTTTCCGGGGATGGGAGTCGGGGGGACGTCGGGAATGTTGCCGTCGTCGCTGTCACTGTCATCGAAATCCGACGAGTGCGGAAGCGTGTCTGAGTCAATGTCGCTCAGATTTTCGATGACTCGCTCCACCTTCGACTTCAGCTTTCTTGCACCCTCGCGACCCTGACGACTATGGCCCTCGGCGCCTCCAGAGGTCTTCGAAGCGGACTTCTTCTCCAACTCGCGACTCTCCCGCAAGCGCTCCAGACGTTGCTGCTCCTGGAACTCCGTGTCAGTCTCGACATCTTCGACCACACAGTTGGGCAACTCACCATCCAATCGAGGCTGAGCTTCCCATCGCACCATGGCATCGGTGTTGGTGCCATACTCGTCTAGGCCGCCGATGCCATCGTCAGAGACCCTATGTTCTTGAGGGGGAGAGACATCGTCCCTTCCCGCGTCCGTAGCTTCTACCGGAGGTGACGAATCTCTTGATAAGTCAGTTGGTTCTGAACTAGGTGAGTCGCCGCCATCCCCACTCCCTGACTTATCCCCCTCGTCACCACTTCCATTCCGCCCCTCCTCAGCTGGACTATCAGTCTCATCACTACTAGTAATGGGAGACTGAAGATCCTCTACCGAGGGCGGAGATACCGATGTAAGTACAGGCGCTTCGATGTACAGAGGCCTCAAGTACTTGACAGAGTACGGTGAATTTGAATGCAGGAAATCATTCAAATCCAAGTACTCAGCTGATTTGGTCATAGCACGATGCACCGTACCCATGTCCGTCTCGACCAGGCCATAATAGTATGACCCGAACATCTGAAAACCATATAAACACGCAAATGTTAGATTGCAGAATTTATCTTCGTCCCGAAGATAAACTACGGACCTACAAAATCGCAAGAGATCTGCATTACCGTAATTAGCATTTTAATATGAGTTATCGAGAAACTCAGGAGAGTCATGCCCAGTAGACAGCAACACATGAAGTTTAGGGTGCAGGATTCATGGGAGCTATTACGCTCAAGACGAAGATAAAGGATTGCCTATAGATGACAATAATTAAATGAGATTAGCATGAGGTCACTCATTATCTTCGAGTCGAAGATAAACACACCTTTGCCGCCAACGCAATCTTTGCTCCGGCAAAAATACCCAGGACGTTTTCCTCAGGAATTGCAAAGCACTGGAGCATCTCGATGTAGAACTCCATTCGGAGTTCGTAGGCATATATCCTCCACTTTGCCTCATTGTTGTACCTACTTTCCTGATAATATAGGATTTCGGCAGGACGATATTCCGCCTTCACTCTGTCGCGCACACGGTTGGCATGCCTATCACCTCTCTTAAAGAGGAAGAGCATACGCACGTCAGGAGCGGTTTTAAACCGATTGGACACACTGTCCAACCGCTCGGCGCGGGACGCAATATAAACGGACTTGACGATGTCGAAGTCCGGCATATCGACCGTCGCAAACTTGTATGCGGCGTTGAAGTCCTCTTCTCCGCCGAGAATCCATAGCCAGACACTTGCCTCTGTCGCGTGGGGCTCCAGACTCCCAGCAACATACTCTAGGAACGGATCCAAATTCGACGTGTTATCAGGGACGGCGGGCCTGCTCATGTATCTGACGTCCAGTACGGCGAGGCGAAGCCGCCTACTGATGTAATTGTACATTCCAGTGGTGACCAGCGCTCTGGACTTTGCGTCCAAGCCTCTGAACTCAAATCCGCCAGTTTGTTTTTCCAGACGATATTTGGACTTCATGAACCTCTCAAACATCGTTGCCTCGTCTGCAAACTTTTCGCCAAGATCCTTGGCCCGCTTCAACTTAGCGTCGTTTGTAAGCCGTTTACTGAAGTATGACGGCTTTGGGTAGGATAGGAGGAAGTCCCATGTCGACGACGAGAAGCTGTGCCTCTTCTTCCACGACCTCCAGACAGTGAGGTCTGTGTCGTTGTTTTCATCACGCAGTTTCAGACTGGATTTTATTGTCATGAACTCCTCATGGATGATTTTCTTTTTTTTTCTTCGCTCTACCCAGTCCTGCGCTGTTTGGTTATCCGGGACAAGATATTTTGTCTTTCCGACGGATACCTTCGGGTGCTTCAGCCTGCGATCTTCGGTTAGATTGAGGAGGTGCTTTGCAAAAGTCTCGAGATCGCAGTCCGTGAAGTGACCCAAATGCTTGAAGAACTCTCTCTTCAAGAAGAATGACTTCCGACTGAAGTCATCCAAGTCCCGAAAGAGCTGCCGGGTGACAAGCTCGACAAGATAGCCCTCGGGGTACTTGGTGAGGAACTCCTTCCAAAGCCTCCAAATATCATCACGAAGGGTGATAATCTTGATCTCGCTCTTGAGATCTCCGGCATGTTTTATATTCTTGCCTTCCTTCTCGGGATTAATATTTTGGAATCGTTTCACCACTGCATTAGTGAAACTCTGCAGCAAAAATGGCAGTCTGTGAGCTTAGAGTTCTTCTGCAATTATCTTCGACTCGAAGGTAATGCAACTCATTCGCACTTCCATAGAAAGCCGAACTAGTAAACGAATGAATCAATAGAAGTGATCGTAGAACTGAGAAATTTACCTTCGAGCCGAGGGTAAATGAGCAGGAGAACATACCTTCCATTGCCCTTCGCTAAGAACGGACGCATTTCTTCGCTTCACCGGCTCATCGGCAAGGAGAGTCGGTCGGAGGCAATTGATCCAGACGTTGCGGGAGCTTATGATTTGGCTACCCCATGTTGGTTGGGCGTGGTCTAGGTGATTCGTCGAATTGTAGAACTCCGATATATTCACCAATTTAGATGAATCAAGGGTCCACACAATGTACGCTTCCCAAGTCTTGAGTTCAACTCGACGTTGCTCACAACACTTTTCTTTTTGCAAATCCTTAGAAGCTTGCACACTATGCTGACCATTGATGATCATGAACTTCCCATCCTTTATCTCCTCCCATTTCTTAGGTGGCTCCTTCAGGAGATTGTTGCGTTTGTCCACCGGAGTCAGACACAATCGTTGACGCTCCCGAATGTGGCCCAACGCAATGAGGTTGCGCTTCACGGATTCTAAAATCCGGTCTTCCATACCCCGGATGACATAGTCGTCTCTCGCTGGGATGCACTGCTTTATATCGACGACTTTCGGATCTTGACCCAGAACGTAGCAACCTCTGTGCATAGCCCAGAAGTCTCGCTGTATGCGGCCGAACTTATCAGCGTCATCCTTGGGACTCATGGGTTCCTCTGGCTGTGCAACATTCGTCAGAGCCGATCCGGAGCTTCCAGCAGCTGTTACTGTGGCAGCTCCAGTTGCCCTCGGTCGCTTAGATTTGGAGCCTCCAGCCTGCGTTCCGTCAACGGACTGAGTCGCTGCACGTTTCCGCGGCTCTGACCGAACTTGTCCCTGACCGGTGGCTGTGCTGCCCGACAGTAGGGGAGCTGACCCACTGGGCTGCCCCTCAAGAGATGGCCTCTGCTTCTTTTTCATTTGGTTACCTATAGGCGGTCGTGACTTCACATATTGTCGAGCATGCTTGTCCATGGATTTCCAGATGTTGAGAAGGCGGCGGCAGTTTACTTTAGCGGTTCCGTCAATCCACGGTATGTATTTGGCAGTTCTAAATGTGTTTATGAGGTAGTCTAACTTTGCAATTTGGAGAAATGACTCCAACTCCTCCATGTCAAACTTCGACCTCCCTGCGTTCACATCCATTACGATTGAGTGAATGTGCTCCCCGTCTGTACCATCTTCGCGTGCCTCCTGCAGCATGATGACGACGAAGTTCTCGCGAACGGATTCAATGTTTGTGACCTTCTCCTGAAGATGCCATGGGAAGAAATCCGACTGATTTTGGACACGGTACCGTAGATGGACGAAGTCTTGAAACCGGTTCAAGCCAAATGACCACGCGGTTACATGCTCCTTGAACTGCCAAAGGTCTCCAAATGTTTCTGGCATTTCTTCAATGAAGGGCTCGTCTCCAAGCAGATTTATAAATGGTTCCATGAATGCCAGCGTGCTAGAGTAGTTATAATCCGCTCCTTCTGCCATATTGCTACGTTATCAAGTCTGCAGAATTAGGAGGCCACTGTTAGTTATCTTCGAGTCGAAGGTAATTTAGTTGTGCATAGAATGTTCGGAGCACTTACTAATGGCGGCGGCAATAAGGTATTTAACTACATACATCAGATTTATCTTCGAGGCGAAGATAAATTGCAGAATTATTGTAATGTTTTAATGTCGTGTTTATTACATTTGCGTGCACGAATTTCATGACCTCAAAATATATTTATGCTGTTTAGCATTTTAATTGTCATTCCCCATTAATTAAAATTTAGTACTTGAATTTTTAGACCAACTAATAGTGGAGGCATTTCCTCTGTATTTTCCGTTTTTATCATGTTACCTTCGTCTCGAAGGTAACTTGATTGCATGATATTGTGTTAGAAAATGTCGCATTCAATATTTTCTATTTTAGAAGAGCATTTCTACTTCTATTTAATGCCGTTAACCCGATGGTGAGCAAGGTTTTGTTAAAATTATTGTGATATTCTATGTCTGTTGCTCGGTTTTATATTGCCCGTCTTTTATCTTCGACTCGAGGGTAATCGATTTGAAGACTGGACTACTGAATCGGCATATCATACAGCATGAAATGATTATCCTCGACTCTAATTTACCTTCGAGTCGAGGCTAATTTACATTCATTCCGAGCATTGTGTTTTCAATTATGTGATCTTCACTTAAAACTTCAATGTCTCCTGCGTAAACCCTAGCTCTTAAACCCTCAACCTACAATAATGCATACCCTGAACCTAAATGTATGTATAGTGCAATTGGATTCCTGTAGGTCTGTTTGGTTGTAGACATTCAGCTCAACCTTAAATATGAATTGGCAATGCGTGAAATACACCAACAATACACTTGTAAACCCTAAGCCAAAGACATGAACATAGCTGAAAACAAGAATGGACAGACTGCATAAGTAAACTGAGTTGCTGATTTTCACAGCACCTCCACAAACAAGCACCTCCACAAACAACTACCTCCCTTGTCTCACTATACCCTAATCCCTAAACTAGAATGTAACTACAATGTACTAAAAATATGAACAGTAAGTGCTTCGGCTTTGCATTGTAAGCACATGTGGAAACGAGGTAAGGAAAAGAGAAAGCAAAAAAGCAAACCTGGACTTCCTGCAGCAGCACGAGAACGCCATCTACCTCCACCAACACTGGAAATTCTTCAGCGAACCTCGTCCAAGTTGAGGTCTCTTGACTTGCGAGAACCTCAAACTGAGGAAGAATCCAGATGAAGAATTGAATGGCCGCAAAAATGAACCCGCCGAGAATCTAGAGGTCTGCAGCTTCCGATATTCACAGACCGCGAGCTTCCTGACGTCTGTGGTAGTCTGCCGAGAATTATGCTCTCGAGAACAACACTCCAAAACACCGCAGATGAAGACGCACACAAAATAGAAATGAACACTCAAGAGAAAACTCCCAGGATTACTTGAACCCAGCACACCCTAAACCCCATTACATCCTCAACAAACTACGCCTTCGACGAGTAGAACTCCCTGCAATGCCACTCAAAAACACCGCCAAAAATACAGAAATCAGACACCTTGCCATACTCACACACACTTACCCCATACCCAACCCAACCCCGAAACACCTGCACAAAGAAGATCACCACGTACAAGAGAAAACAGTGTGTTCTCTTACCAATTCCAAAGGAGAACTTCGGGATCACCACGCAGGGATAAGAGTTCAGAATCTCGACGCGCGGACAGCAAGCGAGGACAGCACTTCCGTAGCACCATGCGCTCAGCAACGACAGAGCGACGTTAGGAACCACGGGGAGAAACGAGAAGATCAAAATGCAAATCGGCAAGGGAGATCACCTTCCGCGAGTCGTCGCGACGACGTGTATCAGGACAACAGGAAGATCAAAATGCAAATCGGCAAGAGGTATCGCGACGACGTGCAGGACAGCAGGGAGATCACCTTCCGCGAGTCGCGGAGGGTGATGAACCCCCAAACCTTCGCCGAGCCGCCAAATGTGGTTCGGGATCGGAGGTTCGGGGTCGGTTCTAGGTTCGGGACATTTGTTCGGGTTCTAGGTTTGGGACACAGGTGTGCGTTGCCGAACCACCAATGCAAGTTCGGAATGTAGGTTCCGGATCAGGCTCGGATTTAGGGGTTAGGGATGCAAAGTTACGAATGCAAATTCTAAATTCGATAGTATTTCTAAATGTTGCTTTGGGATGCAAGTTCAAAATAGAAGTTCAATATGGAAGTTCGGAATGTAGATTATGAATGGATGGTCGCAATACAGGTTCGGATGCAAGTTCATGATACAAGTTCGGAGATAATGTAGGTTAAAAATCCAAGTTACTTAGAAATGCAGAATTATTAGTGATGTAGGTTTGTAAACAAGTTATTCAGATTGGGGTTCTTAATATTAATTTTTCAACATTAGATTGGCCACCATAGAAACCCTAAACTCTTTTTGAAACCGTGTAACAACATCTAGTTATAAAAATCAAGAAAATTCATTGGAAGCAAAAAATTGTAGAAGATTCATTCTTCCATCCCTGATTTCGAAGATGAATACATACATTTTTGTCCTAATTATACATACTAAACTAGACTCAAAATTCTACATGCTAATAAACCTCAACTCCTAACTTTTAAAAATGATTAAAAACACAGACATTCTTATTTCTCCCCTAAAACCTTACAGAAGGTCCACCTCATGTAACATGTCTAGCAAAAAAGTTAGTAGATAGTGGTTACTTTGAATTTAATTCGGACGGCCACGGATCCTACACCTCCTACTCTATTGCAAGTTCTATGAATTTCATGACTTTATATATTTTGGAACATTATTTTAAGTAAATGGTTTCCAATATTATAGTCCTAATTTATAGTTTAGAGGAGAAGGTTATTTAAAGTGACCACCAATTATATATTTTTTTGAATTCGTGAGTTTAGGAATAATTGGAACTTGCACAACGTGTTTCCAATTTTTCTTTACGTCAATTTCATGAGATTACAACTTGTTCCACATTAAAGTACAGGGCAAGGTTCATGCACCAATTTTCCAGTTCACGGAGTAAGCCATTCAAAGTGACCACCAATTATATATTTTTTTGAATTCGTGAGTTTAGGAATAATTGGAACTTGCACAACGTGTTTCCAATTTTTCTTTACGTCAATTTCATGAGATTACAACTTGTTCCACATTAAAGTACAGGGCAAGGTTCATGCACCAATTTTCCAGTTCACGAAATAAGCCATTCAAAGTGACCACCAATTATATATTTTTTTGAATTCGTGAGTTTAGGAATAATTGGAACTTGCACAACGTGTTTCCAATTTTTCTTTACGTCAATTTCATGAGATTACAACTTGTTCCACATTAAAGTACAGGGCAAGGTTCATGCACCAATTTTCCAGTTCACGGAATAAGCCATTCAAAGTGACCACCAATTATATATTTTTTTGAATTCATGAGTTTAGGAATAATTGGAACTTGCACAACTTACATGTTTCTCATTTTTTTTTTAAATGAAGTTCATGACTTTATATTTTTATGGTTATTGAAGTACATCGTATATTCGTATTAACAAGGGTTGATTCTTGCCTTATTTTTTAGTTTCAAGTACAAGGTTATTAAAGTGATCATGAATTGCATATTTATGTGAATTAGTTTAGGAATAATTGCAACTTGCACAACATCTTTTCCAATCCATAGTATGCAAAATTTCAAAGAAAAAAAATTAGTAGTGCTTTAAGTTTATTTGAGACGGCCAAGCATCCTACACCTCCTACACATTTGCAACTTGTACGTAACTATTAATTTATTTCCGTTTATCGTTTCCTATGCAAATTCCATAGCATTAATGATTTCAGGTTTAGGAAATTGTATGGCATGGTTTTTGTTGTTTAAGCCTCACTATTGTTTGAATGAATGATTATCAATATTGCCTTACGCAATGGGTTTAGGGGCATTACAATTATAATTGTACTATTTTCATTTCCAAAACAAATATTTATAAGAATTGTTTTCCCACTATTTGAATATGATTGTCTATCATTCATTGTGTCTATGGAAGACATTATTAGTCTGACGTTTAATTGGCATCAAGTTGCACCATTATTGTCCTATGACATTGCAATGTATAAATCATGATTGACCTTTCCTTGAATTAGGTACTAGTATGAATTCTAGTCATAGTCACTTCCACTGACTATGATCAAATAGTACGCTTAAACTAATTATTTTTATCTTTCATTAATAATCAAAGTTGACAGGGAGGTTCAAACACTTAATAAATCATTGTCAAGTATCCCATGCATGCACTTAAGTAACTTTCATGACTGAAAACAATTAATTTATTCTACAAGTTTGTAAAGTTAGTTATAGATGTTGTATTTATTTAAAATACAAACTTAAAGAAAATTATACCTTTAGATAAAAGAAGGCTTCATTTTGCGAATTTTTGTGGTCTACATTTCAGAACAAACCTCAACTTTTACATTTTCCTTCTATAATATATTGGTTTAGGTCTCAATGAAGAGAATAAACAACATTGTTTTTATTGTTCATTGAATACACTTTGAATGCGTAGGTGGAATAAGGTATTTAGTCTTGTAAGTTTCTTTAAGTCTTAGAATTAAAACGTGGAGAAATTTAATCACAAAAAAGCCTAACACCAAACACCAAACACCAAACACCAAACCCTAAACACCAAACCCTAAACCCTAAAACCCTAAACCCTAAACCCTATTTCACTGTGGAAGGAATTACAAGAGGATCCCAGTGAATCTTTCTTTTTCAACATTTATTGGTGGAAACCCTATTTTATGCAAAAGAATATATTGTCGGCAATCCTGAAAAAGATCGCTTTCAATTTAGAAACTATGTGCCAACGTTCAATTCCATTTACCACCAAGAATTAAGCGAATGCCCAACAATATCTGCTCCAAAAAAAGCCAGGTTTGACTTGTACATTCTCTTTCCAGCTCACGTCGCCTAATTCACTCGAACTATTGCGCAGTCGCGCATTTCTAGTAGAAAATAGTGTGGCATCTACTATCGCTTTTTCCATGAATTCATGACTGACATATTCTCTGACGGGTCCTCTCCATTTGAATTTTCAGGTTTTGCCGCCTCATTTGTTCCCCGCCTAGTCTTCTCCAATTTGTTTCCCAATTGCTGCCAGTGTTCCCATTCCGTTGCTCACATACGAGGTCCGCCGTGCTGAGAATAATTCGTGCAAACATGTATCATGTCGCTCTTGCTTTGAATATGTAGTTCGTAGTTTTAGTAGGAAGTTTTGCATTCATTTCCAAGTGTGTGCTTATGATTTTGCGGAGAGCTGACAAGTTTCTGAGGCCGCATTTGATTTCATATCCAAGGACTCTGCGTGAGTGTCCCTTCTGTTTCCCCTCTCCATTCCATATTTCTTGATTTGAGTATGTTAATCTAGTCAGATAGGTCACCGCATGTTTGAAGTTCACGCTATCGATATCTTGGTCATGAAACCGATTTCATTGTAATTAGAGTCATTTTCTGAGAACCCAAATCCAACGCTCCGAATATTAAGGCGTAAATTTAGGGAAATATTGTGAGCGACTCCGTAGAGTTGGATACTTTATCTTCGAGTCGAAGATAGAGGTATCTGAGGACTGAGTACATTTACCTTCGTGTCGAAGATAGAGGTCTCTAAGGACTGAGTACATTTACCTTCGTGTCGAAGATAAGGATTAATTTGAAATATTAATCATTCAGTATTGTCAAAATGTCGAATCGCTTGCCTTCTATTTCATATTGTAATTTATCTTCGAGTCGAAGGTAGAATATTTTTGAGCTCACTCTATGGTGCAATCATGAGATCATTGTATCAGGATACAGAAGTTACTTGTTCATTTTCCCCCATTTCTATTCTCTCGATAGAAATACATTTAAAATTGTCGTATTCTGATATTTTTTTAAATAAGAATTGTTGTAAAAAACAACCGACTTGCTGTGGGACACACCAGTTTATCCTCGAGTCGAGGGTAATTAGTGAATCTGAACTGCACTAAGACTGACATATTGTTGGGTGATAATTAGTTTCGTTTCTTTTATTTAATTCGAGGTTCTAAATTTTGTTTCCGTACGACACTCGTAATAATGTTGGAATGACCCAATTACACTATACATGTAGTAATGTTGTCAGTCCTTACCAAACACAGTTAGTATTATTGTTGAAGCTTTGTGTTCCCAACAGTTTAACAATTGTAGTGTACATTCCATGACCTAGTTATCTTCGAGTCGAAGGTAGGTGAGTGATCTCATGTTCACTTACTTGTTACTTGACTTTTCGTCGAGTCGAAGGTATCTGTCCTGATTTTAATTCACTAGATCCTTGACTTACCTTCGACTCGAAGGTAAAATTTAGATGGAGTGGTCCTCGACGGCTATGTGTTCACTAGGTCAATGTACCTTGAGTTCATTGGAATTGATATGCCTGTTGGGATGGTTTTAGTCTGTCAGGTAATGTGGACAATTTCAATGTACCTTGAGTTCATTGGTATTAATATGACTGAGGGTTTATTCGTTGTTGGATTTCTATTCCATATTTCCTTGTTGTGATCATGACATTCTCTTTGCATCGGTGAGAATATTGCTTGTTAGTCTATGGTGTGTACTGGTGATCCTTTGTGAGATGCTCGTTGTGTAGTTCGGAATTCCGTCGGTTCTGTTGATTCATTATTACCTTCGGGTCGAGGATAAGTTGTATGACTTCATTTATAATTTGTCTCTTGCTTCTGACATGGATAACTTCTTTGTATTGTAGAATGGACATCCATGGTCCAGATGACTTTACCGTTCCGGTGCTTGTTCTTCCTGATGGTGTCGCACCTTGCGATGGTATTCCTCGTCCGTCTTGGATCTCGAAGTGCGTCACCTTGAGGAACGATGCTGGTGATGACGTCGCGAATGGGATTTGTCGAAGCGTTGACGCAGACCTCGTCATTGACATGGATGGTGAACCTCTTGGTGACGACCGTGTGGCAATTCAGATTGCCGAGTCCTTGTGCGAGGATGAAGTACCATCGGGGTGGATGTGGTCCATGCACTCCTGGCACATTAAAAGAGTGTTTTTGAATGGTGTTAGTCTATATGACCATGATCAAACTAGCATTTATAACAATGCTGTCAATGCTTTGAACCGCCGTGGTCGTGTGGGAATTAGATCATATGAAAGTTCACGTGTGAGGTCAGAGGTAGACGTTCCTCCCAAAAAAGAATCGCTTCTCACAACACGCGTGATCACTGAAGTGTCCACAAAGCCATGTTGCCCCAAGAATTGCTTGCAGCCGTTTCCGCGTCGAGAAATTCAAGCCATACGTTCTCAACTACATGTAATCGATGGTGTGTATAATCGCAAGAAGTGCCTTCTTGAAGTTCATCGACAAATGCACAAGGACCAGGATGGGAAGGATTGGATTACCTTGAAGAACTTTGAAGTGTGTCCCACTACTTGGTGGACAATACATGGGATTTCGAAAGCTACATTCTACAGGTACAAAGAGAAGGCCAAATCTGGGATGCAAGCTAAAGCCCATGGGAATTTGGGGTTGAAAAAACCACGCACGCAAACTGTACAAGCTACTGCCACACTTCGAATGCTGATTGTAGGTGAAGCTGAAGCAATGCCGCACAAGACAAGAACTTTAGCATCTGGGGAAAAAGTCCCTGCAATGGTATTGCCGTCAGCCTTCCGTTGGAGTGATCAATTACCAAAAATCAATGAGGCAAATGCTGCGTTTAATTTGTCACCGATTTCTTCTAGTGGATTGAGTAACATTCGTCGTGCGTCTTTCCCTGAATTTGCTCCGAAGGCACGAGGAGATACTTTTTCGAGGTGTGGTATGTGCGATACATATAGGCAGTTGAAGGGCGCTTGTACTCCTCTATCTACTGCGCAAGACAAATGGGAGAGAATTTTGACCACACACCTTTCAGGGCAGAAGGCACATCGGGAACTCTATTACGGAAATAGAGAGTATTCCGTGATGTATCCTGAGAGGATGCTCTGCATCATCCATGATAAAATGGATCACTCCAAGACTGCTTCTCCTCACTTTTCTCACAAGACTAAAGTGACGGATTCTTTCATGAAAATGCCTATTGCTGTGACCGGTATGATTGCTCATGGTCATGGTGACATTCGGTATGCGCACTATGGGTTAGACATTTTTCCAACAGACTCCAATCACACCATTGGCTCCATTGCTAGATTGTTGTATGATCTTGAGGGACCGCCCAAAAATACATCAAGGATCTTATTCTCTAAGGACGATGACCAATCCATGTTAACCAAGGCTGTGCTAACAGGCCGGGGAATTTGCTTGGACTCCCTCGTTCCTCCACAAGAACCTATTCCCGCTCAGCCCCTACCGCCTATATTGACTTTGCAATTGGACAATGCATTGGGAGACAACAAGAACCGATGGGTTTTTGCTTTTTGCTCTCTACTTGTATTCAAAGGCATTTTCCGCGAGATATACATCAACTTCCTTATAGTTGGACATACACATGAAGACATTGATGCTTTGTTTGGTCGATGGAGCAACATGTTGAAGACCAATGATTACCAGACACTTCCAAGACTCATGAAGTCCTTCATGGACTGTGAATCCCACCCGGTAATTCCTCATCTCATCGAGGAAGTCCCTGACTTCAAAAGATTTGTGCACGGGTACTTGGGAACAGGTGGGGATTTTTTAGAAGGTCATTCCTCGGGCCAGCAGTTCAAGTTCCACATGGATTCTAGTGGTTGGCCGATTATGGAGTATAAATATCTTTGTACCGACAAGGATTGGCTACCACTGCACAAGAAAGGGATTCGCTTGTGGTCGGAGACTGAAGACGGGCGTCCCCTAGTACCAAGCGGTAGTCCGCTCCCGCTGCCTCCACAACATATGAAAGCACTGCCTGAGATCAAAAAGGGTTTGAATGGTTTTATTGCTCATTGGAGTGCAATGTCAGATGACGACCGATCTGGAGAGTTCAGGAGGAAGATTGACCCTATAAAAAGTTACTGGAAAGGTGTGAGATCTGCCCTAGATGCCCCTCTACAGGTGCGTGAGACATTACAAGATGGATTTTGGCCAGCTTCTAGGATCACTAATGAACCGGAAGACCAAATGCAGAGAGATGGTACAATACGTGAAGAGTTTGCACGGGATGCACCTTTCATTGGACGTAGGCGTGACCGCCCACGTCCTTCATTTCGTGTTGATCGTGATGTGTTTGCAGGTTATTTTGTTGCAGTGCGCCCCGTAGATGACGACCCAAAACCATTTTGGCTTGCGAGGGCTCTTACAAATCCAAATCCAAATCCCGGACATGTTCATTTGATCCAAATCCAGTATTGGACGCCTGCTTCAAGTCGTCACATCAATATGGATACATATGCTGGATGGGACACTAAAGCTGGAAATGTGTGGCGCGAGGATCGTGTAATCCCTCCGTGCTGGTCCAACACAGACTGTATCATGACAACTTTCAAGCCACGTGGAAGAAGGGGGGCTGAAGATCAACCTCAAGTTATTACAAAAGTTACAATTCCGAAGATGCAAATGAACATCATCAAATCATCCCTGACGGCCTTTAACTCTAATTCAGAGAACGAAGTGTCTTCTGCGGAAGGCGAGGAATAGTTTGTAGGTCTGTTGGTGGTTTCTTATTTTAGGAAGTGAAGTTCCATGTGGTTTTACATTTTAGTATTTGTAGTTGTTTCTTTGATTGTTTCTATAATGATGTGACAGATATGTAACATTTTTATTGCTATTAATAGAAAATATTTCCCCTTTCTTATAGCTTTTCTATATATTACATTTACTTGTGCCTTCAATTTGTATTTGGTTGAAGTCTTTCATTTAAAAAGTTTGGTGTGAGAAGTATGGGGATGATTTTTTGGGATTAAAGGTAGTCTCAATTTAAAGAAATGTTTCAATTTATAAGTTCATGGTCTATTGTATATAGATATTAATGAATAAATTAAGGAATGAAATAGTGAATTGTTGGTTGGAGATACTTTTTCTAGAACTAGAAAAATCTATAAAAAATATTTTAACATTTTGAAGTCTTAATTTATTGAAGAGTCTCAATTTATTGAATACTTATTTCTTTCTAAATATAGAATGCATTAAAATGAGACCCCAACTTGTCTCAAATTAACGAATAAGCCCTTACTAAATGCCAATGAATTAATTCTATGATTTTACCATTAAAAATTCTTTTGATGGTAGATGACAAATTCTTGGTGAATTTGACAATTTGTCTTGTTTATCTTTTTGGAATTTTAAAAAATAATTATTTCATATATATTATTATTTTTTTTTAACTAATTATTTCATACAATTAATTTTGCATGTGTTTTTTAGTGAGCCATGTCATTTGCCACATTGTCACAATGATTTTTTTTATTAAAAAAATGGGACATTGCCCGAACAAAAAAAGATGACGTGGTTGCCATGTGGCATCTACATGGCAAGCTTTTGGAGAGTGAAAACACAAGGTATCAACAACCGTTTTCATAAAACATGCAGACATTGGAGCATGTTATAGTAGATTTCAACCGTTTGTGGAAACGCTACCTACAACGGATTTTAGGTGACATTAGAGTTGACTTGCCTTCAATTGAAAAAAACATACTTTTATGTCTTTGAAAACACCACAAAAAACACGGGTTTCTTCTAGTGTTCTATCAAAAAAACAAAAACCTTTAAACGCTCAACTACTTAGCATACGATTTTTGAATTACGGAGTACAATACCATATGCCTAGCAATTAAGAGAATGAATTGAAAGACTTACAATGCACAAATTTCCACCCATTGACTATTGATTGATTCTACAATTTTATGCTTTTATCCCACATCCCAAGGTTGATCAAATTTAATGAAGGTCCAAATGAATAAGTGAAGGAATGAGCCATCCATTCAAAATTGGCCAACTCAAACCATGGTACAAAAACTACATTAATCTTACTATACCATTAATGAACAACCCAAAAGTCAAACAATGAATTTCATTAAGACCAAATATATAATATAGTATCAAAAATTGTAGGCCATTTTGGGCTACTTTGAGTGTTTAAGGGTTAAGTGGTGAGCAAAATTCCAAGGGAGGAAAAATGGTGAATAAAGATGGATTTGAGGGAGTCTTTGATCACCTCAAAGATGAGATTTATTCTAAAGTGAGTTACTAAATCTTCTTCCTTTTCTTTAATTTTCTTAATTAACAAATTTAAACCTTAGCCAAAATACAAGTTAAATTTTATTTCAATTTTAGCTTTAGAAACCTATAGTAGAGGTCTAGGGGTTACAAAAACATAAAACACTTAGGAAATTGACTCAAAACAAGTAAGATATAAGCGGATGAAGTTTAGGAGTTAAATTGGATGAAAATTAGTCAATTTCATCTAAAAAGAACATGCTTGAAAACTTAAGAAGTTCAATCTTTAAGTGACTCAACATTTTGGATAGGCAAAATCAACATCTTTAAGGAACAAGTATTAGAAATCTAAAAATAGTATTTTAATTGATTAAAAATAATTCAATGTCCATAGTAAAAAAGAATGTCAACTTAAACCTTTTGAAGACAATGAAGGAGGAATTTTAAATTTAAAAAACTAATAGAATAGGATTATGGAAGTCCAAAACTAATTCAAACTTCGAAAACCAATTAAAACCAAAGGAAATAATGAAGGATGAAGTTTAAAATGAAAAATGGATGAACTTAATGAAATTTTGTCCATCTAGCTTTAGCATTTAATCAATAGTTTTCAACATAAAATTGTAGAAAAAAATCCCAAGTCAAATTGAAATAAGGAATCAATAGAAAATGATGGATGAAGTTTAAATTGCCCTTCCAAAGGCTAAACTTCATCTAGTCATAGGAATATTGGATTTGGATGAATTTTATGTTTTTAGAAAAGGAATGATCTAATCTTTAACTTAGGATTGACAAATTAGGATTATAAACTCTTAACCCCAAAATCACAATGGCCTTGTTTGGTTTGGCCAGTTGGCTAAAAATTGTGTTTTAGATTAAGCTTTGTTGGTTAATTTGCAAGCGCGTATTACATAAAAAAAATTAGAAAAGACTCATTGCTTAGAAGGCACAATAGACAATGCCTAAGCACCCAATTAGGATAAATTTTCACACAAACAATAGAACTTGGTTGTGCTTGTTTGAATACCAAGGGTGGATATTGAAACACTCGTACTTGGGAAGTTTCAAGATGGAATTTCCACCAAAGAAATGTGTGAAAATAAAGGACAAGACACTAAAAGGCCCCCACAAATATCATTGTCAAGGTATGGAAGGTGCTTGTTTCTAGAATTAGTATAAAAGATTAATACAAATAGGGACTACAAAACAACATGTAATAGCACCAAAAGAGTATAAGGTTTGAAGGTATTCTACTATCATTGAAAGCTAGCTTTAAAAACACTAACAATAAAGCAAAAATTGCTCCTAAAACACTATTTAGCAAGTTTTGCAAAAAAATCTACTAAATTGAATCTAACATGAATAAATACAAATAAGAGGTGGTTTGAGAGGGAGAAGAGTGCCTTTATAATTTTTCCCAAGGGCACTTCTCCCTCTCTTTTATCTAGTGGTAAACTAAGTTCTACTAGTTTTAATCTAATTTTATGAGGTTTTCTACTTTTATGTTGGTTCAAACGGGTCCAAATGGGGTAATAGGAGCCAATTTCTCCGTAACCACTCCTTTTTTTGGACCATTATTGATGTGTAGCTCAAATTTTATTTTATTTCTCCAAAATAAAGATGCCTCATGTTTCATAAATTTTATGGTGTCATGATTGACTATTACATAATCTATGATGTCATCATTTCATCTTAATTAAGTACAAAACTAAGGTTGTAACCAGTGCTTTTTACTCCTTTGTTGAATTTGAAATTAGACTATATAAAAACTTTTCCATTGAAAGTAATGATATTTTGAATAGAATATGTCATTGTTGACAACTTTGAATAATTTTTAGAACTAATTTTGATGAAATTGATGAAGTTTTTAAGTAAAACATTCCATTGAAATTTCAAAAGGAGTCCCCAAAAGACCCTTTACACGGTTGTCGTTGGCTCCTAATACCTCACTTTGACCCAAACTTCTAAATTCTTGGAAGAAGACTCTATATCACAAAACTATTGCACCATTGGCTTCAAAAGGTCATTGTCAATTTGGAAGACCTCCCTCCCCTTTTTTTCATTGAGAAAAGATTGCAAAAAACCAACACAAAGTTCAATACGAAACGGGATAAAAATCTAAAACTTGGAGGTTATCTTTTTTGAACAATTTGACTAGCCAATCTTAATTGGAAGGTTTTGGGGAGTAAGAAAAGACCCCACTTCAACCTTGTTCTACCTTCATATTCTCCTAAAACATCGACCAACTCCACAAATATTTTCCAATTTTGTTGATATTGGGGAATCATGCTTTTGAACTTTACTACCCTATACTTCAAGGCATTTAGAAGAACTCATGATAAGGGAATCATCTTATACACATGAAGTGGTATGAGGTAGAACAACCCATGTAGGATATGTAAATTAGAATCAATAAGAGCTCAACCGCTCATAGTTAAGTCAAAAGTAGGAATTGTGTTTGAAGTAAAATTTCAGACCTCATTTAGGTCTAATAGAATAACTTTTTCAAAAAAACTTTGAACTAAGAAAAGTTGATAAATTAAGACGAATTCAACCTCCAAAATTCCGTTTGAAATTTCAATCCTCCAATAAAAAGTTACGGACAACTTTCAGAGAGGAGTTGGAAGAGAATTATTTTTGACATTTTCAAACATCTTCTTTGAATTTTGTCCATAACTTTTCATTGGATGATCTAAATCTCAAACGGATTTTTGGAGGTTAAATTTATCTTGATTTACCAACTAATTTTTTTTCAAAGTTTTTTTGAAAAAGTTATTCTACTAAACTTAAATAAGATCTGAAATTCTACTTCAAACACAAATTCCTACTTTTGACTTAACTATAAGCGGTTGAGCTCCTACTACTTCTAATTTACATATCCCACATGGGTTGTTCTACCTCATACCACCCCATGTGTATACAACAAGATTCTCTTCTCACCTCAAAACCTCGAACTTTGGTGAAAATGCTTTGGCAGCAAAGGGTACCTTGTTACAGTTGACAATGTTTATTTTTATTTTTTCCACTGTTAAAAGGAAACTTTACAGCAGCTGAAACATTACAAAGAATATGAGGCTTCAATATGACTGTTCAGGCAACCAGAAATTTAATAGTAACCTCAATCATTTCCCTGTGTTCCCCCATCTTGTACAGTTGCAAGATCTGCTGAGCTTGGGAGATGGAATCAAAGGAAATGATGTGACATGCAAATGATTGCTTTGAAATGGGCTTGTTGGTAGTTATTTTATGGGCTTATATATGCTTCGTGGACACTTGTTGGTGTGACATTGACATTCATTTTTTGCCATTGATTGAGTTTTTGTGCCTGTGCACAATTCGCCATGCTTGTCATACATAGTTTGAAACATGCACAATGCAACCAATTTTTTTCTTCGCAAGTCATTCCCGTTTGTTCCCCTCTATATGTGGCCTCCTCTTGAGATTTTGAAATCCTTGTATCGAGATGTTCACACATTGTCAATAATGCTTGGTTTCAATCAATACTCTTCAACTTCTTATTGATAATGATTTACACACTGCAATTTATACCAGTCCTACTTTTACAATATTGTTTGTCGCTTGGATGTTTGAAGAGAAACGATGGCTCAAACATCAATGGATCAAGTACAATAACAAATTGGATTGATCCACCTGTATTGGATGCAATGTGGGAGGTGTGCTAGTTCTACCTGAACAAAAATATGGAGAACAAGTCCCTACGAGTTGATTTAGTTGATCATGTACTGCACAAATTTTTGTTTTTTAGGATCAAGGACAAATGTACTTAAATGACTGGAAGTGGATTGGCTACAATTTTTTCATGCCCACAACGATGAATGACATAAGGCTCATGTAGAGTTAGTAGACTAGCTTTGTTATCAACGAATGATGCTTAGTAAGTGTAGAAGTCTTGATATTTCTCTTGAAATTTGTGCATATTTCTTTCCTTATTTTTGTTCTTCATTTAGGAAGAAGCGTTAATGGAATTTTTTAGAGTTTTAAAATATCTACTGAATGCACTTTTCAATGCTTTATCCATTTTGAAGGGTGGTTTGATATGAAGCCCATGCTAGTCTAATGTAGAGCTTTAATGGAGAATAAGCTTGGAGATTCTAGTCAATCTTATTGTTAATTGCCAGGACATAAAAGCAAGGCGTAGTGATATGCTCATGATGTCAGCAAATGGGCCTATCAGTGTCTACATTAACACCCACATCTATGTTTATAAGACTCTCACTTTACAACAGGCTAGTTGTAATAGATAATTATGATATTGAACAAGCCTAGGTGTCGATTCTTCACAAAATTCGATGAACAAGTTCTATGCTAGCATCTTAAGGTGCGTGTTGGATAATAATGCAAACACATTTTCACATAAAATTAGTCTAACTTGATACAATTGATTTGTGACTACTTGAGTATGCTTATGTAAATGTAGGAATCTTTGTATACTAAAGCTTATCTAGAGTTTCAAGATGAATGAAGATTTTTGGATCACATTCACAGCTCCGTCGATCTGTCCAACCAAGACAATTGAATTGTTCTCAAATCTAATTAAAACAAAATCATTGTAAGGATTGGTAGTATATCATGCAAATGTAGGTTTTGTTCTCATGGTCTTATTACGTACGTAGCTAAATTAGGTTGTTTCAAGGCGCCAAAATTGTGACATGTATGTGGGTACGAAGAGATTAAAAAATTAGGACTACACTAGAAGAAGGCCTTGTTTAATTGGATGTTCTTGTGTCAAAGTTGACGGATTTTTTTGCGCATCCAATGTAACATCTTTATGTGTTTATGTCAACAATGACATCCAATGTAACATCTTTATGCTACATTGGATGTCATTGTTGACATAAACACATGAAGATGTTACATTGGATGCGCAAAAAAATCCGTCAACTTTGACACAAGAACATCCAATTAAACAAGGCTTTCTACTAGTGCTAGCTAGTTTAGATCTGAGGTGAGGCTAAAGACATGTCAGACATGCCAATAATATTCTTGCCATGCATTGTAACAAGTAATTCTGATGATTCTATTTTTATAATGTGGCAAACAACAATTACAAGAGAATTTTGAGTTTGAGATTCTCAATGGATCCATTTACAACCGAGAGGTGATTTCCTCCCTTCTTAAAAGTTTCAATTGTGAGGAATTGAGGATGACCTTGATATTGAAGTAAGCATCAATCATGATGTAAAACTCTAATTTTATTGAAAATCATATATAATAGTATTAGTGCAACTTTCATTCTACAATGACATGATTGAAATGTTCTCTATGACAAATTCATTGGGAGGTCTTCCTATGGTCTTATTGATCATAAAGAGGCCTCTATATAGTATTTTTTTCAATAATCTTATTTTAATCTAACAAACAATCTTGTCAACTTTAGCTATGTTCTTGCCATTCATAAAAAGTCCTTACCATTAGATGTTTTCTGGGGGGTCGGGAGGGCCGTTTCGGGGTCGTTCCCAACGCTGTCCCGCCCCCCGCAGTTTCAGGGAACATGCGTTCCCGATAAAAAAAAATTGAAAAAAAAATAAAAAAATAAAAAAAAATTTACTCTTGAAATGAAAAAAAAAACAGAAAAAAAAATTTCATTTTTTTTCTTGAAAAAAAAAATTCATTTTTTCCGACGTGGTTGAGAGGCGACCACGTCAGCTCGCTGCGCAAACCCGATTTCGACTGTTCCCGAAGGCAGGGAACTCAGAGCCCTCCACGACATAGAAAAAACATCTTATGATTCTAGCATCATGTTTCAAAACAATGGGCATGAATGCTATTGAAGTATCAAAATCTACTTAGGGTTGGTGTTTGTATATTACATGCTAGTTGGATGAGTCTTGGATGGCTATTCATATTTCTACAATAGTATGAGCTAAAAGAATGACCTTGAAAGGGTGGTGCTTACATAATTCCCTTATATACTAAATATATTTGAGAAACCATGTTTTTAAACTACTTCTTTGAGGTGCATTGGATACAAGATACCTCAAATTCATCATAATTAAATGCATTGGATTATTATATGCTTGTTATATCATTTCACCCCTATACTCCTATAGTGATGGTGATTCAAATTTCATGCTTGTTGCTTCACCTACTTGTGCAATATCAAGCAATAAATTTTCTGTACACCAAGGCTTTGTGTCTCATTTAGATCCTTTGATACGTTGTGTGTAAAACATTTTTTATCTTAGATTGACTAGCAATTGATCTTTCATGTGTAACAAAATGGCTAGAGGTCAAGGGCCCACTTTAGAGTCTACTTCTACAATATGAGTCATGAATATAAGAAGATTCAAGAACAACTCGTTCTTTTTCTTGTGATTAGTAAGATGCATTCTTGTTAAGCAACATTGATAACTAAGGTAAACCAGCCCATGATAGGCAGAATGACTGATTTGGTATGTTGCCATTAGCAAAATAAATCAGATTTTTGTCTATGCAGAGATAACTTTGAGAAATGAAAGAAACCGTTAAAATTTTAGTTTTTGGACAAAGTAGGAATTTTTTAAGAATTTTTTAAGTATTTTTCCAAAACAGTTTGTAGACTACCTGAAATCAACAAAATATGTCTCCATGATGGTCATCTTACTACCTAATGCAATCTTCAGATTTCCTAACACAACCACAAGATTTTTTAATGTGGCCATCACATAAAGGAATAAAAAAAAAAACTCTTTATGATGAGTTTACACTCACAATGTGTAAGTGTCCTATGACAGTCATTACTAATTCTATCACAATCACCTAATACACTAATGTGGGCCACTAACCAACCTAATTAAGTCATAGCAACAAAAATCTGAAATGGACTATAATGGGGGGGGGTAGTAGGTGTTTGTATTAGGCACTTGGCCTGTCATGGGCTGGTTTACCTTACTACCAAGTGTAGTAGATTGACTCATTTAGTCTCTTTTCTTGTGTATTCTCCTTGGTATATATGGGCTTAGTATGTATAAAAGTATGTACAAATTGTTGACCTTCTAAAGTTCTAATAAACAAGGACACTACAATGTTGTTCAAGGTACAAGTCTTGTTGACATTCCATTACTGACTTTTGATTCTCAAAGGACAAATGTTATATGAACAAATACAGAGATCAAAGTTCAATGAGAACCTGAGTGAGAGAAGGCAGGTTGGTGATAAAATCTTAATTTGTAGTTGAGTGGTGCAATTTATCCACTAGATCCAATTAGCAAAAAACTTCTAAGATTCAATGATGTCAAATCACTATTGGAATTTGTAGGAGACAACAAAGATGACTTTCTTGATTATGTGTGCAATTTGCAAAGAAATGAATCCTAAGGGTTTAAATTTCTATATACTTCAAAGATATCAAATGGAATTAAAAACCATGAGATTGAACAATGTATTATAATCTAGAATGAGCAATTATAGATTTGCATATCTATATTTAGATAGAAACACACAAGAAATCTTGGTTTTGTGACAAGTTAGAGATTTTGACTTTGCAAAAAGAAAATTTGAGTTTGAAGAGTGCCTCAATTAATGCTCACATTTTGATCTCTTTACAACAAGATAAAATACAATCATTAACAATAGACGTGGAAGAGAGTGAGCAATCTGATTTTGTTCTATATGAAGTTGAAATTGGATTGTTGCAAAGAAAACATGCGAGTGAAACAAAATCATTGAACTAGAGTCACCATTGAGAATTAGAAAAGATAGCCTATGAATTTAACTAGATGAAGAAAGAATTGTTGCAACTTCAATGAAAATGGCATAGAATGAAGCTAATGCCATTTGAATATCGCCAATACGTTTGTGCTAGGAAGGACATTCTTGAGTTGGTATAGTCAGGTGGTCATGCAAAGGTACAATGACAACTAGCTAGGGCAATCATCACTCCAACTACAATGAAACAACTCCAAGTAGATAACGCAACTAATAATTGGAAGCAACGACTATGTGATCTCATTGAATCATAAATTGAATTAGTAAAGATTTTTGCACATATTATTTTTAAGGAAAAAATGAGTACTAGCTGTTCTTACTAGGCAAGTACAAGCTAAATTGGTCCACTACTCACTATCACAATCCATACTCTATAGTTTATTGAGTTTTTTGCTTATTTGCTTTATGGATGGAGTTTTAGCACTACAAGGAAATGGGGGTAAATGTAACCATAGAAGAATGATTGCTTGTCCGGAACAACCTAAATATGACTCGTGTTCCCTAATTGTACCAAGGGTTTGGGGTTGTCATTATTAGAGTCAATTCAGAGTCACATCCGTGACTACAGGATGACGACTTAGCGGCAGGGAGTCTTCATCCACATTTTTACATCCGGAACGTGCTATCTTTATCTAGTCCCGCAATGTGTTGAAAAACTTGTTTTTTCCATTTTAAATGCAAATATCTTGCAATCTATGCGGTCAAAAATTCTGAAATTTTTTCCACACTTTTTAATACTAGTTGGGTGTAAGATCCTACGGTTAGATGTCAAAGAAAAACATTTTAAATTCTTTTTTACTCTTTGCTATAGAAATGGCAGTTTTCAGTGTTTCTTTGGTAGAAAAAAGGCCTTGCTCTTGTAGGGGTTAAAATGATGCACTCTTGGAGACTTATTTTTATTTTTATTTTTTTCTTTATTTACTAATGCTTTTTTCAAAACAAACTAAAAAAATAAAGTTAGATTGACAATGCAAAGGCCAAAAACTAAAATTTAGATGACATTTAGCACCTCTAAGAGGTAGAAAAACAATTTTTGGTTCTAATTTTTATAGAACTAGGTTGATAACTTTCACAATGTCTATGTTTCATCCATTGTTTTTTGTTCACAACATTGTTAAACTTCAAATTTGGACTTAATCAATTCCATTGTGAAGCCCATAGTCAAAAGTGAGTAAAATGTGTGATTGTATTTTGACTACAATTTACTCTAAGGTGACTACATAATGACTTCCACATCACTACTCTACTATTGCATCAACATTTTACAAATCCCACATGATTTGTCTTGCGTCCTACCACCCCACTTGTATAAAAGGCTTGTTATTTGAACTCATTGTATTCACACACTAAATGGCTTGAAAATCCATTTGACACATATGCAAAATATAGTGTATTGTGTATCATGTATTTGTATATGATGTATGAATCATGTATATAATGTATGAATCATGTATATGGTGTATGATGTATGAATCATGTATATGGTGTATGATGTATGAATCATGTATTTGTATATTTTGTATGGTGTTCGGTATATAGTATACTCATTTTGCACATTTCACCACAACTTGAAAATAATCTTTTAGATTTTAGAAAATAATATTCACATTTCCTAGATTTTAAAATATAATCCTAGATTTTAGAAAATAATATTCACATTTCCTAGATTTTAGAAGAAAAATATTCACATTTCGTAGATTTTAGAACATAATCCTAGATTTTAGAATACAATCCTAGATTTCAGAAGAAAATAATATTCACATTTTCTAGATTTCAAAATATAATCCTAGATTTTAGAAAATAATATTCACATTTCCTAGATTTTAGAATACAATCCTAGATTTCAAAAGAAAAATATTCACATTTCTTAGATTTCAGAATATAATCCTAGATTTCAAAAAATAATATTCAAATTTTTTAGATTTCAAAATATAATCCTAGATTTCAAAAAAGGATTAAAAAAAAAGGTCATTTGTGACTACGGGATGACTTTAGAATGACTGGCCATGTGGCAACGTAGGAGTCATTTCTTTAAATTTCTTTTTTCTTTACCACTTTGGAAGTTTCATCCAAAACCTCATCAAAGCTTACAATGGATGGTGATAATACTATGGCAGTCATTTATAAAAATGACTAGTCCACTATGACTCTAGGGGCCAAAGTCACAGTGCAGTTATCTTTGTCCACAATGACTCCTATGCAATCATTCTTTGCAGTCATTTATACCTTGTTTTTCTTGTAGTGTAGGTAACTATTTGAATAATGAAAAGGACTCAATAGTGTAATATAGACTTGATTATCTAAAGGTGCCCCAAAGAAGTTAAAATTTTATAATAAGTTGTGTACTATCACTACAAAAAAATGGGGGTATAAATGGCTTGTCCACAATGACTACACTAACAACAATGACTTCAAAGTGACTGCAAAATGACTAATTTGCAGTTATTGTTGTCAGTGTAGTCATTGTGGACAAGTCATTTATACCTCCATTTTCTTGTAGTGTATAGATTTCTAAAGGTAGTTTTAAAACACTGTTATAGTCCACTCTCACTTAATAAAGGATTCATATTTTGTAATGAAATGCACCTTAAACCAAAAATGATTTGTTCACTTGAAATCACACTTGAATAATTAATTGTTTGTTTGCATGTAATGCCACTATACATTCATATTTGAAGAAGAATGGACTTCTATGTGAGCAAATATAGTGTCAACTTTATTTTTCTATTTTGACCCTTTGAAAATGTTATTATCAAAAAATTGTCTTCAATGAAAGTTTAGAAGATGTTTTTTTTCTAGCTTGGACTACTCTTGGATTTCTAGTTTGCTGATTATTTTCATAGTTGCAGTGACAACTGTTGTGGTAGGGACAATAATGTCACATTGTCACTATGACACATTGTCATTGGGACACATGTACGTTTTCTACTAGAAAGTGAGGGATTAGGGTTCAAAGAGGGCCTCTCTCACTTGAGTTCAAAAGTATTTTTTGTTTTCAATCTAGGTGTCTCGGTTTTACAACTCTAGTGCTTGTGTTTGCATTCGTGTTTGGTGTGAAGTTTTGAAGCATTATGACTACTATTTTGAGTTTCGCCTTGGAACTAAGCTTCCATGCAAATAGTGGTTTCCGGCGGTTTGAGGTTTAATCAAGTTTAGAAGATATGTTGAAAGTAGAAGGGTTAGGATTGGTATTTGCACAATGAGGGAAATTGAAGGAGGTGAGGATCATAATTGAGGTGTACTAGGGTAGGAGAGGAGGATTACAAGTCCTCAAAGTAGTGGAGAGTGTTGATTATTGGTAAGTTCCTTGTTGTGAACGTTGTTTGTTCACTTTGTTGATTACATGGTGAATTGGGGTTTAGGTTCCATTGTGATAAAGTTTGTGCATTGTTATTCAGAGTTACTACTATTATGGCGCTAAGGGTTTGGGCAATGAGTTTGAAGGCTCGCAAATTTAGAGGTTGGTAGAGGCGTACTATAAAGTTGGCTACTTTGACAGAGAAAAGGGCTTGCTTAAGATGCCTTGGACCCAATGAGTGGATTGTGCATGAAGTTGTTTGTAATGAAGAGAAGTGTTGATACAACTTTATACAATGGACTACCTTGTCTAACTTACATCTCAAAATTGGAAGTTGATGTTTTTAGAGAAGGGAGGAATGGTGGTTTAGGGTTTTGGGATTGTGAGAACAAAGAGATAGATTTGTTGTAAGAGAACCTTGGGGGGGTCACTTAGAGTGTCCATTAGAAATCACATGCGAACAAAACTTTGGACCCCTATATACTTTTTGAATTTTAAATAAAACAAAATTAAAAAAATATAAATAGATTTTCCTACTTTGAAAGTTTATGTTTTGAATTCTTGATATTTTTATTTTTTAATAATAAGTAGTTACAAATTTTAGAATTAAAAAGATACACTGTAGAACTAAAAAATAACTTTTACACCCCTATGTTATATAAGAAAAATTTGTCTAAAAAATGAACAAAAAATTCCTAAGAATAACTCTCTATTGAAAGCTTATTTTGAGTTGAATATTGATTCAATAGTCATCTAAATGTGTTCTCTATAATTATTTGAGTTGAAAATTAAAACATGCCATTGTAGTTCATTTTCAACCTCTTCTAAAAATCATTTCATATTTTATTTGAGTTGAAAATTTCGGCAATAGAAATCTATAGTCATTATTAAAAAATGCTCAAAATTTTAGGTTGAAATTATATTTTATTAGAAACCACTTGTTCGCATGTGGTTTGTTATAGTAGAACTAAGTGCACCCCCTGAGAAGTGAACGAAGAACATAGGATAGCTTTGACCATTCACTAGAAGAAATCTGCATTTTTTCTCACAAGCCAATGAACATGGTTACGTGTTTAGTTTAACATCAGGCATGTGGGTAATTGCAAGAAACACTTGTCCTATTTCTTGTCCCCTTGCCCTTAAAAATTGGCTTTTTGCTCATAACTTTTGCATTGTTTGTCCATTTGGCATGAAATTTGGAATGAAGGTAGATGATAAAGTTACAGACCTTGTGTAATTTTTAAATTTAAAAAAAAATTAGTTTACTATTTTTAACCTGCCTCCAATTGGGTGTCTACCTTGGCCATTTGGGGGGGGGGGGATAGTCCTATTTTTGACCCAAAAATGCGAATTTGAAGCCACAAATTGGACATGTTGGAGGTCTACTAACACTAAAAGGGTTGACAATGAGTTTTTATGAAAATAGCATCATGTCGATTACACACATGGGGTCAAAGTGACCTTCCTTTGCGCAAAAGTTATGCAGAGGGAAAAAATTTCCTTCATGAATTTTTTGGTGCAATGCGAGCGCAATCTTCTCTAACAAAATGACTTTTTTTTATGGAATTTTTTGAATTTTTTTTGAATTACTAAAAATGAAAATCTCTATAGATCCATTTTTTGCTATTTTTTGCTCTCAGTGGCTTCTGCAGTACTTTGTAGTAGTCCGTAATACTGCATAGTACAACATAGTACTAAATCAACAGTGTAGATCTGTAGGTGCCTTCAATCAACGGTGCAGATTTGTCGCAACGCTTCTAAAACGTAGTATTAGTAGTATTGCATAGTACTGCCAGTCCTATGACTAAAAAACGCAGTTTTGAACGAAAAACGTGAAGTATTTCTTGCAACTACCCATGTCTATTGTGGATGTCTAGGAAAATCCGTCAAGATTGATAGGACAAAAACAAGAAGAAATTTGAAAAAACATGCCTTGTTTTTAAAGTGACATTACAACAAACATGGTCAAAAAAAGAGACAGAAGTGTGCCATGTGGCAGCCATGTAAGCGCCACGTATGCAAGCAAGCAGTGCTCGATGGAATTTCTTAAACTTGATCTGCTGATGATGTAGCACACCGTTTGAAAAAATTAATACTGTTTTCAGCAACATCAATGTAGATGTCTAAAAGAATTTTAATGCTATTTTTTGCAATGTCCACTTAGATGTCTAAACATTTTTTTAAACGTCAGCTTAGGCATACATTATATATAGTACACCATACAAAAAAGGGCATATAAGATACACCATATAGAATACATTGTACATCATACCCAATACAAAATAAGCCATACACAATATATTATACACCATATACAATACTTTACATCATAACATTATACACCATACATAATACGCAATATACTATACATCATACACAATATGTCATACATTATACAACATATATAATACACAATATATTATACACCATACACAATATACCGTATTGGCAATTATGTCAAATGGCCTAAAAAGCCATTTATTATAAGTATATTGACATGACAAGACAAGCTACTTATACAGGTGTGGTGATAGGAGCAAAGACAAAGCATATGGGATATGTGAAACTTAGAGATTGTATTTTATGAGAAAACATTTCGACATCTCAATTGACGCGTTAGTTGACATTGCAAAAAATATGTAGACATCCTCTAAGATGTCTCAGTTGATGTGCCAATTGACATTGCAAAAAACATCTAGATGTTTTAGAAGATGTATCAGTTGATGTTTTAGTTGATGTCTTCAAAAATAGTGTTAATCTAAATGTTTAGACTATGCTTTCACCAAAAATGCTCCAAAACTACCATTTCTAGGACAAGTACCAAAGTTTAGAGAAAAAAAACATTTGTAGACACATGTAACCTTAGGATCTTGCAATACACTAATTTGAGAAGATGTGGAAAAAAATTCAAAAATTTCTATTTTGTAGATTGCAAGATATTAGTGTTTGAATTGACAAAAATTCTTTAATTGGCTTTCCAAAAAAACAGGCAGCTATACTTCACAAGGCCACATTTCTATACAAAATTGCCCATATTGATGGTACTTCTTTGGATTCATTCTTCAAGGCAAGTTGGCTACATGCTTGAAAATTTTATGATTCTTTGGAATTGTACAACATGTAGGAAAAAAATAGTAAGTAGAAAAAAAAATAATGATTGAAAATACTAAACTATCAAGAATTTAGTTATAGAATAGAAAATGTCAATTCCAATGATTGCAATGTTGCAATAAATAATCTACATCCTATAATTTTATTTTTTTCCCAAAATATTGAAAATTGAGTTAAATAAAGGACTTCAAAGTTTATTTTAGAATAGCAAATCCATAATTGCCCGTAAACTAAAACTCCTCATAACTTTCATCTCATTGTTCAAAATGAATTGACTAAAAGCTTTTTACACATATATAAATCTAGAAAACCAATTTCAAATTTTTATTTTAGAAATAAAGAATTTTTTAAGAATTTTTTGAGTAGCTCGTTAAGCAATGAAAATTACATACCATGTAGTCAAAAGTTATGAAAATTATTGTGCCTTAAAGGTATCCTTTGGCACAAGTTGTGTGAAAATTCAAAGAAAATAAAAATAAAAATTCATTTCAATGAATTGCTCAAAAAGTCAAAATCACTATGTTGCCCAAAAATAGTGCTTGGGCATTAGGGGTTAAAATTTTTAGACGGCGTCAACGTGTACTGAAATGGCATGCCACTTCAGCTTCATTGGATGCCATATCATTGAAATGCCAGGTCAAATACCATTTTTTCTAAAACCATGCCATGTGGCTGTCCTTCCCATGTCTTTGTCACATGTAGTCAACATTTTACCTTAGCCCCCAATAATTTTTAGAAACTTATCTACAATCAAATCGTAAGTCTATGCGGCCATGCAAGTCATTTCTACCCTCTATAAAGTATAAATCTTATGAAAACGAATATCAATTGTGATTTTTCCTCTAAGATGTATTGTTCTTGATGCTAATTTTGAAGAGCCCTCAACAATAGAAAATGAAGATTTGCAAAGGACACCCTTGCACAAAATGTTGAATTGAAAAATCATAATCATTCACTATAAAAATCAAATGTTTGATGCTAAAACTACACTTCAAGAAGACATCATTCTTAAGAAAAAACTAATTAGAATAATGAGTAGTTTTAATAAGGATTTCATTCACTTCAAAGTTCTATCAATACCAAAATGTAGTGCCTTCTGCTTTTCTGGTTTAAATGTTGTTAAAGTAATACTAGAAGGTTAATACCTACTTTTACAATACTATTATTTTACTACACCGTCAAGATAAATTTTGATTAACGAAATAATGAAATGGAACAAAATCTCAATTTATAAAAGACGAGCTGCCTCATAAAATTCCAAGTTGATAGCAATATTGTTTTTGAACATGTAAACAAGAATTTGCGCTGGGAGTATTGAATTTGAGTATTGAACATATGAAGATTGTAGTGTCTTCTAATATATTCGCAATCTAGTTATTTTGAAGCCCTTAATGGAGAATGGAAAAACTGCAGCACATAATGGAAGTGAGTGCAAAGTCATTGTTTTGTTTCTAATATTCTTTGTTGTTTGGGAGAAGATATGAATACTAACTTTCGAGGGAGCTAGCATGTGAGCGTGGAGCGGGGATTGGGGAGCGGGGAGCGGGGATTTTTTTATTTAGGAAAATAAACTAGCCAAAAAAGTATAAAATATTGGATGACAATTTATAAAAAAGTGAATGAAAAATTGGATAAAAAATTGGATGGAAAAAATTGGATGAAAAATTGGATGAAGGAAGTCGATGAAAAAGTGGATGATAAAGTGATTTAGGGTGGTTTAGGGTGGATGAAATAGATAACGGGGGTTTAAGAAAATGCGAATGAAAGTGTCTGACAAAGAGGATAATAAAGAACACAAAATAAAAAGGATAAACTAATGAATAAAAAATTGATGACAACATCTGAAAATATTGATGACAATGGGTTTAAAAGTGTATGACCGAATGGTTTAGGGTACAGATTTTGTATCTTGATCTCATTACTTGATGGAGCAGGACTGGGGTTATTATTGCATTTGATACGGCCAGTCTAAAATAGGAGTGCTAAATTAGTGCACTTTGATACGCAAAGCAAACATCTCGTATATAACATCTCTACTTTTTGGTGTATGAATTAATTGACCCAACATCATATTTAAACCATTGAACATTGCAAGAGAAGAAAGTCATGGCCCTTGCGTGGGATCTTGAAAGCACTCTCAACTTTTGCCATGTTATAAGCAATATTTTACAAAGGCGTGACAAAATGAGGATGAACGTTCAATGGTGCATTTGTACCCGACACATGCTAATGAGCTCTTTTAGCATTCTTCTGAATACTGTGCACACTAACAACATTTGAAGTATGCATTTTCTACTAACTATGCAAAGTAGTCATTATACATAAGGGTCTCAAACTTGGCAAAGAAAATTTGAAACTCAATATCAAAAATGTTGTAGAATGTCATTGGGGATAATAGTGAAACCTTACAATTATTCAATTATAGCAATCTACTTGGCTTTGAGTGTTGATGCACAGTCACCGTTGTTTCTCTAGTCATATGCAGTTGCAACGATACGTGACAAATTCAAATAACTTAGTAGAATGCTCACCATCAAGTCGTATTGGCATGTGATGGTTTGTGGTTTTAAAGCTGTTTCAGGGGCTCCCACCAAGAATGAAATCAAAGCCAAAATACTTCTCTACAAGAATGCGGAGGGCATCTCTTCTGAGTATAGGGTTACATCTTCATAGTCTAGGTCAAGATAGCCTTTCTGATTGGTTTAGGCCCACCACGTCTGCAGGCAATGCCGGGCTCTCTCTTTGACCTCCACGGTAACCATTCCAACCTTCAAACAAAGTACTTCAGCTCCTTCAATCCCTGAAAACAATGACAGTAACTTCATCTCCTTTGGATATTTGGTATTCAAAATAGAAATGTCATAAGCCACTGTATATAAAAAAGGTGTTTCCCAATGCTTTGTATTGTGTTGTATGGCTGAACCAGTGCCTGGAGTGATTTGGATTGAATCCGGGCATTGCCTACATCATCAGCATACAACTAATAATCTAGCTTCAAGTAGCAATACTCCAGAACTCAAAATTAGACCAAGATGAGCCGAAATAGAATACCCTAAACCATATTTCCACAAAAGTCTTCAAATGGGTAATGCACACTAAAAAGAACATTTAATTATTAGCATTAAAGTGACCTTCTCCAAAACCACGAATATGAGCTATGCATGCATGAGCTTGTCCGCAATTTCTATGAAATTGCAGAACAAAATTGTTCAGTTATTGTATACACATGTATACACAGCCCCCAAGATATTTACAAATTTGTAACAAATAATAGGTACTTTTTCTTCCCGAACCACACATTCGTATGTAAGAAAATAATCTTCTATGTTTTCCAACAAGAACATACCTATTAACCAGTCTATGCTAGACAATTTTGACCAACAACCGAAGTAGTGATTATGTATGTATCATGTTCTTATAGCCCACTTCCAGCAAGCCATTTGAAATAGAAGAAGCGGTACCGAGAAGGGATTCAGACAACCTACTATAATGCATAATGTTTTTTCAAAAGATCCTATGAATCACAATAAATACAATAGCTAGATCATGTTTGAAAACAAATCACCTCAATGGAAACGTAGACACATTCATAGCTATCTTTCCAGTGGAGAATAAGAAAGAACGTGGCACAATAAGGATTGACCCATGCAATCGCAATGCACAAAGTCAAGGTAATAAGTTAGTGGAGAGTAAAAAATGAAGAATAATATATCAAATCAAACAAAGTATGGTGATCAATAGCCCATCCAGACACTGTTCGATAGCTAAAGTGCTGACATGGAACTACCCTCACTATCAGATGTGGAAACATCTGATTGTACAGCCTCTTCATCCAGAAACTGCAGAACACGAGGACTCACAAATCGGGTCTTAGAAGCTGCCCGAGGTTTTATGGCAACATAATTCTGGGACATAGCCTCCACATACGAAGGTAGTTGAAACAATTTTGGGGGGCTCGGAAAAAAACGTGGATTTGCAAAAAATGGAACTGGCCTGGAAGATGTCATTTCTTGGCATTGCCTATATGAATAAGTGAACCACATGTTAGAATATTGTAAGTGACGATTAAGATATATCCCTAAATTACGGAGCTCCAAGTGTGACTTACTTACTGAATCGGAGTGTTGTCTTGACTTTTTGGATGATGACTTCCTCGTCGTCCCCGTCACCAAAGTCAAGCGCAGAGGTGGCCGGCCCCGCCTCAGGTACTACAATTGCTTGAAGTATTGGAGCAATAAGGGCATCATATATGTCCTTATGTTCCTCAAATGCAAGAATATGATGACGCGTTGCATGACAGGCATGGATGGTGGAACCTGTGATACAACAAAGAGGACAATTGAGTTAACAATCAAAGGGAATTAGTAAAATGCAACAAAGTTTATTTAAGTGCTTGTGAGAATCATACCTGTGGCTGCTATGCAGTCAACAACCACGTCCCTTGGTGCAGTACATGCCTCAACGAACATCTACATGAACTCACAGCCTTTTTCCCGAGGACCACGCCACATGTGGTACGTCCCCATTCATTGTCACATCTTCATTGAAAACAATGTTCCGAAGGATGTCATCTTTAGCTAGGCTTACACCCGCTTTAGCTTGAGATGGAACAAGTTGGAATGGGAAGTCCTGAAGTGTCTTCGGCCCACAGCCCACTATTTTGCACAAGTAAAGAGATGGAAAACCTTTGAGTCTGCATAACCAACAAAATTAATATTATAGAATGGAATGAATTTTTTTTACAAATTCATACAATGGAAGTTATCGAGATGTACCGTCTTCTTCTTATTTGCGGCAGATGTCAAGTGGAGATGATTGGAGTTGAGATATGTCTCTAGAATCCAAAACTGGTAAGACTAACAGCACCCTAGAATGTGACTTTGGTGTAAAGGGGAGGATGCTGGGTAAATCAAGATGAGTACAACAATGTCGTAGAGGAACTCCTGAGCGAAATTGAAAACAAGAAACAAGTAGTCAATTTTGAAATCGTTCCACTTTGAAACGGGAGCAGGTGTTGCCGAGATAGTAGGAACGTGGAGTCCTTCAGGCATATCAACAATCATGAAGTCAACACATGGATCGGTTCCACTGACTCTATCAATGGAGCGGGTTTTGTCACTAGAATGCTGCACAAAGCGTCAAAGCGTAGAAGTGAAGACATTGTCAATGCATTACTAGTTTTCAGAAAGACATTGAATGTTGCAGTGGTTCTAAGGCAATGGTGAGATCATTATGATGTACTCCGATTCGATAATTTAATTTTGGAATACAATAAAAAAGAATAAGGAGGTGAAGGAATTACCATGGCTAAGAAGGCTTCGATGTCTTTGAAGGCCGGCGATTCCATGTTAAGATTCTTCAAGCCGACATTGAGAACGCATTCGTCGAAGTCGGGGGCGGGGATCACAATCTTGGCGATCGGGGTTTTACCTTGACCTAAGCGCTCCTGGGTGAGGGAGAAACCGAACAATGAAAGGTTCGCATCCGCTGCACTTGTAGCTGGTTCGGGCAAAGGGGTGTCATCTTCTTGGCCTCTTCCAGTTTTTCCACCTTCTTCTTATCTAAGAACTCTCGTTTTTTGATGGCCTTAGCCTTGGCCTTTGCATCCAGCCCCACAAACTCATCAAACTCCGCGTCAGTCACCACAAAATCCTTTAGTGTTTGAAATAGGGCCTCCTCCTCAAGTGGTGTAACACCAAAGTTACACTCCAGATACCAAGGGCAAGTCTGCAAATGTGGACTTGTCCACTTCTGCATCTGCGTTGTAGAAAACATACAGTCCGGAGACAACCTCTCTAGCCAAGTAGTAAGGAACGGAGGTAAGTCCTCCTTCTTGATGGCCTTCTTCCCGTACAACTCAAACTTGAAGTACCTGTGCACAGCAGAAGAGGGGCCAGTATGATTTGCTTGTTGTTGTGACCAAAGAACAGTACTCAAAGAAAACAATATGCGAAAGAATAATTGAGAAAAAATAAAATCATCATGCCATACATAGAGCATAAATGAAGAGTAGTTTAGAAAGCATTACTGTACCTATAAATCAATCTCTTCACCGTGAAGTCGGTTCCTCGGTAAGATGCAAAAGAATCCAACTTCTTGAAGGCATTTGATCCCTTGAACACTCCCGTGTAAGCTTGGTCCCAAAGCTTCATCCGCCATGTTTCAATGTACTCCAGAAGTGACTGGGGCTCCCCGGGAACATTCACGTCGATGGGGAGGCTATCATTCTGGGTGATGTTCTCAAACATCTCCACAGCCGCCTCCTCCAGTTGTAAAATTTGAAGAATAACTAGACATTCTATAATATTTTAGGCATGAAAACACATGTAGCACTAAACACATGAATCGGTAAGACAGCATACCCCTCCATAATAACAAGCCTTTGCTAGAAATATTGCCAACTTCTCCTCATTCACTAGGTGTGGTGGAAATCGACGGGCTTCCCTAGTGTGAGTGCTAGCGTTCATCCATTTGAGCCACTTTACCTTATGTCGAGGCTCTACTGTAGCAGTCGCAATAAGTTGCAACTTCTCAACTATCAATTTGGGTAGTGCATTATGACTCTAGTGCCTTTCAATCTACAGGTGTCCAAATATTAAAAAATACATCATAGAGTGGACCACAAACTAACACAAGTCCTCATACCTCCTTGAGCCAATCGGGAGTGAGCGCAGGATTGGCGACGACCACAATTTTAGAAAGTTTCTTGTAATGCCTGTCCGTGGAGTCCTTTATAGCCGATCTCATAGTGGCTGCAACTGATTCCCTAGACACCTCGACATCTGGGTTTTCTTCTTTGAGTTTGCGTATCACCGCATCAGTTGCAGCTGAAATTTCTTGCTAAATGAATGAAAACACAACATCCGAGGTTAGTGTTAATTGTTAAGACATATTGAGTTTAAAAAATGTCACAAATGCAACGACGGAATGAAACATACAGAGGAGGGTGATTGCAAGAAAGACTGAACAATTTTGGTAGCGTTTGGTCAAAAACTGCATTTTTTCTGCCCAGTATTAGGAGTACTAGGAGTACTACAAAACGGAACAATCTCAACCGTTGATCTAAAAAATCAACGGCCAATAGTACTTTTGAGTACTTTATAATACTGAAATATTACTACTTAAAAAAAATGACAGTCTGTTACAGAAAGTAGATAAAATTAAGTATAAATTAATAAAAATTAGAAAATCATGAATAACAAAAAACTAAAAATTGGCCGTTTATAAAGACTTGATAGTGATTACATTTCACCAAAAACTAAAAGTTGAAACCATCATGAAAGTTTGGAGTGCTATGCACAAGGGACCCCTATTTGCATGCATATTGAGGACAAAGAATTGTGTTTTTTTGAATTCCCTTTGGTGGACACATGCCCATCTAGTGTAGGAATAGGCCACAAAAAGTCAAGTGAACATCATGTTTTTTGGATACTTCATAGTACTAAAAAACCCTAAACTGCAAAGTGTGACAAATTAGCTAAATTGATATTTAATTATAAAATTATTTTTCAATTTTTTTGAAAAATAACAAATCTCATGTTTTCTGAGTTGGCAATCTTCCATAAAAATTTCAAGTCCATTGGCTTCAATTTCCAAAAGTTACGGCCAAAACCAATTCCGTCACTTCAATTGTGACGCCTCATAGGACCGGTCTTTCTTGCAATCACCCAGAAATAGTAATGATTGATGCTTTACCTTGAATATGAAACCACTAAATAGATGCAGTGGCATAGTATACCAACTCATCTAAGTGTACATCTTGTATGTCTGCACCTCTTCTTTTATCAGTAGCTCTTGGAACTTCTCAAGATCGATGACACCGTACTTTTGGACACGGTAAAGGGTATAGACAAGGTTGGTTTTGACGTGAGAGTTCTATGTGTGCCTGTGATAGCACAACAATGATAGACTTGAATGCGATTCAAGAAAAATCAATGTAAACCATCCAAAATTGGTACAAGAGGTACGTCCTTAACCTAGATTAACAAATTTAAAGTATAGATTGACTTACATATTTATATCGTGCATTGCCTGCAATTCTCCTGTGATTACCGTCGTAGACAAAAAACTTGTAATCTACAAGGTGCTTTAAGGATGGAATTGACTTCAAATGTGCGTTGAAGGTGTCATTCTCGGAGTTCCAAATTGAACCCCATTCCTTCTTCTCTGCTTTAGTGAACACCTCCGTGTTCCCTTTCTCGTCAGAAAAGGAAACGTAAAATACTCGCGCACCTTCATTGTATCCTCTGGAGAATTGGTTGTTTAGCTGAGTCAAGTTGCACGTCAAGGTGGGCCTAACCATTGGCATCGGCACCATTCTACAAAATTTTGCAAGAACTCTCTCAAAGCATATACACATCAAAAATTAAGGAAGAGGGCTTCATCTCTAATTTTTCAATTAACTAAACTCCTTAACGGACTAATCCCCATAACTACTTTCATCCTACCTTAATTTACTGTTATTAAATGAGCCAAATTAGTAAAAATTGCCCTACATTATTGTAAATGCACTAGTTTATTTCCTACCTATAGTATTTTGGTTTCATTTTGGTTTTCTATTTTTGTGTTTCCTATTTAATTATAATTTAATATAATTAAAATGAATTAGAGAGATAGTGATAGAAACTACTTAAGGAGATTTTCTATTTAATTCCGTATTTAATTCTAAAATGAATGATTCATTTTTCTATTTAGTAGTATTTTGGTTTTCATTTTATCATCATTTTTTCTTTTTAATACCTAATTTGGTTACCCTACCAAGTACCAAATCTTGCTTAAAGTCTTTTTAGTTTTAAATCCCTATTTTTGTCCCTAGAATTTTATTGTTGTTTTCTCCTAATTGCATTTTCTAGATTTTTAGCTTAACATCCTAAAGTTTCCATCACTATCTAATGAAAACCTCCCTAATCAATAGTTTTGGTTTAATTCGGAGTACTAACACTTCTCGACTTGCAAATTCCCACACATTGTTTATATTTTCCATAAGCTACAATATGGTGGTTCACAGCAAGCATCCACCATTTCAATCTGTAAGCCAACTTTTTGAATTCATAGATGATGAGAAGAATGGATGTTTTCTTACACTCATGGGCAATTTCGTTAAAATGGCGGTATTCCATTGGCATTAGTACATGAAGGAACAAAGATTGAAGTATACTGAGGCACCTATTCATCTCATATCAAGCATCAATTGTGTCTCATGCGTGTCCAAATCATCACTCGTTTACGTATGGCATTGCCCCCACCATTTTCTTCGGCAAGATCTCATGCCCTAGTTGGTCCCCTAAACCGCCATTTTAAAGATACTCAAAATTTGTGCTCTGGTAATGCAATAGTTCAGTTCCCATTAAATGAGCTAAAAGAGCAAGTGAGATCTTATTGTATCTGCCCAGGATAGAGATACGCTACTACAGTTCAAGAGTGCAGAGGCTGCTGAAGTGCTGAGAGAAAAAGATTGCAAGAAAAAAAACAGAAAATTCTCTTACTGAGTGAATCTTTCAAAAAAAAAGTCATCCAATTAATATGAGATGAACTCAATAGTATGAAGGCATTGTATGAATCTTGATTAGCACATTTGATTGAAGATTCTTAGAGATCATACAGATTTAGAAGCATTTGTTAGAGAAAAGAGAGACGTGCTTACTTTGGCTCTGACAAGAGGCCATGCTAAACGAGCTTCACACCTAGCTAGAATCATTCTTGTACGTGCTACAACAAAAAAAGATCCAAGAAAAAAATGTTGCCACAGGAAATTGACAACGCCTATGCGGCAATACGGAAACATAATCCAACACTGCCAAAGTTTTATTGTCGTTGCTACCAACGCATGAAGTTATTGCCATGTGCAAATCCGCTAAATTGTGAAAAGTCAACATGCACATGACAAACTACAATATAGATAAGATTGTAATGGAATCACACACAATGGTTATGGGGCTATTTACAAAAAATTCAAGGGAGCCATTCAGTTAGCCGTGAAAGGGCTTCGCCTTGGATGCTTGCCAAATCCTCACAACGCAAGGTCTCAGTAGTTCATCAACAACTGAATCTAAAGTTGTCAGAATACATGGTTCATACTACTCTATCGTAGATTTGTTTGAAATGCCATTTGTAAATAAAAGTTCAAAGAAAAAGAACTAATGCGAGTGGCGCTGAATGAGAAAAACTCCTTCTATGTTGGCGTCCAGCAAGTACAGAGGACGATGGTGGAGCTGGACGGCATCACATATGAAGGTAATGTCAACAATCTTTTACTTTGTTCATTCAGTTCATGATATCATTGAGTTCATTAACTTCATTTGCATAAGTTCATGTGCATGCATTCATTCAGTTCATGAGTCTAGGAATGACAGACATTTTGATTTCAAGGCGCACAGAGACGTTCACATATTGGCAACGACACACAAGATGATGATACAACTCAAGGACAAACCTCATCTGTAGCTCGCCAAGGCTCATAATTACGAGACGCCCCATCTTCCATGGTATATAGTCACTAGACAGTCGGTCTTCATAGTCAGTTCGGCTGAGCCCTTGCTGCACTTGAAATGAAACCCGAAAGATGTGGATTCCCAAGTATGACTGTCTGGAACAAGATGACAAGAGGCCTTGTTAAGGAAAATGCGCCATAATCTCCACAACTACGATTCATCAAAATTCGGGTGCATCTCAACTGCCCTAATATGCACTCTAATGGATGACTGAACCAAGAGCTCATTACTGCCTCGATCACAAATCAGGTCAGCCTCGTTGGTCTTCCACATAATGAGCCCCAAAGTTCATCTCTTTACATACAGGCATAGATACAACAAGGGCTTTGTACTGACCTCACCTTCGACGTCCTCTTGGCGGAAATTCGTTGCCAATAAGTGAACGTCTCAGTGCGCCTTGAATCGAAATCTATGTCAGCCCTAGTATTTTGAGCTTTTTCCACTCGAGGTTCATGATTTTGGCGATCGCAATTACGCCAATTTAACAGGTTGACGTTTAATCATTCCAAAAGATAACACAATATCAACATATTAACTGTCATGTGAGATGATATTACTGTCAACATAACTGTCCCGTGAGTTCATATTTAGACGACAATTATAGTGGAGGTCTGGTGGCCCTCACTGAAGAGGTTAGGAAAGGACACTTTCTAGAGGACAACATTCGCTGATTCCATTCCTGCGATTCGGCCCAAGTTTCGGCCCGGAGACTGCTGTTGATTAAGTGGTTGCTGAGCAGAAGCCAGTTCTAAAATACTCGCTCAGATTGCCATGTACACAGTCTAGTACGTCTGATCGTGAGTTGTATTCATTTTGACACCAATAAATGCTAATATTACCCATGGTTCCTGAATCAGAACTACAAGGTCGTCCCCTCATCTTTGTTTTGAAACTCGATGAAGCTGAGGTAGTCCACGGACACTGTACACGTGATTAATTTATCTACATGTGATAAGAAAAAGCGCACTCGTTTGAGATCCTGGCAAAAGACATTTGGTCTGATGAGTGTGAGTGATCCTGAATCTAGGGTTCAGCGCTTTGAGTATGTGTCACTCAGGGCTAAAATAAATTTAATAAACTGTAGCAGACGGCCATCAAAGTCGCAGATAAGGGTGGCACGGTAGTCATCTCCGAATATGTCAACCACCCAGGACTTGTGCGGAATGTGATTTTGTGCGATACATAGAACAGATACTACGGTTGTATCTGTTTTCTCTTCCTTACAATTGTTCCATGTGTGTAAACTTATAAACAAAAAAAAATTGAATAGACACTACATAAACACATGGACTGTAAATATGACTTGGTAATCACAATTCTGACTCATTCAATGCGACACAACCCTTGGTACGAAAGTCACATGGGATCCTTTTATTCTGCACAACTAGTTTTACTGTTTGTGCGATACATAGAACAGATACTACGGTTGTATCTGTTTTCTCTTCCTTACAATTGTTCCATGTGTGTAAACTTATAAACAAAAAAAAATTGAATAGACACTACATAAACACATGGACTGTAAATATGACTTGGTAATCACAATTCTGACTCATTCAATGCGACACAACCCTTGGTACGAAAGTCACATGGGATCCTTTTATTCTGCACAACTAGTTTTACTGTTAAGGCTTAGTCTGTTCAAACACACATTCTACTAGGCACAGGTTCAAAGACTGAAGCTCAAAACTATGGAAAAACCGAGGAATCATATATACATGTTTAAGAATGACCAATTTGATTGAATCATTGAATGATCATACTGCAAAAACTAAGAAATAGTTACTAGAGGTCGAGGTCCACAACGTCAGAGACAGAGACCAGCATTGAATGTTGCAGTCAGAAATAAACCAACAAAAGTCAATCGCTGAACCCAACAAACCCACCGTCCAATTGCAGTAGATCCCTACAATATCCTTAATGTAACTAGATCTAAAATACAAAATGTAAAGCATGACAAGTACGGATTAAACAGTAACTGAAGGCTGTCAATGGGACTGAAAGTGATCCGTTGAGAAAGATCCAAACGTCCTGACTGATAAAACGTCGAATCACAAGAAGTCAAGAAGCGACGAAACCAAAAAACAGAACAACATATCACATGAAGATATGATTATTTCTCAAAGAAACACCCAGAAAAATGTTTTTCGGTAGGCATGTGAATCCCACTCCAAACAAAACCACCGTCCAATAAATCCCTCCACTGCCCTCCTTATTGTAACTAACTCTAAACTGCAAAATATAAAGTTTGACAGGTCCGGATTAAACCGAAGACTTTCAATGGGACTGATCCAAAAATCCGTCGGTCATTGCCTGGCATCCCAGTTGATGAAATCTGGGGAGCAGTTGAGACCGCCCGCGGGAGTGACGTGCTTGCCGGTAAGAAACGCCGTGACGGCCGCCTTGTTGAAGGTATTGGACGTGTGTATGCCGTCCCAGCTCAGATGGCCAAGGGGATCCGCACAAGGCGTCAACGGCAGAGTCATAGTCAGGTTCACGAATTTGCCGTCCACTGTGCCGGCGTGGCCGCAAGTGACGCTCGGGTTGAAGTTGTAGTCGCCGCCCGCGCCGCAGCACGCCGTCAATGGCGACGTCACGTCTGCAACCAGTCCAGTCCATTAGCAACTCTTTGCAGTGCCCAATACCCAATCCAAAAACCTTGAGAATTTGTGAATCCTATCAACTTACAAATCCTGTGAATTCATGGATCCCAAATTCATGGATCCCGTCATTATACAAATGACAAATCTTGTGAATTCAGGAATCCCAAATTAATGGGTCCCGTATTCTTGGATTGAATCGACTGGGGAAGGATGCTTACTGTAGGTCGAGGGGGACTTGAGGATGTCGAAGTACACGCTTTCGGCGTCGGCGTACACCAGCTTGGCTTTGGGGTACTTGGTTCGCAAGGCCGCCACCTTCTCGCCCAGGAGCGTGTTGTGACTGTGGGTGATTTTGTTGAGCTTTTTCAAGCAGCCGTAATCGTCGTAGTCTTCATTGGGGCCGCCGTACAAGGTGAGCATGGCGGGGATACAACCCAGGGGAGGCAGATTCACCACCATGATCGTCGACGCCGTGGGCATGACTAGTGAGGGGAATGCGGGTGGTGTGTATATTACGGGTGTCAACATTTCCTGCGACGCCACCAGAAACAGAGTTAGAGCAATTAGGTCAAACTGGGCCTCTTCTGCCAAATCGTTGTAAAGAAGGGAATGCACGCAATCTAGCAAGAATTCATTGAAATTGAGCTCTGCTACCAAAAAGGCAAAAACGAAGTGCATGAAGAGCTCACCACGAGGAACTCTTCAATGGCTGCCACGACATCCGGGACGATTTTCTTCGTCTTGGAAGGAGACAGGGCCTTGTCGTAGAGGCTGAAGAAGTAATCCTGGTATCCAGCCCACACCACGAACAACGAATCTGCCACGGAGGCCAATGGCGGCAAGCTCTGCACCAGTCCTGCGAAACCAAGGCAAAGTCCATCGAATTCAGCGAATAATCTTTCCAAATCAGCTTGGGAATGGCGGCCGGCGTTTCAGTTCAAAGCAGGGAAGTACTGTAGAGAACTGTAAAAGCAATGCACTTACTGCCGCCGTTGTAGGAGCTCTCGTAGAACCACACTCGGATTTTGTAGCGCTCATACCACTGCTGCTGCACATCCAGAGAGAACGGCGTATTGAACTTTTCATCGTTGATCCAGACTTTCACCTTTCGCGCCGGTGCGCCGTACGTCGCGAAGTTGGTGCCGTACGTGAAATCGCTACCAGTGCCTCTCAGCACGGGATAGATCGGCCGCCTTCGCACGCCAAACGCTGCGGACACGCATCAAATCAGCTCACTCGATCAATCCCAAATTTCACCACCCTCACCTCAAAAATCAATCTCGCAACCAGATTTCGGTAATACAGCAGGATCGATCACAGCAGTAACCCGTTCACGTTCCGTCTCCAATCAAGAGGTAAGCAATCTCACACTCCGTACACCTCAACAACATCGCTCAAAATTTTGATTCACAATGCCCAGCAACTTCCAAAGCACTAATTAAAACGACACAAGACTTCCAGTACACACGGTCAGTGCATCGACTCAAAATTCAGGTCAGAAACTTCAATTCCAGCTCATGGAGTTTATCAAGGTGTGTATCGAATACCAGAGCAGACCCAACTCCACAGAATTTCGAGCTCTAAACAAACGATGGACAGCTAGCAAAGCTCGTTGACGAGCATCGCATGATCCATTCGTTCATTCATTCATTCCAGAGGAAGGAGGAGCTCGATCGACGAGCTTACCCAGGAAGTCGACAACGAGCTTTCCGTCGGTGTACCGATCCGCAGCGTGCATGGGGAACTGCTCGCCATTCGGGTCTTGTTCCGCATGGGCGAACTTGACCGGAAACGCAGCGATTCCGTTCCCTGTGTCGGACAGCGAGTCCCCAAACGCATACACCGCCGGATACGAGCAGTTCGGCTGCGCTGCCGACGTCAACAGGAAGACACTCTGGAGAGCCAGCAAACAGCACCAGAACAGCATCCCAGACTTCCCCATAACTGGCAACATTCACAGCGATTCCGTCCCTGTGCAATAATTAGAATGATTCCCGTGTTAGCAAGGAGCTTGTAACTTACTTCCGCTTCGAATCGAATTGATCAACACTGCCAGCGGAGTGGCAATATATAGTAGTCGCGCGGGTACAGGCAAACCCGGAACCGTACTTTGCCTGGACCGGGATAATCGCAGATGAGGAACTGGGTGCTGGGGACAGTGTGTTGCCACGGTGCTTCTGGTAGCATTACTATGACCACGGCTCTGTTACGGGTAACTAAAGTTAGCTAATTGCTGGCATTATTGATTAATTCCTGTAGCGTCACTGTCGAAGATTTGTCTTCGCGGGGATTGGACTTTTGGACGACCTTTTGACCGTTTGGGGCTGCCGTTGGAGGTCTCGATGCATGGGTCAATGCGTAGCGTCAAAGATTCAATACAATAGTCGGCTAGCTAGTCCTCTCGTAGAGCACTCCGGACCGGAGAAATCGGCGCGTCCGTTGCTGTTCTGGGATGCTTGGCACTCGGGGCGTTATCCCAGTTTCACGTAACTTAGAAATTAGTAGATTGCGTAACAATGCTGCAACCGATGATTGACTTACTGAATGATCAAGAATGATCGAAATGATCGAAAATGGAGTTGTCCAGACTCCGCAGTAGAGTACCGTATGTTACGAAGCAAGTTTGTTTAATAACTGTAACGTTAATTTCGTCCATAATTTGGTGGTATTTGGTATTCCATTACCTTGGGGTGATTGTAAGAAACACTTGCTGATTTTAATGCATTTTCTCAGTATTTGTGATTTTGTTTTTGGAGTACTTCAAAATTTAAAAAAAATTAATTTTAAATATGGACAATGTATACACCTTTAAGAAGATTGTACTGTAGGAAGATAAAGCATAGATGAGCAATTTCGTTATAATGGCGCCAATCCACTATTTTAGCAAGTTTTATGGTTCAAACTGGGTGGTCTAACACATACAATGTTTTAGATGCTTAAAATCTATATCTTTCTTAGATGTCTGAAATCTACATTTGTCTTAGATATCACTTTTACAATTCAAACCGTGTGGTTTGAAAACTATATTAGTCCTAGATTTCTAAAATCTATATTAGTCCTAGATGTCATTTTTACAATTTAGATTGGGCGGTTTGAAAATGGCACATGGAATACCACCATTTTAACAAAATTGCCCATATAGAAAAATATTCTTAATAGAACCTAAGAAGTGCAAAATCTTAAGAAAATAAGTGCTTTTATATTTTAATTAGGAAAAAAATAGGAAAAAATGAGGTGGTTATTCACTAAAAGAAAATACTACAAGTGTTTTTTGCAATTGCCTTTTGTCACTTTTCAAAACACTTGTTCTAAAATATAAATCCATATATGTCCTAGCTGTTAGACCTTCATGTATATTTATGTCACCATTTTGAGCACCAAAATCACTCCGCTTACACAAAATTGACATTATGTGTTAGGTACTAAATACACACTAATTCTAGGGTTATATAAATTTGTAAGGTGTACTAATTTGGTTTTTAAGGTATTTTAAATAAATTTAATATAGCATGGTCCCCACTATTTTCATATTATCTCAAATATTGTGATTTTCATTCATTTCATCTATCTTTGTCTAATTTCATCCAAATTTTTATACTATTAGATCATTTTCATCCAAATTAGTGCAAAAGAATCTATTCTTGCACTAATTGAATCAATTTGTGTAGCAACTTTGGCACTTTATTTGCCTGATATATTTTTATTTTAGTATAATTTATATTTTATTAGAAGTTTTGTCCAATCACAACATCACATGTGGCAACAACCTGAAGAAAATAATTATTCTCCTTGCCATATTTGTTGATAAAGTAATGACCTTTCACTAAAGGATTTTTTTTTCTCCATCTTATTATTTTTTTTCCCATCAATTTTTCTGCAATGTACGAATATAAATGTAAAATTGTCCCACCTATTTTGTTGTTTGTTTTGTTTTGTAATTCAAGACTCGTCCTACACTAAGGAAAATATGGATTTTATAGATTAGAAAAATGATCACAAAAAGGTTTACACTTGCAACTAAGGTAGAACTGCCCATTACCATACATATTTGCTATCTAGGTATTTTGGAGAAGTTATTTTTGAGCTCCTACATTTGTTAGAGATTGAAAAGTTTGAGAGAAGTCACTTGCAAAAAAAATGAAGACCAACTGACAAGAAATGAATTTTCTATGATTTTTCAAAGATGAAATGTTAAAGCATGAGTAGACCCTTGTTGAAGTATAGGCAAATCCATGTTAATGCATGGGCTGACATGTTTGCTTTTCAAGTGCATTGCCATTATGATTATAGGCTGGTAAGATTATGGTAATGGATGGATCACTAACGCAAATGGGGCCGATTCCCTAGGTGTCAGAATTGGGTGGATGGTAGTAATGGGCAATTCTACCGTAGTCTAATTCATCATATGGGTCTTTTTGAAGCTCATATCCTCATCTATGCAAACCATGGTTCTACCACTAAGTGCTAAATAATATCGGGTCCCTCGATTCTTAATATGAATTCTCATCTTTCAAATTTGATCATTGTTGATAACTAATAAAATAATCCGTGCATTATATTTGGAACAACACTTGAAGTACTAAGGTATGGACATCCAAAATTGCACCTTGCCTAAAACAATCATCATCACCATGTATACATCTCCAAAATCAATATGTACATGTATTGACTTTGAAAATGATTTCAGAACATCTACCAAAAAACCTTTGATCCTTCATAACTTTTGCATACAATATCCAAATGTCATGTTCCTTAGTGCATTGGAACCTCCTTTCACTTGCCAATAAGATAAATTCCAAAAAAAAACCCAAAAAAACCCACCATCATCACTATCTATACATCTTCAAAATCAATACACTCACATGTTGACTTCATAAACGATTTTAGAACATCTACCAAAAAAGACTTTGACCCTTTGTAACATTTGCATACAATATCCAAATGTCACATTCTCTAGTGCGTTGGAACCTCCTTTCACTTTCCAACAAGGAGATATAAAAAAATCTGACCATTCAAATAATAATAGTTAACAGGCACAGTATCAAAAAGTGGCGTTATGTTTTGGGGAAACCCACTTTACTCCGCAGGGATCCAGTTGAAGATACTGGTGTATACTAATTATTGACTCGATTGTTGAATATGTATTCAACGTATGTGTTGTGCTAAAAACATTAGTATTGCAGGAATTGATGAATGTGTGAATAGATCAAGAAGAGAATGCTCCCGACAAAGCTGCTCAAAAGTTAAGGATGCCATATTTGAGGGTGAGGTACAATCAAAAGTTGATGAGTTTGGTTCTGTTGTCTACTGCTGTACCGCACAATTTTGAGAATCTCTCAATTGTTGGGTCGGATAAGAGTTTGGGGACTGATGAGAGAGAGAGAGAGAGAGAGAGTTTCAATGCGTTTGCTTTTTGTTTTCAAAACCAATGAAACAAAGTTCTGAAATTTCAGAAAGTTACAAAGCCACAGCTACGTGGCCTGGAGGAAAAACAGCGACGAAGGACAAAGTTTCTAGCCTAATAAACAATTGGCAGTAAAGTATTGGTTGTCGTGGTGTTTTGAGTCTTTGGACTTTTGCTGACAATTGAAGCAGTTTCGTATGTCCTGTGCAAGTCAATTTCTTGGGCAATGGTGCAAGTGCACGGCTCTGCGGCTTTTGTGAGCTGGTAATCAGATTTTAAAACAAAAAGAATCGAGTCAGCTATGGCCGGGACACACACTCGGTGGCCACGGAAATTGTTAAGTTATGGTGCCCAACTTGCAACGTCAAGGCCTTGTTCAAACACACATGATGTGGAAAATTGGGTGACGTAGAGCATGGAACGTCTGAATTCGATCATTCAACAATTTGTAAACACTTACTTCATATCGATATCAGGTCAAACAAGCGTGCCGGAGGATATACACTGCTGCTACCAAACCACGGAATCTCATGTGTTACACGAAATTGCTTCAAAGGCATTTGGTTCACGTATGCGGCTCCATTTTTCCGGTATCTCTTCACTTTTTGGTCACACCCTTTGGAGAACTTTGGTTTTGAAGGCTGACAAATGTATAAGGAGACAAAAATTGTGTGACTGGCACAACCTGAGACTCTTGACAAGTGTACGGCTTTTTGACATGAGTCGTGCATGGTCAACTATTTTGGAAATGGAATAGAATTGAATATTAGAATTGAAAATGAATTTAGGGATAAGGATATATAAATGCAAACTCCAACACGAATGGAAATAGGGGTCAAATCTTCAAATGGAGGGAGATATTTTCATGATTCACTAGATGAGTCCTCAAATATACCAAGTCCAAATTGTCAATTTTGTTAAAGTGCGGCTTGCAAAGTTATAAAAACTAGGACATGTGTAAAGTTTCAAGTTTTGCATCTTCAAAAAAGTGCTAATGTAGTGCAATATAGTCAATTTTTAAAAATTGACTTTTCATTCTCTTCATTTTTGTTGGTTAGTTTGGAGAATTTCTATGCAATAAAATATATATTAACCCCTGAAGTCCCAAGGCCATTTTTCTGTCAAAAAACACTCAAAACTGCCATTTTTACTGCGTTAGTCCAAAAAAAAAAAAAAAAACTTTTTTTGGAACTGAACCGTAGGATCTTAAACTTTACTTGTTTTAGATCATGTGGTAAAAATTTCATGAATTTTGACCGTACAGATTGAGAGATATGAGCATTCAAAGTTGAAAAAACAAGTTTTTTTAAACACTGGACTGCAATTTTAGATGACTTTGATCTCTATTTGTGGAAAAAAATTAGACTGTGGAGTTTGAATTTAAAATTTATTGTGTTGAAGAATTGAGTTGGGAGTCTAGAAAAAAAAATTCAAAAAATAACAACTTGATTTTCATACTTCAAAAAATCGTCAAGTAGAAGTAGGTCCAAGATTGAAAGAAAAACTAAATTGATAATAGCTATTGAAATACAATAATTCCAACGGTGAGATTGTTGTAACAAGCAAATTTAACCTTTTCAAAAAAAAAAATTGAAAAAATTTGAAAATTGCATTCTGGGATGAATCCTACAAGGTTTTTTTTCCAAAAAGATGCTTAGATTGCCCAAAAAATAAGATTGTTCATAACTTTCACATCACTAATCAAAGCTTTAGATGTAGACAAAAACATTATCTTTGAGAAAAAATAAAATTTTAATTTATTTTGAATTTTTGCAATATTTTTTGTGTTGCCCGCTGAGTTTAGTTTCAAGCTTTTTGTGGTATAATTTTTGCTTCTGGCCACCAATTGAAATAAAAAATTATATTCCCACAAAGCTTATCAGATTTTCTATCTTCAAAAAAAGTTTCAAAAAATTAGGGTAAAATTTCAGCCCATAGGAACCTGTCCGAATTCCAAATTGTCCCTCGAGGAGACAATGGGACTTTAGGGGTTAAAATATAAGGTTCAAATGTTGAGATTAATATTTTTGAGTGCTTAGATTCAAGACTTTTTGTTGGTTACCTTTAGACTTGTAGCTCTAAGATCATTCTATAACATACATTGATTTGAGATGTTAAGCCCTAAAGGCTAGAGGGTGTTTTGAAAGAGGAAAATCCATTTTTAATGTATTGTCCAAAATCAAAAATTATAACTTTTTTTCGGAATTACAACCATAAAAAGTGTATTAAACAAGTAAGACAATGTGTTGTAAAAATTTCAGCCCATTTGACATTGTGGATTGAAAGATTATAACATTTAAAGTGAGAAAAAAAATTTCCTTCCTATGAAACAAAGTCAGCAGACTTCAAGTTCACTTGGAGTAAAATTTTTGCTTTACACAAAAATGAGGATTTTGACCATTCATAAGTATATGATGTTAAGCTCCGTCATAAAAAAATTTAGATGCAAATATAGAATCTAGCTTACTCTAAAAGTCTAAATGGCCATGCAATGTAAAGAGGATATAACAAGTGAATTAACAATATACTAGTCATTTTTTAATGATTTCTTGTGCAATGAGAAATTTCTTATTTGAAATTCAAATGGTGAAAGTTTGAGAGAAACATTTGGAAAAATTTCAAAAACTTTGACTTCAAAGATTGCAAGAGAACAGGGCTTGAGGTTAGAAGAATTTTTATTTTTTGAAATTGCCCTAGCATAGCTAATAAAGTTTAACTCCTCTAAGAATGTGATTTGAGAACTAGGAACCTGTTTGAATATTAAATTTTCCGTTAAATGAAAAATTGACATTTAGAGATTAAAAGGATGTCTCAAACAAATTTAGTTAATCTATTGTACATTTGTATCCTATAGTCAAGATCAGCATTCTCTAAAGAGTAATTTTTAAAGCTAGGAATGTCATTTGGCAAATGCTTTAAAATTAAAATAATTTTTTTTCCATCTATAATTTTTATCACACAACAATTTATTTTTGAATAAATTGTATTCCAAAAGAATTATATTTAATTTTAGAATTTTTTTTATTTGACTATGACTACTAGATACAATGGTCTACTCCCACACATTCTAAATTGCTTCAATTCCAAATCGATTATCCTTTCCAAATGCTCCAGTTTTATGAAATCACACCAAAATAACAAACATGATAGATGTAGTGCACAATGTGCCCCAAAGTAGCAAGCAATTCTATCCTTCCCTCCCCTCTTACTCCAAAAAACCTTAGCCGTCAATCTCAATAGGAAAAAATCTCCTCCCTCCTAATGCCATTGATTCAATATACAAAAAAATAGTGGCACAATATACAAAGAGAACATCTAATTCACCCACCCCACTCCCAAGCACAAACCAAAAAAACTTTGATAAGGATATTGTATATGCAATATATATGGTTGCCTAGTATAGTATGATGTACGGATACAAGTATTGATACAAGATATTGACAACGTTATATTGATGACATATAGGTACAAAAGTACATTATCCTATATTGATTGTAGTCTCACAACTTCACAAAAAATATAAATATAGGGGATATTCAATTATTTCACAAACAATATACATATTCAATAATTCATTCGCTTGCTCGTGAGAGTTTATTTGTAAATACTTTATTACACAATGTGACCAAAAGTGGCAAGCTCTGATTCAACAACAACAATGCTTCAAAGAGATGAAATAGCAACATCATTAATATAAAAATTAATAAATAAGATAACAATGCATGAGGAATGTCCTTTTTTAGGGTATCATTTAGAGCCCTTTTTCATTTGTTGTAGAGAATGCAATGCCATTTGAAATTATCAAAGAAACTATCTTCACAAACCTTGGAAGTTGGATTTCTTTTTCTTTGAAAGTTAGAAGGGTCTATCTAGCATAAGACTTGAGGCCAATTTACACCAGGGTTCGACCAAAGGCCCTTTTGAATTATTAAAGTAGTGATTGGTGGAGAGATAGGCATGGTCCAAGTTGGATTTACACTTTGGCCTAAGCTCATGCCATTTTTCATGGATGACAAGTTTATTTGGAAATCCTATATGGCCAAAATAGATAATATTTTTTTCTTGTTTCTAGAAGCTTTTTTCTTGACTTCCTCTTTGGAATAGGCGTAACAAATTTTTAGGAGACTATGACGGGCTAAAATATTACAACCATAAATTTTGTCTATTTAATTAACCTTGTGGTTGACAATGCCATATCTAATAATATATAGATATGGCCTAGCTATAGTCTCTCTTGGGTTTACACCAAGACCAAACTAAATCTCATTACTATTTTTGTCTTGGATTCTCGCTTCCGAAGGTCACATCTAAGAGCATCACCATTGGACTTAGAAAGGGAGGTCCAAAAATCAGATGATAAAGGAACCAAGACATCAACTGAGGGTTCAACCAAGCAATTAGTCAAGTGTTCTTGTTTTCAAGCCAAGTACATACATTACATAAAATTTTGGGCCTTTGGAGGGTCAATAGAACTCAAGCTCAAAGTAAAGGGAACCATTCATCAATTTAAATTTTCCTACACAATGCATCATTTCCCTATCTCTATCTACTATGTTGACAGAATTCACATAAGAACAAAGTCTACTCGACTACCTCCAAATCAACCACAAAAATCAAATAATGTGGTTGTCGAAAACATGTCGACGACAATGACAATGACAATGGAATTAGCCCAGCACTTCACCGTGAAGCATTGTTTTTTTGTAATGCTTGCAAAATGAGCTCTATTTTCAAGCTTGGTTACCTTCTTCAGGGCTAGCTTGTCAACAAGCCATGGCTACTTTTTTCACCTCAAGGTAGGCGAGTTTCTTAGGTTGGATGCAACAAGTCCTCCGGCACTTTTCAAGCCATTTTTTGAAGCCGGGTGCACATGCTCTCTCTGACTAACAAAGTGGGGTACCTTGGAGTGCTGCTTGACTGTTGTGAACCTTCCATCCATCCATCCATCCGACCCTGCTGCCGGTGTAAACAGGCTCTGAATCCCCAATTCCAAAGTGGCCCGAGCAGACAGCAGATGAGACAGCATAGATTTCAGTCTTCCGAGAGTTCCGGGTTCCTTCAGAAGGGAAGGTTGTATTGAATCGATAAATTATGCTCCAACGTACGTTTGCGTCGTCGATAGATCAGATAGACAACTTAGAACTGATCAATCTATGAATAAACATATCATTCCGAGTCCACTGCTGTGGTACATATCTCCAATGGACTGATGCCGGATGGAGATCGATTCCTGCAACTGATATTCAAACGCATGTTGAAAATTATTGACGGTCTCTGCACAAAAGTAAACGAGGTCGTGGACTCTTGGGGCTCTTGGGACTCTTGGGACCCCGGTGAGCCCTCACCGACAACTGGGAAGTGGTGGTAACTGTGTGGAAGGTGAACGTTTTTTAGTTTCCGGATTCGGTCAATGGCCATAGCTGCAGTGCCGAGGGATCCTGAGGATGGTGAGGGAGTGAAATGCGTTTTCTAAAAGAGTGGAGGACAGACAAGAACTACTGTGACTATTCAAGGATAACCCTTAAGCGCCCCAGGGGACAAAAGAAAGAAAGTGTCCTCACCTGGTCTGAAAGTCCAATTCGAAGGCCAATTCAAAGTGCTGTAATTTTTGCATCTGATGCTTGAATTTGATAAAACTTGTTGTAAGATTTTCACTCTCTCCTCTAGTTTGTGTGGTAAAATTTTCAGATCAATATAAGATGCACTGATTTTGTGGAAGCTGGGCGAAGTTCATGGGTACAATTTGAATTCACCAAACTGCATTCTGGTGGCTGCAACTTTGGGGTCTTGTATCTCCTTCATCCAATGTTCTTTTTCAATAAAAATTGTTGGGTTATGTTCCCCTTGAAGTCTAGTTGTTGTGGTAAAATTTTCATGCCAATCCAGGTTGTTTTGAATGTTTGGGAGCAATTTGAAGTTCAACATCCGGACATTTTTGGATTGAGGTGAACTTTGGCGGTTTGTTACTTCTTCATACAATGTCCGTTTCCAATAAAATGAAAAAATTGGGGGAAAGTTGCGTATATTAGTCTAGTTTGTATGGCTAAAAATTTCATATCAATCCAAGAAGTTAGAAGTGACTGAGAAGCATTTTAGTAGAAGGAGGTTTAGTCTTAGATGTTTTTTTTGTAATTTCATTATTATATAATTTCAACAAAAAAAATGTTTCATATTAATGCTTGAAAAATAGTAAGTAGAAAGAAGTAGACTATGATTTAAAATACCAAATTGTTAAGAATATAGTTATGGAATTGAAAAATTCCAATCCCAATGGTTGTAATGTTGTAATAAACAATCTACATCCAATGAATTTATTCATTTTCAAAAATATTGAAAATTGAGTTGTGTACAGGACTTCAAAGTTTATTTTAGAGTAGAGATTCCATAATTGCCTTCAAACTAAAACTCCTTGTAACTTTCATCTTGTTAATCAAAATGGAATGATTCAAAGCTTTCCAAGTACATCTCATTACGAGAGATTTTAGGTCCTTGAGAGATTGTTTCAGGGTTGTTACCATTGTTGGGAACCGGCCCTGTACAGTGAGAAAATAATAATTTTAAAATAATGATAATAAATTTTATTTTTTATTTATTTATTTATTTTATTTTATTTTATTTTATTTATAAATATATTAATTAATAATATTTGACATGGCAATCGCCTGGCCACGTCAGATTGGCATTTCCAAAGCGTTTACAGAGTTCCCACAATTTGAGAGTTTACAGTCTTTGAAAATGCTGAAATCTCTTCTAGTGAAAAAACCAAGTTCAAGTTTTTATTTCTTAATAAAGTGATTTTTTATGAGTTGAATTAGATTGCAAATCATATTATAAAATATGTCAAAAAATACTAACTATATATAAAAACTATATATTTTTATAAAATATATAAAAACTACATATCATAAAATATTCAATTCTTAACCATATAGTCAAAAGTTATGAAAATTGTTGCACCATATAGCTACTACTTGACCATATGTTGTGTGACATTTCAAAGTGAAAAAATGAAAATTCTATTCATAGTGAGTGACCAAAATGGCTAGATTGCCAAAAGATATTGTTTGGTCCTTTAGAGGTTAAAGTAGGAGGTTTTATGAAGCCCCTATGTAAGAGCTAAAACTACCTTTTGGAAAATTAAACTTGTAATATTTTTTGAATATTTTTCAATAAAATTATCATAGAAAGACAAATGGAATTGACATCTCATTACATGTGATCTAAGAGAAGATTGTTTCACACTTCGTGTCAAAAATAATATTTCTGATAAAAAAATATACAATAATAAAGATGTTTTTCAAATAATTAAATAATATTTTTTCAAAAAATAATACTACCTCCGTCCCAAAATGACCTTCCTGTTGGAAATAATATTTTGGATTAAGGCTAAAAATAACATTTTGAAAACTAATTTTGCACTATAATTAGTATTTGATGTACTTTTAGTATTCTAAAAACTTTGAGTTTCAAAGCCCTTTTCAAAGTGTAGTTTTGAAATATTGAAAAGAAGATTTTGGGGGGTATTTTCAAGGAGCACCACTATTCAATTAATTATTGAGTATAAGGTCGTCATTTTGTACACATTTAGTAGATGCCAAAAACCACATGTGGCCCTTTGGTCTACCTACTAGAGCTTCATCTCCTTCAATTGAGCAATATTCAAAGAGATGCAAAAAATAAAAATGAACAATGCTAATTGATCTTCTATCATTTCATTTGTCTTTTGATTGATGACTCCATGTGGAAGGGAGAACTATTACTTGGAGTTGTTTTGTTGTTCCCAAAAACCAATCAAAAATCAAATTCGACCCATTCACAACGTCCCTAATTGCAACAAGATCATTTTCTGACTAAAAAATAGAGCCAACAGGAAGATCACATTGAGATGTAGGTAATATTAAAAAGTATTAAAACCAGAGAAAACGTCTTCTAAAAAAATATTATTTTAAGAAAATATTACTTTAAAAAAATATTATTATTTTTAAACATCATTTAAAAAAATGTTATTATTTTTAAACATTATTTAAAAAAATATTATTATCTTTAAACATTATTATTTTTAAACATTACTTTAAGAAAAAATTATTAATTTTAAATACTATTGTCTTTAAACATAATTATTTTTCAGTATTATTATTTTTCAGTATTATTATTTTTCAGTATTATTATTTTTAAATATTATTATTTTTAAACATTATTATTTTTAAATATTATTATTTTTAAATATTATCATTTTTAAATAATATTATTTCTAAATATTACTTTAAAAAAAAATTTACTTTACTTAAATATTACTTTAAAAAAATATTACTTTTTAAATATCTAATATTTTTAAACTTGTAAAATATTTTAAATGTAAATTTTCTTAAATGAACATATTATTATTTAAAAAAATGTTTTTGCTCTTAAATATTACTTCTTAAACATATTTAAACATGTTTCTCTTAATGTTTTTAAAAATATTACATTTTAAAAATATTATTTTTGAAAACATTACTTTTAAAAATATTATTATTTTTAAATATCACTTTTTAAAAATATTAAAGTTTTCTTAAATATCACTTTAAAAAAAATATAACTTTGTATTTTATTAATAAAAAATACAGTTTTATAAAAAAAATTATAGAAAAAATTATTTTTTAAGAAGAATAAACTAAAAAGTTATTTTCTTTTTAAATTTTTCTTTTAAATCTAATTATTTTAAGTATTAGTTTATCAAAAATATTAATTTTCTAAAAGTACCAGTTTTCTAAAAATGTCATATTTCCTTAAATATTATGTTTTTTCAAATATTATATTTTTTGAAACATTATATTTTTTCAAATATTATATCCTTTCAAGTATTGTATTTTTTCAAATACTATATTTTTTCAAATACTATATTTTTTCAAATACTATATTTTTTCAAATATTATATTTTTCAAATATTATATTTTTCAAATATTATATTTTCAAATATTATATTTTTCAAATATTATATTTTCTGAAATATTATATATTTTTAAGTATTATATATTTTTAAATATTGTTTTTTCTTGAAAATTTTATTTTCTTAAATTTTATAGTTTCATAAATACTAGAGTTTTTTAAACATTAGAGTTTCCTAAACATTATATTTTCTGAATTATTTTTTTTTCTTAAGTATTACACTTTTGTAATCCCTAAAGTCCGGAGGCCATTTTTCTGTGGAAAACCACTCAAAGCTGCCATTTCTACTGCGCTTGTCCTAAAGAACAAAAGAAATATATTTTTTAGAACTGAACCGTAGGATCTTGAACTTTACTTGTCTGAGATGATGTAGTAAAATTTTTATGAAGTTTGACTGTACAGTCAGGTCCAGCTCAATTACGAATTCCTGCATTCACAGGGGAAAAAAAAATGATTTGCTTCCAACTTTGATGCCCTCCCGAGGGCTGAAAAATTAATTTTTTTTCACGAATTTTTTTTCACAAGATCCTCTTTATTCTAATAACGTATGTGCCAAATTTCAAGTCCAAATGATTTATACAAAAGAAGATATTCAAACATGTACCAACATGTGTAGTTAAAAAAGAATTTCACTACCATCAACTTTGACACCCTCCCAAAAATTGAAAAAAAGAGTTTTGGCCATGAAATTTTTGGTGTGAGATCATTTTAGTGTTAATAACTAATATGCCAAATTTCAAGTTCAAAATTTTTTCTCACAAAGAGTAGTTCAAACTCTACCAACATGTGTAGTTATGAATTTTTTTTCCAGAACAACACATGTTGGTAGATTTTGAATATCTTTTTCTTGGTAAATCTTTTGGCCTTGAAATTTGTCACACATATTATCAACATAGAGTTTATCTCATGCCGAAAATTCCATGGTAAATAAACAATTTTTCTGCCCTTGGGAGGGTGTCAAAGTTGAGCCGTAGTGAAATTGTTTCTCAAGGCTACAATTGTCAGTTGGTAGAATTCAAATATCTCTTTGTGAGAAAATCTTTTGAACTTGAAAATTAACAAATGCGTTATAAACATAGAACTAATCTCACACCAAAAATTTCATGGCCAAAACTCTTTTTTTCAATTTTTGGGAGGGTGTCAAAGTTGATGGTAGTGAAATTTTTTTTTTAACTACACATGTTGGTACATGTTTGAATATCTTCTTTTGTATAAATCATTTGGACTTGAAATTTGGCACATACGTTATTAGAATGAAGAGGATCTTGTGGAAAAAAATTCGTGAAAAAAACCTAATTTTTCAGCCCTCGGGAGGGCGTCAAAGTTGGAAGCAAATCATGTTTTTTTCCCTGTGAATGCAGGAATTCGTAATTGAGCTGGACTTGACTGTACAGATTGAGAGATATGAGCATTCAAAGTTTAAAAATCAATTTTTTTTTAAGAGTGGTCTGCAATTTCAGATGACTTTGATCTCTATTTGTGGAGAAAATGTGCACTGTAGAATTTGAATTTAAAATTTATTGTGTTGAAGAATTGAGTTGGAAGTCTAAGAAGAAAATTTCAAAAAATAACAACTTGATTTTCATTCTTCAAAAAACTATCAAGTAGAAGTATGTCCAAGATTGAAAGAAAAACTAAATGGTAAATAGCTCTTAGATGGAATTGAAATACTATCATTCCAACAGTGAGATTGTTCTAGCAAGCAAACTTAACCTTTTCAAAAAATAAAATTTGAAAAAATTTGAAAATTGCATTCTGAAATGAATTTTATAAGTTATATTCTCAAAAGATGCTTAGGTTGTTCAAAAAATAAGATTGTTCATAACTTTCACACCACTAATCAAAGCTTTAGATGTAAACAAAAACATAATGTTTGAGAGATTTTTTTAAAATTTTTAAAAAAATTTTGCAATATTTTTTGTGTTGCCTGCTGAATTCAGTTCTAGGCTTTTTGTGGTATAACTTTTTCTTCCGGGCACCGATTGAAATAAAAATTATATTCCCACAAAGCTTATTAGCTTTTCCATCTTCAAAAAATGTGTCGAAAAATTAGGATAAAATTTCAGCCCATAGGAACGTGCCCAAATTCCAAATTGTCCCCCAAGGGGACAATGGGACTTTAGGGGTTAAATATTATATTTTCTTAAATATTATATTCTCTTTTATATTATATTTCCTTTAGTATTATTTTTTCTTAAATTTCATATATTTTTAAAATATGAATATCCAATCCAATGTGGCTAAGAGATGGCCACATCATATCCACATCAGATTTAATATTACTTTTTATCAATATTTTCTTAAATAATTTATTTATTTAGAAAAAAACTATTGTTTTATTAATAATTCTTGGAATACTAACTCGTGGCCTTGTTGAGGCCAGAAATTTCCCCTAATGTATCCAATTTGTTTTGTATTTTTTTGGAGCTTTGGTATGGATTTTTGAAGTTTGAACTCAGTGTTAGTTACTATAAGGTCTCCCTCCTGAAATGTACAATATTTTTACATGTTGGGGTCAATGAGAAAGAATAATGTACAAATAGTGTACATTTCAAGAAGTAGACGTTTTTAAAGCCAAAGTGCTTTATGGATGTCATACCTTACATTTGGTACTTGATTGTGCTAAAACACCTAACATTGTGAAAAATAGGTGATATAACTTAGTTGTTTGTTTGAATGACGATTGACTTTCATGGGTTAACTAGGCCTACGACAAGCTTAAAATTTACTTTGGGTGTTTGTGTCAAAACATTTATAGAGAGTTGCCTTGCTACTTACATTAAATTATTAATTTTCAAGCAATTTTAGAAAGAATCTAGTCCCTAAGATCATTGATCCAATAGATAGAGTTCAATTAAACTAGAATGTAAAGATATGTTATAAAGTGCATTGGATGACATGAGAATCTTCAAATTATTAATACTCAATCAATATTCAATTTTAGAAGGAATTTTTATTTGATTGTTTTCAATTTTTAGTGATAATTGAAGTTTTTGCGAGGGTTTGTACAATGGTAGATCCAATTATATGGATGCAATTTACTGATCATAGATACAACCTCTTTTTGAAGGTCATCACTAAATTGTCTTTCCAATATACACTTTATAATACATCATTCCATTTATGAATATTTGGACTATTCCTCTAGACCTTAAAGTAGGATCACTCGAAAACCAAAATATTTCCAAGCTTACTCTTCAAAATCCAAAAATATCAAAGATGCTTGTTGCAAAATGTTCAACACGAAGACATTGAAGTAAAGGTACAATCCTAGGAAAATCTATAAATTCAACTTTGACATCTAATAACTTTGTATATCATATTTGAATGTCATTTATAGTCTTCAACCATCTTCGCAATTGTAGTTTGTCTTTTTGTCACTAAAAATTGTAAGTTCTCCAACACAAAATAGAAATTGTATAACATATTTGCCCAATTTTAGATTATACTACCTTATTGTTATAAGCATAGACTTCTTTTGAATTGTTTTGGATGTCTAGAATTGAATCTTGGCCCAATAGTACAATGAAGATAAACCAAATGTAAAATTGCTCAAACCTAGTAATGTGCATCAATGTTCTCCAAGTGTTTTTTTTCTTTTTTTTTGGAACAAATGAAACGGAATTTCATTGCAAAAAAGTAAAATACAAACACCAGCTACAAGTGGCTTGGCGGGATAGGACGAGGACAGACCAAGACACAACCGGACAGCAAGAGGGACCGACACCGCAGCACAAGTCAACATAGCCGAGGACGAACACGTGGTGGCCGAATCGCAGACGCAGAAGCCCCACCAAGCTGGGGACGCAATCAAAGAGGCTGAAATACAAAATTGGAGTAGGGCCCGAAGGGTTCCCACCGGGGCTGCCCAGCAACCATCTTGCAAAAAAGATCTTTTCGGCACCTTCGTGCAACAAAAACGTTGTGAATCTTCCGAATAACTTCAAAAGAACAAGAACGTTTGCTACAGACAATTGCCCAATTTGCCCTGCCATAGTCAATGATTCCCTTCTAAATTGTATTGCACAGTCGTTCCGAGGACCAATCCTTGTTATTGAACACTTTGTCATTCCTTTGAATCCAAAGAGTCCAAAGGACGGAGGTTCGAAGCTCCGACCAAATCCTTTTAACTTGGTTAAACTTCCGTAGAATGTTCACCGAGAATATCCCTTGACGCCACGTGAGTGGGTGCCAAGGGCAAAGGGTTCCTCTTCTAGCAATTAAGGAATTGAAAATGTAAATGGCCTACTACCACCCAAGTTGCACCGCATGACATTCCCAGAATCTATGGAAGACAGTTTCGTCTATATGTCTGGGGCATACTAGACATCTGATATCGATGGCCCCATCAATCCACCCTCTTCAGTGATTCACTGCCACTTCTCGGTGTCAGATTAGCCACAAGAAGCCTATTTCTTTTCTAACCCTCTTTGTTGACCAGACTGACTTCTATCTTAGAACGAAGTCCATGAGAAGGGCGCCGCTCCATTTGCAAATTGGGTTGGGCACCTGATGGCCAAGTTTGAGCAGTTTCCGCCCATGCTTGCGGTGAAATTCATGAGAGGTACTTTGAAGCCATCTGTGTTCCATTTGTGCTTATTGGGATCCCACTTGATTTGGTCTACCCGCCCATAGTAGAAGAGAATGACTGTCTTCTGTGGGCCGCGAATCGTTTCTATGACTCTAACCCGGCAAAATGATCCCACCAGTGAAGGATCCAGGGAGCACTGTTGTCCTACAGGGTTGGCGAGAAGGATGCCAGCTTTAGGAAGAACTATGTATCCACGTTGGGTCTATGCTACTGGCCAAGTAGATGCCGGTGGGCCAATCTCTGCGGCGGAGTTTGGGGGGATTTGCGTGACCATAAGAGGTTGGATGGCGTCGCCTACAGACCACCCGACCCATTCACTCACCCCCGCTGGCTGAGGATCCGCTGAGAGAATGTTGCCCCATTGATCTAGGATGGAGTGTATGACTACCAACCAGGCTTTTCTTTCTTCAACTTTAAGTCCGAATTTATCACCTGCTTCCCTAGGTGTCATGAAACCGCCTTCGTTCTGTGTGTCTCTGATTTGATGCAGCCCTCTTCGGTGAAGTTGGGCAGCTCTCGCGTTTGAAAATCCAGGACCCATTAGAGGCAGGAGAGGGGCCCACCAAAAGGACTTTGCTTCCACTTCCTTTAAGTTCTTTGGTCTCACAGGCAAGATTTCGTGCCTCAGCTTTTCCAAGATGCACCGATCTTTTTCTACATTGTGGACCCCTTTTGCGATTGGAATTGAGGTAGGGTGAAATAATCCAAGTTCGGCTCCCACCTGCCTTTTGCATAAGGTTGGAACTTGCTTAGGTGGAATCTAAGCATGAAGTGCAAGTTTGAAGAACTTGGCTCACATGCCTTAATTACCCACTTGGCCATTAACGTTGTGAGAGCATCATGCGGGTGAATGACGTTGAGGCCTCCTTCCTCCTTAGGCTGGCAACATTGGATCCAAGGAACTTTGGTGTGGGCGCGATGCAGAGTGCCGGACCACATATAATTCATTATATTTGAGGTCACTTTCTTAATGCCTGCAGTAGTGCCTCCCCAAATGGAGGCGAAGAAAAGGGTTGAGGAATGGAGAACAATGTTTACGATGATGCTGCGTCCGGTGGAGTTTATTTTGGCGGTACACCAATACTTGAGCCTTTGGATGGTACGGTCTTTTAAGGTGTCCACTGAGGAGGATGAAACTTTCATTCCAAACAGAGTTCCTAGCAACTTGCTGACTTCGCCTTCTTCAACCCACACAATCCCGAGCTGCTGAGTCCAGGGAGGCCGCGCCACGGTGTTTCTGGCGCTCCAATATCCTCTTGATTTTGTCCAGTTCATCACCAGCCCTGAAGCGAGGCAAAATTGATGAAGAAGGGACACCATCGACCTAACCGACTCTTCCTCACCTAAAAGGGTTAGCGAGGTGTCTTCTATAAACTGTGCGATGATTTGCCGCTTTTCCCCGCCCGGAAGGCGGATACCCTTCACCCTTCCGCACGTTGCTTTAGTTTTGACCATTAAATTGAGAACATCAACGACAATTAGGAAGAGGTAAGGAACAAGGGGAAAGCCCTGTCTGACACCCCTCCTAATAGGGAACATTGGAAATTGGGATCCGTTTACCTTGACCAAAGCTTGCGCATTCTACAGTAGTAGCTCAGAGAGGAAAATGAATTCAACGGGGATGCCGATTGCCTTCCTCCTAATAGGGAACATTGGAGATTGGGATCCGTTTACCTTGACCAAAGCTTGCGCATTCTACAATAGTAGCTTAGAGAGGAAAATGAATTCAACGAGGATGCCAATTGCCTTAATGGCTTTGGACAAAAATGACCAATCAATTGTGTCGAATGCCTTGGTAAAATTCAGTTTAAAGAATATTAGCGGCTGATTCAATTGATCCACCCAAGCTATGGTTTCGTGTGTGAGTAGAATGTTTTCCAAGATGAATCAAAGGGGAAGAAATGCCGTTTGATCCATGTCAATTACCTCCATTAGAATGGGCTCGAGTCTCAACTGAAGGTCTTTGGCTATGATTTTATATGTTGAGGAGGGTGAACGAACGCCAGTTGTTCAGCTGGTTCTTCTCCCCTCCTTTATGCAATAGTGCAATATGTCCTTTGGTCATTCCTACAGGGAGATGCTCGTCGCCTACCCATTTGGTTACCATCTCTAAAAAGTCCCCTTTTATCACCTCCCAATACCTCCTGTAAAATTTTGTTAGGACCTCGTCGGGCCTTGGGGCTTTGTTGTAGTCCAGGCCTTTGACAGCAAGGTCCAGGTCCGACATGGAAAGCGGCTTGCTCAAGGATGCCTTCATCGACAGGGAGAGCTTGTCCGTGACTGCTCTTAGCGCTGATTCTACCGCTTCTTGAGATTCCGGGCTGCTGGGGGCCTTCTCATACAACTTTGTATAAAAGCGGGAGCAGATTTGCTCAATGTTGATTTAGTCTGATCTCAGAACCCCGGTTTCATCCTCTACCTCCGAGATGTATAAGGCTCCGGAGTGCAGCTTCGAGGCACGGAAGAATTCCTTCGAACATGAGTTACTGTTTTTCATCCATTTGACCCGACTTCTAATTCTCTGGCCTTCCGCTACATGTTTTTTGAGATCTGCTAATTGTGTTGATAAGGAACTCAACTTCTCTTGGGTATTATGGTTGTAAGGATCACCTTGCAAGGCTTCTTGCAAAACACCTAGTTCGTGCCTCCAGTCAGATTCCTTCAGCCCACTAGTAGAAAATTCAGTGACCAAATTAACAAAAATTTAATACAAAAGTGTTCATTTTTTTTGTTAATTTGGACGCGTTAATTTGGGTACTTTTTAACACAAAACTTTTGATCTTTTTGTTAGTTTTCTGTTAATTTTGGCACTAAATTTTTCCTACAAAAATTATTTTTTTCGAAAATTCGACCAAGGAGAAACTGCCACGTGGAAATGCCACGCAGGTAGCTCGCCACATAGGCGGCCCACAATGTGGCAATGCCACGTGGGCAACCTGCCATGTAGGCAGCCCGCCACGTAAGCACTCCATTTGAGGTTGCCAGCAAGGTTGAACCTTGCACCTTACACTTGGGGTGCAAGGTTCAAACCAATGCACCACACATACACATGCATGTGTGTGTGGATTTTTTTTATTTTATCTAGTTAAAATGTGTTTTTTTTTCCTTTTTTTGTTAAAGACATCAGACTTCAGAGGTCATTTAAGCATAGAAAAACAATTTGAACTAAGAAAAGTTGCTAAATCAAAGTATCTTTCATCTCCAAAAATCCGTTTGCAATTTCAAGTCTCCAATAAAAAGTTATGAATTAATTTCAGAGAGGGTCTTTCATGATGTCAAAAACAAAATTCAATCCAACCCCTCTCTGAAATTAATTCATAACTTTTATTGGAGACTTGAGATTGCAAACGGATTTTTGGAGATGAAAGATACTTTGATTTAGCAACTTTTCTTAGTTGAAAGTTTTTAAAAAAAAGTTGGTTTTCTATTACTAAATGACCTCTGAAGTCTGCTGACTTTGAAAAATACCGAATTGTGTATGATTTAGTGAAAAAGAAAACCCACATTATTTATAGAATACTAATGATGGTGATTTAAACATTTTTCAAATCAAAAAACTTACTTGAGATTCTTGAAAGTCAAAATTAACAAAAAAGTGTTGATTTTTTTGTTGATTTAGAGTTGTAGTATCCAAATCAACAAAAAAAATTGTTGATTATGTCAATTTTTACCAAAATCAACAAAAAATTGTTCAAATGGACGATACAATATCAAAATCAACACTTTCCTGTTGATGTTTTGTTGATTTGGTCACTGTTTTTTCTACTAGTGGCCTTAGTTACTTAGCTCTCTGCGTGCATAATAACTTGTAAAATTTCACCACCCGTTGGAGTTTACCTGTGAATCTGAGGCGAGGGTTGTGACTCTAGATGTTAGCCACTGCCTCCTTCACTCTTGGATACCCGAGATAAAATTTACTCATTTTGTAGACCGAAGTCTTCCGCTGCTCTGGCACCAATTGCACCGTGAGCAGAACCGGGAGGTGATCAGCGTGCGTGTTGTCACCTCTGATGACATATGAAGTGACCACCGAGGGCCTGCTCCTCTTTGCGTGAAAGAGTAATATTGGTCTAGACGGGTGAGTGAGTGGAGCCTTGCTTGGCGTCGATTGTCCCAAGAGAATTTAATTCTGTTGGTAGCCGGGAAAGCATCCTCCACGTCCAAGGCGTTTTCCAAAAGAGTGAAAACACGACTTTCCCCGATTGAAATAATTTTGCCGTTGAGGTTGGACTTGTCTTCCTAACACTAGAAGAAAACTTTGTTTAATTGGATGTTCTTGCGTCAAAGTTGACGGATTTTCTTAAGCATCCAATGTGACATCTTCATGTGTTTATGTCAACAATGACATCCAATGTAACATCTTTAAGCTACATTGAATGTCATTGTTGACATAAACACATGATGATGTTACATTGGATGCTTAAGAAAATCCGTCAACTTTGACGCAGGAACATCCAATTAAACAAGGCTTTCTACTAGTGTAACATTCTACAAAATTCGAATCGCCTTCGAGAATCCAACGACAGTCATGGGGCAGTGCTATGAGGGGGGCCTCCTACAAGGCACACCTTTCTCTGGCGCAGTTGGAAGCATATACGTTTAAAACGGACAAGTCTCCTCTTGCAGTGCCTCTGAATCTTACCCATTGAGCCCTTCCGCATGCAAAGTACCTTGTTTCCGTAACTAAGTGGGAGAGATGTGGAGCAATCCACATGCAGACACCGCCAGTTCCTGCACTTGCCTCGCCTAGGGCATGTCCAAAACCCACTGCCGCTCCTTTGCCCAGAAATAGGGCTTGCGGCCACACACTACGTCCAATCCTGTCAAGTTTTGTTCCTCTCAATCTATGCTCCTGGAAGCAAAGGATGTTGATATCCTTTAGCAAAGGTTTGTAATAATTCCAAATGACGTCGGCCGACTAGTAGAAAATCTGAAATTTCTGTCATTTTGGACGCGTTGTTTTGGACAAAATCTAACAGAAATCTGTTATTTTAACAAATTTCTGTTAGATTTTGTCCAAAACAATGCGTCCAAAATGACAGAAATTTCAGATTTTCTACTAGTGGCCTTGAGGGGGTCGTTAATCCCATGTACGTTTTGAATTGCTAGTGTAACTTTCATTGATTGGATGAGGGGGTAGCTCTAGGAAGAGCTCAATGTTGAGGAGATTGGTTCCATCCCTTCTTCTTCTCGGTGTGTCCCTCCTTTGGAGTAGGATCGATGATCTCTGCCATCTTGCCAAATCGTTAACTGCATTGCGCCTTGCTCTCTGGTTTGGGGTAAGAATGTGTAATTGCGGGGTGAAGGTCACTTCTCCTCAACTAACTTTCATACATTCTAGGAATTTGGCTTGAAGGTTCTCTGGAAGACCTTCAGCTGCCCTACGGTAAGATGTGGCCTTCCCTTCCTGTGGCTGAACTAGAATCTCTGCATTGACTCCTTCCCTTAAAGGGTAGATTTGCGAGACATCACCTCTGCTAGCGGTTCGAGTGAGTGAGGCCGATGGCATCGTAGCTACGTTGAGGTCAAGTGATCTCGACTCATTCTGATTGAATATACCTCTAGACGCTCCTACTTTGGACTTTGTGAGTGGTATTGTTGAAGCAAGGGCTAAGGGAATCCTACCTTCCTGTTGAATTGAGCCTTGGTGATCGAAGAGATCGTTCTACAAAATAGGGCCTTCCACTACTAGAAAATCATGACCAAATCAACAGAAAATCAACAGTTCTTTGTTGATTTTTGTTGTTTTGGGCATTGTAATGACCGTTTGAACAAATTTTTGAATTTTTGTAAAAAACAACAGAAATGGACAACAATTTTTTGTTGATTTGAGTAGTGCAATGACCAAATCAACAATTTTGTGTTGAATTTGGAATCTTTTTGGAATCTTTTTGGAATCTTTTTGGAATCTTTTTTGGAATCTTTTGGAAAAAATTTAGAGTTTTTTAAAATCTTTTTTAGTATTCTGGAAAAACACTTCAAAATATTAAAATAGCACCTTAAAACACCCAGAAAACACTTCAAAGTATTGAAACAGCACCTTAAAACACTCAAAAAAACACTTCAAAATATTGAAACAGCACCTTATAACACCCCAAAAAACACTTCAAAATATGAAAACAGCACCTTAAAACTCCCCAAAAACACTTCAAAATATGAAAATAGCACTTTTAAAGACCAAAAAAACACTCAAAAAAATAAAAGTATTAATTTGTGAGTCAATAAGTAAAAGAAATTATGTCCAATAGACATGGAGATCCAACCATGTAGTGGTTTGAGCCTCTTGTTCTATGTAAAGTGGATTTTTTTTTCTTAACTTAAACATTCACAATTCGGAATTTCTTAAACTCAGCAGATTTTGACGGCCATTTCAGCATAGTAATTTAACTTTTTTCAAAAAACTTTTAACTAAGAAAAGTTAGAGATTGAAGTTAAATTTCATCTCCAGAAAACGGTTTGTGATTTCAAGCTTCCAATCAAAAATTATAGATAAAATTCAGAGAGAGGTAGGAGGGGACATTTTGTTTAACATTTTCAAACATCCTCTCTGAATTTTATCTATAACTTTTGATTGGAGGCTTGAAATCACAAACCATTTCTTGGAGATGAAAGTTAAATTCAATCTCCAACTTTGTTTAGTTAAAAGTTTTTTGAAAAAAGTTCATTTACCATGCCGAAATGACCGCCAAAGTCTGCTGAGTTTAAAAACACCAAACCATAAATGGATAAGTAAAAAAAAAAATTCAAATTGTACATTAAGTTGTGAGGTAGTTTAGTGGTTGGAGCCTTGTGCCACTAGGCATGAGGTCTCCAGTTCAAACCCCATGGGCGATGGTGGGTCGAGCATGTGGCTGCCCGAAATTTCCGGAAATTTTTTCTGCCCGGAATTTTCGGGCAGCTGAAAAAAAAATCTGGATTCTTTTCTTCTTTTTTTTAAATTTTAAATTTGACCAAATCAACAGAAAAAAAAAACAGATTTAAGTTAGATTTTGTCCAGGACAACGCGACCGAAACAATAGAAGCGAACAACAGATTCCTGTTGTTTTGGACACAATTTTTTCTACTAGTGTTCGCTAGATTGGAGAATTGCCAGGCCCGCTATCTCCAGGAGGAGTGCTGTGACCACTCCTGTCCTTCCAGCTTTGCTTCGCATGGCCATGGCGGGATCAGCCTCCAAGGGAGGTTGTCTGACTGTTGGAGAAGACGATTCGATTCTAGCAAATCCGCCCCTTGCCTGAAACCACTCCGATGAGTTGGTTGGTGGGGTGTAGTGGCTTTGGCTTAGACCACTTCCTCTCTCTCTTCCGCTTGTACCTTTAGAGGTCTAATATCTACCGGCCTTAGAATTACCGGGCGGGTTATCCGGACATGCTTGGGTACTTAGATGGGCCTTCGTTGGGTTTTCCTTCTGACCTTGCTCTAGGGGGCCACGCCTTTGGACAAATGTAGGCTGAACCGACCTGCTCACAGGGCCTAAATTGTCTTGGCCGGTTGTGTGTAAAGCCGCTTGTATTGGACTTTTCTGTCTGGTTATGAACTCCCAACTATCTTCTTTCTCTTCTGTTTCTGGACTTGCTGTCGTGGGGCGACCCTAAGCCTTTGAGCTACTGGTGGCGTCAGCGGAGATTGCGCTTCCGATTAGAATGGTTGGATTGTGCCCTTCCAACGATTGGAGGGAGGAGGTAATGTGCTGGCCGGGACACGTTCTGCCAGGCTTCTGCCACCTTCCACACTTGGAGCAACTTGATTGGGGGCTATGACACCTTCTGACGCATTTGCTAAGGCCGGAGTGCACTTGATGCTTGGACAGTTCTTGATGAGGTAGTCAGTGGAGTAGCAAAATCTACACCTGATTGGGAGGTTGCAATAATCGACTTCTATGATCACTCTCTCCTTGGTCGCGTCGTTGTTCACCACCACTTGCATCGTCCATTCCTGGCCTACCTGCAACGCTATGCAAAAATGTTGGTCCGATGCAAAAGCATTGCGCTTGTCACCTCCCAGTAGGATCCCTAATCCGCTTGGGATTTCTTCATCAACCCCCAAAAATTCTCCTGGAATTCCCCTGAGTATAACCCACGTCGGTATTTTGAGTCTTGAGGGGCGATTGGCATCAAATCCGATTGCCCATGTCTGGAGTATGCAAGTGCCGCACCTTGAGCGATGGGGAGTGAGCATAAGAGGTTTTTGCGTGGATGCGGTTTGTCTGCTAAGCACCTGGAAGAAACCTTGTCCCAAGTCTCTCCCCAAGCTAGGCCAACCTAATCCCCGATGAGAGCTTGAATCCCCTTGAGCCACCGTGCCAAGGCGGTTGGAGTCTGCCGACCTCCCACAAAGTAGGTCACAATCGCATGGCGTTGTAGACGCTCTGTTTCTTTACGCACAATTTCTTAGTCTACTTTGATCTCTAAGACTATATTGCAAATTAGAAAGCCAGCGGAACTACGTGCATACCCCTTAGAAAGCTCTTCTCCGCAGATTGCCCGCGTTGGATGGATCGCAGCGTGCCTCCCCATGCTGGTTACTACCGCGATCAGCTTTGATTCAATGGCATCTTCTTTTAGTTTGAGGCCATTAAGGCCTCTTGCTCTTAGGGACCGCGCAACCGGAGCATGCTCCAACTTCTCCCTGAGTATCTCTGCATACAACGGTTGTATTGCGCTCTGTTGACTCCCAAGATTAGCTAATTTATTGGAATCCTAAAATTATAAAACCCTAATTCTGTAAAATCCCACCCTAAGTTGTAGTCAACGCCTAAAGCGACGCACGACCAGAATTGACGATCACATGGAGTCAAACAAGCAAGGATTGAGTAAGGAGATTGACTCAAGCGCTACGGATCGGTTGATCGCTCCTGGGATGTACGCACTTTGCGCAGGTACAGCTCCAGAGCAGTGTAACGCTCCGTTTTGAGAGCCTGCAAAAGCTCAATGTTCTCCAAGTTTCCCTAAAGGATGTCTTGCTTAAAAACATATAATAAGTAGCAAACACTTCTCACATTGCTACTAAGTTATAATAAGTTGAAACCAATGTTGTATAGAACATTTTTGGAAATGGTAGCATTGTCACTAAAACAATCCCATCTACATTGTCGCAAGATTCAAAGCTAAAGCATAAATTCAAGAGTTTTAAAACTTTTCATTGCTTTTAAATATAAAAACATGAAATTATTTTTGAGGCCTCTAGAAGATTGTGAGTTCTCGAACTATGGGGAACATGGGAACAAAGCCACATCAACAGTCTAACGTGGTCAAGAGACTACCACATCAGATGATAATATTAAATTAACTTTTAAATATTTTTCTAAATTATTAAATTATTATATTAATTATTATATTTATTTATTTATTTATTTTGTTATTTAACAGTTTGTCAATGTTGCAATGGTTCAAAGCAAGGAAAACAACCTTGAAATAGTCTTTCAGAGACCTCAAAAAACATCTAATGAGAACTACAATGTGTGCACTAGTTGAAAAGAGGTATTAGAGCTATAAGCTACAACTTTATAGCTTATGTCAACCCATATAGGTCTTTGGCACCAAACTATAATACTATAATTTGGTACTTCAAACCTTATAGTCATAGTAATAGAAAACAATGGAAATCAATTCCTCAAAGTTCAAGAGTGTTATATGCCAAGTCCAATTCAAAGGTATCTCAAATCTAGATCCCCATTAGAGGGGTTTTGAGGGCAAAAGAAGGTTGTTTTAGGCCTGTTTTAGGCCTGAAGAAACGAATAGCTATCAAAAAAAAATATTTTTTTATTTTTTAAAATTTTAATTCTTAAAATGCAAAAAAAAGTTGAATTTTTTATTTTTTATTTATTTTTGAGAAATTAAGTGGCAACCTCTTGAATACGTAGAATTGATGTAGTATTGCTGCAACGATGAAATTTGCTTGTTCCCCAATTCTTGATAACTCATGGTCTTCTCGACCCCTCAAATTTCTTCTAATGTCTAAGATTTTGATATCTAAAGGTAAGTTAAAATGTTTTAAATCTTAGAATGATCTAGATTTGATGTGCATTCATATTGTTGTTTTGAACTAGTGCCCTAGCAAATGTAAGAGCATCACCGAGAGTATGCCAAATAAGCTTGCTCTAAGTTTTTCTTGAATGAAAAGTGAGACACTATTTCTTAACCTGCCAAGATATTCACTATGGCAAGGCAAAAAAAATCACTTTGTCTGGATTGGTAACTCTATCAAAACTACTTTTTTTTCTATGAATAGTTCATTGGATTAGAGATTCTTTTTTGCTTTGGGATACTCTAAGTGAAGGACATGTTGCTACATCTCTACCAAATATTTGTGTTTATTGGGGAAAAAAAAGTTTGATAGATGCTACATATTTTTCTTGCAATTTTTTTTCAATATATGATTTTTTCGTTTTTCATTTTCCAAAAATGGTACATAACCATCAATATCACCAACAAGGCTATTTTCATTCTATTTAGAAATAAAATTAAATAAATGGGGCATTTAAAAATGTTTGAATTAAGATATACTAGAAATATACATAATCATTATCGAAAGAGGGTTATTAAGAACATAAAATTATTACTTTGAATAATTGAAGAAGAAAAATTGAGAGCATAAGTGAATCTAAATACTCTCCAAGGCACAAGATGGAGAAAACATTAGATGAGATTCAACCTTTCTTGAGTTCCCGGACTATGCTCCAAGTTCCCCTAAGTTCCTAGACTGTAGGAACTTAGCCACAACAATAGTCTGATGTGCCCGAGTGATTGCCACATCAAATAATAATTTTTTAATTTAATAATAATTTTTTAAGCTAGCCAATAGTGGTTGATTTCCAACATGGGGAGCTCACTTGAAACAACCTTCCAATGCAACTAAAAACCATCTAACGAAAGTAGTCCTTATTATCCCTCAAAAATACCAACCACAAGTTGCTCAAAAATTAAGGATCAACTTTGAGAGAAATGGTATGAAAAAGAAGGGTCTAGTTAGAGAAGTTTGTCATATGTAGGTACAAATGTGGATACAAATCTATGCATGTGTCATGTGTATAGATAGTGATACATAAGAAATACTTATACAATTATATATATATATATATATATATATATATATATATATATATAAAGGCATAAATATGGATACAAATACAAATATGATAGTTGATATATGTGCAAATTATCTCATATCTTTTGGTAATAACTTGCATCACTAGTAGAAACCCATGTTTTTCTAAACAGATTTTTCTAGACATCCATATGTTTTCATGTTAACAATGACGTCAAATGAAACATCTTGATGTTTTATTTGACATCACTGTTAACATGAAAACATGTAGATGTCTAGAAAAGTCCGTCAAGAAAAACATGGGCTCCTACTAGTGTTGAGATGATATTTGTATTTGAGTTTTTGAATTTTGAAAAATAAAATAAAAGAATTGGACAAGAATATTTGTTTCAAGTTTGCTAATTGAGGCCTTGACACATTGATTATCTTATATCCAATCAATTACACTAGTTACTAAAGCACATGTAGCATTAGCTCAATGACTTTGGCTTTAGCACACCAATAAGGTGGTCATGAATTCAAATCTGAGCATTGGTAGAATGCTTACCACCAATCCACCTAACTATGGTTGGGGATGTAATAACTACCTTATTGTTATATAGGGACTTGAGAATTTCTCAGGGGAGGGAACATATTGGTTTTGTATTATAGGATCTACCTCCTAACTAAGGCATTGAGGATAGAATTTGCCATCTAAATCCATGAGGCTTAGATAATTGAGCCATTCCCAATAGACACTTCATTCACACTAGTCTTTTAAATTGGAGTTACCCTTCTCTTCTCTTTTATCTCTTGACTAGTCACTGCGCAATTCCTTTACTCTCTCATAGAATTGCAATTATATCAAAAATTGAACTAAATTCTTATATACAAATTTGATTGTCAAGGGTGAAGTAAGAAACACCTACTAATGATATTGCATTTAGAAGGTAGTAATAGGAGTACTAGAGCTTTTGGAAAAATATTTTAAAATAAAATATGTATACTTAGAACAACACTACAAGTAAGATATAACTGTAAATGGGATCTAAAAAAATTTACTCCAAAAGTTATGGCCCCCCAAAGTCATTAACAATTTCTTGTTTTTTGCTTAAATTGTTAGAAAATAATTGTTTTAAAAAAATAACAAAAATAAATCATTTTAAACAACTTGATGGAGATAATATTTCACCAAAAAAAAATATAAAAGTGTGCTTTTGGATGTCTAGACAACATAGTCCTTTTGCATCTATGTGAAGGATAATAAAAAAAAATTAAGACTCCTTCATCAAATTCTTCAAACTTAGTAAAGGAACATTGATAGGATTCAAAATTTGAAGTAAAAATCATCATTTTGGACTCATTATAGGGTAATTGCAAGAAATACTTGTCCTTTTTTTTTGTTTCTTTAACCTTGGACGAGTGGTTTTTTGCCTAGAACTTTTACGTTGTATGTCAATTTTATATGAAATTTGAAATGAAGGTACATGTGAAAGTTGTAGACATTGAATAATTTTTTCTATTTTTTGAAAATTAGTTTACTATTTTTAAATGACCTTTGATTGAATGTCTACTTTGACCAGTTTGGTGGGTTTGAGTACTAATTCTGCACTAGAAATGTGAGTTTTTAGCCCAAAAAAACTACAGAAATTGGTCACGTACTAACATTGTTCACAGTAATGAAGAGGGTTTCTGAAAATTCCAAACTATGTTGTGCATGTGGACTCAAAGTATGCATAAGACTTGAATGAGGAAAAAAAATTTCTTTCAAAAGTATTTGGTGCAATTCAAATGCATTGAAGTACAGAATAATAGCCATTTTTTAATTCATCAATTGTTTTTTTAAATTATTAAAAATCAAAATATTCAAGAATCCATTTTCTGCTCATTTCTAGTCCCCCTAATTTCTAGTCCCTCTAGCTCTACAGCAGTTTACAATAGCCTCTAGTGGTCTATAGAATTGCACTTAATTTTTAATTCGCTTTTAATGATTTTTCATGGTTTAATTTAAATTCATTGATTTTTTTATTGATTTTTAAAGTTTTCATTTTTAATGTTTTAAAATTTATTTTATCAAAATTTTAATGATCTTTTGATGATTTAAAATTCATTTTCATGACTTAACCCCTAGAGGACCAAGGCCTTTTTTCTGTCAGAAAACACTCAAAACTGTCATACCTATAGCAAGGAGTACAAAAAATTGAAACGTTTTTTTTTTTTTTTTTCATATCTAACCATAGGATCTTACACCTAACTAGTATGAGAGTGTGTGAAAAAAAATAAAGAATTTTTGACCGCTCAGATTGCAAGATACCTGTGTTTAAAGTGGAAAAAACAAATTTTTCAGCACATTGTGGGACTAGATTTTTTTACTTTGAACATTTTTAACTTAAAATTTTTGCACTACAGAGTTTTGAGCTTTAAATCTTTATAGTGGAGAGTTGAGTTGAGAGTCTAGTTAAAAAGAAAATTCTAAAAAAATTAATTATCCTTCTTAAAAAAAATGTTAAGAGAAGTAGGTATGAGATAGAAGGAAAATCTAAAATATTCATATATTTTAGATGGAATTAAAATGCACTAATCCCAATGGTGAGATTGTTCTAGCAAGTAAATCAGACCATGCAAAAAAAACAAATTTGAAAAATTTGAAAAATTGCATTCAGAATTGAATCCTACAAGTTATTTTTTTCAAGAAGATGCTCTAACTGCCCGAAAAACAAGAATGTCCATAACTTTCTCAGAATATATCCAAATGAAATGAATCAAAGAATTCCAGATAGAAAAAAATATAATATATGAGAAAAAATAAAAATAAAAATAAAAAATTTGTCCATTTTTTGGGGGCTGCCCGAGCTGCCCGCGTCCCCTCATTTGAGCTTATTTGGTCATAACTATTGTTCCCGGGCACCGATTTTGAAAAAAATTATATTCCAACGAAGCTAATCAACTTTTCTACCTCCAAAAAAAATTCAAAATATTAGGAGAAAATTTCAGCCCATAGGTACCTGCCCGAAAATGCATTTGTCCCCCGAAGGGACAATGGTCCTTTAGGGGTTAAACTACACTACTCCTGCATAGTACTTGTAGTATTCATAGCAATGGCAATACTATGGCCCAAAACAACATTTTTCAAACAAAAATATTAACTCCTAAAGGTCAGAGATTATGTTTTTACCAAAAAAGCTCCAAAATTGCCATTTCTAATACAAGTATCAAATTCTAGAAGAAAAACATTTTTGAACACATATAATTATAGGAACTTGTAGCATTAGATGGGATTTAGCCCTTCAGGAGGTCCGTTTCAAGCTAGTTTCCATTGCTGGGAACCAACATGTGTTGTCTAAAACAATAATAATTTAAAATATACTTAAAATATAAAAATATAAAAATATTAAATTTTATTTATTTATTTTATAAATAAAAATAAAAATTTAATGCCTGTTGACGTAGCTATCTCCCAACCATGTTAGCAGGTTGAGTGGCAGAGATGAGATCGCAGGGGAGTCAGGAAAACTCACAGCTCTTAATGAGGGCTGAATTTCTAATGTTACTCTAGTTTGAAAAGATGTGGAAAAAATTTCGTAAATGTCCACCTTGTAGATTGCAAGATATTAGTGTTTGAATTGACAAAATTTCTTTTTTGGGCCCTGCAAAAACCGGGCACCTGCACTTTACAAGGTTACATTTGTATGAAAAAATGTCCAAAATGGTAGTAATCCTTTGGATTCATTCTTCAAGGCAAATTGTATACATTGTTGAAAAAATTTAGATCATTTGGAATTGCACAACATATAATAAAAAAATAGTCGGTAGAAAGAAGTGAAAAATGATTCAAAACACTAAATTGTTAAGAAATTAATTATAGAATTAAAAAATTCTAATCCCAATGGTTGTAATTTACTAATCAACAATCTACATTATATGCTTTATTTTTTTCAAAAAATATTAAAAATTGAGTTAAATAAAGGACTTCAAAGTTTATTTTAGAGTAGGAAATCTAAAACTGTTCACAAACTAGAACACCTCATAACTTTCATCTCATAAATCAAAATGGAATGATTCAAAGCTTCCCATATATATATATAAATATGGAGAATCAATTTCAAATTTTTATTTTTGAAAAAAATGATTTTGTAAGAAATTTTTGGGCTGCCCATCAAGCATTGAAAATTACATATCATGCAATAACTTTTGAACCATGTAGTCAAAAATTATGAAAATTGTTGGGCCTTAAAGGTACTCCTTGGTCACATGTTGAGTGGAAATTTTAAAGAAATAAAATAAGAGTTTCATTTGTAGTGAGCTGCTCCAAATCGCTATGTTGTCAAAAAACATAATTTGGTCCTTTCAGGGTTAACCCCTGAGCGCCCAAGAGGCCAAAATCTGGCCTCTCTATTTTGAAAAACGTTCTTGTTTGACCATCATAATCTTTTGAGTAGTACGGTCAAAGGACAAGTCCTTTTCTCCACACCTCTTGGTCCCTCTTGAATATCAATCGGTACAGTTGGATTATGTGGATCTCTTCTTAGAAGAAAGCTTGAGTGGATTGAAGTGGAAAAGGTATGGATTTCAGTGAATTTGCTCTGGGCGCTCAGGGGTTAAGTGTTTCTTGCAACAACCATACAACCATTGAATGCTATATCTAACTTGAATGAAAATGTGAATTAATGTTCCAAATTTTTTATAAAAAATAGAATAAAGTATTTTCTAAAGTATTATTTATACTAATTAATACGGAGTATTAAATATGACATAGTTGTCTCCTGACCTCATCAGATTGGATATTAATATTAATTAACTAATTAGTTTTTATTGAAAATTATTAATTTTCAAATTATTTAAAAACACTTAATATTATTTTTTCAAAATTTTAATACTTTCTTAGTATTATTTTTTTGAAGTTTTTTATTTTAAAAATATTATTAATTTTTGTATATTTTTTATTAGAAAAATTAATTCTGGCACATAGAGGGAACAATTGTCCAAAGGCCTCAAATCACATGTAATGACTATAAACCTCTAAAAATTTGAAGTGTGACAAATTAGAGAATTTGACTATTAAATAGAATTTTGTTTTAGAAATTACACAAAAACATTAATTGACTTGAACAATGTACCAATCACCTTCAACATGAATTTCACGTGTAATGAGCAAAATCCCCATAAGTTATGTTCAATTTTTTGTTGGGCACGTACACAGCGTGTAACGCAAACTAGTACAAGTGTTCCATGCTTTCACCCTCAATGTGATGTAGTCACTGCATCTTTTGATGCTCATTGTGACAAACTGCCACAATGAGTTTAAAGAAAATTAATTAATTCCCTCCCAAATCCCTTTGGGTTTAAAAAAAAATCATCAAAATTAAATTAAATTTTTAATTCTTTGTCCTCCCCGTCCCTTTACTTGTAATTTTTTGAACAAGGTTACAATGGAAAACAATATGGGATTTGTTTCTCGTATCCCATATCAATATATCGTATATGTATATGTATACATATTTATATTCATACACATACTATATTCCAATATCAAGTACTATATCTGTACAATATCCGTGACTATATTTTGATTTATATCTGTATATTGTATATGTATTCGTATTTGGATGGATGGCTAAGATTAAATCTCAAAAATCAACAGCTTAAATTTTTTTGAAAAATCGACGACGATTTTGAAGGTAAACATTTAAAAAAAAAATCAACGGCCTTAAAATTTTTTGAGAGAGGCAACTAATACCCTTGGCTCACTCTTTTGGGTACATTGTAAGTAAGAGTCACATTGTATAGGATTCATGTCCAAATAATGTCCAATACATGATCTATTAACAAATTAGATTTAAAAGCTTTGAAACTAAAAATCCATCTAAGTGCCTTCAAAGTCTCAACTCTCAACACTTGAACATATTATTTTGACACCCTCAAATTTGCAAAGATAAAAAATATTACTATTAATCTTGATTACCTTTTCTTATAGAAAAATGTGTCCATTCAAGGTTCCCTTAGGTTAACTACATGTAAATTTGTTCAAATAAGTATTTGAAAATAGTTCTTCATCTTTATAACCTCACTTATTTGAAATAAGGTTGATTTTTGTATTGGTCTGAATCTATTAAAAAAAATCGTCAATTTTTAAAAATTAATTTTCAAACTATCCAAAAGTTTAAAAAAACAAAATAACAACATATATCTTTAATTACAAACTCTTCCTTTTGCAAATAGGCATAGAAAAGCTAAAATAGCCCTTAAATCTATATTAAATCTCTAGAAAATATTATTAGAAATTGTATTCATAAAAGCTTGTCCAAATTTTTTTTGAACATTTTAATTAATGAAAAGCTTTAGGGGTTGAATTTTCCTAATTTCATTGGATCTTAGAATTTGAAAAAGACTATAAATTCTTATAGCAAGTATTTGGAACACCATATAAATAAATAAATGGAATTTTAAAGTGTTAATATTATGTGTGTTTCAAATTGCCTAAGGTTCTTTTGTTCAAAAACTTAAAATTGAAGGCAAAAATCTAGATGAAACAAATACAATAAGAGGGTCTAAAATAGATGTACTTATTTAAAAGCTTAAAAGCTCTTTGTATCTATTCATTAAGGTAGGATCACTCGAATATGAACATATTTCCCAAAACGTGGCCTAACAAATTGAAAGACAAAATAGTTGCTTGTTGCATCCTCTTCAACATGAGGACATTGAAATTAGGGCATGGTTTTGAATAATTTATCAATTTAATTGAGCCCTCATATAACTTCTACATAATTATATTTGAACGTTATTCTTCAAGATTTCACCAAAGTTTAGTCCCATATATATTGTCATTATGTGATTCCAAAAATAAGACTCAATTAATACACAATAATATTTATCCCCTTCAAGTGACATTGCCTTACAAAACTAATTTACATTATTAATAAGCAAATGCACTATGGGATATAAATTACCCTCGTTACCATACCACAAGAGCATAGCCAACAATAAACAAAATAAATTGTTCTACCAATTTCTGGACAAAAAAAGCACAATTAGTAATGTGATCTTTTATAGAAGTAAATCACATTGTTGTTAAGGTACAATAACTATGTAAAAATTGTTGTCTACTTAAGAATAGTACATTGGATTAGAAATGGTGGAGATTCTTTTACTTTTGCACACCAAGGTAATATGTTCAAAAATCACCCCCACCTAAGAGCTGAAACTGAATTTTGAGGAGGCAAAGATGTTCAAAAATCACCCACCTAAGAGCTGAAACTGAATTTTGAGGAGGCAAAGCTTCTATTTTCAGTAAAAATTCCTTCAAAGATGAGTGGAATTGGCATCTACCCCAAGTCTTTTCATATTTTTTGGAGCTTTGTGGAATTAGTTATAAAATTTTGAAGTTGAAATGACATAAGATTCTAAAATCACCCACCTCCTTAACCCCTAGAGGACCAAGGCCTTTTTTCTGCCAGAAAACACTCAAAACTGCCATATCTATAGCAAGGAGTACAAAAAATTGAAAACTATTTTATTTTCATATCTAACCGTAGGATCTCACACCTAACTAGTATGAGAGTGTGTGGAAAAAATTTCAGATTTTTTGACCGCTCAGATTTCAAGATATCTACGTTTAAAGTGGAAAATACAAGTATTTCAGCACATTGCGGGACTAGATTTTTTGACTTTGAACATTTTTAACTTAAAATTTTTGCACTACAGGGTTTTGAGCTTTAAATATTTATAGTGGAGAGTTGAGTTGAGAGTCTAGGTAAAAAAAAAAAATTCAAAAAAAAAATTAATTATCATTCTTTAAAAAATTGTTAAGTAGAAGTAGGTATGAGATAGAAGGAAAATCTAAAATATTCATATATTTTAGATGGAATTAAAATGCACTAATCCCAATGGTGAGATTGTTCTAGCAAGTAAATCAGACCATGAAAAAAAAAAAAAATTGAAAAATTTGAAAAATTGCATTCAGAAATGAATCCTACAAGTTATTTTTTTCAAGAAGATGCTCTAACTGCCCGAAAAACAAGAATGTCCATAACTTTCTCAGAATATATCCAAATGAAATGAATCAAAGCTTTCCAGATAGAAAAAAATATAATCTATGAGAAAAAATAAAAATAAAAATAAAAATAAAAAATTTGTCCATTTTTTGGGGGCTGCCCGAGCTGCCCGCATCCCCTCATTTGAGCTTATTTGGTCATAACTATTGTTCCCGGGCACCGATTTTGAAAAAAATTATATTCCGATGAAGCTAATCAACTTTTCTACCTCCAAAAAAAAATTCAAAATATCAGGAGAAAATTTCAGCCCATAGGTACCTGCCCGAAAATGCATTTGTCCCTCGAAGGGACAATGGTCCTTTAGGGGTTAAATGTACATTGATTGTACATTGCTGAAGGCTATGAAAAAGAAACATATACACATAGTATACATTTGAGGGTGTGGGTGGTTTTAGAGCCTACAGGATTTCAAAGCCTATTACCTTAGGACACTTGTAGTTGATTGAAAGTCAAAATAAAATGTTGCACCATAGAGACAAACAAGTAAATCCATCACCCAAATTATGAACCTAAAATTTTCCAATTGCCAAGATGATTATTTTTTGCGAATGACTAGCCATACTCTAAAGTTAATAAGTTTATTGCAAATCGGAATAAGTATTAGAGAACCGATGAGCCGTACGAGCAACAAATAGGTTATTGAACATAACCAGTTGTACATTTTTCAATCACAACCTTTGATCTTCATGATTCAAAGGTCTAAGAAGCAAGTTGAACATGAAGAAGGTTATGAGTTGCAACTTGTAATGGCAATAACGACCGATTGCCAATGGGATGGTGCCACATTAACGTTGAAAAGTCAACAACCGGTTATGGTGCACAAGATACTGCAACACGATTAGATTATAAATAACCAAATGTTAATTATAAATAACCAAATGTGGCGAAACGATTAAAGCTGGAGTACCGCAGTCAAAAAAACAAAAAAACTGGAGTACCGCAGTTGTTACCGACAACGAAATACTGGCTGTACTTGTCAACGTACATTCATCCACTCACTGCGATTCAGTCAACGGGGAACACAGTGATGGAACGTTGAGAATTACCCGTTCCCAGGTCTGTTCTGTTGGGGGGTTTTGTTTTTTTTTTTTTTTTTTTTTAATTTTTTTTTAATTTTTTTTTTTTTTTTACACAAATGAACTGGGATTCCTAATTGCAAGGGAAAATATTCCTTTGGTAAGATGACTTCAGATAAGTGCAAACTCAATTTCATCAAGGTTCTCAGGCTAGTTGATGAACCTTCCAATCAATGGTACTATCTAGAGTGTTCTACCAATTTCATGAATTTTTTAAGTTAGTCCATGATTCTTCTAAATCAAGTAATCAACTTGACATGTGGCACACCTCAATTTCATGATTGTAAACCTTTAATTACAACAACAATTTCATGAACCTTACAAACCAATTTTCTACTACTTCTGTCCCAAAATGATCTTCTCATTAGACAAAATGTTTCGGATTATGATTGAAAATAACATTTAAAAAATCAACTCCACGTTATAAGTGTAGTTGGTGTACTCCTAACATTTTAGAAACTTTGAGATTTGGAGCCTTTTCCAAAGTGTAGCTTTGGAATATTGAAAAGTAGATTTTGGGGGGCATTTTCAAAGAGCACCATTGGTTAGTTCATTGTTGAGTGTGAAGTCATCATTTTGTAAGCATTTAGTATATGCCCAAGACCATGTGTGGCACTTTGTTCTACTTCCCAGAGCTTCATCCCCTTCAATCTAGCAATATTCAAAGAGATGCAAAAAATAAGAATGAACAATGTTGATTAATCTCAATAGTCATTTCATTTGTCTTTTGATTTATGATTGCATGGGTGAAGGGAGAACTACTACTTTGAGTTGTTTTGTTGGTCCCAAATAGCAATCACAAATCAAATTTGATCAATTTGCAATGTCGCAAAGTGCAACAAGAAGATCATTTTGGGACAAAAAATTTAAGCCAACAAGAAGATCATTTTGGGAAGAAGGGAATAAATCTTTTCACACTCTTTGTTTTGTATTTACCTGAAAGGGTTTTCATTTTTCCCTTTGCAATGAAATGAAATTTCATTTGTATCATAAGTGAATAAATAAATATATACATGTTCTATCTATTTCGCAATCCCTAAATGCCCAAACTATGTTTTTTGGCAATATAGCAATTTTGGGTGGCTCATTATGAATGGAGATTTATTTTTCTTTGAAAATTTCATAAAACATGTGTCCAAGGAATAGCTTTAAGGCCTAATAATTTTCATAACTTTTGACTACATGGTTAAAAAGTTATTGTATGATATGTAGTTTTCATTGCTTGGTGGACAATCTAAGTAGCAAAAAAAACTTCTTTAAAAATCAATTTGTTAAGAAATAAAAATTTGAAATTGGTTCTCTAGATTTATATATACATCAAAAGTTTTAAATCAATCAATTTTATGACGAGTTCTAGTTTGTGGGTAGGTATGGAATCTCTAAGTCCTTTATTTAACTCAATTTTCAATATTTTTGGAATTTTTTTTAAATGAGGTGTAGATTGTTTATTACAACATTACAACCATTGGGATTGACATTTTTCATTTCCATAAATAAATTGTTAACAATTTTGTATTTTAAATAATTATATTTTTTTTTCTATTTACTATTTTTTTCCTATTTGTTGTGCAATTCCAAATGATCTAAAAAATTTCAAGCATGTGATCAACTTGCCTTGAAGAAGGAATCTAAAGAAGCACAACCATTTTGGACATTTTTTTCATACAAATATGACCTTGTGAAGTGCAGCTACCTAGTTTTTTGCAAGGCCCAAAATAGGATTTCTATCACTTCAAACTCTAATATCTTGCAATCTACACATTAGAAATTTCTGAAATTGTTTCCATACCTTCTCAATCTAGTGTATTACAAGATCCTATGGTTACATGTATTTTAAAAAGAATTCTAAAATTTTGTGCTTGTCTTAGAAATGGTAGTTTTGGAGCAATTTTGGTGAAAACATAGTCCAAATCATTTAGAGGGTTAGTTTGTTACGATGAAATCTCTTGGATCGTTTGTCCCCTGGTTGTGTTCTTGGTATCGTCAAAAAGCTCTCTTAGAGGAGGGGTGCACAGGCTTTGTTTCCTGCTGTTGGAACATATGGTGTGAAAGATATTGAATATTGAATTTTTTTAAATTAAAATTAGAAAACTACTTTTATTATTACTATTTTTAATATATTGTGGCAACAACACATGGCACACTAGTCTATACTTTTAACGAGGTTGTTTGTTTTGTTTGTTTGTTACAATAAGATCTCTCGAATCATACGTCCCTTAATCGCATCCTTGGTACCATTGGAAAACTCTCTCTGAAGATAGTTGCACATGCTTTGTTTTGTGGCATTTGGACATATGATATGAAAGATATTGAATTTCAAATTCTGTATGAATTAAAACATTCGAAAATTACTTTACTTGCATATTGTGACAACAACCTTGCCTTATACCTTGAATGAGTTTGTTTGTTTTGTTTGTTATGATTAAATCTTTTAGAACGTGCATCCCCCAATCACATTCTTGGTATTGTTGGAAAGTTATTTGCAAAGAGGGGTGCATAGACTTTGTTTTGTGACATTTGGACTTACAATGTGAAAGATATTGAATTTTGAAGTTTTTATAAATTCATAAATTAGAAAATTACTTTTTGCTTTTATTGCATAGACACACATATGCGAATGGACTTTGTTTCATGGCATTTTATGAATTAGAAAATTAGAAATTACTTTTATTTTTATTTGGGCTGTGGCGACGGGTGGCACAGGGCACAATAGTATGAGTGAAACGGCCAGGGAGAACTGACCCCCTTGCTCGGCCTTGCAGGCAAAACCTAGAATTATTTATTTTTTGCACATGAATTTTTTTGCAATTTTTTTTGCAATCACAGACCCCAAATTAGCTAGGTGAGGTCAAGAATATACCCTAGAACGGCCCAAAATAGGGTTTTTTTCACACTTGCACCCCTGGTAAGACCGAGCGAGGGGCTCAATCCACCCCGAGCGACTGAAACCATGTATAGTAGTGTGCTCTAAAACTGACCCTCTTCTTCAAACTGTCCTCTAGGTGGCTGAAAAATGGATACATGATGGACTATTGAATATGTCAGAGAAGAGGAAGAATTGGTTCATTCTTCTCCAATGGATGGTTCATACTTCTTTAAAGGTTAGTTTAACAACCACAGTAGGTCCATTTCTAATTAAGTGGATGGGCATTCATTAATTTTTTTCAAAATGAGAATTGGTGGCCCAACTACCTTCCTAGATATGCTAAAAATTCTGAAATAATAATTAACTGAAGCTTCTATTCAAGTTTTAGTAAAGGTCACATTAGGAACCTTATCTATTACTTTTTGCATGCCTCAATGCTTGTTTTTGGTAAAGCCATATCTTTTTTCAGACCATTTAAGAGTGGATTTTGCAAGGGCTAGAAATCACAAATAGGTCCCTATGGCAGAATTCTTTGAAAACTCATAACTAATTCATAAAAGCTCCAAAAAATATAAAACCACTTGGGTTAGATTCCGCATCAATTCTTCTTCAAGTGAAAAATAAGAGAAAATATTTTCACGCATCTGAAAACCATCAAAAAGGCCCAGCAGCCCTTAAAGTGACGGTTTATGAGCACACTACCTTAACTATTCTTGCTTTCGCAAACTACCAAAAAGAAGAACAAAAGTAGAGCCAGAAGCGTGAAGAAAATTATTATTATTATTTTGCATGTGTCATGTGTGCCCTCACTCTCTGACAACTGACAAGTGGACTGTTGACTTTTTGCAGGTGGCCGTTTCAAATGCATCCAAGTCAGCGGTACCGCGTCCTTCGAAGTCAACCTCTAGTTTCTCATGATTTTATCAACCCAGCATTTTCTTTTCTTTTCTTTTCATCCTCTCAATTTCTGTAAAAAACGTTCGCAGGACTGACCTCCCGATGCCAGCTCTCATCCTTTCCATAAAAAGCAGCGCACATCAATTTCCTCTCCGCATCAAGAATGTAAAGGGAAGGTCCTGCTAAATTGGACCCAATTATAGAGTAAGTTACCCCTTCCGCCTTATTTTAGATTAGCGCCGAAGTCTCCACTCCACTACTCGCAGGCGTCGTATTCTATTGAATATATTGTGGAATTTTCAACCGTCCCAAAGTTCAAAAAATGTATAAAAAAGCTTCAAAAAGAAAGGGGAAATCGTCAACGGCGTTGACGAGGCATCCAATGTCAGCGCCTCTGACTTTCGTTGGCGCTTCTGTAATCTGTAGAGTCAACGTGGGCAGGCCCTGAAAGCCCTGAAAGACCCAATTATTTGAGGAACCCGGGCAATCGGCCACGATCAGGAAAATGTTCGAATTGGTCAGATGGGCTTTCAGTTAATTTGGGTGTCAGCCACTCAGTTGCGCCAGAAGGCTTGGTTGGTAGTGAGGATATACCGTACTGTACCCCCGTGTCCACGGCGTTTTGCAGTGACAACATCCAGGTACAGTCCCAGCAGCAGTGGAGACAAAAATCAATGTTGCATCTTTGTACGGTCAAACTTTGTCATGAATCGGTGGTGGTGGTGGTGATGATGATACTTGATACAGAATTCTTTGCAATGAATTTCCGTTTCATTTGTGTCATAACAAAACAAAAAACAGGAGTCAGGGGGGAAGAAATTGGAGCTCCGAGAGAGAGCATCGTGGAGCTGCGAGACTCAGAGAGAGAGAGAGAGAGAGAGAGCGCATCGTCAGGACCTCTTTACATCAGAGTTGGGTAAGAAGACGTGGTCATAACTAGGTTTTAACTGAAACATGTGAAAGTTTTTGAAATGAAGAAGACCACAGAAATGCAATTTTTACATATGGAATCTCAAACCCAAGAAAGAAAACGAGGCCAACTGACAACACTTTTGTCTTGGGAGGCTGAAAAGTGCACAAGTATGGAGTCTCAAGGATTGTAATTGGTCGCACTTTGAGAGGTAGGTTTCAATACAATGCATGAAGACCTTTTGGCTAAAAGGTTCATAACTTATCATTTAAAAAAAACTTGCATTGGAAGTGCCAGATATACTAAATAACAAGATTGAACACTCTTGTGTACTCTTCTCACTTTACAGTACGTATGAGGTAGTTACCCCTCAAACTGCCACTTTCGGGTATTGTGCCCTAGTTACTATTATTAAACTAGTCAAATTTCATATTTTCTTGTTGGTAAGTGAAAGGGGGTACCAATGCACCAAAGAACGTGACATTTGGATATCATATGCAAAAGTTATGAGGGAACAAAGTTTGATTCTAAAATCATTTTTTCCACATAGGTAATTGATTTTAGAGAGGTATATTGAATGAAGATGGCAATTTAGGGTCAGTGGCACATTTAGGGGTTCCCACCTAAATGGACAACTTCCCTAAGGACCGGTCTCCATTAGTGCATGGACCTCCAAGATTAGAGGGGTCCGGAGGGCTCCATTGGCATGGGCTCCTTGGTTGGAGGTCCAGGCTCTAGCCCGCACAAACAAGAAGCGCAAGGTTGGAGGGGCCAGACCCTCCCGTTGGACCCCCTATTTTTAGAAGTTTTCAATATCTTCCACTGCCGGTAAATTGCTATGGGTTCCGGTAAATTGCATCGGGCCGCATCCCACTAAAAAATAGTTTTATTTTGGTCCTCCAGGCACAATGGAAAGCCGTTGGAGGCTACCTGGCCTCCGACCTGGAGGTCCGGACTTTTCCAACGCTTGGAGGTCTAGGAGCCCAATGGAGACCGGCCCTAAGGCAAGCCATGAACCTTGAGAGTTTTTTTTTCTAAGTCTTCTTTGGAAAGGCTTCACAATTGTTCTTCAAAATATTTTTGCAATTGAATACAATAATTCATATTAGGGGGCTTGCCACACTTTCATAATGTAAAGTGAGGACTTTACTTCTAAAGGACTAAGGAGCCTAAAGACTTTTTTATTTTTAGAGAATTAACCCTTTAAGGTCCGTGGTTGATTTGGAGGGTGGCCAAAACAATGTTACAAAATCAAGGAATGAAAAAATACTCTAGAGAATCTTTATGTATTTCATAGATTTAACCAGACCAATGTGGTGGCATACAATTTTAGGCAATACAATGAGTTTTGTGTAAAAAACAAAGCTCACAATGATTGGTTTTGTACATTAATTGTCATATTTACAATTACCCCTATATTAGTTTTTCCACATTTATTTTCACATGCTAACTCAAATTGTGCTAATTTTTTGAAGGATGCATTTGGTTTTAAATTCCCCACAACCGTTTTCTTTACTCTTTCTTCAAATTCAGAATAGAACTATGTCTAAAACATGAGAAAGTAGCCAAATCGACCACAAAGTGGTCGACCAGACCTTAAAGGGTTAAGGAAAGTTTTGTTGACTTTATAATTTGGAATTTTTTAATGAAAATTTTATGATGGATGTTGATCATCCTAATCTATGTGTAAATCTTGGTTTCACATCATTTTGATAAATATTGCAAAAGTTAGAAGGACTTTTTTTATTGTTTTGTTTTGAACAAATGGAGAGTCATTGCAATTTTCTTTTTCTTTTAATGTCAAGCTAGGTGAAAAAATATATATTTAAGAAAATATTAATTAATTTTCATGGATTTTATAGATTCAAACTTACTCAAAAACATTTGAATCATCAAATTCCGAATAATGAGGTGAAAGTTATAAAGAGTTTTACTTTGCAAGCAATGAAGGTAGAAAAAACATATAAAGTATTTTCTTAAACCCAATTTTGAAAATTTTCAAATAAAAAAAAAATTGGATACTAATGTTTTCTAGAATATTCTTACTATTGGAATTGACAACTCTTGATTTCTTGTAAAAGTTATTAGTAGTTTAGTTTAGTTTTTTTCCATTCAATACTACTTTCTACTTTATAAAATTTTAATAGATAAATATGAAAGTTTTTTTGGTTAAATTTTTTTGCATATATTTTCAAGCTATTTTCCAACATATTGACTAAAATTTTCAAGTTATATGATATATGTGTTACTTTTAAAAAATGTTGAAAGACAAAACTTCACATTTGGGATAGGTTGGAAAAGCCTACATTTTGAAGTATAGGCACCCTAAACTTGCAATCAATGGGATGTTTGTTGCAAAATTATGGGACAATGTACTTGAAAAAAATTACTGAAGGATTCATTAAAAAATAAACATAGAAGAATATTCTAGCCTTGCTTTACGTATGATTAGTTTGAAGTAGTTTTAGACTTCAAAACACCACAAAATTTTAGAGATTAAAGAACATTTTGAAATAGACTATTATTAAAGAACCCCCATCCATTTTAGGGAGTGTTTGAATATTTAAAAAGTTGTGGGTGATTACAAAAACACCAACACTACTTACAGCTTTTGACACTAGTATTCATGATTTCTTATGAATTCTTTTAAAATTAGGAAAAGACATTTAAAAAAACAAAAAACATGGCCAATGTTTGAACCTTCTAGGATATATTATCTTAGAAGATCATTTATAAGACAATATTCTAAATAAGAGATCTAATAAAGGCAAGATCTCAATAGAACAAGTACTTTGATGTTTTAATTTCTAAAGAAAAAAAAAGTAATCTAAATTATAAACTTACTTTTGGTCATTGTAACAAATCTATGAAGATTATTTTGCACCCGAAAAACTCATCAAAGGTTTTTCTCAATGTTTGAAAATTTATTTAATATAATTCTACACAACATAAAATTAAGTTTCTTTGTTATTCTCACTTAATTTTTCACTAGCAATGAATATGTTAAGGGAATATCTTGTCTAAATTTTAGCTTAAAATTCTTTAGACTAAGTACTGAAAAGGTACTTTTTGCTTCAAAATCCAAAAATATGATTTATTTGTAGAAACTTTTATACCCATTAGAAGGGATTCTGGGGTCCTAGAGGGCCGTTTCAAGCACCTCCCATCCTTGCGAATGCGAGCGCTGCCACGTCACCTTTTTTTAAAAAAAAATTTTTAAAAATTATTCTCAAAATGCAAAAAAAAATAGAAAAAAAATTAATTAATTTTTTTTTTTCGAAAAGTGACGTGGCAGTCTCCATGCCACGTCACTGCGCTGCAAGAACGCTGTGGGAGTGTAGTTCCCGTGTTGGGAACAAGCTGGGAACTCACAGCCCTCCCGCAGCCTGAAATCTCATCTAATGCTATCAAATGAATTTTAGAACATTAAATTAATTTGACTAAAATTTATAATTGCCATATCCACCTAAATAAGCACATAAATTAGTAAATTCAACTATATTGGATTATTATTTTCAAAACTATCCATGAAAAGAAAATTTGTAAGCAAAGTGTGGTAATAAAAGATAAAAGTGTTCCTTGCAATTTGTTATCTACATTGTTGGATGTTGCATCAATAGCATACACCAATTCTTGCTAATTGTTATCTTCTTTTGTTAACCAAAGTACATGCACTCAATCATTAACCTCTAAAGGCCCTTACATCCCGAAAGTGAATGCACCTTGGTCAAACTTGATTGTAACTTTCATAGTATCCATTTTTATTTATTTTGATGTAAACATGAAAAAATGAAATTTAATAAGTTATCTTTCTACTCCATTCTGATCTCCAAATTGATTGAGTTATTGCTGCTAGAAGCTCCATGCATTAGAAGTCAAATAACATAATATTGTATGTATTTTATTCTCCAAAAACAATTTTCAATTTTCAATTGCAAAATATTGTTTTTATGAAAACTTCATTTTTCACCAAAATATCAAATTATTATATTATATGCTCTAATTGATATAGTTTTATGTACATATTTCACTTTTTAAAATCACAATATATTAACTTTCTCTCAAAATAATCTAAAGAAAAAATTCTTCTAGAAGAAAGGTGTTTAGAATAGTTGATGGTCAAGTTCAATAGTCCTTGCCAAATTAACTAATTAAAGTTAGAAAATGTGATTTGACATGACTAAAAATAGGATTATTAAAAAAAAAATTTAAAAAGGTTTTATATCCCAAAAATCTTAACATATGTTTTAGAAAAAAAATTGTTGACGATGACCACAAGGTACAATATTTATAGAAGGAAATTATTAAAATTTTATCAATCAAATATACAAAAATTGTATTTTGCTTAATTACAGTGATTTGACTTGGAGGTTATCGCCAAGGGTGTTTAGGATGTAAAAAAACATACAATTACTCAAAAAGATTTCACACTATTCTTCATGTCTACTTTTATCCCTTCAAGAATTTTTAATTAATTGAATAGTTTTTTTAATATTTATCAATTTGTTATTAGTTTAAAGATTATAAAATATTATAATTTATTACCAAATTTATAAAGATTTCTCACATTGATAGATAATATATAGTCTAATGTAACAACAATATTACATTGAACCAGAAATATGATTTAAAATCTAAATTAAACTTAGAAAACAAAGTTTGACCATATGACAATGGAACTAGACTTTTAGTGGTTAAATTTTCTTCAATATAACATGAGTTATTTGACAATGTAGAGTTTATAGAAGAACAAAGCAACAAAGAGTTTGAGCTTTTGAAATACTAGATTCCAATAATCTTATCTAATATGAATATTATAAAAATTTAATAATATTGATATTAAAGATTTGAAATAAAGATTTTGTAATAATTAAAAATTGACATATATTTTGATAGCAAATCAATCAACATAAAATATCAAATGTTGATATCAAATATTTATAGTTTAAATATTGTGTGATGTTATTGGTATTAAATCACTATATTTATTTGATAATATCTTCTTTTACAAGTTGATTTCCATTTATATCAAATATTATACAAACCATTCACAATATTTCAAAACAAGATAATGACAAAAATCACCAAATTAATCTACAACTAAGTACCAAGTTAAAAACATCCATTCTCTAATTTTTCATGGCATAAGAAGGGACATAACATAAGAAAGAATGATGATAACAATATCAAAGTTTCTAGAAGTTATAACATTTAGAGTTCGGGTTGATTAGCTATTGTAATAAGTAGTATGGGTTGATACTTTAAATGGATTTTAAAAGTATATATTATTTTATGCATGGGGTTGTAAATAATATTTTTTTCTCAACATGCAATGAACAAATTTCGTTGGGAACAATGTTAGCAAAGATGATATGATTGAATGAATTTAGACTGATGTACCTTTTGAATGCATTCCCTTTGTTGTCACCTCTCCTAATAAGACCAATTACCAATGGTTTCCATTGTGGAAATAAATGACATAAAGAAATCAAAGAACAGCCAAGTAATTGATTAATTTTCTCGAAAATTTATACCCCCTGGTCCAAGATTTGAAAAATAAAACATAATAGAAAAAAAAATGTAGCACGTTGGGTAAGGCTAATCCTGTCCCAACCCAAGTGGAACTGTAGAATGGAAATCCCATCTGCAGATATCCCCAACTGAAAATTAAAAAAAAATACCCCCAAAAATTAAAATTAACCATAGCCGGGCTGGATTTCATTGGAATTGTTAATGACACCGTCACTTTGCACTGGAAAAAAAATTAAAAAATTAAAAATTAGGCTCAAGAGTCCACCAGTACGCGAGGAACAAGAACCTTGCCGACTCTATGTAGAAGGTTGGTACCCCCCAAACCGCCACTTTTTGCTCCTGTGCCTACTTAGATATCATTATTAGGCTGGTTAAATTTTCATGTTTTTCTTGGTGGCAAGTGAGAAAGAGCTTTCAACATTTCTTAAAAAAAGAAAAAGAAAAGGAGCTTCCAACACATCAAAGAATGTAGCTTTTGGATATCATATGCAATAGTTTTGTAAGGGTCAAAGTTTTTTTTGGTAGATGTTTTGACATTGTTTCTACAACATATGTACAGTTGGGTCCAATAATCTCACGAATTTTTTCTTCTCATGCAGATTTAGCTAGCACAAAGTTCAGGAACTTTGGGAAGCTTTAGCATACTAAAAAATGGACAGATTTTCAAACTACAAATTGCATTGGAATTGTAGTGAAGAGTACTTGAATTATATTAATCATACAACAACTTTGAGAAAAGTGGAGACAAGTTCATGGTATGAAGAAGTTAGTTTGGCTTCCCAATTCACCATAGAGAACCCTAAGAAGATAATCAAAGATTTGTTGCGACATTGGAGTAGACCAAGGAAAAAGCAAGAAATGGTATAAACAATTCAAGTAGTACTTATGGGATCAAGTATTTGTACATCAATTGCAAATGCTCACTTCTAAGATGCCCAATAGAATGCAAGCTATAATTTTAGCAAAGATTGGCAACACTAGATGGTAGATAGTGTACAAAAAAGATCCAAATTGTTGCATGATTTTGAATTTCACATGTATATACACAATATTTGTTATGGTGATCAAGTAATCATGCCTGGATGACCAAGTTTTTTTTGCATGCATGCAAAATAAAAAAACTTTTGCTACTTTGCTAAAGGTCACCAAAATAGTTCAAAAAAATCTTCATATTTAAAAGAACCTTAGGAATTATCCCCTAAAGGACCAAGTATTCAAATTTTGAACAACGAATGAATGCAAATACATCTCAAACACATAGAAATGTGTTTTTTCATCCATATTTTATGGAGATTCGTGTGTTAGTTCTTTAAATTTTGAATGGTATAGATTTTGAAGACATTGCTTGGCAAATATTCTATTATTCAATAGGTATTGGTAAGTCTAGCCTCTAAAAGTAACCTTTTAAGTTCAAAAATGACTTGAATAAAAAAATAAAATAAAAATCTTAAAAAACCTTTAAAATCATAAAAATCTTAAAAGTCTTAAAAGTCTTAAAAAATCATTATGAACTTAACATTTTGAACTTCAAGGAAAAATATTCTTGTGAAAATCACAAATATTCAATCTACAAATGAATTTTCAATTTTTGGCTTCAAATTTTATTGAAAATATTGGTTTGTGTACTAATTGATCTAACCATATGGATATGATCTACAGATCACATTTTACAACTATTGATCATTAAACTATTATTCTAAATTTCATTTTATAATACAACTTCACAATTTTGGAAATCCGGACTACCCCTTGGTCTTTAAGGGGTTAATACAAATGAAAAGTGATCGTGTGTATTGAAAGGAAGTAAAAATTTAACCGAATTGGATCTCATTGAAAAAGATCAACTTCGGAAGACATATCAATACTAAATTGGTAACAAGCAACTACCCTATGAGAAGATTTGTGCATAATTCCTTCTAGCTTTGGCTTGCTTTCAAGTAAGTTTATGCTTTAACATCCTCACTCATGTAACTTTTGTGAATATAAAATTTTCTCTTTCATCTAAAACCAAGAAAGTTGATCTTTAACTAAATTTTTAGATTTTGATAGGATTTGAATATCTTTCTTACCGTATATGGGCTTTATAAAGCTTGTACAAAATTTCAATCAATGATGAGCTTTCACCTTCCCAAGGCACCAGGTACCAAGCAAACTCAAAGCTATAATATAAAAAATCTAATAAAATTTCAAATTAAAAAAACATCACAATCAAATTGTGATTTGAAATACAAAACTTTGTTTGATTGGTGCATTTGTTGGAGACCAAAAAATGATCTAGAGAGTTAGATTGTAGTCAAATATTAGAAATGCTATCCTTAAGACTCCTTGCAAACCAAGCCTCTCAAGCTAGGTTTAACATTCAAGAGTTCAAGCACCAAAATGAGAATAATTGTTCTATGATAAGTAATTAAAGAGCTTTGTTGTACAAATAGAAAATATTTAACCCCTAAATGATGCACCCTATTAATGTGTAAAAATCCTAAATATCTTTTGGTTTGTATGCTCTGATTTCTCATTCAATATGCGTAGAAAATTTTCTTTTTATATTTTTCTATACTTCTTGTAGGTTTCAATTATTTCCATAAAATTTTGAAATTATCATACATTTTTGAAGAAAAAATGCAAGATAAAACATATCAAATACACAACACCAATTATATCAAAAAATTAAAAGGAAAATTTGTATTTTTTCATCCAATGTTGTGCCTTTTAATTTTAAAATCATTCATAAGCCACTTTCCAGCTCCAACTTCATTTCAGGATTAAGAGGAGGACAAATCTAGAGTAGGGACACCTAAAATTACCACTTTTTTGAACAAATTCTACTATTGGTCTAATAAAAAATAATAATCTAGTTGATAAAAAAATTATTTGATGCACCATAGAATGTATGATGTATTAATTTTGGTAGATATTCTAAAATGTTTTTGTTAACATGCAATATTAGGGACAATATGTACATATTCATTTAGGAGATGTACATGATAGGAGCATCAAATCAAGTGGCACTTTTGGGGTGTATGCATACCTTAAACTTGAATTATACCAAAAAATGGGAGGTGAGTCCATGAAGGGGCCAAATTTTTGAGGAATTTGATTGGCTGAAATTGGGAATGAAGTTCTTGAAAAATGGTTATGAATCATGAAATGAGAGGTCACTTATCTTTAAGAAGGCCCAATGACGTGGAGCATACTTTTATCTTATGTGGCAACAAAAATTGACAAATCTTGAGTCACCTAAAATTATAGTCAAGAGGTGGATCTAACTAGAATTTCGAGCCTCATCATCATTGTAAAGTGCTACGTAGTATTTTTTAATCCCCTCATGTCCTCTTGACTATTTTACACCAATCCAAAAGTCATGACCTCCAATGGAAAGAAGTCTTCTCGATGGTAAACTTGGAGAGAAGTGTTCTCAAATTTTTCTGGCCCCCTTCTTTCTAGCGTAAAAGGGACCTTAGCCATCTCGTGGTACGAACACTATGCAACGCAAGCGATTAATTTAAAAAGGAAAGACTTCAGTTAGCAAGTTGGTGACAACGCGGACGGACGGACTGACTGGCGGGCACCGCACACGCAGCGCAGTAACTTAAAAATATGTTAATCTCCTCGCACTCATCACCCATTGCGCAACAGTTACGTTATCAAGGAAACGCAAGTCGCCGCAGCCCCCTAAAAACTCCACCACAGATACGGTTCTCAAGGGACTGCAAGTCGCCGCAGCCCCCTAAAAACTCCACCACAGATACGGTTCTCAAGGGACTGCGAGTCCCCGGAGCACCCTGAAAACTCTACCCCAAATACGTATGCAGGGGAACGCAAGTCGTACCGTACGCCATTTCGCAATCGAACTGAGCGCGTGACGGACTCCCTCGCTTGCGTCCCAGCGTCCCGACTGCAGCTGCGGAGGTGCCGCGCCATGCCATGCAAGCTCCTGAAACTCGGGCCCCAACGAATAGAATTGTCAACGTCGACGACAACCAATAATACGCACACTGTTTACTTCCGGTCACTCCCCCCTCTCCCTCCGAAGGAATTTTTATCAAAACTACCGTAATTCAAAGTCTCCTCCCAGGAAAATCGACAGTAAAGAGAGGAAAGAAATTTATGAACCAGTTTACATGCTGTGCCGTGAGAAAGGAGCTCACGAACTGCTGCGACTCCCAATAATATGATCCAGACATCCAGTAAGCAGATGCTACTGCAGAAAGCACAAGCAACGGCTCTTTCGAGTACGGTGCGCGTGGCTGTTATATAAGCTTCGAACTGAGCTCAGTCGATCTCATCTCTCAATTGAGAACAACGTACTTCCAGTACTCCAGTGATCAGATCGATCTCGGAGTTCGCTAGTGCTAGTGAGGTTAGCTTTGGTCCGGTGAAATATCTAGAAAGGGAGGTGGTGTTTGGGGAAGAGGTGGTGCATTGGTTTAAGGCGATGGCGAGAGCAAGGATGTTCCTGCTGGGAGCCAGTGCAGTGCTGCTAGTGTGTGCGCTCTTTCAAGGGGCAGCGGCGCAGGCTGCTCTCCCGAACTGCACTTACCCAGGGGTCTTTGCCTTCGGAGACTCCTTGAGTGACACTGGAAACGGCATTGCTGCGTTTCCTCTCCAGTTCGCCAATGCGGAGCTGGATCCCAATGGCCAGGAATTTCCCATGCACGCCGCGGATCGATTCACCGACGGAAAATTGCTACTGGATTTCCTTGGTACGTTGGGGGTCGACTACTAGGGTTCGAAATCAGTGGATGTGTAGGGGTGGAGTGTGTGTCCATAGCGAGTGCGCACTGTTTAACAATCAATCCTCAGCTAGTTCTCGACAATTGCTAGATTCTTGTCTGTTTCAATTTTGATCTAGACTCTGGCCGTGCTGGTGGGGTCCGAGGTTGTTGTACTTGTGTTGGCCGTACCGGTGCAGGTTGTTGTACTTGTAGTGGTTAGGTAGTAATCTAGTTCTCGTACTGTTTGGATTTGGGTTTGTGTGATCTGAGAAGTTTTCGGTTGTGAATGGTGAATGATTCGTGTATTGGATCGTGGCTTGGTTTTCGGGCAGCTTTCGGAGTGAGGAGGCGGCCCATCTACCCAGTGCTACGTGGGACAGGAGCAGATTTCACTTTCGGCACCAACTTCGCCTCGTACGGTGCTCCCGCTAGAACAGTGAAAGTGTGGCGCAAGGACTCGGGATTCAACACTCCCTTCTCCCTGGATGTGCAGCTCCAGTGGTTCAACCGTTACAAGATCCGAGTGTGGTTTTACGAGAGCCCCGTGTTCAATCCCCCTGCGAGTAAGTCACGCACTCGTCATGCCTTTCTCAACATCCACTCCAACTTTAACAGGCCAGTGTTGCTACCTCGATCGATTGGAATTCTTGGAGAGGATATTATATGACGAGAAGCTCACTTTGCAATGCTAATCTTGTTGCAGGAGGATTCGTCCAGAGCCTGCCGTTGCTGTCCACATTCAACGAGTCCCTGTTCGTGGTGTACGCTGGCTACCAAGATTACTTCTTCGGCCTATACGACGGCTCTCTCACGATTCGACAGGCGAAGAAGATCGTCCCCGACGTCGTGAACGCCATCGGAGACCTCATCGTGGTAAGCCTTCGTAACCCGGAATTCTGCAACCCGAAGACTCATCACTGTTCCCCAATAATTGCAATTGATCAACTGTAGGATTTATTAAAGAAAAAACGATGACCTAATCCTCTGTTCGGTTTGACTCCACAATTGCAGGGCATGGTGACCCCGTACTTGTACATTCCTCCTGACACGCCATCCCTCTACTTGCCCATCGCCACGAAGATCATGGTGGTGAACCTCCCCCCTCTCGGTTGCATCCCTGCGCTTCTCACCTTGTTCAAGGGCAAAGGTCTGGAATACGATTCCTTCGGTTGCATCAAGGTTTTGAACGAGCTGAGCAAAGCTCACAACGCCGCGCTGAACGAGAAGGTGATTGCGCTTCGGAAGACGTACCCTCACATCTTGATTACCTACGCCGACGGGTACGCAGTTTACAAGGACATTCTGAAGAACCCCGCCAGCTACAACGTGACTGCGCCTCTGAAGGCTTGCTGCGGCGCGGGCGGCGACTACAACTTCAACAACAAGGTGACGTGCGGGCACGCTGGATTAGTCGACGGCAAGTTTGTAAACTTGACCATGACGCTGCCGTTGCAGCCGTGTACTGATGAAGCTTCAGTTTTGAGCTGGGATGGTATTCACCCGTCGAACACGTTCAATCGCGCCGCGGCGACGGCGTTTCTGTTGGGCAAGCATATTACGCCTGCTGGTGGGCTTGGATGCTCCCCGGATTTCACCTTCTGGGATGCTCGCAGTTAGTTCCGATTTTTTTTGTTCAATTTTCATTTGACATAAGTCTTGTTGGCTGGCTTTATTAAGCTTGGGAACTTGGTTCCAACAACTGATTTCAGAAATCTTGATGAAATCCTACGGGAATTTCATCTTTTAGTATTAGCAAGATTCTGTATTGATGGTACGCGGGTAGTTTTAAAGTCTCTAGAATATATACATCTCTGGAGTTCTTTAGAGATTTTATGTTGGCGTGTACGTGATGGCTCAGCTAGTACATTGCTGTGTGACGGATCATTCAAAGTTTTGACCCTCAGACTGAGCGTGTATTACCGATGAAGGCGCTGGGGATTAATAAATGATTAATGTGAATTGTTTTTCAGCGAGATTTCGGTCTCTGCCTCCAACAATTGTGCAACAGTACGTGGTGCTTGATTGAGGAGTCCTTGGCCTTGGAATCTCACCCTGAATTTCTGCGCACCATTCATTAACTCTATTCATATTGCATTTTCCAATGACATGGCTCATCACAAGTCTTAGGGTCAGGTTCGGAGTTTTTAGGGATTGGAGTTGTATCTGAAAGTCCGACCCCATGAGCCCCGAAGTCAATGCTCCAGTTTGCCTCAAGGTGCTGTTTCGAACGTATAAATTCTCAGCCAAATAAACTCTTGAGTCCTTAAGTAACCAGCTTTAGCTTTGATACAATGGATAACTAGAACGTTAGAAAGCAGGAATGTGGGAAAATTCCCAAACGGATGTGCACGTGTACTAGTAGCCTGTGGGTCCTCATCAGTTATGATGCCTTCGTGCCCTTTAAGTCTTGGTCTTCACATTGGAATTAGTCTTCTTTTTGTCCTGGGAAATAAGAACTAGTAACATATGATAATTCAATGCAAAATAGTTGTTGAGCATCCATTGTGGTGAACCTGAGCTAGAAACCTTTATTCCGTGAGTTGGCGTCGACAAGAAGAAAACCTCGTTTTTCTAGTCAGTGCAGTGAAATGTACATTTGTTTGAGAAACAGGAAAGAGAAAACATTTGAGGACATGGACAGTCGCACAACAGAAGCATTTCGAAGATCTCTGCATCCTGACGAAATTTGTTGACCTCATCAACGATAGTCTCTGGAGTTTCGATTTCTCTGTCAGAGAGTACTATACAGATATCAAATTTTTTGGATGAGCGGCAATAAATATGTGAGTGAAGTTGTTTGCCTTACTTTTACACAAATTAAAAATTAGCCCCTTGCATGTTAAATGTGCTCTTTAGGTCATCCCCAAATGATGTTTTAGAGGAGGCTCTATGTGAAGCTCTAAATCAAAACAGTATGGGATATCTTCATACCCATATCCCTATATCCTTATATCCTTTGTGTCTTTGTATATTTCCATATCCATATCCATATATGGTATCACCTAGACTTTAAAGAGTTTATTTTTCTAGTATCATCTAAAGATGCTAGTCACGTGGGGTTGTCCCTTTTGAGTAGATAGTACTCCTTTGACTAATGAATTGATTAAGTATATAGGCTTTTGGTTATGAGAGATTGAGTCAAAGTATTGCCACCCATACCTCCAAAAACGAGGACATTGACAAAATTTGGTCGAAAATCAATGCATCCACCCTTTCATTTGATTCTCTTTGCCACTGCAAATAAGCAATGTCAATGTTGACAACGTTTCCAAATTCTAAATGATTGATCTACTAATTCCAAGTTGTCATACTAGATGATTGAGATTCCCTTACCTCTTACACACTAATAAGAGACTTGCCATTGGTGGAAAGTTTATATCAAAAGTGTGAGATTCCCTTACCTCTTACACACTAATAAGAGACTTGCCATTGGTGGAAAGTTTATATCAAAAGTGTGAGATTCCCTTACCTCTTACACACTAATAAGAGACTTGCCATTGGTGGAAAGTTTATATCAAAAGTCACACTTGTTTGTTATAAAAAAAAAGTCACACACGTGGGTAACCAAAGTGATCCAACTTCTTTTTATTCCTTTTCCTATTTGTTTCTTTGTTTTTTAAACGAAGAAAAGAAACTTAATTGCAAACACAAAGTGACATGAAGAACTGAAGTTTTGCCGCACACGCTCCGTCGGGATTTTGCATTCCACGGTCACTCCCCCGAATCGATCGAACTAAACTGAACTTGGGCAGATACGGATGAACCGAGGAAAGAGCGGCTAATGACGTGTACTGGCCATGACTTCATTGTCCAACATTCCAACTTTCTTGTCCACCAAGGCTAACTTTGTTGACTCCTTGACCATTGTCAATGCGAAAATACGCCTACGTAACTGATAGTAGTCAACTCTTTGACAACATGCTGGAGTATTCTCGTACACTCCTACTTGCCACAGGACTACTACAGTCTGCTGGAGACTTTTTTAGCAAACCACCACTGTTGCTTTCCCTAATCAGTTTAGAAACATAACATTATAAAAACAAAAAAGGGCGGGGGGGGGGGGGGGGCACAAGCGATGACGACGCAAACCCATTATTTCGCACTTTGAGTGATCACGGCACTTTGAGTGTGTTCCGCTCAAGTCGGTGCATGCTAATGAGTTGAGGTGTATGTCGGGTCAGCCAGTGAAGAAAAAAATTTGCATCCACATCAGAAGTGCCTTCTTCTTCTTCTTCTTGTCACTAGATGCCCCTCTGCCAGTTGCGAAAAGAAACACGGACCTGGGGAGAAGTAATTTAAGGTATTAAAAAATTCTTCAGATTCGTTCCCCACAGAATCAGAGAATGTTCGGTTGAAGTGAAGTGAAATGTACGTTGTCGGCAACAGTTCTTTTGAATCGTTTCGCCACGCGCTTGCAGTTATTGCTCTTTATATATAATGCACGATGTATGTATATATTGTATCTCTTTGTGACCCAGCTTCTAAGATCGGTACTGTAGTAGATTTATTCTTTTTGAAGTCCAGAAAGAGGAGTTGCTGATTGTTTTTGTTTGTTTTTTGTTGCGCACGCGCCGGCCAAAAGCTAAGGGGAAGGCTGGCAGCACGGACATGTTGGTCTCGGGTACATCTGGGGAAAGGCTGGCGCTTGCCTATTGCAGACAGTTTCCACTGATACCGTATACTTGGGCCGAGATCCGTAAGCATCGTCTGACTTATTTGCCAAGCTTTGAGATTGAAGCTCGGATTGATGAAACCCAAGGGCCGTGGCCCATGGGAAAACAATTATATTGTGGTTTGAAATATCTTCAAATATCTATTAAGATCTATTATATTTTAGAGAGTGATGGAGTAGGGAGCGTGGATCCCAAAGAAAATTCCATCAAGAATCACCACCAAAGTTGGCAAAAAAATTTAAGAAAAAAAAGAATTTATCTTCATGTTTAGAAGCCCCAAACTGCTTCAAAAATACTTTGTCAATATTTATTTTTTAACAAAACCAACCATATGATCTTTTGGTTAACCCCTAAAGTCCCATTGTCTTCTTGGGAAACAAAAAATGGATTTTGGACAAGCTCAATGGCCTCCATATTCATCATGATTTTTTGAAACTTTTTTTGAAGATAAAAAAACACATTTTCTTTTGGAGAATATAATTTTTTATTTCAATTAGTACCCAGGAGCAAAAGTTATGGCACAAAAAGTCCTTTTATTCTATGTAGAGGGTAGAAACCTCTTCACCCCGCTCCTCACACACCAAAAAAAAAGTTTAATTAAATTTTTTTACTCATAGATTGTAATTTTATCTATATAGGAAGCTTTAATTCATTCCATTTGGATTTTTTATATGAAAGTTATAGACAATCTTATTTTGGGGGAAATTAGAGCATCTTCTTGAAAAAATAACTTACAAAATTCATTTCTATATGCAATTTTCACAATTTTTCAAAAAAAGTTGTTCGACAAGGTTAACTTTGCTTGCTAAAACAATCTCATTGTTGGAATTATAGTGTTTTAATCCCATATTAGAGCTATTAACAATTTATTTTTTTCTTTTGATCTTGGACCTACTTCTACTTAGTAATTTCTTAAATAATGAAAATCAAGTCTTTTTTTTTTGAAATTTTATTCCTAGACTTTCACCCCAATTATTCAATACAAAAATAATTAAATTCAAAGTATATAGTGCAAATTTTTTTGACAAATGGCATTCAAAGTCATTCGAAATTGTGGGCCAATGTTCAAAAAAAAAAAAATTTCCAACTTTGAATGCTAATATCTTCCAATCTAATAGTCAAACTTTATGAAAATTTGCCCACATGATCTTAGACAAGTTAAGTATATGATCCTATAGTTATATTCTAAATATATATATATATATATATATATATATATATATATATATATATATATATATATATATATATATATATATTTTTTTTTTTTTTTTTTTTTTTTTTTTTTTTGGATGAATGCAACAAAATTGGTAGCTTTGAGTCGTTTTTGACAAAAAAATGACCTTGGGACTTTAGGAGTTAATTTGTTCAAGTACATTGTCCCAAAATTTTAGAGTGAATATGCCAACCAATTGCAAGTTTAATGTGTCTAAACTTCAAAATGTAGGCTTTTCCAGTCTTTCAAATTCTAAAAGGTGAAGTTTCGTTTTTCAACATTTTTAGAAAAAAACATGTATGTCCTATAACTTGTGCGTTTTAGTCAATAAGTTGAAAAACGTGTTGAAAATATATATTAAAAATTTTAACCAAAAAAACTTTCATATTCATTTTTAAAATAATTATAAAGTGGAAGGTCTTACTAAATGAAAGATATAATCAATATACTAATAACTTCTAGAAGAATTTTAGAATTGTTGATCCCAGTGGTGAGAATGTTCTAGAAAACAATTAATATCCTTTTCTTTCTTTTTCTATTTCAAAATTAAGAGCAAAAGATGACTTCATATGTTTTTTCCACCTTCAATGCCTGCAAAATAAAACTCTTCAAAAATTTTACCTCATTATTTGGAATTTAATGGTTCAAATTTTTCTGAATAGGTGTTAATCTATAAAATCTAAATAAATAAATAAATTTCTTTTAGAATATATCTTTTGCTGCTTGGTTTAACATTAAAATAAAAAAAATCCTAGTAACTTTTGCAATATTTATTGGAATGACATGAAACAAAGCTTCTCACAAAGGTATGATGGGAAGCATCCATCCTAAAACATTCAAGCAAAAAATAAAAATTATGAAGCCAATAGAACTTGCACGAGTTTTCAAAAAGCCTAAAGTGGAGAGTAGAGATTCTATATCTACCGACAAACTAAAACTCCTCATAACTTTCATCTCATTAATCAAAATGGAATGATTCAAAGCTTTCCACATATATATAAATCTAGAGAATCAATTTCAATTCTTTTTATTTTTAAAAGTGATTCTTAAAGAAGTTTTTGGGCTACCTAGGCCACCCATCGACTAATGAAAATTACATATCATGCAATAACTTTTCAACAATTTAGTCAAAGTTATGCTGTGCCTTAAAAGCTACCTTTTAGGCAAGTGAGGCACAGGTTGCATGAAATTTTCAAAAAAAATCTTTTTTTGTTCATAGTAACTAGTGAGTTGCTTAAAATTGCTATGTTGGCAAAAAACGGTGTTTGGACCCTTAGGTGTTAAAGAAACCAAAAATAAGATAAAGCACCAAATAAGCTTGAACTCCACCAAAAATAAGAAAAGCATTAATTGCTAGCATTTTGGGGCTCAAAAACATCATTACTTTTGAAGTATTATAGGTCTAAATATCACTAAGGTATAGAAATCTCAACCATATAATTTTGTAGTGTACATGCTATAGATGAAGTGAATCAAATTTTGAGTCATTTGGCCACATGGATTGCAAAATTATAATGTCTTAGTGTTGAAAAAGGACATTGAAAATTTCCTTGCAACACATTAGAGGTGAAATTCAATTTCTAAACCTACTCAAATGAAACAAATTTAAGCTATAAAGTGCTTCAAAACCAACATACAAACATATTGGCAAAAAAAATATCATTCAAATGACTCACTGTGTCTACAAAATGGCTTTAAAATGTTGAAAACTAACAAAAATAGTTGCAAAATAACCATCTAAAGTTGAACCTCCTTCTACTAAGATGCTTCTCAACCCCCCCCCCCCCCTTAACTTCTTGTATTGATATGAAATTTTAACCATACAAATTGGACTAGTGTGTGCAAATTTTTCAGATTTTTATTATTGAAAATGGACATTTTATGAAGAAGAAATAGGACATTGAAGTTCACTATAATCCAAAAGTGTCTTGGTTTTGAACTTTAAATAGCTCCGAAACATTCAAAACAACTTGGATTGACATGAAATTTCATCACAATAACTAGACTTTGAGGGAAATCTAACCCAACAAAATTTATTGAAAACAAATTAAACATTAGATGAAGGAGATACAAGCCTCCAAAGTTGAAGGTATCAAAATGTAGTTTGGTAAACTCAAATTGAACCCATGAACTTTGAATGACTTTCAAAAAATCACTACATTTTGGATTAATCTGAAAATTTTACCACATAAATTAGAAGAGAGAGTGCAAATTTTTCAACAAGTTTTATTAAATTTGGACATTGGATGCAAAACTTATAACACTTCAAATTAGACTTCCAAACTATCTAGGGACACTTTTGGTCACTTGGGATGCTTAAGGGTTAATTAGGTTTAGGGTGCACCTTTAAGTTATCTTCCTTTGTCCAGCTAACAAATGCAGTAAAAGAAACTATGTTTTGTCAAATATAATAACAACTAGGAACATAGATGGCCAAGGCCGAGCTATCCTATATACCACTTTGTTCCCTTGCCAACAAAATAGGGAAGTTATACTCTCCAAACTTTGGGTTTTCAACACTAACCTACCATGGCCACTTAAGGCTTCAAAATGCCTTTATATCATAGCTATATTGGTCAAGAACTTCAATTGCAAGGTTGCAAAGACACAAGATTACAATAGGAATGTGCGAGGAGTGCTCCAAAAGTTGCAAATATTTAAGGTCGTGGTGGAATTCAATCAACTTTATGTGGGCAATTGTCTTCTTCCTAGTTGACCAAGCCATTGTATCCCCCCACATACTTTGTCTAATAGTGCAACTGCTCTGACAATGCAGTTGCTCTAACCTCATAAGTTTTGCGAAGTTTGAACAAACAAAGGGAACTATTCCAAGATTTCAAGGATTGTTGGTTGCACTTGATTGAACACAATTTGAATATATTCTTCAACATAAGTACCAAGAATTTCTTTGCCCCTAAAGGACCAAGAGATTATTCAACATATGCAAGACTGCAAGAGACCTTGAATAGTGACATATGAAGTCAATTTTAGTCGGATATTCACAAAAGTTTGATACAAGGTGTGAACATGTATCCTTTTAGAAGGAATATATTTTTTTTCCAATCAGATGTCTAAATCAAAAGTTATATTGCCGTAAACTTTTCAAACAGCCTCAACACACTATTGGAGAGGCAGTCAAAACCAAGACAAAACCAACATCTGCTGGATTTTGATCGAATCAACATAACAATGATTTTTCCTCATTAAGTGTGTTTTTTTGGACCATTTCGCCATGTTTTCTATTGGTTCAATTTAAATCAACAGAATTCTGTTAAATTTTAAGGAATTCCAAGAATCTATTGAGAATATTTTAGGAATCTACTAGAATCTTTTAGAGATCTAGTCTAATCTTTTTAAATCTTTTGGAAATCTCTTAGAATTTATTGAAATCTTTTGGAAATCTATTGAAAAACTATTAGGGTCTATTAGAATTTTTTAGAAATCTATTGAAATCTATTAGAATCTTTTGAAAATCTTATAAAAGTCTATTGAATTTTTTTGAATTTTTAGGAATCTTTCAAAATCTTTCAAGATCACTTGGAATCTTATATGAGTATAAATTTAGAATTCAAATTTTAATAAAAAATTTAATGAGTATAATTTGATTTCAAATTTGCTCTAAATTCCAATGATTTTCTTTTCACTATGATTCAAACTTACAATTTGATCAAAATTTTAATCAAATGCAATTCTAAATCAAATTGTGATTCAAATAACCTGATGAAAAATCAAACTTTGATTCAACTCTGATCAATTCAAATTCTAATGCAATTTTCATTTAATTTTCTATAGGGTGTAATTTGATTAGAGTTCAAATTTATAATTTATTTGAATTTCTAACTATGTTTTAAAGTTTAATATAACAAGTTTACTTAGTGGATTTTAGAGATTTCACCAAGATGCTTAGATTGCCTAAAAATTAAGATTATTCTCAACTTTTTCATCACAAATTTAAATAGAATGAATAAAAGCTTCACAAATACTATGATCCATAATATTTGAAATAAAAATTAAACTCATAGAAAGATAAAAAGATATTCTATTTTATGACAAAGTTTGACTAAAACATGAGGTGATAGGAGGGTAGTACTTGAAATCCATTTTGTCCCACAAAATGACAACAATAAATTAGGGATTATAATTTGAGTTTTGAGTTTTGAATTATTCAATATGTAAGTTCTAATCTATTCAAAATTCAAAATTTGAACTAATTATTCAATAATTGAACTAATAAATTCTGAAATTAGGCTTAATCACCTCTAGAAAAACACTTGTCAGATTTTCAAAACAAGTTAGATAAAATTGAAAATTTTACCACTAAAATAAGACTTCAATATCAATCATTTCCAATAAGTTTCATGGAAAACAAACTTTATGTGAAGTTGATATGGGCCTTCAAAGTCTGCTAACTTTGCAAAATGAAAATGATTAAATAAGACTACCTCTAGAAAAATACTTGTTGGATTTTTGAAATAATTTAGAAAAAAACAAAAAAATTACCACTTAAAGTAAACTTCAATACCAAATAATTCCATTAAGTTTCATGAAAAATGAACTTGTGATGAGGGAGATATGCGCCTCCAAAGGCTACTGACTTTACAAAATGAAAACAGAAATGGATAAAGAAAACAAATTTACTGTCTGTAAACAAGAATCTTCAGCCCGGTGCAATGGCTAGGGTGTTGGGATGCTGGGGTGCAATGGCTCGAATGCTGAGGTGTTGGGCTACTAGATAATAGGTGGCAGGTTTGAATTGTGGTGGCTGGCTCCAGTGGTGGATAGTCCCACTAAATTTTTTATTTTTATTTTTAATTAATTTTTATGACAAAGACAAAACACTAGTAAAAAATCTGAAATTTCTGTCATTTTGGACGTGTTGTTTTAGACAAAATCTAACAAAAATATGTTGTTTTCAGCAGATTTTTGTTAGATTTTGTCCAAAAGAACGCGTCCAAAATGACAGAAATTTCAGATTTTCTACTAGTGAAACCAACAAAAATGTGTTCTTATGAGGTCCGAACCAACTGTTCCTAACTAAGACAGAATCAACACATTTTTTATTGATTTTGTCTTCTTTTGGACCACATTCTATTGGTTGTGACAACTTTGGGCAGCATGTATAAAACTCTTCTTCTGATATTCAACAAGTATATAACATATATGATACAAGATGAAAATGTAAGAAAGTCATGTATGAAATGTAAAATCTTACTCTAGAAGGTGTTAAAGTACATGTTGGTTTTATTAAACAAGGTTGAAAAAATTCTTTAAAATTTAAATGTTAAAAACTTTCAATCCAATTGGTCAAAGTTTCTAAAACATTAAATAATTTTTAGCCACATTGAAAGGCCAATTCAGACCAGTTCCCCATACTAGGAACCATCCACTGCTAGCCAAATTAAAATACTATTATTATTATTACTCCGTATTATTTAATTATTTAAAAAATTATTTAAAAAAATCTTTTTTTATTTTTTATAAATTTAATATTATCTAATGTGGTAGTCGCTCAGCTATGTCAGACTGCTATTGTGGCCAAGTTTTCACAATTCAGGAACTCGAGAAAACTCATGACCCTATAGAAAAGTTGAATCTCATCTAATGTTTTTTTCTATACATTTCCAAATTAGTCTAGTACAAATATGTACAATAGAGTTTTGAATTTTTTTTTCTTTAAAATTTTCACACAATATGTACCTAAGGGGAAGCTTTGAGGCCCAATAATTTTCATAACTTTTGACAACATGATTAAAGAGGTATTGTATGATATATAGTTTTGAGCGATCTACATGTAGTCTAAACAATTCAAACAAATTCTTGAAAAATCACTTTTTGAAGAAATATAAATTCGAAATTGGTTTTCTAGATTTTGCTATACGTGGAAAGCTTTGAATCATTCCATTTTGGTTCATGAGATAAAAATTATGAAAAGTTTACTCTAAAATAAACTTTTAAATCCTTTATTTAACTCAATTTTCAATCATTTTTTAAATAAAATAAAATTGTAGGATGTAGATAGTTTATTACAACATTACAACCATTGCAATTGGCATTTTTCAATTCCATAACTAAATTCTCAACAATGTAGTATTTTGAATCATTTTCTACTTCTTTCTACTTACTATTTTTTTCCTATATATTCTACAATTTCAAATTATTTGAATTTTTTCAAGCATGTAGCCAACTTGCCTTGAAGAATGAATCCAAAGAAGCACCACCATTTTGGACATTTTTTTCATACAAATGTGACCTCATTTATTGTTTTATTTTTTGAACAAGTAGATGAACCATTGCATTAAAAAAAAGACACATAATACAAAACTACCAAGCCCAAGGCTAGACATTGAAGAGAAATGAGCACAAATAGGTCAAAAACAAATGTGACCTTGTAAAGTACAGCGACCCAGTTTTTTGCAAGGCCAAAAAAAAAATTCTTGCTACTTCAAATGCTATATCTTGCAATATACAAGGTGGAAATTTTTGAAATTTATTCCACATCTTTTCAATTCAACATACTACAAGATCCTATAGTTACATATGTCCAAATTTTTTTCTTCTAAAATTTGGTACTTGTAATAGAAATGGTAGAAATGGTAGTTTAATTGGAATGTTTTTAGTTAAAATTGTCAAAACCTTTAGGGGTTAAAAAAATAAAGGGAAATTGTTCGTTGAACAGACAATTGAAAATCCAGATAGGTTCTTATGAAGTCAATTTTGGTTGGATGTTTATAGAATTTTGATACAAGGTGTGAACATGTACCCCTTTTGTGGGAATATATATATTTTTCTTATCAGGTGCTTGGATCAAAATTTATTCTACCCTAAACCTTTTTTTCTTGATTGGGTAGCTTTTGCAAACTCCTCTTTTCCTTCTAAAATTTGGTAGGTATGTAACTTACAAGATACAAAATGCAAATGTAAAAAAAGCCCCATATATAGTAGAAAAATCTCACTCTAGGAGGAATTAAAGGTAGTTGGCCTTGTCGGTTAAGGTAAAAAAAACTTTTTCTTTAACCCCTAAATGACCATTGTCCCTTCGGGGGACAAATGCGTTTTTGGGCAGGTACCTACGGGCTGAAATTTTCTCCTAATATTTTGAAATTTTTTTTGGAGGTAGAAAAGTTGATTAGCTTCGTGGGAATATAATTTTTTTCAAACTTGGTGCCCGGAAGCAATAGTTATGACCAAATAAGCTCAAACGAGGGGACGGCGGGCAGCTCGGGCAGCCCAAAAAAAATGGACAAAATTTTTATTTTTATTTTTATTTTTATTTTTTCTCATAGATTATATTTTTGTCTATCTGTAAAGCTTTGATTCATTTCATTTGGATATATTATGAGAAAGTTATGAACATTCTTGTTTTTCGGGTAGTTAGAGCATCTTCTTGAAAAAAATAACTTCTAGGATTCATTTCTGAATGCAATTTTTCATATTTTTCAATTTTTTTTTTTTGTTTGGTCTGATTTACTTGCTAGAACAATCTCACCATTGGGATTAGTGCATTTTAATTCCATCTAAAATATATGAATATTTTAGATTTTCCTTCTATCTCATACCTACTTCTACTTAATAATTTTTTTAAGAATGATAATTAATTTTTTTGAATTTTTTTTTCTTACCTAGACTCTCAACTCGATTCTCCACTATAAAGATTTAAAGCTCAAAACTTTGTAGTGCAAAAATTTTAAGTTAAAAATGTTCAAAGTCAAAAAATCTAGTCCTGCAATGTGCTGAAATATTTGTTTTTTCCACTTTAAACGCAGATATCTTGCAATCTGAGCAGTCAAAAAATCTGAAATTTTTTCCACACACTCTCATACAAATTAGGTGTGTGATCCTACGGTTAGATATGAAAATAAAACAGTTTTCAATTTTTTTTACTCCTTGCTATAGATATGGCAGTTTTGAGTGTTTTCTGGCAGAAAAAAGGCCTTGGTCCTTTAGGGGTTAAACTTCAAACGTTATCATCTTTCAATCAATGCGGTCAAAGTTTCTGAATTTTGTTTCTCTCTACCCTAAAAATTGCATTTTTTTACAATTTCTGTCTAAAATATGCCTCCGAGCTTTAGAGGGTAAGTCGACCCAAATGGGCAAATTAGAATTGAAGTAAGGCACATTGATTTGTGCTATTAGTAAGGGTGCAAATCAATGTAATGTAGAAATTGAGAGTTACCACAAAATTCTATTATTTGTGAAAGTTGAGAAGAATTTTGATGCATAACTAATTTAAAGCTTTGTAATTTTGATAAATAAGTTTTAGTATAGGACAAATGAGTGCAATTATAATCTTGGATGCAATATTTGTACAAAATGTAATGTATCATGTCCATTTTTGAGTATTTTGGCACAAACATTGTCTTTATTCTATGTTAAGTGTTTGCAATTCAAATCGCCTTGTCAAATGTGCAACTAGAATTTCTTTTAATTTTTTCTTTCTTATTATTTATATATTAATTCTTTTTATATGAGACCTTTTTTAGTCCTAAATATGTATTAGATGACTTTTGAAAATAAAAATATTGTAATCCTATGTATAGAAGCATTTTTAGCCTTTATATAGAAAAATGTTTAACTACAAGGATATTTTAAACCTATGTAAAGAAAAAAAATTTAATCATATATTTTTCAAACTTTATTTTTTTCAAATTTATAATTATAAATTTAGAAATACTTGTAACTACATGAATATTCATTAATTTGTGTATAGAAGAACATTTTAAAATAAGAACATTTGCATCATATATAAGAAAAAACCTTTAAATATTTAAATATTTAATTTTTCTATATAGAAGGGAACTTCTTACTATTGTACCTTGCTATAAAAATTGGCATTTTGTAGTGAATATTTAATTAAAGTTGGAAAATCAAATTTGGCATATGTTAAACTATGAACATTCTTTCAAAAACTATATTTTTTCTATAAACGTTTTAGTGGATTATCAATTTTTTTTAAATTCAAAAATCTTTTTTTAGAATTATTTTTTGCTATCACTAGTAGGTGGGTATGGTACTATATGCTGGACAATGTCGGTGCTTGCAAGCATAGGGCCAAGCTATATCCTATATATATGAGTACTTTAGTTTGCTATTTTTTTGTGTTTGAATCAAACTTCACTAAACTACATTATTAGTGAGGGTACAAATTTTATACAGAGTATTACTTATAAAGTTAGTATCACTATTATGTTATTTATTCTGAAAAAATAAAAATAATTTTTAAATTTTTACATCCTAAACACTTATCCTATGCATAGAATTTAAAAATGAAAATAAAATTTTATGGCCTTTGCATTGGGGCACTTTAATCTACTAAGTATAACATAGGTCAAGCTACACTAATATATTAGATTAGTGAGATAGTTATTCTCTTGAATTGAGAGTGGATGCACTCACTCCCACTAACACCATGGACTTGACAAAGTACTAGGCTTTAAAAATGCAAAGTCAATGCAAGCTACTACAACCGTAGAACTAGAGACAATATTGCAATAAAATTTTGTGTAGAACTTGGTGCCAATGATAGATCAAGGAGGCCACTCGGATTTAGAGTCTAAACCTCTTCTAATATGTGCAAAGTGTGGGTGCACCATTATCTGAGTTGGACACTGAGCCAATCATAAAGTCAAAGAGGCAATAGATCAGCAATATAGATGCTAAGGTTTAGAGAATAAAGCAAGATATTGAGGAGTTTACAAATGCGGAAATTTTGGAGAAATTGAGCTCATTAGAGATTACAACGCGATATCAATTCCCAATTTCATTGAGACCATGTTGTGAGCATATTCAATTAATTTACATTCATTGGGTCAGTTTTTACACTATTAGAGTTGACAATGTCTTTAATTTGCACAGACTTGTTTAGTGGTGCCCCTTGAAAATGCACCCCAAAATCTACTTTTCAATATTCCAAAACCACACTTTGAAAAAGGCTTCAAAACTCAAAGTTTTTAAAATGCTAGAAATGCACCAAACTCTACTTATAGCGTGAAAATGTTTTTAAAAATATTATGTTTAGCCATAATTTGGAACATTTTATCCAATAGGAAGATCATTTTAGAATGGAGGTAGTATGATGTAAACTTTGGAGATGCTATTGGAGTCTGCAAGGTAAGAGTGATTGATTTGTGGCTAGACTTTACCAGACAATATGTGGTACAATTTAAAGGGCACTTTGATTTGATTCCACTATGTTAGTGAATGTGGCCTTCAATCATCATGGAATCTCTTCAATTTTAAAAATTGGAGGATCCTCCACTTTAGAGAATTCCACCCCTTTTGTAAGTCTCCATTTTGTCACTTAGGACTAATGAATTTCTATTTTTTCTATTTTTGTAGTTTTGAGTATAGTTTTATATACAAAAAATAAAAATAAAGAGTAAAACCAAAATAAGTATGTCACATGCCGATATAGTATTTGGTCCTAAATAGAATTTTTTTTTTAAATAAGCCCAAATCTCGCATATAAATAGGGTAGAAATTTAGAATTTGTACAAATTAGGGATGTTTAGTAGAAATTGACACCTAGGGGGGACACTCCCCACGTTTTAGCAACCCACGTGCGGCAGAAAAAGTAATATAAGTAATACATCGATAAATTTATTTATTTTAAAAAAAAAAATTATGGATAGATTTTACTACTTTAAAAGTTTATGTTTTGAATTATTGGTATTTTTTTATGCTAATAGTAATTAGTTATAAATTTTTTAAGAAAAAAGATACATTGTAAAGCTGAAAATAACTTTTACACCTCTATATTATATAAGAAAAAAAAATTTGAAAAATGATTTTTTTTTATAGAATAGCTTTCTATTGAAAGTTTATTTTGGTTGAATATTGATGCAATAGTCATCTTCATGTGAGCTCTATAAATATTTTAGTTAGAGAACATGCCATTTTAGTTATTTTTCAAAAAAAATTTAAAAACTTTTTATAATTAAATTTCAATTTAGCTAATTTGTCACACTTTGCGGTTTAGGATTTTTTAGTATTGTAGAGTATCCAAAAATAACAATGCAGACTTAAAATTTTTGTAGGCTATTTCCACACAAGATGTACATGTGCCTACTAAAAGAAACTTTAAAATATATTATTTTATGTCCTCCACATGCATGCTAATAGGGCTCCCTTGCATGTGCACTTTTGAACATTGAAGATGGTTTTGAGACCATTCTTTTGGTGAAATCTCTTCATTGTAAAGTTCTTCCAAATGGCCAATTTATAGTTTCTTTAAAAAAAAAAATCTCTATTTTTTACAAATTAAAATGTCAAAATACCTATTTTCTTGAGATTTTGCACTTTTCTATTTCTCCTACTTAGAAAAAATTTCTATGCTTTCCCTTCCTCAAGTACCTTCTTCTTAAAGGTATATACATTCGACATATTTTTTTATATTTTTTAAAAATTATTTTTCTAATTTTAAAGTACTCCTGAAAAAATCATGAGTATTGTGCAAAACGCTACCAAAAATGGTTGGTCTTTCTTGCAATCATCCCATACTTCAAGATGCTTCGTAACTTTCTCATTATTTTATCCAAGTGGAATAGATCAAAACTTTCTATGTAGACAAAAATATATTTTATGAGAAACAAATGTTTTTAATATTTTAATTTCAATTTTTTGTGAATTTCTTTTTGTTGCCCAACGAGTTGAAATTTGTACTTAAGGTGACATAAGTTTTGCTCTTGGGCATTCATTGAAATCATTAAATGAGATTTCAAGTTTGAACAAGACCACAAGTTCCTAGACAACGGTGAACAATGGCAAAAATAAAAAATAAATTAGTAAACTACAATGCTTGAGTTGCATGGAATAGTTTAATGATATGAACCTTTTTTTTTAATAAAAATGGAAAAAAAACCTTTGTTTATAAATGATTGGAAACTTTGTTGCATTAGAAATTTGATATGGTTGGGGATTGCTACATCAAATAATATTATTAATTTATTAATTTTAATTAATTTTTTAATTAATTTTTTAATTAATTTTTTAATTTTTTAATTTTAATTTTAATTTTAAATATTTAATATTCTAACCAGTAAAGCTCTGGTTCAGAGCTTGGGGAATAGCCTTGAAATAGTCTTCTCATGGCCTCATTTCTCTTGTAATGGAGAATTATATTCTTAGAAAGCTAATGAATTTTTCTATTTTAAAAAAAATTCAAAAAAGTGTGCCAAAAATTGACATTATAGGAACTTGTTTGAACTTGCATTTTTCTCCCAAAGGGAAAAGCATGGCACTTGATTTTTTTTTTTTTGAAAAAAAAGGCAATTTCAATTCTAGAGAAAAGATACAACCAAAAACAGAAAACCAAACACAATGGGACTTTAGGAGTCAAGTATGGTTTGTCACGTCTTCTATAATTTTTGTCTTTTTGCTTGCTTTGAAAGCAATTTATTTTCATTGTCAAAATGTTTAAATTTGAGTTTTCTTGTACCTATTCAAAGCAATTTTCAATGTGCTTCCAATGACAAAAAATTCAAATTCAATTTATCAAATAGTAAAAAGTTAGAAGTTTATTAGGAAGGATAGGTCCTATTGAAGACTTTGTTACGCCACATACACATACAAAGCTTTAGAGCCTAAACTCACTTTGAAAATTCATACAGCTAACAATAGAAACTTTTGAAAACAACTAGATGGGGAGGGAGAGCAACTTCAGGGCTAGCAATGCAACTTTTGCAAGGGTTGCTACAATCTAACTTATTAACATTCCTGCCAAGAACTTCAAAGCGTCGACGTGGGATTCGAGTTCTCGAGCGAGCTCTCCAACTGAGCAACGCTATCTGCTCTGAAATTTCAACAAAGTTGAACCCATCGACTTTGACAAGCCCCGCAGATTCGACTGACATTGCCGACATTTTACTGTAAAGATGAAAAATGCATCAGTTCACTTTCTAAACTTTTTGATGAAAATCAATCAAACCACTTCACTTTGCAAACTTTTGCAAGGCTCCGTCCGTCCGTCACTTGGATCACTGTCGCAGACGTGGCCAATTTGTACATGAATGAAGGGTATCTCTTGCCTTACACCCGGCAGCATGTTAACTGACATCACACCCGTGGTTTTCTAAAAGGCCAGAAAATTTTCAACAATAACTTCAAAACTCGTCGACAACTGGAAATGCTGACCACGTCACTCTGCAATTGTCGGAAGTTTCACTGTAAAGTTGAGAATTTATAGGTTCACTTTAAGAACTTTTTTGATGAAATCAAGCAATTCACTTTGCAAGCTTTCTATGGCTCTCTTGGATCCCTGTAATAAGTTCCTGACGTGCATAATTTGTACCCATGAATGTAAACCTTAGTTACACACAACACTTTTAGGTAGACACCGCCCCAAAGCGCCACTTTTTGGTGCTGTGTAAAATTACTATTATTAGATGGATCAAATATTTCTATTTTCTGGTAGACAAATGAAAGGAGGTTCCAACTTCCAACGCACTAGCTAAAGACTACATGACATTTGGATACCATATGCAAAAATTATGAAGTTTTTTTTAATTAGTAGAGGTTTAAAAATTGTTTCTTCATCAGAGATCCATATTGACTTTGGAGATGGCGGTTTCAGACGGGGGTGCTTTTGAGGGTACCGGCACTTGGTATCTAGACAGTACTATATATGCAGGCTTCAAATTTTAAAAAATAATAGCTTCGCGATGAGATCGCAATGCATGACAACGAGCGGGGATCGCACGCAATCAATCAGTGGCATCGCTTCTGTAACATTTCTGAACGACGTGCACATTCGTACACCACCTTGAGTTGTCTTTTGGGATAAAGACGAGGTTTATGACAAACTGAATTATTGGAATCGATCCAAACAGTCTGGACTGATTTCAACTCCAGGCAACTGGCATGTACTTACAGGATATAACAGAACAGAGCCCTGATCCCCTTGATAAGGGGCAGGCAGGCTTCCATGCTGGATCGGTGAATCGGTGATGAGAGCGCTAATTAAATACAAACAAACAAACAGTTCGTCGATCGGTGCTCGATCATGGAAGCGGCTTAATTTTAGGGTCGCAAATGGACGAGTCGTCTTCTAGAATTGTGAAGCACATTAAAAGACTGAAAGAAGGACAGAAATGGAGACAGAGCCAGAGTAGAGTTCAAGTGACGTTACCAGGCAGCGGAGTGACAAGCCACATAAGTTAAGTCTGTACGAAGTTGAGATCAGTACGAAGCCAAAACCTTGAGTGATGCAATTTTTTCAAAATCATTTTGAAAAATACGTCACAGACAGCATCTGGAGGCCCTGTAATGTAAAGCAATTGAGACTTATTATTAGGCTTGGATTACGCCCATGTACTGTACAGTACAATTGCCGTGCAACGGTGAAGTCACTTGATGGGAGACTAAACATTGGATTTTTTTCACATAATTATGCATAGGAGAACCTTTAACTCCTAAAAGACCATTCAAGTGACCATTCAATGAATGCAAGAGATCTTGGGTAGTTACGCAAGAGGAGTCAATATTGGTTGGATGTTCACAAAATTTTGACACAAGGTGTGAACTTGTACGCACAGGGAGAATTGACCCCCTCATTGCCCCGGTCAACTTTGGTTAGAAAAAAAAGCCCCCTATATTGTGCCAATTTTTTGGTAATTCTTGCACGGCCTAAGAGTAATTTGGGGGCCTCTAATTGCAAATATGAATTCAGAATTTCAAAAAAAAATTAAGCCTTGCAAGTAAAAAATTCCAGGATTTGCCCTAGAGGGGCAATGAGGGGGTCAATTCACCCTGGCCGAACTTGTACCCCCTTAGTGTGAATTTAATTTTTTTTAATGATTGAGTTCTTAGATCAAAAGTTATGTCATCTTGAATTTTTGGGCAGCTTTGGGCAGCATGTCTAATTTCTGAAATTCGGCAAGTATGTAACTTACATGATAGACAATGCAACTGTAAAAAAAAACACCATGTGTAATATAAAAATCTCACTTTAGGAGGAATGAAAGTCCATAGTAGCCTTTTGGAGCAAGGTCCAAAAAAAATTCTTCCACACATTTCTATAGTACTCAAGTACAAATTGTATGGTTGAATTTGAAAAAAAAATTCATTGTTTTCTCATTGCCTTGAAAAGTGATAATTTTTCACGATTTCTGTCCAAAATGTGCCTCAATCCTTTAGGGGTTAACAATAGGGGTTCCTTTTTACCTATGTGAGGGAAATTTTAAACACTAAAGTTCATTATAATAAATCCATATGCAAGAGAACTTTTACCTACAAGAGTAATTTTATTCTATGAGTAGGAAAACTTTCGGTTACATGATTGTTTAGTCCAATATACAAGAGAGCAATGTATCATACATGTATTTTCAATAAATTTTTACTATTAATCTACATAAAGGTCATTACTTAAAAACACACTTAAAACACACCTTCCTCTTTTAGTAGTTGATGGGTATGCACAAATTCATACTTTGTCAAGAAATTTGCATACCCAAATTCTGCAATTATTCTGCAATCATTCCATTATAATTATCATTAGGAGAAATTTGAAACCTCCAAAGGGCCGCTTCATAATGCAAAAATTTAGATGGGAAGAGCCTTTTCAACTCACTAGTTGGGCCAGTAATTGCATATTGAACTCAAAAATTTGTCATGATTATCCAATCCATCTCTATGATCTCATAAATCTCATGATAGTTCCATCATGAAGGATGGAGCATACGCAACATGGTGGTTGTAATGAGAATATGGCCACCTTCATACTCATTCAATTAGTAAGAAAACTCAAAACCTCTTTGTGGGTTCAAATTCCTCCTACTACAAGAAAAAGGGGTATTATAAGTGAAGTTTTTAGTTAAAATATGCATATGTAAAGGTCTCGTGTTTTTAGTACAAATTACTTAAAATGTTGTCTCTAGGACATACATTAATATACCTTACTAGAAGTCTCGCGCTTGTCCTTTCAATAATTTTTGTCATGCTTAAAAGACAATGTCAATTTTTATAAAACGTCCACGTGTCACCCATCTACTTGCCCAACAAGGCAATCCACTAGCCAAGTGGTTCCAAGGGGGTTTGAACCTTGCACCACTTGGCTAGTAGGTCAAGGCCCTTTGCCATAACACCATGCACACACGTACATGATGACAAAATGATTATAATGCATTAGAGGAGTTTTCGGACCCTTGGAGGGCCGTTTCAAGCAGCTGCGGGGGAACTGTCCCCCTGCAGTTTTCGGGGAACGGTTGTTTCCGATAAAAAAAATTCAAAAATTCAAAAATTCAAAAAAAAGTTTTACTCTTGAAATGCAAAAAAAAACAGAAAAAAAAATTATTTTTTCCGACGTGGAAGTCGCCATTCCACGTCTACAAGCTGCTGCGGACCCCTGCGAACCAGTTCCTGCAGTCTGGGAACTCACAGCCATCCAGGGGGCTGAAATCTCCTCTAATGGTCATTTACTTGGTTGTTTTCTATGTTTAACATTTCCTTGGTGAATTCAGCAGACTTCAGATGCCATTTAGGCATAGTAAAACAGTTTTTTTTTTTAAACTTTGAACTATGAAAAGTTGAAGAATCAAGCTTAATTTCACCTCCAAAAATCCTTTTGCAATTTCAATTCTCTAATAAAAAGTTATGGACAAAATTCAGAGAGGATGTTTTAACCCTTTACTTCCTAAGAATTAATGATTTTAAGTTGCAGACTTTGATTGATCATATTGTGGAAAGTATAATCTAAATGGAAAATTTTATTATACCATTAGCTTGAGTGAAGAATATTGCATGCATTGGCTTAAAATAAATAATTATTAAAATAAATAAAAATCTCCATATAAACTCTTCAAAATTGCCAAAAAAATGTGAGGCCCAAAATGGACTTCTTAGGAAGTAAAGGGTTAAAGTGTTTAAAAAATTGTTCATTCCAACCCCTTTCTGAATTTCGTCCATAACTTTTGATTGGACACTCAAAATTGCAAACAGATTTTTGGAGGTGAAATTTAGATTGATTTTACAGCTTTTGTTAGTACAAATGTTTCTGAATTTTTTTTTTTACTGTGCCTAAATGGACCCTGAAGTCTACTGATTTCAAAAATTAAAGTTCCATTGTACATAGAAATTTTATTTGACACTTTTGTACTAAAGTGAACATGTTGATTTTTTAGTGACTTAAATTGTGACTTAAAATGCGACTTAAAATGCAACTTTGTATTCATTCCCATGTCCAATTAGCAAAACATGCCTAAATGTACATATAAAAAAATTTCAGCTTGACCCTTCAACAAGAAAATTGGATTTTCAAAACTTTCATACTAAAAACCTACTTAAATATACCCCAATCTCTTCTAGTGTCCTAATGCTTCAATTAACTTTGTTTTTCATTGACTAGATTGTAGATCAATCCATCCAAGATTGAATCCAGTTGTCCTACAAGAGCTTCAATCCCATGTTGGATGGAATTAAGGAGCAGTTTCTTACAATCTATACACACGGATCACTTATACTACCATTGTTGACAACTCAGGGTTGGTATATACTTGGGGCCGAATTGAAGGCCGGACGGAACTCTCCAAGTTTGAACCAATGGGATCATTCTATTTATCCAAATCCGGCCCAAGAGCTTTATACTAGGGCCGGATTGATACCACCACTCATCCTACGTGTCGCCTTAAGTGGCATGATTTTGGCGTCAAACCATCCGGGCCCCAAGGGAGCAATCGGGCCGAGGTTTTGGGTGGCCCAATTTTCCATCTAGGGCCGGATTGGGCTCTTTTGTTGGATTGTACAAATCTCTACCATTGATAAAGAGAATTTTATTTATTTATCTTTAAAAGCTTCTTCATCTTTGGTTTCATTATATCTTTGTTTCATTTCATCTTTATTTGTGCGGATTCTTTATTACTCTAGGGTCATGAGGTGTGGATTTGGGTTAAAGTGATGCTACATAACATATTTATGTTTTATACATTTTCCTTTAAAAAAGAAGTAAAAAAAATAATATAACATAAAAAATAATAAATAGTTTTTACTAAGAAAAACAACGTACAGTTAAAGCTGACCCAAGTCATAATCAAAGTATTTGCAGGTTTAACTCCTGTTGGATGCATTCAAAAAACTATAATTTAAAAATAAAAACATATAAATTATGAATAAAAAATAAAAAATTAGTAATAAACAAATAATATTAATAAAAAGGAAGTGTACATAATATAATTTTCTTTTGTTACAATTAGTTGAATAGTAAAAATTAATTAATTTTAATTTTAATAAGAAATATAAAATATTTTTAGACAAAAGGGAGAAAAAAATAATAATGGATGAAGTAAGATATCCAGTACTTACAGGAAAAAAAATTTGTTTGTTAGAACAAAATCAATATACTTTTGATGTTAATCAACTAAGATACAAATTTTTTTTAAATGAATTGAAGTTTCTTTTAATGTAAAAGGATAACCAAAACCAAACCTTTATGGTTCTAAGAAATTTACACTAAATAGTGAAATTAGGTTGCTTGAATATAACCATTATGAGCAAAAAATGGGAGCAAGCCCATTGTGGGTAAAATTGTAATGGTCATGTACATTCAAGTTTTGAAATGTACACCACTATTACAATTTTGCCCACAATGGGCTTACTCTCATTTTGCCCTTACTAGGATAGTTTACCTTATAAGGTTATCCCAAGAAAGTCACTTTACAAGCCATTAAAGTCAAAGTGATATTCCTATAGATATTTTCATTTGCATATTCAAGAGTCCCAATTACAACAATATCTAATTCAAAAATGGTGCATTCTTGTACAATAACCTGTCTACCAAGTTGTTTCTTCAACCCAAACTTCTTCAATGATTTGAGTTTAGGTTGTGAATTGAAATAGAAAAAATCATGTATATAACTTCTTTTTTAACAATACTAATTATTCTCTTTCATTGTAGATTTCATGTCTTTAGGTGCATGTTTTATATCTTTGAAAATTCAGTAGTAGTAGACCCTCATACAATTTCAAGGATTCAACCCCATAGAAGTTACTAACAAATTATCCAAATGTTTAAGAAGCATTATCATCTACATGACTAAAATAAGTTACCTATCTGTTGGCATTCAAAATGTGCTTTTGAATTTCAATTGTATCTAATTGGAAAACAAAAATTAAAATGACCATGTATACAAAATCATGTGTGCTATAAAATTTTACTTCATGAATAAATCAATTTTTTATAAATAAAGTAGGAATAAAAAGGAAAAAGTTAAAAGAAAGTCTAAAAACTATCTTTTCTATATTTGAAATAGAATAAATAGGAAGAAAAACAAAAACAAAATATAAAATATATAAAATATATAAAATCTTTTTTTTATTCTTTTGAAATAGAAAAAATAGGAAGAAAAAGGAAAAGATGTGTATTTTATAATTTTTTTAATTGAGTATTCCAAAAATCTAAGAGCATATATTAATCAAGAATTCGGCCTTAGAATTGGGCCTCAACACTTTACATTATCCAGGGCAGGAGTGATGAATTGGAATTCGGCCCCAAAATTCAGCCTCAACCCTTTACATTATCTGGGGCCAGAATGGTGATTCGGGGCTGGATTGTGGGCCGGATTGAAGGCAAATCGGGCTAGCTTTCCGTCCGGCCCCAGGCCATGTATATACCGGCCCTCAAAGTAGGTTCAACTCATCAACAAATTCAAACCAACACTTTGAAGGAAGGCAACATACTAAGCTAGGTGAACTGGGAAGTGTCTCTGAATTCACAAGAAGATTGAACAAAAATTATGACATTTTGAAAAATCAAAACCATGCTTTTTAAATTGCCTTAATACTAAAGTGCCCAAACTTAGATAGCAAGATCGCCTTTTAGAAATTTTGATAGATAATTTTCACTTCTCTAGTGCATTGCATTCATTCTTTCACAAAGATCATTTTTTTCTTTTTGCTATTGATATATTCTATGATTTTTCTTGATGTTCTAGCAATGAATGACAATTGGATGTTTACTTTTTAAAACATTTATCATCCATTCAATGGATAGAGCAACAATTATGGATGAAGTAGGAGTGAATTCGGAAAATTTACCTTAACCCCTAAATGCCCAAGGCACCAAAATATGGTGTTTGCAAAACTTTGAAGTTAAATAAATCCTAGCCAATTTGCTATTTTTAGAAGTTTATATTTTTTAAATGTTCTTCTTGAAGTCTAGTTTTGCCTCCAAAAGTCCGATCTTGAAAATAAATGACAATGATTTTTCTACAAGAGATTTTGTGCACAAGTACCCTGTGCAATCTTGACTTTCCATAGTGTTAAGAGCTCTTAGAAATGAGCCTCAAATACACTAGATCTTGGAGAAAAAATCACATTCTAAATTCATTTAAAAAAGTTGTAGAGTGAATTTTGAGAAGTCGTAAATTGATTTGGGTTCTTCAAGTTAGGCCCATTAAGCTCATATTTTTTTGGTCATCAACTTTTTAGATTTGACTTGCAAAAATGCTGGCAATGTTATCAAAATGTTGGCATTTTGTTCAATTTAGAGCAGTTTTTAGGAAGTTGAAAACATGCCTTGGGCATTTAGGGGTTAATATGCTTCGTAAGGTCTTCTATTCAAGTTTCCAAGGGGGGTAGGGGGTGGGTGAGATAAGACAAAATTGCACCATTTCTAAATAATTCTTTGCTTTAGAGACTCAAGAAATATTCTATTTCTAAAAATTACTTCCATCTGTGCAAAAAGGTATGGATGACATTGCCAAATTTAGATGAAAATGTGCATGAATATAACTAAATAGCGGTTGATTTTTCTTAGGGTTATGTCTCCAAAAATTCAAGACATTGTGATGTATAGCATTGTTGGCTTGTTGTTTATAGAATATAAGTTTGACCCTCAAAATGATTTTTTATATTTTCATTCCTAAAGATGATCAAAATGAGTTTTCTAAATCTAATTCCTATTCTATGAGAAAATCTAAAGAATTCCTAAAAGTAAATAAATAATTGCAAATTGAAGTTGAGAACCTAATACATCTTACATTTCTACATATATGATGACATAAATTTCATCAAGAAACTTTAACTTCTATATGTCTTCATTGCATTCCATAATAGTCTAAGCATGGAGTCTATTGCAAATTCTTGGTTATTACAATAACTAGTATGTAAAATCTTAATTCCTCCATAGAATAAGAGAAGACAAAAACAATTGTCTAGAAACAAATTCCTAGAGAAAATAGAGATCTCTAATCTCAACTTGCTAGACAATAAGAGTTCAAATTTTTTGTTGATGGTCATTCAAATAGGTTGAATATAAACTCAACAAATTCATCAAATAGACAACATAAATAGCTCATGAATAATATAACTAATCAGTATGTTTCCAATCTTTGATAAACTTCAAAAATGGGCAAACTGCACATCCTTCATCAATATCTTGAAAACATTCAAATAACAATTTACACAATGACTTTCTTATAATTCAAGAAATCTATTGCTCTATAACCCTTTGATACCATAATTATTGATACAACACATAATAACACGTCTAGTACCTTGAATGAAATGAACATCAAGGGACCTGAGTATGTAAATCTTATAACATCCTGCTTACATCTACATCTCACAAGTTCTTTAGATGGGTAAAATATCTAAAAGTTCTAAGCACTTGACAATTTCTTCAAAACTTGGTCTTTCATTTGGAATTGGATTCCAACATCTCTCAATCAAATCCTTCAATGGCACATCTAAATCACTAGGTAGTTTAGGCCTTTGTCCTGCAATAACAAGATCACGACTTGCTCTACTGTCTTCAAGTTCACCCTCAAATGGCAAGCAACCGGTTACAATTTCAAAGCATGTCATGCCATAACTATATACATCTACTTTCTCTGAGAAGTCAAGCACACTTCTATCCCTCAAAGCCAACAATATCTCTGGTGCCCTCCAAAATCCGGTTCCAACAACCCCAAGCGAACACTCAAAGTTTGCAACAAATAGATAGATTTCTTCTTCACCTTCTTTATAAAGGATGTTGGCAGCTTTCAAATCTCTATGAACAATGCCGTGCTTGTGTAAATAATCCATGAACATTGCAATTCGTCTCATAACACCTTTGGCATGCAAGATCCACCCATTCCACACAATTGGAAATGGTGGCCCTTGATTGTTCTTCTCTTGCATGGCTTGGTCAATCAACTTGCGTAAGTCACCCCAACATCTCATCATCGTGAACGCAAACCTCCCATCGTCCAACATAGTTCCCCTATATGTAATACATAAATCAACTCCTTTTCCAAGGATTCCACAAGGCCATTGTTTTTTCAAATCTGAAAGGCGAGATCCTCTCTTGAACACCTTCAATAGAAGGTCCTTAACATGAGGGTTGCCATTAGGGTCTATAACTTCAAATATGGCAGCTTGTCCACCCTCACCAATCTTCCGACCCAACTTCAGATCAGGCGGCCATTCGAGGAAAAAATGACCTCGTTCATGGTGCCTCCATTGCGGGTCATTCACCAATTCTGCGAAGACTTCCCGATTTTCTCGACTCACTTCATCTTCATGATCGTTGTCTTCTGAAAGTTCAGAAAGGCCGGTCACTTCGCTCCAATGCACCTTCGAATGCTCGATCTCATGCTCCACATCTGAAGAGAAACGGCTCTTGCTTCGCATCATCTCCTCCACACGTGCGGAGAAGTACTCAGGATTTGGTTCCAGGGAGGATCCTGCGCCCGCGCCGCCACAATCTCCAAGTGCTATATCCTGTCCGGAAGGTAAACATTCTATAATGGCCTTGTGGGAACTGGAGGTTCCATCTGAGGTGGCCAAAGTACTCACGGTCAACATGGTGGTCTCCTGATGTCCACCACCAGACAATCGTCCTGCACGATTCCCCATATCGCCAAAAATTCAAGCTCCTCTCCAACGCACTGCATTCACACAACCGTGAAAATTTTCATCACAATTTGCACTCCCATGATCCAACATGCCAAACCCTGCCAGCACTCCAACGGACCAAAAAAATCGAGTAGGGCTCACGAAACACAAAAAATCACATTGCCCTCACTCTGGACACACAAATGGAGTACAGTAGACACTCCCAAGACCCGAAGCTTAACCTTCCATCGCCTATAAAGCTTGTTTGAGTTCAAAAGCATCATTGCTTTTGAAGTGTTGTGTAGTTCAAAATTCCACTAAGTTATAGAAATCTCAACCGTACAATCTTGTAGTGTACTTGTTGTAGATGATGTGAATCAAATTTGGAGTCATTTGACAGTGTAGATTGCAAGATTATAATGTTTTAGTGTTGAAAAAGGATGCTGAAATCTACATTTCGAGGTGAAATTTGATTTCTAAACCTACTCAAATGAAAAAAATTTGAACTACAAAGTGATTCAAAACCAGCATACAAAGACATCGGTGGAAGAAATTATCATTGAATTGACTCATTGTGTCTGCAAAATGGCTTTCAAATGTAAAAAAATTAGCAAGAAAAGTTGAAAAAAACACATCTAAAGTTGAACCTTCTTCTACTAAAATGCTTCTCAGTCACTCATAACTTCTTGGATTGATATGAAATTTTAACCACACAAACTAGACTAGTATGTGCAACTTTTCCAAAAACATTTATTGAAAATTGACAGTGTATGAAGAAGATACAAGCCGCCAAAGTTCACTGTAATCCAAAAATGTTGGGATTTCAAACTTCAAATTGCTCCCAAAAATTCAAAACAACTTGTATTGACATGAAAATTTTACCACAATAACTAGACTTCAAGGGAAACATAACTCAAAATTTTTTATTGAAAATAAACATTTGATGAACGAGACACAAGCCCCCCAAGTTGCAGCCTTCAAATGCAGTTTGGTGAACTCAAATTGAACTTGTGAACTTCGATTAACTTCCAAAAAATCAGTACATCTTGTATTGATCTGAAAATTTTACCACACAAGCTAGAAGAGAGCGCAAATTTACCAACAAATTTTATTGAATTTGGGCATCCGATGCAAAAGTTAGAGCATTTCGAATTGGAACTGGAAACTATGTGAGGACACTTTTGGTCCCCTTTGGCGGTGAAGGGTTAAGACAAAACTAACTTCACCAACAACGATGCAGAAGGACCAAGTTTAATTTCTTTCATTTGATAGAAAGAGCGATATAATGTTGTAACCCATACAGCAGCGTTCAATTGAAGCCCTCTAGCTATGCACCAAGACCACAAAACGGGACACTCCATTCTGTCTCACAGTTACTCTTCTCTAGCTTCTCATCTCTCCAAGGTAACCAATAATTCTCTTTATCGACACACCCTTAGCACACTCACAAGACATTCTCAAAGCGTAAGATCCACTCACCCAAATTCGCTGACAGTCGACTTGTGGGTGTGCGCAGAGGAAGCAGGCAACTTCTCCGAGAAGCGATCGCAGGCTCAGCGGGTTCTTGTAGCGATCCGGTGACTCCGCAAGAGATTTCGAAACGAAAACCCTACCGCAAAGAGTGGTCTCTGGGGCATGGGAGCGGTGGCAGAACTGAAGGTGCTCAAGTGGGGACAATGGATTGCAGCAGGAGTGGGTTCAGTTGGTTCACGGCAGCAGGAACCGCACAAGAAAGAGAGAGATGGTGAGAGCCAAAGGACAGATGAGGTTGAAGGAACAGACTCGGCGGTCTGTTCTCTGGAGAAAGTGAGGATTTGTAGGGTAACACTGTTGGCCCACTTGCTTTCACCAGTCGGGGGACTTTGGGTTGCATGAAGACTCCGTCTCTGTAGCTTCGGGGCTGCTTACTCACAGTGGTGGTTGCAGTATATGCTCCACAAGATTCAGGGCAGAAGGAATAAAGCCCGGCATGGATTGATGCGTAGTGCGGCGGCATCTGAGTGTTCAAGACTTCATCTATGTGGAGATTACATACTGGTATGGAAAATGGGCATAAACTCACCTACACTGATTTGTCCTAAAAAGGGATGCAGCTACAACTTCAACACGAGCGTCACTTGCGATCACTCTGGCACAGTGGACGGGAAATTCGTGAACCTGACGATATCCACTCCGGTGAAGCCTTGCGCGGATCCCGCGGGCCATCTCAGCTGGGACGGCATTCCACACGTCCGACGCATTCAAGAACGCGGCCACCAGTGCCAGCCTTTGAGCCCATTTTGAACGAAGATTACTGTTCTGGGACACTCGATACTCTCAAATTGCTCTGCATTTAAGTGGAACCTTATGTGTTCACAACTCGACATGTATTAGAAGTCTTCTAAGTTGATATGTGCACAAGATAGGTAGTAATAGAAATATCTCTGCCATATCCTTCAGCGTTCCGTTTAACGCCTTTCCACTGCATAAGTCAACCCAACCGTTTGTCAGAATCTAAATGCAAATTATGAGTAAAAAATATCCATAAAATCACTCAACATTCGCACATGTTCCTAAGGGCATGATGACTTAAAAGCTCATGAAATGGAAAAAAACAAAAATACTCGTTCACGACAAGTGAATATAAAAAAAAGTTGGTAGTTTTTGGTGATTTTTTCTATGTTTTTCTTGAGGACGGTTGAAACGCAAATTTTCAACAGTAAAACGAAAATTATAAGACCTGGCCTTAAGTCACTACCAAGCCGAACATACTCCTCCTTGGAAAGCAGCCGCAACCAGACGCTCAACCAGCAGAATCTTGGGTGAACTTCTACAATCCTCTGCAACACCAAACAGGTTCTTACGGCATAGGGTACCTCTCGTTGGGTTGACAAGTAAACCATTTATTGTAATGCAATGCAAGCGTCACCCAAACACATAATGTTCATGTATAGTGGGGTCCCAATCAAAATGGCGTTTTGAAATTGCAGTGAAGGAAATTTCAATACTGTTGACTTTGATAGCCTCTTGAGAGTTGAAAATTTAGTATTTTACCACAACATTTTTTCCACAACATCATCTTTATGTTAATAACACGTGTACCAAATTTCAAGGCCAAAAAATTCGCAAAAAAAAGTTATTCAAAATCTACCAACATGGGTAGCTAGTGAAATGTCTTCCCCCATTGTTTCCCACAACCGTGCCCACAACTACACATTTTGGTAGATTGTGTATATCTTTTATTTATAAATCTTTTGCCTTCTAAATTTTTCACACATGTTATTAACATAGAGAATATCTCGTGACAAAAATTTCATGGTAAATAAAAAAAACTTAGCCCTTGGGAGGGTGTCAAAGTTGGCAGCAGAGAAATGGTTTCTCCAAGCTACCCATGTTGGTAGATTTTGAATATCTTTCTTTTAAAAACTTTTTTGTCCTTGAAATTAGGCATACATGTTATAGACATAGAGAGTATTGTGTGAAAATAATTTCATGGTAAATAGACATTTCTCATCCCTTGGAAGGGTGTCAAAGTTGGTAGTAGTGAAACGGTTTTCACAAGCGTTTCTCAAAACAACACATATTGGTAGATGGTGAATATATTTTTATTTATTGATCTTTTGGCCTTTAAATTTGGAACATATGTTATTAACATATATTAATTAATGTTCCAAAAATTTCATGGCAATTTTTTTTTTTCAATCCTTGGAAGGTTGTCAAAGTTGGTAGTAGTTAAATTCTTTCCACAGTTACCCATGTTGGTAGATTTTGAATAACTCTTTTCTGGTGAATCTTTTAGCCTTGAAATTTGGTGCACATGTTATTAACATAAAGATCATGTTGTGGTAAAAATTTTGTGGTAAAACACCAATTTTTCAGTTCTCAGGAGGCTATCAAAGTTGGCAACATTGAAATTTCTTTCATTGCCATTTTAAAAACGCCATTTTGATTGGGACCCCACTGTACATTGGAGTTGTATCTGACAAATATAGGACATCATAAATGGGTCACTCGTGTAGTCCAAACTTGCGATTAGGGCACTATTACTTCAAATTTCATCAATTCACACAATATCAAGATATATTCATGCAATATCCAACTAATACTCACTTTAGTGCATTCATTTCCTCTCAAATAAAACTAAACTAAACCGGGAAAAGCTTACTCGACTTGTACGGAGTATAAGATAGCAATCAAGACCAAGGTATCGAGCTGCTACAGCGGTGGCACGACAATGGTTGCTTTGTATGCTTCCAATTGTAATCACACAATCAGCTCCCTGGGCTTTGGCATCTGCCATGATAAACTCCAGCTTCCGGACCTTGTTGCCGCTCAGCTGCATCCCTGTCAAGTCATCTCTCTGCACAGTTCTTCTTCAGCTAAATTTGAATGCAAAACAACATGCAATAAGGTGACTAGACAGCAGCACTTACGACATGCACCTTAAAATGAAGTGTGAGGAATTAACACAGTACATACAAGTAGAAGAAGAAGCAAGATATGTGTTCATATATATATATATATTACACGATTACTAAATTTATATAGGTGAGTATATAGCTCAGTATTCTAGAAAGCTATGTTTATTCAATTTACGAGCTAACTAGACAAATTAAGCCTAATACTCCCTCTTCAGTTGTAGAATTATTAAAATTGAACTTCTGGAAAATCAAAGTAGATTTATATATCTAATCCCCATGTTGCTGCGATGTTGAGGAAGAAGTTCCAAGAAGCCCTTGTAAATAGGCTTGATGTTTGACTTTACTCAATGATTTGGTAAGGACATCAGCCCACATTGTTGTAGTTGGAGTAAATTGAAGTTGCCATAGTTTAGCTTGAACTTTCTCATATATAAAATGGAAACAAATATCAATATGTTTGGATCGATCGTGATATTTGGGATTTTGTGTTAAAGCAATGGTAGACTGGTTATCATAGAATATAGTACTTGAAAATTGAAAAGAATATCTTGATTCTTAAACAAGTGTGTAAATTCATAATAGTTCCTTAGTTGCAGTAGTAATTGCTATGTATTCAACTTTAGTAGAGGATAAAGCTACGATGGAATGTTTTTGACTTTGCCAAGAAATGAGGCAAATATTGTCAATTTGAAAAAGTTAGGCAAATGTTGAATGGCTAGTGTCAATATATGCTGCCCAATTTGCATCACTCCAGCCATAGAGAATATGAAATTTAGGTGGATATGTGGAAGGAGCAAAATAGGTAAGACCATACTTCATTGTGCCACGTAGATAACGAAATATTCATTTGATGCCAACCCAATGAATGGGAGCTAGAGAAGATATAAATTGAGCTAAATGATTTATAGAGTAAACTAAGTCCCATTGTGTACAAATAACTAAATATTGCAAACTCCCAATAGCCTATTGTAAGTGTTTCTAACTCCACCCTTAAGTCAGAAAGTTGCACACAGGTTCTAGCGGCATAAGTTAGTAAATTGTATGGGTGAAATGTAAACATAGTGTTCTTTGGCCTTCCAAGCAATGGACACTTTGTTTGTTATGGTGATAGTTTAATTTTTAATTGTTTCAAAACAATCTAAATGTTAAAAGGTTCAAGACATTGATGAGTAAGTAAAATCTATCTAGGTTAAAGTATAGAATGCACTTTGCCCTTTCCGAAATGGTAAAGCAAGTTGAATTCTGATGTTTTTACTAAAAGATATTGATGGATGAAATTTGTCTCTAATTCTATTCTAAAAACTTCATCCGTTGGCTAAAAATAGCAAATGAATCCTAAATAATTCTAAATTTTAGGGTTGATTTGTTAATTAATTTAACTAACAATCTTTTGAGAGAAAACCTAGTTTTGACCTATTTTTAGACTTTTCATCTAAATTGGGTTCAAACTTCATCCACACATAATCCCTTTAAAATCAAAGTAATTTTAAAGTAAAAGTTGGTTTTGGAATCTTTAAAAGATTCCCTAAACAATTCTAGTCTCAAAAGATTCCTTAGTTATTCTTTTAAAAATATTCCTAATTGTTCTTTTATTAATCCTACTCTTAAGTTATAATTCTAAAATTAGTAGTTTTTGGGTTTTTATTATTTATATGAAGAAAGTGATAAATTATCTTTTTACCAAGGTAAAAACTAAGAATTTAGGACATTTAGGTGAAAATTTATGAATGGATGAAAATTCCCCTTAGTTGGATGGAATTCGTTCCTTCAATAATTTAAAAGAGAATAAGGGGATTAATTAGGTTTTAACTTTTCCCAATTATTCTAATTTTCCCTGGATTCCTAAATTAAATTAGATTCCTTTTGAGATTCTTTTGGATGAAATTACTATTTCCTTTCCACTTTAATTCAAAATTCATCCATTTATTTATTTCACAATTTTAATTAGGGTTTCTTAAGAATTTTAGCAATGTTCAAACTTTCATGTTTCAATTGAAATTCTAAATGTTATTGTGATTTAAATGAAAAGCAAATTTAAAGGAAAAAATAGAGTTAGAAATTATACCTCAGTATCGAAGATGTCGGTGGATCCGTCATCGCAAAATACCATCATAATTGTCTCCCCAAAATCTTCCATTGTCTTTCATGAATTTGCAAATTTTAGTGAGAGTTGGATAATTCGTTGTTGAATTGTTATTTAAAACCTATCTAAGAATCACATTGTTATTAGTTTTGGCAATTTGGAAGTAATTCTTTGGTCTTAGGTATTTAATTTAAATTGTATAATTAAATTAAATTTTCTAAGTTTCCAATGAATAGTAGTAATATTCCCTTGCCAAATTTTTAAATAGTTTTTTAATTTAATATTCCAAAGATATTAGTTGTTTTTGTTTTTATCTATTTGGCTTATTGGGCCTAATAAAACAAAACACTAACCAACAATTTTGCCAACTAATACAATTGGAATCCTAATTAATAACTAAAACCAACCAAATGAATAGTAATCTAATAAAATATTCTTAAATAATCAAAAACAAATCTATCAATGAATAGGAAAGGGAATAAAAGGATGAACGACAATCCAAATGAATAGTAAAAAGAATAAAACAATCCTAACAATTCCAACTTCAATAATAAGATGCTAATGAAAAGAATAAAATAATCAAACAAATTAATAGTAAGATGCCTACCTTGATTCTTCGTCTTCTTTGGCTAATCTTCTTATAACCCCTTCCTTCCCTTTCCTTTTGGTTTAATTGTTGTTGTTGGCAAGCTATGGTTTTTTGGAGACACTTGTGAGTTTGGAGAGAGTTTTTGGTGTTCAATTTTTCTTCCCAAAACTAAAAATTTTGTGCATGGCAACAACCGCCTTAGCTTACAACACTTTGAGTATTTAATTGATAATCAAAAGATTTGATTTTTGAATTTCATTCCAAGGTTCCGTTGTGAGTACCGAAATAGCTCACTGGCTTCTGTTATCTTCCTCCTCCGGTGCTGTATGGCATTCCAATGCTAACTGGTCCTTCCGGTGTTGATCTGCTTCTTCGGTGCTGATCTGGTCCTCTGGTGTTGTTTGGCCCTTCCAGTGCCGATCTGGTCCTCCGGTGTTGATCTAGCCTTTCCAGTGTTATCTGGTCCTTCTGTGCTGATCTGGCCCTTCGGTGTTGATCTGGTCCTTCAGGTGTTGTCTTTGCCTATGGGTTGAATTTTTGGAGTAAAACCAAAACTTGAAATTTTGAATGGATTTTGGAATACTTAATTTTTAATCATAAAAATAAAGCACACTTAATTGAAAGAGAAAACTATTTTAACGGGTTTCATGAAAGCCAAACAACGTAAAAAATGACCAATTAGAAAGGAGAAACAAAACAATTTAAATGAAACAAACAACCAATGCAAGTTTGGAGACCAAATACCTCCACCACGTGTACAACACGGAAAGGAGAGAAATCAACAAAGTTGGCCTTTAAATAAGTTTTTAAAGAATCTTATTTTGTTGATTTTTATTTGGTAAGTCAAAGCTTCGTTGTGCGGGGACAACCCCAAGAATTAACGGTTTTTGCAAAGGCAAATTTTGACTGTTATAAATCAAAGCTCCGCTGTGCAGGAGCAACTCCAAGAAATAACTGACAGTTTAAAGTTTCAAGTACCCGTTCCTAGGTTTCCAAAGTCAAAGCTTTGCCGTGCAGGAGCAACCCTAGGAAACAACTGACAAATTGAATTTTCAAGTACCCGTTTCCAGGTTTCCAAAGTCAAAGCTCTGCCGTGCAAGAGCAACCCCAGGAAATAACAATATCCAAGGAACCAAATTAGTATTTCAAAAACTTAATTTTTAAAGGAAGTACACATGACAGTGTTTAACTGAACATTAAAAACCAATTTCCAAAATTTCAAACAAAGTTCTAGGTTTAATCACTAAAGGAGGTACACATAACAGTATTTAACTGAACATTAGCAATTAGTCAAACCAAACACCCGTTATACAACGAGTTTTGGCACGTGGTGATGCTTAAAACCTTTTGACAAAGTCTAGCCTTGCTGCTTTAAAGTTTTAAGTTCACAAACTGTTGTCAATTCGCACAAATAGTTGCTTAGTGTTCAAAAGAGCAATAAAATCAATTTAAAGTTTGGGAACTACTCCCACAACTCTCAAAATATCAAAGTTTTGGGGCTTGAAGCCTCCAAATTCAAGAAAGAATTTAGTTAATTCAAACAACAATGAAGTTAGGGGATTTCCTCCTCCTAAATTCTTGAAAAGCAAAGTTTTGGGACTTGAAGCCTCCAAATTCAAACAAGAAAAGAAAACAAAGCTTTGGAGGGGCCCTCCGGACCTTCAAAGTACAAGAAAATAAAAAGAAATAGAAGAAAAGAGCCAAAATTTGGCTTAAAAAGTGCTTCAACAAGTGTTAGTAGCATGACAAAAGCAACAACAAGAATGAAACAAGATAATGAGGGCCACAAACAACCTCGAGGAAGGGTCTTATATACTCACTCCCGGCCCTTCCTCAATAAGTTGTTCGTAAATACTTTCTTACTTTCAATCTAGATATTTTGCTAAACTAACCTAATGCGTTTTCTAAATAATCTTTGTTTAATGGGAAAGAAGGTCCTCAAGCAAGTTCCTTCTAGGCCCTAAATGGCTTTAGAATCTTTTCCCAAATCAAATATTAGATTTTCCCAAAGATATTTTGAAAACCTACCTAATTAACCGAGATATTTTGCAAATGAATCTAAGGTTAGTTCTAAATTGTCTTTCTTTAGTTCAAAAGATGGCTTCTTACGCAAGACAAGTATTTTGAGCAAATCCAATCTTCGATTTTACAAAAGATATTTGCAAAATCAACCTAGATTAATCCAAAATTACCTTAAAAAAATCAAACTAAGGGCTAACCCTTTCTATCTTTTGAGGGACAACTCAAAACTCAAAACAAACTACACCATCGCGTTCAGAAAACCCCAATTAGCCTAAGGATCTCCTCACCCCTACCTCTCTAGCCGTTTTAAAGCGCAAATTTGAGTCATGGTAACTTAGAACAAAAGTCAAAAATTTAACTTTTGGAGTTTGCATTTTTGATGAAACTATTGGTCTTGGGTGGTTTAAGATATTTGTCGGAGTAAGAATTGACTCTTGAATTGCTCCATTTGGACACTGCTAGCTCCTAGTACACTGGTCAACCCGCCGCTAAGTTGTAAATTCTTATAAAATTCGTTGTCGGTCCTAATTCTGATATTTGGAAATGTCGGAATGTCTTCAAACTTGACAAGGCTCTTTATTGGCACAAAAAACACTATCTTAATTTTTAGTGAGATTTTACCGCAACATTTGTAATTTCTAGAAATTTATGAATGCAATTTTAAGCGGTTGACTTCCCATGGAGTCATCGTGGAGTTTTGTAAAATCCCGAAATTTTTGGACAATCTTCTACAAGATGTCCATCAACTAAGAGCAAAACCAAATCTCCAATAAGGATGCTATTTTTAGCAAATTCTTAATAATTTCCACCCAGGGAGAAAATTATTCTTGATACCAGAGGAATCTTGAATGATCGGATTTCTATTTGACCTCCTGGCATGCTTTGATCTAGAAAAGCACCTCTCTGTATGTTCCAATCATCATTTCTTCCATCTTGATCTGTGAATAATTTGGATTCTTAAAGTTTCCTGCAAACAACAAATCTAACTCATTCGAATTGGATTTGGACTAACTTTGACTAGACTCTAACTTTTAACCAGTTTGTTACATGTATACTTATAGATGCTGTATCACATGAACAAGACACTAGGACTGGCTAACTCTCAAATCCTTACTTCATTCAAAATTACTGACTTAACTACCTAATTCTACTAATAAGACCTAAAATTAGTGAAAATGTAAAGTTTTACGTGTTTCACGCATTTAAGGCCATTACACACCACTTTGAGAGGGACTTCTACCAAAATCCTCAATAACACTATTTTTATGTATTTTTTCATATTTTTGATCCAAAAACTAACTAAAATCGCAAAAAATAAGTTCAGAGTTCCAAGTGCCCACTTGAGGGCTCACACCTATCTGTAAGGAATAGTCTCTATAAAATGAACTTTGTCAGGGGTAAGGTTGTTACTTTGAGTTTTAGAATACTTAATACAAGGCTCAAGAGTTACATGTGAGCATAGTAGATTCATATTCTAGTTTTACAAAGCCTTTGCGTTGTTTAATATAAATGGCTTCCTTGAGTAAGCCATACAAAAATGATGTAGTAACGTCCATTTGATGGACATGATAATTGAGAAGGGTTGCCAAAGCAAGTGAAATATGCAAAAAGGTCATTTTTAAGACTAGAGAAAAAGTCTGTGTATAGTCAATTCCTTCCCTTTGCATAAATCCACGAGCAACAAATCTTGCTTTATATCAAGCCAAGGTTCCATTAAAATTATATTTACTACAGAATAACAATCTGGAGGGGGATCAACAAGTTTCCAAGTTGCATTTTAAATTAACAAATTATGTTCCTAATTCATGGCTTCCTACCAATGGTAAGAATCTTGGCTACATAATACTTCTTGTACTATTGTGGGTTCAAAAATCTGATTCATAAATGCATAAGCAAAATGATTTTCATCACAATATTTAGTGGTTTGCCATGTACCTTTTGTAGAACAGTTGGATATATGTCAAGAAGAATATGTGTCTGTCTGAGATAAGCTCTTAAATGGGAGGACAGGGGTAATTAATTTGGAGGAGATAAGGCAAGAGAAGGGATGTGTGATGTGGATTGTTTTGGTATATTTGGAAGTGGAGAAGGTGGAAAATCGAGGGGTATTGGATGGAGATTTTGGAGGAGTATGTTGTTGATTAGGCTTGGATACCCTGAGGGCTGGGTATAGTTATCAAGGATGGAATATAAAATATCTTGTTTGATAATGTTGGAAGATGGTAAGGGATGGTCCAATATAGCAAGAGGATTGCGTGTTAAAATCAAATGTTCAGAAAAATGGACATAATGGCTAGTAAAAACTCTATTTGTTTCAGGATTATATAAACAATATCCTTTAATACCTTGGAGTGCACTATATCCCAAAAAAATACAAGGTAAAATTTTGGTATTAAGCTTTTTATGCTTATTTGTAGGAATCTAAGCCAAAATATAAGCATAAACTTGACAACCAAATATACAAAGATGAGCCAAATTTGGCTTAAAACCATTCCATAATTCATATGGGGTGGCATTAGGAACCGCAAAGGTGAAAGAACAATTTTGAAGATAGCAAGCTGTATGGACAGATTCAGCCCAAAAAACACTATCTAAGTGGGAAGCTTTTAACATGCTTTGTGCAGATTCGATTAAGATGCAATTGCGTTGTTGGGAAACACTGTTTTGGGTTGAGTTATAAGGGTTTGTTAATTGCTGAGCAATTCCATTATCAACACAATATTGATTAAATCGATGGCAACAAAATTCACCACCATTATCTAATTGAAGAATGAGAATTTTGTTGCTTGTTTGTTTTTCCATAAGGGCTTTATATTGGAGAAACTTAGAGAAAGTATTGGATTTCTTTGAAAGGAAATACAAATGAATAAATCTAGAATAATCGTCAACAAAAATGATAAAATAAAGTGCACCACCTAAAGAAGGTGTATGCATAGGGTCACATAGATATGTGTGTACCAAGGCAAGGACTTCAGTAGTACAAGTGGCATGAGTTGATGAATAAGCAGATTTTGACTGCTTTCCAAAAATACAATCTATACAAGTAGGGAGGGTTGATGTGATATTGGATAAACCTTTAACAAGGTCATTAATCTTATTCAAATGAAGAGATTTGATATTTAAATGACCTAGACGATAATGCCATTGTTGGGGTTTCAAAATCAGATTTGGTAATTGCAAGAATACTAGAAATTGGTGGTTCAATACCAATTCCAAGTGAAAATAAGCCTCCTTCTTTATGAATTTTATAAGTAATAGATTGATGATTGATGGGGGAAGTATTTATAATAATACAATAGTCTCGACAAAATGTGATATTTGTATAACTGGTATTGATAATATGAACCACTGATAGTAAATTCTTGGCTAAACCAAGAACATACAAGACATCTGTAAATTGGAGTTGTTGACCATTTGAAAGTTGGACAATAAGTCAACAACAAAGCCATATCCAATTGCGCTGTATGTGTTGTTATCTCCTAAAATTATAAGATAAGGTGAAGATAATTCTTGCTAATCTTGAAATATGGGTTTGAAAGGGGATATATGCTGGTTAGTCCTAGAATCAAGGTACTATGACATGGCTTGGTGAAAATAATCTAAATTTGCAGAGAATAAATATAAGTGTATTTTCACTTGTGAAGCTATTAACATGCATTGTGCTAGGAGGACCATTGCGATCCTGTTTTTTCTTTTGACAATCTGGAGCTTTATGGCCAGGTATGCTATAATTATGACAAATAATAGGACCACAAGGTTGATTGAAATGGTTAACTGATTGTGATGAAGAATCTTTTTTAAATTTATTTGGTTGTTGGAATTTATTATATTGTCCAGAATATGGTTTAATAAAATTGGCCTTTTACATAAAAAGCATGTGAGGAGGTCTTGTCAGATTTGGACGTCAAAGAATGATTAATTTCATTTTGTTGAAGAATGTTTGGAAGAAGATTTGTGAATGTAAGATCTGATATTCCTCCTTGAATAGTCATAAATGAACTCCAAGTGTTTGGTAATGCTGCCAATAGTAAATTTACTTATTGAGCGTCCATAAAAATACAATTGGCAATGGCCGCCTCTTGTAAAAGAGATTGCGAATTTTCCAAAAGCTGAATGACATCTTTAGTTTTGGCCATAGTCATTTGACATAATCTCTTACGGAGATTAACTTGATTGGCCTTATTAGATTTTTCATATATCTGTTTTATACGATCCTATACTTTTTGGAAGTTTTTAGAAGACATAATGAGATAAGCTACTTGTCTCTATAATGAAGGAGAATGTCAGCATAGGCTTTAGCATCTTTGAGCTGTCAGGTTGTGAGACTTGCAATGTCAGAAGGAGTAGTTTCTTTGCCATCCACGATGGACTAAAGTTCCGACCGGATAAGGAGCATTTTGACTTTTATACTCCAAGTTGCATAGTTTGATGCAATAAGAGTAGATATAGAGTATGTTCGGGAGGTAGAATTAATAGCCAAAGAAGCCATGCTACATGATTAAGTTAGAGTTCTTGGTGAAGGAATAAAAGTGTAGCATAAAAGTTGTCTACAAAATACTGAGGGTTAATCTCATCATACATTTCTTCATAATTTGCTAATATGTCAAGGTAACTTGTAGGAGCATTGAAGAGGCCATATTTGGTGTAAACTCGGGTGTAAATGAATCTTATCTACTACTCGATTTGGTGTTTCTATTTGAATTCCTCTGATAGTGTGATTTTGACTAGTGAGTTTGACTGGCTTGATATGAATTCTACTAGCTCAATGGAAAGCTAGAAGATGATGTTTTCAGTTTGCAATTGAATTTTGACTTGAAATCTCTCTTCATCTATTATAAGCAAATCATAAATATCCTCGCTAGAACATGGAGCTCTAGAAGTGGGAGGATAACACATGTTGTCTATTAAATGCTTCCCATGGCTCTGATATCATGTGAGCTTGGAGGGTGCACTTGGTTCTACTACAATAAACCACATGCAAATAAGTGGTTTCTAATAAACTATAATTTCAATCTAAAAGTTTGACCATTATTTAATAATGACCATAGATTTCTATTGTTAAAATTTCCAACTCAAATAAAATATGAAATGATTTCTAGAAGAGGTTGAAATTGAACTAAAATGACATGTTTTTCAACTCAAATAGTTATAGAGAACACATTTAGATGACCATTGAATCAATATTCAACTCAAAATGAGCTTTCAATAGAGAGTTATTTTTAGGATTTTTTTTTTTCATTTTTTAGAAAAAAATTTCTTACATAATATAGGGGTGTGAAAGTTATTTTTCAATTCTATAGTGTATCTTTTTACTTCAAAATTTTGTAACTAATTACTATTAACAAATAATAATATCAATAATTCAAAACATAAACTTTCAAAGAAGGAAAATCTATTCATATTTTAAATTTTTTTTGTTTTATTTAAAATTCAAAAAATATATAGGAGGTCCAAAGTTTTGTTCACATGTGGTTTCTAATGGACACTCTAATTCTCTAAGTGCCCCCCCGAGCATGTGAGGAATTAACACGGTACATACAAGTAGAAGAAGAAGCAAGATATGTGTTCATTATATATATATATATATATATATATAAAATATGATACATGATTACTAAATTTATACATGGTGAGTCTGTGATGTTCAGTATTCCAGAAAGCTATGTCTATTCAATCTACAAATTGACTAGACAAATTAAGCCTAACATGAGAGAAACCCGTTCGAGGGTAGAAACTTTACTCATAAAAAACCCCCGAAGGCAATACATGCCCGAGGGCAGAGTGGAGGAAAAGACGCCAAAGGCGGGGTTGGGCCGAGGGCCCAGCAATAACACATCAAAGCGGGACTGAGCAGGGAGGGGGGAACACCCCAAGGGCGGGATTGAAAGAACAGGTGGAAGGGAGCGAGTTCACGCCCAGCAGGCGGGGATGAAAGTGAGCACAAAGCAAAGTCAACTCTACACGACCCGACCTAACCCCCACAGAGCTAAGAACCGAAAACAAAACAAACAGGGCAAGCTAGAAAGAGACGAGAGCCGAGGAGAGGAGATTAGTCCTTACTCATCAGCAATGTACCTATAGATTTGACTAAAAGTCTCTTGAAGTGCAAGATCCACCTTTGGTTCTGGAACTTGGGTCTCATGGTAGTAAGGCTGGACGACGGTTTGAGGCATGCCTTCTTGGGCCAGCTCCTGGATAATTTGCTTTAGGATGAAGCCCACATGCTGAGATGCAAGCCTCCTCCTTTCACGAGTGGACGGGTCACTTTCCTGGTCGTTCCATTCGTTGTGGGGATCGTTGAGGTTGATGTTGTCCCTTGCATTCCCTCGATCATCTGTACAGCTCCTTGGGCTCATGTTGCTCATGGCGTTTGAGACCTCTCCCTCCTCGCTTGTAAGTGTCATCAATGGGCTGGGGGCCAAGTGGGGGATCTGCGGTCTCGTAGCTTGTGATCTCGATGGTCTTGAGGCGAGATCCTACGGTAAGAGAGCATCTTCGGGGAGGAAATTCCATACCAGCTTGTCTTCAAATGTACAGAAGGCCTGGGATGCAGTCTAGGTGCCTTTGAATGCAACGGTATGCTGGATGGTTGTTTGGGGAGCCTTCCAGATATTCCTCCAGGATGCAATTCCAATTTGAATGAGCGTCCGCCAAGATCTATGGATTGCTGTTCCCAAATGAAAGCTTTCATTTTTCATGACCTTGTTGCAGCGCTGGCACCAGATATTCCAGAGCAGAAGGCATCTGAGCAGATCCCATGGAGTTTCCTTGGTGACCCTGCATGTGTTGCTATAGCAGAGTGTCGGGATGCCTGCGTGCGATAATGCCGCTCCTTCTAAAATATCCTCCGGTGTGAAGTGTAACCTTGGAAGGTTGTGAGTGTCCCGTAGTTTGTTATACTACTCCCATGCTCTATGGACCTCTGGGCAATCAATGAACAAATGGCGAGCTGTTTCTATAGGGCCAGTTGAGCAGAGTTGGCATGACCCATCAATATCCATCCTTGCCAGCCAACTGCCTATGGGCAACCCTTCATTGTGTAAGAGCCATTGAAACGAGCTCACCCGTCTAGGAAGCCACTGATGCCACATTCTGGTGTAAACTTGCTTGCACTCCACATCCGTGCATCCCCTTGTCTTAAGCTTTGTCTCGTATTTGGATACTTGTACGCGGTTTTGTATTCCCACTCGATAGCCTTTTTTAGTGTGGTATCCGAAGAGTGGTGTTGCCGTTGTGCTCCCCGTTGTTGTCCAACTCCACTCTGCTAGATCCCACTAAAGGTCTTGTACTCTGTGTGGGTGGTGCAACCAAATCGAGTCTTGTGGTGTAATGGGACATTGGGGGTTGAAACCGATGAGCTCTTTCCGATTTCTGTGCTGCACTCGAACGTCCTGCATGCCTTGAGCGTGGAGATTCACTCTATCGGAACCGATGAGGTGTAGCCTAGATGAGGCGTCCTTGGTTCTGTAAATATCCACTGTACATGTTTCCCCCATTATGGCGTTTATGTGGTAAACGCATATTGGGGCGGTTCGTCTTCGTGTACCTGTTCAATTGGCATTATCCAGTTGCTGACCTTCATGGAGTTTCCTTGACTCAGATTTTTGGGGATGCAGTCGATAATTTCCTGCCGTAGCTGATTTGTCTTCCATGATCGAGTGATGCAAAGTAATTCCAGGGCTGATTTCCAGTCTTGTTCCTCCACGCTCCAAATGTGCTTGATGAGGTGCAGTCCCTTTGCAGCCCAGTTCGAGAACCTGTTCCCCTGTTGCAATCCTAATGGTACTCCTTCTGTGTCAGTTATCCAAGCATTGCCGAATAATGGTTGCCTCATTATTTCGTGCCATGTTTGTGGCTCCATTTGGGTAATGCCAGCTCATATATTGCACCAGGAGATCCAAATCGCCTCCCAAAGCGTCGATCTGCCTTTTTTGATTCGAGTTCCTGTCATCAACCAATTTATGCTGGGAGGCCAATTTCCTGCTCTTGCCAGCCGAATTGTGTTGATCATGTGTTGTAGTAGGGCTCGCCATGCTCCATCCCCCTCCTGAAGTCCTCTGATTAAAAATTTAACCAATAAGGCTTGTGTTTGTGCGATAGGGTCAATAATTTTTAAGCCTCCAAGCGTTAGGGGCGCTAATGCCGCCCCCCATGCCACTCTGGCGCGCGTCCTTCCTTCTTTACGTCCCGACCACAAGTAGTCACGGATTAGACCCTGCGCTATTCCTAGTGTCTCGAGTCCGATATCAGCGGTTGATGCCAAGTACCATAATGATGCTAGTATCATTTGGTTGGCCACGAGCAACCTTCCTGCTTGGGATAAGGATTTGGCACTCCAGTAGATTAGTGCGTCCCTCACTAATGTCAGAATCTTTTCATTTCTCACCTTTTGCGGGACCCTAAATCCCATGGGCACGCCTAAATAACGACAACTTTGGCATGTGAGGAGCCAATTGGCTCCTAGCTCTTCCCCCCAAGTCCATGATCTCTGCTTCAGCGAAGCCCAGATTAGAAAAGTTTTGCGCCAGTTTACTTTACTCCCTGACGCCTTGCAGTAAAGAGCAATGACGCGCATGGCTCGATCTAAGTTGTCCTTAGTGCTGTAGAGAGAGAGGGACGTATCGTCCGCGAAAAGCATCTCCACGCTTGTTTTCCCGTTCGGTAGTTTTAGCCCTTGGACCCCATATTGCGGATCCTGCATCATGTATCCTAACACGTCAGCAACTAAGAGATACATATATGGTGCCAGTGGGCAGCCTTGACGCACTGCTCGGCCAAGAGAAAATGCCTCACTGGCTTCTCCATTCACTACAACTGTTGAGGCTGCCCCTTGATACAGTGAAGCAGTCCAATTTATGAACGTCTCATCGAAGCCAAGCTTAGACATAACTGCTCGAAGAAAGGTCCAGCTGACTCGATCGAAAGCCTTTTCATAATCAAGAAGCATGAGAACTAAGTCCTGTTTCAATTCCACTGCCCATTCCATTGATTCTTCAGCTGCGAAGATGTTATCCAATATGCTGCGCCCGGGAACGAAGCCAGTCTGGGATGGGCGGATGATGGACGGGAGTAGGGGTTTAAGCCTGGATGCGATGAGCTTTGCCTGGACTTTATACGTTGCATTCAACAATGAGATAGGGCGGTAGTTAGACATTTGCTGGATGTTCCCTGGCTTGGGAATCAATACCACTTTCCCCTTCTTGATGGTGCTGTGTAGTTGCCCTGTGGCCTTCATTTCTTGGGCGAGCTCGGCCAAGCTGGAGCTGGTGAGATCTGAAAATTCATGAAAGAACTCAGTTGGGAGCCTGTCCTCCCCTGGGGCTTTGTGTGACGGTAGCTGTTGGATAGCTTGTTTGATTTCGTCTTGGGTTACATCCTTCATAAGCTCCCGATTCTGCTCGCTAGTGATAATGGTGGGCACGCTTGCTAAGCATCTGTCCCGTGCGATCACATTGGCCTCTACTTCGTCATCCTGCTTGTATAAATCTATGTAGTATGACATCATAGCTCGCCGAATTGCTTGGGGATCGCTCGTTCTACCTTCGTCCGTGTGCAATTCCTTGATATAGTTTCGTGATCTGTGAGGCAAATGGAACTCAAAAAATTCATGAGAACATGTGTCCCCTACCGTGTTCTAGCGTAGGTCCATCTCCGTCTTCCATCGGTCTTGTTGCTCCATTCTTAACTGATGCAACACTTGTTGGGCTTGACTTAATGCCTACTGAGCTTGTTGGTCGTTCCAATTTTGTTGTAGGGCTAGTTCCACTTCCGTGACCGCCTTGAACTGATCCTTGTACATGGCCTTTTTTGCTAAAGCATCCCTTCGCTTGTTGAGGTCGCTACATCTCATCGTGAATTTGATGGCCTCGGCAATCCTGTCTGACCATGTACCTGTAAGGTTTTCTTTCAAGCCCTCAGACCAGGCAGCTTGGAGTCTTGCATGTCCCTCTGGAGTCTGTAGCAGAGGTTTGTGAAATATTGCTTTGTTCTTTGGTAGCCGGACCACCTTGTTGATGAGGCAGTGTACAGGGGCGTGGTCTGAAATATTTGCCAAGGTGGGCCATGCTGCCGTACTTCCCCCTAAGGCATGTATTCCTTGGCTCGCATAAAAGCGGTCAATTCGTGAGAAAATGGGTCCTTCTTTGTTGGATCCTTGCCAAGTGAAATGCTTGAGAGTCATTTTGTGAAAGTCATCCGAGTTGTATACGTCCGTGAGTCCGTACTCCATCATCAACATGCTCCATGCTGCTCGCTCTGTCCTTGTGATGGTTGAACCTGTAAAAGTTGTTGACCTGTCGGCTTCTTCTTCCACCATATTCCAATCTCCTCCCCAAATCCAGTCCGCTTGGGGTAGGTCAGCTTGGGCTAGCTTCCGCTACATCTGAGCCCTAGCTAATGGCTGATTGTATCTGTAAATATTAACAAACCCAATCGTGGTTGTGGGTGAGAATTTGAACGTGATAAACTGGGCTCTACTACTCACTTAGTCTCACTAAGATCCCGTAGTCCTGTATAAATGGGACTAATCGCTCTGCTACCATGATTCCCATCCCCCCGTTGTATTTGCCTGTAGCTCCGGAGTACTTGGATTCGTTCCATAAGGCTCTCCCGCCCTTGAATTGGAGCTAAGTTGTGTTGTATATACAGTCTCGCAGCCCCATATGTACTTCCTGTAGAAGTAACAAATCCGGCTTTGGGTCGGAGTTCCGTATGTAATTTCTTATGTCACATCTTTTTCGGTCTCCCTGATTCCCTTGTCCGAGACTTCGAACATTATAGGTGAGGCTGGTTATTGGTGTCATTATAGCTCAAAGTTCAGAGCTTCGGTGAACTGGCCTTGCGCCCGCTTGTCTGCATGGTCTTTAGTGAGCTGTTCTTTTGTGAAGACCTCTGTGTGGATGGAGTGGTTGTAGCGTTTGGCCTTCTTTCGCGGCGGCTTAATCGGTGAAGCTCCCGCCTCCATTACTCCACTGTGAATGAGCTCTTTTGTGTATGTCTCGTTTAATTCATAGTATAGTAAAGCGCCTTTGTCAACTTGCTCCGCCATTTTCTCCAGGGATTCTGGTACCTTGAGCCATGCATAATTAGTTGGACGTTGGACTTTTATATCATCCTGGGCTATTTCCACGTATGGCAGAAGTAAACAACACTCCTACTTCACGCTCCACGTGTAAAACCAAGTCGCATCTATCCAGGATCTCAAGGGGTTGTATTTGGTTACATACAGCATAACCGCCCTAAGTTCCTTTGCTGTCTGATCAATTATGTGTCCCTTGGTCTGGTGTGTGCTCCAGCTGTCTATAGTGCCATGGTGGGATATTGTTAGTACTCTAACTGCCTGCCTTTTGGCCGTCGCCACGTCGGCAAGGTAGTATGAGACATACCCCCTGTGTCCATGCTGGGGGCTTGGGATTCTGCATACAAAGATCGAACGAGCTTTGCAACTGCTTGAATTGGTCGAACACGAGATGGGGATTGACAATGCTTGGAAGAATTCGTCTGGCATCCTGCGTTTCTGGTAGTCAACGTTGGTTATTGAGCGATGCTTGGTGACTGGTATCCCTAGCTGAAGAAGTTTCTTCTTTTTCTTGCTTCTGCACTCTTGCCAAACGAAACTATCTACTTCATCTTCTGAGTGGGCATCCTCTGGGTGGGAGTCTGCTTTTGGACTGGAGGGGGCTCCTTCTTTTTTGCAAAAGTCTACTGACGAAGTCCGGTTTGATGCCTGGCCGTGGTATTGGCTTTCGCAGGCAGAATAGTTAACTGTGTGATATACTTCGAGATCCGGAAGACCGGCCGCGTCATGGGTTGGGGCTGGTGATCCTTGGTCGGCAATGTGTTTGACCTCCGCCGGTAGTGACCTGTCTGGTCCATTGGAGAAATCCTCTAAGTCCAGATCGGCATCTTCTGTGCTCCACACCCGTGTTTGAAGCGTAGTGGGTGGGGCTACTTCCGCTGCTTGTCTGGATCCGCCTTCAGTTTGGCTAGCCTGTCTCTTCTCTTCTGGCTTGCCATTGACCTGGTGGTCTGCTTTCTTCGGGGGAGAGACAGCTGCTCTATCTGAGACTTCCTTTGTTATTTGTACTGATGGGATACTTTCCACTTGTTTGTCGCTTCTTTTAACCCATTGGGGGGTCGGTATTGCTGTCCGATGTTGAGGTTGGGGCTGCGGGTTTATGTTCTTGCTCTAGGTTCCTTTCGTTGGTCTTCTTGCGTCTTCCTTCGACTCCTATGAAACCCTGTCTGGTAGTTGGGTCTTGTCTGCTGCTTCATGGTGTCGTCTGGCCCCTTCCTGATTTCCTCCTTTCGGATCTTGTGTCCTTACTCTCTCGGGAGTATCCTTCGTGGCCGCCACTGTATTCTGCTTTGTAGGCCTTGCGGTGGTGGCTTGATATGTCCATCCATCTTTGTGATTCTTTGGCTTATCACAATGTTTTGCTAAATGGCCAAACTTCCTACATCTCCTATATTGGTCTGGTAAGCCACTGAATAGCAGCCCATGTTCCGTTTGTTCTCCTTTTTTCTCCCTTAGAATGACTATGGACGTAGGTAGATCGTGAATGTTCCCTCTCAAGATTTTCACTCTATATCCGGCCGTCTTGGCCTTGTATGACTCTAGGGTTTCGACTTTCAGAACTTGCCCTAGTTTGGCTGCTAAGATCGGGAGACACACTACATTACGTAGGTGTTTTCCAAGGCCTAAGATCTGAACCCAAACATGGTATCGTAAGTCTATTGTTGCCTCTACTTGTTCAGAAGAGAATCGGGGGGACCATTTAGCTAGAATGACCTCGCTTGTCCCCATGAAGTATTTCCCATCGAGAGCGTGTAAGCTGCCTGCTAGGGAAGTGAAGGTAGCTTTGAAATAACCATTCCCCAGCAGTACTATTCCTTCTAGCGAGTTGTGCAGCGTTTCTATGGCCCAAGAATTGATATCTCTGAATGACGGAGATCTACCAACTACTTGTCCTATCACAGTTACATTCCTTGCCGCATCTCTATGAGTTTGGATTATGCTGCGCTCTTCCTCAGTGAACTCTACTACCAATCGCTCAACTTGACTAGTCTGTCCAGCATCTACTCCCTCAGTAGCGCGTACCTTGGTGAGTGGTGCATTGACATAGCTACCTTGCTGACTTGTTTCTTCCTCGGGCAGTGCTCCAGGGATTGCAGTAGGCGTGGCATCGTTGGCGTGAAGATTGAGGTCCGGAAGCGTCTGCATCTGTCCCCCACCTTGCCGCATGTCCTCGCCATTACTGCTACCGCTCCGTGCTAGCATTTGAACGTCCTCTCGTCCAAGCGTTACACGTTTTTCCTGCCTTCCTTCCATAATTGCTTCGTGTGAGTTTGCTTTGGATTGAAGATGGAAAAGTCTTACACAAGACAGTGGTCTAAGTATCTAAGCGTACTGCATTATCGTGGCATCCAAGAAAAACCTAACCCTAATCCGCCGCTTCCGCTGCGCTGCCCGCGACTCTCATCGGACCCACCTTGATTCACCTAGGCAGACACCAATGGAGTGGAATGGAATGGCCGCAGTTGATGTTAAGCCTAACATGAAGAAACAATAAGAATCAAATGAGTTCTCTATCAAATCTTGCACAAAGAGTACATATCAATGTTGGGAGTGACTACCACGTCAAAATCAAAACCCAAAACTTGAAACCTATTTAAGTTATCAACCATGTACCAATGAAACTTTGAACTGTCACAACTATTGCACTTGGCATATTAAAGCTGCATTCTCTAAGTACATTGGAATCCTTCTAACAAGAACATTGAAAAAATCTTCCTACTCCAATAAAAAAAAGTTTTGTGCAACTTTGAAAGAGTTGGAACTATAGGGAGTATAGTTTGCTTAAAAATAGGTTAATTGCGGTGACCAACATTCTTATCAATAGTAGAAGGACAATCAACATTCATGACCTCGATGCCATTGGAGTGTATGATGTTCATTCCTCTCACCTTGACGCAAACCTCAGTATCCTTGGGCAAACTCATGAATTGCAGTACAAAATTGATCCCATGACCAACGATTGCAAGCTTCACTGTCCATTACTTTGTTTGTTGCCATGGTTTTTGCAACTATATGTGAATGAAAAAAAAATTGTTTATTTTCAAAGATGAAGTTTGGGGAAAATTTGAAATCACTATGAATATTTTGAAAAAAAATGAAGAAAATTCATATCAATTACAAAATATACTCAAAATAAAACATTTAGTTAAAGTGGTTGATTGGCATGGAACATAACTAGTGTAGTTCTTTCACCTTCACTTCAATCGTAATTATATTGTTCTCAATCAATTTTTCACATAATCACTTTGGTAGTTTCCACCTTTGATGCCATATGCTTAGAAAATTTTGTCAAGTATTGACTAATATTTGTCTTGAAGTTTTAAATTTCAAACTGATTATATTTCATTTTCATTGGTTCACAATTCATACACTAACCTCAAAATCTACCCAATCATTGCAATTAGAGTAAATAGAGTGAAAGATGTTAAAGTTTGACAACAGTCATGGTCATACACCTTGTTTATTCAAGCCAAGTTTCCATGCTATTGTAAGTGAAGGGTAATGTTGGCATGTACTTGCCAAAAAAATGAAAACATATGCTATGAACAAAAACATACAATAAGAATATAAAAAAATTCTACGTCATTTTCATTTTAAAAATGAGTACACAAATCTTTTGGCATCTATTTTTAGACCTATTTTTCACTAAAAGCCCATCTAGTTCATTGAAGGGGTAAAAATTCCAAAATTTGATCTCCACCTCAAATCATACCCATATTTTATAGATTTTTTTATATTTCTTAAGCAACTTTAACTTCATTTGTCTTCATTGCATCCTAGAATAGTCTAACCACAAAGTCTACTACAAAATTTTGGTTATTACAATAATTAGTATGTGAAGGCTTAATTTTTGTATAGAAGGAGAAAGAAGAAAACATCTTTAGAGGAACAAGAATTTCCTAGAGAAACAAAGATCTCTAAACTCTGCTTACTAGACATTAAGAGTTCAAAAATCTTGTCAATGGACAATCATGGTCATTCAAATAGGTTGTATAAAAACTTGACAAAGCTGATAACAACATGAATAGTTCATAAACCATATAACAAATCATGTATCATGCTTTCCAATCTTTGATAAACTTGACCAATGGACAAATTGGACATCCTTCATCAATATCTTGAAAACATTCAAATAACAATTCAAACAATGGCTCATTTATAATTCAAAAAATCTAACTCTCTATAGTCCATATTGTAATGATTGCTTCAACACATAATAAAAAGTTGAAGACCTAGAATCATTTCAATGACATGATTATGAAGGGATCTAGATATATAACTCTTATAACATCTTGTGTAGAGTTACATCTTACAAGTTCTTATGTAGAACTATGTAAAATACCTACAACTACTTTACTACAATGACACCCCACCCCATCAAAAAGTTCTAAGTATTTGCAAAATTTCTTCAAAACTAGGTCTCTCATTTAATCATTGTAATCCTAATCACTAGGTAGTTTAGGCCTCTATCCTTCAATTATAAGATCAGGACTTACTCTACTATCTTCAAGTTCCCCTTCAAATAGCAAGTGACCAATTACAATTTTGAAGCATGTCATGCCATAGCTATATACATCCATTTTCTTTGTGAAGTCAAATGCACTTCTATTCTTCAAAGTCAACAATATTTCTGGTGCCCTCCAAAATCTTGTTCCAACAACTCCAATGGAACACTCAGGCTGTTACAATTGAAATTGTAGCTCCAACATCTACACAAAGTAGGACATTGACAATTTTCAAGTCTATGAATAATGTCATGCTTGTGTAACTAGCCACATCAATAGCAATGTGCCTCATAATCTCTCAAACATGCAAGGTCCCTCCTTTCCACTCATATGGAAATGGTGGACCTTGGTTATTCTTTTCTTGCATGACTTGGCCAGTCAACAAGCGTAAGTCACCCCCACATCATAACATCAAGAATGCAAACCTCCCATCCTCCAACATGTATCCACTTCCATTTGAAGGATTCCACAAGGCCATTGTTTTTTGAGATCTAATAGACATGATCCTTCAACAAACGGTTAGTGAGTATTTTGCCATCAGTGTCAAAAACTTCGAAAATTGCAGCTTGTCCACCCTCGGCAATCTTCTGACCCAACTTCCAACCAAGTCGCCATTTGCAAAAAAAAACTACCACCTTCAAGGTGCCTCCATTGCGGGTCGTTCATCAATTCTGCAAAGACTTCCTCATTCTCTCGATTCACTTCTTCTTCATGGTTGTTCTCTTCTGAGAGATTGGAAAGGCCGGTCACTTCGCTCCAATGCACCTTCGAATGCTCAATCTCACGCTCCACATCTGAAGAGAAACGGCTCTTGCTTCGCTTCATCTCCTCCACACGTGCAGAGAAGTACTCCCGACTTCTGTTCCATGGAGGATCCTGCACCGCTACAATCTCCAAGTACTACATCATAACCTGAAGGCAAACATTCTTCAAGGGCCGTATGCAAGCTGGACGTTTCATCCGGGGTGGCGGAAGTACCAGCGCCCCAAACGGTCATCTGCTCTCAAGGGCCCCAACACCCAGTTGTAACTGTGCACAATTCTCCATATTGCCAAGTACTCAAGCTCTTCTCCAAGGCACTGCATTCACACAAACGTGATGATTTTGCACCGCAATTGGACTCCCAAGATCCCTGCCACTACTTCAACGAATTACAAAAGATCGAATAGGGCGCACTCAACGGTAAAAAAACACAACGCCCTCACACTTTACACAATTCAAATGGAGTGGTCCCAGGATCCGAAGCTTAACATAAAGCTAACATCAACAACAACGACGCAAACGTATCAAGTTTTCTTTCATTTGATACAAAGAGCGTTATAATGTTGTAACCCACACAGCAGCATTCAGTCGAAGTCCTCTAGCTATGCACCAAGACGACACTACGGGACGCTCTCTATCCCATAGTTACTCTTCTCTGGCCTTTCATCTCTTCAAGGTAACCTCTAATTCTCTTTACCGACACACCCTCAACCCACTCACAAGACACTTTCAAGGGCAAAATCCACTCACCAAAATTCGCTGATAGTCGACTCGTGGGTGTGTGCAGAGGAAGCAGGCGACTTCTCCGAAAAGCGATCGCAGCAGCTGGGTCTTGGAGCGATGTGGTGACTCCGCAAGAGATTCTAAAATGGAAACCCTAACGCTTAGAGTAGTCCCTGGGGCATGGGGACTGGAATCGCACAAGAGAAAGTGATGATGAGAGCCAAAGATCAGACGAGGTTGAAGGAACGGACTCGGCGGACTATAAGCGAGGCTTTGAAGGGCGACGCTGTCCGGGAGACATTAAACACCCCCATCGAGCTAAGCTTGTTTCTGGGTCCAGCTGGACAGACTGCGTGGCAGGGAGGGTCCGTCGGTGCCCAGCTCCCGTCCTTGAATTCTTGTTGACCTCCCCTTCGTCCTTCGTCTGCACGGACTGCATATCGCCATCCAAAAACTTAATGCGTCTTCTTCCAGAAACTCCTCTTGTTGGGAAGCTTGAATCCGATCACAATCTAGGGTGTAGGGTGTCTCTTTCACCCGCATCAAAAGCATTACAGGTGCTCCTCTTGGTCTTGTTAATTACAGTGTACAAATGTTCGTGTTGTGTTTTTGCGTATGCTGTTCTGGTTTTGCTGAGTTTTGATGTTTTCCGTGGCTTGAATCGTGCAGGCAAGAAGAAGAAACGCAGATGCCCCTTTGAGGTCGTGGCAGGTGAATCCACCCACGGCATATTAAAATGCATATTATTGAACTTGCACACATGTATATGCCCGAACAAATTCCACAGATTCTAGGTTCCTTCTTTCAGCAAATGCTCTCTTCAGTGATAAGAACACATGAGCTCGTGGCTTCAACTGCCCGTTCTCCATTGCACTGCTTTGCATCTTATCCATGCATATACGTCCTTCTAGAATCAAAAGTCATTGCCAGACATGAACCCAAACCCATGCCTAAAATTTGAGCTGGTAGCCAGATTGCCATGTTCCGTGTAACACTAGATGTGAGGTTATCGCCTTCTTCATCGAAGGCTGCATTATACCTCTTCGAGGACCACCGATTGCTCTATGTAGTCTCATAATATTTTGTTCGTGTTAGTTTAGGTCAAAGTTTGATGAAAGATGTTAGTGGTACCGTGACCCAAACAAGCAACCATCGGCATCGGGGGTTGAGCTGGGCACATCCGACTTGGGTGATGCGCCCATCTTGCCCAGCACTTCCTGGGGCAATGTCTCTGGCACCTGCATTTAAATCCAACCAATTTCAGCAACTAAGTAATGCATCTTTGACGATGAAACGTCTACCAATCCTAACTAAACTCAAATCTCTCTGGGGTTCCAACCTTTTCAGAAAGACATAGTTCGAATGCGTGAAAAGTGTAGTATAATACAGTCACCGGTCATGTGCAAGTGCTCAGGGTATTTCAGAATGTCATTTCAGAGGAAGTCGTAACAAAGAGGTCTGAATGTAAAACTTAATTGGATCTGATGCGCAATGCGGCGGCATCTGATGAGTGTTCAAAACGTCACCTGTGCGGAGATTCCATGCTGGTATTTAAACTGGGCATAAACTCAACTACACTGATTTGTCCTGTAAAGGTATGCGGCTACAACTTCAACACAGGCGTCACTTGCGGCCACTCTGGCACAGCGGACGGCAAATTTGTGAACCTGACGATGTCCACTCCGGAGAAGCCCTGCGCGGATCCCACGGCGTCATCTGAGCTGGGACGGCATCCACATGTCCGACGCCTTCAACAACGCGGCCGCCACGCCGTTCCTCACCGGCCAGCACGTCTTCCCCGCGGGCAGGATTCGATTCAACTGCTCCCCATACCTTCTCCAACTTTTGATTAATCCAGTCCTACCATTTGCTTTAGAAAGATTTCTGGGATCTTTCAGCAGCATGAGGAATTTGGGTGAACATCCCCCACAGCGGAAGAGTCAGTCCTGCATCGACGTTGGAAAGTTGGAGGAATTGCTGCTAACCAGTTGGTACCGACAGATTGTGAGTAATTAAAAGTGATTTTGAAATTATAAAAAACAAATCCTTGGTACCGAGAGATTTTGAACGGTTGTTAGTGGTTCCACGGCGGCGTTGGTACATTCCTGCGACTCAGTTTACATGCCGACTGTGGAAATTTGGAGTAACTGGAATTTGTTTTCGAAAGAGCGCTTTCTGAAACATGTCTTGGCTTGATCATTTGTTGGTTAGGTCTGATTGAAGACTGAGTTTAGCCCTGTTTGGTATGGACATGCTTGCTTTATGGAATTCTGATACCAGGACAGAGGAAGAGCCATGTTTGTCTCTGAACCCATTTTGAACGAAGAGCACTGTTCAGGGACACTCGATACTCTCAAATTGCTCTGCCTCAGGCATTTAAGTGGGGAACCGTATGTGCTCACAACTCGAAATGTATTAGAAGTCTTCTAAGTTGATATGTGCACAAGATGGTTAGGTAATAGAAATTACGCAAGAATTTATAGTAGACTATTGTGTCAAGATGCAAAGCAGACAGATGAAATTGAAACTTAGATCCACAGTCGGAGATACTGGGGTGACTGCATTGGAGTTTCCCTTTGTTATAATTCTGTGTAATCAATGTGTAGATGCCACCTCTCCAGAAATGTTACGAGAGATGGCAGACCGCAGTATCAGTGACTCCACTCTGCTGATTAAACCCTAAACAAGGAACCTTAGATGAGTGGTCATGATCTCACCACCTATGTACAGTAGAAAACTTCAACTCGCAGAAAATCACCCGTCCACACATCTCGGTAGGAAGTTGCCATCAAAACCTAGCATCTTCGAATCAAAAAAACTCAAACTCGGAATGAACGACACTCTCCAATTAGTCATCAACGAAGAGAATGTTTCAGAAGTCCTTGATCTGGTGATGGAAACAAAGACGGTGCATACCTGCTATAAAGTGCATACCTGCTTAATTCTGTCAATTAGAACATTTGGCCCTTGCCATCAGCTTCCTTCAAAACTGCCTCCGCAATTCTAAGACGTTCCCACTTGCCAGTCAAGGGCTGCAACTGCTGAACCTTATCGTACATGCCGAGTAAGCCACCGGTGTGCACAAAAAGCACCTTCTTCCCCTCCCATTGGGAAGGGTTCTCTGCCATATCCTTCAGCATTCCATATAACGCCTTTCCACTGCATCAGTCAGCCCAACCGTTTCTCAGAATCTAAATGCAAATTACGCTCAGGAAATATCCATACAATCACTCCTACATATAAAAATTGATCCACTAGAAGGAAAGGTAATGAAGTGAAAGTATGTCATTTGACTAGAAGAAAAGTAGCTATTACACAAGAGAAAGGGGGTCCATCATCATTCGCACATGTCTGAACATCCTGCGTGGCACGTGAATGTTGACACAGCAACGAAGAAGCAAGGGTTCCTACGGGCGTAATGACTTGAAAACTTCATAAAATGGACAAAACCAAAAATTCCCATTCATGACAAGTGAATTTGGGTCCAGCAGAGGTTGTGCTGCCTGATTCAGTTGTATTACACCTGAAACCCCCGAAACCAGAGGTATCCTTGTGAAGAGTATGTAACGGATGTAATCACCTATAAACGGGATCAAGGATGATCCCTGTAGACTCCGCAACTTCCTTTACAAGCTTCAACTCCTCCGTCGTGCTAATTGCGTAACCCAAGCCTTTTGCCTGAAAAACAAATAAAAGATCTCCAAATTCAGATGTAGGGATCACCAATGCACAATCTTTGCACACTGGGTCGGCAACACCTCACCCCTCTGTGACCACGCATGAACGAATACTTTCAACCCTCTTAATAAATCCTAATAATTGAAATGACCAGGAAAGAAGGGAAGATACCGCACGTTGATTATTTGGACAATGTCCTGAGACTTCACGCCAGCATTGAGACCATCAATAAGCCCTTGCACGTAGTCATAGAAGTACTCGGGGGTATCACAAACTGCATAAGCGTGAACCTGAAAAAGAGGACCCTTCTGTCAGAATCCACAGGAGTAGTTTTGATCTTGACAAGGTCAAAGTAGAGAGCACGCTAGCATCAAAACGCACATATAGAATCCCCTCGGCAATTCAGTACGTATGCTATGGTACCTAAAGGCACCCTCATGCAGAGTCAAAATGGCAATCATCTGCGCATTCAGACCCGTGCGCCAATTTAATCTCAGACTATGATTCATGAATGAGTCACCATAAATATGGATCTCAACAATCCTACCCACTTGAAATAACTTAAGCCAATACAAATATAGAGACTCATCTTGATTTTACTCCATAGACCACTCTAAACACATTCGTTGCACCTATACACCCGTTTACATTTGACGGAGTTTCATCAACACCATGATCAGGCTGGTCTCACTTTGATTACTTTCGGCAATAATTGTACATTGAAATCCGCAAAAAAACTGATACCCGAATAACCCCGATTCACACCTCCACATATGTCAGGTTAGCAGCAGCAGGATGAAAATCTGGAAACAAAAAACACACCTTTGTCCCAAGGTTGCTCAAGTGGGCAGCCAATGCAAGCCCTGCTGTCGTTCCCCCACTGCAAGCCAAAATATGGTTTGAGAGAAACCTCAACTGGCATGATATCCGTCACGTCCATTGCAACAAATGATGAAAGAACTTCTAGACTGTAAAATTCACTGCTCCTTTGTGTTTCCAGTAATCACGCACCTTCCACATGCCATGACAATGTCGTCAACATGCTTGATGCCTGAGACCTTGCCGCCTTCGAGTTGATTCTGAAGCTCTCTCACAAACTCCACGTACCCCCTGCCAACAGCCAGAAACTACATTAGTCTAAGTGTAAACTACTTGATGGTGCCAGTAAATACTACTCAAGAGGCCTTCAATGATAACTCAACTGGCTAGTTTTCTAGAGAATCCATAGGAGGAAGCCTGGCATACTCTAGGGCTACTTTGTTCCTGTATACCTGTGTAGACCCATGTATAAAAGAAGAAACCCAATACCCATTTCAAGGTGCTCATTGAATACCTTCATTAAATAAAATCCCTCTGGTGTAGAGCAGCTGGGAATTGTGATAAGACCACAACGACTGCTAGGTTATGCAGGCCGACTCGCTTAGGGACTAGCCAAATTCTACCAAAAGGGATCCCCCAGGGACTAAAATCCGACAATTACTTTCTAGAAAGAGTATAGACCTCCAGACTTCGGAGAGCACTTTACCACTTTCAACACCCTACAAGACTGCCAGGTCTCCAGAGTGGATACCCCAAACACCTATTGACCCTCCGATTTCTGAATATAAAATATCAAACACAATGTCCATCAAGCTACTGGTACCGATGTATTTGTAAAGACGGAACCCACCAAGTACCAAGAGAGTTTGAGCCTCCAACAGGAATGACGTAGGGCTTCCTGCCTTCATTCTTCAATTTCTCTACAAGGAGCTCCCCAAGAGCCTATATCACAAAAGGAGACACTTGGTTTAAATGAAATTTTGGACATTCATCACTAAATACAATCATAAATCAAAAGATATACATGATATTTAAACTGTTTTTCTTGAGGACGGTTGAGAGTTGAGACGCAAATTGTCAACAGTAAAACAAAAATAATAAGACCTGGCCTTCAGCTTATGAGAGAAAGGTCCATCGGAAGAATCACCACACTGCCAAGCTGAACATACTCCTCCTTGGAAATCAGTGATACATGAGCCCCAACCAGACGCTCAACCAGCAGATTTCCTTCCAATCCTGGGTCATCTTCTACAATCGTCTGCAACAACAAACAGAATTCTTACGGCAAGGAACCCGTTTGCATAGGTTACCTCTCGCTTCGGTTGACAAGTAAGCCATTTATCATAATGTAAGCGTCACCCAAACACATAACATGTATAAGTGAGATCAGAATTGGAGTTCTATCTGACAAAAATAGGACATCGTAAATGGCTCACTCGTGTAGTCGAAACTTGTGATCAGGATACTACTTCGAATTTCATCAATTCACACAATATCAAGATCGACCCATACATATCAAGATATATTCATGCAATACTCACTTTAGTGCATTCATTTCCTCTCAAAGTGGGCAAATGAAACAAAACTAAGTCGGGAAAAGCTTACTCGACTTGTACGGAGTATAAGATAGCAATCAAGACCAAGGTATCGAGCTGCTACAGCGGTGGCACGACAATGGTTGCTTTGTATGCTTCCAATTGTAATCACACAATCAGCTCCCTGGGCTTTGGCATCTGCCATGATAAACTCCAGCTTCCGGACCTTGTTGCCGCTCAGCTGCATCCCTGTCAAGTCATCTCTCTGCACAGTTCTTCTTCAGCTAAATTTGAATGCAAAACAACATGCAATAAGGTGACTAGACAGCAGCACTTACGACATGCACCTTAAAGTGAAGAAACAGTACGAATCAAATGAGTACTCTATCAAATCTTGCACAAAGAGTACATATTAATGTTGAGAATGACCACCACCTCAAAATCGAAACTCAAAACTCAAAACGTATTTAAGTTTTCAACCATCTACCAATGAAACTTTGAACCGTCACAACTATTGCACTTGGCATGCGCTTTCAAAAGAATTATCTAGTATACTCATGATTAGTATTACAAACCCTCCAAATAAAAAATAAAAATATTCTGCATTCTCTAAGTACATTGGAATCCTCCTAACATTGAAAAAAACTTCCCACTCTTATAATACAAATCTCTGCTCAGCGCTCAGAGTGTTGCAACTATACGAAGTGTTGTTTGCTTTAAATAGGTCAACTGCGGTGACAAACATTCTCAACAGAGTAGAAAGACAATCAGCATTCATGACCTCCCAGTCAGGTGACATTGGAGTGTATGATGTTCATTCTTCTCACCTTGATCCAAACCTCTGTATCCTTGGGCAAGCCCGGAAGATTCCACCGATGAATTGGAGTGTCAAACTGATGAGATTAAGCAAAAATAACGAAATCAGTTGCACTTCATAAAACCCTAATTCGACAATGCAAAATGCAGCAAGCCAGTAAGACACCACCGATGAATCGGTCTAGGAAAATGTCGAGAACGCAAAGTAACGAAATCAGGTGCACATCTTAAATCCCAAATTCAAATCCTAATTTCGAGCAACGTTGAATTAATTGTAAGCGGTTCCGTGTTCTCAACTGGTTCAAAGAAAGCTGAGATCTACTTCTAGGCCCAGTGTCATCCAGACAGTGATCAGAACCTTAACTTCAACAATTCACAACAAATTCATAGGATATCAAACAAACACATACTTCAGTGCATCAAAGTCCCTATCGAATAAAGGGAACCATTCAAATTGAACCAAAAATCGTGTGCCTGGATTGATTGCGAGACCATCTTCTCACCTGACCCAAAGAAACGAACTGCTTGGGCGCGGGGTGCAATTGCGAAGCCCAAGAGGGCGGGGAGTAGGGTGCAGTAGCCAGCATTTCGGGTCTGCTGTTGACAGCCATGGATCGCACAGTTGCAGACACCCTGGAGACTCGATTCTCTCGCCAACGCCCAGCTTGCGACAAGCTTTGGAGAGCTTTTGCGCTGGAAAAGGAAAATGGACGAATGCTTGCAATTCTTGAGTCCTCGGCAGTGCGACAATTGCAAGGGGTGGTGTGGAGAAGGGCAACGAGACGAGGAGAAGGACGAGGGAGGCAAGGGAATGCCATAGCTCGAGGAGGAGAAGCGCAAGCACGAAGCAGTCAAGGGTCCTTCACATGTCCAAGTTCAAGGAATTCAAACCCAATGGGGTTAAAAAAGTAGATGCTTGTTGCACTCTCTTCAAGGTGTGGACATTGGACATAGGGCATAATTTTAGAAAATTTGCCAATTCAACTTTGACCTTGTATAACTTCTGCATATTATACTCAAATATCATTCTTGAATTTCATCCAAATTTAATTGCAATTTATCTTTTTAAGTCATTAATCCCTAAATGACAAACCCAGGACCACTGATTCCAAATCTTACTACCCATCACTCAATTTTATGACATTTTGCAACTAGATATGTATGAAAAAATTTATGCTTATTTTTCAGAGATGAAATTAATTACATGTCTTCTGTACTTCATAAAAAATTTAGATTTTTTTGTCAAAAATTGATTTTTTTGAGGATTTGGGAAGAGAAAGTGAAGAAAAATCACATCAAATAGAAAATTGTTTCAAAAAATCTGAAAATTTCACCATGTGTGTATATTACAATGAAAAACATCATGGTGTAAACCCAATTTCCGTGTCATTCTATAATTAGAAAATAATAGACATTGAAAATACATTCAAAGTTCAAATTGCAATAAAATATTATAACCGTGCAAATTTAAACTAGATATATTAGAGATCACATACTGTCCTAACTTAAGTCCTACTTCACGGTTAAATCTTGGCTTTCTTGGATTGTGGAAGGTAAATTACACATATTATATGTAGTACTTGAAGCTTTGTAATGTGAAGATCAAAGACCAAAGTCTAAATTTTAAATTTTAAAGATTTTCTCATACAATATTGAATGGTGACAATATGTTTAGAAATAATTAGCTCAAATTGTCCAAAAAATTGTTTTAGGGACATTTTGCGTATGGAATTTACAATACATAGCCAATGAGGATGCTTGATTTAGTATTACTCTTCTCATATAGTATACAAAGCAATAGATGAGATATGGAGGCCATGTTTGATCTCAATTTCACTAAACTCAATCGAAGATCTAAAAAATCCTACTTTCTTAGGTCCAAAACCTCCAAAATTTATTGTCATATGGGCATTTTTGAGTGCACTCGGCTTGGGCCTTGGGATATAGTGTGGAATTCTAAGTTCCAATTTTTAATTCTATACCAATCACATTTTGAAAATTTTGTGGGACTTGGAACAGGTAACATAGTTAGAAGTGTCCTATAACAAACATGAAAATAGTTGGTTTTAGCAAAGAAATATCAGAATTGGATCAATTTATGTGTCTCCTTTTGGTTTGAACTAACTCTTGATTATAAAGAGAATGTCAATCACACACATATTACAATATATTTTAAACTCCTCTTAGCACCTAAATGACTAAAGAGTATACTTTCTTTGTTTTTGCAAATTTAAAAAACTTTCAATGACTTAGTAATTTTGTATTAATTCAATAAAACAAAATAAATTGATCTATATGACCTAATCAAATATTGGCATTTTGAAGAATTTACAATCATGTAAATATTCTAATTTTTTTTGTAATTACTCTATTTTGATTTAAGCAATTAGGGGCTAAAATAAACTACCTTTGTCTCAAAAGAAATCTAAGCCAAACCAGCTAATATCCAAAGTTCTATAAAATCACTCAATTATTCATTGATTATATTTGGATTTTTCCTTGCAGTTTTTTTTAATTTATTAATTCCTTAAAGCAATGATTGGGATTTGCTTAAGGTTGTCATTTTGAATTGGCTATTTGGAAATATGTGAACCAACTCTATAAGTAACTACTAATTCTCCTCGCACCTTGGTTTGCACATTCAAAACTTGTATAAGGCTTAGTCAAACTTTCAATATATTATGTACAATATTTGATTTAAGCTAAGAAAATGAATCCTATAGTAGCAAGTTGATCTTGTTTCTATTTTCTTTTCACCTCTAGAATGATAAAAAGTCATTGCCAAGGGTGTTTTGGAGGTAAAAATAAAATACTTCCTTGAGTATTTTTTACATTATTCCTTGTTGATACTTGTATCATGTAAAGAAATTTCAAATTAATTGGATTCTTTTGCATATTCACCAGTTTATATTCTCTTTTTGCTATAAAAATTATAACAATGACACATTTCAAAAGAAACTTATTTTTTAATTTATTATCATTGATAGATAATTTATAGTCTTTATAACAATGACACATTTCAAAAGAAACTTATTTTTTAATTTATTATCATTGATAGATAATTTATAGTCTTTAACCCAGGAAAGACGTGGCGGACGATAAGTGTTCCATGAATGACAAGGAATTCTCCAGTGTAGGACAAAACTAATACTATTCATCCTTAGAACTTTTTGTGGAAAATAAAAAACAACTACAATAACCTGACTTCCAATGAGTATTTTGGGATTTTTTTATTCCAATGACTCACAGTTATACAATGCATGATTTCCAGGGTCACCCCCACGTTGTTCCAAGTTTAATAAAAAATATGTATAAGACTCAAACTCAAAAATAATCTAATTGTGCTAAATAGAATTCAAAAATGATGTTTAACTACTATGTATTGCATTGAAACCAATCCTAGAAGGAACATCTAACATCTAATCTTGTAACATTGCTACAAACACTAGGTGTTTGATGGATGACAAAAAATCCTTCTATTTAAGACGAAAGTGCACTTATATATCCTTTGAAATTTTGTATGAAATAAGGAAATAGTTTAACCTCCAATAAGTGCTCTTGGGGTTTTCTAACAAATGATTTACAAACATGCTTCAAGCATGATTTACAAACAATGAGTGAATGCAAACATGCTTCTAGCACACAAAATCAAAATCATTTTTTTGTTCATCTAAATGTTCCTTGATTCTTTACAAATAGATTCTGGTAGTGAGAATGAAGATTTTGACCAAAAAGAATGCTACACACAAATCAATGATAGTGATATTTTGGAGAAGTTACAATCATTAATAATCATAATTCAATAATCATCTTCAATCCAAGCATGAAAGGGGTTAAATGACAACACGTAATATGCTAACACCAAGCTCTTTGAATCCAAATGAACAACCCTATTAGATATGTCACAACTAGGTCAGAAAACACAAAGTGTGATATTTACTATACTGTACATGAGAAAGGATCAAGTCCCAAAAGTTGTGGTAAGTTGAACCTTATCAGAAACTCAAGGAACATGACAAAAATACCCAGCTGCAAATTCCTAACAGAAACTTCACAAATGAGAGGTTGAGTCTAAATAGGTGTGAACCTTCCAGTCCATAAGCAGGATATATTCTGCACAACGTGAAGACTCTATATAGTTGCAAACGCTGTAAAAACATTTATCCTTTCCCACAAAATGGGCTCCTTGCATTTGAACAAATTACAGTGGACTGATGAGTAGAGATTTTATAATAGGATCAAATGATGCAATTCAACATGGTAACGTAATGTACAACATCAGAGCCCCAGAGTTGAGTAACCACAGACGCATCTGACATGGAAACCGAGACATTCCACCTGGAAACAAGTACAGATGCATAGCAAACTGTATTAGAGGCATTGAGAAATTTCTCTACAGCAGAACACTACGATTCCCTCCGTTGTTGATGAACCGCAGTCTGCTTGCTAAAATTCGCACACTGCCGCCAAGCTTACTCTTCTACTGTTTGCTTCCGCTCACCAAATTGGTGGAAGCCCCGATACTGCTACAATCCCGAATATGAGAAGAGGAAATGAAAAAAAATAATAAGAAAAAAAAATCACAGCCTCTGTTTTCCCTCTTCCCACTCCAGGCACATGGTACAACTGTACAAGCACACACTACTGCTGGCCAGTGTTTGCCGCTGCTTGTTCAGTGGCAAAAAAACGGAAGCCATCTCCACGGCAGCAGTAGGAATGCATCAGGAATCCATGCAATAATAGCTAGAACATCCTAGTCTGGGTTTTGCACTTGGAAGGAGGATGCAGCCAATACAACTCAGTACCCTTAAAAGAAAAAAGCCACAGCCTATCCTTCATCCTGCAAACAGCAACAACTCTGACTTCCAGTGTGTGTGCCGTTGCATTCATCAAGCTCCAGTCATTACTCTTTCAAAGTCCATCCAAACTCCTCCCTACTGATCTGAACTGAATGGAATCCGATCATCTCCCGCCTCTACTGCAACTCTCCACCTGCGGTACCGCACTCCCAGCTTGTCATACGCAACAGGCAGGTTCCACACGTTCGCTCCCCTTTCCATTCGATTCTGCTGCCCTTCCACTAGCCTCAAGTCTTCACCCAAAACCTGTCATAAAAAAACAACTCGTGCAATTGGTCATTCTGCCAAACCTTTACCCCCTCATTCACACATTCGCATGAGTGGTTTCTCTAATCAGAAAAGAATTTGTTGGCCCCATTTACAAGAGGATTTCAATGCATTAAAATACATACTATTTCGACATCGTGTGGACGGTATGGATTTTCAAGGTTTTGCTCATAAGGCGAGTGAAACTGCTGGTAGGCTTTTACTCTTCAGTTGTCGTAATGTACATCGTCATATGCACTACATTTTTAAATAATTGCTTGTCAGTAACACTAAGTTCACGCATGGTCTACCCACTGCAAAATGTCTATCATAAGAAGGGGTTGACTGCCTTGCTAACTTTTTTCTTGGAGGAACCATGCAGCTCAACACTGGATTCCACAAACCAGTGTACATACATTTCAAAACTTGCAAAAAATATATAAGCTTCCTTTCATCAAGGAGAAATATGAGCTTGAATTACCTGGCTGGCAAGGTGTTTCCAAAGGTAACTGATAAATGGCACATGCTTTAGGAAAGGGGCAAAATCCAATGCCATGCGATACAACAGTCGCGTTTTCCCCCGGGTTGAAGGCATACACACATGGAGCTGATGAAGATGGGTAGGGCATGCCTCCACATCAGTGCCGTTCAGCTTGCCAGGCTTTTCTAAGCCAATAGTGGAAAGCACCATACAAGGAGGCTTAAACTCCATCGCAATGGGATAGGGATCCCAAGTGCCTGCCAACGCTGCGATCGGGGTCCTAAATTTCACGAAGCTGCAATAATCAATGCGCACCAATCAAAAACCTCTTCCTCAGGTTCACAGATTAGCAAAAAACATGATTGAAAGATGAACAATTAATAGCTTACTTGGGCACTTTCCAACCCTTCGCAAAGGTAGTGGTATGGGTAAAAGGTGCATGCGCCAAGTCCAGCAGATTCTCCACCAACAGTCCATGCTCCACTGGTAGCTCCATAGTAATCTGAACATCATCTTCGAGTTCGATCAGATACCTTTACTGGAAGGTTACTTAAACTAAAAACCAAGCGGTAATGTCGATAAAAGGAGAATGTTTGAGTTTGCACTCACTTCAGCATGAATGGTATAATGTGACGGAGGATTCAACATTGGAAGACTTGAGGACGGAGTATCGCTTCCAGGCCATATCCACACCATTCCGTCCTGCTCAATGCAAGGCAGAGACTCCAGCCTTGCACCCACTTGCCTCGTTGATGGCATCTTCTCGCACTTCCCAGTTGTGTTGTATTCCCATCCTGTGGTTACTCATACATCAGCTCGTCTCCCATCAACATAACAAAAGTTCAAACCAACTGTTTTGAACCTAGAGAGGGACTGTAACAAAACCACATATCTTACATTGTAAGACACCTGAGAAAGGAAACTTTAGTGAATACAATTTTGGTCGTACTACAAGCGGATTTTAATCTCGTGGAAAGTACCAGAAAAGTACAGTATCAGTGAGGGAGGTTCATTGGTGGTGGCCAAGGTTCAAACTAGGCAATGATACCATGATACACCAAGTTCAGTGAATCCTATTACCTTCAATTATAGGGTAAATGAGACAGGCAGGGAAATCAAAAGACCAATTAATCTGACAGAGGAGGAAATTCTTCTCTTGCACCGCATCCATAACTTCAATTCCCATTAGCCAGCCAGTTACTTCACTGGAAGATGTGAACTCACTCACCGTGGTAAGGACACTGTATCCGCCCATTCTCCACTTTCCCCAGAGAAAGAGGACACGCCCTATGCGCACATTGGTCTCGCACACATCCAGGACGACCATCCTTCCCTCGAAACAAAACCCATGCTTCTTCAAAGCTGTCAAACGGAACCTGGATGTTCACAATAAAAAGAGGATCAGCTCACAGGTGGACATTCAACTACAGCCATCACCCTTTGCAATCTAATTGCAACTCAAAATGACATCTCAAAACACGGCTTCCAAAAGGGAGGATGCACTCACCATGGTCTTTTCGTCAATGTGGTCAGAAAAGGCCACTGGGTACCAATAATTCTTCAGTTGAGCCGGATACGGGGCCACGGGACCAGAGATGTCGAGGGTTTTGCCTCTTGATATGGATGCTTGCGCCTGGGACTCGCCTGTTACCACCTGTTCGACGGTGGAGGTAGCAGCCCTAGATGCTCTGGCCTTCACTGATCCTCCCTTCTCCTGCAACAGCAGTTTGTCGTTGATCAAACTCTCCATCTCACCAAGCTTTCGAAGCGTGTGTTCCACTCTTGCCTCTGAAAGATGCACCTGCAGCAAGATCACAGAAACATTTCTCAAAAATCCAAAAAACGATACCCTAAAAATGGAACATATTCATGGAAAGGATGTCCACCGCCTCAACATCTGATCAAGTGGCATCATCAAATTGGACACGTCGTGATTATTGCATACGAAATCCAAATGACACATTCTCTGATGGGCTGGAATCCTCTTTCACTCGACAACATTTGCCAAGATATTTGCCACTTTGTGCAGTTGGAAATATGCTCAGCAGCAAAAGTGGCGATTTACGGTGTCCCTCTTTCGTGTCTCCCTAGAGATTTTCCACCATCTCACAGAACCAAAACTTTTGACCCTTTGCAACTTTTGAAAATGGTATCCAAATGACGCATTCTCTGGTGCGTTGCAATCCCTTTTTCACTTGCCAACAAGAGCATATCAAACTCTCACCATTCCAACAACAGAAACTACGCTTAGTAACGATTTTAACACTCCCTACCTTAGTGCCTCCCTCGACATTGTTCACCATCCCCCAGACCTAGGTTTACACACACACACATTAAACTAAAAACCTTCAAACAGGACTTTTCCGCAACAATGAGCGAACCTGAGCGTGCGCTTTGGAGAGATTATCCTGCAACCCCGCGAGCTCCGAGCGCAGCGTCTCCACCGACTTCTTATCCCTTACCAGCGGATTCAGCACTTCCACCACCTGTTTCACCCCAATCACCCCAATCCAATTTCAATCCGAAGCCCTAACCTCCACAAACACCATCTCCAATCCTAAAAGGGCCCCCCACCCTCAAACCAATCCACCCATCCTCCCTCACCCCTACCGCACCTTATCATGCGCCGCCAGAATCGCCAACACGTCTTGCCTCGCCTTCCAATCCAAGTAGAGCACATCCTGCCGCAAGAGCGCCCACGCCATGTTCACGTCGAACGTCCCCGTCCTCAAGCTCACGCGCGCTTCCCTCGGATCCTCCACATCAAAAATTCTCACACTCCTCGGCTCCCCTGCCACACATTCCACCACCCCTTTCGCTCTCTTCCCTTTCCCTTTCCCCAAAGTCGCCTTCTTCCTGCTGCCTGCCCACAACCCCCGTGCCACTCCGTAATTCACTTGAAACACGGTAGCCATGGACGACGAGCATCCCGGTGCGCCAATGTTGCTGATATTGCTGTTGTTGCAGCACCCAATTCTCCCGAGCTCCACCAGACGCGACGACGACGGAGCCGCTGCAAGGCTCAGCCCCGGCGTCATGGTGGCTGCAAAACAAACACACACACGCCTACCGCCCTCCCTCGATTCTGCACCAAAATGCGAGCCCGAGAGGTTGAAATGAAGAGTTTGAGATTCAGAAGGCGGAATCGATGGAGGGGGAGACCATCATGAGGTGATTTGGGTGGAAAAACGCGATGCGAAGTCGTGGGTTCGGGGAGGTGAGTTCGTAAGCTCACGTTAGTGGTGGGGATTTGGGCTATTGGATTGTGTATTGGGTCCGTCGTTCCCTCATCTGGGCGGGGCTAGTGTATCCAAGGGGCCAATGGGGGAGTGCCAAGCTGGCCTTGTGTTGGCTGCCCAGTGCCACAAGAATTGCCCAGCCTCCCTTGGCGTTGGCACGCACGCACGCACGGAAAGCCACTCGACCCAAAGAGGCGCCTTGGCTCTCCAATATCACGGTAATGCAGTTGGGGATTTTATGGGCAGTAAGAGGGAGCTGGGGGAAGGTTCGCAGAGGGTTCTCGGTTGGGGGAACTACAACTGTAATTCTTACCTGGGGAGATACCCGGGGAGATACCCGCCCCTAACCGGGTAACGACAACACCTACTTGGGACCTAGGTAGTGTGAAACTGACCCTTGGAGCCTTGTTTCCATTGGACATTCGAGCTCTTGGAACTGGAGGGGGGCTTGAAGAACTTGGACTCTCCACACGGGACAACTTGTTTCCATTAGCTTTTGGATTCACTACCACGACTTCTAGATTTGAGCAATGCAATGGCAAATTTGATGGAATTGCAATAAAAAATTTGTTTTCTTCCTTAGTTTAAGTCCCTTTAGCCACATGTCCAAACCCTCTAGCTTTGCATGGGAGGAAAATAAGGAATGGAGGTTGGAAGAAGGGGAGTGGAGGCTTGGCTAGAGCTATAGCCACAATGTAAAACACTCTTGCATTCGATTTCAGAAGCTCCAACACATCAATGGAAACGCGCTCTTATCGTAGAAACCACACCGAAGTGAAATCTGGTTGTGACTATGCCCTTGGTAGAAAGGATTTTCTTTAAGCATTAAGAATAATGCTAGAGCATGGTGCCCATAGCTCATATTGGTGGCACTAGTTCAGGGCCTATGAAGGTATTAGGCACTACACCATATTCAAGTGGTGCTCCAAGACCACCCTCTTAGGATTCTACTAGTGTTGTAATCACTATGTATTATAGAAACCACATCGAAACCACATCGAAACCACATCGAAACCATATTCCTACATTGTTGCAAACCCCACCTTAGACCATGGTAACCACAGGTACTTGCGAAAGTGACCTTTCTATTGTAACCACCTAGAGAGAAGGAGAAATAATTCCAACAATTTTATTTAGATTAGCATCTTAAAGACATATTCATTTTAAATCCCACAATCAATTTCAAGGATGTCATGGAATAATATAAAATTACATCTTTTTGTAAAAAAAGAAAGTATATAGTAACCACACCATATTATGACTCAGATGTATTAGACTTGAGCCACTTTATCCTTTATTGAATTAATTCTCACTCTTTGAAGTTCAATTGGGGGTTGCTTTAAACAAGGACCCAATCAAATGTTCATTATCTATAAAATATAACTTCAAATATGCAAACATGTTTTACATTGAATAAAAATATTAAGGGGACCAAAAAATTAATGGTACTTATTGTGGAAAAGTGCAAATGTTTGAATCATGATGTACAACCCCCAGACACTTCACTAACTATTAACATACAACAAAGGTAGATATTTATATAGTGTATAATGTTGATTAATTAGTATGCGTCTCCTTAAAACCCCTATTCAATGTAGGTATTGAATATAATAGCATTCTCAAACTTAAAATACAAATAAAGATAAGATATTTATAGTGTCTTACAAGTAATTGTAGGCATGTTGTAAATGTGATGCAAAGCCCAAAATTAAAAAGTGTTAAAATGTCATTTTCATGAAGAATCAAATCAAAAAAGATCTTGTGAAGGAAGAAATGAGTTGTTGTTCAATTCACTATCTTACACATAATTAGACTACAAATGCCACATTTAACTACTTTTGGACTTTTGAAAGTCCAGAATTAATAATGGTCATTGGGAGAGAAAAAAATGGTCACTAGGAGATAATCTAAAACATCAAGAGATTTCACAATGTTATTATTTGGAGATCTCTAGATGTTTAGTTTAGAATTCATTGAATAGTCCAAAAGTAGTTAAGTGTGGCATAGAAGATAAAAAAAATTAATCTTTGTTTTGGAAGAGTTAGATTCTTTAAAATATATTTTATATTTTTTTCAAAAAAACACTAGTAGTAGCACGTATATCACTTTGATTTGTGGTTTTTGAAGTCTTATAGAATTAATTATGAATTGTCAAAGCAAATAATTTTAGACTATACTAGTATTCTAAAAGTCTCCCCACCTTAATTGTTCATTATCAATGCAATGAAGTACTCCATATCACCCAATGTGATGATTTCCCTAGAAAATGAATGCAAGGGGTAAGCAATTCAGCACACATCATCTTAAGATTTTTCTTTCCACTAATCTTTTTTAATTGGTCTAATAAGTGTCAATTTTCAAATTTTAATTTATAATATAACCTAGATTCAAAGGTTTCATTATGATTAGGGTTTCAATTGGACTTTGCAAGCAATAGTACTAGACTTTGTTGTGGTGCAATAAAACTAAAATTGTTGAAGGCTATGTACATGTTTAGCAACATTTTGTATCTTGTGGATATAGGCAATTGCTTTTGTGGCTTGTGCTTAACCATTAATCCTTACAAGGTGGTAAGAACATGTATTTGACTCTTAGACTATAAATGATATACTAAATTATAGTCTAGACATGCACTTTTGCCTTGGATTAGTAATTCAACAATTAAAGTCTTTAATTAGATGTCATTTTAATGTTGAAACCTTATCATGCTCAAATATGGCACCACACAAGTAGAACATATTTTAGCTTCTAAAATATATAGGATTGAGGTGAAACAATGATCCTAATTGGGTGTACCATGTACATATTATTCCAACCAATTCAACATGAAGGCAAACTTTTGTCTATATTGCTTACATCAATTCATGTGCATTCAATATCAAAAGAATTCGTATAACAAATACAATATTGCCATTGCAATTGGGCTCCTAGGACTCTTAACCCCTAAAAGCCTAAGGATTTGAGGCAAAACACAAATATGTTACAAAATATAAGTTCTATGCATTTTTTTGAATTTTGCATCAAAGAGTAGAAAGTATTTGTAGAGTTATTGTTTCAAAAGTATTTCTACACACTCTATTTTAAAATTATAGAAAAAAATCCAAAAATCCAAATATTCAATCAACTATTGCAATTGCAAGGTTCACTTTTATTAAAATTCAAATTGCACAATTATATTGAATATTGTTCATCTGCATTTTCTTCTTCAAATTTTGATCATGTAATATTGTTTCTCATCAGTCTAAACCTCATTTTTAAAATTCCATATTAATCTAATATATATTAGAATTTATATAATTTAATTTAGAATTTATACTGAAAAAATCACAATAATTTGATTTTGTTACCAAAATTTAAAAAAAAATAAGCATCTCTATAAATACATTTTTTATGTACAAAAAATACAAAAATTTTACCAATTAAATATGAAGTGGAAAAATTTAGCTTAATGGTGATAAATTGACTATTTTATTTGGATGTAATCAATTGATTACTTTAAAGCATTTTCACAATATAATTCTTCCTAGCTACTTGTATCTGGTGTAAATTAATTCAATTGTTTTTGTTATATTTACCAATTTATTTTTATTTTTCAGTGTAATTATTATAGCAATGACAATTGTTCACAAAAAAAATTCAACTTCTTTCAAATGAATAGAAAATATAAAGTCTCATGTAATAAAAATTTAAGATTAAAAATCAAATATCATTTTAAAGGCCAAATTGATCTCAAAAGGATCTGAGAAGCCCAATTCGGTTAGGAGTATGGTTTTTATTTTATATATTTGATGTATAAGGTATGCAAAATTGACATATACTCCAGTTGTAAAATTTTGTATGCATACTAAGCCATATCCAATGACACATGGCACTTCCAATTTAGATCATTATTGCACCTCTTAAATGTTGAGAAAGTGCAAAATGGCTATATATTCTACATGTATAGTGTTGTAATTGAATATGACAAGGTTTAGATGTTAAAATGACTTCCAAATGATATATGACTTGTTAGTTGTTAAATTTTCAATCCAATAGTATATGTCTTGTTATATTTTAGTACGTACTTTATATTCTAAGAGTGAATTATAGAATCATATATATGGTTTCCACCAAACCTTTAAGGATTAACTTGTAAAGGACTAAGGAGCCTACCTTGGATTTTTTGTGGACTTAGTAAATCTCCATTGACTTCACAATTTTGATTTTTTGCATGAATTTTTAGAATGGATGCTAATCATTCTAATCTACAATGAAGCTTTATTTCACATCATTCTTTTAAATATTGCATAAGTTATAATTTTTTTAAATTTCAATATTAGAACAAAGGACTAAAAATATACTCGTATTAATTAATTTCATTTGGTTAGATACATTGAATGATGCCTATAGATACAAAAACCTTTGAACTGTTTAGTTCCAAATAATGGTATGAAACTTATGAGGAGTTTTATTTTGCAAGTAGTGTGGGTAGAAAAAATATATGAAGTCATTTTTTTATCTCAATTTTGAAAATTTACAAATTAAAAAATATCCACATGATATATATTCTTTATAAAGAACATTGGGATTGAAAATTCTCAATTTCTTGTAAAAGTTAGCGGTACCATTTTTTACTTTATAATTTTTTTTAAAGTGAATAAGAAGTTTTTTGGTTAAATTTCTTTTATGTGTTTTCAATCTATTTTCTAACATATTGACAAAATTGCATAAGTTATGGGACATTAGCATTTTTTTCTAAAACTGTTGGAAGACAAAAGTTCACCCTTTGGAAATGCTAGAAATCCTACATTTTAAGTTTAGTCACAATGAAATTACTATTGGTGGGACTATTCATTATAAAACTTGAGGAAGATGTATGTGAACAAATTTAACAGAAGGATCCTACAATTGAATTTGTTAAGAAAATAAATATAGATGAAGATTTAAACCTTGCTTTAATTATTAGTATTTTGAATTAGTTTTGAGCCTCTAAACACCAAAAAACTTAAGGTAGGTAGTCTTGTAGGCAATATATGGGAGTTTTAGGCAAATGATCTTTTGAATTCTTCTTCTAAATTGAAAAAGATTCTTGGTGTCAATGAAATGATATTTATATAATTGGTTTTGAAGACCATAAATTATTTGAAAGAAAAAGATGACACTCTAAATGTTGAGTGGTTTGATGTAAGGTAAATCAAACCATTGTGTTTAGATGACCCATTGTGGACATCTAGGAAATACCCCCACTATGGGTTTTTTCAGTTTGTAAGATTTTGGATTCAATGCATGTCTTAGATGACAATAATGGAGTGATTACTAACTACATTAGGAACTTCCAATTTTTCAGTGTATATTCATTGTAAGAATTGACTTTTTAGACCCTCCATGTTAGAAAATACTATGATTACTTTGGGTGAACAACATGAGCATGATGGATTCAGATTTTGTTTATTCTAAAGTAGTCTATAGACTCTTTTGGGCCATGATGCATTGAACACTTCAAAAATTCATAGCAAATTCATACTTTGTCAAAAAAAACATAATTTCAATTATTCTCACTTTTTCTCACACTTACACCACTGTGGGGAAAAAATTGAAAAAATTCAGCAACCACATGTGATCAAACTTCTAATTCTGACTAGGGTTGTCTACCCGGACAACTCGACAACTCGACAAACTCGACGTCGAAGACGTCTAGTAGAGGGGCCCGTCCGTCTAATAGAGTCAACTTTACCCTTTGACTTTTCTGGAATTTACCCCCCATTTACCTAGGCTTACATGGCTGCCATGTGGCAGCCGCGTGGCAAATGTTGGGCGACTTCGGGTGGGGCGACCTCGGGTGAGGGCGACTTCGGGTGGGGCGACTTCGGGTGGGGGCGACTTCGGGTGTGAGGCGACCGCGGGTCCGGGGCGACTTCGGGTAGGGGCGACTACGGGTATGGGGCGACTACAGGTCTTAGGCGAACACGGGTACTAAGTCGCGGTCGCCGATACCCGCACCCGTCGGCGCACTTGCCCTCATCCAAGACCCGCACTCGCCCTTCGTCACTTGCACGCGCCCCCCCAGGACCTACGGTCGCCCCCCAGGACCCGCAGTCGCCCCTCCAGGACCCGCAGTCGCCCCCCCCAGGACCCGCAGTCGTCCCCCCAGGACCGCTGGTCGCCTACGTGACCCGCACGCGCCCATTTTGCATCCACACCCGGGTTCGCCTATATATGAAGTCGCCGAATCTTCATTCTCCCATGTTCATCACTAAGGCTTCTTGGCTTGTATCCCTTTCTGGCTACATGCATAAGCATTTGGTGTTGAAAATTTACTATTTGACTACTTTCATCCAAGGTTCTTTTTCTAGTGGTTTGATTTCAACAATCCCTCTACATTTTTTAGGACCTTCATTTCAACAACCCACCATGGCTAGTGGAGACAATACCACTGGAGAATTTCTTGTTGAAGCCCCTCCACCGGCTCCACGTCCACGTCGTGGTTTGGGATTGCGAAAGATTCAAAAAGACAAGGAACAGAAGCGTAGGGGTACTTGTCACCGAAAGCGATTGCATATGTTGAATAGTGCTGACCACATTGCTTTCAAGGGGTGGAACGAGGAGCCTGAGCCATGGTCAATACAAACTTGCAAAGATTACATTGAGTGGTGCCACATCAGCAAGTTCTTTCCAACATGGCGTCATCATCATCATCGACACACCAACAAGGCGAACTTGAAGTTCTGTGAGAATGAAATATTCGTGAACAGGTGCATTGAATTGTGGCAAGCTCTCTACAATGCGGCCTCTGTAGAAAGGAATGAGGCCCCTCTTTTCCTTGCCAGAGGAGCCTATGCTGAAGTGGCATTGAAGAAAGAAGTCGATTGGAGCACGATCAAATCTAGTCCTCACGTAACCCGTCCAGAGGACGGGTGCATACCAAAAGGAATTCTCCTTTTTCCAGAGGGTGGATTGGGTCCTTTTCGAAGTGTTCCTAGGAATCAGGCCCAGGTTGAAATTGACACAGAGTCATCAGAAGAGGATGACAATTCAGATGGTACGCGGGTGCTTCGGGTAGAATGAGCCACGGAACTACCTATCGGCCTCCCCCCAAATCAGAATGAAATTATCCACGGTGTCGGAACATCACGGGGACGTAAATCGGGACAATCGTCAAGAGTGCGACGTTCCACTACACGAATTGGACCACAAGGGGCTTCTCCATCAGCTTCAAATCCACCATTGCCTGCACAGAATCCAAGTGATGTCTTTGAATTCAGTTGCAACGATGAAGGGCCCAGTGAAACAATTGTTGGTGCACCAACTCTTCAATCCCGAGTGGATGTAGGTCACAACACTCTGACCCTAGCAAAGGCTCAAAACATCATACAGATCAAAGACAACAAGATTGCTTCATTGGAAAGTAACTTGAAGAAATTGCAAGGACAGTGCCAACTGAAAGATGCTCTCATTGTACGACAATCTACCGAGCTTCAAGCCCTGCGAGAAAATCAGGCTGGCGCTTTCACTTTGTCAGATATGGATGAGGCTTTTGTTGACCATGATCCACATCATCTAGACAAAGTTGTGGGGGACCTTACCGACGATGTTCCTTGCCATCCACCACCTTCCAAGCGTGCTAAGGTTTTGCAAAATAATCGAAGTGCGTTCCTCACTACGATTGGCGGAGACACGACCACTGACACGAACGATATTCATGGGACCCAAGATTCACTCTCATTTCCAACAGTTCAACAATCAAGGCAGAGTGACAAAGAAAGAGACCTTGAAAAGCAGAACGAAAAGCTTCAACAACGGTTGGATCAATTGGTTGCCACGTACTACCATTGAAAGGTGGCGTGCATTCTCTCCGTGGACAGATCGCAGCAAATAGCCAAGGAATTAGATAAAGTTTCAAAGAATTTTGTTGCAGCTTTACCTAAACGTGAGAATGGACTCACATCCTGGGCACTCTTAGATGACATGTTTCCTGAAAACATGCCGATGTTGGCAGACACAAATATTATAGATTGGGCACAACAGGGCTGGGACCATACAAAGCAAATGTCTAGTCACATGGAGGTGAAGGACCAAAAGCTACTATGGCCACAACCTGCAGCTTTCGTACTCGACCATACAAAATGCCCCATTTGTCAAGAGCAATTTGGCCCTGAAGGTGGTTGGGCTCTCGGGTCATGTGCACATGTGTACCATCCTCAATGCCTCCTTATGGGATGCCTCATTAGACGACGTTGTGTACTTTGTTCAGCACCATTCCATGATCGCTTGTATGCCATATTCAACTTGATGACGTACATGCCACCTTCTTGGGAACATAGCGTTGAAACGACGACTAATACGACATTGTGGGGTCGTGACCTTGTTTGGAGCTGGCGTCAAGGGCTACATGATGATGAAAAGGCACCTAGTAGCTCTCAATTGAACTGGGAAATTGACCCGGCGGAGATTGTCAAAGTGGCACCGAAGTTGATGGGAAAAGGTCCACACAATGAAGGGAGAAGGGCATTCTTCTACCAATGCCTTGGTGGATACTTCGAGAAGAGCTCGAGAGAATTCAAATGGGGTCCTCATCCGGAAGGACACCGTTGGGATAATGAAGGTAAAAGGGGACCCGATCGCAATCAATTTGCCTCTCTTGAAGACATGACTAACATGGCTTGCATGGACTCTACGTATGGACCTTATTACCAAAGTCAAGCATTGGACTATCTTTTGGAAGCACATTCTCCACAAACCACAAGGACCCTACAAGCTCTCCAAGATTCCAACGTCCTGGAATTCATTTTGAATGCGGAAGGGCCAGCTTCACGAACTCGTGCAAAGAAGAAGATAATCCTTCAAGAAGCACTTCAACCTTCACATGGTGAAGCAAGTTCTTCTAAGAAGTAAAAACAATCCAAATGGATTTGACGTCTGAGAATTTAATGATGGACTTCATTTCTCCTTTGGTTACTTGGTTTACGTCCAAGGATATATAATGTCAAACCCCTAATATATAGAAGCGTATTATATATGGTAGAAGCGTGTAGCTCTCAGTCTTTTTGTTTTGTTCCATATAGGCCAACTTCGAGCCTTCTATGATTGTATGCTACACATTTGTATTGCAATATTACCGAGAATATTACAGTGCCTTCATTTTTTAAACATATTCTACATTATTTTCTACTCCAAAGACTTCACTATGTTCGAACAAAATCAAATATGTGGTACAACTGATTGTATGAAGGTTATTATCAAAGAGCTATTAAAGTTGAAGTTCACTTTGACATTGTCATTTGCATTGACATTTAAGCTTCTAAAATTAATTCAACTGTAAACTTTAAATTTTATTACTTAGAATTCAAAATTGTATATCATTGTAAGCAATCTCATTATCTCAATTCATATCATGGAAGATTGTAATTGTTATCATTTTAGTTCCATAAACAGAAAAAGTGAACATGATGAACCCCTTAAGTCCCATTGTCCCCTCTAGAGACAATTTGGAATTTGGGCAAGTTTCTATGGCTTGAAATTGTACCCTAATTTTTTGAATTTTTTTGTGAAAAGATAAAATCTGATAAGCTTTGAGGGAATATAATTTTTATTTCAATTGGTGTCCGGAAGCAAAAGTTACGCCACAAATTACCTAGAACTAAACTCGGCAGGCAGTACAAAAAACATTGCAAAAATCCAAAATAGATTTAATTTTGCTCATGTTTTTGCTAACATTATGTTTTTGTCTACATAAAAAGATTTGATTCATTCCATTTTCATTAGTGATGTGCAAGTTAAGAACCCTGTTCTTTTTTAAGGCAATGTAAACAAATATTTCAAAAAATAACTTATAGAATTCATTTGAAAATGCAATTTTCAAATTTTCTCTAATTAGTTTATTTTAAAGGAGAAGTTTGCTTCCTACAACAATCTCACCGTTGGGACTAACGAATTATTGTGTTCCAATCCCATGTAAGAGCTATTATCAATTTAGTTTTTCTTTTAACCTTGGATCTACTTCTACTTGACAATTTTTTGAAGTATGAAAAGGAAGTTATTATTTTTTGAATTTTTTTTTCCTACACTCCCAACTCAATTCTTCAACACAATAAATTTTAAATTCAAATTCCATAGTGCACATTTTTGGAAGAAATAGCAATCAAAGTCATCTGAAAGTGTAGTCCAATGTTGCAAAAAAATTGTTCTTCAACTTTGAATGCTCATATCTCTAAATCTGTACAGTCAAACATCGTACAATTTTAACCACAAAATCTTAAACAAGTGAAGTTCAAGATCCTCAGCTTCAGTTCCACAAAAGTTTATTTTTTTCTTTGGACAAACACAATAGAATTATAGAAATGACAGTTTTGATTTTTTCTTCACCTAAAAATGGCCTTCGGACTTTATGGGTTTAGAAAAACACTGAAAATGGAAAAAACCTATTGGAATCATTTGAAAATTCACCAAGCCATGTAAGTAGCGATGGAAATTAGCTAGAAAATGAAGCAATTGGTTATTTTAACTGTAGAGGGTTAGGTCTTTAGGGCTATGTTTTCACCCAATAAATATCAAGATAAACATTTCTAGTACAAATCCAGAATAAAATGACATAACAAAACTGATTTGAGCAACATTAGGTCTTCTGTTCTTGTACTACATTGGTTTCAAAAGCTGTGACTAAATATTTCACGAATACACTAAGTTCAGAAATCTGCAATACACATTACAAAGTGTACAATAATTATTAAAAAACCACGTGAACTTTGAATGCCAAAAAAATTGTAGCATATTCTTTACTAAATCACGAGAGAGCCGCAATATCCAAAATTGGATCTTACTTACAAATTTACAATATTGTTCACCAAAATGCGGTACACTACTTTCTAAAAACCTCTTTTTGGTTTAGGAAGTCACTCATATTAGGAGGAGGACCCACTTTCTCGTATTCTTCACCTCTCTTTCCCGTTGTATCCTTCATCCACTTCATCCACTGCGTATAATACTCGCTTTCGGCTCTCAGATCCACAAACTCGTCTTCCAACACTTGTACTCTAGTCTCATGGAACTTCACCAAATTCCGAAGCATTTCTAACTCCTCTAGTAGATTACCGTATGTCGAGGCCGTTGCCAAAACGTCCACCTCCTTGACATGTTTTTTGGCCGCTTCGTAATATTTCTTTTCTTCTTCGGTAATTTGAACACGCAGTGCTCGCCGCTCATTCTGTGCTTTCCTACGTCTGCGTTGCAGGGTTTCTAATTTTGATTCCCACAATAAACAATGGTCAGCTTACGACAATTTCCCGGTGCTCTGCTTAGTTAAATACTGGTCTCCATTCTTCTTAAAAGCAACAAAATCATCATCTCTCTTTGAGTATTTGGTTGAGAGACCTCAATTGTTGCTTCAAATAAGCTTCAGTGGGAGAAGACACTTCGCGTTCCTTCAAATTCTTCAGTTCCTCACTCTTTGTACTCAATGATAAACGTGCACTCTCGATTTTGGCAATCAAGGTCTCCTCATTGTCTGATGAATCACTATCACCTTCTAGCATCGCACACTCCTTTGTGGAAAAGTCCTCCACTTCCATGGGGTCAGCTTTTTCCAAGACTTCTTCATTGCTGGTTGAGGTAATGGGCTCTTTTCCACGATCTTTCTTCTTCTGAAGGCCCACATCCAAAGACTTCTTGGACTCGGTGACAAAAACATCTTCATCATCGCTAGAGAAGGAATATCCGTTGTACTCATGGGTGTGCTCGTCCGAGGAAGAAGTGGAAGACCAAACTACTTCTTCATCAGCAACAAATGATGCTCCACGCTTAATCGGTGTCATCATCTTGCTTATATCAAGAGGATACTTTGCCCACAAGTTGGAGGCTTCCTCCCACTCTTTTTGGTCCGGACGGACCGCAATAGGCATTTCTGGGAGTGTTGTCCAATCGACTACCTTCTTCAAAACAACTTCGGCATACACCATTCGTACAAGAAAGAAACTGAAATTATCGTTTCTGTACACCTTGGTCTCCAAATATAGAAGGGTCCATACTTCGCAGCATCTACGCATGAACCTTGTGTCCGTAGCATACGCAAGGTTAACCTTTTGGTTTTGAACGTGCAAAGGGTGACGACACAACGGAAATAACTTGCTGATGTGGCACCAATCCACATACTTCGCAACAGTCCGGTAACTCCAAGGCTCTGGTTCATCCCTCCAACCCTTAAAAGCCTTAATCTTCGGATGAAGTAATATGGCCACGCGCTTCTTGTGCTTCTTGCCTGACCGTTTTCGACCCTTGTCCTTCATCGCCCTTTTCTCTTGCGGAGTCAATGGAGTAGGTATGGTAGGAGGAGATGGCGAGGTCGTACGCTCCATGTTTTAACAACGTATGTATAACTAAGCAATATATACTATATAAAAGTCTCAATGCCAAAATACTTACTCTAACTAAGTGAAACTAGTAATCATACGTGTGACACATTTACAAATATCGAAGCAGAAGTAGATGTTCAAGGTTCAAAGATCGTAGCGGATAGGGTCAAGTTTACGAAACACCGTGGTTTAGACATGCATGGAATGAGAAGAATGAAATTCCTTCATTCCCCAATCCCTGCCTCACGCATATGCAATCAGCCACTTCAAGGTGGATGACAGCCTTTGCACAGAAGCAGGGGAACTGACGACCGCAAGTCCACCCCACCCCATTTGTACTGGGACTAGCGGTCGCGGGAGGACGAGTGCGGGTCCCCCGACCGAACAAGGGCGACTGCGGGTACCCAGGCGACCACGGGTCCACAAGGCGACCGCGGGTGCGGATCCCTGGGCGACTTCGGGTGCGGGTCCCTGGGCGACTTCGGGTGATTTTTCAGGCAAAGACAAATAAAAGAGGAATCTAACACAAGTGGTTTCATATTTTTGGAAGTATTTTATAATTACTTATAAATTTCCAAAGGACTTCTGTCATAGGTCCCTATTTATGCCCCTAGGTCTTCTGCAAAATGTTCACTTGCAACTTCTAATTATAAATGGGAAAGTAAAGATAATGGATTGGCTCTTACAATTCATAATTTTTTTTTCTCGAATCATTTAATGATTATGGAGGTCAATTTATGAACTACAGATTGTCCATTTCAAAGCCACTTATAGAGTCCATTATTAATACCCGCTCCATTTCAAAGTCTTCTACCTTATCTTTACTTTCACATCCACACAAATGGAGAAAGGAACCCTCTTTAAAATCCAATGGACGTCGGATTTGGAGAAACTCCCCAACTAAAAAAATATTTACGATAGTGTTTCCTTGAGTGTCAAATGCTTCAATGCACACCCTTGCCTGAGCAAAAAAATTTATGTATCAATGAATAGGTGGTAGTGAAATCGTAGGCCACCAGAATTAAAAATATTCCCAACCTGTAATGAGTTTAATAGCTATTCAAGTGATATTAAGTTTTGGAAGAGAACATTTTAGAGTGCCAATATAATTTGTAGTTCTTCATTTCACCTTCAATCCCAATTTTCTTTTATAAGCAATACAATCAATAAAGAAAATGAAAATTTTCTTGGTTATCATCTCACAACTCTTATCCAATTTTGCACTCAAAGGAAACGTGCATACTAATACACAACTACACAAGCTAATTAAACATTCATACGGTTAGATTTTCGGGTTTAGGGTACTTGCTTCAATGGCAATTACTATAAGTCCATGCTCAATTTTCATAGGAAAAATACAAGAGGGAAAGGCTTAAGGCACTTAGGACTTTATTAGTAATACACTCTAATTGTTAAGTTAAACTTATCTTTTGACCCTACATAGATTAAGCAAACACCCGTCTTGTAAAATCAAATTTCATTCAGAAGTATTTATTCGTCATTCTCCATAATGACGAACAAATCTAATTAAATAATGATTTACCACAATTGAATTCTAAAATACTCTATATCATTACAAATTAGTTACTTTAAAGTTTCAAAAAATCCCGTGAAGACCTCGGTATAGGCCACGCGACATGCTTCGAGGATTGAGCCAAGGACCACTTTGAATTCCGCACCGAAATGTTTTTCATCTCAGTGCGCAATTCAAAGTGGTCCTTGACCAAACCTGTAAGACCCAACCATAACCTCCTATATCATGCACACGGAGTTGGGAATCGAACCGTAAACCTCCCAGACTCCACTTGAGTTCGAAGAAGTTGACCCTTGTGTGAGAATCCCTTCCACTACTTCACCTTCCCGTTGGTCACATCGGAAATCACCTTTGATGCACCACTCCTTGTCCATCCCATCTTTATTCTTTTTTTTCTTTGATTCTATTGGGCTTCAAAATACCATCAGCTGCCCAACACGAAATAGTCTCAACGTTTGGACCCAAAGTCGCCCCACCTGAAGTCGCCCTACCCGCGGTCACCCAAGTCCCAGAAAAGAGGGAAGCAAAAATGCGTGAGTTCTTCCCTCCTCTCTGGACCCGCGGTCGCCCTACCCGAAGTCGCCCTACCCGCAGTCGCCCCACCCGAGGTCGCCCCAGCACCGCAGAAAGAAGTCCCTAGTTTCCCCCTTTTTTGGACCCGCGGTCGCCTCACCCGCGGTCGCCCCTACATTGGTATTTGAAAGAGTGACTTACAGAAGACTGCAGTCATGGTAGGTGAGATCATAGAATAATCTCTAGATAGCTTACAATTATATCACATGATCATTTTATTAAATGGTCCCTAACAAGGCTTCAATATCCTCAAGCCCTACAATGATGAACCAAAAACCCTACAAAGCCCTTGCAAACTAGAACCAGAAATGCAAACCTAAACCCTGAAATGCCCAACGCATTTTAGGATGGTTTATGAATTTGCTTGAACCCCAAAATGACCCTGGAATTTGCTAAGCTTCTAGAATTTGCTCTAAATTGAACAAAAATCCAACATTTTGATACGTTCTATCCATTCTTTTTGAATTGTAACCGTGTAAATTCAAACTAGACGTATTAGAGATCACATTAGAAAAGAAAACACAACAATACCTCTAATTTATTGAAAGATTTTAATGTTTTATCATGAGGGTGTTAAATCTGTGAAAGTGATTTGAAGTATTTCAATCCTCTTTTCAAATGTGAAATCTAAAAAGTTCGTCACCTAAAAAATATGAGCTTAAAGGGCCTAAGGTGCATAAACCCAATCAATTTATAACTTCTCAAAATCTACTTTATCATTTTTTTAAATTTCATTTGTAATGTGATATTTTCTCAAAGATTTAGTGTGTTTGAGGCTCATTCCTAAGAGCCCTCAACACTACAAAAAGTCAAGATTGCAAGTGTACACCCATGCACAAAATCTTAAATAGAAAAATCATAATCAATCATTTTCAAAATCTGATTTTTGAAGCTAAAACTAAACTTCAAAAAGAATTTTCCAAAAATATGAATTACTACATATAGTAATTTGGTAAGGTTTTGTTTAACTTAGGAAATTGGTTGAGGACCCATCCTGTCCTCGGGGTCACTTAGGGGTTCACTTGAACAAGAAGCCAACATCTTGAATTATAGAATCAATTTCTGTATACTTCTTCATTTTTCCTCCAATCCCAAGAAACTTTTTTTCTGCAAACTTTAAAATTGTTGTGGAGAGGGGTAATACACTCGAAGTGAAGAATGTACATTTCTCTTGTTATAATCTTAAAACTCTTCCGCAATTTTGCACTCAAAATGAATGTGCATACTAACAAGCAAGTTGTTTAAACATTCATACGTTTAGATTAAAAAATAAATAGGAAACTTGCTTCAATGGGAATAACTACAAGTCCATGCTCTTTTCAGAACAGAAAAACTAAGGTAGGAGGTTGTGAAAGAGTGCGGGCATTAAGAATGGCTCCTATAAATGGTTGTGGAATGGTGCATCTAAAGTTCTGAAATTGACCAATACATTCATTGAATGAACCAAGGAAGAAAACATTATTAATTGGAAGAGCCAATCATTCTCTGTGTTTTCTCCATTTTTATTTAGAATTGCAAGTGAACCATTCATGAAAGATCTAGGGTCACAAATAGGGACCTATGACCCAACTTGTTTGAAAATTCATAAGTAATTCAAAAATCTTTGGAAAAATATGAAACCACTTGGGTTAGATTCCTCATCAATTTCTCTTTGTCTGAAAAATGAGCTAAAAATATTCCCGTCCAAAGAAATACACGAAAAAGGCAGACCAGCCCTTAGGTGCACCATTTCTGAGCCTCCTACCTTACACTTGGAAAGGCATAGGCTCTTAGGGGTTCATTAGTAAATAATGCACTCTAATTGTTAAGTTAAACTTATCTTTTGACCCTACATAGATTAAGCAAACACCCCGTATTGTAAAATCAAATTTCATTCACAAGTATTTATTCGTCATTGTCCCTAATGACGAACAATTCTAATTAAATAAAGATTTAGCACAATTGAATTCTAAAATACTCTATATCATTACGAATTAGATACTTTAAAGTTTCAAAAAATCCTGTGAAGACCTCGGTATAGGCCACGCGACGTGCTTCGAGGATTGAGCCAAGGGGCACTTCGAATTTCGCACTGAAATGTTTTTCATCTCAGTGCGAAATTCAAAGTGCCCCTTGACCGAACCCGTAAGACCCAACTATAACCTCCTACATCATGCACACGGAGTTGGGAATCGAACCGCAGACCTTCCAGACTCCACTTGAGTTCGAAGAAGTTGACCCTTGTGTAAGTATCCCTTCCACTACTTCACCTTCCTGTTGGTCACATCGGGAATCACCTTTGATGCACCACTCCTTGTCCATCCCATTTTTATTCCTTTTCTTCTTTGATTCTATTGGCTTCAAAATACCCGAAGTCGCCCAACACAAAATTGTCTCCCAGTCGCCCCATGGCTCCATAGCCCCACCCGAAGTCGCCCAATCCCCCAAAGAGGATTACAAATGCGTGAATTTTCCACGACTTCTGACCCGCGGTCGCCCCACCCGAAGTCGCCCACCCGAAGTCGCCCCAGTCGAGGTCGCCCCAGCACCAAAAAAGCTGGAAGTCCCAAGTTCCAGGGCGACCTCGGGTGTAGGGGGCGACCTCGGGTTCAGGTTTCAGGACCGCTTTGGTACCCGCGGTCGCCCTTACCCGCACGCGCCCTGTCACCCGCACGCGCCCCTATGGCGACCGCGGGTACTTAAGCGGTCGCCCCACCCGCATTCGCCAGTCTTGGTCCTGTGCTACGGCTTTCATCCACCTTGTAGTGGCTGAATGCGAGCTTGTGGGCCAAGGCGGTGATTGGGGGGTGGACTTGTTGCCCTTTTTTTCCATGACTCTATTTATTGATCGATTGTAGGTAACTTTGTGAAGGAAGAGCTATGTCTAATCCAGGAGAAGGGAGTAGTACAATGCGTCCGTCTCTATGGGATATTAACCACGATGACCCCCGGGAATGGGAGAATGCTACAAGGAAATATGTAAGGGGCACCGACCTTGACAATCCCGCGGAGTTCCAAGTGACTATTGACTCATACGAGTCAACGGGTGGAGAGTCATCATCAAAGTCGAAGAAGTCAAAGACGGCACATGATAAGGACCCAACTTATCCTCCACGTGATTATTCAATATTTGCACAGCGAGTGTGTTTCGAATGGTACGAGGGACGCACTGTGGAATTCCTAGAGTCTACATACTTGAGGCATAAAGAATCAGGCATCATTAAGTTGAAGAGAGATTTTAGCACTTTTATTCTAAAAAAGTGCAAAGAATCCCCGAAATATGCTGACGTGGATGAAACGTACTTTGGCAACTATGAGAAGTGGATGGAGAACGTGCTCATGGAAATCATTTTCAATACCAAAAAAATCATTGTAGAGCACCGACCTATAGTCCCTGGGTGTGAAAATAAGGAGACCATCGAATTCCACGCAAAAATGGCATGGTGGCAGAAAGCGGCGTCTAGACTATCGAAGACTGTATCTAGGGCGATGGGGTGGCAGTTGGACGCATTGACGGCTGCTCTTTCTCAAAACAGTGGATCGTCTCTCATGTGGATCAATTCTAGTGCAAAAGTGGTTCAGCTTAGTGGATATGACCAACAAGGGGGGTATGGAAAGGTGCGTAAGGTATACATTGATGGCATGTCTACAATACCCAAGCATGTACATTTTGCGGGGAAGGTGTCAAAGCAAACAAACACGCGTGATGCGAGATATGAACGATCCATTGAGGCCTTGGTGTGTCCTTTAAATCACCCAGCCATTGTTAAATTTGTGGCTATCCACGCCAATACAATGGAGGCCTACACGTTGTGGTGGAATGGTGGTAATTTGAACAAACTTGTTCGCTTGAATGAGAAGGTCGTGCCACATGCCGATTGGCACGAAATCAAGTTGGTGAAGGAACTTCAACAAGAGCAGGTGAAGCAAATTAGCCTCTTTCGAAGGCACAAGGCGAAGTTAGCATGGGCCCTTGTTTATGTGACAAGTCTTGTACACAATGAAGGTGTTCTACACAACGATTTGTCTCCCAACAACATATTAATCCATTATCCGCCGTACTCGGATGATGTTATAAACATTGGGATTTGCAATTGGGGAATTGCCAGTCGTATACAAGAGGGAGCTCCCTCACATTTTGGATACAAAACCACGAAAGAGAGGGATGACATGTTGAAAGGCAGATGGTGGGTGGCTCCAGAGTTGTTCTATGTGTTTGGGCCAAAGGGTTCAGAAACGAGCCTTGACAAGATGCAAGCCAGGCACAAGTATACGGTTAAGTCTGATTCGTTTTCTATTGGTAAATTGATTTGGAACATGAAAATTGGTTATATGGGTGAATATGACAGGGAACTATTCAAAAACCCTGAGTCGGAAAAGTTCTTTACAATGAAGTTACGTGCGCTTATGGATCTTGACTTACAGACGAGACTCACATGCTCTGAGGTGGTAGCTTCACTCATGCTTCCACCCTGGAATATGAAGCCTCCAGAATTAGTTTTTCGGGACTCCGTGTTGTAGTGTGATAGAAGAATACCATAGTATCATTTTGGAGTAGTACTTCTAGTACATGTAATCAAATTTTAATATGAAGTGCCATTTTCCCCAAATTGGCAATATTGTGGATCTATTCTTCATGGTATGTTGTATTGAATCTCTCATATCAATGTTTGTATTTTGCTGCAATGAATGAATTAAATAGGCTCAATGTTCCAGTAAGATATCCTACAGTAAGATATATAGCCTTGGAATAATGGAGCCCATTTTCCTTCTAAAAAGCATTGACAATCGGCACTTGTATTGGTTCATCCGGCAAAAAAGGATGACTTTCTTGTAATCTTAATAGGTTTTTGGCAATAAAAATGACATTTCTCAATTGGTTTGAATGGGCCAGAAAAAATGGGAACATAAGGGTTAAATGCAATACACCATTTTTAGGTGAAATTAATTTCACCTTTATATGTAGAAATTACGTTTTCTCTCAACAAAACCATTTTGGTCTACAAATTAAAAATTAAATTTTGAATTTGCCTTTTAATGTTTCACAAAACATTTTACAAAGAGTACCTTGAAGGCTTCTTCTAGGTTCATTACTTTTGAATACAAGGTCAAAATATTCTTGCAAGATCTATATGTTTGAGCCATAATCGAAAACTAATAAAAGTTTCTTTAGATGTGAATTTAACCCCTGAAGTTCGAAGGCCATTATAGGTTCAGAACCACTAAAAACCGTCACTTTGGCTACTTTGAGAAAAAATCTTGAAGTGCATTACAATAAGAGTGCATTAATTATTAAGCCCTATGTGCCTAAGCCTTTCCCTCTTGTATTTTTCCTATGAAAAAAAAGCATGGACTTACAGTAATTGGGATTGAAGCAAGTTTCCTATTTATTTTTTAATCTAACCGTATGAATGTTTAAACAACTTGCTTGTTAGTAGGCACATATAATGTTGACTTCTTGTACAATTTAAAGCAAATTCATAAAACATCCTAAAATGCATTGGGCATTCAAGGGTTTAGGTTTGGATTCTAGGGTTCTACTTTGCGAGGGCTTTGTCGGGTTTTCGGTTCATGATTGTAGGGCTTCAAAATATTGAAGCCTTGTTAGGGACCATTTAATAAAATGATCATGTGATATAATTGTAAGCTATCTAGAAAATATTCTATGATCTCACCTACCATGACAGCAGTCTTCTATAAGTGACTCTTTCAAATACTGATGTAGGGGCGACTGCGGGTGGGGCGACCGCGGGTCCAGAGAAGGGGGAGATTGGGGACTTCTTTCTGCGGTGCTGGGGCGACCTCGGGTGGGGCGACTTCGTGTGGGGCGACCGCGGGTAGGGCGACTACGGGTCCAGAGAAGGGGGAAATTGGGGACTTCTTTCTGCGGTGCTGGGGCGACTTCGGGTGAGGCGACCGCGGGTCCAGAGAAGGGGGAAATTGGGGACTTCTTTCTGCGGTGCTGGGGCGACTTCGGGTGAGGCGACCGCGGGTCCAGAGAGGAGGGAAAAACTCACGCATTTGAAATTCCCTCTTTTCTGGGACTTGGGCGACTTCGGGTGGGGCGACTTCGGGTCCAAAACTAGGAGATTAATTTGTGTTGGGCGGCTCATGGTGTTTTGAAGACCCGTACAATCAAAGAAAAAAAAAGAATAAAAATGGGATGGACAAGGAGTGGTGCATCAAAGGTGATTCCCGATGTGACCAACGAGAAGGTGAAGTAGTGGAAGGGATTCTCAGACAAGGGTCGACTTCTTCGAATTCAAGTGGAGTCTGGGAGGTCTATGGTTCGATTCCCAACCCGGTGTACATGATAAAGGAGGTTATAGTTGGGTCTTACGGGTTCGTTCAAGGACAGTTTCGAATAGAGAACGGAGATGACAAACATTTCCGTTCTATACTCGAAAGTGTCCTTGGCTCAATCATGGAGGCACGTCACGTGGCCTAGACCGAGGTCTTCACGGGATTTTTTGAAACTTTAAAGTAACTAATTTGTAATGATATAGAGTATTTTAGAATTCAATTGTGCTAAATCATTATTTAATTAGATTTGTTCATCATTATGGACAATGATGAATAAATACTTGCGAATGAAATTTGATTTTACAAGAGCGGTGTTTGCCTAATCCATTTACAGTCAAAAGATAAGTTTAACTTAAAGTGTATTACCCCTCTCTACAACATTTTGATAATTTGCACAAATAAATTTTGTGGGGATTGGAGGAAAAATGAAGAAGTACAAAGAAATTGATTCTATAATTCAAAATGTTGATTTCTTGTTGAAGTTAAAGCAAATTCATAAAACATCCTAAAATGCGTTGGGCATTCAAGGGTTTAGGTTTGCGTTTATGGTTCTAGTTTGCGAGGGCTTTGTAGGGTTTGGAGTTCATGATTGTAGGGCTTCAAAATATTGAAGCCTTGTTAGAGACCATTTAATAAAATGATCATGTGATATAATTGTAAGCTATCTAGAAAATATTCTATGATCTCACCTACCATGACAGCAGTCTTCTATAAGTGACTCTTTCAAATACTGATGTAGGGGCGACCGCGGGTGGGGCGACCGCGGGTCCAGAGAAGGGGGAAATTGGGGACTTCCTTCAGCGGTGCTGGGGCGACCTCGGGTGGGGCGACTTCGTGTGGGGCGACCGCGGGTAGGGCGACTACGGGTCCAGAGAAGGGGGAAATTGGGGACTTCTTTCTGCGGTGCTGGGGCGACCTCGGGTGAGGCGACCGCGGGTCCAGAGAGGAGGGAAAAACTCACGCATTTGAAATTCCCTCTTCTCTGGGACTTGGGCGACTTCGGGTGGGGCGACTTTGGGTCCAAAACTGGGAGATTAATTTGTGTTGGGCGGCTCATGTTGTTTTGAAGACCCGTACAATCAAAGAAAAAAAAAAAAAAAAAATGGGATGGACAAGGAGTGGTGCATCAAAGGTGATTCCCGGTGTGACCAACGGGAAGGTGAAGTAGTGGAAGGGATTCTCACAGAAGGGTCGACTTCTTCGAATTCAAGTGGAGTCTGGGAGGTCTACGGTTCGATTCCCAACCCGGTGTACATGATGTACGAGGTTCTGGTTTGGGCTTCTTGGTTCGGTCAGGGACCTCTTCGAACTCCGCTATGAGATAAGAAACAGGTCATAGTGGAGTTCGAAGAGGCTCCTGGTCAAACCTTCGAAGCATGTCATGTGGCGTATACCGAGGTCTTCACGGGATTTTTTGAAACTTTAAAGCAACTAATTTGTAATGATATAGAGTATTTTAGAATTCAATTGTGCTAAATCTTTCTTTAATTAGAATTGTTCGTCATTATGGACAATGGCGAAGATGTACTTGCGAATGAAATTTGATTTTAGAAGAGGGGTGTTTGCATAATCTATTTAGAGTCAAAAGATAAGTTTAGCTTAACAATTAGAATGCATTACTAATGACCCCCTAAGTGCCTATGCCTTTCCAACTGTATTTTTCCTTTATGAAAAGAGCATGGACTTATAGTTATTTCCATTGAAGCAAGTTTTATGAAACAAGAACCTAACCATAGGAATGTTTAATTAGCTTGTGTATTAGTATGCACGTTTCATGAAGGTGCAATATTGGATAAGAGTTGTGAGATGATAACCTACCAAATTTACTTTTTCATGGTTGAGTGTACTGCTTATAAAAATAAATTTGGGATTGGAGTTGAAATGAAGAACTACAAATTATATTGGCACACTAAAATGTTCTCTTCCAAAACTTAATATCACTTGAAAAAGCTATTAAACTCATTACATGTTGGGAATATTTTTAATTGCGGTGGCCCACGATTTTACTACCACCTATTCATTGATACATAAATTGTACTTCCTTTCTCCATTTGTGAGGATGTGAAAGTAAATATAAGGTAGAAGGCTCTAAAATGGAGTGGGCATTAAAAATGGACTCTATAAGTGGCTTTGAAATGGACAAACTGTAGTTCATAAATTGACCTCCATAATCATTAAATGATTCGAGAAAAAAAAATTATCAATTGTAAAAGCCAATTCATTCTCTTTACTTCCCCATTTTTCTTTAGAAGTTGCAAGTGAACGTTTTACGGGAGACCTAGGGGCATAAGTAGGGACCTATGACACAAGTCCTTTGGAAATTTACAATTAATTAAAAAATACTTAAAAAAAATGAAATCACTTGTGTTAGATTCTTCTTTTATTTTTCTTTGTCTGAAAAATGATCTAAAAATATTTTCATTGAAGTAAATACATGAAAAAGGGAGATCAGTCTTGAGATGAGCCATTTGTGAGGGCCAGGGTGAATTGACTCCCTCATTGCCCATCCAGGGCTTGCCCTAGAATTTATTATTTGCACTGCTTAATTTTTGGGGGAATTCTGAAATCATATTTGCAATCAGAGGCCCCAAATTACTTCTAGGAGATGCAAGAATTACCCAAAAGTTGGCAGAATATAGGGGGCTTTTTTTTAAAATCTAAGTTGACGGGGGCAATGAGGGGGTCAATTCTCCCTCTGCATTTCCTGAGTCTACTACCTTTCCCTGGACCCGCGGTCGCCCTGAAGCCGCGCGCGCCCTTCCAAGACCCGCGGTCGCCCAGAATTCCCTGTACCCGCGGTCGCCCCACTTAACGCACTCGCCCCCCTAAACCCTGATCTCGCACGCGCCCAGGGCGACTTCGGGTACAAATGCGGTCGCCTGGGACGCGAGCTGCCACTTTCTTTTCCAGTGCTGTGCATCGGCTTCCATATGCTTTCAAGCGTCTGGATGCGTGTTCGTGCACTGGAATCTTGTGTCTAGGACACTTTTTGTGTTGTCGTCGATTGTGGAAGACCATACTTTCTGAGCACTTGGAGGATACCAACACATCCTATATTCACCATGGCCCCCCCCTTTAAGAAGGCAAAGAAGAAAGGAGAGCGCCATAGTCGGAATGTAGCCATCCTTTTGGACCCAACAGCAAGGGCATTTCCAAATTGGCAAAACGTGCAATCGGATTGGACGTTCAACACTTGCAAGGCCTACGTAGGGTGGTGCCATATCGATAAGCTATTCCCTTACTTCCGGCACGATGTCCATATCAGCCAAAACAATGCTAATCTTCACTACTGCAGAGATGATGCATTTGTGCAACGGTGCATCGAAGTTTACCAGACATTATATCAAAAACCAACAGTGAAGGGGAGTCAAGTTTCATTGGGTATATGCCAAATGGTCTATGTAGAGCTACAATTGCGACGAACTGTGGATTGGAGGACCATTAAGAAAACCCCCAATAGCATAGTTCCCACTACCAAAGACATTCCAAGGGCGGATCCATCAAATAATCCGAGGGATGGATTAGGGCCCAAAAAACATTTCAAAGAAGAAGTGTCGGATGAAGACTACGATTGGGGCCAGTCGTCTACCTCCACCGACTCGGATGAAGAAGACATTGCAGACCCTATGCCCCCAAATGAAGATCCAATACTTGAAGAAAATATGGCAGCGGTGGTACCTTTTGTTGGAGACTCAGAAGGGGCAGTAGTATTGCATGTCGCGCCTCTTAGATCGTTGGAGCCAATGCACTTCCGTCATCCTGAGGAAGACGAAGTTCTTCAATATGTATATGCACGCATGCGAGAAATGGAGGAAGACAAGGAGGAGGGCGAGATCAGGTTGCAACGAGATGCTGAACAAGCATTGGTGATTTTTGATTCATGTGAAGAACTACCTCTTCAAGAAGCAGGAAAGGAAGTATTATATCTTGAAGACACGAGGAGGCAAGGAAAAGAAGCTTATAAAGCCCAGTTGAAGGCTATTCTTGGTAGACTGGTAGAAATAGAAATGGAATGTGAAAGGCAGCGTGAACGCACTGGTGGTGACATTCAGGACAACGATGAGCACACCCTTGAAGCACTAATCATAAGCGGGAAAGTTCGTTTGTCAGTTCAACAAAAGGAAATGGACGAGCTGGAGCAATTTTATTTGAAATTCAATAAAGGCAAAGATGGAGGCTCTACCTCAAATTCCACCCCGTTCTTGGATAAACGAATGGCCAAAATAATGGAAGAGTGTTTGGCAGAAGAAAACCGATTGAATACCGAAAGGAAAGCTGTGGAAGAGGCGCAGTCAAGGTTGAATGACCTAAAAGAAACCACGGTTGTAGGCCCCATTGACCTTCCAATGGCTTTGGATGCATTATTAGTAGATGAAGAGCATTGTGTGCTGACATCAGAGGTAGCTTCCTTGAAGCAGAAGTTAGTTTCTTTGAAGAAGCTTGAACACCAGTTTCAGAAGCACATAGATTTCCGGACTACACACATTGGTTATGCGAGAACGTTCAAGAATTTTTGGATCAAAAACAAGATGTGGAACCATGACCTACCCCTTTTGAAGAGTGCTTATAGAATTGCGGCCCATGAGTTTGAAGTCATGAAGAAGAAAAGGGAAGAGGAGGCCAATACGGATGTTGCATGATTTTGGGCTAGAGGTAGTCTTCTAGTAAATAATAGACTAATAGGTAGTTGTTTTTCTAAACTTGTGTGTATCGGAAGGGTTGCTTTGACCTTTAGAACCACCTCATGTTGTACAATGGGGTCCATGTTTTGTTTCTTCAATAAAGATATATAAATATTCCTATATGAATTAGCCTTTATGTGTTTTGAAGATCTAATTCTTGATGATTAGACACATGTCAAATACATTTATTGCATGTGTTGTAGGTCAGTTTTCTACGTAGACTTTTGTGCTTTCATTTACACAAAATACCAACAATGTAATAATACCATTGTCTTTTTAAGAAATTCATACCGAACATCCAAACAATTATTTATATTTGAACAACTTCATACAATTTCTAGTTTGCCATATACATCAATTGCAAGATCTTCCTACGATGTGAAAATAAATAAAGTGTACTATAGATTTGAAGATATTCCTAAATCCTAAACCCATAAGGAGTGAAATAGTTTGTTTTGGCATCATAGTGATATTTAGAAGGGAAACATGAATAAAATTTGTAGTATCTCCTTTGGCACAACATTTTTTAAAGGATTAAATTCGAAGCCTACCAAATTTTAGAACTTCTCACTACGTGGTTCAAATGTTTTTGTATGATAAGTAGTTTTCAATACTTAGCATTCAGTTGGTCCCCCGAAAAATTAATGATATTCTTCACAAATGACAAGGCATTTCCAATAACAAAATTGATATTGAAATTGGTTCTTAATTTCTTATGATTTATATCTATGTGAAAAACTTTGAATCATTTCATTTTGATTGCTTGCCAAACAATATTGTTCATAACTTTCACATTACTAATCGAAATGGAATGAATCAAAGCTACACATGTAGACAAAAATATGACCTTTAAGAAGAAAAAAATTAAAAAATTAATTTCAAATTATTGTAGATTTCTTTTTCTGCCCTGAGACGTTCCTTACTTCCTTACAAATTATGTTAAAGATGCCATAACTTTTGTTCCCGGAATCCCAGGTACCAATTGCAACAAAATTTATATTCCCATAAAGGTAATAAGCTCTTGTATATTATGAGATAGTTTCCAAAAAATTCATTAAAAATTGAGATCATAGGAACCTGCCCAAAATCCATATTGTTCCTTGAGGGGACAATGGTCCTTTAGGGGTTAAGTTAATCTTTATGCACATGAAGTCGCCCTTCTTTCCCCCGAGGTCGCCCATGGCACTCGAAGTCTCCCATGAAACCCGAAGTCTCCCATGAAACCCGAAGTCGCCCATGTGGGACCCGAAGTCGCCCATCTGAGACCCGAAGTCGCCCATCCGGGACCCGAAGTCGCCCTCCCTGGACCCGAAGTCGCCCCACCTGGACCCGAAGTCGCCCTCCCTGGACCCGCGTTCGCCCTATTTCGGACCCAAAGTCGCCTGCCGGAACCCGCGTTCACACCATGTGACCCGAAGTCGACTACTGCAAAGGCGCGCGCCTCCATATACCTGGAGGTGGACCAGCGGTCGGGTAGGGCGACCTCGGGTGTAATAGAGTTTGGTAGCGGCGCCCTAAAACCATCCTTGGAGCGTGTGGAGGGAAGACCGAAAGCACTATAAATGTAGAGGAACAACATTGGATTTCCATTGCTCTGTTGATGAACATATGGCTTGGATCTTCTCAAGAGGCTTCATGCAATGTTATATTCTTCAGAGGGCAACAACCTTGCTTTGAGTGGTTAGAAAACTACTCGAAGCGGTGGCTTTGTCATAATTTTTTTTTCTGAAGCACTTGGGTACATATACGTTTCGGTTTGGAATAATGCATATCAGATAAACAATATGGCAAACCGAGGAGCGGGGAGGAGGACAAACATAAATGATACTCGAAGAGCCACAAAGGAGTGGGATCCCTGGTTGGTTATTGAAACGAACCCCGCTCGTTCCGCAAATACGAGGACTTGTATTTTTTGTGGTTGGAACAAAGTTTTCGTGCGGAAGCGGGCATTTGGTCACTTTGGTTACCCCCGTACATCAACAGTGGAACGTTGTAAACGTATTCCATCCGTAGTCCTCGAATTATTCAGAAACTGTGAAGGGATTGTACCAAAAGAAATGAGTTTGGAGGAGATGCATGGAGTAGATCTTGAGGTTGATGTTGTTGCTGAGTCCGTTGCAGGGTATACTGTGGATGCATCAGTGGAAGGGTCTGTGGACCCAAGCGACAGGACAGAAGCACCTAATGCACCGCCTCGTAATCCAGATTCAACGAATTCTACTCCTGTGACGGTGAGAAGGATGCGCTCAACCTCGACTTCTCGTCAACAAAGCATGGATGAATCATTCCGGGTCAATGAAAGACAAAACTTGGACAGACTATGGGCTTCTTTCTTTTATGAGGCTAACATTGCATTCAATGTGGTGCGGCACCCAGCCTTTGTGAATGCTGTGAAAGCAACTTCGACATGTGGATTTCCATATTCCCCGCCATCGTACAATGCGGTGCGCACTAAACTACTTGATGTGAAGAAGGAGGCTGTTACGAAAATGGTCAGTAGTCGAACAAAGAGTTCTATTACCCAATATGGAGCCACTATCTGTTCAGATGGATGGTCAGATACAAATCACCGTCCCTTGTTGAATATGATGCTCATTTGCCCTGCGGGTGATGTCTTCCTGGGATCGGTGGACACCACAGGAGAGAGGAAAGACATGGCGTATACGGTGAATACAATGGCTACCTACATAGAGCAGGTGGGACCAGGAAATATTGTCCAATTGTGTACAGACAATGCTTCCGTAATGACAGGGTCAATGCGCGAGTTGCAAGCAAGGTATCCCCACATGTATACGCAAGGATGTGCCGCACATATATTGGACTTACTTTTGGAAGACTGGGGAAAGGAAAAAAGGATCAAAGATCTAGTGGATAAGGCCAGGGCAATTGTGAAGTTTATAAAGAAGTACCACTTGACTTTGGGTCTCTACCGTAAGTACTCACTGAAGAAGTCATTGAGACTTCCCGCGGCCACACGCTTCGCAGTGCATTTTCTCATGATAGACCGTTTGGTAGAGTGCAAACAAGCGCTTCAATTCGTGGTGGGGGACGAGACGTATATGCCATTTGAGAATAGTTTGGTCAGCAGAACAAACGGACTCATTACAAGAGAGCGGGTCCGTAAAGCGCGAGAGGACATAGTTTCGGAAGTGTTTTGGGTGGAATGCGGTAATTTCCAGCACATGGTTCTTCCAGTGATTCTTGCTCTGCGCCAGTTCAATGGCAAAATACCGGCGATGCCGAAAGCTTGGATAATAATGAGTAGCCTTCGTCAGCACGTGTGCACTTTAAAAGAGGCTCCGTTCTTTCTTGATGAGCAGACCGCGACGAAGTTCCTAAAACAATTTGATGCTCGTTGGAAGTTGATGCGCACGGACCTCCATTACGCAGGGGCATTGTTGAACCTGTATTTGACAGATGTGGAAGAGCTTCATAACAATGGAGAGGCAAAGCGGGCATTGAATCGAGTCATCAGAAAATTGAGCGGACCATTGAATGTGGATGAAGATGAAGCAATTGCTGAGTTGACGGAATTTGAAGAGAAGTCGGGTCCCTTTGATCCATTACAAGAGGCTCCAGATGTTACTCGATGTAACTTGTTGCCTCATCAATGGTGAAATCGTGTGGGTGGGAACGCTCTTCCAAAAATAGCAAGGAGAGTTTTGTCTCTGACATGCTCAGCATCATCTTGTGAAAGAAACTGGAGCATGTATTCGTTTGTACACGATAAAGTGCGTAATCGCCTAGCCACAAAGAAGGCTGAGATGTTGGTGTATATCTACACCAACAGCAAATTGGAATGTGAAAAACAAGGACACAATCCAGCACTATTCTACGAAAAGTACCTTGTAGATGGAGATACAGATGAAGAGAATGAAGAACCATATTCTTCGGGGGACGAAGATGAAGTTAGGTTTAGAGATTTGAGAGAAGAACAGAGACGTGTGGTAGTAGAAGAACGCCTCCGTGGAAATAGGTGGGCTGGTATGGTGCCCCGTGTAGGTAGTCCTCCACGAGGATGATACCACAACACTTTCGTGGGTGATGATGATGGATTGAGCTCTCCAGAGGCATCACACCACCGCAGAGACGAAGCCCCTCATGTGTCGGCTTGGGATGCATTTCCGGTAATCAATGCAGACCCAATGAGGGAAAGAACTCCTGATGACAACAATGACGGTGCAGATATTCCAGTGGCAGATGAAGTGGAGCTTGTAAGGTCTCCAATTGCCACATGTCTGCCGCCTAGTATGCCAATGAACCTCCGAAGTGGTGTACGAGTTAATGTACAGGGTGAAAGGCAAGAAGAGGTGTCGCATATTGAAGAGGTACCTGCAGTTCGTCCAAGTTTAGCACCGACCAACAACACTGCAACAGAAACTAGGGTGTACGATTCAGATGCGCCATTGCAAGTGGTATTCAACGAGACCCGTACCCGTGGGTCCAATCGCCCTGCAAGTGTAGACATTGCCACAACATCGAGGATAGTACCAACTCCTCTAACAAGGTCGCCGACACATAATGATCTACGACAAATCGTTGATGAAGGAGTTCATGGCTCAGCTCCACAACCTACTCCGGCCTCGTTGATGTCAGGCCCTGGAGAATCATCCAGGCGATCGCGTGAACACTCCAAATCAGGAAATAAACGAACCCGCAAGACGCAAGACAGACTGACACAGAACCCCAAGCGTCAAAACCATGCGATCCATCCATTTGTCATTGGAGAACGAAATTCCACTCGTAATCCTTGGCCATCAAGCGCAGCAGCGAGAGCAAAGCGTCAACATGTTGGGCAGCAGGTGCTTGAGCGACCGACAGGCCCTATTATCAATGGAACCACTGATGCATCGAGGCCGACAAAGCGATTAGTGCTAGCCGAAGTTGTTGGTGGTTTAGAAACGCAAGTGCGAAATTTGAACTCTGAGGTGGAACGTGAGGTGATCCTTCAACCTACAAGCAGAGAGGATGATGAAAACGAGGTCTCAGGAGCTAGTGACAGTAGTAGGCCACATGAAGACACCGACCCCAATGCAGATGAAGCGGAAAGCGATTCTACCTTCACAATGTAATGTGTTGCATTATAGATGTGGAGGCCTTCAAATAGTACTATAAGGATTTAACATCAATGCCTTGTAGTGAAGATTTGTTGCCAAAGCTTGTAATGAAATAGGTAGATTTTGAATTTTGTGTAGTCCATCACTTGGCTTCACAAAGTCAGGAAGATTGTAAAAGGTACTTTGGTGTTGACGATGATGATTAATGAAGGTATTCGTATTTTTTGCAAATAAGTGTGCAATTTCAAACAGGAGTGGTCTTGGTACTCAATTGTGAAGATCATCCCTATGTATGTACGCAGTTCCATTTAAATTAATATGATTAGTGTCCAAGGTTTTTATTATTATTATGTTTTAGGCTTATGAATTGATTGTCCCATGATATATCATTACATAATGCATGTTCATTTGCTTTGGTACGTACCGAGCATATAATTCAATGCTTATATATTGCCGATTTGCCGTGGAATGTGTTGGTTGAAGAATAAATATTGGAAAAAAAATGTTGTGGGGGCCCCAGACTTGTAGCCCATGAAGTAGGACCCGCGGTCGCCCTGGATTTCGGATCCGCAGTCGCCCTGGATTTCGGACCCGCGGTCGCCCTGGATTCGGACCCGCAGTCGCCCAAGATTTTGGACCCGAGGTCGCCCTACCCGTGGTCGCCCCCCTACCCGCGGTCACCCCTACCCGCGGTCGCCCCCCTACCCGTGGTCGCCCCTACCCGCGATCGCCCCTCAGGAAGCATGCCACGTCACAGCCACGTAGGACAGTCCGTTTTACCAAGGGGTAAAAAAATTTGAAATCCGAAATCCGTACACGACAACAAAAACCGCCCTTACTCGACAACTCGACAATTCGACATGCGACATGCGACGTCTATTAGACACAAAAACTCGAAATTCTGTCAGACAAGACAACCTTGATTCTGACCATAATGGGCTATTTTACCTTAGATTGCATCATTGATTGAGTCACTAAAATATGAAATGTGTAGGTTGCATTCATTTCAAGGGGCAATTCTAAGTACATGCAATCATACACTTTAAATTTTTTGATAGCAATCACAATGTGTAGACATTGGATAGTAGCGATGTTGAAGCTCTAAAAAAGTTTATATGTACAAGGTTCTCATATTAGTGAAGCTCTAAATAAGTTTGTATGTACAAGGTTCTCATATTAGTAAAGCTAAATCTTGCATGATTGAATGCTTGAATTTATTTTTCAGTCTATTATGCAAGTGGTGAATTTGATGAGGGTTTTAAATGGATTGGAGGAAATTTGCAATAAAGTTCTGATATTAAATATTTTGTATTCCTTCATCCCACCCACCTCCAAAAAAGACATTCAATTATCTCAAATGTTTAGAGAGTGGCCTTCCTTTGTCTGGAAGTAGTGCAATTGAGAGTGCAATATGCATTCCAAACTTTGGAATATACGTAGGAGTGCTTCAAAATTGAAATAATGGATTGCGTTTAGTTTTAAAATATATAGATAGTATTCAAGGTTACCCTACTACAATAGGTTATCACTATACCAACTTAATATTTTATCTAGTCTAAGTAGCCTAATTCTATCTAGTCTAAGTGGACCATGTTTCTACTAATGTCTCCCCTTGTGAATAATATAGAGTTGTGCACCCGCTAGTTGAACAACACTCTACGAGTGAGTTAGGTTCAATAAGAATTCACGTAGCTCTATACCAATTATAAAATGACATGTTGCACTTTTGGACAAATTTTACATACGTAATATTGTATAACTAGGAAGTGGTTGTTCCATGCCATGCTAGGAAGGTATTATGCTTTGCTAGATATTTAGGAGGAACTTATCAAATAATTCAAGGATTGGGGTTGGTTGAGGAGCCACAGAGGACAATTTGTTCATTATAGGGATCCGCTTTTCAAGGATGCAGAAGGTCCCTTGCCTCATTGGTAAACAATGGTATGTACACTAAATAATGAAACCATGTTGCCTCAATAAATAGGTTGCTTTACACTCTAAAAGTTATTTTACAAGTGGCCAAAGTCAACAATTATATCCACAGATATTTTTTGTTTGTACACAAGGAGGTTTAGTAGTCTCAATTACAACGACACCTAATTCAAAAGTAGTGCATCATTGTACAATAACAATCAATATTCATATAGTAGTGTCAAGTGTTGAGAAATTAGTGTGAAGCAACCTAATTTCATTGTAATTAGTGTGTCTTATGCCATTGCCACAACTAAAATAAAAGTAATATTCTAATTTTTTAATTCATAAAAACTTTGAAATTCAATAGCTTTTCTTCCATAACTTGGATTGTTGTGAGTGATTTTCACTGTGAGGCAAAAACTATCCACAAATTTGGTCCGGAAGAAGAGTGTATAGAACTTCTACACTAAATTCACCTTCAAGCAATGGACTCCACTAAGTTTTATATTGATTTCTATTTTATTTTATTTTTATCTTAAAAGATTTTTAATGCAAACCATGAGGGCAACAATCCAAAATCCCTCCAAAACAACACCAAAGGCAACAAAAACACTCTAAAATATGATTTAGGAAGTCCTAGTATCCTTCTAGACCAAATTTGTACTAAGAAGATTCCAATTAGGGCTCAAAAATGAGTGAAATCTAGGCCTATAATTTTGTGACAGCACCTCTTTTACCAAGTCAAATCCCTAAATTCAAGCATGGACTCACCCATGAACCTTTCCCCAATCATGCAAGAGTTTTAGACATCCAAATTGTAGAAGACCATAGATATGTGCTGAACATGCATGACTCAACATAGATAGTAATCAAATTACATTTAAATTTGGTTGAAGTCACAAAACAAGGAAGGGCACAACCCGAATTGTCACCCATAAGGCAGCTAGACTCTCTCCACCAGAATGGCTGCCATTTCTTCTTCCTTGCTTCAAATCTAGCGAGATTTAGCCCTTTGGATAGCTAACTTCACGATCCATTCTTCCTCTAAATTTCAGTTCAACACACCTTGCCAATCTTCCGCAATTTCTCCTCAACGTTGTAGCTCCATTTGAAGGCAGCAGTTGACCTCCCTTCACAAAAATAGCCACCATTTCTTCATCGTTACTCCAAATTGGGAAATTTTGGTTTTAATGAAAATCCCACTTGATGATTTAGCTTTCTTCCAAAATTTAGCCCCAATTGACTTTCCATCCCTCCGCGATGACTTTCCAAAGTTGGTGACCCTGATCTGCCGCGGCAGCAGACCACCTTGCACAAAAACGGCTTCCAATTCTTCAATTTAGCTCCAAATGAGCTGAGCCATACCTTTACGGAAAGGTAACTTCAAGGCGCACCCATCCTCCAAATTTCAGTTACATCCCTTGTACTTTCCGCCCGCAGTAGCTCCTCAAAGTTGGCAGTTCTAATGGCAATTCTCAAAACCTAACCTCTCTTCATGTTTTCTCATTCAACCTTCCATCTAACCTCACCAAACCTTACTTTTCACCCCATTGTCACTTCAATTGAGTGAAAACCTACTTGACTAATTGCCTATGATCCTAATTCAACTCCTTGCATTCATTGTTTTTCGCCCCAAAAAAGACACACGCAACACCAAACACACAAGAGAACAAAGAGCAAGAGGAGGAGAGAGAGAGCTCCAAACCCTAATTCGACTATTACCCCCCACTTCCTAACTAACTAACACTCCTAATCACTTCATCCATCACTAAATTACTGAAAAATCCATTACATTACTACTTATTGCCTAAAGTAGTGTTTCTACACTATATTAGTGGTCTCATAATAGTTTTAAGTTTAGTAGTTTTTTCTTTTTGTGCTTTTCATCTTTCTTCTTTTTTGTTGATTTTCAATTTATATATAGATCCATTTTCAACTTCTAATCTTTGTTTTCAATTCTTTTTTGTATTTTTTACCTTTTAAATATTTTTGGGTTGCCATTTTGACCTAGTTTTTTGTCCTATGCACTAAAAGCCTTCTAACTAATGGTTATAGTTTATTCTAATGTACTAACACTTTTGTACTTAAAATCTCACACATAGTTTTTATATTTTCAATTATCTTAAAGGTGAACCAATATGGTGGTTCACAATTGCTTTCCAATGTTACTTAGATTGCGACCAGAGGACACATAGTCCAAGACATCTCACCATAACAAACAAAACAACCAATCTAACTTAAGGTATTTATTTAGTGCCTTGTGCTATTGCCACATCCAAAATAAAAATAAAAATAATTTTTTAATTTTTTTTAAGCCAAAAATAACTCCAAAATTCATAACTTTCACACCATAGGTCTAAATGCCGTGAAACAAAGCCCATACACCCTTCCTCATACGGAGCTTTCCAACAATACCAAGAACACAACTAGGGGATGCACAATTTTCAAGACCTCACTACAACAAACAAATAGCCTAACTTAAGGTGTAAACTAGTATGCCTTGTGTCATTGCTACAATAAAAAGAAAAGTAATTTTCTAATTTTCTAATTCCTAATTCCTTCCCAAAATCCATCACTTTCAAATTGTGAGGTGGAACGTTATGAAACAAAATCCATGTACCCCTTTGTACAGAAAGTTTTACAACAATACCAAGAACGCCACTAGGACACTCACGGTCTAGGAGGTCTCACTATAACAAACAAACAAACAAACAACCTAACTTAATCTAGGAAGGACGTCACAGACAATAAGTGTTTGATGAATGACAAGGAATTCTCTAGTGTAGGACATAACTCCAACTATTCATCCTTGGAATTTTTTGTGGAAAGTGGAGAACATCTACAATAGCTTGACTTCCAATGAGTACTTTTGGATTTTTTTTTGTATTCCAATAACTCTCACAATTACACAATGCATGATTTCCAGGGTCACCCTTGCGTCATTCCAGGGTTATTGGATGGATATGTCAAATCTAACCATCTTATCAAGATTACTTTGAGCCAAATGACCCATCATAGGTCTAGACTAGATATTAGCCACTTAAGGTAGATGTACCATAGACGAAATTCAAATCCTTCTCCACAATTCTGAAACTTGGACAAACATAAGAAATTTATACAAGTACGTTCCCATCGTTATTGACGTTGTTCCCAAATTTCAAGGTTCTTGTGTGGTGAGTGTCTTGTTTAACCCTTTTAGGATGTTAGCAGTCCAAATTGGCCTACAAATTTTTATACAATACAATATGCCTTGCCTTAAGTGGGTCCTCTTTCCAATGTTTTTGCTTTCCATTAAATGTGTAGTGAGCTTTAATGTGTTTTTGTTGTATGGTTTGAGGTGGGCAAATGTAAGTGGATGGCTCATTGCTTCTCTCCTTTTTTTCAACATGTGATTCTCCTCATTAATTGCTGAAATTCAATTCAAATCTTGGGATGTGAAACAAAAGTGCAAAATTTTGGATAAAATTATTAATCTACTGATGGAAACTTGTGCACTATCACATTTTCAGATTTCAGACTTTAATGTGAGTCAGAGTGTATTTTACGACGTAGTATACAAAAGCGACACTTGCTAACATCCTAAAGGGGTTAATGCACTCTCCGGGTGAATGGCCCCCACTTCCCTTTCAGCTTAGTTTGTGAGCCAGCCAGGGCTCCTCCCATGGCTGACTCAGCTGAGTGTGTCCAATGGAAAAGCCATCAGCAATTGCAGCCCAAAGTGAAGTGAAGTGAAGTGGCTGCCATCCCAAGTCCCAAGTGGCCATCACGCCACCACTTCAGCAATGAAAGTGGAACCCAGCTGACTGTGAATTGGAGAATGTTTCTTTTATTAATGAATTAATGAATGGAAATGAATGAATTCCACATTCAAACCTCAGTTTCAGTTGCTGGAGACTGATTTCATATCCAGATTGCTGACATCCCATTTGTCCTGAAGCTTGCTGCCCATATGGTCCTTCAGTTTGGAACCATGATGCTCATGCATTGTGGACTTCGTGTCCGACTATCTACGGTGTAGTCGTGTCTACCACCTGTGGTACAGTAGTGGTTTTCTCAGCCCGCCAAAAATTAGGAGCTGTTGGATGTGAAAACAAAAAAAATCCCACCCCCTCCAAGAAAAATCCATAGGCATTAGATTCAGATACAAATACGTAGATAGGTACTGCTATGGATACAGAACACGAACATAAAAACCAATTAACCCATATTGATTGTCAAACGAGTTCATTTTTTGAAAAATATAACACTACTTAAGGTTGGGGGTAAACAATTTTGATTTTTTTTAAATTATTTTCAGGTCAAATTATTTTTCAGAATTCCCCCCCCCAAAAATAAAATGAATGGACTGAGGTTCTAAAAAAATAATTTGATTTGAAATCTCAAGGTGTATCACTATACTATACACCTTGAGTAGGCAGTCGCTGCTTGTATGTAAGTGACTTCGTGAATCCGACTGTCCACCATGGATCTTCAGAATTATGGATTGATTGAAGCTACGCTAATTTTTAGTTATGTATCATATTTGGGAAATAGATTGGAGAATCTATAATTCCAAATGCAATTTTTCTCGATTGCCATGCATTGCAAGCATATTGTATGCCGGTACTACCATTTTTTTTTGCTAGTGAAGGGCAAGTGCAGTCTCTTGTAGCCACTTTATTTTGTTGTCTAGTTTTTAAAAAGGGAGATCCGATCCACCCTCCGGGCCCTCTAGGCCTGTATTTCCGTTTTGCACAAACCATAGGCTAGATGGGTGGCCGGACCTATAGAAACTCCAAACAATGCAATGGAGGGTTGTCAGGGAGGTGTAGAAATCGGAGGTTTGGTTGCCTAATGTCAATTGGTTCTTGGTAGGTAGTTGGAGTAGATTTGGAGGGTATTACAGCTAATAGAAGCCAAAATCTGGAGAAATTTCACCACCAAAAAAAGGTTGCTACTAGAGTTTGGGATTTTTTTTAGTTTCACCAGCTATTTTTCTTTTAATTCCCATATTGAACCGGTTTTTCAAGTACATACCAAGTCTTATTTTTTCTCCATTTTTTACTCTAAATAGGAATTTTGAAGATTTTTTTACCAATTTTTTTTCCAATGTTTTCAAATTGCAACCAGTTTAGGTGCCAATTCCACTAGCTAACAATAAACTAACCAATGGTTCATCCAAAACATTGGTTGCTACTACTCATTTTTTAATATTCCAAAATTTAAGGAGAAAAAATCCAAGTTCAAGAGTAATTCAATTGCAAAAATGTAATTCAATCAACATATTTGCACATTCAATCAATCAATAGTGACTTGATGTATTTGTGGTTTGACACAACCTTATTGGAATCACTAAATCTACAATAATAGTTTGCAATATTTGCAACATGCCAATGCCAATGAACAGAGCCAATGAAAGTCCATACTTTGTAATGACAAAAGTAGTGTCACTATTAACCCCTCATCGGCGGAGGGGACGAAAAGTGTCCTCACATAGTTTTAAGTCCAATTCAAAGTGCTATAACTTTTGCATTCAATGTCCAAATTCAATAAAACTTGTTGTGAAATTTTTGCTCTCTTCTAGTTTATGCGGTAAAATTTTCAGATCAATCAAAGGTGTATAAATTTCATGGAAACCAATCAAACTTCACAGGTTCAATTTGAATTCACCAAACTACATTTGAAGGCTGCAACTTAGGGGATTGTATCTCCTTCATCCAATGTTTGTTTTCAATCAAATTTGTTGGATTGTGTTCCCCTTGAAGGTAGTTTAGATATTGTAATAAAATTTTCATGTCAATCCAAGTTGTTTTGAATGTTTGGGAGCAATTTGAAGATCAAAATCCCAACATTTTTGGATTACAGTGAACTCCGGCGGCTTGTATCTTCTTCATATAGTGTCAATTTCCAATAATTTAAAAAAAAGATGCGCATACTAGTCTAGTTTAAGTGGCTAAAATTTCATATCAATCCAAGAAGTGATGAGTTACTAAGAAGCATTTTAGTAGGAGGTTCAACCTTAGATGTATTTTTTGCAACTCTTTTTGTTATTTTTTTATTACATTTGAAAGCCATTTTGCAAACACAATGGGTCAATTCTATGATATTTTCTTTCACCAATGTATTTGTATGCTAGTTTGGAATCACTTTGTAGTTTAAAGTTTTTCCATTTGAGTAGATTTTAGAAATCGAATTTCACCTCCATATGTGTTTTTAGGAAATTTTCAGCATCCTTTTTCAACACCAAAACATTATAATCTTGCAATCTACGCGGTCAGATGATTGAACATTTGATTCACGTCATCTACAACATGTTCTCTACAAGATTGTACGGTTGAGATTTCTATACCTTAGAGCATCCCCACCAACGTGTTCTCTATCCCCAAACTTGAGACCTCAAACTAGTCAACCTTGACTTTATAGAGATGAGACCTTGCGAGTTCTCTATATGAGCTCCAATATAGGGAATTGGGACCAACTTTTACCAAGTTCTCTATAAATTTGGGGTAGAGATCTTGTTTCGAGACTGGTGCACACAAGCTTCTGTATCCCCATTCCCATCTGAGGTCCTCTCCCTAAATATTTAGGGATACAGAACAGATTGGTGGGGATGCTCTTACTAAAATTTTGAACTATAACACTTCAAAAGCAATGATGTTTTTGAACTCAAATAGGCCTTAAGACGATGAGGGGTTAAGGTCTGTGCAACCAGAATCACTGAACAAATTTGCATTCCAAATGAAATCACGTGGTGGAATGAACCACAGGTTTGCACCAACGTGCTGATAAATGACTACTTGATTAGTGGAAAGCAGTTATTATTATTAATTACAGTAACTCATTCTGCGCATTAATCCTGCAGAAATTGTCAACGGAGTAAGACAATGAACCACTCGTCAGTTTTGTGACCAGTGTGAGATTCAGTAAACGAAACTAAGAAATCGAAGTTGTTCATCATACAGAAGAAAAAGATGAGCAATGCAAATGAGAATAGTCATATTGCAATCGACAAGGTGGAGTACAATCAATCTGCTTTGGATTAAAAAATTGTGTGCAATGAAAAATTGCAATGAAGAGTTCAGTAAAATGACTGCATCTTTGAATCAAATACTGATTCCACCTTGAATCATAGTGGAAAGAATACCTAATTATCTACGCTATATATACTACTGGCTAACTGGACAAAAATTTAAAAATGTATGATACACTCGATCATCCTTCTGCAGACGACCTGGTTATTAATGATGCGGGAATCAATCTGCCACGGCACATGAGCATGGTCACACGGGTGTAGAGTCAATGGACTCCTCCGCAAGAAAGAATGGGTTGAATTATGCTTTTTCAGCATGTAAAGAATTGAAAATAGAAAAGTTTAAAAATAATTAATGAGTCAAATTTATGCTTGCATCTAGTGGCTCAGTATTGGGACTTGTCGAGGTTGTCAAAATAAGGGTGGCAAAGAGCTTCCTTCGCTGAAATTCGGTTCGCAGGGTTGTATTGCAACATGCTCTGCAATTTAGAAACTACGCCATGAGTGAACAAGCAACGTTTCTGCTAACAAGGCATCCTAATTGTGGGAAGTCTGCTACTTCAATTTCGAGATTTCCTTCATTAGAACTGCATAAGATTGTTCATCCGTTGCAGTGACTACCCAGATTTATTTCCACTTCTATTCCTGCCAACTTCATTGTAAAATTTGAGAAAAGCCTCGGGAAATTGAGCTTTCAAGAGACCTCAAAACACTAGGGTTTTTGAATGTCGATTGTGTGCGCATGGAAAGCACGTACCATCAGAAGATCGACGCCTTCGGGAACAAGCTCTGGGACACCTCTAGAAATGTTTACAGGTTTCCACTCTGGAAAGGTGTGCCAATCTCGGAGCGTACTCACTCCAGGCCAGACTTCTTCATCTGGTGTTCCAAGTAACCTGCAACAAACATACCGGATCAATGATGACCATTAAGGGTTTTCACTTTTCAGTAGTAAATTCCTTTGCAGGTCTTGACTAGAAGAATGCATTGAACATTTGTGAAAATCGAGTAAGTCCCACACATAACCTCATGATGTCTCTCGCGTGCAGACTCAATATTTCATAAAGTGAAATTATCCTTTAATTCATGTTAGTAAGAACCCGGAGATTTTCTCCCTAAGACTCACCCCCTCCATTTAATTGACACAAGACCAACAACTTCTACATAAAGTATTGCTCTAATGTAGAACGAAGACTGAAAGGGGAAGTCAGTCTCACTGAAAAATATAGAGAAGCTGCTGAATTTCAGAATTGCCTGGAAATAGAGGCGTCTTGCAGCATAACTCCGCTACAAGCATGCAGCACAGAGATTAATAGAATTGATAGTCCATAAACGGTAGCGCTATCAAACCAAACATGATGCATCACCGCATTCAAAAGCATCACTCGGCCAGCCATGCAGTAATGCTTAAGCCCTAATAGAGAAGGGATTCCTGATTATAAATTGACCAATTTGATTGATCATATTGTGAAATCCATAATTCAAACAGCGCTAAAGTTTATATCACCAGAAACCAATGAAGAGCATTGCATGTGTTGGTCAAAATTTAAATGAAACTGAACAGAAGAAAGTTCCAATGTGGCTCACTCAAAAGGGCTGAAAAGAACATGAGGTCCATTTGGATCTTTTGGTGTACAGAGAGATTCTTACCAAAGATGCATCCTACAGACCACATATCCACAGGTGTTGAATAATGACTAGCTCCCAGCAGAATTTCGGGGGCCCGGTACCACAGTGTAACGATCTGCAATGGCGTAAAGTTCAGCTTCATATTCCAAACTGTCTTGTGATTCATTCATTACCTAAAGAATAGTCTAACATAAACAGTCCAGGTATTTGCATTTCATTACGAAACAGAAGCATTGAGAAACAAGATTGAGAAACTGACCTCGTGGGTGTAGCTTTTGACCGGGACAGTAAAGGCTCTTCCTAACCCTAGATCCGCAATTTTTATCAATCCCCTATCCCAATCCACAAGTATATTCTGAGGCTTCAGATCTCTGCAGAAAGCGCCCTTACTTCAGTACAACAGAACAAGTTAAAAGTTCAGATCCTATGTTTCAGGACACCGACGTCAAATGCAAGATGAGACGTGAAAATTTGAGATATATGATTCATCAGTCGGTTCTTACCTGTGCAGAACCCCGTGGCAATGACAGTGAGCCACTCCTTTCAGCAATTGATACATGAAACTCTACAAACACCCATTCAGCAAACCAAAAAAACGTTCAAAATTTTAATTGAAATTGGGACAATGGTGTCTGTAATCGAACAATGCGATAACAATCGCTAAAGGTAGGCAACTTATTAAAGTTTCAGGCATCATGATTGCTTACATTTTGAAGCATTCTACCTCCAGAAAAACTTCAATATAAAGACGTACATATACTGACCTTAATAGTTAAAGCAGGAAGCATAGATTCGGGGCTTCGGCACGAGGTATCAATAAAAGTTCGGAGGTCGGTGTCAACATACTCAAACACCAAGTATAACGACGGCTTCCCCTCGTTGTGTAAATGCTCCACACTCAATAACCTATAGTACCAAAAAAACCAGTGAAACACAAACAAGATTGGTGCCAGTTTGAAAAACATTTAAAACAAAGATAAGCAATGTAGGTCGTCTCCCAATGTAGCCCAATTGAACCTCTGAACATAGAGTAAAGTCGAAGCCGATTACCGGACGAAATAAATACTCTTGGAAAGCATTTGCAATAGCGAAACTTCACGCAACGTAGTAGCCGGAATGCCTTCTTCCTCATTCTCTAACTTAGTTTTCTTCAATGCCACCAGCCCCCCTGTTCTCTTATCGCGCGCCTTGTAAACTTTCCCATACATCCCCTCGCCGATCTTCTCTAGCTTCTCATAGTTCTCCATTTCTCATGCCTCCACACAACGCTAACACAATGCTAATGCATCCCGAATCACACTCACTCACGCAACCTAATAAATCATGCACATGTCGCCACCTCCTGAATGGCGCCCATCCACGCAGCTAAAAACGAAACCCACCAACAAATCTCCATTCCTTGAACACTTTGACGATGATGCGATTATTCCAATCGAAAAACATGCGCGCTACACCAGAATGTTCACACCCAATGAATGTTCCCTCCCGCTCGCTTGTTTTTTTGAATCTGCGCTGTCTTCTTTCGAAGCAAACTGAGTTTGGGCAAGGACTGAGAGTAGAGCGCCAATGTGGTCTGCGGAATGCTTGGAAATGGGTTCTCGATCGCCGTGCCGAAACAGGGCGGAGAATCATGGATCAGGAGGACATACAGCCTTGCACACAGGCAAGCGCAACTGAAGCTCCGCAGGCAGGCAGGCAGGCAACGTGCCGAAACTCTGTTCATCTCGCTGCTAATCACGTTTTAGGGAGGGAACGTGGGAACGGGAACTGTTCGGATCACGGGAACAAGATGATATGGGAACAGGCAAGACGACATTCGTTGACCTGCTTTTACTGCAAATTTTTGAATGTAGCCAGACTGGCGATCAATGGTACGGAGTAAGTTTTGGGGGGACTGGATTGGATGATATGTTAGTCAAAATGGATGAGAAAAGGTGAATGGATGAATTTTAGTCAATAAATATTCTATATTTAGCATTATAGCTTCTTAAGGATCAAGTGTTCAAATTTTGAACAACAGATGAATGCAAACACATCTCAAGCACACAAAAATGTATTTTTTCATTCATTGATTTTTTTAACCCCTAAAGTCCCGTTGTGCCTATTGGGAACAAAATGGATTTTGGGCAAGTTCCTATGATCTCAATTTTTACTGAAACTTTTTGAAACTTTCTCATAAGATAGATAAACTTATGAGATTTCTGGGAATATAATTTTTATTCCAATTGAGGCCCAAGAGAAAAAGTTATGCCATAATAACCTCAAAATGGGGGAGATCAGGCAGCAAAAAAAATTCACAAAAAATTGAAATAAAAATTTTAGTATTTTTTTTCTTGTAGATTATATTTTCTTATAAATGGGAAGCTTTGATTTATTCCATTTGAATTAGTGATGTTAAAAGTTATGGAGTTTCTTGTATTGCGGACAATCATAGCAACTTCTTGAAAGAATTTTTTTTCTTCCACTTTGAATGCTAATATCTTTCAATCTACACAATCAAACATCACAAAAAATTTATCACGTGTTCTAAGACAAGTGTAGAACAAGATCCTATGGTTAGATTCTAAAAAATATTTTTAAAATTTATTTCATAGGTGAACGTAGCAAAAGTAGTGGTTTTAAGTGGTTTTGGCAGAAAAATGACCTTGGAACTTTAGGGGTTAAGATTCTTGTGTTAGACCCTTTAGTGACCATGGTTGATTTGGGGGGCGGGCATAGTTTTTCAAGAAAATGAATTTTGTGGCCATTCTAAAGATGTAGTCTTAGATCAAACCATACAAGGTGTTTCCACAAGGGAGATTCTTCAACCTAACAAAAATCAAACTCATCCAACGGTACAAATTGCTATAAATAAGGTAGGAGGTCCATAAATCAACCTTTTCAAGGCTAAAATTGAATTTTGGGGAGTGAAACATCTTTAAATATTTTTTAGTAAATTTGTCTCAAAAGACAAGTAGAATAGGCATCTAACACAAGTCGTTTCATATTTTTTCAAGCTTTGTGAAATTAGTTACAAAATTTTGAAGTTAAAAAAAAATGGTCATATGTGGTCATCAAAACAAATGCCCTTCTAAAATGTGCAGATTTGGTACATTGAAGAAAGTGAAATGTACCTCTAAATCATGTTTGCTTCTAGAGCCTTGTTGGAGTTTAACCCCTAAAGGACCATTGTCCCTTCGGGGGACAAATGTGTTTTCGGGCAAGTACCTACGGGCTGAAATTTTCTTCTAATATTTTGAATTTTTTTTGGAGGTAGAAAAGTTGATTAGCTTCGTGGTAATATAATTTTTTTCAAAATCGGTGCTCGGGAACAATAGTTATGACCAAATAAGCTCAAACAAGGGGACAACGGGTAGCTCGGCAACCCAAAAAAAATGGACAAAATTTTTATTTTTATTTATTTTTTATTTTTTCTCATAGATTATATTTTTTTCCTATCTGAAAAGATTTGATTCATTTCATTTGGATATACTATAAGAAAGTTATGGACATTCTTGTTTTTTGGGCAGTTAGAGCATCTTCTTGAAAAAAATAACTTGTAGGATTCATTTCTGAATGCAATTTTTCAAATTTTTCAATTTTTTCTTTTTATTGTGGTCTGATTTACTTGCTAGAACAATCTCACCATTGGGATTAATGCATTTTAATTCCATCTAAAATATATGAATATTTTAGATTTTCCTTCTATCTCATACCTACTTCTACTTAGCAATTTTTTTAAGGATGATAATTAATTAATTTTTTTAACCTAGACTCTCAACTCAATTCTCCACTATAAAGATTTAAAGCTCAAAACTCTGTAGTGCAAAAAATTTTAAGTTAAAAATGTTCAAAGTCAAAAAATCTAGTCCCGCAATGTGCTGAAAAACTTGTTTTTTCCACTTTAAACGCAGATATCTTGCAATCTGAGCGGTAAAAAATTCTGAAATTTTTTCCACACACTCTCATACTAGTTAGGTGTAAGATCCTATAGTTAGATATGAAAATAAAATAAATTTCCAATTATTTTTACTCCTTGCTATAGATATGGTAGTTTTGAGTGTTTTCTAGCAGAAAAAAGGCCTTGGTCCTTTAGGGGTTAAGTTGCTTTCCTTAATTCTCAAAAAGCAATGACTTGAATGACCCTTTAGAATTTGCGCTACATAAATACTGATGCATAAGTTTACTTTGGACATTCATGAGATTACAAAGCAACACTTATGCCTTGTCAAGACATCAAGTTACAAAAAAATCTCACAATTTGGTTGATATTTTTTTGTATTTTTGTTGAACACTTCCCATTTGAAGGTCCAGGCCATTTGAGTTTGCAACCTCATAGCTAATTCATCAATGCTCTAATTATCTTGAAATTGGTTTTGTTTGAAGCGCACAAAGACATTCTAATTGCTTTCCTCTTTGAGATTTTTGTGATCAAATGTATTTTGAACAATATTAGACCGAGAGTCCAAAAATCAACCCAAAAGTGGTCGACCAATCACTAAAAGATTAACATTTCTACAATATAGTAGAGTCTTTGGAAGACTCTATATTGCAAATGTTTTATATTTCAAAGGGTATTGGTAGGTCTAGACTCAAAAAGTAATACTTTTAAAAATGACTTCAAAAATGACTTGAACAAAAAAATAAAATAAACATCTTCAAAAACCACTATTATTACAACTTAACATTTTGAACTTAACAATTTTTTTTTTAAATCACAAATATTCAATGTGCAATTGATTTTAGAAGGAATTTTTTATTTTTGGCTTCAAATTTTATTGAAAAATATTACTTTGTGTACTAATTGATCTAACTAGATGGATACGGTCTAGATTAAATTTTACAACTATCGTTTGAGAGTCATTGTTAAATTATTATTCTAAGTTGCATTTAATAACAGATCTTCACAATTTTGAAAATTTGGAGTTCTAAACTATCCTCTGGACTTTAAGGATTAACATAGATTTTGCAACTTTGCAATATATCACCAACTAAAAAACAACCACCTCCATTCTTCTCCATAGTTTTTTTTAGCCATTTTTGGCTCATCAAGGATAGATGTGCTATTTATATTATAGCAAATACAATGCCACTGGAAAAAACTATACTTGTTGAATACAATTTTATAGTTGATCACTTTCACCAAAATTCCCTATTTTAGTGACTTTTGTGACCTAGATTTGGTTAGAAATCATTGAATGGGTGCTAGAAGTCAATCCATAAAGTAAAATTGTCCGTTTGAGAGATGGTGAAATATTTGGATAGGATCCTATGAAGTCAAAATTTGAATGGATCATTTGTGAAAATTTGAGTCAAGGTATAGAAATTATTTCCTTTTTGTGTGAACATAACAATTTTCTAATGTAGTGCTTGGATTAAAGCTTCTTAATGCATTGAAATTTTTTGGGAAAGTGGACATTTTCCTATCCATTAAAAAGAAAATGGGGCTTTAAGAGGGCCGCAAATTCTCTAGATGTTTTGAAGGTCGGGAGTTTCATTGTGCTAAAATATTTAAAGCACACATAGGCTACTGTAGCATAGAATTTCTTAAGAAAAACAAACCAAGGAATTCTTTAGTGGTGGTTCTTTAATTAGGCAGTAGTGCTATTTTGTGAGCATGTGAGTATGAGCTTATGAGCGTTGAATAAGGATTATGTGAGCGTTGAGCTTAGAAATTTGAAGAAGCACAAGAAAAATTTAAAATATTTCTAATAATAGAATTCATCTAAAAATTTGACCAAAATTTACTATTATTAGTAAATTATAGGACCTATTACTATAGACCTATTACCGTGGTTATATAGAATCCACATGAAAATTATAATTTTCAATGTTGTCTAAAATATTAGAAGTATACATTTTGAAAATGATGAACTTAATTGATGTGAACTTAATGGAGATGGAAATAAGTTTGTATAGAATATTGGTTGAACACTATCTTGTAGCAATGTAGGTCCTCTTGGGGCTAATAAAAAAATACAAAAAAAAAAATTTGATGCATTGTTATTGGACTTGTTTACATTTTAGAAAAAAATATTGTTAATAAGAACTACTATCTTGTAGGAGCGGTGCTAGATTGTGAGCCTGCGAGCATTAAGATTTGAATTTAAAAAAATAAAAATAAAAGTAAATTTTTATTCTAAAAAAAGAAAATATTTTAAAAGTTTTATTAGATTTTTCAATTTATAGTCAATTGAAAACCTATTACCGTGGATCAATGAATAAGGACCCATAACCGCGGAAACTAAGACTATCAACCCATAATTGTGCTTATGAATAATTTGTGTGGGATTTGAGATTTGCATTACTTTTGAAAATGCTACAAGAGTATACAATAGAAGAAAATTATTGAAGTATAGTAAACCCAAATGGAAAGAAAAAACATGCTATATTAAATATGTCAGTAAATACAATACTTGTCCAATTGGAAATAGATAGGTCTTCAGCTACATATTTAATTTCAGTCTAAATTCTTCTACTCTCAAAGGTCAATCACTCCAAAGAATTGTGGCTTCTAGGCATGTTCAAGATTCTCAGATGAAGTCTTGATGATACCAGCCCTAGTTAGAAGGAGCTTCACTTCATTGAAGCTAAAGCTTAGAGAATGTATAAACTTATCGTCTATCAGATTCATTTTGCAAAAATAACGGAATAAATAGTAAAGATGCTTACAATTCACGTACTGATGGCGGCCTCCAATTGCTGAAACGGCCATGTCTACAAAATCAGGACAAGTACATTCGAAGTACATGCCAAGTGTGATTCTATAAACCTTTTGTGAGGGCTCTATTCCAGATTGAAGAGAGACTATCGCTCCAAGTCCAGGGAAGGGAAGCATAGTTACCCCTAAGATCATTCCTTTGACATTACCAGCACTTTCCCATTTATTGCGATGCTTTGTAGTGGGAGCATTCGCAATACGTCGAATCGCCTTGCTCCTTCGAGTTGATGGATATGTATCCGCATGCAGAGGATCAAGTTGATCGTAAAGGACCGCTATGAAAACATTTGACATTCTGAACAAACGTCGAGGTGACATAGGAGGTCGTTCCTGGAGTTGAAAGCCAGCTTCCTGTAACAATAGTGTTTCTTGTTGGGTCAAACTTGTATCAATTAGTACAGGCCAAACGTCAGGTACTTGAGGCCAGTCAATTACCCAAGCACGCTTAGAGCCTCGTACACATCGGTCAATATTGTCAGGACAGAACCAAAAGTCAGTCATGATCTCCTTATTCCCACCATATTGTTTTTTGCGACTACGATACGTTGGAGCTGGAGTACCTTTAGATCCCTTTGCAATTTTGGCGACGCAACGGATATTTGAACCTCTTTGTTGGGCATGACATTTGCAGCTAGATTTGTGAGATAGTCTTGCAATATGCCATTGCGAAGTGTCACAGTCAGTCTCCATTGCAGTTGTGACGTGTGGTACATGTGTCGAGGAAATCGGCATGTCTACTTCAGTGCAAGGAACGGTGGGCGTAGAAGTAGATCGCCTTTGCACTCGTGGCTGAGAGAAGTTGACCTTGTCTGGACGATGAGAATCACCATCAGAACCAATAGGAATGTCAAGCTTGCGTTTACTACTACCAAACACCTCTTCGCCTTCCAAATGTGGAATATGTGTTCCAAAGTCACTTAAGCCAGGAAGTCCATTCAATGCCTCCGCAATCTTCTTTGGGTCCCTACTACGTCTAGCGCCTCTCAACTTCAACTCTTCCTTTGATGGCCCTGACCTTGATGTTGTGCCGTTTAAGAAAGCTCGATAATTTGTCATTTGCATAAACGCTCGAATGCAGTCGTCACATGTGGCCGCAAACAAATCATTACCGCGATTACCCGATTGTTGCAACCATCTATTATGGACCGTTTCGGATAAGTTGCATGATGGCAGGTCTGCCATCTCGTCAAGGTTCAAGTCCTGAAGAAAAAAAAATGTATCCTTAAGGTCAATATGCAATCATCCAAAAATTCAAAGACACACTTCTGATCAAGGCATACCACCACTGACAAAGTTGATTTGACCGATACAAGGTACAAACTCCCCTCGTAGTCAAGGGAAAAGTCACTCCATGCAGCCGAGGTCAAAATCTCTCCTCGGAGCCGAGGCCAGAGTTGCCCTTGACTCAAATCAAAGTCTACCTTTGGCATTGAGATCAAAGTCTCCCCTCGGCGCCAAGGGCAAAGTCACCTACTTCGTATACTGATAAAAATTCAATTTATCTTGTTTAAATCCTTATGTTCGACAACATATAAAAGTTCTGCTCTATAGAAGGCAATATAAAATGCAAGTACAACTCAACGGTTTAGGGTTAAATACGAAAACAAAGGATTGATTAAAATACCATTTGCATGAAGCCACCCCATTGGCGATACCCGAAAGTGCCAAAATGCAAGCCACAACTCCAATTCACGCAGAGCATCTTCTGAGGCTGCGCCGGAGGAAAGCCACCAAGAACAAATTGCTAGGTACCGCGTCTCAGCTTCCTCCATAGTCTTTGCATCTTTATATTGCTTGCAAAGACGAGTATGTTGATGTTGTAAATCCGGTTTGATGAGTTTCTGTGTATGGCGATGCAATGATGTACTCCAATGCAAGAGACAAGTTCGCTCACGGTTCACCATCTCAATTTTGGAATCACCTGAACCATATACAATGCGGACGGCATTCCAATTTGCTTGTGCACTATCAGCCATGAAGCCCTTGAAGTTCGGATTTGGCACACCATTGCGTTTCATGACATCATTTAATAACCTCCACATGATGCTCTGAACCTCCGTGTCCTCAGATTGCATGTCGCAGACAGCAATTGTCATCACCTTTCTGCAATCAGTATCATAAACATGGCATGCCATGGTCGTCCAATCCTTCACACGCTTGACATGGTCGAACATGAGCCATGCATTCTCGAGGTCTCCACTCGGTTGTATGCGCCTTACTAAGTCCACTCCACTACCGGGCCCTTCTACCAACATTTTGAATAAGTATACCTTCTCTTTTCCTTGTCCAGGGAATACACTATCATGAATGTATTCAAACTTCAAATTCCGTTTCATATTCATGATACTGTCTATAACCCCATTCTTGCCGGTGCTACGAAACGAAGTAATAATGTTACGAATCACTACTAGAAAATTCTGTTTTTTTGTTGATTTGGACGTGTTGATTTGGACAGAAATCAACAGTAAAGTGTTGATTTGAACAAAAAACTGTTGATTTCTGTCCAAATCAACACGTCCAAATCAACAAAAAAACAAAATTTTCTAGTAGTGAATGTTAGGTGAACTTAGTCTCTGGAACCTATCCATGACATCCTCTAATAACTTCCCCTGCAATATCTTTTTGGGACCTTCACCGTTGTGTATGAGGTGATTATCTAGAAATTGCTTACTTGCTGCCATGGCAATGGCTGAATTAGTTGCAGTCGGTGTTTTGGCAACTTCACATGCAATGAGACCTGAAATAGTATCTACAGCCTCTCTGCATACTCCAGAAGCTACGGGATGCATATGATTACCTAAGTGAATGCACGCTCGGGTCATTAGAGCAGTATCACTGTGGATGTAATATATTCTAGCATCACAAATACTAATGCAATGTGGCGGACATTTGCACATCTTGCAGAGAAGACAAGAATCCTTTGGAGGATTAGCGCCAACATAAAATGGAGCGTTAGTATAACCACACCACTCCGTCTCGTTGCGCTTTGAGAATCGCTTCAAATAATCACATTCAGAATTGTTACATACAAGGTGGCCAGCACAGGAGGATTTCCTAAACTTCAAACCATCCTGGTTGTGGATATTGGATGTCATGGTCCGACACCAAGCATGACCATCGTATTTTTTATCCATCCCTTGTAGATTTCCAGCAGAAGATGATGAAGAAGAAACACGAAGTGAAGGCAACTCAAATATCACATCTCCATCAAAGTCAGGAGGAAGATACTGCACTTTTTCGTGGATCAATGAATTGTAGTCTAATGCAGCAATTTCGTTTCTAGACTTCCGAATTGATGCAAGATTTCGCAGGCAGCCAACAATACTAACTGTAGTTGTATTAGTTGGATATGTTGGTGGGCGAGAATGCGTTGACAAAGAAGGACTACTTGCAGGCGTATGGTATATACCAGAAGATGTCCTGAGGACATCATCTGCGACTCTAGTAGGCAATGATGCTTGAATAACTGGCTGACTAGGAGACTCTCCCTCTGATTCACTAGATAGATCTATGATGGGGTTCAAGACCTCTTGCTTGATACGTGTAAGTAGAGTTGGTGTACTAGCAATCGTAACATGATCACGAACTGTAGAAATACTAGTGGTATGCTGAACATGGGGCTTGTTCACCGTAGAAGGGTCTGATTGGCGAGGTAGAATTTCTGTAGCAGCATCTAAAACGGGAGACAACAGCCCATAAGCTCTATAGCGACCATGGCGAAGGTGCCAAACATGCCCGTCTTCAAGTTCTAACTTAAGCATGTGGACATACTCCTTCAAGCGCCCAGAATCAGACATGACCTCTTCTTCAACATAGACACTAGATTGGATGAAACCAAATCGGACATGAAGAAGGTGTAAGGACACTACAGCATACCCATCTGGCCCAAGAGGAAGAACTACTGGAATCTCATGGCCATCCGCTCGAATGGACGCCATTGATTGAAAAGGAGGCACATCAACAATGAGATTTTCACGAGAGGAAGTTAGTAAAGGATAGAGATTAGAGATGGATCGAATGAACATCAGTATGATATATAAGCAGATGATGAATCATTACATGGAAACAATGAAGGTACATTGCAATGTGTAAAAAATGCGATAACTAATATTAAATGTGAACTACTATTTCAAATATAAGGATATCTTCTATTTAATGGACTATCAAAATATAATTTACAAAGAAAGAGCCGTTTTCCTAAACGAATTCATAAATACAAGTGTAATGGAACCAAAGTAGCAAGATTTCTTTGTTGTAGATCTGGGATCCACTTCGATTTCACAAAATTTATTCATATGCCGAAGTTGTGAACTCTGATTCTTGTCCTTATAGCAATCCAGGTACCCTGAATTGCGATTAATTCAAACGTACACAAATAATAAAGACTCTTTCTGGAGGTACTATAAAACGAATCCATGGAGATCTACATTAATTTTTTTTGTAGGTTTTAATGATTTAGATAGCGTAAATTTTTATGATGAATTCGGAGATCTAAAAATCTTTTACAAAAAATCATAGCGGTTATCCACAAAAAATAGTGAAATTTGTTGACCCCATGCTAATTTCTTGACATTCCACACTATATAAATATTTGATACTATTGTACCATGATTTAATTAATTGTAAGCCATGTGTATGGCATAGATTAGAGCACTAGATCAAGGCAAGGTTCAGAGAGTTGTATGCCCCTCCAAGTCTAAAAGTCAGGATTCAAGAGGTAATTAAATTGAATGAAGGCAATCTAATTGGAATGACAAGCTCATTTTACTATTTCGGAAACCATATTTTTAAAATAAAAATCTAGCGAGTACAAAACAATATTTAATCAATAAATATTTCTATACTATGTGCCATAATAGAGTACTTCATAGTTATGACTTAGGATCCTTCAAATATTTGAAGACATTATACCAAAGAGTACTGAAGCATACATTCAAATTTAAATTTCCACACAAACGATTTTTGGATATAGTATAAAATGATGGAAGGAGCTGATGTCTAGCCATTCTTGTAAAAACATGATATAGTAGATTTAGGAGTTCAGCTCATACGTTGAAATCAATTACAAGTGCTTATTAGATATTGCACTTCTCTTTCTTTTCGTATGTCTATCCCTTTTCTAGAAATTTTGAGTAGTATGATCCGTTAGTCCCATGCATGCTGAAAAGGGGACAAGAGACAGTGGTCCCGAGTACAATTTGCGAAAGCGGAAGAAGAAAAGAAAGCTCTTCTTTTCTTCCCGAAAGGAATTACAACGGGCACAGGCTGTACGAGATAAGAGTGTTGTAGTAAAAAAAGAGACCCCTCCAAAGCCAAGGTGCATTGCCAATCATGTCAATGTGGATGTTTGTGTCAATAATGAAAGAAGCATACAGGAAGAACTGATTAATAAGACGCACATGGAAGAATTATCAACTGAAGGACAAATATCAGATTCAAGTGTAAGTATATCAATAGATGCTTTTCTTTTCCAATATGTAATATTACTTTCTATTCCTGAACTGAATACTGTATTAGGGATTTGTCCCGGAGACTCTAGGGATTCCAGCCCGCTATGCACAGTGAAGGAAATTTCGAGGAGCGTGGCCCGCCAGTCTCACCTTCTGTCTAGTGTCCAGTCTCCTCGCCAGTGTTCTGGTCCTGCTTGCGGAAATCAATTCCTCGCTTGCGGTACTCATTTTCGAAGTAACCCGGATGTCATTTCCGCTGTAGAATAGTGCATCTTCGACCGTGCATTGTGAATGCAAACACGGCGTCAGAACTCATTGTCGTTGTTGCATCTTGTACCGTATCCCATTGCCGAACACCACAGTGACTCTAACTCATCTAGGGTTTCGTTTTTTGATTAGGTTAGAAGAACGATGGCAAGAAGGCCAGCGACGAGGAGTGTGGCACTTGGAGAGTCACGATGCGACGGTGATGCAAGTGGAAGCAATGAGGATCACGGACATGAAGATCACACAGCTGTGGTCCCCCCTTCGGCATTACATGTTCGATATTTCTTGCTGTTTTACTATCTTGCTTGTGTACTTTGGTGCTAGCCATGCCTCCATAAAAATCTCCGCTGTTTGTCACATTTGAGGCAATCTGGTCTTGCAACGGACTAAAGAGAACATCGAGAAAAGAGGCGTACATTCGATTCAAGCCTCGGCGCCGAGGGTACCGTGGTGACTTCTGCTTGCATTCCAGTTTCATGCCTCGGAGCCGAGGAAATGCTGGAGACAGGGTTTGGAGCTCCGCATTCGCAAGCCTCGGCCCCGAGGGGACCTGCCAATGCGCTGGACTCGTCCCCGAAATCTACTGCCTCCACGGCGTGTCGGGAGTGCGACTAGCTTGTCGAGCTCCGCATTCGCAAGCCTCGGCTCCGAGGGGACCTGCCAATGCGCTGGACTCGTCTCCGAAATCTGCTGCCTCCACGGGTGGTGGGAGTGCGACTAGCTTGTCGAGCTCCGCATTCGCAAGCCTCGGCTCCGAGGGGACCTGCTAATGCACTGGACTCGTCCCCGAAATCTGCTGCCTCCACGGGTGGTGGGAGTGCGACTAGCTTGTGGAGCTCCGCATTCGCAAGCCTCGGCCCCGAGGGGACCTGCCAATGCGCTGGACTCGTCCCCGAAATCTGCTGACTCCACGGGTGGCGGGAGTGCGACTAGCTTGTGGAGCTCCGCATTCGCAAGCCTCGGCCCCAAGGGGACCTGCCAATGCGCTGGATTTGTCCCCGAAATTTGCTGACTCCACGGGTGGCGGGAGTGCAACTAGCTTGTGGAGCTCTGCATTCGCAAGCCTCGGCCCCGAGGGGACCTGCCAATGCACTGGACTCGTCCCCGAAATCTAGAGATACGGGGGCCGTTGCATGCCTCGGCTCCGAGGGGTTGGGGAGACATCATGACTGAGACAGAAATATGTGATTCATGTATTGGGCAACAGAGATTCTGGCTCCGAGCCGAGACATCCTTGCTCCGGAAATCCAAATTCCTAGTCCCTCATTTAAATGTTGTGGACATGTTAATTGAGATGATGATGATGATTTCTGAAATGATTGTATGTGACAGGAGGAGGAAGGGAAATCACTTGATTTGCAGTCTCCGACGATGGAGCGAGAGGACAATGGAGACGTTGTACTGGACAAGACTTCTTCCGTGGTGGATGTTGAGAACGAAGATACGGATTTTACTTCAGAGGATGACTTCCGGAAGGCGCAGAAAGTGAACTCTGTTGCCACTATTTCTGCTTTGAGATTGAAGCCGAATTCAATCTCTCGTTTGAGAATCCCCTTATGTCGTCTGAAGACTATGCCTATGATCCGTTCAGCTTTGCGATGTGATCTTACCAAACTAGAGCAGGAGTTTGTACATGGATACCGAGATGGATCCAATGTATTTTATGTATCAATAACAAACGAGCAAGGAGAAATGGAGCAAGTATCTGAAGCTGAAATGGAGACTTGGGGGCCACTATGGAAGGCTGAAAATGATGTCTTCAATGCCTACCTCAATGCAACTTCTGGCTTGGAGAGCTTTCAATCTTTGAATTTTTTTTTTTGTGATGGAAACCATAGGTTGTTGGCGTGGTCTTCCTACATTTCCAAACAACATGCCAGCAATCGAGATTGGCACATCTCGGTTGATTCTATTGTTTTGGATACAAAAGGAAAAATTGCCCAAGTCATGCATGCCATGCACGATATCAACCAGTAAGTTCATCATTTGATTTATTTTGTTATTTTTCATCTTGACTTGTTTATTTAAGTTCTTTCATTTTTATTAATCTTTATCATTTTGGCATGCAGACAAACAGAGAATTCGTTCATCAAAACGAATTTGGTACATACGTTGTACCGTGTCCAAAAGTATGGTGTGCTGCCATTACATATGTTTGCGGAGCACTTGAATACCTCGGAGATGGCCCAATGCACCCAGAACTCACGCAAAAGTTGGTACTCGATGTCCGTCGAAGTCTTCACTGCCTTCATTTTTCGGGTAATATTTCAAATTTGCTAGAAATCCTTACTTTTATGTTTTCTGAATCAAATTACGAAACACTACTTATTTTATGTTTTTGGTGTAGTACAAGATATCAGCTGCAGCTGATGCTGCAGTTCAGAAGTACAAGGAAGAATCGGAGGAAGAAGATCAGTCCCCAGAAGCCATTTTGGCTACCATGAAGGTTGCTACCAAGGAAGCAACAACTCGTTTGACTCAAAAGTTGTATAAATTGACAGCAGTGGCCAATCCCCAGCTTGGGAGCGGGTTCCTTGAAGAGGTATGTTCATTTTCACCGCCTCTTCTTACTGCTTCGTCACTTCTAATGTTTGGGACTTCATTTCGATTTTAGTTTTCTTAAGTACATTTTTGGGTACTACAGATTGAGCGCCACTGGACTGAAAATATCACTCCGGAAATGACATTAGAGAAGTTGCAATTGATTGCAACTTCCAATGCCAGTAGTGTGCAAAAAGTCCGGTGGCTGCAGTGGTGGAATACCTCAACTGAAACAAGGAAGGCACTCTGGTTTCCTCCGAAGCCCGTTGGAGAGAATGAGTTGAAGTCTTTCTTGGCCAAAGCATGCTGGTATGCTGCGGTATGTATTTCAAATCTATCTCATCATTTCTGGTATTCTATTTTTTTGTTTTAGTCTTGCACGATTCTTTCGTGGGCTACAATAATTTTGTATTTTTTTATAACTTTTTTATCTTTCTTTAACAGATTGAAGAGTTGGGGTCTGAAATGTTTGATGAGATAGTGAAGAAGGACCAATTGCGATTGAAGATGGATAATCCGAAAGAGCCGGACTCTTTTCCAGATTATCTTGAGGGGTGGAGGGTTCGTGTTTGGGACAAAGCTTTTTTGGGGCATTTCAAGGGTAATTCCAAAGGGGATTCGAAGGTGGATGACGGTTTCAAAAAGTCAGATGACTTTAAGAAACGCAAAGGCACGGACTTGGTCGTGAAACGTGTACTCTTCAGGTATTGACAATATTGCTTGTTGTCAATTTATAGCAAATTTTGTAACTTGTCTTATTGAATGGGCATCTTATTGAATGGACATCTATCTTATAGTTGAAATCTTCTGGTTCTTGGTACAGGTATTTCAAGTTTGAGTTGCTGCCGAAAGGAGCCATTGCAAAACGTGACTTACCAGTTTTTCTCTCAACGTGGGTGCATGTTTTCTTCATCGCAATTACAGTTGTGGACCAGTTTGCACTTGAAGACAAGTGCTTGGTATTTGGATTGCCCACCTGAGTTCACGCCAGAGAATGAGCAGCAGCTAAAGCTTTCTACAAATTCCCAGAGCAAGGAAGTGGACAATGAAGAATTTGCTGGCCTTGACGAGGATGCTAAAGCCAAAGCCATCAAAAAAAGAGAGGAGGCAGATAAGAAGATAGCATTGAAAAATGCTGAAGTAGTGGAGAAGGCTAAGGAAAGATTGACGAAACGGACCTTGAAATTGGCTGAGGCTGTAGAGGCCAAGAAGAACAAGGAGAAGAAGGCGAAAGATCCAGTTCCAGTTTCGTCGACTAAGGATGAGGTATCACAGCATCGAGGATCAGGTTCACGTGGCACCAAACGAGATGCAGATTTTGCTTCCCTTAGTGAAGAAGGCATGTTGCATGGTCCATCACCTATGGAATTTTTGACCGACTCAGACATATCTATGAATGAATTGATCGTTAACCATTCTCTTGCAAGTGTGTTGGCTGATCCTCTACTCCAGGTGTACCATGACATTCTCAAGTTTGTTGACATGGTGAGCGCTTATACTTGTTTTTATGGAATACATTCGTTTTACATTCATTTTGATTTGTTTGTTTTACTTATTGTTGTAATTCTGTTGCAGCACAAGGGGGACAAGGAACGCTTGTTCAAAGGAGTTAAGTGCAATAAGCCTCGTATAGACCTCATTATTGGAGACATGCCAGAGGGATTGCCTGTCCCTGGTTTATCGGTGCCTCCAACTAGCATTCCCAAGTGGAATGCGGAGGATCCGGACTGGCTTCAATTGTTTTTTGAGTTCAGTGATGGTCATGTACATGATGATGGAGCTCTTATCATTATCTATCCTTTGAGGGCCATTACAAAGGCTACCGTTGTACAATACGGTATTACTTACTCTTTTGAGCCAATGAAGGATTGGTGGGGAACAAATGCATTACATTTGGCCTCACCTGTTGCACCAGGAAGAACGGTACATTCCTTTATCATTTGAATTCTGGATGTTTTTAATTTCTTTTAGACTTTTTGTCCCTAAACCAAGTGTTACTAAAAATTAATGTTCCTTTTTCAATTTCATTGACATGTCTTTTTGTATATTTCATTATAGCCCTTGAATCTCTTACACTTTTTTCAATTTAACTTATGGTTCTACATCTCCGTTTTTGCAGACACAACGGTTTGGAATTATGTTGTTCATCAAGAAGTTGCCTGAAGTTGATTCTTCCAAGTTCCAATTCCAGCCATGCCCACCAAGTTTAGCAAAACTAAATTTGGATGTTGCAGCTAACGATGTACTTCACAATTTCACAAATTTAGAGACTATGACTATGGACCAGAATTCCAAGCCATGGAGAGGGGCACGAGAAAAGGATCCTAGATTACTCCAAATGTTGATACAACGGTGTTCATTTCCAAATGATGTTATTATGGATTGCAATGCTGGTACAGGTAATATTAGATGATTTAAATGATTCTTCTCGATAATTTTCATTATCTTTCTCTTTTACCCTTATTGAGGTCTTCTTTCTAATTTCATTTGTGTTGTACTTGGTAGTTGGTACTAGGGGCCTCTATCCATGCTTCTCGAAACTTGGATAGGCACATCATTGCACTTGAGGGTGACAAAGCCCTCTTCGATGCAATTTTGGCTCCGATGATTCGCACAATTCCACCTGTTCCTAAACCAACCGTAGCTGCCATATTGCTTGACGACGATGATGATACATTGGAAGTTCAAGTTCCACGCATTGTCAAAAAATCTCGTTTCACATGTGAGTAAGTCTATCCTCATCTAACATTATTTGCCAAATAATCTGTATAATTCTAATTCTTTTGTCGTTTTGCATTTATATTACACATTTGATTCATTATCAATGTGATTTTGAAGTTTGTCCTAACACTTCTTTGGTTTTACAGCATGATTTCAAACAAGGCAATTCAACGGCCTTTTTTCACTTTACCTTCTTTTTTTCCAAGCCCGGAGAAGTCCTACATATTGCCATCATATGCAGAGACCTTAGCATCTACATTTGCATCTGAAGAAGACTTCCCGACACGGACGAAGTCTACTTCTTTAGACCCAACAGTTTTGAAGTTTCTAGATGTGGAAGCTATAGAATCAGAGATGGATACATCGTCGACTGATAGTAGTGCCCACTCTCAGTCTATGTCTACATCGTCTTCTTGATTCTTCTGTTTCTTACATTGCAATTGTTGGATTTCATTCTATCTATTATTATATGTTGTTTTTTTGTCTTCCAAGCATTACAGTTTCTTTTACCTTAACTTCTTTTAATGTAGGCTTTTCTTTTTGAAAACGTATAGGTTATATATGATATTGTAATCATACTATTGACCGGTTGTTGAAATGTGAAGTACTTCTGTCATTTTAGAATTCAAATTTATCAACAAAAGGTTATAAGTCCAACTATATTTTAAAGCTTGTAATATATTTTCTATCTCGTTTAACCAGCTACTCCTATATATTTGGACAAACATTGAAAGAACATTATTTTAATGAACAAGGCCTTTTTCACCATCAATGAATACCTCAATATGGACCAAATGCACTACAAAGGTGATTGATGAATTTAGTATATTTTAAAAAAATCCAGAATCCTAATTATATTAAGGATGCACATTAAACTTCGCTACAAATGTTTTTAATGCCTTTTGAAGCAAAAAAAAAAAAATTACCATTTCTTCTTCCCATCATGCATTGTACGGTGATATTTTTTCTGTAAAGTCCAAATTTCAATCATTATTTCAGAGTCCACAGTCATAGGATTCTCTATACGAAAAAAAAAAAAAAAAATTAAAAAAAAAAAAAAAATGAAATGAAATGAAAACCACGGTCATAGGTACTTCTTCAATTTCCAAATCTAAAAATTGTATGGTCATACGCTCACAGGCTCACAATATAGCAACCCTATATCTTGTAGTAGCATGGGTCCTCTCAAGGCCAATGGGAGGTACCTACACTTCTACCTTGATGTGTTGATAATTGGACTTGTTAAGATTTTGGAAGAAAATATTTGGTTGACAAGGATTATTTTTGTAAGGAATGAGCTCAGTTACACCAAATTGTTAAATAGTTAATCATTGTCTTTTATAGGACCTCCAAGGGTCCAACTCTTTTATTTATTGATCAAATGGTCGTTTGGTTAATCACTCCCCTCTTGTTGCTTAGGTCCCCTTGGCACCAAGGGAGCCCTCTTGCAACAAGAAAAAAAAAATTACGATTTATAATTTACAATTTAATTTTTTTAATTTTTTCTTTCTACTGCAAGGGGGCTCCCCTCGGCACTAAGAGGACTCAAGTAGTAAGAGGGGAGTGATTATAATCTCAATAGAATAACCTCAATTGATTTCAAACAAATCTTAATTAATAACCAATTTTTCTTCTTTTTAAAATCTATTAAAGTCTAATAAATAACACATCAAGGTTGTTCAAGGGACCACGGTAATAGGTTTACGATAATAGATTCATGGCAATAGTTACTAAAATTTATCAAAAATAATAAATTTTGACCAAAATTTTTAGATGGAATTTTTAAGAAATTATATACTCACAGGCTCACAAACTCACAAACTCACACTCACAGGCTCACCAAATAGCAATCCTGTTTAATTAGGGGAATAGTCAAATAGTCTATCGTTTTGTATTTAAGGTCACTTTTATGTAGAATTATCACTCATTTTCATAAATAAAAGAACAAAATTCCATTAATTTTATATTTGTATGGTATGGATGTATTCACTGTCCTAACCAATACAAATCACAATCCATTTTTATAAATATACCTAAAGACTTACGATCACCGTCTTGTACTAGAATTCTATGTCAAATAGTCATAGGTATGTCAAATGTTTTTGGCTCTTGTTCTATCGACTTAATCAAGGCCACAATACATATTTGTGCACATTCATACATTCACAAATTCTTTAATTACCTCTAAATTTCTTAGTGAAATGTCAATTGATCACAATGGCTATATTACTACCTAATTACTAATATGCAAGATGCAAATATCACAACCAATAATGTCAATTTGTCTGAGCACTGTATGCAAAGTATGCAAAGGTAAGAGTTGAATCCTTTAATTTAGGTCAAATAGTCAATTTGATTCTTCTTTCAAGCTCTACAGCTTATGGTATGTCAATTGGTCTAAGTCCTACATTTACAACCTAACAAGATTTCTAATTATTTCCTAAGTTATGAAATAGTAATTTGTCAATTGGTCTTTCTATGCACAACTAATTTCTCTATTTCTAACAAATAGTCAATTTGTTCAAGTTCCCACACAAGATTAGAATATAAGCCACACCAATATTTTATTTATGAAGAGTTGTCAAATTGGCTAGTTTCCCACATCAAGTCACAACAAGAAGTACACAGAGATTCTATTCTAAAACATAAGATTGCGCTCTTTGTACTTGCACTTATCGATCTCACACACCTTGTCAATTAGTCATTTCAATTTAAACACAATTACTTGACTATTTATCTTACTTTAATTTCATTATAACTGTAAGATAATTGTAATGTAAATTTTCACAAACAACTTGATTACAACGACATCCAAGGTCTATACAGGCAATTTAGACATTCACATTATTCATATCCACTTTATACCCAAAGACCATTTGACTTCTAATTCCAAACTTACACATATAGTTGCATCAAGAAGTATTGATGCTATCCCAACAAATTTTAATTGACCTCAATTATAACAAAATGTATTTAGTTTCAAACACCTTGGCTAGTAAACTCTTAACCAAAATTACACATGACCAATCATTGGCATCTTAAAGAAATTCAACATTTGTTCAATAGACTCAAATGATCAAAGAGTTTAAATTATTACAAACACAGGTTGTTACCAATCATTGGCTAATCAACTTTAATATAGATTTTTGCCAATCATTGGCTACAGATTATTTAACATATTTAGTACCAATTCTTGGTTTATAATAAATAATAAATTATTGTCTATTTGACCCAATCATAGCATGAACCAATCACTGGTATATATGTTGGTTACATAAATAAGTTCTTGACAATTTGTCTATACACTACACCAAAGCTGGGTTCCTTTTTAAGAGAAAATTAACATAAATTCTGTTCAGTTCCTATGTGGGTTCGGAACAGTTGGTTCGGATTTTCTTTGGAGAGATATCTGCTGGTTCTTTCTTGGTTTCATTTTTATACAGTGACTGCGTCTCCCCCACGTGGACGTCTAAATTTCTGACTGCTAGCTTCTTGACTAAAAATGGTTTAGGCTGAGCCCACTTTCTGTAAACTCCAGTAAACGACCACCGAACATTTGTGACAACGAACGGCATTGATATCCGTTTTCTCCGCGTCAACATATTTTTTTATAGCACTACCTTTCTGCTGGAATTGAATCATGTGCAAATACATGGCTGGTGCTCATTGGACATGTCTTTTAAGAGCCAGAGTGCACGTCACGAGTCACTCACAGCACGTTCCAATGTTTTCTATTTTTTCACATGATTGTATTCTTTTTTTAAAAAGATCGTCCAATAGGCAATTGCAAACCATCGGCATTTAAAAAAGAGCCAAGTCTACGTTTTAAAAAAAAATCATTAAATTAAATTTCATGATCCTATGTACGCTAAAATTAAAATTAATTTAAGGCATTTTTCCATCTTCTTGGGTGCTTCTGCGCTTCATGAATCACTGTTTGCACTAATGAATCCTCATCACTTGCTAGTGCACTCTATTTGCAACATAAATGTCCGAAAAAATTAGCGTTCCATCTCCTCATATTCTAGGAAGCAACGACAATTCCCGACATTCAATGAATGAGTATTCCCGCCACGTACTACTTCCAAAACAATAGTGTCACATACATTCAGTTGCACTTCATATTACATCAGAAGCAAGTCACTTCGAGGACTTGCATTTCAGTCTTGCCCGTGTTTTCAACAAGGGTTTCATAAAACTATACTTACTACTGCATACTCCTATTGAACATTGCAGTAAACATGACAGAGAAATGAAACCGACCATCTTTTCTTCTCAATATCGACAACATCAAACTTACTACTGTCTGGCATGTTCTTCGGTTACATCTGACCTGTACACATTATTCTCCAGTTCGGTAGGGGATTGCTGCACTTCTAAACAACAAGACCCGACTCATTCACTACAAACAAGGTATATCTCTTAACGGTTATACAAAAACTATGCAATTCGATAATATGAGAAAGAAACGCATACTATAACCGGCGTGGAATACAAGTCGTCCTCATGATCTTCTTTTGCCTTCTTCATCCTTTTTCTTCCGAAAAAATTCACATCGTCAGCTCCATATACCATGGCAGCAGTTCTTATCCATGAATGTTGGCACTTCCATTTACATAAATGATGTGCACTTCTTCATTATTGTTGTCTGTCATTTCATTTTGTCTGTCTTCATTCCTTCAGTTGCCTTAGTCGATATGTTTCTCAAGAAGCCCACTGTTACTTCTCGTCATCGAAGGATGGGGACTTTGGTTAATGCACGAAGCAACAGGTGCTTGTGAATAACGGTCGCCCTGCAAAGACGCAATTTTTATTCGTTAGTCATTCACAACTAGAAAATTCCACATAAATGAATTTCCACCTCCGCGATACTTTAAAAATCCTATGTACCTAGCACTTCTCTTCATCAACATCAATTACTGCACTCATTGGCAAGTCAACTAACCACCTTCAAGCTTCTGTATACAGATTCAGAGCAAAAAACATCGAAATGTACTAAAACATTTCAAAATCTGTCCATCTCAAAATTCGCCTATTCTACTTACATCATTTACAATGTAAGCGCTATACTATAACATGTTCCCCCCTGAAAATAAAAAATGAACTTCCAATGTCGATTTCTAAAATAATTCGGAAAACACTCGATAAGCACATATCCTCCACGTAGCCCCTTCTTCCTTGACAAGCAACATTAGTCATGCAATATAAAGTAAGACACCCTTCCTTTGCTACTTGTACATGAAAACAATTCTTATGACACTTCTACGGACGTTCCGACAACTACCCTACAAAAAAGGACTCTCAATTCTTCATACCAAGTTTGTCGATAATACAAGCTCCACTTTCCTCTCACTTCTGAAGACCGTATGAAAAATGACCTGCCTTCACATGATGAATATTGCTCGATCGTCGAGTGAATGACAAAAACAGTATAGCTTCATTGAATACACGACAAGAAGTCCACCTATATCCTCGTATAGTAGGAATGGGTAGTACTTTCTTTGTTTCTACTATTCTCTGTGAGAGTCATTACTCACTTCATATGTAACTAACGAACTCCTCATTTTTATTTTGTAGGACATACGACTTCTACATTGGTCGGCAATGGTCATAAACAAAATTTCATGGCAGTTACAGTGGTCACTGCAATGATCACTGCCTTCGTCAACAGAAAAAAAATTAAAAAACTGCAGTCACAAACTTTCAGAAAATGTCATTCTATGTGCACAAATTGCCGGTGGAATTTGAAGACTCACGTCACCGCTCACAGTAGACGAATTCATCTAGTATAAAAGTATGTGAACAACCTTTTTTGACTTCTAGATTGACCACCGCACTCCATGAACACATTACTACTTCAACCTCTGCAAATAACAATTACGATTTTTTGTGAAAAATTCTTTCTCTTCTACTTCGCCATCACATACCCATTTCGTTACTGTTGACTTACCACAATTGTACATGACCGTCACAAATATACCTAAGGCAGTCAATGATCTCTTCATTCTGAGGATGCCAGCACCGAGAATTTCCTTTTCAGTTTATTCTCTGTTTTTGGTACCCGACTAAGAGACATTTCTCACTACAGTAGTTGATATATACAAAATCAATTCCCCTTGCTCTTCAACATTACGTACTGAACTATTTCATCATCTTACCTGCATTTGAATTCTTTGTAATGACGACGCTGGGGCCATCAGCGCCATTGACTGCGCCGGCGCTTCCACATGCGGATTACATGGATCTGACATATTGAAAGGAATCCTGGACTTCAACAGTTGAATGTCTGCTTCCAATTTTCTGATGAGGTCCATCTGCTCCATGGACGTCTTCATGCCAGCCTCTGCAGATGTATCAACAATATTTTCCTGTGAATGAAGTCCATCAGCATGCAATGAAACTTCCTGCGAGGCTTCACAATTTTTTTGACTGTCGTTTACCATGTCCGTTGAAATCACTGCCACCGGTTTTGTACGAAGAGGCATTTTCTTGTTCTTCTTCTTCCCCCCATATCCCTTGTCTCGACTCATTTCCACTTGAACTTCCTCTGGGTCCGGTGACCTGCGCAGAATTTGCTTCAGTGACTCTCGCACCCCAATTTCCCCACCAGGACCTGCCCTCCCAAGGTTTTCTCTACAGGAGTTAGCGTAACGCATTGCTGTTGACTTCCTTTGGAAATTGGGACTGTCACATATGCGTGTCAATCTGTCCCACTCATCTAGTTGCACTCCAACGGGACGTTCTTTGCCGGCTCTTATTTGGTTCATAATTTCATGCCGCCTTGTGGAAACTCTATGACCTATTAGGGGTAAAAGGAACTTATCAGAGACAACTCCATTGTATTCAAAATTGTCAGTTAGACGTTTCTTCAGCATTTGGATTTTTTGATGCGGCTGCTTTCTGACGTCGCGGATTGATGGATCTAAAGTACGACAGATTTTGTTCAACTCGGCCTTCCATGCCATAATGCCATCACCATATGCTTCACATGTTCCGCTGACCATTATGTAGTAAGGTTTCTTCCCCGTTGCCTGCCGATTACGCACTGCAACTTCTCTGTCAGCTTGTTTCCTCTTCCGAACAGCCCTTCCTAACGACTCTATCAACAAACGCTTGTCTTTCATTTTCGTGCTGCCTAAAGAATAGCCCACAAGCTCCACAAAATCATCGTCTTCATCACTAGGAATTGAAGACCGTAATGTACCTCCCAGTCCTTCAGAGAAGAGGGCACCTTCGGACGCCCTATCCTCAAAAGGAAATAGAAGTCTTCGTGTCTTCAAAACGTCTGATGTGGGATGACGTCTTCGAGTTTCAGATGTCACCTTTACTCCTGCCGTGAAGGCATTGTTGGATGCGGGTGACCTCTGTGTTCCAAACACCTCTGCTTCATTGTCAACTTCTTCTCCTATCATAATCCGACCACCTTCACTCTTCTTCAGAGCATACAGCCGCGCAGACCTTTTACTTCCTTCAGTACAAACACTTTGATGTCTCTCTTGTAATGGAGGTGTTCCAGTCCGCCCCACTGTGCCATCAGTGACATGTCTCTGTGGCATCCAAGTTCAAAAAAATTACTACATGTACATCTACATTTTTCGAATTGGTCGTATTCAGCATGAATTTCATGAAGTACGCTTTGCCTTAACGACACATTGTACTGTACATAGTGTTTAATGAACAATGAACAGACTTTGTGAAAATGGTTGACTACATTCAATTTTCTATGCATTCTTACCTTTGGCAGACGTTCGAAATCACTATCGGAGGTGCGCTCTTCCTCTAGATCTACTGATGCTCCCTTCAGTCGTCCTTCCTTCTTCTAATTGTCTCGTTCCTGTAACAGTTGCTCATATCGTAACGGCTCGCCATTAGCTGCTTTCTTCCCCTTCTCATGTGTCTTTCTATCTCCTCCGACATACAATTGTGTCTTTGAAACTTCTGGCAATTCCAATGCTGTTTCAGATTTATTGACAAGGTCCTCATCATCAGACAACAGTTCCCTGAACTCCAAGGAGTCATCACATTCCTGTACATTTGCTTCCACCTCTGCACATGACATGAACATCAGAAGCATACGTCAATGACAAAATGAGTCCAGTAAAGCTAGCAGCATCTTAGAAAGAATCACTGCATGTCCACACAGTTATTAAGTAACCACGTCATCACCCTTCAATTGCCTAAAACAATATGTTCTGCAACCTTTTCTACTTCTATCTTGCATGATGAAGACCACCGCATTCTTGTACAGTACTAGCCTTCACTTGAAGTAACTGTTCACTACGGAGAAGGGGACACACACTAAAGAGCCTCAGTTCTGGAGACCGCATTGGAGTACTTACGTACACAGCGATTACGCTTCTGACAAACACATTGCCAAGGTGATTGGACTACTTGAACGTCTTCGTCAACCCTTCCAAATTCATTATTCAAATACGACTTTCTTCGTAGACGTCTCCAACAAAGGGACCAACGAAAATATCAAGCATTTGGCCAATTCAGATTATATAATTTGGAAACATCTAGATGATGAATTGATGAGTGCAGGACTGAGGGACAACGACACTTTACAAACTTACTCATATACAATGCGTTCATGCTCTATGCATGAACTAACAACGCAAAATGATAAATATTGCTTTGTATTTACCGTGAACATCCTCTTCTTCGACATTTCTTGAAGACGTTGGTAAAAACTTCTTCTTCAACTTCTGCAATAATTTGTACTCGTCCTCTGCTATCACGACAGTACCTTCCGATTGTGCTTGTGCGACAGCATTCTTGGAAACTCTCTTTTTTTTCATGACTGATTGCTTTCTCTGGCTACCACGTGCTGCAGTAACTGAACCATGACGACCTTCCACACGGTCATCGGATGCGGCTTCTTCCTTTCCATTTGCATATTTGGTTGCACGTTTTCCGTTTTTTCCAGTTACCTTTCTCTTGCACTTCTTCTCCGTCAACCATACGTCGAAACCATCTTCGTTTCGCTTTTCCTTCTGTGACGCCCCCATTTGGATGTTAGCCTACCACAATGCATGCAATACATGGTTTCCATCAAATTCATGGGCAGAATCGCAATTACGCAATACAAGAAAAGTGCAGACTAAAACAACAAGTTATTCGCAGAGGAAAAGTGATGTCCTCCACTGTGCATAAATTCTGCACCCCCCTTTAAGCATGTGAAAAACCATGCACATACTTCATTCACAGAACTAGACTTCGCGGCTTGAGAAATTCAAACACACAACATTCTTCGAAAAGACTCTGCATAACCTCCAGACAGACCTCAAGGACTACGACAACATTCTTCTTCCCTCTGCGCTGAATTAGTTCATAACGATCACAACATTAGTTTTATTCTTATTCTAGTTCCTAGACAACCGAACACCTCCACTGAAAGTGCAGTCAGTCGCTGGTCATGTACTTTCTGCATAGCAATGACACTTGTATTCCTTGGTGAACAGAAGGACGGCTTCTTCCATGTGGACATACGAAACTACTAAATCGTTGTCTACGGAAATCTGCTCATCCGAGCTCGAAACTAAAATTCTACATAACATTCAATTTACAAGAAAACACTTGAAAACGAAATCATGTTCGGTAACTAACATTTCCCTTCATCCAGCAACATAACAATGATTGTCGACTGCGTACGCATCCTCGTCAAAAAAAATTTATGAATGACATTACGAAAATTTTGACAGCCTTCAAACTATTTGTCATCCTTCTATACCACATTTGTTTTCATTGAAGGACGGAAATCCTAGCTAGGAGGAGTGCAAGACCTGATTGTTTATCAAGGACTTGCTACCACCAAAAAAAAAAAAAACTCTGAGCAATCCCCATCATCACCGTACGCTTCTACTTGTTCCAATGTACTGGAACCACTTCAATACAAATTCAGACAATAGACTACCAACAACTATACCAGACTCCAGAATTGGACAATACAGGTTACTCTGCACAAACACTACAGACGTTCCACAGGTGATTATGTTGGTAGTTCTTGCCACACGAACAACAAGGAAAATAAGCCTCTGTCGTCAACGGATTCATTGACTTCAGTTCCGCTCTTTGCTACAATAAAGTCAAAAGGACAACGACTTCTTCTCCTAAATTCGTAAGACTTCCAATAGTACTCGCCCACTGTGCATGAATCAATGTTTGTAGACAAACACTGAAACATGTGAGTTCACTGCATTCGTAGCCTTCAACTGTCCAACAAAAACAATGCCAAACACTTCTTTCTCAACTTCTGCATGCAATAATCAAGTCAGCCCTCTTACCTTTAACACTCAGTTCCTACATATTAAAACCATTCATGACCATCTCCACTTCAAGGCCTCTTACGCACTACGATTCATGTCCAATCCAACTTCCTCTCCTTTGACATACTAGTAGTGACCAATTGGCAAAGTGATTCAATCCACGAAGGATTCACGAAATAACAATATTACTCTTCTGCAGTCTCTTCTACAGACTTCAATACAGAACTCTGAGCACATAAAAACCGTGTGTCCTTCTTACATTTAGAAGAAAACGAACTAACAATAGTTGCACATGGAATTCAAAATATTGAAAGATGGCCGAACCTGACGAATGACTGTGCTGCTTCGAACAACACCTTCCTTCAACAAATCCGCCTTCTTCGACCCTTTGACTTCACATGCACTCCAGTTCTTCGTGACGTCTTCACTGTTGACAAAAGCATAACGATTCACAACATGTTCTTCTGGGTTCCCTTCTTCTTCACTGTCCACATATTCTTCTTCTTCGTCACTCACCGGTGCTTCTACTTCGATAGACGAAGGAACGGTACTAACCCCTTCTTCGTAGTCTTCGTCACTGTCCTCAGCAGTTTCGCCCTCTCCATCCGAACTGAGATTTCCACGTCCTTCTGAAAAGTCAACTTTCCGACGAACTCTAAGGACGGGCATCCTCTTGCTACGTAATTCTGTAGGCTGTGTGACATTTTTTACTTCACCGATCTCCACCTCTGCAGACTCAGACTCGACAGGTTTTACCTTTTTTCTGTCAGTGGCTATCAAAAATTTATCTTCACTGTCACCGCCTTCTTCTTCGGTACTGCTGGATGCAGGTGGAGTAGGCGTCCGTAACCTCCTGGTTTCCAATGCCAAAGCAGCATCCAAAAGAGCTTTAGAATTTTGAAATTCATACCTACAGTGCATTCCATACATCTCTCATTACTAACAGCCAACCCAATTGCAACATACTCTACTTCACTGAAAGAGAAGGTGCGGAAATAAAAATGACAAAAAATAACCCATTGCTGTGCTTCCATTACGAGAGTAGTCCAATGTGAAGTTTACATACTGCGATTACATTCATCCATAAGTTTAACGGAAATTGTCAGCCTCTGGAATTGTGCCTTAAGGCCAAGCACTCAAACCCTAATTCGCTTGAGGCATTACAGAACAGAACATACTAGAGAAGCCGCTACGACCCTTTTTGGAAGAGGACAACCTAATTTGGGTATGAAACAACCATTGCTTCCACAACATGTGTGGACACGTCTTCTATGCGTGGGCAGCCGCAATCACCGCTGCATCGCAGTGAAGTCATCAAAATATCGGCAGTGTACAGTGTTTCTCTACATTTAATTCAAGGAGGCGGCAGGTGGCTAAAATTGTGTGCAAAAATACTCAGGTGACACGAGTTCCTCTCACTTTTTTTTTTGACAACACAGTCATGCAATAGGAAATAGCAAATGCACCGCAGTAGAGGAGGTGGCAATGTAGGACTTACATGGAATCTCCTGGGCCGCAAAGCTCTTTAATTAAAAGGTTGTTCTCACGAATTGTGAGCAGCCGTCGCATTTCGAATGCGCTAACTTCAGGCATGTTGGAATGCAGAGTTTTATGACGCGTTTTCCTGAAAAAGCTCGGTCACAGTTTCCTCAAAATAGGAGAAGCTTGCAACGCCCAAAAAAGATGCAAGTGCAGAACTGCGGACTACTGGAATTGTTGCTGCTGAAACTCTTCTAGAAGACATGTTCATATACAAAATGTCTTTTACATGTTCAGCGTCGACACTTATATGGCACACATTTTCTGCTTCAGAGGTCAAGTGTAATATTTGCATCCACTTCAAGCTGTCTGTATCGGCCCATAAAGGCATGTCCTCCCTGTCCTCATGAACGCAGTGTCTGCCTTTCGTGTCATTACTTGAAGTTTGGATTTGCATATTTTTCCATATCTTCGGAAATAGTTTGCCATTATTACGATTTGATTTAGTTTCTTTCATTTCAACAACGATTATTGAACATATCTTTTCCTACAATAAATGAAAACTGCCTGTGCACTTTGGAAATTGGAGCTCTAGCGTACAATGTCTACGAAGTGCACATTGTACACTTTCATTATTCACAGAGTTCTTCATGAACATTCATGTATTCTACATTTATTTCCAATGTTGCTGAAATTCATACATAGTGCAGGACTTCGTGTTCTTGCTGCAGAAACAGTGAATTCTTTGTTCCATGCATGAATAACCCTCTTCTGTGCTATACATTTAGGAGTAACAGTTTTTGGTAAAAATCCTCTGGAACTGTGCACTGCGAAATTCTCATCCGACTATTTCGCTCTTTTTCTGCGATTGAGAAGTTTGTAAGTACTCCTTTCCTCCTACTTTGTACAAGAAACTGCTATTCTAAACTAGGCATTCTATTGAGGAGGCTACAGAAGAGGAAGAAAACTTCAGTGACGTACAATAACTTTGGATTTGAAGGCCTTAGACTGCTGCACTCTGGAACGAGCAATAAATGAATGCTTCAGTGTCATTTCTGTTCAACATATTGTATGTGGACGTGCAATATGGTAAATATTAAACCGCTTAATGGGTGCATATCACGTAGGCAACATTGCTAGCAATCATTCAATTCTCTAAACGTAAGGCAGTGAACATACCTTACCATGCAGGCCGGACAAAAACATTAACATTCTCGCTGTCGGATAAAAGTGACATACATAGAAGGCAGAGTGAACTTTCTAACAGGTTCTACAAACTATTCCAAGTACCAGGCACTACCGTGAATTGTGTAAGTATTTCTAGCAAAAGTGCTTCGTCCACAGTTCATTTGTACGCACCACGCAGAAAGTAAGGTCTGTGACAAGAGTACGTCAATTAATTTTGTTTCTGTGTTTAGTTCTTCACTTGTTACGTAGATATATTTGTAACTGTTGCTAATGAACTCTTCCGTGACAAAGCTACTTCGTTATTCGTAATCCATGCTCCTTTCAAAGAAGTTCTTCACAGTTCTTGCACAGAAATGTGTGTCGAAGTCTAATGTACCCTTTTGTTGGTCTCATTAATGGATAGGTACGTGCTTTACAGTTGCTGAAGTTCACGACATCAAGAAGTCGTTCTATACATTTCCAGCCCGCATTTCAGACGAATTCTGCATACATATAATAGATTATTCGACACTTCCACTGTAAGTCAAAAAAACTTCAGGAATGCACAGAAGGGTCTTCGTATGTGTGGGTTTCTATATAGAAATGTTAGTTGCGCATTTATTTTTCCATGCTTCGTATACATGATAAACGTCTTGTGCTTCATTTCCACGTAGACGTGGCATGGTATAAATGTCAGGTCTTTTGAACTTGCTATTTCAACAGTGTTGAACAATGAGAAGTACTATTACATATTCAAGATAAATTTTGTTTAAAGTGGCTGCCTTTTCTACTGAAGAGAGAAAAATTTCCATGAATTAATTCGAGCACTCACTGTCAATTTGTCATAGGAGTTTCTTTAGCCATTTTTTAATATGCTGAAGAGGACGTTGTTTCCTGACATAAACATGTGCACGTTCTGTGGAATTCTTGTCTGTTTCGACGATTGCAGTATCAACAAGTACTGTGTATTCAAATTATCGTCTACTTGTACTAGGCGCGTGAATCCAAAGACATTGTCTTACTTGCATGCAAGTAGTTTGGAGAAATTGACAATCACAATCTAGTTGTCCTGCGATGAAGAAGAGTCCACGACAATCCCAGAGCAAGGTACTACTCCTCTCATCAATCCTCGGAATTACTTTTTTTTTCCATTTCCTTGGTAGAATGACATGAAATTAAATTATTTATGCAATATAGTTGAATTGGTGCTCAAGAAACGGTGGCATTTTAGAGAAGAAGCAAGAACAACAGTAAGTACAAGCGCGGACACGAAGTCATGCAAGTCCTTTTAGAGTGGTTAATCCAGTATAATACAGAGAACTGGAATAAGTACACATGTAAGACGTGGACGATTGGGAGGCTTGCGTTGGCCACTCCGCATGGAGCCCGGACTTGTGTTGAGTGGTCTAGTACCAAATATTATCGACCCATTCAGTGGAGTCGTGTATTTCTAGATGTTTAGTTTCATGCGTTCAAGATGTGCATGTGAGGTAGTGGATGTCAATGGCATTAGTATTAACATGCCATGCATTCCTGTATGCATGTAATATGGGAATTGCACCTAGAATGAAGGTAAATTTGGACTACCACTTGTTCACTGTCAACGGACAGTGGCAACGTGAACATGTCTTCTGTGATACCTCAAAATACAAATGTATGTCAAAGAACGTGCAATTACTGTACAGTTAATGAAAATGTTTTAATTATTTGTACGGTCCTATCTTACAATACAAAGCAGTGTCTACTCAAAGAATTTAATGTACTGAACGTTATTGATTTTAGTGAGATCAAAGTACAAGCTGTTCCTCACTGTCATGCTGTTGTGAAAATGTGTAACAGCTCATGCATCCATTATCATGTGACGTACTTGTAGTCCTCCAGTTTCTTCTCTGTTAATTTTTTTTGCGCGCTCTTGTGAATTGTCATGTAAATGAAAGTGAATGAATAGCACACATGACACATTGCCTATTAACAATCTAGTGATACTGTTCTGTAATGTCATGCCTCATTGTTTGAGGAGGTGGAATTGCATCAAAGCATGCATTTGGTGGACAACCTATATATGATGTATAGGAAGGATGGCATGTGCGTTTCTGCTATGCGTTCTCGTCACCTCAGTTCTAAGTAGTATAAAGTATTGTGAGTGACTACGTACAGTAGTCAACTACAATGGGAACTAGAAGGTGAAGGGCAGTCATCGGATGTGGCAAACATCACTCCCAAAAAAATTCATTGGACGGTCCGTAGGAATATGTCTTCTTACTTCGTATGTGTTTCAATGAATTTTCTTTCCATACAATTATTCATTTCATAGAAGTTGCATTGTTGAAGGAATATTATACATGACTAGAGCAGAGAAAAGAAGTGCTTAAGCAAAATCAACTATTTCTGGCGCTGGAATATATCCAGCATAGAACGTGCGAGAGGAACATGGCATTTCCTCTGTGTTCGTGAACGTGGACAGTGCACCTTAGCTTGCAGTACCTTGAAGACTAAAGCACCTGTAAGTTTCTTCGTCTTTATAAATTTTTTAAATTATGTTGAAACGTTGTGTTCAAGTCAACTGAGTTAAATTCATATTCATGTCCGTTTGCAAATGGCAGACATGGGTATTGTGGGCAATCAGGAACTGGAAGTGAGTGTGCTACTGACATCTCTGTTCTTTTCAGAGAATTCATAGACTTGTATTGCCATGTGGAATTATAGTGTTCCACATGCAAGAATGTAGTGGAATAGGCCTGCATGCATTTATGTTAAACCTATGCAATTTCCATGGAACATTAAAAGAAGGCAATAATAATTATAATTTGTGGCACATGTGTTTGCCGAGGTCCATGTAATTTGTTCAGTGCCTTCAATCACTTTGTGAGTGAACAGCGAATCCAGGAATCTATGAAGTCGAAACACATCAGAGATGTACTGTTCAGGAGTTATGGAGAAGTATTTACGAATTCTCAGGATGGATGCAAATCAAATCATCTCTACTTTGTAAAGTACTTTACTTTCATAGTGCCTGGATTTAATAAAAAAATTCTTGAAACAGGCATTTCACTGAGAGCAATACATCAAATTACATTTTCGTTTGGTGAGAGCATACACATTCATATAGAAGATGAGATGGAAGGCAAGACTGTCTGCAGCCTATCACATCGAGAGGTCGATTGCATGCCAGCAAGGATTATCGGAGTACCTCTGTGCATGTAGAAGTTGTAGAGGAGGTCGAGTTCGGAAGTTGAAGACTGTCGCCAGACATCATAGGCTACATGGGCGAGATCCTTATTTACAATACCCTCTGCTGGTAAAGTCCGCATCTACTATTATTTTTTGGCATTACTTTGTATGTAGAAAATGTTGGACTGATTGCATGCAATTCATGATTAATACAAAGTCATTGGTACATGGATAATGCCATTCTTAAGCATGAATTGGAAAACATGGTTTGTTTGTTTTTTGAAGACAGAGGATGGACATAGCGTGAGAGGTCCCACAGATGAAGGTTTTGGAGAAGATGGTGAAAATTACTTTCATGAAGGAAACAGTAACGCAAGAGATGGCCAAGAATTCGTGTGGCCCGAAGGTACCACTGTGGACGTAGATGCCGCTGTCCAAGATGCATTTGCACGTGTGGACGCCATCCACAGAAACATGCAGGATGCGGGAGTAGCTAAAGAAGATGAAGGAGAAATGGATGACGAATTCGAATTCTTCGGCCCAAATTTCGATGAGTTGGTGCGCGAGTCAAATGAGCGAATTTATGACGGTTGTACTATGAATCGCCTACAAGCTGCCATAGTACTCATCACAATGTGTAGTTTGTTTTCCATTCCTTATGCCTTTCTTGACGAGCTACTCAGATTCCTCTCACAAGACTTGCTTCCCAAATCGAACAATCTACCTCGAACTTCATATGAGGCTAGAAGAATGGTTCTGAAGTTAGGACTGAAGCATGAGGCCATACATACTTGTCCTGATGGTCATGTTCTATTTCGAGGGGACAAGAAAGACCTACTCACATGTCCACATGTTGGTTGTGGAAAATCAAGATATGTAGAGGGTTCAACAACAATTCCATGCAAAGTATTAAGGTATTTTCCAATTATAGACCAACTTCGGCGAATGTTCCAGTGCCCCCAAGTAGCAAAGATGATGAGGTTTCACGAGAGTAACAACTCTGAAGAGCCATTGATGAAGTCAGTGGTCGATGGCGAACAATGGAAGCACATAAATGAAACGTACCCGGACTTTGCTACGGTTTCAACAAACTTGAGATTAGGTCTTGTAGGTGATGGTGTTAATCCATACGGAAACCAATCCACCAAACATAGTGTATGGCCTTTCTTGATAGCTATTTACAATTTGCCTCCATGGATGACAAGTAAGACTTTTTTTTTGAAGTTAGTGTTGTTAATCGCAGGTCCTCAAGCACCGTCAGCAGAGGTCATTGACGTTTATATGGAGCCTTTAGTTGAAGATTTATTAAAACTATGGGAGGGAGTGCCCACTATGGACATGTCAAAACCGAATGGACGTAGACGCTTCACTCTACAGGCCGTACTGATGTGGCTTGTGCATGATTTTCCAGCGTATAGACTGTTGTTAGGCCAGCAGACAAAGGGTTATAAAGGTTGCCCACTGTGTGGAGAGCAAACATGTGCTGATTATTCTGGCAGTTTGAGGAAAATGACTTATTTGGGTGCCCGCCGCTTCCTACACTTGCAGCATCGATATCGAAATGCAAAAACAGCATTCAATGGCCAGGTGGAGAGGGCACCCGCTCCAAGACGTCAGAGTGGACAGGAAATACAGGCGAAAGGCTTGGAGCGCGAAAGATTTTTTAGAGAAGGTGGAGTGGAAGACTGTCACAAAGACCCTGTGAAGAAGCACGGAGTGAAACGTGTCAGCATTTTCTTCAAACTACCTTACTGGGCAGTAAGTTCACCATCATTTCCAAATTCCTAGGATGAAGTTAATTTGCATTTACTGGAGAAAATGTGTGCAACATGTCTTTCATTTTCAAATTAAGATGACATTGGATTCCACCATATGAAAGATGTTAGGAAGAATGCTTTGCTAGAATGAATTATGGAAGTTTGGATTTGAATAGAAGAAGGCGATTTACATGGAAGAAAGTTATTTGTGTGTAATGAAAGATATTTAGGATCGAATAAGTTGTGAACAATGTAATGACAGTGGTGTTCATGTCCACATGACGGCCTGAGCAGTACACTGTATACCTCGAAATAATGAGTCCTGACACATATTTGGAATGTCTGTAGTGCATAAGTGAAGCCATTTTTGCTTCAATTATCCTTAGTGTAATTAGTAGGTCAGGTACATGGTTGGAATTGTATAGCACTTGTTGAAGAAGAAAGCAATCGAGGTGTACAAAGAATTAGAGGACATCGTGCATTTTTTTTAATTTGGTAGTGATGTCATTGCTATATGAACGATGAAGCAGTGAATAACAGTAGGCACAGAATTTAGTAGTTAGCGACATTGCAATGGAGAGCTCAGTGTGGCTAAATGTTATGTGAATACTAATCGTGATGAATTATGAAGAGAGTAAGGCTATTGAATTTTTGGATTCAACATTTAAACAGAGCTTTCTTATTCTCAAAAGTAGTAATACAAGAATAGGTTGTGACGCAGGTCGTCTATTATTTTTTAATGATCCCGCAAAATATTTGAAGGATTGTAATGGGCTGAGTAATATTGGTGTTGTCCTGCATAGAAGGTGAAGTGTTTTTGTTGATGACATCATCCTGGGGCCCCTATAGGAATTGCTGAAGTGCATGGCAGGAGCCCAGAAAATTAAAACAGTGAGAGCACTGCACCGTAGGCTAGGTACCGCATGAAAGCAATGAATATTGTAGGTCAGAATTTTTTGTGTGTTCATATGTTTGAAGAAAAGTACGATTGCAGTAATGTGGTGGACGAGTGCATATGTCATTAGCTTATGTTTCAAATTTTTACTTTGTCCACATGAAGATCGCAATCTTCAGGAGTTGGTTACACGTGCAGTTGAGGTATATTCGCGTAGGTAAAGCAATAAAAATATGTACTCGCAGTAGTGACTGCATATTTGTAAGACTGAAGTGTGCGACGATTAGAATGATGTCCACATTTAATTTTTGAGTATGTTCCAGCACATTGAAAAAAAAGTTGCATTATGTATTTATCAGCAGTTGTAACTTTTCATTTTGATTTGAATAGTAAGAGTCATGTACACAAAATAAGGTATCAACTTAAGCAATCATGTAAGAAGCGAATTTCAATGTTCTGGAAATAGGTAAATATGTATAGTAAGAATCAGAAGTTCATAAATACACTTCCAAAGAGTGCCATTCAGGAATGTGTGGCATGACTAGCGTTTCAGAGTCACAGTAAGTGAACATAAGGACAACATATTACATACGCAGTTCACTGTTGTAGATAGTGATTCGTGGATGTCTTCAATTTTTTATTCGAAGCACCGTTTCAGTAGAAAGCATAGTGTCAATTTGAGTGTGGTAGCACAACATTCAATTTGATGTAAAATTTAGACATTTGTAACATGTGCATGCATTGATGGTAGTTCTATTTGTTTTAGTAAAGGAAGGCATGCGTCCATGGATTTCAATCTGACGGGGGGTTTTTTTTAGGGACTTCCATGTAGGCACACCCTTGATGTGATGCACTGTGAGAAAAACGTGTGCAAGATTATACTTAAATTTCTTCTTGGGGAAAATGATACACCCGCGGTAAGACTAGATCTCGAAAGTCGGCAAGTGAGGAATCACCTGTGGCTAGAAGAGACATTTCCTGGTAGCAACAAGTACGTAATGGCAGATGCAGAGTATGTTCTTTCTGCAGCAGACAAAGCAGAGTTTTTCCGGACTTTGAAAGCGATGAAAACACCAAGCCAATATGTTTCCAATCTTCGACGAAGAGTGGAGAAAATGAAGCTGCAGGGCCTCAAATCTCATGACTTTCATGTTATAATGCAGCAAATCCTCCCAGTGTGTGTACGAAACATTGAGAATCAGGAACTGGCAGTTGCTATTATAAGATTGAGCAGGCTGTTTCAAAGAGTTTGTGACAAGGTCATAAGCAAGGACAGCAGAGATCAACTTCTGGAGGATGCGGCGGAGACAATGGTGTTACTAGAAAAAATATTCCCGCCAGCGGCATTCACAGTGATGATGCATTTGCCGTACCATATTGTGCAAGAGCTATTTATTTGCGGTCCTGTTCATTGTCGTTGGATGTATCCATTTGAACGGTACTACCGGGGCCTCAAAAGTTTTGTAAGGAACTTGGCGAAACCCAAAGGGAGTATGACGGCCAGTTATGAGCTTGAGGAAGCGGCGAGGTATGTCTCTGAGTACATGTTGAACTACAAATCAACATGTGCACGAGTGTGGGATTCAGAGGAGGACCCAAAAATGACAGATGAGGTCTTGGAAGGCCAAGGAATTTCTAAAGTAATGTCTGAAGAAAGGAGAGTGCTTTTTCACAATTTCGTCATCGACACATCTGGTTATTTCGAAGAGCACCGTGAGTGAGTAATATTCCTTTTACTATCATATGTCGTTTGTAATTGTTTTTCTACAAGAGTTAATTATTGCAATTGGAACGAAAAGCTGGAACCATGTAAAGCAGACCATTGAAAGAGGTAAATGAAAGGTTCAACATGTCTGTAACCACTACATCAGAGAAACGGAAGAACACAGACAATGAGTACTTCAATGATTTAATAAAGGCTTGAGAAAGTGTGGGTAACGTGTTATAAGACAAGTACAGGGATGCTACATTGTACATTGTAATGAAGTGGAAGGAATACGATGAGCCTAATAGAAATAATAGTTTTCCAGATTCAGGAGTTGTCTGCAATGCAATCTGAAGTGAAGTGAAACTATTGAATGTTTAGGTTCTTAAGCAATGCCGGTTGCAACTCACTGAAAATGAGGAACAGTCGGTGCAATGCATTGAAGTTCAGGACGTCTAGGTACTGCATGTAGTCAACGAATGCAAATCATGGGAGACAGGGATTTGTAATGGCAATGCCGAGGTCTCATGTCTCAGTCAAAATGGTAGTGGTAGCTCAAAATAAAAAAATTTACGGACATGATGCATGTTTTTTTAAGATTTTGTGGAATGCGACTACATCGTGATAAATGTCATCGAACTTCATTGTGCAGACGATATGCAGAACAGAAGTCTGAGAGAGAGGAAGGGAGGAGATTATGGCGTCGCCGACATCCAAATAGACATGGGAGAAGAGGGGCCGTGTACCCGGAAGAGCTATGTGAATTTCCTTCGTTTGCAAAGTGGTTGGAGGATGATGTGAAGGCATCAACAGATGCGGGACTTGAAGTTCCAGAAATTGTGCAGGACGTTTCTATTCCACCAAAGTTTCAGTGCAAAAAATTCAGAAGCATGTGGGCTTTTGGTTATCGATTTCGAGTAGCTAGTTATGAGAGCAGATTGGGAACTCAGGATTCGGGTGTGGCAGCAACTTTCAGAAGACCATGGCGATCAAGTGTAAGGGATCGCAATGTTGTTGAAGCAGACGTGGAGTACATAGGCGAGCTTCAGGAGATAGTGGAGCTCGACTACAGAAGCACTTGCGTAGTAGTTTTAGTGTGCAGGTGGGTGAAAGCGAAGTATCGAGGACCAAATGCCACAATCAGGAAAGACAAGTGGGGATTCACACTAGCAAATTTTCAGTCATGCGAACGCTTCGGGAAAGAATCATTTGCATTTCCTAAACATTGTGAGCAAGTTTTTTTCAGCGATGCTTCAGAATCGCCCGGTTGGAGAGTTGTACTCAGACGGGAGGTCCGAGGGAGAAGAGTCGACAATAGTACTTCTGCAATAGAAACTTCTGAGTGCTTTGCAGTAGGAAGGCACAACGAATATGAAGGCCTTTGTCCTCCGCAAAGCAAAACGGAGGACATTCCCGACCGTGCAGTAGCATCGAGAGAAGTGAACAGGGAAGATGTATTTCATGAGGCGGAAGGGCGGGATGAATTCTACGATCGTGACTTAGGAGACTCATCGGAGTCGGAGTGACTGCAAAATAATTTGAATTGGTTGCTTCTAGTGTCGAGAGCATGTGGTAAAGCATGTTCAATGCTATTTCTTATGACCTCCAGTTACTGCTTCATGTCATTCAATAGCACTTCTAGTGGATGAAAAGTATGGAAGAGAAGTAAAGTATGGAGACAACAACCTCCGCAAATGATGCAGGCTTTCCAGGTTGTATGGGTTCTACATGTGGGATCTATATTTACGAATTGTTCGATGAATGTAGGCAACGGAAGCACATGAAGCCGGTTGGAAGGACCACATACCTTGCATCTGTAAGTACATTTTTCTGCTTTTGCTTGGCTAATTTGTCGTTTACAAAAGGAACTAATGCATAGATTTTCTACATTTGCATGTTTTGGCAGGAGTTTAAAGTTTTCTATAGTGTATGAACTTGAAGTCTTTGAAGGAAGTGTCATTCTGAAATTGGTAGGTGGAAAACCAAGGTTCAGAAAATTATGTTTGGTGGTGGTCTGCTGGACAACATAGTGCAGTAATGGAGAATGCAAAAATTAGAAGGTCAAGCAGTAGAACGACATGCTTGAAGAAATGTTGTCTATGTAACTCAATATTTTCTCAATTTTAGCATACTGGCATTATTAATTCATTTCTAATAGTGAAGTAGACATTAGTGATTGACTTGCTTTGTGTCATTTGTGGCAGTTGACTCTGAGGAATGGATATTTCCTCAGTTATTAAAAGCGCTCTGATAGTGATTGAAAACAGAAATATCCTTGAAGAAGCAGTAGAAGTCATACAACAATGGACTATGTGCCTTGTATACAAGTGTATAGGATGAAATGGTAAATGTTTTCTCATTACAATTAGCGAACGTGTAGTGAATTTTTTCTTGGCAGTGTTTTTGTGGCAGTGAACGTTGCCTACTCGTTAGTGAACATTGTATTGAACATGGTCTGCAGTGTATGTAACGGATATTTCGTTCAGATGGCGGTGTTGTTCCACCATTTTTCCATTCGTTCTGTAGGACAGCTTTACATTTTACAGAACATGTTCTAAATCTGGAAGTGCCAACTTTGAGTAATATTGCTATCTTCATTAAAGATTTGTTATGTTGTCTTTCGAAATTGTGAATTCCGAATACATTGTGAACAGCATTGTTGACCTGTGCTTCTGGAATGCAACAGATGAAGAAGGGCATTGTAGAAGTGGAGGGCAAGAGGATAGATAAAAGCGTATGTTTGAAGCAAATCACAGTAATTACTGAGAAAAGACTACGTACGTCTGTGTAGAAAGTGAATTTCTGATAAACAGGATATTGTGTTTTCCAATAAACGTTTGTCTTCAAGAAACCAGAATTGAAATTGTGGAAGTCTTTAATGCAATTGTCCTTCTTTTACCATTGCTGCATTGTTTATGGATGCTTTATTCACATTACAAAATGGTTTTTTGGCATTACTGGATGGTTTACTTGCATTACTGGATGCTTTACTTTGCAGCACTGCATGGTTTATTTCCTTTTTTTTTGTGCGTTCTAGCCATGAATGGAATTAATGTATGTATAGTAAATGTTTTAATGTATAGTAAAATGAAAATGATGCATGAAAACTCATTCCCGAATTTACAAGATAGTAATGACTATTAATGTAAAGAGTATTTTTCTATCATTTAATAAGAAACTAGTATGCAGAACCCTACTATCTTTCATATATACAGCATTCACACTAACTAGTCCACCATCTAAAAACCAACAGAAACACTTCAAGATCAACAGAAAGCCTCTTCAACAAGTTCAAGAAAATGTGATTTTCAATCAATTTTTTTCCTCATGTTGGTACCAATAAAAATGTCTTGGTTCTCTGCTGGATTTTATAGGACCTCTGGTAGTGATAGCAAGATTAAATTATGTAGTCCGCCAATCATTGGCTTAGACTCAATCACAAGGGTAGACAAACTTCATAAACATAGAAGCAAACTTTTGACAATTTGTCCTCTAACCAAATCACAAAGAGTTAGCTTTGACTCAAATTTGATCTAGTCAATTTACTTACCGTCTATTTGTCTTCATTCTTTACACCATAGCAGTTCTTGTCGAATCAACCTCTAGCTCCTTTAACAGACCAATTGACCTTGTTCAACGTCCTCAAGTGCAAATAAATTGACAACGATAGTTCTCACCGAACTCTAACCAAAAATGAAAAATCAACAATGCTACTCCCTAGCTACTAATATTAAACAATAAGATAGCCACTCTATGACTATTTGACACAAGGCAGACAAGAAGCACAAAGCCACTTTTTGGCTACTTTCTCTCCTCAAATAGACTTCCTGTCTACTTAGTTAATTGACTTAAAAATTAAGGTGAGCACCAATCTCTAGTTACTCACTCAAACTCTCATACAATCTTCATAAAAAATATATCGCTCCAAACATCACTCCATCTAATTGTCCAGCTCTCTGCTCTCGACTAATTGACTTGCAAAAAGAATAAACCAGAATGTCAATCCTTGGCTAACACACAAACAAGAACAAAAATTAAGCCAATCATTGGCTAATACAAAACATAAGACAAACTAAGCCAATCACTGGCTACACAGAGCATTAGACAAATAGACAAAATTTGCATTCAAACTTGAAGGAATACACAAGTACAAAATCAATAATGCAATCACTGCAAGCCTGAGAGAGAGACTAAGTTGATTAGTATTTGTACTTCTTAGTTGTAATTAACCAACAGCTAACCGCCTTATCTATTAGTCCCTAACTAACTATAACTAACCTTAACTGGTTGTCTAGGGGAGGACACTCCCCGCGCTTTACAAAGTGACCTGCGGCGAAAAATAGGGTGGATTTAATTCATCATAGGTAAAATTTATAAAGATTTTACATTTAAAGAAGGGGACTTAAAAAGTGACATGTCTTTTATAAGTAAAATAGATACCCGAAAATTATGGTCCATTAATTATTTTTTAAATGTAAAATAGGGGCCAAAGAATAGGATCCAAGGAATTCTATTTACTAGGTTCAGTTATGGTTATGCTACAGTACTAGTAAGATACAGGTACTATACAAATCTGAAGTATAACTACAACATATCTTGTAGTCAGTCGATGAATGGAGTAGTTTCCATCTGTTCTGTCTGTTAAGTTTAACGACTACTGCTAGGGTTTAGGCGCGAACGATAATTTCGAGGTTGGGAGGGAGGCGCGGCAGCGTGTGTTCACGAATTTGTTTGCAAATCTGGGTGCGGTTGAGGGTTAATCACGCGATGAGTTCTCCAGCTTCTTGAGTGACGGCAGCGTGTGTTCACGAATTTGTTTGCAATCTGGGTGCGGTTTAGGGTTAATCGCGCGATGAGTTCTGCTGCTTGTTGAGGGACGGCAGCGTGGAGATGGTGTTTCCGATTCGTGCGATCAGTTCTTCGGCTGAACCGTGGAGGCTGCTCTTGGGGATGGCATGCGCTTGGTTGTGGGTGCGCGATCAGATTGGTGGTGGGCTTAGGGTGAGGAGGTGAACGAAGGGGTCGGCGATTCCTTGTGCGGGGGCGCTTGCTTGTGTGTGCGCGATCAGTTGTTTGTGCCCGATCAGTTGTTTGTGCGCGACCATTTTTTTGTGCGCGACCAGTTGTTTGTGCGCAATCAGTTGTGGAATTCTGTTTTGGGGTCAGCGGCGTGACAAAGGTGTTCCCGATTCCTGGTGCGGGGTTTGCTTTTGAGGGGTGCGCGATCACCGATTTCTGGCGCGGGGTTTGCTTTTGCGGGGTGCGCGATCACCGATTCCTGGTGCGGGGTTTTGCTTTTGCGGGGTGCGCGATCAGTTCTGCCTGGTGCGGGGTTTTGCTTTTGCGGGGTGCGCGATCAGTTCTGCCTGGTGCGGGGTTTGCTTTTGCGGGGTGCGCGATCAGTTCTGCTGGGGTGTGCAAGGTTCACCAGCGTGGAGGATGGTGTTCGGGATTGTTTTAGCTTGCTTGTTTGTGCGCGATCAATTGTGGTGGTGTGTTCAGGTCGGCGGCGTCACGGAGTGCGGGTGTTGTTCGTGTGTTCGTTTGTGCGGGTGTGTTTGTTTGTGCGGGTGTGTTTTCTGCTAGTGTGTTCACGACGGTGCTGGGGAATCTTCGGGCGGGGGTTCTGTATGCCTGCGATTTGTTCTGGACTCGTGTTCACGGCACGGCAGCGTGACGAAGGTGTTTGCTCTTGCTTGTGGAGGGGTTGTTTGGGTTTAGGGTTGTTTGCAGCGGTTTATGCAATTTTTTTGAATGCATGTGCACATCTTGGGGCCTTGTAGAGCTGAAAGTAGAGCTGAAAGGAGGACTTCAGTCACATTTGTGTGTGAGGGATGCACTTGTTCACATGTATTGGAAGTGTGGCATCTTTTTTGATGCATGACTGTTTTCTGAGAGGCTGCTGGTTTTGTCAATCAGACTTGTGACTTGTGATTTATGGGGTGCAGTGTAATCACTTGGAATGTGATGATTGGTGGATTTGCAGAACATGGTTGTAGGAGTGAAGGAGCTGATCACTTCTCCAATTGGTTTGGGGTGACTATGAGTCTCATGTACAAGTAGACATTTGTGTCATAGACTCTAAATTTTTTTTCACATGTGTTGGATGGCTTAGAACTGCAGCTTGTTGCCATAGTTCTTGTAAATGATTTGTAATGTTGTGTTTTTTAACACCTTTAGTACATTAAACTCTTTCATTACTTTTTCATTTGTAATGTTTGTGTTTTTTAATACATTTTGTACATTAAACTCTTTCATTACTTTGTCATTTGTAATGTCTTGCTTTTATTTAGCATTTGTGCATGTATTTGTCTTCAAGTATGCATTCTAATGTAAACACATCCATTTTTTGCCTTAAAGTTGAATCTTGTGGGTGTACAGGGCATATCTTGTCACTTTAATTCTCATTACTTGTTAAATTAGTTTTGTTCTTTATAAAGAAAATAGCCTCCAATAAATTCAGCCTATGTACGTATTATAAGTAAAGATAGGCATGATAATATGGGCTCTAGGGGGGTTTATAAGTAATTATAGGGGCCTGAAAATTCAAAAAAATAAATAAATACCCCCCCTAAAAATACCCCAGCGCCGCACGTGGTATCCAGAAAATACGAAGAGTGTCCCCCCCGTGCTGGTTGTCTATTAGTCATTTTGCTATCTACTGGTCTATTTGTCATGATTCATACTTTACTTTGATTCCTAATTAACTTTAACTTGTCAAATTGTCTTTTTCTTCAAAAAGTTTAAAAGAAAACCAAAAAGTCTATCTACAACTACTAACCTGGCATGGACACTACCACATTAGATATTATTATTTAATTATATATATATATATATATTTATATATATAATTATTTAATATTTTGACCAATAGTATGATGGTTCATAATTTGAAGAACAACCCCTTAACTTCATTTTTCTTCTAATGGCTTGTACTAAATCCTTCTTCTACTTTGCATATTTGATAATTATATAAATAACTTGATACAAATATACAATTGTCCAAAAAACATTATTTGTAGTGCAAGAATCTCACTCTGAGAAAAGACAAAGTAAATGCTTGTTGTCCTTTTTGAATAAAAGGCATCTTTTTTGTTCTAACTTCAAAGACAATAGTCTTGCAATCTATGCAATCAAAGATTCCAAAACAAAATCTACACATTGCCACACTAGCCTAGTATTCTTAAACAATGTTGTAATGTTGAAACTTAAGGTATGAATACTCAAAATAGCCCCTTGCCCAATATCAACCTCTACTATTGAGGTCAATTGTGCCTACTTGGTATTCTAATGTAGTAAAATTGTACAAAGAGTTGAACAATTTTATAATTTTCAATACCCCCCGTGCAATTTAGACAAATGGGCAAAGGTTCTTTTATTGTTCCACCGTTTGAGATCATGTAGGGAGTATAAGAATAATGCCCCCTATAAACAATAATGGAAAGTTATAAGTTTTTGCTTTGACCACCTATAATAGATATTTTTTTATTAGAAAATGAGTTGACCAAAATACATGTGAAAAACTCTTGAATGTACAATACAATTTTATTACAACAAAAAAAATTGTGAATGGACAATCTAAATAGGATGAGTGAACCCAAAATTGCACCTTACCTAAAATCCACATCATCACTCTATGTACATCTCCACAATCAATATGTACATATGTTGAAAAAACAATTTTAGAACATCTACCAAAAAAACTTTTGTTCCTTTAGAACTTGTGAATACAATATCCACATGTCACGTTCTTTAGTGCATTAGAACATGTTTTCACTTGCCAACAAGAAAATATTAAAATCTAATGAATAAAATAATAATAATTACAAGGTACATTAGCAAAAAGTGGCAATTTAAGGTACCCACTAGGGCTATTTTTTTCATTTTTTATAAAGTGCCAAAGTGCCAATATAAAATTTTGTAGTGGTGCTTTAAATTTCAACATTCATCCCCATATTGGATAGAAAATATTACATTATCACACATCACATATCCATAATTCTGTTTTCATCCACAGTCTGGTAATTACTTCTACAATTTAAAAAAAAATTTAAAGTCTTCTAGTGAAAAACTTCATGGTTCATTGCCATTTGTTAGCCAAATTATTATTTTTAGGTGCAATGTGACACTATTTCACCCTAAAATAAAGCCCTAGCTACCCACCTAATGTAGAGTGACCAAAGGATCCACAATGGGTATACATCATCTTGTCAATGAATTAACAATAAGGTAGCCTACCCTAAAAGCAACCATTATCTAAAACAATCACTAACACAAAGGTACATTTTGTTTTCTTCAATGTACCAGTAGTATACATTTCATGAGGTGGTTGCTTGTAGTGTCCCGTGTGTTTCAGCTTCAAAAGTTCGTAACTAATTCCACGAAGGTTCAAAAAATATGAAACGACTTGGGTTTGATGCCAACTCCATTTTTTTTCCTACAAAAAAAAATTACTGGAAATTGTTTCAAGAAGTTTAGCTTCTCCAAAGGCAATCAGCTCTTAAAAGATCGCTTCAAGAGCAGACTACCTTAGATCATCCACATTCATTCATCATCCCAGGGGAACATTCGTTGCAATCAAGGAGACTGATCAGTTAAAGGGAAATGAGAAGTTGGGATTTGGGCTAATCATGTGCTAATCAAGTTTAACCTAATTAGGGCAAACATCCCCATCATGATGGAAACTATTGATTTTTTTTCCATTAATTTTAGGTTGTACATGAAGCAATCATGTGAAGTTATTTACATCCATTGACATGAATGAAATATGAAAGACATGGATGAAAACACATATATTCATCCCAAAGTGTGTAAAATCATCCATGATCAAGAGATATTGTCTCTAGATTATGTAGCAATTGAGCAATTTCATCCATTTAAAATCGAAGAATCTATTGCTCAATATTCTCTCAAAAGAAATTTGTACAACTTTTGAGTGATCAATCATCTAAGAAAAACTTGTTGGAAGTACAATCTTGTTGCTCCCCCAATTTATTATTGCAAAATATTACTACAAGGTGATATGATGTTATTAATAGGGAGTTGCCATGAAGGGATTATTAACTTTAAAACAAAATTTAACATAAAATTTTAATTTGGATTTTCTTCTATCTATTTATTATTTTAGAATTTATTTAAGTACACTCTAAATTACAAGTTCTACATCTTACCATATTCAAAGGGCATATAAAAATATACCTACTATAACCAAGCCTATTTCTGTTATAGTATTAGGACCTAATTCTATATTAATCATATAATAATAAATCAACTAAATTTAAAAAAACTAAAAGAACCACATACATTGATATATATATATATGTATGCGTGTGTGTGTGAGATTCATTATCTTGAGCTTGATACTACAATGGGATCAATACACATGCACTTGACAAGCATTGAATCTATTGTATTGCGTCATGCAAAAGATTTGAAATTCTCACTAAAATAAAGAGTTGAAACCGGCTACATTGACATTTCATAATTATATTGAGTCATATATGATACTTGAAAATGAGAATTACCAAAATTATAGCAATTTAGAATTCTAAAACCTACAAACAATTATCTTAATGTAGGTAGCTCAATCTATTTAGTTTGGAACCAATGTGGTTAAGCTAAAATACTAATAGTGCAAGAATGAAGAATTGATCACTACAATAGTTAAAGTAAAGCATTATAACAAGTAGTTATAGTATTTCTAGGATGAATGGATAAATGGACAACACACCTTTGAAAAATGCATGTGGTTTCAAAGTTACATTGAATGACTTTCCATTACTTGGGCCGCAATCCAAGTTGTTTTCATCCTATTGCTTATCTTACAATACTAGAGTGTTGATCCTACATGTACCACGCCTTGTCTTGAAAGTGCTATAGAGAATGTCTCGTGTGGGTTCTTATCATGTATTAGTAGTCTTGAGTTTTTTTTCTATAGGGCATGTCACGTGTACTTGTTTTGCTATCTTTTCTTATCATTGTAATAACTTTGGGCATAATCTACCTTAATTTGTACAAACAAGGACAAAGAACCATTATTAACAAATCTTGCTAAAAGTAAAATTTGAACAATATTGGTAGTACAGATCATAGTAATTAAGCCTCATTATAGAAACGCACAAATCCTCCTATCTATGCAAAACATATAGAAAATGATTACTTTTTGAGGCCTTTGAAGTTCTAGATGAACTTTGAGTTCATTTGTCTTGCACAACTCACTTCTTTCTATTTATATCCAAATCATTGCTTGTTGTCACATAATCAAAGGGGGTGATAATAAAATAAAACCAAATCTAAAACCAGATAAGATAATTCGAAAATAAAAACAAATAACACCTATCTTGATGTATAGATGTAGAAAAAACAAAACTTCTTGTCACAAGATGGTAGTTTTTTCATCTTTTATACTATTTTGTAAATTAAGAAATGATGAAAATAACATTTATTTGCAAAACTACTCAATTTGATTCAAATAGTGCAAGAGTTTGAATTGTGTGAGACCTCTTTATACTAATTGAATGAATTTTGATGAATATTAGAAGAAATTGAGGTTCAATTTATGTGAGCATTTGGATGCAAATTGGGCAAATGTAGATAAATGGAAATGAAACTAGATGACAATCACACTATTAACATTTGAGAAGATTTTATTGACTACATTACACTGGTTCTATTTGATACACCATCAACTTCCATATTAGTGTAACTTGCAAATTCAAATAGTCCCTAATAGATGCAAGTTTGCGATCTTTCAGTGGACACGCCAATTCAAATGATTTGAGTAGAATTTATTTTTTAACATTTGAAAAAAATTCAAGCCCCAACACAAGTATAAATGTCAATTTAATTGAATTGGAGGAATTCTATGATTGACACTTTCTATGTCATGTAGATTGAAACATAAATTAGTACCACTTGTAGTTTTTAGAGCTTTTCATGAAGATGAACCTCACAATTTTTGGTACCCTTAATCTCACTAATTCAACGAAATTGAACAACTTTTAAATTTAATATAACTGCCTCTACAACTCTAGTTTAGTAAAACAGGTGGTATTCTACTACTTTGACACTATAAACACGCACCATCTAAGACACAAATCTATAAATGCCTTTATTTTTTTAAACTTTGTGTAGATGTATGTTGCAAATTTTTAGCCTTGCAATCGCAACAATTCAATGAAATCAACAATTGCCACACTACATAAACCAAAAGAATTCCCCAATTTTTCCCTATCTCCTCACTTGTCCTACCAAAGTCCTTGACTTTTTTTCACAAGGGCACATATTAAAAAAGGATCCCCTATTTTGTGCTTGATTAATCTATTTTCTGCACCGCTCCCAAAGTAATCTAGGGCCTCTGATTGCAAATATGAATTCAAAATTTCCAAATTTAATCATGGAATTATCAAAAATTAATTAAATTAATTAACTTCCTCCTCTCCCTTCATCCAAAAACTTGTAATTTTTAGAAACCAAACTCACTACAATCAATATGGGACAAACTTCCATGTATCCGTATTAGTATCCCATGTATGCGTATTTGTAGCCTTTACTGTATTCTATACCTATAGATTGTATCATATTCTGTATCTATATCCATATTCGTATCATGTATCGTATCCCCTATTCATATTTGAATTGCCTAGATTGTATTTGATGTGTGTGGTGGGGGGGCATTTTTTTAAAAACAAATCAACGGCTCTTGATTTTTTTCACAGAGGAGGTTGGTTACTGAATCACAAACCAAAAGTCCAAAAGTGACAACCTCTTTTGGGTGCATAGGTCATGTGTGGCAAATAAAAAGGTTCTGTTTTTCCCAAGGGGTAAAACTGGGAATGGCTGAGAATTCTTCCTGTTGCAACTGATTTACTCAAACCTCAAGATGTATAAACCAAGTTGCCCCAGATATTTTTAACCCCACACACCCACAAAAAAAATTCAGATTACCAGGGTAATAATGTGTGCAAGTCACACCTGTCAGTGTATTATTTGGGCTGATGGGAGCTTTACTGGAACAATTATTCATTGTTCTTAACCCACCCACCCATCAAGTCCTTGGGAGTTGATGGGCGCTTATAAAATTTTCACCATAATAAATTTTACAAAATCTTCATCATAGTAAATTTTACAAAATTTCATCATAATAAATTTATAAAATTTTCATCATAGAAAATTATTATTATCGTAAATAGAAAAAAAAGCCCTTACCAAATACATGATACGGAGTCCGTCCTTTGGCAAGAAATCTCATGATGAGAATGTGGTTACTGGCGACAGACGGAAGGGGCCCCCATACGGAAAAGCTTGTCATGCAATCACCTCAAGTAGTGGTCTGATTGTTTGATTGATGCATGTTTACTAACCTGCCCGCATTGGTAACTGAGTTAGTTGCTTTTCTAACTGTGTTTTGGCGGCTCACTACCATTGGCTCAACCCCTCTCCTTAACTACAGTAGTTCTCTTGGTTTAACCCCGGGTTAAGCCCTTCTCTACAGTAAATTGTTTCGTCACTTGGATCAACCCTCCTGCCTGCGCGGGCGGCCCCTGTTTCCTTCTTGGTTTCTTTCTCCTCTCCGCTCAGTTCAGCCCTGCCCTCGGGCGCCTTCATGAGCGTCGCCTTCGGGTTTTTGTTTTTTATCAATCAGTAAAGAGTCTCTTTCAATCACTGGCTTCAAGTGGTCACAATCTCACAACAGAACGCCCCATAATTTCGCATCAAAATGTACTGTAGATTGGTGCACATCCCACCAAACAGTGCAAAGCCCAAGAGAGTCGACTCCCAAGACTTAATAAACCCTTGAAATTTCATCAGGATGGGGTGGCATTGTTTTGTGCAGGTTCGTTTTCTTCCATTCGGGGAAGCTTGAGGTGGGCTGGGAGGAGTGACGAGCCTCGAGATTGGGAAGTTCAAAGCCAGCCAGAGGTGCTGAGAGTAATATATTTACCGCACGCTAGCTGCAACAAAGCCTTTGATTCGATTCAACCACCACAGCAGCAGCAGTAGCAGCAGGGGAGACGGTACTTGTGTCTCCCTTCTCAACACTACTGCCTTGCAATTGGAAGTGGAAATGCTGGAAATGGAGCCCTTGGTTCCGTGTTTTTCGTCTTCTAGCGATCCAGCAATGGATTTGGAGGATGAATTTCTTGGTTTGTCCTTGGGAGAGCATACACGAGCGAAATTAGCGCGTGTGTGTGTGTGTGTGTGTATGTCTACGAAGATTAGTGGAGTCTTGGAGTTTGTGAAGATTTTGCTTTGGTTTTTGGCTGGTTGGAGTCGAACAAAGACTAGAGACTTTGTGTCATGGCGATGAATTATTGAATTCGAGGAGTTTCTATGACGGTAGACAAATTGCTGTCGTGCTTGTGGGGATGGTGAATATTGTCAATTCGCAATGCTCATTTTTCTCAGTCTCTCGTAATTTCTATGTTGTGGCGTGGTTACTGCAATAGATCTGGAGCTAGTATACGATCTTTCTTTGTTTCTATGAGGGGCATATTGCGAGATTAGTAGGACGATTACTGGCACATTTTCGCGTATATCTCCAAGAATTTGTGTCCCGAGTCTTGAAGTATGTGAATGCTGTGCCAACACTTTTCGCTGGTTTGGAGTAGATCGGTAAGAACTGTAAATTTCTCGGAGAAAAAAGTGAGTTTTACGAGTAGTTGAATGTAGATAGCCTAATTGCAGTTGGGCTAGCTTGTTAGCATGCCGAAAATTGTCAGATCTGTACATAATGGGAGCTGCTTTGGATTTAATTTCTATAACTAGCTTGCATCATCCTGTCGTGCATACATTCAGAAAGTGTAGTTGTGAAATATGGAAGTCGTTCTTAACATTCTTTCTCCGGGCATCTTTTTCCCGATCGTTGCGATGTCAGTACATACTTGATAGATTGACCTAAAGTGTTCCTGTGTGCTCTGTTTCTGATTACAAAATTATAAATATGTGTTTTGTAAGATAGATAGATAGAGATTTTTCATATATATGTTACTTCTTTAATCTGTGAAGAGAGTTCTGCAATTCGAGCTTTGTATATCGGTTGTCTCCACAAGGGAACCCTGAACTTATCCGACTGGTTACCTTTTCTGCGACTTTCATGTCCAGAGCTCGGATGTGTTAAAAAAATAATTTATTTAATTTTGTTAATTATTGTGCAAATTGTGTATGCATTTCGCAAAATTTTAAGCACATCTACTTACTGCTGCTGCCCATGGTGGATTTGCATGCAGCCATGTACACCGACGAGTCTGGATCCGAGCAGGAGAACGACTACAGCGACTCTGACGGCGAGGAAATTGAGGTAGGTCAATGTACATAAATTGGCCATTTTCCAATAGTCAAAAGTCAAAATGAGATTTGTAACTGGTTCGTTAGGATCATGGTTGAAAGTATTAATTGGTTTTGCACTCCATAAACAAAACCATCCCAAACTAACTGAAAACTTTGAATGTTCCCATAGGCGTCCTTTAATGATGTGGCCAAAGGGATCCAAGAGAACCGCTTGGTGGTGAAGAACGGCGATGGAACATACAAGTGTCCCCTCTCCCCTGGCAGGAAGAAGCAAAGCTACAAGTACCGGGAGATTCTGGCTCACGCCACAGGTAGTGCAAAATTCATAAAATTTATCAATTGCAAAAACGAAGTGCAAACATTCAAGTAGTTCTCCTTTTAAAATTTAAAATTTAGGATGATGCACGATTCTAGATTTTAGTATCGCAGAAAACTGTACTGAAAGCTTGGCCAAAGCTTTGCCTAAGTTTTTGTCATACTGCCACTTTTCTAATGAAGATTTGCATAGGTGTGGCAAATGGGAAAAAGTGTCCAGAGAAGAAAGGAGGTCACAAGGCGTTGATGGAATACCTGCACGCCGAGATGGCGGACAAGCCCATGATTCCTCAAGCTCCCCGCGTTCTCTACTTGGAGCAGCAAGTTCCCACCAGAGAGGCTACTGCAACTAAGCTTCTGGCTCCCTGGATGGGCATTCTTGTCAATATTGACAACAGCCGCACTAACGACGTTGGGTTCCGGGTTGGACCTGGAGCTGCCGACATCAAGGAAAAATTCAAGGCATGTTTTAAACTCTAAATTAGCTCGGTCTTTTTTCTAGTTTTTGAGTGGATCATATGGGAATTTTCTTCTGTTCAATTCCATTGTATGTTTAAGAACTGTTTGGTAATGTTTGCTTTGGGTGTGTCTTGATGCAGGCGTACAATCCAGAGAGGTTGGATGTTTTCCATGACTACCAGGGGCACCAAGGGACGGCCGTGGTGACATTCCGGAATGATATTCATGGCCTGGAGGACGCCCAAGCTTTTGAGCAGTCATTTGCAACAATTGGCCGAGGTCGGAAAGAGTGGTGGCATGAACAGCGTCCTGCTGATATGGACCTCTATGGATGGCAAGCTACAGAGGAGGTAATACACTTCCTTCCCTTTTTTCCCTTAAAATCTATCTGAATTTTCATGTAAGTTTCCAAAAACTGAGAAAACGATGTTTGTGAGCAGGATTTGGAGGCCAATTTGGGCCAACTTACGAAGCACTTGAAGAAATTTTGTGACTTGAAGACGGTGAAAGACGTGGTGGAAGAGAATGAGCGCATGAACAAGCAGATTGTGGATGATTTGGTGAAAACAGTGGACGCCAAAAATGACTATTTGGATCGATCGAAGCACCAGTTTGTTGTGATGCGCAATATGGTGGCCGAAGTGGATGCGCTACGTGTGAGGGCCGAAGCTGAGAAGAAGGAAATAGAAGAACAGCACAAGCGAGGTATGGAAGCTAACTAAGAAACATGAATCTTTTAGTTTAATTTTCATGGAAATAATACTGACATTGATCTCTTTCTGCCACTGATTAATTAGCTGAACTTATAGAGTTATAGTTTAATGTGTATGTAATGTCGATCTGCATGTACATTAATTCAAACAAAATTTAATGTACTTATACACTAACATACACTCAATGAAATCTCTTTATTATGACCTCGAAAGTGACATTCTAGAACATCCTGCTCACTTTCCTCACTATGGTTCATTGTTGCACACGTGTGGCACTCATTCAAACTATGTCATAGTGAAGAAGCTATGACCCCGTTTGGTAAGACTAAAGAGGGTCCAGGGTTTGTATAATTCAATCTATAATTTGTATGTGCAGATTTGGAAGAGATGCGATTGCAATCGCAAGCCAAAGATGCAGCGCATAATGCCAGAGTTCTATCCCACCAAGTGGCACTGACAAACAAGATGCGGCAGCTCGAGAGCCGATGTGAGGAGATGCAGAAATCAGAGATGCAAATGAGGCTCAAGAATGCTGAAGAGCGAGAACAATTCGAGAAAGAAAAGAAGCAGGTAACTTCTTAAATTCTCCACTTTCCCTTGACAATTACTGTTATGAGCTTCGACCAGGTTTAGAATGTATGCAAATCATAAAGAAATTCCAAAAATTTTAAGCTAGCGTGGGAAAAAAGTTTGAAGGGGAAATTAATATGTTATGCACGGTAACTTATTTGCAATTTAATGAAACCATTTGCATTGGAAAAGGAGATTTCCGTTTCCTATTCTCGTATTTGCAGGAGAATAACGCGTTAAGTCTCAATTCTCTTAAGGTATTTGAAACTTTGAAACTCTTTGGATATCAATAGAGCAGATTTCAACAAGTCACAGACAGTAGTTGAATTTTCTAGTATCTAGTTCAGGATTCAGGTCAAAATCAGGAGTGTCCCGAACAAGCCACGTTTTTGACTTGAATTGTTGTCATGGGCAGGCTCAAAGTCTGCTAGAAGAGGCCAACAAGCAAGCCGAGTTGCATGCAGCCATGCAGTGCAAGCAAAGAGACGAACAGAAAGCTATCATCTTAAAGCATGAGGTGAATAATTTATTCTTCGTTTTATTAACGTTTGCATTTCTTATTGTGTAGCTCTTGTCCCTGTGCTTCAGAGACTAGATACCGTAGTGTATTCTATCTTCAATATCAGTGACATATTGGCCCTATCAAGTATGATACTGACCAGTGTCGCTAAGTCATGTCCTCTAAAAAGTTTCAAAGAATAAGTTTGGAATTTATGACCCCGAAAACCCTTACTAGAATCGCTTACAACAGAACTGTGAAATCGAAATCGTCCCGCTAGTTTGATTCTTGGGAATAGAATCTTGTGCATAGGATCATGTCCTAGATGAAAATTGTTAAGTGAACTGTTGTCACTATGGACTTGACGCTCCCTAAAGTACTGGACGTATCACTAATTCTATACCTGAGCTGACATCCTGTGGTTAATTCAGGACGAGAACAAAGAGTTGGAGATGGACATTCAGAGCAAGAAGAAAAAGCTGATGCGGAAGCAACAGTATGAGCTACAGAACCAACAGGTGAAAGAGATGCTGGAAATTGTGAAATCTCAGGAGGATAAGGAAAAGATTCAAGAACTTGAATCCGAGCAAGAAATGCTACAAAACATGGTGGAAGCTCTCAGCAAGAAAGAGCGAACTGCAAATGACGAACTGGAAGATGCAAGAAAAGCCGCCAATGAGGTCAGAGTTTCTCTATTTTTAACTACAAAGATGTACGCAATTGCATACTTACGCCTGAAGGTAAAATCTTCTCAGACATTCCACATAACCTCCCCTTTTGGGTAAGCCTCTCAATTGGACAATCAAAAGTACACAAATTTTTCTTACAAATGCATTAAGCATAAATTCTTATCAACCAGCTTTTACACAAGAATGATTATCAAGATGTATTGATAATCATCTCACATCCACAGCCTTTCCCAATATAATTTTTGGTGACCATCTAACACTTCTAGCTTTTAATTAATTTTGTTAGAAGCAAAATGGATGTACTACTAGTCTTCCTATACAACCTTCAATACTGTGCAATGGATATCACAATTGCACAAAATCCATTGCAAAATGACCCTGGATTTGGTGCAATACATATGAATTCCATGTTGTTTGAACTGCATCTTTTAACCATGACATTATTCATTCACCAGGTGTTGGAAGTATACGGAGTCCACAATCAAATTGGGCTCAAGTTGCAGGGATCTATCAACGGAGGGCCATGGAAGGCAGCTTGCAAGAAGAAGTTTAAGGACCATCCAGAGGGCTTTGAAATGGCGATGATGAAAACGATTTCAGAGTGGGAAGAACGAATTAGAGACCAGGGTTATCACCCCTTCAAGAATCTGGACCTTGGAGGGGACAAGTGGAAGGTGAACCCAGTTTTATCCTTACCCCCTGATGAAATACGGAATTCATGCTTTTAAAACGACCAACTCAATAACTCAGATGGGGCCAAATTTTACATTACCAGAATTAGAGGTAACAGCATCGCAAGTGTTCATCAATCATAAATAAAATTGAACAAATGAAAGTCCCCTTATGACCTACTTAAACAGCTAATTGAAGTTTTGCTGACGAGTGACTGACCCCAAATTTAAATTTTTGCAGCGAATCATAAATGAGAGTGATCCACACCTCGTGCAGCTAAAGAAAGATTTGGGAGTGAGCGTGGTGCAAACCGTAACGACAGCGTTCATGGAAGTGGAGGAGTACAATGCGAGTGGCCGTTACCCAGTGAATGTGGCATGGGACTTCCAGAAGAACCGGCGGGTTCTACTCAAGGACCTTCTCTTTTTCCTCAAAGGTCTGCTGGATGCAAAAGGAAAGACCGGCAAAGCCAAACGGCAGCGCGTTAATTAACTAGTCTAGTCTAGAAAGGACTGTGTAGAGAGACTAGTCTAGGAAAAATACACTTCCGGACTTGGCAATCGTGGTAGAAGACTAGTTGGAAAAAGGGTCTAAGAGTTCGCATTGCGTATATACTGTTTTGAGAGACAAAGGTGAGGACAATACACAAGTGTACAGTTTGTGGAGTACTACGGCTCAATTTGCGAACCTATTCTTACTTGGGGTGACGTGCTCTGAGGCAATGCAACTCCATTCCTGCCAGCTAGACTTTGTTTTTAAACAATAATTTTGACCACAGGATAAGTCATTTTGTAACTCATATCCAGAACAAAACCTCCCACATGTAATGTGCAAAACATGTTTACTAGAAACTTCCTTGTTTGTATTATGATTCTGGAAGTTACAAAGAAAGTGCACCAGTGGTACGCTTTTGCTGTTGAATTGCTACTGTTTTTTCTCTGAACTGATGGTAATACCTAGGACGATTAGACCGACCATTGTAAATGCTGACAACGCAGTACAAAAATAACCTGCCGACAGCAAAGTTCCTCGCAATGACTGCAACAAAAAACAACTTCGTAAGCATCGACGGACAGTGGACTACCTGTCTCACTGAAGCTCCCAAGATAGAGTAGCAGGGAATTATTCAACACCAGAAAAGAGAAAGGATCAGCATAGTATTGCTTACTGTTGCGAGGACGAGTGCATTGTCGTTTGCGTATGAAATGTCTGATTGATTTTGCAGACCAGATGTTACCTGCCATGACAACAGTCTATAACCCCCAGCACCCACATAACCCAGTTAAAGGTGTGGACCTTCATTTCTATTCGCCAATTTATGAGATTTCCTGTTTTCACATGACATTCAAATCTACACATGCAATGTCTACTTAATTCCAGATAATTACAAAAAATTACACTGAAAGCTTCTTAATCTATAGTGTCTCTGTGATGGAAACAAAGTGGAGCGTTACCCAAAGACCAAGGAAAACGCAGCACCAATGTAGGCGCGCTGTGCAGTGATGTCCACTTGAAGATCTCCAAACTGCTCACCAAAGTTGCATATTGCAAGAGGTTATTACTTTACGTTCTAACAACATCCTTGTTTGAAAAAAGTCTGCCATGAAAAAAAACCTGTCTACCGCATGGAATATGCACCAACGAGGAGTGAAAGGGACGAACATACTGGTGAAATACCCCTCCAATACTCTAAGCAAGTAATTATAGTGTCGTAGAAATTATTTAACTTGATTTATAGTATCATCCAGATACATGAAACTCCAGCTTCAATCACAGAGGAACTCTAATGTAATAACGACAGTAATAATTGACTCCCTTGTGCGTGAAACATTGATTTTAGCTGTAGAAAAGATCTAAAGATATTGTATAATGGGGATATAACCTTAAATTCTTTGGCAGTGGATATTGGCTTCTCCGCCACTGGAGGTTTACCGCGGGTAAAGGCTTCTCCTGCAGCAATCAAAGCCTTTCCGATCTGCGCACGAGGTTGCCTCATAAGGCTGGTATTTGAAGGACCTCACTAAAAAAGCGGGTACACCTCAATGTCTTGTCCAAGGATTAACCAAAAGAAAGTAAGAAAATAACGCCTTCTGAATACTGCATGAATAAAACGAACGCAATAGTAAAAACGCCATAAAACCAAACTACTTGAATCGCTGTAGTTTTCACTACTAATTCAAAACCTCAGTCAAAAAGATGTTAAGTGAACTATACTCGCAGATTGTAGAATTATACCTTCTCAAGTTCCCCACCTTCATACTGCCCTGTTGCAGTGAAGTATCTTCCCGCACGGATGAAGCGTCCTCCAACTGTTTAAGATGTAAAAGCACAACTCTGCATTTAACACTGCAGAAATGGACACATAACCCTCTCCTGTTGCCTTCAACCGCTAAGCCGGCATTGCGCTTGGAAAAGAAGAGGGATGTCCAAATTAAAATCCTTATCCTCCCTTGCATTCTAAGAGAGCCACAGATCTCCTAGATCTATCAATCCTAATTTACTTTAGAAGAGAGGTTTATGTCCAGTAATCATCTCGAGCCTCCCAGTCCTTGACTAGTAATTTAATACATAAGAACAAGGCTCATTGAAACTGTCACAAGGAAAGATAACTCCTCCGACTAACCAAATTGAGAGCTCGATTCATTAGACAATTTGTCTACAAGCGTCGGTAGCTGTCTTGCAGAAGCAGCAAATGCCTGAGTATCTCCTCTTTCACATGCTTTCGACAACTCCATCAGCAAACCACCTGCTTGCTCTCCACACTGCGACACACTAACATCGCACGGATATAACGACAACTGTGGGAAAAGCCTCTATTGACAATGAATCACAAACAATCAAATGAAGAACCTAGTTGAAGGACATGTCAGAGATAGTTAGTAAGTGCACTAATTAACAAATCCCAGTCCGCATCAGCCAGACATGAGGCTAGTCAGAAACCCCAAATTTTCAATTCACAAACCTCGCTGTTGAGATCTCCACTTGAAAGTGCAAATGCTGCATCTTTTAGCTGTTTCAGAACACACCATGAAAATATTAGTCCCTCACTAGGATTTGCTGGAAATGGTTCATCAAGAACTCATAGAATTCTTAAGCAGGAAAATATAAATCTTCGAATCAGGTACGAAGCGCTGAAAGTTGGGAATTCATATTGCCCACCCTCTCATTCTTTACATAGAGATAAAAGCGAGAAAGGTTGTGAGATGTTTAAGAAAAGAAGCTGATGTAAGCATGGATGCACATGGTTGCATACAAGTGGCTTCATAATCAAACCTGAACAAAGCATTGCCAGTGCATTCATCCTTCCATCATACTCACACACAGGGTATTGTAACACCATGGAATCTTTGAAAACCTCAAAAGGAACTAACGTCAAGAATGAGATGATTTCTCTCTAAAAAAAGTTCAGAGACATGATTGACAAATGGGTAAGAAGCGGCTTACATCAACTCGCAAATCACTGGGTAACCTCTCCAAGTAGTTCGCAGGCAGCGCGAGGCTCTCCTGGAACCAAAATTCACTTCAAATTCAATCATGACATAGCCAAAGAATTTCATCACACAAGCGTTAATAGGAGTGCCAGCGTACAAGCTTTTGTTCCAAAAATTCACTCAAACCTCTTTATTTATGATCTTCTAGAATATTCACAATAAAGAATATCCTGCACACTTGCTACGGTCTCATTGACTGTAGCACACTTGCCCCACATTCAAACTATTCAAACTATGTCACAGCGAAAATCTGGGGTAAGATTAAAGGGGTTTGAATTGTAAAGGCAATGATATTCCAAGACTTGAAAACTATAAGCAGGAGAGGTATTTTGGAGACAAGATTTCGGGCTCAGAATTGCGCACAAGCAAATTTGGAAAGATACAGTGAAACCTCACAGCACAAATTACAAGCTGCAACACCAAAATAATGAACACAACCAGCTGGAACTTCGATCTTTGCAGCTACGACAGAAAAGAGAGGGCGGTATACCGATAGCTCACGAAGCCTCTGCTTGGTGATCTCCAGTTGATCGTCCGCCACATTCTCGCTCTTGGTGCTCGATTGAGCCGCTCGCACGAACCGCACAATCCGACGAGCAGGTGCCTGAAAACCTCGAGAACTTAAGTCTGCTCTCCGAAACACAATTCCAGAAGCTCTCCGAAGATCTGTACGATATGTCGAGGAGCAGCACAAGAACGGAGTCGATGTAGTGAATCCCACCGCAGCCATTGTAACTAATAATCACGAGCAGGACACAAAGACACTCATATACCCTTCTTCAAGCACACAGTGAGCACACCTTTCCTGCAATCAAATCTACAGAAGTAGGAAAAACACGTCAAATTCTGAGTGAAGCGCGACAATCTGTCAAGAAATGATCTGCAATTGATACAGATTCCAATTCCAAAGAACAGAGCACTCCCTCTCCGCTTCAGTTCACTCTAAAGTCGTTTTCCAGTACTGTTACAAAACACGAAACCTAACGAAAACCTCAAAGAGAAAGCCTCAAAACCCTATATCAAGATTCGCGAGCACAAAGGAGACAGAGTCCAAATGGCACGCAATGGATTGTCAAAGCGTTGCAAGCACTTCAAGCGTACGTACCAGAATGTGAAAATCTTTGGAAGAAATGCAAATCCGGCTCGTTTTTTGCAATTTCTGTTGCGTGAGAAGCGTGTCAATCCGTGCTCTCACCTTGCGAAATACCTGTTGGAGAATGCGCGCAAGCGATGAGCAAAATTTATGGAAGTTCCGGAACGAAGCTCCAGCTTTGAGTGAGCCGATGGTGGAAAGAGAGTGATGAAGTGGATTTGGATTTAGGCAGAGGGATTGCGCCAATCAGAGATTCCTGCCAGTTGGATAATTACTACGGATGCAGCAATCCCTGTTGGCCAGTTGGCCGATGCTCCTACGACCAGGAGACTCTGATCGAATGAGCAGGTGCTATTTTTGGTGCCTTCTTTCAGAGGTAGACTCTATGACTAGTCTAAGGGCCTCCTTACATGTAACGGTCATCGGGGAACTTTCACAGCGGGTTATACAGTGAAAAATAGACATTGCACTTTCATGTGGACCCGGTGGGTGGGGACGGAGACAATAAAAAGTTTCCACGTATTAGATTCCCTCATCTCCACCAAGTCTCCACCAATGAGGTTGTCCACCGGTATCGGTGAAACTTCACCTCCTCCTTTTCCGCTTGCCTACCGGGTGAACATGTAAGCTGGCCCTAAGGCATAACCACGTAGTAGTAAAAAAAGGTTGATAAATTGTGAATTCATCAATTTAAAAATAAATAAATTATAGACTTGTATTTTTATGTAAGTTTTTATTCACATTTAGTAGTTTCACTACTATAATGACATAATATAACTAATAGAACATTAGTAATCAAGTCTAAATATTTCTTTTAATGAATGGCTACATGCATTTCAATTTTCCACAATTTAAACTTTTTAGATGTGAATAATTAAGTTTTTTTATTTATATACATTGCATGAATAGAAAGGTTTTTGTTATTTCCATTTGAAAAGTGAATTTCACTCACAAAAATCAAACTTGTAATATGTGAGAATAGTTAAGTTTATATTATTTTTTGAGATGCAATATTAGGTTTCTATGAACTTGACAAGTCAATTATCCTAGCTAGGGTACATTGATTTGTCCTAATAGTGCTTGTAACACTAATTTACCATAATCGCACTATCTTGGATTATTGTGGATTGAAATAATGTCATATTGAACCAATTTTCACAAAAATCAAATTTTGTGATGACACTAATTTTCTAGGTGACACTAATTTTCTAGGTGACACTAATTTCTTCCACTCACTCCAGGAGTAGGACAAACCCGGTGTAGTAGTAGCCAAACGGAGGATGTGATATTAAGGAACGTGATACAAGGGAACGTGATATTAAAGAGGACTGAGTATGTAAAACACCGTATAGCGCACATTCAACTGCTTCGGCTGTCGTCAATCCTAAACCCTAAACCCTGAGACAAAGTTCGTCCATCACGAAGGTCCTGCCTCAACTCGTCGCCTTGCACATTTTCATTCCACTTTGCGATAAGCAGGTACGGATTCCCAAGCCCTTGCAATCTTCCTCATCTTCCCACTCCATCAATCGATAGGAAATTATTTTTTGCATTTCGTGAGGAGGTTTGGTATTATTCCGCTAGTGTTTTCTAACCGATCCAGGGTTGGATTGATTTCACTTCGCAGCCGACTTTTCGAATCTCCAGTTCAATTTTGCGGTCCATGGGAACATTCGTGAGGCAGCGTCTGATTTCTCATTTGTCTCGCGGGCAGCCTGGTCTCAGGGTGCTCACTCAGGGCAATGTCAACGCCTCAACTGCGGCTGGTTATGCGACTTCATCCGAAAGCGAGGACCCGAATTCTTCGTGGTTTCAGAAGTTGAAAGGAGTGTTCAAGGGGAAATCGTCCTCTGAGACGCTGCCACAGGCTTCCGAACCAAAGGCAACTTTGCCAGGGGACTTCACTATGGAAAGTGAGGCGATTTATTTTCATTTCCTCATCAATTTGCAGACTCCTGTGTCATGAATTCATTCAAAATTCATGCTATATTGGAAGGCCAGTAATTTGAAGATGAGAAAATGCATGTCGTGATTGTGCAACCTAAATCTTTGTAAGGGAAACTACAGTGGTGAATTGTATTGGTAACATTGCTTACTATAAGGGTTTCTGGCTACGTTGGCAGACTTCGCGGATGAGCTTAAGAAGGCTCGTCAATTTGGGAGCATGACCACATTTGGACGGGGACTCCCGCGTGGAGGCGAAATGTCGGCAGTAAAGTCATTGCAAAGACAAGAAGATATACTACGTGCTTTGAATAAGCGAGACCCTACGGTGAGTTTGCTGGTCTGCTTGCACCTTTTTTTATTTCTGGACATCTACGTTAGTTGCTTCTTATTTTATGAATCAGGTTGAGGAATGTCGTCAATGAGATCGATGAATGGTCTCTTGCAAAGTTGTTTCAGAGTGTAGGAGACGAATGCCAAAAATGGTTCATAATAAAACATTCAACATTTTTTGTGTGTTTTACAAGTTTGATGTTTGAACAGATACTTCTAATAACAACAGTTTCTATCCCGAATAGAAACATGTAATTGTGATATGTCTCTTTCCATATAGGCCTGAGTATAGTCCTCACTGATTGGACATTTCCAAAAAAATCACAAAACACTGATTTGACAATCTTAGAATGCCACTAATCCTATAATCACATGTCACAATTCTATTAGGCTTAAGAAATTCAATCTTTGGAAGGATGAGATCGACGTGCTTCAATTGCTTTAACACATGTTTTATTTTCATGGAGCACCGAACATTCTAATTTCAGCATCTGCTTAGTCTCTGCCCATGTGGAAGAGACAAGAAAAAAGCATATCTTGGAACATAAAGAACTGCTGTTCAGTGAGAGGCTTGATCTGCAGGTTTGCGCCTCTAAACTATGGGTTATAAAGAAGGGTCTTCTGGCTGGGCATGGTGGTTGTTCAGCGAGTAGGAGCACAGCATAAGGCTGAAGTGGCTGCTGAGTGCGAGTGCACAGTTTTTGATGTGGAGAATGTGTTGTCCAAATACGAATGGGCCAAGGAGGCTAATCGGCGGGTCAAGAAACTCGAAGCGGAAGGCAAGCCTTTACCGAAGACATTGAATGAGGTATTTTACCCATTCGGAAATGAACTTTTATACTACATTGTGCACTACACTGAACACAACATCCACTGCAAATGTTCAATTTTAATGGGTGGGCAATTAAGCTGCCCTAATCTTGCAATTATATATGATTGTCGTCTCTTAGATTGTGGAATTGGTGCTGCAATTTTCATGTAGTATAACTTAGCTCTTGTGGATTCTGGATAGTACGGACTTTCAAGAACTTGAGTCTCGCTTCGACGTAGCATGAGATTTTCAGTGCAACTACTGTACCCCTGTTTCTTGACAGTGTTTGGTTGCATTGCAAGGTTGAAGACCTTATGGGAGGCAGCTGGAGTGCAGCAGCTTCTGTAAATTTGGCAAAAAGTGGGAATATCAGCAGAAACGCTCCTTGCCCTTGTGGGTCCAAAAAGAAGTACAAGAGGTTAGTAAGTCCTTTCCATATATTTTTATCATGGAGTCTCTGGTCAGAAAATGATCCCATCCCTTGACTCAATAAGTGCACCCGCCTGACGTGTTTTCTGGTTGCTTGGCAGATGTTGTGGAAAAAATGCAGTGGAAACCTTATAGGATGCGGTGCGAACTCTTTCCTTCCGTAGCCGAAACATTAGTGTCATCTTTTCGCATACAAATCAAATAGCGACTGTTACGAGTTTGATAGAGATATGGCAAGTTCTCTTTGATTCGCAGCTCTTGCGATTGCCAGAAATCTTCTCCGTGATGAGAAAGCAGAGTGACCTGCTCTCCATTGTCCGCTTTACGCCACGAGAAGTAACACACTAATGATGCAGCTGATGAATGGAAATCACGTTCCAGAACTCCACTTTCTCAAAGCTTTGATTTCCAGTGACACAGATTATGCATGTACAATCGAAAACGTTTTCTCTTGTCGACAGCGGAAGAACCAAGAATTGGTGGTTTCAAACTGATCAATTCAGTGATCATGTTTTCAATAATATTATTCAGATACAGCCATATTTCAGATCACCAGAATCGGTGAAGAATGTTGCAAAACGTGCTCTCAAACTCCTAACCTAAAATAAAGTCATGCCGCTGTAATGGACGGCCACATTCTCAGCTTATTGAACTACGAGCGATCCTTCCACAAAACATCAGCTCCTACCTCAGTTGTCATGTACACTTAGGGTCTCTATCGGATTCCAGCTAAGGCAGCAAGTTTACAAAATATTGTGCGCGCATTCCGGAGGCGCCTTGGGGTAACGTCGCCGATCATCGCAGTAGTTGTAAATCAACTGATTCGCCCTCACAGCGCGCATCTGTTGAACCCGACCCATCCCGAGCGCACCCCCCGTGGCTTGGCGATTCCTCCGACACCACCTCACGCCATTCCGATCATTCGCCTTCACTTCACACCCATTCAGGCGAAAATTCTGGTACGTCGCCACGAACGGCGCCGCATCCCAGTCAATCTTCACGCGCCCTCCTTGCGTGGCCCAGCTGCTCCCATCCCAGATGCTCAGAAACATGCCCATGGGCTTGCTGTTCGGGTACACGACGCCGGGAAGGTTTCGGAACATGCGGATCGGGGTGTTGTCCACGTAGAACACCAGCACGTCTTTGCTCCACTGGAAGTTGTAGTAATGAAAGGCCTTGGACGGGTCGAATCCCAAGTAGATTTGCTGCTCGCGTCCGCCCACGCCGTTCACGAAGATGTTGGTGTGGAGAAGGAAAGGCTCGTCAGTGCGGTTGCCGAGAAACTCGAAGTCGAACTCGCAATGGCTCGGGTCTGGAGAGGACATGTAGAAGGTGGTGACCGTGCCGGAGGAGTCGCGGGGAGGGAGCTTGATCCATGCGCCGAAGCTGCCGAAGAGGTAACTGCTCTTGGATCCCACGCCGGCGGCGGAGAGGCGGTCCAGGACGAGGTCCAGGCTGCGTCCGTTGGGAGCGAAGCGCACGTTCTTTGTCCACGGAGTGAACCCTGCCACGAGAGCGCCTTGCGCGTGGGTTTCCACTCCCATGGACACAAGCAGGAGCGCGGCCATCGCCATTGCCGCAACGCTCCATGGCGGACCCATCACGTTCAAGTGTAAGTCCCCCTCTCTGGCAATGCAAGAGGTTTTAAGGAAAATGTGCAGCTCGTACGTACTCTAGCTGAAGCTCGAAGGTCAGTGCAACCGATTCAATCACGTGGACACCGAAATTCAGCTCAAAATAAGCGTCCCCTACTTCCCTCTCCTTGCTGGCTACTCCGGAATCCGACTCCAAATGAGCTTGAACATCGGCTGTATATATTTCCTCCGCTTACGTCGTTGAGAATGACTGTTTACACCACAGATCAGATGCTTGCAAACGTGAAGTTGAATTACTTCACTTGAATTGAACTTGGAGAAACCCCAACAGTAGTGGTTGAAGGAATATGGACTGAGCTAGCTACAGAAGTTTGAGGCAGTTCGCAAACACACAGTCTTGAATTGCAGTCGTCACTAAAACTGCAACTGGCCCGAGTGAAGAATGAGACTTGAATTGCTGCAAAGCTGCCGCGGAAAGTGCGTGATGGAGCTGGTGATGGAGGCCACAATGTCAGCCGACATGGAGGCCTTAAGTTATATTGAAGAGGCCGGGGACTATGCAGCGTTGCCAGTGGTTCAACAGCTGCAGCGTCAGCTTATGCAGCTGGAGTGACGGAGACGCGGCGGGCGTCGCCTCTGACACCATGGACACCATTTGCAATGCTTGTAAAGTAAAGTTGGACTCCAAGTTGGATTGAACTGTGGTTACTGTGCTGGCCTGTCTACACTGAATCAAAGGTACCCGGTCAATACAGCACTCGCTATCTAAGTAGGTCCAGTTGTTAGGACACCTATCTCCAATTCACTCATAATTTGTGATGACTTTGGGGTCGAGGTCACTCTCCTTCTAACTCCATTCAACAACTCATAAATGAACAGGGAGAGAAGCGTGAGTCATTGTTTCAAACTTGGTACTCAAATTTGTCAAAGAGATTAAATCAAGATTTGAATTTGGCAATATGTAGTACGAGTAATGATTTTGTTATTGCCGTTATTCTTCCAGGACCGACAGTGTCGTTACATATTGACCCATAAGAGAGAGCCTGCCAGGAGGTGGAATGAGTACACGGAGCTTAATCATTTGGACAAAATAAATGATGGGCTTGAGAAGAACCTAGAAACAAGATTATTATTTCTTCCCATTCCTACATTACGTAGTTCCAAACTTCGCACCCAAGTCATGATGCACCAAGTGTTCCACTAAGTCGCATCACTTCAAAGAAAACACAAAACTTGCTTTCTCAACATGCTTGATGTACTTCATCCGCTTCATGTAGCTCCCATATTTTACTCTTGAAAACATTCACAATCCAGCCAGCAGTCATTCACAATCCACCCAGCAGTCACGCTAGGCCAAAGAAAATTTGCTTTTCCAACATACGTGGATGTAACTTCATCAGTTTCATGTTTCCAGCTCTCTTCGGGGTTACTTGCGGGAAGTTTTGTCAGGAACTGCATGTTCCCTGTCTGACAGTCACGAGGGAAATTCACATATCACCGTTCTGACATACATTAGCCAGCCAGCTGAGTGAGTGAGAATGCACCGATCGAGAGTGACGCGCTTTTGTTGCATTGGACTCTTTGCCAACTTCCGCTTCAATGCGTAGTACCTGATAATCACATTTCGGCAGACTGATTGACGCCCTTCCCGCATTCCGCACCAGGCAGGCAGCCTAGGGACACCACTTCTCCATCTTGCTGACAACGTGCACGGAGAAATTGAAGTCGTTCATGAATCATTCACTCTCACTGTCTGTGCGTGCCAGACTGTTGTTAACATACTAACTGTCGTACTGTTTTGGATGGAGAAGAAACTTATTCTTCATTTGCAGCAGTCATATTGATTTCTTGGTAGAAACACACAAGTGACAGAGTCAAGATTGAAGAGACTCATTGATCTGGTGGGGGACGCAATGAGGCCGCCGTCAATCTCATCCGCATCGCCTTCGATCTTCAATCCTTTCAAGGAAGGTACACAGACTCTTCATTCTATTTTGTATTGCTTCTTAAATAGTGTTACTTTTACAAACTCACGAAGCCATACAGTACTGAATAAGGTAGAAGACTCTCTAATGGTGCATGTAAGGAAAGATAGGCCTGTTTGGAGAAGCAGTGAAACCGAAAGTATGTAATTTTTTTTTCATGGCTAGAGAAAGAAGAGGAGCTGATATTCCAATTCTTTTTAGAATTTATGCAGTGAAAATGAAATTTTGGCAATTTTTATAAGGCAAAAGTGCATCAGTAGCTCATTACGCACATAGACTGTAGCTGTAAAGAATATTAAAACAGTAGTGAATGGATCAAACAACAACTTAAAGTGTTCATGGCACTCTCTAAATCATGCAAAACACATCTTAATTTAGTTTAAGGTGGAAACACTGAATGGACCAAATGACAACTTAAAGTGTTCATGGCGCTTTCTAAATCATGCAAGACACATCTTAATTCAGTTTAAGGTGGAAACACCCAATACTGCACTTGTACCTAATCTTTGATCCTAGATGGACAATAAACCGTCCCTAGACTTATATTGAATGGTCCTTGACATGTGTCATAAAGTTTTCTCCTCTCTTCATTGTGATTGGCTAAGTGCTGAATTTGTCAAAATTCAGATTTGGGTTCACCTACAGGACAATTCCAGTGGTCTAGGGGACTGCAACTTTGAAAATTTATAGAAAATACACACCAAGTCCAATTTTATTTTTTTTAAATTCATGATTTTCTCTTGCTAACACCACGAAAATATTAATTTCTTGAAATGGTGCCTCTAAGTATGCTGATTTCCTTAAACTGATGGTTTTGGGTGCTTCTACCTTATTAGTTCCAACTTACAATTAAAAATTACTGCATCTTATTAACTACACTTCACTTCCAGTGTGAGGTACATCATCATTCATTTGTTATTAAATACTATACACTACAATCACCTTTTCTACCCTAAAATTATTCTAGAATGAACCACTTTGGATGAGCAGTTTTTAACATAAAAAGTCTACAATCACACAAAACTACTTTTGTACGATTTTCACAGCATTTGTAGGGGCGATTGTAAATGACTAAGCGATTTTGCAACCCCTTCCTATAGAGCTTTTATCATCAATTATTGTAGGTTGTACTTCACCCCAAGTTTGTGGTGGTAAAATGGTGTCCCATACATTTTCTTTTTAACAAATTGAATAGAATTTCATTGCAAGGGCAAAGTACAAGATCACCAAGCTATAAATGGCTTGATAGGAGAACAAGGAACTAGAATAGTGTCCCATACATTGCAAACACCATAAATGGCAAAGACCACACTATATACACTTTGGTAATTGTAACACTATTCAAAGTAAAAAAGAAAAATTCAATTACTAAACAATGGAGATTCTTTAAATCATGGGAGCAATATGAAATGAAATTATTTCAAATATTGTAATGGTATTTGTTTAGTGTAGACCACACTAAATAGAATGAAGATTGTAGTTGCATGGTGTGAAGGTGATTGACTTGCAAGATCCTTAGGGTTCAAGATTTTAGTTGTTTGTGCATGCATTAATGTTTCCATTTTTATTTTTCATAAGTAGAATTTTTTTCTGAAAACATCAATGAATGTTCCAACATTATTGAAACATTGTAAATTTTTGCATTGCAATTTTGAATTTTTTTGTAGCCAAAAGAATTTTTCAATAATTTGAGTATTATTAGGTGTCTTTGAAAAAACTTTTGTGCATCGTTCAATGCTGATGTCAATTTTTTTTTTTTAGAGTCTAGGTGATCACTCTAGTCATTGTCTGGTTGAAAATTGTAGAAACATCCAAGCCTATTTGGAAGTAGCACGTGAAGTATAAAGTCCATATATAGCCAAGGTTGGTATATCTCTCAAAATATGTGATTGTACAAAGATGCATGACTTGTGTACATGAGTTGTCATAAGCAAGAAATTAACAAACAATAATTAAAAAATTTGGGCATGAGAAAGATATTGGATCTTGCTAACTTTCAAATGATGATGAAATTAAATAAAAGAGACTTGATTGGGATTCATCACCATAGATGATCACACAAAGAAGTTGCACCATAGATGTCTATAACTTTCAATATGATGTGGTATTTCAAAGCTTAATAATGTCGATTTCAAAAAAAGTATATCCCCAAAATTATTACAAATCTCCATGTCTTTGATTTTATACCTTTATCTTGACCCTAATTATACCACTTTAAATTGGATGTTCTTTATATAATTGTTTGCAGAGCACCATAAATCTAAACGATCATGAGTTCCAAAAGTGAATAAATTTTTGTAGGATACTAGAGCACATGTTTAATTTGTTAGTTTTGAACTCTCAAGTGCAAGCATCATTGAACTAATTCTATAAAATATTCTCTCACAAAAATTGTTCATTGAATTATAGCACCTCTAAAATCTTGTTTTTCATGTTTGAAGTACATTAGTACAAGCCTTATGATCTTGAAGATGCACCATCCAATGATCTCAAGTTATTTGTAGCATATGTGTTTCCAAAAGATAAGCAGTTTAATGTGGTTAAATGATTTAAATATTTCATATATGAACAATAGGAGATGAATTTCAAACAATAGGTCAAGTATAAGGACACTTCTTTCTCCAGTGTCCTAACTATCAAAGTATTCAAATAAATCACTCTATTGCAATCACAATTTTGATTTGATTTAATGGTTGGAGAAAACGTAGAATCATTTTTTTCTAACAAAGTTTGAATTAGTTGTGGATTTTAGATTTGGTCTACTTTAAAATTTATAAGTGTTACTACATCACCCAAAAACTACAAGAAAATGAATCCATATTGGTCATCTAATATACCTAAAATGGTCACAACAATTTTCTAAAATAGCTACAATGACCTTAAAATGATTAATTCTTTGATAGTTTTCACCTTAAAGGTACATACATCTACAATGGCTACTAAATCACACTTCAAATTGACAATTGTCACATTCTCCATATATCCATTGTTTATTTATTCAAAACACAAATTTAACTAAATATTGATGGATTTCTCTGATAGAAAAAGAGAAATTTACTATTGCATTTATAATTGTGATTTCAGTTGTAAAGGACAAGAATGGCTATAAAATGACTTTCAAGTTGCTAAGATAGTTTAAATCATAACAAACATGTCGTAATACACAATTGAGGATTATGGTATACCACAAGTCTGAATTGTCCATAGCATCAAAGTCAACTACCATTTGTTGAAATAGCACTCACTAATAAAACTTTGAATTGCTATCTCTTCTCCGCCTCTTCAATCCAAAAGTTGTAATCAATGACATTAGGTAGAATTAGTAGTCTAGTTACAAGTGTCATTAACCCCTCATCGTCAGAAGGGACAAAAGTGTCCTCATAGAGTTTCAAGTTCAATTCAAAGTACTGTAACTTTTGCATCTGATGTCTGAATTCAATAAAACTTGTTGGAAAATTTGTGCTCTATCTTCTTATTTATGTGGTAAAATTTCAAGATCAATCTAAGATTTACCGATTTCTTGGAAGTCAATCAAAGTTCACATGTTCAATTTGGATTCACCAAACTACATTTGAAGGCTTCAACTTCAGGGGCTTGTATCTCCTTTATTCAATGTTAGTTTTCAATAAAATTTGTTAAGTTATGTTCCCCTCAAAGTCTTGTTATTGTGGTAAAAAAATTCATGTCAATCCAAGTTGTTTTGAATGTTTGGGAGCAATTTGAAGTTCAAAATCCCGACATTTTGGATTACAATGAACTTTGGCGGCTTGTTTTTTCTTTATAGAGTGTTAGCTTCCAATAAACGTTTTTGGAAAAGATGCGCATAATTACTAGTCTAGTTTATGTGGCTAAAATTTCATATCAATCCAAGAAATATTGAATGATTGAGAAACATTTTAGTAGGAGGTTCAGCCTAAGAGGTGTTTTTTGCAACTTTTCTTGCTATTTTTTTGACATTTGAAAGCCATTTTGCAAACACAATGAGTTAATTCTATGATATTTTCTTTCACAGATGTGTTTGTATTCCGGTTTTGAATCACTTTATAGTTTAAAGTTTTTTCATTTGAATAGGTTTAGAAATCCAATTTCACCTCCAAATGTGTTTTTTGGAAAACTTTTTCAACACTAAAATATTATAATCTTTCAATCTACGCGATCAAATGACTCCAAATTTGATTCACATCATCTACAACATGTATTCTACAAGATTGTACAGTTGAAATTTCTATACCTTACTGACATTTTGAACTATGACACTTCAAAAGCAATGATGTTTTTGAACTCAAATAGGCCTTCGGCAATGAGGGGTTAAGCAATGAATGAGATACTACAAATATCTTCATAGGAAGTGAAATAAACAAATAAGTGTTACTGCGGTGGCATAACCTCTTGTAGTCACTTGATATTTTCTTTTTCTTGACAATTCGTCTTTGGTAGTGTAAATAGGACAAATTGTCAATTTAAACTCTTACTGTTGGTACAATATAAACGAATTGTCTTTACAAAGCAGGTTTGGAAGGATGTGATGAATCTTACCTGTAGTGTTACAGATATGAATAGTTGTCTTCTACAGTGTATATAGTAAAGACAATTTGTCATTTTCTTGCCCCAGTTTTTATCTTTCTAAGTCTTGAACAAATTGTCGTGTACTTATAATCTTTGCAATCGAATTGTAATTTCTGACTATTTGCCGATTCTTGTCTGTTGTCTGTTATTTGTTTATATCCAGTGATTGGATATTTTTGTTCAGCTTGGGAGTTTGCCAAGCTGCGGGCCGTGACACCAGTGATTGGGTCACATTATTTGACAATTTGTCAAGTTGTTATTACGATCCAGTGATTGGACGTAATTGTGTTGTGAATATTTGGGTGTGGATAGTTGTTTGGAAATATTTAGAGATAAATTGTATTTGTTGCTCTGTGTGTGTGTGTGCGTAATTAAAATACTTCGAAGACAAATTGACTGGGTATCGCTGAGTTGTTTAACGTGTGTTGTAATTGTTTGCATAATCGACTCGCTGTGACTGTGAGTATATGCAATTACCGAGACAAATTGTCAGCGTTATAGTTTCGGCAGTTTGTTGTAGTTACGGTAACAGTTGAAGACAATTTGTCTGAGTATGCTCTGAGTGCATAAAGACAATTTGTCAAAGTTAACTGGGTATCATTGTAAAGGCAAATTGACTGTGTTGTTAGTAGTAGGGGTTGAGACAAATTGTTATTTCAATTACGACGATGGAAAGCATACGGATTGATGGAAAGAGAAAGACAAATTGTCATCGGTGAACGCGGTTGCTGCCAAGAAACGGAGTACAAATCAAGAAAGTCCAGTTGCCGTGGAGTTCAGATCGATCGACAGACAATTTGTCCATTCTCCAGCAATACAGATAAGTACATAAATTCTACAAGTTGTAATTGTGATAATTTATTTGGATAATTGTGTTGAAGATTTTTTGTTGTTTACGATAGAGTTGTTCATGGGATAAGTTTCGAATGTTGAATATGGAAATTAATTCTATCAAGTAGTTTTATTGGACAATGAAAGAGATGATATGGAAGTATGAATAGAAATTGCCAAAGTGTGAGATAGTATAAAGACAAATTGTCTAAGAACTATACAGTCACATTATTATCAATTGAAATGCATTGAATAATCAAGTTGTTATTCGGATAGGTTATGTCGGAAAGGAAAATTGGACTTTGAATCCAGGTAAGACAAATTGTCGTGAATTTCTGTTTATCGGTTTCATATTGTTTTGAAATTATTTGTATACTTTTAAGTATAAATGATTGATATGAAAACGACAATTTGTCATGGCGTATGAACTGTTTTGAACAAATTCAATTTCTGAAAGGGAAATTATTAATTTAGAGATTACTGAAAAGACAAATTGTTCCAACTGTTGGTATTCAAACCGCACCTGGTTGACCTTTAAATTGACAAATTGTCTTTGATTACAAAAGGATACCAATCAGTGAGACAATTTGCCTTTGTAGTTTTCTCTCTATTATTGACAAGTGGACTGATTAAACCGGTTACTGCAAGACAATTTGTCATGATCCGGGACTGAACTGAGTGAACAGTGAGGGCCAATTTGTCAAAGTATTCAATGTAGTTAACGATAATTTGTCCTGTTTGTTTGTTGTATGTGAAATTGAAATGTGTATTGCATATAATAGATGAATGGATAGTTTTGAAATTCAAATAAGCTTATGTTATTAATAGTAGAAATTGGAATAGACATTGAAATATATTGTGATGATGCGTTAAGATAGTATTGCCTTGTGTTGTTGTTATGATTGTAAACGTAATGCATCACACACTCATGCCCTTGCATTTAGTTAGAGACAATTTGTCGTAGGACTGAGACGGATCTCCTACTCATGATAATTTAGTAATTAGGCTAAATAAGTAGTGACTGCCCGACAATTTGTCTCTCACGATAAAAGATCACTTTAATTAACGAACATATATCTTTATATGTATCTATATGTTATTTGCACTTAAAGGTCTAGATCATGCATGACAATTTGTGGTCTATCTTGACAATTTGTCGGAAATACCCCTAGAACACTAGTCCAGGACTGGGACTGCATTCATGCGTCCAATAGCATTATTAACGGACTGCTAACAAAATTAATTCTTGGGAATAAGAGTGAAATCTATGCATCTTCCTTTCGTTTGTGTATTTTTATAGTATTTACCCCTAAAATCCACCTCATTCTAGAAAACAAGTGACCTCAGCCACAATACATTAGACTATTTGATCATTCCCTAGAATTAGAACCCCTATACTGTATTCCTGGGTTTTGGGTTGAAGCAAAAACCTAGTTTACACCTCTATACAACATCTAGAAACATCAATGGGATTTGCTTAGATTGAGCTCAAATTTCATATGAATGAAGCTTGTGAATAGACTCATTCACTGCAAATTTCATTTTGGATGATGTTAATTGCATAGATTTGTAGTTTGGTGAAGGATTTTTGCTATGCATCCACTAAATTCTTGACTATGGCAATAAATGTCAACCCCTTTTTTGTTTTTTTGGTGGTAGGCCAAGTGGCAATAGATAATTTTGATGTGGTGATAAACATGCTTCATATGAATTTTTGTAGATGAAATTGTTAGGTGATTGTCATGGCTTTATGATAGAATTTTGGCTCCTTTGCTTAAAGTTTCGTGGATAATTTAGAAGAAGATAAATTCCATGTTGTAAGAAAATGTGACAATCTCTAAAATGCTTTTAGTATTTTTTTGGCAACCCAACTTTTGAAGTGGGTGCTAATTTGGTGACATGTTCTTCACAATCATTGCAAATATGGCTTATGCAACTATTACAATATAGGAAATTTGCTAACATAGTTTATACCAATAACAAGCATACAACTTACATCAATATATAATCACACCAAGAACGAGCAAGGTAAATATAAATTTCATAATCTTGATGGACACAAGTAGGTCACATTGGAACCCTATCCATTCTAGAGAAATCTTCACCTCAAATAAGGTCTTGAAGAAGTAGTCAACTTGCAATACTTCTAAGTGTACAAACCATATCAACAATGTACACCTTCAACTCATTAGTCATAAGCAGCATTATACAAAAAGTTCTTAGGACTAAATTTTTTTAAAGCATATATGCCAACAATGAGTTGCAAGTGTATGTTTAGAGAATTCCTGTATTTATTCAAGGCTATTTTTTTACCAAAAAAGATTCAAAATTGCCATTTCTATAGCAAAAAAATAAAAAAAAATTGAATTTTTTTCCACATCTAACAATAGGATCTTACAAGCAACTAGTAATTATGAGAATGTGTAGGAAAAAATTCAAAATTTCTGGCCGCATAGATTGCAAGATATAATTATGTGTTAAAGTAAAAAAACAAGTTGTTTAGCACATTGTGGGACTACATTTTTTGACTTTGAACATTTTTAACTTAAATTTTTTGCACTAGAAAGTTTTGAGCTTTAAATCTTTATAGTGAATAATAAAACTTTGAGTTGAGAGTCTAGGAAAATAAAAAGGTCCAAAAAAACTTAATTTTCATTCTTAAAAAAATTATTAAATAGAAGTAGGTTAAGATAGAAGAAAAATCTAAAATATTAATATCTTTTATATGGATTTAAAATGCACTAATCCCAATGATAAGATTGATTTAGCAAGGAAACTAAACTATGTGAAACTTTTCTTTTTTTTAAATTGCAAAAATTGCATTCAGAAATGAATACTACAAATTATCTTTTTCAAGAACATGCTCTAATTGCCCAAAAAACAAGATTGTCCATAACTTTCTCATAACAAATCCAAATGGAATGAAACAAAGCTTTTCATGTAAAAAAAATATAATTTATGAGGAAAAATAATTCAAAAAAACAAATTTTAAATTTTATTTTTGTTGCCCCCTGTCCCATGTATTGAGCTTATTTGGACATAACTTTTGTTCCCTGGGCACTGATTGAAAAATATATATTCCCACGAAGCTTATCAGATTTTCTATCTTCAGAATAAGTTTCCAAACATCAAGGCAAAATTTCAGCCCGTAGGTACCTGCCCCAAATCCCATTTATCCCCCAAAGTGACAATGGTCCTTTAGAGGATAACAAAATCCATAACTTGCACAATGGCTACCTTAGTCAACTTGAATAACACACTTGTTTTTATTTAGGATTTTTGAATGTGTTCTAATACCCCTTTTCTATTCAAATCTTTAGATGTCCTTTATTCAAATATTATGTGCATTTTAAAAGTTATTATTATTATTTTCAAATGTTTTTCATATTTTGCATAGTATAGTTTATTAAAATCTTTAGATGTCATTTATTCAAATATTGTGTGCATTTTAAAAGTTATTATTATTATTTTCAAATGTTTTTCATACTTTGCATAGTATAGTCATGTAGTGCTAGGCCATTTTCAAAATATCACCCATTAAATATGGATCAACTATTTTGCAAAGAAAATATTTAAGAACCATCAAAGTGCATTGAAAACGTTGAACCCCTCTTTGTAGCTAGGAGGTGCAAGGATGACACTAAAACCATAATATAAAGAAAAGACAACTTCATGTGATTTAGAGTACACACAATCATGCCTTTTTTAATTTCAAAATTTGAATTCAATTCAGAATAAAATGTGAAAGGCCTATATGAAGCAAGGCATTTGAATGACTTAAAGAATAATTCTATTAGACCAATACCCTTTATGTGCATCTCTAATTTCCATGCTTGGTATAAGTGAGGGAATTTCGTACTTGATGGAGTACATGAGTACATTCTACCATTCTAGACAAAATGAACCCTTGCAAACTCAAGTTCTTAGTTAATTCAAACAATCAAATAGAATAAGATATGTGGAGTTGCTAATGGATTCATCCACTATTAATCCTACAAGGACGCTACAAACTTGAAAAGTCTGATGGATGACTTAACTATTCACTAAAGAAATAAATAATGCACCCATTGGTCCAACAATCAAAGTACTTTGGTTGAAATAAAGAATGCACCCATTGGTCCAACAATCAAAGTACTTTGGTTGACCACCTTGCTCATGAGGGCCTTGTCCTCCCCAGGTTAAAAGTTATTTACAAAATTGTGAGGAATGTTCCACTTCAGTTTCTCCCTCAGCAATTTCACTATCGGAGTCAGTCTGTCGCTTGGAATGAATTCAGGCAGATTTGAAGGATATGTTGCTCAATCTTCCTCTGCAGCTGATTTACAGCATTAGCATCATGAACAACATTAGCATCATGATGGAATACAAGTCTGACAGTGTCGTTCAGCAAATAATCATGCCTTCTGCTGACATCAATGTTCTTGATACGTACCAATATATATCCTCTGTTTTACACGACATTGTCAGGCAGAAGAGATACTTACTCTAATATGCCCAAATTGCTGTCACCCGTTCAGCAATTGTGATAATTCAACAAGCGTAACTGACAACCTTCTCAAGATGCATGGTCCAAGATCATTTAAAGAGTCGCACTTGACGTGCGCACAACAATGTATCAAGGCTGATTAAAATTGGATTACGCTTGGAAGGTAACCATATAAATTTGTGTCAAAATTGAAAGGTTGCCCACTAAATAGTCTGGTTGAGCACAAAAGAAAACTAGATCAAATTCCTCGTCTGCTTACTCCCCTGTGGCATATTGACTGAAAGTGCTCAAGCTTCTGGAGAAGCCGCATTTGTTGTAGGTTCAATAATATATGGTTCGTGTTCTGTGGTAAGCCGGCACCTTATCTACGGCACTTGGCAATCCAATAGACCATAGCCACCAGTCGACTTCCACGCTTAGGATCTGCCATCAACACAAAAGTGAATATAGACAGATAAGATAATAAGCTCCGCCTCCAGATCTTCACAGATGCACCAAATATCTTGCCTAAATAACGAAACTCTGGAGGAAAACCCGGGTAACGGCACATAATGGAGCTCAGTCTTCCCACAGTTGCTATAACAGGTGTTCTTTGGCTCACTCATTTACGTGAGGAAAAAGATGATCAGAATACAAATGCCCAAAATGGCCAATAGTGGCCGCTTCCATATCTATAGGAGTTGAAAGAGAGCATTAGGAAGCTTCAAGAAACGTAACAAAATGTACCAATAGAAAGACGAAAATCATATCCTACAGCTTTGAAAAATAGACAGATGTGTTGAATGGTATTATATGCAACTACTAGCTTCCAAAGCAGACATTCTGTTTTTACATTAAGCAATTAGGGGTTAAGCACAGTAGTGAGTGAGCCAAAATACACAAAATGGAGTTGAAGAAAAATATTGTGGAGCATTCTACTACTTACCCCTTTTCCAGTTCGGGTTGCAAGTTGCTCCCGTAAGCTTTCTACTGCAGTGATAGTGCAGGCGCGAAGCTCTACCTCCTCTTCTGAACCAGAAGGAAGCTCCTCCAAGCTATCCAACACTTTTACCAAAGCTTGACTGCATGAGAGAATCCCCCAGTGTCTCAGGACCGCCGGAACTACGTAATCAGCAAACATAGTGATGCATGCGATGTCCTTGAATTCCCCCATACCTTTTCCTTTAAAGGCGCCCCACAAGTCAGCCACGAATATTTGAGCTCTTTTATAAATGAAGACCTGGTGTCCTTTGTACACGGCGTGATCTCGAAATCCTGCCAAAGTCGTAACATCAAAATGGGATTAGCAAGCCAAGCCAATAGCACAATCAAATGGCACCTAAAAAGAAAACCTTGTGCATCCAAGCAGTGTCGTGAAGGCTTCCCTCTAGTACCTGGAAAATGTTTGGTTACTAGGTCAACAAGTGCATGTGCCGACCCCTTGGCAGCAGCTACTAAATTAACAGCTAGGCCATCAAAGCTTCGCTCCAACTCTGTACCAACCTGGAACACAAAAAGCGAAAAGATCTCAGTAGAAAATATTTCTTTCGGGACAGGAGTAGTATAAACGACCCCACGGGTCCTATAGGAAATTGGAGGCATGTCGGGGACCCCAGTGTGTATATAAAAACCAAAAGTCAATAAAACCAACCCCAGGGACCTCTTTTGCATAAATTTCTGATTCGTTCACAAGAAGGACAATTTGCATGACCTAGCGGCCATGCCAACCTTATCATGAAAAACTATTCGCTCCGCCCATAGACTTTGTGAAGAAAGAAGGTCTTCAAAAAGCACCGGTATGGGATCTTCATCTTCGGGGACTTTAGTGGACCCTGAAGAGGAAATCCCCCATATTATAGGGTTTACTCTCTTCAGGGCCGATGCTTTATAGAACAAACTCGCCATTCCACCCTAAAGCAGCTCGTCAAAATGAGTGAGCAGAGCATACTGAAAACCCTAAACTGAACAAGGATTGACACGCACCTCATGGAGTAGACGAACCCGTTCATCTTCCAATGGAAGTGGCCGAGGCCACTGCAGCAGATCCCTTAGCATTGGACCTGCAATCGGTGCAAAACTGGATTTACGTCAACCCTAAGATCACAACGACCAAGGGTACAGAACACAACATTGTCGCAAGAAACGTCTTGTTCAAGGAAAAGGTAAAGGCCCACTTACAGAACCTGTAAAATTCTTCAACCGACGCGCATCAAAAATCGTGGGGTCTTCCTTCAATGCTTCGGCAAGACCGGCTGCTAAGTGGTCGTATTCCAAATCATCATCTGCAAATATTACATCAAGACCAGTTATTCAGAAGAGTACAAGAACTCGGAAATTGTCACCCCTTTAAAGGACCAAAACTTCATGGCTATGAAATGTCAAATTTTATTGATGACATTGAGAAATCAAGTTCAAATGAGGGCAAATTTAATATCACTAGAAATAGTGAAGAACACTGCACGTATTGGTAAAAAATAAAGAGAATTGTCCCCATGTGACCTACTCAAGTGTGTTAAAAAAATTACGAGGACTCACTTGGTCCTCTCAAGGAGTTAAGAGCAACTAACGAAGCAGAAAATAAACTTGCAGTAAGCTTGCAGCCCCTAGTGCCACATCCTCTGCACAGGGTTAGGGTTAAGGATTTAGGGTTTAGAGTTTTAGGGCCTAGAGACTACAAATGTCCCAGGTTTCTGAAACGAGAGCATACCAGGCCAAAAGCAGAAATTGAGAGCGTCCAACACCAACATGTATTGAGCAGTAAGAGGTCCATTGTCGAAATAATGAATGCCCTCAAAGTCCCACTTTATCGGCGGCAATTCACCACCAACATGCTCCACAAGTTTCTCAATTCCTGATGAGACGACATAATAAATATCAACGTGAAGGGTTACAGAGAAAAATCGCTTGCAATTCACCTTTAAAAGACCAAGGATTCATGGTTTCAAGATGACCAATTTGATTGATCACATTGAGAAAAATATGATTCGGATGGGACCACATTCTGTATCACGACAATCACCAAAGACCCTTCCATGTGCTGATTAAAATAGAAATCAAATTGGACAAATAAGGTCCCTATATTACATACTCAAAACTGCTTTCAAAAACGTATAACCCAATTTTATCATCTTTCGGGGTGAGGATGAAAACCAAAGAACTCGCACATTGACACCACTCCAAAATTCCTCTAAAATTTCTGCAAATTCATAGTCCCGGATTCAAAATCAAACCGAACAGATAGAGGCTCACCATCGGGGTTGATGGTGACATGGGAGGCGTGGGCAGCCACCCAGCTGCAGGAGGAGCGCACTGCGTCCATGATGAATGGAATTACCTCGGATTGTTGCAGTCAAAGAAAGATTGATAGTGCAGTTGGAAGTCAGTTGGGATTGTTGGCGATGCTGAGGGCGACGGCGACCGTTGCCGACAGCCGCAATGGACCCGTTTTCCTCGCTCCGTCACTGCGAGGGCGAGCGAGACGAAGACGGAGGCCCCCCTCTTCGTCCCTTGAATTAGGGTTTCGACGCTTTTCGTCGTCTTTCGTTGCCTCTTCGTCCTCATCTGGCCCTTTTCGTCAGCTCTGAGTGACATCTCCGTCTTGATTTTGCAGTCGCGATTTGGGGGGGGCAATGGGACACCCTTGGACAAAATCTTGAATAAAAATGTCATAAACATTCATTTTCAAAATTGGATTTTTCATTCTAAAAATAAACTTTAAAAGATATTTATTTCTAAAATAAAATATTAGAAATAGAAATAAAATTTTGATAAGGTTTTATTTTAACTTCAAAATTTTGTCAACATCAAAATATGGTGCACCAAAAATTGATATAAAAAATTTAATATTTTTTTCTTGTATATTATATTTTCTTCTAAATGGGAAGCTTTGGTTCATGACATTTAGATTAGTGATGTGAAAGTTACGGAGTTTCTTGTTTTGCGGGCAATCATAGCAACTTCTTGAAAGAATTTTTTTCCTTCCACTTTGAATGCTAATATCTTTCAATCTATACAGTCAAAAATCACAAAAATTTTGTCACGTGTTCTAAGATAAGTGTAGAACAAGACCCTATGGTTAAATTCTAAAAAATATTTTAAAAATTCATTTCATAGGTGAACATAGCAAAAGTGGTAGTTTTGAGTGGTTTAAGTAGAAAAATGACCTTAGAACTTTAGGGGTTAATCCTTGGCCCAAGGGATTTATTTGGCTTCCTGGTCTCCCCCATTTTGAAGTTTTTGTGGTATAACTTTTGCTCCCGGGCATCGATTGGAATAAAAATTATATTCTTGGAAAGTTTATCTATCTTATGAGAAAGTTTCAAAAAGTTTCAGTAAAAACTTAAATCATAAGAGCCTGTCCCAAATCCATTTTGTCCCCTGTAGGGACAATGGGACTTTAAAGATTAAACACTAAATATTCCTCTCAATTCTACTCTTTCACAACTTTATATTGTAAATAATTATTTTTAAATTATGTTGGCTTCTATAGTTTTACTACAAACTTTTCAATTTTTCTCTTGCCAAACTACTTGTGGTTGGCTAGTTTTGTAATTTTATCTTTGCAATGACATTCCATTTCATATATGTCAAAAAAGAACTTCTCAATTAAAAACTATTATTGAAGGTGATATAGACTAGAAGATTGCAAAGATTAGTCAAAGGTGGTGCATTAGGTAGTTTACAACCATGCTTTCATGTGCCATTTAAAAAATATTTGTAGGCTTTTAAATATTTTTCAATTTAAAAAATATAAAATAAAAGTTGTGGTTTAAAAAGAATTTCAAAATTATCAAAATTATTTCTTGATAAAATCTAATAAATGTGAAATGTATAACATATTTATTGAATATTGAAGAAATTATAGGATTTGCTTATTTATTGTTGAACTTCCTTTACAAAACATATGGGATTTGGTAAATATCATATTATTTTGATTAACATTGTGATATTTGTTTCTTAATCTATTTTTTTAAGGAAACTTTGCTAAAGAAATTTTTTAAAAACTATTAATTTAATTTTAAAGGAAATATATAGTTCTTTAGGGGATGAATGTATAGTCTATCGGATTAAAATTTTAAGTTTCATCCTCATTTTCCACATTTCATCCATTTATAAAGATGTAAACAATTGCGTACTTCCCAAACTATATGAAAAGAAATTCTTGCTACTATTGTCATGTGGTTAGTCCAAATACGCTACACCACATTGTAGTTGTCATCAATAATATTTGAAATGTCTTCAAAGTCAAACAAGATTTGACATTTAAATTGTGTAAATTTATATTATTTTTATTTTGATAACATGAGACTCTGTGTTTTTGTGAATAAATTGAAAATTTCACTAATAATGAAGAACAAATGTTTAGTTTCTCATTTAGTTTGTCCTTCATTATTAGTGAAATTTTCATAGTTGTAAATTTTGTTTTTAAAATTTCTTTCAAATAGAGAGTTTGATTTTTTTTAAATCCCATAATATCTAGATTCTTATATTAGAATAAAACTTGCAATAATTCACCCGTAATTTTTTTAATTAACTTATAAAATAGTTTAGAAAGTATAGTTGACAAATTTCATCTTTTTAATTGAAATAAAATACCAAAAATAATAATTTTTGAAGGTCACTTTTGAAATTATTCAAGGTGCATCACCTCCATATTTTAGGATGTGAGGGCCTTTAAAAGTTACTAGAAGTTTGCTTGCAAATCAAAAAAAACTTCAATAGTTTTTATCATCTTTTTTTTTATCATTTTTCATTTTTTGCCAAGGTCAATTTAAAAATTTAGTCCTTGCTATCAATTTAGAATTTTTTTCATATCTATTTTTTATCCAAATTGCCACAATAGAATTAAACTACTAGCTAATTTACAACAATTTTTCTGTAAAATTATGCTAAAGAATTGATGAAATCTTCTCATTGAAATTCCTAATGGAGTTGTAGGACCAAAATAATGGTTGATAAAGTTGGCTATATTTAGCCCAACTCCAAATACTTGGCTCCGATTTTCTTTCTCTCTAAATTCAACTAAAAGATAATAATACATAAAATTAAGTCAATTCTTGTAACAATCATTATTGTATGTTGTAGAATTTTCATTTTTTAATTGTGAAATGCACCCAAAAGTGCTAGTTCTTGACAATTTCTCCCAAATAGCATCTCTAGTATTTCATGGGTTATTTAAAAAAAATCCCCCTTTGGTATTTATAAACATTTCCTATTAGGATATTTCATTTTCTAGTTTGGATTTTGTTTATGCAGTTTCTAATCCAAAAGAAAAAAATTTGGATCTGAAATGGAAATTTGAGGTCATCTTCTAGGATTACAAAGACTATTAAAGAGATTTTGTCTTGTGCACATGTTCAAAGTGCCATTCCTTTATAAAAGTGTAGAATTTATAGAAATTTTAATTTTTTCAACATATTGTAGAATACCTTGTTAGTAAATTAAAAATAATGAGTGACTTTTGTTAAATTTTGTGAATTGCTTTTCTATTTTAAATAAATAACATAACATAAAATGTACACAAAAATATTCACATTCTTGAAATTTCTGCTTACTAAAATTCATCATCAATAAATGCATCCAATGCAAACAAAAATTACAATAGGACTAAATCCTATAAGCCTTGACCAATTACATTGTCTAACACTTTTTTTTAAACGAATACTAAGGATTTTGTATAGTAGGGTCAATACTAAATACTAGACAACAAATTCCTTTATAGTAAAAATTTGCCTCAAGTTTTGTTTAATAATCTTCAATCAAGAAATTGAGGTATTTAAAGCCTTGTTTCAATTGCACGTGACAAATTGTGAAAATATATAGAATGAAGTAGCATTGATAGCATTATACTTTTTGTAATATAATACTTTAATCTAATTATGTCACCTTGGATGAATTGTTTTGTCAAGATCTTTTCATCCTAGTGATATTTATTCATTTGTTACAATCTAAGATTTTATTTAGTCTTGGGCTTATTGTATTAAACTTGAGACTTGTAACACTTTTTTTTTAACTAATCTAATGGACTATAATTGAATCTTTATTGATGTCAATAATGCAAAAGAATTTTGTCACAAAGCAATTTTATGAGAAGCAAAGACCAATCATTTAGAAGATGATTTGTAAAAATATTGTATCATGATAAATCAATGATAGATGAAAATTTGAATATTAATACTTGTATTCTATACCAAACGTACTAATCTCCTTAAAAATGCATCTCGGTCCCATCTTGGGTCCCGTATAAGAATCTGTTGAAACTCCAACAAATTACATTTAGTAAAACTTGTAGCCAGTACGGAGTAATACACAAATTAGAAAATGTATGTGCATAGTCACTACACTTAGTATCATGAGGCAATCTTTGACCACCTAGCATGTTAAAGAGATCATGCATGCCATGCTTATTCATTATGCTTGGTATTATCAAAAGATCACCAAGGGTAATTGCAACTAAAATTGTTTGAAGTCTAATTACAAAGACTTTTGTTTGATTTGGCATTATCAATTCAACTAAGATTAGGCAAAGAAAAAAATTGGGTGAAGACATTCAAATATCATCACAAAAAATCTGAACCCTGCAAAAAGATGCCAGTTTTGCACCCCCTTTGTGCAATTTTGGTCCAATTAGGGAATTTTTTTTTTCTGGATCTAATGTGGCACTATTGATGCCATGTTAGACTTATGAATTTTTCAATATATACATTTTTTTTACTTGCACTATGGGGCTGCCAAAAATCAAACATTCATAGACCTTTGTAAGATTCAGATTTTTTGTAATGAAAAGACTAGGTCAAAGTTGCATGAAACTGACAAATTTAGGTGGAGAAATTTATGAATTTAGGAAAGTGACTATAGAAATAAATTAAAGATCTTTTTAATAAGAAAAGTGTACAAAAGACAAAAACAAGGACAAACTTGAAACTTGGAGCATGACATGTGATTAAACTTGTCAAAGATGTAATCACCCAATTTCATATTCTTTGTCAATCTCCAACCATTGTCCAATTGTCATTTCTTGCAACTTCAAACCATGTACTTTTCTTTATTCATTTTTTTAAGCTCCTTTAGAATCTTAAGAGCATTCACTATGCACTTGTTATTTGGTTCAATAACATTATTGTACCCTTGAGATTGAACGTGGAGGTTTTATTGTGGCCTCAAAACATCCATTAGAGTTCTTTGTATTATTCTTGTCTCTAGATTTATCCTCTTCAACTTGGCACTTGAGTAAGTCTAGAACAAGGATGTACACTCAAAGATTCAATGATGACATCCTTCTTTCTTTAAAAATACAAAAGGTTCTATTTGAATACTACAACAAAAGCAGTGTTTTATGACTGCAAAAAACGACTGCAGTCAGTCGTAAAATCAAAAAATATGACTAGTGCAGAAATCACTGTAGATGACTCGGAATATGAAGTGCTAAAAAATAACAACAAATACAAGTTAAGATGCATAAGAAACAATAAGGAGCAACTACTAAGAGGTAACAAGAAACAACAAAAAAGAGTTAAGATGCAACAAAAAGAAATAAGAAACAAAAAGTAAAAAAGAAGAAAGAAGAAAGAAGAAGAAGAAAGAATTAAGATGCAAGAAGAAAAAAAACAAGAAACAAGAGTGAAGATGCAACAAAATACAACAACTAAGAAACAAGAGTGAACTCAAGATGCAACAAAACACAACAACTAAGAAACAAGAGTGAACTCAAGATGCAACAAAACACAACAACTAAGAAATAAGAGTGAACTCAACATGCAACAAAACACAACAACTAAGAAACGAGAGTGAACTCAAAGAGACAAGAGACAAGAGACAACAAAAGGTAAGGAAAAAGAGTAAAAAGAAGTAGTGGTTAGGGTTTCAAAACCCTAAAAAAATGACGTCTAGGGTTTCAAAACCCTAAAAAGTGGTGGCTAGGATTTCAAAACCCTAAAAAAAATGATAGCTAGGGTTTCAAAACCCTAAAAAGTGGTGGCTAGGATTTCAAAACCCTAAAAAAATGACGGCTAGGATTTCAAAACCCTAAAAAGTGGTGGCTAGGGTTTCAAAACCCTTAAAAAGTGGTGATTAGGTTTCAAAATTTTAAACAATGGCTTGTCTATATTTTTTTTGATTGCCCATGTTTTTTTTAGGTTGCCCGAAAACAAAAAAACGTTACTACCATGAAAATATGACCAATAATATAACTCAATGTTCTCAAATGAGTTCCCTACCGTTCCCTATGAAATACTTTGGTGTTCCCAACGGACGTATAATATACGCCTGTGAAATACAAGACCCAAAAACGACTGGCAGTCATATTTTGCAGTCATATTTCTCCCCAAGGTATTGACCTCCAAAAATATGACTGCAAGTAGTCGCCAGTCATCTTCAGTCATATTTTTGCAGTCATAAAACACTGCCGTTGTTGTAGTGGAAGCTTCTTCACCACTTAAAATAAATGAGATTACAACCCCCCCTCTACACAAGAGATTGAAGCAATAAGTTAAATAATGCTCAAAGCGCCAATTTAGATGCTAATTTGAATTAAGGTAGAGTGTTCTAAAAGCGCCCATCTTCTTCAAACCACCCCTATTTTTAGGTGGAGAATGGAGATGGGGTGATCCTTAAATGGACCACTATTGCAATTGAATGCACCAAAGAAAAATTGTTTTTCTATTGTAAGAGCCAATCATTGTCTTTGATTTCCACACATTGCTTTACAAGATGCAGGTGGACAGATTTTGGAAGACCTATAGTCACAAATAGGTGCCTATGTCCAGAATCTTTGAAAATTTATAACTAATTCAAAAATGCTTGGAAAAATATAAAACCACTTGTGTTAGGTTCCACATCCATTTTTCTTTCTCTGAAAAATGATAGAAAAATAATTTTGTCCACTTCAGCCTACAAAAAAGGCGGACCAGCTCTTAAATGGTCGCTTTTAGAGCATACTACCTTAAGTCATTGTGCTTGAAAAAACGGCCATGGCACTAACTGCTACATGACATCTTGGAATTAGTGGTGGCGGGCCTAGTTACTAGCTCCATTTGTAGATGCCCTAATAGTCGAAACTATATTGCCCACTACTTCAAATAGCATGGGCAAAACTATCCATGAAACTCTAACATTGTTTAATTCTAAAAAGATTGTGCTTATGATTCATATAGTCAACTAGAAATATTCTAATTATTGGATGAATATTCTTGATTTTTATAAAAAGAAATATCCTCAAAGTCATGCATCATGTGCCTATCGTTGACATAGTCAACCAAAAATATTCAAATTATTGAATGAATATTTTGTTTTCTACAAAAATCTTCAAAGTCATACATCACACACTTGAAGTCTTTTATGACATTAGAGGGTCAACAATTATCTTTATTGTTTTACAAAATATAGATGATTGCTATCTTTGATATGATTGATTAATTATTAGCAATCTCTTTTTTGTTTTTTGAGAAATAGCCAAGAATGACAGTCAATTATAATTTGGTGAACCAATCTATTTCTATATTCATCCATTCTGTGGACCAAAAAATATATTTTTAATTATATTTGTGAAAATTTTCATTTAAAATTGAAGACTTCATCTATATTTCAAATAAAAAATAAAAAAATCTTAGTAAAAAAATATTTCTTTTATAGGGCCAAAAATAGAGTTTTATTTTGAAATAATATGATTGTTACTTTTTCCTAGTGCAAAACAAAAGGCCTTGATCACCTTGCTAAAGGTCTTTAGGTGTAAAGGTTGCGATTTTGTTGAAAGTCTTTTGAGCAATTGGACTCTTGCCGTTTTTCCACCAAATTTATTGAATCTTTTGTACTTGGATAGATGAAGACTGCAGTAACCTTTCTTCAAACTTGGTGAACCATTTCATACTTACCTAGAAGGGCAAGTAAATTTTCTCCAAACTTTTCCACTATTCCACTATTCCAATCTCCGCATCTACTATGACGTAACACTAGGGGGGAAGATATAGAGTTCAATTTGACATGTTATGGCTTGGCTAGCCATGTCTCTCTAAATATTTTAGAATATATTTTGGATAGTTAAAGAATGCTTAGGATATTTGACAATTATTGAACCAAAAAGAAAACATTGATATGACTCCCTTTTCTAATTGTTTTGGGTAATTAATACTCATACTAAGTTCTACAATCTTAGGGGCTTACTCCACTATAGGCAATTCTATACTTTGGTAGTGTCAATGATTGTTTGAGTGCATTTGTCATTGTTTTAATGGGTACCATCGAGGTAGGAGATAAAACTAGTGTGACTTTGAAAAGTCAAGAGCTTTTTCACGATGAATTGCCATTTTTTTTCCGTAGAACTTCTGGAATTTAGGTTTAGTTTAGTCTTCATATGAAACTTCTACAAACCCTTTCATTGTATGCTTATAGGTTTTGATTCTTTGTACTTTGACCATATGTGCTTTTCTTCATTTTTGTGTAGTGCTAAAATACCAATGGTATAGTACATGACCATTGGAAAAGTGATGAGGTGTTATCACACTACTAGAAAATGATGACCATTCTAACAGAATATTGACAAGTTTATGTTGTTTTGTGCACCACTGGACATGACCTGTCAAGTTCGACCAATTTCTGTAGTTGCTTCTAGAAATGTGGCTTCTTTTCTGTTGGTTTGGGTAGTATAATTGCATAAATTTTCTGAAATGTAGATTTCCCTATTGAACTTGATGAAGTGGAAAACTTGTTACCATGGAAATTATACTTACTGCAATGTGAAATTTTATTTATTGCATGTAAAAGCTTTTTACCACTCTGTAGCAGCAATGGAAGAATCAAAACCTGTACATGAAAGTTGTGTTCACACTTGCTGTTGACTATGTGACATTAAAAGTGAAAAGGTAGAAAAATCATCCTTGTCATTAATTCGAACATGAGTTTGTTTGCATGTGCAAAGCACATGTGTCGCTTCAATGTCTAATTGTCATAAAAATTTGAAAACTAAGTTACCTTCCTAATGCAACTTTGGAATTACTGCCTGTACACTAAATAGTGAAATTAGGTTGCCCCACACTAATTTCTCATATCTAACACTTTCAGACATGGTCAACTATAGTCTGGGGCAACCTAATTTCACTATTCAGTGTACCGTCTCTGGGGATGAAATGCACCCTATCTATTGTGATGAAAAGTCGACATCCTTGCATAATATTTCTCATCCTTCACCTGCATGATCTTGATAATAGATGCCACCCTGAGGCTTGCAAATTATCCTCCCACGATTCTTCTCTACTCTTTCCAACTCCTGCATGTATGCAGCCTTGAAGTTTTTTTGCATAGATCTTCAGGAGATGGAGAACAAAGTATACTTTCCCTTGTCTGTAATTCTGAGTTCCAACTCCGAGAAATGGAATTACCGACACATTCTAACCAGCACGAAATTGATTACTTCCTGATGATCAGTGATAATCACAGCCTCATTGCAGTCCACCAAAACCACAACAACTGATTGCGTAACATCTTCATGGAACAAGCCTACTACATAAGTCCCAATGCTACGACGTCAAACCCTGGTAAGTCAATTCCAACTTGTCATGATTGCATTGTGGGTGCCAGTATATCCATCCCCTACATATAAATAACAACCAAAACAAACTGTTAAACACTCCTTTTACACCAGGACTGAAGACCATGAACATAACTCTTCAATTCTAAAGCTTACACAGAACTATTGACAATTCCAGTACTCTATGCCTATCCACTTCTGAAAACTATAAAATCATCCCCAAAACAAAATGAATGAAGTGAAAGCCTGAAGACATATACATTCAAAGGAAATGAATACATTCTCTTCAAGTCTCTAGGTACTACACAAAGACAAAGAAAGAGCTAAACAAATTTCCTAACCTCTTGTTTCTGACAACCAACATATTGTACTCCAAGACCCATGACAATTGCTATGTGGATCGGTAGATCTTACTTATTCACAGTCATACAAAATAGCATAAGACTCTTGCTAGTGAGTGTTCCATTTACACAAGTGATGACTGATGACATCTCACTGCTCCCAGACAAAGATTACATATACTTGTCTTATGTTCTAAAAAGTACCTAGCACTATTATTGACAGTAACTGAACAATAAGAAAAACTTTGTTAGCCTAGGTATTATTATTGTTACAAAGGACAATATTTTAAACACATTTAGCAGAAAAAAAATCAGCAGATACATTAACGCTTCTGGAGTCTACCAAGTCTCAATCTCTGTGAACAACACAGTTTATGATTTCTACAACTATAAGCGTCCACCTACCACTTTCTTGTCATTTCTACACATATACTGATATACTTTTTCAGTAACATGGGCCCATAATCAAACAAGACCATTGACATGAGTATGAATTAACCATTGTTTTACAGAGGTGACGGTTCTGATCATCATGTGAACCTCAAAGCAAACAGAGTGCAAAGTGGACCATTACCAAAGTTTAGGCTGCACTAGTCTTTCCGTTCTTCTCTTTTGTGATAAAGCAAACTTCAGCAGCACCTTCGGCTACTTCAACGGTCATAAACTTCTCCTGCAAGATTTAAGTCCCTTCCAAATTGAATAGATGAATTGTTTTTTACGATGACGGTATTCATACTTTACACATATAAACCTTCAACGTTTATTCACGAGTACCCAAACATGAAATTATCCTAGAAAAGGTCCAACAACTACTACAAAATAAGAAATCACTGAATTTCGTACCACTCACAAGTCAACGTTCACTTATTCCTTCTAAAATGTGGGAGTCATTTTGTCCAGCACAATGCATTCTGGCTACTGCAACTGCACAACCACCCACTTCATGAGCTGAAATGAACACATAAATCGTATTAGTACAACTCTAACACTTGAGACCAATTGCATAAAAAATATTGAAAACACAAAGATTTGTACAGAACAATACCTAATGCAAGTCGGAATGAAAAACTCAATAGACACAGCTTCCCCAAAACATCATTACAAACTATTGCCAAGGTCACTTGTTTGGCAACTATCACAAACTTAAATCTTATTGACAAGTGTACCAAAATACTCAATTTCTATTCAGGTGAGGCAATTTATGACAGAGATCAGCTATAAGTACTCTCACCTTCCATACATGAGTCTTCATTGTTGATTCACTGACATGATTTTCAAGACATAAGGTGACATTGTCCTAATTAAACTTCCTATTCTTCTTTCCTTTCCAGAAAAACTGCAGTCGGTCCTCCTTGTTGACCATTTCTTCTTCAAGCTATACAAAAATACACTACCTCTAACTACCATTTTATGAAATTAATTATAAACATGGAATTGCAAAGAAGAGATGAGAAATCAAGGTTCTGTCAAACTTCAAGAAGCAATTGAGCCAGTTTTCACCCATAGAAAATGGGTATACACTAGGTCAAAAAACAACTTGCAGATAAACTATCTAACCTTACGTTCTTGTCTTATATGACTACTAGGGACAAGTCCATCACTAGTCTAATCTAAATAAAGAGCAAACTGAACTGCCAACCGAGAATATAACAAAATTGTTGCATTTCCAATTTCTATGTATGCTACTAATTGCGCTTTTCTGTACCTACAATGCACCATGAATACAACTATCACCTCTCTCCCTACTCTTGTTATTATAGAACACAATAAACCATAACAATTTTTGATGTAATACATAGAAAACTATGTTTCACAACTTAATTAAACAAAATGAAAGAGATTGACCGCCCCCTTTGGTGCTTCAGTGACAATGGAAGACCACTAATGAAGTCTGCATGACTAACCTCAGCATTTCCCATTCACAAAGGAACTTCCAAACTGTCCAAATTTTTCTTGAAATCATTGACCAATAACTATTCCTTTTCAAAATAGCCATTACATGTGCATAGGGGACATAAATGCTTTACCATTCAATTTCATTTGACTGAAATTAGCAAATGAGAGGTATATATACCTTGCAAAGCTGCATTTATTATTGGCGACAGAGAATTGCCAATTAGGTGTTATTCAGTTCTAGGTGACATATAACTAGTAAGCCAATAATACCTGTGCTCATGTTTGCCTTTGTCGATGTGTTCAACTAGCATGTCAAATTCATGTACCTATTCAAATTAAAAAATAAAATAAAATGTATCTGTTAAGATAGAAACGAAGTTACAGAATTGATGAAGTGCCAATTGAAAAAGAGCAAAACGAATACAATAACATATACTAAAGTCACTGTCTGACGAGCACTGTAGCATCGTCCATTCTTGTAAGTGTCACTCACAAGTCACATGATCATCAGCTTCTCCATCCTTTGTCTAAAAAGTAAAACGTGCCCTTGAAGATGCGTAGCCTTTGGTTGTGCTTTCTCCTGCACATCAACAGTAAGGACATTTAGTCAGGTATTATGGCAAAAACGAACACTACTTCAGTGTTACAACAACGAAATCAGTCCACGTATCGAGAAATGTAAACATCCTAAGCTCTAGATGAAATTGAACTACCTGCTTAACCACATCTATTACCTCAACAAAATCCTGAACAAAGTGCATTACACACGAACACATATTTCATCAACATATATAAATTGAAATACAACCAGCACTTATGTCCTAGGTAGAATACCAAAATAAAAAAAACCCAGATGTCCAATAATGTTTCCTTCTTTAATAGCTATTTGTAATTACAAGGAAAAATCTTTCTTAAGATAAGCTAACAATGTGCATGCTGAGTACTTCACTTCTAACAAACATGCCTTGCTTGCATGCAAAAACACTTACAATGATGACACTTGTTGCATACCTCCTCGGACAAATTCCTTTCAATGTGGACATGTAAATTAACCAAGGTCTATCTCTCACTCACAAAATCTGCGATGGCTGCAATCTTTTAATAATAAACCCGCCAAAGCACATCCAAATCTATAGATACTAGTTTAATTTAGAAAATGCCACTACATCATTTTGTGACAAACACTATTTAAACAATGCCCCATCTTCATGGTTGTCTGAACCAGTATCTCCTGAAATATCTTGAACTGTCACCTGCAATCCAAGGAGCAAACTTTCCTATATAAAGTTCAAAAACAGAACAAGGCTTACCTTTAAAAAAACGATTTGACAAAGCACATTAACAAATAATACATGATAGATATAGAACATTTAACCCACTGTGAAGGAAAGGACTTACTGAATGCTCCTATCTACCATATATATCTGCAAAATCTAACTTGAAATATGAAGTAATCAACCTCCTCAAAGCGTGGCACGAAAGCCAGTACAAATGCTCCTTCTACAATGCACATACCAGGAACCCACGAACATACAGTCCGCAAAACACAGGTATGAACTCTCACTTACAGTTCACATTTCTGCATTCTTTCGACCTCTAACTTCAGAAATTGATAATGCAGTCTGACAAACTGAATAGCCTTTCTAACTAAAGTTATGGACCTTGAAACTATCTTACTTTCTCACATGACAGAGGCACTAAATGTCATGGAACTCAAACTCATCCCAATCAAGAACACTGTCACGTTCAAACATGAAACCTGTAGACACAACCATATTCTCAGCTGTCAAACAATGTGTTGTCTTCTTCAACTACATTGGCATGACAAACAACCTTCTTCATCAAATATAAAGAAGACACCTACACAAGGCATAAAAAAAGTTTGAAACTTCATCCACTTCACTGTACCTCATGTCTTTCAATGGTACTCTTCGAATCCCTCCTTCTGCATCATAGATACTTTCCACATACACAACCAACGTCTACTTCAGGACAAGCTTTTTCTTTGACTGCAATTCATTCAAATGCAAAATATATTTCAATGAAGGCATTAAAAATCAATCAACAATATAAATGACGATCAGTAATGCAATGCAATTCTACAAGTTCTTTCTTCTGCAATAATACAATGGTACAAAGAAACACACAGTACCACACGAAGTTGAGCAACATTGAACTCTTCCTCCTATTTGAAGTCAGTGAAATCCTATATGAATTGTTGTCATGACACATTTAGCCATCAACATGGCAAGTCAAGAGCAATATTCAAATAAAATCATATAAAACAATTGCACTCTTTGTTTATGTCATGACTCACATATGCCTCACCTCCAATCACAAGTACAGAACCCATGAGGCCAAGTAAGTTGACTTCTCAACATACAACCCATACCTACAAGCCAGTCCTTACAAATCCTTGATGACTGCAACTGCATTGAAACTAGAAAATTCAAAGCCATGTCTCTTATCGATCCTCTGCAGATAATGCAACCCCTCTTTCTGGACCTGAACATCATGCCTTCCCCACAACGCACTTCATGCTCTCCAGTCTTTGTGTCCTTCAGTACACTTCCCTTGTTTCTCACCACGAAACAAATACCTTATGTACCGGCCTTTGTAGGAAACAAGAATACAACAACAACGTTGATACTGCAGTCTATGTCATTCGTCTTCATCAGAAGATGCTCCTACCTCTCGGTCAAATAAAAACGATGCTTCTTCAATCCCCTCCCCAAGAATGTCATGAATTTCCACATTTCTACCTGTAGGAAGAGGGTCCTGATCGGTCTCTGGAAGAATTGATGCACTACTCAGTCCTTCGAAGTCATCGTTATTTCCCATTCTGAAAATCTCAGTGTCCTCTTCTTCTTCCATTTCGCTGTCTATTCTACGACCCCTCACCTCAGTTCGGAGGACTACTTTCCATCCAGGCTCATCCTCATCGTCCGAGAAGAAAACTTGATCACAATTCCTTGGAAACGCAAAAGACTCATACCCAAACGGAACCAGTGAGTTGAAATTCGCCATAGTAAATCCCCACTCATCTTTCTTCATTGTTGCATTCCTTCCCCTATAGTTTGCTTTCACCCATTCGCAAACTAGCAGAACTATGCAATGGCGTCCATAGTTCAGTTCTAGAATCTCTAATATTTGGCCTATGTACTCGATTGTTGCATCGACTGGATTCTGATCTCCCCTACCCGATTGACATGTTCTACGGAACACGGCAGCGATCCCGGAGTCACAGGTTCTACTGAAGCTCCCCTCAGCACTCTTAACTCGAAAGTGAAAACCATAGGCATACATACTTCTATATCGTTGTGCTCGTAGAGACGGAGGTCTAGAAGAGTCTTCGACATCTTCAGGAATGATGGCTCCTTCCTCTTTTGCATCTTCAATCTCTTTTTTCAACCACTCGGAAAAAGGCGGTAACTCCTGCAGAGCAGTAGGATAAGGAACCCATCTTCTTCCGTTCCTTCTAGAATGCATGTTTCGAAAATGTGCTCGTGCTGTTGATCGTTCAACACACATCACTTCATATCTCCTGGAAGAAAGTCAACGTTCAATGATATTGTTTTCAAATTATGAAAAATAATTAAAAAACTATGTACAAAAATTCTCAATTCAATACTTGTGACTGACATGTTACAAACAGTAATGGGGTGACAAACTTAGACACTGAACTACACCTACATTCTTCCAGAACTTTGAAGCTTCATGTACAATGACATGAAAAATCAATGTTCAGACCACTCACTTCAATGGGCTCTTCAATCATTAACACATTGCAAGCTAAAATGCAACATATACAATGACGAATGAAAAAATGAATTCATTTAGACTTAGAAATTACTCCCGGTATGGCTGCAAGTGGACTGCATTGTCCAACACAAATTCGTGCATCGCATTCCTCATATCTTCTGACAATTCTCTAGGTTTCCCCTTGCCTTCTAGAATTTCGTCCACCATCGTGGGCTCCTCCTTGTCATCCCACACTCTTCGTGTAGTAATCGTATACTCTGACATATACTCCGTTATGAATCCTAGAGCTTGCTCAACTTGGTAACCTTGTGCAATGCTACCTTCTGGTTTGGCCAAGTTTCTGACAAATCCTTTTAATGTCTTGAAATAGCGTTCATATGGGTACATCCACCTACTGTGAACGGGTCCACACAAAAAACCTCTTCCACTATATGGTTTGGCAAATGTGCCATGATATCAAAAAAAAAGGGTGGAAACTCTTTTTCCATCAAACACATTATCTCAGCGCAATCTGTTGTGAGCTGATGTTGATCATCACCGTTTACCGTCTTCGCGCAAACCTTCTGGAACACTCTGCTTAAGCGAATCACTGCCTTAGCAAAAGACTTGTTATGCACCCTACGAAAACATAAGGGCAAAATTTGTTGCAACAATACATGGAAGTCATGTGACTTCAAACCGGACAATTTCCCTTTGCTGATTTTAGTATGCAAATTAAGCACCTACGTAATGAGTTGGTGTTCTCAATGACTTCAACACTCGGAGGACCTTGCTCTTGTCTTCCGATGATAACACATATGTTGCATCTGGCATATACAACCTATCACGGTTAGGGCCAACTTCCCGTAGATGGAGATGCGGTCGAATGTTTCGTGCCTCCATATCTGCACGAACCGCTGGATAGTCTTTTTCACCAAATGCCGTCTTCAAAATGTTCTCCGATATGTTCTTCTCACAATGCATCACATCAAGTACATGGCGCACGAGCAAAAACTGCAAGGTAATTTTCCACAAACATTTCATATTAATTTTGTCAACTCTACTTTTAATGCATGTCTGCTCATTCACTATTGAATGTGAAATGCATACACACATATTTAAAAATTATTGATATAGATAAGAGAAAAGTAAATAATACGATACAAATTCAAAATAATTTCTCCAAAGGCACTCTGGAATGCCATGGTGGACATTAACTATGGCAGTACTTATTCATTCGTCTATATACAAAAGAAATATTGGCAAAGGAGATAAAACTACTCTACCTCACACGATTATTAGGATAGAGAAAAACATGCACAAACAGTACAAATTCATTCCTTCCACTACTAAAAAAAAGCCTTTGCTACAAATCAGGGTTGACGAATTGGAGCGTCCAGCCCAAAATCGCGTCCAAAATCCGGACGTCCAGACTTAGCGGACTCCAGCGTCCGCATTGAACGACAGCATCGAAAAATTATACCGCGCGGTCCGCGCCCCGGTACAGGGATTTTAGACGGCCCGTCGGAAAGCAGCGTCCGAATTCGGACGGCCCGTCGGAAAGTGGCGTCCGAATTCGGACGGCCTGTAGGAAAGCAGCGTCCGAATTCGGACGGTCCGTCGGATTTCAGATAGTGCGTCCGAAAGCAGACTCCGAATTCGGACGCCTAGATTTTTTTCACATTTTCTACCCCCCCCCCCCTCAGAAACCTGTCCATAACTTTTTGGTGGAAGGTCCAAACTTGAAACGGATTGTTGGAGATGAAACCTTGCTTGATTTCCAAACTTTTTCTAGTTCAAAGGTTTTCAAAAAAATGTATTCTACTATGCGGAAATGAGGTCTGAACATTGACTTTTCTTACAATATATTTCGGATGGCTAGTTTGAATTTGGAAGGGGGGAAGGCTGGTTGCCTGGTTCCACTTGGATTCTTCTGACGCCAAACTTCCGACGGCCACTTCCGACGCCTAATTTTTTTTCAAATTTTCTAACACCCCCTCAGAAACTTGTCCATAACTTTTTGGTGGAAGGTCCAAACTTGAAACGGATTGTTGGAGATGAAACCTTACTTGATTTACAAACTTTTTCTAGTTCAAAGGTTTTCTAAAAAAGGTATTCTACTATGTGTAAATCATGACTTTTAGGTGGAAGGTCCAAACTTCAATTGGATTTTTGGAACCTTGCTTGATTTCCAAACTTTTTCTAGTTCAAAGTAATTTAGAAAAGGTATTCTACTATGCTGAAATGAAGTCTAAACATCTACTTTTCTTACATTATATTTCGGACGGTTCGTCTGAATTCGGAAGGCTGGTCCCATTTAGAGTTTTTTCTTTTCTTTTAATTCAATCGATATTGTAATCTCTAAGGTTTAGATTACGTAATTTGCTATAAAATCATTTGTACATGCATTATTTCTTATTGTTACTACAATTTTGTGGCTATAAGTTTGTAGCATACATTAATAATTCTATTTAAACTAATTTTGGGGGACTTGTTAATTGATGTTGATAGTAGTATTGAAATTTGTTTGGGAAGTTTTAGAAAAATTTATTTTTGGAGATGAAACCTACTTGTAATCATTAATCCCTCAAGTACAAAGTGGACACAATGAGTCCTCTTCAAATTTTCAATAGAAAATTCTCGATAGGGTGAAACAAATCTCAATATTTTACAAACTAGGATTTGTAGAATTGAAATTTTACATACTTGTTGCATTATTTGATTTTGAAAATTTGAATGTGAGAAATATTTACAAAAATTATTTAGAAAATGTGGTCTACTAGAAAAAAGGAGCACATACAATGTTTTTCCAATGAAAGAAATAGTAGAAATAGAAAAAAAAAAAAAATTCTTAAACAATCCTAGTCTTTACTTTATACAAATAAATTGTGTTTGAAGAAATTTTTTTAAATTTGTATTTTTAGCAATTTTAAAAATAATAGGTTCAACCTAGTGTGATGAAGAACACAAAATATATAAAAATGAATCCAAATATTTTAAAGATGTCTCAAACAATATACAAATTATACAAGTTATTAAATCACAATTGCAATATTGCATGTTTCACATTTACAACAAGATGAATTGAAAATATCATTTTTGATGTAGAAATACGTTACAAACATACATAAATAAGGTCCATAAGACCATAATTGTGATACATGAGGGGTCATCATATTTGAAAGTCAATCATATTTTTCACTACATAAGCACCAATATTTTTTGTATGGGATATATTGTTGACAATTTACATTTTAAGATGCAAATATAAGTATAAGGGTGTAGGAAAATATCAAAATAACTTCAATTACAATTTTTTGTATAAATGCAATATTTAATCTTGAACTAAATTAAATTACATTAAATTGCTTAAAGCATTTTTTGTAACATCATCTAATACAATAACAAAATAATACAATTGCTTGTATTATGTATATTTTGTTGTTTCAAACTATTAATGCATTTTACAACAAAACTTAAAGAACACTTCAAGTTATAATTGTATGTTCCACATTTGTAAAGTGGCACATCATAATTGATGTAGAAAAACTAAAAATACATTGAAAACATATATAAATAAATCTGAGGTCTATACAAGAACATATGTTGTACATCATGATAATTACATCTTAAAAAAATAAAGAAATAAAAAATATTCCACACATTACACCAATGTTTTTGGTAACTAATGTAAAATTGAAAGTTTAGGGTTTAGGGTTTAGGGTTTAGAATGCATATTTAAATGTGAGAAAGAATAATTTGAATTACCTTTTCTTTAAAAACATTCTTACTACATAGGATGCTTATAGCATTAAATAGCAATCTTAGAAAGCAAATTTGTACTTCTTAGAATACACTATTTCTGTACAAGTGGACAGCTGTGTAAACAAGTCAGGAGTCAGCTGTCAAACAAGCCAACAGTCAACTGTCGAACAACTCGACCAGCAGTCAACAGTTACACAAGGTGGACAACTGTTTAAAAATAAGACAAAAATGGGCGTCCAAAATTTGCCGTCCGAATTTTCCATCTGAACAAGGCCGTCCGAAGTGGGCCGTCCGAAGTGGCCAACTGAGACCAGCTGTCCAAATTCGGACTAGCCGTCCGAAATAAAATGTAAGAAAAGTCAATGTTCAGACCTCATTTCCGCATAGTAGAATACATTTTTTTGAAAAACTTTGAACTAGAAAAAGTTTGGAAATCAAGCAAGGTTTCATCTCCAGCAATCCGTTTCAAGTTTGGACCTTCCACCAAGAAGTTATGGACAAGTTTCTGAGGGAGTGTTAGGAAATTTGAAAAAAAATTAGGCATCCGAAGTGGCCGTTGGAAGTGACCGTCGGAAGTGGCCGTCGGAAATGGGCCGTCCGAAGTTTGGCGTCAGAAGAATCCAAGTGGATCCAGGCAACCAGCCTTCCCTCCTTCCAAATTCAAACTAGCCATCCGAAATAAAATGTAAGAAAAGTCAATGTTCAGACCTCATTTCCGCATAGTAGAATACATTTTTTTGAAAAACTTTGAACTAGAAAAAGTTTGGAAATCAAGCAAGGTTTCATCTCCAGCAATCCGTTTCAAGTTTGGACCTTCCACCAAGAAGTTATGGACAAGTTTCTGAGGGGGTGTTAGGAAATGTGGAAAAATCTAGGCGTCCGAAGTAGGCCGTCGGAAGTGGCCGTCGGAAGTGTCTATGGTCAATTGATCATATTCTTAGTAATATAAAACTAATCAAGCGTATTAAGGTTCTAACAATACAATTGCAAGCAAATCTCACGATTAACTCCTAAACATCCAAACAATGTTTTTTGGCAACATTACAATTTTAGGCAGCTCATTATAGACGAAATTTTTATTTTTTCTCTTTGGAAATTTCACCCAATGTGTGGCCAAGGAGTAGCTTTAAGGCCCAACAATTTTCATAACTTTTGACTAAATGGTTTTAAAGTTATTGCATGATATGTAATTTTCAGTGTTCGGCGGGCAACGCGAGCAGAAAAAAAATTCTTTGAAGATCACTTTAAAAGAAATAAAAATTTGAAATTGGTTCTCTAGATTTTTATATATATATTAAGCTTTGAATCATTTTCTTCTGCTTTGAATCATTCCATTTTGATTAATGAGATGAAAGTTATGAGGAATTTTAGTTTAGATTAGTTTGTGGTTAGATATGGAATCTCTACTCTAAAATAAACTTTGAAGTCTTTTATTTAATTCAATTTTAAATATTCTTGAAAAAAAAACCAAACATTAGGTGTATATTGTTTATTAAAACATTACAAACATTGGGATTGGCATTTTTCAATTCTATAAATAAATTGTTAACAATTTAGTATTTTTAATCATTCTCTACTGCTTCCTACTTATTATTCTTTTCCTATATATTGTACAATTCCAAATGATCTAAAATTTTTCAAGCACCTAGCCAACTTGACTTGCGGAATGAATCCAAAGAGTAACCACAATTTTGGATATTTTTTATACAAATGTAACCTTGTGAAGTGCAACTACCCATATGTTTTACAAGGCCAAAAAAAGGGTTTTGTCACTTCAAATGTTAATATATCACAATCTACATGATGGAAAATTCTAAAAAAAAATTCACAACTTTTCAAACTATTTTACTACAAGGTCCTACGGTTTTATGTGTCTAAAATTGTTTTTCATCTAAAATTTGGTGCTTGTAAATGTAAGGGCACTTTTGGAGCAGTTTTGGTGAAAATATGGTCTCTAATGTTTAGTAGTGAACTGAATAATGACCAACTTGATCTTTTTGTGTGAAGATAAGGGATCTAAGAGTGTTGAAGATTACAAAGTAATATCTAGCACCTAATCTTTTGGAGAAGTCCCACACTTGGAGTCTTTGTTCAAATCAAACGTATAATATACCATTGAAAAGCTCTCAACAATACCTTTCCAATGATATATTATAAGGCACACAAAATGATAAGACAGGGCGTCCTATTCTGACGGCCTGTCCAATTGAACGGGGCGTCCGATCAAATGACTAGGCAGACTTCAATCTTTGGAGAAGTCCCATAGTTGGAGTTCTTGTCCGAATTGGATGCATTATATACCGTTGGAAAGCTCTCAAGAATATCTATCCAATGATATATTATGAGGCATAGAAAAGTCGACGGGGGCGTCAAACGACAGTGGATGACAGTGCGGACGGGCCTTTTGGATCCGACACTGCGGACGGGCGGGATTGTTAGACCATCGGATTGGACGGGCTGTCGGAATCGGACGCTCTGTCAGATCAGACGAGCCGTCGGAATCGGACGCCTTGTCAGATCAGACGGGCCGTCGGAATCGAACACCCTGTCTGATTGGACGCTGCGAACAGGCGGACATATCGGGCCGGGCGGACGTTGGAGATGCACTATATTTTGGGACTGTAAATGAAACTGGACGTCCGGGGGGGTCCAGACGCGGACGCTGGACGTCCAGACGTACGTCCTCACGTCCGGACGTCCTGGTGACCCTGCTACAAATTCAATATCAACAGGAAAATGATAGTTTGCACACATTGAAGAAATAATTATGGGTGAATTCTCTTTCAAGAAAGGTCATGCATGCACTTCTAATGAAAAACTACATTATACATAGCCACTTCACAAAAATTTTAAACACTGAAGCCGAAATCCCTTCTTGTATACATATCACTAAATTCCATATTTATAATGGTTTCTACAAATTGTTGGAATATTGACAGGGATTGCAAACTGGAAAAACCATAATATGCCTATCATGATAAGGATCATGACACACTAACACAACTAATTCATTCCTTCAACTACAATCCATAATCTTTCGAGGCATCTTCACTAAGATTGGACTTCCTAAAAAAACTTTCTACAAAGTGAAACTATACCAACAAAGAATAAATTCTTCGACAAATCTCATAAGCCTATTACAACAGAGTAGATTAGATTCATTTCTTCATATATAGTCCACTATCCTTCAATACACCTTTAGTACTGAATTTCAAATCGAAGTTTAAAAAAAGTTCAGAAACCATTACAGGTGAAAATATCCTAGTGAAGCTTGGACATTAGAAAATAAATCATCAATGACCACTTCATTAATTCCTCCTACCGTAGTCCAATTGTCCAACATCCCTACATGCATATTCCCTAAAAAATTGCACATGATGGTTTTCATACATTGCACAAACATACACATGCTAAGATACAATCTGAAAACTAATAGTGTCTATCCTAATGAACTCAATTATGCATTCATTAGGCGCATACATTCAGCTTGTTCTGTAGAGCACATGACCAAAATTTTCCTTATTCTATGCATTCTACCAAATGCTGTAGTAAATAATGCTATTCATCGTCACTTCTCAGAAGTCAATGCAATGCTATTGAAACAACCTGCTAAACTCACTAGAGACTTCATAAAAGACATTTGTCGATCTCTTGGTAGATGGTCACTGAATCAATATAATCGATAGAAGAAAAAACTAATTTAACCTTGGTGGTTGCAAAACATATGCAAACCCTTTAATCTTAATGTAACTGACATTCCCATATGGCCTACCTTCAAAACGTAGTGCACTAAGCATATGACCACTACTGCAACCATGCCTTGCGGAAAACTAGTAATTTACTATCATATATGGAGTGCTGTTAGACAATGCGAGTGACATGTAATTCATAAAAAACGTGTTAATCCTCAGCCACTCCTCATTTGGGCTTCACTCCAACTCCAATCTTTTGCATGGACTCTAGGAATGAAAAACTTCAATTAATTGTATATCATTCCTACAGTGAAGCACAACTACCTCACAAACAAAACTAAACTGTACGCAACATGATTCTGTCATATAACATATCCAACGAATCATCAATGTGCAATATAAGAATGCATCCCCTGATATACCTTTATAATGAGGTACATCATGTTGGGTAAAGAAGAACAATGTCAAAACACCCTAATTCAAAACCCACTTTCATTATTCTTTTTGACATACTATAATGGGAAATTATTTAACGATCCTCTGGTACACTGTACAGTAAACCCATTTCACCAGTTCTTCTAAATGAAATGACTTCCAACGACATGCTTCCTATTCATCACCCACAGATATTTAATCTAACCATGGAATGTTGCATTTTGTTAGAGTGGATGTTTATTGTAATATGAAGCACGTGCCTCAAAATTTACATCACTGTTCAGAATAACTCTAATCTATACCCTTCTTCATTACAATGAGAAATTTCAATACTCAAGTAAATTTAGAAAACATACCTTCCAATAGGGCAAGTCGTTGAGAATACTCCTACGCTTCACGCCATGTAGTCTGACAGGGTCAGTGTCTGAATTTTCGACGCCACCCTGTCGAAGAAACTCTTCTCTTTCAATCCCCCACCTACACACTTCTTCACCTGTAGGCCTTTGTGGTGCAACTTCCCATTCTTGGTGGTTGTTGAATGCAGTTTTGGCCCTACGAAAAGGATGATCAGGAGAAAGGTGTTGTCTCCCCCCGAGGAATGCTGGTATGTGAGCAGAGAGCGGAGAGCAGGGAGCGGGGAGCAGAAAAAAGTGAGCACAGAGCAGGGATTTTAGGGAAAAAAATCCCTCCTTAGTCCTGCTACTATGAAAAAGGGTACCTAAAACCGTGTAATCAATTTGTCTCAAAAAGTTTGAAATTGAATTTTTTAATCCAAATAGGACCTAAAGCCGTGGGATTTTAGAAGCTTAGACCTAATAGTTATATAGTGTAAGCATTATACTTATTAATTTTCAGACATTTAAAGCCTTCTACAAGAGTAGGGAGCAGATTTTGGAGAGCCAAAAATAGTGTATTATAGTTTAATTTATGAAATATGAGAGACCCTATTATCATGTACTTGTCATTAGGATTTAATTTTTATACTAAAAGAACATGCATAACATTGGATTTAAAAAAATTAGGATAACTAAAAAAATGATGATTAATTGCTTTAGGAAAAGTAGAACATCTAATTCCTTGGTTTAGAGTCATTTAAATCTTACAATAGAAAAATGAAGTAGTTTCAAAGAGATTGAATGAAAAACTATAATAGTACAATACCATCAAATAAATGATATATATAGTTTTGGCATGATATTGCAATTGTGAAGATTATAGGTAGTTGTGAAACATTTACAAACAAATCTTTTCTTTGAGAAAATGCATAGAAGAAGAAATAAACTGTAAACCACCCAAGGCCTAATCATGTAAAAAAAAACTTTTTTTTTTAGTGTGATAAGTCTAAATGTTAGCAAGGTATGAAAATCTCAATTGTACAATCTTATAATGTGCATATTGATGATAATGTAAATCAAATTTGGGGTGATTTGACTGCACAAATTGGAAGATTATAATATTTTAGTATTGGAAAAAATTGGTGAAGTTTTCCTAAAAACACATTCGGACGTCAAATTTAAACCTTGAACCTACTCAAATAAGGAAAAAAATGAACTACATAGTGATTCAAAACTAGAATATAATCACATTGGTGAAAGAAAATATCACTCACTTGACTCATCTTATCTCCAATATTAGTTCAAAATGTCAAAAAATAATAAAAAAAGAACACAATATCACATCTTTGGCTGAACTTCTCTCTAGTAAAATGCTTCTCAGTTTTCCATAATTTCTTAGATTGTTATGAAATTCTTACCACAAAAATAAGACTAGTATGTGCAACTATTCCAACAAAAATGATTGAAAACGGACATTGTATGAAGAAGAAATAGGCGGCCAAAGTTCATTGTAACTAAAAGAATGACTGAATTTTAAACTTGAAATTGCTCCCAACCATTCAAAAGAACTTGGAGTGACATGAAAATTTAACCACAATAACTAGATCTGAAGGCAAACCAAACACAACAAATTTGATTGAAAACGGACTTTGGAGGACAAAGATACAAGCCCTCAAAGTTGCAGCCTAAAAATGTCGAGTGCTGAATTGAAACTGCACCTGTGAACTTTGATTGGCTCTTACAAACTGAATACAAGTTCAATCAATCTGAAAATTTAACAACAAAAACAAGACTAATATGCGCAACTTTTCCAACAAGTTTTACTGAATTTAAACATTGGATGCAAAAGTTATAGCACTTTAAATTAGATTGCTACATTGTGTGAGGACACTATAATTGGTCCTCTTGGGTGGTTGAGGGTTAAATACTCACAAAAAATAGAAGAAATAATACAATAAAATATGTATGTCACTTAGATATATCATTCAAATTTGAGAGCATACAACTAATTGTGTGCATAATAAATATATTAAAGCAAATGCTATAAAACTATCGAGCAATTTTGAGCCACAATAGTGAAATATATTGAAAAATGAAAACCACTCAAAGATCATCACTAGAAGTTGAACCTTCAATTTCAAATTCCTCTCCTTCACTTGCCTCTATATCCAAGAACTTCTTTACCTTTGGATTGTATTGAAGTTTGCGTTGGTTTGCTATTGGTGATGGGGCGTCAATGTATGCTTGAGCAATCCTTTCTGCATAAATTGGGAGATTGAAATTGAAAGGTGGACTTCGGTCATTTGCATCTTGCACTTGCTCTACTATAGCACTTCTACAAGACCCAAAAAAATTGGTCAAATACAATGTAGAAATCATTTAAGTATATACTCATAAAGTAAAAAATGGTGATAAAACAAATGAATCACAACTTACGCACAAGAAGTGAATCGATTCCTCTTTGGCTTCTTTGTAGGTGGCTGATCAGATGGTGGAGTAATGACTCTGCCCTTGCTTTTAGGAATAGAGGCTGTGATAGGGGCAAATGGAGCAATCATAGCCTTGAAAATGAGAGGATCATCTTCTAAAGCCAGGATGTGTCGTCCAGTCTCTAAACAAGCCTTGATGGATGAGCTTGATAGAAAACAAAAGATATATGAATAAATCATGAAAATTGAGTTCTAAAGAATGATGAATAGAACTTAAATTTGTAGAAAAAAAAAATACCTGTTGCAGCCAGGGTTGTCTTGTCTGACATATTTTTGGGTTTAGGCGTCGTGTATGACGTCTGATGTCGCGTGTCGCGTGTCACCAAGTGTCGAGTTTACTTGACATCGCGTCGCGGAGGGATAAAAAAATTTACCCCACGGTAAATAGATTTTGCCTACGTGGCAAGGTTTACAAAATGACATGGAAAGCCAACTTGGGCGACTGCGGGTAGGGGTGCATGTACTTCAACCTTGGGCGACCGCGGATGGGGGCGCGTGCAAGTACAAATGGGGCGAGTACGGGTTCTAAAATTAGGGCGACCTCTGGTCCAAGGGGACGACTGCTGGTCCAGGGGGGCGACCTCCTTGTTGCAATTGTCAAAAAACACTCAAAACTGCCATTTTTGTGCAAATTGCAAAGAGAAAAAAAATTTAGAATGGTATTTTTTTTCCATATGTTACCATAGGATCTTGCAATAGAATAGTTTGAGAATGCATGGAAAAAATTTCAGACATTTTGACCACATAGATTGCAAGATAAATGCATTCAAAGTGAAGAAATTGTGTTTTTTTGGCACAATGGCAAACTAGTTTAAGACTTCAAATCTTCTTTACTTAAATAGTTTGAATTGTAGATCTTGAATTTAGTTTTTTTTCATCATTTAAAATTGAGTTGAAAATATAGAAAAAATAAAAGTTTAAAATATAATGTAATTTTCATTATTTAAAAATTTATTTAGTAGAAGAAGGTATCATAGAGGGAAAAACTAAATCATTAATAGCTCTAAGATGGAATTAAAACTCACGAATTCCAATAGTGAGATTGTTCTAACAATCAATGTTGATTTGGTGGACCTATTTGTTTTGAATTTTTCTGAAAATTGAACTCAAAAACAAATCCTATACCTATATTTTACAAATCAATATTATAATTGCTTGCAAAACAAGATGCTCTACAACTTCTTGGCAACCTCTTCATATCATAAATCCAAATGAAATGAATAAAAGCTTTCCATATGAAAATAAAATAAAATATATGAGAAAAAAAATTAATTTTTAATTCAAATTTTTCAAGATTTGTTTTTGCTCATCCAAATGATTTAATTTAGATCAAAGCTAATTGTTGTATAACTCTTGCTCCTAGGCACCAATTAAAATTAAAATTACATTCCTAGAAAGCTAATTTTTTTTTCCTATCTTTTTATAAAAATTTGACCATATAGGAACTTGGCCAAAATCCATTTGCCCCTTGTGAAGACAATGAGAATTTAGAGATTAACATCCTATCAGTGTATTATTTAACAAGTGGATTTTAAATTTGAACACCCTCTGAAGATTTGTATAAAAACATTCCTATTTGATTTTCTCTATTCTCTATGCATCATCATACTTATGTATAATTTACCACCTTCATCTAAAATTTAAAAATAGAGGAAAGAGATTTAAATTAGAGCTTCTCCTCTTGAATTACCACTAGTAGAAAAAAACAGTGACCAAATTAACAAAACTCAACACAAAAGTGTTGATTTTTTTTGTTAATTTGGACGTGTTGATTTGAACATTTTTGAACACAAAAGTGTTGATTTTTTAACAAAACAGTGCTGAATCTTAACAAAAAAGTGTTCATTTTCTAACAAAAAAATGTTGATTTTTTTGTTAATTTGGACATTTTTTTTAAAATATTCTTTTAAAAATTCATAAAATATATTTTTTGATGTCTAGGGTAGTGCCACATGGCCGGCAATCCAACTACCACGTGGCAACCTAGCCAATTGCCACATGCCAATGGCTACCATGGAAATGAAGCAACTGGGGTTTGAACCCGGGACCTCATGGTTAAAAGCCAAGGCTCTTGCCAAGGCACCAACCTTTCAAGGTGATTGATTACTAAGGGAATAGAAATCCATTTAGATAGTTTTTTCGGATTTTTTTCATTCTTTTTTAAAGTCAGCAGACTTTAGGAGCAATTCAGACCCAGTAAAAGACATTTTTTGGAAAAACTTCAGACTAGAAAACGTTGACAAATCCAGTTATCTTTCACCTCCAACAATTTTTTTGAGATTCGGACCTACCAATCAAAAGTTATGAACAAAAATCAGAGAGGGATGAAAATGAATATTTATTTTAAAAGTTTTTAAACTCCCTCTCTGATTTTCGTCCATAACTTTTTATTGGTAGGTCCGAATCTCGAAAAAATTGTTGGAGGCAAAACATAACTTAATTTTTCAACTTTTTTAAGTTCAAAGTTTTTCCAAAAAAGTTCTTTTACTGGGTCTGAATCGCCTTTTAAGTCTGCTGACTTTTTAGAAAATCGATTAGTGATGACTTAATTTTTTTTTAAATCTACATTGTAAAATTAAGACTCCAAAGGCTTCTAAAGAAAAAAAAAGATTTAAAATATACTTATATATGAATTTGGAGTTGAGGTATATAATTTTATTTACTTTATTCTTTAATGTTTTTCCCATTAAAAGTCAGTAGACTTTGGTGGCAATTTTGTCCTAGAAGATAAACTTTTCAAAACATCCTTTGAACTAATGAAAGTTTTAAGATGAAAACATCTTTCACCTCCAACAATCCGTTTAAGATTTAAATCTTTAAATTAAAAGTTATGGACAAAAATCAGAGAAGGTGTTTCAAAATATAAAAAAGAATGTCCATTTTTACCCCTCTCTGATTTTTGTTCATAACTTTTGATTAGAAGATCTAAATCTCAAAAAAGTATTTGGAGGTGAAAGATATATCAATTTTACAACTTTCATTAGTCCAAAGTTTCTTGAAAAAAATAATTTTTCAAGGTGAAAATTGCCCCTAAAGTCTGCTGACTTTAATAAACACCGAATTGTGTACTTATTTTGTTCGTAAATCTACATTGTATATTGAAGATTCTTAAAGATTTTTGAAGATTTCTAAGATTTCTAAAAAAATTCTAAAGATTCTAAAAGATTCCAAAAGATTCCCAAAAGATTCCCAAAAAATTAACAAAATTTTGTTGATGTGGTAATTGCACTATCCAAATCAACAAAAAAATTTGTTAATTAGGGCACAGTTAACAAAAATTTGTGAAAGTGGACGTTGTAGTACCCAAATTAACAAAAAATTGTTAATGTTTTGTTAATTTGGGCACTGTTTTTCTAGTAGTGTACGCAAATCTCTAAAAGTCATCCTACCAGGGTATTATTTATGAAGTAGATTTTAAAATACAAAATAATAAAATGTAGATTTTAGAAAGAGCTTTCTATTTTGAATTTCACTATCTTCCAAGTATCATCAATTCATCATACTCATGTATTATTTACCACTTTAATTTCAAGCTTAAAAATTAGAAGAAAGAGATTTAAATAAGAATTATTCCATTTGATTTAATATACGCAATCTCAAATAATCATCCTATGGGAGTATTATTTATCAAATGTATTTCAAAATACAAAATAATGAATGGAGATATTTGCAATACCTTCCCCATTTAATTTTCTCGATTCTCCAAGCATCCTTGTACTCAACTACTTATAAATTATTTACCACATTTATCTCTAACTTAAAAATTAGAAGGAAGAGATTTGAATCAAAACTTCCCCTTTTGATTATTGCAAATCTCAAAGACTTATCCTATGGGTGTATTATTTATAAATTGTTTTTCAAGATACAAAATAATGCATGAAGATATTTGCAATACCTTCCCCATTTAATTTTCTTGATTCTCCAAGCTTCTTTGTACTCAACTACTTATGAATTATTTACCACATTTATCTCTAACTTAAAAATTAGAAGAAAGAGATTTGAATTAAAACTTCCCCTTTTGATTAATGCAAATCTCAAAGACTTATCCTATGGGTGTATTATTTATAAATTGTTTTTCAAGATACAAAATAATGCATGAAGATATTTGCAATACCTTCCTCATTTAATTTTCTTGATTCTCCAAGCATCCTTGTACTCAACTACTTATAAATTATTTACCACATTTATCTCTAACTTAAAAATTAGAAGAAAGAGATTTGAATTAAAACTTCCCCTTTTGATTAATGCAAATCTCAAAGACTTATCCTATGGGTGTATTATTTATAAATTGTTTTTCAAGATACAAAATAATGCATGAAGATATTTGCAATACCTTCCCCATTTAATTTTCTTGATTCTCCAAGCTTCTTTGTACTCAACTACTTATGAATTATTTACCACATTTATCTCTAACTTAAAAATTAGAAGGAAGAGATTTGAATCAAAACTTCCCCTTTTGATTATTGCAAATCTCAAAGACTTATCCTATGGGTGCATTATTTATAAATTGATTTTATAGATACAAAATAATGCATGAAGATATTTGCAATACCTTCCCCATTTAATTTTCTTGATTCTCCAAGCTTCTTTGTACTCATGAATTATTTACCACCTTCATCTTTAATTTAAAAAATTAGTGGGGAAGGAATTTAAATGAAAACTTCCCTTTTGATTTAATTTATGCAAATTTCAACAAATTATCCTACTAAAGGGGTCTATAATTTATAAAGTGTATTTCAAAATACAAAATAATGCATGAAGATATTTGCAATACTTCCCCATTTAATTTTCTTGATTCTCCAAACATCTATGTACTTATGAATTATTTACCATGTTCATCTCTAACTTGAAAAATTAGTGGGGAAGGAATTTAAATGAAAACTTCTCTTTTGATTTAATTTATGCAAATTTCAACGAATTATCCTACTAAAGGGGTCTATAATTTATGAAGTGTATTTCAAAATACAAAATAATGCATGAAAATATTTGCAATACCTTCTCCATTTAATTTTCTTGATTCTCCAAACATCTTTGTACTTATGAATTATTTACCATATTCACTTCTAAATTAATGGGGAAGAGATTTAAATGAAAATTTCCCCTCCGGATTTAAACAAATCTCAAATAGTCATTCTATAAGTATATAATTTATCAAATGATTTCTAAAATACAAAAAAATAGATGGAGAGATATGTATGATCTTTCTTATTTGATTTATTTCATATCATATAATCCCAACCGAATAAATGAAAATGAACCATTGATATATATTTAACAAAATTGCATATTTGCAAAACTTGAGTGTTCAATAGAAGATGACATCTTGCCATAAAATTTATATACTAGAGCTAATTAATAGATCAAACAAGATAATATCAAATACAAGTAGTACTATAGAGAATCCAAAGCAACTAGATTTTTAGAAGAGCTTTCATTTCTAATAAATGAGATTAGGTGTCAAAGCACTGAAATCTGATCTCATCAAGGTCCATTTACTTAGCTCACCTAACAAAGTAGGTCCACTAATGTACCTAGCAAACTAAAACAAAGGTAATTGACTATAATGAAGTTGTCAATTCTTACTTTCATCACCCAAAAACTGCAATCCAATGAGTTTTTCAAGTAACTTTGAGTCATGGGCGACCTTTCATGGAGGAGAACGCGGGTCAGGGCGAGTGCTTAAGGGCGACCTCGGGTAAGGGGCGAGTGTGGGTGGAGGTGGAAATAATGGCCGTCCTTTTGTCCAAAAATTGACAAATTTGGGCCACTTGGGGGTTTCTAGGGGCGACTTCGGGTCTTGGGCGACCCCTCATGGAGGAGAACGCGGGTCAGGGCGAGTGCTTAAGGGCGACCTCGGGTAAGGGGCGAGTGCGGGTGGAGGTGGAAATAATGGCCCTCCTTTTGTCCAAAAATTGACAAATTTGGGCCATTTGGGGGTTTCTAGGGGCGACTTCAAGTCTTGGGCGACCTCTCATGGAGGAGAATGCGGGTCAGGGCGAGTGCTTAAGGGCGACCTCGGGTAAGGGGCGAGTGCGGGTGGAGGTGGAAAGAATGACCTTCCTTTTGTCCCAAAATTGACAAATTTGGGCCACTTGGAGGTTTCTAGAGGCGACTTCGGGTCTTGGGCGACCTCTCATGGAGGAGAATGCGGGTCAGGGCGAGTGTTTAAAGGCGACCTCGGGTAAGGGGCGAGTGCGGGTGGAGGTGGAAATAATGGCCCTCCTTTTGTCCAAAAATTGACAAATTTGGGCCATTTGGGGGTTTCTAGGGGCGACTTCAAGTCTTGGGCGACCTCTCATGGAGGAGAACGCGAGTCAGGGCGAGTGCTTAAGGGCGACCTCGGGTAAGGGGCGAGTGCGGGTGGAGGTGGAAAGAATGGCCGTCCTTTTGTCCAAAAATTGACAAATTTGGGCCACTTCGGGGTTTCTAGAGGCGACTTCGGGTCTTGGGCGACCTCTCATGGAGGAGATCGCGGGTCAGGGCGAGTGCTTAAGGGCGACCTCGGGTAAGGGGCGAGTGCGGGTGGAGGTGGAAAGAATGACCTTCCTTTTGTTCAAAAATTGACAAATTTGGGCCATTTGGGGGTTTCTAGGGGCGACTTCGGGTCTTGGGCGACCTCTCATGGAAGAGAATGCGGGTCAGGGCGAGTATTTAAGGGCGATCTCAGGTAAGGGGCGAGTGCGGGTGGAGGTGGAAAGAATGACCTTCCTTTTGTCCCAAAATTGACAAATTTGGGCCATTAGGGGGTTTCTAGGGGCGACTTCAAATCTTGGGCGACCTCTCATGGACGAGAATGCGGGTCAGCGCGAGTATTTAAGGGCGACCTCAGGTAAGGGGCGAGTGTGGGTGGAGGTGGAATGAATGGCCTTCCTTTTGTCCAAAAATTGACAAATTTGGCCATTTGGGGGTTTCGAGAGGCGACTTCAAGTCTTGGGCGACCACTCATGGAGGAGAACGCGGGTCAGGGCGAGTGCTTAAGGGCGACCTCCGGTAAGGGGCGAGTGCGGGTGGAGGTGGAAAGAATGACCTTCCTTTTGTTCCAAAATTGGCAAATTTGGGCCATTTGGGGGTTTCTAGGGGCGACTTCAAGTCTTGGGCGACCTCTCATGGAGGAGAACGCGAGTCAGGGCGAGTGCTTAAGGGCGACCTCGGGTAAGGGGCGAGTGCGGGTGGAGGTGGAAAGAATGGCCGTCCTTTTGTCCAAAAATTGACAAGTTTGGGCCACTTCGGGGTTTCTAGAGGCGACTTCGGGTCCTGGGCGACCTCTCATGGAGGAGATCGCGGGTCAGGGCGAGTGCTTAAGGGCGACCTCGGGTAAGGGGCGAGTGCGGGTGGAGGTGGAAAGAATGGCCCTCCTTTTGTCCAAAAATTGGCAAATTTGGGCCATCTGGGGGTTTCTAGGGGCGACTTCAAGTCTTGGGCGACCTCTCATGGAGGAGAATGCGGGTCAGGGCGAGTGCTTAAGGGCGACCTCAAGTAAGGGCGAGTGCGGGTGGAGGTGGAAAGAATTGCCCCCCTTTTGACCAAAAATTGGCAAATTTGGGCCATTTGGGGGTTTCTAGGGGCGACTTGGGGTCTTGGGCGACCTCTCATAGAGGAGAATGCGGGTCAGGGCGAGTGCTTAAGGGCGACCTCGGGTAAGGCGCGAGTGCGGGTGGAGGTGGAAAGAATGGCCGTCCTTTTGTCCAAAAATTGGCAAATTTGGGCCATTTGGGGGTTTCTAGGGGCGACTTCGGGTCTTGGGCGACCTCTCATGGAGGAGAACGCGGGTCAGGGCGAGTGCTTAAGGGCGACCTCGGGTAAGGGGCGAGTGCGGGTGGAGGTGGAAAGAATGACCTTCCTTTTGTTCAAAAATTGACAAATTTGGGCCATTTGGGTGTTTCTAGGGGCGACTTGGGGTCTTGGGCGACCTCTCATGGAGGAGAATGCGGGTCAGGGCGAGTATTTAAGGGCGATCTCAGGTAAGGGGCGAGTGCGGGTGGAGGTGGAAAGAATGACCTTCCTTTTGTCCCAAAATTGGCAAATTTGGGCCATTTGGGGGTTTCTAGGGGCGACTTCAAATCTTGGGCGACCTCTCATGGACGAGAATGCGGGTCAGCGCGAGTATTTAAGGGCGACCTCAGGTAAGGGGCGAATGCGGGTGGAGGTGGAATGAATGGCCTTCCTTTTGTCCAAAAATTGACAAATTTGGCCATTTGGGGGTTTCGAGAGGCGACTTCAAGTCTTGGGCGACCACTCATGGAGGAGAACGCGGGTCAGGGCGAGTGCCTAAGGGCGACCTCCGGTAAGGGGCGAGTGCGGGTGGAGGTGGAAAGAATGACCTTCCTTTTGTTCCAAAATTGGCAAATTTGGGCCATTTGGGGGTTTCTAGGGGCGACTTCAAGTCTTGGGCGACCTCTCATGGAGGAGAACGCGAGTCAGGGTGAGTGCTTAAGGGCGACCTCGGGTAAGGGGCGAGTGCGGGTGGAGGTGGAAAGAATTGCCCCCCTTTTGTCCAAAAATTGACAAGTTTGGGCCACTTCGGGGTTTCTAGAGGCGACTTCGGGTCTTAGGCGACCTCTCATGGAGGAGATCGCGGGTCAGGGCGAGTGCTTAAGGGCGACCTCAGGTAAGGGGCGAGTGCGGGTGGAGGTGGAAAGAATTGCCCCCCTTTTGTCCAAAAATTGACAAATTTGGGCCATTTGGGGGTTTCTAGGGGCGACTTCAAGTCTTGGGCGACCTCTCATGGACGAGAATGCGGGTCAGGGCGAGTATTTAAGGGCAACCTCAGGTAAGGGGCGAGTGCGGGTGGAGGTGGAAAGAATGGCCTTCCTTTTGTCCAAAAATTGACAAATTTGGGCCACTTGGGGGTTTCTAGAGGCGACTTCGGGTCTTGGGCGACCTCTCATGGGGGAGAACGCGGGTCAGGGCGAGTGCTTCAGGGCGACCTCGGGTAAGGGGCGAGTGCGGGTGGAGGTGGAAAGAATGACCTTCCTTTTGTTTAAAAATTGGCAAATTTGGGCCATTTGGGGGTTTCTAGGGGCGACTTCGGGTCTTGGGCGACCTCTCATGGAGGAGAACGCGGGTCAGGGCGAGTGCTTAAGGGCGACCTCGGGTAAGGGGCGAGTGCGGGTGGAGGTGGAAAGAATGGCCGTCCTTTTGTCCAAAAATTGGCAAATTTCGGCCATTTGGGGGTTTCGAGGGGCGACTTCGGGTCTTGGGCGACCTCTCATGGAGGAGAATGCGGGTCAGGGCGAGTATTTAAGGGCGATCTCAGGTAAGGGGCGAGTGCGGGTGGAGGTGGAAAGAATGACCTTCCTTTTGTCCCAAAATTGGCAAATTTGGGCCATTTGGGGGTTTCTAGGGGCGACTTCAAGTCTTGGGCGACCTCTCATGGAGGAGAATGCGGGTCAGGGCGAGTATTTAAGGGCGACCTCGGGTAAGGGGCGAGTGCGGGTGGAGGTGGAAAGAATGGCCGTCGTTTTGTCAAAAAATTGACAAATTTGGGCCATTTGGGGGTTTCGAGGGGCGACTTCGGGTCTTGGGCGACCTCTCATGGAGGAGAACGCGGGTCAGGGCGAGTGCTTAAGGGCGACCTCGGGTAAGGGGCGAGTGCGGGTGGAGGCGGAAAGAATGGCCCTCCTTTTGTCCAAAAATTGGCAAATTTGGGCCATTTTGGGGTTTCTAGGGGCGACTTCAAGTCTTGGGCGGCCTCTCATGGAGGAGAACGCGGGTCAGGGCGAGTGCTTAAGGGCGACCTCGGGTAAGGGGCGAGTGCGGGTGGAAGTGGAAAGAATTGCCCCCCTTTTGTCCAAAAATTGGCAAATTTGGGCCATTTGGGGGTTTCTAGGGGCGACTTCAAGTCTTGGGCGACCTCTCATGGAAGAGAATGCGGGTCAGGGCGAGTGCTTCAGGGCGACCTCGGGTAAGGGGCGAGTGCGGATGGAGGTGGAAAGAATGGCCGTCCTTTTGTCCAAAAATTGACAAATTTGGGCCACTTGGGGGTTTCTAGAGGCGACTTGGGGTCTTGGGCGACCTCTCATGGAAGAGAATGCGGGTCAGGGCGAGTGCTTCAGGGCGACCTCGGGTAAGGGGCGAGTGCGGGTGGAGGTGGAAAGAATGGCCGTCCTTTTGTCCAAAAATTGGCAAATTTGGGCCACTTGGGGGTTTCTAGAGGCGACTTGGGGTCTTGGGCGACCTCTCATGGAGGAGAATGCGGGTCAGGGCGAGTGCTTAAGGCCGACCTCGGGTAAGGGGCGAGTGCGGGTGGAGGTGGAAAGAATGGCCGTCCTTTTGTCCAAAAATTGGCAAATTTGGGCCATTTGGGGGTTTCGAGGGGCGACTTCGGGTCTTGGGCGACCTCTCATGGAGGAGAACGCGGGTCAGGGCGAGTGCTTAAGGGCGACCTCGGGTAAGGGGCGAGTGCGGGTGGAGGTGGAAAGAATGGCCCCCCTTTTGTCCAAAAATTGGCAAATTTCGGCCATTTGGGGGTTTCTAGGGGCGACTTCGGGTCTTGGGCGACCTCTCATGGAGGAGAACGCGGGTCAGGGCGAGTGCTTAAGGGCGACCTCGGGTAAGGGGCGAGTGCGGGTGGAGGTGGAAAGAATGGCCGTCCTTTTGTCCAAAAATTGGCAAATTTGGGCCATTTGGGGGTTTCTAGAGGCGACTTGGGGTCTTGGGCGACCTCTCATGGAGGAGAATGCGGGTCAGGGCGAGTGCTTAAGGGCGACCTCGGGTAAGGGGCGAGTGCGGGTGGAGGTGGAAAGAATGGCCGTCCTTTTGTCCAAAAATTGGCAAATTTGGGCCATTTGGGGGTTTCTAGAGGCGACTTGGGGTCTTGGGCGACCTCTCATGGAGGAGAATGCGGGTCAGGGCGAGTGCTTAAGGGCGACCTCGGGTAAGGGGCGAGTGCGGGTGGAGGTGGAAAGAATGGCCGTCCTTTTGTCCAAAAATTGGCAAATTTCGGCCATTTGGGGGTTTCGAGGGGCGACTTCGGGTCTTGGGCGACCTCTCATGGAGGAGAATGCGGGTCAGGGCGAGTATTTAAGGGCGATCTCAGGTAAGGGGCGAGTGCGGGTGGAGGTGGAAAGAATGACCTTCCTTTTGTCCCAAAATTGGCAAATTTGGGCCATTTGGGGGTTTCTAGGGGCGACTTCAAGTCTTGGGCGACCTCTCATGGAGGAGAATGCGGGTCAGGGCGAGTATTTAAGGGCGACCTCGGGTAAGGGGCGAGTGCGGGTGGAGGTGGAAAGAATGGCCGTCGTTTTGTCAAAAAATTGACAAATTTGGGCCATTTGGGGGTTTCGAGGGGCGACTTCGGGTCTTGGGCGACCTCTCATGGAGGAGAACGCGGGTCAGGGCGAGTGCTTAAGGGCGACCTCGGGTAAGGGGCGAGTGCGGGTGGAGGCGGAAAGAATGGCCCTCCTTTTGTCCAAAAATTGGCAAATTTGGGCCATTTTGGGGTTTCTAGGGGCGACTTCAAGTCTTGGGCGGCCTCTCATGGAGGAGAACGCGGGTCAGGGCGAGTGCTTAAGGGCGACCTCGGGTAAGGGGCGAGTGCGGGTGGAAGTGGAAAGAATTGCCCCCCTTTTGTCCAAAAATTGGCAAATTTGGGCCATTTGGGGGTTTCTAGGGGCGACTTCAAGTCTTGGGCGACCTCTCATGGAAGAGAATGCGGGTCAGGGCGAGTGCTTCAGGGCGACCTCGGGTAAGGGGCGAGTGCGGATGGAGGTGGAAAGAATGGCCGTCCTTTTGTCCAAAAATTGACAAATTTGGGCCACTTGGGGGTTTCTAGAGGCGACTTGGGGTCTTGGGCGACCTCTCATGGAAGAGAATGCGGGTCAGGGCGAGTGCTTCAGGGCGACCTCGGGTAAGGGGCGAGTGCGGGTGGAGGTGGAAAGAATGGCCGTCCTTTTGTCCAAAAATTGGCAAATTTGGGCCACTTGGGGGTTTCTAGAGGCGACTTGGGGTCTTGGGCGACCTCTCATGGAGGAGAATGCGGGTCAGGGCGAGTGCTTAAGGCCGACCTCGGGTAAGGGGCGAGTGCGGGTGGAGGTGGAAAGAATGGCCGTCCTTTTGTCCAAAAATTGGCAAATTTGGGCCATTTGGGGGTTTCGAGGGGCGACTTCGGGTCTTGGGCGACCTCTCATGGAGGAGAACGCGGGTCAGGGCGAGTGCTTAAGGGCGACCTCGGGTAAGGGGCGAGTGCGGGTGGAGGTGGAAAGAATGGCCCCCCTTTTGTCCAAAAATTGGCAAATTTCGGCCATTTGGGGGTTTCTAGGGGCGACTTCGGGTCTTGGGCGACCTCTCATGGAGGAGAACGCGGGTCAGGGCGAGTGCTTAAGGGCGACCTCGGGTAAGGGGCGAGTGCGGGTGGAGGTGGAAAGAATGGCCGTCCTTTTGTCCAAAAATTGGCAAATTTGGGCCACTTGGGGGTTTCTAGAGGCGACTTGGGGTCTTGGGCGACCTCTCATGGAGGAGAATGCGGGTCAGGGCGAGTGCTTAAGGGCGACCTCGGGTAAGGGGCGAGTGCGGGTGGAGGTGGAAAGAATGGCCGTCGTTTTGTCCAAAAATTGGCAAATTTGGGCCATTTGGGGGTTTCTAGGGGCGACTTCAAGTCTTGGGCGACCTCTCATGGAAGAGAATGCGGGTCAGGGCGAGTGCTTCAGGGCGACCTCGGGTAAGGGGCGAGTGCGGATGGAGGTGGAAAGAATGACCTTCCTTTTGTCCAAAAATTGACAAATTTGGGCCACTTGGGGGTTTCTAGAGGCGACTTCGGGTCTTGGGCGACCTCTCATGGGGGAGAACGCGGGTCAGGGCGAGTGCTTAAGGGCGACCTCGGGTAAGGGGCGAGTGCGGGTGGAGGTGGAAAGAATGACCTTCCTTTTGTCCAAAAATTGGCAAATTTGGGCCATTTGGGGGTTTCTAGGGGCGACTTCAAGTCTTGGGCGACCTCTCATGGAAGAGAATGCGGGTCAGGGCGAGTGCTTAAGGGCGACCTCGGGTAAGGGGCGAGTGCGGGTGGAGGTGGAAAGAATGGCCGTCCTTTTGTCCAAAAATTGGCAAATTTCGGCCATTTGGGGGTTTCGAGGGGCGACTTCGGGTCTTGGGCGACCTCTCATGGAGGAGAACGCGGGTCAGGGCGAGTGCTTAAGGGCGACCTCGGGTAAGGGGCGAGTGCGGGTGGAGGTGGAAGGAATGGCCGTTCTTTTGTCCAAAAATTGGCAAATTTCGGCCATTTGAGGGTTTCTAGGGGCGACTTCGGGTCTTGGGCGACCTCTCATGGAGGTGAACGCGGGTCAGGGCGAGTGCTTAAGGGCGACCTCGGGTAAGGGGAGAGTGCGGGTGGAGGTGGAAAGAATGGCCGTCCTTTTGTCCAAAAATTGGCAAATTTGGGCCACTTGGGGGTTTCTAGAGGCGACTTCGGGTCTTGGGCGACCTCTCATGGAGGAGAACGCGGGTCAGGGCGAGTGCTTAAGGGCGACCTCGGGTAAGGGGCGAGTGCGGGTGGAGGTGGAAAGAATGGCCGTCCTTTTGTTCAAAAATTGACAAATTTGGGCCATTTGGGTGTTTCTAGGGGCGACTTGGGGTCTTGGGCGACCTCTCATGGAGGAGAATGCGGGTCAGGGCGAGTATTTAAGGGCGATCTCAGGTAAGGGGCGAGTGCGGGTGGAGGTGGAAAGAATGACCTTCCTTTTGTCCCAAAATTGGCAAATTTGGGCCATTTGGGGGTTTCTAGGGGCGACTTCAAATCTTGGGCGACCTCTCATGGACGAGAATGCGGGTCAGCGCGAGTATTTAAGGGCGACCTCAGGTAAGGGGCGAATGCGGGTGGAGGTGGAATGAATGGCCTTCCTTTTGTCCAAAAATTGACAAATTTGGCCATTTGGGGGTTTCGAGAGGCGACTTCAAGTCTTGGGCGACCACTCATGGAGGAGAACGCGGGTCAGGGCGAGTGCCTAAGGGCGACCTCCGGTAAGGGACGAGTGCGGGTGGAGGTGGAAAGAATGACCTTCCTTTTGTTCCAAAATTGGCAAATTTGGGCCATTTGGGGGTTTCTAGGGGCGACTTCAAGTCTTGGGCGACCTCTCATGGAGGAGAACGCGAGTCAGGGTGAGTGCTTAAGGGCGACCTCGGGTAAGGGGCGAGTGCGGGTGGAGGTGGAAAGAATTGCCCCCCTTTTGTCCAAAAATTGACAAGTTTGGGCCACTTCGGGGTTTCTAGAGGCGACTTCGGGTCTTAGGCGACCTCTCATGGAGGAGATCGCGGGTCAGGGCGAGTGCTTAAGGGCGACCTCAGGTAAGGGGCGAGTGCGGGTGGAGGTGGAAAGAATTGCCCCCCTTTTGTCCAAAAATTGACAAATTTGGGCCATTTGGGGGTTTCTAGGGGCGACTTCAAGTCTTGGGCGACCTCTCATGGACGAGAATGCGGGTCAGGGCGAGTATTTAAGGGCAACCTCAGGTAAGGGGCGAGTGCGGGTGGAGGTGGAAAGAATGGCCTTCCTTTTGTCCAAAAATTGACAAATTTGGGCCACTTGGGGGTTTCTAGAGGCGACTTCGGGTCTTGGGCGACCTCTCATGGGGGAGAACGCGGGTCAGGGCGAGTGCTTCAGGGCGACCTCGGGTAAGGGGCGAGTGCGGGTGGAGGTGGAAAGAATGACCTTCCTTTTGTTTAAAAATTGGCAAATTTGGGCCATTTGGGGGTTTCTAGGGGCGACTTCGGGTCTTGGGCGACCTCTCATGGAGGAGAACGCGGGTCAGGGCGAGTGCTTAAGGGCGACCTCGGGTAAGGGGCGAGTGCGGGTGGAGGTGGAAAGAATGGCCGTCCTTTTGTCCAAAAATTGGCAAATTTCGGCCATTTGGGGGTTTCGAGGGGCGACTTCGGGTCTTGGGCGACCTCTCATGGAGGAGAATGCGGGTCAGGGCGAGTATTTAAGGGCGATCTCAGGTAAGGGGCGAGTGCGGGTGGAGGTGGAAAGAATGACCTTCCTTTTGTCCCAAAATTGGCAAATTTGGGCCATTTGGGGGTTTCTAGGGGCGACTTCAAGTCTTGGGCGACCTCTCATGGAGGAGAACGCGGGTCAGGGCGAGTATTTAAGGGCGACCTCGGGTAAGGGGCGAGTGCGGGTGGAGGTGGAAAGAATGGCCGTCGTTTTGTCAAAAAATTGACAAATTTGGGCCATTTGGGGGTTTCGAGGGGCGACTTCGGGTCTTGGGCGACCTCTCATGGAGGAGAACGCGGGTCAGGGCGAGTGCTTAAGGGCGACCTCGGGTAAGGGGCGAGTGCGGGTGGAGGCGGAAAGAATGGCCCTCCTTTTGTCCAAAAATTGGCAAATTTGGGCCATTTTGGGGTTTCTAGGGGCGACTTCAAGTCTTGGGCGGCCTCTCATGGAGGAGAACGCGGGTCAGGGCGAGTGCTTAAGGGCGACCTCGGGTAAGGGGCGAGTGCGGGTGGAAGTGGAAAGAATTGCCCCCCTTTTGTCCAAAAATTGGCAAATTTGGGCCATTTGGGGGTTTCTAGGGGCGACTTCAAGTCTTGGGCGACCTCTCATGGAAGAGAATGCGGGTCAGGGCGAGTGCTTCAGGGCGACCTCGGGTAAGGGGCGAGTGCGGATGGAGGTGGAAAGAATGGCCGTCCTTTTGTCCAAAAATTGACAAATTTGGGCCACTTGGGGGTTTCTAGAGGCGACTTGGGGTCTTGGGCGACCTCTCATGGAAGAGAATGCGGGTCAGGGCGAGTGCTTCAGGGCGACCTCGGGTAAGGGGCGAGTGCGGGTGGAGGTGGAAAGAATGGCCGTCCTTTTGTCCAAAAATTGGCAAATTTGGGCCACTTGGGGGTTTCTAGAGGCGACTTGGGGTCTTGGGCGACCTCTCATGGAGGAGAATGCGGGTCAGGGCGAGTGCTTAAGGGCGACCTCGGGTAAGGGGCGAGTGCGGGTGGAGGTGGAAAGAATGGCCGTCCTTTTGTCCAAAAATTGGCAAATTTGGGCCATTTGGGGGTTTCGAGGGGCGACTTCGGGTCTTGGGCGACCTCTCATGGAGGAGAACGCGGGTCAGGGCGAGTGCTTAAGGGCGACCTCGGGTAAGGGGCGAGTGCGGGTGGAGGTGGAAAGAATGGCCCCCCTTTTGTCCAAAAATTGGCAAATTTCGGCCATTTGGGGGTTTCTAGGGGCGACTTCGGGTCTTGGGCGACCTCTCATGGAGGAGAACGCGGGTCAGGGCGAGTGCTTAAGGGCGACCTCGGGTAAGGGGCGAGTGCGGGTGGAGGTGGAAAGAATGGCCGTCCTTTTGTCCAAAAATTGGCAAATTTGGGCCACTTGGGGGTTTCTAGAGGCGACTTGGGGTCTTGGGCGACCTCTCATGGAGGAGAATGCGGGTCAGGGCGAGTGCTTAAGGGCGACCTCGGGTAAGGGGCGAGTGCGGGTGGAGGTGGAAAGAATGGCCGTCGTTTTGTCCAAAAATTGGCAAATTTGGGCCATTTGGGGGTTTCTAGGGGCGACTTCAAGTCTTGGGCGACCTCTCATGGAAGAGAATGCGGGTCAGGGCGAGTGCTTCAGGGCGACCTCGGGTAAGGGGCGAGAGCGGGTGGAGGTGGAAAGAATGGCCGTCCTTTTGTCCAAAAATTGACAAATTTGGGCCACTTGGGGGTTTCTAGAGGCGACTTGGGGTCTTGGGCGACCTCTCATGGAGGAGAATGCGGGTCAGGGCGAGTGCTTAAGGGCGACCTCGGGTAAGGGGCGAGTGCGGATGGAGGTGGAAAGAATGACCTTCCTTTTGTCCAAAAATTGACAAATTTGGGCCACTTGGGGGTTTCTAGAGGCGACTTCGGGTCTTGGGCGACCTCTCATGGGGGAGAACGCGGGTCAGGGCGAGTGCTTAAGGGCGACCTCGGGTAAGGGGCGAGTGCGGGTGGAGGTGGAAAGAATGACCTTCCTTTTGTCCAAAAATTGGCAAATTTGGGCCATTTGGGGGTTTCTAGGGGCGACTTCAAGTCTTGGGCGACCTCTCATGGAAGAGAATGCGGGTCAGGGCGAGTGCTTAAGGGCGACCTCGGGTAAGGGGCGAGTGCGGGTGGAGGTGGAAAGAATGGCCGTCCTTTTGTCCAAAAATTGGCAAATTTGGGCCGTTTGGGGTTTTTCTAGGGGCAACTAAAATTGACATCACTAAGCATATGGTGACATAATGATATGTGCTTCTAATTCAAAGTTGGTCACCAACAAGTGTGGATAGAGATTATACGCTTTTTAATGAGAGATCCTTAGTTGAAACAAATATTTGCCGATGTGGTCATTAATAAAAGGACTCTTTTGATTTTAGTTTCCTATAGTAAGGCCGCAGGTGCTACTATAGAGACACTAATCCACGCAACTACTCAAATATGACAATGGAATATTTGAAAACACATTAGTAATGAGGTAATTTGTGAGGAAGTTGGCTATAGTCATTGAACTTGGTTCAAAGAAGCAACTAATATGTATATAGGTGGTAAAGCTACTCATGGTTAATAAAGCCCCTGAAGTTGTTTATTGCATTGATGTTTTGTAATAGGGTATGTTGTTATTATGTTAGTACAAATAAAAACATAGGTCACATTTTATGCTTCTAAATTTTGAAAAGGAAAGTAAATATATTAACCACTTTTTATATGATGTGCCATTTAGAAAAAATATTAAATATTCAAAACGCTAGGTGCCAAGGTCTATGTATTGAATCTTGAATTTGAATTCTTTTGTGCAAATATTTTGTAATTTTTTCCAAACAATGTACTTTAATTTATTTGCCTCTAAACTAATGTGTGTAAAAGTGTACAAAAATAAAGTTGAGTTTTAACCCCTAAAGGACCAACTTGAGTCCTTTTGAAGGACTTTAAAGAGTTCAAATAGGTGCATATAGTCTCAATTTTCATTTTCATTTTTTGAATTTTTTTGAGGATAGAAGAGTACATCATCTTTGTAAGAATATAAATTTTTCTTCAATTGGTGTCCAAAAGCAAAATTTATGCCACCCTAAGCTGAAAATAGAGGTCAGCAAGCAACAAAAAAATTACAATAAGTCAATTAATATTAAATTTTTTTCCCTCAAATATTATATTTTTGTCTACATGTGAAGCTTTGATTCATTCCATTTGGACTAGCAATGAAAAAATTATGGACAATCTTGTCTTTTAGACAATCTAAACAATTTTTTGAAAAAACATCTTATATGATATATTTTTGAATGCAATTTATACAACTTTTTTGAAAATTGTTTAATATAGTTAAGTTTGTCTACTAGAACAATCTCACCATTGTGCTTATTGTGTTTCAATTCCAACTTAGAGCTATTAACAATTTAGTTTTTCATTCAATCATAGACCAACTTCTATTCAACAATTTCTTAAAGAATGAAAATCAAGTGTGTTTCTATTGAAATTTTTTGCTTAAATTTTCAATTCAATTTTTCAACATAATTTTTTAAAATTTAGAGTTTATAGTGCAATTTTTTTCCACAAATGGTGGTCAAAGTCATCTGAAATTGCAAGCCAAAGTTCAATTTTTTTTTCCAACTTTGAATGCTAATATCTTCCAATCTATATGGCCAAACTTTATGAAATTTTTACCACATGATCTTAGACAACTTAAGTATAAGATCTTACGGTTAGATTCTCCAAAAAATATTTTTACTATTTTCTTGGATGACTGCAGCAGAAGTGGCAGTTTTGAATTGTACTACAAATCACTCCTACAAGAGGTCGCCCCTACTCCAGTCGCCCCTACATGCAGTCGCCTAGTACCCGTATGCGCCCCTTGAGTTTGCCATGTAGATGCCACATGGCATCCAACTGGAGGGGGGTAATTTTATATAAAGTCAAAGGTAAATTTGACTTTTCGTGACGTCGCGCGAGCTCTACTAGACGTCGCGTGACGTCTGTCTGTCGCGCTGTCGCGCTGTCGCGCTGTCGGAGCGAACAACCCTGGTTGCAGCTTTGCAATCAAAGACAATATCTCTAGGCTTGCAAAATTGTAGGATGAGATCTCGCATGAAGGGTAAGTTCTTCTCACGTGGACCTCTCCATGGAACTTTCTCATTCATAGAGAGGTTTTCAATGTCCGTGAGATTGAATAGAGCATCGTTTTTCTCTAAAGGCTCACCATCATAAGAAGAGTCACGATTTTCTTGGAATGAAAACCGTGAAGGAATCTCCCGTCGAATGAACAACTGAATCCAAAATCGAACAAACTGGAATCATTGAAAAGTTGAATATTAGAAAAAAAATTGTATTTATAAAACCATAAATTCAATGCAAGCATATAGAATTAAATTCAACCATTCCTTCAAATCCTTACAAATGCTCAAAAACTATTTTGCAAATTCTTTGATTACCGTCAGTGATGGATCGCGTGCAGATGCAAGATGTAGCTCATTGATCCCCCACCAATCTTTGGCCAACTTCATGTCATATTGGTCGGCCAACTCATCAACTTCCTTTAGCAAACTGCGGTCATCGCAATGTATAAGTAGGAGGGTATCGTCATCATGCAAATACATATCAGCCATCTCAAAGAGAGTCTCAACGTAGTTCTCTGTGCGGGTGTTCCAATCTGGAATCGAAGTTGAAATGCCTGGAACAGGAAGGTTCTCTGGAATGTCTGCAATGATCAAATCAAGCCCTGTATGCTTGTACTTCTTGCAAAAGTTGGATGTGACAGTACGGTTGCGAGAAGCGCTAATCTGTACATTTCATAATTATGAAGTTAGAATTAAAACTTTCAAAACAATGGCATAGAAAGGAAAATGTTGGAATTAGGTTTAGAATAAGGTTTAGAATACAATACCTTAGCTATAGTATCGTGCAACCTTATCCATCGAGGATCAGGGCCACTGGGATCTTGTAAACTATTCAAGAGAGTGATGAGAGAAGTGCACTCTACAAAGACATGAAGAGAGTGTTGAGGCTCTATTATAGAAGAACTAATTGAAGGAAACATGGACTGTTTCTTCTTGCGAATTTGGTTACCAATCCCATGATGAACATTGGATAAAGAGGAATCTGGAGCAAAGGTTGCAACGCCGTCATCATGACCTTGGTCTGACATGGGGGTAGTCTCATGACTATCTGAAGGCATGGCTACAAGCTCATTTGCTTGAGACTTCTCTCTTTCAGCTTCTTCTTTCTTTGCCTTCTCTTTTGCCACCCTCTCCATCTCTTCCTTCTCCGCCTTCTCTTTTGTCACCCTCTCCATCTCTTCCTTCTCCGCCTTCTCTTTTGTCACCCTCTCCATCTCTTCCTTCTCCTTCTTTGTAAGTCGTTTTTTCTTCGGTGGCTTGTCTTGTGGTTGAGCTTCTTTGGGGTTTACTTCTTGTGCATCGTCAGGGTCAACAAGAGGAAACTTTCCATCATCAAGAGTTGTCCTCTCAACAACCTCTGAATCAGGGGTGTAGTTCCGATGACAATCAAGGTACCACCCTCCCGCTTCCAAATGTGTAGCTTTGAATTTCCTCAATTGCTCAAATGTAAACATGCAAAGATCGGAGTCTTTTTGCAACCAAGAAAGGAAAAAGGGCGGTACAGCTTCAGCTGAAATTACTTTCTTGGATAGTAAGACTCGCATGAAGTACCTAAAGTAGAGGTGAAAAATGTTATATAATTAAAAAGTAGTTCATGAAACATAAAGAATAAAAACAAACAAAACATTTTCATCAACTTTTGGAAGCAACGGTAACAAATAGGGACCAAAATATAATAAACAATAGAAACTAAATAATGAAAGACCAAAGCAATTACACAAGTGTAGTAGTTTGGATGTAAGGTATTGGTACCTGTATACAACGCGTCTCACTGCACTATCAGTTCCAGGGAACTCTTTGAATACAGATTTTTTGGTATAAAGCTTTTGATCTTTGTTTCCAAAGAATGGGATAAAAGCTTTGTCCCAAAGAAGAATGCGCCAACTCTCCACGTAATCAGAGGGTTTTCGAACACCTTGTATAGTCCAATCTACAACAATGTTGTCGTCTTTGCAAATATTTGTAACCATCTTAACAACTGCCTCTTCCATCTGTTAAAATGAAATAGAGAATGTTTAAAACAAAATAAAATGAAACCATGATAACTGTAAGAGACAAATTGATTGTTGGTCATAGTACAATACCTCAGCCCAAAATGATGCTTTGTTGATCCAAGAATCCCAAAAGAGATCCTTATCTTTGGACCCAGGAAAACGATAAGATTGTCGAACAGTCAATGAAGATGCATTCCACCAACGTAACCACCGTGCCTTGTGCTTTGCTTCAACGTTAGCAGTGGCAATTTTTTGAAGCTTCTCAATTGTCATTTCGGGAATTGGATTCTCGCTGAAATGACAGTCAATCTGAACATACAAGAACATTTTTGTTAGATTGAAAGATAACAATCTCAAGATAAATTTAGAAATAGCAACTTTGACTAGGGTAGGAATGAATTTATACCTCTTTCAAAAAATCGTTTCCATTCTTTGGATTTGCCACCGCTAAGTATTTGTCAAAGTCTTTGGCATGAATGGCCTTGATGAACTTATCTGAGGCACTCTTCATTGCCTCCCAAATGCCTGGAGCAGTCCTTTCTTGGAGTGGTGTCCACAATGTGTACTCTCGAGCTGCTTCATCGGCAGCCACTACAATTTCCCGCTACAATTGAAAAAAAGAATGTCAAAGGAATTACAGATTTCATGTACAAAATGTCAAAAAACAATGAAAAAAGGATCACCATATCACATCTTTGGCTGAACCTCTCTCTAGTAAAATGCTTCTCAGTTTTCCATATCTTCTTAGATTGTTATGAAATTCTTACCACAAAAATAAGACTAGTATGTGCAACTATTCCAACAAAAATGATTGAAAACGGACATTGTATGAAGAAGAAATAGGCGGCCAAAGTTCATTGTAACTAAAAGAATGACTGAATTTTAAACTTGAAATTGCTCCCAACCATTCAAAAGAACTTGGAGTGACATGAAAATTTAACCACAATAACTAGATCTGAAGGCAAACCAAACACAACAAATTTGATTGAAAACGGACTTTGGAGGACAAAGATACAAGCCCTCAAAGTTGCAGCCTAAAAATGTCAAGTGCTGAATTGAAACTGCACCTGTGAACTTTGATTGGCTCTTACAAATTGAATACAAGTTCAATCAATCTGAAAATTTAACCACAAAAACAAGACTATTATGCGCAGCTTTTCCAACTAGTTTTATTAAATTTGGACATTACATGCAAAAGTTACATGACTTTGAATTGGACTGCCAAACTATGTGAGGATACTTTCGGTCCCATTCGACAATAAAAGGTTTTGCAAGAAAAGCAAATTGAAAAGATGGTTGTACCTTATACAAGAAGGAGATGAAGACATTGACTGTCAAAGAAAACCAACTTGGTCTCATTGCCTTCACTTTCTCACAGTATTGGTATTCGTCGGGTGAGATAAGGTCTTTGAAATCAGCAAGGGGTAGAACTCCAAAATTTCGAATTCGACGCAGTCGAGCTGGAATTGTGCTCTTCACATGATCATGTTCCGTAGACCTATACAAAACATTTTTATGAGAATGAAATCAAAGTCAATGTCAATGTCAATGTCAAAGTCAAAAAATTGATATTTAGATGCAATACGTATATATTAAAAGAAAACAACAAACTTACCAATTGACATCGCTCATTGCATTTAGCAAGTTTGCCACTTGACCTCTTGGATCCAATATAATGCAATGGACTCGTTTGTGCCAGCCGAGTTCTCCATCATGACAGTTGGTGATGTATCGCATCCATGCGGAGACACGATGATTCCCATCCCATACATAAAACATCTTACCTCTCAATTGGACAAGGTCGACATCTGCCATCAATTCCTTCTCAAATTCCTCATTGACACGTTGCCAATGAGGACTCCACCTTGCAATTTCTTCCTCAGTCACATCCATAGTTTTCTCAAAATTGTTGTACAGTGAAACGTATAAAACCCGATCACCATCTCGATAGCCGTTCATGAACTCGCTCTCCAATCTTTGAACATCCATTTCTCCAACTGGTCTAACCTCGTCCATTACAATCATTCGACAAAGAGGGATCTCAAGGCGTGACTTCGTAATAGGTTGGATGCGTAATGTGTTGATGAGTCCTGTAGTGTCCACCTTGAGTTGTTTGCGGTGGAGGTGCTCACTCTCCAACACACTCGTTACATTAGGTGGAAATTTGTGCCTTGGCTCATCATCATCTTCAAGATCAATAGATGCAACCTTCAAAATAATAACACATGAAATTGAATTAGAAAAATTGAAGATAGGGTTGTGAAGGAAGAGAGTGATGTGCATGGAAGCTCTTTCTTTCAAAAACTGCACATACACAAAGTAATGGAAATTACATGAACTTCAGAAGTAGAAATTTCATTTACCTCAGTGATTGGTAGTGGAAAACTTTCTGTAAGCACAATTGGGGATATTCCATCTCTTCTCGTTTGTCTTGCAACAATCCTCTCAGCATTGTCCTCCTCATCATATATAATTTCAGTTTCGTTGTCTTCGTCCATTTGATTAGTTCAAATCATTCCAAAAAACATGACGTGAGTGCTGAATTATTTGTAATGAAGACGAAACAAAATTTGGCTCACAACTATAACATACAATACAAATATTGTCATAATAGTAAAGACTAGGATTCCTCGTGAACAAGGATTCACCATAGCCCTTTTTTTATTGAAGATCTAAACCATATCATATGACCAAAAACAAATTCAGCAAGTATATTCATTGACAAGTAAACCCTAAAAGAGCTCAAAGTTCATTCTAACCCTAAACAAGAAAAGGTATTAGGAAGTTATGAAATGACATCTATATTTAAAATTCAGCCTAAGTAGTCTAGTTTGTAAACACCCTCGTGAACGAGGACTACATTAGCTGCCGAAATTCTAAACCAAAATATTAGCATTGGTGCAAAGAAGGTGTATAAATCCTCCTTTAAAAGGACTTTGTTTAAAACGATACAACAATAATAGCATTTTCAATCAGATTCGAAACATCAGTAGGTTTTTCCTTAAAAAGGACTTTTTGAAATGGATATGTGTAATACAGCCTACAAAATACAACATTTTTAAGTACACTAGGCGCAGCTTTTAGTATCCTCGTCAACGAGGACTCCTAAAAATGGTTGTATTCAATTCACCGCTCACAACATTTTTTACTACAGTAGGCGCAATTTTTAGTATCCTCGTCAACGAGGACACTCGAAAATGGTTGAATCCAACTCAAGAATCACTACATTTTCAACTATACTAAGCGCAGTTATTGGTATCCTCGTCAACGAGGACTCCCTGAAATGATTTAGAATAAGGCGCAGTTTTTGGCATCCTCGTCAACGAGGACTCTCAAAATCACACCGCCACTTCTACTATGATATTCAGCATTGTTCCTAAACTCCTAAACCAAAATTATGAAGGTAAAGACATGATTGTGAACCTCAATCTCTGGCTGAACATCTTCTAGCGATTGGTGCGAAGCCATTGCCGAACGCGCTGCAAACTCTCCTTCCTCCATCTAGAACATGCGGCTACCACCAATCGTGAGCAAAAACAACACCTCGTCGACGAGCACTCACCCGACGCACCCAAACCCTAACCTCAACCGGTTCGCAAGACTAAGGAAGGAAAAAAAAAAAAAAAAAAAGAGTACAAAATCGGTAGATGCTGGTCAAGAGAATCTTTACAATAAGAATTCTGATTTTGAAGATTTAGGGTCAAAATTTTCAGATGACCTAGATTATAACCTTACACTTAACCTCAATTTATTTCAGAATTTTTGGACTCACGGCTGATTTTATAAAAATCCTCAAAGTTGACAAAAAAGACGGAGGCCAAGATTTGCTCAAAAAATCTTCGGATTCTGAAGATTTCAGAGAAGATTCCAATATGCTGAATTCGTTTTGGGCCATAAAACATTCAATTAGTGTCCGTTTTTTACATGCTATATACTGTTGGAATCGTCTTCTCAAACTGCATGATTAAGTTTAGGATGTCAAATTCAGATCTAACAAAAAACTATTCATATTCATTTAACACACACTCTTCTAATTCTGTGGTCCATTCTTCTACAATTCTAAGCCCATACTAATATAGTTTTGCAGCCAATTAGAGAATGAGTACATAACCTTTGTATTTCCAAAAAAATACATCTACATCTTATTTAAATTATTGACTGCAAATCATTAAATGGCATATGGTATACTTATGAACATACCAAGTCTTCTCTATCCTGGTTAGGCTCTTCATTTGCATCTTCATTGTCATCCTCGCTTTCATCATCTTCTTTGCCATCTTGGTTGTCCTCGCTCTCATCGTCTTCTTCGCCATCTTGGTTGCCCTCGTCTCTTTCAACCACAAACAATGGTTCTTCAATAATCTTAACGAGACATAATGAACGGTCACCAACAACGTCGTCCACTTCTTGGTCACCAAAATCAAGTGCCTTCGACGTTTCACCATAGCTATGTATACCTCTACTTACAATTTTTTCCCCTCTCATCTTAGCTCTTAATCTTTCTTTGGGAGTTGTGTAATACAGTTTGCGTCTTCTTCTCTTCTTCTTTATCAGCCTACAAGTTGCAACCTGAGACTTAAGTACTTTGATTTCTTCAAGCATTTGATTTACTACACATACATCTCTAAATAGCAAGCATTACAGTAGCACCCTCTCTATCACCTCCAAACTATTTATCATTCTCCCTACTAACTTTAAAAACAGATCAAACAAGTATTGAGTCTACAAATACCTTGCTTAGCCATTTAAAACCTCAAATAAGTGACAACTTAGGTGCACTACCCTCACCCCTCACCCCTCACTCCTCACCCCTCACAGATCTTTAGTACTCTACAATCTCCCTTTGCAACAAGAATACATAACACATATCCAATGCCCAAGCTAATGCAACGCAAACTCAAACTTCTTACAGAACAATAGAAATAATACAATGCAGTTCTACAACTCTAATAAAGAAGACAAGCAAGAACCACTGACAAGAAGAGTTTAACATCTCTGGCAACGGTAAATGACAATTGTACTACTCAATACCTGATTCAAATTATGAAATCTAACAGATCTATTGTTGTAAATGCAATTTGTTGTATGAGTACTCTCCCTACCTTCTACTATAACGTAAATCTACAAGTTCAGGATTTAGCGCTTCTAGTACTAGTATACCTGAATATCAACATAAACAACAATTTTTCAAATAAATAAATGCCTATACTTTCTACTGTTTCTTGTCCCTAATTCATACAAATGATGTCTGCTTCAACCGTTGCTTGCTTTAAATGTTGGCTACTTCAAACAGAGATTGTGACATGTACTAGATTTTATTAGGTTTCTTATTCCTAACTCATATTAATTATTAAATTCATTAGCAATAAATCTGCTTATTTTTGTACTTCATTAATTACTAATCTAGCTATCTTATTCACATTTCTCTTCATTTTAACAAATATGGTACTAATATATTTTATTGTCTGTTATGTCATCATTATGTGTTTTTTGTTTGCTTGCCTTTCTTAATGAGGTTATTTGAAGACGTTAATATTAATGATACTTCTTACACTCTTTGTCAGTATTCATCATTGTTATGCTTTTCAAACCATTTCCTAATCATCATTCACTAAAGATGTAGTAAAAATACTTCATTCATTCTTCATCATGCCTGCTCACTATATTTTTGTCTCGAACACAATATGCTTTTCCTTTTCAAAGCAGTTTTCTTCAGAGTAGTATGTACTAAAAGTAGAATGATGTTTTCATGAAACTTCAATTTCTGAGCAATGGTAGACTTTGCAGGGATGGTTGTTGTGAGAGCGAATGGTGAAGGAGTTCCAATAACGTTTCTAGTGGGCGAAGATGGATTTGCTGTTGTATCCGCATTTCGGTTAAGTCTCAGGTTCCAATTAAACGAGGACTCACTTCACATTGATGAAGAGGTATTTGATGAGCGTAGAGGAGATCTTACTCATACAATTGGTCAAGTCCCTACATCTGATGGTTCTGGTAGAATGTGGCATCTCAAGTCTGGTAAATTTAGGGTCTATGGATTACAAGAATCCATCATGGCACCTTCCTCGAGTGTTTTTACACCTCATCAGTCATCTACATCTTCTCTTCAAACACCTTTAGCCTAGCCTTTAGCATCGCAAGTCAAAGTAGAGCCTGTTGTGAATGATGTCACCATTCTTAGTGACGACTCTGACGACAATTCTCCTGAGCAATTGCAAAGCGTAAAGACTTCTTGTTTGGAGTCAACTTTGCTGAGATCAAGTATTTTACAGGGCTCAAATACTTTGTTGAGCTCAAGTACTTTGCCGAGCTCAAGTACTTTTCCAAATTCGAACACCTTGCCAAGCTCGAATACTTTACAAACCTCCGGTACATTGCCGAGCTTCGGTACATTGCCAAGCTTCAGTACTTTACCTAGCTCAAGTACTTTACCAACCTCTACTGAACCGTTATCTGCCAACCACTCTAGTGGTAGCAAATCCATTACATCTGTAATTGATTGTTTAAGAAATTTGCGTACATTGAAGGGTTGTAGAAATGTCTTGAAAAAAATTGATTATGACTCTATTACTATTCATAGAGTAAGCGTGTTACCTCCAATTTTTAATGGTGATGTCATTTTTGAGTTTCCATGACTCACTACCTCCACTAGTCCATCTCAAGCTAAACAAATGCTTGGGATGGATAAGCGGTATGATGGTCATGTTTGGTCAAAAACTATTACAACAAATATAACAAATCCCATGGGATTATCATTCCGCACATCTTCGTGCATAGGACATCTTCAGTGCATTAATCCAGGCTGTGATTTTCTTAGTCGCATTCGTCGAATCAAGCCTGTCAATGAATTGGAATGGGAAGGATTCACGCCGTCATTGTTGGAAGTGGGAAGTACACATCCTCGGGGCTCAACGCTTATTTGTAAAATGCGCAAGCAACCTCCGTCGTGTATTGCTACATGTTCTGCAAAAGTATATTACGTATTTGGAAAATACAACTTTACTCGTGCATTTGTACACCTTGGCATTCATGAACATCCTGTCAAAGATGGTGAGCTCAGAAATTTGAAGGAGAAAACTCGTATTCTTATTGGAGAACAGATGGAGAGAACACCAGTTGCAACAAACTCTTCAATTGTGTTAGAGGCTACAAAAGAGCTTGTGGGAGAACTATTGTTGCGTCTAGATGGCGTTCCGCTGAAGACCCTCAACATTGATGAACTGCTTCCAGTTCTTGACAAGTGCAAGTACTTCAGCTCTCCAAACATTCGAAATGAGGTAACTTCGTTCAAATACTTAAGGAGGTTTGGAGTTATGGATAGCATTACGAAATTGAGGGGGACAAGCACTTGGGCATTTGTTCAAGAGAATAAATTTCCAGGACAAAGGTCGGATATGGATAAAGCTTTTGTATTCAAAATGTCAGAAGTTGGACTTGGTAGTGGAGTGGACTTGGTCAAGCGAATGCAACCTGGCGGAGATCTTCAAGATGTTTGGTTGATGTTTGATCATGTCAAACGTGTTAAAGGTTGGACTACTATGGCATGTCATGTTTATGACTCCATGTATTGTCGCGTTATGACTATTGTTGTTTGCAATATGCAATCGGAAGATTGCGCTGCTCAAATTGTGTTTTGGAAAAACTTAAATTCAGTTCTTGCAAGACATGGTGTATCCCACCCTAAATTCAAGGGATTCATGGCTGACACCGCTCAAGCCAATTGGAATGCTGTAAGGACAATTTATGGGTCAGGCGACACTAGTGTTCCAATGGAAAATCAAGAAAGGACTTGCCTCTTCCATTGGACTCAATCAATGGAAAAACACACAAAAGCTGATATTCGATCCGACTTACAAGATCAACATCGTTTGCTATGCAAACAATACAAGAATGCTATTTCCTCTGAAGAATCAGAAACTCGATATCTTGCCATCAAAGCTTGGTGGTTGTCATCTGGTGCCACAACTGAAGAAGGACTTCATCGATTAGAACTTTGGCTATCGTTTTGGCATTTCCATTACCGCCAATGGGGAGGATTTCAGCAACTTGTAAGTATCTATTCTTCATCAATTGTACTTCAAACATCTATTTGTTTCAATAATAAAAAAATTCAAAATTTAATTTTATAATCATTACACCGCCCAGACAAAGTGAATTTTTCTCATCCACATATGAGGTCAAAGAGAGCTTCTACAAGCACTCAAAACTTGAATCCTATTGTTGAAAACATTTTTCCAAGTGTAGACAGAGAGATTGAAGATCCAATGGCAGTTCAAGACAATTCCAGGGAAGGTTTTACTCACAGAATTCCTCATGTGTCAGCAATTCAAGAGAGCAACTGTGACGAGTTTCAGTGGCACATTGCAAGGCTTCCCAAAACCTCAGCAAAAGCTTGTTTTGCCCTCCAAGCTATTTCAAAGAAGAAGTGTACAACAAAGATTGTTCAAAATAACAAGGCCACAGCAACACCAACGTACACAGGTATGATGACCAATTACAAGAAAAATCGAAATGAACAAATGCAATTTTTCTTTTGCAATGACGATATTGAACGTTGTGTGAAGGGGACCAGTCGGAAGTGGGTATTGTCAAGACCTAATGTTCCTGCCATATGGCCTGTCAAAATGGGTACCAATTTGTCAAAACAAGAAGTTTTGGCATTTGAAACAGCTGGCTTTCAACTTCCACAACATGAAGTTATTTCACCTCGAAGACTGTTTGGTGGAGAAGCCGGGTTAGATTTGGTCTCCTCATATCCTATTCCAGGTTTACCGGATGAGCATCCCCAAATTCGGTCAGGGAAAAGTATTCGTCGGAATCTAAAGGCACCAATAGTAAAACACGCAAACAATTGCGCATCTGCAATTACACTAAAAGCACGCATTCGTCGAGTAACAATGGTTCCTCACCCTGGATTTGGTTGCATTGTTTGCCTTGATTCTGGATTAGAGCCAAAGATTGAGCAATATATGCTTACCATTTCATCATTTCCAGAGTGCTCGTGTCCATATTTCAAAGAAATGACTATAAAGTCATTAGGCAAGCGAGGACAGTGGGCAAACTGTAAGCATCTCTATTTTATTTTCACTGTCATTTGCAACCTTTAGTCAACAATAGATGCTTTCATTCATGCCCCAAGTTTAAGTTTCAATGAAGTCAAGAAGATTCTTCTCAGTGGGATATTGAATCATTTAGTTTTAGATTAGATTTGTTATTGCAAAACAGTATCAACTTTTGTACCTTGTGTGCTCATCAATGAATATGTAGTGAGACTAAAAGGGCCACTACTTCCATTTCACTTTTGCTTGCACTTCTGGCATTCAGACTATTGAATGATTTCTCTTATCCTCATTTTACCTATTTTTTGCATTATAATTTATAATATTTTATCAAAAATATCATGTGTTTGTGCCTTTTTTTAACCATTACAGTATATTGAATTTAATTTTTTTGTATTAAAAACAAGAACAGAAAACCTTTATTTTTTGGTTCAGGATTAGAATTCTCATTTCTTCTTTGCACAAAGTCTATATAGTCATCAATTCTAAAAATGTCCATGATAATAGGTCTATTTGAGATTAATTATATGGCATAAAAAATAAAAATAAACTCTAAACTTTGACAGTCTTAAAACAATTTACTTTCACGGTCATAGGCATCGTAACAATAAAATTATAATTTTGAATGGTTTAAAGTGGAATGTTATTTGATTTTGACCTTCTTTCATTCACTTCTAATATCCATTGTCCTTCATTATTGCATTCAGTTCCATCCATTTTTTCCATCTATTTTCATCCGAAATTCATCTATTTTCATTCATTTTTCATCTACTTCCATCCATTTTTTCCATCTATTTTCATCCATTTTCATCTACTCTCATCCTTTTTCATCCAACTTTATGTTTTTTCATCCTAAAACAATGCTCACCGCTCACAACTTGCTGCTCCCCGCTCGCTGCTCCCCGCTCCCCGCTCACATACTAGCGACGTTGGTCTCCCCCCCATATAGATCATCTTGTGTAGTAAGTGAGCGTATTCTGAGCATGTCTCTGGCCCACAGAGAGGACAACCTTTGTACCCATGCACTTGCTGACCTGACAAAAGTCCATAGGCAGGAAAATCATTTATAGTCCACATTAAAATGGCTCGCAGCGTGAATAATCTTTGCCCTTCCGGTTCTGACATATTGAATGCCGGAACACCACTCCATAGCTTGAGCAAATCGCAAACTACAGGACGCAAGAATACGTCAATGTTGTCGGCTGTTGCAGCTTTAGGACCAGGAATTAGCACAACCAACGAAATGAAAAATTTCTTAGTAAGAAGCCAAGGAGGCAGATTGTAAATTGTAAGTAGAAGCACCCAAGTCAAGTGCTTTATAGCATTATTCCTAAATGGAATAATGCCATCTACTACTAAACCAAGGCGGAGATTTGTTTTGACCTTGGCAAAGTCTGGGTAAAGCTCATCTATGTGTTTCCACTGCAAACTATCTGATGCAGATCTCATTTTTTGGCCCCTGCACTTGTGAGAATCATACCATGTCATGTACTTTGCTACCTGAGGACACTTAAACATCCTCAAGAAGTGCTTAATGAAATCAAAGTACCGCACTACTCGTTGGGGAACTCTATTAGATCCTGGAATGAATCGAGGCTCTTGGCATGTTGGGCACTCCTGAAGATCTTTGTTGTCCTCCTCGTACAACACATGCCCGCTTGAACAACAATGTACCTGCTTATGTTGTAAACCTAACTTCATTAGTATGCTCTTGACCTCATATGCAGTTCTTGGAAAGCAATTTGAAGTAGGCAAAAGGTCTCCAGCTATCCACGTCAGCAAGGCGTCGACAAATGTGTTTGGCACTGAGTACAAACTGCACAAAGAAAATAATACAATGGCACATTGCAAACAATTTTGAATACTGCCTTCAAAAACTTGTTGACTGGATTCTCCAACCAAGTACTCCAAATTTTCTTCATCACATTCTGCATCCCCCTCCTGGCCCTCCATGTTCATGTCTTCCGCAGGCACTTGCTCACCATCACTCATAACGTCGTTGTGGATGTCATCGATGCGACTGAAAGCATCTCTAGCCATGTTTTCCACATCCACAGCTATCCTTCTTTCCCATGTGAATTCACCATCTCTATACGCTCTTGGTCGACGTCGATATATCTCTTCTTCACTGTCTAGAAGTCGAGAGGGCCCCCTCACATTTCGTCCATCAACTGTCTGCATGCAGGCCAAGTACTATTTTCACTTCAGCAAAAAATATAGTGCACTCCATAAAAAAAAATTATAAATTTACTATTCCTCAACTAATCACACTTTCGAATTTATATTTCCACTATAACACCTAAAAAGTTGGAATACAATTTTCAATAACGGAATTATAGTAAGTCTCCTAGTACATAAGAAGAAATTTTTATAATGGCTATTTTAACTGAATTCCACCACAGAACAGCAGGGTCCACAACATTGAGTACAGAGGCATAGGGCAAAACTGTAGACAAGAAAACTTATTCAGACCAGACATACAAACTTACAATAACAGGATAAATCAAATAACGATCTCGTCCATGTCGAAGGTGGTGCCCAGCAACGACCTCCACTTTCTTCATGCGAGCGCCTCTGCAGCGTGTACATGCACAAGGGTATTGAGACAATCCCAATCTTGTTGCTATAGAGCGCTCGATGTGGTAAGCGGTACAAATTCTATGACGCATTGTGCCACAATTTTGTAATGAAGACACCAAAAAGGAGCCACCTATAAATCTACGAAGCTTCCTTCAGAACAGTCAATCAAGTTCAAGAAGACACATTCCTTGTACTAACCTGCAATGCAACAATAATTTGTGAATGTCAACTTCGTTTTCTTAAACACAATTTTTTGCAATTATGCCTAATTATGTAAGCTGTTCATTATCAACAACCTATCAAAAATGAAAGTCAAAGATTGAGTTCACAAATCCAACGCCTTTAACTAAAATTGTCACTGACACACATTATGAACATGTGTCGCAAATGCAATGATATATGAATGACAAAAAACGGTACTCCATGACTAAGATACAATATGTCAGTACCGACCAGCATTGATCACTAGCATGCAAAGATTTCATTAAATCTTTGCTGAAGTAGAAGGAACGGAGGAACTTAGAAGTGATACTTCTAGTGAAGTAGTTTGCAATGTACAATAGATTGTACAAGATGATAATTTCTAGAATATATAGCCATATGCATCATGGGAGGAAGTACAGAGTCCAACCATGCATTTGACTAGTACTAGACAACCATGAAGATAATGATTTTATATTTCTCTTCCTCCCTCTGCTATCACAGCTACCACTGCTAGTGTCAAACTCTATACAAGCCCACTACAGTCATCCGAAGTTATTGCATAGAAAACCTCTACCAAAGGATGTTTCAATATAGTTGGAGATCTTATCAATTTATATATCAGCATTTCATACTCAGATATCCGAAACAATGTTCAATGAATTTGAATATAAGAGTATCAAAAGCCAAATACATAATACGCTCTCTGAGAATTAAGACAGTGGCATCGACATAAAGTCAGACAAATTTCAAGCATGGCACATATGGCAGGAGCCCATCACTAAACATGGACAGTAGACAACTTCGATGCTAGTAGCGAATTGTACTCAGCATCAATGTCGACATCCTATTGTATTTTGAGAGGAAGACCTTAGATTTAAATAACCCAAACGAGCAAAACTTGGACATAGGCTAAAAAATTGGCTTCGACATTTGAAACCTTATCAAGGAGAAGCATTTCAAATATCTGTCTTCTCAAATACGTGAAGCAACTTGGTTTTAGCATGAAAAAAAACTTACATGTTCAGAAAGCCTCAGAGAGAGAAATGCCTTATCACATGCACAGCATTAGAGGAAGTCAAGCACTTGTCTCCAGCACTCACACGCTCCTGTGACCACCATCATCCTTGCACTCTCCGAAAATCCGAATTGCACAATGAGATACACTAAAACAATGAACAAACATGTCCTTCAGCAATAGTACCTGCCTCCAAAAAACATTGCGTTCCCAATGGACAAGGAATTAGTCCCTCCATTCTGGAAAGATTGTCCACAATTCTGTTGATATTTTTTTAGCCAATTTCATTGATCATATTGTGAAAGCATAATTAATAAAGGTTCCAAATTGTGACCAGCCAAACCAAAAATAATTCCAACATAGAATACGACATCTACAAATCTCATGCTTAGATAACACCAGTCAAAGATGGAGGGACCCTTTTGTCAAAATGTTATTGGATATGCACTTTGACTGAGCAAAAATAGACCTCCAAACTCAAAATATTTAGTTCAAAGCAAGCAATTCAGGGTTAACAAGTAATATTAAAACTAGACTTACAGATTCACATTTCATGCTTAGTTCTGGTAGTTGTAGTACGAAGAGCCAGTTGAAGTGCCTATCGCGGTCTCATCACTCAATGTGCCTAATCGGTAACACACACAGACCACTAGAAACTCGTAAAATAGTCAGGTTTGCACGGTTGCCACACACAAAAAGAAAATGGTCCAACTGTCAGTCCTTAATAGAAACGAGTCATTCACAGAGCAGTATATGTCTACTGGATAGATAAAGGAAAGATCTTTGTATATCATGTCACCTGGTAGGATAACATATCATACACTTAAAATCTGAAATAGGGCTTTTAAAAAAGTTTGAAGGAAAAATAAATACTGAAGTACAGGCCAAATGCAAACTATACTCTTGCAAAATCTGCAGATTCAGTAAAACTTGAAAACTAATACAATCCTAGAATGCGGGCAAGACAACAACTTTTCATCAAGGAAAGAAAAGCATACCATGACTTCACTGGCAATCAGCTTGTCCTGGTGATCATACCCCAAAAGTTTGTCCAAGAAATGGACAGCTTGCACACGCAAGTGGGAATACAGCCTTCAGAGTATGGAAGATCATGAAGGTGCCCAAAATGAGAGCAAGGATTTGAACCGACCAATAACAAATAAAAATTGTTCCTACATTCCTTACACATCCCTACTTATACACAAACGTAGACAAAACAATGGAAACCACTAGAAGTCGGGAGTCAACAAAGTTTTGGCAGACTCGCACCTCAGGAGCAGCCAGATGTTGATGATCAGCATTCACGAATTTAGACCACTGCTTCCTGCTATGTCTGCAAATCGAGCAGGAAACAAATGAACATACAAGAAACGAAGAGTCGATTTTGCTCGAACATAAATAAAGAAAAATACCCCATACAGAAAATACACGTGCTACACAAGCCTCATCAAGCCCACAGTAGAACGAAAACCAGTGAGATGAAGACTAACTTGCCAACTAGTGCCTGAAGGTGAGGATCCAACTCCAATTGGTACTTGTTCAGGTCAAAATTAAATTCATCCGTGCCCAAAACCTGAGTGCAAAATCCAAGGTAACCTAGCGGAGTCATGATCATGACAACCATCCATGCAGTCTCTTGACAATCTCTAGCGAGGGACATGGGTCTCCCAATTAGGAATCCTTCTTACCCCTGTCTTGACACAAAAAGGGAACGGCATCCAAACTGCCAGAAGATAAATGGTACTGAAAAAATTACACGACAAGGAAGTCATCCAGAACATTAAGAAACAGGAGAAGCTGTAGAGGCATACCTTAGCAATCTTCACAAGCTGATCATCATTGTCATGACCATAGAATAATGCTTCCTTGCAAAAAAACTTCAGTTTGGGAAATGATGGGACTGTTAGTTGTACAATAGATTGGAAAAAGAAGACTGAAGGCATGGACTTGCACAATATTTACGGCTTACTCACCATGCCAGCGAACATACACCCCAAGCTCCACATGTCGAGAGAGTAGTCATAGTTGTGAAGATCAACCAGCACCTCAGGCCCTTTGAAGTACTTTGTTCACAAAAGCATAAAAACAGGGAAACATAAGGCACTCCCAAACATTCAAACAGGATCCTTGTTCAACCACCTATGGAACGGTCAAACCGTCCAACAAAAAGAGCATGAATTAAGTAGAAATAATAACCAGGACTTGAGTTTTAAATAATGACAAGAACAGCTTGTAAAAATTGTAAAAGGCTGGAAGATAACGGAACTGAGGAGAATCTGAAAATTGAATGGAAACACCATATCCCAGTTTCAATTTTCACCAAGGAAATAGTTACAGTTGAATGGAAACACCATACTCACACTTCCTAAGAAAAGCACCTCTCGCCACTCAATGGGACTAGTTGGGAAGACTCACAGACCACGACAAACTCCCCAAACAAACAGAGTTCCATGATTGTCCCACACAGGAGAAGGAATTTATCAGAGTGCATGAACCTAAGAAAAGACCCATTTATACAACAACACATGTATTGCATAGAGGAGAGAAAAAATCTCAATAAATTATCTCAGCTCGTTGGAAACTCGTAAAGACTGCCAATAGGAAGTTCAACAAAGTAGAAAGGAGAAGTAAATACGGACCTGAAGGGCACGCGCACATTGCACTGTTTCGCAAGATGATAGAATTCGGCAAGTCCCCAATCGAGAAGCCTCAACTTCCGTTATTTGGGATCCATCATCAAAGTCTGCGAAAAATCATCCCTAAATGTCCATGTCGAAAAACCATTACACGTCGCGCTGTTGCTTACAGATTGCAAGCTTCATGTTGCTGCGTATATTCCTTTCGGGTGACAGTAATGCAAAGCCTCACGCACGTCAATGCCGAGAAGTGACTCAATAATCTGCCAACAATAGACGCACTTGCAACTTGCAAGCGACAAATACGTGTTACAGGAACAAAAAAATTAATTCAAGGACCTCCGCTTCGCTAGAGTAAGGTAAACAATATGTTGTATTTTGTATAAGACGGGGACAAATGAAATGCTAGATGGAATGCACAACAAGTGAAGAAGAAAATATCAATATGTAATATCTCATGATTAGTCTAAAACGTGGACAAATGAAATGCAAGATAGAATGAAAAGGTCACAAGGAAAGCAACAACAGATGTACTTACGAGATTAGGTTTTGTCTTGGCCTGCCTTGCCAGAGTTTATTACATTATTCGAGAGTCCATGCTTAAAGTGAATTTTGAAATGCGTGTCATCCCGGACAACGCTTTACTTCTATACATTTCCACCTACGCCTGAACACAACGATAGCAGCTCCTACAAGGTAACGAACATAAGCATCGTCAGTGAAGGCAATTTCCAGAAACATTCATATTTTGCACCTTCACTTGAAGTCTAAACCATGGACGAATAGAAGAAACTATATACGACAGAGTCCGTCTTAATTTCCATACCTTTTTCCATCGTGCAGTGTCCGAACAACATGTTACCATTCGCCACGTTGTGGTCAAACATGGGAGTAGGGGACTGTCATTCGTAGACCGAAGGAGTAAGCCACCACCGAAGTCATTGTTGTCCATAATGCAATACAAATTTAGTAGATCCCTTGAATGCGCCTCCCTAAAATAAGGCGTTATGGTAAATTGACGTCGCTGCACTGTGTTCCACAAATACAATAGGGCAAGCAGTCATAATTATGGGGACAACGCCACGTTCTTCAATTGAGTCGAAGTTTCTAAATGCCTCTCCAGATTGTGAACATGGCTTAGACACCTGTATGCATCTCCAGAACTTTTGGTCGCACCATGGTGCCGCGATAAGTTTTTCTTGCGCAGATGATGAGCTGCCTGAGCTGTTAGTCAATCTCGAGAAACGTGCCTTATTGGAACCCTAATATGGATTTGGATGAACTTCATTCGTCGCAGATGTCTGTCAACCAAACCTCGTCGACGACATCTCGATTTCACTGATGCGGCTATGAATGGGACGAACTTATTCAGATTTCACTACAAGTGATGTGCTCCAACTATTTGTGCCTTGGAGAAAAAATGTTGAACCACATAGACATTGCATTATATTATTGATCATCGATGAAGTTGTTGTGGATACAAACTTGCAAATTAGTTTTTCTGATCTTCATGAGCATGCTACGGTGGTTGTGTGGTCCATACATAAATTTGTCAACCGATATTGAGTGATGATTGTTTCGATCAAAATTTTGGCTAGCCTCTTGAAGAGTGCTGCTTCTATGTTCTTTTTCCGCAAATGTGTGTTTCGGAACTTGCCATATTTCGGTAGGGCACAGTCCACAGAACTGTAAGCGTCATTGTGTACTAACGTGTCCATTATTGTGCTATTTAATGCGTCAATTTTTGGCTCAACAGGATCAATACAGGTTTTCCTATGAGGCTGTCATTCAAGAGCTTGAGGACTATACGAGCACTACAAAGCGATGAAGAATATATCACTTAAGAAAATTGACTTACTTCAAAGACTTTTAGGGTTCAGAAGCATTGACACCATTGTGCAGGAATCTCAGCATCCTTCGAAGTTCTGATTTTGGTAACCTCATGTAGCAACAAAATGAACAAATTGATACCCCTGTTCAATCTCTCCCCTTCCGCTTCGTCTACCCACCTTGCACCTGTCGACCCTACCAGCCAAATCCCCTACAAGATTCGGTACAGATGTAACCCTACTTCCAACGTCTGCTGATTTTTCGTTATTAGCCCATGGCGGTTCTCTTCAGCTGAGCACCATGGCGGCAACATGACGGCCAACATGGGGTTATTTTGGTTCATTGCTTCATATTGGGAGAGTCTGAATTTGAGACCCATATGCAAGCAATGGTAGGCGTTGATGATGAATGCCGTGTGGTTCCATTCTTGGACGGATATTTTATTCACGTATGCTGCCAAGGCGTCGTCCAGATGCCCGAGCACTTTGGTGGTACCTTTCTGCCCTTCCAAAAACCAAGCTTTCGAGAATTTAACTTGGTGGGAGTAAGCAGATCCAAATCATTCACGGAACCACATCTCATGTTCATGGACATGCTGGCATTTGCGGCACCTGGCAGTAATGGAATATGGCCGCTTGAAGTTACCAAAAGGGTTGGAATCCTCAGCGAAGGAATCGGTGTGGCAGAACAGAGACAGAAGCTCCTTGTCGAAATATTGTCGATCCTCGTGGGACTTGTAGTTCATGTAAGCAGCGTTCAAGTCTTCGCAAGTGTCGACGGTGTAGAAAGTCACCCAGCCTGAGTTCGCAAAATCCTCCCACAACGGTGACACGCACTTCTCTTTGGAAGCAAATGAGGTGCCCTGGAACATAGCTCTGGAATTTGGTTTGACAGTGTAGAAGGACATGACGTACAGTAGCGAAAGAACTGGTGCTAGATCGAAGGAGGAAGCCGCCGCCCAGGTCATACAAATTTAGCAAACCCCTTCAATGCGTCTCCCTAAAATAAGGCGTTCTGGTAAATTGACGTCACTGTAGTGTGTGCCACAAATAGAATATGTCAGAGAGTTATAAATATCAGGACGACTTCACCTTCTTCAATTCAGCCGAAGTTCCCAAATGCCTAAACGTGGAGATGTCCATGTGCATCTCCAGAACTTTAGCTTGGAATATGGCGCCGCCACGCCGCAATTAATTTCTCTTTTGTAGATAATTAGCTACTTGTTAGTCAATCTTGAGAAACGTGCCTTATTGTAACCCTAATGTGCATTTGGAAGAACTTCATTCGTAGGAGACATCTGTGAACCAAACCTCGTCAAACACAATTCAATTTCACTGATGCACTTATGGAAGGGAAGAATTTTTTAAGATTTTACTACAGTTGTGCACAAGTGAAGAGTGTAGCAAACTAGCAGGCATGCTACGATAGACACGGGGAGGACACTCCCTATGTTTTAGCAAACTACGTGCGGCGGAAAAAGTAAAACAAGTAATACACCTTAAAATTTAATTTCTTTTTCAAAAAAAAATTATGGATAGATTTTACTACTTTATAAGTTTATGTTTTGAATTATTGGTATTTTTTTGTGCTAATAGTAATTAGTTATAAATTTTTGAAGAAAAAAGATACACTGTAAAGCTGAAAATAACTTTCACACCTCTATATTATATAAGAAAAAAAATTTGAAAAATGAAAAAAAAATTATATAGAATAGCTTTCTATTGAAAGTTTATTTTGGTTGAATATTGATGCAATAGTCATCTTCATGTGAGCTCTATAAATATTTTAGTTGGAGAACATGCCATTTTAGTTCATTTTTCAACCCTTTCTAGACAATATATCTTTTGTTATTTGGAATTGAATTTTTTGTCAATAGAAACCTTTAGTCATTGTTAAACAAAGCTCAAAATTTTAGAATGAAATTATAGTTTATTCAAGGTGAATTACATGAATTACTTTTTCCACCGCCGCACGTAGGTACCCCAAATGTAGTGAGAGTGTCCTCCCCTAGACGATAGAGCGGAGTATCGTAACTGAGGCTCCTTTCTGCTTAACATAGCGACGCAATTGGAAAGTCTGAGTCGTGTTATTGTTACGCGATTTTGCAGTGCTACTCTTGAAACCGCCGAAATAAAAGGTCGACAACGAAATTGGTGCAACTTGCTTTTGAAAAGGTTGCACACTTGACAACGAGGTGTGCTTGCTACTTTTTCAACAACATTCTCATCTCAAGCTGTCAGGTAACTCAAATAAACTGAAATCCACTTGTAATAGGGGACTCTCATGTGGTCATTGTGGTGTGTCACGGAATTCTTCAGCAAGGAATTTTAGTGAACAAAAACTAGTTGCGTACATAAAAATATGCATATGTACGTTGTCATTAATTTCTAGAGTCCTATAGTGGTAAGAGTCCATGCTCACGATTTCATTACCTCAGTGACTTCCTTCTTCAGGTCAAAGGTAGAGATTGTCCTTCAAGAAAAACCTCAACGTAGACAGTAAAGATAGTTTTCCAATGAGTTTGAGGTCATTTGTTTTAGTAGCAGAGCATTAATTGTAGAGATTGCAAAAGAAAACATATTCGGAGAGTGAGCACTTGGACCATTACGTGACAATCGCAGTAGTCATTCATGATCTCCAAGTATATTGAAGGAAGTGCTACAGAGTCCGTCATCAAATTTGGTGACTCTGAGTAATGAATTTGACGATGCATTGATCTTTTGTAGCTGTGTGTACTTCAGACGCACTTGTCCTTAAAGAGTCTTAGATTCTGTAATTTAAAAAAAATAAAAATTATTAGAGCTCTTTCACAGTATGGCAGTCCTTAAAGTGATAGGGACACTATCGCCGAATGATGTGTAAGACCTGCAGAAAGAGAATCACATAGTCAATTTATGCATAGATTGAAGTGCACTGAATTCAAATAGAAATTTGTTGAATTCATCCTAGTTGGACGACGTGAAATTCTGTATATGACTAGGCTAGCGTTAGAGGCGGTTCAGGCAATGGAAACCACTTCTTTCTGGTTCTAGTGATCTTCACATTGCCTGAACGGAAAGTTCTACGTTCTCGAAGGAACGTAGGTTTGTATCCAACAATTCTCTGATTCTTGTGAGCCCAAGATCTATACTTGTTAGCATAGCTTTACATTCAATGTGAATCGTTTGTTCCTTGCACTTGTTAGGCCTGGATTAACTTGCAGAATTGGAAGCTTTCGACTAGTATATGCCAAGATATTGGAATTTAGACACAGGTAATAGCCACATTATGTATGGATACAGGACATGTCATAGACAGTGTCTCGGTAGAATTATGGTTTACATTCCCATTCCAAAACTGCTAGCAATGAGGTAGCTTAGCTGAAACCATCTTCCTGCGCAGGTTTTCTTTTTGAACTTTGCACTGTCTGTGGATTGTATGTTTACCTGCAGGATCTAAAACGTTCGAGGTTGCATGAGCTTGTGATCTCATATGTATCTCTTGCATAAACTGCGAGAATCATTTTAGATACCTAGAAATGAATCTGCATTCACTGCTTGATGTAGAGGAATTGGTCCATTATTTGCTTCTGCATGTTCATGACTTTTCGTTGTTCTAATCACAGCTTGAATACACCTTCTAGAACTTAGCTTCAAAAGAAGATTAATGAATATTAAACATATCTTTGCAAGTCACTTCAGGATGGATAGTTATATACTACAGTAAATGAAACTGATTAGGTATAGTAAAGTCTGGTTTAACATTTTGTTGCAAGGGGTGGGGAACTTGTCATAAACTCGTCGGTTGACCCTCGCGTCTTTCAAATTGTTGATGTCATTTGTAGTTCATTTCAAAAATCTTCTATTTGAATGTCTTTTTGTCATTGATGTATTTGTTGCCATGCATTTAGAGTTGATGTGGATTCATTTTTCTAGTGGAAACAAATTACTGAAGCCCACAAACAAGAAATGACTGAAGGGAATGAATGTGGGTTTCAAAGCAAACTTCACATGGCCAAGTGAAATTAAAAAATGCGTGAACATACTTTCTAACATGCAAGCTCTGTGGCAGATCAACGGAAAGGAAATGGCTACTCGACTAAAGACGAAGGACCTGCCACAACCATGGCATTCCTCAAAAAAAAAATTAGCTGGAATCGCAGGGCCAAAGTCGACTGCATTGAAAGTGTTTGCTGTGGAAGAGTTCGATGCGCACAATGTGCAACTGGAGCCAAGGAAGAGGGGTCGACCATCTAGCAAATCAACTACAACGGTTGGCAGAGCCCCTAAAGGAATGAAGAAAACGAAGCCATTAGCAGCATCAGCCGTCAACTTATTGCTTGCAATGGTATATCTGCAACTTCCGTAGCAGATGTAGATGAGCTTCGTCGCAAAAGAAAGGAAGATGCTCAAGCCTTGGGGAGAACAGTTCGTACTATATCACCACATCGAAAAATAAGAAAAAGTCCATCCTTGGTCAAAGGAAATTTTATTGCAGAAGAAGGTGGAGAGGATGGAGAGGACGATAACGGAGCAGCGGCGGTTTGCTTAGGTGTTGTCTCCCCTCCACATTCCTCACGAATAGTACTTTCAACAGGTTAGAGAGTTCAATCTTGGGGGAATTTAAAGTGCATGCATTTACTAAAGAGGATACCATATGTGTAGTATAAAAAATTGAATTGCTTAGAATGTTAAATGATTTGTTGGAACTATGGATATAGAATTTGTTGCAACAATGAAATTAGATCGTACTTATTGCGAGCCAAGGTAATTCTTCAACCAAATCTGTAGCTTTAATCTTTCAAAGCCACTGGAAATTGAAGATGAACGTAGTGTTATTGGTTGGTACTACTGTAGTACCAAATGTCCTGGACATAATTCATTTTGAGTTGCACATGAAGTTTCCTTTTCTTTGCTATTGGTAATTTTGTATCTGTGATTGCCATATGTTGAAAGTGCAAAAGTCAATTGTATGTCACTGCTTGTTTGATAATTTGTTGAAGTATTGCACTACGCATGATGAGCCCATGGTCTCATGATCTCATTTTTGTGCTTTGATCAGAGGACAACCCTGGAGAAAAAGAAACTACTGTGACAGTATTGCAAAAAGCGGAAGGGGACAGAGAAACAATTCCATCTCGGCGTCCAAGCAAGGAGGCGGTTGAGGAGTTCGTTGATGATGTCATCCCAGAATACGAAATTGTACAGGATTGTGGCCCTCCTTTGCAGGTCCATATTGCGACAAACAGTGATAGTAATTCAGGGCAAAGGAGTCGAGGACATCTAAGTCGGCGGGCATTTGATGTTTTTTCACCGAGAAAAAAAAACTGGGAAAAAAAAAAAGAGACGTAAGTATTGCATTCCCTTCAAACCTAAGGCAAGATGTGTACTTCTCGTGTACAGTTTATAGAGTGAGTTCAGGAAATTCGGCAGGCTGGTTCTTACAGTCCACGAGTTGTAGTAAAGCAGTTTGTGTGAAAAACAGCATGCATGTAACCTAAACATGTGTGGACTGTTTTTACTTGTTGATAACCGCCATGTGGTCCAGTGTTAAAAGAAAGAAAAGCGTGTCATGTCCCTCCAAATTTTTAAAATGAAGGCTTCCATTGTGATTGATATGTTTATCTGTTTCCCCTGAAAAAATGCTTTGCATATTCACTATGAAGCTCGTCGTGCATTTTTTTTCTCCTATTTCATTCGAGTTTGAATAGAACATTGCATTCGAAGGACACGAGGTAATAGAAATGTCTCGATTCTATAATGAATTACTTCATGTATGTATTCCTCACTTTAGTAGTGGATTGCCTGAGAAGGCTAAACCTGCCAACGTAGTTTTGTTTGTCAGCATGGAATCGTCGAAGTAATCTGTCGTTTTCTTATTTAGTCGTGTAAGTGGCAGAGTAATGTTATAAGTAAATTTTTGTATCCTAGCGTCATTGCACTCTTGAATCGACAATCGTAGTGTCTTTTTAGTCAAATTTGAGTTCTGAATGTCATGTTAGCATGGCATGTGAGTGCTTGTCATATAATTGTGCCTACAAAAAGTATGATGTACATGTTTTTTTCTACCCTAGAAGAGCAATTACTCCAGTGCAGTATACATGTTTTCAGTCATTACAGAACACTATCAGAACGAGGGTGGGTTTCTTATGTTTTATAGCGACGTTCTCGAACATGATAAAGCAATGTTTGTTGGGTACATTTATGCACAACACTTTGCATGCCTACAACAGCTTTTGCTTTATCATGTTCCAAAATGTTGCTTACAAATGTAACAAACCCACCCTTTCTTCCAATACTAAAAGATTCCTGCATTCTTTATATATTATGAGAAAGTAGAGAAGCAGATGTAATTGACTCATTTCTTGGAAGTGTGTGTAGTTATATGAAGGCACACGAGTAGAAAGAAGCAATGTACACGATGAAAATGGGCACAAATACCGAGGACGCATTAACGAATCACCTTCTAGGAGAATGGCTAGGAGCATTCGGGTGCCAAAATCATCAAGTGATGGACGAAGTGAATCATGGAGTCCTGTAAGACGAAGTAGATGTCGTCAACACAAAAGTGCCCGCCACTTCCGAGAATATGATGAGTATCCCTTTTCTTACAAAGTTCGTGAAGGTAAGTTACTGTTGGCATTCCTTTTCATTGACAGCACATAGTATGCTTCACCACTAGGGTTTTGAATGTATAGCACATTGAATTAGAGAAGGTCCATCAACTTTTCTTCCCTTGTATAGAGGTCTTTTCTGTGGACAAGATGTAGGGCTTATGAGGTTCTCATAACTATGCAGCGGTTATTGGTAGGTTTATAATTGTTAATGATCATGAAATTAGCCTTCAAATGAATAAACAATTGATGTCATGTTACAGTTCATATATAGTTGTGCTCGTACTTTCACACTGCATACTTTGAACTTTAAGTTACCAAGTTCATGGAAAATTGCTATCTTAAAGGAAGATGAGTGCCTTGAAGTCTTTTTTTTTTAAATTTGATGACGGTGAACCGATCAACAGATTTTCATACTTCACGGGGATCCTACAGTAGGGAGCGTCGGCAACGTACACAGAATGAGTCGTTGTCACCTGATAATTGTCGCCGGCATTGGAGATCTCGTTCTAAGGAAGATGATCGCACTACTCAGCAGAAGAAAAGGACACCATATACTTCCATGTCCCCTCCTAGAAGGTCCATTAACTCAGGAGATGCGCGATCGAAGGGTTCGATGGATTGTGGTATTGTCAAAAAGGAGGGCAATCAGGGTGTAGTGGACCTGTCACCAACTAGTGACAGGAGACAACGACGACGTCAACAAGCTTCCATGGAGGCAGAGAAAGCTAGGAGACAGAGAGAAGGGAACAAACCTTTTTACTTGATGGTGGATCGCGAAGGTAAACCCTATGGCCCTGGGAAGCCAGCATGGATTGCTGAAATCAACAAGTTGGCGATTGGTCTAGATCCCTCTTGCACGCACATCCGGAAACAAACTTTTGAAGATGTCCAGACTTTCAAGGACAGACTAGATGACAATTTTGATTACTCTTGGACCTTGAATCAAGACTATTTGAGGGCCTTGATGGGGAAAGCAGTGACAAAGAGAAGAAGTGAACTCATATCGATGATAAGGAATAATGAAAAGCAACCAAAGAACATAGACTACGAAGTGTGGTGTCGTCTAGAAAAATTGGCAACTAGTAAACAAAGGCAGGAGAAATCAGAGCAAGGACGTTACGCCAATGCTTGTCGACGAGTAGTTGGTAGAACCGGACGTAGGGGGATAGATGGTGTGCGGGAGAAGTTGCGCTCCTTATTGGGGAGGTCACCAGATCCAAGTGAAGTTGAAGAGGAGATGCAACGGGACAAAGGGTATGGAGGACATAAGAGAAAACAAAAAAAAGTACTTACTTTGAAGGAAGAGAGAAACTCCGCGGAAGTCAAAAGAGGGGATGAACATACACGTTTCCGAAGGAGTATGAGAAATTCAAGTCCAAAGTCTTCTGATGCAGGTTTTGTTGAAGCTTCACATCGTCATGTCGACAGCATCATTGAGGTTAATGATATTTAAACTTATCCTTTCTGTAAATGGACTTCCATATCTTAACTTAGGGGTTCTATATTGCAATTATCAAGTGTCATATGTGAAAATTGGGAATTATGTTTGCTGAGATTGTTTGCATAATGGAGGACGTCCTCGTTTTTTTATGTTAGTCATAGAAGTTGACATGTCACTATGTCGTTCAATTGTGCGAAGTGAAGGAGAATAGCACGTAATGGTGATTGATTTTCATGAAGGACAGTGTGTTCCCCATTGTAGGCAGTGTGGACTGCATAGTCTCTTTAAGAAAATTGAAGGAAATATTGATTGGCCCTATCTTAAAGATATTAATGACATGTGAAGCCTCCAGCAATGTAAAGTGGGATTCTGCTGAAATGTGGGTGGGTTGTAGAAGGAAGAAAGAAGCGTCAGATATGGTGGTGCGGATTGGGATTTAGTTGTCGGAGCCTCAGGCACTACCAACAGAAGTTTCACAGAAGTAGAAGATGATGAAATGTCGAAAGATATTTATATTGAGAAGTTGGAAGCTAGAATTAAGCTCATGTAGGAAGAGGGAGCGAAGGCATCGACTTTGAATAAAGAAGCATCGTCTAGTAAGAGAATGAGTTAAGGTGAGCACTTTTGCATTATTCATTCAAAAATACATATATTGTACTAGAGTACAAAACTGAGGTATTGTACACGAATATGCTTTATTCAATGACAACACCTACTGTGCAAACTTTGTGTTGAGTTGGGTTTTTTTCTCGTTTGCTGTATTCAGAATATTTGATTGGGCAAGTGCACTGAGGAATTCACTAAGGAGGAAGATCATGGCAATAATATGGGTTTGAACGAGGACTGCGGACTCTGAAAACGTATATATAAAGCATTTCGACCACTTGGAAGTCATGGTTGACGAGTTTCAACTAAAAAGTTGTTGGAAACCGATTGAAGTTTGTAGCGTTTAGCCAAAGTAGAAATGTTCTTTTTTTAGTTTGTGTTTTGTTGTTTTGTTGTCGAAACGATGATAGTATTATGTACTGTCTTAGAAGCATTGAATATTATGTAGGTGAAGTATGTCAAGTTCTTGCTTGTAATGTGGAATTCCTCCATGGAGCTCCTGTGTTTGTATGTGTTATTGAATGGCACCTTCATGTTGTACAGAGACCCAAGTATTTAGAGCTACTAATGCTCAGTAACAGTGTTTGTTATTTGGTGTTTCATCTTTTCTATGTAATTACGTTTTAAATGTTCAATAATCGTACATTGTTGGATGCACTGATATTGTGAAATGTTATACTTATGATAGTTTGGGCACCACTAGTACGTGAACGCAATTACCGTGTTGTACATGATAGTAAGAGAACATTTCAATTGGTACAACACGGATTTGTGGATGCTTAATTTGGATATGAACTTAGAACTGAGAAAAAATGCAAAGTAGTGTCGTGTAGGTCTCAGGCATATCATGTTCGTAGCTTATGTTGTAGTATAAGGTTAGTAGGTTTGTTGCTCAAGTGTGTAGTGATTAATTGACAGGGAGTGCCCAATGTATTTGTCCTTTTCCTGTTTAGCATAATAAAAGTAGCATTGCTGAAGAAGTGGAGTAATGAATCCGTTACTTGTACATGGCATACTGATGTGACATTGAAGTTCAGGAAGCTTTATGGAATTGGGCAAAAATAATAGAAGTGCTTGTAGATTAGGGAATTGAAGTGCTAACTTTTGTTATGCATTAAAAAGTTTGCAGCAATGACTTAATGACGTAGCAAAAGTTGAAGGTGGAGTTTGCCAAGACGGAAGTGCAGCAAGGTAACAGCAAAGTGCATGAATATATTCAGTGTGGGTTTTCTTGGTGTTTGAGTTCTTTATTTTTTTTGATGATTTTAGTTTTCCAAGTTCTTGTGGATTTGCATATGTTATTTGTGGTTGTGGTTGCTGAAAATCCAGGGTGTCAAAGTGGAAATGAAATGCTTAGGAATGAATTGTAGAAGTATGCTTTTGATGCAATTGTTGTGCTTCTTGTTTCTTGTGTTGTAGGAAAGGCAAGTGGTACTTTGTTGTATGTTAGCATGGATTCACTAGTAGAAAATCTGTGTCCAAATCAACAAAAAATAGACAAGAAAGTGTTGATTTTGTTAGTTCATTTTCTGTTGATTTGGACGTGTTGACTTGGACACTATGAAACAAGAAAGTGTTGATTTTTTTGTTACAGTTTTTGTTAATTTGGTCAATAATTTTTATTTTTTTCATTTTTTATTTTAAATGTAAAAATTAATTTTTCAAAAATGCCACGTTGCACCACGTGGCAACCCGCCATGTGGCACACCAATGCCACATAGGCGGCCACCACCGTGGAGGTTCGAACCTTGGACCTCACGGTTGGGGTCCAAGACTCTAACCATTGAGCCAACCCGAATTCTACATGTTACAATGAAAATTAGAATCACATTTATATTGTTTTCCATTTTTTTTGTAAGAACAGCAGACTTTGGTGACCTTTTGGGCATAGTAAAACACTTTTTTTGAAAAAACTTTGAACTAAGAAAAGTTAGATAATCAAGCTGAATTTCACCTCCAAAAATACGTTGGACATTTGAAGTCTTCAATCAAAAGTTATGAACAAAATTCAGAGCGGGTGTTTAAAAATGTCAACGAAAAATTTCATTTCAACCCCGCTCTGAATTTTGTCCATAACTTTTGATTGGAGACTTTAAATGTTAAACAGATTTTTGGAGGTGAAAGTTAGCTTGATTGTCTAACTTTTCTTAGTTCAAAGTTTCTTGAAAAAACATATTTCACTATTCCAAAACGGTCATCAAAGCCTGCTGTTCTTACAAAAAAAAAAAAAAAAATGCAAAAACAATATAAATGTAATTCAAACTCTACAATAGACATGTAGTTCTTGAATTAATAATTTTGTGTGTTTTGTAAGAACAGCAGACTTTGGTGACCATTTGGGCATAGTAAAATACTTTTTTTCAAAAAACTTTGAACTAAGAAAAGTTAGATAATTAAGCTAATTTTCACCTTCAAAAATCCATTTGACATTTGAAGTCTCCAATTAAAAGTTATAAATAAAATTCAGAGCGGGTTGAAATGGACCTTTTTGTTGACATTTTTAAACACCCGCTCTGAATTTTGTCTATAACTTTTGATTGGAGACTTAAAATTTCAAACGTATTTTTGGAGGTGAAAGTCTGCTTTATTGTCTAACCTTTCTTAGTTCAAAGTTTTTTCAAAAAAAGTGTTTTACTATGCCAAAAAGGTCACCAAAATCTGCTGAGTTCAAAAAACACAGAATTGTGAGTAAAAAAGTGTTAAATTGTTGATTGTTTTGTTGATTGTTTTGTTGATTTGGACGTTGACCTACCAAAATTAACAAAAAAAATTTAACCATTTTGTTACCTTGTGCCAATTCAACAAAAAATTGTGAAAATGAACAAAAAAGTGTTTATAGTTTTGTTGATTTGGACGTTGTACTACCAAAATTAACAAAAAAAATTTAACCATTTTGTTACCTTGTGCCAAATCAACAAAAAATTGTGAAAATGGTCGATACAGTGCCCACATTAACAAAAAATTGATGATTTTTTGTTGATCTGGACATCATTTTCTACTAGTGATTGTTATGTCGTTCTTGAAGAATATTTTCCATGCTCGCTTAAGAAGCGTACTAGAGTGTTGCTTTACTATCTCCAAAAAACATGTACAGTGCATGATTTTGATTGTTATATTAAAAACATGAAGAACATCATTGTCACAATTTCAGTAGCAAGACTGATAAGTGTTTGGAAGTAAAATTGCGAAGTTTAATGTTCCTCTTTATTGATAACTCTTACAAATTTTGTGGTGCACACTGAGTAAAGTGGAGCGGACTAGTGTTGTATTATAAAGAAGACAAGGTCCATGGTCGCTCCATCATGTCGGCTATCTTTGTCAGTTGCCTAAACTTCAGAATCTGAAGTCCAGTACAAAAGGAACCGTGAACAGGGAATAGGAGGAAAGCGAAGACATTTGCTACGGCCTTTATCGGCTAGAAAAGGTGAATGGGCATATCAAGAGAGTTGAATATGATATAAGTGTGAGTTGTGCATTTTATAGCCTGTGATGAAGGTGCTTAGATTTGAAGTTATGCAAGATTGAATTGCTCCATTGCATTTTTTTAATGCTTTGAATAAACTGTTTTGTAATAATTTAGTGCTTATTGTGCTATACTTATAGCGATTCTAAAATTTCTTACAATTTTCAATGTTAAATTGCGTCCGTGTTAAATTTTGTCATAGCAAGAAAGCAGCGTGCGTACAGCCTGCGGGTTGCAATGGGAAGGTTTTTGACATTAACAACATTATAAATCGTGAAAGTGTTGGTCCAGAGTCCTTAGAAACAGTTGCTGTGCTTGACATCATCCCTAACAAAGTGGGAATCCCAAGTATGTTTCGAGAAGAATCTTGTAATATTATTATGGTCTTTATGTAAGGTCAGTACTGCTATATGCCATGTAGTTTATGTTGATTTTTTAAATTTGCGTAGGCAAGGTATGTATTCCTATCTTCTTATGTCTTTGTATTCTGCAATTTTGCAAGGCATGCTGGGTAAGAGTTAAGAGTCGATATCTGGAATTTTCAATTTAATTAGTTTGATGCCTACTGTGCTTGTTTCAGGTGTTTCTACAATCGAAAACGGACAGAAAGCAGATGCTCGACAATATTTATCATGCTTTTCACTGGAAGGTATTTTTCCAAGCATAAAAAAATATTCATTTGACGAATGTTATTGCGGACAAATTTGTAGAGATAGGCATTTCAACAATTGTAGAGAATGGGTGCTATATCAAATGCAAAGGGCATGGGAGCTATATTCCATGTGGACATGCTGTAAAGGAACCAGTTCAATTGTTCTATAGACTCTAATAAATCAATTTATTTCCTAGCTTTGGTCTCTTTTGATCAAAGTGTTTTAAAATGAGATGTGCAAACAGAGTGTCAGGTTTGATAGTGTTTCTTTCAATCTTACTTTTCTTGATTCAATGAGTTCCTCTTGAAGATTGAGGAGAGATTGTTTCTAGTGCTTTGGCTTTGCTTTCTGCATGCACACGTGAACAATCACTATTTTTGAAAGCATGTTTAGTTCGATCTTGCCTCCAGATGTTGAAGATTGATTGAGAGATACCAAAATGCTGAAATTTGTCAACTTTCTTGATGCTTATTGAGGGACCTATTCGTAGGTAAATGGTACATTATGATCACATCTTTGTTACTAACATGGTGAGTCTTTCTATGTGTGCAATAGATGCAAAGCTTCGTAGATCATGAGTACAGAGTTCAAGATGTTCACTGGTCTGATGATGAAACTCATGTACTTTATGGTGGATTCTATCTTTTTGTGAAGGAGTGGGACGCAGTTGCAGGAGAAGCCATGCATTCTTACAACAAGTTAAAAGTGTTTACTCATGGTGTCCATTTCAATCCTCCAAGCTAGTAGTCTTACCACTTTCACCCTTCTACTTGTGTCTGAGTTAAGCATTTCAAGACATAATGATCTCCTATACTATGCATGGTGAAGCATATTACCTTTTGAATTAGAGTGGAAGGAATTATGAGAATGTTGAAAGGACATTTTGTTTTAGAATGTAAATAGTAACTCTGTTGACTTGTGATTTTCTTATGAGGTATTGCATGGTTGCAGATGGAAGTAGAGCAAAGCATGTCATAGTACTAAACCTTCGCTTGCAAAAATGTAGCTAGAGAGGTGGCAATGATACTTAGTGGTCATGCTGAAGTAGGTGCTTTGTTAAAGAGTCATACTCACAGAACTTGCCTCTCTAGAGCTTCATAGTTTGATGAAGCTTTGACATTTAATGACAGAGGTTTATATGGAGATTGTGTACATTCAACAGAAACGGCGGAAAATGTAACACCTCTCTATCCACGTCTTCCGCAAATTTTGAAGATGCAATTATATCATTGAATAGGCACATCTAATTTGCATTTTGGATTCTAAGATGCACCTTGTATTGCTTTTTTTTCCAGGACGCGTATTTTCATTTTCAGTATGTTGGATTCTGAAGAGTCCCTGGTAAAGCTGCATCGGATTCATTGAAGTGGATCTTACTATATTGCAATTCTTCTGGATGCAATTGCCATCGAAAATTGTGTTCACCTAGTTGTCAACAATTATGAGAACGGTAATACAACATTCTTACCGCCTTCATAGATTTATATTTGAAAATGGTTTTTGATAGATTTCAGCCCATGAATTATAGCTTAGAAGTTGGAAGGTGATAGTGCGGTCCGTGTACTCTGTGAGACTGAGACAGTATGAAGCCGTCAGTTGTTTATGGAAAATCTTTGTGAAATCGTAATGACATAGTCGTTTCTTTGTACGATCTAGGTGCATATCAATTAAAGTATGGGTAAAGTAGGTTATTCAGTGAATGGAAGTGAATTGGTCTCCTAATAGGCAGAAGTTTTCGATGTCGAAGACGTTCATATTGTTCGGGATCATACGGTCTACATGCAGCAGACGTAATTTGTATGTGGAGTCCGCACGCTTTCTTTCATGTCATTGCTATATCGTACACATTCACTCAGAGTATTTTTGCATTCTACCGGACAACGACTCTTGTGGGTGCGTCCCGTTTCAAGAGAACAGTAGACTGAGTGTTTAAGAGAGCATGTACAATGCGAATGACATTCAACTTAGGCAACACTGCAGGTCCGCAGCAGTGAACGAAAACGCAATCTAAAGTAAGCATATTCTGATGTACTCTGAAGTATCCAAAAATAGTGAGCGGGAAGTAGAAGTAGTAAACTACGTTGTTATTAATGGTGGAAAAATGTCTGTATTTTTTTTTTTCGATACATGTTGCTTACAAGTAATCATGGTTTTTCATGTTTTTTTCTTTGTTCTTTCTAGTGCCAATGTAGTGAAGAAGCAAATTGACCTCCATTATACTCTAAAAATGACAGTGATATGCAAGCTATGTCTTAGGTTTGTAGCAGAAAGTGTACAAACCTAGTAGCTGCCGAAGACGTATCCAATTGCAGATGGATTCGAAAGAAGGTAGTGCGGACTCCGATGACTACAAAGTTCCACCATAGAGTTTTCCATTGTACGTCAGCAGTAACTCACAGAAGCAAGGCAAACGTGCATGCAGTCATCTGGCATTGAGGAGAAATTTGGCAAATGTAGGAGCTCATTTAAGTGACGAGAACTTGGAGGCACTACTTCAAAAATAACTGGAGGATGAGGATCACTCCGTTGAAGTTTACAAAGACCAAGAAGATGTTGAATCTGTAAGTGTTTTCTACAATCTACACTCTTGTCAGATGAGAACAAATGGTACATGTATGGCGGCATAACTGCTACGTAGCACAGCTGTGGTAAGTTCATTCTGGTTTTCAGAAATTGAATTTCACATGTTTCAAGTGATAAGATAGACACTTCATTGTTAGCGCATTAACATGTAGATGCAGTCGAGTGTAAGTGAACGGAAACTTCTCTGAATCCTCTGAGCTCGTGTATTCTTTTCCAAAATTTGAAGTATAGATTTGCAGATGAACCGAAATGTCTTTAGGAATAAAGTAAAGTATGTAGAGTAATTCCAGTACTCGTAAAAAACAAGTGAGAAGTGTTTCTGACGAGGAAAAATGTGGAATATCAGGCGGACGTCATCATCATCACAGAAATGATCGACATTGCTGGCTTGTATACTGTGTTCATAATTTGTAGAAATAGACGAAGTGTAATACCAGAAGAGACGTTATAATGCGTGGCCACTGAAATTTGAAGGAGACATATCTGTCAAGAAAAAAGGATGTACAAAGTGGATGCAATGGTGGGTAAGGAAGGCGAATCGAAACATAGACCTTTCGTTGCTTCTACATTTTTAAAAGAATTTTAGTCGATGTTGTATATGTCTCATACCTACCGAACATGTTTTTTATAGGAGGGCACAGATAGATGTAGCACATGCATGTTAGAGCATGAATTTGATGCCTGCAATCTCAGTTTTAGAGACAGTGCGTATAATATATTCTACCTATGTGGTGTTCATTGTATTCCATACGAAGAATATGAAATTAAAAAAAAAGTGTCAACAATGCAGATGTTTTTTAGTCAAAATTGCATCCTCTGAAAGGAATGCAAAAATGCCATACTACAAGTGCTCTCCAATCATGTTTTGACACATGTCAGCAATATAAACGAAAATGTAGTTGCATCCTGTCGATTAGCGAGAATGCATGTGTCCAGTAGGGAATGAGCTAAGACAATCCAAGAATAGAAAGTAAACCAGTTCATCGAAATTTATGGACAGATATTACAATGCAATAAATGATTAAGAAATAATAGATTGGAAAAAAAATTAGTGATCCACTCTCGTGACTGAAAACTTTCTAATCCTGTGTCGCTTTAAGACGAGAAACTTCTCCGAAGGAGGTTCTGATTATCCATTACGGTTTTTCCACGTGCTGAAAGATGTATGGCATGAATACGCTGAGTTGGCAAACCCATTCAGTGATTACTCCTACGTGGCATGACCAAATATACAGAATGAAACAACACTTTTAAGTTTGATTTCGTCCAAAACAACGGCTCCAAAATGACTGAAGTAAACAACTATGTTCTGTTAGATTTCTGTTGTTTCGGTCACAGCATTTCTAGTAGTGTCATGTGCTTTGAAAAGTTGCCAAAGTTATAGTCCACATCACTGAACCCCAATTGCTGCAAGTTGTCAAAGTTGTTTTTAGGTCTTAGGTCTTCCATAATTATGCATGTTCCGTAAACTTACTAAAAGTCTCTAGGTGTAAAGGTTGGTCTCTCATTGAAAGTCTTTGGTGCGTTGAATTTTGCAGTTTAACTCCTACAATTTCTTCAACAAATTTATTGAACCATTTTGTACTTGGTTGAAAAAAGACATTAGAAGAAGAATTAAAGGCCTCAAGAAGGCCACTAGAGCTGAACCAACAATTTCTAATGTGGCAAATTAAAGGATAATATTTTAAAAATCACAATCTAACATTCCACCCCAAGTGTGATGTCAAATTGCAAATATATATTTTTAATATATTTTTTCAAAAAAAATATTATTTTTTAATTTGTCACATTAGACACTGCTAATCCAATTCTAGCTGCCTTCTTGATGCCCTATTCTTCTTCTAATGCTATAGCAATCTTTTCAATCACTACATCTACTATGACTCAATAGTTGTGGGTGGCAACTTCACGCTCCATTTGACATATTATGGCCTATTGAGACAAATCTCTTCAAATATTGTCAAAGTTGTCCTTTAGGTCTTTAGTCCTCCATGTGTGTGTTCCCAAATTTGTTGAAGGTCTCTAGGTGTCGAGGTTGTGATTTTGGTAGAAGTCTTTTGTACATGGAAGTTTATGAGTGAATTCTTGCATTTTCTTCACCAAATTTGTTGACCTATTTCATACTTGGGTGGACAAGGACTATACTAACCTTTCTTCAAACTTGGTGAACCATTTTACACTTAGTTAGAAAGACAAGTAAACTTTCTTCAAACTCAATAAGCCACTATTCTAGTCTGACTATGCATCTACTACAAGTCGGCACTTTTTTTTAGGGGGGGTTGATATAGCGACTTGTTTGACATGTTGTAGCTTGTCTAGCCATATCCCTCCAAATAGTAGCCATTGCAACGAGGACATTTATCAATTATTGTTCTAAGAAAAAATTGTTGTTATGATTCCCCCTTCTAATTGTTTTGGATAATCAATCATGGTAAGTTCTAAAATCTTTGGGGCTACCCCTCTACATGCAATTAAACTTTGGTGGTGCCAATCATTAGTTGTTTGATTGCAATTGTTGTTGTCCTAATGGGTATCATACAAGTGGGAGATAAGACTAACATGGCTTTGAAAAGTCAAGGGCTTCCTCATGAAAAAATACCATTGGTTTTCCTCAAGTAATTCTGGAATTTAGTTCCAAATTTATTGAACCATTTTTTACTTGGATGGAAGAGGATTACATTAACCTTTCTTCAAACTTGGAAGGACAAGTAACCTTTCTCTAAACTTGATAAACTACTATTTCAATCTTCACATCTACTATGATTCAACCCTTGGGTTTTTTGGGGGAGGGAGGGATATACTGCTCCATCAAACATGTTATGACCCATCCAGTCAAGTCCCTCCAAATATTCGGTTAGAGTTGTTCTTAGGTCTTAGGTTCTTTGCATTCATGTTTTTAGATTTGTTGAAGGTCTCTAGGTATAAAGGTTGTGATTTTGGTAAAAGTCTTTGTGTGCAGAAGTTTGTGAGTGGACTCTTTTGGTATCTTCACCATTTTTTTGACCTATTTCGTACTTGGGTGGATGAAGACTTCAGTAACCTTTCTTCATACTTGGTAAACCATTTCATACCTACTTGGAAGGGTAAGTAACCTTTCTCTGAACTTGGCAATCCACTATTCTAATCTCTACATCTATTATCATTCAAAACTTTTTGGGTAGACGATATAGCACTCCATTTTATATACTATGGCTTGTCCATAATATTTGACAGTTATTGTTCCACAAACAAAATGTTGCTATGACTCGCCCTCCTAATTGTTTTGGGTAATCAATGCTCACAGGAAGTTCTAAATTTTAGGTGCTTATCCCCATTCTAAACAATTAGAGACTTGGGTGGTGACAGTGATAGGTGCTTGACAAGTGGGGAGACAAGAACAATGTGGCTTTGAAAAGTCAAGGACTTCCTCACAACGAACTCTTGTTGTTTTTCCTTTGGAAGTTCCGGAATTTAATTTTGTCGATCTTCACGTCACAACTCTTGCAAATCCTTTCACTGCATGCTTCTACATTTTAGTTCTTTGTGCTTTTAGCGAAGTGCTTCTCTTCACTTTTGTGTGTGGTGCGATACGTGACTATTGGCAAAACAATGAGGTGTAACCATTTGCTTTGAAAAGGTGCCCAAACTCTAAGTTAGTCCTCACGATGAACCCCAATTTGCCGTAACTTAAGCCCCTTTTGTGTGTTGTGGTGATTTTTCGAGAGAGATGCAGCAAAAGTCCTGACCACGTGTTCAGACAAATCCGTGCACTGCCCATCACTCCGTCAGTCCGATGTCCCAGAGCCCCTGCCACTCTTTCCTCGTCACAAGCCATCACTGCCTTCCCCGCAACGGATGGCAATTTGTCGCTGAACAATTCTTCTTCCTCATCGCCATCTTCATCTCCTGATTCCCACCATCATTCATGCTGTCCTTGCACACAGCTCTCTCACTTCCCCCACCCTTCTCCACAACTTACCCACATCTCAATTCCAAGCTTTCTCACTAACCTAGGTTTTGGGGGAATTCGCATTCAACTGCGAATGTTTTGACCTTAATTTGAAGCTTCATGCTCTGTTATGGTGGTGCCTGACGAGGTTGGTGATGGTCTGATCCGTTGCTGGGTAGTTGTACTCTGAAGATGGATTCTTGCGATGGTTGGTTTCAGTCGTCGTGTTGGTCTGGGGAAGAATTCGACTGTGGTCGAGTGGTTTGTGGAGGGCGATGAGTACGGAGTGGGTTTGAGCATTGGTTGCGAGGAATTGTGGCGTGAGGTTAGGGTTTAGGGGAATTCGAAGCGATGGCGAGGACTGTGGAACCCGAGACCGCACCGCCTGCTGAAACGTATTTTCCACTCATCTTGGGTCCAACGATTTTGGAGACGACGCCGGCGCGTTTTTACTCCTTGAGATGTGAGATTCTTGGTCTTGTGCTGTTTTGTATGCTGTGAAGCAATCAGGTTCAGTAATGTTTTCTTTTGGCGGCGTTTGGGAGGTGTTTTGATGAGGATGTTCATTATGTGAGAGAGGGTTGCAACGGCATTCACGTTTTCTGATTAGCGATCAAAAGCATCCAGGAAAGAGAGAGATGAAGTTTGAAAAGAGAGAGAGAGAGAGAGAGAGAGAGAGAGAGAGAGAGAGAGAGAGAGACACAGATGGATTTTGTGTTCTTGGTTGACAGATTGAGTGTTGTGAGTTGTAGATGAATTCAAGCCGGCTTCCATTGACACGGGAAGTCCCGGGATGCTGCACAAGGGTGTGGAGAACAAGGTGACGGTGGAATTCTCGAACAACCAGGCGGGGAAGCCCAAAGTGGCGTTTCAAGGCAACAGTGAGGATTGCAAAGACATGGATGCGGTCATCTTCTTCGATGGGAGCACGTTTCGGCTGGAGCGACTGCATCGAGCTGTGAAGAGTTTGCGGCATCTCAGGCAGGGCGAGACGGCGGCTGCTTTGGCTGGGAGTGGGGGTGGCGGTTCCGGAGCAGTTTCGCCGATTCATACAAACGGGGGACATTCCAACGCAGAGAAGAACACCTTTAAAGCTCATCATGTACTTACTGACTCATGTTTACCATCCCACTCTCAATTTCTTGCTGATGTTAATCCTCGTTGGATGTGTCTGTGTAATTATTGCTCTAGGTCTAAAGAGTATACTTAGGAAAGTAATGTGTTGAATGTAACGAAATACCAGTTTAGGAAGCTGAACCACTAATGAACACGAAAAGGTAGTGACAAGAAACCAGAATCTCGGCGTTGCTGAAAGCAGTATGATAGGGTATTTGTAGTATCAATTTTCAGCGCGACCATTGTGTAAAGCTACTCTAAAATCTCCTGCTTTTTGTTGGAACGCAGGTTACGGAGACTATCACAGATGAGGCTCCAGTGGCTCCCAAGCCTGAAACAGCTCCAGGTTCCTCTCAGATTGCACTTTTCACTTTTTCTGATTAGTCACTGTCTGGTCGACTTTGGTGTAATTGAAGTGTGCTACGAGCAGATCCCAGGTCTTGTTGGCATTGAGTCTTTCATTCCAATCTTTTGGTTCTTAGTGTTAAATCTAGTTTCAATGTGAAATGAATTACCGGAATGTATTAAGCTTTTAAAGGATTGCTGTATGAATGACTTGTACTTGTTATCAATTTAACGTTACTAGTGTATTTATGGTTTCGACTTATTTTTTCACTTCTCTAGCATTGAGAAGCTGAAATTTACACAATCACACTGACTCCAATCCGTGATGGCTTTGTGCAGCACCACCACCACCAGCCAAGAAGCCTGCGAAACGGAAAGGAGGTCCTTCCAAAGCTCCTGCTAATAAGAGGCAATCTCCTGTTACTGTTGTCAAGGAGGCCTCCCCGGAAATAGAAGTAGATGAAGTTGAGATTCCTGAACCTGAACCTGAACCTGAACCTGAGGTTGGACCTGAGAGAGACCCGGAACCCGAACCGAAGAGAGCGAAACCATCCACAATTGCTGCTGCTGCTGCTCCTGCCGCCCCTGTGGAAGAGGTGGATATCGTTGGGGACGACGAGGAAGAGATTGTGGAAGTTCTGGAGGAGCACAGCGATTACGAGATTGAGGATGTGGATGTGAGTGAGGACGAGGAAGCTGAGAAAGCGGGAGCCGATCCTGCTGCAACACTGAGAGCACAAGCCGCTGCTGCCGCAGCTGCTGGTAACAAAAGCTCAAGTGATAGTGGAACTAGTTCTAGCGACAGTGGGAGTGGTAGCAGTAGTAGCGAGAGTGGAAGTGACGATGAAGACTCTGCAAGCTCAGGGGATGACATTTAAGGGTATGTGAACATTTGTCCCATACTTCAGATATTTTGATATTCTTTTTTTTTTTCTTTTTTTCTTTTGAAATTATTACTGCTTAGGTTTGCTGGACTTCTTTATAGGTGGAAAGACCGAGTAAATGGTCTGTTACTCCTGAGAGGTGGTTCTTCCTGATTAGAGATTAATTTCCAACTAATAGCCATAGTCCTACAAATTCCAGATCAACTTGGTACTGAAGTTTTGTCATAATGGCAAGCTCTGATTTCGGAGCAATCTATGAGCACAGGCTCCCGATTATTGGGGAATGCCTGATGGCAAATTGACATTTTCGACCCTACAAGGCTACAAGTTTGTGATCTAGTTCTTTACTTCTATTCAGTTTTCGTACTTCTAAGCGGTACATTAGGCAGTTGAAACAGTAACTGCATCTTTAGAGTACATTGTGTGTGTGAGATTGTGCACAATGAGCTCAAAAATTTAAAGAAATTTAAAAATTAAATTATTCACCCCAGCCTCTCCCCAATCTAATTCAAGTTTTTAAATTTTAATATTAATTAAAAAATATATATATTTATTTATTCACCCCACCCGCACCTCCTCTTATAATTCTGAGAGGGTGGGCCTTCTCACAATGCATATGGGATAATTCTCAATGAGTACAATCTCCCGTACTTGTATCCCATACTTGTATCCCATACTTGTATCCGTACTTGTATTATATCTGTATTCCATATCATACCCATATCCAATATTTGTACTTGTTTTCATACCGTATACAATACATGTATCTTTCAGCTGCTGATTTTCCTTGGAGGGGGGTTGGAATTTTTTTAATTTCAAGGTTCATAATTTTTCAATGAAGAAGGGGGGTCATGGAAAATGAGGTGCATAGGTCCATTTTGAATGGCTGAGATCACTATTGGAGGGGTGGGGAATTTTTATTTTGACCCATCAACGGCTGAGTTTTTTGGGGGGAGAGCCATTCCACATGGCTAGGAGTGTTCGTCTCTTTTCAGTACATTGTTTATCTTTTGGCGGAGAGTGAAAATCATGTGGTGTTCTTTAGCTAGATTGATCTGAGGGGGTTTATTTCCATGACGGGATACCAATTGGAATGCCATTGTCAACAATTGAATTGAAGTTCTTTGGCACATTGCAAAGATTAGCGTCTTTGAACGAGAAAGGGACGTGGCATGGTAGGTTCGGAATGTTGTGTCCATGATGTGCTCCAACGAGGGAAATATGTGTGCTTGTACTGTACATCTAGTTGTTGATGAACTGAATTGATGAGATATAAGTTATCAATGTCATCCAAAACATTTATACAACACCAATGCAAATGTCCTTCCAATACACGATTGCCAGCATATGAGCTTGTAAGCCATTAGCAATGTCATATGGAATTATTTTTCCACCTCTAAACTACAACCAGAACAAACAATAAAGTTTTACGCAAAGCAACCTACAAACAAAAACCACATTCTTTTTGCAACATCCACTCCAAGCTAAGCCTCCCACACTCCCAAATATCATAGTGCCAAGTGAGGAATTACATACAACCCACCACTTAATGCCCATCAAAAGTTAGCAACCATCTAGCACTAAGTTTTCACAACCAATGAAAACAAATCACAATGTAAATAAAGATTGGAAGAGTGTATACATATGAAGACTTTGATATTACTAATATCAAAAAAGATACAATTTCTTCCAACAAAGACTCGTTGTTGAAGGTGCCAGAATATGAAAATTTCAACTCACATATGCTACCACCCAAAATTATCCTATATAGGGAAGCACTTGGGATAAGTAGTTGGAAGATTGAACATCAAAGGCTTCCCCCTTCCAATACTTAAATGTGACAACTGGGGCCCATACATATCCTACCAAATTCAACAAAACTATTGGAAATATCCAACTCCAAACAATCTTGTCACTATACAAATTATTACTTCCAATTCTAAATCCTCGTATTCCTCCCAAAATAATACTCACCTCAAAATGTATAATGGGTACTACAAAAGTTCTATTCAAAGACTTTAGAAAGTTGACAATGAAGTAAGCACCCATCGCCAAAAGAACCCCACATGCAATTGAAACTCCAAGCTTGAATCTACCTCTAGTTTTGAAATTGTAGCTTTGAATATTTTTACATCCTTCTATGAACCTGGCTTCTTCTTTAGGAAGCAAGTAAAAAAGTAGGGGTCTATGACCTACACTTACAAAATTATGAAGGACACCTTTCATGAGAATCATCATATTCAAAATACATGCAATGGCTTCTATTGGACTCACTTGAAGCCCTTGCACACAACGAACTACAATCCCATAGATGTAGCCTATGGCTTGTACACTTGCAATAGCCATACCCAAACTTGAGCTACCTCGAAGGAATTTGAGTTCATCATATGGTGGAAGCACATTTGATCTCAGTAATGCTAGTTGCCCTTGTGCTGTAAGTTGGACATTGAATAGTTTGGAATTTGCCACTTTGGTCCCAATAACTAGTGCTTCTGAAAGATCTTCCATCGTTACTACGTCTTCAAAGGCATTGATTTTGTAATTCTTTTTGTGAACATCGGGAGATAAATTCACAATAACGTCGGAACCTAAGATGATCTTAATGAGGGATTATTTTGCTTCAAGGATACAATGGGACAACTACATCATCTCCAAGTGCTTCACAAAGGTTGGATTGCATTGCCAAGCTATATATAGTGTTGCCAAGCATTCCCCATAGAATAAACAAAGGGTTGAAGGCACTTAGAAGAAATGTTGCAATAGCATGAACTATTGTACTTTCATCCATTCTTGTTGTAGCTCCCCAAGAATCCATTGTCAAGGCAACCAGGGTTGTCTTGTCTGACAGAATTTTGGGTTTTTGTGTCTAATAGACGTCGCATGTCGCATGTCGAATTGTCGAGTTGTCGAGTATGGGCGGTTTTTGTTGTCGTGTACGGATTTCGGATTTCAAATTTTTTTACCCCTAGGTAAAATGGATTGTCCTATGTGGCTGTGACGTGGCGTGCTTCATGAGGGGCGACCGCGGGTAGGGGGCGACTGCGGGTCCAAAATCTAGGGCGACTGTGGGTCTAGGGGTGACCTCTGGTCCCTTTAAGGGCGACCGCGGGTCTAGGGGCGACCTCTGGTCCCTAGGGGCAACCTCTTTGTTGCAATTGTCCAAAAAAACTTTCAAAACTACTATTTCTAGTACAAAAAGAAAAAAAATTAATTGTAGGATCTTAAAGTAGAATAGTATGACAATGTGTGGAAAAAATTTCAAACACTTTCACCACATAGATTGCAAGGTAAATGCGTTCAAAGTGAAGAAATCACATTTGTGACATATTGGCAAACTACTTTGAATCTTCTTAACTTAAAAAAGTTTACATTATAGTCTTGAATTAAAAAAATTTCATCATTCAAAATTGATTTGAAAATATAAAAAATTTAAAATTTAAAAATAATGTGGTTTCATTCTTTAAAAAATTATTAAGTAGAAGAAAGTACATTATAGAGAGAAAAAACTTTATCATTAATAGCTTTAAAATGGAATTAAAACACACTAATCCCAATGGTGAGATTGTTCTATGAATCAAAGTTAATTTTTTGAACTTATTTGTTTAATTGTTTTAAAAAAGTTTGAAACTTGAGTGGCCCAAAAGAATCCTATGCCTAATTTTTTTTAATATGATACTATGATTGCTCACAAAAGAAGATGCTCTATAACTTTCATACCATCAATCCCCCAAAAATGAACCAAAGCTTTTGAAGTACAAAAAAATTCCAATCTATGAGAACAAAAAAACTTTAATTTTTAATTCAAATTTTTGTGAATTTTTTTTGTTCACCTAATTTATATTTATGCTTATTGTGGTATAACTCTTACTCTTTGGCACCAATTAAAATACAAATTACAATCCCATAAAACTAACAAGTTTATCTATATCATGAAAAAGTATCAAAAGCTTCATAAAAAATTGACCTTATATGAAGTTGCCCAAAATCCATTTTCCAAGCTACAAAGACAATTGAGACTTTAGAGCTTAACATCCTAACAACGTATTCTCTACAAGAGAAAAGGTTGTTTTAAGTACAACCTAGTAGTATAGTCCTACAATCTTATGATCTTTAGGGAGATTTTTAGTAAATTTTTATTGAAAACAAATTTATTTCTAATAAATATTTACTATAATTTGCTAAAAGGTCATAAATTATAGAACTATATTGCTAAGACCATACCTAAAACATTCCTTTTTCTTCTAGTGATTATTCATGAGGTGGATTTTAAAATACAAAAATAATGCACGAAGATTTGTATAAAAAACTTTCCCATTTGAATTCTTCTTTTTTCCAAGTATTCTAATACTCATGAATTATTTACCACCATCAATCCATCATCTCTAACTAAAAGATTAGATGGAAGGGATTTAAAGAAAAATTTCCCTTTTTGATTTAATTTATGCATATTTCAACGAATTATCCTACTAAAGGACCTATAATTTATGAAGTGTATTTCAAAATACAAAATAATGCATAAAGATATTTACAATACCTTCCCCATTTAATTTTTTTGATTCTCCACGCATCTTTGTACTCATGAATTATTACCACCTTCATCTCTAACTTAAAAAAATAGTGAGGAAGGGATTTAAATGAAAACTTCTCCTTTGATTTAATTTATGCAAATCTCAAAGATTTATCCTATGGGTCTATAATTTATCAAGTGTATTTTTCTTGATTCTCTAAGCATCTTTGTACTCATGAATTATTTACCACCTTCATCTCTAACTTAAGAAATTAGTGAGGAAGGGATTTAAATGAAAACTTCCCCTTTTGATTTAATTTATGCAAATCTCAAAGATTTACCCTATGGGTCTATAATTTATCAAGTGTATTTTTCTTGATTCTCTAAGCATCTTTGTACTCATGAATTATTTACCACCTTCATCTCTAACTTAAAAAATTAGTGAAGAAAGGATTTAAATGAAAACTTCCCCTTTTGATTTAATTTATGCAAATCTCAAAGATTTACCCTATGGGTCTATAATTTACCCAGTGTATTTCAAAATACAAAATAATGCATGAAGATATTTGCAATACCTTCCCCATTTAATTTTCTTGATTCACCAAGCATCTTTGTACTTATGAATTATTTACTATCTTCACCTCTAACTTAAAACTAGAGGAAAGAGATTTAAATAAAAACTTTCCCTATGGATTTAAGCAAATCTCAAATAGTCATTCTACAAGTGTATAATTTATCAAATGAATTTCAAAATACAAAAAAATAGATGGATAGATATGTATGATCTTTCTTATTTTATTTTATTTCATATCATGTAATCACAATCGAATAAATGATAATGAACCATTGATATATCTTTAAAAAAATTGCATGTTTGCAAAAATTGAGTGTTAAATGGAAGATGACATCTTGTCATAAAATTAATATACTAGAGCGAACTAATAGATCAAACAAAATATTATCAAATTCAAGTTGTACTATGGAGAATTCAAAGCAACTAGATTTTTAGAGGAGCTTTCATTTCTAATAAATGAGACTAGGTGTCTAAGCTACAAAATCTGATCTCATCAAGGTCCATTTATTTAGTTCACCTAACAAAGAAGGTCCACTAATACACCTAGCAAACTAAAACAAAAGTAATTGACTCTAATGAAGCTCTCAATTTCTACCTTCAACACCCACAAAATGCAATCGAACGCGTTCTTCAAGTGACTTTGAGTCTTCGGCGACCTCTCTGAGAGGAGAACGTGGATTAGGGTGACCTCGGGTGGGGAGCGACTACGGGTGGAGGCGGGAAGAATTGGCCTCCCTTTGCCCCCAAATTGGCAAATTTGGGCCTTTGGGGGGCCTCTAGGGGCGACTTCAAGTCTTGGGCGACCTCTTTGGGGAGGAGAAAGTGGGTGAGGGCGACCTCGGGTAGGGGGTGACTGCAGGTGGAGATGGGAAGAATTGGCCTCCCAAAGGTCCAAAATTGGCAAATTTGGGCCTTTGAGGGGCCTCTAGGGGCGACTTCGGGTTTTGGGCGACCTCTTTGGGAGGAGAACGCGGGTGAGGACGACCTCGGGTAGGGGGCGATTGCGGGTGGAGATGGGAAGAATTGGTCTCCCAAAGGCCCAAAATTGGCAAATTTAGGCCTTTGGGGGTGTAGTCATAGAATCTATAGAAGAAGTGTACAGTGGCTGAATTTTTGGTTACTTTTACAATTTTAAGTGGTTCTATTGTACTCGGGAGGTTAGTATGCGGTTTTTACTAGTTAATCAAAGTTTGGCTTGGTTTTCATCTATGGATGCGGGTGCTGGATGAATGGGGCATGATCGATAGTGTCGGTTAGGTTGGTTGTTGACTGAAGCGGGTGAAGATCAATTGTTTGTGGCGATGGGAATTCAGTCTGGAAAGAAGTCCAGAGCTCCTGCAGCGGTGAGGCTGGCAGCGTAGGCCTATAGTTTTGTGTTTTTGTAAGCGTAGTTGTCTGAGTTAGTAATTGCGATAGTTCTGTGTGTGCGTGGTGGTGTTAATTGAAGGCAAAGTGGAGTTGAGAACTGGATCAATTGTAAATGTTGCGGAGATAATAGAATGATTTTCCATTGCAACCTGTGTGTTTCATGGTGCTGAAATTGTGTATCTATTGTGAGTGTATGATTGGCTGAATGTGAGATCATGTGTGCATTTGATTTTTACGATCTATTGATTATGTTTGGATGATTTGGATTATAAGTTATCTATAGAGGGAATGTATACAGAGTTGGTTGAAAATTAAATCGATAGATTTTAATTGGAAGCATGATGAATGAGGGTGATATGAGTAAAATGAGAGAAGCGGCTGTGAGATTATTTGAGAGATCAATGGAATTCAAAGCCTGAATGAGAAGAGTCAAGGTGAGATATTTCCCCCTTTTCTTCAATTGTGCACAACTTGGGTTAATAAATTACCCTAAGAATTATCTATTGTAAACCATACCTCCCTGTGAACGAACTTAAACTATAGGAATTTTTAAATAGTTTAATCTATAGTAAAATTCTAATCTATAGGGGGCCTCTAAGGGTGACTTCGGGTCTTGGGCAACCTCTTTGGGGAGGAGAACGCGGGTGACGGCGACCTTGGGTAGGAGGCGACCGCGGGTGGAGATGGAAGAATTGGCCTCCTAAAGGCCCCAAATTGGCAAATTTGGGCCTTTGGGGGGCCTCTAGGGGCGACTTCGAGTCTTGGGCGACCTCGGGTCTTGGGCGACCTCTTTGGGAGGAGAACGCGGGTGAGGGCGACCTCGGGCAGGGCGACCTCGGGTAGGGGGCGACCGCGGGTGGAGATGGGAAGAATTGGCCTCCCAAAGGCCCCAAATTGGCAAATTTGGGCCTTTGGGGGGCCTCTAGGGGCGACTTCGGGTCTTGGGCGACCTCTTTGGGAAGAGAACGCGGGTGACGGCGACCTCGGGTAGGGGGCGACCATGGGTGGAGATGGGAAGAATTGGCCTCCCAAAGGCCTCAAATTGGCAAATTTGGGCCTTTGGGGGGCCTCTAGGGGCGACTTCGGGTCTTGGGTGACCTCTTTGGGAGGAAAACGCGGGTGAGGGCGACCTCGGGTAGGGGGCGACTGCGGGTGGAGATGGGAAGAATTGGCCTCTCAAAGGCCCCCAATTGGCAAATTTGGACCTTTGGGGGGCCTCTAGGGGCGACTTCGGGTCTTGGGTGACCTCTTTGGGAGGAGAACGCGGGTGAGGGCGACCTTGGGTAGGAGGCGACCACGGGTGGAGATGGGAAGAATTGGCCTCCTAAAGGCCCCAAATTGGCAAATTTGGGCCTTTGGGGGGCCTCTAGGAGTGACTTCGGGTCTTGGGCGACTTCTTAATTAGAAAAGAATACGGGTGAAAGGGACCTCTTGTATTGTGCAATTGTGGATGGAGGTGGGAGCCATTGCTTTGAGGATGTCCTTTTTTTACAATTTCCTGCATAAATAAGAGATTCTAAACATCTTTCTTCTTTTTCTTTTTGATTTTGAAAGTTTTATACTAATATTTTTTTTCTTAGATTCTTGATATTTCATATCAATTTCAAAATATATATTTTTTAAATTAGTAAAAATCATTTATTGTTTATTTTCCCTTGATTTCTTTCATTACATTGGAGTTGTTAATACATATATGACCTAATTTTTAGGAACTTCATTAGGAATGTTTATAGAATTTTTTCTTGATTCCTAGGGTCTTTATAAGGTGGGGTCTTTTTTAATTTCCCTTGTTTTTTGAATTTTCCCTCATTTTTAATGCAAAAATTGTTATTATGATTTGCAAGTTCTTTCTTGTAATTGTGCATTGCAAATAATCAATTTGGTTGTTCAATTGAAACGTTTGATGTCATTCAAGAATGAATGATTATCACTAAAAGGACATATCGGCTAACTATATGGATTACTATTAACTGCCTTGCTACCATTTTTTAGTCTCCTAAGATTCATTATAGATATTAACCTATTAAGGAAAAGAAGTTGGAGGATAGAAAGAATTGTTGGCGGGTGGCTCTAACATATGTATATGGACTGCAACATTCAGAGAGGACCATAGAGATCATGCAAGAAAATCATAAATATACGATGAAATCCATCTTGTATTCTATTAGAAAAATTGGCCACTTAATGAATATGAATGATATGGAAAAATACGACAATGAAGTATTTGAAAATACATTGATAGTGAGATACTTTGTAAGGAAGTTAGGTGACCTTATTGAGCCTAATCTAAAGAAACAATTAATATGTGGATAGGTGGCAAACTTGCTCATTGATAAACCATGGTTGATGATGCCCCTTAAAGTTGTTTTCCACACTAATATTTTTGTAATAGGACATGATATTACCAGATTAGTATAAATAGAAACGTAGGTGACATTGCATCCATTTAAATTTTGAAGAGCAATGTAAATATATTAACGACTTTTATACAATGTGACATTTAAAAAAATGAATTGAATATTCTAAATGCAAAGTGCAAAAGTTATTGTATAGAATTTCAAATTTCAATTCTCTTGTGCAAATATTTTGTAATTTTTGTCAAACAATTAATTATAGTTTATTTGCTTCTAAACTATTGTGTGAGAAATTTTACAAAAATGAAGTTGAATTTTAACCCATAGAAGACCAAGAGTTCTTAAGGAATTCTCATCTCGGTTCATATAATGCTTAGAGTCTCAATTTTCATCGTGATTTTTTTAAAACTTTTTGTGAAGATAGAAGAATATATCATCTTTGTAGGAATATAGCATTTTTTCAATTAGTGTTTGAAAGAAAAAGTTATGCCACCCTAAAGCCAAAAATGGAGGTCAGTGGACACCTCAAATATTATATTTTTGTCTACATGTGAAGCTTTGATTCATTGTAATTGGACTAGTAATGCAAAAGTTATGGACAATCTTGTTTTTTGGACAAACTTAGCATTTTCTTGAAAACAAAACTTAGAAGGCCTTATTCGTTAAATTGAGACAAATGGTTGTCTCATTTTTATACCCTCATGTATTCAAAATTAAAAAGCTTTCATTAAATTGAGACTATTCAATAAATTGAGAATTTTCAATGTCAAAATGCAAGTTTACTAGACTTGCTCTGGTCTGGAAAAATAGAGAGAATCCAATATAAACAATGTCATTTATTTTCATTCAAGAAATAACAAGAAATGAACCAAAATATCATCAAATGAAACATATCTTTAGATTGAGACTTGCATGTCTTCAGTGACAAATAGTCTTTATACTATTCGTACACAATCTTTGACATGAAAAAAATAGGTAGATAAAAAAAAATTCAAAATCAATGCATTGGATGAAGAATATAGTAAAGTAATAATATGAAAAATATACTATTAATAGAAAAAACATTAGGGACAATTCCTCACTATTATATAATAAGAAGTCCACTTATAAAACTACTAAACTATTCATCGTTGCACCATCTATTCATCATTGTTCTGGTCATTCCCAAAGGCTGCTATTGTTGATTTGATGATGTCAATTTGTTGCTTTGGAATTGCTACCCTTGGGCTTGAAGTTCCTTCTCGAATACGAGGCTTCCAAGCTGTCATGATACAATCAGTATTTGACCACGTTGGCGATATCACTCGATCTTCGCGCCACACGTTCCCTTTCTTTGTGTCCCATCCATCATATGTCTCCATATTAATGGATCGTTCTGTAGCTGGAGTCCAATATTGAATCTCAATCATATGCATATGGCATGGATCCGGATTTGGATTAGTAATGGCTCTAGCAAGCCAGAATGGCTTTGGATCATCATTAGCTGGGCGCACCACAACAAAATAGCCAGCAAATGTATCACGATTAACACGGAATGAAGGACGTGGACGGTCACGCCTACGTCCAACAAAGGGTGCATCCTTTGCATCTTCTTCAGGCAATGTACCATCCATTTGTCTATGATTTGCTTCATTTTCTTCATTGATCCTCGAAGTCGGCCAAAACCCTTGCAACAATCTGGCACGTGGTTCAAGGGGTGCATCGAGAGCAGTGCGCACACCTTTCCAGTACTCTCGTATAGGACCATTCTTCCTCCTGAACTCTCCAGATTGCTCATCATCAGCCATTCCGCTCCATTGTGCAATGAATCCGTTTAAACCCCGCTTGATTTCATTCAAAGACTTCATGTCTTGGGGAATCAGAGGTGGTGGATCACCCCTTGGCACCTTGGGAAGCCCGTCCTCAGTCTCCGACCACAAGCGAATTTCGTTGCCGTGATCTGGTAACCAATCCCTATCTGTACACAAATTCTTGTACTCCATCAAAGGCCATCTACTAGAATGCATGTGAAATTTGAATTGTTGGGATCTGGAATGCCCTTCTAAAAAATCTCCGCCTGTGCCCAAGTACCCCTGCACAAATCTCTTGAAATCAAGAACTTCCTCAATCAAATGAGGAATGACAGGGTGCTTTTTACAATCCATGAAGGATTTCATTAGTCTTGGAAGTGTGGGGTAGTTGTTTGTCTTCAACAAACTACTCCAACGACCAAAAAGAGCATCGATGTCTTCATGAGTATGGCCAACAATGAGGAAGTTGATGTACACTTCCTTGAAGATGCCTTTATATACCAGAAGTGAACAAAATGCAAAAACCCATCTGTTTTTATTGTCTCCAGATGCATTATCAAGTTGCAAAGTCAATATTGGTGGCAAAGAATGAGGCGGGATTACTCCTTCCGGAGGTGGAAGGAGGGAGTCCAAGCAAATGTCTGAGCCGTCCAAAAGAGCCTTCGTTAATGCGGATTGGGTCCCTTCTTCAGAAAATAACTTGCGCGATGAATTCTTGGACTCTTCTTCGAGATCTCGCAACAACTTCGCAATAGAGCCAATGGTATGATTAGAGTCTGTTGGAAAAATGTCAAGCCCGTAGTGTGCATACTGAACGTCACCATGACCATGGGCTATCATACCCGTAACGGCAACCGGCATTTTTATAAAAGAATCGGTGGCTTTGGTCTTGTGCGAGTAGTGAGGTGAAGCAGTCTTTGAGTGATCCATTTTATCATGGATGATAGTTAGCATCTTCTCAGGAAAAGCTTCGGAAATGTACCGGTTTCCATAATACAAATATCTGTGGGCCCTTTGTCCAACAAGGTGGATATCTAACATTCTCGACCACTTTTCTTGTGCATATGAAAGCGGAGTACATGCACACCTCAATTGCTTATATTGATCACACAAACCACATCGAGCAAAAGTGTCTCCACGAGCTTTGGGGGCAAATTCCGGGAAAGAAGCCCGACGAATGTTGCTCAAGCCACTAGAAGAAATGGGCGGCAAATTCAATGTAGCATTGGCTTCATTGAGTTATGGTAGTTGTGCACTCCATTGAAACGCTGATGGCAAAACCATAGTAGGAACTTTCTCCCCTGACTCTAGTGTCCTCGTTTTGTGTGGCATTTTGTCAGCATCGGAGACAAGGATTGTTCTCAGGGTGGCAGTAGCTTGTAAGGTATGCATCCGTGGTTTTTTGGATCCAAAATTCCCATGCTCTTCCGCTTTCCTGCCAGTTTTTGCCATATCCTTGTACCTATAGAAAGTGGCTTTAGAAATACCATGAATTGTCCACCATGCAGTGGAACAAACATTTCTTCCCTTCAAAGTGATCCACTCCTTCCCTGAATTATCTTTATGGACTTGACCATGCACGTCAAGAAGACATTTTTTCCGAGCATACACTCCGTCATGTATATGAAGTTGAGTTCGAAGGGCTTGAATTTGCCCACGTGGAAAAGGTTGCAAGCAATTACTGCTACAACAAGTTTTGGTGGAAACTTCAGTGATTGCTTGAACGGTGAGAAGAGACTCTTTTTTTGGAGGGACATCAGGCTCAATCCTTTCCCTAGAGGTTTCATAGTATCGAACCCCTTTACGAGCTTTTTGATTAAGTGCTTTCATGGCCACATTGTAAATATCTATTTGGTCATGATCATACAAACTGACACCGTCAAGAAATACTCGTGTAATGTGCCAGGAGTGCATCGACCACATCCATGAGCTTGGTACTTCGTCCTCGCACAAAGACTCTGCAATTTGAACCGCAACTCGATCGTCTCCAAGAGGCTTTCCATCCATGTTGATGACAAGTGTTGGATCAACGTTCTGACATACTCCGTGTGCGACATCAATTCCAGCTTCATTTTGCAAAGTGACGCAACGAGTGTTCCACTTCGCGCGAGGAATTCCATCACACTGTGCAATACCAGGAGGAATTGCAGGCAAAGGGTTCGCAAAATCATGCGGTCCATGAATATCCATTCTGCAAGGAAGAAAAAAACTATGAGAAATATAATCATGCATTCCCAAGTAAAATTTCATATTCCGGAAGTAAATGAAAATCGATTTCACGCATATATTTTCCGTACATCACAATTATCCTCGACTCGACGATACTCAGGTATAGTCATACTACTCTCTATTCATCCGGAAACATAATTCACACAAAAGTTGTTCGGTTACAATTGATCTTTTCAATTACTATATACCAGTATCCTCGAGTCGATGATAATCTCTAGAATATGGGATTGGAGATTATTCTTTAAAATAAAATATTAAAACATTTTTACGCCTCCGAATGTAGAGGACTAAAAGGTTATGATCCTCACTATCTCACTGAAATATTCAGTTCTGAGTCACTAACATTATGATATTTTACATATATATTGTCGAGTCGACGATATATAATCCTCACATATTTAGATTATTTCAGTTAAGGTTTACGTGATGAACATAAATAGAGACACTCAATAACTACTTATAGATAAAATAATTCATCACACTGATGATAAAGTCCCACAAAAATCACAATATTTTAATGCGTTGTTGCATCGTATATGTGTACATTATATGAAATCCATAATTGTGTGTCAAAGCGGAGTTTGTTTTTTTCATTGAAGTTTCAAGAGACATTTCGAGTGATGATCCTCTTGAACTTTAATTTTTTTTACCTCTGTTAGACAACTACTTAATCCTAGTTCTTATATTCTTATACTTAGAGATGTTTTGAAGCTTTATTTTGTTTGGTTAGAATTGTTAAAAATGAAAGGTGAAGCTTGTTTTATCTTTTGTTTAATTTTAAATGGATTAGAAATCCATGTAGGGGATAAGGATAGAGTTATGGAGACAAAGGGATGGCCAATGGATGAAAGATAGCCCATGTGGCATTTTAGAGGTCAAAATCCACTTGCTTAGGTGGATGGCATGGAGGTTGAGGTGGCGGATGAGGTGGGGGCTCTTCTTCTTCCACCTCCAAGTTAGTTTAGGAGAACCGTGTGTTTGGAGAAGGATAGCACTTTGTACATGGGGAGTTTGGCTATGAAATTTTAGGAGGATGTTCATCTTGTTTTGGTGATTCCGAAAACCTATCACTCTCTCAAATTGGAGTTTTTGTGTGAAAGTTATGCTTGATGGAGTGAGAGAAGGAAATTTGTCATGAAGTTTGAGGGCAGAATTTTCGAGGGCTTATATCTATCTGATTATGAAGTTTTTGCTTTTGAGATTTGGCATGGTTGTTTATTGAGTTGTTAGCTTTTCAAAAAGCTATCATTCTCTTAGTTTGGAGTTAAGATGCAAAAGTTATGGGCTTGAAGGTGAAGTAGTGAAGAGTTGCCTTTTGAATTAGAGATGGTGAACTTGGATCGACTATAAAAGTCGGACAGTACCTTAGTTTTGAGTGAAACTTTTAAGTGTTGTATATATTTGTGTTACCTTTTCAATGAGATATTATATGGTCAGTTTGGAGTTAGTATGTGAGAGTTTTAGCCTTGGAAGTGAAGTAGTAGTGAGCTGCCTTTGAGTTGAAGAGAGTAAACTTTGACCGGCTATAAAAGTCGGACAATATGAGGTTTTGAGTTGAAATTTGGATTTATTATAGTTCTTTGCGTTAGATTTTCAGAGAAATATTATACTCTCAATTTGAACCTTTGAAGAAGATTTGGCACTCCTATTAGTGTCGGGTATACTTTTGGAGGACTTTGTGCGGTTTATGCACAACTTATATCACTTTGTACAAACATGTGATACTTATTTGATCTCTATGGTTCATGATGGAGGTTACATGAGCATGATTATGATGCAAATCATGGGGTTTGATTATGGGTATATTTGATTTTGGGATCTTCCGTATTTTGAGCCATTTCTAGTTGCAGCCAAGAACCCCGCGTTTCCCCAAGGCAAGGCCTCTCTATCCGACATATTGGTGCTTCCACTGAGAGCACTTTGGGGCAACTGATTTGGTTCAGACATTATGGGGGACCCTGGTGATGGGTCTGCATTTGGGGTTGGAACTGGTGGTATGAGTGGTGGTTCCAACTTTGCAGAGGATTTTGTGAGGGCGGTCCAAATGTTTATGGGCCAGCAGAGAGAAAGTGCAACGGGGCATGGTGCTACTAAGGCTTTGAGGGCCGTTATTGGCAAAGTTGGAAGATTTGACGGCAAAAACATTACGGGTTTTTTGAGGACTTACACTTGTGAGATGGAGATCTATCAAGTGCCAGAAGTCCGAATGATTGAGTCGTTTGACCTTGCAGTTGTGCCAGAGATCCGTGAAAGGGTGAGAGAACTTCACGGTGTGATGCTTGTGAACACATGGCCAAGGTTTGAGGAGAGATTGAGGGAAGAATATTTTGATGAAGATGCAGAGAGAGTGTCAAAGAGGGCATTTTTAGAGTGGGTGGAGCAACAACCAGGCAAAAGTATGGGAGCAAATGAGCTTCTCAGAGAGTTTGAGAAGAAGTTTGGACGGCTTTCATTATCGGAGAAGCGCCTTTTGGAGGCAAGAAAGTCGGAATTATTTCTTCAAGCAGCAGATGAAGCGTTGGAAGATAGACTTCTTCTTCTTCTTCAAGATGGAGCAGCAGAAGGAGGTTTTGACCCCAACTGGAGGAGGTTAGAAGAATCGGTGAGCCTTATTGCGAAGCAGCAACGTGCGAAGGCTCGAGGACTCAACATGAGGGTGGATGTTATACCATTACCATCTCCAAAGGTACCAGCAGCTTCCATACCCTCTACTTCATCAAGTTCTTCGAAGAATAAGGTTGTAGATGATGGCACTCTTGAGGACCTTATGAAGGGCTTCAGAGAATTGAGGGTTGAGATGAATTCTCTAAAGAAAAGTTGCTTGTAGAGCAATTCTCGACCTTCAGATGGCTCGAAAGGGTTTGTTGTGCGATGCATTTATTGTGATGTTCCAGAGCACAAATGCACAGATTGCCAACATTTTGCAGATGATTTGAAGGCTGGTATTATCATCTTCAAAGAAGGTATGATCAAAGATGCAGTCACGGGTGATCCTTTGCTAACAAACTTTGGAAAAGGCGGAATGAAGAAGTTAATAGATGACAAGCTAGGTAGAACTAGCTCTCTGCATCTAGCAGATGCAGCAACCTATCACATCCAAGTTGGGCAAAATGGAGTGGAGGCATCACCAAAAGCAAACCGAGAAGTTATGATTAGAGGAGCACAAGCCATCAGGAACTTAACTGGGTGGGATGTTCCTGTGGATTCCACCACCATTAAGGCCTATTTAGAGAGTGAAAATGGATAAAAGAGGCCTCATGATGTACATGTGGAAGTTAAGAGGGGCAGAAATGCAGAAGAAGATGAGACAGAAGAGCCTGTTAGCAAGAAGAAGGTACAAATTGGTAAAGGAGTACCGGAACAAGGGCCAGCAAACCACACTAGACAGAGGCAAGAAACACGACCTATTGTTTCTCATCCAGAAGATGCACCACTACCGAAGGAGAAGTGGGAAGAGAGAATGAGTGGCCAAAGGAAGGAGAAGGAGAAAGATGATGGAGTTAGGGGAAAGGGCAAAGCACCGGCCTATAAACTTCAGTCTGACATCGAATCTTCTATTAATATGAAGGGCATTCTTGAAGAGAGGATTTTGGATGCTAAGATTGAGTTTACTTTACGAGAAGCACTTGGCATTGCCAAGAAAGACTTCCATGAGCTTATCATTGATGTTATAAAGAGGAAGAGGCAAATAACGGCAGAGACTGTGATGGCACGAGCATTGGATACTCGTGTGACAAAGGATGAAGAAGAAGAGATTGGGCAAGCATTTGCTTTGATGTGTGATCGTGTTGATGCAGAAAACCAAGACAAGAAAGAAGAAATTATATTTGAGATAGCTGGTGGTGATGAAGTTGAAGAGATTGATGACTTCATGAGTGGAGAGATGGAAGATGAGGTCTTGCAAATGTTTTCTTGTGGTTGTGTGGTCAAGGAAAAGGTGGAAGCGAAGCTTAATGAAGATCGAAAGGAAGAGAAGGCTCAAGAGAAAGATGAAGTTGTCGCAGAGAGCAACATTGCACCATATTCAACGGTTGGAGAAGAGCTTTTAATTGAAGCTAATGTTTCTTGTTATGCACATGACAAGTCTTGGGTGAGGAGTGGAGGTGAGGCTATGATGGCTTATACTCATCCATTTTGGGCAAGAGCCACAACAGAGACACGTGTTCGACTTGGAGATCTAGATGAGTCATTTCTAGCTCTCGTGGATCATGGTTCGGAAATCAACATTATATCTAGAAAGATATATGAAAGGGGAAGCTGGCCAATTGATATAAACCATGGATGGGTGTTGAAGGAATCAACGAGTTCGGAACTAACACGTTCCAAATTCATACGTGGAGGACATCCCCTCGCGTGCCCAGTGTTCCGGACTTGACTCTCCCGTCTTCATCTCATCAACCGGGACATGAGGAGGAGGATTACGAGACGGACACTGATTACGCTAGACAGCGTCTAGGGGATGCGCCAATGTCCTCGAGTGGATAAGGTCCTCAGGTTGAGGAGGACACTATAATGGAGGCTGCGGGAGATGTTCCCGATGTAGAAGCGGCAGCGATTCCCGTCATTGACTTGAGTAGTGATGAAGATATTGATCGTCCTCACTCCTCAGATGATGATGATGAGGACGACACTGGACCTCTTCACGTACGCGAGACAAAACCACTTCTCTTGCCTTCCGGCATCGTGGTAAAAATCGAGAAGGATTACTGGCAGAAGGACAAGGAGAGACGGGACCGAAGAATTGCACGGAAAGCTGAGAGGGAGGCTCGTGAAAAGGAGCTGAAGGAAGCAGTTGTCGGCACTGCGGAGATGAAAGCTGAAATGCTGAAGCTCCAGCAGGAGTCGAAGGGGCAGATGCAGAAGATGCAGGAGGAATCACAAGTGCAATATTTCGCTCTCCAAATTCAAGTGGCGCAAATTTTACAGTCGGTGAAGTCGCAATCAAGCCAACCATTGCCAGTCCACTCTCCTGCAACATCCGCTCAGGTTCCGGTCTCGCATGAGTCTCCCTCATCCTCGAAGCTGCCTTATCCTCGAATCAAGGATAAGCCTGATGCAGTGCCTGCTCCTGTGGAAGATGTTATAGCCAACACTCCAGCATCCCAGCTTCCCAAGCGTCTGTCTCCAGATAGACAAGCTTTTGAAGCTGTTGTTTCCATAAGTGTGGACGTCAGCCCATTCAGAGCTGGTTTGAGTGACAGGCGGGCTTATCATCGAGGCGATGATAGAATTGGAGCATCAACTGCACCCGCTGTCGTTGCCACAGTGGAACCTATCTCGACTTGTGGAACATCTTTCGACTCTCTACATTACAATCCCTCGCCAATGTCAGTTGATGAGGAGAAGGTCGACTACGAGGCCAGCGACGATGACATGCGGGACACAAATGCAGTACAAGAGGGAGGGCCCTCTGGTTCGGCAGTTGTGGAAGGGGTTGAGCCTCAGGTGGCTAAATTCGCTCAGGTACAGCCCTCTGACCCTTACGATTTTGATTGAGTCCAAGATAATAATGTGAATCGGTCACGATTGTCTGGTGTTGGTGCTGTCTGCTAATCTCTGAGTAGTGTTGAATCTCATTTCTACTCATGCTGCTTGATAGGATGGTGTGGCTACTTCATGATTTCTAGGCGCGGACGGAGACCCCGTCTGTTCTGCCTCATGGTGTAGTATAGTGCAGCATAGTTTTGAGTGTACAGTTTTATCGGCCGATAAAGAAAACGTTTCTCGTCTGTATTATATAACGTATGTAAATAAATTATGTGAATTTCAAATCATCTAGTGTTCGTCAATCTGATGAAACTTTGCTTTTGGATGTTTGGTTTCTCAGCTCGAAAGAATCTATAGCATGCAACATCCAGTGCCATTGAAAGCTTTATCTAACGAACGACCGCAGTTGCTAAACGAAACTCAATGCAAACAAACGATTTTTGGCTCTCCCTCTACTGCATTGTTACAGGTAACCCCATTTCTTTGTTGTCGTGCTATGATCAGGTAGAAACGGAGTGCGGAAGAGAAATTGTGCTGAGGAATGTGCCCTTGTTAGTGCCTCCAGCGCGGAGGAAGTGGTTGAATATAGTCTTCAACTTGAACGGGGTCCTGTGTCAGACCGCCATGAAGTCTTATGCTGATAAATTTAGGCCCTACCGAGTCGAAGAAAAAGTTCTGTGTCATCGGAATCCCACCGTGATTGGACCCAAGGCGGTATTCGCTCGGCAAGACCTGGGTGAATTCCTCCGACAGGTCTTGGCGATCACTGACAACGTCGTGGTTTGGACCACGATGTTGAAACGTAATGCCGATCCAATCGCCAGACACCTATTTAATGGGTGCAGACCGCCCTACGTTGTCCTAGGACAGGAAGAGTGCACGAAGATAGAGGTCTCACCCGGACAGTTCTTTCATCAGTGGGCCAAAATGCTGTGCATGAAAGTTCTGTTCGAGACATTGTTTAACAGTACTAGCGGGACCACTTCATTTATGGCGGACAACACCATTCTCATTGACGACTCTCCAGATAAGAGCGTTTGTAATGAGTATGGTAATGCCATTTTCTTAGAAACGTGGAGCCATGAGAAACGACGGGACGACGTGCTCTTGGGACAGCTCCTGTCGTGGCTCCGTTGTCTAGATGCGAATTGCGGTCCTGGCCAGTTGCGGCGGTACGTCGAAGAGAATAGGATTGGAAGGAACCCTCTATCGGCGGGTGACGACCGCCTAGAGCAAATCGTTGGCGGAATGAGAGAGTCCTCGAAGATGATGGGTTCCCAATTTGAGCTACCTGGGATAGGGGTGGTTGTAGAGAAAGGGCGACGTAGGAAGTATAATCTTGTGTAAATTTGTTTGTAGATTTGTTGTTTCCGAGGATTCATACTTTTTGTTGACCTTCTTCTGTATCTTGACGTTTTTGTAAATAATATATTGAATTTTTATTTGATACACTTGATTCTCCTGTCTTCTTATCCGAAAATATCTGTCAATGGCTACCAGTTCGTCTCTGTTTTCACTGATATTGAAGTTGTTCATTTCTCGTGAAAGCGTATTAAACGTATGCTTGTGGAATCTGTAGTTGAAGCAGATTGGGGACTTCACTAATCCGCCAAAAAGACAAAGAGTGACAAGAAGTCTGCTTTCAGGCTCCGAAAAGTCCATCTCTAGGGGGTCCGTTTCTGTAGGTGGAAGCTGTGGGACTGTTCCACTTTCCAAGCCGTATATGCTGCGCTCTACAACAGATGCGGCATCTGCCGCCATTGACTACTCCAAAGGAAACATTGAGGACGGGGTCGTGAATAGCCCTCCAAGTCGCGGACCAGGCAGGACTCCTGTATGTTCTCCGTCGCCACTCAAACGGACTTCTTCGAGTCGATAATACTCTTCGAGTCTTCGCCACTTGATCAACGGATAGATGGTTCGACGAGTCGAAAGTTAAACCTTTCCGTTGTGGAGGCACCCGGTTCTCCTCGAGGCGAGGAGGGTTTTCTATCCTCTCCTCCTAGTACCGATGTGAGTACGTTGTTGGCGCTGAGGTCCACACCTCTGCTGGAAATTGACTTACACAGGGACTTACTGAAGACGGATGCTCCTGCTGCTGTATCTGAACTTCAGGATACACGACTTCGTCCCTCACACTCCATTCGCCCTAGGCGGTGTTTGTCGGGTGGCATAGTATTCCGTCAGCAACTTTCTAGGGAACAACGGCGTTCTCGTATAGGACATTCCGTCATAGAAAATGGGAATGCGTTGCTACCAAGGCCGCCTGTTCGAGGGTCGAGGTCTCTTTCGGCTTCCGAGGTCCCCCAAAGCATCCAGAAGTCAAAGCGCCATGTGAATGGAATTCAACGGCACCCCTTACATGATATAGTGGACGTTCTAATAACGCCGTTCTCTCGTTCTCGACGTGAGGATATTATGAGAGGGCTAGCAAAGTTCAAAGCAATGGATGGAGCCAATAGCAACTGTACAGTGGATAGCCAGCCCTGCGGAGGTGATGTGAATTTTTAATCACCTCACCTTCTACGACTATCTTACTATTAATAGCATCATATGCGGAGAAAATCGTCTAGGAAAGAGATGGATGTTTTTTGGAACATCTTACTTTCATCTTGGAGACTTACTATTAATAGAACTTTTTACAAAGAAGAGTTACACTAGTTGTATGCATCATTTCTAGACTGCCTTTGCATATGTTCTTTGAAATCTTTTGGATTCATGCTTCATTTCGTTTAGAGGACATTGAAAGCAACTCTTACATACAGAGTGTGCATTTGGACTACACCAATAAAGCAATGTGAATGTACTTAAATTCACTCGCATTTCCACGTCTTCTTATGCATGAATGCATTTGGAGTCGCTTCCTCAAAGTCTTAATGGGCGACATGTTATAATCTTTCAATCATACCTTTGATTTCGGTAGTATGTATCGTAGAGCTCAACAACTATAATTTCGACAATGATTCACATTCTTTTTTCAAAGTCTCAAAGTCACGATTTTGTCTCAAATTAACGAATAAGGCCTTTTAGAGGGTTCATTTTTTAATGCAATTTTCACAATTTTTCTAAAAATTTATTTGACAAGGTTAAATTTGCTCACTAGAACAATCTCATCATTGGAATTATTGCATTTCAATTCCATCTTAGAGCTCTTAACAATTTAATTCTTTTGTTCAATCTTGGACCTACTTCTACTTTAAAATTTCTTAACCCCTAAAGGACCAAGGCCTTTTTCTTGCCAAAAAACATTCAAAATTGCCATTTCTATTGCAAAGAGTAAAAAATTTGGAAATTGTTTCTTTTGCACATCTAATCGTCTAACTATAGGATTTTATACATAATTAGTATAAAAATGTGTGGAATAAATTTCAGAAATGAATCTTGCAAGTTATTTTTTGAAGAAGATTCTTAGATTGCTAGAAAAACAAGATTGTCTATAACTTTCACACCACTTATCCAAATGAAATGAATCAAAGCTTTCCGTTGAGAAATAAAATATAATATATGAGGAAAAAAAATTAAAATTTTTGAATTTTTTTTTGTTGCCTTTGTTTTGAACTTATTTGGGCACAACTTTTGTTCCTAGGCACCACTTGAGAAAACATTATATTTCCACAAAGATAATTAGTTTTTCTATCTTTAAAAAAAGTTTCAAAAAATTATGACAAAAAATGAGATTGTAGGTACATGCCCAAAATCCAATTTGTCAACCAAAGGGACGATGGTCCTTTAGGGGTTAAAGAATGCAAATCAAGTGCTTTTATTAGTGAATATTTTTCCCTAGACTTTCAACTTATTTATTCAACATATGTGTCTTTTAATTCAAAGTATGTAGTGCAAAAAATTTCCACAAATGACAGTCAAAGTCAACTGAAATTGCAAGTCACAGTTCAGAATTTTTTTTTCCAAATTTGATTGTTAATATCTTCCAATCTATACGGTCAAACTTCATGAAATTTTTACCACGTGATCTTAGACAAGTGAAGTACAAGATCTTACGGTTAGATTCTAAAAGAAATCTATTTTTTTGGATGAATGCAGCAAAAGTGGCAGTTTTGAATTGTAGTACAGAATTTGCCCCTACCCGCACTCGCCCCTACCCGTGGTCGCCCCTACCCGCGGTCGCCCTCTACCCGTAGTCGCCCCCACCCGAAGTCGCCCTAAATTTGTGACGTGGCTACCACATGGCAGCCAAGTAAGCCTAGGTAAATGGGGGGTAAATTCTGAAAAAGTCAAAGGGTAAAGTTGACTCTATTAGACGGACAGGACCCTCTACTAGACGTCTTCGATGTCGAGTTTGTCGAGTTGTCCGGGTAGACAACCCTGAAGGCAACGAAGGTGACAACGAAACCCCACATAGATGTCCATCAATACCGCCTTGCAATGCACTCTATAGGGCTTGTATTAGAAGGCCCATTTGTGTTACTTTGTGCATACACCACACACCAAAAGGTTGCAATACAAAGAGATAAGTGAGCTAGATCCACACACTTCCACATCATTCTTTGAAAATAATTTGGAAACAACCTGCAAGAATGAAAAAGACACACTTAGATCCTCAAGCTATAATCTCAATGAGCCAAGTTGAGTACGATGGTCCACAACCATTCAACAAGGACACACTTGTAGTTCATGACACCCCTCCTTTGAATTGATGGAGTCCACCATAGTATAGTTGGAACCATTTCCATGGTTATCACATGTGTCCACAACAAGGCTCTTCATTCATTTGACGAAGTACATCCATTAGAGAAAATGTCAGGCCTCTAGAGGGCCGCTTCACGAGAGAATAAGGGGGTCTAACTTGAATTTAATTTGCTTTTTTGAAGAGGAAAGGGATATTTTTCTCCTATTCTCGCTCAACCGCCATACGAAAGTGTAGAGTGACGTGATTGGAGAGTTATAATAATAGTTGCTAATTTGGATTGGTTAATGTGGATTTACTTGAAAAGTTGTCAGAAATGGGTGCAGTGCACAAAGAGATTTAAATTGTTTACTGTGGACACTTCTTTGAATATAGTTGTGCCATTGATGAACAAGTATATTCAATCAAATTTGGAGTAAATAATTTTGATAAGCTTGTACACTGCAATTACTATTTATAACGTGTCAAAATAGAATCTAATTGCATTTGACGATAGTCACCCAAGCTGACACTACAAATCTGACACTTTGCATAGGCTCCCTAATACTCCTTTAATAGTTGTGTTTGTCACAGCGGAGTGACCCTTTGGAGGCCTCAAACTTTCTCTAATGATAACACCATGCGGACTGCTGAAAACGTGAATGCTTTCGTCCACAAAGGAGCTAGTGAAGGCATGGTGTTGCATATCATGTGCAAGAATACGACACAAAACAAAGTACGAATAAGCAAATGAAGTACTCTTAAGGGTCTGGGAGGATAAAGCTCGTAAGAAGCAAACAATCATACCTCTACGCAAAGAGCTCGCTTCAGTTCACTACAACAAAGAACATCTACGGAGCTTCAATATATACGCGAGGTCAAGATCCAGCAGTGCACTTGTATGGAACTGGGTGGTAGAAACAGAGTGATTTGATCAAGGCGCTCGATCTTCAAACAACTTGCGGATTCGGGAGCTGATTTGGAGCTGCACCCACCTCGTAGACAGAGTTCAGTATGAATTAAGCACAACCAAGGGATTGCCGCGACTGCAACGAAACCCAGAACACCCACGATATATATATATATATATATATATATACGCCAGATCGAGATCCAGTACTGGACTTGTATGGAACTGGTGGTAGAAGTAGAATGATTCGAACAAGGCGCTCAATCTTCAAACAATTGCGGATGCTGGAGCTGGTAGACAGATCGAGTTCAGAAGAAGATACGGAGGACCAAAGGAGTGCCGCGACTGCAACGGAAATCCTCAACACCCACGATAGGACGCCAACGTTCAGAATTGTGTGAGACTGCTCCAAACGATGCAAATGCATTCATTTATGCACAACCCCTGGTCAGAGATTTTACCGACAATTTGGAGATAAACAGACTATTTCGTTCTCAGATCCGGAGATTGAGGGCAAGTAGGGGATGTACAGACTACTTGACCTTGAACTTCCTGGAATCTTTACCGATTGTTGACAGTGGCAGCTATCTTTGGATTCCCTTCTTTTCTGCTTGCGTAACTTTACAAACTCCAAAGCTCCCAAGGGTTGCCTTAGAAGCGCGGAAAGGACCTTATTAGCATTATTTACTTTCTTTTTGCTTACATAGGAACTTTTCCCATAAATAATTCCCATTAATTCTGGTACTTCCACTAGGACCAACCGAAGAAGGATTGATCCTGCGCAAGGAGAATTGACCCCCTCATTGCCCCAATCAACTTTGGTTTGAAAAAAAATCCCCCTAAGTATGTTGTGCCAAGTTTTTGGTAATTCTTGCCTCTCCATATAGTAATTTGGGGCCGCTAATTGCAAATATGTATTCACAATTTCAAAAAAAAATTAAGCCTTGCAAATAAAAAATTCCAAGGTTTGCTCTGGAGGGGCAATGAGGGGGTCAATTCACCCTGGCCATTGATCCCCTAATTGCCTAATTCAAGGGTAATTGTAAAAAATTGCCAAATTTTTTGTGTCATGCTTTTTTGTATTTCTTCACCTTTGTCCCGTATCCAAGTTGCGGCCTCTGAATGCAAATATGAATTCAAAATTTTCAATTTTTATCACGTTTTGCACTGCAAGAAAATGAGGGCATATACGACGGTTTGCAATCATTTTGCAGTCGTTTTTGTTGGTGAATTCATAGTGGACAAGTTGTATATGCCCTCATTTTCTTGTAGTGTTGGAAATATATTTCAATGTTCTCCCTAGGAGTATATTGCAAGGCAATGAGTGGTCAATTCACCCCGGCCCTTCCACTAGATGAACATTTGTTGTTGTTTTTGATACAAATGAAACGAAATTTCATTGCAAGGAAGGAACAACAAAGCCCCAACCCCAGGTGGCTTGGGGAGAAGGCAACAAAAACTAGATGAACATTTGGATAACATATTGTTTACCAATGAGATAGGGGTCTCTTTTGCATCCTTGCAAAGGGAAGTCAACCCTTGTAGGGAACAAAATTGTCTTATTTGGCTCCTCAGTTAACCACAGCCCTTGCACTTGAATTTGCAATTCCCTTGTACACATCTCTCAGAATGCATAATATTTTTTCATAGGGATGCATAATATATTTTTCCAGCATCGTGGAGAGAGGACCATTGTTTGGTTACCCAATGTGATGTGCTGTGATTTCTCCTGTGATTCTCGTTTGTGCAATTTGGAATTGTGAGGGAGCACTGATCAGCACAATCATCTGAAGTCCACTGATGGTGGCAAGCTGTTTTGCGGGTTCAAATATTGCTGTGGCCATGCATCGTCACCATTTGGCTACAATACATTGGGAGGGATTGTCTGTTCGGAGTTTCAAACGAGAGGTCTTGCACTGTCAGAAGCACAGAAATTCCGTCTCACACTATGATTTCGACTTACTCATTGTACGTGGAGTTTGCTACGCGGATGTCATGTACCCTGTCTGTCGTTCTCAGGCGATATTGACTTCTCCCAGATCCCGTCTCGATTAATGTTGCTCGTTTCAATGAATCCAGGCAATATGTGGAAACGAGCAGCTGATTGAATTCTGTTCCAGTTTGGCTGCCTCGAGGTCGCTCGAAATTAGTGGCGATCGAATTTTGTTGACTTCTAAGAGCTTCGTGAGGTTCCCGGCGGTAAGATTACGCTCAGATACCAATTGCAGTGACGAGCTTACAGTATTCGACTTTGCAGCTGGTATCGTACACATGCCTACAACGGGACACTTCCCATGACACTCCACTTGGAAAAGGGAAAAGATGAATTGTGAATAGTGAAATGAAAAATGTACAATGGAATTTGAACTGTCCGGTGAAGGGCAAAATTTGTGTCTTTTCCACAAAACAGCTGCAAACAAAATTGAGAAAGGTCACAACTTCTTGTACAAGAACTTAAGTTTCATGTTCAACCTGGTTTAGGGTTTAAGAAATGATGATGCCCTGCTAGATGGAATAATGATGAGCATGTTGTTGGGATTCTTCCTATAGGCACGGGGTTGACGTGATTCTTTTGGCGGTAGCGGTAAAATCATCACCGGGAGGAGGGAAGCCACAGATTCAAGAAATGCTGTAGTTTTGTAGAAAGAAGGGAGTGACGCCATGGTCGAGGCCATCGGAGCGTGATGAGCAACAGCCCACCAGATGTGAGAGAAATTGAAGAAGGATGGTACACATGGAAAACAGAGATCTGCTTTGCAATGCGCTTCATGATCAGAAGAACCTGTCCCACTGCAACACCACCAGTTCAGTTCCCTGGACCTCAACACGACAATCACTACAAAGGCTTCAGAACACAATAACTACAAGGACCAGCTCGCACCCTGCGATGCAAAACCACGAAAACAGTAGGTGGCCCTCGTGAAAGTGCTCATCACGAAATATCAGAAAACAATGAAACCAACAAAGAATGGAAAATGAAATTCTCCATTTTGTTGTATAGGCAGTTGCTGCCTCTTTTGAGCTCATTGTAGATGAAATGCAAAGAAAATGAATTTTGTAGGGACACTAACATGCCATAGTCTCACTATTTTGTAATATATTTAAATTAGTGGTCAAAAGTGGCACATTTGCTGAGTTTCTGCAATCAGCTGATTGTGGTTCAACGTACAGTAAATAGTGAAATTAGGTTGCCTTAACAATTACAATTAGGTTGCCTTACCCCAAGAAAGTTGCATTATAAACCATCAAAATCAACAAATGCTTTTGCACATATTTTCATTTGCACACATGGAGATTCACGAGTTCCAATTACAACATCTAATTCAAAAGTAAGGTAAACCAGTTCATTTACCGTTGATTTCCCAATTCAATTAGTAGACCAGCTCAATTCCGTCACCTGACTTTGTCCAAAAACATCCAAATCTGTCCAAAAAACATCCAAATCCATTCTTCTTATGAGAGAAATTAAAGGATTCTATAATAAAATCTGATTTTTTATGACAAAAGGATAATGTGTCATTCCATTAATGGTGAATATTTTGTATTTGACTTGGGCAGTTATGGGTTCATTAGGGAACGTTTATGACTCTAGTCTATTGGCGGGTTTTGTAATTTCAGGCTAATTACTTCAAAAATTCACAAAAATTACAGTTTTAATTGAAAAATTATAATTCCACTTGGGTTTGATTTGTGAAACAAGCACACCTTGAAAAATATGTGCCCCTATTGGAATTGGCCCCAAGATATTCAGATTGCAAATCAAGGGGATAATAGGCAATTCTACCTTAGTGCATTCCTATACAACAATAGTAAATATTTATGTAGTGTCAATTGTCAAGAAATTAATTAGTATGGGGCAATCTAATTTCACTATTTTGTGTAGGTAAAGCTAGATGTAAGTTGTATTTTAGATGATGTCTCATTTGGGTATGCTTACTTTAACCTTTTAACCTTGTAAAGACAATTGGTCACTGTGGAAATCATCATTTTTGGTACAATGTGAAGCATTTACTTTAAGAAAATCAAAAGCAATAAGATCTTCTTTTTTCATAAAAATTCCAAGAAATCAATGAACATAGGTATTTCTATCTTTTATAAAAGAATTCTTTGTTGTTCATCATACCACTTTGGTTTGCATCATCTTTAAGGTGAAGACACCCATTCCTATCCCTTGTATCCAATTCCATCACAATGTACCAAGGGTATACATTTTCTTAGTAAGAATGTACTCTGTTAGTACATCATAACGTAATTGGATAGAGGGATGGGAATGGTGTTTTCACCATACATGGTAAAATCTTAAAGAATATTTTGAGGATTTTCTAGAATCCATTGGACTACTCTGGTCTACATCGTCTTTAAGTACATGGTAAAACCTTAAAGAATATTTCTAGCCCTTTTCACATTTCTACATTAGAATAATTAAAATTGTCTGCATTGTCTTTATATGGTAAAACCTTAAAGAACATTTCTAATCCCTTGAACATTCCTATACATTCCTATGTTAGAATAATTAAATTGTCTACATCGTCCTTATATGGTAAAACCTTAAAGAACATTTCTAGTCCCTTGGATATTTCTACACATTCCTGTGTTAGAATAATTAAAATTGTCTGCATTATCTTTATATGGTAAAACCTTAAAGAACATTTCTAGTCCCTTGGACATTCCTACATTAGAATAATCAAAATTGTCTACGTCGTCCTTACAATGTAAAACCTTAAAGAACATTTCCAGCCCCTTGAGACATTTTTGTGTTAGAATTATCAAAACTGTCCACATCATTCTTAAATGATAAAATCTTAAAGAACATTTCCAGCCCCTAGGACATTTATGTATTAGAATAATCAAAATTGTTGATAAACTAGTCAACAATTCTTTGATTGGATGGGGCTTGTTGTAATTTTACTTGCATAAGGATCACATATGTTGCATTGGTGCAACATGTTTCAAATTTCTTGATTTGCACAAGGGAGATGGTTTGATCTTGAGGTTAGATTAGGTAAAGTCAGAAGACAAGCTACTCATGTAGAAAGAATAGCAATGAACAATACATGAACAAAAATCCCCCTTGTTTCTTTGTTGATTAAAATGACCTCCCTCACTTATTTAGCTTTGATCTACTCAATTACTCATGCCCATGTCTTGAAATTTCATGCACACAAATTCTACTAGGAACAAAATTGTTTTCTTTAAGGGTTAAGGGCTCAATACTTTTTTGAAGTTTTGCACACATCTTTGCTTGTGTCTTTGATAAACAAAGAGTTATTTTCATGAAGCATTGCTTTTGGAGGAACTTTCTTCATCATCTACTAAAATAGGGACTTTAGGGATTAAATTGTTTGCAAATAGATGCATTATAGGTAATACTACCTTAAGTAATGTAGTAACTTGTGCTAATTTAGAGCATAAGAAACTAATTGGAAAAATAGTCTTTCAAACTTCTAATGATCACATGCATCCTTCATGTCAAAAGTGAAGTATTTTATTTCCACCTATGTTATTGCCACCTATATTAGAAAAAATTCCAAACATTTGTAGGCTTTTAATTAGCTTTAACAATTATAAGCATTCTAAGGAACTAAAATTAATACTTCTATTCTCTAGTTTGAAATCTCTATCATACTAATCAAAGGCATTCTAGTTGTTTACTTTGAAAATTCATATCTATTTTGTTTCATTTCTAAAACAAATAAAAAATTAGACATACAAAAGGTTTCCTATTGCACATAATTTTTTTGAATTGTTGTCTCATATTATAAAGGTTTGGGGATTTTTTTTAAAGTTTAACTATCAACTATTGAACAATGTACTTTACCTTTGCCAAGCATGTACCTAATCAAATTAAAAGTTCATATTTGTAACATTATTTAACAAAGATTCAAAGAACACTAGTAGAAAATCTTGTCCTAAATAACTATCCACAATTATGACTCATTTATTGTCATTGTCAATAGTTTCCAGTCATTGTGGACAATCATTTATAGCATGTTTTCTACTAGTGGAATAGGATAAAAATATGATCCTCCTTGATGTCGTTTTCTCCATTAATTTCTTCCTAGTTGTTTAAACTTAACAATGAGACTAAAGTATAAATTCTTGCTTAATAATATCTATTAACTTATTCAATATTAGGTTAATGTCAATTACTTTGTCTATTAGACACTCTTGTCAATGTCAATTTTATGTGAATTCTAATCCTAATATTTCTCACTTGGCACTTGACAATGACAAATATTTTGTTTCTTAGGTTGTTATATAGTGCTTAAATCTAGAAAATTGAAAACGTGCCATTGTCATGTATTAAATAGTTTGTCAATTATTTCTTTAGTGTATAGGAATTTCTTAATGTCAATGGACTTGTCTATCAATTATCTTATCCATAGGTTAACTTATCTATTAAAGACTATCAATTAACTTGTCTATCAATTAACTAGTTTGCTACTTTCTATTAATGATCAATCAATCAACTAGTTCTTTGTTTTTATATACCCTTAAAAGACCAAATGTCCCCGCTTAGGGGACACTTGAAGGTTTAGTTAGATTCCTAAGATCTCAATTTTTGACTTGATTTATTGAAACATTTTTTGAAGATAGAAAAACACATTAGCTTTTTGCTAATATAACTTTTATTTCAATCAATGCCTAGGAGCCAAAACTATGCTACACTAAGCTCAAAATGGAGTTCATTGGGCAACACAAAAAACTCAAAACTTCAAAAAAAAAATTATTCTTTTTTTTCATAGAAATTATTTTTGTCTATGTAGAAAGATTGGCTTCATTTCATTTGGACTAGTGATGAGAAAGTTATGGAGAATCTTGTTTCTTGGATAATCAAAGAATCTTAAAAAAAAAACTTACAAGATTCATTTTTTATCTCAATTTTCACAATTTTTCAAAATCAAAAGTTGCCCATGGTTTAGTTTACTTGCTAAAACACTCTCAGAGTTGGAGTTTCAATTCCATCTTAGAACTATTAACAATTTAGATTTTCCTTCAATCTCCTACTTGCTTGTACTTAAGCATTTTTGTACAAATAAAAATTAAGGTTTTCTTCAATTTTATTGTCCAAACTTTCAACTCAATTTTTTCAAAATAATTTTTTAAAATTCAAATCTATATTGCAAAATTTTTAAGTTAAGAAGATTCAAAGTCAAAAAATCTATTTATAGGAGGTGCAAGGAAAAAAATTCTTCAATTGAAATGCAAATATCATGCAATCTACATGGTCAATGTTTAATGAAATTTCTTCTGTGGACACTTTTTTGTAATATTCTTGTACAAGTAACCTATGATTAGATATATATTAAAAAAAACTATATTTTGCACCTTTTAATAGAAATGGTAGTTTTGAGTGTTTTTTGACAAAGAAAAGGATCTTGATCTTTTAGGAATCAAGTAGCAATCATATAACTATTTTTCAAAAGTTTATGTTAACTCCAAAGATGTAAATTATGATTGCCTAGATACTCATCTAAATCCCATAATTCACTCCATAGAGTCAAATATCTTAGTGACATGAGAATTACATATCTTCTTTAGAATAGAAACCATATAAGGTAGGTGGCTCTAAAACAGACCCGTCTCTAAAAGCGATCTGGCTGCAGAGGTACATTCTGCTTTCTTCGATGTACCAAAGACGTACATTTCACGAGGGGGTCGCTTTTAGAACCACTGCATTTCAAACTTCAAAAATTCATAACTAATTCCACAGAGATCCAAAAAATATGAAACGACTTGGGTTGGATGCCAATTCCATTTTTCTTCTTATGAAAATTTACTGAAATTTGTTTCATGAATGTTAGCTTCCTCCAAAATGCAATCAGCTCTTAAAGGGTCGCTTTTAGAGCATCCTACCTTACCCTCTAAAATTTTGAGTCAAAGAAAAGGGTTGGAAAAGAAAGGTGAGAGATTATATTTAGAGGAAAACAATGTATGAAATGTAAGTAGAAAGTTAGTTTGGTAGTCATGGTGTGTAGAAAGTAGGAGTGAAGTGTTGGTAAGTGTTATGTATGTGAGAAATTGAAAATATAGGTGAAAGGGCGGAAGAGGTTAGAAGAGAGTTAAAGTAGTCATGTAATGTAGGAATGAATTGATTATTTTCTACTTCCTCTATTCCAAATTAAGTGTCTCTTTGGAGGTTTCTTTTTTGTCCCAAATTAAGTGTCAACTATGCCTTGTGCATAGCCTCACAAATACATTGTATAATGTGTGCATTACAAGGGACACAATTTAAAAATTCCTTAGTATGCAATAAAAAATCTTTTTCCATATGTCGCACCTTATAATTGTTGCTATAATTGTTTTTTATTATTTCAATCTCAAAGTGCTACAACGATAAGAAGACCAAAAAACTAAATTTGTAGCCATAAATCCAAAATTCTAAAATCTAAATCCTATTTCTTTAACCCCAAATCTTTAAATTTCATGGACTTTTATGAAAAATTAGAGTGTTTTTCTTGATTTCATGAACTTTCATGAAATGAGACACTGAATTCAAGATGGAGGTAGTTTACATTTATAAAGTAAAATGTTTGTGCATTATCTGATGGCAATGTTATTGATAGTGAAAAAGATGATGGAAAAAGAAAAGTCGAATATGTTAAATTTTTCATGTAAGGATAAATAATGGATAAAATATGGCTTGTCCCTTGGACTCCTTCTAGAATGACAATCATTTAAGAAAATTGGGGCCTGCTGAGGGCTGCTCGACTCTAGTCAATACTGCAAATATAACAAAAGCAGGAAATTATTATTTTTATATTAAATTTCCTGCTTTCGTTATATTAATTTTTTAAATTAAATATAAATTATTGTTTTAAATTTTAATATATAAATCGTTTTATTTAAATATTTAAATAATATTCTTGTTATTATTAAAATTATTAAAATTATTAAAATTATTAAAATTATTAAAATTATTAAAATTATTAAAATTATTAAAATTATTAAAATTATTAAAATTATTAAAATTATTAATTAACATTAATAATATTAATAATTAAATTATTTAAATTAAATAATGATAATTTTTCATTTCCATATACATGCATTACTGGCCCAATCAAATGGTTTCAATAGGCCCAAATTTTTCTCTGATGCAATGGTTGGTATTCCAACTTTATTGCTATGTGTTGTTAATAAGTGATATTAGGGTTTACAAATTTTGGGTCATTTTCTAGCTTGCTATTGTATTTGAGAATTTTACATAAAGGTTGAAGATTTAGGATTTTGAAAAATACTTAACCTCCCCCAATGTCACAATTAAAATGAATAAGACTACGATTTATCCCTAGTTTTATGACATCAAGATTATTTTATTTTGTATTGGTAGGGTAATCCATTCCATTTAATGCCTTGTTTTTAATTTTTCTTAATTCTTACACAAAAATGACACTAAAGAAACATTTGGAGTTATAAATATCTTTCAATCTATGTTGTCAAGGTTTCTGAAATTTCTTTCACATTCTTAGGATAATTTAGATATGAACAAAAAATAGTTTAAAACCTTTTTTGCTCTTTGTAATTGAAATGACAATCTTGGATGTTTTTTGATAAAAAAAAAAAAAGGCTTTGCAACTTTAGGGGTTAACCCTTAACTACCTGAGTGACTATATATGGTTGATCTGAAATTTCAGGCTCATTTTGCAGTAGGCAGTTAAATTTGTTTGATTGTTTTAAATTTTTTTATGGGCAATTTCAAAGGTTAACTATTGAAAACTTTCATTTTTCAGTGAAAAAGGTTAATAATTGTTGTTTGAGAGGTTTTCAAACACATATATGTACTATTAAAGTAAAATATTCCATCATGGACAAAATGGGAGCAAACCCATAGTGGCTGAAATTGTAATGATGGTCTACATTTCAAAACTTGAATATACACTACCATTACAATTTTATCCACAATGGGCTTGCTCCCATTTTGTCTGTAATGGGGTACTTTACCTTAGCGAAGAGTAAAGCTAAGTGTTGTAAAGCTAAGGTCCCCATGGAAAGTGTAAAGTGTTTTCATGATTTTCACTATTGAAAATTTATACTTGCAAGTGCTGATTTGGAATTATTTTCAATTTCTACTTAGAAAAGAAATTGCATTTTAACAATTGCAAGGTGGATTGTATAACGAGTTTGATAGTTTTTCATGCAGCATTAAGTTTTTTGAGAGTGCATTTAGTGTACTAACTCTATTTGTAGTTGTTAACCCCTAAATGCCCAAGGTATGTTTTCAGCTTCTTGAAAATTGCTCTAAATTGAACAAAATGCCAACATTTTGATAAGATGTTTCAATTTTTCTGAAATTGTAACCGTACAAATTCAAACTAGACTTGTTAGAGATTGCATTGGAAAAGAAAGCACAACAATATCACTTATGAAGTAAAAGATTATAACGTTTGATTATGAGGGTGCTAAAATTGCAAAAAGGAATTGAAGTCTTTTTTGCAAGTCAAATCTAAAAAGTTGACGACCAAAAAAATATGAGGTTAACAAGCCTAACTTGAAGAACCCAAATCAATTTACAACTTCTCAAAATTCACTCTACAAATTTTTTAAATGAATTTAGAATGTGATTTTTTCTCCAAGATCTAGTGTACTTGAGGCTCATTTCCAAGAGCTCTTAACACTATGGAAAGTCAAGATTGCACAGGGTACCCATGCACAAAATCTCTCATAGAAAAATCATTGTCATTTATTTTCAAGATTAGACTTTTAAAGGCAAAACTAGACTTCAAGAAGAACATTTAAAAAATATAAACTACTAAAAATAGCAAATTGGCTAGGATTTATTTAACTTCAAAGTTTTGCAAACACCATATTTTGGTGCCTTGGGCATTTAGGGGTTAGTGTCACATCCCATCTCCAAAAACTTTTATATGCAAATTTTTGAAACATTGTAGGGGATGACAATGTACTAAAAATAGAATGCATACATTTCTTTTATTATAATTTTATAACTCGTATACAATTTCACACTCAAAATTGGTATCCATATTGATAAGCAAGCTCTCTAAACATCTATATAGTCAGATTTTGATAAAACAACACTTTGCTTTTCATAGGAAAAACACACTTGGAAAGGGTTAGGCACTTTGGGGTTAAATCCACTTCAATATTTTTGGGATGAAAAGCAATCAATACATGGCCAAATCAAATATTCTTTTTGCTTGGCCAAAAATCATATTTTTACTATTGCTTTGCAACTCAGCCAAATGATTTTCATATTCAAAATACGAAATCAATAACATCAATGATGAAAATTTTATTTGTTTTGCAAACCAAGAGACTTTCCATCGGAAATCAATACAAGAAGTTGCACTGGTAGGGTACGTAATTGATTCACTCTCCAAATCTTAGACACAGATGTTTTGCCTACATGAACTTCAAGAGGTCTGCATACACTTCTATTTCTATTATACATGGAAACCACTTTAATTGCATTAATTTTGGGGGACGACTGGGCTTCAACTGATCTACATAAACTGACTTGATTGCACGAAGAATTTCTCCAATCATAACAATAATAGGGAATGAAAGGGGGTTAGTTTACTGAACAAGTTTTAGACAAGCTTCATTGATTATTGACAAAACTGACCTAAACCTGCTCTTTTGCAGCTAAATCAGTTCTAATGCTTTCAAAGACAGCATAGCCTACTGAAAATATACGAGTATCCCACTTCCACATATCAAAACACAATCCAGTCATAAGAGTTTGATGCATAATTTACTCCCTTAAAATATTAAAACACTAAGCAGCAGCTTAATCGAGATTGAAAAACTCAACAAAAAAACGCTGCTATGCCAGAGATCATCGCAACTGCATGACGTACATCACCTGGTGCTAGGGATCACTTGTTAGGGATCCCTGCGTCTCGAATACCTTACGAAAACTGTGAATGTGGAACCTTCTATGCAGGGACATCATAATTAGAAATAGGTGGTCAACAGTAGGTGCACCTCCAACATCCCAAGCTCTAAGAGCAATTAAAAGCTCTGAAGTTCTAAATACACCAGACATAGAAACGACAGATTACTTCAATGGAGACAGCCACCTGTACAATAGTAACTTCATGAACAATTGGGAATTATGGCATGTATAACCTTAATCAAAAACATTCTTCAGGGAAACATCTACATGTACATAATAAGTTCAGAGTTGAATAAGGATGCTGAATTTCTCATGTTGAGCGACAAAAACGAAATGGAATGGAGAATCAAATTTCACAATCTGCAGCTGCCTTAAATACCTTCTAGGAGGAAATCGGGAAAACAACACCTTAAGCATGCATAGGAGGCATTAAAAAGCAAGCAGACACTTCACATAAGGCAGATGGTTGAGCAACTCATACTGATTTTTTTTTTAAATGTGCAAAAATTGAGGAAGCTCTGTACTGTCATTAGGTCAAACATCTCTAAGCATTTCCACAGGCGGAGGAACCAAGACACTCATAAGATTCAAAAGCCTAAAGTTTAGGTCACCAAACCCTAAAATCCGAGAAACCTCCTCTCCTGCCAGAAACCCCAGCCACCACTTAACGGTATGACTTCTGGAACCGAGAGCGGGCACCCCGACCTCCAAACTTCTTGGGCTCGCAGCGACGCGGGTCGGCGACCAGCAAAGTCCTGTCGTAACTCAACAAGATGTCCTTGATCTCCTTCTTCGACTGCTCGTCCACGTACTTCTGAAAGTATGCCACGAGCGCCTTGGCAATGCTCTGCCGGATGGCGTAAATCTGCGAGGTGTGGCCTCCGCCCTTAACGCGGATGCGCATGTCCACGCCGGCGAACTTCTGACGGCCCAGCAGGAGCACGGGCTCGAAAGCCTTGTAGCGCAGAATCTCAGGCTCCACGAGCTCGATGGGGCACCCGTTGATCTTGATCAACCCTCGGCCCTTCTTGCAGTACGTCACGGCAACGGCCGTCTTCTTCCGGCCGAAGCACTGCACGGACTCTGTTGCGGTTGCCATGGCGATAGAATGCGAACCCGACCTCTGCGATCAAGCGATGACGCAACGAGGCGAAATGGAAAAGAGGGACTTCGAAGCGCTTGGCGAAGAAAAAGAGGAAGCGTTAGTCGCGGCGCTCAACTATTAGGGTTTCCTCTTGGTAGTTACTGATACCCTGGTGACAACCTCACGACACCCGGATGGCACCCAGTAACCTCCTTACATGCCGGGTGGGTGGGCAAAACCACTGTTGTAGTATGACCAGACCCGGTGGGTAAAGAACCGCCCACCCAGCATGGTAAGAGCACCACCTTCAAAATGGAGTGTTCCAAAGCTATCTATGTACATATACATCTTGGAAATCAAATTCAAATTTTTATTTCTTAAAATAGTGAATTTTGAAGAAGATTTTTTCTCTATCCAAACTACCCGTCGAGCAATGAAAACAACATATTATACAATTACTTTTTAACCATGTAGTCAAAAATTCTGAAAATTGTTGGGCTTTAAAGCTACTCCCCCAGGCGCAGGGAGAATTGGCCCCTTCATTGCCCCGGTCAACTTTGGTTTGAAAAATAAACAAACTATGTTGTGTCAATTTTTTGGTAATTCTTGCATTTCCCTAGGAAAATTTGGGGCCTCTGATTGCAAATATGAATTCAGAATTTCAAAAAAAAATTAAGCCTTGCAAATAAAAAATTCCAAGGTTTGCCTTGGAGGGGCAATGAGGGGGTCAATTCACCCTGGCCCTCCCCCGGCACATATGGTGTGAAAATTTAAAATAAAAAAAATAAAATTTTTATTCGTACTGAGCTGCCCATTTGTCCCAAATTACTATGCTGCTTAAAAAAAGCACTTTGGTGTTTTAGGACTTATAGAAGAAATGGCTAAGTTCTAACAATTTTGTATTTGTTTGTACATATTTGAGATTCTAGAAAATCAATAGGCCATGCTTTAAGGCCCACAATTCAAATTGCCAAAAAAAAAATTTAATTCTAAGAGTTTTTCATGTATTCAAATTGGAGTAGGAATTTGATTGTATAAGTTTCAATTCATTAGTTCAATTTGAATTTTTTTAAACTCCTTGAAGACTAAAATTCAAATCAGAAGCAAAGAGGTACAAATTCTTTAAAATATAGTAATGAAAAAAAAAATTATAATCCATAATTCATGCATTTATAAAAAATTAATGTATGTAGTTCCTCGATCAAGGGTTTTCCAAATCCAATAGCCTCATATACATTTATAGAATCTTCCACAAAATATTGGATGCTGAAAATCCAATGTAAAGATTTATACAAGATGTTATGACTTACAAGTTTTAATTTGATATTAAAATTTGTATACAATTTACAAGGTTCTCCAAAAATTATTGTCAACCCCAAGTTAATCTACTTATTTACAAATTTGGTATTCTCTTATACTTGCAACATTGTAACATAATGTAATACAATTCATTGTAACATGGTACATAGCAATATTGTACTATAATAGGATTCATGTAATAGAATTATTAAAAATCCCCTACATTCTTTAAAGGATATCTAAAGCATATGATGGTACACAATGTAAATTGGGTCACAAAATCCTTCATACCCTTAATAAATAAATAATGGTGTACAATGTAAAAAAAGTCACAACTTTTTATTCATTCAAGCGCATTGCTCCTAAGAGAGAGGTACATGTGTTGTGCAATTGCCATTTATAATTGTTCACCATCATTTTGAGGTGGACTTTGCACTATTTGTTGTGCATACCCAAAATCATGATGTCCCCATAAAACAATTGACTCATCAATAATATCATTCCTATCAATGATGATATTATGGAGTAAACAACATGCTACTATCAAGCTTGGAATCCTTTTGAGATCAGGATTTGTAATAGGATTTCTTAGAATCCTCCACATTCCTTTAAGGATCCCAAAAGCACGTTCCACTACCATACATGTAGAGGAATGCTTGAAGTTGTATTCCTCGTATAATTTTGGAAGTTGGATTCCAAGCCAAGGCACCAACAAGTTTCTATCTCCAACATACCCTACATCACCTACAATGAGTTCACAGACATCAACTCCTTGAATCTCGATTGTTGACCCATTCAATCGAGTTCCTGCAATCAATTCTTTAAAGTAATTTGACATCAATAGGATTTGAGAATCGTGTACAAATCCGGGAACCCCAACAAAAACATCTGTAAATTAGGCCTCATAGTCTACAATTACCTGCATTACTCTAGAGTAGTTATGATCATGATCATACCAGTCACTTGATCTGGTATTTGCTGGTAAGTCAAATTGGACATGAGAGCAATCAATAGCACCACAACATTGTGGAATGCCATGAAGGTTTTTAAAACCAAGTTTCATCTCTGATAATCTTTCTCTTGTTGACCAATTTAAATGTCAAGGTAATGCTACCTTTATCAAAGTAACAATGAAGCGTTGACAAAATACCACACTTGTTGAATCGGCTATGCGAAATAGTTCACCAATTGAAACATGAGAATCTCTAGTCCCTAATCTTTGTAACGCAATAGCAACTTGTTTAGGAACATCCATCAATCTTCCAATGATATTGATCAAACCCGGTGGTGGCTTATGATGCAATTTTTCATGAACCAAGCTGCAAAGATAATGAAAAGTTGGCATTGATAAACGAAAAAATTATCGAAATCGCTCTAGATCATCACGCATTACCAAAGTTGAGTATTGATCCCACCAATAAATTGAACGTGGCTTGATGTAGTGTAGACCATATTCTGATCTAGATATTTTTTTTGCCATGTTTTTCAACAAAAACTTGTTGAAGTAATGCATCACATTCCATAACCAAATGCAAAATTGACAATTCTTCTCCTTCTATTTTTTTCCGCTTCAAGTGCCTCACACTTAATACTCTTGGGACTGTTCTTTGACTCCTCTCAAACATCCCTTGGCCAGCTAGTTGTACCATTGTCCCAACTGATGCATTTACAACCTCCACCATTGCAATGGTCGCTCCAACGTCTAATTCATCCATATTTTACAAGCTTCACATAAACAAATACAAATCAAATATAAAGTTAAAAAAATAATACGTAAGTGAGTATTTTAGATTGCAAAGTCACGCATGAAGTATTGATTTAATCTACCGTCTATTTGAAAGCGCATTGCCAATTGTTTTCATGGCATCACTTAAGTTCAACAAGGCATCCACATAAGCCTTGCCGGTGTTACTAGCACTCTCTAATTACTCATGTTTGATCAAGCCTCATCAAATTAGAGTGACATGCTTCTTCTGACTGTAACTTTTGTCTGTCCAATTTTATAATTTCCTTATGGCGTATATCCTCACGATTATGCCCTGAACTTATTGCTTCTACAAACTCAAGTCTGGTTTTATCCATTGATGCTAATGCACCATCTGCAACCTTCATGGATAAATGCCGTTTCTTTATAGAATAATTCATGGATGATTCACCATTCTCTGCAACACAGAAAGATATATTAAAAAAAATTCAATGCAAAAGTAAAGCGTACATAAATGATGAAGATATAATGATAAAAATGTGAAGAAGTGAAAAACATACTAGTAGATGGAGACATGGTACTAGTATCAAGTGGAAGGTCTCCTGGATACCATTCCAATAAGGCAAGGTACACAACCTCATCCAATGGTGCTCGTGGAAATCTCCTCACACGATTCTTCTTTTCCAACAGGCTCATCGCAAAATAACTTTTTTGACCTGAGGGAATTTTTTTCGCATAATCATAAACCTTTTTGAAGTCTGGAGAGAGTTGCTCCCATTTGTCTTAGATTTGTTGTTCATTGCTATGGACACCTTTTTCTTATAAATCATTAGCCATGGCATTCCATCTTTTTCGTGTTGTGGTCATTTGAAGGCATTGACTTTTTGTGGGTCCATATTTCTCGAAGTCCAATCTCTAAGCATGACACAAACTTAAAGTATGTGCTAAAGACCATCTCCCAGTTGTGTACACTCTACCATCCACTATTCCTTGAGGCTCTCCCAATTCTACATGAATGTCATCTTCTGACTAATCCTCAAGATGAATGGACTTAAGGTTCCAATTGAGATCAATAGGAGTTCTCTGAGATCCCATTTTCTACAGAAAAAAGTAATTAATGTATGTCAATTTTGAGAAATAATGAATGTTTTTTTATAATATCAAATTAGAATGATATGTTTTAAAACTTAAGCATAATCTGTTGTATTCAAATGAGATTTGAAGTAATCCTAAAACAAATGAAAGAAGCATTTCATTATTTCTTATTTTGTAATATCATTTTTTTGTATTTATATTTTGACAGCAATGAAATATGATTTCATTGCAAAGGAAATAACATTAAGATAAGAAGTTCTAAAAGTGCACGTGCTCTACAATCGCCCACCTCCTCAAACGTACACTATGTGTACATGTTGCTTTTTCATAGCATTCATCAATATACAAATAGTATACATTTGAGGAGGTGGGCGATTTTAGAGCCCTATACCATTTCAACTTCAACATTTCATAACTCATTCCGTAGAGTTCCAAAAAATATGAAACAACTTGGGTTAGATACCAATTCTACTTATCTTTGAAGGAAAATCTGTTGTTTTCCAAAAGAAGGTTTCACCTCTCTAAAATTCAATTTCAACTCTTAAACCACATAACTCTAAACAAAACTCCAAACTGGATGACAGAGATACAACACAGAGCAAGGAGTGCATTTTTTTCTACTTATATTGAACTATGAAAATAATAAAATGGTAACAAACCAGGAATGAAACCCACTCCTTCACAAACCAACAACCTCAGTAAAAAAATTAATCCCTCATTTACTCACTAGAATCAACCTAGCCACTGACTGACAAGTAAACTTCAATCATACCAGTTCTTGGTAATCCCTCACAGCAGGTACAAAAGTTCAATTTTTATAAAAAAATCTAATTGAATGTGGGTCCAAACACAACAAAAAGCAAAACAAAAGTATCATGCCATAAGAAAATAAGTTAGTTTAAGAGAAACAATGAAAAAGAAGTACATGAGAATCATTGAAATACGAACTCCAAAAAAAACCACTCCAAAAAAACTCCAGTGTAACTAGTAAATGCACTCCAGTAGAAATACAAAACTCCAATGCCTACTCCACTATAACCGCAAAAACTCATTAGAAGAGATTTCGGGCCAGGCCCAGAATTCATAATTTTTGCACTTGGCCAAGTGCATTAATTGTACCGCAAAATACGTGCATTTTTTTGACTTTTTAAAAAATGGTACACCATTTTTACAAGTAATTTTCAATTTTTTTCCTTGTTCATTGTACGATATTAACCTTCCATTTCTACTACCTACAATACACTTGTATGCAAGATTTATTTAAAAACACATGAACTAATTGTACAAATTTGTAATTTTCCAATATGGAATCATTCAAAAGCTCAATCGCTAATACATACAACACACTTATGTTCCTTGTTCACTTCATTTTTAAAGAATCATTTACATTATATTCTAAAACATTGGTACTTGATTGGAAAAATAGCACACCATCAATTTATTATCATTGAAATACTATAGTAGAACAAAGGAGTCCTCATACAAGACGTCTAACTTTGTTCCTGTCAAATTAAACAACAGTCTCCATATGAAATTTGTTAATCTACTATTGTAGTGGCTTCAGTGTCTCTACAATGACCCTCGGAGATTGACTTCCAAGTGTTTCCCCCCATGTACTATTTATAGGTCATGTAGTGAGTATTGCATGAACGTCATGTGGAATTTGTACTTCATCGTAATCAAAGGTCGTATTGACCACAACTTGAGCTCCTGGAGAAGGTTCTTCGTCCATGTGCACTGTCTCCTCCAAAATTGATGTTACTTGTTCAAATCTATATTTGCCTTTAATTCCAGTACGACGATATCTAATACCCACTTGATTATAATAAAATCCATCAGCTCCTTCCGTCATCGCTTACTCTTGAAAGGCCTATGCAAAAGACATAATACTAAGATGTGTTTCATTTGTCAAACCAATCATTGTCGTACCTTATGAAGTTGTAGTCCTAGATGCTAAAGCCAAAACCTATTTACATGATTCTTTCACCCCATCTTCCATCTCTGTATCCACCTTTTGTATTGTATGAATTAGAGTTCTTGCCTCTGATCTAGTCCTCTCTTTTTCTATCACTTCTTCTTCAATAGATGTCATCACTTCTGCACGTACTCCAAGTTCATTTGGTATCTCTTGCATTCCCCCATGAATGCCTTCACTTCCTTCGTTTTGTGCAACATGAAGACATTCTTGTACTTCCTCTACATCCATGTCTTTTGCAACTTCTCCTTGTGTAACAATCTCTCCCTCAGGAATTGCATGATTTGGGAACCCATCCTCTTTTTGAACTTCATACGTAGAAGAGACAATGCTTTGAGCATCAATACATTGCACTACCATTGTAGTCTCTAACTCCTATGATGGATTATGGACTTTTGTTGTCTTCTCTATACTTTTCCTTCTCTTCTCTTGAATGACTACTTCATCTATTTCATTTTTCTCTTCCTTTGATGAATCAGAAGAGTCATTTGATGATTCGTCCTCTGAGGTAGATGTCTCTTCTGTGTCCTCTTCACTTTCATCCTCTACCTCATCGTCTTCTTCTTCCTCCTCCCCTTCGACATACTCTAGATCATTTGGGCTTCGAGGTTGCCTTACTTCATATCCTTCTCGTATCGGCATATCTTCTAAATGCAAATTTTTGTCGTCTTCGACATTCTTCATGACAAGCATAGACTAATTTATCAAATAGTCTTCTATGTGCATCTTCCAAGAGGGTTTGACTAAACGATACCTATCAAGAGTTTCAAATCTTCTATAAGCATCAATTGCATCTACAACAGAACTAAAGGGTAGAAAATAAATAAATATATATGTATATATATTAGAATTGTACTTGCACTATCATTACTATCGGAAGAACAAATCTGTGAAATTGGACTTTCAAATGTACACATATCCCTAGAACTTCTTATATTAAACACATCTTCTCTTTTAGTATAGGCAAGAGCAATTTTAGGACATGTGTAAAATGATCACATGGACCACATAGTAGGTGAACTTTGCCCTTTTTTTTAATTGTCTAACTAAATGGTGTTCTGTATTGCAAATGAAAACCTCACGAACAAACCACTAAGAGTAACCCACAACCAAGGTTAAAAAAGATGACAACTATGCACATTTTTAAGCATAGACGTGGCACCTTCTTCGACCGTCAACAACACGCACCTTTAAAGCAATAGCGGCACCTATGGACCTTTTCAAACCACCTACTACCACACCTGCGGAGGAAAGCAAAGCCACCATGAAGATTAATAGCCACTAACGTGAAAAAACATAAAGATTCTACCAAGTGAATTATTGCAATGCAGATGCCTATCCATCCGATGTTGTTTGAGGAGTATCATTGCCTCGCAAACATTCTGTGCTTGTGCTTGAATCCAAGCATGGAATCTTCATAACATAAAATAGAGACCATAGGAACATCGCTAATAACTTGTGCTTAAACTAAATGTAACAAATCCAACAACAATTCTTGGTCAACAAGCCTTTGGACAAATTTGCAAAGGTCAAAATGTTCATATAACAAACCATGAAGCAATGTTCTCAGAACATTGTGATAAAGTGTCTACTTTCAAGAAGAATATATATGATTTTCAAAAAAAGGTACACAAGGCATTAGACCATTCATATTTAAGCTTTTCTAAGGGGTACAAAAAGTCATTATTCTTGTGAAGAATAAAATAATAAGTGCCCATCTCGTCATTTTGATTAATAGGTGTGAATTGGCCCCTTTGCTCATCTCCTCCAAGTCATTTAGGGGGGCAACTAAAAAACCCTTACTTTGTGCTAAATTAAATTATGTAGAACACCTATCCTAGCTGATTTGGGGCGTCTAATTGCAAATATGAATTCAAAATCTGCAAATTTTATTGTTTGTTGGAGATGAGCGAGGGATAAGTTTGACTCAGCCATCCGAAGCATGAAGGGATTCTGAGTAAAACAGAAATAATAGTAACCCATTGAAACCCAAACATAGTCCCCAAGTTCCATGCACTTCACCTACCGTGATAGACATCATAATCCAAAACTCTTTGAAATCACTTTTTAAAAAAATAAAAATTTAAAATTGATTCTTTAGATTTGTATATATGTGGTAAGCTTTGAATCATTCCATTTTGATTAATGAGATGAAAGTTATGAGGAATTTTAGTTGGGGTTAGTTTGTAGGTAGTTATGGAATCTCTACTCTAAAATAAACTTTGAAGTCCTTTCTTTAACTCAATTTCAAATATTTCTGGTAAAAAATTAAAACATTAGGCGTATATTGTTTATTACAACATTACAACCATTGGGATTGGCATTTTTCAATTTTATAAGTAAACTGTTAACAATTTAGTATTTTTAATCATTATCTACTTCATTCTTCTTACAATTTTTTTCCTATATGTTGTACAATTCCAAATGATCTAAAATTTTTCAAGCTTATAGCCAACCTGAATTGAGGAATGAATCCAAAAAGTAACCTCCATTTTGGACATTTTTTTATATAAATTTGACCTTGCAAAGTACAGCTGCCCGTATTATCACAGGGCCCAAAAAAGAATTTTTGACACTTCAGACGTTAATATTCTGCAATCTACTCGGAAGAAAATTCTGAAAATTTTCCCACATATTCTCAAAATATTTTACTACAAGATCCTACGGTTACATTTGTCTAGAAATGTTTTTCATCTAAAATTTGGTGCTTGTAAATGCAAGGGTAGTTTTGGCATCATTTCTTAGAGGGAATCTTAAGGAGCAGCTTTAGTGAAAACATAGTATCTAATGTTCAGGCGTTAAGAAATTCGAAACTATCTCAGCGAAGACCACGCCATTTCTATCCAAATGAACAGCAGACGTAAACAAGTATTGAATCGCATGGATCAAAGAGCGACTGCATACAGAACTATAGAATAAACATGTTTAACCCTTAAAGGACCATCACTATATTTTCACTAAAAACACTCCAAAACTGTCATTTCTAGTATAAGTACCAAAATTTTGAATTTTTTTTTTGACATATCTAACCATAGGATCTTGTATTATATAGTATCAAAAACATGTGGTAAAAATTTCAGACATTTCCACCAGGTGGATTGCAAGATACAAGCATTCAAATTAACTAAAATCATTTTTTTGACCCTGCGAAAAGCAGGGCAGCTGCACTTCACAAGCTCACATTTCTATGAAAAAATGACCTAAACGGTAGTGCTTCTTTGGATTTGTTTTCCTATACAAGTTGGCCAAATGCCTGAAAAATTTCAGATCATTTGGAATAGTACAACATATAAGAAAAAATAGTAAGTAGGTAGTAGTAGAGAATGATTAAAAATACTAAATTATTTACAATTTAAATATGGAATTGAAAATTTCCAATCCCGATGGTCGAAATGTTGTAATAATGTATCTACATCCTACAATTTTATTTTTGTCCAAAAATATTGAAAATTGAGTAAGATAAAAGATTTCAAAGTTTATTTTAAAGTAGGAAATCCAAAACTGCCCGCAAACAAAAAATCCTCATAACTTTTGACTCATTGATCATAATGGAATGATTCAAAGCTTTTTGTGTATATAAAACTCTAGAAAATCAATTTCAAATTTTTGTTTCTGAAAAAAGTGATTTTTTCTGATCTGCCCAAACTGCCCAGTTATGGAAAAAAGTAACATATTAGGCTATAATTTTTTACTCATATTTCCAAATGTCATGAAATTTGGTGCATATGAAAGATATTCCTTGTCCCCATGTTCTATTAAAATTTCAGCATAAAATATGCAAATCTCCGCTCGTAGGCACCTGCCCAAAATTTCTATACAACCAAATCCGGTCCTTTAGGGGTTAACTAAGTTTCAACTATCAAATCGAATCCATCGTCCCCTAGTGACAAGAAATAAGGAACCAGAAATCACTGTCAATACAAGAGTATTCAATTCAGCAATCTCAATATGGTAATTCTGTGTGTTTTAGAAACTTCTTTTGTAGGTTCTGGATGGCTAACTTGCATTCATAATTTTGCCACAGATTGTACACAAGGAATCTTTTTATGCTTTTTTTTCCTCAACATCACAATCATATCTTCTTTTTTTAAAATGAAGCGGCTATCAAGTTCAAGGCAACCAGAGACGAGTCCAAGGCAGCAAGGGACGAGTCAAGGCAGGGATAAATGCCAGAAAATAGAAAGTCCACAGAAGGGACGTGTTCAAGGCAGGGACTTCAGACATTTATCCCTGGCTATTCAAGGCATTTAGTCCGAAGCAGATAGTACCGAGAATTGAAGGAATCCCAGAATTTCGAGAGCAGATAGTCCGAGAATCACCTAAGGTATATCACCCATTTCCGATCAGCATCCCATTTCTGTTGTATAGGGTGGTTTGTTTCTGAAGCATACGGTGTTGTATTTCCGACCAACTGGACAGAGAAACCAATGAGTCATGCAGCATCGTGATTGGCCATACGACTTGTGGTTTTAGTAATAAAGCACTATTAGATTTGCTACTTCGCGTTGGTTGGAAATAGAATACCCTATATCACAATTTGAGGGCAAACAGAATCTTCTTGTTTAAAATTTATAGTAATTTCGTTTCTGAGAATTAAATTCTGGAAAAATATGGAATCCTTTTCAATTGTATTTTTGTAGACGGGAAAAAAAATCCTCAACCTTCCGCATGCTGCAAATTGACCCAATTGCTTAAGTGATCGGAAATGGGTGATCTCCTTTAGTACCGAGAACCACCTAGTACTGAGGATCACAAGGCCAGAGAATGAGCCGTGGAACAGGGGCAACACTCCAGAGAGGGAGGTGGATATTGGTGCCTTTTTTTTTACACTGTCTTCCACCGGTTGGCACGTATTGGAAAGCATCTTCGCCCACAATTCCGATAGCAAATAGTCCGAGAATCACGTAGTACCAAGAATCGCAAGGTCAATCACAAGGCAAGAGAATCCTAGAATTTCTAGAGCAGATAGTCCAAGAATCAGAAGTCCCAGAATTGCAAGCACAGGATACTTCGAGAATCAGAAGTTAGATGGGGTTTTTTTTTCTTGAAACACATGGACCAATTCCATTGATAATTGAAAAGAGTGCATGGAACATGAAGAGCGAGTCCTTGGCAGAAAATATTTTGAGTTTTTACAGTTTTTTAACATCTTAACGAGGGAACCAGAAATGCAAGCATGCGCACCCTCACCGGCTAGCAGAGGAAGGAAAAAAGAATGAAGACCACCCAAAACGGGGAAACTGAACGCAAAACCGACCCGAGCAAGCAACGCACAACTCAAACTCCCGAGAAGCCTACCAATCCCTTTTAGTAAAGTTAGATGCTGTTTTAGTTTCTAATTCTCTTGGTCATATAGAATTGCAGGAATAGTTAGTCCAAAAATTGCGGAAAGCAGATAGTCCAAAAATTGCAAAGACAGATAAACTCGTTTGCGAGAAGCCCGAAATTCCAAGCTGTAGACACGCGTGAGAGGGTACCATTGGAGTATTAGCGACAGATCATCGCAAAAAGCGCAAACGATGACGCGGTGTACATGCCAGAGCCGAGTCAAAAACAAAAAATTCTAAAACAATAAACACATATGCCGACAAGAAGGTAGATGTTGAATCGATGAAATTGACAGAGACTGAAGAGGAAGTCAGATTTGCAGAAAGCTCGGAGTATCCTAGATTTGCAGAAAGCCCGGAAATCAAAAGTCCGGAGAATCCCAGACAAGAGGAAGACCTACGATCAACAAGCAAACATTGCAAGTCTAAAAAAAGAGAATAACAAACCGAGAAAATTGAAAAATCTGCGCATGGAAATTTTTTACCTCCTACATATTCAGCGATCTTGAGCAGAGGTACAGTAGTCCGAAATGTTGTCCTTCTGTGAAGACACATCAAAAATCACAAGGCCAGAGGTGAGTACACACGAAAATTAAAAATGGAAAACAAACCTAAACCCTAAAACGTGCATGTGTCGCGCAGTACACATTGGAGAAGGAGCTTGGTGACAGACATACTTACTTGTGTAGCTTGCAGGTAGTCACGGAGCGTGGAGGAGCGTCAACGCAGTAGCAACGCGAGACAAGCGCAGCGACGTGGTTCAAAGCTGGGAAGTGTGGAGGAGCTGCACGAACACGTTTTTCGGGCAGCAAAGTGTAGGAGGAGCTGCGATTTGAGAAGGACTCACGGCGACAGGAGAAACAAGTCACATGCAAGCACGACAGCGAAGCGGGCGAGGGGAAAGGAAGTTCTTGAGAAGCGGGCCCAAGATATTCATCGAAAAGCGACGTCGGAGGAAGGACTTCATGGACCAGGTACAATATTGAAGCAACGTCCGCTTCTGGCCGACCCCGCGGAGCTCCGCGGGGTCTGCATTTCGAATTGTCACTCACTCTCTATTGGATGAATGGAAACTCATCTTTGATTTTCGCATTATGTTCATCCTTTCTGTTTTCATCCCTTTAGATCATGAGTGTATGTTTAATGTTCATTAGGCTTTTCAATGCTTTTGTGTATTAATTCATTGCTTTGAATGCCTATTTGAGATCCTTTCTAGTTTTTAGATTTTATTCCTAATTAACCCTTGAACGTCGAAGGGGTGATGCTCAAAATCATCCTTTTGTATTACCGTGTGAATCATTGGTTAAAGAAATAGCAAAAGAATCTATTGGAAGTCAAAGTAATGTAGGAGATCTTTCCTTTCCAAACCCAATTCCAAGGATGAATAGTTGCACTTTCGTCTTACACTCAAAGATTCCTTGTCATCCATCGGACGTTTGGCGTCCGTGTCGAAGTTCAAGGGTTAATTTTCTCTTGAGTGAATTGTTTTAATTAATTGATGGGTTATTTAATTTCTATACTTAATTAGTCTTTGCAGTTCATAGTTTCAATTAATTTTTTTAATGAATTTGAAGTATAAATTCATGTATTTGAAGTTCAATAAAACCTAGAAAATTTGCAACTCTTGTTCTTTTATTTAATTTAGTATTCCTTTTTAAATACCATTTTTTAATAATAAATTCAATTTTGAAATTATTGATTATAATGTTTATATTCAAGATTTTTTGCAAAGGTATCCATTATTATCTTGACTATGTACTTTGTTAAGGGATATTGAAAATGAACCACAAATATACTAGATATTAGAGGAAAATAATTAAAAATTCATGTAATTGTTAAACATCCAAACAACGTTTGATAGCAACATAGCGATTAAAAGCAATTCACTACAAACGGTATTTTTATTTTTTTTAAATTTCACACAATGTGTACTCAAGGAGTAGCTATAAGGCCAAACAATTTTCATAACTTTTTTTAAATCAATTTTTTTTTTAAATGAAAATTTGAAATTGATTCTTTAGATTTGTATATATGTGGTAAGCTTTGAATCATTCCATTTTGATTAATGAGATGAAAGTTATGACGAATTTTAGTTGGGGTTAGTTTGTAGGTAGTTATGGAATCTCTACTCTAAAATAAACTTTGAAGTCCTTTCTTTAACTCAATTTCAAATATTTCCGGTAAAAAATTAAAACATTAGGTGTATATTGTTTATTACAGCATTACAACCATTGGGATTGGCATTTTTCAATTTTATAAGTAAACTGTTAACAATTTAGTATTTTTAATCATTATCTACTTCATTCTTCTTACTACTTTTTTTCTATATGCTGTATAATTTCAAATGGTCTAAAATTTTTAAAGCTTATAGCCAACCTGAACTGAGGAATGAATTCAAAAAGTAACCACCATTTTGGACATTTTTTCATACAAATGTGACCTTGTGAAGTGAAGCTACCCGTATTTTCACAGGGTCAAAAAAAGGATTTTTGTCACTTCAAATGTTTATATCTTTCAATATACATGCTAGAAAATTCTGAAATTTTTTCCACATGTTTTCAAACTATTTTACTATAAGATCCTATGGATACATGTTTCCAAAAATGTTTTTCATCTAAAATTTGGTGCTTGTAAGTTGTAACTGCAAGGGTATTTCTGGACTCTGGAGCAATTTCGGTGAAAATATAGTCTTTGACATTGAGGGGTTAAAAAAATTGTTGAATGCATTTTAAGAAGGTATAAATTGATTGGGGTTGTGCATGTAAGGCACTATATCTTCCTATTTTTGTAGTGAAGAAATTTTTAGATTTATCATATTAAAAGAAGATTGCAAGACTTCAAAACACTTTCACAAGTACAACTCCTTCATTATCAAACATTTAACATTAAAATATTTTTATTTCTAAGTGTATTTGTTGTGTTTTATTTTCGTACATAATGTCTGAAGTATAGTTTTAATTGGTAATGTAATAATTCCAAGAAATTCATACAACTTACCAAAATGTTGTATTTTTCATCAATGTAGAGGAAATTATAAGAAGTTTTTAGAAGGTCTTCGGGATCTAGAATTTCATGTAGCTCCTTAGTTTATTTTTTAAAATTAAATTTGTTCTTGAACTAATTGTTCAAGTTTATGTTTTTATTATTCGATTTTATGTTAGAAACCTATTGAATGATTTATTTCAATTCATCTAGCTTTTTAGTTAATTTTTGTAGTTAACGTGATTATGTTCTTCCTAGATAAAGAATTGTACTTTGCTCCTCAATTAATATTTCCATTGAATTAGCTTAATACATAATAGTTAGTGCAATTAATTGAGCTTGTTAGTTGATTTGTAGTATTTATTGAGTTTTGTGGTTAGTTGTTTAAGTTAATTTAGGATAGATTCATACTAGCCATGGGGATGGATGAGAGGTTGGCCCATTTTGTCTTCTAAGTGGCCCGTAGTACAAGCAACCTTCATTCTAAGCAGAAGTTGCTATTTGGACCTTTCAATAATGTAAAGTGTTGAGGCCAAACTTATAGTAGAATTAACAATTTATCACCGGAGTTCTAGATAATGAGAAGTGTGGAGGAACACTGTTAGGGATGCCTTTTTAAAATAAAGTCATCTTGACTTTCTTTAATGCTAAATTTAAAAAAATTTAAATGTATATTATTTTTTTACTCTTTCTCTTTCTCATATTTCATTAAGGAATGAAGGACATTTTTAAATTATTAATGTCCTTTTTCTTACAATTTCCTCTATTTAAAAATTTAAATAATGTCATTTGCATTGCAATTATATGCTTTCTCTTGACATTGAAACTACAATTGAATGACTTGTAATTTATAGTTGTAGCCCCACAGTAGTTGTCGTTTGTTTTCATGAAAAATTCAATAATTCAAAGCAATATATAATTTTGGACATGTCACTTCCGTGTAGGGGTGTCTAAATAATTAAACAACTGAAATACATCATTGAAGGGAACATTTCTTTTCTTGATCTCTTTTTAAAATATATATATTAATTTTAATTTTAGAAAAAAATATGGAATGTTTTATTATGAGCACTAAATTCAATGAAATGATAACGGGAATGATACATAATTATAAATAGTTTATACAAAACATGTTCTTCCTAGTACCATAATCTTTGCTTATCATATGTTTATTAGAAGGAACGTATGAGTTATAAGAGTGCATGCACTTATGAACCATCCACTTCATGAAATTCACAATATTTGTACAAATTGAATTTTAGTAATTCTTTAGTGATGTACAAATACTGTAAATGTTTGGAGATGAATGATTCTTGAACAATATGTTAGTTCAACTACAAAATTGAATGACTAATTTCATAGAATTTTCAAAAATTTGAAACGACTTGGATTAATTGGCAATTCCAAAGGAAAATGAGCTGAAAAGTATTTCATGAACCTTTACATTCATGAAAATTAAGTCGAACTCCCATGTGGTCTATTTATGAATCTAGTATCTTATGTGCTATTGAAATTGGAGAAAATGAACATCATCTCACTTAAAATGCTAGTATCTTCTACGTATTGCGATCACACTTTATGAAAAAATTTGTACATGATGTTAGAGAAGATAAATACAAGTTTTTATAGTTGGACTTTAAGAACATAATTTAACATGCAACATATGTCATTATCCATTTTTAGTTGGATGTTGGAACTTTATGAGAACATGGAAACCAAAAACCAATTCTAAAACTAGCAATGTAAAGCTTTTCTTAGTATTTAGTAGAATACAAATGATTCAAAAATGAATTCATTTGTATTATGATTGATTGTCTCGTATTGTTCATCAAAGATTATGCAGTGGGTGCATGTTCAAATATTTGGTTGTATTTCTTTATACACGTTATTTTTTTAGAAGGATGACGTTGTTGATATATGCTAGGTCCAATAAGTGGATGAAGGTGTTGATTAATTTCTTGAAGAACTTCTCTTTGATTAGACAAGTTGTATATGTCATTTTTTAAATTCTATTTCTTTGTGTGTGATGTTTGGGACATCAAATTTTATTTGGAAAGTGTAGAATTGATAATTTGGAAAGGCACTGCCGTGACATTCCTCATTTGTTGGAATATATTGCAATGCAGATGGAGGAGTTGGACAATGAACGATTGGAGAATGACATACATGCATATTGAAGCATGTCATTACATGTAGGAGGTTTTTTTAGCAGTTGTATATGTAGTATACAAGCATTGCAATTCTCAACAATAGCTTGACCTAGTAGAATATGAGCATACTTGTACTTATGAATAGAATTGTAATATTGATCTATAAATTTTGAATTTGAGTATTGAAAAGCATTTGTGAAGTCGTGGATTCTTAAAAAGAACTTGTATTTTGCACTATGAATGCAAAGAATTTGTACAAATACAATCAATTGCATAGAGAAGAATTATTGTTTCATTCTACGATTTCGAATTTTACAAAAAATCAATAATTGAAAAATGCCCCCCCCCTTTTGGAGATGAGGTCAATTTTGTCCGAACGCTTCATAAGTGCAATTTTATACGGCCAAGTGCAAAAATTACGAATTCTGTGTTGCCTGTGGAAGGCCCCGAGTTCCCTGAGGGCCTGCGCATGTGGCCCGAGTTCCCTGACTGCGCATATTTAATTATTTTATAATTTTTTTTTTATAATTTTTTTTATAATTTATAATTTATAATTTTTTTTTAAATTAAATTTTTTTTTTTGTAAATTCTGACTGCGTACGTTTGGTTCACAGCCATGGGAACAGGCCTGAAACGGCCTTCCCCTAGCCCGAAATCTCTTCTAATGCCAGTACAAACGCTTGAGCCTGCTCTCAAATGGAAGCCAAAAAGACATATAAAATTCCAAACCTCTCCGTTTATTAGTTGCCACTGACCTGCTGGTGGAAGTTAGATGTTCTTAAGTGACCACCTGTAGCAAATACGACATCTTGAGAATCTACTTGTGACCAATAAGAACACTTGACTGATATCAGTTGAAGCTTGGAATATCCCTTGGCAACTGCCAATGTTGCCGATGAAGCAGTGGAAATATCCCTGACTTGTGCGCTAGAGCTCCCTTGTATGCTCCTCGGTTGGCAAAATCTTGGACTGTAGAGCTACCTTTCATCCACTGGGTGGACATATAAGCCTACCCTAATATAGGAACCTAAGGTTTTATGATGTACTCGGGTATCGAGGGTCTACCTCTTTATATTATTGTCTTCATACCCGAGCTGATATCTTCTATTCATCAATAGCCGATAGATACCAGGCATACGGAAACGTCAATTGATACCCTTTAATTGGATGACTAGTGCATTGGAGTTAACCCATAAGCGCCTCAATGCCTGAGATTTGGCCTTCCATAATTGAAAGGTTGGGATATAATAATTTCAACGGTATGGTGAAAACATTTGTCCATTTACCTGCAACTCTGTATTGTAAAAAATGTCAAACCAAAACAAGGCCATTTTACTTTCAGCCCTTGGTGCAAGTACAAGGAAAATAAATTTTTAAAAAAAGTTCAATTTTTTTTTTTTAAATAAAAAAAATAAAAAATTGAAATCACCAACTTAATGTACCGCGTGAATTCCTAGAATAAATTATTATTATTATTATTATTATTATTATTATTTAATTTTAAATTTTAATAATTTCTTAAGTCTATTTGTACAAACTGTTGGCTATCTCGCGACTCGCGGCCTCGTTTGGGCCTGAGATTTCTTGTAATGGGCCTGTCTCTACTATCGATCTCTACGGTCAATTTTTGTGGATCTCAGTTTGGATGACAGTTTAAATGGAATGAGTTTATAAGGGTCTGGATTTTAGTGAATATGCGTTGGGCACTCAAAGATTAAATACAAGTATGTTGGAACTTGGAGTTATCTAACTAGAAGAAGAAAAACAAGATTTGGATAAGACATAATTAGAAAAGTATAACTAAGACTTTTATTTTAGTGGATGGTTCTAGATAGAACCAAGGATAGAGAGCTAATAAGTAGAAAAGAAGTCATATCGTAAGGAATAATTGTCTTTATTGATAGTCTCTAATATACAAAGTGGAGCTTGGGGGCAAAGAGACTCTCTTTGGGAGATTGATCTCTCTCTATGGTGGGGTGGTTGAACTCCTTGTGAAAACATTCTTGATAATAAATATGTTTAGTGTTTTTAATTGAATTTATTGTTAAAGGTCTGTAACAATTGGTACTATATGTTGTTGGCGGTGCGTTTAAGGATTTTGATGGCCTCTTAGTGTCAATGCATGTTTGCATTGTCTCACTTGATCTTCTTCTTCTAGTGCTCCAAAATATTTGGCCATAGCATATTTCTTCGATCACTACATTGCATTTTCTACAAATTGTTCTTCTTGATGGCATTCTTTGTTTAATTTTGCTTTTGTAGATTGAAATATGACCAAAATTAATGTAGCATTAATGCACTCCATCACTAGGTCTAACTACAATTGATGCTTGACTGTTTGTAATAGACTGACCAAGCAATTCTTCCATAACCATGTGAATGTTGCAAAGATTGTTCATTAGTTGCACCTTGTGAGAACTTTAGGTGAGCTTTTGTTGAGATGGGTTTTTTTATGTTGTTGGAAACGAGAGGTTTAGTTTTGAATTGATTGAAATTGTGTCTACAGTTTCAATGAGAGTATTTCTAAAAAGGAGGTGGTTATGACTTGTGTACATAATCATTCTATACAACATGATATTATTAGATCTAGAATCGCCTCTTTTGCTGAAAAAAAACAAATTTCTACTTGAAAGTGTATCTATATCATTTTGAATTGCAAACTTGATCTAAGGCAACTCTCATTACAAAATTGGCAATGATGTAGAAGTTTGAAAATTAAATAATGCTCTAATGCGCAGTTTTAATATTACTATGAGTTGAGCAATGGAGGTGCTTGCTTGAAGTATGTAGCGTCAAGTATAGTATTAGAATCTATAGAGGAAATGTGCACAATAGCTAAATTTTGTTATTTTTCAATTTTCTATAGTACTAGTGCATTTGCAATTTTGCGGTGTTAATACCGATTATTTACCAGTTAGTAATGACTTCACTATTGTTTATCATCAATAGCTGGATAGACATGGATGGGGTGTCAGCTATAGGGGCGGTTGGAAATTGCCTTGTGAAGTTCATTTTTCAATCGATTGCGGAATTGAGTTTGGAAGAGAGTCTAGAACTCCTGCGGTGGTGAGGTTGGTAGTGACTGTAAGGAATCTATAGTTGTGTTAGCAGTATTGAAGTGTGAGTGAGGAGTTTAGTTTCTATTGTGTTGGTGTTTGTTTTTGTGTGTTGGATCGATTGATGTGACGGAGTGGAGTTGGAAAGGAATGAGATACAATTGTAATATTTTCTATGATAGAATATAACTTAGAAATTATTGATATAAAAGTGTCGTATTTAATTGTGTGGAGATTGAATGTGGATTTTCAAATGAATTTTTTAATTGGAATACTTTCTATTGTAATGTGAATGATTGAGTGTGCTGAACTGTGTGTATCAATTGTGAATGTGTGATTGTGCTGAGTGTTGAGTTTATGGATTTAATCTGGTGAGAGATCTCTATGGTCATAACTAGATGTGAATACTTGGCTGAATTGGGTTTTAACTATTTTATCAATTGTGTATAGATAAGTTGCATAGTATATATCAATGGTGTATGAGCATGATGCTATTGAGTGTTTTATGATGTGAACTAGGAAATTAATCTATAGAAATTGTGTGATTAAAAATACATGGAGAGTGAGTCTGTAGATTGGAATCAATAGAACTTGAAAATGAGTGATATCAAAGTGAATTGAGAGTTGTCTAAATTAAATAAGAGAAAATGTAAATTTTGCAATCAATTGGATTATTTAAAGCTTGAGTGTAAAGTCACTACAACAACAGCAGTGGTTTATAACTGCAAAAATATGACTGAGGATGACTGGCGACTGCTCGTAGTCATATTTTTGAACATCAATACCTTGGGGAGAAATATGACTGCAAAATATAACTACCAGTCGTTTTTAGGTTTTGTACTTCATGGGCGTATATTATACGTCCATTGGGAATACCAAAGTATTTCATAGGGAACGATAGGGAACGATAGGGAACTCGTTTGAGAACATTGAGTTATATTATTGGTCATATTTTTATGGTAGTAACATTTTTTTGTTTTGGGGCAACCTAAAAAAAACATGGGCAATCAAAAAAAATATAGACAAGCCATTGTTTAAAATTTTGAAACCTAATCACCACTTTTTAAGGGTTTTGAAACCCTAGCCACCACTTTTTAGGGTTTTGAAATCCTAGCTGTCATTTTTTTAGGGTTTTGAAACCCTAGCCACTACTTCTTTTGATTCTTCTTCCTCACCTTTTGTTGTCTCTTGTCTGTTGTCTCTTTGAGTTCATTCTTATTTCTTAGTTGTTGTGTTTTGTTGCATTTTGTGTTCACTCTTGTTTCTTAATTGTTGTGTTTTGTTGCATCTTGAGTTCACTCTTGTTTCTTAGTTGTTGTGTTTTGTTGCATCTTGAATTCACTCTTGCTTTTTAGTTGTTGTCTTTTGTTGCATCTTAAGTTACTCTTACTTCTTAGAGTTGTTGTCTTTTGTTGCATCTTCACTCTTGCTTCTTGTTTGTTTCTTCTTGCATCTTAATTCTTTCTTCTTCTTCTTTCTTCTTTCTTACTTTTTGTTCTCTCTTTTTGTTTTTTGTTTCTTTTTGTTGCATCTTAACTCTTTTTTGTTGTTTCTTGTTACCTCTTAGTAGTTGCTCCTTATTGTTTCTTGTGCATCTTAACTTGTATTTGTTGTTATCTTTTAGCACTTGTTGCCTTTTTTCTTCTTGTTCCTTGCATCACCATTGTTTTTCTTCTTACCCTAAATTTGTATTACATATTTTCTATTGTTGTAAACTTTTGAAGATTGAGCTTTGTTGTATGTTCATTAAAAATTAACCTCCTATTTTTTTAATTGTATATGCAAGCAACAAAATTGGAACAAAGTCGTTGGAGGCTACTTTCAACTCACTTCATATTATTATAAGAAATATAGTCTCTATTGACTTGTTTAGATAATTCATTGTGATATACATATTTTGTATTTGTGACTAATAAATTATAAATGTCATTGAAAGGAGTCACAATCCTTCTTATATATTCTTTCTCCAATATAATTGTTTCTTGTATATCTTTAAAATCATATGTATTTGTTTTTAACTACATGAAATCTTTTATTCAATTGTTAAATCATTTTAATGTATGATTGCAAATATGCTTAGGTATCCTACAACCGTTGTATGATTTGTTCAATTCATAGTTCAAAATACATATCAATATAAAAATGACTACTTGGAGTCATAAAATGATTATAATAATATCCAAAAAATGACTAGGTGCTCTCAATATGCCTGAAAAATATGAGTGAGAAGAGTCGTTTTATAAATCATCAAAAAATATGACTTACCGTAGTCATATTCCACATAATTGCAAAATATGACTGACCACAGTCATATTTCACATCATCAAAAAATATGACTCAACGCAGTCATGTTCCACAAAATATGACTCAACGCAGTCATATTCCACAAAATATGACTGTGCAATCATATTCCACGTCATCAAAAAATATGACTCAACGCAGTCATATTCCACAAAGTATGACTGAGCAGTCATATTCCACGTCATCAAAAAATATGACTCAACGCAATCATATTCCACGTAGGATTTTTTCATTTACCCGGGCAGCTCAAGAAAAAGTCAAAGAAAGCCAAAATATATGCCTTGTTGGCATACTATGGCTAATTATGGGTATTTATACCCTTCAACTTATATGACTACCAGTATGACTGATGTCTAAAGCGACTGCTTCTAAACAACTGCTGCAGTCATATTCCGAGTCATCTACAGTGATTTTTGCGCCAGTCATATTTTTTGATTTTACGACTAATTGCAGTTGTTTTTTGCAGTCATAAAACACTACTTTTGTTGTAGTGAGTTAAGAAAAAAATTGCCATAGTAGAAATTAAAAGTAAAGGTACAATTGAAGAAAAGATGAAGGGAACCAGTGCCAAGGAGAATCAATAGGTGGTGAAAAGTATATCCTGCAATGAGCAATAGGACGATGTGAAAAAATCAATTGAAGATGCTGAACAATTGGATGAGCGAGAAGATCAATAGAGATTGCACCGATGCAAAAATGTAGAGATTGTATCAATTGAGGCTGACAAGGGAGTCAAGGAATAAAGATAAATCTATAGATCAGCATACAATCGATAAGTTTTCAACCTTGGCTTTGATACAAGTATTAAAAATAAGTCTATCTATTGTATTTGTCTAAGCAAAGATTTCCCGGTCCTTCAATTGTGCACAACCTTGGGTTAGTTAATGACCCTTAGGAATTACCTATAGAGCATCCATACCTCCCTGTGATTGAATTTTAAAACTATAGGAATTTATCAATGGTTCATCCATGATAAAAATCAATCTACATCAAGCAAGCAAATGTCATGAACTTATAAGACTAAAATATTTAGGACAAAAGTAGGTTAACTGACATTGGAACTTATTTCAATTGAAGTAGAGCTGATGCATTGTTATTGTTATAGACATGAAGGCTTTAGAGAAAGCTCTAACAATGACGAACAAGCAAGAGAAGAAGGGCGATATTCCATTGGATGCAGTTATGGGACAAATTACAAGACCATATCCCTCTCCAAATTGTCTATGAAATGCTCTCGCTGGATGATATTTTCCAATTGCCTTTTGATCCTTTGTAACCATCACTCCAAAGGAAAATTCCGCTTTCATGACTCCATATTTCTGAATGGGATTATCACTTATGATGTCATCTCTTGTTGATTCGGTTTCAAATGCATTGCTCCCCTCTCTTTAAAGCATGGAACTGTCATCCTGGTATTGAATCTCATGTTCAACCATTTGAGACTGAAGGGCTTATTCCCTGCCACAACCCAAACAATTATATGTAGCTGGGTGTTTTCAATGCCCATATCCAAATGTGGCATGTAATCCCCCCTCCACCTCTACCATGATGTAAGTTCCTTTTCAATTTGTGGTTTGATGGTTGATACTTCTCTAAAATTCTATAATTTCAAAGTTCAAACTAATTGAAAGCAACCATGATATCAACACATGAATTTATGATTCTAAGACCCGGTCATAGAGCACAACATCTTCTTGGTTGTTTCAAATAGCTAAACTGTTCGATTTTTTGTCGTTCCAATATACTTGTATATGCAACAATGGACATGTATACATATCTCTATGCAAATTATTTAAAGGCATGAGATTCATGATCTTGAAGTACTCTATAGATGATAACTTGTGGACAACATTGAAATTTCCAAAGATAATGAAATCACCCTACAACTGACAACTCCTTGGAGGCTTTGGATCTTTACCACCCAAGAGAAGTCTAAAAAGCAAAGAGTTATTGTATGGGAGTTTGTTGATTCCGAAAGGCAAATGTAGGAGGAGTATGCTCAAACCACAAAGAAGTAGTATGGAAGGCTCCAAAATTGTGAATTTTGTAATAATAGTCCATGTAAATCATAAAGTCGTTTTTCTGTGATGGCTATTTGTTGGGTGTTATGTGGTAGTGGGAGGTTGGTTGTGTGGATACCCTTGTAATGTTTAACATCACAACAAAAAAGTGGCAGAACATGAATTTGTGAAAAATGACAATTTGAGTGAAAGCGATGATGATTGTAAAAGATGTTAAAGATGAAGTCAACAACAATGATGTTGATGAAGATTATGAAGACGAGTGATCATCAAGGTAGAGCTTATGATTTGGAGTTGCTAAAAGGTTGGGTGGACTGAAACTCTTTTGTGTTTTGTTAGATGTGTGGGGGATTTTTGGAATTGGCTTATGAGCTAGTGAACCCATTTAGTTGTTTTTGAATGGTTTCTATTGTTAGAATGCCTTTTTTTTGGTGGATTGTGTTCCTATTTTTTGAGAGGGTTGCAATGCGTTAGATAGAGTAAGAACTCTTTAAAAACCATGTGAATAAATTTTGAAATGTTTGAAGATTGAAGTGGTAATTACCTACCCGTAAGCATGAGCATAGACTTACTTGTCAATCATGAATTTTACATTTTTGATTTATCTCATAGAAGAATCTATCTGATAGAACCTAGAAATATCTGTCACTTGGATTTTGAAATGAGTGAGTTCTCAACCCACAGGTCAACCTATTCTAGAAAATATAACTGTGCCTTAGAACATGTCTTTGATTTCTACGTAATATTCTTGAAGTAACGATGGATTGCCGAGGGGATACATTCGTGATAAGAGGGTCCTGTTTTGATGAGAATGGGATTAACTAAGGTAGGAGGCTCGAACTCCGTTCGGGCATTTAGAACCGCCCCTATAAATGTTACTGGAATGGGCTGGAGGTGGTTCTTGAATTGACCTTCATTGTCATTAAATGAATCAAGAAAAATACTATTTATTATTGCAAGAGCCAATCAGTTTCCTTTCTTTTCCCATTTCTATTTAGAAGTCTCAGTGAACACTTTATAAAAGACCTAGGATCACAAATAGGGACCTACAACACATCTCGTTTGAAAATTCATAACTAATTCAAAAATGATCCAAAAAATATGAAACAACTTGGGTTAGATGCCAATTCTTCTTCTCTTTCAAGGAAAATTTATTCAAAAATATTTTGAGCAGTTTGACCTGCCCCAAATTCAGTTACAGTGCTTAGATGGTCGGTTTATGAACCGACTACCTTACTGAGTGGATGCGAATGGACTGTTATGGTGCTGTCATGTTGCCGTCATGGGACTAACTACCGACTGTCATGTTGTTGTCGAAGCCGATTTTGGATCAGTTTGGGACTGTTCTGACCTGGCAAAAAGCAAAATTCGGCAGTATTGTAGTAGAGATGACATTCTGGTAAACAAGGGTTACATGTGATTGAAATTAATATGATATTTCAGGCTTAATGGATCGAACACAACATATGCCAAGCCTCTGAAATCTACATGTGATTTGTGTCAATAAAAAATTTCTGTTGAATACCTTCACACCTACTCAGTTTCGCATATGTACAGTACAGTACAATACCTTTCTACACACCCTCACTATTTACGATGACGATGCATCGAGGATGCCACAGTTTGTGCGCATAAAGAATTTGGATGACTTTTCCAAGGTGTAGAGAATGCAGTAATAATTGCCTCCCGTGATAGTTGACCAGATGCCTAATCAACCACTTTAGAAGGTTTGGGCGTGTTCTCATCCTTCTCCTCTCGTAGCGCAATAAAGGTTTTGACCTCACTCGCCACAGGGTAGATGTAACACTGCCAAGGAGCTTCACTTGGGGCCTGCCAGATGGTCGAGTCCTCCAAGTGAGTGTCTTCAGTTAAATCGCTGTCAACGCACCATACGGTGTCCAATTGGGGTTCTTCGTAGTCAGCACACACCACGCATCCTAGTGCCACATAACCCTCTGGGGCCCTCGGCATCCACATGGAGATTGGACTTCCGATCCCGTCTTTCCAGTTTCTCCAGATCTGTAAGAAAGATGATAATGAAACGTTAGGGAACAGATCATGTCTCCTTATATACCAACAGCAACTATTCTACTCCCAAAACTTACTCTATACATATAGTGCAATGCCTCAAGAGGCGCAAATAGTATCCTCAACATTAGTATCCAGAAGCTTCAAGATTTGGTACTCCCCACCCACAGCTGTATAATCGTGACTTGGTGATACAAAAGAAGAGAAACTACAAGCTATCAAGAATGAGGTGAGGTACTTTGAATCAAACACGGAGTTCACTAGCAAAGTACAGACAAATAGATCTTACGAATATGAGAATCATCGAGTGAAAGAAATTCGTACCAAATCGAAACCTAAAGGCTTCTCAAAACTGCCCTCATCGTTTCTGTAAACTATTACAGTTTGACTTTCCGGGAAGTCTCCAGTGTAGGCTACGTCTCCTACGGATACATACCTGCAAGGAGATGAAAGCGGTCAGCATCCAGGAACAACCCACTCGACTCACAGACACTTCAAAGATCGACCTACTAATGGTTTCTCGAATGAACGATAGTAATTACTGTCCAGAATGTGAGAAAACTGATATTAAAAGTCCTTCAGGAACCATTTGGAGAATCTGAACATCAACCTGCACTCAAGATACCATGACTTTGAAATTTTTCCAATGATTACCTCTGGCGTTTATTCTCTTACCAGGTCCACAGCGAGGCAGTCCAAATTACTTACCCAGGTGGTGGATCAGGTCGCCAAAATGAGATGCTATCACCGGCTGTGGACCCCTGCGACACAGGAAGGTAAAATAACATGGTCTGAAATTCGATCTCATAGTGCATTGAACACATCAGGGTCATTTTCTCACATGGACTTTATTGAAAATGACCTTGCTTAGCACAAAATGACATTTCGTGTTCTCAATATCATGGGAAATAAGAAGTGGGAGCCATAAAACGGTAATTCATACCAGACAAGAACCGTCCTTGTAGTGGTAACTCCAGATTAGGTTCCCTAAAGACGTTTCGTGTCGAAATTCGTCATCTCCTGATGTTGTTGGAGCCTCCTGAACTTCCCATCTCTGTCTAGAGGATCCTGAAGCACCAGATTCTTCAGTGTACGATCTACCGGAACTTGCCTGGCTGTTCCTACCACTCTTTCCAATCTCCCAGACTGGTCTTCGCTTCAATCGCCTTCTCAGCCTCCTGAATTTCTGTCATTTACAACGCCATAGAACTTATAAGTACACCGGTGTCCTCTTCAAATTTTTTTTATTCTGCTATTGGTTATAGAAAGAACATGCCCAGGAAATCAGTGAGCTTAAAATTAGGGCTTAATTTTATTCTCGTTTTGTAATAATGTAGCTTACAATTGGGTGGAATCCGTCTTACACTACAAGGATCCATTGAAAACATGAAGAACGGTGACCTGCAGACATTTCTTATTAGTTGAGTAAACATTTATCGTGTCCCGTTAAGTGTCCAAGTTGAGATTGGCGAGGAAAGAAGTCCATGCGAGTAATCATTTTATATCGTATGTTCAACATAATTAACCTGAATGATAAGTATTGATAGATAAGAGCAGCGACTGCTATGAGGCTTAAAATAGAGAAACGCGTAGGGCCCAAGGACGATGACAATGTATGCGCTTATCTAAATAAGAAAGTACAAGAAAATCGATTACGCGAGTATATCCGTTCCTTACCTTGGCCTTCGACGGATCTTCCGGAGTTGGACAGTATGCCCGCCATTGCTGGTGAATTGCACTATAGATTTCATTGGCTTGAGTAGTCTCTGGATCATTTGAATGGTCGCACGATATGATATGAGTGAACTCCTTCGTGGAGTCTCTGAGGTGAAGGAGAACCGCATTCTGCTCGTTCGACTCCATAGCCAGCAAGTTGTTCCATTGTATTTCCCATTGCATTGTACAAGGGTCCGTCAACTCCTTCTTCTGCTCTCGAGTATGTGATGCCGGGCTCTGCCATCAGATATTGAAACTACGTCTGAGATTGCATAATCGGGTCCATAACCGCATAAATTTGCGTAGAAGAGTAGGTTGATAAGACCACAATAATTGCGGTGTTATTGGACTTCGTGCAAGCAACTAAGATTGTGGATGGTGAGATTTTACGAATCTGGACCTCTTTCTAACTAACATGTATCAAGGCATCAGGCTCAGTTTCCTGTTCACGATACATCAGAAACACCGAACAGAATATCAGCTTTCATATGACATGTCAACCTATACCGTCCAGACCATCGTAGCTTACCAGTAGCATCAAAACTCTTCGATTTGTCAGCATGAGGATGCAGTTGTTCCGTAGATGAAAATGATCTTGATAGTAGTCTGTGAAAGCAAAAATTCCTGTAGTTCTAAACACATCCTTGCTTGCAATTATGCCGCCACTTTGTGAAAGATGTAAAATGGTCTGCAATCACTAACGTAGTCACTTCAGCCGACTTTGCTTATCGAGATTTTAAGATCAAGCGGGTGGCTCATTTCAATGAGTCCCTTGCTACTGCTGATCATTCATTTTCCAGATGCAATATATGTACTGTCTACCAAATTGCTGGGAACCATCGGTAGTGAGTAGCGTCAGTGACACACCTTGTACTGTTAATTCAAAAAACATTTTTTCTAACACTGAAGTTGCAAGAAAATTTGTTCTCATTCCATTGTCAGTCAGGGCGGTTAAATAAAAAAATACTCACACACAAACACATAATCTGGATGTACGGAAAAACACTCATCTCACTGTTTAAAGGCAAGGTAAACATACCTGGCCTTGGGCAGCAATAGGATCATAAGGAGTAAGAACCCCATCTCCTTTGATAGCACGAGGAAGTCGAAAGCGTTCAAACTTCTGGTCGCGATCAAAAATTTCAAAGCAATTTGTGCAGCTTGTACCTAGGCCACTAACACATATAGCCATGAAGTCCAGACACCCACTTAAGGGTTCCACAACCACTCCAACCAAGGCCTTGAAGACACCTTGGACGCATCCAACAAACCCCCTTTCGTCAGCACCATCCATGGGCTTTGTCACCATCCCTTTTACACCATACCCCACACCTCGAGCTAAATATGTTGTTCCTTGGATCATGCCATCCCTCATGCCTTTCACTTGTCTCGCGGTCTCCTGCAAACAGCATAAAGATATCATTCAGACATGCCAAATGCATTTAGACCAAGAAGGGCTTAGATAAAACTTCAGGGATAGCAACTGAGTCTCTAAAGCATTGCCAAGCAACTTTCTGTCCATAATGGAAATCCATGGAGTTGCACAACTTGAATTTGTATGGGAAAGTTGATACGAATCTATGACCTGACCTGATTAGTCCTGGCTCGCAGGAAGTCATCATCTTTTGACAAATTTGCGGCTCCTCGGCTCATTGTCCCAAGAGTAGAACTAGTCATGCCAAGAAGGTCCAAGCCTGTTAGAAGCTGAAGAGGCTGGTGAATAAGATCCCTTTTCACTCGATTCAATATCTGAGCTTGCACCTGGCTGCTCCGCATACGCCGATTTTCTCGAAATACAGACCGGAAATTAATCTGTCATCAAAAATTGGATTGGATTCGATCAGTTCAGACCAAGAACAGGCAGGCAGTAAACGCAATACAGTACGTCCCTAACATTCGAATTAGGGATGAAATCCGACTGATACAGAACGCTTAGGAGATCAAGATCACTGGAAAAGAGCATTTCATCTCCGACAACTCTATTTATTAAACTGAACGGTAGTGCTTTCACTCTGTCGACATTGGGAATATTTTTACGTTATGGTACAAGGATGACACAAGTATGATAATAATATGACACAAATATGATTCTGATGTCTTGCTCGCCAGATGTACTTTCATACAACACACGAATAAAAGTCATATATTCACACACACACATACACACATATATATGTATGACTAACCGGCATCTTAGAGATGTTGCCTAGCGTGGTAACTGCAGGGCCCCAAATGCCAAGCTTTCCATGTGGTCGCTGATCTGGACTTGCATCTACTGAGAGCTTCAAATGCACTTGAGATATGTCCATCGTCCTGGAAATAACCGCAGTTTACCACAGCAGACTTTCAGGTAAAAACACATTGACCCCTAATAGAAGCAAATGATTAAAGAAGCATTCAATTAAGCTTACTATTTTAATTCTTAATATCTGATGCGTACAGAGAGGAAGTGTAGACATACTCTAGGCGGATTTCTGGGTCTACTTGGACAACTTGTGAGTCCGATGAGAGGCGATCAAGGTGTAAGTTGTTATACATCTCCAAAAATGCCCATATTAATGCTTCGTGTACATTGATACGCCATGCACTTCCAGTTAACTGCAATTCGCTTCATTACAGTAGTTAACATTATGCGTAGGAGCATCCTGAAAGATCTCTCATAAACATGAGACATAATTTCACATATATAAAATCACAGTAACATACATGAGAATAATGCTATCTGAATAAATAGAAGGCGACTAAATTAACCTGAAATTGGCCCATCAGGAGTAAAGCAAATATCAAGAGTTGGGCATGATCAACAGTTTAGCGTCTGATAAAAACGCACCTTCAACCCAAGGTATGGATAAACTTGAATTGCTTCACTAGTATCTGCCTTCATGGATGCAATGACCTTAATAACAAAGTCACCTTCGTGACGCTCAGGAGCAAGTAGTACGGGCATGGGTGTAAGAGGAAGTTGATTGTCTACTTGCATGTAGCCGACCAATACCTTGAACCTAGACCATCTCATCAAAACTGAAGTTAGAACACGAATCTCTATAGACATGCCCCCAAATCGACATAAATTTAAAAAGGAATAAGTAAGATAGAGATTATCAGAAAAGCATGATTCATGTGTCAAGTGCACTAGAGATTATAAATCTTAAACTTACCTACTGACATTATCGCCTAACCCAGATGCAAAGACAATGTCCACCTTCTTCATACTAAGGAAAATTAACTCCCGGGGCTGCTGGTCAACAATTGAGAGACCAAAAACTTCAACACCCAAGACAATCTCCATTTGAGATGGAGCCTCAACTCGTCTCTCTTGGTCATCTTGAATGGGATCCATTTCACTTGGAATTGCGACAGATTGTTCAATCTCGTTACCGTCAACATTTCCATTGACTTGGGTCCCCATTTCTGGATCAAAGAACCTGACTAATTTGGCTTCTGAAGCATCCAACACCTGACAATAGGAAACCCTTGTAATTAGTTTTTCCTATCTTCTGACATTACTTCAAGCCGTATCCAGCGATGCAAGTGTCCTAAACCATAGCAACCACAAGCAAAAAATTCAGAAGACATCAGTAAACTTTGATACAAGTAGAGTCAAGGATCTGGTCACTTTAATAGATGAAAAAAAGGTGAAGATATCCGTACCCGAATGCAAATATTAGAGAATCCAGAATTGTCGCCGGTAATCATAGGGCAATCACCCATTTTATCAAGATTTATCTTAACACTCTGAGAGACGTCCCTTCCTTCTTGGATTACTTCCAAGAGCTTTTCACCTTGAAGGTTCTCCCACGCGAAGATGGCCGATGAATGTGGTCTCACAATTCTCCAAGCATCTGCATCTAGACCTACCTGACGGTATTTGAGTTTTGTCCGACTCGTCCTATTTTCAATCCTACAAGCCAATTCGATCCGGTGCATCATCGTCACTTGGGGACACAGGCACATAAACATAGATCCTCCTCAAAATGGTCTAATAAATACATCTAGCTTCAAAATGTGACATGTTTAGCTTTCACTATTTATGGAAATGTTCATAAATCGAGAACTGAAGGACACTGATGCATGTTTGAACAGCTGAATCTGCATATACCTGTAAGGGCCGCGACAGGAGCCCAACTGGAAAATGGCAAGAAATCGAGATCCAGCCTCATGCCCATGGACATCAAGCCGGATGGATTGCCTTTGTCCATCACTATGACGCACAACAATGTTCATAATCTCTTCTTCATCGATAAAAAATGGAAATGACCATTCCGATCCTTTCAGTCGAACCTGCGAGTACAAACGTTAGAAAGATTACTATTACTTGGAGAGTGCCTAATTTTATTAAGATAAACCATACCGGACTCTACTTCAAAGTAAAGTGCCCAGCGTACTAATCTTCAAATATTGTTAAGTAGACACTTAGCTGTTCCATCCCTAGCAGATAAAGAAAGGTGCAACGTACTGATTTGTTCGCAAAAGACAAACGATATACAGATGATTTCTCTGAACTCGATGTGTTGTAGACCGACAAAATGTCGATTTTTGAATTGGAATTCTGGATCTTATGTATGAGAAAACATGGTGGCACATTTGTAGCCAAAAAGCAAAGTACTAATGCGAAAAGAAAGATTTCAAATAATATTTTGTACCACGGAGTTTCTGTTCCCCATTCACCTGCAATTGTAGAGGATCCTGAAACAATTGGAATGGCAAAGTGATCCGCCAATCCCAAGGATTCAAAGTCTTCGATTGGTCCCCGCCCGCCTGCCTCACTTCAAGGGGTAGGCCAAGCCGATTTGTGAATAGTGTATGCGGGCGCAAGCGAACCACCTGTTCCGCCATTTCCACAGTTAAAGAAAATACTTGGAATTAAGAATTTGACTACACAATTAAATTTGTTTGACCAAATACTTACACAGATTACTTACCTGGACTAATAAATCTATATGCAAAACAGACCAGGCAGTACCTGTGTTTGTGCAAACCCCTTTGGATGCGATGTTGTTGTAACGAGAAATCTATAGTGTGAGTTTTCGTCGTCAGTCACTCGAAGATCCACATATCCGTTCTGCACAAAAAATGAAAGAATAGGATGCATCACGATAATTTTCTCTCACGCTTAAATTCTCACAGAGATGAATTAAAAAGAGTTTATCAAGTAATATTAGTATTATCTGCTTGGCGTTTCCAATTTTGAAATTCTCAACTTCTGAGGATAGCATTCTGATCTGCTCTTTCACTAGGTGGAGAGTGGGAATTTACGGGATCCTCTAGAGCGTCCAAGGATGCGACAGGACCGAATTGAGTGCATTCAGATCCTGACAAAGCCACAGCAAGTCCCATAGACTTGCAGTCATAGTTGGACAGCATCGTTGGATAATCGTGCATGGCTTCTTCATCAATCTCCTCCAACAATTTCTTGTATTGCCAGCTTTTGTCGTTTTTATACTTCTTTCGGTCGTGACGGTCAGTCCCGATCAACTTGTATTTCAGAGCAAGACAGTCAATACTATCCAGCCAGCACGGAACGTAAAAGTGAATGACTCTTGCTGATATATCTCTGCTCCCATTATCGTATTGCATGTGAATGGCCAAATCCCTGCAGCATCCCCGACTAGATAATCACATTCCAAACTTCCATCTTCAGCCCATTCTCTCTCAGTGTAATGATGATGAAAACAGGCAGATGTGAGCAGCGTCACTCTATCTTCCCTAAGCGGCGGTCAGTTCTTAATTCGAGCGGTAATTTTCATAAAGCAGTTATTCGCTGGCATTTGAATAATACAATTCCGATCGACATAAATTCTTTCACGGGTAAACCCCAAAAGATTCACAGAAAGGGCCTACAACTTGAGAAGTGAAATAAAGCTCATTGTCTTGAACAAGGCCAAAACACAATGCAGGTGGCATAAGATCAAAATTCAAAAGAAAACAACGTAGACTCAATAGCATACAACCAGATTACAGTCACGGTTTTTATCCGTCAAAATTGCATTAGAAATGACTCCAGGCAAGCATGACCTCAGCATTTAAAGGGGTTATGCTAAATTAAATAAGCAGTGTAAAACTCAAATTGAATTAGAATTAATATATCTCAGAACATTGAGAGAGACTGGTTTACATACCGCACTCCATTTGTTACAATCAATCTCTTTGCAGGGTCTTTTCCCACTTGTGATATCAATACGTCGTCCTTCACAAAATAACACACATAGATTAAATATGACACGTAGGGAAATCTAGAAGTATTTGATATCAAATTGTGAGAAATACTATTCTACTTAAGAGTCAAAGATGAGCATCTTGTGGATGATAAAAATGAACAGCGCAAAAAGTCGGATGCAAAAGGTAAGATGTGTATGACTTGAACATTTAATCTAAACGGTGTCACCTAATATTCGTCCCCCCTCCATGCTAGCTAGATACGACATATAGTGATAAGGCAGTCGATAAATCAGGTATACGGCCTAAGATTTCTCACTTCCTCGTGTTTCCAGCCACCCTCTGGAACCCACTTCAGATAAAGTGCTTTGCGCAAATCACAAAGGAATATGGACTTCGATCCTCCAGGTTCAACGGATCCGCTTTGTAGTGGAACAAGCCATTTCCCATTTGCCTTTTCTGAGACCGTATACTTGCACGCTACCGGTAGAAAGTTCACGAGCTCCAAAGGTGCAGAAATAATTAAGCGCCAATCCTCAATAGGGTCCAGTTGACTAGTTTTCCCCACCTCAGTTGGTTTACACTCAACACAAAGCCATGCATCTTTCTCCTCCATATCACTGCTTGTTGCCAGAATTGAGCAACGTAAGAGCTCCTCAGTATTCTGTAGGCCACGTATACGGAGCTCTTTGAAGGATTGCCTGGATTTATCCAATTCAGGGTTGCCTTTGTATGATACAACTGAGCTCCAACTATGTGAAACGCCAGAGTTTACAGATCCAACTTGAGGCTTGACCTGCAGAAAGACAGGTTCACATAAACCGTTAGTTTCAGTGAAAAAATATCCAAATCTACTTTAAATAGGCTGTAACTCTTGCACTGTGGACCGGTAAGAATACAATTCCCATGCAGTATAACAACAGAAGTTGTTACTAACAACTCCAAATCGTTCTAGACTTGAAGGTGAAGAATTCGGGTAACTCAGTAACATTTCAGAAGAGTGTCGAACACATGTATTCAAGAGCGAGAATGTCTCTCCCATACAAGAACACAGCTAATCTCGAAACAACTTGAAAGCAAAACATCATAGATATTACTATATCTCTGACAAGAAGAACCGCACCTGAAAAATGTAATCTAATCCGCCTGGCCGTAAACTCGTAATCGGACATGCGACACTACACTGGGGCTCTAAAGTTCCGAGCGAGATCACAAACTTCCTGGTACTGTCCTTACGTTGCCGAGAACGAATCCACCTACGGCGTCTTACGAACATGGAAGCTTTTGCTCCGACTTTTTCACCGCTGTTAGTTGGTGGCCAGTCCTTGAGCGAGTGAAAATCAAAAGCATAAGCCCATCCATCGTGTTCATCTGCTCCAGTTCTGTCAAGTAGCCAGTCAGTCATCCAAACATAGCCATCCTGAATTGGAAATTGAGGAAACTCCTGCACATCACAATTACAGTAACTTAGAGCCAGTCCTTCAAATAGACTGTTCAACATCAGTCTTAAACCTGTAAATACTTCATTAGGTATTCAACTAATACAACATGTACAATACAAGGAAAATAATCGGTGCCATCTCTAAACAACGCCAATCTCGGCGAACCTTCTGGAATTACAAACTATGGATTGGGGTGGGAAGTCTTAACTTCAATACATTCCTCTAATTAGCTATCATGCCAAATCTGGTAATTCCAATGCATTGATAGAACTACTGGTAGTACAATATTATTATTATGTTACATAATCCTATAAATTAAATAGGGAGATCCGGCAAAGATTTTTACCTTCCATGACCCAGACAGATCCCGATTGGACCAATGGCCCGGATCTGTGGGCAAAGCAGGATGACCCCATCCTTTGCCTTGTTGTTTCCTCTCATTCTCAAAGATTTCTTCCACCACAGAGTACTCCAAATCACTGACAGCCGATGCACTTCCCTCAGTTTCTTGACCCACAAGAAAGTCTGGGCACAGGCGAGCTTCAAGATGATACTCGGTCTCATTCATAACAGTTACCAGAGTTCTAATAAACAGATGCTTTACTCCCTCGTAAACAAGCATTTCACTGGCCAAATGATCCCTCCCTAAGTGCCATGGTGCCGGACCAAGTCCATAATTCAGTCTTACAGGAGACCAGGGCCCATTTCTCGTGACGGATACATCAATTGCGCCAAATCTCTGAGGGGGGTCGTTTTGCTGAGACTCTGTATCCTCAGAATCTTCATCATCGCTTTCCTCCCCATACACGGAAATAAATTGTACTGATAGATTAATGCGACCATTCTGGCTGTCTCCATGATTGAAGTCAACATCTTCACCCAGCAGACCAGCCTCCCCCTGCAGATTTCATGATAATCTCAAATTGAACAAGAATAACTGTAATCTCAATTACCAACCTTTCTGAGATAAAAATATATGACAAGCATTAAACTTCACAGATGTTAACAGACAATGACATCATAATAAGTGCATTCGTAATCATCCACTTAAAAGGTTATTTTCGTCTAGAGTATCGACTCAGTAAGAAGAACTGCACAAGGCAAACACATACAACAACTCCAAGCTAACCACATGGCCATCAAGATGCTAGAAGAGTGGGCTAATGAAGTGAGGTTCCACAGGTTCCGGAGTCACCTCTTTCGTTTTAGGTGGGTAAAGAATTTCAGATCTTAGCGAAAGGTTGCTATTATCCTTCCTCGATTCATTCGCCTCTTTTTCAGTAAGATCAAGGGAGCAGTATCCAACAGATGATCCTGCAGATAAACCTCAATAATCATTTCAGGGAAAATAAAAGTGAAACACTGCCGCGCACTTGCAATCACAAAATTTGAACTAACCTGGGTCTAATGACATTCTAGTATTTAACAATAGACCGCATAAATAAGATGAAGGACGTACCTCTCGCAAGATCAGTGACCACAATCTCTGCGCGGTTAACTTCCTGCATGAAGGATTTTACATCAACCTTGTAAGATGAAATTTTCATATTCGAAAAAGAAGTTATCTCTATGACAAGTATGCTACCAGTGGTGTGCTACCAGTGGCCTTAGTCCTGAGGAAGGAAATAGAGATACGAAATGGAAGATGCACACTGTCCTTAACACAATTGTCAAAAAGCCAACAAGAGTTCAAAAGAGGAAGCTAATGAAAAAATGTAGCAGACATACCCCTGATTGGACTTCAAATATAAAAACCTCGTCCCAGATGACATGCACTTTATCAGTACCACTGTCTCTGACCCGGTTCACACAGCGAGTTCGAGCACTCTGGAATTGTAGCTGCTTGCTAACAGTAGCTAGATTTATGGGCACTATGCGAATTGCTGCCATGTATTCCCTCCCTCCGATACCCTGCTCCCGTGGTAACTGTAACCAAATACTTATCAGAACACAAATGCAAAATACAGGAACACAAAACTGTGTCGTAGCATCACTATAATCGACATTTACAACACGAGGTGCTCACGATTACTATTACAGAACTTCAAAGGTAGGAATTAATTATGACAATAGCACAGCCCGAATTCTCACCTCGGCATCACCAATCTTCATTGAAACAAATTTCCCAGGGCGTCCAGGCACCATCTTCTTCAGGTTAGAGTCTTGAATGCTGTGAGTGACTGGCAGCTTAACCGTGGCAGTTCCGTTTGGTGGTAAAGACGACACTTGATATTTGCCACTTCCCTCAACAGTCCTCAGCCAAAGCTGTTCTCCTACCTCGTTGTGTGCCAGTATAAGAGAATTCTTGTTGCACTTACCGTCCATATATTTATCTGTGCTGTGTTTTAGAAGTTTTCGACTGACATTCCGTGAACTTGCATAATTCTCCTGCACGACATCCAAGATTTTCAGCATATAGAATTATCGAGCATTAATTAGACTAGAAAACCTCACATTACGGCACGATTTATCACAATATCTGTAAGGCGCAAAAATTTCGAAATATTACACTATTTGCAGTAGTACTAAGCAGGCAAATGTGAGAATTCACAGCCGATAAGGTTTAAAAGTGCAATGCTCTGTAATGTTTCGTGAGTAAATCAGGGTGATTTACCATGAAAAAAATGAGATTGAATAAAAAATTACGTTAAAATATAATAATTCTCTAGTACTCCCTCTGCCTCAAACTACATCCGTGGTTTCTCGTGGGGACTGTGGGAGTACCACGGATTTATTTTGAGACACAGGGAGTAGCATTTTGTAAAATAGAATAACAGATATCAATGGCATAATAGAGTTTTTCACTATACTTTATTAATTATGTTCGCGATAATTTTACGAATTGGAAAACAATGAGTGCAAGGGTAAATTGAACTATCTGAACCCTAGCAGTGATTGATATACTGGTACAGACTGCACATTCTCGTGCATTAGGAATTTTCCTTAGGTAGCCGTTAGGTAAACCCAAACAAGTCGCACACAATATCCACAATAATCACAGAGACAGGATCAACCGATTACCATAGATTTCTGATTCTTGGTAAATGCTTCAAGTTTGCTCAGGTTTGTCCAACTTGAGTAGGCTTCCAACAGCATGTTCGCATTTGCGACAGACATATTGACATTGAAGTCACTTTGGGTATTGATTCGAATTCTTGATACTGTAGGTTGAACTTTATCTTGTGGATCACTGTTGTACTCGTATCTGGATCACCCATCACAAAAAGTCCACTTAAATTGTAGGCATATGGTAAGAAGTCACTTTTGATATTTGCATGGGCTGATTCTCGGATTTAATGCACCTTAGTGACTCATTAATATGTGATAAGTGTTGAAAAATCTGAGATTCAATTATAACAAATATTTGGTATGAAATGTTTAGTACGTATATTCAACAAGAAGTACTAATAATTACAAAAATATTGGTATGAAAGTTTACTACGTATAAGTAGGGACACACCTGACAACTCCATCACAGGTCTCGATGAGAGGCTCCCAAACGTCAAACTTGCTGTTGAACGTAGTGGCCTCCAAAGAAAAATTGACAACTGTGCTGAAAGCCTCCATGCGCCCATGAAAGCCTGCTTGTATGCCGAATATAGACAAGTCCAGCAACGGTGCCATCTATGTTCACAAACCATACATTTGAGGGTGAATGACAGTAATTGATCATGTCATAAAGGACTCTGAGGACAGTCCTTGTACTTTGAAGTGTCAGCCTTAGACACAGACCACATTAATGAATCACGAAAAGAAAATTAAAGAAATTCCACATTTAGAGGAATGGGCTCTTCAGAGATTCCGACGGCTACTTTGGTTCTTAGCCAAATTTAATTAACTGAAATAGAAATTCATTGTAACTCGTTCAAGAACTCATTGTCCGCTATAAAACCACAATCCAGTACAAAAATAAATATTCTAAGCCACCACACCAACATGATGCCACTACGAAATAATAAAGAACTGTACTTACAAAACCACCAAAATCATCGTAGAAAGTCACCGAGGCACTCTTTACTTCCACAGCCAGAGTCAAGTTGTCAGGCTCTGTTTGTCTTCTGAAATTCGCTAAGCCAAGAGCAGCTTGAGAGGGGGGTCTTCCAAAGCTTCCAGGCTTAACGAAAAAAGTTCGTGACTGCCCCACAAGCACATCGTGATCCCTGACGGCGTCAGCTTACTAATTTTACATTCAAGGGGAATAGAGAGTTTAAAGGTAAGTTTAGAACGTTTGAATCAGGAACTCATTGCAGTACGAAAACGAACACGTTGAATCATCGCGAACGATACAGAGTTTTCCTGCATACGACCTAATAGAGGAAAAGGACTTCAAGCACATTTACCTCGTTCTCTACAGGCCAGATACTCAGGTGTTGTTGCCTCGGCTCCAAGTACCTAGTCGTCCAGAGACTAGAGACTGAAAAATTGGAACTGCTGACAAGATCATTCCGCACACAACGGATGCTCTCCATTACATCTTTATCAGGATGAGGGGACTTGCCAGCTATACACCCCATGGCTGAATACCCTGGGGGAGGAACTGGAATCCAGAAGTAAACACAGTCCAGATGCCTTTGTTTGGAAATGTGAGCGAGTTCTTGAAAACGTTCTGGCTTTCTGATTAGACCCTCGTCGGTGTCACGCAGCACAAGACCTGTGCTTGGTGGTTCATATCTGCACAACTCACAGAGTTAAATTGAAAGCAAAGCATTTTCTATGCATGCAATCAATGGAACTACAGATTGCAATTTACCCAATGCAAGTGATTTGAGACAAGGACTTACCCTTTCACAGCCAGGTCTCCCAGCGTGGCACGGCCAGGAGGCACAATTGGTCGCCATATGGAGACACCATCAGGAGACCGCTTGCCCTTGTCCCACCATACCAATTTAAATCTTCCTACATTCTCGTGTATTCTACCAGATGAGACAACTGATGGTAATGGGCCACAGTTGTCACTTTCTTCTTCACTTTCCACTTCACCTGCAAAAGTTTTTGAAAACAAGGAATATAATCAGCTAGTCAGAAACAATATGGATCCATCCTCGAAGTATCATAGCTTCTCAAGGCGGTCCAGCTGGGAAAAGGATGATGACATATAGTAGAACTGATGGTCTTTACACTAATGGTTCTCCAGCTATGCGATGTTGACACTTAACCATCCCTCAAAGTCCGGCTGACCAATCGAAATTACTTGGTTTCTAACTGGTTTATAAGCAAACCGCAACATCCAAGGAAGGGAGACGGATGACAATAGACTTCGAGATGTGATATGTGCGCTGCGACCCAAAAATGATCCAAGCCTTCAAGAATCGGCCGACCAAAATTGAAAACAAATCATGTCATAAAAGGAAGATAAAGATGCTCGTCTTACTCAATGACTTACCAATGGATGACAATGTGCTCGCCAGTCTCGGTTGCGGTTTGCCAGAGCTTGGAACTGTTTCGTTCATAGTAAATAATCTATGACTTGAAATAGAAAGTCGAAGGTCATAAGGCTGGGGTTGGACCAATTCCTTCGGATTGTTTTGCAAGTAGAAAGTGCCGATTGAGTTATCTACTCGCCAAAATGCCCACTGCTTTCGTTCATCTGAGTCAGCAGATCTGCAATCCAATACAGAATGGTGAATTTGGCACAGCATCAGAAACTGCAAAGAGGAGGCGGGCATCATCAGAATAGTTTGCCATAACACTGAAAAGTGCAGTCACTAAGCATACTACCACAACCGAACGACCTCAGAAAGGGCTCATGCTACAAAGTGTACAGCTGAAAAATTTCCAATGCAGCTCTGCATCCCAATTAGAAATGCTACAGATCTAGTCGATGAACTAATCTGTATCAGACACATTTAAAGAAGGTCGATTTTAGGAAGAATTGAACTCACCCACGACGACCCTGAATATAAATGCAATCCTGCATCGAACAAGGTGATACAAATGAGGATAAAACACACAGGGCAGCAGATTTAGGAGGTTCTTCCTGCCCTTTCCAAACCACACAGCCGAGAGCAACATAACCTTCTGGTGGAATTGGTAACCAGACAGAGCAGCCTTGCTTCTCTGCCTCTTCACCATCAGATCCGATAAGTGGGGCATTGTCCAAATCTTGCATACTACTATGCTCAGCCAATTGGGGGAGCTGCTCATCTACACGAGACCTCTGAGAACCCTCCGGGAGAAGGTCAATTGACGACCATACACGTTCAAATCCAGTGGGTCTCTTCCCTCGTGCTAAAGCCATATTGACAGTCAGTACGCCCTTTGCTGGTGGCTCATCCCTGCAATACCAGTCACAATTTGCATCAGTGACCAGTATTTAGAGGCAAAAAGGACACAGAACATATAGCTGCATTCATTATAAATATGTATACTGTTCCATGAAGTCTCCAGTTGTTGACTTACAGCGGTGTTAAGCAATCACCAAGCACAGCAAAACCGGGTGGTGGTCGAGGCCGCCAAAAAGCAAGGTGCGATCCACCTACTGCAATTTGAGAGTCTGCAAGACAGCACCCTCCAGATTGACATGACAAATAACTTGCAACGCACCTTTCATTTAGACAGCAAATAGCTAGCAAAGTAAAGATTAACTAATACGAAGATTTATATCGATCACGACTTTACAACAGCAATCATAAAAATGAATACTTCGAATTCACGAGATATGAAATGTAAAAAGATTCTCATACCATCATCTGCCCATATCTTTTCAAACTCCGAGCATTCAACAGTAATCTGCTCAGATGTGATACGCATGATGGACATAACATCCTCCTCCAGGCGTAAGATGAGCTGGAGAATGCTGAAGGAAAAGTTAGTGTAGATATCTGTCATGGCAATATGGATATTTTGTTGCCCTGCCACCAGCGAATAGGTTGCAGAAGCATTGAAAGGCTCTAAGACCTTTACACCACTAGTTGACTCCACCGTAAAGCCATTCAAATTTGCTGTGAGGTTCACATCATCTCCATTCATTGAAAATCTGCAAAAAACAAGTGCAACGATTCACTAAAATGTAATTGTGCGTCGAAGTTCACCATAAAAAACAAAATGTAAGCATAAGAAAAAGTAACACATGGTCACGAAAAATCTAGATACAGCATCGAGAAACTACTGCAGGTCATCTGGAATCTATAGTCAATGAATATGGTATTTTCGCTCTCAAATACAACATAACAATCCATAATAGCTCACTTTATAAAGCAGTACTGTGCAAGTACCTGGCAAAAACGTTCATTCTAGCACGAAGATGTCGCTCGGAAAGGTCTACTGATTCAGATGATCGATTAACACTATCATAAAGGGTAAGCTCTGGACCAATAGCCTGACACATGTCAAGAAACCAGTCAATACTTCATTCAATGCCTTACATTAACCGGCCTCGCATGCCATGTTCAGCACATCACATTAAGATGTGGCACAAAGTCGCAAACATCAGGTCACTGAAAGATTAGTAGAATCATTGACGTCCAATACCATTCTCCGAAGCCCACGACTAACTGACATGCATAACACTAAGCTGCTAACAGTCGCACTTCCTTAGTCTGGACGCCTATGACTGACCCATGATTGTTGACCATGCATTCATTTCCTTATTTCAGGCGCGCCAGGGAAACTCTACATGGACCACCCAAAAATTTCAATTTTAGATCCTTGTAAATTAATTTCTTAGAATGGAAAACCTATGATGCCCCTGGAATCTAAAATACCTGCAGATCGAAAACCAACTCCACAGGTGGTTTGTCACCTTCTGTCACGTTGTCCTTCTTATCATCTGGGTGAGATGACACAGTACTTGAGGTATCAGACATCTCAGGCGGTGCTTCAAAAAATACTCCATCATCCCGAAATGCCGAATAACTGCTATTGCTGCCGAGATAAAGAGATGAATCCAAAAATTCGCCATCCTGCCACCATTGAACACTAATAATGAATCACTGACCGCAAAAGTACTATCCTCACCGGTATCTGCACGCCATGTTTTAGGCTCAAGTACTGAATAAAAATGTGATGCAGATACTTAAAACACAACGAAGACAAACTTAGGAATAAGGAAACTAAGAAATACCTGAATGACCACATTTCTAAATATCAATCTTTTGCCATGTCCAACAAAGATCAAGACGTCTGGGGAAAACGTAGAGATGTCTTCATTGTGACGGTCCAAAAGTCGCAATGTGTTTCCTTGCCCGTCGTAGATATACTCTTGAACCCCTTCATAATCAGCAACTAGAGGCTTCTTCGGTGAAATTCGAATCTCCTTTACTGTTTGCTTATATAATTGATTGTTCAGGAATATCCCCTTCTTCATATCCAGTGGGTTTTCCTCACCCTTCTCAGCCAGCAGTCCATGCATTGATGGGACGAAGAACTCGCCAACAGCCAAGAGAAAATCAAAAGCTACCACAACCCGAGGACGCTGGATGCGAAGAGAAACTTGTTGTTGCGTTGGACTGAGTTTCGCATCAACTACAATCATCGTCAAACCAGATCTACACAGGACGATGTCAATAGTTACAAAACTTGCACCTAAATATTGTTGTGTAAGCCCAGACAAACTCATCGATAGAATAAATTTAGCCCAGTAGATGTTGTACATCAGCACAAAGGAACAAGCATATGCGAAGAAGCAATTATAATGTTCAGCGTCCACAGACGAGACACCACAACAGCGAAATCGCTACCACATTTCCTAGTGTCAATGATTGAAGAAATGATGATTTTATTCATTTTGAGTAACAAAAAATCTAGATTCAAACATCTAGACAAAGAGGGCAGATATAGTCTCTCGGTAGGTAAACAAAACACAGAAAAATTTTTAAGGCTACACTTTAGGCAGTGTCAAAATTATTCTATGCACATTGCGTGTGTATTTTGAAGTCCCTCCTGTAACAAGAAGGCAAATCTAATTATAGCGTACAACTCAATGCTGCACATTTAATCTCCAGATATCGATGTCATCAAAAGCAAGAACTACGGGAACAAGAACTCGGAAATAAGAGAACCAGACAGATCTAATAAAAATTCCTACATATATGTAAGAAATTTAAGAAAGATGTTCACAAGATCATACCCCCACCCATGCGATGTGTTTGAGGTTCCAAGTGCAGTGCCATCCTCAGTTTTCTCTTCCCTGTTTCTTCCAATGTAACGCGATATATCCTCCAAGGTATTTGGTACCTGGTCATCTGCATATCCAACCATGAACTGCATTTCCGGATCGATTCCTTCACGTTCATCTTTTAGACTAAGCCTTTCCAGTGATGCCATCACAACTGATTCCTCAACGTTGTTCACTTTATACGATGCCCACACTCCAATTACCTGCAAGTTCCAGTATCAGATAATACATTGAATTGTAACACATATCACATACATGCTGTAATCTCCGGATGCTCTATGACAGGTCGTATCACAGATCAACATTGAGATTACTAGGCAGCAGTAATTTCTTTTTAAATAACCTTCCAAGACTAACCTGGACAGTTGCAAGTGATGCATCCCTGGTGCCACCAACGAACAAGCGCAGTTCAACCAGATCAATCCTAACACCAACTTTGATCATAGTGTAGGGCTTTTCAGGTGACGAGCCACTCCCCTCAGGATCTTGATCTTTCACTACTTCTGGATCCTCAGTGACAACATCTGGGCCATTAGCACCTTCTTCTTCCAAATTTTGAACTTGATCCTCTCCTTTCATTTTTTCCTCCTTTAAGGGCTGGTTATCGTACATTGTAGGAGGTAAATCTGGTGGTTCGGCCATATTCTGAGAGACGCACTCAGTTATCACTTGATACTCCTTGTCAGCGAGAGATGCTCGAAGCTCTTCAATCTGTCAGTAAAGACATGTTTAGATAGAAGAAATATTAGGTCTCCAAACACATTCTCAGGATGATTAGATACTCATAAGGGATGAAACAGTGCAACGATAGATAGAAAATTAAGTACTAGCAGTTAATGGAGAGAGAAGATTTAAGGCAGATCACCTTGACTGTGGCTTCAATACCAGGCACCTTGTGCCAAAGGTCACGCAATGGTCGCCTGACTACCAAGCCAATTCCTCTCGCTCGATCGAAAATCTCACTACCAACATTGCCTTTAACTCCAACAGTTAAACTTACATCTTCAACCTGCATGACCATTTTCAAGATGAATACCTCCACGTATGAATCTACAGCTATGTAACTAAAGTCCCAACATAAATATTCGAATACTAATCAACTGAACCAACTGATTTTTACTTTCAACTTCATTTAATGTCACTGCTTCAAAAGTGCGAGTATTACATCAAGCTTGATTGTCTCCAGGCGAATGGCTCCGACCTCGTCCTTTCCATCGCCAAACCACTCAGAGCTGCTATGTATGTTGATATGTAGGATATCAAGTTCCATGAAACTGTTACCATGCCAAAAAATATCAAGAGGATTATAAATGGTAGGCAATCATAAGAAAAAAACAGCAAAGCAAAATGAAAGAAAGAACTTTGATACGTCCTATGAGTATCCAGGACACGACTCACTCGATATAGATTGGACTCACTCACTCAGTACTGTAAGTTCCACGAGGCATTATAATAATAGGCTTCAAAAGAGAAATGTTCAACTTCAGAGATGGCTGTCCCTCTATCTCGGATTGAGAAAATAATTTCTCATAGTCTGATGCACGATCTTTCAGCCTCATCACATAGCCGGAAGTTTGAGGGACGAGACCCATAAAGTAAGCAATGACCTGCAAACCAATTCAAACATGATGATGACATAGAAGATGAATGTGTACTGCATATCTCAATAATAAGAAACTATAGCACTGATTTTCCTGCAAGGCGCAACTTCTAATCACACTGCAAGAAACCTGAAATTTATTACGGCATTTACTAGAGGAAAATAGCTAAACCCACCTCCTGAATAAAGCGGTTGAGAAACACAAGCCGTACTTCTGAAAGTTTCCCAGTGACACTGAAGTCGTAACCTTCATAATCAAGGTCATCTTCATTGAAAGACACAAACTCCAACTGTTCACAAATTCATTACCAAAAGTTACAGTTAAAATTCTGAAATATTTTATCAGCAGTAGTCATGTTCTCTGAATAGATACATTAATGTCCTCTTAGGGATATTTAGAAAGATGTAATCGACACAAAATATGACTCTCAGCTCACACAGTACTGATAGGCAATCTATATATCAACAAAGAGCAATCTGCTGGACACAACTCTCCTGGCTATCCTAAGTAAGACCAAGTGCTGCAAGTCTTCTACTTTCCCAGTCGTTTGGATGACTTGGACCATGAAAGGAAATAACAATAACTTTAAAAGTTGAACATAAGACAAGTGTGTCTTAACCTCGATGAAAGAGGAACCGCCAGAATCTCTCATATCACAAATGTATTGATAAGGGATGCCTCCATGGTGATAGTCCTTCACGTTATCGTCACTGATGCGAAGATTACCTAGAGTGGCCTTGATTCCCCATGATGCTGGATAAATCTAGTCATAGGTGAAAATCCTCCCAGGTCAGCAATTTGGACAGTAACCGTTCATAACACACAATTCTTCCTTCATAATTCGAAAACACCACATGAAGTCATAAAACAATTTTCTTTGAAGGTTGGTTCTAAATTCAATCAAGAGATATCAGTCTGAAAATGCCGTTAGATGTGAAGGTCAGAATCAAACAGGAGAAAACCATTATTGAAAGGTAGTGATGACCCCATCACTATTGATGAGGGTAATTGTACCTTCATATCCGTGTGAAAATTGTCTTGGGACAGGGTTGCTAGCTGAGAGCCATCTTCCTTATTCAGAACAATTTCTGCAAACTCCAAATCCAACACCAGCAAAAACATCACCCTGCCTTTTCCTTTACCTAGTAGCCCTTTGACAACCGAGTCTTTTTCCTTGGGAGCAATCTTGGCATTGCCATGATCATCTACATCTTCAACCACTTTTGGATTCATCGTGGTCACAGCCCCCTTTGCGTCTGCATATATGGATTCAGAAACTCCCTTATCACCCTCTTTGCTGTCAACCACTTGACCCACCACATCCTTACTACCAATATCCGATGGGCCTGCGACATCTTTCGTTTCCTTATATAGAGACTTTTGTGTATCGCTTTTACCATCTGTTGCAGTGGGGATAGGTTCTGCATCCTCCTTAGGCTGGACATCAGCAGTAATGGCAGTGACCAGATCTAATGTAGCAACCACCGTAGGCCGATTGCAATAAAATGACAGAGTTGAAAGTGACACGCGCACCTGCTAAGTCAAACGTAAGTTCTTGAGTACTAAAATATGCAACTATGTGGCCACAAAGAAATCATTACTAAATTACGCATGATTGTACAACAAAACTAAGAATTGATATGCAAACTGTAGCTACATAGATCTTACTCATAAGAGAGTAGTGATGAATGTCAACTACAGCCTTAACATTCAAACTCATATCCGCAAAACCACAAAACACAAAATGGATGGACTGTCCACACCCAAAGCGGCCGAGCGCTGGGACAAACACGTAAACAGCTAACACTTCTGCAGTAGAAATGAAGTTCTAATTGCCTCCCCAACTAGTACTACTAATAACACTAATAATAAATATAATAAAAAGAAAAATAATGAAGGTTCAATCGAAATACCGCATTAAAAGATTGATAACTAACCTCTTTGTCAATAGAGGCATATGCAGGTGACTCAGGTGACGTCATGATAACCTGAGCCTTCACGAAGCTCTTCAGCTCCTCGTTATCAGTCACATCAAAGTCATATGGACTTGAGGAAGCAGATTCTGGCAGAAGGCCTACCTTTCTCTTGAAACTTGGGAGTGCATCCTGGTCATCCTCTCCCTCAAGTGCATCATAAAACTTAACATACCTATCAGAACTGCTGTCCCGTCTATGTAAACTGAACGTGCTTGAGCTACTTTCATAACCACTTTCATCGTTAGCATCGAAAAAACGTTCATCTCCTGATGAACGTTGTTGAGTAAGCTTTGATTTCGAAGGCCCCGTTTTCGAAGAGTTATTACCACAACCATATGTGAGCTGCTTTGTATCTCCTTTGCTTCCTCCAGTCAGAAGATTCCGTTCTTCTTTCACTTTGCTTTCATGCTTAAAGAAAGACCGAGCCAAGTAGCGGCAGGAATGCGAAACATGCCCATGGAACTTATCCTCGATTTCTAGGGTTTGTAAAACAGCTCCAACTACCAGGTCATTCTTTCTCATGACAAATTCCAACTGCCAAATTAGCCACGAGTTAGTAGATATTGGTAACGACGCTCAAATTTATGACTGACATCATAGGCATAATAAAAGATTCAAGTTTGCGACATAAGCACTGTGCTCTGCCAAACAGATCGGTCAACGTACAATTAGTGTAAAAGTCTGTAAAAACGTTAATAATAGCTTTTAACCCCTAAAGTCCCATTGTCCCTACGGGGACAATATGAATATCGGGCAGACTCCTACGATCTCAACTTTTTGAAACTTTCTCATAAGATAGATAAACTTATGAGCTTTCCGGGAATATAATTTTTATTTCAATTAGTGCCTGGGAGCAAAAATTATGCCACAATAACCTTAAAATGGGGGAGACCGGGCAGCAAAAAAACTTCACAAAAAACTGAAATAAAAATTTTAATATTTTTTTTCTTGTAGATTATATTTTCTTCTAAATAAGCTTTGATTCATTACATTTGAATTAGTGATGTGAAAGTTATGGAGTTTCTTGTTTTACAGGCAATCATATCAACTTCTTGAAAGAAATTTTTTTCTTCCACTTTGAATGCTAATATCTTTCAATCTACACGGTCAAACATCACAAAAAATTTATCACGCGATCTAAGACAAGTGTAGAACAAGATCCTACAGTTAGATTCTAAAAAATATTTTAAAAATTTATTTCATAGGTGAACGTAGCAAAAGTGGTAGTTTTGAGGTGGTTTTGGCAGAAAAATGGCCTTGGGGACTAAAGCTTGTTACCTTCGTCCCAATGGCTCGAAGTTCCAAGAGTGGATACTCAGGTGCAAGTAACAACTTTGGTGACGTGTGATCAATCTGTACAAGACAGACCACCAAAACTATGGGCTTCAGTTGCTAACGATTCTAAAAAAGTAGCATAAAGATGTACACAAGCGGAACCAAAACAATTACGAGTTAATTAGACACACACTTTATAACGAATCCTTCCAAAAATCTAGCACCTGACAAGTAAAATGTGGTTCAAATACGGAAAAAATTGAAAGCTGCAACCAAGAGCAGTACGTATTTCAACCTAAGACTACCGTTAAACTAGAATTGCAGAAATTAATATTTAATATCAGGGCAGCTTACATCTCTACTGTTGCTTATGACGATTTTCAATTCATCAAGGACGCCAGTCAAGAAGATTGTTTCTTGCTCAGCTAGCTTTGCGTGGTCAGTATTTGTCGACTCAGAAATATCTTCCTGCGTATGATTGTTCTCATCCTTTACACTGAGAAGCCCTGCAACTGCAACAGGAGACTGAATTCCCAGCAAAAGGAAATGAGTTACTCCGAGCTCCCACTTGACCACAAGATCTATATTCTAGAAAGGAAAATGCAGTTGAAAGGATATGGTGCAACAAGTAGATGAGCTGATTTCTAACCGGTTGACGTTTCTATACGGTAAACACAATGAATCCTACAGCTACACAAGATCCAACTTATGAGCGTCTATAATCAAGGGTTGCATTCTATCTTACTGATGCACGATATATGGCCCCTGCAAAACGTCCTTGCCAGTTGTTTCTGGTATCCTCATCCACAAAACGCAGGAGGAGCGCTCCTGCGGACTCTGCTACCTGCGCTCAAAATTACAGGGAACAATGATATAGTTCGAAATCTGTGTACATCTGGTACTGAATAAGATATTGCTGTTGCGGGCGACACTATTGAGGAAAGTTCATGACGAAAGTACCTTATTATCCAGTTGACCCGCGTCACAAATTGCAATGACATTCTCCACATCGCCGACAGATTCTCTAGGAACATTGAAGAGCTTTTTACCTATCAGACTTATCAAATGACGAAACGAATTGTTAATATGGGATAGTAAAGCACCATACAATCAAACAGCAGGGAACAACATGAAGTGGATATCTTTGACTGAGCCAAGAGCATCAAAAAGAACAGTTTCCGAAGAAGAAATGGGAAGACTGAAGACAATGCCAAATCATGTTGAGGTAGGGAGAAGTGGCATACGAATGATAAGTTTTATAACTGCGTGATGATTCAGATTCCAGTAGATAAAGAAATGGCCCCGCTAATGCACCATAGCGGTCCTCCCACTTAGCTTCTCTGTGTCCTACCCCCTGCAAGCACCATTTAGTGTGAAACAACAAGCTATACACTTATGTCACCTAGAAGAACACTTTGATAAACACGTTTCTTGAAATTTAGTCAAAATTGCAAGAGTATTCCTACATAACTCTGGCTCAAAAGTGCAACAAGATATTTCACACGTTACATTATAAGTACGTAGATATAAACTCACTCTACAAATGGTTACTTATCCATGACAAAAACTTGGAAACTTTAAGCCAAAGTTCACCGATGTTCTATGCAAAGCACTGTTTTCATTATCGTCAGAGGCATTGTCATATCCTATATGGGAATCGTTTATTACATGCTTGCGCTTCACAATCTGCATGTTTCCGGAGGCTAGTTTACTCAACATGAATATAGAGGAAATTATAGTTATACTTTGAAATAGCGAACTCAATTAAGAGAAGCGCTACTTTTCAGAACAGCTCACCGCAACCAGGAATAATAACAAAAAATAACAATTCCTTCAAAGTAGTAACGTAACATTCCCAAAAAGCAGAAAGAAAAGAACACCAAAACAAACTACTAGGGAGGCACTTGATGCTCTCAACACTTGGTTCATATGCGCGCATAGGCCCAAATTAGATGCACCTGAACATATTCAATCCTCAAACAGTGACTTCACTAATTCAAAATTTACAATGTCATGAATGGACATTCTATATCATGTACTGCCCCCTCGAAAAGAACTAAAGAGAGGAAATTACTGATTAAGTAAATTACAGGAGTCCTGTGCAGAATAACGTCCGATAGAGTTCAACATCGCTTACTACACTAGAATGCCAAAGGTTGGTTACAAAATGTCTCTAATTCATGTTTCTCATAGAAGATTCAGGCCTTATTTAGCAATTACGAGCTTAGCATCGCCGAAGCCTAAATTTCAAACAAAAAGAATGGGGACAGAGACGACAGATCATTTTAAAGAGAATCCGACGATCTGTGCCAATCAGGTACACATTTTTTTCAGCCAGACGTCACGCTTCCAGAAAGAACATCACTAATCAGTTCACTAATCAGAAGTAAAACGTCACCATCCACCTCGTTTTGCCAAAGGGAGACACTAGTATCCACAAACTATCAACAGCCTTACCAAGTGATCTCCCCTAAACAAATGTCATAAAGCGTTTGCAATTCGTCCAGCAATCGCATATAACTGACAAATAACACTGAATCTCTACAATGAAACTATCAGCATCAGAAAGCTTGCAGGATGTGACCTTACCTTCCAGGAGAGAACTGACAATTGACCATCAAAATCTGGAGAGTCCCAGGGTCGAAATGCTGAATCAGTAGAGTCTTTATCTGAGCTACCAGCAAACACCTCAACAACTTGCATGATCCGATGATATCGTGCAGGAGAGAATTGGAACCCAAGGGACTCCAACCTGAATGCCACCCTCGTAGTTGGGTATTTTGGGTGTGGCACACAAATCTGGGTCACCCAATATAGATTTTATCAATACATGTACCGCTTAAGTTCACATGTAAATGACGTGAACGACCCTTTAAAATGCAACTCAAATCAAAATAGACATATTGATTCTTGTACGGAGGAAAAAAGGGCACGTTATGCGTTGCACAGAACAAACACGCTAGAACTCCTGGGTAAAATGACAGCAGCTCCAATTACAAATGCATGAAATCATCGACAACATAAATGCCAATCCATCTAATGAAGCCTTCAGTGCAACAAAAAGTGCCATGTACATGTTCATCAAATAAATGCAGAAGTCACCTGCTCAAGAGCAACCGTGATTCCAGTTTTCTCTAGCATGGGCAGGAAGAATAAACCTTCTTCACCTACGTCAAATACTTGTTTGGCCTTGCCTTGTGTTTGACTGGCATAAACCTCTTGAATATCATTTGTAGAACCCTCTTTCTCTTCAAAATCACTAGTGTCACCGTCATGACGCAAATCACAATTTGTAAGTTGAAGCCTGCCAGTTGCAGTGTTCAAATCATAACGCTTTCGCCAATCAAAATCACCATCTACTAAGAAGGCAGAGACGTCTTTCAGACCAATTCGAAAGCGCATATACAGTTGATTTTCTTCAGAGTCATCAACAGAGTCATCCGTCTACAAGAAACAAAAATTCGCTCATTTAAAACACGCGATAAGAGCGAGCAACATCTTCAAGAAGAAACGAAAATCCCAGTCCTAGAAACCTTGTTACAAGATAATAACATTTCAATGGCCAATAATCACGTAAATTCAATACCAATAACGTCTGTCTCGAAGAGCCAGAATTTACGAAACAACAATTGCGAATTACTAGTGAAGAGTTCGAGCTTCCACGACCTCAGGGTTATCAACGATCAATCTGACAAATAGCCGAAATGACTGACTGACTTAAAGATTGGGCAGACACTTACTGGTAAAGTGTTGATGCTGAAATAACCCAAGTCAAGGAACATCTTACATTGCTGCTGACCATCAGGGTAAAAATCTGTCGGTATGGTAAGTTTGGGAGCAGCAATATCTAAGTCCAAAAAGAACCTGGACGAAGACTCACGTCAACCCACGGGTGCGCATGGAACAAATATATAGGAATATTCATCAGAACACGCTTTTCAACTTCCTGATACACAATTAATTTGAATATTCCTTTCTAAAAGAATTATCAGCATACACACCGGGTGGATTATCCCAAGGGGCCAGATCAAAAAGATCATATAGAGTGAGACAAACTGCATATGTGAACGATCACATAATTTCTAGAAATTCAGTTCGTTTCCGATAACTTTGCCAACCTGCATGTAAGTTCAAACTTAAAATAATAGCTTCGGAAACATTTTTCTTACTTGGGCTTGTTTTTCAGAGCATCGTTCAATTGTTGCTGGGCATTCTTTGAGACTTCATTTACAGTTGACTGCACGTTTCAATAACACCTACATAAGTCACAAGCACAAAATACTAGGAACTGAAAGACACATCTAATAACAATAGGAAGATAGGAAGATACCTCACTAAAAAATGAGCCATGTAGATGTGTCATATTTAGAATGGACCAACCTTCGATTGACAACTATATATGCAGAGAGAACTACGAACCTGCAAAACTGCTGCTGTCTGAAGAGCAACATCTCGGCTTACAGCTTCTTTGCTGGAGAAGAACTGAGTAATCCTATTTATGCTTTGCATCCAGACCTGTAAATGATTGACATATACAAAATTATAATTGGACGGGCATCAAGAGCTAGATACAGGAGACACTGCATTCCGAGTAACATGGATTAATACTCTGTTTGAAATATGACCTGTCACCAAATATCTGGAGAAGTACACTAATAATAGAATGAGTACAAAAAAGTCTTCCGGTTAAAGAGAATAGTACAAGGCAAAAAAAGTGCGGGAACCTACAGTCACATAGCAAGGAGCAGCCTTAGCCTCCAACGACCAGTCCAGTTTTTTATCCCACGGGCTCAGTGTAAAAGTCCCATACAAAGATTTCTCTTCATGGGCACTCTGCGATATAATACCAGGATCGGAAACCAAAGCTATGTGTTAGGAAATCATGAATAAGATTGACTTTACATTGCAAGCTAAGTACTCCTTCAAAAACCTCAATTGGGCATCAATATTCAACGGAGGTCTCAACAGCATGAGATGCACCAACGAATCTAAACCCACTAACCTCTATATCACAGAATACAAAAACAAAAAATCACTTAACACACGCCTAATTGATTAAACAAAATAGACGGAATCGACTTGTTTAGGTCAGTACCTCTCCAAGTAGTCCTTCTGGAGTAGTTATCTTAAAGGAATTTAGTCCAACATTGAAGATCTTGGTTTTAGGATAGACTTTTATCCCACACCCAAGGCCTTCAGCTGTCAGCTCTAAGATACTTTCTCCACTCGCTGATAACAATTTTGTTCCGTTGTGCCTCATTTGAACTTCCACGAGAGTATGAAGCATGTTGGGTTCCTCCCCCCCAGGAACAATGGAAGACGGTTTGCCTTCTTCATAACCGATGAGGTGATTGACTCTTCTCCAATCCTCATCTGTAAATTCTTTGCTACCAGTGTCATCCCCATCACCACCACCCCTGCTTGCAGGAGATCACACTTAGCAAAATAACAGTGTCGAGTATCTAGATATTAAAAATAGTTTCAAACCATATAAATGTTCTGTAGAATAGTCACACTAAAACAAACTAGTCACATATTTGAGGGATGAAGAGTAAACAACATATTTCACAACACTGCTGCTCAATCGTGCAAGTTGGTTTCGAGCAAAGAGTTTTTATAGAAATTTATCATAACCCCAAAAAAATTCTGGTGTTCCCAATCGAAAAGACAAGACTGGATCCATCCAGAATACATTCAATGTCAAATAATGTGAATACCACGACACTCACCATCCAAATGACCACCAGCTTTGCTTAGCTTGTCGTTCTTCTTGACCCTTTTTCCTCTCCTGATCAACAAATGCGTGAGCCAACATTCTGAAGGCACCAAGAATGTGAAAAGATTAGATTCAAATTGACATAATGACCAAGTCAACTGGTAGGATAGAAACAACGAGCAGATTTTTGGAGAGCACAAAAATCAGCAGACAGAACGCACATGAGCACTGTATCGAAAGAAAAAATACAAATGTCACGATTGTCAACTTAACATATGCATATGATTCATTTACCTCCACTGAATAATAATCTCAGAATCAAGCTGGCGATCCATTTCCTTAATTTCCTTGTTGTCATTGACAGAGGCGGCATTTGGATTCGTTTGAAGAGCCTCGATGTATTTTGAAACATACTTTTTGCGCATTCTCGTGTATTCCAAGATTTTGCGCCAAGAAAGGTGGCCGCTACAGAAAGAAAGTGACAATGACTTCGTCAACACCGATTATTTGCATGAACTCTAGATCAAATTCATACTTGTGCTTGTACATGTCAGTCAAAGTTTCGTCGACAGTCCCCACTTAGAAAACAGAGAGAACCAACAACGGTGAAAATATTTAGCGATTGGATCTGCATACTTCTTTTCCAATGACAAATACTATTGAGAATGGACAAGAATAAAATGTGAAAATGCATGAATGCGGGCACACCTGGCTTTCTTTCGGTCCTCTGATACAGCAGTATATACATAATGCCACCACCCCTTTTTGTCTTCCAAAACACTTCTAGTTGGACGGTAGTGAGCATATTGCACATGTTTACTAAAGGTTGAAATGTTCTCAGCCAGTTTCAAAGCATCTCGATATTGTTTCTGCATTATCGGAGCAACATTAGAACGGTTCAGTCAATCTATTGATACTCCCACCTGAGATATGATATAGTTGTTTGAAGAGTTACTGTTCGCGAATTCAAAAATAGTATTCGATAAGATGAAGGTTTTAGTCTGATATACTATGTCAAGAATCTGAAATCATGGTTAGACGATTTGTTGAACCACCATTGCTTAGGGAAAAGGTAAATTGCGATGAAGGTATCGTAGGGCATGCTCTGCGCAAATGTCTTTCAATCCCAAGCGAAGGCCATAAATTTGACATCAGTCATAAGGAATGCATAGAAACTTCATACCTCGGTCAAGCTGATCGTGACATCATCCAGCACAGCAATAGCTTTCTGAACAGGGATATCTGGACTGCGCTTGTCCTTCTGTCCGAGTTTGAAATAACTCGCTGTCCCACCTACAGGCTCAAGTACATAGGAATGGTCTTCTATCCATGCAGGCTTCTCTCCCTTGTAAGCAGATGGTTCTTCCTGAATGCCTGGTAGAAACACCTATCACAACAAATGGATTCAGGTCACCTTTACATCCTTGTTTGACCCAAGCTCATTTTGTTGTTCTTTCATTAAATTGCTAAGTGATGTTCACATTTTTATTTTCTTATTTCTTATGTCGATCATAACTATTGCCATAGGTAGAAAACTCTATTACATCTGAGTAAATCAAACTTGGCATCCCTCTTTCAAAATTCCAAAGGCACTGAGTAGAAAAGGTCAATTCTCTCATCCAACATCCAACATTTGTCATGCTGGTCTCATAGATTTAGAAGCGTAAATATGTGGACACGACAATTTCCTCGAGACTGCATCAAGCAAAACGGTAAGTACCTTATTCCAATCTTCCGGTACCAGCTCTTGCCAAGGTTTTTCCGTGGGCCAAGGTTTGGTATCTGAATCGAAATACAAGGACAACCGATTCAGCTCCCCAGACTGCATGACCACAGCAAGATCAGCTGATATTGCAATCACCAAAGGCAATGAAAATAAATCATAATATGCGCCCCGCTTCTGTAAAACGAAATGGCTTGCTCTTTCGTAATGCAACAGCTTCTTCATAAGCATCATAAAAATAATATCATTCACAAGACGAGTCACTTGCCTTCGGTATACGGCCAAATGCGCCACCAGTGACAAAAGTCTCTTTGCCGTCTTCATCCACAGCGACAGCAGCTAGCTTAGCAAGTGTTAAACCCGCAGCAAAGGGATGCCCAGCATTGCTACAAGAAACGAAATGAAGGACATCTTAATACAACACATCTAAAAGGATATAGTTCAGAATAATTCCCACTTACGCACCTTATTGGAAACACTAAAATTCTTCATATGCCAGTCAGAGCACTACACTTCTTCATATTGAACAGAGGGAAAACAGCTCATAAGACATGCAATTTTGAACATCATGTAAGCAGCATTATGATATTTAGCGGTTCCAAAATGCTGAACTAGTCTAATTCTCTGGATCTGCTGAAGAAAGTGTTAGATGTATGAACGTTTCCGCACCTCACTTCATCTTCATATCGAATATGGATATTCGTAATGGATAGCTTCAGGTTGGCTATGACAGTGCAGATTAATGATCCCAGCCATGAGGTATTGCTCTGAAACCAACAACCTTGTGTTTAAATTCCGTCTCAGGCCTGTGATACACTAATAGGCCACTTGAGCCATAGGCAACAGAATAACTCTTATGAAGATACAAACTGCGACCAATTTGACTAATAGCATTCACATTAAGGTCACAAAGATGAGTCTGTAAGAAAAATGAAAGAATAATGGCATTGACATAGAGATGGAGTTTTAGAATAACGCAGGAGAGGACAATGACTATGACCCAAAATGAAACAGAATGGTTAATAATTCACCGCTTCTTCAGCTTTCTTTTTATTCTCTGCCTTGATATTCACAAGTTTCTGTTCCTGCTCCTGTAGGCCCCACCGAGCACATCAGTGGAAACCCCCACTTCACATCCATGCTGTCTAGGTTTTAGCCGCTCAAACAAACAATAAGACAGAAAAATTTAGGTCATGTTGAGACTGGGCAATTAAAAAAAAGGCACTGTACGCATGTATTCCACAAAGTTCACATATTTCTCTCTGAAAGTCCAGAGCCAGACTAAAAATACCTGAGATTCATATCAGCATGATATTCAAAGATTCGATTGCAAAGCATGACCGTGTTTCTCAAAGTAAAACCAAGGTCCTAAACATCTACTGGTGAAGTGTACGTACGTAATCTTATTAGATATGTTCATAAAATAGAACGCTTGCGAGCTTCAAAAAATCTGCATAGCCAATTCATCGACTATGACAGCAACTCTTCCTAGAAAACCAATCCAGAAGGCAGATATAATGAACTTACCCTCACTCGTCGATTCTTTGCTTCTTGTACTGAATCAAAGTCACCTCCTTCCACGTTTGTTGCAGGCTCAGCTAGTATAAAAATGCGATCAAGTTCAACTACCACTGGTTCTTGTCCAAGGCGGCTCCACGGGATCTAAAATTTGTAACAGAGATATAACTTGAAAAAAATCATAGAATAAGGACTAATCTTAAGATTCCCTGCTTGAATGCATAGTGTATGTAAATCAAAATAAGCAATTTCCCACAATCATAACCAACTCAATCTAGAACAACTATAGGATCTCGCTTGTCCTGATATATATAGAATCACGCAAATCAGACAAGGGCTTGATTCGCAACAACGCTGTTGCAGTCTTACCCTAAAAGACAGGATATGCGAAATCTTACTACGGCATTTCCTAGAGCAACACAAAGCTTTACCACACCTTTAATTTCACGGACCCAAGAAATCCAGCCTTGACTTTGATTGGAAGCTTAAGGGCGTTGAGAGCCTCCGGCTTCAGCTGCATGTTTGTGAGCTCCACATTTCCTGCATGCAGATTCAAGAGCAAGAAGCACTTAATAAAATCGAAAGTGTAGCTGGGGTAGTCGGATGAATCGGACCACATCAGTTCGTGAACCAAAATACTAAAAAAAAAGTTCAATCTTCGATAAACTGAAGGCCCGCATATGCGCAAACCTCAAAGTCCTTGATCAATATTGTAAACATTCAAGAAACTATTGAAACAATGTTGATAATTCAGAAAATCCTATGCTCTATGGTTACCAGTACAGTACAGTACAACAATAAGCCTGGTAGTTAGAATCATCTCAGTTGGATGCACGTGCATCGTCCAGAACAACTAGGGTTTAAGGGTTTAATATAACAGGTTGATGAAAAGAACCGGGACAAAAATCCACAGCTGCCTTATCACGGTGACACTAAATCCTTCCAGAAATTTCTCGTCATTGGCACTTCGCAATCATTAAGCATTGTAAGTATAGCGTTACAGCTGCTAAACCTTACTGAGCTTGCTCGCTTCTCGCATTCTACGTGCCCGATGCAGGGTTCAGCAAATCAGAAAGCGACATCCAAGTACTCCGATTCTAACAAAATCCTCGGGTCCTTATAATTTTCAAATCAGAGTCTGTCCTTAGTCATAGACATTGCCCCCGTAACGCGACACTCTAGATATAATGTCCGATGTCTCACAAATAACGGCCTACATCGTGCACATTCTCCTCCCCCTGGTAAAGTCCCAAAGCAGCCGGCAGCACCTGAATATTCAATTACGAAATATCTCCGCGATGAAAAAAATAAAAATACAAACCCCGAGAATTCCAATTGAATTCCTCAATTGATCAAACCTCACAGATCATCCAACAATTTAACGCCCTAAATGGTCCAACTGTTAAAACGCGAGGCAAATGAAGGTGACAACTAACCTTGCCAGACGAAGACTTTGAGCGCTTCCTTGGAGAGTCCCAGCACATAAGGGCCCAGGTACTTCTCCAAGTAAAACGCTAACTGCTCTTCCAACATCGTGTCTCCCTCACAGCTCACTCCTCACCCCTTCCATGGAATTCCGTCCGCCACAACTTCTCAGCGACGAGGACCTCGATCAAAATTTTTTTTAAACAATAACGGCACTGCAGATCAATACACAAACAGATCGATATTAATTAATTGATTAATTATCCATTGGCATCACTCGATCCCGGATTGATCCGCAGCAAATTGCGTCACTAAGTTAATTTGGCCATCTCTCCACAGACTTGGCCAATTCTGAGCTCCACAGAACGCGAAGTGAGCGACAGATGGAGATCGAAAGCTATGAACAGCAGCATGGATGCCTGCGGGACGGCATAATTCCGACCGCGTCGTCGGATTGAAATCTGCGGGGAAGACAGAAAATAGGGATGGCGTCCTGGAAACAAGCGAATCAAAACATCGCCGGCATTCAAACGGTGAGTTTACTGAACTAATAAGTTAAGCTTAGAGAGGAGAGAGGTGACTGGGCACGAGGACCACGTGGTGGGCTCGCAGACGAGGGAATATTTTTATGGAATAGCTGGCAAACTGGATGCTGGCGAATGGCGTAGTGGAGCCCATATAAGGAAACTACACCCAGTTGCGTCCAAATAAGCAATCAAGTAATCCGTCCCAAAATTATCTTCCTGTTAGACAAAATAATGTGGATTAAAAATAATGTGGATTAAGGTTGAAAATAATATTTTTTCAAATTTTTTTGAGCAATAAGTAAAATTCATTGCACTCCTATTATCCTAGAATTTTGGGTTTCAAATTTTTTTTTTAAGTATAATTCCATTACATAAATTTTCTATTTTTGGTAGTGGATCTTATTATAAGTTATAAGGATATTCTATATTTTCTAAAAATGTATTAGTTTTTATTGTAATTTTTTAAAATTCTTTGTTAAAAAATCATACTGTGTATTCAACACCATAAAAAATGAAGAAGATAATTAAGTACTATAAGAGGAAAAATGCCATGTTAATATTAAAAACTTCAATGATTGTAGCAAACTTGGATGAAATGTTTCATTTTAAAGAATAATTATTGAATAAATGACATTTTTTTCAAATCTAGTATTGATCATACCTTATTAGAGTATAACTTTTATCATACAAATAATTAATTTACTTTCTACCACCTATATAAATATTTATTAATATATAAGAAGGAAGTTGACAATGGGAATATTAATTATTTAATTGTAAAGGCTACATATATGTTGCATTTATTCTCTTCCAAGTAAGTTCTCATTCAAGTTCAAATTTCTACAAAGATGGTGACAAACATTGTTGAATATACAAAGAAGTTACCTATCCCAAATGTCGATGGTTGCTTTTAGATTTATACTTCATTTTATTAAATAAATAAATAATCCAAAGTGATTCTTTTGTAAAATAAATCACTACAAATACTATAAATTTTAAAAAAATAGTGTTAACTTTGTATTATGTCATGTTGATGACTTCACACATTTGACCTATTCTACCAAATTCAAGGCTAAAGAAATAATTATGTTTTTATATTATTTTTTGAAGTTAAATGCTTCTTCATTGTTTAAATTTAAATTTGTACCTGAAATTGATCAATACCTTTTCAAAATTATTGTGTTAAAATTTTATTTTAAAAATTTGAAATATTTTGGGGCAACTTTTATTTGTAGATCATGCCTATACTAAATAATCAAACTAAATTATAGATTGTCACATGATTAAACTTATTAATCTCAACTTGAATGGATACAAGGCATCATACTTTAAAACATGTTTGATGCTAATTATAAATTGAAATCATGTTGTTTCCATTTGAAAAAATTGCGGGAATAAATATAATACATATAAAAAATGATAATACATAATACATATAAGAAATCTCTCTTCACACAAATTGCATGGTAAAAGAATTTGTATGGTTCCTAAAGTATGTCTTTTATTTGTCTTCAACATATAAGGCATCACCACCTCACTTGCAAAATGGGGTGGTGATTTGGCTTGCAAATAGGTGGGGCATTCATTTTTTAGGCTATGGGAAAGTAGACAACCCCATCCATGACCTATTAAGAAGCCAAGTTTCAGTTCAAAATTTCAAATGGGAAGTAATAATGACCAAACCACAAACCCTCGAGACATAATTGATTGTGTAATTAGAAGCCCAAGTGCAATTGTTACATTAAAATTTTAAGAAATATTGTACTCCATTGACAATAGTGTACAAAAGAAAGAAAGAGAAATAATTGCAAGCTTTGAGAGCATACAAATTGGATCTGAACTTAATGCAATTGCATGTTGTAGGAAATTTTTAGAAAAGTGTAACCAAGTTTTCTAAAAATGAATGTATTGATATGATACAAACAAGATTTTCTTCATGGCTTTGCCTTGAATGCTTCACATGTTTTTAGAGAGAACACCACCATTTTCATTACTATTATTGAAAGATTGTTGGTTGTTGAGGATTGTTGGTTGTTCAGATCCTTTGCCTCAATTTGAAGAATTACAATCATCTATAAATACCATTTTTGAACTTGAACAATAAATAATATATAAGCAACTCATAGCAACAACGTAGAATAGCACTACAATAGATAAAACCCGTGTAGGAGGTGAAAGACATTGCTAGGAGGTGAAAAGTGCTTGGCATGTAACAACTCCCCAACAATATGGAAGACAAAACATTATATCATTTGTAGGTTTGCAAGCCAAGAGTACCGTTAAGCCTACAAACTAACCCCCATTTGCAAGCCAACCTTCATTTGCAAGCCAATCTGACAAACAAGTCATCCATTTTACAAGACAAGTGGGGATGGTCTCAATACATGCAATAATTATGCAATTTCAATGAACTTTCAATGAGAAGCATGTAAATTAAAATTAATTTTCATGACTTGCCAAGATCTAGATATTGTTAGACTGTCATATGGTGAAACTACATATTAGACCCCATGCATGTGACAAGCAGTAGGGGCAAGCCTCCTGTGCCATAGATACAATACAGGAATTTGACTATTACCATGAACTTCTTTCCAACTAACATGCATTAGATTTAATCAAATTCTTGGTCCAACGACGGTGCTGTTTTGAGTAATGCACCAACTGTAGTCACATTCCTGCACCTTTAGAAACCTGTATCGGTATCAACTTAGACACACGATGCAAGGACCTCAATTTAGCAACTGCTAAGAACGTTAAAACATCAACTGACCACATATGCTTTGAATAAGGTCGGTCAATTCAATTTCCATTTCTTGGGATTTGACTACAGTTTTATACCCGGTACTGCCTCAAGACAGACAAGCATTTAACCCCTCAAGGCTGCCTGCTTTCCAGAGTGGTTTTGTGCTATGAAGCGCAATTTCGAATTTTGATTTTTCTAAGGGTCCCTTCTGCATACCTAAAATTTCATTTGAAAATCCGAGAAGGTAGTTTTTGCCTCCTCCGGCCCTGAGGGGTTAATGCTACACCCAAATACCTCTCCATGAATCAAAAATTCTAAAGCAGACACAACTTCACCTTTCAAAGCTGCAGCCTGCAAGATATTCACCTAAACATAAAGTGGTATGTCTGGTCTGTACAAACAAGGCTTGCTAGCTACAAAACTGCAGAAATGCTGACTTTCAGCCAAGAATGAGCTGAGAAGGTAACAAAAGTCAACGAGCTAAAAGTTCCTAGAAAAAGCCGAGCCCAAGGATTGGAGTTACGCACATTTCCTGGACAACTTGAGGAGAAGGCCAAAATGGTCGCTCGGCAATACAGGAAGCTTGATCATCTGCACTTGCCCCTTCACTTTCTTCTCTTTGGAGTAAGAAAGATCAGGAATAGCCTCAGTTCCAACCATTTCAATGCTAACAGCTTCAAAGTCCCTCAGCTGACAAAACATGCGGTCCAACCTCTTCCGCAAAGAGCGGTTACCTGACAGCATGCCATTGGCCTTCGTGTCATAAGTGAACCCATCTTGGCCGGGGCGTAGTTGGAGCCAAGCATCAAACCAGCCTGAGGGGAGCGGTGGAGGTCCATCAGTTTTATCATCCCAGTTCATATCTCCACCAAAGATCACATTCGGAAATTCTTTCAAAAGTGACATCGCTTCCTTTGCTTGCACAACGCGCTCCGGACTAAACATCTGATTCCAAGTCGGAGGAGCAGGGCAGGGGCTTTCCAAATGCGATGTGGCAACCAACAATCTTGTGCCCTTTCCTGCATCCACTTCTGCTAAACAAAGCTCCCGGCCCATCACTGAGTTTCGAAAGGGGCTCTGCCGGAAAGAAAAGACAGGCAGCTTGCTCAGCTGCATGCAAAAGTATGCTCGTTGCGAGGCCACTCCGGGTTTGACTGAGCAATCATAAGACTTCCACCAGCTTGCTCGTTGAAGGATCTGGTAGATGGCCTCGGTTACTTCCTGGAAGAATACAATGTGGGGACGGTGCTGCAGAATGACGTCTCCAATTGCATCCAAGCGAGATTGGAGCTCCAGATCTTCACGAAACCACACGTTATAGCTTAAAACAATCAGGTCTGAGGTCGGCTTCTCAAGCCAAGTCCCTTCCGCCTCTATGAATGCCAGCTTTTGCTCCCTCGACAACGATGATAAAGAAATGACTCCCTTCTTCTCCACATCCTTCTTCTTCCCAACATCCGAAGAGCCTGGTGGTACAGAAATGGAACTCTTCTTCCGTTTAACATCTGAGGCTCCTGGTTGCATTCGTGCCATCCTCTCTTTGTGCAGTTGCTTGAGCAAATCATTCGGCTCGTCCCCACTCTGTTCCGTTGTCTTGCCATCAGGTACGTCTTCTTCACCCTTAGAGTCTGAAAGATCGATAATCTCAACTTCTTCCTTAGCTTTGCGCTTCCTGGACTTAGGTCTTTTGCTACCGCTGGCTACCTGAGGCCCTTCTTCATCAACGATGCACTCCGCTTCCAGGCTCTTGACTGGAGCGACATCTTCTTCTGCCCTAGGCTCCATGCTGGCCATTGCACGCAGAGGTCGGAACGACGTAGCAAGTGCTGAAACCCCTCTTGAAGACTGATTCAGAGCTGGTCGACCATGCTCACAAATGTCACAAAAAACAGTCTCCCCAGTGTTTACAAACGTGCAAGCCTCGCAAGTCCACTTCGCATCGCCACAGATTGCTGCCGCTCCAGGTGCAGGCTCAGAGCACACACCACACGTCGGCCCGGCCTCATTCATGAACGTACAGGACGAACACACCCACCCCATTCTTAACCTCGCCAACGGTTCCCGCAGCCAATTCTGTAGTGATCGAATTCGAAACGAGGAGGTAGAATTGGACGCTACCTCAAAGGGCCGACGCCATACCTGCGTACGAAACAATCCTCTGCAAGATGCATATTGCTGAGAAGCCTCGAAATGCCTGAGAGCGGGGAATCGATCTAGCGCCCTCACACTCGCGCGAAGCAGCATGAAATTTGATAAATTGCCTTCACTAGAATGCAATGTCTAGTTCTACACAAAACATGCCAGCAAGCAGTGATCAAACCATAAGCTCGTGAGCCACCAACTCCAGCACGAAACCCTAATTCTGCCCACCTCTTTCACAAATCAAAATCAAGCTTCAATTCAAATACCAAACTCTTAACTAGAACACAATGTACAATGCTACGCAAAAGATACTAATAGAAGGTGATCGATCAATCAATGAGCTCGAGAGCGACCTCCAGCCCCAAACCCCCGCCTCATTCACAGCTCGAAATCAAGATTCAATTAAAAGCTTCGTAGTGGGACTCGCAGAATTTCAGTCAAGCAATGACAAGAGAAGACTCCTGAAACTTACAACCCGGCTTCCTGAGCTTCAAATCTGCTCATATCAAGAACAAACTTACAATGCACAAGTCCAGCAAGAAGAAGACATAAGCGCCCTTTCAATTTAGACATGCATTGTACAAATTAATTCTGTTTCGTTGGGATCCACACCTTGCTTTGGTCAGGAGGAATTCACCGCATATTCTCCAACCTAACGGCACCTGCGAGCCAGTAGTGTAGATGACAAGGGAAGAGCCGATTCGGTAGTCTTGGATCGCCAAACCTCAGCCCGCCATTCTCCATTCGAAAAGTGTAAAGTAAGAAATATCGCCGTCACCTCTTTAATGTCACGGCCTTCGGTTTAATGGCGCCTAAAATGGACGTGATAATATGGAGTTTTGAATCACGAGCATGGCAATGCAATCACCCTTCAAAGTACTCTCTCCGTCCCAAAATGATCTTCCTGTTAGGGATGAAAATAATTTTTTTGTTAAATCTATTTTGAGTTGTAATTAGAGTGTGATGCACTTCTACTGTCCTTAAAATTTTCAATTTCAAATAAGTTTCTAAAATGTAATTGTGGTGCTTTGAAAAGAGAAATTTCGGGGCCATTTTGATGGAGCATAGCTAGCCAATCATTCCTACAATTTTTCACGTTGTCTGTGTTTTGTTTTTGTTTTCTGCATATCATTCCTACGCCAAAATTTGATCAAATCTACAATTATCTTCATTGGCATTTGGATCTACATGGCCCTAGAATCACTCAATAGCCACTCAGGAGCTACCTACGAGTCAATGAAAAGCTACCAAAGAGCCAAAGACGAGTCACAAAGAACCAAAGACGAGTTACGAAGAGCCTTGATCAATCCACACATTAGAAGAGAAATGAGGCCTCGAAAGGGCCGTTTCAGGGCTGTTCCCCATGTTGGGAACCGAAAAAAAAAATTATTAAAAAAAAAAAAAAAAAGGTTTGTTTTTTTTGTTTTTGTTTTTTTAATAATTTTTTTGTTGACGTGGCAGTGTCTTGGCCACATCAGCAGTCTACATGTCATGCAACTTTTCCAATTGAACAAAGTTCCCGAACGTGGGAGCTCCAAGATAACTCACGGCCCTTTGAAGGCCTCATTTCTCTTCTAATGCAAGTCCAAACTAGACAATACATAATGGCTAAATAGAAATCACATGCATTATACCGAAATTCATGGTTCTAAATATTCTCAAAAAGTATGGGTCCTTCATACCACGTCATACCAAGAAGATCATTTTGGGACACAAAATTTGGTTCAATAGGAAGATCATTTGGAGACAAAGGTATAAGTTAAGGTTCTTACAAACTCCCACACTCCAATTTCAAGGGACCAATTGCATTTTCTATGAGACGATCTCGTACACATAAGAAATACTATGATGTAATATAGTCTTGGAGTGGTTTTAAACACAATATTTTAACATCTTAGTGTTTAATCCTCATAGGAGAGGCCTATCATCATGTTCTCAAACTTCAAAGTCCTTTACCTCTATATGCTCTCTCAATGCAACTATATATGAATGAAATTTTTTTATTTTATTTTCTAGAGATATAATCATATGTTTTCTATAAGATATAAAATTTCCAAATTTATTTGTAAAATTTTGAAATAATCGTGAATTATTCAAGAAAAAAGTAAAAAAAATCATATAAAAACAAATTATACTCAAAAAATCTGAAAATTTCTCTATAATAGTTGAAATATTACAAGGTAAAAACATACATCAAATATTTTTATAGTTAGAAAATCAATTGTATAGACCTAAAGTTTAAATTGAAATAAATTATTTTATTTTAGGAATTTTTCAAATTTTCAAGTTGGTGTCAAAATTTCACTTTGATAACACCAAAAGGATGGAGGGTGTTTTTCAAGTGAAATTGTCAAAAACTAAGGTAAAACAGCCCATTGTGGTCATTTCTCCTATTCCGGACACCTACGGAAGGACCCCATAATGGTTATTCTCAGTTTATGAGATTTTGCGCCACAATTAATGTCTTATCTAACTCTAATGGAATACTTAGTAAACCACATTAGAACATGCCAACAACGATACTGTAATTGGCATAAACCAGGTAAAGTGACCGGGCTCGGTCACTTTACTGCCCCATGGCAGGCACGGCCAAGGCCTAACAATGGCCATCCACGGCCAAATCTATTGAGGTACCAGCCCCCAACTGGCACTCAAAAGAATTCAATCACATTTAGCAATTAATAATTTCAGAATAAATGAAATGCGCACAAGCATTTTCACATACAGTAAAGTTACCTTTACATAAGTCCAAAATTATTTGATAAATGGAATATGAACGTGTTTTGAATTTAGACGGTGAATGAGAAGCTCAATATATATACATACGGTGGTAGGAGGTAGAACAATCCATGTGGGATAATTATAATTAGTAGGAGCTTCACCACTTAAAGTTAAGATAAATTAACATAATCCACATGGATTGCTCTAGCTCCTCTTTGGGATTTCAAGGAGCTACTTCGAAATGCATTTGAATTCATATTCAAAGATACAATTTTTATTTTTTTTAAATTCAAAGCAAGGAAACTTCTTTGGATTGCATTATTCATTTGAAGCCTCCTCTTAGCATGTTGGCCGTTGGGCACATGACACTAGAAGAAAATGAGGGGTTTTGCAACTACAATATGCAACTCATTTTGTAGTTGCACAGGACGTTTGCAACTAGGTGACAATGTAGAGTCCGTAGTTGCTATCTAGTTGCAAGGTTTTTTGTCATCCGACACCATACAAAGAACTTCATCCTTGTGTGCAACTTGTGTGCAACTTGTTTGCAACTTGTTTGCAACTTGCTTGCAACTTGCTTGCAACTTGTAGATTTGTAAATTTTAAAATATAAATCTCAATGATTTGTAGATTTCAAACTTTCAGATCTACCTCCTTTCTAGATTTTAGAATTTCAGAACTACCTTTTTCTTAGATTTTTGAATTTCAAATCTACCTTTTTCTAGATTTCAAAATTTCAAATCTACCCTCTTCCTAGATTTCAAAATTTCAGATCTACCTTCTTTCTAGATTTCAAAATTCAATTTCCTAGATTATAAAATTTCTTTAATTTTAATTATTTTTTAAATTCTTATATACAAAATCTACAAATTGTAGAAACCTACAAATTATAGAAATCTTAGAATTCTATCAAAAGAATTCATTACATAAGACTATAACAACTTACAAGTCTTATATGTTCAATCTAATGGTACTCTTTACAATAGATATGGGTCAATTGATATAACACAAATAGGAATGAACTTTGAAAGCAACTAGGAAACAACTAGAGTGCAACTAAGAAACAACTAGCGTACAACTAGGAAACAACTATGGTCATTTTACAGTTGCATAATAGTTGCATAGGACACTAGTTGTTTCCTAGTCTTTTTTTGCAACTACAGAATGACTACTTTGCAACTAAAACAATAAATGAATGTTGTAAAACAATGACACAAAACAACTACATTAGATTTGGTGCAAATAGAGAGGAAACTAGTTGCATGACAGTTGCATAGGGCACTAGTTGCATAGTAGTTGGTTGTGCCGGACGTGTTTTTCTTCTAGTGTGAGCTTTCCGGCTGCGGGCTTTGAAACCGCACTGCAAGCCCGCACTGGCCAATTGTATTTCCTGCGTCTTCCGTGGGGATGCTCTTAAGAACACCCAACTATCTGAGTGTGCCTCATGAAAATATTGTAACTGCTTTAGAAGAGTAAGGTGACCATTATGGGTATCGTTGCATGCTGGTTTGGGGTAGTCTACTGATTCTTTTGGCCATAACACTTTAAAAAATCCTAGTGAATTCATACTTTGTTGAAAGAATATAATTTGAATTGCTCTTGCTCTTTCTCACACTTGTCTACATGTGGAGAAAAAATTGAAAAATTCCAACAACCATTTAAGGTCAAACTCCTAATTCTGACCACAATAGACTGTTTTACCTTACCATCTTTGTGTGCATTGACCAAATTTGAAAATAAAAACATCTTTGCTCAACTTGAACTATACAAAACTAATTTAGACCATTATTTATAGCAATGTTTGCAAACATTTCAAACCATTTGACAGTGTGTATTGAATGAATATATGTAACATTTAAAGTTTGGAAAAAAAATTCTTCATTGCCCGATAGGGACAATAGACTTTTAGCCTTCTTAAAGTACAAGATTGATTCTTTGCACCAGCCATTGAATAGTGTGTTCTCTTTGGTACACTCATGAAAAATTTCAAAAGCAAATTCAACTTCAAACTTGCTTTAATTCACCATGCAATACAAAGTGATATACAAAAAACAGATATAAACTAGCTCATTTTTGACAATTTATAGTACACTCAATCTGGACGGCAGTCCATCACTAGAAGAAACTCGTGTTTTAGGTGACATTCTGTAATTTTTAAGAATGGATTTTAGGTGACATCCATTGCAACAAACCCACGTTTTTATGTCAATATTGATATTATGTTGAACGTAATGTTGAAATAAAAACATGGTTTTGTTGCATTAGATGTCACCTAAAATTTGTTTTAAAAAATTACAAAACATCACCTAAAACATTGAGTTCATAAAGTGCATTTAGAATAAATAAATAAATAAACCATTTTTGGCATATGTGATCATTTTTTCAATACCAATTTCTTTCTCTTTCACCAATAATTTTAATTTATCCTACCCAATGTCCACAATTTTCCTAGCCATAATAGATAATGAATTGAAGGTACAAAGCAACAATGGTTTTTCAATCTCAGCACTTTTGTTGTTGATGAAGTTAGAACACATTTTGATTTTATTAGTGTGTACTACCACTATATGAAATGGACAAAGTCATTTCAAGGATTTAGTTAAAACAAATAAACATAGACTTCAAACAACATTTGCTTCAAAAATCATTTCAAAAAACAATCTTTATAGCCAAGAGAAAAGAAATTATGAACTTACATGCTATCCTCCCTCATACACTAGAACATCATGATATCATTCAAAACATCCCCCATAGGTACACATGTACTTCCCATTACAATTCCTATAGAAAGTGAAAGGTCATGCCAAACCATCATTGCAAATGGTGTAAGCCATCCACAAATGTGAAGTTGATGGGCACTAATATCCTTTCATTGTTTTGCATGATTCCATCCAACCTAATTGTATAGAAGGTGTTTACATAACCCAGTCTAGAATTAGAGATGTGTCATTGGTCTACTTGGTTCCTCTACTTTTTGGCATTTGTCACATATATACATGACAAACACATTGACAATTATCATGTCCAATTAAATAAAGATACAATACTATCATTTATGCAATCGATTTTAATTAGCAACAATATGAAGCGTGCAACTAGTTTGCAACCTCAACTCTTCACATATGTGTTGTATATTCATTCAAGGTGAATTGGAGAAGTTTGGATAGACTCCCTCTTTGCTCCATTTCCAAGAGGTATGGTCACTACCAAAAATTTCATTGGAATTGAGATTGTTTGGGCATGCATTAGAAAAAATTTCAAGCTTTCGAAAAATCGTGAGTTTTCTAGAGTTCTCGGACTATAGAAACTTGGTTGACATGATTGAGAGATTGTTATGTTGGATAATATTAATTAATTAATTTTTTAATATATTTTATATAAAATAACAATGATTTTAAATTTTATAATACTCTTCATGTACTAGTTGCACTAGTTCCCAGGCATAGGAAAAAATCCAAAACAGTCTCTTGGAAGCCCCAAATCTCCCCTAATGTATAGAAAGTAGCAAAATTAGTTGCTTGAATGTCTTTCCAAACAATTGTTGACTTATTCTCCAAGACTTGTGTATGTGCCATTCCAAAGTACCTTGGACACTTTTCAAGAAAGATTTTTTGTTCTTCAATACCAATAGAATGCCAACACAGTTTGTGCATAATGTTCTATTCAAATAAATTATTTTCTCCAAGAATGTCTTGAAAAGTGACCAATGGAAGTGAAATAGTTGTCCGTGGTAACCTTATGTCATTTTCTTTCATAGCCCATTAAAAAATTCACCACCACATTATAAGTTACCCCCTAAATGTCTGGGCAACCATATATGGTCGATTTGGAGTTTTAGGCCTATTTTGCAGTGGGCAGTTAAATTCGTTTGACCGGTTTAAAAAAAAATTCAGGTAGTTTTTAGGGTAAACTATTGAAAACTTTCATTTTTCACTGAAAAAGGTATATATTTGATTGTTGAGAGGTCTCCAAAGCCATATATGTCCATTGGTGGAGGAGTAAAGCTTGCTAATTTTACTTCATTTTCCAACTTTGAGCAATTTCACTTGATTTGAGATCTAAAAACTTGTACTTATCCATTTGCTTTGAAAATGGTCCCAATGGAAGGAATAAAGTGTTTTCAAGATTTTCACCATTGAAAATTTAAACAAGAAAGTGTTGATTTGGAGTTATTTTTATTTATACTTATAAAAGAAAATTGCATTTCAACAATTACAAGGTGGATTGTGTAATGAGTTTAATAGCTTTTCAAGTGATACTAAGTTTTTTGAAAGGGCATTTTAGTGTGCTTACACAAATTGTAGTTGTTCATGTCACCTCCAATCCAAAAAAACTTTTATGTGCAAATTTCTGCAACATTGTGGGGAGGGACAACATATTAAAAATAGAAAACATACATTTCTCTTGTTATAATTTCACAACTCTTATGCAATTTTGCACTCAAAATTGGTGTGAATACTAATAAGCAAGCTCTTTAAACATCCATACGGTTAGATTTTGAAAAAAAAACAATTTGCTTCAATGGGGATAACTATAAGCCCATGCTCTTTTTTCATAGTCAAAACACACTTGAAAAGGCTTGGGCATTTAAGGGTTAAACCACATTTCTAGTAGACATGGCAAATGCTCCTTCTATGCCATTTGATTTTCTACAATAAATTTCAAAGTTTGAAATATACTTTGAAATTGAGTCAACAAAATGTCAAATCTTTATATCCCATTTTTGTGACTTTCGGGGTATATATGAGTTCATGCACCTTATTGTCATATCATCTATTGTGACATTTTTTCCCATATGCAATGCCCTATTACATGAGTCCTAAAACTGCATGTAGCAAACACCATAGTTGCTCCATCTTGTTGTATCTAGACAATTCTTTTTTGTACACATAATTTGCCAAATTTGTCAAGTGTAAACACTTTGTCAAATCTTTATAACTTGTCCTCATCATGATATTGAAAATAATGGGACAATAAAAAAAATGAGGATCAAATGTAGAATGCAATAAATGTAGCTTAGAAGAGCATACTAATAGAAATGTTGTACAAATTAAGGTAAACCAACCCATGATAGGCAAATCTCTCAATGTAGACACCTAGAAAATCACCCATTATTTTTTTACATCAACCCATGGTAGGTTTGTGCTAATAAATGAGATTAGAACTTCATTAGGTTAGTTAGTGGCCAAAATCAATGCTTTGGAAGATGACAATGGAGTTATTAATGACTACATTAGGAACTTCTACTTTTTAGTGTAAATTTGTTATAAGAATGAACTTATTTATTCCTTTATGACATGGCTATGTTAGAAAATATTGTAATTGCTTTAGTTGGTAAGATGACCATTATGGGTACACTTTTGGTTGATTTTGGGGTAGTCTATTAAAGACTATTTTGGGCTAATTGGGCAATACACTTCAAAAAGTCATAACAAATTAATAGTTGGTCAAAAAAACAAAATTTCAATTGTTCTCTCCATTTCTCATGTTTGTCTTTATATGGAAAAAAAATTAATTTTTTTCAAAAATGTCAACAAGGCAAACCAACCATTTTGCCTATCATAGGCTAGTTTACCTTAGTTGCAAGCATTCCACAATGCATGCAAGGTGTACTTGAGGTAGCACGAGGTGGTAGTCGTAATCTTTGATTAATCCAATTCATAGGCTAAAAATGACTACAATTTTTTTGTATATTGCTAGCAAGATGCTTGTACATGTATAGAGCTATCTATTTATGAAAAAAAAATCTAAACCTCATGTGTACATTGGCCATGTTTTCTCTTTGTACTCTTATGTGTTTGTGAGAGAAAGTCAGGTTACTGTACTTTGTGGGCCAGGGAGAACTGACCCCCTCGCTCGGCCCTGCGGGCAAACCATGGAATTATTCATTTTCTGCACATGAATTTTCTTGCAAATTTTAAATTCATTTTTGCAATCAGAGACCCCCAATTAGCTAGGTGAGGTCAAGAGTATACCCTAGAACGGCCCAAAATAGGGGGCATTTTTTTTACTTGCACCCCTGGTAAGGCCGAGCGAGGGGTCAATCCACCCTGATCCTACCGGCTTATTAGCAAGTTTACAAATTTTCCGCCGGAAAGGAAAAAGTGCACTCCTCCCTCTCGGGGCCCAGTGACCTCACTCAGTTGCAGACTTGCAGGGGACTGACGATGACAGAGAAGGAATTGCAACGAATGATGTCGCTACAGTGTCTCTGTTCCTTGAAAAAAGTAACTTGTAATCGAGCTCGTCATGGAAGCAAACCTAGTCAGTGGTAGTAGACCTACGCATTTAGTCGGTCGACAACGATGGACTCTGGACTTTCCTTCCAGTTTGACTTGCACGTCGAAGGGATTATTGCTTGTCCGAGGAGCCTCGCAGCTCAAATGCTGCGCGCCTTCAAACGCAGATCTCCATCGCCATTCAAGTGATTGCAGCTCGTCGGAGTAGGAGCTATGGTTGTAGTGGCGAGCTAACGGAGTCCATGGCGGAAAACGGGCGATTCGAGCTTCTGGAGCTCAAAGGCAAGCAAGGAAGAGATTACGAATTGATAACTCCCGAGAATGCAAATGGCCAAGCGAGCTCGGAGAGCAGCAAGGGCAGGGGGCAATGGCGGACTCTCAACAAGTATGCGCTCTCTTGCGCGCTTCTCGCATCCTTGAATTCGACGCTCTTAGGTTACGATATCGGCGTGATCGCGGGCGCGGTTTTGTTTATCAAAGAGGATTTAGGGATCTCCGAGGTTCAAGAGGAGCTTCTGGTTGGATCCTTGAACATCGTCTCCCTCCTCGGCGCTGCGTCTGCGGGACGGATTGCGGATGCGGTGGGAAGGCGATGGACCATGGCTATTGCGGCTCTGTTTTTCCTGGTTGGAGCGGGCATCATGGGAGTGGCGCCGCACTTCTCCTTGCTCATGGTCGGGAGGCTGTTGGAAGGCATCGGCGTCGGTTTTGCGCTCATGATCGCGCCTGTTTACACTGCGGAAGTTGCCCCCGCGAGTAGCCGAGGGTCGCTCGTTTCACTCCCCGAGATTTTTATCAATTTCGGCATTTTGATAGGGTACATGATTAGTTATTTCTTCTCCGGGCTTCCTGTTAGCATCGGCTGGCGGTTGATGCTCGGCGTCGGGATGTTGCCCGCGTTCGTGCTGGCGTTCGGCGTGATGCTCATGCCGGAGTCGCCGCGGTGGCTCGTGATGCAGAACCGCATCCAGGAGGCCGAAATCGTGCTGCGCAAGACGTCGAATGATGAAGCCGAAGCGAATATACGACTTCAAGAAATTATGGACGCCGCAGGTATTGTGATCATACACCATGCTTGAGAATTTTGTTTTATTAATACACTTGAATTACAAGACCTCCTCTATGTAAACATGAGGAAGTAGATGTGACCTTTCGGCACTACTGTAGTGTATCGCTTCACTATTTTTTTATCACAAAACTTCTTTGTCATGAGCTTCTCTGCTACATATTAAAATCTCCTGCACACTTGCCACACTATCATGGACTGCTGCACAATTTTCACGCATTCAAACTATGTCATAGCGAAAAAGTTGGGACTTCAGGTTGTAAAATTAGAGAGGTTTGAGTGTGTAAACTTGTATACCTACGACTATGACTCTTCAGTAAATCTTGTATAAATTTTAATTGTAGATTTCAATCGAACGTAAGTAATAATATTCTTGATGGCAGGCATTGTAGTGGACGCCGCTGGCACTCACAGGGGAGCTAATAGCGAAGGACAAGGAGTGTGGAAGGAACTTCTTTGGCCGACTGCGCCTGTGCGGCGGATGCTGATCCTCGCCCTGGGTGTGCAATTTTTCCAGCAAGCTTCGGGGATCGATGCCACTGTATACTACAGTCCCGTGGTATTCAGTCACGCAGGGATTTCAGGAAAGTCCGGCATTCTCTTGGCTACCATTGCCGTGGGATTGTCCAAGACGCTCTTCATTTTGGTTGCTACCGTCTGGCTGGATCGCCTCGGCAGGCGACCGCTTCTGCTTACGAGTGCATGTGGAATGGCAGTATCTCTTTTAGTGCTCGCAATTGGTTTCCTATTTTTAAACATCACACCGACAGATGACATCCCCGTTGCTTCCGACAGCAGCGGTCCGGGATTCGTCGCCATCTTAGCCATTCTCGCCATCTGTTCTTATGTAGCATTTTTTTCCGTGGGGTTCGGACCTATAGTTTGGGTGCTGACCTCGGAGATTTTTCCATTGCGGTTGCGATCCCAGGCCATGGGTTTGGGAATCGTCGTCAATCGTCTTGCTAGTGGCACTGTAGCGCTCACGTTCCTTTCCATGGCGAGGGCCATGAGCATTGCGGGCACTTTCTTCCTGTTCTCCTTTATAGCTGGTCTGTCCGCTATTTTTGTGTACATCTTCACACCAGAGACGAAAGGCCGGACGCTGGAGGAGATTGCGAAGCTCTTCGAGGTGGACTCGGATCGGAGTGAGGCCTCGTATTCCTCGGAGCTCCGAAGCCTCCCTGAAAACGGCGTTGGAATTGCGTCACCAAGAATAGGCCACACTAGAAAAGACGACGAGGAGGCGGTACTAATGCAACCTGAAGGGCTCGTTGCCACCCCCGTGGAAGATGACGATGACCTAGTGCTACTGAGGCATGACAGCCTCATGGGCCCCCAATCTGGGGTATCTCGGAAGGATCTCATGATGAAGGTGAAAGCGATTAAGAAGTCTGGGAACTCCTCGGATTCAAGAGTTCGAGCACAAACGCCACCGAACGATGGGACATCATCATCACGGGGTCCTTGATTCTTCTTGGTACGTATAATATTATTACAGCTTTAGGTTCAAGTGTTGCGGTAGAATGGCATCACTCTTTAGTTATATCAAGTGACGGGCATTCCGCCACCCTGAGTTCCGGGACTGGTATTTGTTCTACCTAGAATCTTAGTTGAAATTGATAACTGAGAATGCGTAGTCCAGAAATTCGTAGTTTCTCCGACACAATTGTTGATTATGTACATGTCTTTGCACTCAAGAAACACTCGCAGTTCCGATCTATGAGCTTGATGACACGCAGTTTTTCCTGATTCTGTTCTATGCCTGTTGTACTGTTCATTACTCCAACCTCTTTTCTCTCGCCTAAGCACCAGACATAAGCTTTGTTTGACCATGGTATGAATTCACGTCTATGAATTGTTTCATATTTTGTCGCCGTTCATTTTGATTTGGTGAAATGTGTAATCTGTTCTATTGCAACATTTAGCAATCACAGAATCCAAAAATTTGAAATCTCAACGTCCAAATACCATACATTCCAGATGATTAAGGCCAAAAACCATCTTGAAACTTCCAGCTCTCCACCAATGACCATTCATAACATTTAAGTTAGAATAGCCCCGAATTAATCCCGATCCAATTGCCCAAGCACACTATTGCATCCAATTTTACTTTGTCATCCCCATATAATGGAAACTATATTCTATTTCAAATAAAAATAGACTCAAAACAATGGGGTCACCAAGAGTCAAACTTGGGTTTAAAAATATTGTGAATTGAATTATTGTAGCCATGAGGTTATACATATGGCAAAGGATTCACTAATACTTCTACAATCTTACATGACTTCTTTTAAATATCATTGCAAGGGTGAAGGATTAATAGAACCATATAATTGGTGGCATCCAAAAGAATGAGAATAGTCCACTCTTTGTGACACTCCACGTTTTTACTTCAACCACCTATAATATATATATTTTTTAAATGAAATAAACAAAATATTTGTATAATGTCCTTTCTTGGTCCTTGGGAGAGTAGTATGTTGGTCAAAGTTAGGATGTCAAGGATCCACAAGCAAGGGTGTAGCTACATCTCCATGCTCATTGTAAATACCATCTTTTGAAGCCTCTGAACTTGACTCAACCTACAAAAACATATTTTAAACAAGGTCTTCATCAAGAATGAACAATTAACCATTCAATCACACAACATTGAAAATGGTCTCTATCATCCTTGGAGGTGCTTGTGCCTCTATTTAATCCCTGAGTGCCCAAATGGCTAGTACAAGTTGTTTTATGTTTTTTTTATCTATTGGATTGAACAATTTAGGACGCTTCAAGGAAGGTAACAAAATGTTAGAATAGATAGAAGAAATCCTATTCTAAGTTTTTGAACAATAAAGGTATTAAGCTTTGATGATCAATTCTAGCTTCCAAAGAAAAAGAACTTCCTATTTCCTGGCTCAATCACTTCATAAATAATTTTGCACTACACTTTACAACACATGAATTGGATTTGGACACCAAAGGAATATGAGTTTACAAGTTCATCATTGGAAAATGAGAAAAAACAACAAAGAATTGCAAATCATCAAGATTCATTTTTTATGTTCATGAGAGAATTGTTACGCTTGGTGTACCTTGCGTTGTTCGCTAGCATAATTCACCCACAACGTTCCCAATAGCAACACTCCTCCTCCGACACATGTCCATACCCTGCAATCACACCATCATTTCAACCCTTAAACGTAGAGGAGGACGTTTGGTGTCCGATGACAAAGAATCTCTCCATGTGGGACAAAAGTGCAACTATTCATCTTCCAAAATTTGTGTGAAAAGGGAATGTCTTCTACAATAGTTTGTCTTCCAATGAGAACTTTTTCATTTTTTTAGGCCAACAATTCACACGGTGACAAAACACATGATTTCCACGGTGAACAGCCCGACGTTCAAGGGTTCAAGGGTTAAGGAAACTACACCCAATTGCAACCCTTTCCCTAAAGAAACCACAACAGATTCTTGCCTAAAATGCAGATAATCTCAACAGGAAAATGATGGAAGCCAAGCGTCCATTTGGGTGAAATGGACACTTTAAAAATCAACATTCTAAAAACACTTTAAAAATTCACATGCTAAGATGCATTGGAATCTAAAGATAGGAATAATGATAGGAAGTATCGTCTGACGCTTTTATGTGTAACACATTACACCACAGGTGTCAATCCCGTGAGCAAACCATATGCCAGATTCAAGAGGAGGAGTTCAGTTTGGTTGATGAGAAAGTCATACCCTGGGGCCGAAGACACCTGCATCAGCCATCCCAAAGCAACTCCGAGTGGCGGCTCTAACGTTATGGCCATCGCAATGACAAGGGAAGACAAATACCGGAGGGCTGCATTCAGCCCTGTGTGACCCACGAAGCCTGGACCCAAGGCCAAATACAGGGTAGGTAGCCAATATTCTGCAGGCCAATTCCACACAATTGCACGTCAAATTTTGTATCACACTGTTCACTTCACCAACTGCAATCGACCACTGACTTCCAATATTCCAACTAGTTGTTGATTTGACATCAACCACATGATATACCCAGAAACATTGGATATACTGGAAACCATTCAGATATATACTGTACAGGCACAAATTTTTAGGTTCACTGTTTTACCTTTCCTAACCCAATTGAAAGGGCCGCATATCTCTCCTGACGAAGATAAGGTCAGTCCTTCTAGTCCAATGCCTCCGAGTGCCAGCAGAACTGCAGAAATCGCTGTCACCGGGAATGCATAAACATACAGCGGCATCCAGCCTGCCAGCGAAGTTGTGTCAGTAGCCTCCCAGAGTATGTCTCGTCACGCAAAGTTGCGTCAGTGTCCTCCCATTTGTTCTCAACCCCTGAAACTGCCAAAGCTGGCTGCTTCCATATCTATAGGAGTTGAGATACATCATTTACGAAGCATCAAGGTAACAAAATGTACCATTAGAAGTCATGACTTATCATTTTGAATAATAAATATATGTTTTTCAAAGTTACAATCAAAATCAGCTTCCGAAGTGGATTCTCGATTTTAAGTTCCGGAACTAAGGGGTTAATGCAACCATGACATGATAAGTCACAGAAGAATGGTGAAAAAATATATACATACCTCTTAAGTTTCGTCCAGCTGATATGTACACCACAAATGCAATGGCTGCTGCAAAGGCACCGAAATCTCCCAACAGGGTGACCTCGTTGTCATTCTCCACATGAGAGGCCGCTGCAATCACCACCACACCTCCCATCCCGAACGCTACTCCGCTCAACTCTCCCCTTGACAAGGGTTGGCCCTGCAGACACGCCAGCACTGCCAGCACAATTGGAGGTGTGCTAACGAATAGCAGACTATGTGCCAAAGATGTATGGGATAAAGACCAAACCTGCAGCACCAGAAAAATTTAGACTGAAAATTGGATGAAAAGAGGTTTGATTCGTCTCATACAAATTGAACTCATTCAAATGAAAAGAAGTCGTGATATTATTTGCAACGAAAAAGAAATACTACTATCTAATGTGCAATCTCGACATGGGTAGCAACGAGGAATTGAAGATGCACTAGGGGATGCAAGAGCAGGCCCGCAGAAGAAGGCAATTTCATAATCAAGTTCCAAAACTCTAGAATTGACTAATGCTTTGAGGAAAGAAGAATCGCGTTGTGTCCAATTTGAGTCCAAATTGCACAGCAGGATTTGCGAGGTTTGACACCCCTTCTACATAGAGTGCAAGTGTGCAAGTTTTCAGCTCTGCAAGAAGTGGCAATTCTGAGAGGGAATTTGAAACCTCAATGCAAAGGATAGTATTTTGGGGACTCAGAATTGTGTGGGATCTAAAATCGAAAGAAATAGTGAATTCTCACACTAGAAGTCGCGAGCTCTGACACCCCTTGTGCATGACATGGCAATGTGGCCTCACCCAGAGCCCAAAATGGAGAGCCAGTGCCACGCCGCTAAGCGCTAAGATGGAAACATTTGTGGCCTCTTTTGTTCGCTCACGTGTGTCTCTTGGCAGACGTAGCCATTGCCAGAGAAAGCCAGGCAGTAGAATGTAAGAAGTTACTTGAAGTCGCCATCCTGCATTCGTAATGGGCGCCGCTCCAACCATGAACTTCGTCACCTGATGCACAAATCATGGCACAGGAAGCCTAAATATATTCAAAATCTTTGAACCTGCATAACAATCTTGAGAATCTACACGAACACCCTTGCAAAAAACGAACAAGAAAACGAATCCACATTCTTTTTGTGCCCAATCATATCTCATTTAATGTTTGCAATGGCAAACGTATCTCACATTAGAATAATTGAATTCCTTCCATTCAGTCCTTGGTTGACATATTTGCAGTGATTACATACCTAGGAAATGAAACAAGCTGCTAATAGCAAATATCTCTCTCCAAATAATATGTGTTACTTTTGTAGGTCTCTTTTCATATGATCTTTAGTACAATCCTCTATTTGATTCTTATTGATTGAAAATATTAAAATCCCTATGGGACACTCTTAGAATAATGCTTCTCCTCTTATATCCACGCATCACAATTCTACTACTCATAAAAAATGAATTCTTAAAAATGAAGGAACCCCAACACTTGTTTCATTTTCATTTGCCTACATAACTTTTGAACCATTGCACAGCATGCTAAATCTTTCCCTATGGGCAGAGATAACAAATTGCTTCAAAAGTGAGTCAATTCTTCAATGTTTTCAGTACTCCATATTCAACAGTGGAAAGCGTGCAAACTGAATAAAACTCCAGCATGGAATGCACGCAAGAACAAACCGAGACCCTAAACCTCAAAACCGACAAATATAACAAGATCAGCGGAGATTATAGACATAATTAGGTCAGAGTGACATACAGCTCCAGCCGAAGACACAGCCAGCACTGCCAACAACAGAACGGGCCCAACAAACCATGGCTTCGAATGCCCCTCCTCCAAACCTTCTTCTGCATTTCCACACCCTCCCTTTCTCAATTTCGGACCGTGTTTTCAACTTCAAGCTCTGGCAGCCTGGTTGAAGGAGCTCCGAGCATAAGGAAAGCTTCAGCTGTGACCCAGGCGATTGAGAACCACAGGATGGCAGCAGCACAGAGTAAGGCCATAAATTTGATGAATTTCTCACAGTTTGGGGGAAATTTGGAGGAAAGATCACCTGAGGCATTTGGGCTCCGACTTGAAACACGGGAATCGGCATTTGCATCCTCCATGATGCCGAATGGGGCACTGCTGGCGCCCCCTGAATTGTAGTCTGAAGAACGATTCTTCTTCAAAACTGTTGAAGCAAAATCACATTGTCGATAAATCTCAGTTGGGTAGCCAAGAGTAGCAAATTTCGGAGATCCAGAAACGGACACAGTGAAGAATGATCATCGGAATGAACTAACCAATAAGGTAAACTACACCTCTCGACGGCGCTTTCTGAAACCGCACAGTCTAGATTCTTGCCTAAAATGTAAGTTACAGTAATTCCATTATTCATGAGAGTCTACATATCCCATTTTCAGTACTTTGAAAATTCGTAGTTTATTTATACAGTGTCCTAAAAATGCATTTTAAAAGAATAAAAAATCCCCTTTTGACGATCAACAAGATCTGCAAAAAAAATTCAATATAATAATGGAAAACAAGTTGAATTTCTTATTTATGTGATTTTAGGTGTAGTTACTTTAAATCTCCATGAACATTAAGTTGATTAATGATCTTGTTTTGTAGATGGAAAGTTGCAATTTGGATGAAATATCACTCTAAATTAAAGTGAAATAAAACCTTATAAAGTTATTAACAATACCTTGAAGTGAAATAAAACCTTATAAAGTTACTATTTTTAGTAGTTTGTATTTTTGAAAAATTATTTTTGAAGTCTAGTTTTAGGATTAAAAGTTGACTACATGGTTCAAAAGTTATTGCATGATATGTGATTTTCAGTGTTCGGTGGGTAGCCTAAGCAAAAAAAAAACTTCTTTCGAAAATCACTTTTAAAAAAATAAAAATTTGAAATTTATTTTCTACATTTTTATATGTGTGGTAAGCTTTGAATCATTCCATTTTGATTAATGAGATGAAAGTTATGAGGAATTTTAGTTTGGGTTAGTTTGTGGGTAGTAAGTTATGGAATCTCTACTCTAAAATAAACTTTGAAGTCCTTCATTTAACTCAATTTAAAATATTTTGGAAAAAAATAAAAACATTAGGTATATATTGTTTATTGCAACATTACAAACATTGGGATTGGCATTTTTCAATTTCATAAATAAATTGTTAACAATTTAGTATTTTTAAACATTCTCTACTTCTTTCTACTTACTATTTTTTTCCTATATGTTGTACAATTTCAAATGATCTTGAAAATTTTCAAGCATGTAGCCAACTTGCCTTCAAGAAGGAATCCAAAGATTAACAACCATTTTGGACATTTTTTCATACAAATGTGACCTTGTGAAGTGCAGCTGCCTGTATTTTCACAGGGCCAAAAAAAAGGATTTTTGTCACTTCAAATGTTAATATCTTGCAATCTACAGAGTGGAAAATTCTGAAATTTTTTCCACGTCTTCTCAAACTAGTGTACTACAAGATCCTACAGTTACATGTTTCTAAAAATGTTTTTTTTCTAAAATTTGGTACTTGTCCTAGAAAAGACAGTTTTGGAGCAGTTTTGGTGAAAACATAGTCTCTGACCTTTAGGGGTTAACACATAATTACTTATTGGATGTGAGTTATATTGATGTGGATTGGACGTGAGTTTCACCTCATTTATATTTTGAATATATCAGTGACAGTGTTTAGACACTCATATAGTAATTGTTGCTCTATTATTGTTATTACTCACGCTTTGTCACATGTTGATACAATAATTATACTCTTGGTACGATGTATTTGTATAGAACATTGTCAATACAAAAAGGTAGAATTGAATAGGAAATTGGGAGAATAAATTGTCTTCTAAGTACATATAGTAACCCCTCACTTTAGAGTGGATAGTGAGGCACAGCTCAAATCCATTTTGTTTTTTCCATTATTATTTAACCCACCCACCCGACCCCCAAAATTTTAATTAAAATTTTTTAAATTAAATTTGAACCTCCCTCCAAACCTCCCCCTCTTTGTAATTTCCCCCCTCTTTGTAATTTCAGGAACCAGGAACCCTCACAAACAATATGGGATAATGATCAAGTTACCAAGTACGTATTCTAATACGTATCCGTATCAGTACCATATCAGTACCCGTATCAGTATCTGTATCTGTACCCGTATTCATATTCGTATTCCAAAAAAAATTGAGATCAACGGTTGTGAGGGGGGGGGGTTGTAATTATTTTTACAAAAAATCAATGGTTCTCGTTTTTTTAGCACAGAGGGGGGGGAGGGTGTTGATAATTAATGCAAACCTGTACACACAGTAGATAGTAACCCCTCAAAATAAAATATATGTTGTAATCAATTGTAATTTATCACTTTTGATTATTCATATCATGTAGGTGCAAGGATAGGAATTCATTGGAAGGGATTTTGCTTCTTTGGAAGGTTGTGAGTTCCCTACAATTCCCGGACTGCAGAAACACAACCACAATAGCTTGTCGATGTAACTGAGAGATTGCCACATCAATAAATAATAATATATGTTTTTTAATATCATTATTTTTAATATATATGTATATATAATTGATATTATTAATTATTAATTATTTTAATTATTAAATATTTTTTAAATGATTTTTTATTTCAAACAATAGTGGCTAGTTCCCAACAATGCAAACCAACCTGAAATGGCCCTCCAGGTGGATTGAAACACATCTAACAATTCCTTTGAGATAGACAATGCTACAAATTCGACATTTTTAGGTAAAATAACTTAGACTACACAACTTGCCCAAATTATACCATGTTTGGGTGTCACAATTAAATTGCATCCACTTTTAATTCTATTTTTCATTTATCCACATTTTTTTAACATCAAAAAGACTGAGGCACATTTGGGGCAAAAATTGTAAAAGAAAATGCCACTTTTTAGAGCGCCAAGAAAAAAATGAAAAAAAAAATCTTAGAAAGTTTGATTGGACAAATTGAGAGATAATAACATTTGGAGTTAGAAAAAAAAAAATTATTTCTAACCTTAGAAATGCCTAACACTTTCAACAAACTATAACTCCTCATAGAATGAATTTTTTGCACTACATATGGTTATTTTTTCTTGAAATTGTATCCTGTATCATGTTAGATACATACTTGTCAAATTTCAAAAGTATATAGGAGAAGTTTTGCACATGTTACTTGAAATTACTAAAATTGCCAAAATAGTTTAGGATAATGGCATACTTTTGATACAGAAATAATCGGAAAAAAATTATGTTTTCACCAAGGGAGATATGTTCATGCCTAGCTTGTGCCAAAAATTTATGAACATTTGTCCAAAATTGACTTCATTCACAACTACTTGAGATTTCTAATATATGTTGAATGGTCACTTGGTCCTTTAATATGCATCTAACTTTTCTTTTTTTAGGGACACTAGACTGACAAAAAGGCATAGTGTCAAACCAAAATGGAACAAAATGTCATCATCAATAACCTAAATTATAAACCTTTAAACAAATCATCAAACACTATATTTGAACATAACTCTACAATAAATAGAATCTTTATTCTTTTTAAATGATAAAAAAAGAAATTAGCCCTCGTGGCTTTTACCATGGTCTTGCATTATTTTCATACTTTTGCATTGCACAAGCTTTCATCAACAAACTCTCAACTTTCAGCCCTAATCAAATTGAGTTGTCTTCTCTCTAAATTTAGTTTTTGAGTTTTTGGTCTAGTTGGTCATCAAATTATTTTACATGAAATGAAAAGTGTAATTTTGTTTGTCATGGATTAGATGATATTGTCTCACGAGCTTAGAGCATATGCAAGTAGTTCTATACATCTTTGGAATCATTGCTAAAAGAAAAATCCAAGTTGAAAAGCACAATTTCAATTTGGAGTATCACGCAACTCTCCTTTGCCCACAAAATCCAATTCATGTGGTGAGCAAAGGTGCTTCCTATTGTGGCCCCACAACTTCTCCTTAATAGGGGGGGGCATTAGAAGGTTTTTTTTTGGACAATCCTCCCAGGACCATTGGTTTAACATTTCAAGGGATTATATCATTGTGGATAGCAAATAAATCAATACTTTTACAACTTGAACCCCTAAATGCCTAGTAAGGGCCTTTTCTGAGCTTCTTGGAATTTATTCTAAATCGAGCAAAATGTCAACATTTTAATAAGTTTTATCCAAGGTTTTATCAAATTTACTTGAATTGTAACCATAAAAATTCAAACTAGATATGTTAGAAATCACATGGGAAAAGAAAACACAACAATATAACTTATTGATTGAAACTTAATCACTAGGATGTTAAAATTGTAAAAGTGATTTAAAGTTTCAATCCTCTTTTCGCATATCAAATCTAAAAAAATTGGTCTCCAAAAAAATATGAGGTTAAAGGACAAAACATGCATTTAATCCCAATCAATTATGGCTTCTCAAAATCTACTCTACGATTTTTTTAAAGTGAATTTATAATGTGATTTTTCCTCCAAAGTCTAGTGTATTTGAGGCTCATTTCCAAGAATCCTCAATACTAGAAAATCAAGATTTGCAATGTACATCCTTGGACAAAATCTTGAATAGGAAAATCGTAATCATTCATTTTCAAAATCAGATTTGTGATTTTAAAACTAGACTTTGAAAAGAATCTCTCAAAAATAGAAACTACTAAAAATAAAAACTTGGTCAGGTTTTATTTAACTTCAAAATATTGTGGACACCAAAATTTGGTGCCTTGGTCATTTAGGGATTAAATGGCAAAATGGGGTTTAAAATTTCTAAGCATCATTTGAGCTAAAACTTGGGATAGTGAAGTGACCATTGTGAATGCACTTTACGTTGACACTCAACGATGTATTTAGTATAGTATGAACTTTAACCCCTTAGTCCTCTAACATCCCAAACTTGGACAATGAATAGAGAGGTTTCAAACCACAAAACTTCTCATTCATCCAAAATCAATGCTTGACTTTTTTTAAACCACACTTTTTACATGATAAATTCAATGAGCTTGAGGTAAATAATGTATATTTACAAAAATATATAAGATAAAATATGCAAAACTTCAAAAAAGGATTCAAGCACTTAAAGATTAATGCATATCACTTCCAAAATTCATAACTCATAACAAATCCATACTTTGTTAGGAAAATATCATTGTACTTCCTGTTACATTGTATACTACTTCTCCATTGTGCCAAAGAATTGATGCTTCTTAGACCCTCCAAAGGATCAAACAAAAAATTTATCCACAATACTGTCCCTAAACCTTCAATAAATTAGGGTTGCAACCGCCATGAAGGGAGGACGGCACCTCCAAACCCATTAGAGCATGACCACCTAGGCGCATTAGAAATAATGCGCCAGAGGATTTTGGGAAGGCACTTCAGAGGTCCTAGGTTCATTGTTAACAAGTGTCCCCCACCTTCCCATGTTGTGTGAGGCTCATCGCCCACATGCAAAATGGGAGCTAGCCCATCACATTCAAGCAAAGTTATACTAATGGTGTACATTCCAGTTCTAAAATGTGCACCACTAGAATAATTTTGCAGATGATGGACTCACTACAATTTTGCCTATCATAGGCAGAGCTACCTTGTACATCCCCTATCTCCAGCCACGTGGTGTCTGTTGGTGCTGTGTTGTGTACTCATTGTCATATTTAGACCAAGTCTCACAAAGGAATTCTCCAAAATCCATGGTCCTACATCAAGGAAACTCTTGAGAGCCCGGTCCATTTTTTGAAGAGCCCGCAGCTCAAGTTTATGTTGAGAGAGTAACGGTGGGGCACCCTTTTATTATGCCAGGGCCCTCCTGGAGGCGGTGAGGCCGCGCCCAGCGAGCCTGGGTGGCCATGCTCTCAGCTACGACGCAGTCGCTGCCCGTCAAACGTCCCTCGAAGTTTTCAAAGCGCCGCGCTCGTCGCGGAAAGCGTAAAAGAGGTCAACCAGGCGAGGCGAAAGTGCAACGACCCGACGTCTCGGATGCGGGCTGCGTCCTCCCCTTGACTCCGTTTGACTCTCTTTTCCAGACTTCCACAAGCAAAAGCGTCAATCGCCCAAATTTCCTTAAACAGTGGCAGTCTTCTCCGTCGACTTCGACGTCACGCACTCTCAGACATGCCTTCACATCGCTATTTAGTTCCACGCTCACCTCACAACGAGTCAGGAGTTCTCTAGCTAGCTAAGTACACACAACTGCTGCATTGCATTGCGAGCTCGCAGATTACGCTTTTAGTACCTCCAAAGCTTCATCTCTAGCTCGCCCGCTCTTGTTGTAACAATTGGTCTAAAGGTAGTGTGCATCAAATAGAAGTTCCCCGAGAAGTTTGTTGGGATCAATTGATTGTGAGCTAGATCGATTGGGTAGCAGTTTTGGTTGGAAGAAGTGATTGAATTGGAGGTTTTGGATTGGTTAAGCTAGTTAGAGGGATGGCGCCTCCGAGTGGAGAGCTCGTGAATGGATCGGCTGCTGTTGTGGACGTTCCCAGCATTGGATTGAGTGTGTTGCCCAGAGGGCAACCGCGGGCGGAAGGGCCAGCGACAGTGCTGGGGATGGGCACTGCCGTCCCACCCACGGAGTTTCTGCAGAGCGAGTATCCGGAGTTTTTCTTTAACATCACAAATTGCAGCGAGAAGGAAGCGTTGAAGGGCAAGTTCAGGCGGATCTGTAGGCACTCAAAACACTGTCTAGCTAATTGATTCGCCGTCAGTCACTCGTAGTCTTCTCAAATATCAATTTGCGAACACCCAGATTGGCCACTACATGGATTGATATATGAACTTCGACGACCGGTGAAACATATATAACAATGGTCGATCTCAAAAGAATTAATGCGGTCATGTCTCAGTCCTATGTTTTGTGCTTTCGGTACTTGTCTGTGACTGTTTTGTGCCCAGAACTCAAATTTGGGGCTCCTGGTCTCTTGAGTGTCACAATCTTGTCTCGAGACATTATAATCGGCATGTATACGTTCGAATTTGACTGATATTTTGGTAATGTGATGTGTCCCTTAGGTGAGAAGTCCGGAATCCGCAAGCGCCACCTGTTCCTCACCGAGGAGATTCTGAAGGCGAACCCCGGAATCTGCACCTACATGGAACCCTCTCTCAACGTCCGCCACGACATCGTCGTCGTCCAAGTCCCCAAGCTCGCAGCCGAAGCCGCCGTGCGCGCCATCAAGGAATGGGGCGGTCGCAAGTCCGACATCACTCACATCGTCTTCGCCACCACCAGTGGCGTCAACATGCCCGGTGCCGATCACGCCCTCGCCAAGCTCCTCGGCCTGAAACCCTCCGTGAAGCGCGTCATGCTCTACCAAACCGGTTGCTTCGGGGGCGCCACAGTCTTGCGCGTGGCTAAAGATCTCGCAGAGAATAACGCCGGTGCTCGTGTGTTAGCCGTTTGCAGCGAGGTCACAGCCGTCACGTACCGCGCTCCCAACGAGAATCACTTGGATGGGCTCGTGGGCAGCGCTCTTTTTGGTGACGGCGCTGGTGTTTTTGTTGTGGGAGCGGATCCCAAGCCAGCTGAGAAGCCGCTGTTTGAGGTCCACTGGGCGGGGGAAACCATTTTACCTGAAAGCGATGGCGCCATTGATGGTCACCTTACTGAAGCTGGACTCATCTTTCATCTCATGAAAGATGTGCCTGGGTTGATCTCGAAAAACATTGAGAAGTTCTTGACGGAGGCAAGGAAATGTGTGGGATCGCCTGATTGGAATGAGATGTTTTGGGCGGTGCATCCCGGAGGCCCTGCCATTCTTGATCAAGTGGAAGCGAAGTTGAAGCTCACGCACGACAAGATGCAAGGGAGCAGAGATGTTTTGTCTGAGTACGGGAACATGTCCAGCTCGTCGGTTTTGTTTGTGCTTGATCAGATTCGGCAGAGGTCGGTGAAGATGGGCGCTGCCACGACTGGTGAAGGACATGAGTTTGGATTCTTCATTGGTTTTGGGCCGGGGCTCACTTTGGAGACGCTGGTGCTCCGGTCCTTGCCCATCGCCGCTTAAATTCTGCGAAAATCTGGACTGCATTATATTCTTCTTCATCGAAAAGCTCAAAATCAACCGAGTCTCGACAGAACGTCAATTCTTACATGCAGCATTGACCGGAATTTCTGTTGGAAGCAATGAGGGTGACCAAATTGAAATGCCTGACTATCAGGTGTTGGATCGGTGGTGCCATAACTGTGGCAGGGTAGCTGCCTTCCATTAGTTGTAAAATTCACTCGGAGAGTAGAGATATATAGAAGCTTCCTTCCTTTGCAAGTGGTGATTTAGTAAATCGACATTGATGTAATAGATCTGTGATTTCGAAGTAATCCACATGGGTTGCACTTGAAATAAATTTTGCATATTCAAGGTTCAAAATTGTCTTCTATTTCTCTGTTCACTGTATTGTTGCTGCTACGCTTAGGGAAAAGTGAACGCTGCATACTATCTCAAGAATCTGGTTTGGAAACCAGACATTGCACTTTGCTCCTGCAGATTAAGATGAATTGAAAATACTGAAGACGAGAACGTTCACCTTGTTAGGATTAATACTGTTTAAAAATCACTAACCCTAGGCAGGGAAACGATTAATCTTTTTGATAAAACTGGGGACTGCTGGAGAAGTCGTTACGACAAGACGAAAATGCCCACAAATCCCTTTTTCATATCTTTACAAATAGTGGAAATGCTGTGAAAGTGAAGTTTCCCGAGGAGTTTTATCTCACGAACCTTTGAATTTTATAAATACATTAGAATTCTACACTTCGGATAGAGCTCAGGGACAGATGGAAAACGACGAGACAAGTTTGAATTTCGTTTGCTGAGGGTGCAAACAGGAGATTTCGGAGTACACAACATATCAAGTGCGTCAGCGCCAGAATTGAAAGGGTTACTGACAGTCGCCTAATAAAACAGACAGTTTATAGAAGTCGAAGATGCGACGTGTCATTAACTCTTTGTATTTCCCATCCTTTCCTGGTCGAATGACGGACTACAGTGACCGAAGTATTATCGATACACCACCGATTTGTGAAGTGTGGATCGAAGCCCATGAGACCTCGCAGCATGCACTTGATGGCCAGGCCATGGCTGATCACTGCAACTGTATACGGCACGCTGGACACATCACTATGCACGGAGAACTCTTCCGGAGGCCCACTGAGGTTACTGGAACTCAGGTTGTCCGGGATTTGCCCCGGCAGTGACTTGAGGTGGTATTCCGATGTCAATTCGGACTCATATTCCCAATCCTTGACTTGAGATTCGTCCATGTCTTCGACGAGCGGGTGGACCTGCATGATTCCAACATGAGATTCTTCTTAAGAGATCATCCTCGTTTCACAAATTGCAGGGAATTGCAAGAGACTCTATGTGGCTATCTATGGTGCCAATTTAAAAAATTGAGATCAGTTTCCACGGTAATGGACCTTCTACATTTCTGAAAAATCTTGCCGGGACCATCAAGGCTTTAGAGACAGGCTGTCGGTGAGGCCAAATCAAATATTGGAAATTGGAGGGACGGAAAAATTAGCAAGGTTTGCAAGGTTCTAGCTTGTCTTTGGCGTGATTATTCATTAAGGAAACTGTTGGGTTCACTGACATTTGAAAGATTGGTGTAACTGGCATTTGAGGAACTGATTTGCCACTTCGAGAAACTACAGATAAGTTTCAAAATTCAAGCTATTTGGGGTTTTAAAGAAATGGTTTGTGAGTCCGTTTTCCAAATTTTGTGAGGCCCTGGCTTCAATTAGCATGCGAGGAACAGAGGAGAAGTTAGAATGGAATTCATGTCAACCTGAGTGGAGATCGGTTGAATCCTATTCAGGTGCTCTCGACTTCCTCGTTGCCTTCTAGCTTTCATCATGGCCGAGGATGCTCGGGTGAGCACCACGTTGTTCAGGAACTCCATCATCCGGAACTCCACCTGCCGTTGCGACTCACCTCCCGGGGCTCGGAAATCTGGCTGGGTGGAATTTATTATCGGCACCAGCGCTGGAGTGTAGATTTCGCTGCGGTTTCGGCCTTCCCATTGCCCTTGACTCAGTTCCTGCACTGCTTCCGTCAGCTCTATCGACTCCCGTGGGATGTCCAGCTCCTGAAGATTCATCATGGAGCATAATCTGTAAGCACAAAAGAACCAAGCATGTCGAAATGCTAAAGGAAACAAACAGTCTAGAGACTGATAACCGGGAGGCCCAACACTGTTATCGGACAAAACCCCTCTCCCCAGACTAAATCATGACAGCCATATCTTGGAAGTCTAGATCTCTTCGTGAGTGTGGAGGTCGTGTTATGACTGTAGAACCTCTTCCTCTTTTCCAGCAGCAATGCACCATGAAAGTGACAGGACAGGGATATGAGAAGAAGACCACAATTTGAATTTGCAAGAACTCGATCATATGTCAGACAAGATATTACTGGGGACCATGTTGCAGGGTCAAAACGATTATTGCCTCGAGTTTGTCACTCTGTTTCCAATCATCCCGAAATGTACAATTAGTCAACTTAAGTAAACGTAGCACTGAACCTCATCCAAGTAATAGCTATTAGCAAAACAATAAAACAATGTTCAAGCTGTTGGATAGGATTTGAAACAATTTTGCACTACGGCATTACCTGACACATTGCATAAGCAGTTTGCTTCGCCCGTTCAAGTGGGGAACTGTAGACTGCATCAAAATCCATCCCTACAGACCTCAAATGGACGCCCAAAGCGCGCGCTTGTCGTCTGCCGAACCCGGTGAGCGTTGCAGATGGGCTTCGTCCACTTATCAACTCAGGCTTTGTATTCATGGAGCTCTCCGCATGCCTTATGAAGTGAATCTCCGTGCACACGTTCAGCTCCCCTGCATCAAAATCCGCGACATGAACGACACCACGTACAGCAGAGCATACAGATTCAGTCAAATTTGGGCTTTTGAACAGAACTGTTTGGACATCGAGTATGGGGAATTGTGCAGCTTTAGGGGAGATAGAAATGAAGTAGGTCAATCAGTAGGTGACATACCATTCATTCATTGGCATTGTAAAATTTGTAAGCTGAATAGTGTCATGAGCACCTTACACATATGCATAAATAGGTGACCACAGAAAAGTCTCAAAGATGATTCGCTAAATTCTTGCTAATCTTTCGCCATTTTGATACAACATACTAGAGAATTCTTTGGGTACGGTGCTGCACACCATGTAAGTCATATGCAGGGAATGTACCAGGTGTAAGTTTCAAGCGTGGTGTCTCCTAAGCAACACTTGTCCCAACCCTTGTCAATGAGAATACTCTAAACTGGCAAGCAAAAGAATCCCTAAGATATACATGAAAATGAATCCCGGACATCTTGTTTTATAAAGTGAAGCAAAATTTGAACACGTGAGCCGTTGCCTTCAAATGTGTGAGCCCTAATTTTTCTTGTTTTCCTATGATTTGGCATGAATTGCTCTAATTGACACATGTAAAATCGGGGACCTCCGCTGCAGAATGTCTCTACTTGAGACATTCTCTCCGGGGGTGCCTGAGTACACTAAAGGGGAGATTCCATTATCCATATAAACTCTAAAAGGAAACTAATAAGGTAGAGCTTCTATTTTCCATACAGTACATTAGAGTTCCCTTGACCATACATGTGAGCTTTGCTTTGTGCAATGTGTGAAAAACACTTAATCTATGGACATTTACTTCTTTGCAATTGATTATAACCTTGACACAAACTAAATGTGCAAAATTGAAGATGACGCAAGTTTCTACAATGCTGTAGGAAAAGGTTCAAAATTCACCTGTATGATGAATGGAATCTCTCCCTTAGTACATCCAGTACATCAGAGTTCCATTGACCATACATGTGAGCATTGATTTGTGCTAAGTTAGAACATACATAATCTATAAACATTAAGTTTTTGCAGTTTCCCAAAACGAAATGTGCAAAATTTAAGATGGCTCAAGTTCCAAGATTGTTGTAAGAAAAGGTTCAAAGTTCACCTGCATGATGAATTGAGCCCCTCCCTTACTGTATGGAGAAAGGAGACTTTACATTACTTTGAGTAAAAAACAAAGGTGCAAGTTCCTAGATTGTTGTAGGAAAAGGTTCAAAGTTCACCTGTATGATGAACGTAAACTCTCCTTTACTGTAAGGTGAATGGAGACTTTACATTACTTTGAGGAAAGAAGATGCTGCAACTTTCTAGATGGTTGTAGGGAAAGGTTCAAAGATCACCTGCATGATGAATGATGAATGGAACCTCTCCCTTACTCGATACTTTAAATTACTTTGAGGAATCGCATTGTGCACAAATTGGAAAGATAGTACATACCAGGAACAGTACCAAGCAGCCGAGACGTGGAGGGCGAATGCATCGGGGACGCGGCGTTGCTCATGCTCTGAAGTCTGGACGAGCTGTGCACTTTCGGAGACGCGTTATTCGGGCTCAGAATGTTGTAAGGATCGGAGACGCGGATCAAAGGTCCTAAGTAGGAAGTGCCGCGCGTGAGTGACAGCTGAGGCGAGAGAGGGGAGGAAGAAGGGTGACATGGGGCGGCCTCGGGCTCCTGGTGAACCTCATCGACATATCTGCTCTCCGATTCGGATGACATAACCCCACCCATCGCTTCAAATTGGCAGCAGCTTAATCACGGAATTACCAGCTAGCTTAATCGATCAACATTGGAGTCAGAAATTGGAGTAAGATTCGCTGCTAGGGTATCACTAAAATCTGACAATCCGAAGCGCAACTTCGAATGGTACTACTACTAGCCATCGGCACCTGCACCGTGTTTGCTCTGTCACTGTACAGTAGAGTGCACAATTCGCAACGGTCCTGAAAATAGAAAAGCCCTAATCACTGGGCTGAATTCTAATCTGTGACATTGCGCCTCGTGAAATTCAAAAACTCATGGAGAAAATCCCGGAGTATGATAGATCTCCTAAACGAGTACATAATCGCAAAAACAACAGAAGACGCATTTCACCAAACAATCACAAAGTCTCCAGTTTCCAGGTGCAGGGGGGAAGACGAGTAGCATCGTCGACGTCAGTAGGAGTACCGAATATCATCCACGAATATCATCCAAGGCGATGAATCTAGGGTTTAGGGTCTGTCTTGCAATCCCAACACATTTTGATCTGCCTCATTTGGGGGTTGCTCCGCTTCAGTATTACGTTGAAAACTTATGCAATGTGCTTATTGTTGCCTGTATTTTTTATAGAAAGAATTAGTTGAGTGGACTCAAATACAAGTGGATTCATATTAATCGGATAAGAATTGAAATTGAAATTAACTTTTAAACATGTTTGGTGTAAAAATTGATAGAACTAACAATAGGTGGGGGTGATGACCACCTTAAAAAGGTTCAAGATTAGGTGACCCGCTACCTTAATTCCATTTGATGAGTGTTTTGAAAGCACAAGTTTAGCATTCTAAAAGCACCTCTTTATTTGCCTGCAACTGCAACTTGTTTTGAGAAGCATTTATTCACAACTAAGCTTAGTTGAACCAACATTCAATGAAACACATCTTTATCAGCCTATTACTGTCCACAAATAGCCAAATAGGTATGAACTTGATATCAATCTTTGACAATAGCATCCAATAATTGCATGTCTAAAGAAAATGAGTTACACACTTTGTGAAAATGGGTGATGTTTGTTGTACAAATGGGAAGGTTTAATAGATGTTGGAATTGGATGATTGGCACTAATAGGTTGATTTACTTTACATGCATTTAAGACAGTTGTTGAATTTTCTTCCTCTAATATGTTACACTATTTGACATGTAGATCAGTTTGTGACTCAATTTTAGCTGTGCCTCTTCACTTTGCATGTCTACTGCTAGGGACATGATTTGGAGTTTATGGATCTATACTAAAAATTATATGATGTCTCTTCAAAGGACATCTCATAAAATTGGAACCATACAAAGAAGATTGACAGACTTTTTTGAGTCAATCATGGGACCTTAACTGAACATATTGTTTCATTTACGCCAATCCTTAAGGGTTGGAGTTCTTCTCTCCCTAACAAATATATTCATCATAAGGCCGAACTTCCACACTACGTCAAAATCCAAAAACAATTTTCAAGTTTTTCAAAATCGGAATTGCTCCCCTTAAGTTTCATCATGTGAGTAGGGAGAAACTAGATTTTAGTAGTAACTTTTGCCTTGTTGTCAAACTAAAAGCAACCCAAAAGTTAAAGTCCAAAGTTAACATTACTTTTTCAAAATCAATAAGTTGCCTCCCCTCCCTACTTTTCAAGAACCTCAATCTCCCTAAAATTTTGCCCATCAATAAACTAGATTCTCTTGCAATTCTTGCCAACACTTTTATGTAGAATTCCAAAACATCTTTCATCTTTTCTGCAAAGCCCACCTGATTTTTGTACATAGAAATCCACCGTAAGAACAAATTTCTCATCACAATTATGTGACGAGAGCAGCAGGAGCTTTGGTTCATAAGGCATATGCTGAAGAGAACCAACTCAGTAAGTTACTCATATTTTGACTTTTCACGGACAAGATGATATTGGAAATTCAAGTGCATCGTCTTCCCGAGAGTAGTTGAGTACCTACTGGGGCGGTGGAGTGGTATTTGAGTACATAGGAGTCACTGAATGTGCACAATGCACTCAAATAGCACCCTTTCTACTATTTATTATTTCACTCCAAAAGTGTATGCAACACCCACCATTATTTTTCAATATAAATTCAGGGATTGTATATTGAAAATCAACCGAGGAGGTTTGGCAAAAGCCGATATGGGATCATTTTTTGGATTTGGATATGTATGCACGCATATGTTTTTTATGTGCATACACATGTATATAAATATATACTAGTTGCACATATGTTGCAAACAGAGGCAAGAGACAAGTTGGAAACGTGTGCATGACGAATCATAGGAATGCTCATTGTGCTCTAGGTTTTCATTGTGAACCTTGGATGAAATAATTGGATGATATTTTTCTTTGGAATGAAAATGTGATGGATTTTGTGACGGGAGTCCTGGTAGGGGTTGTGACACTATGTGCTTAATATAATAGATGTATGTGTGCATATATGTGTATGTGTGTGTCTCTTTTTCTATATGTGTGTATATAACTGAATGTATATTCATATGTATCTATACATATATATCTCTATAGAGAGAAAGAGAGATGCAAAGGAAGGCATCATTTTTTTCCTAGCCTTGGTTTTGGGGGGAGAATACGCAAACAATTCTGAATGTATAGTATAGGATGAAGATTGTTTCGAAGGGAAATTCCCAAGGAAACATTCTTCATCTAGTATCAAGACCTTTTGCAAATCTTAATCTAAAATTTTGATGGATTATGAATATTTTTTTCTATAGTGGGAATTTTTCATAATTTGTATCTCACGAAAAGGACGCTAGTAGAGAGGGCGGTCATGGAGTACCAAAGAATAGTGCTAGAGCATGATGTCCAAGGCCCATATTGGCTCTAGCTAATGTTGGCCTTAAGGATCATGCTCTGGCACTATTCATTAATGCCCCCAAACCACCTTTTAGCTAGTGGGACTTTAAATCAATCCCATAGCTAAAGGTCTTATGGAGAAGCTTGCAAAACAAGAATTATAGTCAATATTCAACCAAAATTCCAACAATTTAATATCAAATCCCATGCTCAAATGCTTATTTGAACAATTACAGGTGAAGTTCCTATAAGGCTTAAAAGAAACATAATGTAATTAGCTTACAAAATGTGTCTAGTGCAATCTACAACTACATTTCCTTAACTTTGTTCTCTATAATTCTTGCTTATATTTTTTTGGACTTTATATACATAAACTAGGAATTTTCAAAAAGATGATCATTGGTGAACATATATTCAACCTTATGCTCTCTAATTTTACTAAAAATCTTGAAGAATTGTCTCAACATCTTTAAGAAAGGAATCTAAATTATTTTTGTGCACAACCCCAAGCTTATGTCAAGGGAAGATATCAATAGCTACAAAAATAAAATAGTTGCTAAATACTTGTATAGTAACATGCAAATTCTCAACAACAAATGTTGAACTTTAGAAACTGTATCAAAGATGTCAAAGGTGAGTTCTACCAAAGAATATTGTACACAATCCTTACAAACCATTGTATTCTTTCCTAAGGTAGATTCTCACCAATACAAAAATAGAGGTATCAAAAAGTCATTGTCTCTTCATTGATGAATATTGTGTTTTTAAATCCAATTGTAAACTTATGCATCTCCAAAAGATTGAATTAATCATCCCAATGTTGACTAGGACCAAAAGCAACCTAAATGACAAAAAAACATCATCATCCAAACAAATTTTTAACAACCAAAGACAGAGGTGTAAGAGCCCTTTTGGTCCCTCATTGGACTCAAAGCTTGCATCTAGATTGTATGCAACAATGAGTTGTCGTCATTTGAAGAAAATACAAAGTTGGCCACACATTCAAAGCAACAATCCAAAAAAGAAGAAGAATTGACATGTGTTCAATGTTGGGCAAGCAAGGGATGCAAGCCAAAACACACTATCACTTATCAAATACGTACAATGCCCCACTACTCGATGAAGGGGCCAAAATCACTCCACCTCACTCCCCTCAAATCCTCCATCACCATGAATGTTATATTATACTTCTTCAGGTTTCTCCCTAAAGGACTCAGGTACAAAAAACAGTGTTGCAAAAGCCACATGGTGGCCTTGTGGTCCTTTAGAGGTTAACCCCCTTTTGAGTGATGCGTACCCTTCGTAATGCCAACTGTGCCCTGCAACGTCTTTGTTTTCCGAAGACCCAGTCTCCAACTTCCACGTCCATTTTTATTCTCGAGTGAGCATCAGCATGATGACGGAGCTTTTCAAAAGCAGACAACTTCAAAACCAATCAATGAATCCAAACCTTCCACGCAAAATTGACATGAGAAACACCATTGCCACACAACATGTTCAGTAAGTTACAATGAAACAGAGTTCTCTGAAATTTGGTTACACAATCTATACAAAATTCTTGCCGACTCTTAATCTAATTTGCTGCCACTTGACATTGATCCTCTGCCATCTACACAATACAGAGTGAATACAGTGAATTTACATCCAATTCTACAGTCCCAGAACAGAAGCGCTGTCCCTCTGATTTCCACCACCATCCTGCCGGCATTCGTAAAACCCACTGATGGGAACTGATCCCTGACACGGGTATCCATCACTAACTTTGCCCTCTGGCAGCTTCAGGATCCCTAATAACTCAATGTACACGCTCGCTGTAAGTTAACCCTGTCCTAACTCCTAAGTGTGACGACTGACGAGAATCCCTTCCATGTCCTGCTCAGGGATTGAATTGAAAGCCCGCTGCAATTCGGAAGCTGATTTCGGCTTGAATGGTGAGAGATTCCATCACCCTGCCGTCTGAGAATTCTTCAATGGATATGAGATGCCAGAAACGCCTATTCACTCTCTTGAACCTAATCCTGTTGTAATCTCTAAAGTTTCTAGTGAGAATTTTCACTCCACTTGCTGCCTCTGCTATTGACCCAACCCAATTCCTATTCCAATTCGCGGTAGCGTAATTCAATCTCCAGTGCAAGCTGAACACGCTTCCCAACTCCAGAGCGATTAATCCCAATCAGCGTTTCTCTCTCAAAGCCATTCGAGTTCGGCATATCCTTCCACTCCAAACCCAAGAACGTTTGCAGAAAGGAGGGGATTTTGGGAACGGGAATGGAAAACTCTACCCAGGAGTAAGAATTCTGAGGATTCGTAATCGTGAAGCACTCCATTTCAAAGTGAAATTGAGTAGTTCAGAAAGAGTCCTTTGAGGAGTGGAATTTGGGGGTGTCCGAATGCCAGGGGGGCAATTTTGAAAGGAGACTTCGAAACTCGAAGTGAGGACTAGGATTTCTTACGAGAATTTGGAATTCAGAATCGCAGTTCAAGGTGATCACTCTGACACTCCTCTCGGGACACTGCCGGATTGAAAGTTGAGATTTGACAAGATCGGCGGAGAAGAGCGTTGTCACACTGGGTTCTGAGATCGACCAACATTCCCAAACCTGCGAGGACCCACGCCGTGGATGATAGTGGCCATGGCTTCCGTGGAGAGAATGGCGGCCAGCGAGAGCTTGCTAGGTCGACTGGCGCTGCTGCTACTACTGCTGGAACTCGCTTGTGCAGGATCAGTCGTGGTGAAGACGTTACTAGCGTTTGACGAATTCGCTCCACTGGGTTCGATTTCGATGTCCACGCTCGCAATCCTGGCGCTCCCAAATCTGGCGCTTCCGAATCGCGAGCTTCCCCCAATAACGGATCGACTTGCGCACGCGGGGTCGTCGCTGTCGTCGCTGCACGCAACAGGCGTCGCAGGGATCACGCTGCGTCGGCAAACTGGACAAGAGGTGTGCGTGCACAGCCATGTGTCGATGCACCCCAAATGAAAACCATGTTGGCAATCCGGCAGCAATCGCAGCTTCTCCCCGTGCACGAACTCACTCAGACACACCACGCACTCGTTCCCGCCCGCGGGGTCGAAGAGCGCCTTCACGGAGTCTGCGCCGTACGCCACCACGGGGAGCGCCTCGATGGCGCTCTTGTCCAAGCCTTTGTCAGTCGAGGCGTGATCCTCAGGGGGTTGGGGGCGTCGTCGTCGAAGGATGCAGCGTGCGACCGTGTTGATGAAGGCGGCGACGACGAGCGCGAACAGGAGGACCGCCATCACTACCACCACGTTAGAGTTGAAGGAGCGGGAGAAGTAGGAGCCCTCGTGTTGGAAGCTTGGGGGGCTTGGGTATGGGCCGCGTGGCAGCCACGGAGGGGCAGCGGCGGTGTTGTTGTCATCGCGGACGTAGTACCGGGAGGTTGTGCGCTCAGGCACCACATCGTGGCTTGTTCGGAAGCCGGCCGTCATTGGGATTAATAAAAGGAGCGTAATAAGAATGATTTCGCTACGACTAGGTCAGCACCAAAAACTCCGCTTCATGCTCAATTCAGACGTCCAGAAACTCTGGTATCCGTTATGTCCGCTGGGGCAACCAACACGCGACGCGATTCATAGAAACAAACCCGTTTGGCGTCCTAGTATTCAATCCTAACCCAGAACCGCGACCTGTGGGGAACGTCGCCAGATCTGCCACACACACTCCCACCGACTATTTAAGCACTTGAAATAATCTCGCTTCTAAGGTCGGAACTTGCGAATTGGAAGACAGTTCAATCTTGTATTCCGTAAAAATGGCAGATTCCGGTGAAATTGGCGCAGTTTCCGTGGCCTGACCGAAATCTCAAATCTGTCCCAGGCAAAATTCTGGCGCTATGAAAGTAGCCATCTCACACAAAAACTCAAAACGAATTGGACTGACCTGGATTCAGCGGCATGCTCGAGAGACTCCCCCGTCTCTCTCACTATCTCCAATCCGCAACCACCACGGCGAGCTAGCGCTTGCACTGACATTCGACGCCCGCGGACCAGCAATCCACGGAACTAAAATCGATTTCACTGTGCACCGTTGCGCGAGCCACGCCTACAAAGTCGAAGCAGTCTAAACCCTATCAACCATTCAACCCCTGCAAAAGTGGCGTAATCTCCACGACAGAGCGAGCGTGTAACGAAATTGCCGGCTCAAACACCAGGAACAAACCAAACCCCAATTCCAAGCCTCCTGTTTTGAAACCACCTCCAGTCAGGTACCGCAAAAAGGAGAGCACTAAAGTCGCTGCAGCAAGCGCACGTCGTGACGACTTCTCATCCTCATCCGCGCGCGACGGGTGACCCCCAGCGTAGGTGAAGCCCCACAATACCTGAAACACTAGTACTGTGATAAGTCTGGAACGAATGCCAAATGGTCGCCAGAATTCACAAGTGGTACCTTACTCCTCGCTCCGAAGCGGCAGCTTCCCCGTACCCAACTGATTGATTGCGCGAGGATTACGTGTCCTTGGAGGACCAGGACTGATCGCCACTCACTCCGCAATAGAATCGAATAATCGCATCAAACCCACCCCAAGTGAGCCGCTGGTTCGGGAATCCAATGATCAATCCACTATTCCCCTCCACCATCACCGCGTTCGCCCGATCTCTTCGCTAGATTCCAGTGAGGACTCATGATCTCCTCATGAGTATTATCTTTCAACTTGCTGACTAGAATGTATTCGATTCCCCGCTCGATTCGGGAAACATTCGGGACACTCAGTAGTCACCAGTGAGAGCAAGCGACGCACTCCGTCAGTCATCAGTGAGCTTCCCGTTTTACTGCGGGGTACTGTACAATATCTATTTACCTTGAGAGTTGGAAGCGTTCTACTCCCGGGTTCTTGTTATTACAAGGCAATTTGATGGAGATGAGAGATCCTTTGCAACAATATCAATATATATATACATGATAGCTTTGAATTTCCTTTCCAAACGGCGGAGTGATCTTTAGCTTGAATTTGACGCCGATGTTCATCAGTTTGTTGGAGGCAGGATTGAGTGGAGCGAGTTTGAAGGTGCCCCGCCTTGCCTTTTCACTTCGCAGCAGCAGCAGCAGTTTCAAAGGTGCTGTTGATCTGATGATTCCGCCCGTGGTGCTGCTGTGGCGATGCCAGCGGTACTTCGTACTGCTCGTAGTCCTAAGACTTGGCAGACTAGGCAGACGCGCGCTGCTCTGGAGCAGGACCCACGCTCACATGGGCGGTACTTCCAGAAAAAGCGTGGATGCCATATGGCTACCATCTGGCTGGCAGCTCGCACACTACAGTACACTAGTTTTATACTCTCCCTCTCATTCTGAAAAAGACCCGTGCTTCAGCTTCCTTGGTACTCTCTGTATTTTACGAAAGAAACACGGGTCTTTTTCAGAAACAAAGGTAGTATATTTTTAACGACACATGTCGCTTCTTGATTGGTTTAGGTAATTCATTCCGTTGTTGTTTGCATCTTGCACCTCAATATATATATATATATATAAGAGCAGCTTCACCGCATCAACGTCAAAAAGAATGTGAAAACCATTTCAGAGAGTGACGTTGTGGGCAAGTTACTATTTCGTCTCCCCTTCTTCTAGAATTGCCATGGTGCAATCCATGCAACACTCCTCAGCAACGCCTTACCCAACTCGTTTTACATCATCAATGATGTCATGGAAGAGAATGATTCCTCCATTGTCAAAGGATTGAGTCATTGCGTAGGCGGGAAATACCTTATGAATGGCGTGGACGGAGCCCTGTATTGTTGCCCAAGAAAACCGGAAAGCCTTTCACATTGATGCAGTAGAGCCCAAAAGTGCCGCCTTCCTACAACAATCATGTTTCCGTTTGTGTTTCCATTTGTGGTAGAGCTACTCTAAGGGCCAATCAACATGAGGGCCAAATCAAGGACTAGAAGCACTCTAAGGGCCAGCTTATGTGCTCACCCAGTGGGCAAACTTTCCTCTAATACAAGCAAGAAGACAAAAGTGGCTCCACCGATGGTCTTGCCGGGGTGGGCAAGTGGGCAAGGTGGAGTTGAAGTTTCACCGATACCGGTGGACAACCTCATTGGTGGAGACTAGGGAATCTAATACGTGGGAATTTTTTATTGTCTCCATCCCCACCCACCGGGTCCACATGAAAGTACAATATTTATTTTTCATTGTAGCACCCGTTGTGAAAGTTCTCCGATGACTAATACATGTAGGGAAGCCCTAAGGGCACCCGCTTTGTTAGATGTGACCGTGATTGCACAATGAGAATCTAAGATAGAAAATAGAAATGGCACTTTGCATGGTCTTAATATAAACCTAAGAAAGACCACTCAACAATAGAGCACCTTGTTTACACATGTGCTAATGTTTTTAAAAAATTTATTGTGTTATGAGATTCAGAATAAAATTTATTTTATGAATTTATTTGTCTTACTACATGGACCATATCTATTCCATACTTTAAATTAGGTTGTTTGTTTTGTTGTTATAGTGATATCTCTATAACCATGCGTCCCGTAGTTGCATTTTTTTTCCTATCAAAAAGTTTATTTATGAGCATGGGCTCTATTTCGTGGCATTTGGACGTATGGTGGGAAAGTTAAAATATGGATCTTTTCGACCGCGTGTCAGTTGGTCATATTCTTGGTACCATTGCAAGGAGGGGTGCATGAACTTTGTTTTGTCGCATTTGGATGTACAATGTAAAACTATTATAGATTTGAGCTATTTTTGGATGCTTAATTATGGATCTTCTGGACTGTGTCATTCAGTTGCGTGCTTGGTATAGTTAGAAAGTATTCTACGAGGATGGGTGTACAAACTTTGTTTTGTGGCATTTCAATTAAGAGCAAAAAAGATATTGAATTTTCAAGTTTTTATGAATTATTTTTATTTTATAATATTGAGGCAACAATATAGGGCACATTAGTTTATTATTAAATCCAACATTGTCAACCACAAAATCAATTAAATAGACAAAATCTATTATTGTGAGGTTTTAGTCCATCATGATTTCCTAAAAATCTTTTAGGCCTACTTCAAAGAGGTGGTTAAGAAAAAAGCTTCTAGAAATTGGCAGAACATTTTCTATGTTGGTTACGTGAAATTCCGAGTGAACTTATCATCCATTAAAAATGTCATTGACTTTGATCAAAGTGTAAACCCAACTTGGACCATGCCTATCTTTCTACTAATCACTGCTTTGATAATTCCAGGTCTAGCTCTAGTATAAACCACCCCTAAATTGAGCACCCAAAAAGTGAGCACCGCATCCAATCGTATACAACAAATTTTATCAGATTTGTATTTTTAGAAATTTTAAAAATAAAAGTTTCAAACAATTAAAAACAAATAATTAAAATGATTCCAATTTTTTTGAAGATGTTCCAAACAATATTCTAATAATATCCATTGTTAAATCTAAAAAATTGCCGCATATATAAAAAAAAATGGTTTTGTAGGATCCAATTTGTTCAGTTTTGGCTTTCTTTTTCTTGTACTTGAAATTGTTTACAAATTTTGAATTTTTTTTTATTTCTGAGTTTTTTCAATTAAAAAATACTTCATTTTCTTTAGATTCCAATACAATTCCTTCGGGCGGGTGGTTAAAAAAACATTATTTATCTTCTTATAATTCTTATTCTCCAAAAGTTACATTTTTCACCTCTAAAGTTGATCATCCAAAATTGTTATAATCTAAAAATTCAACAATCAAAATTATTCACAATTAATTCCATGCCTATTAGACAAAGTAGTCTTTACTTTTGTGTGGTTAAAATTAAAAATTTCAAACACACCCATGTGCAAAAAAAATATCAAAATGGGACAATTCATTGAAAAACTCCATTCTCAAAAAGTTGTTGGCCTCGAGGGATTAACCCTTGGAGGTCCAAATATTGTTTTTTGCAACATAGCAATTTTGGGCAACTTACTATGAACGATTTTTTTTTTTTTTTTTTTTCAATTTTCACACAACATGTCCCTGAGGAGTAGCTAAAAGGCAAAACAATTTTCATAACTTTTGACTACATGATTAAAAAGTTGTTGCATGATATGAAATTTTCATTGCTTAGTAGGCAACCCAAGCAACTCGAAAAAAATCAATTTTCTAAGAAATAAAAATTCGAACTTTTTTTTATTCCTAAATTGTATATATGTGGAAAGCTTTTATCATTCCATTTTGATTAACCCCTAAAGGGTTGGACTGTGTTTTTTGGTTGTATAGAAATTTTGGGCAAGTACCTACAAGCAGAGATTTTTATATTTGGGGCTGAAATTTTAATAGAATGTGGATGCAAGGAATATCTTTCATATGCACCAAATTTCATGACATTTGGAAATCAAAAAAATTCAATACCCTCATTATATTTGTATAAAAAAAATTATCCTTTATACTAATTAGGTTAGAATTTTTTCAAAAATAGATAACCACATGATATCAATAATTGAAAACTTTTGAAGAAAAACTTGAGAACCAACAATTAACATTTCTCATTTAATACTTGCATATAGCAAATACTAGTCAAGCGATTTGTAATTTAACCCTTAAACGTCGAAGGGGGGACCCTCGAAATCTTCCTTTTCTATTACCGTGTGAATCATTGACCTTTAGAATTGCAAAATTAGTCATTGGAAGTCAAACTACTGTAGAAGATCTTCCTTTTCCAAAACAAATTTAGAGGATGAATAGTTGCACTTCTGTCCTATACAGTTTGATTCCTTGTCATCCATCGGACACAAAACGTCCGCCTCAACGTTCAAGGGTTCAACGCCTCGACGTTCAAGGGTTCAATAAATTTCTAAGAAATTAGTTGTTGGGTTGGATCTTGACGATTGGGTACTTCATAAATTTTTGAAGGTATACAAGTTGTTGGTTAAAAGTATTAAATTTTTGAGCTAGAAAATGAAGGCGTTTTTATAAAAATCACATGTATGTAAAAGATGGAAACTTGTACTGAACCAGAGTTTTACATAGTACACAGACAAGTATATAGTACAAATAATAGAAAAATGCTAAACAACCTCCCACTCCAAAAATGCAATAAATACCCTTCTCAAAGTTGCATTGGTGATTGATAAAACAAACCTAGCAAGCATGCTAAAAAAATAATTAGTGCAGCTGCCACACCTACATTAAATAATTATCCTAAATGATTGAAAATTATCAATAATGATTGTAAATGAGTCATTGCTGACACTTTTTAGTCATTGTAGACGACCATTTAGGATACATTTTTCTACTAGTACTACCTAATGGAATTTGTGGAGGGCAAATACACACTACACTGAACCAAAAATGACAAGATTACATTCATAAAGGTCCATTTCATTTTTTTTATATAAACTCTAATTTTTTTTCTGTAATTTCTTTATATTGTGTTAACTAAAAGTATGGAAAATTTTAATTTTAATTTCCTTTATATATATATTTTTTTAAACTTCAAAGATAACATCAAATATTGATTTATTTCAATAAATTGTAGAAATTACTATAATTAAAATTAACTCTCTAAAAAAATTACTATCTTTGGAAATACTAGTCCATATCTACAAATTTAAGGATACATTTTTACATATTTCAAATCAAAACATGTGATTTCATATATACCTATTTAAATATGAGTCATTGTTTTGCAAAAAATATGAATTTATAATAGATCAATGAGTCTTTATCTTTAATGTTGTGGACTCTCATAGTATGTAAAGAGTACATTTCAAAGTCCTTTACAAATAGAATATAAACAATTTTGCAAAGATTTGTTTTTTATTTTATGTGTCATCAAGTATAGAACATATTCATGAGTCCTTTTCCATGTTCTACAACTTGTACATATTTAAAATTATAAGAATTTCAAAAAAATCCCATTGAAATAAGGATTTTTACAGTCCACATTGGTTTAGCGTAGTGTGCATTTGTTCAAGAAAATGACCCCCTTGGTTTGCTCATATCAAGTTCTTCCCAAATAGATTCCAATTTTGAACCCCATACACCCAAGTACTTGGACTAATAACAAACCTGATCCTTCTAGATGGATTGATACCTCAATACTTGACCAACAATGGTCACAACTTCAATTATGTTTCTATTGCTTGGAACCTAAAAAATATACATGAATGTGATTCTTACATAGTATTTACAGTTGATATCAAATTTTAAGATTTTTTTTTAATCCACTTCTTTTATCAACATAAATCTATAATTCACAATTAATTTTTAATAATAAGTGAATTTCTCCCTTTCAATTTTTTTTTTCCTCAATACTTTGAGTGTGTTTAGTAAGGTAAAAGTACCTATGTCCGATAGCCCTCCATGATGATTTTATAGGATGACCTATTGTTGACAACAATTGAACGCGTTGCTTGTTGAAAAATATTCTTTATTTGTATGTTCTCATCCATTCATCTCCCTTCCTTCCTTGCTTAGGGAGAAGTGCCAAATCTAATCGTAATGGGTGAGTCTATGAGATCAAATGGGTCCAAATAGAAAATCCACATTTATATTGAATAAAATATTCATTCTTGTGTTCAATTTTTTTTGCATTCTTCCTCATCCTTATGTTTGTACACATTGAGCTCAATCTCGCAATGAATTCTCCATATCCTACAAGGTGAAATGCTTAAATTATTGGAAATAGGTACTTCTACCATATATACAAATCAATGCAATACCTAAATATCTTGTCACTTTTTCATATGTTGACGATGTTTTACTTTCGCAAGTTGCATATACTTATCATCAACCTCTTCCCAATAGCATCCCCTATCTACATCCTCCTAACAATTTAGCTCATATCCCTGGAATGTCAAGATGATCATTGTGAAAATCATCCTTTTCTGGTACCGTGTGAATCATTTGCTTAAAAAACACCCAAGAGCACTCAGTGGAGGTTAAACTCAAGGTTGTAGGTTGTAGGTTGCACTCAGGCTTTAAAATTGCCCACCTCCTCAGATGTACATTGTTTGTGCATGTTTTTTTGTTGTACCAACAATTACAAATAGTGTACGTTGGAGGAGGAGGTGAGCGATTTGAGAGTCCTATGCCATTTCAACTTTGAAAATTTGTAACTAATTCCACAAAGCTCCAAAAAATATGAAACGACTTGGGTTAGATGCCAATTCCATTTGTCTTTCAAGGAAAATTTACTGAAAAATATTTCAAGAAGTTCCACCTCTCCAAATTCAGTTTCGTCTCTTAAATGGGTGCCTGTTGAGGACCTCCTACCTCCTGTTTTTTCACACAAAATCCCAAGCGGATGAACATGGTCTCTTACTGTGCATAGACTGAGGATCCTTTGTCATCCATGGAACCCTTTGGCTTGGTCACCGCTCAGCAGTGTAGTAGCAAGATAAAGCGGCTTGCGAAGCTGACTAAGTTCGGGTCTGGACGGAGGTGTCGTTTCCTCGACAAGCGGCAGCAACAGCTGTCTGTCCCTTCAATCGGAGAGTCTTGCAACATTGTGTGAATAACTTATCATGATGCATACTCATCACTTGGGTTCCGTGTTGTCCACGGACGGAATGGAATTCGAATGTAAAAGTTTAAACAATGTCTGTATAATAATAATAATAATAATAAAAGCAACTCCTGAAGACAAAGCCAAGTGAGGAAGGAAGGAATACCGCCAGTGATCTTGGGAGGATACAATACGTTCAGTTAGGCATCTTCAAACAGTGAGTTTCCGCTCGATCGAACTTTCCAAGTTTTTTTGGTTTTCTGAATCATTTGGAGTGCGTGCGTGTGACTCGACTCGACCGGATCGATGCTCAGGGTCAGCTTACATTCTCGCACGCCCGGTGGGCAAGTTTCATTTCCACTAATTGAAAGGAAAGGAAGAAGACAAAAGTGGTTGTCTTGCCAGGGTGGGCAAGCGGGAAAAAGGAGGAGTAAGTTGAAGTTTCACCGATATCGGTGGACAACCTCATTGGTGGAGACTAGGGAATTTAAAATACATGGTCAATTTCGTTAAAATGGCGGTATTCCACTTAAATTGACACAAAATTACATGGAAATTTCTTACTGTCTCCATCCCCACCCGGCCACGGGGTCCACATGAAAGTATAATGGCTATTTTTCCTTGTAGCACCCGGTTGTGAAAGTTCCAGGATGACCGATAAATGTATAAGGAGGCCCTCTCAGCGTACCGTGTGGGGTCATGTGCAGGTAGCAATTAAAAGAATCCGTGTCTGTTCCGGCACTTGGGCTCGATCAAGCGCGCCTTAGAAAGAACGTACTTTCATTCAGGACTTTCATTCGGAATCCCAAGTTTTAACTTAGTTACAAATTGGCAACATTATATTATGAATATACTTTCTCATCAGTTGCAATTGGGTTCCATGTTATCCACGCGTGGACGCAATTGTCTGTAGAATCATAAGTTAAGCAACTCAAGGTCAAGCACGTGAGGGAGTGAGGAAGACCGTGATCTCGGGAGGATACAATACGGTAGAACTTCCGCTCGAACTTTGATTCCACTTTTTCTTCGGTTTTCACAATCATTTGGAGGGAGTGCGTGTGGTGAGGGGCTCGATGCGGCTCAGTTAGAACGGGCTGCTGTTCCGCGCGGGCACTGGGCTCAAGCTTTCAGTTGCCTTGGGACGTAGTACTTTCATTCCTTTTCAGAGCTTGTCTTCTCACTTGAAAACTCAAAATATAAATGACTATGGAAGCAATGTGAGGCCCATAGTTTGTTGAATTCATTGTTCAGTTCAATGAATTGAAAGTTGTATTTTTTTTTTATAGTTTAAGTTTAAAGTACAGAAACTAACTCACGTTGTTTACCTACCACCCTGAACTGAACCTTGTAGCTTGGCCTTGGCCTAACAATGGCAATAGCTCTGATGAAATAGTGGCCTTCAATCTTGGGCATTGTGCACCTACCTATTGCCGTGTCCCAATCTCTTGGCACTGTGGGGGCATAGGAGGAGTATACAGAGCCATGGTCCTTAGGGCCAGCTTACATGCTCACCTGGTGGGCAAACTTTCTTCTAATTCAAGCAAGAAGACAAAAGTGGCTCCGCCGATGGTCTTGCCGGGGTGGGCAAGCAGGAAAGGAGGAGGTGAAGTTTCACTGATACCGGTGGACAACCTCATTGGTGGAGACTTGGTGGAGACGAGGGAATCTAATACATGGAAACTTTTTATTGTCTCCGTCCCCACCCACCGGGTCCACATGAAAGTGCAATGTCTATTTTTCACTGTAGCATGTGAAAGTTCCCCGATGACCGATACATGTGAGGAGGCCCTTAGAAGTGCATGCCAAAAATCCAATCGGCACCTCTTTCGAGATAGCATTGTCATTGCGTGGGGATGCCCTTGGGAAATCTAAATTTTAACTTGCAAATTGGCTTCCATTGTGAGGAATGTAGTTGCACATGCACTATGAATACACCTATTTTGGAGTTGAGTTACTTGAGTCAATTACAACCCCTACATACCTACACTCACATGCCAAGTATGCATCCATAGAAGTCAACCTCCATTTTGATTTGGTTGATACTTTACAAATTTGAGCCAAGTGATTACCTAGAGGTTTTGTTTCACTTTTGAGGGCAATGCAAAATTTAAAAAAATCTTTACTAAAGTCAGGAACCTCTTTATATGCATAGACATAAATGATTATCTTTTGTTCACTAAGTTGATTTTACATTCAATCATTCAAAATGGAGTGATATTCTCTAATAAAAGATTTTGAAGCAATTCAATGATTTCAACCATTGAAAAATATATTGCTAAATATTCCCTCAAAAAATTAGAATAATAATTTTTTGGCATATTAAAAAAATGCCTTACCTTTCTATGGTTGAATGTGATTCTATTTATGTTCTTACTAAAATTTGTAAAGTTGTGAATAAGAAGTCAATGACTACATTCACCATAGTAGATAGGGAACTCAAGAAAATTTTGCTTTTATGCTCAAATATGGTGATGAAGGAGAACTAGGTCAAGGAAAATTAAGAAAAATCAAGGGGTGGAACCAAAACTTTAATATAGGAAGAAGGCAATTCTATGTGAAGTTAGAATGTATGCAATCATGCCTTGTAAGTTGTTCTTGAAAAACACAAGTTGAATCAAAATTCAAATACAATCTAGAATAAGAATTGAAAGAGCACTCAAATGAAAGACAACTTTTCAATGACTTAAAGAATAACTCTATTTTGGAGAATTTTTGTAATTTTTGTGAATTCCGAAAGTCAAGACTTGGAGAATCTTTAAAGTTTGTGTCTATGAGGTCTATCTTTGAAGCGAGCTTTGAAGTGCCTTTAGAAAGATCCAAAATCATTTACTGAAATCTCTATTACTTTACAACTATGTTGTGCCGTGTGTAAAGTTGGAGACATTCTACCAAAAGACTAGTTAAGGTCATTGGCAACATTTTATAAATTCCTATGTGATAGAATTCAAGGTGACAAAATATGGGATAGGCCGGGGTGGGCAAAATCAAAAGCTTCTTCTTTAAGGACCAAATAGACCTTGGGGGGAGGGGTCATTTAGAGTGTCCATTAGAAACCATGTGCAAACAAAACTTTGCACCTCCTATACACTTTTTGAATTTTAAATAAAACAAAATTAAAAAAATACGAATAGATTTTTCTACTTTGAAAGTTTATGTTTTGAATTATTGATATTTTTATTTGTTAATAATAATTAGTTAGAAATTTTTGAAGTAAAAAGATACAATGTAGAACTGAAAAATAACTTTCACACCTCTATATTATATAAGAAAAAATTGTCTAAAAAATGAACAAAAAATTCCTAAAAATAATCCATTCTTGAAAGCTCATTTTGAGTTGAAAAACATGCCATTTTAGTTCATTTTCAACCTCTTCTAGAAATCATTTCATATTTTCTTTGAGTTGGAAATTTTGGCAATAGAAATCTATAGTCATTATTAAACAATGTTCAAAATTTTAGGTTGAAACTATAGTTTATTAGAAACCACTTGTTCACACGTGGTTTGTTATAGTAGAACAAAGTGCCCCCCCTGAGAAATAGACTTAATAGAGCATACACAAAGCAAAAGATTTGAAGTTTTAATGTATAATAACAAGCTCCTTCTAAATAAGGATAATCCAAAAAAGATGCCAAGAGTAAAAAGTGTGCATTTAATAGCTTTCTAGAAAATTGTAGGATGCAAAATGATGTTATTTATGCTAGAATAAGGTCATTATTAGTAAACTACCTTAGTAATAGGGGTGACACCCTCGATGGTTAAAGGCGCTTGACTATGTAGTTCCTTTAATAAAGTATGAGCACCTAAAGTGACATTTTTTGAGTACAACTATTTCAATGGTTGAATGTCAAATTTTTTTATGAGATTATTAGCTGCCTAGTAAACTCAAGAAAATTGTATTCCAACGGTTTTGTAATCTTTCGATACTCATGAAATATTTTACAAATTTTCAAAGTTGAGAACATAGGACACCCTAAATATAATGAAAAAAATCACCTTAAAATGAAATCTTTGAAATATGATATATCTAAATTCCTATTTTTGGCTTCAAAAAACTCTTCACCTATCATTGATTGCTCTTGAAAATGTTCAAGTCATGAAGGTGCTCATTGAAATCCATTTTTTAGATGTTGGAAAATAAACGGTGTCACATTTGGTTATACTTACCTTAGTACTTGGTACATCAGATCAAGTCAACATTCCTTTTTGGATCACAAATTCCAAGTTGAAGGAGTTCACAAATCAATATAAAATAGAAACACCTAAGGCTATTTACTGAAGCTTTTGTGCATTCATAGAGTCAAAATTACAATTAGAGGTTATTTTTCATTTATAATTGAAATGATAGAATTATGAATTTAAAAAATTATATTTTTTGGAGAATTTATGAATTTTTTATGAATTTTCAAAGTCAAACCTCAAAGGATTTTGTACCCGGTTTTGTAGGTGCATGTTTGAAGAGTAGTATGCTCTTAAAATAACCATTTAAAACTACCTAAGTGATCATTGACAATAATAGATATTTCAAGCAACATGTCACTAATTCCTAGGTAGGGATTGCATTTAGTGCAGACTATTTTAAAGACCTCAAAGTATTTTATTACTTTGCAACCATGTTGTACTATATGAAAAGTTGGAGACATCCTATATAGATGGTTTAATCCCTAAATGTCCAAGGCACCATATTTTCATGTTGGATATACTTCAAAGTTATATTAAATCTTACCAAAGTATTTTTTTTTGTTAGTTTTTTTAGTTGAATATCCTCTAAAGTCTATTTTTAACATTACAAAACTGATTGAAAAAAATTGTTCACGTTTTTGTCTTGCTAAAGTTTTTTTTACAAGTGTGTCCAAATGCAAATCTTGATACTTTTAGTATTCATAGAAATAGTCTCAGATACATTGGATCTTGAAGGAAAGATCACATTGAAAAATTATTTACAAAAACTGTACAATAGGTTTTGAAAATCTATAAATCAATCATGGTTATGTACATTACATCCTTTTGCCTCATATTTTCTTCATGAACTCAATTTTAGATTTGGCATGTAAAAAGTACATTGAAAGACTTCAAATCAATTTCATAGTTTTAACACCTTTTGCTTAAACATCACAATCTTTCAATCCATAGGTGATTTTGTTGTGTATCTAAAACATGAAATCCTTGCCACGAGCAACAAAAGTCTCAGCGCTGGGGATGAAGGCACTTGAAGTAACGACTAATTCTGTATGCTTGTTGCTCAACACCTCCGATCCTTATCAAAGTGACAAACTGGTTGAATAACAGATGCAGGCGCAATTCCTTGTGTGGAAGTGTGGCCAGTTCAGTGACTAAATTTCTAAAGCACTAGCATGTTGATATAAAAGATGCAATCGGTCTCTGTTCCCATCTAGATTTCAATCGCTGCTTGCAGTACCACAAGCTGCCCTATCTTATACGAACTGGCCTTTGCTGCAGTAAAATATGGAAGGACACAAACAATCCATCAAGACTTGAAGAGTCCATCTATGCATCCCACTTGATCTTAAGTGTCTGAAATTGGCTATACCTTGACAATGAAGGTGGGATCCCTTCAGGAGAACCTCCAGAGAATTGGGAACGGATCATGTTGGCACAATTCAAAGGGCCGACAGACTATGTTTCTGCATCCAATCCCACCATATGATGAGATAAGAATTTACAAAAACTATCAGTGATCAACTGAATGTAATGCTCACATCCCAGGCTTCATGAAACACTCCCACGTCTATCATAGAATACCAGAACGATCTACACGTTTACTGTTACTGTTTACATACAAAATCGTGAGAATAGCCACACGACAAATACCTTTGTATATGTGACAAACCTTGCAAAAGAGATTGGTGAAGGATTATACAGAATCCGATAATGATTGCAAGTATACATCGGGGAGAGATAGGGCATCATTTGATCCGTACGCCTCCAAAAAAATACAAGCATTGATTTTCCTTGACAACCAGTCAACTCACAAGATGCCGTGCCTCATCTTTTCCTGTATGTCAAGCCCAATAAACATTTAAGACATGCATAAAGAATGCCATGACACTTATGACATCTATGGATGAAAACAAAGTTTCGCAGCTCAAAGTTTCTGAGTTCAATAATATACAACCATGTCACATATAAGACCTTCAAGTAAGCTCCGAAAAAAGTATACAGACAATACATATAGACTTGATGGTCAACTCAGATGTGCCTGCAGGAGAGTGATGAGTTTTGGATGCTGCTCTAGCAGCTGCTGAAGCTTCTTTGGGTCTTTAAGGAGTTCCTGATCAAACATCACCAACGTAACAATATTATGAACAGAACGGCAAGCAGTTCAGCACAAAATATTGATAACACTGACAACTACTCCGAGGCAGTCCTACTTGACCAGGAGCGAAAATCAACGACCCAAAAGAACTCACGTGTTCCTATACATCCAATAGAAGTGTCCCTATACATCCAAAATCTAGATTTCTAAACAAGAAGGAAAAGGACAACATTCCGAACTGATCCCTCCGTAAAGGCGAGAGTAACGTAGTTGCAAATTCTTGAGGAAACACTAATCTAGAACATTGAAATCTAAGAAAAACGACAGCGATACACAGACCAAACAAAGCATTACACAGTATAGTGAGCTAGGCAGAGAGGCTAATGACATACTTGAATAGTCTCAGGCGATTGAAGTATTTGCTGCAGAACTGCTCCTGGTTCTTGCTGTGATGCAATGTCTGGCTCCTGTGGATACAATGGAGGAGGATGGTGTACAGACTGCTCTGAATGGACCGTGATCTGAGAAGGAGGTATACCGGTTGGAACTGGAGGCTGAAAAACGGACGATGACCCTTGACCTGGCGGTGGACCGCCAAAGTTTCCAAACCTGTGACCACTAGAAGATGCACTGCCTGCATGACTAGCTGGGTACGCTGGCAAAGTGTCCAATGGTCGGCTCGCACCCACAAACGATTGTTGTAAATATAGAGGTCCATGTTGAATAGGACCAGGTATAGGAGGAGCAGTCGAGGGAAGACCCGAAAACAAAGTTGGAGAATCACGCCATAAACCGGCAGGGGGCTGTAGTACAACCCCACCCACTTGCAAATCCGCAGGTGGTCTGGGGCCTGTTCCGTGATTATAAGGAAGTACGTTCATTGCTGGTACAAGCCTGGGAACGACCGGGGGGAGTAGCGAAGGGTCAAGTCTCCGCGGCGCATCCGACCAGGGAGACGGTGGAGCAGGCGGTGGGGGAGGGAGATGGGAACCTAGGTCTGAGTGAGGCGCTTGCTGAGATGGAGCATTATGTGAGGTACTAAAATTGGAAACTACAGGAGCTTCTCCGTGTGATATTCGTGACATGAAGTTTCTGTCAGACTGCTGCCAAGGTTCCTTTTTCACAGCAGGACCCCCAGTAGTATTGATTTCTTGTTCATATTGTCGAAAAGGTGAAGGTGATCCAGCAGAGGCACTGTTAGTAGATGGTGTTCTCTCAAGCTTTACTTTCACCAGTGATGGAGGCTGAGTGCAGCTCTCAACTGCTACGCCATTATTCTGCTCCATTTTGATTTCTTCTGCCCTCTGTAAGGAGAAGACAGGAAGCTCGGAGAGAGGGATATCTTTTCTCTGCAAGGTTTGGGACACTTTCGGAAATTCAGTGTTCATGCCTGAGGTACTCATCAACCCCAAAGCAGGAGGTGCGGTAGAAAAGGCTGCTAGTCCTGATACTGATATGTTGACACTAGAGTACTCAGCACTTGCATGCACGGTTCGTGAGTTCCCGTCAGTCAATCCCAATTCTGTTCCATCGTATGCTCCTTCAGGTATGTCCAAACTAGTTCTAGTACCACCATTCTCTACATAACCTTGAACTCCAGGTGGAGCGGTTGATTGCTGGTGATCCCGCTCTCGAGCTATAAACTCATCCACATGAATCGAAGATGCTCTTTCCGTTCCGGAATTAGAGCGCTGCAGTGGAGTGGCTGAAGTCGCATGGTTGCTCCCGGGAAGGACGTCACTGCTCTTCTCTCGTGCTACATAATCATCCACATGCATAGATGGCGGTCGGCTTGTGTTAGGTTTCCTTAGTCGAAATGTATCGCGTCGACTTGAAGTCACCAAAACAGTAGTACGACTAGCTACTGCACCGACAGTGACATCACCACGATGTCGTTTACTGGCAACTTCTATTGTAGAGATAACTCTTCTCTTTAACGTTCTCATTGTCACGACTGGCCTTTCGTGCAAAGGTTTTGGGCAATCCCATGGTACAGTATCCTTGGTGTCGCCGCTACTACTTCTCATGTCCATATCCATGGGGTTCGCCCTCTCCACAAACATGGCCGAAGATATTAGGCCAAAGCATGATGAAGTCTGCGCTGCAACAGCTTCTGCACGACGCTCTGCAATAGGGCGTGGAGCTGGCAAACGGGCCAATAAGGATCTTATCTCGTCGTGAAGAATAATCGGTTTTGCTGGAGCGCTTAGCAAGTGCAGCATAGAGGAAACTGCTGAGAGTGCCTGAAATAAGATAACCAAACGTGCTAACAGTTTTTTAAGATTCCAAAGGACATGATCAACGTCAAAGTCAAAAGAAAAGGTGCGTGACTATACTTCCAGGACACCAAAGACAAGGTGGACTACTTGTGACAAACTTCCACACAGAAGAAACAGCATTCTAATTTCCACACCAGAAATCCAACAACCTACACACTTTCGTACTCATTGACCTGTAACATTGCACGACAGAATTCCATTGGTTATTTTCCCGACAAAATAAGTTTCGGCATCGGATAAATGACTAGAAAACATGCACTTGGGGCTATACTCTCAGTCTGTGAGTTATCTCTTTAAACATCTTAAGTGATAAATCATCTTAACCCCTTAAAGGACCAGACGTTCAAATTTAAAACAACGATTGAACGCAAAAACATCCCAAGCAAACTTTTTTTTCTTCCAAAGACTTTGTTTTGTAGGTATTCTATAACTCGAAGGGGTACCGTTATGTTTCACCTCAAAAAGTAACTTTTCCAGTCCAGAAAATGACCCTTCAAAAAAGACTTCAATAAATAAGTAAAATAAAATTCTTAAAAAATCACCATAATTAGAGCTTAAAATTTTGAACTTAAAAAGAAACAAAATTCATGAGAAAACTACAAATATTCAATCTGAAATGAATTTTGTAAGAAGTTTTGAATTTTCGCTAAATTTTGATTGATAAATATTGGCCAGTGCAGTACCGTCGTAGACCCAACCTTATGGATCATGTTTTACATCTTCTGTTTGGAAGTCTTCGTTAAATACTTCTAAAATACATCATCACAATTTTGAAAATTTGGACTACCCCTGGTCCTTAAGGGGTTAAACTTGCCGAGCATACGAAATATTACCTCCTGCACAGAAGATTCTAAACCGCACGAAGAGATGCCAGAACCTTCAACTTCAGGTATATGTTCAATTATGCTCACAACTCGTGACAAGACCTCCAGCTTATCGATTTGTACTCCGACTATGTTCAATTCCGTAGTCTCAGGACTTACGTCGAGTCCAAATAGAGCCTTCAAGGCCGCTCCTCCAACTAAACTGCAAGAGCTCAACAAAAGTCACGTAAGCCTCCACAAGAAGAGAATAACATATTTTGCTCACTCCCCACTAAATCCCAGATGAACTTTGTGCATTAAGACCGCAACGTTGGAAGTGGAGCTGTGTAAGCAGTGTCCTAAGCGAAGACTACTTACGTCAACAATGTATACTATCCTAGGATTTGGAGATGTAAATAAAGACTACTGTAATTCGTTTCCGTTTAAATTAAAGCGAAGCTAGCTATAGTTATAAAGTGCATGCATCGAGACAAGTGCAATCCGTGTGAAACTTGAAGTTCTCTCACGAAAACTAGGTACCTTTGTCGACAATAAAAACATCTCAAAGGCCACGGCACTGAGTAGGACGATACCAGGAACAGAGAACAGTAATAATCGTAAGCTAAATAGAGAACAAATTAGCGGACATTAAAAAAGCAGTATTACCTCCGGCCTGAGTCTGTTAGAACGTTGGCTACTTGCGCGAAGCGTAGGACAAGTCTCAGATGGGCACGGTTCGATTCCACTAATTCCATAGCAGACGCAAAGTTCTGCCAAAGTTTTAGTAAAGGTGAGTTGTCTTTGTTAAACACCCAAGATACTTGAGATTCTGGAGTATCTTGGTTAGTCATGGGCGTAGCGCACCCAGCATTACCCAAAGCAACCGACGCCAAAGCAGTACGCCCCCCATCATGGCTTGCTAACTTCTCAAGTGCATCTGCAAGAACCTCAGCGTGTGGTTCTAAGTGCATCATCTGCAGACAAGTGCAATATTTTAGGCAACATGTACAGATTACAACCATTATTTAGAGAAGCGTCAAGTCTGGAACAATAGAAGTAATACGAGTTACTTGGAAGTGTAAAACAACTTACTTGACAATGTCGTAAAAGAGAAGAAGCTACAGCACAACAATCACTGAAATTCGGGCAATCCTCTGACATATGTCTGCAAAAAAGATACTGCGTTAATATTTACATAAACAAAGGTCTTCAAAACACTGTTAATGATACTGCAATGAACTGACTGTTCTACAGAGACAATGAAGACAAAAAATAAGTCGATCACCTGTCCGTAGATGCTGCAGGTGAAAAAGAGACTGCAATGTCACATAGAAGTGCGACCGCTCGGAAGCTGCAAACCAACCAATCCAATTTGGCGACTGGTACAGTAGACATCTCATTCAGCGAGAGTATTTGCAACAGCATACCAACAGCTCCTTCTTGCAAAAGTACTGCCTGCGAAAGAAGTGGTCATTGATTCAATCCTTCCAAATATTGACAATCATCTTGAAGATCTCATTGAACATACAAGATACTATGAAGTAGAAGAGGAGACTTTTATAGATGAGAACAGAGGCATGCACAAGGATTACATCAAACTCGTAATAGTAATATGCATTCATCAAAACTAATAGCTTCGCAGATTCTCTGGAAAATAGATAGCAACTAGCATAGACATCGCCAAGTTAGAATCCAGTGTTCAAGGCAACTGAAATAGTTAATGAAGTTTCCTCCAACCGGTGGCTTGTGAACTGCTTACCTTGCAAGAAGGGTGCGCTGCCACAAGAGTCACCCATTGAAGCATGTGTGTTACCTGAAAATAACCACAAGCTTGATTATCAATTTCGTACTGATTTACAATTAGGATAACCGCATACAAATTCATCTCAGGAACCCTGCTATGATATTCACTTTTATTTGACTCAAAACTTCAGATAAAACAGTGATTACAGTCGACTTTAATGCAGTGGAGAAACCCAAAAATACCTGGAGAATATCAGTTTCACTAAGTAAACATTTCGCAGCTGCAGCAGCGCGTTGTTGAAGAAGAAGTAGAACAGGACGAACAAGGACGGCTGCATTCTCTGGGCTTTGACATGCCAATCGTATCACCAAGTTGACCAACCTCTCCTGGACAGCATCACATTTCTGCAAGCAATATATATTTCAGGTCTCTGTCCATCTTGCTTTAAAAATAACTCACCGATTCATACCAGAACTAAAATCAAATCAAAAAATCAAGTTGACTGCTATAAGTTGACTCATATATAGACTACGTACAGTGTATTTCACATGTCATAAATTATATGAACTGTATGGTACAATGGAACATATCCAAGATAGCGAAGATCTTACTGGCGTATGCCAGTCTTGTAGTCAGAGGTAGACAAATTTTTCCTGCTATTTTATAATCGATTCATCTTTCACTAGAATGGAATATTACAGGTCCATCGCAATCATCAAAGGAAAAATAATGTTGAACCTAAGTAACACGACAAGGAACCAGGACAGTAGAACTTACACAAGGAACCAAGCGTACGACGAGCTGCCCGATCTGCTCGAAGTAGGGATAAAGCATGTGGAGCATTTTCTCCGAATGGATTGAAGAAGTGTGCCACAGAACAGCAGACATCACGTCGATACCCTGAATATTCCCAATACCAACTGAGCGACACACATCCGCAACTGAGGCTTGGTCCATATTCAGCCTGGGGAGTTCAGGAGGCAGAAATTCCTCCTACAGATGATATGCCACAACCCGTTAATAAAAAGAAACTGAGCACTCAAAAGACCAGATAACCACAAGACATTTCTATCATTGCATGGAAATAAATCCAGTCGAAAAATCTGTAAAAAGATACTCACCAGCAACCAGATCACACTGCAGGCTTCTCCAGGCTCCATGGGCAACGAAGTCGAGTTGGGTCCTAAGAGTCGTGGTAGTAGAGCTGGAGTCCAGCTTAGAACAGGCCAGAAGGCCAACAGGGATGCCAACACCTGACGAACAACCCCTAACTCTAATTGTCCCCCTGTCCAGGAGTAAGGCGGGACAGTCCCATGAGCTCCTGCTTTCGCACTAAATCACAAGAGATTCAATATCTCGTTAAAACAATGCTCAAACATGATGTGGATAAAATAAAACTCACTACACGCAGTATTGCCTTACATAATTCCACAAAATTCAGCCATCTAATCAGTATATTAATCTACTAACGAGGAAAAAGTAGCCCTTCAGACAAGAAAAGGTCGTCAAATTACCTGACTACTTGATGAAGTTGTATTAACAAATCCAGAAGCCTGGTGCTACAATAATGCTGAACTACACCCTGCGAATAATGCAGGATATTCAGAGAAGTATGGCATATCCTAACCCGTAAGTAGATATGTCCCTATACAAAGCCGTATCAGGGTCCAAAAATTCTGATGTCATAATGGAGAAAGTAACTTAACCACTGCCGATGCAATGACCATTCACTTCTACGCATGTTGATAAACTTATTTCCTATAACTGCTATTAAATACAGCCTGCTGGTGACAGTAAGAACAAGGCGTGACAAAAATAAAAAATAAAACTGCATGCATGTAATGGTGTTGAGGGCAGAAAATTATTATACCTGCAGGCGTTTGAGCAAAGAGAGCAGCAAAAGAAGGGTTGGTAAGAGTAAAGCTAGTAGGGCTTGTTCTTTGTGAGCATCCTCTCCTCTTCCTTCATCTTCTTCTGCCTCCTCCTCATCTGCAGCGACGTTCCTCAGTTGTGAGCAGGGATCCCGAATGAGGGGAGAGATGTTTTCCGGAAGACTTTAAACACGATTCTAAATTCTGAGCTTTCGAATAATTCCACAAGATTTCAGTTGCTTGGTCCTACAGAGCCAGAGCTTGTATATACCATATTCGTTAGATGAGGCCTGAAGAAATGCCAGACAGTGCTCTAGTATGACATTTACAACGCCCATCGCACCTTCCCCATAAAGCAAAGCAGCAACTTCCTGCAGAACAATAACAGACGGCTTTCAGGTTATTCAACTCTACTACGTGATGCATACAGGGGAATTGCCATCAGTGCAGAAGTTACTTAACAAGTTTGCCAAAAGCATGACAATCATACCAAGTTCCATCCAGCTGAGGCAAGGAGTCTCAAAGAAATGGTTAAAGCATGAATCGCTGAATCTTGAATCACTGCTGGGCCCAGTCCTTTAACAAAAGAGTTGGGCAACTCAGAACCCGGAGCACGATCGTGCAGATTATTCCCATCGTCATCCAACGAACCATCCACATGCATGGTTGCACTCGGACTCTGCGGACCTATCAATGCTCCTGCATGCTTCAGTAAACCAACTGGGCCCTTCTCTTCGTAAACCACGGCTGCTTCGACCCACTCAACAAGCTTACTAACAGTGCCCATCCCAGTATTGCCAGCTGCTAGCAAAGCAGTCTGCAAGGTAGAAGCATGGGCTATTAAAGCAATTTGATTGGTCAAGGCGGAATCGCAAAACACCTTCTGTAGAACTTCCGCTGCAAAATGTCCTGCTGACCCTCCTACCCGCAGTCCAATTTTTCATAGGCAAATTTCAGAATACTAGAAGAACCGCAGATAAAAGTGAATCAGCACTTAACGTAAAAACTGCAGCGTTGAGTTGTGCTGATTAAAGGTTAACTGAAGTGTTGAATAACAACTAGTAATCCTGGGAGAAAGACTCACTGGTTTGACACATTGTAAATAGTAAAACATGGCATAGCATCGATCTGAAACTAATGAGGGTCATTTATATAAGGTATTAGATCCGGGAACAGATCACTGAAAAGTGCGACTCGGAGACTCTATTCAGGGACCCGGAATATTAAGGGTGAAAACCAAGGAGATCCATACCAGAGGTGGAAAAGAAAACTTAGCTCAAAATTAAGAAACAGTGCATGCAGGGATGCCATAAATTCATGAGAATTGCAGTGGAAAACTGCCATTTCTAAGTGCCGGGGAGTTGAAGCCAAGGACCCACGTATGAGAGGGTAGCTAGGTTTTTAGACTCAATCGATGGGCCCGTTAAGAGACCTAAAGAAATGTAAGGTCCACCAACTGTTCTAGATAGTTGCTTTAGAATCATATGAAAACATACTATGCAGTCCTTTAAGGTAGTGAACTCACCCACTATTTCTTCAACATCTGGTGACGGGTGGATAGCGTCAATTATGGACGTCAACACCTGAAAAGGATAAAGATTCAGAAATGCCAACACCCCAGTCTGAGCACACCATTGAAATAGTCACGCACAGTTTATTAAAAAGTCAAATGGTAATCTGAAATATGAATCGCATACCTCCGGAAATGATACTAAGAACAAAATTGCTTGCCTGCCAGCCTCTGATCTGAATAAGAAAAAAACATTTCCTAAAAATGAGATAATGGCTCGCTCGAGATCTGATTTGAAAACAAGAAAACATGACCGGCTATCTAGAGAGAAATGACTAGTTACGCTAATTTTAAACTGAACGAGAAGTAATGGTCAAACTTCGTTACAGAATTCAAGAGTCACCAACAACTGAAAAACAGTAGGATCAAATGACTGATGCCCAGCCTCATATGAAGTCATCAAACGGGATGGTCTTGTTAGCAACCTGCCCATGGTGGCAAGATCCCAAAGACCTCCAAACGCAGCCTCGGATCCCCGGTCTGCACCTATAAACCGGTCTACTGCAGTTACCTGTAGACCAAGGACCGTTAGCAGCACACCTCAAGGAGTTCAACAATTGCAACTAAGCTACGAAAACTTGCACGACATGGCCGATGGATCAGCAAATAATTGTATAATCATTGAACATGAAAAAGATTTTGACCCCAAACGCCCAGTGCTGCTAAGTGCTCAAGGAAAAGATTACCATGGACATTCTGATTTGTAGTGTCTCAGCAATACACCAAGGGCTACATAAATAGCCCATGGAGGATAACACTGTAATATGTCGTATTGGCACTAACTCTGGCACTTGTTCGGATGCATTCTTTAGGCCAGACATCAACGTCACTAGTGATTCCGTATCACCATTAAGAAACAACAAGCCTGCAACCCAAACATAGTAAGTCACGATCATCTTTCTAAGCCAAAATAAAAATTTCTCTGATTCTGATTAGGCCGAAGATTCACACGTCCTCTCTAAAAAACTAGAAGCACTAGTAAAATGCACGCAGTTAAATAGCGAGACGTAAAATAAATATTTCTGAAATCAACAGAGAATTATCTGAAAGCATATAACTGACGTCCTCAAGGTCTTGAACAAACCTGAACGGCATTCAAGCAGGCGTAGTAACAACCTTTGCGTGGCAAATGCGAATTCCATGCATACATTTGGAGCACTTCCAGTTGCAGACCAGATATAAGGTACAGACGAGAAGGCTGCAAGCGAAGCCATAAAGCGTGTTTCCTACATCCATCCTCTACTTCCCATTCAGTTTTGAATAACATAATACATTCAAAAGAGACCAAGGAATAGAAGAGGCCCACAGCAATGCAAAGCAGATAATGCCTGCAAGGTCATCGATCAGCAAATTCAAGAATAATAATCAAAATTTTCAGAATAGCCACCATCAGCAATCTCATCAAGAAAAATCAAGAGCATGAATACCGGTAATCACGTGTACACACAACTACTCACTAAACTTGAACACACCTGGAGGACCGAAAGCAGTGCATGATCAACATCATGTGGCAGACTCATGAACTGATTACATCCTGGTCCATTGGAAGTCAGCAACTCCTCATCTCGTTTTCCACAATTGTTATCAGTTGAACCTCTGTCAACAAAGCCCTTCATGTTGAGAGAACTCTGTTGCATCCAATCGCCTTACAATGAGGAACATGACAATAACGGACACATGATCAAGAGGGAGTAATTTACAAGCAAACACAACTTATTTAGACAGATAATATTGTGCATACCAAAAGGTCATTGAGTAACCTTGTAGCTTCTTTGATGACCATGGCATCCTCACCCGCGCCCGATTTTGTTAAAACCTTCACCAATTCCTGTTCGACACAACTTATTGTTAGTTTTCTGAAGCAAAAGTTCACGAATTCTAATCGTAAGGCACAGGAAGCCACGAAAAAGAGCAATCACGTACATAAACCCATAGATACGACAACTACGGAAACATATCAGCATGTTCTTGTGATAATCCCGATGGAAAATATAAGTCAATATTAATTCAAGTAAAGAAGACCGAGTGATCATAATGGACGTTACCCCAAAGGCCACTGAAAGCTCATAGCACTGAAGACGTTGTAAAATTTGGTGTAGAAGAACAACCACAGGAGGACGCTGCTTATTCTCAAGCAACTTGATAAGAATGTTTTTGCCCTGAGGTAAAAATGCCTCACATGCACATTTATGGCGGAGCAAACACTCCAGAGAGGTTAAGACAAACAACAACAAGGCAGTTGTTCCAGAGACTTCCTCCGCAACTTCGTGTAACAGCGTCATTCCACCTGCAGCTAAAAAAGTGGCTACGTCTTGGGGACAGGAACTGCACAGAAGCTGCACTGCAGCCAGCCCTCCAACCAGACTCTCCACCTGTGAGCCTTAGCAAGAACAATCAGAAGTGTGGATGACATGTTCGGTAGTGTAGTAGAGACACAGCAATCAGAAAAGACAAATAAAATCTTAACCGTTTGAGACGGACAGACATAAATAATGAATATAGCTAATATTAGCTTAGCAAAATTCTAGCCACTATACCTCATTAATTCAACTTCCATTTATCATATTAATAAAAAATTCAAAAGATACTGAAACTCAGTGCCAGTAATAATGGCAATCAACTGGGTATGAAGAAACGTGAACTGACTATTCTGCATATTAAAGTCTTCAGCACACTCGGGAAAGATTAATACCGCAGAGAGTGGAGAAATACATCCGGCAGAGGGCTCGAGACCAGCTTGTAGCCAGTGCAGGGATAGACGCACCAACATTTCGCTGTTCCCTTCGTTTGAAGGTATAAGCTTACCCTCATCTTCATTCCGCTGTACCAAATCGTGAAGCTCCGATAATTCGTGAACAGGGTCATCACGGAGGAGATTTCTAAAGCCATCCACTGGGTCAAGTTTCTTCACAGTCATCCATTGAGCACCTTTCCCTTGGCATTGAGGAATCAGATGCCATGCGGCTGCAGCGGTAAGTAACATCGACACAAGATGATTTGTGGCGTCTACTCTATGTACACATTTTAGCAACCGTTGTAGTAGGTTTCTTTGTTCTACATTTGGAGAACTTAACAGATGAAGGTTACTGAGAGTCAAGATTCTGGGAGGATATGTACGCAAAACTTCTCGCAGCGGATCACTTTTAGAAATGGCTCTTGGAGACAAATCATTCGTCTCCAGCTTGTTCTCCAGGCATAGCTCACTTGCAAGATTGCCATATATGACGACTGAGAGAGACTTGTAGCTGCCTCGGAGCACCATGTGCTCAGTCACAGCCGCCTGCAGAGCAAAATGTTTTAAGCTAAGTAATCAAATTGACCAATTGAAATTAAAAAAGAATGTTCGTGAGCACTTCATTAGCGTTTCTATAGACCCATTCCTAGAAAATTTGTCCTTCATTATAACCAGTCAATAGGAATCTCAATTCTCCCGAGGCAAACTTAATCCTAAAATCGATCCTGTCACCCTAGCACAGCGCTCTAGACTCTTTGACCGCTGAGATATGAAATGAAAACAGAACAATCAACCACATACAGAATAATTACTCACAGAACTAAATGAACATGTTACCATACTGCACCAGCAATTACTTGACCCTAATATTATTATTATTATTATAGTCTATCATCATTGTCATCAACATCACGATTGTCATGAAATGCAACCCAGTTCATAGGGCGCGGAGCATCACCTGCACATCAAGCAAACATGTCGCAGCTGGAGAATGAAGAAAAGCAGGACCCAAGCGCTGGAAACGTGAATCTCTTCCACTTCGCACGTAAAATTCTAATGCACAAGATTCTGGGCTCGTAGTCCTACAAATACGACAGGCCCAGAGTCAAAATCGGATGGTTGGTACTCGTCAGCCCCAAAATGAGCAGAGAAAGGTAAGGATACTAGTGCGCAAGTATCACGATTTGGATACGCTAGAGGATGAAAGATGTGATGAACTAGATATTCTTCAAAAGAAGTGTTTGTAATGCACAAACATAAATGCAACTCAGAACTATCAGTGAAAGCATCATCTACAATAGTTAGCTTCAAACTCTACATTTGCATCAAAGCATCAGTGCAGTCCCACCAATTCAAGTCCAGTGCTCAATCAGAAGGTTAAAACTTTCCCAAATATTATCTCAATGCCGTGACTTTTACGTGGGTCTCTACATATTGTATACAAAGCATTTATGATCAAATTTCTGGACTAAACCGGCAACAGAAGATAAATGTCTCAAGAACACTTACCCTTTCAAATCGACAGTTGGGCACAGAGAGGATTGATGCAGTTCGACAACCTCGCACGCAGTAATAATCACTGGTTCCTTAAACCGTATCTGAAAAAATCCACGTTCACCATGAGGTTTACAGAGCAGTAATGACGCACGATGAAGTAGGCAACAACAGCAGCTAAATAATTGGAAATCTTATTTAGATTTGTCCGTCATTGTGGTTCTTCATATAAAATTGTAGATAACTCATGGTTTTAATCAATTGCGGAGAATACCTAAAGCACATTGTGACTGTAATTACAATCACTAAAATGTATAACGATCAGTTACTCGGCACGCCTTCAACATTGTGAGTAAAATATTATGACTTTGAAGCGAGTAACAACAAACAAGACATTTCACTCGCAGGGCATTGGAAGGAAGGCCCTCCGTTACGCGTACACTAATGACAAGAATACAACTCGAGATAACGTTGTAGGACCTGCAGGCATTTACAATCGCTGATATTCTCTCAACGTAAATCTCCAGTACTCGGAAACCGTAAGGTTTGGTAGTCATGCTATTCACGCAGTGAAAAAAATTTGGTAGAAATCAGTCCAATAGAAGCTTGTGAATTACAACACGAAGCCTTCGTTATGCGATCAAACATCTCACCAGTAGCAAAATCAGCACTCCTAAATTAATTTAAGGATCGGACCAGATGTTTTAGACTTCGAATTGAGCCCAATCCCATACTGTAGCCAACAGAAAACTACGATCGACGCATTTTTTCCCAGATACGCGGTAACTTCCCATTCCCAATTCTACTTCCACGAACCAGCTGAAAATCAATACAACACTTTCCCTGAGTCAAACTAAACGACAATGTCATACTTAACAAATTCAATCATTACTTGTGACACTTTCTACGAGTCATCCAAAATCAAATCGAACGAGCGAAATGCCATATGTGAGTACCTGGAAACCCTAATTGCCATAGTGCCAAAAAAAATCGTTAGAAATTACTGGAAGAAGACTCCAAATGCTAGCTCGCGAGTTACACTACGAAACCTTTTGCTATACGATCACAAATGCCACCAATCGCGCAACAAGCACTTCTGCAATAATGTTGTGGTCGAATCAGATATTCTAGCTTCAAATTGAGTCCAGTGTTCCAACTTCCTCGGCACTCATGAGACCGCCGCTCCGCCACAGCTGGCACATACTCCCCTACTCCAGCAAACAGAAAACTACAATAGACAAAATTTTCCCAGAGCCGAAATCCAATGCTCTCCGATTCTCATTCTACAACCTGACCTCTTTAAATTGACTGCCAGGTCCCAAACTAATAACTACAGCATAGTGTGAACGTGTGCAATAATAGTGAGATAACTGCGCGAGCCATTCCATAATGTCATTTGAGAGGAAGCCACAGAAAGAGGTCTGAGAATACTACCGCAAACGAGCTAAAACTCACGACTGAGGTTACAAAACTTTCCCAAAATTAAATCAACACCACAATGTCATGCTCAATCAATTCATTGCTTAGCGACCGATTTTCACGAGCCATCGGAAAGCAAATCGAACGAGCGAAAACGAGATTAATACCATCTCGGAAACCCTAATTGGCAATGGCGCCAAAAATTTGAAACAAAAAGTGTTGAAATTTAGAACCGCTGAAGAGAATGGGAAGTGAAGAAGCACCTCGTCGACGTGCTGGCAGAGACGATCGTGGTGAAAGGAATCGGCAAAGAGGAGGCTGCAGCGCGGCAGAGCAGCCATGGCGACGACGAGCGAAGTCGAAGCCCCGGCAACATAGCCCTGCGACTGATGACGCAAACGAGGACGGAAGAAAAGTTCAAAAAACAATGTGAATGACTTCTCGTCGTTCTCGAGTGTTTCGCTTTTGGAGGCACTGGCATTTGTCGAGCCCTAACTTAGTTCCACGAACTTTTGGGACATAAGTTACCATTAATTCGGAATTTAACTTAGGGCCGCTTTACACATAAGGTAGGATACTCTAAATGCGACCATTTAAGGTCTGGTCCGTCTGTACAGAATTATTTTAAGAACTTTTTTCAGAGAAAGAAAAATAGATGTGGAATATAACACAAGTGGTTTTGTATTTTTCCAATCGTTTTTTAATTACTTATAAATTTTCAAAGATTTGGGGCATAGGCACCTATTTGTGATTGGAGGCCTTCCAAAATCCATCCACTTGCAACTTATAAAGAGATGTGCAAAAATCAAAGACAATGATTGGCTCTTGCAATAGAAAAACAATTTTTCCTCGATGCATTCAATTGCTAAAGTGGTCCATTTAAAAATCACCCCATCTTCATTCTCCACCTAAAAATAGGGGCAGTTTGAAGAAAATGGCCACTTTTAGAGCATACTACCTTAAAGGCCGTGTCAATTCTAATTGCACAAAACCCAATGAATTTGATTTGTTGAAAATAATAATATTTTGTAAAAAAAATATATATTATTGAAATTTGAGATTTGTCCCCAAGACCAAGAATTGACCTTCCATTCTTGGTGCACCATTTCATCAAGCCTGAACCATGTTAAGTCATGTATTTTTTAAATAAAAACTTCATTCCACCAAATTAGTCCAGTCCTTTAGGTATATAGGGATTCAGACAAATTTTAGCCTTTTATCCAACCACAAGTGAGGATTTGGGGGCTCTTACACAACAAATTGGCTTAGCCTCTAAGTGTAAAGCAGTCCTTAAGGTAGGAATACCATAAACAACTAAAATAAGCTTTTCAACCTATAAGATAAGGGAAATTCATTGAGAAATTCAGCTCACTGTGTACACAAATAAGGATGAGGAAGAATGAAAAAAAAAAAAAGACCCTTCAAGAATGAATATTTTATTAAATATAAATGTGAATTCTTCATTTGGACACCTTTCTTGATCATAACTGCACCTAAAACGGTTTCCCTTGGAACTTGTTCCTAATAAAGGCTGAGCCAATCAAATTTCAACAAATTGAATCTTTTCAAATAAACATCAAAGCTAGTTGTTGTTGGTTTTAGAACACCTTCTTGTGCCATTAGGAGTGGGGGTGCCATTTATGGTATTCCTACCTTAGCTACTAGTATTTTTCTATGAAATATCATATTTGGTACCAAACCTTTTTGAATTAAGATGACCACAAAAAGGACCTGGAACAAGGCGTCTTTCATAAGAGAAGCCCCATAGCAATACGGGGAAGCCACATTCTAAACATTTTGAGCCTTTGATTTTTTTTGTTAGAAGAAAATCAAAGGCACAAAATGTTTACAAAGTTGCTTCTCCATGTTGTTGTAGGGCTGCTCTAACCAGTGAAGCTTGTAGCTAAGGAAAATTTTATAAGGGATAATTATTATGATGATCAATTGCTCTTGTAATGAATGAAAAACTTGAGGTCAAATGGGCAATTTCATTAAAATGGCAGTATTCCATTAAAATGGCGGTTCAGGGGACCAACTAGGGCATGAGATCTTGTGGAAGACGATGGTGGAGGCAATGCCATATGTAAACAAGTAGTGATTTGGGCAAACATGGGACACAATGGATGCTTGATATGAGATGAATAGGTGCCTTAGTGTACCTCAATCTCTGTTCCTTCATATACAAATGCCAATGAAATACCGCCATTTTAATGAAATTGCCCATTCAAGTGCTTACACAATGATATACCATCCTACCCTTGAGGCCAGGGGCATCAAAATATATTTTTTTAAATGGATATTCAAATGAATTTGAATAGGAGAAAATAAGTCTTCATAAAAATTTATAATTTAAATAAATATAAGACCTTTTAAAAAGATGTTGACTATGAACACCAAGTATGGTATCACTATTTTGCAATTTATGTTGAAAATTTTACAATTTGCACTATAGGAGATTTAATAATGAATTATTTGTAGAAAAATGATCAAAATATCTTTTTTGTGGAGTGAGATTAACATTTTTTGGTGTATGTAATACTATGCTTGGATGAGTTAGATGAATAAATGCCATTTCATTTATGTCATATATATTCCATCTATATTTATAGATGAAAATAGTTCATTACTCTAACAGGGATCCCATCTAAGTAGGTGCTATCTTTAGATGGAAAAAAAATCACTTAGCAACATTAATTTATCCTATTAGTGCATGTGATATTAAATTAATTACCAAAGCCGTAATATTTGTGATGTATATCATTAATTTAAGTTGGGATATAATTGTTTGTACTAATTACTTTTTTAAATAAAAAATAGTAGGTGACACTAATTTTATAAGTCATTATAATTTTGCAGTGACCTATACTAATAGGATGAATAAATATAAAATGACAATCACCGAAAAAGCAAAAAAGGATTGACCAAGGTTGCGGTCTAATTGACCTAATAAAATTTCTAAATGTTTTTTTATCATTAAGTTGTCCTAATGTTGGTTGGAAATAAAAGAGGATTATAGATTTTCTTAGTGTATATCTTTTAGACACCATATGGAAAAAATAAATAAATTTACAGTGGCAAAATAGATTTAACAAAAATTGATTGTAGGCCTTTTATGTTTGGATGATGTACTGTTCATTTTAAGCAAAAATAGATAGGATTCAAGCTTTTTAAATAGATCACCTTACATTCATTTTTAAAAAATTATAAATTAAGATACACTAGAATCTTCTTTCAAATGCCAAAATATCCATATATATTTGAAAACATGACGATCAATTGGATATGATCCCCGTATAACCCCCAATGTGTTTAGTACATGACTTACCACTTCTAAAAGTCCACAATGTAAGAGTCATCAAAATGTATATATAAACCCTTTGGCCTTGAAAATCAAAATGAAGCTATAGATTTTACATCAATCTTTTAGTGTATATTTATATATTAGTATTGTATTTAAAAGTATAATGTTGTTGATCCTATTGATATTCTATCAATGTTGATTTTTAAATTGATAAATTAATATATACATATATATGACTTAAATTAGTGGTAAATTTTCAAAATCATTTTGTCATAAATCTTGCAATTTATAAAATAGTATTACTTATTAAGTTTGTTGTGATTTTTAATTGAGTTTGTATAGTTAAATTTCTTTAATTATTATTTAATTATTTTTATTATTAAAAAATATAGAGATTTAATTACAACATTTTTCTAATTATTTTATTTTAGTTATTTTTATTAGTAATCTTTTATTGTTTCTAAACTTTTAATTAATTATTTATTATCTTTATTTTTTTAACAATTACTAATTCCATGGGGGAATGCTGATTTGGTTTTAGCATTTTAATTAATATTTTCTAATCATTTTTATTATCTATTATTTTCTGTAAATCAAAAGTTTATAATTACTATAATAATGATTTTCATAGTGATAAATATTCTTAATTATGGTTTATAAATTATTATGTTAAATTTTAATTTAGTTATATTTTTTCATGAATCATATATGGTTAAATGTAAATCAACCAATGCTTTATGACCATCCCGCATTATTTTAATTAATATGTTCTAACCGTTACCATTTTGTATTTAATAGTTGATTAACTTGATTTAATATTATTTTTTTATGATTGAGAACTAATTATTATATTCATGATTTTTTTTCATGATTTTTATTTTGACAAGTATTTTGGGATTATAAATTATATTCTAAGACACTTTCTTACATACAACTATTTATATGTGGAATTTTCTTCATGACGTTTTCATGCACAATTGTCCTCTCATACATATGACCATTTCCATGCGGAATTGTCCTCATGACACATAAAGGTCTCCATACATTCATACAAGACTTTTTTTCTCGGTTGTAGATAAAATCTAAAGAAAAAAAATCTAGAATAAATATTAAGCCTTAATTTTTGAAAAAAATCCAGATATTCAATGGTCAATGAGATCTATAGATACTTAAAAAGATTTAACTAAATTTTTGATTAGATTATAAATAAGACAATCTATACTGCCCTTGGTAATTCCTAACAACCATTCCCAATGTCAATTTCATTAAGGTAACTACACCTTAAATTGGGCACTTCCTAAAATCACACACTAGAGATTTTCACCTAAAATGTACTGTCTCTCACTATTCATGAGACTCTATGATAGCTTTTAGGCCCAAGAACAACTATTTTCAGTACTTTGAAAATTTGTAGTTTATTCATACAGTGTTCAAAAAATGCATTCTAAGAGAATCTAGAATCCGGTTTTCACTACCAACAGGACCCCTCAAAGAAGATTCCAATATAGTAATGAGAACCATGTTGAATTGCTTATTTGTGTGATTTTAGGTGTAGTTAGCTTACATTGATGTGATTTTGGTACCAAAATCTGTGAAATATAAGTACATAATAATGGTCTAAAATCATTCTAACTTAGGACAAGTATGGATTTATATTTTAGAGCAGGTGTTCTGTTCTGAATGGTGCCAGTGTCTGAGAACCTTGGAAAACCGCCAATTTAACGAAAATTGACGTAACCCTAAAACCCTACTCGCTCCGCTCTTGTCTCTGTAGGGTTTGTGATATAGGATTCAACTAACGTTGCTGATTTACGAAGGTCTTCGCAAACACTTCCAAAACACAGAGACCAAGGGGTCTTCATCCACGAGCTCCAATTTGAAAGCACTGAGCACAGAGCTCGCACTCAGCTAGAATGCTGACAGGGTTAATTTAATTCTCAACAGGGTCGAATTTTAGACCTTCAATGCCGCATGAAGATTACAATCTCACCCTCACCATGCAACAATCTAACATACCAATTCTCAGCTGCAACAGGCCGGGTCGGAAAATAATATAGCTCCAATCCAACGAAGCTGCGCTGCAAGCTGCTGAGAATATCATGGCCATGACTTTTGCTTGAATGAGTACGTGAGGTTGAATCATACAACGTGGCATTGTAGATCTAAGAATCAGCCCAGTTGAGAAGGAATGTTTGCTGGCACAATTCCTCGCATATATAATTCTTGAAGCGCGCATTTGAATATGCGTTGCACTGATCATTCCGATCAGGGCCGGTCAGCTCTTCAATCGCCTCATGGTGCCTACTTCGGGCGTCGGCGTGATCTACCTGAACGATCGATGGCGCTAGCTACTATCGAAAAAACCAGTTGTAGAGCAAGCTAGATCGATCGTGTTGCTGGCTGTCCATCGTCAATCTGCAAAATATTGCCAGCCCCAGTTACTCATAGTTCGTGGCGAGGGCAATCAAAGCATTAATATCCAGCAATCTTCACAAATCATCCCGAAGCGACATCGAATCTTCTGCACACATACTGGAAGTCTGGAATGCATTCGGGGTTGCATTCGGGGTTGCATTGTAACTCGTATACACAACTAAGGGGGATCGGATATGATCGATCTCCCACTTACACCTATTGTGTGGCGCATAAGTATGTGAAGACAAACTTGAAACTGATCAACAAATAGAAGTAGCAGCCATTTATACCCATGGTATGCCGTGATAGCCAGATACTATCAGCAGGCTGGGCCGGCTCTGCATGCACGCTTTGAAGCGGCAACTGGAACTATGCCCGAGTGCTCCAACGCAATTGCACACCAGTACCACAGACGGTGGACCGCTTCCAAATTAATACCCCATTTGCAATACATTGGGGGCGTACACGGCCATGTCCTGGTGGAAAATATCGCTCTGCATGTGATACCAATACGGAGATATGTTTGCATGTCGCTGCAAAGCGATCGACCTAGCTAAAGCGGCTAATAATTCCGTGTGAGTCACGTACATATGTCAGTGATGGCCCTAGTATAGCAGTCGACCCAATGCATGTTGAATCGGACAGCAATCTGATCTTTTGGGTCCAGAGCTGGCCAGCTAGCATGATATATCATCTTTTGGTTTTACTTGACGTACAGCTAGCTAGCTACAGTAGGCACTGGACCGCGCGTGTATATTCCGATCCAAGCTCTTTGCGGAGGTCGCTCATGATGTGATTCGATCACCGCCTTGACCCGGCCCGGCCGGAAGCCAATCAACTACTGTAGGTTGCCAGTCTTGAACGAAGTACAAAGATGAAGAATGTGGAATTGCACCGACTAAGTCTTCTTTTGAACAAGCAGCTACTATGCAACTGGGTTGCTTAGGAAGTTAGGATGGCGATAACCCTTGATCGTCGAAGGGGTGATGCTCAAAATCATCCTTTTGTATGACCATATGAATCATTGATCAAAGAAATAGCAAAAATACCTTACTGGAAGTCAAAGTATTGTAGGAGATTTTTCCTTTCCAAACTCAATTCCAAAGATGAATAGTTGCACTTTCATCCTACATTCGAAACTTCCATGTCATCCATCAGACGTTTGGTGTCTGTGTCGACGTTCAAGGGTTAATTATATTCGCAAATATAAAGTGTGTATGAAATATCAATTCATCATCACGGGCAATTTTGTTAAAATGGTGCCATTTCTCTGCTTTGGTAGTTTTTACAGTTTAGGCGGGGTGTTCTAAAATGTACAACTATCTTAGATGCTTGGAATCTATATTTTTTCTATATGTCTGAAATCTACACCAATCCTAGATTTCTAAAATCTATACAAATCAAAGATTTCTAAAGTCTATACAAATTCTAAATGTCACTTTTACATATAGTTCAATTTGAAATTGAACTATATGAAAAATCATCTCAATTTGAAATTTTTGGATGAAATTTGATGAATAATAGAGAATATTTTGCAATATATATATATTTCACATTTTCTTTTCCAACATTGCAAAATTTTAATTCCTAACTCCTAAGTAAGTGTCTAAGCCTTTTGAAGTGTATTTTTCTTATATAAAGAATTTCATTAAAATAGTGTCATTCTACAACTTTTACAGCAGACTTGTTTGACATTCCTTGCAACCACATTGGAGATTATGTAGTTTGTCCTTGCTAATTTTTGTCAATTCTTTTATTTCCTTGTGTTCTAATGCCATCATGGTCTTATGGATTCATGGGAGGATTTTCAAAGAATTTCTATAATTAAAAAATTGAGTGGATTTTTTTTATAGGGATTTTCATAAACTCTCTCCAAATCCCCTGTGTGCAATCCAAATTGGTAGATTTTACAACAAATTGACACATCTTACAATGTTGTTTCTACCTAATAGTTTGTAGATTTTACAAGATGAAATTGTCCCACATCAATTGTCAAGAGTATTGTAAGGTTGTACACATAAGACTTGTAAGTTGTCAATCTCCATGATAATGAATTCTAATCAGTGAATTTTTTAAGGTTTTTACCAGGTCGTGCAACACGCTCTTCCAGCCTCTGTCGAGTTGCTTCCATGTCTCCTTCTGCTCAAATCTAACCCTCCTGGTTGTTGATTAGGCAATACATATTGTTTCTGTGGCTTCACAAATGGAGCCAAAACTCGCAAGGCTCAGAACCTCCTCTGCGATGTTTTGGCGAAGTAAAAATTAGAAGAATCACAAGCGCATGGCTACTGACAAGCAGATGAAGTAGGAAAAGTGGCGCCTACAACCCTAAAGTGCCCAGCTCATACTGCGATGTGACTAGGGTTGCGGCGGCTGACGAGGCAGCTGCGAGTACCTCGTAAAATCATAAAAACACTTTCTTATTTCTAGTAGCTAGGACTATTTTCAAAGCAAATGGATAAGTATAATTTTTTAGATCTCAAATCAAATGAAATGCAAAAGCTTTGTTCAAAGTTGGGAAATAAGTAAAATTCACAAGCTTTACTCTTCTACTAATGGTACAAATGTGCCTATGAAGATCTCTCAAAAATAAAATATTTATCTTTTTTAATGAAAAATAAAAGCTTCTAATAGTTAACCTTCAATACTATCTGTACATATCTTTTTAAATGGTCAAAAGAATTTAATTGCCTACACCAAAATGAACTTGAATTGATCATATATGGTCAGTTAGGCAATTAGGCATTTACTTATTAAAAAATTGTAGTAAAAATATAGTCCTTGAATCAACTTTCTTACATCATTTTTTGGCAAAACGAATTGTTAATTGGTCCAAAACCAATAAAAATCATGTTGAAATCTCATATATTTGATACTAAAACAATCTAAGTTTAATCTATAATAATATATTAAATATGTTATCAATAGAATTATATTAGCAAATTCAATAGTACATATTAGCATATTAAATAAGATATTATTAAATTATTTGAACTCAAATCAAGTCCACTTAGCAATTTAGCAAATTAATTAATTTTCTTGAAAAAGATATTTTTGAACCCATTTTAAGGAGCTATTAATACAATAGAACAATGTTTTTATTAGCTAGACAATATTTATGGAGGTTGTATCATGGTTGCTATTATGTGAGCTTAGGATCTTGATCCCATAAGCGTAGGAGCCTAGGCTCCTATGTGTGAATGCTTATTTACCCACCTTTGTAAATTGGCGAACACAACCAGGTTCTAATCCTATGGTAATTTTCTAATCTAATGGATGTCTAAGCGTCAATCCATTGTGCCTTCCAAGCAATGAATCTTTTTTGCTAATTCCCTAATCGTGATTTTGGATGGCTCCTAAGCCATCAATTCTGCAAGGTTGTGGTTCCGGGATTCCTACTTCTAAGGTCTACTCTATCAGTCTAGGGAAGTAGCTTATCTCATGCCATTTCTAAAAACCTAATGTCGTACGCGCAGTCTAGGCGTAGGTATCTTTAACACCACAAAAGCGTTAAGATGACACGAGTTATCGTTCCAGGGAATTCCAGATGTTGTCGCGATAGATAAGTGTCCGGAACTACAGATCTACCCGGAAATGACAATCCGCAGTAGGATCCGGCACAACACAAACCCAAGTTCCGGAAATACTGTATTCCGGAATCTAATCCGGATCCTCCTTGACCCGGAATCCTGCTCTCACTATCCGTCACACGGGTTTTTGGTACCTCTGTTTTACCCTCAGAGGGTCCTCACTTGCTCTTTCCGAGGGGTGGGGAACATCACCACTCAAGTTACACACACGTATCAACTCCTAAACAACAAACAACTATCCGTCCTCAAAGTTCTCAGTCCGGTAAGGGGGAAAGATGGTCCCTCTCACAACATTCCGGATGGCCACCCGGAAGGTAGGTCACGCAGAGTTACACCCACACCCGCCCTTACTACAACGACACTCAGCTATTTTCCGGATCAAGCTTTCACCTACTCCTGAGGTTGGCAGACCTTCCGGTGGTTTGGGAATATTCCACTAGGCGGTTGCTGACTTCCGCACGGGACTCCTCTTGAGTTCCCGGACTAGCTCCCTGACCACTATCGGATCCCACCGGATCACCGTTCCAGCAATTTAAAGGCACCACGCACAGCTCCTCACTCGTAAACTAGACTCAACTGCAAAACAACCGAGAATAGTTGGAATCCGGAACTAAAGGACTTACTTCTTAGCTGTCGACCGCTCTTGAGGTTGGCAGACCTTCCGATGGTTTGGGAATGTTCCTTTTGGCAGCTGCTGACTTCCGCACGAAACTACTCATGAGTTCCAGATTAGCTCCCTGACCACTACCGGATCCCAACGGATCACCGTTCCAGCGATTTAAAGGCACCACGCACAGCTCCTCAAGTTCAATCTAAACTATTCTGCAAGACACCTTCAGCCGGATCCGGATAACAACCAATCCGGATTCCTACCTTGCACACTCTCCCAGATACACCCACACACAAGTAATCAAGACGCGATACGCAAGATAATGATTCCCAAGGTGTTTATTCTTGGGTGCTCAAATTGAATGACACAAAACGGAATGACAGGCCACAAGCCGGTCCGCCCTTAAAAACCAAAACAACACGACCAAAACAGTCCAAAGAAAAAGCGGCCAACGGCCAACTGAAAATCCGGACAACGGTCAAGTGATCGTTCCGGGAAAAGTGGAAAGCCGTTAAATTCCTAGAAATCCGGAACTACTTAGCATTCCGGATCAGCGGGTCCCACATCCGGAAAACCCGCGATGAAGACAAAATACTAAAACTAACAATCCAACTACGCAACCTAGTCATTTACCCTTCCGCGCCTTCTTCGCTGACGTTCCGCCCTTCGAAATCCGGGTCGGCGCCTTCGGCCGGATCTGCTTCGTCGGGGTGGACTTGGTTGCGGATCGGGTCCTTGGCGGACCCGGATCCGTCTCCGCATACTCCGACTCGGATGACGAATTCGTCACTGCCTCCTCTTCCTCTGACTCGAGAACCTCCACCGGATCGCTGCTATTCTTCCGCCTGGTAGCCTTCTTCTTCTCCAGGTCAATGAACTCAATCGGGGTCGACGGTGGCGGCCGCGGAGGAGTCTCCTGCTGCATATGCGTGAACTCCTCCGGATGGGTCCGGGCCGGATTTTGAATCCCAACCGGATCCTCCGTCATCGCCGTTACGTCAGTAGTGGGATCCTGAATAGGTGGGAAGAGGTTTACCGAGGTAGTCCGGGGCGTCAAAACCGGATCCGGAATCCTCCTCCCATCCGTAACCTCCTTCTGCACCGAGGATCTTCCGGGTTGCTGGGCCGACGATTGTTCTCCCAAGTTTAGTTGTGTTGTCTCCGGGAACTCCCCTCCGGGTATTTCCGGAAACTCCTCCAATCCGCTGAGTGGATCGAAGTGGCCCACCAAGTGCCGCATTTCCTTCAATGCGACCTCAATCCGCGCCTCGAACTCTACCAATATCTTCACAACCTTGGTTCCGGAAATGTGGCCTTCCCGGGTCATCTGGTTGTTCCAGAGCGCGGATCTGGTGATGATATCCGCTGGCGGATCGATGAGGTCTCTCAACTTCCGGACCAGCTCCGTCGCATCCGTCGCTCGTTTGTTGGCGATGTGCATCTCCCTTTCCGCCCACGTTGCGCGGTTTTGAAGATGGTCGCGTTCCGCCTCCACTGCCCGGATCCGTCCCTCCAACAGGCGGATCATCTCCGGATCCGGTCTGCTTTTGATCGCCTCCACGATCTCCGTCTCGTCCGCTACTTTTAGTACTGTGCAGACTCTCCGGATCAGGGTGGCCATCCGGTCGTTGGCAGTCTTCTGACTCCGCAGCCAGGAGATTGTCGACTCGAAGATATCTAGTTCCGGATCAGTGTTCTGGGATGGAACAGGATCCGGAAGCTGGTTCTTCCCTCTTGAATCCGGGTCCGTGCTTTTCTGACGTGAGTCCTACCTCTCCGGTGAGTCCTGCTCCAGTTCCGGCTTCACGTCCTCTTCCGGCTCCTCATCCGTTGGATCCGAATCCGGAGGCAGACCGTATCGAAGTAGGCTATCTCCCTGCCGGTAGATGATATCTTCCGGACTACTGAGTACCTCCTGCTTGTGATACAAGTGGAGGAGGTACGGACTGATGGGACTAGATTTCTTTCCCACCAGGTTTCCGGAAAGCTTATCTACTATCGACTGGATGATGAGCCCCCAGCTAACTGGTCTAGGGGCCGGTTTCCCCCTTTCCCCTAAGGCTCCAAATACCGTGTTTGCCAGCGTTACTGTAATCCGGCTGGGCTTTTCCAGATACAGGATGGGGCTCAGAAACTCTAAGAGTCTCTGGTCCCTAGGGTTCCGGCAGTCGGATGCAGTGTATCCCTCCTTCGGATCCGCCGGGTTCCGGAATCTATCTGCGGCGAACTTCTCTGTCCGGCCGGCCCATCCGGATCCTTTAGTGGACGCGAAATAGACTCCGGCCCATATCTCTGTTGTCCAGGACTTTGGACGACCCCTAACGGTTAGGTGGTACTGATTCGGAGCGCCATAGACTAGCTCGTCTATCATCTCCTCGCTTCGGATACTCCAGGGTCTCTTCAGAAACCCCAGGCACCCCATATCCGTCAAGTCATCCTCCAGCATCCGGTGGTGTTCCGGATTCTCAGGGATTTCCGGATTGATCATCCGGGCCGTGATCCCTGACTTCCGTAGCACACTAGGTTCTGCCATGACTACAGACATACTCTATCCTCACTTCCGACTCACTTCCGCTAAGTGTCCGTTAAGTTTCCGTCACCTGATCCGCTAAGTTTCCGCTAATCTTCCGTTCTACTTTCCGGTGCGATCGGCACCGGCCTCCCCTTCTCTCCTTAACGCATTCCTATCTCACCACACTTTCACTCACTAAGCGCCATCGCGATAATCACGCGGAGAAAGAGGGAGAATGAAGAAAACAGCGGGGGTTAAGTAGCTTTTCGGCTTGGCGTTCCGCAAGTTCCCTAGCCGGACTAGGCTCTAGGGCCTACTCAGCCGGAACTTTCCGGTTTCCGGATTAGGGTTAGGGTTTCCGGATCCGACTGTAACCCTAATTACAGTTTAAGGTTTTCCGTAAAGCCTCTAATTCCTATTTCTGGTTTTAGGCTTCCTATTCCCTACCCATTATGGAAATTTTGAAAATTTCTACTCTATATAATTACTATTGTCTATTATTTCTGTTAATGTAGATAATGCGTATTCCCACACCTAACACTCGTTCAATTTGGACTCTCTGGTGAACCACTACAAGCGGATGAAGTTTTAGCTGGTTGGCTTCTAAACTTCATCCATCGTTTCCTATGGACTTCTAATTCCGATTCAAGGCGGAATTTGACCTATGGATCTGACTCCCTATATTCTAGCTAAATCCTAAGTTTTATCTTGGTTGGATGAACACTTCTAAGTTTCATCCGGTTTAGGCTCTAAACTTCATTCATCAATATCTTGGGCCTCCGGGCTCCGATTTCCACGTGTCTTATCTTTTTGGAAACCCCTCGAGGTCTACTCTAAGCCTATCTATTCTACTTTGACCTGACTTGGGTCCTAATGGCACCTAGCTCTTGGCCTTCCTATGTCTCAACCCCTAACGGTTTGGTTTTAAGGGAGGAAAAATTAGGACCTTACTACGGCTTGAAGGTCCATGCTAAGGTTTGTCATTCTCCTTCCCTTCTCCCATTGCAAGCCACGAGGAAGCCTCCACCCGTTGTCCAATGTGTCTTCCACAATCACGAAAGATTTGCGCGTATTTTTCTCTCCTTCCTTCTCCTCTTTTCTCGTTGTTTTAACAATCCTGCCTCCTTAATGGGTGATGGTTGAGATTCTACCTAACTACTTAGTAAGTCAACTTGTTAGCTAACTACCACTTACACCCTCTTCTTACGTGTCGGTTTATCCAATGGAGGAGAAGGCTCTCTGGGATTCCTCCTTATCTCCCCCCTCTCACTTATTAAGCCTCTTCTCCTCTTCCTCCCCTCTCATTTGTAGTGTTTGCTAAGGTGGTGGGGTTGTTGGATGGTTGTAGGGAGGAAAAGCGGTGCTAGTTGGTTGGTGGACGTGTTCTTTGGTTGGCTCCCCCTCTTTTGCACTCTATGGCGTTGTATCTCCTTCTTATGCTATGCACTTCCTACCTTCTATGCTACTTTCCCTTCCTACTCTATGCTCTCTCTAATTTCTATGCTACTTCCCCTATCTACTTCTATGCTCTCACTAACTTCTATCCTAATTTCCCTCCTACTTCTATGCTCTGCTTACTTCTATGCTAATTTTCCTTTCTACACTATGCTCTCCCTACTTCTATGCTAATTTTCCTTCCTACACTATACTCTCTCTACTTCTATGCTAATTTTTCTTCCTACACTATGTGGGTTTTTTTTGTTTTAATGGGGGACTAAAAAATAGTAACAAAAAACAACAAAAAACGGAAATACTTGACCATGTGGGCAGAGCCCAGCCTGCTTGGGTCCAGTCATTGGACCGCCTGGGTGCAGTCACCCGGCCTACTAGGTACAGTCCCTGGCTTGCTGGGTGCAGTTGCTTGGCCCGTTGGTGCTGACGCCCAGTCCGTTGGGTTCAAGGGCTGGCCCAAGGACACAAGGTCGGCCCGAGGTATAAAAATTGGACCAAGAGGACCACAATGTTTCCCCAAGGAGGTGACACTTAATAACCCTCCAATAGAAGGAAGGACAAAGCAAAAAAGGGGGCCAAAACGCCTCCCGCTTATACTCTAGTTGTTTCCTAAATTTTAGACACTAAACTTTGACTTGTCTCCAAGACGTTTTGGAGACTAAACTTTGGAAAGAACTTCCAAGGTAAATCCAAGAGGAGCAACTAGATTGGTTTTAACACTGAATCTAGGACTCTCCCTTAGGCCTAGGGGTTCAAAGCTCCACCGTTTGAAGGATTTTAACACTCAATCTAGGGCTAAAAGGATGAAGAAAAGGTAGAGTTTTGTCACTCCAAGAGGAACTACCCCACTATTTTCTTAATAAGGACGGAAGGATTAGATTTAATGCAACAAAAGAGACTCGTGTTAGTACCAAGATAAAGAGGGCACGTGGTTAGTAGAATAAGGTTAGTATGACAAAGAAAACGCGGAGCTAGAGGCCTTCCAAAGAGGCATCACTAAAGTACGATGTCTTGTTGTACATTTGTTCATAGTATAAAAACATATTATAATATGTATTATTGAGTAGCTTCATGGTGACGCTATTTTGTTGAATAACTTCAAGATGACGTTTCGTGGAGGTACATGCCATCTATTTAAAAGGACAATTTTGCTTTAGAGTATTATTGAAATTCATTAGTGATATTTGTTTTCCACTTTTTAATCAGAATGTCGAACTTGAGGGGTTTTTCAGAGTCCTTAGAGGAAGATGCAGAATCGGAGCCTGGATTTGAATTTTCGTTGTCTCAATTATCGGATCATCCTTTTTTGCCACTAAGTCTTGCGTTGCCGCATAAACGTCCACAAGAAGAAGCTGGGCCTTCTCGACTGCCAAAGCAACCTCGTGTGGAGCGGCGATGACACGGGAATTTTCAACGTGACGCTCAGGCATTGGTGATTTTGTTGCAGGTTGGAAGTGTTGAGCCTGGGAGCCAAGATGTGACATTTGAAGGATGTTTTGAAGGTCTCAATGTCGCATGATTGAAGTATTACTGCATGATGAAGCCTATTGAAGGAAGTCGTGGTCATCATCGTTGGTTAAAAGGGACAATGAATCCTTTAACGAAGGCGGGTTGTGTTGATTACATCACTACGACTATCAAGCGCATTCTCAAATTCTTGTAGATGAAGTAAAATTAGCCTTGGATTTTTAGTTTTTTACCTCTAATAAATATTGGTTTGATGTTAGTACTTCAATTCATATTTGAAGTATTTTGTTGAAATTATTTTGTTTGGTTATAATTGTAGAAAGAAAGAATGAAAATAGTTTGAACTTTGAAGTGATTTTCCTTCTAAGTTAAAGATAAAGATATAGATGTGGGGCCAAATATGAAGGCCATTAAGTGTTAGTTGGCTTTAGGAGGGAGTTAAAGGCTGATGTACACTTATTTAGGTGGGGACCAAAGGTATTGAAAAAGGGGAGGAAAAGATGGACACTATTCATCTTCTCTCCTAATGTTGTTTTGGAGGAACCGAGTGTTTGGAAGCTCATTGTGTATTGGGTTTTTTGAATTTTGATAATGAAAATTAGAGAAGTTGTTTATTATACCTGTTAGCTTTTCAAATTGTTCTTTTTTGTTTTATTTGAAGTTGTAAGTTGAGATTTGTGCTTGTTTGAGTGGAGGGAGGTCTGCTGCCTTCCATGAAGAGGGGCTAAACTTTGACCGACCATAGAAAACGGACAAGTCTTTTATTCAAAATGAAACTTTGATGGAGTATAGTAAATGTTGTTAGTTTTCTATAAATCTATCATTCATTCAATTTGGAGCATTTATGAGTGAGTTGTGAGTGTGGAAAGGTGAGAGAGTCTCTTGCTTTCACCATCTATGGACCAAAACTTTGAGAGGTCATAGAAGTCAAACAAAGTTTTGGATTGACTTGAAAGTTGTAGGAATGATAGGAAATTTTGTTAGCTCTCAGAAAAGCTATCAATCTTTTAATTTTAAGAAGAAATGCAAAAGTTATGAGTGTGGAAGCATAGGAAGGTCTGCTGCCTTCTTTTTTTGAGTGGAGTTTAGGTAGTTTGAGGATGAAGTTGGAGTTCCTTTAAAGTTTTGAAGAGATTTTTGAAGATGTGAAGGCTTAAAGACTTGAAGATGAAGATTTGAAGAGTTTTGAGGGTTTTCAGTGTGTTGTGACTTGTGGTTCGTTTTCATTTCTGTTATTCCTAGCCGGTTTTGGAAGCTAGTTGCAATTCAATTTCTACATTGTAAACCTATTATGAGCCGTGGTTATCCTGTAAGCGCTCCATTTCGTATTTGTGGTAATGAAGTGGGGTTAATGGCCCACATGGTCGATCTTATTTGTTGTTCCCACCGGTGAAAGGCGCTTCCTGCTCACCGTGGATTTAAGGTTTAGGAGTCATTTTTCGGATGGCCAACTCGTGGATTGGCCGTCCTATTTTACCCATCTAAGGCCTTGTTTCTTATCACACACCCTTACCCTTGGCCCTATAGAACCACCACAGGATAAGTCAATGGAAGATTGAAGTGAAGATTGAAGAGAAGATTAGGAGAAGATTCGAATTTTGTTACTTATCTTCCATCTACACTCACAACCTGCAGCCAGACACCCCGTGTGTTCCCTAAGCGCGCTCTTCTCTGCCCGACAACGGTGGAAGGTTGCTCTAGGGTTAGTACAAGACACACCAAGAAGGACTCCAAAGACACTCAACTAGTAAACAAGGATACAATGCACCCACACAAGAGTAACAAGGATTTCAAGAAGGCCCCCCACGGATCTTCAAAACTGTAAATAGAACAGCAACGAAAGTCAAAAATGCTCCAAAAACACCATAGAGAGTTTTGGCCAAATGCCAAAATGAAGATAGTTCGGACCGACGAACCCAAAATAAGTATTGGGGGTGTTTTGGGAGGGAGAAGAACCCCCTTTTATAGGGTTCGAAGGGCCCACTCCCCTAAACTTACTACTAGTAACCTCATCCTTCCGGGTTTTCATCCTTATCTTTTGAAATTTTCCCCTAATTTTGGGTTTTATGTTGGTCCTAACATCTATCTTTTGGAGTTTAACTCCGAATTGCAAACGGATTGTGCCAATGGCTTTAGAAGTCCATTTTTAGTTTGAAAAATTTCCTACCCCCTTGTTTCTATCGCGAAAAACCCATCGAAAACTAACGCCAACTAAAACCAATAAAAAGGTAAAAACCTAACTTTTGGAGTTTACCTTTTTTTGGCCTGGGTAACTAGCTAGGATTGTTAGGGAGGTCCTAGAAAGTAAGAAGAGATTCCTTGATGTCTTTGTTCCAACTTTGTGCACTCCCGGGACGCTAATCAACTCCACGAATATCCTACCGTAATTAAATAATTAGAGGAATGTTGATAATTCGGCTGCCTCCCGCTATCGAAACACCGTGAAACTTGTCGGGGCACATTATTAACATAAAAGATGCTAATTTAATTTTTAGTGAAATTTTATTGCAGCCTGGGTAATTTATATGAATTTCTCGTCGTAACTTTTGGCGGTTGACTACTCGAAAAAAGATCATTTGGAAATTAAAAAAATCAAGACTTTTTGGAAAACCTCTCATAGAATTGCCCAAGCCACGTAACAAGTCTTGGGCTAATCTAGCACACAGTTGGTGGCGAGGCAAAAATTAACTTCTCTTTAATTATCGACAGTCATGGAATCAATTACACGTGAGGGAATCTTGACAAATGGATTTCGTTGTAGGTACCCTGACATGTTCCAGATCCGAGAGCACTATCCGACGGCCGTGGATTCCTCCATGTGGCCTGTCTTGGAAAAGTGACACTTGCAAGCTAATAATTGAGGTTCCTAATATTTCGTCGATGGAATGGGAAAACTAGAACCTATCTTTGGAGATTTATGTGGGGGTCTTCCTAACTCTCCTGGAACCAATTTAGCCTATCACGGTCACATGCATTGGATTTGGGCTATTTTGGGTAAGTTTCTTGTAACCCTATTGTTTCCCACTACTTACGGGTTCTAATCTATATACAAGTGGGATTTGTAGGTATTCTCCGGGTAAAAGGCTATTCATGACCAAATGCTATACTGGTACGTGACATACTTATTTTGGCTCTACACTCTTTTTGGTTTTTTTTGTCTAATTTTATGCTTTAATTTGCAACAAACTAAAAAAAATAAAAACTATGAGTTCGAAGTGACAAATTTGGGACTCACACTAGGTTGTTAGGAGACATTCATGTAAGTCAGTGTGAAGAATAGGTCCAGAATCTCCTCCATGACGCTAAGGGAAGGGCCAGAAAGACAGAAATTACAAAACTGATGGATGAGGTGATTGCCCTAAAGAAGGAGTTGAGTGAGAAGAAGTAGGAAAGTAAGCAAGAGAAGAAAAACTCTATCCGGTCAAAAAAGATGCTTGACCTGATTGTAGAGTTTATTACGCATCCTGCCAAGATATTGAACAAGGCCAAATTCTTTGATGAGAATGTCTTAGAAAGGGAAGGTAAACTAGGAGACAAGGTTATCAACGTCCTAGTTACTTTCCATTCACAGATGAAGAGTTACTTATTCAGATGAGGGGAGTAGTGGGAGAGGTCAGTCAGCCTCCAAAACCAGAAATAAGACTGGAACTAATAGAGAGGAAGGAAGGTACTCTTTCTAAACCCCCAAGGTCCGAGAGTCGTCATCTGTTGCCACTAGGTCGGGATAAGTCCGGAAAGTCTCCGGGGAGTGTGGATTTCACCACACTTGCCAAAGATAGTGTTATGCAGGAATCCGGGGCTGAGCGTACATCCATGCCCAGATCTTTGACTCGGGATCAAGCTAAAGGCAAGGAAGGGGGACGGGAAACACCACAAAGCAAAACATATTATATTTTTCCCTCCCCAAATGAAGCAGCAAAGAAGACGGCAAAATCCCAGAAAAGACCAATTTAGCTGAACACCGAAGAAGAGGACGAATCGAAGGAAGAAGAGGAGGATTCTGGTTCTAGAACAGAAGAGGAGTCCGAGCTATACTCGGATCCAGATCAAGAGTTGGCAGCCCCAAAATGGACGAAAAAAGGACTGAAGGCCCAGAAGACCAAAACAAAGAAGCGTCGGGCTTCGAACGTTTCCGGTTCTGTCCAGAAACAGCCAGCAAAAAAGGGTGCTGCCACTTTAATGAAGACTCCAGCAAAGTGGAAGAAGAAGTAGCTTTAGAGTTAAGTAAAATAGTTAGGATGGTGGCTGAAAACCTAATTTTTTGGTGGAAAAGTAGTTTCCAAGTTGCTTTTAGGTGAGTAGGAAAAAAAAATTGGGCTTGCCTGGATCCGGATTTAGCAGATCTGAGATCCATTTTTCCCGGTAGTTTTGGACTTTAGTGAAAGTCAACGAGGAGGAGGAAGAAGAATGACACGTGTCATTCCCTTGGGGTTTTGATTTTGATTCCCTTGGGCTGTAAAGTCCCTTAGGTTGTAAACTATTTAGAATCCAGTTTTTTTAGTGTGCATTTTCAAACCTTGTTTTCCTAGCATCGTGCAACTCAAATCAACTTTTCTGGTTCACATTTGGGTGGCTGCGAGTATTTCCATAAGTAATGTTATTGGAGTATGTTCGGTAGAGTTGCAGGAATAGGTAGGGAGGAAGTGTGCCCAGATACTGGGTTTACCCGGATCCTTCACTAGTAGAAAATGATGTCCAGATCACCAGAAAATCATCAACTTTTTGTTAATTTGGGCACTCTATCTACCATTTTCACAATTTTTTGTTGATTTGGCACAAGGTAACAAAATGGTTACAATTTTTTGTTAATTTTGGTAACACAATGTCCAAATGAACAAAACTGTGAATACTTTTTTGTTCATATTCACAAGTTTTTGTTGATTTGGCACGAGCAACAAAATGGTCAAATTTTTTTGTTGATTTCAGTAGTCCAATGTCCAAATCAACAACATAATCAACAATTTTTTTGTTTATTTAGACTTACAAAAGTTTGAAATATTTTTTCGTCATTTGGGCAATGTTTAAATCCCCACGGTTAAATTCTATGTACAATTTTCATTTAATTTAACACTAAATCATTCACATTTCGGTGTTTTTTGAAGTCAGCAGACTTTGGTGGCCGTTTCGGCACAGTAAAATACTTTTTTTGAAGAAACTTTGAACTAATAAAAGTTAGACAATCACGCTATCTTTCACCTTCAAAAATCCTTTTGAGATTTGGAGTCTTAAATCAAAAGTTATGGACAATATTCAGAGCAGGGTTGAAATGAACTTTTTTTTTTACATTTTTAAACACCCGCTCTGAATTTTGTCTGTAACTTTTGATTTAAGACTCCAACTCTCAAACGGATTTTTGGAGGTGAAAAATAGTTTAATTTTCTAACTTTTATTAGTTCAAAGTTTTTTCAAAAAAAGTGTTTTACTATGCCGAAACGGCCACCAAAGTCTGCTGTTCTTACCAAAAAAATGAAAAAACAATATAAATGTAATTCTAACTCACTTGTATTCATATGGATTTTGGGGTGGCTCAATGGTTAGAGCCTTGGACCTCAGCCGTGAGGTCCAAGGTTCAAACCCCCACGGCGCGACGTGATGTTGCCACGTGGCAATAGAGAAACAATTTTTTAAATTTAAAAATTATTAAAAAAAACCCCGACCAAATCAACAAAAACAGTAACAAAAAATCAACACTTTTGTGTTAAATACTGTCCAAGTCAACTCAACCTTTGTAGCAAAAAAAATCAACACTTCTGTGTTGGATTTTTGTTGTTTTGGTCAGTTATTTTCTACTAGTGCTTGGAGTGTTAAGTGAGTCTGCGTGTGATGATGATTTTCTGATCCATTAGTGTGATCGGTTCGTGTTTCTTGTGAATGGAAATAGTCCTAGTAGGCTGAAGTTACAATTGTTGATTTGCTGGACAACTTCAGTTTCCGGGTGGATAAGTTCTCTAGTAACCAGAAACACGTAAGGAAGGTAACAACTTCTTAACTCGTCCGTCCCAGATTCTGCCAAGGATTTAGACTAACTCAATAGGTCGTCGTTGTAGTATCAGTTAGTCCCTCGACTAAGGATTCTTTATGTGACCTACTGAACCGGATTCAAATCCAGTTTAGTTGTGAAGAAGTCCCGGTTGGATTTATTTTAGGTGTTAGTTTGTAGGTTGTCCTTTTTATTTCTCAGTGGCACTCTTCACACTCTAAAATTCAAAGGGTAGGGTTTAAGCTTCCTTCTTTAATTGCAATACGCAGACCCCTCTTGGTTCAGAGGTTAAACTCAATTTTGGTTACGATTGTCAGAAAACCAGGATAACACCTTAGGGTACAGGAAAGTTGGATTAGCTACTCAGTTTTCGGTTCCAGTTTGGACTGAAACTAGATCACAGGTAGTGTAAGATTAGGAGAAGAGAGCTAGAACTAGGATTAGTAAAAATAGAGTAGATAAACTTAGATTCTTGACCGGATTTGAGTAGGTTTTGCTTGGGGTTGTTGTGGTGATCATTGTTCGGATTTTCGGTTATTAGTAATTGGTGACAAATCTTTGTGGGAACGATAAACGAGTTACTTTAGGACCTTTTTCGGTCTTAGAAAAAGAACTTGGCTTTCTTGTGCTATGACATATGTTTTGTATCAGTATGCCATGAGCCCATCACAATGTCACAGTGATTACTTAGTGAGGATTTTAAGTGTCAACATTCATGTGGAATGTTGGATGATATTTTTTTTCTTATAGTATTTGAATTCAATTGATTTTCAATGTTTGAAGTTAAAATATTTTATCTTTATTGTGGTCTTGTTTTGGATGCCAAGATCTCCTAGTACGTCATGTTCTAAACGTCATGCATTGTGAAAAAAACATATCAGAGAACCTATTGAAGATTACATTTGGTAACAAGGATACCCCAGCTATCAGGGCCAACATGCAAGCACGTGGAATATGACCTCATATGCATTTACAACCTCATGTTACCAACCGTGATCATTTGCACATGCTTCATGCATCATATGTGCTATCAATAGCACATAAGGCTAAGGTTTTACAAGTGTTGAAATCTTTGAGGACACCTACACATTATGTATCAACATTGCACAGTAAAATAAGCAAAAGTAAACTAAGCAGTTTGAAGTCACACAACTTCCATATGTTATTACAACAAATTTTATTGTTATGTTACAGGAGGGTGTCAAACAAGGCTCTTGCTAGGGTTGCTGTACGACTGAGCAGAGTAGTCTGGGAGTTGTGTGCAAAAATAATAAATCGAGATGAAAAAGACCAATTGATGGCAGATTTGGCCGAAACTATGTGTATGTTGGAGAAAGAGATGCCTCCATCATATTTTGACATCGTGTCACACAAACCAAATCATTTGGTTGAAGAGCTTTTTTGTACAGTCCCATTCATACAAGATGGATGTACCCATATGAATGCTACTTCAAGACCTTAACCCCTAAAGGACTAGGGTTGTTCTTCTGTCAAAAACTACTCAAAACTGCCATTTTTGCTGCATTCATCCAAAAAAACAAAAAAATACTTTTTTTAGAATCTAATCATAGGATCTTGCACTTTACTAGTCTAGTATGATGTGGTAAAAATTTCATGGAGTTTGACCGCAACAACGCTAGAGTGTGAGCAGGGAGCAACGAGCGTTGAGCATTGAGCGATGAGCAATTAGAATTGAGCATTCATTGCGAGGATTTTTACTAAAAATAGACATGTCAAAGTAATAAATAGTATTGTCAGACCCCAAAATAGTAATGTCAGAAATTCCAAATAGAAAAAATTGCAAAAAAATTTGCAAATTTTTTATTTAAAATAATCAATGTTGCAATCAAATATTGCATGAGAGAACATCCATTCATCCATGTACAAATGAACTTCATCCATGTCATCCATTCATCATCTATCCAAGAAAGGCGTGATTTATATTCCCTCCGTCCCAAAATGATCTTCCTGTTTGACAAAATGTTCTAGATTAAGGTAAAAAAAAACTTTTTTTCAAATTTTTTTTCATGTGTATCAAGAGTTGGTTGCACTCTTACAGCCTTCCAAATTTGAGTTATAAATTCCTTTTGAAAGTGTGTTATTTGAGCATCTGAAAATTGGATTTTGAGTGCTTTTTTGATAAACACCGTTGGCCAATCATTCTAGCAATTCCCGCGTTGTGTGTCAAATTCATTTTCTTTTCAAATGAGTCACACACTACTCTGCAAATGAGTTAAAAGCTAAAAGAGAACTAGCATGACACAACCCTCGAGATGCGCAAAAGGGCCAACAAGCTTGAGCCCATCACCTGCCAAGTTTAGCCCCTGAACTAAAGCTGCCCTAGAGCTTCCACTCACCTGATTCTCTGGGTTCATCATGATGGCCACATTACAGAAAGTGTCCACCCAATTGTGTGTTACAGGAGGAATTCATTTCGAGGGCTCTTTGTCCTAGTCACAATAGGAAGATCATTTTGGGACAAAAATTGAAGGCCAACAGGAAGATCATTTTGGGACGGAGGGAGTATATTATAGTAGAAGTCCTAGAAAATGGAATGTAATTTTTTGAATATTTATTTTCAAAAATAAAAATTTACAAAAATCATTAAGATTTGCATTGTTGACCACAAAACTTTGTTAACTATTTTGAGGCTGGTTTAATGCTCCTCAGAACCGAATAGCATCTTCAAGGTTCATTTGGAGAAATGTAACAACTAATTCTATATTGTAGTTTGATTGTGGTTTAGGGGTCCTTGAAACCAAAAAATATTGTTAAGGTTCATCTGGAAAAATGTAACAATCAATTCTACAATGGTTCATTAATTTCTTTTTGTGATTTCAAAACCTTTCATTGAAGAACATTGACTTTATAGACCAAATTTTATTTTCACCACCTTCTCATGAGCCTCAAACTTCCCTCCATATATTGGGTTTAGCTTTTTATTTTCTTACGATGAGCCTCTTTGGAACCTAACTTTTATTGAAGATGTTGGTTTATTAATCATTTTGAGAATATGTACATCCTTGGACAATGACGCTAGAGCGGGGAACAACAAGCAATGAGTGTTGAGCGGCAAGCTTTTAAATTTGAGCACTCAATAAGATTTTTGTTAATTAAAAATAGACATGTTAGAGTTATAAATAGTGATGTAAAATCCAAAAATAATAATGTCAAAATTACTAAAATATAAATTATTAAAAATAGATTTAAAAAAAATCAATTTGTTGTTAAAATACCTTTAATTAAGGTAGTTAATTTAGCATTCAAATGTTGCAGGTAAGTCCAAGAGTAATAGTCTAGCTTCTCCTGCAACAAAAAATGTACCACCATGGGGATGATGTGTGAATTAATTTCATACATATCATCCATTCATCATCCATCTAGGAAGGGCCTTATTTACACATTGCAATACATGCCATAGAATCCTATGGTTCTCTCCATCCATTTTTTTATAACTCCAATGTACATGGAATGCACAAACCTTTCTACCAAGTGTACATTCATTGTATTGTTCTTTAACCCTTGAAGTCCTATTGTTCCTATAGGGGAAAAAAAAGATTTCAAGTAGGTTTTTTATGAGTTCAATTTTTGGTGATTTTTTTTAAAACTTTCTTATAAGGTAGAAAAACTTATTAGCTTTCTATGAATATGATTTTTATTTTAATTGGATTCTAAAATACATATTTTTTTTAATATTTTGGATGAATGCAATAGAAATGATAGTTTTGAGTGGTTTTTGATAGAAATTGGGCTTGGGACTTTGGGAGTTAAAAATAATTATGTATTCTTCATTTTAATTTAAATAAAAAAAGACCAACTAAAGAAAATCATGTCAATGAAAATTCTTATCAAAAGCCCTCACAAAAATTATAAAAAAAATTCCAAGCACTTTGTGAATCAATGAATAGAAGAAAAAAAAATTGTTCTTGGATTGAATACTATGGAATTTTAAATTATTATGAATTTTTTTGGCAAAAGTATTTAAGGCCTCTAAAGACACTTTAGGGTCCTTAGGAACATCGGGACACTTTTTAACTTTCAAGTAATTGTGGAGATATAATCTATAGTATCTTCCCTAAAACTTCCATTGAATTAGGCCCTACTTTTTTTTCCAATTTTTATTATAGAGGTTGCAAATATTTGATTGATAAAAGAAAATGTAGTGGATAATGGATTTTATTCAATCCCTAAAGGTTGGAAGTTGTTTTGGAAGTGACAAAGTTCAAAACTACCAATTTTTGATGCATTGTCCAAAGTCAAAAACCTAAACATTTTTTTCAATTCCAACCATTCAAAAGTGTACTATATAGGTAAAGCAATGTGTGAAAAAGATTTTAGGCCATTTGATTGGGTGTATAAAAAGATTATAACATTTGAAGTGAGATCAAAGTTTTTTTGAGACTAATTCTTGCAAAACAAGCTTTGTAGACTTTGAGCCTTTTTGGAGTACAATCTTTTATCTATTCAAAAATGATTATTTTCACCATTTATAAATATATGATGTTAGATTCACTTATGAAAAATTTCAAAAGAAAATATAGAGTCTAGCTTACTCTAAATCACCCATCATTGCAAGGAGGTTAAGTGAATTGGCAATATTCAAACTAGTCATTTTTTAATGATTTCTTACACAATTAGATTTTTTTAAAATTTGAAATCCAATTAGTAAAAAGTTAGAGACAAAAATTTGGAATATGTGGAAAAAATTTCAAGAACTTTGACATGATAGATTGCAAGGTAAGAGGGCTTGAAGTTAAAAAAAATGTTTTTTCTTGAAACTGCCCTAATATAGCTAATAAAGTTTGACTCCTCTTACAGTGTGATTTTAGGACTAAAATTTTAGGAATTTTTTGACAGTTGTATGCCATACTTTATTGGTTACATACATGCCAAATTTCAAAAATTGATGAGGGTTTTAGGAAAAGATGCCCCCCAAATGCCCAAATTGCCTAGGCTACAATAAAAGCTCAAGGTAGCATAACTTTTGATCTAGGCACCTCATTAGAAAAAAAATTATATTACCATTGTCCACACATTTGTCTTTTTGTATGTATTCTTTTGATGTTTACAATTTTACAAATGATTTGAGTCATCCTTGAGGTGCCAAATACTACTTCCACCTTGAACTAATAATTAGTCTAGTAAGGCCTACTCCAATCAACCATTATTTAACCAACTCTAACACATGTGTCTTGACTATGAATTGTTAGATGGAAATCATTAGGGGAAGAATAGGGTCGGAATAGGGCTACTAGATTTAGACTAATACTAAATAGTAGATGGCTCCTCAAATATAAGGAGTCAATTTTTGGTGCAAAAGACCTCCCTCTATTAATTTGAGGAGTTCATAGAATGGTTTTAAATTCAATTTTTTAATGCAAGAGATGGCTTCTTAAATGGGCGGAGCCATTTCTTGGTGCCAAAGACTTTCTTCCTATTAATTTTGTGGATTATAAGAACTGTGATTTCAATTTTCTTAATGCAAGAGATGGCTTCTTAAATGGGCGGAGCCATTTCTTGGTGCCAAAGACTTTCTTCCTATTAATTTCGTAGATTATAAGAACTGTGATTTAAATTTTCTTCAAATATTTAAAAACTAAAAAAAAATCATCATACAATTCCTTGGATTTAAAAAGACAATTTTTGGTGTTAAAGGACTCTTTTCTATTTATAGAAAGGATTATTTGAAGATCTCTAATTCATTGTGATTTGTAAAGGTCCCTTCAAGCCAATGAAAGGCTCTCTAGAACCCTCCTAAGTGTATCAAACCCAACAAACAATCCTTGTATCCATAGAGACCTTTCTTGTTGGCAAAATACTCTCCCAAAAAAGGCTATTTGAAACCCAAAGTCTCTTCCAAAGAAGGCTCTTTGAATTCCAAGGAGCCTTTCTTTGGGTTCTAAAGGTTCACCCAATTAAGGCTCTAAAGAACCCCAATAGACTCCTCAAATCCAAAAGCCTTTTTTGGGTCCCAAAGGGCTCTTCCAGGGAAGGCCCCTTAGATCTCAAGGAAGGCTCTTCAGATTCTGTAGATCCTTCCTTTGGTTCCCAAGGCTCCTCCAATGAAGACTCTAAGGCACCCCTAAAGGCTCTTTTAATTCAAGGAGCCTTTCCTTGGTGTTAAAGGGTTCTTCTAAAGAATGCTACTTAGAATCCAAGGAACTCTCTTTGAATTTCCAAGAATCCATTTTTGGTGCCAAAAGGCTCTCCCAATAAGGAACTCAAAAAGGCTCCTTGAATTTGAGGTGACTTTCTTTGGTGCCAAGGGCTCCTTCAAGGAAGGCTCTTTAGAACCAAAGGAAGGCTCCTCAAATTTTGAAGAGCCTTCCTTCCGTTCCCAAGGGCTCTCCAATAAAATCTGTAAAGGCCCTATAAGGCTTTTTGAATTCGAGGAGCCTTTTCTTAGTACCAAAGAATTCTTTGAAGGGAGGCTCTTTAATTCCAACGAGCCTTCTTTCGGTTCCAAAAGGCTCTCTCAATGAAGACTTTTAAGGACAAAAAAGGCTCCTTGAATTTGAGGAGCCTTTTTTTAGTACCAAAGGGTTATTGCAAGGGAGGCTCCTCAAAACCCAAGGAAGGCTTCTCGATTCTGAGGAGCATTTTTTTGGTTCCCAAAGGCTCTCTCAATGAAGTATTTTAAGAACAAAAAGGCTCTTTGGTTCCGAGGATCCTATTTTTAGTGCCAAAGGATTCTTGCAAGGGAGGCTCCTCGAAAACCAAGGGAGGCTCTCTAGAACCCAAAGAAGGCTCCTTGGTTCCAAGGAGCCAATTTTTGGTGCCAAAGGGTTCTTGCAAGGAAGACTCTTTGGAAACCAAGGAAGGCTCCTTATAACCTAAGGAAGGCTCCTCAAAACCCAAGGAAGACTCCTTGGTTATGAGGAGTCTTCTTTTGGTTCCAAAGGCTCCTTCAATGAAGGCTTTCAAGGACAAAAAAGGCTCCTCAAATTTGAGGAGCTTATTTTTGGTGCCAAAATATTATTGCAAGGAAGTACTAGTAGAAAAATAGTGACCACCATAACAAAAAATCAACAAAAAAGTGTTATGTTGTTTGTATCCTCGGTCGCGTTTTTTAACAGTACTTAATCAAAAACTGTTGTCTATTTTGTTATGGTGGTCAATTGAAAATAATAAAATAATAATTCGTTTATAAATTTGCTCAAAAACAGAGCCATTACATGACAAACCAAAAATCAGCTCTGTAGAGAATGCTACATAGGCAAAAACTGCCATGCTGACAAGAGAATTAAATTAACTTTTGAACTTCAATTAGAAAGAAGAAGACAAGCTTAATTTAACTTAATGATTGAAGAGAGGTAACTTTGGTGATAGAAGAGAGGAGAAGGCAAGCTCTTTATACAAATGGGATGGTAGAAGGTAGAACAAACTATATGGGATATGTGAATTAAGAGTATGAGTGGTTTACATATCCCACATGGTTTGTTCTACCTTCTACCACACCATTTGTATAAAGAGCTTGTCAAAATGAACAAGATAAAGTTAGTTTTTTTGTTGATTTGAAAGTTGTACTATCTCAATCAACAAAAATTTAATGACTATTTTGTTAACTTGTACCTAATCAACAAAAAATTGATAAAATGGTGAATATAGTATGCTAATCAACAAAAAATTGTTAATTTTTTCTTGACTTTGACACCATGTTCTAGAAGTGAAGGCTCCTCGGAACCCAAGGAAGCCTCCTCGATTCCGAGGAGCCTATTTTTAGAACAAAGGATTCTTGCAAGGGAGGCTCATCGGAACCCAAGGAAGTGTCTTTTTCGATTCCCAAAGGCTCTCTCAATGAAGGCTTTCAAGGACAAAAAAGGCTCCTCGGTTTCGAGAAGCCTATTTTTGGTGCCAAAGGGTTCTTGCAAGGGAGGCTCTTCGATTCCAAGGAACCTTCTTTTGATTCCCAAAGGCTCTTTCAATAAAGGCTTTCAAGGACAAAAAAGGCTCTTAAAATTTGAGGAGCCTATTTTTGATGTCAATGACTTCTTATAAAGGAGGCTCTTTAGTTTCAAGGAGTCTATTTTTGGTGCCAAAGAGTTCTTGCAAGGGAGGCTCCTTGGTTCCCAAAGGCTCTTTCAATGAAGGCTTTCAAGGACAAAAAAGGCTCTTTGAATTTGAGGAGCCTATTTTTGGTGTTAAAGATTTTTTGTAAAGGAGGCTTCTTGATTTTGAAGAACCTATTTTTGGTGCCAAAAAGTTCTTGCAAAGAAGCTCCTTGGAACTCAAGGAAGGCTCTTTGGTTTTGAGGAGCCTTCTCTCAATTTGCAAAGGCTCCTTGGATTTCGAGGAGCCCTACTTTGGTTCCCATGGGCTCTCTCAATGAAGGCTCTAAAGGACCCCTAAAGGCTCCTTGGATCGGAGGAGGCTTTCGTTATTGCCATTTGGCTCTTCCATGGAAGGCTCTTTGGAACATGAAGATTCCAAGGAGCCCTTTCTTGTTTCCTAAGAGTTATTTCAATAGAGGTTGTAAGGGACTTTCAATGGCTCCATGGATCTGAGGAGCCTTTCTTTGGTGCCAAAGACTTTTTAAGTTTTTTTTTCCATTTGTCATTAGATAGATTGTTGATGCCAAAAAAGACTCTAGACTTCAAATTTGAGAAGTCATTTCTTAATAACATTGATTCTTCCTTAATTTATTGAGTATATCATTATATAGACTTTTGGTGCTAGAAGAGGCTCCTCGGATCCAAAAAGTAATTTTGTGGTCCCAATGGACTCTACACCTTTTAGGAGGGGCATTTGAAGGTTTTTGGATTTTTGTAAAGGTCCCTCTGAACCAACAAAAGGCTCTTTGGAACCCAAATATGACTCATTGGATCCCATAGAAGGTACCTCTCAGCCTAAAGAAGGCTCCGAAAGATACCAAGAAAGGCCCCTCATATCTATAGAGCCTTTGTTTTTTGCAAAAGGGCTTTTCTAAGGAAGGATCTTCATATTCGAGGAGCCCTTCCATGTTGCCAAAGGGCTCTCCAATGATAGACTCCTCCAAACCTAAGGATGGATCCGAGGAGCCCTTCTTTGGTGCTAAAGAACTTTCTCTTAATTTTTTTGGTATGTCATTCGATAGACCCTTGGTGCCATAGAAGATTCTAGACCTTGGATCTGAGGAGTTTTTTTAGGAGAAGTGACTCTCCATTCCTTTGGAGGTATGTCATTAGATAGACTTTTGTTGCCATAGAAGGCTCTTGGAATATGAAGAGTCATTTTTCGATATTCCCTTTAAAAGAATCTCTTAATTTTTTGGAGTGTCATTTAAGAGACTCCTTTTTTAAGGTCTTTTGGTGCCATGGGAGGGTCTTTAGGATCCTAAGAACCTCCTTTAGTGCTTAATGAATCTCTCTTTAAATTTTTTTGGTTGTCTGTACAAGAATGGGGGTTCTTTGCACTACAAGGAAATGGGGGTAAATGTAACTATAGAAGAATGACTGCTTGTCCGGACTGACTTGAATATGACTCATGTTCCCTAATTGCACCAAGGGTTTGGGGTTGTCATCGTTAGAGTCAATTCAGAGTCACATTCGCGACTACAAGATGACGACTTAGCGGTAGGGAGTCTTCGTCCACATTTTTACATCTAGAACGTGCTGTCTTTATCTAGTCCCGCAATGTGCTAAAAAACTTGTTTTTTCCACTTTAAATCATGTGAATATTATTTTCTAAAATCTAGGAAATGTGAATATTATTTTCTAATATCTAAAAGATTTGAAGATTATTTTCAAGCCATTTAGTGTGTAAATACAAAGAGTTCAAGTAACAAGCCTTTTATACAAGTGGCGTGGTAGGAGGCAAGACAAACCATGTGGGATTTGTAAAATGTTGATGCAATAGTAAAGTAGTGATGTGGAAGTCATTATGTAGTTGTGTTAGAGTATAATCCCTACTACTTTAACACAACTACATAATGACTTTCACATCACTACTTTACTATTGCATCAACATTTTACAAATCCCACATGGTTTGTCTTGCCTCCTACCACCCCACTTGTATAAAAGGCTTGTTATTTGAACTCTTTGTATTCACACATTAAATGGCTTGAAAATCCATTTGACACATATGTAAAATATAGTGTATTTGTATATGGTGTATGATGTATGAATCATGTATATGGTGTATGAATCATGTATTTGTATATGATGTATGGTGTTCGGTATATGGTGTATTCATTTTGCACATTTCACCACAATTCGAAAATAATCTTCAAATCTTTTAGATATTAGAAAATAATATTCACATTTCCTAGATTTCAGAAGAAAAATATTTAAATTTCCTAGATTTTAGAATATAATTCTAGATTTTAGAAAATAATATTCACATTTCCTAGATTTTGGAATACAATCCTAGATTTTAGAAGAAAAATATTCACATTTCCTAGATTTCAGAATATAATCCTAGATTTTAGATGAAAAATATTCACATTTCCGAGATTTCAGAATATAATCCTAGATTTCAAAAAATAATATTCAAATTTCCTAGATTTACCACTTTGGAAGTTTCATCCAAAACCCCATCCAAGCTCACAATGGATGGTGATAATACTATGGCAGTCATTTATAAAAATGACTAGTCCACTATGACTCTAGGGGCCAAAATCACACTACAGTCATTTTTGTCCACAATGACTCCTATGCAGTCATTCTTTGCAGTCATTTATACATTGTTTTTCTTTTAGTGTTGTGAAGGGCTCCTAGTGCCATAGAAGGGTCTTTGGAAGTCTAGGAACCTATTCTTGGTGCCAAGAGACCTTCCCTCAAAAAAATTGGGGTGTCATTTGAAGAACTTTTAATTCTTAGTGAAGGGCTTGAGGTAGAAAGGGAGAAGCTCTCAAGTCCTAGGAACCCTTTATTGGTGCTATTGGCACCGTTTACAAAGTACAATTTTGTATTGATTTAATCATTGTTTGTACTTTTTTTAAAACTAAAGTGCAATAGAATCAAAATATTTTTTTAAAGATTAAGACGTATTGTTATAAAATGTATCAAATATAAGATTTTATTACACTTTAGTCCTCCAATATGTATAAAGTGAATATTTTATTTGTATAGTACAATTTCTAAATTTGACTTTTTCTTCTAATAAAGGACATCTAAAGATACATTTTATATTTTATATGTACAATTTCATTTTCACAATCTTTCAAAATGAATATCACTAAGTTCTTCATTGATGTAAGATGCACATCTTATATTAATTTCATATCAAAAAATATTTTTTCCTACAAGAAAGTATATTTGAAATTCAAAAGTCCATTTTCTATGTTCCTAAACATGTAGAATTGTTTCTTTTAAATGTCAAAAGTAGAGAACATTTGTAGAGGTTGATTTAAAAAAAATTAACCGATAGAAAAAAAACTAATGAAATTGATAAATGACTTGAAAATGAAATATTATCAAAGTTTGCCTTCAAAATTTTTTAGTAAATTCTTCAGTTAGAGTGTCTCCTTAAATTGTAAACATACCCTCTAAGATCATGCATATTGTTTTTTTCTTAGTAACAATTCAAATTACTATTAGACAATGCCATTCTTTTGGCAAAACACCTTAAAGAAGGTGATGCATTGTTGCCTATATCACTATGGCATCTTTCAAATGTCCATTCAATTTTTTTTCTTGCTTTATTTAGTATTTAAGCTTCACCTTGGTATTTCAACTACTCTTATTCTTATCTAGGAATGTTTTGACCCTATGAGTATTCATTCATCTCTAACTAATGACAAGTTAGTTTAAGTGTGGGTCTTGAAGCTTAGTCTATGTCGACCATGTTTCTACTAGTAATTAACCAATGTCTATGATTTTTATGACAATAAAGAAGAAGACAAAGGAGTTCTAGTAGAAGCTCAATCCAAAAATGAGAAAAATGTAAGAAATGTAAGAAGAAGTATGAAAAGAAATTTGAAGGCTTGTACAAAAAGAGCAAGAAGAAGTTTTGGGTTGTATCATGTAACTTGTCGCATAAATACACAACTCCCTTGAGGAGTCAAAAATCCTTGAATCTTTATTTCTTAGAGATTATTCTATCATTTAGCTTCTTGTATTCTTTTGAAAATAATACTTGAATGTCAAATTTGTATGTGAAGTAAATTTTATTCATTCTTAGTAGTGATTTAACCTTTAAAGTCCCAAGGCCTTATTTTCATCAAAAAACACTCAGAACTACCATTTCTATTTTGAAGAGCAAAAAAGTTTTTAAATTCTTTTTTTCCATATCTAACTATAGGATATTGCACTAAACTATTACATAAATGTGTGGAAGAAATTTCAAAAACTTTGATTATGTAGATTGGAAGATATTTCCATTTACAATGAAGAAAACAAATTTTTTGTTACTCGGATCAACTAGAGTTTTTGCCTTTGGATCTTCTCTATTAAAAAATTTTGGACTATTGATTTTGAATTTCTAATTTTCTTATGTTGAAAAATTGAGTTGAAAGTCTAGGAAAAAAATTCCAAGAAAAAATACTTAATTTTCACTCATAGATGGAATTTTTCCTATCCTAAATTCCAAGAGTCTCCCATAGGGACTTTGGGACTTTAGGACTTTAGGGATCAACGCATATGATTGAGGTTCCATATACAATGTGAAAAATTCAAGATTTTAGCTCATAGCTAGTAATTGAAATATTTGTGGATTGAATCTACTTCTTTCAATTAGCAACATGTCGGTTCTCTTAGATGGCAATATGTAATTAGAACTAATAAATGTTGGTGTTAGCATAGGAATAAATTTAGCCAAACTTAAACCTTAGTAATGCTTAAAAGAAATTATAAATTTTAAGGGAAAACAATAACTTCCTTGAAGTGAATTTAAATTGCTATGTGAATATAAGTCCTTGGTTTCTGAAAGTCTATCTACCTTTGAGTTAAGGTACTAGGACATGAATCCTTATCTTAAACAATTGAGCTTTTAGTCCCATTCAACAATCATCTATCACCTAATGCAATGATCAATATATGTATTTCATTCAACAAAGTCAACTACAAAAAATTCATCCTCATTCATCTTCATTAAATTCATTTATAGCCATTATTTTTTACCCTAAACCATGGATATAGGCATCTTATGTTGAAAAGTTTTAAAATTTTACAAATTTTTCTAAAAACACTCACTACTCACCCTTGTTGATTAATGCTCAATGCTTGTCACTCCTTGCTCATATTTTAATAACTTTGCATTCTTGAATCCAATGACAAATGAAGGATCATATTTTTTTCTCTTCCCTTCCTTTGAGCATCCCCTAAACCGAGTAGCCTTCAATTCCCAAATTGTTAAGATTTTTGCAACTCACTAAGAGCCTCTTTGGAACCAAAGAGGCTTATGGGTCCATATATGCTGTCTTGCTAGTACAAGAGAGACTCTTCAAAACCAAGGAGGCATATAGGCCATTTGCCTTGCTTTTGAATATCATCTCCATATAAGCCTCCTTAGAATTTGGGGAGGCGTTTAGACCACCCTTGCTCTTTATTATTGTCTCCCACTAAGCCTCCTCGAAACCGAGGAGGCTCATAGAAAACCCTTGTGAATGTGGTATATAAGATGCTTTGACTACCCAATCAATTTGTAAGAGTGCTTGGGAGGAGTGTTTGGGAGGAGTGTTTGGGAGGAGTGTTTGGGAGGGCTTTGCTAACCCAAAGAAAAATGCATCTGAGTTTAGGATTTCACTAATTTAATTCAAGCCAATCCATATTTATGATTATTGTCTCCCTAAGAGCCTTCTTGGAACCAAAGAGGTTCTTAGGACCCCACATGAGGTTGATATGTGTACATTACAATGTGAACAATTTACATCACTTGCATCCATATCAAATGAATGTGCTTAATCCGTCTCTAAATTTGATGCTTCGCAATGCCGGTGACTTCATTTAATATAAAAAATTCAAAGCCATTTTTTTTCATCCATTAACTTTCATCTACATTCATTCGTCATCATCTTCATCCATCCAAAGCAATGGATGAAAATAGTGACCTACATTCAAAATTATTATTTTCTTAAAACAACAATTTTATGTGTAGAATTTTTGATAATTATGAAGCCTAAAAAATTTAATACATAAAAAATTTACTGCTCAAATGCAACCGCTCATTGCTCAACACTCATTGCTCCTTGCTCATACTTTAGCAACCCTGAGTTTGACCGTACAGATTGGAAGATATTAGCATTCAAAGTTGAAAAAGAAAGTTTTTTTGAACACTAGCCTGCAATTTCAGATGACTTTGAATGCCATTTGGGGAAAAAATTTACACCATGGATCTTGAATTTAAAAAATTTTGTGTTGAAGAATTAAGTTTAAAGTCTAAAAAAAAAATTGAAAAAAAACACAATTGATTTTCATTCTTTAAAAAAATTGTTTAGTAGAAGTAGGTCTAAGATTGAAAGAAAAACTCAATGGTTAATAGCTCTAAAATGGGATTGAAACACAATAATCTCAACAGTGAAATTGTTATAAATAGAAAATTTAACCTTGTCAAACAATTTTTGTTGAAAAATTGTGAAATTGCATTCAAAATTGAATCCTATAAGTTATTTTTTCAAGAAGATGCTCAAATTGCCCAAAAAACAAGATTGTTCATAACTTTCACATTTTTAATCCAAATGGAAATAATCAAAGCTTCACATGTAGACAAAAATATGATCCTTAAGAACAAAAAATTAAAAAATTAATTTCAAATTTTTGTAGATTTATTTTTCTGCCCGATGACGTGAAAATTATGTTTAAGATGCCATAACTTTTGCTCCCAGGCACCAATTGAAATAAAATTTATATTCCCACAAAGCCCATAAGTTTTCCTATCTTATGAAAAAGTTTCAAAAAAATTCACTGAAAATTGAGATTATAGGAACTTGCCCGAAATCCATTTTGTCCTCCGAGGGGACAATGGTCCTGTAGGGGTTAAAAGGGTATGTCAGAAATTTGGCAAAACTGGAAGGCAACATTACACAGGGTTATCAAACAGAAGAGGCTCTAGGATTCATCACCAAGTACATGTCAGAGTACAATATTACATCACGAAGGGTTTGGAACGACAAAGAAGAACCAACAATGGTAGACAAGATTTTGGAGGGGAAAGGGAAGTTGAAGCTTCTTTCAGAAAAAATGAGGAAAGCGATGCATGAATTTGTGTTAGACAACGCAGGCCACATTGAACTATATAGGCGGTGAGTTTTTTCTAAACACATTAATAAGAAGGCTTATGTGTACAATAATTGCTTGGAAAATTCTAGTTTAATGAGGTATTAAAGCAAGTGAAGAGTGATATAAAGAGCGATTTCAAAATTCATGTTGTACCGAGCGGTTTGCCTTCATCTAGGAATTCAGTGTCCCAGAATTCCATCTTCATATTTGAATAAAATTGAATTCAATGAGAAGGAATGGTGCATGATTATTATATGCAAAGTTCATTAAAATGTTGAAGGGAGAAAATCCTGAGTCTTCTAAAAATCATGTTCAAAGGAGTAGAAGTGAATGTTCTTTCTTGTTTTGATAATTTTTTAAAACATGCATTGCTATTCTGCAATATTTCATTTGCAAATGTAACATAGTGGAAGTAGAAATTTTTAGTTCAAGGAATAATAGGCTTGCATAGGAAAGTTGTTTACTTCAAGAGAAGATTGACAAAAACCATGTTCTTCCAGAGTAATTAGTTGTGGAGGAACAATTAGTGGATTAGCATGAGTGATAGGAGCATAACTATAAGGCTTAATATTGAAATACTGATAAGCAAGTTTCATGTTCTGTGTAAGAGTAGATGCAAAGTATTGGAAGTGTGCACTATAAAAAAAGATTGATACATAGTGGCCTTGTTTTAATATAAATTGTCTATTAGTGGAAGATGAAATTCTATAATGTAGAGTGATATTTGTGTGCTAGTTGTTTTGCATTGCAAAAAAGTGGATAAGAAAAAGAGGTAGGGTATTTTTTTTTGCATAAGTTTTTCTGTAATGTATTAGGGAACATGCACATGCATGTTTCAATCATTTTGGCATTGCTTTATTAAAAAAAGCAGCTAAAGAGGTGAAGACTGTCAGAAATATTTGCTTCAAATTAAAGAAGTACTTGAATAAATATTTTTAGAATAAGGAATGACTTCAGTGAATTCGTTATTTTGAAAGTGTAACATTAGAAATTTAGAAGTTGAGCATTGTCAATCCATATTGCTTTGAATGTTTCTAAATAAAATATTATGATCTTGAAACAACCACTGAATAGGTTATTGTGTTTTCAAATAAGTAAACCCCTTAATACATTTTTCAGATAAGTTTTGTAGGAAGAGAAATGGAAATTGCATATAATGCAATTGATTTCATATATTTTGGACTTCTTTAAAAGTAGTTATGAACTATTCAAGTGGGAAGTTAGAAGCCATTGAGATTGACCATCTCTTAATATGCGCATGACTTGTACATTGAAGAAAGCAAAATGTACATATATGTTAATATAGTTTTTAGAAATGTAGCACTTTTAGAGTATACAATGGAAGCTTATGTCAGAAAAGGTCTTCTGAATATTATGACACAACTTTGGTGAACTGTACTTCCCATAAGGGCATCTGCAATGCGGACTTGGCATACAAGCCCTGTAACGATAAATGCAGGGCCATTCCACAAGGCCTCGAAAGTGCCGGTTCTTTTTTTGGAAAAATTGATCCAATACAAAGCCAACAATCCCAACGTCAAGTGGATTTTTTTGCATTATAAAAAGCAAGAAAGAAAAGAATCTACATTTAAAAAAAGCTTTTCATCAAAACAAGGGATGTTTGAATTAATTGGCACAATCTACAATGCGAAAAAGGGTTGACAATCATTATTATTCTTACACCAGGCCAACTTGCAAGCCCTTCAAATATTGCAAATTAGCCAATCCCGGGTGGTCGCACACCGAGGCCGTGGAATTGAAGGCCCCAATAACGGTTGCATTGGAGCTCGGTTTTAATAAAAAAATTGGCTGGGCCTGGCATAGTGTTGATACTGTTGAGTTTGGCGGGTGCATTGCAGATGCTCTAACCAATAGACTAACAATTGGCTTAGAGGTACAAGAGTGAAGACGACCTTATTAAATCTGAACTAATCTGAAGAGAAAAATATTTTATGAGTTTTCGTGTTGATGTGTGATGCTCATCTCTGAAAAAGTATGTGGTTGGCTATGATGATGAATGTATAGAATCTCGTGTACAAGTGATTTAGGAAGATTGAGCAATTTCCTTGCCATGAATTTGTACATACTAACAGAAATATACTAAGAAATTTCTATAATATGTAGTAGATGAAGTGAAAGTGAGGAAACTCTAACATGCTAAGAACTGTTTATGTTTTCGTACTAGTATGTAATGTTGAATGGGAAGCCAAGTGGATTTTACATTTTTGTAAAGATATGCTTACTATAAATGATACAAACATGTTATCCCAAAAGTTTAAAGCATTGCATCTAATTTGTAACAGTAGTTTGCTTTATTCATCATTGGCACTGAATACGAAAGCAATATTGACTTGTAGAGTGCTTTGTAGGAGGTATGAATTGATATGGCATGAGAAGAGCAATGCACGCTCTGAATTTAACGCAAACACCCACATAGAATTGGTCGCAGAGGGGCACCATATCCGTTAGGGATGGAGGAAATTCCTGCATTTGCAGAATGGCTTGAAGAAGATGTGGCAAAGTCTATTGAAGAAGGAGTGGTGATTCCAGAGGATGTGCAAGATTCATCAAAACTACCTTTTTTACAAGCAAAGAAGTTTAAAAGTATGTATGCATACAGGTACCACTTCCAAGTGAAGAGTGCAGAGAAAAGCGCTACTAGTACATGTGATTCAGGAGTAGCTGTAGTTTTTCAACAACCTTGTCAATCCGGGAGGCGAGACCAGAACGTAGTAGATGAAGACCTCGAATATATAGGTCAAATTGAGGAGATTATCACTAGAAGAAAAAAGGGGGTTTTGCGACTGCAAGTTTTGAGTCACTGTGGATACAAATTACAGTAGTTGCAATAGTTTCACTAGAAAACAACTACGATGCAACTAGGAAACAACTACACTGCAACTATTGTAATTTGTATCCACAGTGACTCAAAACTTGCAGTCGCAAAACCCCCTTTTTTCTTCTAGTGTATTGAGCTTGACAACGGGAGACATTGCATAGTGTTGTTGGTTTGTGAATGGGTAAAAGCAAACTACAGAGGTAGAAATGCTACAGTTAAGAAGGATGAGTGGGGGTTCACTATAGCAAATTTCAAAGCACTAGTACCTTTTGGGTACGAGTCACTTGCTTTTCCAATTCATTATCAACAAGTTTTTTTCTCAAATGATGAGGATGAGCCGAGTTGAAAAGTAGTGTTACAAACCGAGGTGAGGGGACAAAGAATTAACACAGAAGAAGAAGAGGCCCCAATGTTTGCTAGAGGACGTGATGAAGATTTTCAGGGATTACAAGTGCCAGACAATGACCTTGAACAAAATGTGAATGTTCTTGAAGAAGGTAGGGACATTGAAGTGAATGAACTTCTGAATGAGGCTATTGAAGAAAATGCTATGATGTTTGATAGGGACATTGGGAAGTCATCAGAGGAAGAGCTTTGAAAGAAGATATGCAAAAGGAGCAGGTAAAATCTTATCCCATAATAATAGTAGATGTATGAGCATAAAAGGAGTTTTGTGCTAGTGAAATGAATTTATTAATTTCAGGAGCCATTTATTAGTGTATTTGTGCAAAATGATGAAATTAGTATAATAAATAAGGGTTCAATATTTTCAATATTTTACAATAAGTATATAAAAGAAAAAAAAAATTGAGGAGTGCAATTCAGAGTCTGGTAGTATGGCCTTACATTGATAATTTTAGATTAAAACATGAGTTTAAGTGAAGGTGCAAGTTCAAGACTTGATAGTATTAAGTGATGTTTCAATGAAAAACAAATGGAATTGGCATGTAACCCAAGATCTTTCATATTTTTTGGAGCGTTGTGGAATTAGGTATTAAATTTTAAAGTTGACATGTCAAGAAGCTTCAAAACTGCCCCCTCAAAGAATGTGTAGTATGCATACATTGCTTGAGTCCAAGGAAAAACAATATGGACAAATATAGTTCAAGTGAGGAGGGACAATTCTTGAGCCTGTACAGTAATTGAACCTCCTACATTAAGGTAAGAGGTCCAGAAATGGAGCATCTAAGCGATGAAACTGAATTTTGGGAATTAAAACATCTTGAAATATTTTCCAGTAAATTTTCCTTGAAAGACAAGTGAAATTGAAATCTAACCTAAGTCGTTTCATATTTTTTGGACCTTTGTGAAATTAGTCACAAATTTTTGAAGTTGGAAAAAAGTGGTCATTTGTGGTCATCAAAATGGATCACTTCTTGAAATGTGCATAGGTGGTACATTAAAGAAAGCAAAATGTACCTCTGAGTCATGTTCCATTTTAATGCTCGCTCCGTTTTACAGCCTCCTACCGTAGTATGTGAAGACCTTCATACTATTCTATAGCATACAATATGCTGAATGCAGAAAAAACAAATATCCCATCACTCATTACTGCAAGAGCCTTAGAGTTTGGTGAATGTGTGTATCCCCATTTGATGATTGTATATGAAGTTGCTTGGTAGTAGGAAAAATAGTTAATTGATGAGAATTAAATTATTGAAAAAAGGGGGTACAAAACTTGGAGGCTGTGCTAGTTTGAAATTTAAAATGTCACTTTTAAGTTAAATTGTTTTGTAGTACATAAAATTATATATATGTATGGTAGAAGAAAGTATATCGGATGGCCTTCCAATGTTGACTTCATAGGAATTCGTATGTTTGTCAATACTTTTTTGCATTGGCCATTGAAGAAGATTATATGTTTCTACCTTATCGACTCATCTATTTTCCTTTGTTGTTTAGGGAGAAGTGTTGAAGCTAACCAGAAGAGGGGAATCTTTGAGAGTGGAATGGAAATCATTGGAAAGTCCCCAATAATATTGAAATTGTAATTCATTTTTGTTATATATATATATATTTGTTTGCATACATATGTTAGCAAACATGAAGCAAACATATGTTAGCAAACATGAAGTTTTTCAATGACTTTCCCACATCCTATAGGTTGCAATGCTTGAATTACAACAAAGCTAGTATACGAGCGTAGAGCGGGAGTGTAGAGCATAGAACCTAGAATTTTGAACGTGGAGCATGGATTTAGGGTGAATTTTATAAAAAAATAAAAAAAGAAGGTGAAAAATAAAAGCAATGTAGATGATAGATATGGATGAATATGGATGAAAAATACAAGGATTGCCGATGAAAAATATGGTGGAGGTGGATGAAGAATACACTGAATTGGGATGAAAAGTAGTGTGGATGTGGAGGAAGAACTAGATGGATGTAGATGGAAATTGGGATGAAATGGATGAAAAGTGGGATGAATGCGGATGAAAAATAGGGTTACTGTGGATGAAAAGTGGGATGACTGTGGATGAAAAATACGATGCCAGTGGGTGAATAAAGATGAAAAATAGGGTGAAAGTGGATGAAAAATAGGATGAATGTGGATGATAAATACGATGACTATGGATGAAAAGTGGGATGAATGTGGATGAAAAATATGATGAATGCGGATGAAAAGTGGGACGATTGTGGATGAAAAATAGGGTGCATAAGCATGAAAAAAAGGCTCGAAGTGGGAAACAAAGGTGGGCCATGCATGGAAAATAGGATGTATGTGAATGAAAAGTTCGGTGGACATAGATAGAAAATAGGGTGGATTTGGATGAAAAAAAGAATGATATAGGATGAAAAGTGGGATGATAGTGGATGAAAAATAATGTGCATGTGGATGAAAAATAGGGTGGATGTGGTTGAAAAATGACGAGAACATGGAGGAAAACCAAGGTTCCATGTACTGAACATGGAGGATCATAAATTTGGGATTGTTAGATGTATAACTACCTTTTTTGTTGTATATTAGACGGACATCAAAGATAGGTCCATATTAGAGCTCAGAGTTCCTCAATGTGGGAAATAATTGCCAATTGGATTTGGGTTTAAGAGTTATCATTTGTAACATGTTCAAGTGCAATCATGCCTTCATAAGATGGCCCAGTGTATACCTTGGGAACCTCTATTAGGACTCTCGGTACTGAGAGACATCCCATATGTGGTCTACTTATGCAATATTTATTGTGGCGTCTAGGATGTTGAGGAATCTGAAATTAGAATTTATTTTAGCTATTCCAAGACGCGTTGGAATAGGTATAGGCCCACAATTTGATCTTCAGGATTCATACAGTACTATTGTTGGATTTCAAAGACGCATTTTAAATTATCAGATTAATGAGGGCATTCAGGTTATTACGTAGATATTGACAATATCATGGAAAGCAACAAAGAAACAACACTGTAAAACATGCATATATCTAGTGACCGTTAAATGGAGTAGTGGCCCTTTTAGTCTCACTACTTTTTAAAAGAAACATAAATACAAGCTAGAATTTGAGGTGACTCGCTTTAGTAATGACGTTCATCTTGACGCTAGCTAACACCTACATACTGCTTGTGCAACGGAAGATACTGCTCTCCATAATTCGTTTAAGCTCATTGAAGTTGAAACTTGTAGCATGAATGAATACATCTACTTCTGGATCAAAGTGGCAGATGACAATGAATAGGAAATACAAGTGCTTGCAGTTGATCCATTGCCCTCTCTTTCCTAGTGACTTTGTCAACATTTCTTTGAAATAAGGACAAGAGCACTTTGGATACGAACCTACAGTGACTATGTACTGCTGAATGTTAGGGTCTAAACCTGAGTCAAGTAGAACAATGCATCCAAACCCTGGATGAGGTATCAACGTCACTTGACGAACGATGGCTTTCAAGGTAAGTGCAGAACCACAAGTGTTTGCTTGTTTTGTTGTAGGTGCAGTCTTGTTTCTTTGTATTTTCCTGCCACATCTTGTACTTGGATGCTCCGTAGGAAAATCAGGAACTGGAAAATCTATTAAATCAGCTAGTACATCATGGTATTCAAATAGTCGGCGAGGGGAAATTACAACACGTTCAGGGAGACGAAAGCCAGAATTTTGGAGCTGCTAGATCTCTATAGGCGTAAGATTTGTTCCTGTCTTCACTGGCCAAGTGTGAGGCACATCAGGTTTAGACATAACCTTCTTCCTCTTTGAACCTTTCACACAACGCTCAATGTCGTCGTTGCAGAAGAAAAATTGCGTTATCTCAATTGTTTTCTTCTGATAACAGTCCATGTCGCCGGTGTAAGTTGGAGCTGCGGTTCCTTTGTTGCCTTGAACAATCTTTGCAATACACTTCTTGCGCGTTATGGCGTGCAAGGCAAAGCACGCCTTTGACGAAGTCTTCGGCAACCGAGCTATATGCCACATTCTCTCATCACAAGAGGTCTCTTCGACGCTTGTCACTCAAAAGGACTCCGAGGTGGATGGCGCTATCATGGGACCAGTAGATCTGTGCAACTCTGTTTGAGTATCATGTAGGGAACCTTCTTCATAGACCGGTTCTAGAGGAGGGGCAGATGCACTTGCTCGTGTTGTCCTTATTCCTCCTCGGGGTCTTGAGAAATTTACTTTGTCAGGGCGGTGGGAATCGTGCTGGGACCCTGGAGGAAGATTAGGCATCCGTGCTTGAGATCCAAAAACCTCTTCTCCTTCAAAGTGAGGATTCCTTGTGCAGTACTCACCACCACCCGGGACGGTTGCCATTGCATCATTGAGGCCTTTTGGATTCCCAATGCGTTGCGCATACCTCTGTGCAACTCGAAGATGTAGTTCTGCTTTTCCTGAACCAGTTCCAGGGTTATCACCTTTGAGAAACTAATAATACCGAACCATCTGCATTAATGCTCGTACATAATCATCAACCGTCGCAACATACAAATCATTTCCTCGCTTTCCTGATTGTTGCAACCATTTGTTATGGATGGTCTCTGCGAGGTTGCAAGAAGGCATCTCTGCAAGTTCATGCATTGGCAAATCCTGCAAGTAGAAGATCATGAGTAAGATAGGAAGGAAATTATCTTCAATTGATCACTAAATGCCTGAAATCATCAAGGGATAGGAGAAGCTTGAGGACAGCAGTGGTCATTGATGACAATGTCAATATTTCTATAACAGAATTAGACCAGGGCATTAGAAAGAATTGAAAGGAAAAATAAATGCAAAAAATGGTGCATCTTACAATTTGCATGAAGCCCCCCCACTGCCGGTATCGAAAGTGCCAAAATGCAAGCCAGAGCTCCAAGCGGCGAATTCCTTCTTTCGTAGCGGCTCCAGAAGAATGCCACCAAGTTCGAATGGCGTGAAATCGAATCTCTGCCATAGCTATGGAGGACGCATCCTTATAATGCTTGCACAATTGGCGGTGCTGATCTTGAAGGTCCGAGCGAATATCAGCTTTTGTATGTTTTTCCATGGATTGCGTCCAATGGAATAAACATGTACGCTCTCGATTGGGCATTGGGTGTTGTGGGTCACCATTTCCATAAATAACCCTCACTGCATTCCAATTGGCTTGTGCACAGTCTGCCATAAAGCCTTTAAAATATGGCAAGGGAATTCCATGCCGTCCCATTACCGCGTTCAAATTAGTCCCAAAAGAGGATTGCGCTGCAGTATCCTCGGATTGCATGTCGCAAACCGCAATTGTCATCACACGACAATAAATTGGATCATAAACATGACATGCAAGAGTTGTCCACTGCTTCACTCGCTTGACATGGTTAAACATGATCCATGAGTCCTGGAGGTCACCAGTGGGTTGCATGCGTGTAACCAGATCAACACCACTGCCTGGGCCCATTTCTGACATTTTAAAAACGAAAACCTTGTCCAAATCCGAACCTTGATCTGGAAATTTATTCTCTTGAACATAAGCCCAGTTGCTGCATCCTCGCAGCTTTAGAATGCTATCCATAATTCCAAATCGCCGGAAGTATTTGAAGGTGTTCACATCATTTCTAATGCTCGGAGAGCTTATGTATTTGCACTTTTCTATAATTGGCAAGAGTTCATCCATCCCGAAATTCCCACTGGGTGCTCCTTCTGGACGAAGAAGCATCTCTCCTAAGAGCTCCTTGCTTGCTTCCAAAACAATTGAAGAGTTCGTCCCAGATGGATTCCTCTCCACTTGATCTGAAATCAGAGATTGAGTTCTCTCCTTCGATCCACGACAATCGCCATCTTTCACGGGGTGATCATGTAATCCAAAATGAACACACGCTCGGTGCATCCTTGAAATCCCAACTACATAATAAATTTTGGCAAGGCAAACCGCAACGCAAGAAGGGACCTCACCACAGATTTTGCACGTTATTGTGGAAGTAGGAGGTGGATAAGGACCAACTTGAAATGGAACAGGAGAACACCCATCCCATTCCGTCTCATTGATGGGCGCCATACGGTGTTTGCGAGTAAGGTACTCGCAAGAGTCGTTATTACACCGAAGGTGTCCCACTCACGAAGATAAACGAAATGTCAAACCATCCTCGTTTCTAATGTTAGTGGTGTGTAAATTGGACCACACATGGCCATTGAAGCGTTTCTCCATCCCACTCAAAAGTTTTCCATGGCAGAGGTGACTGGAAAGGGATATCCATGGTGAACATAAGCTAATAGGAGCCAAAAACGACATCCTCTAAGTGCTTTGTTGGGTTCCTTTGTGAAAAGTGGGAGATGAGCTGTGTTAGTTGGCCTACGCATTGAAGAAGACTGGAAATGGGGGCCACGTTGTCAGGACCTTAAACGCAAGTGATTTCCTTGCATCGTTGAGTTTAACTGGGAACAGTCCCATGCCCATGCCCCCCCATGCCCATGCCCCCCATGCCCATCAACAACGATGTCAGGCTTCTCTTCCGCCAGGGGTCTGAAGTTTTGGATTTCACTTGCAGCTTCTCGCTTTCGTTTGAATTTGTTGTTTGTGTGATCTGCTTTGTGGGTTAGGGTTTTGCTCCAGCGTCACGTTCTCATTGACGCTTTGCAATTTTGCTTGCAAAAAGGTGAATCCTGTAGCGGTAGTTTAGCAGAGTTTTGGAAAACAATGGAAGCCGTAATTGGTCGGGGTGACTCCGCAAAATTGTCTAAAGAGAGGAGGGTTTCGTTGGATCGGAAACCCAGAGTGTTGAAGCCAGCTCCCTCTGTGGTAGACATGTTGTTAGAGCTACGGGGTTTGAAAACCCAATCTGCTGATTTCTTCATCAAAGAAAGGGGATTGTGTGGGTCGGGTTTGAACCCAAAGCTTGCTTCAGATATGTCTTGCGTTACACCTGAGAAGATTGAAGAGATTTGGGGCAAGTGTGTCACATACAAGACAACAAATACCACATTGAAGCCGGAGACAAGGAAGGAGCTGTTGCAGTTGTACTTTAAGATTTATGGTAAGATGGAGGTGACGAACAAGGAGTTCATGACGTGGGTCGTGAAGGGCTACATTGCCGAGCAAATGGGGTTTGAGGTGGATTGGGCCTCTGCAGCAGCCTCCACAGCTGTGGTCCAAGCATCTCGGTTGGAAGGAGAATTGCTGAAACGCGATTTGTCCGAGGAAGAAGCGGAGGAGCTTCTACGTGTAGCGCCTGGGGTTTTGAAGCCCTCCGGGTCTTACTCAAAGCTCCTTGATCGAAGTGTGGCACCTTCTAAAAAAAAATGGAAGTCGTTTTTTTGCAAGACTTCTGCTTTTTCAGTGCCTCAAATCTCGGTGATGGAAGTAGCTGCCGCTGAGGAGGTTTTGAGGGTGGAGGAGGAGTTGCTCGCCAATACAAGAAGCAAGCAGCAGCTTCTGGAGTCCTCTCAAAAAACTATCGCAGACAAGATAATTGCCTTCAAATTTGGCATGGACAATCGGCTTGTTGACAAGCAAGAGGCCGCTAATAACATTAACATTGTACAAGGGGACTTGGACAAAATTCTGTAGCAGATTGAAGAAGCAGAGAAGATTGTGAGCCGTTTCTGCCCCTCACAACCCTAGCGTGGAAGTTGAATTTGAAGTTCTCATTTTTGTTGTTTCAACTTGTTTGACTGCTTGTACTTGAAGCTGTGATTGGGATTATTCAGAGCTTGATGACTGGAAACCATTTTTGTGCAGATCCAGGAATTCAAGGACAATCACGATGACGGGAATGGGTTTTTTTTTTAGGGTTAAAGCGTCTAGAAGAGCTTAGGTCTGAACGGGATGTGTTATCTCGGAAGGTAGAGTTTGCTAAATTCAGTTTTGAAGACGCTGAGAAAAAAGCCAAGAGAGTTCAAGATTTGTATGAAGATGTTGGTCACAACATGTTACATTTTGACGAAAGCATCAAGATGGTCTGTAGGGAGATAGTAGAGGTGCAGAGATTGAGGGATGCAATTTCAGATCACATTATGCTGATGAAGAGTGGTGGAGGTATTTCATGTTGGCCAAAGCCTACTCTTCATCCGGATATGCCAGAAGATGAGGGAGGTTCATTTCATTTAGAGCCGTGCTCATTTTGTAATCGCTGGTATAATTCATTTGATGTTGTCATGACAAGCTGCAAACATTTCTATCACCCATTTTGTATCACCAAGCTTGTACATACTCAGAACAAATGTGTGACCTGTGAATTGCCATTTCACCCTGCCTGGCGGAAATCCTTTGGTTTCCGTGAACTTCAATCTGATTTGGAAGACAACGGTGGTAAGACTGCTCTAGCAAAATCCATGGAAGAACTCAGCGAGACGTTGAAGGATTCCTTTGGTGCTCCCATTCGAGAATGTGAGTCCTGCTATTCCTACTTTTTTTTTGGTTGCTTCACATGTTTAATCATTGGTTGATGTAGGGCTGCTTGTGTGAATTTTGGCTGGTTGTGTGCTTCAAGGCTTTGTTTTGGTACTTCTTGGCTACTGGTGTCGAGTGTGTTGTACTTTGGCAAGATTTGCAGTGGCCCTTGCTTTGTCTTTGTGGTTGCTTGCCTTTTTGGGTGGTTCTTAGTTTCTGTTGTGCTCCTAGAATGTGCTTCGGTGTGCTCTTGGTGCAGCTTGGTCTGCTTCAAGTGCTTTTGATACTGGGGTGTGCTTTTAGTGCTCCTAGAATGCACACCCGGTGCTTCTTGAGTGGTTTAGGTCTTTTTTTGTCGCTTGGCTTCTTATGGTGGTGCTTGATTGGGTTGGGTATTGCACACTCGGTGCTTCTAGAGTGGTGACATGCTTTGAATTTCGTTTGGCTTGCTTTGGTGGTGCTTTGCTTGGTTTGGCCCTTGCTTGGTTGGTTTGCTTGGTTGGTTTGCTTGGTTGGTTTGGCCCTTGCTTGGTTGGTTTATTCTACTTTCTTCTTTTGTGTTGGCTTCGGTTCTTACAGTGGTACTTGGCTGCTTTAATTAGGTGCTACAAGGGTGTGCGTCTATTGTTGCAGCCTTCTGCTTTTGGTGCTGCACCTGTATGTTTTTTGGTATTGTGCCAAGCTCCATGCACACAGCCTGAATACGTGTGTTGAATTTTGCACAATTGTATCTTGCTTTATACCCTTGCTCTTGTTCTATCTTATCACAATTTCAACGTGTTGAATATTTTGGGTGAACGTGTAGGGTCACAATCAAGAGGAAGACAATCTGATTGGGACTCATGCGGATCGATACATCAAGTGCCGATTCCATGCACTTCAGGCAGCAAATTGAAAGATTTTACGTTATACAATGGGAGCCCGGAACTACAGGTGCCAACAGTTGAAGAAGCAGAAGAAGTGGAATCACCACCAAAGAAGCTACCTCCACATAGCGTCCCAGCAAATCTGGATGGTTGTGATGTACTCCCAGCAGAAGCCTGCCTTCACAACAATACACCGTACCATTCAGTCGATTTGGAAGGTATGTTGTATTGTACAAGCACCCAAGGAAGATGTGGCTGCTTCTGGACTTACACTAGTTCCTATGCATAGCTGATAGTGGCATTTGAATGACATCTCTGCTGGAAAAATCATGTGAATAATCTGAGTGCTCTTTGGCTGGGCCATGTTTGCAGAAGTGGAACGGGTCGATCTAGGTTCGCAATCGGAGGATGCTGTACTGCATGGAGCAGAACCAGGAAGATACTCTTCCTCCCTGAAACGAGCCTTGAATCCTACTGTACAAGAAATAGGCACAAGGAAGAAGGTGAGCTTGACATCCTTATCCAATGGAGGCAAGGAGGCAAATGTTGGGGCAAAGTCATCGGTGTGGACCCCAAAGAAGCCTGCTGCTCGTAGGCCCTCGTCTAAAAAAGGACAGTTAGAGCATGCTGCTGATGTAGTTGCAGAGATAGGGGGTCGAGTCATCACTAGGAGCAAGCTTAAGCACACTTGAGCTATGATTCTATGTAATATTACTCAGTTAAATTGTGGTGACCTTACCTTGCAAATCCGTTTACGTTTCTTGTATGGACATGCCAGAATGTTATCTTGCGGTTCAAGCAGGAGATCGTCAGATTGTATTTCATGACTTCGTTTGGTGTAAAGGTCCTCCGACCAATTGTGGGAACTTGAAGTTGTGTGTCAAACCTGTAGAAGTTGCCTGATTTCGAACTAGCTGAAAGATGAGTGTAAGATGATACGCATTTCGAACTAGCTAAAAGATGATACGCATTTGACTGGTTTTCAGGCAATTTTTGGGTAGGCATTATGTCCCGTAAGTCAAGGCGCGCAGGTTGTTGTTGTTGAAGTCGTCCTAGATTAGCTTGCAGAAGTTGTAGTTTTGAGGTGTTCCTTGTGATCGTCTGATCCAGGCAAATGCTTTGTCAATACATCTTCAATGTGCATGTCGTCAAAACAAATTAAGCACCCTAAATTGAAATTGATAACGTACACTGCGTACACCTCGCACGAAATCCTCACTGGTGCGCATGCACGGAAATTCTGGACATCAAAGGTTCAGGTGAAGTTATAATTTTAGTATAACATTTTCGGCTGAATACAGCCGCTGCAATTAAACTCTCTTCTATTGCAAGTAGTTTCTTGGGTCCGGTGACCTAGTATTAAGACACTTGTTTATCGCCGTATTTGAGATGATATGAATTCCGTCTGGGGCTATTTCAATAGCATTGGATTCAAATTTAGCTTTATATTTTTGGAATAGTTGAATAGTTAATAAACATGAGTGCTGGAATTGTTTTCTTGATTTTTCAATGCACTTCCAATTGCATCCCAAACATACAGGTGCTTCAACTCTTAAGCTAATAATGTGGACTCACGTTATAGGCAAACTTGTCCTATCCTAAAAGTGATCAATAATTCAAGAGTTTGCCCTGTACAAATACCCTCCTTGTTAAAGTGAAGAGTACAAGTGTTCACTACTACAAGGGAGGATATTCCAATTGTTCATCCCAAACTTGTGCATTCATCTTACAAATAATTTTCTAGTAGAGTCAAGGTAGAGGTAACTAGTTTCCTTTTAGGGCAACGAGAGAATAATATAGCAACATAACATCTCAAGTGCACCAAAACAAACTAAATAAATTAAAAATGTACCCTTGTCCCTATTCTTCTTATCATACTTAAGTATATAATAGATCATACATGTTAAAACCGCATGGTTTAGGTATTTCATCTAGTGAAAAGAAGGATATGAATCTTGAATACTATCTTTTTTTTTTAGGGTTTAGGTATATTTTTGGTAGCAAATTTTCAATAAAAAAAAAATGAGTGATTGTCCACTCATAACGTTATCTGTCCATGTAAATGAGGTCTATTTCTTTGATCGAGGTTGTAGATTTTTAGTGAGTGTATTGTGATTTTTTTTCAAATTTGGGCAAACCCTAGTGACCTCAAGTTATTTGGAATCGTTGCATGAAATTTTCAATGTAGCTTCCAATCAACATCTTCTATACATGTAAAGCTTTGTTTCATGCCATTTTGTAAGTACAACAGAAAGGAAGGAAGGAACTTAATGCTATAACTCTCAAAACAAAATGCTATAAATACCTAACTATCTTATAAATTTTAATTGATCAAATTAAATTATATTGAAATGGATAGTTTAATATACATATGCATAAAGCTTTGAATCATTGTATTCAAATTAATAAGATGAATTTCGTGAAGGACCTTTTTTGAACAACAGTACATTAAAAAATAAACATATAAATTCTTTGGGAATTCAATTTTTTAATTAGAAATAAATGTTCACAATTGGAATCAACATTTTTGATTCCATGTCAAAGTATTAGTGATTTGGGTAAGTACCTCTTTTAAAGTAATTTTTTCTTATAACATGAATGTAGGATGGGGTGGGGGGTAGGGCGGATATTTTTTAATTATTATGGACTTGAACCTTGGGGAGTGACTCCCATCAATCTAAAAAGTTAGGTAAATCTCCATGATTGTGAATCAAAACATAGTGTCATTTTGTAAAAATCTATTTCAAATATGTTATTTATATACCCAAAAAATAAACCGTAGACACTCATGGTTACCAAATAATACAAAGAACTCACTATTATAATGGGTTCATAACTCACTATTATAATTGGTAACTTGAATCCAAAATAATTTTTTTTGGGGGGGGGTCCCGGAGACCAATGGAGCTTCCCCCTGTGCACTACACTAAGGTATTGTGGGTGGCCGGTCAGCTTGGTCCCTGGGGTTGTGTGATTAGTCCCACAGAACCTTCTTATAGGAGCTTTGGAAGTAATCACCAAACGATATGGGATAATGAAGGTTACTGTTGACCTCCTAATCAACTACATAGTCACAGACTTTTGTTTTCAAGAGATTACCACTCAAAGTTAAATTAGTTCATTACAGTGTCACTAATTTAGGAATGAGCACATGACTAAATTGAATTGGAATGTCATAGAGGCTCCCTTGTTTGATTACCATGAAATCATGACCTAATGAAGACATGTTGTTTCAAATTTAATTGTGTATGTACAACTAAATTTAAATAGAACAAGGGTCAAAGCTCCTTCACTTGATTAGTACAGTGTTAGGTGAAAACAAATACTTGATATATTGGACCTCTACCAACCATTAGGGTCTTGTCGATTATAGATTAATTGAATGGAAATTGTCACATAGAAGCTTTTCCATTTCTTTGGAACTTTAGGTTCAAATTAAACCAACCTAAACTAAATTTAATTGTATGAAGTCCTACCTTTAATTTGAACATAGAATCTTCTTCATGTCATTAGCAATTACATGACATGCTTGGCATATTAAATAAAAAAACTAAAGTAAGGATAATTATGATCATTTGTAAACACGGAAAGGAAATTTGCAAATTATATTATATCAGCACCATTTCGAAAAACATTGTAGGATTTTAGCAATGCACCCAATTAATTAAAATGGTAGCCTAAGTGACCACACTGCATTTGAAACAGCTTGGATTATCCTCGGGGTTTATCAGAAATCAATAATAGAGTGTAGAGGCATTCATGCCTTCGACAGCAAATCTACGTCATATAAATTCATGGAGACCATGATTTGTTATTCATTGATTGAAAAACTATGCACTCCGTGAACCTTTTAAGCCATAAGCTCTAAATACTAAGATTCACAATCAAGAATTGAAATAAAGAATGCATTCTCTTATGAGTATAATTTGCAATAATCATTATGTACAACATTCTTTTTAGTTTTCATATTTAATATATTACATAAAATGGTAAAATTCTCGAATGACTATTATTTTGATTCAACCGTGTACAAAATTCACAACATTTATAACAAATATCTATACAACATTTGGATATTGCAGTTCTTTTCCAATTTGAAGGTCTCCAAATACTAGCCCATGAAGTGTGCAAAAGCTTTAATATACGTGTTTTTTTAGCACTTCCAAATCATATTTAAGTGAAGTCTTTGAACACATGTATTTCAGAACTTATGTTTCTTCAGTGAATATGCCCCCCAAAGAGGGTTTACGAATGAACACAAAATACTTCTTGCAAACTTCTTGGTATCTCACCGTTGATTAGGCTTCATTGCTTTGCAATGGCACTGTGAATGATTCACACACAAATTAACTCACAAGGATGAAGGACTCTAGCACACAAATAAAAAAGAGACTTAATGTTTTGGCTTTATTCCCCTATTTTAGCTTCTAGACATGGTCCCGTTATTTCGTGGAGTAAGAAAATTTCTTCTATGTGTTTGTTTTCGTTTCACTAGGTTGTTCCTTTGTTTTCAGCCCTGCTCTTTTCTCTTCATTTCCAGCACTTGGGCCTGGATGTTTTGTTTCTGGTTTATCTTAATGCAATGGTTATTTCCATTTGGTCAACAACCCCCCAAAACAGAACTTAATATACAGATTGCATTGGCCAGCCGGTTTTACAGCTCATGCGGCCGACCTCTCCTTCTGTGACATTAATGTGGTCCTTGGATTCCTCACTCACATGGTGGTCTGCGGACTACAGTACTCACAGAAGGAGCCAACTGTCCACGCAAAAACAGAAATTCAAATGTCAGATATATCCATGCCCTTAAAAATAGAGTAGAATATCATATATGCGCTGTCTTTTTATGCATCAACTGCTGTGCCTTACGCCGCATATTTAAGCGTGAATGGTGGTTAAAAGATGCACACAATTGCACCTTTCGAATTGCATTCTAAGGTTACTACCTGGCTTCGAAGATGGCATTTGGATCACAAGCATGGGCATCACCAGAAAATCACAATCATGCACTTCGCATAACCGATCCGCATTACAAATACGAGTCTGCATACACAACATTCTTCTAGCAGTTTTCTACGTGGCTCCAGCAGAAAGAGAGGAAGCGGAAATGGATTTTTGACATTCAATATGCTAGCAGCATGTAAGCTCTATTGAAGGCTAGACAAAAATTACAACTCTCAATTGTGTAAAATGAGAGCACATGACTTCAGTACATCAGTATACCTTGAACCTGAACTACTGCAGGCCACTGATCAGATTCAACCAAGGAGGAATCGAACCTCTGAAACTGCCCAATGTAGCAAGGTTGTCCTACTCTAGCCTACACTACAGAAACAACCAACAGAAGCCACAATTGAAGAAAATATCAACTTCTACCCCAATCACTTGAATCAAGGCAAAGGACATGAAGAATAATGAAAGCCTCTAATCAAGCATCACTGCATCCCGAAGGGCTTCATCTATAATCTCCTTGACCTCCAATGGCAACTCAAATCCAAAAAACCTACTCTTAATTTGATGAGTGATAGGAGGTAAGCTGAATTTTGAGGTCAAAACCACATGACTATAGACAAAACTAGGCTCTTTATCATTCCTAAGCAGGTAGGTCCGACTACCCTCTCGCAACCGCTCATACCAGAAACCACTGAACACTACATCTCCAGGTCCATACTTGTTTCCTTCTGGGTTAATGAAGGCTTCCTGTACAGTATGCGCTGGCTTTACCACAAGCATCAACCAGTAGGGCTCATCTTCAAGTGGTGCCCGCACGGCCACATTGTCTCCCACACACAATGCATCAACTATCAATTCGCCTCCATTACCGGCTTCAACTTCCTCATCTCCGTCGTATAGTCGCCGGGCTTGACCTGGTGCTTTGGGCTTCAACTTGTATAAGGTGAAGTCCTGCTCATGATCCGATTGGTGGCAAGCATGTTCAGATGAATAACTCAAGCAAATGTGACAAAAACATGACAAAGCACGAAACTGAACAAGTGTCGGGTCTCTAGCAGACACATATCTGCACTGATGATTAGACATGCTCCCTGGAACCCTCTCGCACTGCCTAGGGTCAGAGCGGTCAACACATCCGGGACCCATCTTTGGAATCTCCCAAAAAAATTTGTGTGTTCTACGCCTAGCGCCTGGAGGGCCAGTATGCACTCTTTGAGATTGGTTCTTCAGGAATTGAACAATCTCCGTAGCATTTTGCAACTTCAGCCCTCCAGGTTTCAACTGCTCATTCCGGATCTCCCGCTTCAAAAGAGCCCCTGTACCATCCACCTCCCCTTTCCCATGCCCACTAGCAAAATAGTTCCAACTCATTTGACAACCATCTCTCATCAGGGCAGAACTAGTCAGATTTGGATACCGACTTATAAAGTACCATGCACGAGCTGATTTAAATTGCCCAGAGCACCCATCAGACCAAACAATATGATTTCTAGGCACAACCCTTGATCCTTCATGTGTTCCCAGTTCAACATGAAGGAATGCTGGACATATAGAGAGTCATGTGTCTTGTCGTCAGAAACATAGTAATGGACTTCTTTTAACAAGAATGGCTCTTCATTTTCAATCCTCCATTCAGGGTTCACCCTATATGTGATATGGACCAGAATTGACACTTGTTCATTATGCCAGTGCATGCTTTGAATTTCATTCTGCACTTTTAGAGTGTAATTCTCACTGAAGTCTACATAGGAGATCAAAGTGTCAGGAGGAACCGACCCAAGTAGTTCCTTGAATTGAAAATCTTGCCAAGACACTATGTAATTGTGCAAAACAAAGCTTTGGAGTTTAGATTTCAAATACAGGATTAATTCCCGAGGGGGAGATTCACGGTACTCCACTGTCGTAGCCTTCTTTGGGTTTCCCTCGTCCGTAGTCCCAACCACCTTGTAGCCAATGGTCTTCCATTTAACCAGTTTTTCAGAGGTCATTTCAAAGGAGCACACATGAAGAAGTTTCACACCACAATCTGCACACGTGCCCTTTAAACATGCTGCCTTGTGCCACATTGACAATTCCGGCTTCTCACACAATATAGAAGTCCACAAATTACTCAACCGCTCATACACCAAATGATGAGCATTGTACATGTTAGATGCAGCAGCTCCACACCCTATACCCCCACACAGCATATCACAACGGCAATTACAATCAAGATGAACTCCCTGTTTGTCAGCCCGCATGATGTCCAACGCAATCATGAGTTTGGCCAGCTCTTGGTGGTATCTACAACAACACGTGTTCCAGATTTTGAGACGCTTTACCCACCAGGGCTTCAGATTCTCAAACGAGCTCAAGCTATACACCAGATTAGGGTGCCTTCCCTTGAAAGCACTATAAAACTCTAACTGCATCAAAAAAAACCAGCATGAGAAACTAGAAACCACAAGTGTAGCACCAACAGCATTTGGACCACAAGTGAAGCACCCAAGGAACACCACTAGCACCCAAGGAACAACCAAAGCACCCAAGGAACAACCAAAGCACCCAAGGAACAATCAAAGCACCCAAGGAACAACCAAAGCACCCGAGGAACAACCAAAGCACCCGAGGAACACCATAAGCACCCAAGGAACAACCAAAGCAACTAAATACCACCCTAAGCTCAAGAGAGCCATATAAAGCAAGCACAAACCACTAGAAGGACGTGCTAAGCAACCAAGGAACATCCAAACCACCTGAATACCACCCTAAGCAACCCACAGCCATTTAAAGCAAGCACAAACCACTAGAAGCACGTGCTAAGCACCCGAAGCAAAAGCAACCCTAAAACCCTGAAAATGGCACCCTAAGCACAAATACAGAACCACAAGCTCAAACACAAGCACCGTAAGCACATTCATACCACCCTCAGCAGGAGCTTAGAACCACAAGCATACTTGAACATGACCACAAAACTATAAGCATAGGCACGCAACCCTTAAGCACGACAAACAACACCCTAAGCATGAGCAGGGTCCTACCAGTACGAGCACAGCATCCTAAACCAAGAGAACACAAGTCTGGAACTATCGTAAGTCCCATAACAGCAGCCAAAATATACTAGCACTCTCATCAAACCTTGACCAATTAAAATCAAATGGAAGTGGTTGCGGTGTTGTACCTGTGAGCACTGGAGAAAATGTGTAGGATGTGAAATCCACTGCCTAAGGCCTTCGTGGAAGCTAATGATGTCCTTGCAATTTGGAGACACAGTAGTTTCATTTGCCCACCACTGTTGTACCGCAAACTTGACATTGTTAGCAAGCGAGTCACTTCGAAAACTTCGCCTTCGGTGGAGCCAGAATGCATCCTGCCCTGCATCCAGAATTCGTCTTCTACTCCTTGCCTTTGATATGTTCCTCCTGTCCACCCCTAGGAGCCCAGCCAACCCCCTCCCCCTCCCAACCTGAGATGACGAGGCAAATGTGTAGAGTATATCTTTGGCCATGACAATTTTGGATGGTTTCACACCCACCAAGTGATCCTTCAGACCCTCTCTTACGCTTGAGAGGACTGAATCTTGCAACATAAAAGTATCCAAGTTACTTAAAGATGGTGGAATTAGCCTTTTAATGTGGCTGTTCCCAAAGAACTTTTGAAAAGTTAACTGTTGTATATTTGAGTCAAAATGTTGTAAACGAAAGTAGGCAAAGTCTGCCATTTCTTTAGCAATATTTGCACTGATTCTACTTGCTCTAGCACGAGAACGTTCCAAGGTGATAGATACTCCCTCAGAAACTTCTAAAGCCGCCTGAACTGCAATCTCAGGCCTATCCGCTTTTCTTGCTCTACAGCGCCTTATGCGCTCCCGCCCATCTGCCTTCCGCTTCTCTGCAGACCAGGAGCAGTATGATTCTTCGTCAAGTCCTCCACGTAGATCGGTGACACGAAGCTGGGCCATTGGAACCTAAGACCTCGAAACAAGCGAAACAACGAGGGATGTGAGATTTGGAAGCAACACGCATTTGAAGCAACAAGTTCAGAAGACGAGTACCTGAAACCCTAGAGCAATCTTGTTCATTGAGTGACCAGGTTCCTACCCTAAGTCCACGTAATTGGAATCACGTTGATTCAATTTCCAGTAGTAGAACTCTACAAATTGGAGCGTGAATTGCGGGTTTGGACGGAGATTGTAAGGGGAAAGCGGAGTTCGGGAATGCAAAGTCCCTAGTATCAAGCAATTCTCACAAAAATCCATGCAAAATTGTAGATCACTGAAAGCTATTTGCACCTAAACAGGCACCAAAGCTAAGTTGCATGAGGACAATTCCTAAACCCTAAACCCCTATGAGATTGCTCATTATTGCTCACTGTGAGCCCCAAATTCCTCACTTGGGACTCATTGTTTTCTTTTTTTTTAGTTTATTACAAATTAAGGCATAAAGTAGTACAAAAAGCCCAAAAAAGAGTGTAGAACCAAAATAGGTATGTCACGTACCAATATAGCATTTGGTCATAAATAGCCTTTTATCCATAGATTACCCATAAAACCCACTTGTATATAGGTTAGAACCCGTAATTAGTGGGAACCAATAGGGCTACTGGGAACTTACCCAAAATAGCCCAAACCTAGTGCATGTGACCATGATAGGCTAAATTAGTCTTAGGAGAGTTAGGGGGGTCCCCACGTAAATCTCCAAAGATAGGTTCTAGTTTCCCCATTCCACTGACGAAACATTAGGAATCCAAATTGTTAGCTTGCAGGTGTTACTTGTCCCAGACATGCCGCATGGAGGAATCCACAGCCGCCGGATAGTGTTCTCGGATCTGGAACATGTCGGGACATCCACGGCAAAACCCATTCGCCAAGATTCCCTCACATGTGAAAGATTTCCTGACTGCCGGTGATTCAACCGAAGTCAGTTTTCACCTCGCCACCAACTGTGTGCCAGAATAGCCCAAGACTTGGCACGTGGCTTGGGGGACTCCATGAGAGGTTCCCCAAAAAGTCTCGGTTTTTTTTTATCCCCAAAGGATCTTTTTCCGAGCAGTCAACCGCCAAAGGCCACGTTGGGAAATTCATGGAAAATACCCAGGCCGCGGTAAAATCTCACTAAAAATTAGACTAGTATCTTTTATGTTAATAACGTGCCCCGACAAATTTCATGGTGTTCCAATAGCGGGAAGCAGCCGAAACTGACAACATCCCCCCAATTAATAATTACGGCAAGATCTTTGCGGGGTTGACCGGCGTCCCGGGAGCGTACGAAGTCGGAACGAAGACATCAAGGAGCCTTTTCTTACTCCCTAGAGCCTCCCCAACAACCCTAGCTAGTTACCCAAGCCAAAAGAGGTAAACCCCAAAAGTTAGGTTTTTACCCTTTTAATTCGCTCTAGTTGGCACTAGTTTCCGATGGGTTTTTTGTGATAGAAATAGGGGGTAGGGGGTTTTAAAGGCTAAAAATGGCATTCTGAAGCCATTGGCGCAATCCATTTGCAATTCCGAGATAAACTCCAAAAGTTAGAGACTAGGACCAGCGTAAAACCCAAAATTAGGTGAAAATCTCAAAGTTGGATGAAAATCCGGATGGATGAGGTTACTCGTCGAGGGGGGGAGTGGGCCCTTGGAAACCTATAAAAGGGGGCCCTTCTCTCTCCCAAAACACCCCCAATACTTGTTTTGGGTCCGTGGGTCCAACCTCTCTTGGTTTTGGCAACTTTTGGCCAAAACTCCCTACGGTGTTTTTGGAGCACTTTGCTCCTCTTTGTTGTTGGAATTTTAGTGTTGAAGGTCCGTGGGGGCCCTTCTTTCTTGTCTTGTAACTCTTGTGTGGGTTCCTTTTTTTTTAGTTCCTCACCATCCCAAGTCGGGGTGAGTGCCTTTCGTTCGTGTCTTGTACTAACCCTAGAACCACCCTCCACCGTACCTTGGCGATGCCGCTTTGGGGGGCTTCCAGTTTGTGTGTGTTATTTATGTTGCACTAACCTTCCTTGACTAACCACATATCTTTCCGTATTTCGTTACTAACCAAGTCTCTTACCCTTGCGATTGAGTCGAGTCCTCGTGTCCGTATTTGGAAAAGAGTGGGGTAGTTACCTTCGGGAAACAAGACTCCACCTTTCTAAGTCTAGTCTCAGTCCTAGATTGTGTGTTAAAAAAGTCACCAAACGGCGGAGCTGTGAACCCGTGGGGAAGCAATTAGTCCTAAATTTGGTGTTAAAACCAATTTGACGGCAAAGCTTTGCACCTCCCCATAAGTTCGTTCCAAAGTTTAGTTCCCAAAACCTTTTGGGAACTGGTCAAAGTTTAGTACCCAAAATAGGTCCGTGTCCTTAGAAGCAAAATTCCTTGTGTGGTTCATTCGTGTTTTTTTTGTTGTTGTTGTTAATTAGCCAAGGATTAGAATTGATAGAACCCGGTCTAGCTAAGATCGGGGAAGCCTAATCCAGCAGTTGTGGGCGCTTAATTACCCACCCTTGGTAATTAATCGGACACAACCAGGTTCTAGGGGTTAACTAAATTCTAACCTAACGGGTGACTAAGCGTCGGTCCATTGTGCCTTCCAAGCAATGGATCTTCTTTACTAAGTTCCTAGTTTCCGCAGGTGACAATGGGGTTGCCCCAATTGGCGAGGGAATAGTTCGGGCTAACCGTCCCCTAACGGCAGCCTATGCGAACTACTACCGAATCTATTCTAATCTATGGGAATCTGAGGCTAATTGACCCTTCCTAAGACCGAGGAAGGATTACCTAAGTCCCTTCCATGGTTTCCTAAGTTGATTGGGCTTTTTTCCTAATCTAAGTTATCTTTTTCCCTAATTTAATTTATCTAATTTATCTCCTAATTTAACCTTCTAAATTAATTTATCTTTTTTCCTAATTTATCTCCTAATTTAATTTATCTAATTTATCTCCTAATTTAATCCTCTAAATTAATTTATCTTTTTTCCTAATTTAATTCATCTAATTTATCTCCTAATTTAATCTATCTAATTTATCCCCTAATTTAATCTTCTAAATTAATTTATCTTTTTTCCTAATTTATCTCCTAATTTAATTTATCTAATTTATCTCCTAATTTAATCCTCTAAATTAATTTAGTTTTTTCCAATTTAAATTATCTTTTTACGTTCTACCCTTGACCCTATGTCGTTATTACTTAAGGTAATTTTAATTGGCTATTTTAACCTTAACTCCTAACTGGATTATTTTGTCCTCATCTAATGTTTAACTTCTTGGTTGAATTTTGACCCTAACGGTTTACTAATCCCTAGTCCTATCCTATCCTGTTCTACCTTGTTTTGTAGTCTAATTCCTAATTGCTAATCGACATTGACCACCTCTTAACAGAATTTAGCACAAATCAAAAGAAAAAGCACTGGGGATTAATTTACTAACTCACCTGATCGAAGTTGGCATGCGCGACTTTTTCCTCCATACCTCCGGCCGCGTGCTCGTATTCCATAGTCGACACGTAGGTTGAAGTAGTAAACTGCCTACGGCTTAGTCTTTGGCGAAGGAGTACACTCTAAGACCCGTAATGGGCCCTTCCTTTCTCCTTATCTCTTTTTCTTTTCCTTCAACACTATTCCTACCAACCCCTTAAATGAGGCCTTACACCATATGACGCTAATCTAATGGAAGAGTCACCTATTCTCTTACGTCGTCATTTTGGTGTCATCCTAATCTCTTTCCTAATGGTTGCAAGAGGCTTTGGAGATTTCCTACCTAATCCTATGACGCAACACTATTTATCGTCTCTCCCTTCTTCCTCTCCTATAACTACCCCCTTCCTAATTTTGTCATCATTGTGTGAGGTTTGGTTTGAGAGGTTTGGTTTGAGAGGTTGAGGATGTGGTTTGCAGGGCGCTGCTTGGAGTTTGTCTTTTTTCTTTCCCCCCCCCCTTTTGTATGTTTTGTTTTGATCCCCCCCCTTTTGTATGTTTTGTTTTGATTCCCCCCCCTTTTGATTTCTCTTTCCCTTCCCCACCCCCCCGAAACCCTTGGACCACCCACCCCCAAAGCCCTGGTCCAATCTCCCCAAAGCCCTGGCCCAATCTCCCCGAAGCCCTGGCCCCCCTCCTCCGAAGCCCACTGTCTGGGTGCCCGCTGCTGGGTCGCCCGCTGTCTGGGTTGCCCGCTGCTGGTCGCCCGGCTGCTGGGTCGCCCGGCTGGCTGGGTTGCCGCTGCCTGAGTCGCCCGGGTGTCTGGGTCGCCCGGCTGGCTGGATTGCCCGCTGGCTTGGGTTGCCCGCTGCTGGGGTCTGTTGTTGGGGTCCTAGCTGGCTGGCCCTAGTTGTCTGGCCCTGGCCTTTACACTCCTTTCCTAATCTCGGGTTCCCGTATGGGAACCCACTTAACTAAAAACTAAACCGGACGTTACAGATTATGGTCAAGGTAAAACAAGAGGCTAGACTGATTTTGATGTGTTTGAAGTCAAAGCTTCGCCGTGGGGAAAAGAACTTGGATGTTGACCAATCTATCTCATGGCGGGGTGTTTCTTCCGCGTTTCTACCACCTAGAGGTATCTTGGGAACTAAACTTTAATTTTTCCCAAGAAGATCTTGGGAACTAAACTTTGGAATTTAGACCTACCGGGGTCCAAAGCTTCGCCGTAGAATCGGTTTTAACACCGACTTTAGGACTTGCAATGGATTGGGGTTCAAAGCTCCGCCATCTAGGACTCGTTTTAACACACTCTTTAGGACTAAGGGGTCACAGGGTCAAAGCTTCGCCGTCCCCCGAAGGGTGGGTCCACTTGTCAACAACAAAGAAGGGGTTTACTATGGTTAGCACTTACTTCCAAGGCACACGTACACGCAAGATGCTAACGTTAAAGGACTTATGCACCAAAGGCCCCCCAAAGCGGCATCGCCAAGGTACGGTGGGGGGTTACTCCGGGGTTAATGCACAACACAAGACAACTTACAAGAACTCTCCAAATGTGACCAAAGGATGTTTAAAGAAGACACACGAAGTACAAGTGAACGAGAAGGACTCCAAGAACCTACAAAAGCTGTAAATAGAACAACAACGGGAGCAAAAAGTGCTCCGAAAACACCGTAGGGAGTTTTGGCCTAAATGCCCCAAATGCCAAGATAACTTGGACCCACGGACCCAAAACAAGTATTGGGGGTGTTTTGGGAGAGAGAAGGGCCCCCTTTTATAGGTTTCCAAGGGCCCACTCCCCCCCTCGACGAGTAACCTCATCCATCCGGATTTTCATCCAACTTTGAGATTTTCACCTAATTTTGGGTTTTACGCTGGTCCTAGTTTCTAACTTTTGGAGTTTAGCTCGGAATTGCAAATGGATTGCGCCAATGGCTTCAGAATGCCATTTTTAGCCTATAAAACCCCCTACCCCCTATTTCTATCACAAAAAACCCATCGGAAACTAGTGCCAACTAGAGCGAATTAAAAGGGTAAAAACCTAACTTTTGGGGTTTACCTCTTTTGGCTTGGGTAACTAGCTAGGGTTGTTGGGGAGGCTCTAGGGAGTAAGAAAAGGCTCCTTGATGTCTTCGTTCCGACTTCGTACGCTCCCGGGACGCCGGTCAACCCCGCAAAGATCCTGCCGTAAATATTAATTGGGGCGATGTTGTCAGTTTCGGCTACTTCCCGCTATTGGAACACCATGAAATTTGTCGGGGCGCGTTATTAACATAAAAGATACTAGTCTAATTTTTAGTGAGATTTTACCGCGGCCTGGGTATTTTTTCATGAATTTCCCAACGTGGCCTTTGGCGGTTGACCGCTCGGAAAAAGATCCTTTGGAGATCAGAAAAACCGAGACTTTTTTGGGGAACCTCTCATGGAGTCCCCCAAGCCACGTGCCAAGTCTTAGGCTATTCTGGCACACAGTTGGTGGCGAGGTGAAAACTGACTTCGGTTGAATCACCGGCAGTCAGGGAATCTTTCACATGTGAGGGAATCTTGGCGAATGGTTTTTGCCGTGGATGTCCCGACATGCTCCAGATCCGAGAACACTATCCGGCGGCTGTGGATTCCTCCATGCGGCCTGTCTGGGACAAGTAACCCTGCAAGCTAACAATTTGGATTCCTAATGTTTCGTCGGTGGAATGGGGAAACTAGAACCAACGTTATATTCAAAATTTTGGGAGTTTTGGACCCTCTCAAAATAATATTGTCGATTTTGATACCAATACAAATGAATTTTCAGGAAATAATTTGTGTTGATAACTAATAGAATTACTAGTTTTTTAAGTGCAATTTCCATTAAAATGAGAGTGAAGTGACATACAAAGTCCTTCATGAACATAACTTAGATTTGTGAGTGACTAATGTTTTTATTAAAATACATAAGATCATGCAATATAGAACACCAAGTCATGAGCTCTGTGGTTGGTTGTAAGGGGTTGATTATCTCATTCAGGCGGTCCGGGTTCGATTCTCGTTGAACTCGTATGAACGACTGAGAGACATGCATGACTTGGTACTGCTAGTGAATCCGACAGGCAGAAATGTTGTAACAATCAACTGGCCCCCTATCCGAAATGTGACAAGTGCTTAATACGATTAACAAAAACAAAGTGGTTATACCCACTACCCATTTTTTTCAATGGCCTCACACTTTCACTTTAACTGGTCATAGATTTTTATATCATAAATGCTATTCAAAATAAAATAAAACAATGGAAAAACATGTAAGATATTAAACTCAGAAGTACATAAAAAAAATACATTAAAATTGAAATTGAATAGTCTTATTTATATAAATTAAACATATATTCTAAAACATACAAGCAATACCAAATTATAAATCAAACAAAACAAAACTTAAACCTATGCAATCTACTGCAATAAACAAATTCCATCCATTACAATACAATATAAGGATGTTCAATCCAAAACAGAACATGCCACATACACACATATGTGGATATTGCTTCTCAATTATAAGAAGTCAAGCTTTCGTTGATGACTTCAATTTGTATAGCAGGGATCTTGATCATACACTCCACAGTGTCTTTCTGGATCCTCGACTTCCACGCTGTCATAAGAGCATCCGTGTGTTGCCAAACCGGAAGTTCAGTTTCATCAACCCTCCAACGTAAACCTCTTTCGTTGTTCCATCCGGTGTAGAAATCTTGAACATTCTAATTTCTTGATGTTGGACGGAAGTATTGAAGAAGGACACAATTTGGATACTCTGGATTGGAGTTTGGATCAGACAATGCCCTTGCAATCCAAACTGGGTGCGAGTCACCATCAGCGGGCCGAACTGCAGCAAAATAGCCTTCAAATAAATCTCGAGCCACTCGAAAAGATGGATTCGGGCGACCACTCAATGGCCCGACGTACGGGTCATCCTCCCCAAACTCTTCACGATCCTCACCATCATCGTCTAATTCATCTACTCGACTTGCTTGAACACGTGTAGTTGGCCAAAAACCGTCCTTCAAAACATGAAAGGTAGGTAACGGTTCCATCAACGCTACCTTTACGCCACGCCAGTAGTTCACCAAATGTTCGTAACGTCTTCGGTAATCCCCAGTGACGTCTGCATTACATAAATTCTCCCAATACTTTATAAACCCCGACACACCTTTGACGATGTCTTCCAAGCCTTTCATAGGCTTCAACGGAACAGGCAATGGTGAACCGCGTGGCCACAAACTTTGCCCTTCAACATCTTCTTTCCACAACTTAATGCCTCCTCCTCCTTCACCTAACCAATCAGCATCAATGCAGAAAAGTTTGTACTTCATGACAGGGCATCCTGTTGAATCTAGGTAGAACTTCAATTGATGTGGCCTTGTGTGCCCAACAAGAATGTCATCTCCATCTACAAATGCCCCTGCTATAAACCCCTTGAAATCGGGTACTTCCTCAATAAGGTGAGGGATAGTGGGGACGGAATCCACATCCATGAAGGACTTCATTAGCGCTGGCACTGTTGGGAAATTCTCTTTCTTCAAATCCATGCTCCATCTTCCAAATAAAGCATCAATGTCATCGTGAGTATGACCCACGATCATGAAGTTCACATAAACTTCCCGGAAGATCTTGTTTGCTACAAGAAGAGACCAAAAACAGAAGACAAATCTATTCTTATTGTCTCCAGTAGCATTGTCCATTTGCACATTTAAAATGGGTGGTAGTCGCATAGCTGGAGCTAAGGTATTTGGCAACGGAGGTAACGACGCATGGCACATGTCTGCACCCTCTAGCACAGCCTTAAATAAATTAGTAGACTTTGCATTTTTGAACAACTCTCTAGAAGACGACTTCGGTGCTAACTCTAAATCTCGCAACAACTTTGCCATTGAACCAATGGTATAGTTGGAGTCATGCGAGAAAACATCCAAGCCATAATGCGCGTAGCGCACATCCGCATGACCATGCGCAATCATGCCGGTCACAGATACAGGTAGCTTCATGAGGCCATCAAGTTCTTTACTCTTGTGAGAGAAGACAGGACAAGCGGTTTTTGCATGATCCATCTTGTCGTGTATGATGGTAAGACACTCATGCGGAGAGTTGAACGACAAGTCTCGGTTAATGTAATACACATCCCTGTGTGCTCGAGCGACAGTGAGATGCTTATTCAACCTCCTTGACCACTTCATAGCCGTTTGAGAGCCACTGATAGCACCCTTAATGAGCTCATTATATTTGTCACAAGTAGCACACCGAGCAAAATTATCCCCCGGCTTCTTCACATCAAACTCTGAAAACTTTGTGGACCTTATCTTGCTCAAGGTTGAAGTTGAAATCTCCTTCAAACCAAAAGCCGCATTGGTTTCATTGAGCTTCTGCAACTGGTCCTTCCATAGGAATGATGCCAGAAGAATCTTGGACACAACCTTATCACCTTCCTTCAAAGTTCGGGTACGATGAGGCATGTGATCAGCCTCCTTGTCTAGGATGCACTTCAAGGAAGCCGTGGCTTGTTGAGTATGTTCTCTAGGCTTCAACAATCCAGTATTGCCGTGATCCCTTGCTTCGCGATCATCCTTCATGTATTTCAAGTATCGATAGAATGTAGACTCAGCAACACCCGCAATATGCATCCATGCGCGTAAACACACATTTATCTCTTCAATTGTCACCATCTTCCTTCGCCGTGAACCTTCATGAATCTGTCTGTGCACATCAGTTTTCATGAAAGCTCTGTGCTTGAAAGTTGAATTTCGATACATGCGTTCTCGGAAAGCTCTAATTTTCTCCCGAGGAAAGGGCTGGACACAATTCTTGCTGCAACACACTTTGCTGGACACCAAGTTAATTGACTCCTGCGATAGGAGCTCTTTTGTTTTGATACCAGTTTCCCGAGGCGGGTTTCTGATGGCACTAGCATATGGTCTTGTAGATGATGCAGAGGGCGGGTTCAGAAGAGATGCTTGCAGACAGTTGAAATTGTCCCTAGTTTCATGATCGTGAAGACTTGCTCCACGATAATGAACCAGTTCAATGGGCCAAGCTACCAACGAGTAAAACAATTCCTCAGGAAGGTCCACTTCAGAATGGGACTTTGAAATATGCACGGAAACATGAGTATCACCAAGCGGACCACTGGCACCAAGAACTAGATCAGAGCTCACGCTGTGGCAGGTACCTTCACCAACAAGTAAGCCCTCAGCATTATACAGCTTAACACACTTCTTATTCCACATCTGACGCGGGATCCCTTCACACTCAGGAATGCCAACATTCATTTCCTGAATCACTTGTACCTCATCGTCCGAGATGTCCATGTCAATATCTGGGTTCAATGCAGAATCCATGGCACTTGCACAATACAATCAAAAAATGAAGTCCTTTGGCTACTAAAGAACATAATCCAAAAACGTCACATTAGTTATGCAACAGTTGTCAGATAATAGATACAATGAAGGACACAATAGACACATATGCATTTTAGCGCGACTAGCGCTAAAGTGTAGTTCATTCTCTAAAGACAAATAGTGCTTTACTTCAAACGGGTGAATCAAATAAAAGAGACATGCATTTCAGCGTGACTAGCGCTAAACTGCAGGCGAACGATTCACATAGATGAGACATGCAGTTCAGCGCGACTAGCGCTAAACTGTAATTGAACGACTCACATTTAGGAGACATGCACTTTAGCGCAACTAGCGCTAAACTGCAATTGAACGATTCACATAGATGAGACATGCACTGTAGCTTGACTAGCGCTAAACTGCAATTGAACGATTCCCATTTAGGAGACATGCTTCGAAGCGCGACAAGCAGTAAACTGCAATTGAACGATTCCCATTTAGGAGACATGTACTTTAGCGCGACTAGCGCTAAACTGCAATTGAACGATTCACATTTAGGAGACATGCACTTTAGCGCGACTAGCACTAAACTGCAATTAAACGATTCACATTTAGGAGACATGCACTTTAGCGCGACTAGCGCTAAACTGCAATTAAACGATTCACATTTAGGAGACATGCACTTTAGCGCGACTAGCGCTAAACTGCAATTGAACGATTCACATTTAGGAGACATGCACTTTAGCGCTAGTCGCGCTAAAGTGACATCATCATAATTTATAATAATTTTCTCATCAATCCCGTGTTTTACGGAAGTCTTTTACTTCTCAGGAATGATATTACTATTTTTAGTAATTCCGAAAATTAAGGAAAGTATACCAAGAAGTATCGTATAGTGGTCATTACAATTTCTGTAACAACGTCATGTGATGGGAATCTAGCGCATTCGTAAAGGCGCGACATGATATGCATATTTCATAAGTGAATACAGACGCTAACAATTGCACCTGTGAAGCTAATGAAATAAATGGACTTGACTTCCTCCAACTTCCCGCTTCAAGTTCCAATTCTGATTGAAAGGGTACACGTAGAGTAACAGCAACTACATGAGATGAAGTACCTCCTGAAAGTGGAAGCGGACCTAAACACCTGCGATCCCCAAAAGAAACTCTTGAATTCTGCAAAAAAACTAACAATGCAAGTACAAGACGCACACAATGAGAGCAGCGCGCACTGAAATCGACTCGGTTGAAGAGAAAGATGGAAGGAGATGACTGCATCTTGGTTGACGACGCACACTTGAATTCTTGGCGGGAAGAAAATTGCGGCAACCCATTCCATGATTTTGAAAGACCTCTGTCTAATTTCAGAAACCCCGGGATTCCTTGCGCCGGTTTATACTATGAAGCACCAACTAATCCTAGAAAAAACGACAGTCCTAACTGATTTAATGGAGTGATGTGCTTTTCCAGGATTCCTTATATTAATGCTTGTTGACTTTCGTCCACTGACGTGTCGTCTTGCAATTCGAAAACTGTCACGAACGCCAGGCAGAATTTTCATTTTTAGCCTCATCCTGTTTATTCGCCTATTACGCGCTTCGTTTCTGGAATACTTAAATAGCATAGGGTAAATAATTTTGTTTCTATTCAGAGGATTCTTGCTTTGATGAAATGACATTCCGATCTTCCAAAAGTCCAGTTTTTATTCGACTACATAGTGTCTACAATTAGGGGAATTCCTATTCCTTTTATAGGGAAGGCATATTTTATAGTGCTAAATATGACTCTTGAAAATTATTTTTTATAGTACTGAAATTCCACTTTACTGTAGTGATATTCAAGCTTTAGGTTTAGGGGAGTTTAGGGTCACAGTTAGGGTTTAGGGTTTAGGGTTTAGGTAATAATGCATGACATTATTGAAAAAGAGGTTGGATTTATCACATTCTAATGAGAGCTACAAGTGATGGTTCACTGTACTTCCGAGCTTCATGTCTAGAAAATAAAATCGCCAGTATGTGGAAGAGCAAATTTATGCATGCATTTCTAAAGTTCTTTGGAGGTGAAATCAATAAGATTATTATTGGAATTTTGTTGAGAAGTCAAATATAACAAGTGTGAAATAAATTGGGAGTAATTGTTCGTTGTACTTCAAAGGCACACGTGTAGTACTTATTCTTTAACATGACGTGTATTGTAGTTCAAAAATTTTAAAGCTCTAAACCCAAGCAATAAACTAATAACATAAAAATAAAACATATGTAGAAGTTGCAAATACTCTGAACTTGTACATTCAGGAGAAACACTCATTTCACTACTTGTACGCAACTTCCTAGTACGCAAGAGAACTTGCATTGTTTGGAAAAAGCTATGTACTGTAGTTTAGAATTTTGAAGAAAAAAAAAAAAAAAAAATTTAAAAGAATGTAAGAAAAAAAAATAGAAGTTTGGAAGACCATGTAAACTCAGGATTCAAGAAAATATGTAATTAATGATCTATTTGAAGACGTACTAATAGGACTTCAGAATCGGGACATGAACTTTATACTATACTTTAGGGTCCAAAGAAATGGAATCTCATGAAATTCATGTAAAAGTAAATGAGAAACATGTTGTGCAAGTTGCAATTATTCAGACACTCAAGGATTCAAAAAAATATATAAATAATACTCTGTAATAACTTTAAATGACTGCGGACGTGTAATCAAATGCTCGGGCAAGGACCGAGTCTTGTATTTTAATGTCCAAAAACATATTAAGTCATGAAATTCACGTAAAAAAAATTAAAGGGGAAACATGTTGAATGTGCAAGTTGCAATTATTCATACACTCAAGGATTCAAAAAAATATATAAATAATAGTAAATTTGAATGATTGTGAACGTGAAATGAAATGCTATGGCATGACAAATATAAAATATAATTGACCCAGAAATTATGTAGACAGGTCATGAATGCAACATCCTACAAGTATTAGTAACTTCTTTAAAGCATTTTGCATCTTTTTATAATTATTGTATTTTATGGGAAATAGAATTTCCTGAGGATTTAAAATGAAATACAGGGCATGAGTCATTCTTTTTTGTAAACATAAAAAATGGATAATTAACAGGAGTGGTCCTTTCCCTACGCTAAAGGAATTGTACTACGTTTATTAAGCCATGTATAACTATTCTAGTGTCAGAAATGAAAGACAAAAAAATAGAAGAGAAATTGAATAGAAGAAAATTAAAAAAATAGGTAGAAGTTGTAAAATACAGGAAAATTAAAATTTGGTGAGACAACTAATTTTATGCTACTTGTATGCAATTTTCTATCTCCCAGAAAATTATACTTCCATATGCCATGTCTTGTTCTTTAGAAATCGTAAAGTTTAAATTAAATTAAATTAATTAAAAGAGAACATATATATAATTGTATATATATATATACACCTTATGGATTTTAATTAGGGCAAGTATAAACTATAAATACATGGCTCAGGAAATGCAAATGTCTTTTGTCTACGAAAATGCATAAAAGTAACGTAAATGCATGATTTCCATGAATTGTAATTGTTCAACTTGTTTAGAACTTCTACATATTTTTTTCATTCCATTTACTCAATTTATCTCATGACTTTTGAGCTAACATTTTGTATTTGTTAACTAGTGCACATGGTGTATGTCTGAAAAGAAAAGTTCCTTGGCGTACAATGATCCATAGATGAAGTTTGATTTTTTTTTGGAAACATTTAGTAATTTACGTATAATTTGCCGAACTATAAAAAAACATCTATTTAAAGGTTTAGGATTGAAAATGTTGAAGTTCTAAGTTTAGTTACTTAGAAAATAATCATGGATAGAATACATTCAGTGCAAGCTATTTGTTTTATACATTATATATACCAAATTTGGTACAATCCATCGTATTTTGGGTGCATGAAATGTCAAATGTCCTAAAGAAAGATTGAAAGAGCGTTTACATTTTAAATAGTCCAAGTTTGGAAAACTTGGAGCCTTGAAAGAGACAAGGAGAGCACTACTAATTATGCCAATCATAAGTCACAAAATAATCATTGTACTTTGTGGCACACTTACAATATCTAGTAGAATCATGAATGACAATTATGAGATAATGATAATGTCTATTTATGGTGACTAATTATTTTTAATGAGTACTGAAAGGAAACAAGTAAATTTAACTTACGTATGATTTTGAATTTGAGTTATTGGTTACAATAATGAACTATATACTTTAAATCAAAATATGAAAACTTTTTTTTTTTTTTTTTTTCATCTAACACCTAGTAATTTGTTTTACTCGAACCTCACATTCATGTTTTATGATTTTTTGGTTAAAAAATGAAATCACTCTTACTTTGAATTATTCGGGCTTTGATTTCTATTATAGTTTTCTTACATCCAATGCAATTGTGAGAAGTTTGTGAATTTCATTTAGCACCAAAAGAAATTAACAAAAAATTCATTTGCAATTTTGAAAATACATGCTAAAGATAGCTAAATAGTGGAATTTCTATTTCAAGAAGCTACTACCATAATTTATATGTTATAAGAATTATATTTTAAAGTATTTTCATTCTTGTATATCTAGAGGCCGTTTTTGAACAATGTAATATATGATTCTTAGAAGTCGTAGTTTTCGATAATTTTTATAATCGATTCATTCTAATTTCTAAAGAACAACGTCTTATTTATTTGGAAATAGTCAATTTCATTGGTTTATATTTTTCAATGGACACTTTGTAGTTCATGTACAATAGATAAAAAGAAACCATTTAGAATTCAAAAAAATAGTGTGGAATCAAATTTTGTTTATGTGGAGGTGTGAATTGATTTCGAAAAATTATGGAGTAACATTTGATCTTGCCTTTACATTCCCTAATTTTCTTAAAAACGTACCTAATTTGGATTCTTTTTTCACCAATTTCTGAGAACATCATGCAATGAAAAGTACAACAAATTCTAACGTTCCTTATCTTTTTCTTCTACTTTATAATTTTTCAATGTGTTCTTTCTGGAAAGACACTAAATCATGCTTGGTTACAAAGTGTCGAAGTGGGCCAATAGAGTAATTTGGGGGTTCATTGGGTTAAAATTAAAATTAAATTCTCATATTCTGGGGTTCAGGTGTGGTCTCTAGAGTGGAAAATTTAGTACTTCTTCACTAATGGATATTCATAAATTATAAATATCAGCTATAGGTTTCGACTACCTATCGTCTTTGAGTAATCTAGATAATATCAATTGTAGAAATAATATAATTACATAAAAATGAAATGTTTCCAATGAAAATCTTTTTAATACGAATTACAAAATTTTTATACCTCATACGGCAAAAATACATGCGTAGATTGCTTAAATTTAGAAAGAGATTGAAGGTGTTTTTTAAAGAAATCAATATTGTGGAATGAATTGTTTTTGTAAATAGAAAAGAATTAATTGAAAGTGAAAATACTGTACAAGATGTTCATTTATTTTTACACATTTTCGAGGATGAATATTGCATTTCGATTTTATACAGAAGAATTACAACTATTATGCATTGGACATTTAGTGTCTAGGATAGCGTTACAGGGCAAAGTGGTCCATAATCAACGGTTACAGCATACATTAACCTTTTATGTTTATATTCTGGACGATGAACACAAGTCTTACAGGTGTTGTTTCATCCAAGTACCTCTTCATTCATGCAATGTAATATTTGAATCTTCAGAAGAGAACCTTCTTTTATGCCCAATTTCATGAAAATTTGGTAAATGGTGTTACTGTACAAAGATATAAGCAATTTCGTAAAATGGTGTTATTGTACAAAGGTATAAAGAAAAACGTGTTAAAATTTGAAAAAGGATCTATTTGTTAAGGGGTTAAATAAAGCCTACGTATAAAGGAGGGTTCGATTGAAAATGCACATTGTGTGTCATACGCGGATAAAAGCATCAAGAGGGTATCAACATAGCTACATCGGGCGGGTATCAACATCGCCGCACCGGGCGGGTACCAACAACGCTGTACAGGGCGGGTACCAACAAGGCTACGTCGAGCAGGTACCAACTGCGCTGAATCGGACGGGTACCAACTGCGCTCTTCGGGTTGTGAACGGGGAGTGCGCGTTAGGGTTTCACTGCGCGATTGTTGAGTCTGGTTGCGATTTCTGGTTTGGCTGAGCGATTCCTGGGTTTCGTTTACCGATTGTTGGATTTAGCGATTCCTGGCTGAGCTGAGTGATTGTTGGGTTTGCTTGAGCGATTTCTGGTTTGGTTGAGTGTGCGCTCCGATTTTTTGGCGGAGGTTTGGCTGAGCGTGCGCTGCGAAGCGTGCGTTGCGATTTTTGGTCGTGGTGGAGGTTTGCGAAGTCGTAGCCATCGAGGAACTCGGCGAAGAAATTAGCGCAACTGGATTGAACGTGAAGGTGCTTTTCTGGTTGTGGCGGAGCTTGGGTATTCAGCCAACATCTGGCTGATTTGTTTCTTCGGCGCAACTAATTTCTGAAGTCGATTCTCACGTTATCGAATTCCAGGTACTTGGCAAAGTGGCAGTCTTATGTGTTTTGTTACGTTCACGAAATTGTGTGTTCAAGTTTGCTGTGCATGTCGGGTTTTAGGGTTTTAGTGCAGCGCACACTCATCCAACCAGAAATCACTCAAATTGAGTGTCTGTGCACATCGGGTTCTTCTCTTTTAGGTGCAGTGCATGCTCAGCCAAACTAGAAATCGCTCAAACTGTGTGTTCAAGTTTGTTGTGCACGTCGGGTTTAGGATATTTAGTGTTCTGTGCACAAGTTTACTGTGCACGTCGGGTTTAGGGTATTTAGTGTTCTGTGCACGTTGGGATCTACTGTTTGAGATGTTTCCGTGCCTTGCATTTTCTGAGCACGTCGGGATCTACTGTTTGAGATGTTTTCGTGCCTTGCATTTTTTGAGCACGTCGCGATTGTGAATTTTCTCAGCACGTCCAGCTTGTGATTTTTTGATCACCGAGTCCCTCCCTTTGTGTTCTTACAGCTTTTTAGATCATGTACTGTTTTTATACTTTAGTTCGGATATTTTTTTCTTATTTCAGAATTTGTGTGGATATGTTTATCTTATTTCAGAATCAGAGCTCCAGGGCTTGCTTGTGAAGGTGGTAGGTATTGGAGGACGTTTCTGGACTTTGAGGAGCTCGTCACAGGAATTTGGAAACTCGTGAGGTACAGCATTTCACTCCTCATTGTTTCGTTGCTTTTCTTATTCATACGACAGTTATTGGTGATCTCGTGATACGTATTCAAATTTCGGGTTCCTGGTAGTCCAGTGCATTGTAATCTTCAGTTTTGATTTACGGTTTTTTATTCACTTACATTTCTAATTGAAGAGCTCAGGGTTTGAGATTCAGTCGTCTTTGTCATTCAAGCGCATTAAATTCAATTTCATGAATTCGTTTGAATTATGCCCAATATCATTTGAATTATGCCCAATTTCGTTTGAATCAGTCCAAGGGAAACCCTAAAATCATATATTGAAGTCCCACCTAAATCTGCATTTGTAGAAATTTCAGCAGTTCACCCAGAAATCACTAAACCCTAATATAAATGGCAACCCTAAAACCTGAAAACAATTCCGTATTTTAGCGCGGCTCGCGCTAAATGACACAAACAAGCTGACGAGAAGGCACGTCCGACACAAAATTAAGCTCCCGTGTGTCTGTTTAGCGCGAGTTGCGCTAAATGACACAAACTCCCCGAAGCGAAGAACACGCCCGCCATAAGATTGCAATTCCCATGTGTCAGTTTAGCACGGCTCGCGCTAAACAGCACATAATTCCCGCAAAGAACACAGAAATCCACATAGAACGTTACCTCCAACGGGTCTGTTTAGCGCGGCTCGCGCTAAATGACTCAGACTACGCGAAGAGAACACTAAGTCCTTTGAAATCAACCCGACCTCCTCTGTGTCTGTTTAGCGCGAGTCGCACTAAATGACATTTCATATAACAAAATACGACCAACATATATACCGAACTCCTATGTGTCGGTTTAGCGCGACTCGCGCTAAACACGACTCTTCTTCGTTCAAGAAGATAAACCATGATAGAAACCCCAGCATTTCAACTAAATCCTCCCAACCCATAAAAGCTGCGCACACATCGGCCAAGACCCTTCCAGACCATAGACCTTGAACTCAAAACATACAATGCCTACACTTAGTGAATTAATATACCGTTCCCGACACACTTTAGCACGGTTCGCGCTAAACAACAACTTACCAAACTTGTCTGTCTTGATATTTCAGAATGGAGAACCAGATCGAGGCTCTGGAAATGTACTTCAAGAAGTGTGAAGTCCAGCTTCTCGAGGACGATAGAAGTGCAGACGACAACCTCATCGAAGGAGAATATTGGGAGTTCAAAGAACCAGAGAGAGTAGAATCATGGAGCTTCTTCATGATTCCGTTCATAAATCAAATCTGCTTCTCATACAAGTTCAGAAATGCACAGTGCCACCTACAGCTCTCCTTCCACGAGAAAATTAAGGATGTAGAAGCTGATACGCATCCCATGATCAAAGTCAAATGTATGACAATCATTCTTGGATCATGCCGGCAGGATCAATATCATTTTGCTATTTGTATTAACTCCGTCCTCATTCCCTTCCATCTTAGCCCGTTCCTCTCGAGTCTCGAACCAACTCCCTACCGCGAAGAGATCAAAGAGCTGGAAAAGAAGTTAGACAACAATGAGTGGAAAAATGCCAATGGTACTCCGTTGTCGTGGAAAAAACTATGCAGTAAAATCCATATGCTCTTCAACGATTTTCACACGCTCAAGGGGAAGATGGAGATGCAGTAAGAAAATAACAGACCTCGATCTGTATCGAAAGAGATCATGAATACTGGAGTCAGCCAGACATCAAAGCTAAAGGTTAAGCAAGAGCCCGGTGCCAGTCGAGGCCACAGAAAGCCTGCGACGCCAGTGTCCAAGGCGCAACCGCGAAAGGGGAAACAGCCGGCTACGCCGAAGCCTAAGAGGTCCAAGGTAGCAAAGGAATCTGAAACATCCGAAGTCGAGGAAGGCAGCTACGCGGACGAAATGGAGAAAGTGCCACACTCTCAGGCAACTGAGAAAAAACCTGACTACGAGCACGTCAGCCAGGTGTACAAGGAATTTTGGAGCACCTGTGACGACGCTTATGTGTTTGCTGTCGATGAGAAGAAAGAGATCGACATTTCCCAGCTCATTGAGGCACCTCCAACATATAACATCCGTTCCAAGGAGAACCGCATTGTTGAAGACATGGTCAATTGGCTACTCAACATACCTGACAAGAGTACCAAGCAAACACTATGCGTTATGCCCGTCGGCTTCAGCCACAAGCCAACAAGGTGGGAGGACATTGAAGATGGAATATTTTACATCATTAACGGACAACATAGTGTTGAAGCCAGCAAATACATGTTCAATGATGAGAACAACGTGGACGTGGATGAGAGGGAGCATTTCCGTAAATGGAACTACTTCGTTGTGTGGTCAGAGGACGCTGAGAAGTTGCGAGCCATCTCAGCCTATTACAACCGCACAAATCATTTTGTGGCGGTACAACCATCATGGGCGACCAACATCTTAGGAGCGAGAAAAGTATGGGAGGATATGGGCAGGCCTGCAAATCCCATGCAGACAAAGACTATTGGATCTCTGGCGGCCACGAGAAGGACCGTCGAGAACAGGAACAAGAGAGAAGCTTTCCAGGTGCGTTTTAGCGCGAGGCGCGCTAAATTGCAATACTCCTGTATGATCATTGTCGTGAACGTTATCTTGTTATATGATCGTGTGCTTTCGTTTCTGAATCTATTGACTTCAAAATGATTCAGGTGTTCGAGAAGGCAATGTATGTGAGGTTCTCCATGATTGACGTCGTAAAGAATTTGAAGATTTCAAAGACGAAGTCTAAGGAGGACAAGCTAAAGCTCACAAACGAATTGAGACTCATCACGGCGCCCGATGCGGTGTATAAACTTTGGAGTGAGGTGATCACCGCTGCTGCGCACGGAGAGCTCGTCAACCCCGACACGGAGATGACGTTTAATGAAAAGCCGGGATGGAATCCCGAGAGTTGTATGTTGAATCGTGAATTCTTTAAGCACCTCGGAAATTTGAGCTACGACGAAATTGCTAAACTAGCAAATCATCTGCTTAATCAGTCGGGTGGAAAACGCAATCACGCTTACCCCAAGGTCACGGTCAAGAGCATCTCATCTATCCTGGATGACTGCTTCAGCACGAAGGAGTGGGTTGAACGTCGTAAGCGAAAGAACCTCGTGATCAAGGAGCTTCATGAAATCAAACCTCAACTTGGACTCATGAATGCTCGTAACGAGATCATCAACGAGAACTGGAAGGCCTTCAAAATGGAACGATTCTTCTCCAGCGCCACGATGGATGTACTCCTCGACAGACCAGGAGAAGCCTACTTTGGCAAAGCGAAGAACAAATCCTCAAGAAACAAGCCCATCACTGAGCTGTCTCAAGACGCCTACGATTTCTTCAAGATGTTTCTTTTGCACAAATCCAAATTCGAGAGACCGACAGCAACTGGTCACTACCGGCCCTATGAGTACGTCGGGAACAGTACCAAGGAATGGCCAAAGAAGGTATGGACTGCGGAGACGAGAAACTATCTTGCGTTGGGGGTGATTGACTTCAGGTGCTTGCCAGGAATTGAGAAGAAGGAGAGCTCTACGGTGGACAAACCGTACTTCGTCGAAGTACTCGTGTCAATGGAGGCGAAAAGCAAACCTGCACTACAAGATGTTCCGTCTTGGCTTTTCATTTGTGGTGACGAGAAGGAACAAGCGCAGGTCCTTAAATTTATTGAATCCGACGAGGTTTTGGAGTCGTATACGATTTCGTACTCTGTTTACTCCGTTGGGAAGAACGATCGCCTGGGAGATCTTCCTGCAGCGAAGACACCAAAGAAAGTGTTCTTGATCTTCCTGCAAGATCCCGAGAACGAGAACACCGTGGAAATTCCAGAGGAATTCGAGTGTCCGGAAACAGCACGATACATGAAAGCGCGCGCATACAGTGAGCTTGAGTATCGGATATACAACACCGAGTTGAGGATGGAATTTTATTTGTGGCTCGTGAAGGCCTTCTGCAAGTCTGGCATGTCAATCTATTCTGCTTATACTGGGGGAAAGCTTACGTGCGCGGCCGTGGTAAGCAATTTGTCTGTACTTTAGCGCAAGTCGCGCTAAAAAGCCTTGTCAATGTTAACTGACATGAATGTTATTATCGTATTACTCATGTTCTGTGTATGGGTACCGGCTGTCAATTTAGCGCGATCAGCGCTAAAGCGACTGATTTGTCTCGGTAATCGTAATAATGCTGTGATTTTGTCTTGGCAGATGAGTAATGTGAACGTCTTCGCCACTGGAATGGGTACTCAATCATCATGGTGGGAGGACATTTGTAGGAAGGCAATGACGCTAGATATAGCGGACTTTCTTGATAGTGGGTACCCCAGGGCTGCTGCTGCAACTGGTCCAAGTACTACACCCTCCTCCGCGAAGAGAAAACTGAGGTCGTCTCAGGCATCCGATATGAGCAGGGTTGTCTCGTCTGACATATTTTTGGGTTTAGGCGTCGTGTATGACGTCTGACATCGCGTGTCGCGTGTCACGAAGTGTCGAGTTTACTTGACATCGCGTCGTGGAGGGGTAAAAAATTTTACCCCATGGTAAATAGATTTTGCCTACGTGGCAGGGCTTCAGAACTGACGTGGACAGCCAGCGTGGGCGACTGCCACTACTAGAAAATTCTGTTTTTTTGTTGATTTGGACGTGTTGATTTGGACAGAAATCAACAGTAAAGTGTTGATTTGAACAAAAATCTGTTGATTTCTGTCCAAATCAACACGTCCAAATCAACAAAAAAACAGAATTTTCTAGTAGTGTGCGGGTGTGGGCGCGTGCAGGTCTGCCTTGGGCGACCTCGGGTGGAAAAATTGAGGCGACTACGGGTGAAGGGGCGACTGCGGGTCTGGGGTGCTAGGGCGACTGCGGGTGGAAAAAATAGAGGTGACTGCGGGTTTAGGCTTGAAGGCAACTGCGAGTGAGTGGGCGACTATGGGTCAGGGGCTTTAGGGCGACTTCGGGTGAAGGGGCGACCGCGGCTTCGGGTATTGAGGGCGACTGCGGGTCGGAGCAGCAGACAGCGACCGCGTGTTCCAGGGCGACCGCATGTTCAGTTTAGGATTTCAGTTTGGCATATTCAGTCTTTGAAGTAACACGTCACATAGGTGTTTTATAAGCGCAGAATTAGGTGCTACGTTATATTGGGGTTTACAATTTACAAGTGCAAATAATAGAACCCATGAAATGTAAATTGGACAAACTTCTCTAATCCCAAAAATTCACCCAGTATAAGGCCACAATAATAATGTCAACAATGATTATATTAATTAGTCATCGATATTGCTTTGAGGCGGACTTCAAATGTAGCCATACTTGCATTGCACTTTTATAACCACGTTGCAGTCATCACCTAACTGCCTACCAATTAGAACTCAACATATATTTTAAAACCGGTAATCTGTCCCTCACTCTAATATGCTCATATGCTTGATGAAGCATTACAAAATCCTTACACATCAGGATGAAGGCTCAAAGCTTGAACTACAAAGATTTGCTACCTAACATATAAGCTAAAACCTTATAACTATAATTATAACTATAACTATAACTATAATTATTGTCTACTTCTCTAGTACTCTAGTCACCAGGCGTGAATGTGGAATCGCTCGGCACCTCATCAGCATTAGGGTCTGTATCTTCGTAAGACTCTTCGTTGCTCCTGTTGTCGCCCGAGCTTTCGATTTCATCATCTTCCCTTGTTACTACTTCGATTTGTACCTCACGCTCTACCTCTGAGTTCAGATTTCGAACTTCTGTATCTACACCACTGAACCCTTCAGTTTGCACAAGTCGTTTCGTGAGCCTCAACGCATCCGTAGTTCCATCCATGTTGGATGCAGGGTGTCGCCCTCCTCTACTTGATTGTCCAACATTCTGGGTGGAACATCCCGCTCCAATGGTACACCGTTGGACAATTTGAGTGGGTCGTTTAGGATTTCGAGGTCCCCTCTCGTCAACCCTCCTAATACGCCTTTTCTGGCCTCTACTGTTGCGCCCCTAGATTCCTAATGATGATTCGCCAGGGCCAGACACAGATGAAGGTTGAGTGGGTTGTGGAGCTGAGCCGTGAACCTCTTCATCAATCGTCCGTAGAGCACCTCCACGCACCGGTGGCCTTGTTGGAAGGGTTGGGATAGACCTCCTCACTGTTGCCACATTTGTAGTCGTCTCTGGATTCAACGGCACATTCCGACTTCGATTCATAACATATGCCAATGGCACATCATCATCATCATCTGTAGTAACAGTTGTTCCGAGGGTAGATGCGTTCAATACAACGGGATTTGGTATTCCCTCGTGTACAACTTCATTGATTTCGATGGCCTCTTCTTCATGTTCGCTTCTCATTGGAACTTGTGCACTGCTTCTTAAATTGCGGGCCATATTTGGAGGCGAACTAGTTGATATTGGAGATCTAGCTTCTTCCTCTACGGGTGCCATGGGAATAGGTACGCCTTCGTCGTTGTTGTCGGGGGTGCTTTCCCTCCTCAGTGATGCATGTGCCGGCGAAATTGCATCCATATTGTGCAAGTTTTTAGGGTTTAGGGTTTTACCATAATACCTTTTATTCATTTATGGTCAAGTGTGATTGACACATTATAAATTGCGTGAGAGAACAAAACTCAATATAATCAATTATACAATGCATAGGATAGGTGTAGTAAGATGGTTGTTCAAATATCTCATAAGGATTGGGTGTGACAGCATGAGCTCCCATATAATTTTCATCATGTGCTTCATCAAGCACCGTGAAGGTGTAGTTGGGAACTAATTGTCACAATTAATTGTCATAGCTATTTCCCAGCTGATTTCATGGTTTTGTTCAAATTTTATTTATCTGTACATTCATAGGTATCCAAACAATAAAACTTGTTTCATATTAATTAAAAGTGTAGCCATCATATTTACAAACAAAGGGATTAAATCAAGGGCATACATTTGTACATTTTCAATATTTGGGGATTTCAAACTTGTGAACCAAGAATAACAAGCCACAACATTTATGGGTATATATTTTATTGGAGGGGTCACATTTATGGGTATATATTTTTTGGGAGGGGTCACATATGTAAACCATTAAAGTATTGGGCACTAATCAATTAAACATTCATATACCATGGACTGTTTAGCAAAATATGATCATCCATCTGAGATAAACAATCCATGCATTGTTTAGCAAAATCATAGTATAGAAATGTAAAATGAAGTTCTTTGTCAAGCACATTGCTATTTCACATGTCTAGCATGACTTTAGTACTATTATCTTCATAAATAACTTATTTCTTTTTATGATCCCAACTCAAAAATCAAAATAGGGTCTTATGCCATGGTACAAGGCTGCCGTTTGATGCACCACAACAATGTCTCTAGTCACGAATGATTTGCCCGTGGCACAAGGTTGTCCAAGTTTGCGCGAGCTTGGTTTAACCTATTATTGGTCTGCTCAAAGATATCCGTGGTGTTGATTTGAACGCTCAGAGATTGTGTAAATGCGCGTTCCGTCCCGTGCTCATCATCCTAAGGTGGAATTGTCATTAGTACATATGATATTCACAGAATGGGGTACAAACAATACTAACCTAGCAAGTATATTAACTCGTGTTGTGGTATTGCACTAACCTTAATGAGTTGTAACAACAAGCATCCATTCTCAGACTCGAAAAGTTTCTCGACATCCTCAAATTCTTCTAATAAAGCCCTGCATCTCCCGGCCCCCCATATCAATGAATATTAAAACATAACAACTACATATGGGTATTTTTAGCATATAATCTTATAATACAAGTTCTATACTAGAACAACCGAACCTGAGGTTTGTGCAATCTTTTCCTTGCCGAACCCACACATATTCTTCCATCATGGCCCACCCCTCCCTAATGGCCTCATCAAATTTGGCTCCCCAAACAATATCGCGTGTGTTTTGTATCAAACACATCACTCGTCCTGCAGCAAATAAGCACTAATAGTGAGATGAAATGTCCACCACTAACTATCCAACTAGAAATGTTCATTAATACATGTTCATTTCATTATTCAAGGATTCAAATCACCTATACAAAATGAAGGGCAATATTTTACTCACCCATTTTGCTGGCTTGGAAATGGCCTTTGGACTCATTGCATTGGCCATAATGAGCAAAGCAATACAATTTCCAGCCTTTCCAAAAGTCCTTAATCCTATTTCAAAGATCACAAATCAATTCCAATAGAATAGTCATTGTCATGGTGATTCTCCCACCTATTAAAAAGACATTGTCTACAATACAAGTGGATGACAATAAGGAAGTCAAACGCAAACTAAACAAATTTTTACCGGAAATATTCATGGTCGAGAATAATTATGACTTCCTCTGAGCACTTACTAAATTGAACACCTGCCATTAAGCCTGTAAGGAGCCAAATAACTAATCATTAGCAATGCAAGAAGATTAAATTTGAATAGGCTACATAACAATTGAGGCCCCCCTACGTTACTATAACACCTAAAAATGAAAGAGAATCAATGAAGAACCAAATGAATCATTTTCATTTGAATTGCTAATTGTTTTAAATGTGAATTTAGTGTACCCTTTTTCGGTGATTTCACACCCATTTGTGTGTGCATCCTTATTATTCAACAACTTTGCCACAATGAATGCAATTGCTGTTTCAAGGCCCTCTACATCAAATGGCTTTGATATTCTCACTATCCTAAACTAATGGAAAAGATTTTGGGTTCATTGAAGTATACAAGAAGTGTCTGCTGTATTGTTGGCTGTTTGTGGGAAACCAAAAAAACCACGAGACCTCCACAACATTGGGCCCACATTCAGCCACTACAAGGTAGGTGAACTACAAGGCGCAGTTATGAAAATTATGGACCACAGGCTAGAACAGCCCATGAAATACTTGCGGTCGCCAGGGGCGCATGTACTAACCCTAACACGGATACTAGGGCGACAGCGCATGGGGCGACTGCGCATGGGGCGACTGCGCATGGGGCGATCGCGGGTCCGGTCCAAGGATCCCTCGCGTCTTTCAAGGGCGACCTCGGATCAGGGCGACCGCGGGTCAGGGCGACCTCGGGTCCTCGAGGGGGAAATACATTTCAAAATCCCCCCTCCATCAGGGCGACTGCGCATAGGGGGCGACTGCAGGTCAAGGAGAAAATGCAAACTCCTTGATCCGCAGTCGCCCCCTACGCGCAGTCGCCCATATAGAAGGGGAGGGAGACACCAAATACTTTTCCGCCCTCTATCAGGGCGACTGCGCGTAGGGGGCGACTACGGGTCAAGGTGGGAGACACCAAAAATTTCGAAAATGCAATCTCCCCCCTTCCATCAGGGCGACTGCGCGTAGGGGGCGACTGCGCGTAGGGGGCGACTGCGGGTCAAGGTGGGAGCAACCTAACTATTTCAAAATGCAATCTCCCCCCTTCAATCAGGGCGACTGCGCGTAGGGGGCGAGTGCGGGTCAAGGTGGGAGACACCAAACTTTTTGAAAATGCAATCTCCCCCCTTCCATCAGGGCGACTGCGGGTCCCCAGATCACTTCCAAAATCAGACCTGGGGTTCTAGGGCGACTGCGCTTTGGGCGACTGCGGGTATGGACATGTTTCACAAGATTAATTTTTTTTTTGGGACCCCTCTCCCTTATTGTTTCTAATTCCCTTTAATCATATGTTACTTCCTCCATTTTGTTTACAAATTCAACAAGACAAACAAATCCTAGGTTTTGCATTAGCTCTCCAACACTCCTTTGGCAAGAAGTTCCAAATGAAAGTTTTATGTACATTCTAATAGTGGGGAGGTGTAATTAGATTTATTTGGGCATGATTCACGAGATGGTGTTTTTTTTGGGACCTCTCCCTTATTGTTTCTAATTCCCTTTAATCATATGTTACTTCCTCCATTTTGTTTACAAATTCAACAAGACAAAAAAGACATGATTCTGTTTTAGGTCTAAAACACTACATCTCGTGTAGGATGTGTAAGTATTTTATGTAGGTTTAAGGATTTGATTCTAGATAAAAGTTGTATTATTGTTTTCCAAGGTCTAGGGTCTAGGGTTTAGGGTTTGGGAAACCCTTCACATTGTGAGAATAATTCTTCCATTGCCTTGCTATGTCTTTGATATGAACTGACGCCTAACATTTATTACCAATTTTGGATGTGAGATAAGGAAAAATCAATTAGAATATGCTGCAGATGCTAATTAGTGTTGGGTCAGATTGGTTGTTGGTTTAGGGCGACCTCGGGTCAGGGGCGACCTCGGGTCAGGGGCGACCGCGGGTCATCGACGAAGCAAAAAACACATTTGAATCAGGGCGACTGCGCGTAGGGGGCGACTGCGGGTTGAAGAGACTTCTTTGTGGACGACCGCGTGTGCAAGTTTCGGGATGGTTTAGTTGGTACCCGCGGTCGCCCACGATCCGCAGTCGCCCTTGATGCGCAGTCGCCCATTTCAGCGCTCCAAAAACGCGCAGTCGCCCATTCCCGCTGTCTTCAGACCCGCAGTCGCCCCTCCTCAGACCCGCAGTCGCCCCACTTCAGACCCGCAGTCGCCCCCTCCCGACCCGCAGTCACCCAAACGCACGCGCCCTGAGGCGACTTCAGGTACTTAAGCGTTAGCCCCACTTTCGATTCTCACCTTACTTTAGCCTTGTGCACTGTCTTTCACCTACCTTCAGGTGGCTGGATGCGTGCCCGTGGGCTGGGGTTTCAATTGGGGGGGGAATTTTTACCCTTTCAATCTACGAATTTTGAACTACGGTTTTGAATTGTTCCTAAGTACAACATGGCTTTTCCACATGAAGGCAACACTACAAGGAGAAAGTCTTTATGGGATCTGGACCTTGATGATCCAATTTTTTTCGAGGTTCCGATAGCTGTAAATGAAAACGAAGAAAGAGGGAGTCAAGAGCAACGGAAGGGCAAGAAGCAGAAGTCAGCACATGACAAGGACTCCAACTATCCTCCCCCGAGTTACACCCGATATGCATACGAAGCGTGTCTCCAGTGGTACGCAGGGAAAAGTGTACAATTCTTGGAGGCAAGCTATTTGAGGTGTCCTACAACTGGTAGTGTGGCCTTGCCAAACGATTTACAAGCACGGATTTTAACCAAGCTAAAGGGATCCGATGATTTCGCAGACATTGACTTGACATATTCTTCGAGACTATTTGAATGGCTTGATAACACATTGAAAGCGGTGATGTTCAATACCAAGAAATTGATGGAGGAACATCGACCGTTTCTTCCGATAGTAGAGGAATCAAAAGACATCAAGGCATTCCGCCAAAAAATGGAGTGGTGGTCCAGCGCAGTGAAGAAATTGGCAAGAGGCTCGGCAAGGGGTTTTAAGTGGAAAAATGCAGCGGTGCAGGCAGCATTTGCACGAGATGGTGGATTGTGTATCACGTGGATCCCCGATACGGCGAAAGTGGTGCCCCTTAGTGCTTTTGAACGTGAAGGGGGGTATGCAAAAGTGCGTAAGGTACGCATTGAAGGAATGGATACAATTCCAAGCTACATCGCTTTTGCTGGGAAAGTATCCAAGGCAATAAACCCGCGCGAGGGGAGAGCGCAACGATCCATGGAGGCCCTTGCATGCCCCTTGAACCACCCTGGCATCATTAAGTTTTTTGCCATTCATTCTCGCACGAATGAAGCGTACACTTTGTGGTGGAATGGGGGCCATTTGAATGAGTTGAGGCATTTAGATCGTTCTGTATCACCAACCATTGACTGGCATGAAATGTAAAAAGCCACAAGACTTCCTGAAGAGAAACAAAAAGAACTTGGTCTCTTCCGAAGGCACAAGGCAAAGTTGGCATGGGCTTTAGTATATGTGACAAATTTCATGCACAAGTGCCGCGTGCTACACAATGACTTGTCTCCCATGAACATCATGTTGCATTTTCCGGATTATTCAAACGACATAATCAACATTGGAATTTGTGATTTTGGAATATCAAGTCGTTTTGACGAAAACGAGCCTTCACATTTTGGAAAGCCATCTGAGGCCGAGAGGGATCAATACCGAGAAGGTCGTTGGTGGGTTGCCCCGGAGTTGTTTTATGCATATGGACCTCCAAATTCCGATACAAGCATACCGATCATGCAACAACGGTATAAATATACGCAACAGTCAGACTCGTATTCTATTGGGAAGTTGACCGAATGGATGAGAATTGGTGATATGGACGATTGGGACAAGGATTTGTTCAAGAACCGCGAGGGATCAATGTACTTTGGAATGAAGTTGCGTGAACTCGTGAACACTGACCCAAAGAAGAGACCAACGTGTATAGAGATCACAAATTCCCTTATGTCTCCACCATGGTCCATGATGCCCCCCGAATTGGTGTTCCGAGACTCACCTTTGTAATAGGATAGTCTAGAGCAAGAGTTTAGTGCTGCAAGCAATGAGCTTGGTGGCCAATTATGTGTTGCTTACTTTGTAATATTTTCCTATAATATATGAAGGAATTTTATGCTACGCGCCTTGTCTTTAGAAAAACAATTACTCAATGGGCTATTTGTCAAATTGTATATATTGAATATGGCCTTTTACACATTGTTATACAAAGTATAACAACTTTTGAATTCAAATGTTCTTGGTCCTTTTTGATTCCGTAGTATATAATGGACGCAAGGAAAATAAGAAAATGAAAATAAATTAGTTGGTAATTGATGTTGAAGACTTGTATTATTTCTTGAATAAAATGTGCTAGTATGCACTTGAAAGGAGTTTTACTTTCATGGTCATTGAATTCAAATAGTTGTTTTTTCAATCCCTAAAAAAATGTAAGCCATACATCATTTACATTCTCTTATTATTTTTTCTATTTCCAAAAATAAAAGCAAGTTGGTTTTTTTTTCCTATTTATTCTAATTCAAATATAGGAAACATACATTTTAGACTTTTTTAGACTTTTCCTTTTTATTCGTACTTTACCTATTTCAAAATAGATGAGAGATGTTTTTATTTATTTATTTAACCTTTTTCGCTCTCTTCCTATTTATTTTATTTGGAAAAAGGAAGTTCATTGACTTCTTGCGACCCCCTTTTTTTTTTGAGACAATGAAACAAGAGTGGATATTGCAAAAAAGATATGTAGCCATAATCTTTGTCATTTATTAAACACGCAATTCGAGAAAACTTGGATGAATTCAATAATAAATGTAAATCTGGTTTTACCATATATATTATTCCTAGTAGCATAATGTTTTCCTACCATATTCTTTTTTTTGGTATATGTCATCCAAATTGATAAAAACACACATTCTTTCATAGATGGTTGGAGTATGATATAAGTCCAACAATGACTTTCATTTATAGATTTGTGTCCGTACAAGAAATTTAGTTATTAGGCATGTAATTTACCAAAATTAGTGTGTGTAACAAAGTATGTAATTTGAGTCTACATCCAAAAATACATAATGAACATCTCATGTCAAAACAATTACAAAGACATTATTGTTACAATTGCAATGGTTAATACTTAATAATCATAACATTGGTTATTAACAATTGAATTAGTTATTAACAATAAAATTAGTCATTAACAATGAAATAAGTCATTTACAATAAAATTAAGAATTAACAATGAAATTAATTAATAAGAAAAAGATTAGTTAACAAGAACTTCTTCTAAAACAATTGCAAAGATTTAACTTTTGTTCAGATAATCAATAAGGAATCCATTTGTACCACAACCGACCTCAACCCTAATGGCTCCCCAAATATAGTATAAAGTATAAACTAGTATTCCATAAATTTTGCAACACAAATGGGATTGAGCTCACAATCCTTTTTTTTTCCCTTGAGATTTGGTGCTCAAAAGCAACAAAAAATTTAGGCTAGCTATAAGCTATAGGAAGTTTTTAGGAAAATTTTGGATGAAATTGCTAGAAAAACTTCAACTTCTAGAAAAGTCTTCGATGAAATCGCCACAATGTAAATGAAAATAGAATTTTAGATACTTAGTATCACATTTTCTATCTAGTACGTGGATGAATGTTGAAGCTTGGAGCCCCTCCGTAACATTTAGTATCGCCACTTTCCCAGCGCAAGGAAAAATGGAAAAAAATATCACAATCTATAAACATGTACTAAGAAAGAAAAGAAAAGTCCATGCATTAATAGATGGACCCGCGGTCGCCTGGGACCCGAGGTCGCCCAGGACTCGCTGTCGCCCAGGACCCGCGGTCGCCTTCGCAAAGTGGACCCGTGGTCGTCCTGGCCCGCGGTCGCCTAGGACCCGCAGTCGCCCTGGACCCGAAGTCGCCCTGGACCCGCGGTCGCCCACTCGCCCGGGCTCCTTCGACCCGCGGTCGCGTTGGAGCACCTGTCCAGACCCGCAGTCGCCCCACTCTAGGACCCGCGGTCGCCCTGGAGCACTTACGTTGACTCGCAGTCGCCCCACTTCCGGACCCGCGGTCGCCCTGGAGCACTGGGCTGACCCGCACTCGCCCCACTTCAGGACCCGCACGCGCCCCAGGGGCGACCTCGGATACATCAGCGTTCTCCTCCACCCGCAGTCGCCATTAAATTTTCCCTGGCATTCTGCGCACTGTCTTTCACCTGCTGACGTGGCTGAATGCGTGCACAGAAGCTAGGGGTTTGAGTTGTGGGGGGGGGATTTTTGTCCCTTTGCACAGCTCATTTTATTCACGCTTGGATGACATAGGGTGTTTCACGAGAACATTGTATTTTTGTAAATGTTAAATGTGATAGGATTACGTTTAGCATTTTTTACACCTACGGTTTAGGCTTGCAACCTTAAACCGCATAGTACTTAGTTGGCTACTTTTGAGACGAAGTGATCGTTATGGAGGGCGAGGACTCTCAACCGCCACACGGTATGTCAAGATACCGACTTCGGCTCAACAAAAAGGTGGTTCGTGACAAGGATCGTAAAAGGAGCGGCAAACCTCGCAAGAAGTGTGTACCCATCTTGTTGCATCCAAAGATGAAGGCCTTTTTGGGATGGGAAGTAGAACCAGAGCCTTGGACATATGAAATTGTAAACAAATATGTGGATTGGTGCCACATCAACAAGTTGTTCCCGTTTTGGCGACACCCTTTGCACATGAAGTCTAATAAGGCAAATTTGGCTTACTGCAAGAGTGTTGTCTTCCAGCGAAGGTGTTTGGAGGTATGGCAACAACTCTATTTGGAGTCCCAGCCTTATCGAAATGACAACTTCTCTTTCTATCTTGTGCAAATGGTGTACGTTGAAGTTCAATTGAAGAAAAAGGTAGATTGGACAACCTTGAAGGAGCTTCCTATCGGTGACCGCCCGGACAGACCGATAGTGCTGGATGAAGAAGGACTTCTTCAAGCAAATCAAAAGCTTTTAGAGGCAAAGCCTGGCAAGTTGGCTGTTGGTGATGACCAAGTTCAATGGTCTTCAACTTCTAGCTCAGATGAGCACACTTACGAATACGATGGATATTCTTTTGAGAGTGACGACGAAGACATTGGCAAAGAAAAACAAGAGGCGGCTGAAGACGTTCAAGTTGACAAGAAGGGCAAGAGGAAGCTTGAGGAGCCGCAATCATTGTCCAAGATTCAAAAACAAAGCGAAGATGTTCATGTACCGATCAATGTGGACCGTTATGGTGCAGACATTGGGTCTAGCGGAAGTAGTGACAATGATTCGGAAGACAATTTGGAGATGTTGGGCACTAAGATCGAAAGTGCACGAGCAGCTTTGACTTCAACAGTAGCAGATCTTATGAATTTGAAAGAGAAGGTACAACATCTTCAAGTGAATCCAACTGTTGTGGATGGGTTGAAGAAGGAGTTAGAGGCGACTGAAAACGCCGTTGCTGAAAATGAGAAGATTTACTCTAAGTTAAACAAAAGTAGAGTAAATTATTTCAAGAAGATCGAAGACGGGCGAGCACACATTTCCGATGATTTAGCGGTGCTTCAAAATAAACTTGATCTTTTGCAACGTGATAAATGGTCCCATCAAAGCGAAAGGAGAAGCTTGAATCTTCAAAATAATACGTGAGCTAGAGATGGAATATTATGATGATGCCTTAAAAGAAGCCAAAAAAGAGGGCATCTTGGCTTTAGCTCCGGATTATGGTAGCAATACAAAAGAAAGAGCAACGCTTTTTTATTTGGTGAAGCTACTGGAGAAAAAACAAGAGTTGTTGCACGAGGGCATATTGGACTTGGAGCGCCACATCCTTTATTTTAAGGAATGGCGCAAGTGGGCCTATGAAGGCATAGGTGCCACTCGTGCGGAACTTCAAAGAATGAGACCGGAGCCCAAAGAAAGTGACTTTGTGAATAGTGAAAAAAATGCTTAGTGGTTGGATGTAGTGTGGTAGAAAAAAACAATTTGGCCTTCCAATTTTTGATTTTCCAAAGTTTTTGTGGAATAAAGAAATTCACACCTTTGTTTTTGAAATGTACATATGTTTTTATTATATTTTGAATACGAGGGCTATGAATTTGGTGTCTTTGCAAGAATGGATGTCAGAGATGGTACCTACGGGCTGAAATTTGGGACTGAATTTTTGAAACTTTATTTGAAGATAGAAAAAACGATTACCTTTGTGGTAATATAACTTTTTTTCCAATCGGTGCCCGGGAACAAAAGTTATGCCCATATAGTCCAAACTCCAAAGCAGGGGAGAATGGGCAGCAAAAAAATGTGACAAGCATTTGAATTTATTTTTCTAAATTTTTTTCCCTCATAGATTATAATTTTGTCTATCCGGAAAGCTTTTTTTCATTTCATTTGGATATTTTATGAGAAAGTTATGGACAATCTTGTTTATTGGGCAATTAGAGCTTCTGGTGGGAAAAATACCTTGTAAGATTAATTTAGGAACGCAATTTTGGCAATTGTTCAAGAAAAGAAGTTTGACATGGTTTAGTTTGCTTGCAACAACAATTTGACCGTGGGGATTAGTGCATTTTAATTCTATCTTAGAAAGAAAATAGATTTTCATTCAATCTCATATGTACTTCTATTCTACAAGTTTTTTAAGAATGAAAATTAAGTTTTTTTGAAAACCTTTTTTTTATTTAGACTCTCAACTCAATTCTCCACTATATTTGTTTAAAGCTCAAAACTCTGTAGTGCAAGAAATTAAAGTGAAAAATGTTAAAAGTCAAATAATGTAGTCCAGCAATGTGCTGAAAAAATTGTTTTTTTCACTCTAAATGCGGATATCTTGCAATCTGTAAGATGAAAAATTCTGAAATTTTTTCCACACATTCTCATACTAGTAAGGTGTAAGATCCTATGGTTATGTGTGGGAAAAAAACAATTTTCAAAAACAATTTTGGATACTTTAAGAAATTGTTGAGTAGAAGTAGGTAAGATGTAGTTGTAAAATTTAAATAATGAATATCTCTAAAATGAAATGAAAATGGTGAGAGTGTGCTATCAAGTGAAGTTAACTATGTGACCGGACCTAATTTTTTTTTAGATTGTAGAAATTGCTTGGAGAAACAAATCCTACAAGCAACTTTTAAAAGAAGAAGCTGTAGACTCAAGTTGCCCGCCAAAGAAAATGGTCCATAACTTTCTCATAAAAAATCTGAATGGAATGAATCAAATTTTTCCATGTAAACCAAAACATGTTGTATGAGAAAAAAATCCAAAAGGAAAAAATTCATTAAAAGATTTGAAGATAGCAATTTTGTGGGGACCGTGTATGGAATCATTGTGCGAGGCATTACAACAAATGTATTTGCATTTCACCAATTACATTTTAGGCTACAAATGTATAAGTATGCCCAAAACTTCAAAACCAAAGCAATAGAAGGTTGTTGTCCATAAGCATAGTAGTACAATACACAGCCAAGGCGGTATAGTTTTAGAAGCCAACATCTGAACCCTAACTTTTGCTAGAGTACTACAGTGTGCGAGTATGGATATACTATGGCCCTTATACTATGGGCCTTACATCTTGTATACTACTACGATTAACTAGAACCACCGTTGAAGTAAGTATCTCATAGAAATATTTAGTTCAAGTCCATTGGATTGTTATGAGAACCACTCGTTGCACCTTGTTCGTAATCATTGGACTCTCCAACAACGAGTTTCTTCTTAGCACGAGTCCTTGAAGCAGGTCCATCTGCTTCTAAAATAGATTCCAAGACATTGGAGTTCTTGAGAGCTTCAAGTGTCCTTTTAGTTTGCGGAGAGTGTAACTCCAATAGATAATTGAGTGCTTGGCTTTGATAATAAGGCCCGTATGTTGAGTTGAGGTAAGCCATACTATTCAAGTCTTCTGGAGTGGCATTTTCATCACGATTAGCCCCTTGTTCACCTTCAAAATTCCAACGGTGTCCTTCCGGATGAGCACCTCACTTGAAGGTTTGGGATGTCTTATCAAAATATCCACCAAGGCATTGAAAAAAAAACGCCCTCTTCCCTACATTGTGAGCTCCTTTTCCCATAAGGTTGAATGCCACTCTTAGAATTTCACGCGGGTCCGTTTCCCAATTCAATTGTGAGGCAGCAGCTCCCATTTCTTGATCATGTAGGCCTTCTCGCCAACTCCAAAGCAAGTCTCGTCCCCAAAATCGTGTCTCTGCCGTCGTGTCTCTATTGTGTTCCCAAGAAGGTGGCATGTAAGTCATCAAGTTGAACATGGTATACAAGCGATCATGGAATGGTGCTGCACAAATGACACATCGTCGTCTAATCAGACATTGAGTGATGAGACACTGAGGATGGTACACATGTGTACATGTGCCAAGTGCCCATCCTCCTTCTGGCCCAAATTGTTCTAGACATATGGGGCATTTGGTATGATCCAAGACGAAATGAGCTGGCTTTGGCCACAATAGACTTTGGTCTTTTTCGTTGAAGTGACTAGACATCTGATTTCCATGGTCCCAACCATTTTGTGCCCAGTCTATGACATTTTTTTCCGCCACGTCAAGCATGGACATGTTATCCGAAAACATGTCCTCCATCAATGCCCATGATGTCAATCCATTCTCTCGTTTAGGGGCATTTGCTACAAAGTTCTTTGAAACTTTGTCTAGCTCTTTCGCAACTTGTTGAGATCGATCCACGGAGAGAATGCACGCGACCTTCCAATGATAGTATGTCACTGCCAACATTGCCAACTTCTCTCGAAGCATTTTATTTTCCTCAGCCAAATCAAGTTCCTTTGATGATTGTAGATGTGGAATGGCAGGAAACGAAAGTGAATCCTGAGTCCCTTGCAAACCATCAACGTGCGGATTGCTAGAATCTCTTGAGACGAACGGAAGTGGTGCCATTGGAAGAATTGAAGAACGCTTCGTACGCTTGGCAGGGGGAGAAAGGTGAATGACATCGCTGGTGAGGTCCCCAACAAGCTTGTCCAAGTGATGTGGATCCTGCTCAACAAAGGTTTCGTCCATGTCCGACAATGTGAAAGTCTGACGCTCTTTTTCTCGAAGGCCTTGTAATTCTTTGGATTGTTGAGAAATGAGAGCATTTTTTTGTTCACATGTAGACCGCCATTTCTTCACATCACCTTCTAAGGTTGCAATTTGTGCATCCTTGGTCTTCAAGAGGTCGAGAGCCTTCGCCAACGTCATCGCATTGTGAACAACATCAGATTCAGACTGTGGAATGGGAATGTGACTTGTGGCACATACGGGTGAGTCGTCACTTAAAGCAAAGTCGAAGACGTTGCTGGCGTCTTGTGGTGGCAAGATTGGAGTCGCAATTGTGGTTGAGGCTGATGCCAATCTAATTTTCGTGGTGGACCGTCGCACCTTCGCAGGATGTTTCATCTTCTTTCCCCGCGATGATGAAGCGGCTTGAACATTTGGATCTGGAACTGGAACTGGAACTAGAACTTGGACGGGGGTGATAATCTGCTCCTTCACTCGTACAAGCTTAGGAATCCGTGTGCCATCTGAATCATTATCCTCTTCTGATTCTTCCGTGTCCACCTCTTGAGTTTCTTTGTTTTGTGGATCACTTCGAAAAGGCCCAAGTCCACCCTCCGGAAATTTGAGAACCCCTCTTGGAATTATTCCAACTTCTGGGCGCTCCACGTAGGTACTTTCTTTAATCGTGGTCCAGTCAACTTGTTTGTTCAAGGCGACCTCAGCATAGGCACCTCTAGCAATGAACAAAGGGGCCTCATTCCTATCTACAAAAGGGGTTTTGTAGAGGACCTGCCACAATTCTAAACACCTTCGTATGAAAGCTGGATTTTCACAATACTTCAAATTTGCCTTGTTATTGTGTCGGTTGTGATGATGGCGCCATGCCGGAAAGAACTTCCCGATGTGACACCATTCAATGTAGTCTTCGCACACCTGCATACTCCAAGGCTCTGGCTCCTCGTTCCACTCTTTGAAAGCTAGGTGGTTATCATTGTTCAACACATGCCATCGCTTCTTGTGAATGTTACCCCTCCTTTTTCTAGTCTTGTCTTTGGCAGCCTTCCTAATTGCACCAGGAGTGCGTACAGTGGAAAAAACCGGAAGGGACCCATCACTGCTACCTCCAGTTGCCATGAGATTTGCGGACGTCGCAAAATTCTAAGAACCAAATGATAGCAAAAAATAGTATATATATTATCCAAAAGGGTCACGCATGCAGCCAACAAAGGTTGCAAGACAGAAAGCCTCAATGGAAAATGAAGGTGATAGCATGATGATGGGCTACTGGCTATATAGGGCGAGTGACTTTGGTCTAGGGGGGCGAGTACGGATAGGGCAACTGCGTATCCAGCGACTGCGGGTCTGGGTAGGGTGACAGCGGGTCTCGAGAGGGCGACAACGGGTCCAAATTGGGCGACTTCGGGTACACCACCAGGTCTAGGTACCTTTTGCGCACCCGCGGTCGCCCATCCAAGAACACTTCCTGAATCCGCGGTCTCCCTGCCAAACCCGCAGTCGCCCACCCGCGGTCTCCCTCAGAAATCCGCAGTCGCCCACCCGCAGTCGCCCTCGCCCACCCGTAGTCGCCCTCGTCCACCTGCAGTCGCCCACCCGCAGTCGCCCTCGTCCACCCGCAGTCGCCCACCTGCAGTCGCCTCTACCCGCACTCTCCTACCCGTACGCGCCCTCCAGTTTGCCAAGTGGATGCCATGTGGCATCCACCTGGAGGGGGGTAATTTCCTGTAAAGTCAAAGGTAAATTTGACTTTTCGTGACGTCGCGCGGGCTCTACTAGACGTCGCGCGACGTCTGTCTGTCGCGGTGTCGCATTGTCGCAGCGAACAACCCTGGATATGAGTGATCCGTTGCGGAGGGAGGTTCCGCGCAATGACGATGTACCATCTGATTCGGAATCCGATGAAGAGGAGGAAGACATTAACGAAGATGAACCTCAGGGGATCGATGAGATGGCAACTCCTACAAGACGACCATCAGTAGATATACCTGGTTCTTCGGCGAGCTCTATGTTACCTCCATTGCCTGGGACGCCGAAGACTGCTACTCCGTCTGGGCGGCCACATAAAAAGAGGAGGCACAATTCAATGTCAAGTATCGCGCAACAGTTGGCGGAGATTTCAGCGCAGAATGCAGTTTCATTGGCTAATCTGCAGCAACAATCTCAGTTGACGCAGCAGCAAAACGAGCTTGCTTTGGCGCAGTTGAGGGCGGAACAGTTGAAGGAGAGGGCTGAAAACCTTGAAATGCACAAGCGTAATCAAGAGTGGATGCGTTTGGAGTCTCAAACCAACCGAGAGCTAGCCTTGCAGAATAGAGAGATGATGCAGATCTTGATCAAGAAGGTCGGGGTTGAGCCGATCGCAGCGTTGCCACCTCTTGCCATGACTCCAGTGTTAGAGCTGCAAGGTTTGCCGTCTGGCTCTAACGTCAGCAATGCCTCGAGTCCGTCGCTACCTGTGCCGGTGTCTCCGCCACTTCCAAGTGGTGCACCAGAGTCTCCAGCACCGTTGCCGTTCGATGATGATCTTGTTGATCACCCCTCTTCCCCGGAGGCTGCACCAATTTTGTCGTCAGAGACGGACATTGGGCAGAACCTGTCCAATGATGCTTCCGTGGTGGAGCCTGGAAGTGATGCCCTGCCCACCGAAGATCAACCTGCAGGTTCTGCCCAATAAACACTTAGTGAGCATTGCTTTGTGTAGATTTAGCGCGACAAGCGCTAAACTGTTTGGTAGAGATTGATCTCAAATTTTGTAAATAGGAATAGTTCTCGATGTTTATCGGACGATTATTGTAGAAGCCTTAGTTAAGATTTGGACTTTTATGGACTCAGTTTTGTATTGTAACAGACAGTTATCTTTGAAAATGTAATATATTTCTCACAGAGAAACTTTTCCAAATCGTGAATTGCAGGCCTTGTGAATATGGAAAGTTGTCCTGAGGTTTGTGTCCTCCCTTCTACACAAAATGAACTGGTGACGACGACTCATTTTGAAATTGAGGAAGAAAATCCTATCACGTCAGCTGAATTCCTAGAACTCGATGACGATACATCACCTCTTGATCCTGTGAATACCGGTTGTGAAAATGATGATCAGCCTTCAAGTTCGACAGTGGAGAAGGTATAACCCCTTGTTTTCTTCCGGCGTGATTAGACTTTTTTTTCTATTTTTTTCCTCCGGCTGTGACTTGATTTCGCATGACGTCCGAACAAAGCCAATTGCACGATTGTAACTGCTCTATGTTCCTACGTTTGTTAGCAGGGCTCCGATTCTACAGTAGTTCGTGAGGGCACTTCCGAGGGCATCCATCGTCCATTGAGGTCTGGGGTGGCAGAGAAGTGGATGAACGTCGTCCTAGACCTCAATGGCATTTTATGCCGCAGCGAGGACTAGAAGTCAAACAGTTCAAACAGGCATAATTTTCAAAACGAGTCAGAGCCGCACTCTGCCACCATCGGTGCAATTGTTGGACCAAAAGCAGTATATGTCCGTCCAAATTGCCTTGAGTTCTTGAAGGAGATAGGGAGGATAGCTAAAATCACTATATGGAGCTCCATGAAAAAAACCACGACCAATGAGATCTGTGTGTATCTCTTTCGCGAAGGAAGGTGGCCCTTCCTCGTTCTGGGGCAAGACTCCTACAAGACTATTAAGTGCAGGGATAGAGCCGGAAGGCTGACCTCTTACAAGGAACCGGGAACGAATAAGGATTTGTTCCTTAAGAACCTAGATTTCCTTTTCTCAGGCTTCCACGGGAATTTCACTTCTCAGAATACAGTGATTGTGGACAACAGTCCGCGCAAACACATCATGAACAAGCTTGAGAATGTGATTTTAGCGGATTCTTGGAGTAACCGAGGAAACGGTGACAAAGACACGTTCCTTCTGACGGTCCTTCTTCCTTGGTTACAACAATTGCACGTCAACCGCAGCAATGGTCTGAAGTCCTTCAGAGAGAATAAAAAATGGAGGATTGGGAGACGGATGCTGTGCGAAGAACGAGGTCGTCGAGAGTATGAAAATCTCATGGAGGTCCTCCGTGGGTCAACTAGTGTTAGTTAGACGTGGTTTTTGAGGTATGCAGGTAGACGTGTTTCTGGAGTCCACGGAAATTGTATCGGATGTAAAACGCTTGTTTTGGCGTATTTGTTTGTTGCATTTTAGCGCCATCCGCGCTAAAATGTAGTCAGGGTAATGTTTTATGTGAAATTCAACGGCTCATTTATGTATCTGAAGTTTGTGCAGAACCATGTGTACTTATGATGCGTTGACGATTCTATGGCTAATTCTGTTTTTGTTCTCTGTCAAATGAAAAACGGGTCTACCAATTCTAGGATTATTGAGATTCTTCCGTGTCAAGCGTCCGAGGACTCCATTTTCGACTATGGACAATACGTCATACTTAGTACGGGGAATTTTCTTTGCTCGGCGCCGACTGTGAATTCCACCATGGACTTCTCTATCAAGTACGTCGAAGACGGTGTGGTAAATAGTCCCCCTGACAAGAAGCCGCGCTTGCCAATTTCATGCTCGCCATCTCCTTTGCGCTCTAGGGCAGCGAGGGATCCGTCGGCTTCGCCAACTATTTCGGAGAAAGGGACGCAAAGGAAGCTCTACAGAGATGCAAACTGTTTGATGAAGGCACTAGAAGTGAAAGCCCATATGCCAAGTGACCCGCTCTCGTCCGGAAAAAAAAGTAAACCCACTCTTGTTCGACCTCTACTTCCACGTTGCCGTGCATTGTCTCAATCAACAAAATTAAAGAGAAAAGCGGAGAGGTCATGCAGTACTCAGTCCTCCACTCCTACGTGGGACTCTTGGGAAAGGAGGTCACTACTAGCACAAAGGAGGTCACTACTAGCACAAAGAAGGGAGCACATGCGTCAGGAAGGTGCAGGTGTCCGGGGGGGGTACAGTCGTGGGCCTGAAATTTTGAGGGCCCTTGAGAAGATGAAGAGTACGTCATGTAGTTGATAGTTGTGCTTCGTATATGTACATTTCTGTTACATGATGTTAAGGCTTCTCTCAGTGAGTTCCAATTCACTGGTTACTTAGGTGGAGTTGCATAGACGAGTATGTATTGCACACATAGGAAAGCAAATATGTGTAAATGATATGAATTTCCTTACTAATAGAGATGCAATGCACATAATTTGGAGTATATTTTTTCTAAATCTTCTGTACGATGATAGTTTTCATTGCCATTGATTGCTTTCTATGTGTTTGCTGACGTTTAATTTGCTTCGTGACATTCCAATGCCTTAGAATTAAACTCTCAATTCTCTGGAAAACTCCCAAAATAGTGAATATAACGTTAACCTATCTTTGGAGATTTATGTGGGGACCTCCCTCACTCTCCTAAGACTTAATTTAGCCTATCATGGTCACATGCACTAGGTTTGGGCTATTTTGAGTAAGTTCCTAGTAGTCCTATTGTTTCCCACTAATTACGGGTTCTAACCTATATACAAGTGGGTTTTATGGGTAATCTATGGATAAAAGGCTATTTATGACCAAATGCTATACTGGTACGTGACATACCTATTTTGGTTCTACACTCTTTTTTGGGCTTTTTGTACTACTTTATGCCTTAATTTGTAATAAACTAAAAAAAAGAAAACAATGAGTCCCAAGTGACGAATTTGGGGCTCACAGCAGTCGGGGGTCCATTGGGGAGGGCCAGTCCGGTCAGGTCGGGAAAGCCCAGTCCAGCAGTCGGGGTCCATCAGGGAAGCCCAGTCCGGGCAGTGGGGGGTCCAGTCATCGGGAACGGGGGTTTAGCCATCGGGAACGGGGGGGACTAGTTGGCCGGGGAGGGCGTTCAGTCCGGGGAGTCGGGGGTCCGTCAGTCTGGGCAGTAGGGGGTCCAGTCATCGGGAACGGGGGGGATCAGTCCGGCAGTCGGGGGTCCATCGGGGAAGCCAATCCAGTAGTCGGGGTGGTCCGTCGGGGGACCCCAGTCTAGCAGTCGGGGGGTCCATCGGGAAGCCAGTCCAGCAGTCGGAGGGTCCCGTGGGGAAGTCCAGTCCAGCAAGAGGGGGGTCCAGCCATCGGGGAGGGGATTCGAGTCCAAACTGAAAAAAACCGGGAGTCCACAATTTGCAAGAAGATTGGGTAGAAAACTAGGGGGGGGAAAACTTAGTAGTAGATAGGTAGGAACCAAGGGAAGAACTTCGACATTCACACCAAGAAAGGAGCACCCAAAAACAAGAGACGTTTCCATCTCACCTCACCAACTCTCCCCTCCAACCCCACACATTACCACCTCCAAATGTAAGAAGGAGAAATGGGGAAGGGGCTTAGATAGGGGAGGAATACCATCGATAGGGTAGAAGGGAAATCCTCTCCACCATTAGGGTGAGACGGGCGTAAGGGGTAGTTAGGCATATCTTGACTTTTTAGATCCCCCCCAATTTCGAATAAGATGACGCGTAAGTGGTAGTTAGGCCATAGTTTGACCTTCTAAATAGGTAGGTGACCAACCCACTTCCCTCCACCAATTGGGCGCGCGGTGCGAGGAAAAGGAAAAGAGAAGGCGAGAAGTGACGCGAAGGAAGAAAGAACTAGTCGTGGCTACACGACCCGTACGGCGCCAACAAGACGTGGTCTACAATTTCAACTTACCATGGTGGAAGAAGGCGAAGTGACCGCCCTCCTTATGGAACACCATGCTGGGGTAAGAGCTTAAAGAACTACCCCGTGTCAATTGCCCACTAGGGGCGGAAAACTAGGCTAGGCCGAGAGCTAGGCACCCTTCGAGTTCAGGTCAGGTCGGGTCCGGGTAGGGACGCTTAGAGTAGTCTACAAGGGGTTTCCCAAAACATAACATAGGAAGATGGCCGACTTAGGAGTGGTTTAAAACCACGATTAGAGAATCACAATTAGGGACTCAGCAAAAAAGATCCATTGCTTGGAAGGCACAATGGATTGACGCTTAGACACCCATTAGAGTAGGAAATGATCATAGGACTAGAACCTGGTTGTGTTCGCCGATTTACCAAGGGTGGGTAAATAAGCGCCCACATGATGGTGCGTCTGCCGGGAGTTAAAGTTTAGAAGCTTGCCTTTTAAATTTTTTCTCACAATTAGAGGTTAGTCTAGGGTACCACTTAGTTAGGATTAGAGTGTCTGAATTAGAGGGATAATTAGCAATCATAGGAGGAATTAAGAGTGTTTATCAAGTTAGTGATAGAAAAGATATTTCAAAGTCTCTAATTTAGTTAGTAACTAGACATAGTCCTTTAGGGATAATCACAATAGAAGGCTAGATTAGGATAAGTGGTTAAGATAAAATCCGAGTGTTAGACGTATCCATAGTTAGTGAGATAAATTAGAGATTAGTTCGTTAATTATAGTTGGCTAATTAATAGTAAGTCGGATTGGAAGTAGACTTAGGCAAAATTAGGAAAGAAAATTAGGTTAAGAACTTCCTAAGTAGGGTTAAAAAATTAAACGTAGCAATTAGAAGTAACCAAAGTTCAGAATTAGTCGTTAATCTTAGGTCGATAATTAGTACTAAGCTCAATTAGAAGAAGATTAAGAAAGAAAATTAGGTTAGAACTTCCTAAGTAGGGTTAAAAAATTAAACATAGCAATTAGTAGTGGCCAAAGTTAGAATTAGTCATTAATCTTAGGTTGATAATTAGTACTAAGCTCAATTAGGAGAAAATCAAGAACGAAGATTAGGGTAGAACTTCCTAAGTAGGGTTAAAGGATTAAACATAGGAATTAGTAGTAAGCTCGATTAGAAGAAAATTTAGAAGGAAAGTAGAAAGAAAATTAGGATTAGGGCGCCCTAAGTAGGGTTAGAACGATAACCATAAGCAGTTAGTAGTAAGGGGTAAGAATTAGTTGTTAACTATAGGCTGATAATTAATAGTAAGCACAGTTAGAAAGAACCTTAGAAGGAATCAAGGAAAGAATTAGGGTAGGATAAAATACCCTAAAATAGAATTAGGATAGTAAAGCAAGGATTGGTTAGAAGTAGGACACTTACAGGATACTTAGAAGGTAGATCACTCATAAAGTTAGTCATTAGGGTTAACCACAATCTAAAGTCTAAGAGTAATAGTAGTAGAGGTGAAAGGAGGTACCTTAGGATACCTTTAAGATCTTCTTAGAGGTAGTAAGTAGAAATTGGGACTAGGTCTTTGAGCATAAGGTGGGTGCTGGTAGTTGACAGCAGCCACTCACGGAGGAGTAGGTCAACGCCAAGGTGAATGTGAGGGTTAAGACTCCCAAACATGGTGAGTCTAACTAGGACCTTCAATTTGCTGGCCAAACTCTATGATTACATTGACGGGTGGGTCAACGATGACGGGATTGATACCCCGCCCAAGCCTTGTCCGGTCAAGTACGCACCAATGCCCTGGGCCACCGGAATTGGCTCCTTCTTCCAGTCAGCGCCAACCGTTCCTCAAGCGGTCCTGCTAGTGGTCGCAACCAAGCACGAGGCAACTGCTGAGGTCTTTGAAGACGAGGACGCGATTGACCTCCTTCCGATGGCTGATGACATCCCTATGGAGAGTGTCTACCACTTAGAGATTGATGGCACACAGCCAATGGCCTGGGATCCCATACTCCCAGAGGAGGACCTCCTCCTCAGCTTGCACTTCCGCAGAACCTCCGAAGGTTTTCAAGTGGGCTCCGACTTGCCCACCTATCCTCCAGTACCAAACGACTGGTACCATGGGCCAAGTAACCCGGTTCATGTCCAGGCGGCCGATTGGAAGGAAATCGACGTTTCTTTCTAGGGAGAGGAGCCGAAGTTGATCAAAGTAGGCGCACACCTTGAAGGTCACGACTTGGAAGAATATTGTTCCTTAATCATGAGGTACCGTGATGTCTTCGCTTGGTCCTATCTAGAATTGAGGGGGATACCAGCCCAGATCACCCAGCATACCATCCCACTCAAACCGGACGTTCAACCAGTTAGACAAAGACAGAGGCGCATGAATCCGGCTCTGCAGTTGATCGTCAAGGCAAAAATTGAACGACTGCTAGCAACCAAGTTTATTCGACCGGTAGAGATCACAGACTGGGTCTCCCCCATGGTGTTGGTGAAGAAGAAGAACGGGAAGCTCCGAGTATGTGTGGATTATCGGCAGCTGAACAAGAACACCCGAAAGGACCATTTTCCCTTTCCCTTCATCAACACCATCGTGGATGAGGTTGCAGGCAATGAGATGTTCACCTTCATGGACGGTTACTCAGGCTATAATCAAATCTCCATAGCCCCAGAGGACTGGTCCAAAACCACTTTCATTACTCCGTGGGGAACCTTCATCTATGTCGTTATGCCGTTTGGCCTTTGCAATGCCCCTTCCGCCTTCCAGCGCGTGATGAGCTTGGCATTCTCCGATCTGCTCCACAAATCCATGACCGTCTACATCGACGACTTCAGTACTCAGTCCACTAGCAAGGACCACCTTCCGTTGGTCGAAGAATGTCTCATCCGTTGCAGAAGGACGGGAATCGCCCTCAACCCCGACAAACTATTCCTAGGAGTTAAGAAAGGGGTGCTGTTGGGCTACGTCGTCTCCAAAGATGGGAAGATGGCCGACCCAGAAAAGGTTGAAGTCATAGTGAACCTCCCGGCCCCCAAGGACGTCAAGGGGGTACAACGAGTCTTGGGTCACGCCGGATACTACCGCGAGTTGATCCCCGACTTTGCAACTCACGCTCAACCTCTCACCAACCTCATAAAGAAATCAGTCAAGTTTGAATGGACTCCCCTATGCCAGCAAGGATATGACGAGCTCAAAAAAAGGTTAGCCACCGCCCCAGTATTAAAACCCCCCAACTGGAATCAGCCTTTCCATGTCTATTGTGATGCGTCCGCACTAGCCGTAGGGGCAGCCTTGTGTCAAAGGGACAAAGACTCCAGGTGTGAACACCCTATTGCCTTTTCCAGTCGCCAGCTAACCTTGGCAGAACGCAATTACACTACCACCGAGAGGGAGTGCCTCGCCATGATCTTTGCAGTAAAAAAGTATCGACATTATCTCCTTGCCAACCCAGTGGTGTTTTTCGTCGATCATATGGCAATTAAGTACATCGTCAACAAAGCGGAACTCAGCGGAAGGTTGGCACGTTGGGTCCTACTACTAGCAGAGTTCGATTACACAGTCGAATTCAAGCCCAGGAAGAAGCACGAACGGGCTGACCACTTGTCTCGGATCTCCAATACACTTGGAACTGAGGAATTAAGTGATGACTTCCCCGATGAACGACTATTCGTCGTTCAGACCATACCCACCTGGTACGAACACTTGGCTCACTTCTTAAGCACCCAACAATACCCGGAGGGCATGGACAAGAATGAGCGCCGAAAGATCCGGGTTAACAGTACCCATTTCGCCCTCATTGGGAACCGGTTATACCGACGGGGCATCGATGGAATACTACGACGCTGTGTTTCGTACTACGAAGTACCTTCCATCCTATAAGCATGTCACAATGACGCGTGTGGTGGCCACTTTTCGGAACGATTGACGGCCCAGAAAATACTGCGAGCCGGCTATTTTTGGCCGACGCTATTTGCGGATGCGGAGGCCCACACCAAAGGATGTGACGCATGTCAGAGGTACACCCGCAACGACACCCGCTTGGACCTCCCTCTTCACCCATCCCTACCTATTGCACCCCTCGAAAAGTGGGGTATCGATTATGTGGGACCCTTTGCCCCCATGTCGTCTCAAAGGAACCAATACGTCATCGTCGGCACCGAATACCTGACCAAGTGGGCCGAGGCCAAAGCGGTCAAAAAGGCCGACGGGAAGCAGACGGCCATCTTCCTTTACGAGAACATCATATCACGGTTCGGTTGCCCGAAAATCTTAGTCAGCGATCGAGGTTCCCACTTCCTCAATGAAACTATAGAACTTATGACCGAGATGTTTAAAATCAACCATCGGAAGACCACTCCTTATCACCCCCAGACCAATGGGAACACCGAACGGGTCAACCAAACTTTGGTTCGCATCCTTCGGAAGACGGTCACCGACAGCAAAAGGGACTGGGATGTCAAGCTGACCCCTGCCCTTTGGGCCTACCAAACCACCTATAAAGTAACCACCCGGGCCACCCCTTTCTCCTTGATGTACGGCGTAGAAGCAATCTTGCCCATAGAATTCGAAGTGCCTTCGCTACGCATCGCCATTGACGAAAGACTAGATGAAGCCCAGTCCCTCCACGATCGATTAGAACGGTTGGAGGCCTTGAGCGAGTCTCGGCGGGCATCTTCGCAACACGTGGAGGTCATCCAGAGGCGCCGAAAGGTGGCCTTCGACAAGCAGGCAAAGGTGCGTACCCTTGAACCAGGGATGTGGGTAATGGTCCAGGACGCATGGAAAATGGAATTCCCAGGAAAGTTTGACGCCCTATGGACCGGACCCTACATCATCCACACTACTTTCTCCAACAACTCCCTCCAACTCAAAAACCTAGACGGTTCAGAATTCCTGACCAGAACCAACGGGGGACGATGTAAAGAATACAAGGTGTAAAGCCCCGTCGGTTGTAATTACTGAGGGCCGATAGAGGCTCTCAGTTCTCTTCTTTGACTTAAGAGTCAAGTCTTAGGTTAGATAGGATGTAAAAGCCATTTTAGGCCTCCGCACGTAAGCCCAAAAAAATCAATAGTTAGTCAATTTAAGGAAGATAAATTGAAGAGCTAGGAAAAATCCCATAAAAACCCTAAAAATCTTCCAACCCATCACCAAGTCACTAAATCGCTAAGTCACTAGGATACTAGGTTACTCTGTCACTATTGGTTGCCGATTGTGGATTGTCTCCGTAGATAGGTGCAGTTGGTGTAAAATGAAAGGCCTTTGGTCAGCCAAGCCCGGGGAATCTTCGGATTCCCCAAAACTAAGATTTTTGGTTGTTAAACATAGGTTATTGCGCGAGGTAACCGATGCTAATGTAAAATGGTCCTTGGCAAGACCCCTAGAATTCTTAGAGTTACTTTTAACTTCACTGATCCGTAGGGTCCTAAAACACGTCACTCAGAGCCACTTGGTTGTTAGTTCTTAGGTAGTCGCGGGGTAATGAATTCACGTGGAAATCTACATCTGATGTAAAAATAAAAGCTTAACCGCTAGCCAACACTTTGTTTAGATTTGTTTTCAGCTATACTTCTTAGGATGTCAGGTCAGGGTTGATGTTGGCATATGACCCATGCCTCATCCGCTTGTCAGAAGATAGCTTCAAGGGGAAGTTGAACTCAACTCCCCGATTGAATCCAATGCCGCTAGACTGGATGTAATATATGCCTGAGATGCTGAAAAGACAGCTAGTTGGGGGGATTCTCTTATGACTCACCAAACCGGACGTAATAGACACCATCGAGTTGAAAAGACGGCTGGTTTGAGGGCGTTTTCGTACTGGCTAGACTGGACGTAATAGATACCATAGAGTTGAAAAGACGGCTAGTTTCAGGGAGGTTCTGTACTGGCTAGACTGGGCGTAATAGATACCATCGAGTTGAAAAGACAGCTAGCTTCAGGGAGGTTTTGTACTTGCTAGACCGGACGTAATAGATACCATCGAGTTGAAAAGACGGCTAGTTTAAGGGCGTTACTAAGTCTCGCTAGTCGTCGTACACCTAATTAGAGTACTGACAGACGACTAGCCTGGGATTTCCGCACTTGGCCTTCGCACCTTAGTATAAAAATAGGAGGGAGTCCCTCGTCTTTGTGTGCTGTGTGTTGTGATGTGCAGGTGCAGTAGATTAGCAGATGGACCACGGTTGGTACAATCCACCGGCGGTCCTTCCAGTAGGACTCTTCAACATTCGGGTTCAGTGTATCGAGAAGCTCAACTTCACTACTTTCCTCCGCACTCATTTTGGTCAAGAATTCCTGACCCAGGTGCTCCGTAGCCCCTGGCCTTTGATAGTTCCGGCAGTCACCTACGGGGAGACTTGGGATAGCGTGATTTACATCTTCATCTAGCACTATGCCGAGCGACCTGTGAGGCACTTTTACTTCCTACCTTCCATCATCTTCTATCTTCCTCTTAGTCCAAACTTGCTCCGTCAAGGGAGGAATGTGGGTTTTCCAAATTTCTTGTCTATAGGTCCAAACCAACTCCATTTGGGGCGGATAGTAGGGGATTAGTATAGCATAGCATATCGTCATCATCATTGCCTTGTCACTCTTCCTTCGTTACAGCTTTCCTCCACTTCATCCTCCTCAGTATCGCTGATGTCGCCATCCGGTAGCACCACCGCGGATTGCAGTGGTCTGACAGTCCTTCATACCAAGTAACTGGATCTGAGGCCTGGCCGACCGCATGTGGATCTACGGTGGCGCCCCTACATCACCGCCCTAGTCAACGAGATGGGATCTCTTCCATCTTTTCACCTTCTTTGCCATCATAGTTAGCATTGGCATTCTCTTCCTCACATTTCGAGCTGCAATCACTAGCAACAGACAACCTTTCCCAGCTAATCAGGACATCTTCCGCGAACACCTACACCACCGCACAGCAAACCGAAGACATCGAGTGGAGGCACAGGAATACCACTGACACCCTCAATGGAGGTCATGCCAAGACCTCGGAATGCAACTTCTGAGTCCTAGCCTTCCTCCCCTTCATCGGCAGGTTCTCTAAGACCCTCTGAGCCTTCACCTCAGAGGACGATGGAAGAACCAACAGGGGGATTTTTATCCCCAACGCATTCCGAGCCTTCAGCTCAACCGAGCAATGCACTAGCCACGGAGGCCCTCACGGAGCTCCTCACCCGACCTAGCATTGACGACAGTCTTCATCCAGTCGAAGAGCCAACCACAGCCGCAGAACCTGAAGTCAACTCACCAAAGGAAGAAGAAGAGATGGTGACACTTCAAGAAGCGGCACTTCTGACACATCTACCAAGCTCTCGAAGGCGGCCGTACGCAGAGGAGGTGGCACCTCAACCCCGCAACATCCGACCTCACCTACCAAATGCGGCCAGGGAGGAGGATTCTCCCATCGTGGAGGACAGGGAACTACTCATCTACTTGCAATATCGTACGGATGAGAGCACGGGGGAGCATACCACCCTAGTTGGCAACTACTACACCGCAGATGATATGGGGGTCATCACCCGTCAATCGGAGGGCGACCACCACGAATTCCGGGTAAAGGGGCCGTTGCGAACCTTGACCCCGGACTTCAAGGCGATGCACCCCATCAACTCCCTCATCCAGATCCTCACCTTCTTGGACTTATCTCGGGCTTAAACCCTTGTACATAGCTATATAAAAATAAAAAATAAAATAAAAAATAAATAAAAAATGCTTTGTTTTATATAGGAGGCACTAGTTCAAGGCTGGCCAGGTATAAATACCACCCCGACAAGACGACGGACGTCTTCCGCCGCGGCAGCTCGGTGGCTTGTGACCGACCACCTCAATTCCGGCGGCGAGGGTTCGACCTTTGGGCCGTCGCCGGGGCGCCACCCCTGAGCTAGTGACAAGGCAAGGAACCGCTACCAACTGCCACGACAGGAGACACTTTTGCAAGGGTCAAACCCCCCAAAAGGTCCTCTTGCCTCCCTCTTGTGACTTCTTTTCTTTGTTTTGTTTTTCTTCTTTTTCTTTTTTTTTTCAAAAACACATAGTCCGACCTCACTCCGTTGAGGGAGGAAGGCGAGTTTGAAATATTTTTTGGCTATAGGTCCCAATTTGCTGCATCAAGGAGGGACAGAGGGTTTCCTTTCTCTTATTCTATCTCCCTTTAGTTCCAAACTCACTCCGTTGAAGGCGGAAGGATGGTTTTTCAATTTTTTATCTGTAGATCCAAATCAATTCCATTTGAGGAGGATGGGGAAAAAATTCTATAAAATATAAAAACTATAATACATAAAATGAACAAAAATATCCCTCCTGTAAGATGGTGTCAAGACTTGTCTTGTTCACTGTCTACTTCTTTCGTCTTGGGTTGTGAGGACTTAGTCCTCGCAAATAGTCATTACCCTCGCATACGGACGGTTTAGAACCAAGAGTGGTGCTGGTACTGACCACATGATGGTGCTCAACTAGATAATCCACATGATGGTAGAACAACCCTACCAGACTTAGCACTAGCTGCCTAACCCTCAGGTCGCCATTAGAACATCTGATCGTATGCCCAAGGATAGCAAAACATTCTAGGTTCTCATGATTTTTCAAATCATACTGCAGATGGCCGCCATATGTGAGCCCCAAATTTCTCACTTGGGACTCATTGTTTTCTTTTTTTTAGTGTATTACAAATTAAGGCATAAAGTAGTACAAAAAGCCCAAAAAAGAGTGTAGAACCAAAATAGGTATGTCACGTACCAATATAGCATTTGGTCATAAATAGCCTTTTATCCATAGATTACCCATAAAACCCACTTGTATATAGGTTAGAACCCGTAATTAGTGGGAACCAATAGGGCTACTGGGAACTTACCCAAAATAGCCCAAACCTAGTGCATGTGACCATGATAGGCTAAATTAGTCTTAGGAGAGTTAGGGGGGTCCCCACGTAAATCTCCAAAGATAGGTTCTAGTTTCCCCATTCCACCGACGAAACATTAGGAATCCAAATTGTTAGCTTGCAGGTGTTACTTGTCCCAGACATGCCGCATGGAGGAATCCACAGCCGCCGGATATTGTTCTCGGATCTGGAACATGTCGGGACATCCACGGCAAAATCCATTCACCAAGATTCCCTCACATGTGAAAGATTCCCTGACTGCTGGTGATTCAACCGAAGCCAGTTTTCACCTCGCCACCAACTGTGTGCCAGAATAGCCCAAGACTTGGCACGTGGCTTGGGGGACTCCATGAGAGGTTCCCCAAAAAGTCTCGGTTTATTTTTATCCCCAAAGGATCTTTTTCCGAGCAGTCAACTGCCAAAGGCCACGTTGGGAAATTCATGGAAAATACCCAGGCCGCGGTAAAATCTCACTAAAAATTAGACTAATATCTTTTATGTTAATAACGCGCCCCGACAAATTTCATGGTGTTCCAATAGCGGGAAGCAGCCGAAACTGACAACATCCCCCCAATTAATAATTACGGCAGGATCTTTGCGGGGTTGACCGGCGTCCCGGGAGCATACGAAGTCGGAACGAAGACATCAAGGAGCCTTTTCTTACTCCCTAGAGCCTCCCCAACAACCCTAGCTAGTTACCCAAGCCAAAAGAGGTAAACCCCAAAAGTTAGGTTTTTACCCTTTTAATTAGCTCCAGTTGGCACTAGTTTCCGATGGGTTTTTTGTGATAGAAATAGGGGGTAGGGGGTTTTTTAGGCTAAAAATGGCATTCTGAAGCCATTGGCGCAATCCATTTGCAATTCCGAGATAAACTCCAAAAGTTAGAGACTAGGACCAGCGTAAAACCCAAAATTAGGTGAAAATCTCAAAGTTGGATGAAAATCCGGATGGATGAGGTTACTCGTCGAGGGGGGGAGTGGGCCCTTGGAAACCTATAAAAGGGGGCCCTTCTCTCTCCCAAAACACCCCCAATACTTGTTTTGGGTCCGTGGGTCCAACCTCTCTTGGTTTTGGCAACTTTTGGCCAAAACTCCCTACAGTGTTTTTGGAGCACTTTGCTCCTCTTTGTTGTTGGAATTTTAGTGTTGAAGGTCCGTGGGGGCCCTTCTTTCTTGTCTTGTAACTCTTGTGTGGGTTCCTTTTTTTTTAGTTCCTCACCCAACGGTGCTATTCTGTGAGCGTGCGAGCATGAGCCTGTGAGCAGTGAGCAGGGATTATGTGAGCAGTGAGCTTCGGGATTTACAAAAGGGATAAAAAACTGAAAATTTTAAAGAAAAAATTTACTTTAGAACAAAATTTGGGCAAAATTTACTATTGCTTGTAAATTTTAGGACCTACTTCCATAGACCTATTTCCTTGGACCTATTACCGTGGACAGGTCCTATTTGTATTACAAATGGTATTTTGAATATTATCTATAAAATTGGAAGTAAACATTGTGTAGATGAAGAACTAATTTGATGTTAAATATGAACAAGGATAGAAATAAAAGTGGATACAAAATTCCATCAAATTACAATATTTGGTCAAAGGGAAATTTTTACTCTTGTAGGTAGATGACAAAGATGAGGCAAAAGCTTCAAAGAGTCAAAGTCACAGATTCTAAGCACTTAAAGATTCTAAAATCTTAGTCTAGGTATCTTAGAGACCCTCGTTTGGAACCATCATGATACCAGCCTTAATGAGGAGGCGCTTCACTTCATTGAAACTAAAGCTTGGAGAATGTATGAACTTGTCTTCAACCACATCCATTTTGCAGAAGTATCGAAATAAGTAATAAAGATGTTTGCAATGAACATATTGGTGGCGTCCTCCAATTGCTGAGACAGCCATGTCTACAAAATCTGGACAAGTGCATTCTGAGTACATACCAAGTGTGATTTGATAAACTTTGTGTGTGGGCTCTATTCCAGATTGAAGGGAGATTATGGCCCCAAGTCCAGGAAAGGGGAGCATTGTAACCCTTAAGATTGTTCCTTTGACGTTGCCAGCACTTTCCCACTTATTGCGATGCTCTGTAGTAGGAGCATTTGCAATGCGTCTAATAGGCTTGCTCCTTCGAGTTGTTGGATAGGTGTTAGCATGTACAGGGGTAGGCTGATCATAAAGGACCGCCTCAAAAACATTGGACATCGTGAATAATCGCCGAGGTGACATAGGCGGACGATCTTGAAGTTGAAAACCAGCATCTTGCAATAAAAGTATTTCATGGCGAGTCAAACTAGTGCCCGTAAGTATAGGCCACACGTCTGGTACTTGAGGCCAGTCAATTACCCAAGGACGCTTAGAACCTCGAACACATCGGTGAATATCATCTGCACAAAACCAAAAATCTGTCATGATCTCCTTATTTCCACCCCATTGTTTCTTTCTACCACGATACGTTGGAGCTGGAGTGCCTTTAGATCCCTTTGCAATTTTTGCAATGCAACGGATGTTCGATCCACGCTGTTGGGCATGACATTTGCAACTGGATTTGTGGGATAGTCTTGCAATATGCCATTGCATAATGTCGCAATCACTCTCTAGTGCAGTTGTCACATGTACTATGTTCTCCAAGTTATTGGATGTGTTGACTTGATTTGAGGCCTCGATAGGCACGTGGATAGATCGGGTCATGACTCGCGGTTGAGAGAAATTGACCTTATCTGGTCTATGGGAGTCACCATCTGATCCAATGGGAAGGTCAAGCTTGCGCTTACTACTGCTGAACACTTCTTCGCCCTCTAAGTGTGGAACACGTGTTGCAGCATCAACTGCTCCGGGAAGGACATTCAAGGCCTCAGCAATTTTCTTCGGGTCACCGCTGCGTTTGGCGCCTCTTAGTTTCAACTCCTCTTTAGATGGCCCTGACCTTGATGTTCTACCTTTCAGGAATGCTCGATAATTTGTCATTTGCATGAACGCTCGAATGCAATCATCAGAAGTGGCGGCAAACAAATCATTACCTCGATTGCCTGATTGCTGTAACCATTTGTTGTGGATTGTTTCGGATAAGTTGCATGATGGCATGTCTGCCATTTCCTCAACACTTAGTCCCTGCAACAGGAAAACTATAGTTAGACCTACAATGCACTTTATGAAAGTCTTTACAGTGTCAACTATGTGGGCTTCAACAAGCATCAAAATGGAGGATCTCTTCAACATGCTATGAAGGCACCTCTCGGCCCCGAGAGGTAAATCATACCATCTATAGTTTGATCCCAAAATTTATGTAATTCTGAAAAAGTACAATATTTTTTGATCTCATCCGTAGGCAGTGAAGTTACCTCTCGGCCCCGAGAGGTAAGTCACCCCCTCAGTAGTTTGATCTCAAAATCTCTCTATAGTAATTATTGTAAAACAAAGAAATGTATTTCAAATTCAAAGGATAACTGCATAAGAGGTTCAGAAACTAAAATAATAGGAGTGAACTTACCATTTGCATAAAACCTCCCCATTGGCGATATCGGAAGTGCCAAAAAGCGAGCCACAACTCTAGTTCACGCATAGCATCTTCGGAGGCTGCCCCAGACGATAGCCACCAAGATCGAATGGCCAAGTATCGTGTCTCAGCTTCCTCCATAGTCTTTGAGTCTTTGTATTGCTTACATAGACGAGTATGTTGGTGTTGCATATCCGGTTTAATGAGCTTTTGTGTATGTCGGTGCAATGAAGTACTCCAATGCAGGAGACACGTTCGCTCGCGATTCACCATCTGCTCTTTGGAATTCCCAGTGCCGTATACAATGCGAACAGCATTCCAATTCGCTTGTGCACTATCTGCCATGAAGCCTCTGAAATTTGGATTCTCAACACCATTTCGTTTCATAACATCATTCAGTAACCTCCACATGATGCACTGGACTTCGGTATCTTCAGATTGCATGTCACAAACGGCAATTGTCATGACCTTTCTGCATCCTATGTCATACACATGGCAAGCCATGGTTGTCCAATCTCTTACACGTTTCACGTGGTCAAACATGAGCCAAGCATTCTCTAGATCGCTTCCAGTTTGCATGCGTTTCACCAAGTCTACTCCACTACCAGGTCCTTCCACCAACATTTTGAACAAGTAAACCTTCTCCTTTCCTTGTCCAGGAAAAACACTATCATGAATGTATTCAAACTTTAAATTACGTTTCATATTCATAATGCTATCTATGACCCCACTTTTGCCAGTGCTACGAAATGAAGATATAGTATTACGGATGTTAGGGGAACTTAGTATTTGGAATCTGTCCATCACATCCTCAAGTGACTTTCCCCGCAAAATATCCTTAGGTCCATCACCATTGTGTATGAGGTAGTTGTCCAAAAACTGCTTACTAGCTGCAAGGGCGATGGCAGAGTTAGTGGCAGTGGGGGTTTTAGAAACCTCATCTGCGATTAGATCGGTGATAGTGTCTACAGACTCTCTGCATGTTCCGAAAGCAACAGGATGCATGTGGCTTCCTAAATGAATGCATGCTCTGGTCATGAGGGCAGTATCACTAAAAACATAGTATATTCTAGCATCACAGATACTAATGCAATGGGGTGGAATTTTGCATATTTTGCAAAGAAGAGTGGAATCCTTTGGAGGGGTTGCTCCAACATAAAATGGGACAGGAGTATAACCACACCACTCAGTCTCATTACGCTTTGATGATCGTGTGAAGTAGTCACAGTTCGAATTGTTACATACTAGATGGCCTGCACAAGAGGATTTTCTAAACTTCAGACCATCTTGGTTGTTAATATTAGATGTCATGGTACGACACCATGCATGACCATCAAAACGTTTATCCATGCCCTGGAGGTTCCGAGCAGCAGTTGTTGAGGATGAAGCACGAAGGGAAGGCAACTCAAATACAACGTTTCCATTGAAGTCAGAAGGAAGGTACTCCACTTTCTGGTGTATAATTGAATCGTAGTCTAAAGCAGCAACTTCATTCCTAGAACCACGAATAGATGCTAGGTTTCGAAGACAGGCAACGACACTAATTGTGGTTGTACAACTTGGATAAGTTGGTGGACGTGAGAAAGCAGACAGAGCAGGACTAGTGGAAGGCGTGCTATACTGAGTAGAAGTCGTCTTGAGGACATTGTCTGGAAGTCTATAAGGAAGTGTTGCTTGTAAATTTAGTTGACCAGGAGACTCTCCTTCTGACTCGCTAGATATATCTATGATACGATCTAAAACTTCTACCTTCACACGAACATGTGGAGCAGGAGTACTGGTAACTGTGATGCGATCACGGTCCGTAGAGTTTGTAACATCTTGGTGTCGAAGCGACATATCCACCGTAGAATAGTCTGACTGTCGAGGTAAGATATCATTGGAGGTACCCATCATGAGATAGGGCAATCCGTAAGCTCTATATCGACCGAGATGAAGGTGCCAAACATGACCATCATCAAGTACTAACTTCTGAATATGTACAGACTCCTTCAACTGGCCAGACTCGGATATGATTTCTTCCTCAACATATATGCTAGATTGGACAAAGCCAAATCGAACATGAAGGAGGTGTGAAGATACGATAGCAAAACCACCTTCTCCAAGAGGGAGGACTAGAGGAATTTCATGGCCATCTGCTCGAATGGAGGCCATTGACCTCTAAACCACAAAACCACTTGAAATCAAAGAAATATAAAGCCCCTCTCCATAAAACACAAAGGATAATGACTGAAGGGGTTAAAAGGTTGGAAATATAAGGGCATGGGATTGTCCTATAAATAAAATAAAGACAGATCTAGGGCCGTAGGTACGTCATTACTTATTAGAAAGTAGTACTATAAATGGATCCAATTTCTAAGTATTTGAAATGGCGACCCAAATCTTTATTGAGGTGGATGGGGACTTAAGTGACTAATTAATGTTACGTAGCTCATAAAAGAGAAAAATACATAATTCAAAGACCATATCACAATTGAGAAGATACGGGGTTTGTTTAAGATAGTATACTTGAACTACGCCCCTTTTAAGTCTACTCTGACTACTACAAGGACTCTGTAGAGGGAATTATTTTTATTTGAAAAAAACAAATGGATGTGGCATGTATGAAAGTTGGTTTTAGCACTTTCCAAACAATAGGGAATTAGTTATGTACTTTCTAAGATCTTGGATGTATGCACCGATTCCTGACAATAGGTCTGGCAAAGTGAACATACAAGCGCCATGTAAAGATATACGGATAATCTAATAATTGGAGACTAACAATAAGTAACCAGTAAGTACCCATAATGCCCATTATACTTGTGTCAAATCAATTTGTAGATTTGGAATGGTCCAAAATAAAATATGGGGCTTTCCATATTCCAATTTCAAAATCATCAATGCCAACCAAGATGCCAATCTACCAATTTATTTATTAATGTAGCAGAAGGGATGCTTGAACCATGCACATTACCCCATTGAAGTAAAATAGGGCACACATTCAGTTGCCTCCGCTTTATCCTAGATCCATTAAAACTTTAAAAGTCTATCTCATCTCCATTTTAGGACCACGTCATGGCCGTTTAATATCTTATTATAGTGTACATTTCATGAAGATGCGCATTTATACAATAGAGTTGTGAAGATTTTATTTGATTTATACATAGGGTCCGTTACCAATGTTTCCAAAAATGTGCACTACATTCTCAGTTTTAATTTATGGCAATTGATCATTGCTATGAGTACATTGAGATATGAACCAAGAAAAAATATTTTTGAATTCATAATTCTTGTACGTAGCCACATTAAATTTCACTTACTAATACTACAAGTATACAAGGGGTAGTACTTGTTTATTTTGGTTTTGATGGTATGGTATAAATTAGTAGAGTGAAACATCAATTCAACCAGAAGCCTTGCAATCAGTGTTTTTGTAGTAGAGATATTGAACTTTGGAGGGGTAGGGTTTAGTTGTGCACGACTCTGTAACGAAAACAACATTTGCATATAAGTAACATTGGTAGTTGTTGGAAGGAGCTACTTTCCTCAGAGCCATATTGCAATATGTAGCATTAGTCTCATGCTTTCGGCTATGTGCGAATTTGAAGGTAGTTTTCAATGTAGAGAGAAGAAAAAGAGGAAGAAGAAGAAGAAACTATTATTCTCTTCTCGAAAGGAGCTACAGCGGTCTCGAACGAGAGCACTCAGTAATTCATCAGATAGGAGTGCATCATTCCTAGGACGCACTCGTGACCTACGAGAAATAGAAGATATCAAAGTGGAGGATGTTCAGAAAGTGACTGTTGCCAAGCTCAATTGGGTGGAGGAAGATAAGCGTAGAGTGTGCAGCCTTGGAAGAGCATTGAATTCTTTTGTAAGTAAACCTATTCATACACACCGATTTTGGTCTTCATTGTGTTTGTTCTATTTGAAATTGTTAAATTAGGGCCTTTGGAATGCACTTCATTTACCTACGCAAACAAGTACAGCACAATAAAATTCATTCATGAAGTCCCTATTACAATGTAGGGTTCTATGTTTTACTACTACGCGTACATTAGAGGGAATGGGAAGTACTTTACGAATGTGTAATTGTGTTGATTATCAAGCCGAAACTAGGAACCGATCACATAATTAGTACAGAGCTTCTATTGATAATTATCCACTCTAGGAGGGTTGAAGAAATTGTTTCTATTATTAATCATGGCATTGACCGAAATTAGACTTGTCTTCAATGTTATAGTAGTGCACATTTAAAGAGAAATTTAGGTTTCTTCAACATACCAAGAGAGTCAAATTGACAAAGAAAATTAAGATTTGTTCAATGTACGAACAATTTTCACTTGATTAATGGAAATTCTCATTTTTCAATATACGTAATATGTCTATTTTGGAAGTAAAATTTTGCGTTATTCAATGTACAATTAGTATACATTTAAAAAGTAATTACAAGTTCTCTTCATTGTTTCATCTCCCCTATTATTAACTAGAAAATAGAGATGAGGCAATCCTTGCATGGACCACATTAGGAATGAAATTAATGAAGAAAAGAATGTAAAGGTATTGGAGTAGACAGTCATGGCTTGTGAGTTCTACACAACTCTATATAAGTTGCAAATATATGCATGTATGGGCTTATATCCTAAACCACAAACAAGTAGCACTACCCCAAATCATTAAAAATTCATAAATTCTAAATAAATGAAAAGAAAACTAGAATACCACTTACGCTACATTTAGTATTTATTTTTCTTTCTTTGAAAAATGATTAAAAAACAAACAAGAAATTTTCAATGATGAGGAATCTTAACTAAAATGGATTATGTCCACAAAACATATTATAAAGAAGAATCAACTCTAAATATGCTTTGTATTCGAGTATACTATCTAAGCTGCTATGATAGCCAAATAACGTACATGCCGAAGGATGCTCCGTTGAAGAGCTTGTCCGTTCTAAATCCCAAAACTTAGGGAGGATACGGGGTCTTTTTATCGCAAGTCGCAAAACGTCAGCCTTCGTCTTTGACCTTGTAAGCAAGGGCTTCTTGTAGATTTTTTGAGAAATCCCGAATGGTTCTGAAGACAGTAAGTGCCAATACTGGGTGCTATAGTTTAGTTCTGAAAATCTGAACTCCAATCCGGGTAACCCTAAATTTGTTGTTCTAAAGGTTGGTTCGTTTTCTTGCTGTGACGGTTGATTCGTGAATTTCGTGAGGGCTCTATCGATCTCTTGATGTAAGGGTTGAATTTTTTTAAATATTTTTCTAGGCTGCAATTGAGATGGGGAGGAGACCTGGGACTCGAAGTACCGCCACCATGGGACGGGGAGGCGATGGCGACGGGAGCGGAAGCGAGGACAGAGCTCGAGATGACAAAACCGGCATCAACGATTCTTCGACTCCTGCACAACTGCCGAACGAGGTAAGTTTTGCTCAAACTACACTTAACTGTAGTTGTCTTCCAGTGGGAGAGAGATTTAGGCGGTACAAGCCAGCAGTCTAGAAATTCTAATCTAGGGTTTCGGTGACTGGATCTAAAATTTTTGGTAGCTGCTGATCCAGCTTCCGGTCAAGTTAGCTTCTTCTCATCTCCGAGGGCAACAATTAGATATTTGATTCATAGACACCTCTGTCTCCTCCGTGGTCCGAGATCTTCGACTCCTGCAAGACTATTTGTATTCCTCCGACATCTACGGCTGCTCGACCTGGCCCATCAGAGCATCAAAGATCCGGTATAGATGTACGGTTCAGGTATTCACGATGAAGCTCGCAGTCAAACTTGCATGTTGTTGGCTCCGTCTGAAATCTGTAGAAGTTAGATTTTAATTCGTCGCACTGTCCTTAGTGTTTTGAGCGCTGGATCCTTAGGAGTGTCTGCAGCATGTCGACGTCCAGGGCAGCTTGAACTGGCCCATCGGAGCTTCATTGAACAAGAGCAGATGGAAGGTGGACGAGTTTTTTTAAAATTTTCGGTATCCACAGTAGCTCGCAGTCAGGCTTGCATCCTCCGTGTTTCGCGCCTGTCGCACTGTCCTCCGTGTTTCGAGACTGTCGACGTCTGGTGCAGCTCAAAATGGAACATCTGAGCTTTGAAGAACAAGAGCAGATGGACGAGTATGTTTAAAAAAATTTGGTAACCAAAGTAGCTCGCAGTCGGACTTGCATCGTAGTCGGACTTGCATCGCAGTCGGACTTCCATATTCCAGTTTCAAAATAAGCTCGGATTGAAATCTATAGACGTTAGGTTTTGCTCTCTCCATTGTGAATCGAACAATTGATATATTACTGGAGAACAGGACTACCTGCAGCTTCTCGGCACAGAGGGGTGGGTGACCTCAGGCATCGTGCAAATAGTTCAAATCATGCTTGATCAGAAATCGTATTGTGGTTTCAGGAAACCAGAACTAAGGTAACAAGACTAGTTATTTTGTTAACCCCGACCATCACACTGGCGGGCTGCCTTCCTTCCTCTCGGCTCCGAGGCGAACGTGTGGAGCCTTGAAATCAGTCTCCCGTTCTCTCCTCCTTGTGATGACATTACACTCGCGGGTTGCCATCCTTCCTCTCGGCTCCGAGGCGAATATGTGGAGCCTTGAAATTAGTCTCCCGTTCTCTCCTCCCTGTGATGACGACTTCAGTTTGGATGCCGGAATTCTCCCTCTTGGCGCCGAGGGCTGGTCTGGAATGGGAACACCAGACAGCCGAATATGTATTTCGAGGCAGATGTATTTCGAGACCATTCAATATTTGATTAGAGTGCTCCTTCCTTAGACTGATTTTAGATGAAATAAATTACGATCTCACCTTGATGTAGAGCTCCAACAGAAAGTTACAAGTTGGTATTAGATTAATAATTTATGAAAATCAATCTTTAACATCATTGACATGTCCATCTTACTATACTTACATGATCACTGTGATGATTAAAATTTGACCTAATCATATGCTCTCATATTTGTATAATTAATGATGTAAGCAAGAATTAGTTTAGATTCCATTTGAAGCTAATTTGCTAATTAATAGGTAAACAATCAACATCCACTAAATTCAACCTAGAATTATTTCAAATCGATCATCAACTCCATTTATTGTTGCCGACTGAAGTGGACCTCTAGGCGCCGAGAGCAAGGAAAGACCCAAGCCATGTTGACTTAAAGGCAAAATCATGTCTAAATTTCATGGTGTTCGGCCAATGGATAGGGTCTATCTCTAGTTGACATACTGCAAATAATTGTTTTCTATGTGCATGAAAACCTTATTTTGATAAGTAGTATTCTACTAAAAGACACCTCTCGGCCCCGAGAGGATGAACTGGACCATCCACATTTGATGGATACAATTGATTAGATAGCCGTAAATCCATAATTTTGTAAGACCTACAAATTAAATATCATAAAACTTGGATTTTTAGATTCTAAGCAGAATTAAGATGAACTAAAACAAGTCAATAGAAGAATTTTGATAACATGGACAAATTTTCTAGGATAAATTGTACCTCTCGGGGCCGAGAGGAACGCGGACCCTTAAACTTGTGATCATGTACATGATTCGTGAGGGATACTTTACATATTATTTTTCTTGTATATTTCTAATATTCTTGAACTTCATTTCATGCTTGTTGTTTTCTAGCAAAACCTAACACATTCATAGACACCTCTCGGCGCCGAGAGTTACATATATATGTGGACTTCTATAGATAGCATCATTCTATGATGTTTTGTTAGTTGATATTCTAAGGTAATTTGGGGGGTTTAGGAGGAAAACGAAATTCTTTTTGGCACAGCCACTACATATATCCCAATGTTGTTTCGATCTCAGACTAAAAGTGCTAGTCCTTAATGTCCATATGTTTTGCATATGTTGGATATCAGGCGGCCCTTAGTTATATTATAAGGTTAATGTGGAGATTAGGGTGATCAAGTGGGCAGGCTCAATTCCTTCCTCTCGGCGCCGAGAGCAAGGCCGGACCCCAAATTATACCTATTTAAATTTCAAATTGAGCCTAATAGTTTATGTACTTGATCCAGTTCTGGCCTTCAAATATGTCCTCTCGGCACCGAGAGGACATGTTCTTCATAGTATGTTTGACATCTATTGGATAATGTTCCAGATTATTATTTAGTAGTTTGTATCATTTATTGGAATTTCCGGTTTGGTTATATTTAGGAGAAGTCCTACGTTTGCATTGATATATCAAATACAAGATAATCTCTTGTACGTCTCGGCGCCGAGGCTGGATTAAGTGTGGAGTGAATAGATGATAAATTTCTCAGTTAGTATAGAATTATATTTTCCTTGCTTTTATAGTTGCCTAATCAATCATGATTTATATGCTTTTATTATGTAGGTTCAGCTACAAGCACCTCCTGCACAAGAGGTTGTTACGATATCGGGCATGGTTGAATCCCATGCCTCCGATCAGCCGGCTATTGGGACAACTGATGACATTGATGATGGAGGTTCTGATGATGAAGAGGCAACGGATGAATTCACCTCTGAAGATGCCCTTCGTAGGTTTTAGAAAGTCAATTCGGTGGCTTCAATCTCCAGTTTAAGGATGAAGCCTCATGCAGTTTCTCGTCTCCGCATTCCATTGTGTCGTCTTGTGCAAATGCCTATGGTTCGTCCCGCATTGCAGTGTGACTTGACAAGGCTAGAGCAAGAATATGTACATGGATACAGAGATGGGTCATCTGTTTTTTATGTTTCAGTTACTAATGAACAAGGGGAGGAAGAGGTTGTGACTGACAGTGATAAAGTTGCATGGGGACCTCTCTGGATTGAGGAGAACGATATATTCAATGCACATTTGAATGCTACCCCTGAATTGAAGCATCTTCAGAATTCCAAGTTTTTTGTTTGTGATGGGAACCATCGACTTCTGGCCTGGTCAGCCTACATTTCTCGCCACCATGCCGCCGACCGAGATTGGCATGTTTCTGTTGACTCTATTTTATTAGAGACCAAAGGACGGATTGGTGTTGTCATGCATATCATGCATGACATTAACAAGTATGTCTATCCTTGACTCCATTTGTTAATGTCATTTCATTCTCTTGTTTATTGATTTCATGTATTTTAACAAATCAATATTTCTTGCTTTACAGGCATACTAAGAATTCTTTTATCAAAACAAGCTTGGTTCACACCCTATATAGGGTGCGTAAGTATGGAGTCATGACGTTGGATAAGTTCTCTGAGCACTTGAGCCCCTCCGAGATGTCTCAGTGCACTCAGAATTTAAGGAAGTCTTGGTACAGTATGTCCACGGAGGTTTTTACAGCATTCATCTATCGTGTAAGTTTCAGCTGACCTCAAACGATTAATTCTCTATATTTTTTTACTTGGACCTATGTCATTTCTGACTTCTTTGTTTGAATTATTTCCTACAGTACGAGATTGCTGCCGCAGCTGATACCGCAGTGAGGTTGTATAAAGAAGAGACAGTAGTCGAGGATCAATCAGAAGATGGAGTTTTGGCTGCCATGAGACAAGGCAGCAAAGAGAAGACAACTCATCTAACAAAGAAATTGGGAAAACTCACTGCTGTGGCTAATCCTAACCTTGGGAAGGAATGGCTTGATGAGGTGACTACATCTTTACAATGGATTTTTGTATTTTGTTGGTTTTCAATATTGCAATCATTTTGATAAATGACTTTATTGTGTGAAGATTGAGCGCCATTGGAGTACGAATGCTGTGCCAGAGATGACTCTCGAAAAGTTGCAGATGATTGCTACCTGCAATGTAAAAACTGAGCACAAAGTGAAGTGGCTACGTTGGTGGAACTCTTCCGTCCAGACTAGAGAGGCACGTCGGTTTCCATTGAAGCCTGTTGGAGAATCAGATTTGAAGTCCTTTTTAGTAAAGGCATGTTGGTATTCAGGGGTGAGTTATTCTAATTAAATTTTGAGGATTTTGCTATGTATATATAATTTTTATTTACAATTGAGATTAGATTTTGAAGTGTTGACTTAGTGATCAACGCTTTAATCTAACCAGAATGTATCTATTTATGTCTAGATTGAAGATGCTGCCACAGATATGTTTGATACTATCGTGAAGAAGGATAACCTAGTCTTGGACATGGACTCTCCCCAAGAACCAGAGGACCTATCAGAATACATTGAGGCTTGGAGAATTCGCCTCTGGGATCATGCTTTTCTTGCAAACTTCAGAGGACATGATGTCTTCAGGAAGTCAGATTCTTTCATAAAGCACAAAGGCTCGGACCTTGTGGTTAAGCGCGTTTTATTTAGGTAACTCTTCTTTTGAAGTGCTAATTTATAAGTTTAAATTCATGTCATTTTCTTCTCATTCTTCATTGTTTCCTTATCTCTAAAATTATTTCACATGCTTGTAGGTACTTCAAGTATGAATTACTTCCAAAGGGAGCAATTGCAAAACGTGATTTGCCACCTTTTCTTGGTACTTGGTTGGACGTGTCTACTGAGCATTGCATGTTCTCTCCCTCTCAGTTGAAGTGGTGGACAAGTGCGCACTTGAAATCAGGTGCATGGTACCTTGATTGCCCACCAGAGTTCACTCCTCTTCCTGAAGACCGCTTGAAGCAGTCCATCGATTTGCAAGAAGTTGTTCAAGAGTACGAGGAGTTTGTTGACTTGGATGAAGATACTAGGGCAAAGGCTGTGAAGAGGAGAGACGACGCAGATAAAAGGATTGCCATTAAGAATTCTGAGGCCGTGGACAAGGCTCTCCAAAGAGTTTCAAGGAAGATTGCACGAAATGCTGAGAAAGGGAAGGCATCGCCTACTGAAAAGAATTCGGAGAAGAATTCAAAGCACCCCATTCCTGTGTCATCTGCAGTGGATCAGGGATCTCAACTCCAGACATCCAGTTCAAGAGGCACAAAACGTGGATCTGAGCATCTAGTATTGACGGAAGATGGGTTAGTACATGGCCCCACTGTCATTGATGTGATCAATGATAGTGACATCACCATTGATGAGTTCATTTGCAACTCGTCTTTGGAGGTTGTCCTCGGTGATCCCTTACCTCAGTTATACCATGACATTGTCAAATTCATGGAAAAGGTGCATTCAATTACCTCTTAAATGCTTCCTCTTTCTCAAGTTTATTTATTTCTTATTTTATTTTGACATTTGTATTTGTTGCAGCACATGGCGAATAAAGATCGATTCTTTAAAGGGGTTCAAAGTGACAAGCCACGTGTAGATCTTATCATTGCTGACATGCCAGAAGGATTACCAGTACCTGATGTTTCCAAGCCTCCTACTACCATTCCAAAGTGGAATCAATGATCTGATACTTGGCTTCAGTCTCTTTTTGAGTTTGCTGATGGACATTTGCAAGATGATGGGGCATTGATTATTATCCATCCGTATAGGGCTCAGGCCAAAGCAGACATTCTTGGATATGCAGACCCATATGCATTTAAACTACGGAAGGAATGGTGGGGGATGAACCGCTTACACTTGACGTCACCATTGGATCGTTCTTTCACGGTATGTTTAATTTAAATTATTACAAGTTTTTCAACTTTATATAAATTCTCTTGTAATTTCTAAAGTATTCTATTGACATTCTCTAGCCTTGTTCTACAGACATTGCGTTTTGGAATCTCACTATGGGTGAGAAACTTGCCAGAGGTTGGACCTTCGAAGTTTACATTTCAAGCGTGCCCAAAGTTGAAGGCACTTGGAATAGACATTGCACGTGACGACATTCTCCAAAACTACACAAAGGCGGAGACAATGGCCATGAATGAGGGTATTCCTTGGAGAGGTGCACGTGAGAAGGACCCTCGATTTATGCAGATGTTCATTGAAGCTTCATCTATGCCTGGTGACGTGGTTGTAGATTGTACAGCTTCAACTGGTAAATATTACAATCTACATTTTTTTTAACGAACTAAGTTTTTGAATATGTTGTACATGTTTTTTTATATCCGGTTTAATTTTAAGTCAATGCATATATTTCAGGTGCGGCCATCCACAGCTGTAGGCTTCTAGACAGGCACATCATTGCCTTGGAAGAAGATAAGGCCATCTTTGATGCAATGCTTGCCCCTCTCATTCGTACAGTTGAGGTTGTTCCTGCTACACCTACAGTAGTAATGGTGCCCTCAGATGACCCCGATGCAGAGGATGTTGTGGTTCCACGTATCGTCAAAAAATCCCGATTCAGTAAGTAAGTTTTTTTTGTTTTTTGTTTTGATTTTGCTTTCCATGAGTTTCAAGCACTAGACTATCTTTAAGTTTTTCTAACTCTAAATTTTGTTTTTGTAGCATGATTCATACTCAGGCCATACACCGGCCGTTCTACTCCTTACCAGGATTTTTTCCGAGTCCGGAGAAATCATATATTCTACCGACGTATGCTGAGGCTTTAGCTATTGATTGTGCATCTCGGCAACTTATTCCTACACGGAATAAAATTGCCAATGTACATCCCAAGGTGTTGCAGTTTTTAGATTTGACAGCTATAGAAGTAGATGAGGGCCATTCTTGTACTGATAGTAGTGATTATTCTCAGTCAATGTCTTCTTCATCTATGTGATTCTATTTTCAGTTACTGCATAGTTGTTGGATCAAATTTTCCATTTGTTTTTATTTATTTTCATGATGAAGGGAAAACAATTACTATTTCATTACATTGAACTTCTAATTTTTGTTGATTTTTTTATAGTTTTTCATAATGAAGGCAAAACAACTACATTGCATTGTTCTATACTTTCAATTTCTTATGTGATGTTTTTGTTGTACAATAAAATATGCTATGGATACTATAGCCTCCTCTTCTTAATATTTTTGGTGGATAAATTAGACTTAATTCACAAGGATTTAGATTGAAATGGAGAGAGCCTTGTTACATTGATTTTTTGGAAGATTGATCAATGTTGTCTATCGTTGTAGGACCTCTCGGAGCCGAGAGAAGGAACTAGTGTCAACCTTTTGATTTCCACCGTAACTCTTTTTGTAGCCATTATAGGTCAGTGCAATTCTTCTAGGCCTTTTGAAAGGTAGAATTTGAATTTGGATATACTTCTTCAATTAAAATATTATGAACCTTGTACTTCTTAGTTCTTTTGAATGCTTATTTCAACTTTTCAATATTGTCATTGTTTTGACACTTCAATGATAGTATCCTGTGATCACAAAACATTACACTTTCAAAAATTTTGTCTTGAATTTTTGTGGTTCCAATTCAATGAATATATCAATGTCACCACCATTTTGGCTACTCCTATTTTTTTTATACCTTTCTTCCTATTCTCAAATATTTTTAATTAGTATGATTTAATGAAAGAATTTCTTATTGATAGTATTCAGAATCTTAATTGAATGTTTCTAATTATGGAAATTGTGGAATTAAATAGTACACATATAAAATATGTGATATTTGATACAAATTTATTAATAGGTAAATATAATGAACTTCAACAAAATTGGACTTACAATATATTTTTAGGATTAAAATTGATTTGGATTGCCAAAATGGGAATATTATTTCAATATTTTATTCCATTTCTGTACTATTCTAAAAGCCACGGTCATAGGTCTCACTCTAAACTTTACACCAAAAAATTGTATGCTCGCAAGCTCACAAGCTCACGAGCGTAGGCTCACAGAATAGCAACCCTGGTTCCTCACCATCCCAAGTCGGGGTGAGTGCCTTTCGTTCGTGTCTTGTACTAACCCTAGAACCACCCTCCACCGTACCTTGGCGATGCCGCTTTGGGGGGCTTCCAGTTTGTGTGTGTTATTTATATTGCACTAACCTTCCTTGACTAACCACATATCTTTCCGTATTTCGTTACTAACCAAGTCTCTTACCCTTGCGATTGAGTGGAGTCCTCGTGTCCGTATTTGGAAAAGAGTGGGGTAGTTACCTTCGGGAAACAAGACTCCACCTTTCTAAGTCTAGTCTCAGTCCTAGATTGTGTGTTAAAAAAGTCACCAAACAGCGGAGCTTTGAACCCGTGGGGAAGCAATTAGTCCTAAATTTGGTGTTAAAACCAATTTGACGGCAAAGCTTTGCACCTCCCCATAAGTTCGTTCCAAAGTTTAGTTCCCAAAACCTTTTGGGAACTGGTTAAGTTTAGTATCCAAAAAAGGGCCGTATCCTTAGAAGCAAAATTCCTTGTGTGGTTCATTCGTTTTTTTTTTTTGTTGTTGTTAATTAGCCAAGGATTAGAATTGATAGAACCCGGTCTAGCTAAGATCGGGGAAGCCTAGTCCAGCAGTCGGGGGTCCATTGGGGAGGGCCAGTCCAGTCAGGTCGGAAAAGCCCAGTCCAGCAGTCGGGGTCCATCGGGGAAGCCCAGTCCGGGCAGTGGGGGGTCCAGTCATCGGGAACGGGGGTTAGCCACCGGGAACGGGGGGGGACTAGTTGGCCGGGGAGGGCGTTCAGTCCGGGGAGTCGGGGGTCCGTCAGTCCGGGCAATAGGGGGTCCAGTCATCGGGAACGGGGGGGATCAGTCCGGCAGTCGGGGGTCCATCGGGAAGCCAGTCCAGCAGTCGGGATGGTCCGTCGGGAAAGCCCAGTCCAGCAGTCGGGGTGGTCCATCGGGAAGCCAGTCCAGCAGTCAGGGGGGGTGTTTATCGGGATAGCCCAGTCCAGCAGTCGGGGTAATCCATCGGGGGAGCCCAGTCGAGCAGTCGGGGGGTCCATCGGGAAGCCAGTCCAGCAGTCGGAGGGTCCCGTGGGGAAGTCCAGTCCAGCAAGAGGGGGGTCCAGCCATCGGGGAGGGGATTCGAGTCCAAACTGAAAAAAACCGGGAGTCCACAATTTGCAAGAAGATTGGGTAGAAAACTAGGGGGGGAAAACTTAGTAGTAGATAGGTAGGAACCAAGGGAAGAACTTCGACATTCACACCAAGAAAGGAGCACCCAAAAACAAGAGACGTTTCCATCTCACCTCACCAACTCTCCCCTCCAACCCCACACATTACCACCTCCAAATGTAAGAAGGAGAAATGGGGAAGGGGCTTAGATAGGGGAGGAATACCATCGATAGGGTAGAAGGGAAATCCTCTCCACCATTAGGGTGAGACGGGCGTAAGGGGTAGTTAGGCATATCTTGACTTTTTAGATCCCCCCCAATTTCGAATAAGATGACGCGTAAGTGGTAGTTAGGCCATAGTTTGACCTTCTAAATAGGTAGGTGACCAACCCACTTCCCTCCACCAATTGGGCGCGCGGTGCGAGGAAAAGGAAAAGAGAAGGCGAGAAGTGACGCGAAGGAAGAAAGAACTAGTCGTGGCTACACGACCCGTACGGCGCCAACAAGACGTGGTCTACAATTTCAACTTACCATGGTGGAAGAGGGCGAAGTGACCGCCCTCCTTATGGAACACCATGCTGGGGTAAGAGCTTAAAGAACTACCCCGTGTCAATTGCCCACTAGAGGCGGAAAACTAGGCTAGGCCGAGAGCTAGGCACCCTTCAAGTTCAGGTCAGGTCGGGTCCGGGTAGGGACGCTTAGAGTAGTCTACAAGGGGTTTTCCAAAACATAACATAGGAAGATGGCCGACTTAGGAGTAGTTTAAAACCACGATTAGAGAATCACAATTAGGGACTTAGCAAAAAAGATCCATTGCTTGGAAGGCACAATGGATTGACGCTTAGACACCCATTAGAGTAGGAAATGATCATAGGACTAGAACCTGGTTGTGTTCGCCGATTTACCAAGGGTGGGTAAATAAGCGCCCACACTCACTGTATCCTGCTAGCTCATACCCTTGAAATTGCCAATCAAGAATGTACATTGAAAACTGAGGAATGCGGTGAGGAGGAACCCAAATCAAAGGCAGCATCTTACAACAGGAGAATGTAATGATCTAACCCTAAACTTCAATGTACTCACCTTACAAAAACAAAGGGGCGGCTCTCTTAAACCACAGCCTTGGGCATCCCAGCAGAATCTTTCTTATAACAAGTCACACCGCCTAAGCATACATCTTCTGCAACCAACGTGTATACTGTAAATTGAAACCATCACGCTTAAATTCATCTGTCGAAGAGGAAAACTAGCATTTCGCTGTAATTGTGAACCAACATACCCCGTCAAAGAGCCAACAGAGAAACAACAACACACTTGCATACACACAAACGATGGCGCCGCCTTCCTAATGTTGTCATGCGCAGATCCTTGTGGTTTTGTGAACACGAACACTTGTATCACAAATCTGAGCCAAAAAACTTGAGCGTACTTCGGAGGGAGTGCTGCAACTCAAACCCTAGGTAGGGGCAACAGCAAATAACCACTCGAATGACAAAGATTTGATCTTGAACCCTCAACAACTCAGTGACCCCCTAAAACGGAAATGGTGTACAGACGAGATTTGAACTCTAGATTTGTGTTCCGCAACAAGAGCCACACTCAAGAAAGTTTTGTGCACTCAAAACTCCAGCCGCTGCGCAAACGAGGATCACTCAACAACAAATTCCTACTATGAAATCACAAGCAACGAGCTCAGCGCACTCGAAACCATAGCTGCGCTATACAAAGAATGTCCGCTCTGGAAACCCTAAACCTGGGAGGACGAAGACACTCCGCTTGCAAGTCCACGTCACCGTAGCTGGCTTCATTCGCCAACGTTTCATCCACTGTGCATGAGTAACCAACTTCCATCCAATTTTCAATAGTTTTCATCTAGAAAAGGACTCTAAAGCACCTAAAAGCACTTGTTACACCAGGGTTGTCTATCCGGACGTGACGTGGGCTTTTCACGTCCGGATGTCATGACGCGTCCGTCCTGACGCGTCGGTATTGCCGTCAGCCCAAAAAAAAAAAAAAAAAAAAAAATTTTTTTTTTTTTTTGACAGCGAATTTGGCACCCTGGAGCAGTCCAGTGAACAGCAAGGTCGTCAAAAAAAAAAAAAAATTTTTTTTTTTTTTTTTTTTTGGACGGCCTGTCCATCGACTTGGATGGCCAGTCCGTCCACCGTTCAGGTCGACAATCTGACCGTCCCAGTGGACGGACTACCCGTCAAGGTGGACAGACCACCCGTCAAGGTGGACAGACCACCCGTCAAGGTGGACAGACCACCCGTCAAGGTGGACAGACCACCCGTCCAGGTCGACGGACGGACCGTCCAGCGAAAAAAAAAAAAAAAAAAAAATTTTTTTTTTTTTTTTTTTTTTTTTTGTAATCCTGACGGACGCCAGGGTTGAATCCTGACGTCCGTCCGGACATCCTGACGGACAGACAGGACGTGACAGTGACAACCCTGTGTTACACCCCTATTTTAGTCCTTTTTTAATCCTAAACCTTCTTCAAATGTCAAATTTCTTTTCACATAACAATCCACATGTAATATCTTACATATGACTCTAATTTTTTTGGAAGGTTCTAAGTACAAAATTAAAATACTTACAAAAAGAGAGCCAAAAAAGGAGTTGTTACTCCTTTGGTGGCTCCTATTAGCTTATGTTCACCCATGGGCGGCAATTCAAAAATAACATCACCGTTAAATGCGGAAGGGACAAAATTGACCTGATGAACCGAAATGGAATCATAATCAATCTTTTTAAAAGGGTTTCGCGACCCTTTGGTATGACATAGCTTTCAAAGGCAAGGAATAATTGATAGTCCCTCAACGACCTTCGACATATTCACGAGCACTACATCAGGCTTCAAGGAGATGGAAGAGATTGGACAAGAAGATGAAGGCATATGTTTCAAAACCTTATGGGGAGGAGTCGTCTGAGTCGTCGCTCTCGATGACAATGACATCGACTCCAGGCTCGATTTTAACGCGAGATACCATCGGCGTCCGGAACGAACTAGTTGATGACAATTTGATAGCGTCCTCGGCGGAAGACGGCCGGGGACCAGGTACTGGCAGTCGATACACTAAATACCTTCCTGGGCCCAGATGCCATTCTCTGCAGGAATTTAGCTCAATAGGTTCTTGATCTAATGTATGAATCAATTCTCCGTTATCCTTGTCAAAAATCTCCTCGTCAATGTGTAATGAACTAGGACAGAGACTAAACCGAATACTCAAGCGCACTGCACTAACGACTGCAAAACCCGTATTTCCGATAGGAAACGATATTGGAACAAATTCTCCCCTTGCCCTCACAATTGCCACTGAATTAGACATCCCACTAAGGATCATTGCCATATACAAATAAGGAACGAGTAAGCATTTTTTAGAAGCGACTCCAATAGAACTAATCGTAGAAAGAGAAATGGATTGTACATATCAAGAGACAATATAAGGACTCCAATATTGAATCCTTCTTAAACTAAGGACGGCTACATTAAAGAGCAGCCCACCATACAACATTGAACTTCAAAGGCAAGGTATTGTTAAAGTACACGATATTTAAGGTCTCAACTGTATTTGTAAGAGTGGTGACCCATTACTCAGAAATGAATTATCTTGTTTTGTCAGTAGAGACAATGATAAATTATGCTGACAATATATCGGTATAGCCAAACATTAGCAGAGTGACAAATCTCTAGCAATAGACTTCATTATTAACCCCTGAGCGTCTAGGAGGAAATCACCAAAATAAGCATGCTGCAGACACTGACAGAAATAAGAGGCTCCCTTAGATGCAATACTTTCATCCGACGAACTTCACCGTTGGAACTTTGAGAGGGGTAGAGTCCGAAGGTTTGCTGAGAATTTGCAGAGATTTGACCGTTTGGATGCAGAGATTATAGCAGTCAATTCTACGTTGACTGCCTCGTTTTAGGCAATTTTTGAGAGACTGTTTGGAAGGCGATTGGTAGAATCAAACTCAGTGGGGCTAGAAAATAATTGCCTTTTCAAAATCAAAACGGTCAAAAAACTTCCATACCCTTATAGAGAGTCCCAAAGAAACACACCGTGAAAAAAAATAGAAACAAGAAGGTCCAATCCTATTTTTCTAAAAATAGACAGCTAAATCATTCAAAAAAATGTAAAAAATTCCAACATCGTCCAATGATTCCACAACTTTCCATCTAGGTGCAACCTACACCCACCAACATGTGCACCAAATTTTGCACAATTCCAAGCACCCAATCAAAAGTTATGGCCCATTTGATAAACTGTGACTAATGTGTCTAATGCCTCCTAGGGGCATTAGACACATTAGTCACAAGTGCCCAAATCTCCTAAAATAATTGCCTTCTCTAATTCAAAATGGTCCCAGAACTTCCATACCCTTGCACAAAGTCCCAAAGAAGCACATTGTGTAAAAAAATTGAAACAAGAAGGCCCAACTCTATTTTTTCTAAAAATGAATAGCTAAATCATTCAAAAAAATGTAAAAAATTCCAAGAGCGTCCAATGATCTCACAACCTTCCATCTAGGTGCAACCTACACCCACCGACATGTGCACCAAATTTTGCACAATTCCAACCACCCAATGTCTAATATCTATTGTCTAATATCTATTAATTTAATAAGGCTTGGGTAGTACTTGCATGTTAAAATAATATTCATTCACACAAACACCGAAAGTGCGCTGTCAAAATTTAGGTACATTTTTAAATACATATGATCATAAGAACAATTGGGGATCCACTCCATATCATGTGTGTAATGAATGGGGCCTCCAAAATTAAGGGTTTTGACGCTGAGGCAATATTTTAGGCCTCCCATACAATGGCACTATATCCCATAAGATGTGGATAGGGCGTCTTAAACCCAATTATGACTGTCGAAAACCTAAAGGCAGCCCTGCGGTGGTATGGTCTATCATCGCAAGAGGTCGCCATTCCCAGCCAACAAACTTCTGTATTTAGCTCGTGCCGTCCTCCACGTGAACTGTATAAGCCGCCGGTGCCGTCCTTCCTGTGAACTTTGTGTTTGTTTTAGGTTATCCGATGCTTTCTGCCTGTTGCTCACAAGTCGTGGAACTCGTAATTTTTTGTTTTTTCAGCCAGGTTGGGATGGCAGGATCTGGTCCGAACTTGCGGCCGCGCCACCACCACGCGAGCGGTGCTCCACTAGAAGCTCCCGCAACAATCTCTGAGAACGTTGAACTCCAGGTTTGAGGCTGCTCACTCTTGCTTGTCTTTCTCGGTCTATTTTACGAGGACATAGTGTTGAGGAATTCACAGGGACAGAGTTGAATATTCTACGGGGACATAGTTTTGAGGAATTCACAGGGACAGAGTTGAATATTCTACGGGAACAGAGCATTGAGTATTTCACGATTAGAAATGAGCATATGTTGTTCGGTCCTTAGTACCTTGAATTTCTAATTTTCGCACGCAACCTTGAGAACTATAGTTGACGAAATGTCAATAATACATCAACGAGTAGGGTTCAGTGAGAAACGTTTAATCACCTTCATTTCCAGAGTATAAATTTCCAATTAGGTCTTCAGCTATACGAACACTAAGGTACTCTCTAAATATTGTTGGCCGACAAATCACTGAGATCAATACTAGAACTTCAAATTTTCATTAATTTATTTAGGGATTTCACCGTGCTCCTGATAGCACGTCGCGTGGGTATGATGCTCTGTTCCCAATTCCCAGTGCTCAGGAAAAGCTTGTCGACTTCCATCTCGGTACCGAGAAGGACTTTTCCGGGGCCTTGCCTTGCATTAGTTTCCAGGTATTCGAGGGCCACATTCATCAGGCTATCTGGAATTGGACAGGCCTGAATCCAATTTCGCATTCAGTCAGCAAAGACGAAGACCTCTCGGGCCCGAGAAGTAGATAATGTCCTAGTCATCATTGATACCATTATAGATGTGATCGCCTTTGAGCTTCGAAATTTTGTTTATTACCAAGCTTGCGATGCTGCTGTAGAAAGTGATCTCGGTACCGAGATCAAAGGATCACTGGATTGACCATGCATAGGAATGTCCATAACCTCTTTTAAGCAATTTCCTTGATTTCGATACAGTATAGTTTTAGTGATATTAGCTTTTTCGTCCGCACCCCAGATTCGGCATTTGTTGTCACGAGTCGGGTGCCTGCAAGAATTTTAATGAATCAGGAGCAGTCTTAGCATCAACGTATACATACGGAGAGCAGGCCAAACTGAATCTCTGCAAGGGTAGAACGACGGTTTTATTTTGCCCCAAACTCTGCTGGGTAGGCCCGGATATGTCTCAACCGTAAACGTCTAGGGTCGGTTTTATTTATGCATAGATTGGCAATGCAATCAGTCATCTCGGTACCGAGATGAAGAAAACACAAGGATGTCCATGCATACACTGACTGGTTTAGGGTCAATTGGAAAGCTAAAGGTAATTTTATCCAGAAATGTAGCGTTCAAGTTGCGAGATTTCAACTACTCAATATCATATTTGATTCCTTAGAAAATGAAGTCAGTAGTATGGCCAAAACTATCGATAGATTGAATAATGTATGCATTAATCATTGATATCTCGCTTGATCACGATCAAACTTGCTCTTGGCACCTGTGAAGATCATGCATAGGTAGCTGGAGAAATTGATGGTCTCGGTTCCGAGACTCATTGTCTACTACAATATCTATGCAAGAAAACTCGCAATTCACTTTCTAACATATCTAGGTTTTTTTAATGCGTATCCAGGTTGCGGGATCAGAGCCCATATCACAGCCTCCGATCAGGGACGATACCGCAGCCTCCTCGTCACCGGAATCTGTAAGATTGATGTCCATCTCACTCTCCCTAAACAGTATTGATTAGCAAATGATTCCTCTTGTAATGCTAAGTAGAATGAAGGGCTTATTCGTTAATTTGAGACAAGTTGGGGTCTCATTTTAATGCATTCTATATTTAGAAAGAAATAAGTATTCAATAAATTGAGACTTTTCAATAAATTAAGACTTCAAAATGTTAAAATATTTTTTTATAGATTTTTCTAGTTCTAGAAAAAGTATCTCCAACCAACAATTCACTATTTCATTCCTTAATTTATTCCTTAATATCTATATACAATAGACCATGAACTTATAAATTGAAACATTTCTTTAAATTGAGACTACCTTTAATCCCAAAAAATCATCCCCATACTTCTCACACCAAACTTTTTAAATGAAAGACTTCAACCAAATACAAATTGAAGGTACAAGTAAATGTAATATATAGAAAAGCTATAAGAAAGGGGAAATATTTTCTATTAATAGCAATAAAAATGTTACATATCTGTCACATCATTATAGAAACAATCAAAGAAACAACTACAAATACTAAAATGTAAAACCACATGGAACTTCACTTCCTAAAATAAGAAACCACCAACAGACCTACAAACTATTCCTCGCCTTCCGAGGAAGACACTTCGTTCTCCAAATTAGAGTTAAAGGCCGTCAGGGATGATTTGATGATGTTCATTTGCATCTTCGGAATTGTAACTTTTATAATAACTTGAGGTTGATCTTCAGCCCCCCTTCTTCCACGTGGCTTGAAAGCTGTCATGATACAGTCTGTGTTGGACCAGCACGGAGGGATTACACGATCCTCTCGCCACACATTCCCAGCTTTAGTGTCCCATCCAGCATACGTATCCATATTGATGTGACGACTTGAAGCAGGCGTCCAATACTGGATTTGGATCAAATGAACATGTCCGGGATCTGGATTTGGATTTGTAAGAGCCCTCGCAAGCCAAAATGGTTTTGGGTCGTCATCTGCGGGGCGCACTGCAACAAAATAACCTGCAAACACATCACGATCAACACGAAATGAAGGACGTGGGCGGTCACGCCTACGTCCAATGAAAGGTGCATCCCATGCAAACTCTTCACGTATTGTACCATCTCTCTGCATTTGGTCTTCCGGTTCATTAGTGATCCTAGAAGCTGGCCAAAATCCATCTTGTAATGTCTCACGCACCTATAGAGGGGCATCTAGGGCAGATCTCACACCTTTTCAGTAACTTTTTATAGGGTCAATCTTCCTCCTGAACTCTCCAGATCGGTCGTTGTCTGACATTGCACTCCAATGAGCAATAAAACCATTCAAACCCTTTTTGATCTCAGGCAGTGCTTTCATATGTTGTGGAGGCAGCGAGAGCGGACTACCGCTTGGTACTAGGGGACGCCCGTCTTCAGTCTCCGACCACAAGCGAATCCCTTTTTTGTGCAGTGGTAGCCAATCCTTGTCGGTACAAAGATATTTATACTCCATAATCGGCCAACCACTAGAATCCATGTGGAACTTGAACTGCTGGCCCGAGGAATGACCTTCTAAAAAATCCCCACCTGTTCCCAAGTACCCGTGCACAAATCTTTTGAAGTCAGGGACTTCCTCGATGAGATGAGGAATTACCGGGTGGGATTCACAGTCCATGAAGGACTTCATGAGTCTTGGAAGTGTCTGGTAATCATTGGTCTTCAACATGTTGCTCCATCGACCAAACAAAGCATCAATGTCTTCATGTGTGTGTCCAACTATAAGGAAGTTGATGTATATCTCGCGGAAAATGCCTTTGAATACAAGTAGAGAGCAAAAAGCAAAAACCCATCGGTTCTTGTTGTCTCCCGATGCATTGTCCAATTGCAAAGTCAATATAGGCGGTAGGGGCTGAGCGGGAATAGGTTCTTGTGGAGGAACAAGGGAGTCCAAGCAAATTCCCCGGCCTGTTAGCATAGCCTTGGTTAACATGGATTGGTCATCGTCCTTAGAAAATAAGATCCTTGATGTATTTTTGGGCGGTCCCTCAAGATCACGCAACAATCTAGCAATGGAGCCAGTGGTGTGATTAGAGTCTGTTGGAAAAATGTCTAACCCATAGTGCGCATACCGAATGTCACCATGACCATGAGCAATCATAACGGTCACAGCAATAGGCATTTTTATGAAAGAATCCGTCACTTTAGTCTTGTGAGAAAAGTGAGGAGAAGCAGTCTTGGAGTGATCCATTTTATCATGGATGATGTAGAGCATCCTCTCAGGATACATCACGGAATACTCTCTATTTTTGTAATAGAGTTCCCAATGTGCCTTCTGCCCTGAAAGGTGTGTGGTCAAAATTCTCTCCCATTTGTTTTGCACAGTAGATAGAGGAGTACAAGCGCCCTTCAACTGCCTATATGTATCGCACATACCACACCTCGAAAAAGTATCTCCTCGAAAAAGTATCTCCTCGTGCAAACTCAGGAAAAGACGCACGACGAATGTTACTCAATCCACTAGAAGAAATCGGTGACAAATTAAACGCAGCATTTGCCTCATTGATTTTTGGTAATTGATCACTCCAACGGAAGGCTGACGGCAATACCATTGCAGGGATTCTTTCCCCAGATGCTAAAGTTCTTGTCTTGTGCGGCATTGCTTCAGCTTCACCTACAATCAGCATTCGAAGTGTGGCAGTAGCTTGTACAGTTTGCGTGCGTGGTTTTTTCAACCCCCAATTCCCATGGGCTTTAGCTTGCATCCCAGATTTGGCCTTCTCTTTGTACCTGTAGAATGTAGCTTTCGAAATCCCATGTATTGTCCACCAAGCAGTGGGACACACTTCAAAGTTCTTCAAGGTAATCCAATCCTTCCCATCCTGGTCCTTGTGCATTTGTCGATGAACTTCAAGAAGGCACTTCTTGCGATTATACACACCATCGATTACATGTAGTTGAGAACGTATGGCTTGAATTTCTCGACGTGGAAACGGCTGCAAGCAATTCTTGGGGCAACATGGCTTTGTGGACACTTCAGTGATCGCGCGTGTTGTGAGAAGCGATTCTTTTTTGGGAGGAACGTCTACCTCTAACCTCACACGTGAACTTTCATACGATCTAATTCCCACACGACCACAATGGTTCAAAGCATTGACAGCATTGTTATAAATGCTAGTTTGATCATGGTTGAATAGACTAACACCATTCAAAAACACTCTTTTAATGTGCCAGGAGTGCATGGACCACATCCACCCCGATGGTACTTCATCCTCGCACAAGGACTCGGCAATCTGAATTGCCACACGGTCGTCACCAAGAGGTTCACCATCCATGTCAATGACGAGGTCCGCGTCAACGCTTCGACAAATCCCATTCGCGACATCATCACCAGCATCGTTCCTCAAGGTGACGCACTTCGAGATCCAAGACGGACGAGGAATACCATCGCAAGGTGCGACACCATCAGGAAGAACAGGCACCGGAACGGTAAAGTCATCTGAACCATGGATGTCCATTCTACAATACAAAGAAGTTATCCATGTCAGAAGCAAGAGACAAATGATAAATGAAGTCATACAACTTATCCTTGACCCGAAGGTAATAATGAATCAACAGAACCGACGGAATTCCGAACTACACAACGAGCATCTCACAAAGGATCACCAGCACACACCATAGACTGACAAGCAATATTCTCACCGATGCAAAGAGAATGTCATGATCACAACAAGGAAATATGGAATAGAAATCCAACAACGAATAAACCCTCAGTCATGTTAATACCAATGAACTCAAGGTACATTGAAATCGTCCACATTACCTGACAGACTAAAACCATCCCAACAGGCATATCAATTCCAATGAACTCAAGGTACATTGACATAGTGAACACATAGCCGTCGAGGACCACTCCATCTAAATTTTACCATTGAGTCGAAGGTAAGTCAAGGATCTAGTGAATTAAAATCAGGACAGATACCTTCGACTCGACGAAAAGTCAAGTAACAAGTAAGTGAACATGAGATCACTCACCTACCTTCGACTCGAAGATAACTAGGTCATGGAATGTGCACTACAATTGTTAAACTGTTGGGAACACAAAGTTTCAACAATAATACTAACTGTGTTTGGTAAGGACTGACAACATTACTACATGTATAGTGTAATTGGGTCATTCCAACATTATTACGAGTGTCGTACGGAAACAAAATTTAGAACCTTGAATTAAATAAAAGAAACTACACTAATTATCACCCAATAATATGTCAGTCTTAGTGCAGTTCAGATTCACTAATTACCCTCGACTCGAGGATAAACTGGTGTGTCCCACAGCAAGTCGGTTGTTTCTTACAACAATTCTTATTTCAAAAAATATCAGAATACGACAATTTCAAATGTATTTCTGTCGAGAGAACAGAAATGGGGGAAAATGAACAAGTAACTTCTGTATCCTGATACAATGATCTCATGATTGCACCATAGAGTGAGCTCAAAAATATTCTACCTTCGACTCGAAGATAAATTACAATATGAAATGGAAGGCAAGCGATTCGACATTTTGACAATACTGAATGATTAATATTTCAAATTAATCCTTATCTTCGACACGAAGGTAAATGTACTCAGTCCTCAGAGACCTCTATCTTCGACACGAAGGTAAATGTACTCAGTCCTCAGAGACCTCTATCTTCGACACGAAGGTAAATGTACTCAATCCTCAGATACCTCTATCTTCGACTCGAAGATAAAGTATCCAACTCTACGGAGTCGCTCACAATGATTCCCTAAATTTACGCCTTAATATTCGGAGCGTTGGATTTGGGTTCTCAGAAAATGACTCTAATTACAATGAAATCGGTTTCATGACCAAGATATCGATTGCGTGAACTTCTAACATGCGGTGACCTATCTGACTAGATTAACATACTCAAATCAAGAAATATGGAATGGAGAGGGGAAACAAAAGGGACACTCACGCAGAGTCCTTGGATATGAAATGAAATGCGGCCTCAGAAACTCGTCAGCTCTCCGCAAAATCATAAGCACACACTTGGAAATGAATGCAAAACTTCCTACTAAAACTAAGAACTACATATTCAAAGCAGGAGTGACATGATACATGTTTGCACGAATTATTCTCAGCACGGCGGACCTCGTATGTGAGCAACGGAATGGGAACACTGGCAGCAATTGGGAAACAAATTGGAGAAGACTAGGCGGGGAACAAATGAGGCGGCAAAACCTGAAAATTCAAATTGAGAGGACCCGTCAGAGAATATGTCAGTCATGAATTCATGGAAAAAGCGATAGTAGATGCCACACTATTTTCTACTAGAAATGCGCGACTGCGCAATAGTTCGAGTGAATTAGGTGACGTGAGCTGGAAAGAGAATGTACAAGTCAAACCTGGCTTTTTTTGGAGCAGATATTGTTGGGCATTCGCTTAATTCTTGGTGGTAAATGGAATTGAACGTTGGCACATAGTTTCTGAATTTAAAGCGATCTTTTTCAGGATTGCCGACAATATATTCTTTTGCATAAAATAGGGTTTCCACCAATAAATGTTGAAAAAGAAAGATTCACTGGGATCCTCTTGTAATTCCTTCCACAGTGAAATAGGGTTTAGGGTTTAGGGTTTTAGGGTTTAGGATTTGGTGTTTGGTGTTTGGTGTTAGGCTTTTTTGTGATTAAATTTCTCCACGTTTTAATTCTAAGACTTAAAGAAACTTACAAGACTAAATACCTTATTCCGCCTACGCATTCAAAGTGTATTCAATGAACAATAAAAACAATTTTGTTTATTCTCTTCATTGAGACCTAAACCAATATATTATAGAAGGAAAATGTAAGAGTTGAGGTTTGTTCTGAAATGTAGACCACAAAAATTCGCAAAATGAAGCCTTCTTTTATCTAAAGGTATAATTTTCTTTAAGTTTGTATTTTAAATAAATACAACATCTATAACTAACTTTACAAACTTGTACAATAAATTAATTGTTTTCACTCATGAAACTTACTTAAGTGCATGCATGGGATACTTGACAATGATTTATTAAGTGTTTGAACCTCCCTATCAACTTTGATTATTAATGAAAGATAAAAATAATTAGTTTAAGCGTACTATTTGATCATAGTCAGTGGAAGTGACTATGACTAGAATTCATACTAGTACCTAATTCAAGGAAAGGTCAATCATGATTTATACATTGCAATGTCATAGGACAATAATGGTGCAACTTGATGCCAATTAAACGTCAGACTAATAATGTCTTCCATAGACACAATGAATGATAGACAATCATATTCAAATAGTGGGAAAACAATTCTTATAAATATTTGTTTTGGAAATGAAAATAGTACAATTATAATTGTAATGCCCCTAAACCCATTGCGTAAGGCAATATTGATAATCATTCATTCAAACAATAGTGAGGCTTAAACAACAAAAATCATGCCCAACAATTTTTTGAACCCCAAATCATTAATGCCATGGAAGTTGCGTGAAAAAAAAAAATAGAAATAAATTAATAGTTACGATTTAGACAATAGCATTATTATAAGGCCTACAAAACAAAAACCATACCATACAATTTCCTAAACCCCAAATCATTAATACTATGGAATTTGCGTAGGAAACAATCAACGGAAATAAATTAATAGTTACGTACAAGTTGCAAATGTGTAGGAGGTGTAGGATGCATGGCCGTCTCAAATAAACTTAAAGCACTACTAATTTTTTTTCTTTGAGATTTTGCATACTATGGATTGGAAAAGATGTTGTGCAAGTTGCAATTATTCCTAAACTAATTCACATAAATATGCAATTCATGATCACTTTAATGACCTTGTACTTGAAACTAAAAAATAAGGCAAGAATCAGCCCTTGTTAATACGATGTACTTCAATAACCATAAAAATATAAAGTCATGAACTTCATTTAAAAAAAAAATGAGAAACATGTAAGTTGTGCAAGTTCCAATTATTCCTAAACTCACGAATTCAAAAAAATATATAATTGGTGGTCACTTTGAATGGCTTATTCCGTGAAATGGAAAATTGGTGCATGAACCTTGCCCTGTACTTTAATGTCGAACAAGTTGTAATCTCATGAAATTGACGTAAAGAAAAATTGGAAACACGTTGTGCAAGTTCCAATTATTCCTAAACTCACGAATTCAAAAAAATATATAATTGGTGGTCACTTTGAATGGCTTATTCCGTGAAATGGAAAATTGGTGCATGAACCTTGCCCTGTACTTTAATGTCGAACAAGTTGTAATCTCATGAAATTGACGTAAAGAAAAATTGGAAACACGTTGTGCAAGTTCCAATTATTCCTAAACTCACGAATTCAAAAAAATATATAATTGGTGGTCACTTTGAATGGCTTATTCCGTGAAATGGAAAATTGGTGCATGAACCTTGCCCTGTACTTTAATGTCGAACAAGTTGTAATCTCATGAAATTGACGTAAAGAAAAATTGGAAACACATTGTGCAAGTTCCAATTATTCCTAAACTCACGAATTCAAAAAAATATATAATTGGTGTTCACTTTGAATGGCTTACTCCGTGAAATGGAAAATTGGTGCATGAATCTTGCCTTGTACTTTAATGTCGAACAAGTTGTAATCTCATCAAATTGACGTAAAGAAAAATTGGAAACACGTTGTGCAAGTTCCAATTATTCCTAAACTCACGAATTCAAAAAAATATATAATTGGTAGTCACTTTAAATAACCTTCTCCTCTAAACTATAAATTAGGACTATAATATTGGAAACCATTTACTTAAAATAATGTTCCAAAATATATAAAGTCATGAAATTCATAGAACTTGCAATAGAGTAGGAGGTGTAGGATCCGTGGCCGTCCGAATTAAATTCAAAGTAACCACTATCTACTAACTTTTTTGCTAGACGTGTTACATGAGGTGGACCTTCTGTAAGGTTTTAGGGGAGAAATAAGAATGTCTGTGTTTTTAATCATTTTTAAAAGTTAGGAGTTGAGGTTTATTAGCATGTAGAATTTTGAGTCTAGTTTAGTATGTATAATTAGGACAAAAATGTATGTATTCATCTTCGAAATCAGGGATGGAAGAATGAATCTTCTACAATTTTTTGCTTCCAATGAATTTTCTTGATTTTTATAACTAGATGTTGTTACACGGTTTCAAAAAGAGTTTAGGGTTTCTATGGTGGCCAATCTAATGTTGAAAAATTAATATTAAGAACCCCAATCTGAATAACTTGTTTACAAACCTGCATCACTAATAATTCTGCATTTCTGAGTAACTTGGATTTTTAACCTACATTATCTCCGAACTTGTATCATGAACTTACATCCGAACCTGCATTGTGACCATCCATTCATAATCTGCATTCCGAACTTCCATATTGAACTTCTATTTTGAACTTGCATCCCAAAGCAACATTTAGAAATAGTATCGAATTTAGAATTTGCATTTGTAACTTTGCATCCCTAACCCCTAAATCCGAGCCTGATCCGGAACCTACATTCCGAACTTGCATTGGTGGTTCGGCAACGCACACCTGTGTCCCGAACCTAGAACCCGAACAAATGTCCCGAACCTAGAACCGACCCCGAACCTCCGATCCCGAACCACATTTGGCGGCTCGGCGAAGGTTTGGGGGTTCATTACCCTCCGCGACTCGTGGAAGGTGATCTCCCTGCTGTCCTGCACGTCGTCGCGAGTCCGGATACCTCTTGCCGATTTGCATTTTGATCTTCTCGTTTCTCCCCGTGGTTCCTGACGTCGCTCCGTCATTGCTGAGCGCATGGTGCTACGGAAGTGCTGTCCTCGCTTGCTGTCCACGCGTCGAGATTCTGAACTCTTATCCCTGCGTAGTGATCCCGAAGTTCTCCCTTGGAATTGGTAAAAGAACACACTGTTTTCTCTTGTACGTGGTGATCTTCTTTGTGCAGGTGTTTCGGGGTTGGGTTGGGTATGGGGTAAGTGTATGTGAGTATGGCAAGGTGTCTGATTTCTGTGTTTTTGGCGGTGTTTTTGAGTGGCATTGCAGGGAGTTCTACTCGTCGAAGGCGTAGTTTGTTGAGGATGTAATGGGGTTTAGGGTGTGCTGGGTTCAAGTAATCCTGGGAGTTTTCTCTTGAGTGTTCATTTCTATTTTGTATGTGTCTTCATCTGCGATGTTTTGGAGTGTTGTTCTCGAGAGCATAATTCTCGGCAGACTACCACAGACGTCAGGAAGCTCGCGGTCTGTAAATATCGGAAGCTGCAGACCTCTAGATTCTCGGCGGGTTCATTTTTGCGGCCGTTCAATTCTTCATTTGGATTCTTTCTCAGTTTGAGGTTCTCGCAAGTCAAGACGCCTCAACTTGGACAAGGTTCGCTGAAGAATTTCCAGTGTTGGTGGAGGTAGACGGCGTTCTCGTGCTGCTGCAGGAAGTCCAGGTTTGCTTTTTTTCTTTTTCTTTTCCTTACCTTGTTTCCACATGTGCTTACAATGCAAAGCCGAAGCACTTACTATTCATATTTTCAGTACATTGTAGTTACATTCTAGTTTAGGGATTAGGGTACAGTGAGACAAGGGAGGTAGTTGTTTGTGGAGGTGCTTGTTTGTGGAGGTGCTGTGAAAATCAGCAACTCAGTTTACTACTTTACTTATGCAGTCTGTCCATTCCTGTTTTCAGCTATGTTCATGTCTTTGGCTTAGGGTTTACAAGTGTATTGTTGGTGTATTTCACGCATTGCCAATTCATATTTAAGGTTGAACTGAATGTCTGCAACCAAACAGACCTACAGGAATCCAATTGCACTATACATACATTTAGGTTCAGGGTATGCATTATTGTAGGTTGAGGGTTTAAGAGCTAGGGTTTACGCAGGAGACATTGAAGTTTTAAGTGAAGATCACATAATTGAAAACACAATGCTCGGAATGAATGTAAATTAGCCTCGACTCGAAGGTAAATTAGCCTCGACTCGAAGGTAAATTAGAGTCGAGGATAATCATTTCATGCTGTATGATATGCCAATTCAGTAGTCCAGTCTTCAAGTCGATTACCCTCGAGTCGAAGATAAAAGACGGGCAATATAAAACCCAGCAACAGACCTAGAATATCACAATAATTTTAACAAAACCTTGCTCACCATCGGGTTTACGGCATTAAATAGAAGTAGAAATGCTCTTCTAAAATAGAAAATATTGAATGCGACATTTTCTAACACAATATCATGCAATCAAGTTACCTTCGAGACGAAGGTAACATGATAAAAACGGAAAATACAGAGGAAATGCCTCCACTATTAGTCGGTCTATAAATTCAAGTACTAAATTTTAATTAATGGGGAATGACAATTAAAATGCTAAACAGCATAAATATATTTTGAGGTCATGAAATTCGTGCACGCAAATGTAATAAACACGACATTAAAACATTACAATAATTCTGCAATTTATCTTCGCCTCGAAGATAAATCTGATGTATGTAGTTACATACCTTATTGCCACCGCCATTAGTAAGTGCTCCGAACATTCTATGCACAACTAAATTACCCTCGACTTGAAGATAACTAACAGTGGCCTCCTAATTCTGCAGACTTGATAACGTAGCAATATGGCGGAAGGAGCGGATTATAACTACTCCAGCACGCTGGCATTCATGGAACCATTTATAAATCCGCTTGGAGACGAGCCCTTCATTGAAGAAATGCCAGAAACATTTGGAGACCTTTGGCAGTTCAAGGAGCATGTAACCGCGTGGTCATTTGGCTTGAACCGGTTTCAAGACTTCGTCCATCTACGGTACCGTGTCCAAAATCAGTCGGATTTCTTCCCATGGCATCTTCAGGAGAAGGTCACGAACATTGAATCCGTTCGCGAGAACTTCGTCGTCATCGTGCTGCAGGAGGCACGCGAAGATGGCACAGACAGGGAGCACATTCACTCAATCGTAATGGATGTGAACGCAGGGAGGTCGAAGTTTGACATGGAGGAGTTGGAGTCATTTCTCCAAATTGCAAAGTTAGACTACCTCATAAACACATTTAGAACTGCCAAATACATACCGTGGATTGACGGAACCGCTAAAGTAAACTGCCGCCGCCTTCTCAACATCTGGAAATCCATGGACAAGCATGCTCGACAATATGTGAAGTCACGACCGCCTATAGGTAACCAAATGAAAAAGAAGCAGAGGCCATCTCTTGAGGGGCAGCCCAGTGGGTCAGCTCCCCTACTGTCGGGCAGCACAACCACCGGTTAGGGACAAGTTCGGTCAAAGCCGCGGAAACGTGCAGCGACTCAGTCCGTTGACGGAACGCAGGCTGGAGGCTCCAAATCTAAGCAACCGAGGGCAACTGGAGCTGCCACAGTAACTGCTGCTGGAAGCTCCGGATCGGCTTTGACTAATGTTGCACAGCCAGAGGAACCCATGAGTTCCAAGGATGACGCTGATAAGTTCGGCCGCATACAGCAAGACTTCTGGGCTATGCACAGAGGTTGCTACATTCTGGGTCAAGATCCGAAAGTCGTCGATATAAAGCAGTGCATCCCAGCGAGAGACGACTATGTCATCCGGGGTATGGAAGACCGGATTTTAGAATCCATGAAGCGCAACCTCATTGCGTTGGGCCACATTCGGGAGCGTCAACGATTGTGTCTGACTCCGGTGGACAAACGCAACAATCTCCTGAAGGAGCCACCTAAGAAATGGGAGGAGATAAAGGATGGGAAGTTCATGATCATTAATGGTCAGCATAGTGTGCAAGCTTCTAAGGATTTGCAGAAAAAAAAGTGTTGTGAGCAACGTCGAGTTGAACTCAAGACTTGGGAAGCGTACATTGTGTGGACCCTTGATTCATCTAAATTGGTGAATATATCGGAGTTCTACAATTCGACGAATCACCTAGACCACGCCCAACCAACATGGGGTAGCCAAATCATAAGCTCCCGCAACGTCTGGATCAATTGCCTCCGACCGACTCTCCTTGCCGATGAGCTGGTGAAGCGAAGAAATGCGTCCGTTCTCAGCGAAGGGCAATGGAAGGTATGTTCTCCTGCCCATTTACCCTCGACTCGAAGGTAAATTTCTCAGTTCTACGATCACTTCTATTGATTCATTCGTTTACTAGTTCGGCTTTCTATGGAATTGCGAATGAGTTGCATTACCTTCGAGTCGAAGATAATTGCAGAAGAACTCTAAGCTCACAGACTGCCTTTTTTGCTGCAGAGTTTCACTAATGCAGTGGTTAAACGATTCCAAAATATTAATCCCGAGAAGGAAGGCAAAAATATCAAACATGCCGGAGATCTCAAGAGCGAGATCAAGATTATCACTCTTCGTGATGATATTTGGAGACTTTGGAAGGATTTCCTCACCAAATACCCCGAGGACTATCTTGTCGAGCCTGTCACCCGGCAGCTCTTTCGGGACTTGGATGACTTCAGTCGGAAGTCATTCTTCTTGAAGAGAGAGTTCTTCAAGCATTTGGGTCACTTCACGGACTGCAATCTCGAGACTTTTGCAAAGCACCTCCTCAATCTAACCAAAGATCGCAGGCTAAAGCACCCGAAGGTATCCGTCGGCAAGACAAAATATCTTGTCCCGGATAACCAAACAACGCAGGACTGGGTAGAGCGAAGAAAAAAGAAGAAAATCATCCATGAGGAGTTCATGACAATAAAACCCAGTCTGAAACTGCGTGATGAAAACAACGACACAGACCTCACTGTCTGGAGGTCGTGGAAGAAGAGGCACAGCTTCTCGTCGTCGACGTGGGACTTCCTCCTATCCTACCCAAAGCCGTCATACTTCAGTAAATGGCTTACAAACGACGCTAAGTTGAAGCGGGCCAAGGATCTTGGCGAAAAGTTTGCAGACGAGGCAACGATGTTTGAGAGGTTCATGAAGTCCAAATATCGTCTGGAAAAACAAACTGGCAGATTTGAGTTCAGAGGCTTGGACACAAAGTCCAGAGCGTTGGTCACCACTGGAATGTACAATTACATCAGTAGGCGGCTTCGCCTCGCCGTACTGGACGTCAGATACATGAGCAGGCCCGCCGTCCCTGATAACACGTCGAATTTGGATCCGTTCCTAGAGTACGTTGCTGGGAATCTGGAGCCCCAGGCGACAGAGGCAAGTGTCTGGCTATGGATTCTCGGCGGAGAAGAGGACTTCAACGCTGCATACAAGTTTGCGACGGTCGATATGCCGGACTTCGACATCGTCAAGTCCGTTTATATTGCGTCCCGCACGGAGCGGTTGGACAGTGTGTCCAATCGGTTTAAAACCGCTCCTGACGTGCGTATGCTCTTCCTCTTTAAGAGAGGTGATAGGCATGCCAATCGTGTGCGCGACAGAGTGAAGGCGGAATATCGTCCTGCCGAAATCCTATATTATCAGGAAAGTAGGTACAACAACGAGGCAAAGTGGAGGATATATGCCTACGAACTCCGAATGGAGTTCTACATCGAGATGCTCCAGTGCTTTGCAATTCCTGAGGAAAACGTCCTGGGTATTTTTGCCGGAGCAAAGATTGCGTTGGCGGCGAAGGTGTGTTTATCTTCGACTCGAAGATAATGAGTGACCTCATGCTAATCTCATTTAATTATTGTCATCTATAGGCAATCCTTTATCTTCGTCTCGAGCGTAATAGCTCCCATGAATCCTGCACCCTAAACTTCGTGTGTTGCTGTCTGTTGGCCATGACTCTCCTGAGTTTCCCGATAACTCATATTAAAATGCTAATTACGGTATTGCAGATCTCTTGCGATTTTGTAGGTCCGTAGTTTATCTTCGGGATGAAGATAAATTCTGCAATCTAACATATGCGTGTTTATATGGTTTTCAAATGTTCGGGTCATACTATTATGGCCTGGTCGATACGGACATGGGTACGGTGCATCGTGCTATGACCAAATCAGCTGAGTACTTGGATTTGAATGATTTCCTGCATTCAAATTCACCGTACTTTGTCAAGTACTTGAGGCCTCTGTACATTGAAGCGCCTGTACTTACATCTGTTTCTCTGCCCTCGGTAGAGGATCTTCAATCTCCCATTACCAGTAGTGATGAGACTGATAGTCCAGCTGAGGAGGGGCGGAATGGAAGTGGTGACGAGGGGGATAAGTCAGGGAGTGGGGATGGCGGCGACTCACCTAGTTCAGAACCAACTGACTTATCAAGAGATTCGTCACCTCCGGTAGAAGCTACGGACGCGGGAAGGGACGACGTCTCTCCCCCTCAAGAACATAGGGTCTCTGACGTTGGCATCGGCGGCCTAGACGAGTATGGCACCAACACCGATGCCATGGTGCGATGGGAAGCTCAGCCTCGATTGGATGGTGAGTTGCCCAACCGTGTGGTCGAAGATGTCGAGACTGACACGGAGTTCCAGGAGCAGCAACGTCTGGAGCGCTTGCGGGAGAGTCGCGAGTTGGAGAAGAAGTCCGCTTCGAAGACCTCTAGAGGCGCCAAGGGCCATAGTCGTCAGGGTCGCGAGGGTGCAAGAAAGCTGAAGTCGAAGGTGGAGCGAGTCGTCGAAAATCTGAGCGACATTGACTCAGACACGCTTCCGCACTCGTCGGATTTCGATGACAGTGACAGCGACGACGGCAACATTCCCGACGTCCCCCCGACTCCCATCCCCGGAAAGATTCAGACTGGGTGGTGGCAGGCGATGGTCGAGCGGAAAGCCAGGAAGGCGACGAAGAGGATGGCAATCCAGGTAGAACTGGACAAAAAGGACAAGCAGATCGCAGACGCTCTCCTCGCCAGAACACGATATTCATTATTTTGGGAGAATTCCATGATTTTGGGAGTATGCAGTTCAGGTCGGTTCGAGCTGATCTGCACCACAGATTGAAAAACTGGAATTTTCAAATGGCCATAACTTACTCAAATTTTGTCCAAACTGGGCATATGAGGTGTTTTTTGACATCTACAAAATTTGTAGATGTCAAAAAACACCTCATATGCCCAGTTTGGACAAAATTTGAGTAAGTTATGGCCTTTTGAAAATTCCAGTTTCCCAATCTGTGATTCAGATCAGCGCAAACCGACGTAAATTGGGAGATAGGAAAACTCCCAAAATAACGAATATCATGTTCCAGCAAGGAATCGGAGGCCAAGAGCCAGGCCACAACGGAACGGCTGGAGGTTCTGGAAAAACAAATGCACGATTTTTTTGCATTTAAGGTATCCCAGACAGCTCCAGTTCCGAGCCTGACACCCTCGGAGTCTGCCCCTATCCCCCCTCCCTCCACACCGGGTCTGTCGCAGCAGGCCCGTGAACTGGTCTCCCGGATCATGGATCCTCGACATGAGGGTACTCCAACCGAGAATCCTCCACCTGCACAGGCAGGTGATGGACTTGATCTTGGGAGTCGTCCTGTTCCCTCTCCGAGATCAACTGGTCAAGTTCCTGGGATTTATCCTCGAGTCGAGGATAAATCTGAAGTGGGACCTTCCTTGCCCCTAGATGAGAGGGTTGGTGATGCTGCTGTGGATGCTCCCCAGCGCACACCGTCCAAGCAGGAGATGGATGACACGAATCCTGCTAGTATTGCCGACCAGGAACAAGTCGACTACGGCGATTACGACGACTTCCTGCAGGATAACACGGTCGACGGCGGCGAAGTCATGCCTTCTGAGGCACCATCACAGGAAGGAGGAGATGAGCAGCCTCACGAATCGGTTGAGGTATGCTCTCCTGATTCCTATTGACTTTCTCTCCCTCTGTACATAGTCTACGTAGAAGTCAACTCTTCGTTGTCGATCTCGTAGTCTCCGCATGCTGTACTGATTATCCTTGACTCGAGGGTAAATTTATGAGATCTGGGTGAGTCGCTCTTCCTGTCACTTATACCTTATGCATTTTGCTTGACAGGACGATCCTCGTTGAAATCATGACGAAGTCATCATCACAGTGACCCGTATAGACTAGTGTAGCATAGCAATCACTTGTGATATTTCCGCCCTCAAATGAGGGTGGCATCATCGATATGTACTCTGTGTTATTTGTAAATAAATATGTATGTTATTCACTTTCTATACGCGTCCATCTAATTGAATTTTCTTGACAATGTTATGTTGCTCAGCCAAACATTCCTAGAAGTTTGCACCGCCCGATGGCAATGAAAGCTTTTCCTAAGGGGAGCAAATAGTCGATTAGTGGATTTCAGTGCTCCTTCCCATTGTCTGGCTCACCTGATTCTGCATTCAAACAGGTAACTCCATTTCTATGTTGTCTTGATTTAATCAGGTAGGATCTGAGGGAACCGGAGAGCTCGTGCCGCGGAATGTCTCGCCGATAGTGCCGGACCGGAGGAAGTGGCTGAATATAGTGTTCGACCTAAACGGAATCCTGTGCCATTGCGAGCCCAGATCGTACTCTAAGAGATTTAAGCCGTATAGTGTCGAACAAAATAATCTCTGCCACTTGAACCCCACCCTCGTAGGACCCAAGGCGGTATTCGCTAGGCAAAATCTGCGAGACTTCTTGCATGAGGTCTCGGAGATCACGGCGAGGGTTGTTGTCTGGTCCTCCATGAAGCACTCCACTACGGAGATGGTGGTGGAGCACCTATTCAAGGGGATCAGGGCCCCCTTCGAAGTTCTGGGTCAGGACCATTGCAGGAAGATTGAGACCTTCCGGGGGACTTTCCTCCACTTCGATAAGAAGCCGGTCTTCCTGAAGGTCCTGGCCGAGCAGGTGTTCACGATGGTGGGTGGGGATGAGGCCTTCACCAAAGACAACACCCTTCTCATCGACGACTCTCCCGAAAAGAGTGTCTGCAATGAGAAGGGGAATGCCATATTCCTTCGCTCCTGGCATCATAGTCATCGGCTGGACAACTTCCTCATGGGGGAACTTCTGCCGTGGCTCGGGCGTCTGGAAATGGAGTGTGAACCCGGTCGCCTGCGGGAGTATGTGCAGGTCAACCGGATAGGGGAAAGGCCGTTGGCCTATATATCCGAGTATGTCCAAGGCATTGTCTCGGCGATGAGAGATTCCGCTCAGAATCTTGGCTCGCGTTTCGAACTTCCTGGGTTCGATGTAGTTATAGAGCCGGATGGACATAGGCCTTAGACTAGTCTTCTGCCCCGCCATCCGACAGTGCACATTTTGTAATTGCTGATTGTATATTCTGTACATTTGTATCATTTGTAAATAAATATGTCTCCAGTTCGGAATTTACATTAAAAGTAGCATGTTTCTGTCGTCTTGGATTTGAGTTCGTGTCGTTTGGATTGGGACTTTTGGGTGGAGAATGTATAGGAATCTTCTGTAATTTCTATCTTCTTGCAGGTGGGAGCTCAGAATGTGGGAGACTCGCCCAAGAGGCTGAGGATGACAAGGAGCCTCCTCTCTAGATCGGAGAAGACGCTCTCGATGTCATCCGAATCGGAATCCAAATCTCATGGAGGGACGTTCATGCCGTCAGCGTTCTCCGGCCCTTTCATGATGCGCACGGCCGAGGACGTTGCTTCAGCGGCCATTAACTTCTCCAAGGGGGACGTGGAGGACGGCGCCGTGGACAGCCCTCCAAGTCGAGGACCGGGGAGGACCTCCGTTTGTTCGCCGTCCCCGTTGAAGCGCGCATCCTCGAATCGAGGATGCTTGTTCTCCCCAACACCGCAAAATGAGGCGGGGACCAGTCGAAAACTCCATCTTCCCGTTCGCGGGGGTAGTCAAGATCCTCCACTGTAGGATACTATTTTCACGGAGCTCAACCGCCCAAATGTCCCCGTCACAGCCACGAAGACGGCGTCATTCCCGGGGAGGTATACAAGGAGTGACGAAGTGGATCCTCCAAAGCCGGCTCGTTTGCCTCGCCTCGAGGGTAATCGGCCAAGCCCATCACTATCTAGAGGAGCTAGGCGGTCGCCCTCAGCCGACTCCCTTTTTCGTCAACGGATTATACGAGACCAAAGGCGATCTCTGGACTCCAAATCAACTGGATCTGGACTCCCGTACATAAGCAATGTGAAGTCAATGCTCCCAAGGCCGCGTCCTCATGGGTCAAAATCTTTGTCCACTTCAGAGGTTCCAGAAAGCACCCTCAAGTTGAAGCGGAAGGAGAGTGACTCTCAAAGTGTGGGCTTCTACGGAGCGGTGGATGGTGGAAGTGGGCCCCATTATCACTCTCGGCGCGATGATATATTTAGAGGGTTGGCGAAGCTGAAAGCGTTAGAGGCAGCTAAGAGCAATTGTACAGGCAAATAGCGATTCCTTGGAATGCGATAATATTTTTGGAAGCTACAAGCTTCAAAGCGTCCCTTACTATAAATAGCATGGTAAATAAAAAATACAGAAAGAAGACGGACGATAGTTGAGTGGTTGCATGAACAATAAGCATCTAATTTTGTAGGTCATTCAAATTTATATGACATTGTTAGATTTACTTTGTCCATTAGATAAAATTACTTTTTGAGACATTTAACAATAGTGAATGTATATTCACCCGCATTTCCATTTGCTTCTCAATTCTTGACACTAAACATTTGAAAGTTTTACATCATGTCCATCCTTTTAATTCCACATTGTTTTTATTTGGGAAGGGGACAAGTATATTAAGGAATTACACTACAACTTTTTGCTCTCACATGAGAGGTTCGTTACACAGTAGATAAGAACCCACTACCACGGCAGTACATTTTGGAACCTCACGACCATCACCCACCCTATTGTAAAAGTAGGTTCAATATCTTCTATTTTCCTTTGAGTTTGACAAGTATTACTTCATTAAAGCTTCACAACCTTATTTTCACAGTCTCAAAATTGCCAAATTGTCTCAAATTAACGAATAAGGCCTTAATGCATTACATCATCCATTCTATGTGGGTCGAAGTGTATCCGGTTACAAATGATTCGGGAGCCATGTAAATAAAACTAAATTTTCTGAATACCTATTCCTGAATGCTAGAGGCCAGGGAAGTGTCCATTGCATGCCATTCAAGCGCGTTGTACCCTCTCAGTGCCGAGACGTAGTAGGACTATGCAGATGTATGCATAATTTAATTTTATTCGGAGATTGAGATTTTGAAAAAGGTGATAATCTGATACATTTAAATTCGCAATATTTGTGCAGATGGAGGTTGTTCTTGAGCCATCACCACCTGTGGTATGCTTCTAACTTATTAGTATGCAAGGATATACTTGACCGAACGTCATCTCGGTACCGAGACTGCAGATGAAATGTCCTGCCGAAGCAAACTTATCCGAGTGAATCAGCTCCTTCTGCTCGAAATATTCAAATCAATCTTCAATAGGTTTAGGTCATGTGTTGTATTGTACTTCGATATTTGTTAGACATTCCTAGCTTTCAATGATTGAGAGACTCATGATTATCGAACCTGCTTGCTTGTGCAAGATCATGGTGGATTTGGAGAGGCCGATATCTCTCAACATAACGACCTCTCTGGGCAAGCTTCTGAAAATGATCTAGTAGTTAATCTGGATGAAACTGGCATGGAGACGCAAGACGATATCACTGATCACGTCCCTGGAGTCGAATCTGGCTTCATGGAGGAAGATATTAGGCGGACACAAACCTTGGACACGGTCTCCGTCATCAATTCCTTAAAGATGATGAGCAATGACCTATCACGCATGAAGATCCCATTGTGTAGGTTGGTTCCAATGCCAATGGTCCGGCCAACCTTATCCTGTGATTTAACGCAGCTCGACAACCAGTTCAGCCGAGGATACGATGAAGGTGCGCGAGTTTTTTATGTGTCCATATCGGACGAGCAAGGAAACCTCGAGGTTTTCAACGACTCAGAGAAGAAGGAGTGGGGGCCAATTTGGAACTCGGTTAACGATACCTTCAATGCGCGCCTCCTTTCTATACCTGCGTTGCAGCATCTTGTGGACTACAAGTTCTTCGTCTGTGATGGAAATCACAAGCGAATTGCTTGGATGAACCACATTGAGCATCTCCATAACCTGGAGAGGGATTGGCATATTAGTGTTGACTCCATTGTCCTTGACACAAGAGACCGAATCGGCATAGCAATGCAAGCTATGCATGATATTAACATGTAAGTCCCTACTACTCTATGTGCCTAATGAGTTCATATTTTCAGGAAACCAAGAATTCTCTCCACTACTTGATTAAACCTTGTTGTGATGAAATTGTGACAAGCATACTGAAAACTCGCATGTGAAGACAAACCTTGTCCATACCCTCTACCGGGTCCAAAAATATGGAGTCATGGAATTTCAAAAGTTTCAAGAGTTACTGAGTACGGAGGAGGTCCAGTCTTGTCACATGAACACGCGAAAGACCTGATATACGATGCCATTGGACGTTTTCACCAGCTTCATCTTCAAGGTTTGAAGCTGACTTCTTTTTATTACTACATGCTCTCCCTCTATGTCGTAATTAGTCACATTGTTGCATTCTCTCAATTGATCATTATTTTTGTATTCAGCAAGAAATAGGTGCAACGACTGATGCTGGAATACGGAAGTTCAAAGAGGATACTCCACCATCGGAGGTAACCAGAGAGGGGGTAGCGGCCGCTATGAGATCTTCTATTAAAGATTCCACGGAGAGGCATTACAAGAAGCTCTCTAAAATAGTCGCGGTGGCTAATCCAGCCCTGGGTTTGGAATGGCTCCATGAGGTACGATTATTCTAAACATAATCGGAATTGAATTGATCTTGTTATGTTTGTATGATTGTGAATAATTGGGATTCTGACCTTGCTAGATTGAGAGGCATTGGAGCCATAATGCAATTCCAGAATTGACATTAGAGAAATTGCAACTCATTGCAACTGCAGCCATCAGTCCGTTGTATAAGGTGAAGTGGTTGAAATGGATCAACTCTAGTGCACCCACGAGAGAGGCACGCCGATTTCCAGCCTGCCCAGTGAATGAAGACAAGTTAGGGGTCTTCCTTGCAAAGGCATGTTACTACGCCGGGGTAAGTGGTCTCAACTGCAACGAATGTTGAATATTCATGTTTTTTTTTAAATTTGGCATTGATTGGTATTCATATATCGCCTGCTCCATCGTACTATTTAGTTGGATTTGATAGTTTCTCTCGTGTCATGTATTTTCCAGCTTGAAGAAGATGCATTGGAGATGTTTGAGTCCATCACCAAGTCTGATAATATTTCAATTGACATGTCCGTCCCCACTGAGCCCCTGTCACTCGTTGAGTATATTGAGGTGTGGCGGATGAAGCTTTGGGATCACGCCTACACGGGGGCGTTCAAGGGCACTGATGCCTTCAAAAAATCAGATACATTTTCACTGTATCGGGGGGCCCAACAGACAGTGAAGCGAGTGATTTATAGGTACCAGAATGATTTTCTCTTTGTGGTTATTTTTGTACCAAGATATGCATCTCTAGTGTGTTGGTATGCATGCAATTAGTTTTAATATTCGGAGGTCTTCCAAGCATTAATCTGTATGATCGTGTCTACTTGAAACAAATTTTGAGTTGAATTAGTTTTGATGGCCAAAAACTTAGCTGGTATACTATCATTGAAACTAAATTCCAAAAATCCTAATGACTATGTACAGGTACTTCAAGTTTGAATTGTATGGGAAGAAGGCCATTAAGAGGGAGGATTTACCGCCTTTTCTTACCGCATGGTTTGATCGGACCTCGCCGGACTATATGTTCTCTCCAACACAATTGCAGAAGTGGACTAGTGCTCATCTCCAAGCTTGTTCGTGGTATCTTGAGTGCTCCGTTGGTGTTACTCCTGCAGAGGAAGAGACACTATTTCAGAAGCTGAACGAGGCAGTGGTGGCTAATGCGGAGTTCGATGAGTTTGCTGGACTTGATCCAGAGGCCCGTGACAAGGCCGTGAAGAAACGAGAGTTAGCCGACAAGAAGAAGGTGGAGAAATTGGAGGAGGCTAAGAAGAAGACTGAAGACAACAAGAAGAAAAGATTGGCCGTGCAGACTGAGAGAAACCTCGAGAAAGAAAAGAAGAAACGCCGCATTGGAAAGGATGAGGTTTGAGTACCAGAGCCAGCTACAAGCGCAGCAGATGTGAACATCTCATCGTCCGGATTTTCCCTAACGCAAGAGCGCTTGGTGCATCGATTGACGCCAACAACTAACCGTGTTAATCATGTTCCTGACATTGACGAGTGTATTTTGAACTACTCGTTGGGTACTCTCAATATGATGTCTGATGCCTTCAAGGACGTTGAAGCCTTCTTGGCCATGGTAATTATGTTCAGTCATTTGTGAAGTTTTAGTGAATTGATCATTTTTTAACATTCGGTATTCAGTATTCATCATTGCATTCCCTATCTGTATAAGGATGCTTGTCATTGAACTAAATGTAAGGGGATATATATAACAATGCTTGTCATTGTAATTTATTTTCTAATGCATTTTCATTTGCAATTATCATGCAGCATTCCAGTGACAAGAAACGTTCCTTCAATGGAGTCATTGGATCCGAGCCGGCGGTGGACCTCATGATTGTTGATGTGCCGGAAGGACTCCATGTTCCTACCGTTTCATCAGCACCTCAACCAATTCCGCCTTGGAATGTTTTTAAAACCGACTACTTGTTTTTTGTATTTGATTTTGCTCAGGAGTATCTCCATGACACTTGTGGTCTGATCTTGATGTATCCAAGCCCCTCTCCTGCACACAGAGGCCACATTCTAGGATGCTGCAAGGAATACAAGTTTCGCATTTTGTATACTTATTTTGGGACGAATCATCTACATACAACATCACCAGCAGACTCGTCGAGGATGGTAATTCACTTTGTATTCACTTGCAATTTTTTCTAAAATTATTAAATGTTTCAGAGATTCTTACATGCTTTTCATGCAGACTATGAGGTTCTCCATCTCCCTTCTCGTGAAGGAGTCGGGTCCGAAGACCCTTGAAGACTTCCCATTCCAGTTTGTTCCGTCCCATGATGCGGTGGGTGTGAATCTTGCTAAGGACGACATCCTCTGAAACATGCTATTTAAAGAAGACGTTACTATGAATGAAGACGTACCTTGGTGTGGACCTCGTGAAAAAGGCCGGGAGTTCATGCAGATGCTCGTGGAGGCCTTGTCTGCATCAGGGGATGTAGTTGTTGATTGCACCGCAGGAACAGGTTTGTTGTTCACATCAAAGCATGTTTCTTATCTGTAGTACACCAAGCGCAATTGAATATTAACATCCTTGTGAATGTTTTGCTGACAGGTTCCAGCATTCAAGCATGCCATGCTACACGTCGCCATATTCTGGCATTTGAGGAGGATAAGGCTATCTTTGATGCCCTCATTGCTCCAATATTACGACCTGCTGCGATTAATCAGCCAGAACCGAACACCTCTGTGGCAGCCCTAGGAGGTGATGATGAGGAAGATATAGTGATCCAAAAAGTCCAGAAGACCAACCGATTCAGTAAGTAAGTCATCCATTGAGTTCCTTTATTGATCCATCATTTTTCCTTGAACTTCCAGTGATGTAAATAATTGTTTATTATTGTGCAGGCAAGGCCAGAAAGTGACTTCTAGAAGGCACATACCTTTTTACGCGAATCCTAAGTTCTTTCGGAGCCCACCTAAACCATTTCTGCTGCCAATATATGTTGAGGCTCTGTCCCGAGATTTTGTTGCAATAAACCCACAGCCATCATCGAGGGCATGTTCGATAGATCCTCGTGCACTGCAGTTTGTAGATGATCATGCAATAGAGTCAGATTCTCATACATCTGATAGTGAGGCTAGCTCTATGTCAGCTCTTTAGCTGTTGAACTTTTCTTGTTCTTCCTACAGCATACTCATGATTTTTGGATTGGAGTTTTTCTAATTCACTTATATTTTCTGCTTACTTTGTACTACTTTGGCACATCCTTCTCTAACTAAGATTAGATGCTTTGTAAGCAGCCATTCATGTGATAATCCATTTTTTTCATATGCTTGAGTTCTATACAATTGCTCTACATCATTTTTCAGTGACAGGCGAAAAGATGAGGAACCTAAAACAGTTGGTTTTGTATTTTTCCAAACATTTTCAAAGATTTAGGTGAAAGCCACCAAGTTGCGAACATACGTCTCCCAAAATACGTCTACTTGCAACTTGTACAGAGATGTACCGAATTCAAAGACACTGAATTTTTCTTGTAGTATAAAAAGTAATATTTCCCAATTCATTCAAGTGCTACAATGGTCTGTTTTAGGATCACACCATCTGTATTCTTCACCTCAAAATAGGAGCAATTTCTGGAAGATGGGCACGTTTAGAACATCCTACATTATTACTCTTGGTTGTCTTTTCTTTTGCGTACAAAACTATATCTGCATTTCTAGTAGGTACAAATATTTTCTGTTATTATATATAATGTATCTCTAGTAATTACTATTATGACATTTTCTTGTATAGTAAATGTTTTGCTAGATGGTACTTGGTCCTAAATGCCACTCGAATCCGAGAACAATCCATATAGGTCCTAGGCACGGTTTTTGTACCCTTGAAGCAACCCTGCCTATTGGTTTGCTTGTTCTGTGGACGACATTTGTGCCCAAATTAGGATCTACATGTCCATTGGATGAGCAGCCTATCTCTTATCTACTCCAACCCAAACAAAGATGATCCACTTGTTGAACTCCCAACGTGTCTAGCCCGGGGACGGTCCTCATTGTAATAAAAGAGAAGGGCTCCTCTACCGCAAACCATTCGGTTCTTATGACGATGCGACAGAAGGTCTTGTTTCCATAGTCAATATGGTCATCAGGTCGTGAATTTGAGGAGAGGTTGGTTTCCTTTGGTTGTGCACCATGGTTGTGTCATCATGGTTTGCATACAGGCAACAAATTTTTTCTTCCATCATTTCTCGAAGACCATCGTTCAATGTTTTTAGCCCAAGTATTTTGGCAGTCCATTTACTGGGGCTCCATATACCGCTCCCTTGTTCTTCCTTACGTGGATGAAACGCACTTAGAATTCGGACAAGGTAGCGATGAACTGTGCCACAAACATTGAACAATTTTGTAAGTTCAATTTCCTTTTCTGTGTTTATGATATTCTTGGAGTTGCGTATAGTTGGATTCGATTTATTTTAGATTTGTAACTTGTGTAGTTAAAGTCCAACAGGTCTGGGAGAGGCAGACATTCATCTCTTTCAAAATCCAACATCCTCACATTGTCCATTGTTCGATGTGCAATAGCATTCAGATATGTCACTGAAGCCGGATGTTTGCATTGCCTTATAGGACCACCCACTCCATGCCAATCATCATGCATTATCTTTAGCCATGTTGTGTAATTCTCCACTACCGCTTTTGAAATACCAAACTGTCGTCCTGCTTAATGACAACGCAAAGAGGGTCCGACTCAATGTTGGAAGCAAAAATAAAATATGATCTCCGAACTGTGTCTTGATTTTATGATTAGGCAAGCACACAATTTTTTAGTTCAGCGATGTTAGTGGGGATTAACACAATGGGGCGAAGGCAATGCATGGTGATTGACAAGAAGTCGGTGTGCTCATGGTCAGCGTATGAGTCTTCAATATCATCACCTTCCTTGGTGCAGGGGTCTTCATTTCCATAGTGTTTCTGGTAAGTGCTAGGACCTGGACATCTACAATCATTGAATGTAGTTGGTCTTTCAATTTGGTCTCTTGCAGACGCTACACTGATTATGCTTCAGTGGAACTCCATGTCATTTTTCGAAGTGGGTTCTTTGTAAAACCAACGAATGCTCATTTGTTGGTAGTGTCCAGGGTTGTCTTGTCTGACATATTTTTGGGTTTAGGCGTCGTGTATGACGTCTGACGTCGCGTGTCGCGTGTCACCAAGTGTCGAGTTTACTTGACATCGCGTCGCAGAGGGGTAAAAAATTTTACCCCACGGTAAATAGATTTTGCCTACGTGGCAAGGTTTACAAAATGACGTGGAAAGCCAATTTGGGCGACTGCGGGTAGGGGCGCATGTACTTCAGCCTTGGGCGATCGCGGATGGGGGCGCGTGCAAGTACAAATGGGGCGAGTACGGGTTCTAAAATTAGGGCGACCTCTGGTCCAAGGGGGCGATTGCTGGTCCAGGGGGGCGACCTCTGGTCCAAAGGGGCGACTGCTAGTCTAGGGGGGCGACCTCTAGTCTAAGGGGGCGACTGCTGGTCTAGGGGGGCGACCTCTAGTCTAAGGGGGCGACTGCTGGTCTAGGGGGGCGACCTCTAGTCTAAGGGGGCGACTGCTGGTCCAGGGGGCGACCTCTGGTCCAAGGGGGCGACTGCTGGTCCAGGGGGGCGACCTCTGGTCCAAGGGGGCGACTTCTGGTCCAGGGGGGCGACCTCCTTGTTGCAATTGTCAAAAAACACTCAAAACTGCCATTTTTGTGCAAATTGCAAAGAGAAAAAAAAATTAGAATGGTATTTTTTTTCCATATGTTACCATAGGATCTTGCAATAGAATAGTTTGAGAATGCATGGAAAAAATTTTAGACATTTTGACCACATAGATTGCAAGATAAATGCATTCAAAGTGAAGAAATTGTGTTTTTTTGGCACAATGGCAAACTAGTTTAAGACTTCAAATCTTCTTAACTTAAATAGTTTGAATTGTAGATCTTGAATTTAGTTTTTGTTCATCATTCAAAATTGAGTTGAAAATATAGAAAAAATAAAAGTTTAAAATATAATGTAATTTTCATTATTTAAAAATTTATTTAGTAGAAGAAGGTATCATAGAAGGAAAAACTAAATCATTAATAGCTCTAAGATGGAATTAAAACTCACGAATTCCAATAGTGAGATTGTTCTAACAATCAATGTTGATTTGGTGGACCTATTTGTTTTGAATTTTTCTGAAAATTGAACTCAAAAACAAATCCTATACCTATATTTTACAAATCAATATTATAATTGCTTGCAAAACAAGATGCTCTACAACTTCTTGGCAACCTCTTCATATCATAAATCCAAATGAAATGAATAAAAGCTTTCCATATGAAAATAAAATAAAATATATGAGAAAAAAAATTAATTTTTAATTCAAATTTTTCAAGATTTGTTTTTGCTCATCCAAATGATTTAATTTAGATCAAAGCTAATTGTTGTATAACTCTTGCTCCTAGGCACCAATTAAAATTAAAATTACATTCCTAGAAAGCTAATTTTTTTTTCCTATCTTTTCATAAAAATTTGACCATATAGGTACTTGGCCAAAATCCATTTGCCCCTTGTGAAGACAATGAGAATTTAGAGATTAACATCCTATCAGTGTATTATTTAACAAGTGGATTTTAAATTTGAACACCCTCTGAAGATTTGTATAAAAACATTCCTATTTGATTTTCTCTATTCTCTATGCATCATCATACTTATGTATAATTTACCACCTTCATCTAAAATTTAAAAATAGAGGAAAGAGATTTAAATTAGAGCTTCTCCTCTTGAATTACGCAAATCTCTAAAAGTCATCCTACCAGGGTATTATTTATGAAGTAGATTTTAAAATACAAAATAATAAAATGTAGATTTTAGAAAGAGCTTTCCATTTTGAATTTCACTATCTTCCAAGTATCATCAATTCATCATACTCATGTATTATTTACCACTTTAATTTCAAGCTTAAAAATTAGAAGAAAGAGATTTAAATAAGAATTATTCCATTTGATTTAATATATGCAATCTCAAATAATCATCCTATGGGAGTATTATTTATCAAATGTATTTCAAAATACAAAATAATGAATGGAGATATTTGCAATACCTTCCCCATTTAATTTTCTCGATTCTCCAAGCATCCTTGTACTCAACTACTTATGAATTATTTACCACCTTTATCTCTGACTTAAAAATTAGAAGGAAGAGATTTGAATTAAAACTTCTCTTTTTGATTAATGCAAATCTCAAAGACTTATCCTATGGGTGTATTATTTATAAATTGTTTTCCAAGATACAAAATAATGCATGAAGATATTTGCAATACCTTCTCCATTTAATTTTCTTGATTCTCCAAGCTTCTTTGTACTCAACTACTTATGAATTATTTACCACATTTATCTCTAACTTAAAAATTAGAAGGAAGAGATTTGAATTAAAACTTCCCCTTTTGATTAATGCAAATCTCAAAGACTTATCCTATGGGTGTATTATTTATAAATTGTTTTCCAAGATACAAAATAATGCATGAAGATATTTGCAATACCTTCTCCATTTAATTTTCTTGATTCTCCAAGCTTCTTTGTACTCAACTACTTATGAATTATTTACCACATTTATCTCTAACTTAAAAATTAGAAGGAAGAGATTTGAATTAAAACTTCTCTTTTTGATTAATGCAAATCTCAAAGACTTATCCTATGGGTGTATTATTTATAAATTGTTTTTCAAGATACAAAATAATGCATGAAGATATTTGCAATACCTTCTCCATTTAATTTTCTTGATTCTCCAAGCTTCTTTGTACTCATGAATTATTTACCACCTTCATCTTTAATTTAAAAAATTAGTGGGGAAGGAATTTAAATGAAAACCTCCCCTTTTAATTTAATTTATGCAAATTTCAACAAATTATCCTACTAAAGGGGTTTATAATTTATAAAGTGTATTTCAAAATACAAAATAATGCATGAAAATATTTGCAATACCTTCCCCATTTAATTTTCTTGATTCTCCAAACATCTATGTACTTATGAATTATTTACCACCTTCATCTCAAACTTAAAAAATTAGTGGGGAAGGAATTTAAATGAAAACTTCCCCTTTTGATTTAATTTATGCAAATTTCAACGAATTATCCTACTAAAGGGGTCTATAATTTATGAATTGTTTTTCAAGATACAAAATAATGCATGAAAATATTTGCAATACCTTCCCCATTTAATTTTCTTGATTCTCCAAACATCTTTGTACTTATGAATTATTTACCATATTCACTTCTAAATTAATGGGGAAGAGATTTAAATGAAAATTTTCCCTATGGATTTAAACAAATCTCAAATAGTCATTCTATAAGTATATAATTTATCAAATGATTTCTAAAATACAAAAACATAGATGGAGAGATATGTGTGATCTTTCTTATTTGATTTATTTCATATCATATAATCCCAACCAAATAAATGAAAATGAACCATTGATATATATTTAACAAAATTGCATATTTGCAAAACTTGAGTGTTCAATAGAAGATGACATCTTGCCATAAAATTTATATACTAGAGCTAATTAATAAATCAAACAAGATATTATCAAATACAAGTAGTACTAGAGAGAATCCAAAGCAACTAGATTTTTAGAAGAGCTTTCATTTCTAATAAATGAGATTAGGTGTCAAAGCTATGAAATCTGATCTCATCAAGGTCCATTTACTTAACTCACCTAACAAGGTACGTCCACTAATGTACCCAGAAACTAAAACAAAAGTAATTGACTATAATGAAGTTGTCAATTTCTACTTTCATCACCCAAAAATTGCAATCCAATGAGTTTTTCAAGTAAATTTGAGTCTTGGGCGACCTCTCATGGAGGAGAACGCGGGTCAGGGCGAGTGCTTAAGGGCGACCTCGGGTAAGGGGAGAGTGTGGGTGGAGGTGGAAAGAATGGCCCTCCTTTTGTCCAAAAATTGGCAAATTTGGGCCGTTTGGGGGTTTCCAGGGGCGACTTCGGGTCTTGGGCGACCTCTCATCGAGGAGAACGCGAGTCAGGGCGAGTGTTTAAGGGCGACCTCGGGTTAGGGGCGAGTGCGGGTGGAGGTGGAAAGAATGGCCTTCTTTTTGTCCAAAAATTGGCAAATTTGGGCAGTTTGGCGGTTTTTAGGGGCGACTTCGGGTCTTGGGCGACCTCTCATGGAGGAGAACGCGGGTCAGGGCGAGTGCTTAAGGGCGACCTTGGGTAAGGGGCGAGTGCGGGTGGAGGTGAAAAGAATGGCCGTCCTTTTGTCCAAAAATTGGCAAATTTGGGCCATTTGGGGGTTTCTAGGGGCGACTTCGGGTCTTGGCGACCTCTCATGGAGGAGAACGCGGGTAAGGGCAAGTGTTTAAGGGCGACCTCGGGTAAGGGGCGAGTGCGGGTGGAGGTGGAAAGAATGGCCTTCTTTTTGTTCAAAAATTGACAAATTTGGGCGGTTTGGGGGTTTCTAGGGGCGACTTCGGGTCTTGGGCGACCTCTCATGGAGGAGAACGCGGGTCAGGGCGAGTGCTTAAGGGCGACCTCGGGTAAGGGCAAGTGCGGGTGGAGGTGGAAAGAATGGCCCTCCTTTTGTCCAAAAATTGGCAAATTTGGGCCGTTTGGGTGTTTCCAGGGGCGACTTCGGGTCTTGGGCGACCTCTCATGGAGGAGAACGCGGGTCAGGGCGAGTGTTTAAGGGCGACCTCGGGTAAGGGGTGACTGCGGGTGGAGGTGGAAAGAATGGCCCTCCTTTTGTCCTACAATTGGCAAATTTGGGCCGTTTGGGTGTTTCCAGGGGCGACTTCGGGTCTTGGGCGACCTCTCATGGAGGAGAATGCGGGTCAGGGCGAGTGCTTAAGGGTGACCTCGGGTAAGGGGTGACCGCGGGTGGAGGTGGAAAGAATGGCCCTCTTGTTGTCCAACAATTGGCAAATTTGGGCCATTTCGGGGTTTCTAGGGGCGACTTTGGGTCTTGGGCGACCTCTCATGGAGGAGAACGCGGGTCAGGGCGAGTGCATAAGGGCGACCTTGGATAAGGGGCGAGTGCGGGTGGAGGTGGAAAGAATGGCCCTCCTTTTGTTCAACAATTGGCAAATTTGGGCGGTTTGGGTGTTTCCAGGGGCGACTTCGGGTCTTGGGCGACCTCTCATGGAGGAGAACGCAGGTCAGGGCGAGTGCTTAAGGGTGACCTCGGGTAAGGGGTGACCGCCGGTGGAGGTGGAAAGAATGGCCCTCTTGTTGTCCAACAATTGGCAAATTTGGGCAGTTTGGGTGTTTCCAGGGGCGACTTCGGGTCTTGGGCGACCTCTCATGGAGGAGAACGCGGGTCAGGGCGAGTGCTTAAGGGTGACCTCGGGTAAGTGGTGACCGCGGGTGGAGGTGGAAAGAATGGCTTTCTTTTTGTCCAACAATTGGCAAATTTGGGTCATTTGGGGGTTTCTAGGGGCGACTTCGGGTCTTGGGCGACCTCTCATGGAGGAGAACGCGGGTCAGGGCGAGTGCTTAAGGGCGACCTCGGGTAAGGGGTGACCGCGGGTGGAGGTGGAAAGAATGGCCCTCCTTTTGTCCAACTATTGGCAAATTTGGGCCATTTCGGGGTTTCTAGGGGCGACTTTGGGTCTTGGGCGACCTCTCATGGAGGAGAACGCGGGTCAGGGCGAGTGCTTAAGGACGACCTCGGGTAATGGGCGAGTGCGGGTGGAGGTGGAAAGAATGGCCCTCCTTTTGTCCAAAAATTGGCAAATTTGGGCCGTTTGGGGTTTTTTAGGGGCAACTATAATTGACATCACTAAGCATATGGTGACATAATGACATGTGCTTCTAATTCAAAGTTGGTCACCAACAAGTGAGGACAGAGATTATACGCTTTTTAATGAGAGATCCTTAGTAGAAACAAATATTTGACGATGTGGTCATTAATAAAAGGACTCTTTTGATTTTAGTTACCTATAGTAAGGCCGCAGGTGCTACTATAGAGACACTAATCCACGCAACTACTCAAATATGACAATGGAATATTTGAAAACACATTAGTAATGTAGTACTTTGTGAGGAAGTTGGGTATAGTCATTGAATCTGATTCAAAGAAGCAACTAATATGTAGATAGGTGGTAAAGCTACTCATGGTTGATAAAGCCCCTGAAGTTGTTTATCGCATTGATGTTTTGTAATAGGGTATGTTGTTATTATGTTAGTACAAATAAAAACATAGGTCACATTTCATGCTTCTAAATTTTGAAATGGAAAGTAAATATATTAACCACTTTTTATATGATGTGCCATTTAGAAAAAATATTAAATATTCAAAACGCTAGGTGTCAAGGTCTATGTATTGAACCTTGAATTTGAATTCTTTTGTGCAAATATTTTGTAATTTTTTCCAAACAATGTACTTTAATTTATTTGCTTCTAAACTAATGTGTGTAAAAGTGTACAAAAATAAAGTTGAGTTTTAACCCCTAAAGGACCAACTTGAGTCCTTTTGAAGGACTTTAAAGAATTCAAGTAGGTGCATATAGTCTCAATTTTCATTTTCATTTTTTGAACTTTTTTGGAGGATAGAAGAGTACATCATCTTTGTAAGAATATAAATTTTTCTTCAATTGGTGTCCAAAAGCAAAATTTATGCCACCCTAAGCTGAAAATAGAGGTCAGCAAGCAACAAAAAAATTACAATAAGTCAATTAATATTAAATTTTTTTCCCTCAAATATTATATTTTTATCTACATGTGAAGCTTTGATTCATTCCATTTGGACTAGCAATGAAAAAATTATGGACAATCTTGTCTTTTAGACAATCTAAACAATTTTTTGAAAAAACATCTTATATGATATATTTTTGAATGCAATTTATACAACTTTTTTGAAAATTGTTTAATATAGTTAAGTTTGTCTACTAGAACAATCTCACCATTGTGCTTATTGTGTTTCAATTCCAACTTTGAGCTATTAACAATTTAGTTTTTCATTCAATCATAGACCAACTTCTATTCAACAATTTCTTAAAGAATGAAAATCAAGTGTGTTTCTATTGAAATTTTTTGCTTAAACTTTCAATTCAATTTTTCAACATAATTTTTAAAAATTTAGAGTTTATAGTGCAATTCTTTTCCACAAATGGTGGTCAAAGTCATCTGAAATTGCAAGCCAAAGTTCAATTTTTTTTTCCAACTTTGAATGCTAATATCTTCCAATCTATATGGCCAAACTTTATGAAATTTTTACCACATGATCTTAGACAACTTAAGTACAAGATCTTACGGTTAGATTCTCCAAAAAATATTTTTTCTATTTTCTTGGATGACTGCAGCAGAAGTGGCAGTTTTGAATTGCACTACAAATCACTCCTACAAGAGGTCGCCCCTACCTCCAGTCGCCCCTACATGCAGTCGCCTAGTACCCGTATGCGCCCCTTGAGTTTGCCATGTAGATGCCACATGGCATCCAGCTGGAGGGGGGTAATTTTATATAAAGTCAAAGGTAAATTTGTCTTTTCGTGACGTCGCGCGAGCTCTACTACACGTCGCGCGATGTCTGTCTGTCGCGGTGTCGCGCTGTCGCAACAAACAACCCTGGTAGTGTCTCTTGCTTATGAATAAAATAAACTTTTATCCTCTCTGACCACTGCACGCACTTGTCTACAATATGTTATAGTTACTCTTTGTACTAGATTATTTATGTCTTTGTTTTATAAAATGAGCCCTTCAAGTATTTGCCATTCGCTACCAAATGTGTTGAGGGGCAACGATTATGAGTCCAATGGTCATGCCCCGTCATTAGGTGGACTTTTAAGGAAAAAAATCGTATTATCAGACCTTGCTTGATAGGCAAGTACCCTAAATCTCTTCTTAGAGTGAGATTGGTACACTACACATGTTTGTTTTACCATTTGGGCTTAGTATGATGTAAGTTACAAACTCGGTTTAAGCAATCAAAAGTAAAAGAGGAATTTTGCAAAATCAGTCTGTAGGTGCCTAAGCTGGCAGAAAAGTTTAGGGTAGCATAACTTTTGATTGCTTAAACCAATCACAAAATTAATAAAATTCCCAACAAAGGGGTATATATCTAGACCTCGTGTCAATATTTCGTAAACATAATTCCAAAATTTGCTTCATTGGAACTCTAATTAGATTTTTAATTGTTTGTTCAATGGACAATTGTCCATTAGGGATTAATGAAAGAGCCTATACCCAAATACGGTGCCCATTTCCACTGGTATGCGCCGTTTTTCCAATTTTCACTACATATGTTTTCTCTTCTTTAGCATTCTACAATTTATTAAATTTGAAATTGAAAACCGTTTTTTATCACCCAATTTTTCCATCCAATTTTTCCATCCACTTTGTTCATCCACTTTATTCATCCACTTTGTTCATCCATTTTGTTCATCCAATTTTTTCATCCATTTTGTCCATCCATTTTGTTCATCCAATTTGATCCATTTCATTGAACTACTTCCATCCACTGTCTCGTAATTGTCTTCAAATTTTTTTACTAAACTTTCATCCATTATTTCCTAAAACTTTCATGAACTCTGACCATAAATTTATCCATTTTCTCTTAAATTTATAATGTCAATTTCTTCATACTTTTCTTCCAAAATCTTCAATAAATTTCCCATATTCCCGCTCACCGCTCACCGATCCCCGCTCACCACTCGCTGCTCTACGCTCCATGCTCGCATACCAGCATTCCCCGCTTGAATTATCATAAATATATACTTCTTCCTTAGTTTTGAGAAAATGAAAAAGAAAGAGAAGTGGAAAGGTAGTAATACTAGCAGCTCATTAGTTTTGCTTCTGAATTATGTCTTGCAGGTTCAGGGAATAGAGCACAATAAAAGATAACAAAAAAGATAACAGATTCCTATTCATAGGGGAATACATTTATTCAGTTGTGGAATGAAAAGTGGTAGCAGTTATTAGATATGAAAACGAAACTTATATTCTACCATGTTATGAGTCTGTGTCATTTTCATTTTGTACAGAGCAAGAAAAGTGAACCAGGTTTATACCATGTTCAAGAAACATCAGAAGGTTATTTGAAGAAAACAAAACTAAAATTAACATTAGTAATTGCCCTTGACAAATACAGGAAATCTTACCACGTACAAAAACAATTAGCAACATGGAAAAAGAAAGAAAGAAGGCAAAATATGTAAAATATTTTTATTTAGAAGTTGATGGGCATGAAATCTAGTAGTGTGCATTTTGAACAAACAGAAGGATTCATGTACTACAAAAGAAGAGTGATTTGCATTTGAATGACCATCGAGAAGGATTTTTTCTTTGCAACCTCAAATGAGAATATGCAGCTTTCATATATTTCTGTCTAACCCTTTTTGAAGGGGTTAGGGGAAGGTATCTTCCAATAAAAAATTGGGGGCATCCTATGGAAGTTCATATTTAGTATCTAAATAACATTTGAATGATATGACTGATAATGAGAGATTTAGTATAATAGAAGGGTATTGTCTTACTTATTGACGATTTTGGGCTTTCACTCGTAGACAATGCTGGAGCAATAGAATTGTAATTTCTCTATGAAGTGCACTAGGAGTAGAATTAAGTGATAAACAATAGAAGGAACCGTTTATTCCTTGACCATGTATGTGGCATTTGTATTTGGCAAGAATAGTGCATTGGTAGTGTAGAGGAAGTAGGAAGTGACTGCATATATAGAACAATGTGAGATCATTTTTTCCAATAGTAATGGATAATGCATGCGGAAGAAATATTTTCATACAAGCTCATGTACTCCTCCTACGAATTTGTATTGTGAACTTACCTTTGTCTTTACCTTGTAGAACGAAAATGTAATTCAATAATTTCTAAATTCAATTTTTCTTTGGAGCTTCACTTATATGTTCAGTGGTTGAAGATTTGTATTAGAAAATGGAGAACCGTTCGTTGATGTTGTAAATATGGTGTTCAATAGTTTACATTCAACTTAATAGCTTTGGCAATCATGTGCTTTGAAGTGTGTTCAAGAAATTCAAAGGAAGTACGTCACATCAGATTTTTTAACTGACTTTGAACAATTCAATAGCAAGTGTACACTTAATCTCATTAATCTAAAATTTAAAATGAAAACAGCATTTGAAAAATGAATTGCAATACCAACATCAATAGAAAAGTGTTAGCCTTGCAAACACAGTTTACAAAATCATTCAAAAAGTGTTGAATTGGTTGATGCAGTGCCCAAATAAACCAAAAAATGTTGAAATTTTGTTGATTTGGACAACAATTTCTACTAGTGATGCTATTCACTTTAGAGGGTGTTTTTGACACTCTCTTGTGTTGATTTTGATTGATGTTTTGATTGATAGTTATAGCTATACGATGTGTTATGTATGGTGACATGTAATCACACGGCATAGTGTTCAAAATATTGTAGATACATTTGTATAGAAGCAATAGTGATTGTTACCATTTCTATGGGAAGTGCTGACATCTCCATTGAGCTTTTGGAAAAAAATTGATGAATTCATTAAGAAGGAGTGCATCTCTAAACTTTGTTCTATTGAAAGAGGTGGAGTTCTATCAAGGTTGTATATGCAAATGGTGTGCCAACTTCTAATTTCTTTAGAGCACATAGTTAGTAAATGTATCAAAACATATCTCAAATCGGATGACAGTCAGAATGCCCCACTGGGGGACTACAAACTCACCAAAACACTGTATCATACCAAGTTGCATATATTCATTGGAATGTTTGGAAGAACATTTTCACTATGTACACAAGAATGTGATATGTGAACAAATCATAGATGGAGTTGAGGAGTATATCAAGTACAACACTTCTTTTGCAAAGAACATAATCGTTTTGATTCACACTAACCTCATCGAGTGGACTATAATAGGTTGTAGGTACAAGATGAAGAAACACTTGGGAAGTACTCTTCCCAGCACTTTCTTGCCAATTTTATGGTTTGGATAGTATATTCCTTCAACTCCTAGGGTTTTATCTATCTATCAAAGTGGGATGAAATAATATAAGACCTCAACTCTTTGGAAGTGTATGATGAATCTAGATGCCGTTGATACGGATTATGTAACTCATATTTTTTGAGTACACAAATCTAGATTTTCACCTTGTTATTTTGGATTGACAACAACTTGTAGTGGATTTGGGCAAAATATAAGAAGGTGTAGAGCATAATTATGTCGTTCCAGATAAAGTTCAAAAAAATTTAAGGCAAGAGTTGCACTCTATTGTCTTGTACAGTAGAATCTTCAAACAATTATAGGTGCTCTGTAGTAATTGTGCTTTATTTTGTTTGGGAACCTTTCTAAGAAGTGATACTTTACTCTTTTAAGAATGTGTTCTTTAATGAAATAATCAACAAAATTCATGTAATTTTATTGAGGCAAATAATATTTTGGAAGAATCACAATGTGATCGAAACAATACCATTGTTGTTGATGACACTCAAGACACATCCCTCTCTTATGAAAACTTGCCTAAGACCATTATAGACAAAGGACTTAGAACTACAATTGCACCCATATACATTCTTGTGATTTTGGAGGACCGTAATTTAGACAACAATTTTGTACAATAGTTTTTAGGAATGCAATGTAGTTATATAGCATTGTTTTTTTGGAATGTAGATTTTGAAACTTTTTTCCCAAGAAATATTTTTATGTGTACTTGTAACTTTGAAATTTTGGAATCTGAAAGTTTTAAATTCAACAAATAAATGACTTGTGCACTCCTTCTAAAATGTATAAATTCTTTTAACAAGAAATGGCATACTGCCATATGTACACCTTATGGAAACCATTTTAATTTATTTTTAAATTTATGCTTTATCACAATGCACCCAAAAGTGCTAGTCATTGCCAAAATATAATATGAGACTAATGACTATGTCTTATTAGTTTTTCGATAAGACCTACCCAAATATTTTATACATTTATTTTATTTCAAAATTCAGTGGAGTGTTAGTTAAAACCCTGATTGTTTATAAAACTTATATTCAAAGTTTTTCTATAATTTCCCAATTAGATTTTGAAAATTTGAAAATTTGAAAAATAATCTAAGTTAGTCCAAAATTATAATGAAGCCAAAATGACATTGAGGTACTCCAAAATCTTGTACTATGAGTATGTATTAATTTAGTAAGTATACACAACTTCTATATATTGGTTTTAGATCATCTAAAAATGAAGTTTTTAAATCTTATAGCTTTACTATCTACGGTATTATGTCTACCACCCCCCTCTTGCATAAGTTCCCACCCCTCTTTCAAAAAATTTACAGGCCGTTGATTGTTTTAAAAAAAAAATGTTGACCCTTGAAATTGCCGTTTATTTCTCAAAAAATCACAAGCCGTTGATCTTGTGAGATTTAATCTGAGTTGTCCAATTACCATTCATTTGGGCCGTTGATTTCAAATACGATACGGATATAGAAAACAAATACGAGTACAAATACAAACGGGATACAAATATGGGTACAAATACAGGCAAGGTACAAATACAGGTACAAATACAGGTGGGGTACAAGTACAAGTACAAATACGGGCGGGGTACAAATACGGGATATCCCATATTGTTTGCAGCTCCTTCACCTCACTCACAATTACAAATAGGAGGGGGGGGGGGGACAAAATTAAAATTTTGAATTTTAAAAAAGAAATCAAATAAGGGTGTGTGGAATAAAATTAAAATTTTGAATTTAAAAAAAAAATCAAATAAGGGGGTGCGGGGTAATAAATTTAAATAAAAAAAATAGGAGGGGTTCTTTTGGGTGCATAGTGACAACTTGTCACTATGCACCATGAAGTGGCAGTAACTGCCATCCACACTTTGCATGTAATATATTCTAGCACAAAGAGAGAATTACTTTTGACTTGAAATGGTTTTGTGCTAAATTTGTATTACAACTAATACAAATTGTTTAGAATCTAATACAATTGCATTAACCCCTAGAGGACCATTGTCCCTTCGGGGGACAAATGCGTTTTCGGGCAGGTACCTACGGGCTGAAATTTTCTTCTAATATTTTGAATTTTTTTTTGGAAGTAGAAAAGTTGATTAGCTTTGAGGGAATATAGTTTTTTTCAAAATTGGTGCCCGGAAACAATAGTTATGACCAAATAAGCTCAAATGAGGGGACGGCGAGCAGCTCGGGCAGCCCAAAAAAATAGAAAAAAATTTGAATTTGAATTTGAATTTTATTTGTTCTCATATATTATATTTTTGTTTATCTGTAAAGCTTTGATTCATTTCATTTGGAAATATTATGAGAAAGTTATGGACATTCTTGTTTTTCAGGTAGTTAGAGCATCTTTTTGAAAAAAATAACTTGTAGGATTCATTTCTGAATGCAATTTTTCAAATTTTTCAATAATTTTTTTTGCATGGTCTGATTTACTTGCTAGAACAATCTCACCATTGGGATTAGTGCATTTTAATTCCATCTAAAATATATGAATATTTTTTATTTTCCTTCTATCTCATACCTACTTCTACTTAACAATTTTTTTAAGAATGATAATTAATTTTTTTTTGAATTTCTCTTTTTTACCTAAACTCTCAACTCAATTCTTCACTATAAAGATTTAAAACTCAAAACTCTATAGTGCAAAAATTTTAAGTTAAAAATGTTCAAAGTCAAAAAAACTAGTCCCGCAATGTGCTGAAAAACTTGTTTTTTCCACTTTAAACGCAAATATCTTGCAATCTGAGCGGTCAAAAATTCTGAATTTTTTTCCACACTTTCATACTAGTTAGGTGTAAGATCTTATGGTTACATATGAAAATAAAACAATTTTCAATTTTTTTTATTCCTTGCTATAGATAGGGCAGTTTTGAGTGTTTTCTGGCAGAAAAAGGGCCTTGGTCCTTTGGGGGTTAAAATCAACATGTATTCAACACAAATCCATGTGTAACTATAGATGATTTGTGTCTAGTGCTAATTTAATTTTTGGGCACCTTGAATTTTTTTAAATTTTCTAATAAGAATGCTAAGAAATATCACTATGTCAATAATAGAATCCATGTTCAGTATTTAATTAATAAAGAACCAAAATGCTTCTCAAATTTATTAAGTACTTTTTATTAAGTTATGCATGACTCTTTCTAGAAATTATATCTATTTTTTCATCAATATATGGCTAGAGTAAATTCTTGATATTGACTAGAAAATTCTTTTCTATTTAATAATATTGGATATTTTTAATTGAATAAAAATATTTAAAAATTTACAAAGAATTTGTAAATATACCAAACTGAAATTTAATCCAAATTGGAAGCATCTTTGTAATGGGCTATTTCACATCCCAAATAGATTTGGCATTAAAAAAATATGATGGTTTGAAATGTTGAAGTTTGTTTTCATACCTAATTTTTTGATGAATATTCTTGTGTTTTACATTGAGATTTTTTTAGCTCAAAATCAAAGGTAAACTATGGAATGTGGCATATTAATTGACAATTTCTCTTTCTATTTGTATGGTTGAATTCTTGTAAAGTAAATGCTTTTTAATTTGATGAGTTTGATTGATTGGAAAAGATGTCAATTAGTTTGAGACAAATTATCTTTGCAAAAAATGTTAAATAACATGGGATAGAGAAAATTTGATCATGTGTCTATTTCAAAGCCAAACAATTTTGATCCTTTTTGGAGTTTAGGAATTGAAGTGTGGCTATTAGCTAGGTGTTGTGCAAGATAGTTTCACTATAAACCAAACGAGTTTTTCTTGACAACCATTATTGTATTGTGAGGCACTTAAGTTTTTAATTACAAAAAATCAAATTGTAAATAAAGTTGTTTGAAGTCCAAGAATGACATTCACATACAATATAATTCAAAAGTTATTAAAGGTTAAAGTTGATTAGTAGAATTTCTTCAACCATTTCCTAATTTCAATATCTTTTTTTTTTAATATTGTGTAACAAATATCTATTTATTTCTTTAGATTTTGTAGGACACATTTTTAGAATGCCCTTGATTTTGAGTTATCTTACTTAATCCTCTAAAAGCCTTAGTGTACTTTGAGTGAATTATAGATGCTTTCAAGATGTTTTGTCAAAGTTGTAGGCATTGGATGACGTAAATCCAAGTATATTGAGAGATTAATTTTTTGTTTATTCTTGAGTGATGTGACTAGCTAGCTTGTTCATACATTGCTTCATGATTTTTGTGGAAGGGGTTGAATCATCTCATGTAGGCATGGTAGGAAAAAAAAAAAAAAAAATGCAAACTTAATGTCTAAATTCTTTGTTGACCATAATTTCTTTGTTTGTAAGTAAACAACTCTGATTTTTAGATAATTGGACCTAATTGTGACCTTTTTAGTCTAAAACAAATTGCTAGTGATTTTGGTCTACTTCTATTGATGAGAGTCATACATGGATTGCTCTCACGTACACCTATTATTTTCACTTTGAAAATTCTTCATTTCTTCATATGATGTTCAAAAAAGACATGAAGAGATAATATAGAACATTCTTTTAACTTCCACCATGATCCAACACAAATTTAAACAATTTAATAAAAGAAACTTTGCTCAATTGTTTATATTACGAAGCAATTTTATTGTAACTATGGACATTCCCCTCTTGACTAGCTGAGTATCCTTCTCCCCAAAGTCCGAATATTCCCCTTCAAAAAAGCAGCTCGAGGGCTATAAGACGAAGACCGACGATGACGATTCACTTCCGTCGCAGGGGCAGCTCCACCAGCGGCTTCATATCCACCTTCCCCCGCCATAGCCACCGAAGTGAAAGCCCTTCTTCGCATCTGCCCCTCCTTCGAGGGTTTCGAAATTGGTTGCCCCTTGCCCACGCCATCGGCATCGTCACACTGGATCTCACTGCCACTTCACTCCTCGTGTTGTGCTTCCGCATTTTGAACTCCCGTTTGCCACTTGGAGCACGATCAAATCGCCTGCGCCGGCTGACTGACGTGATCGAGGCGACGCCCGTAGCAATTCGCAGCACTTTTCAAACCTTGACCTTATTCACCGGTTTTTAGATGGCCTTCTAAGTTTTTGCGAAGGTGCGGGATTTTGAGTTTTATGAAGAATTTCGGGTGGTCTTGGGGAGAGGGATTGGAATTTTTTTCTCAGCCTTTTTTTTTAGTTTTTTTGGTTTGATTTGGTGTTTTGAATGGGGCGTTTGTTTGTGTAGTGTTGTTGTTGGAGTGATAGGTCGAGTTTGGTTTTGTGAGGGGAGAATTTGAGAGGGACGGGGATTTTTAGGGTTTCGAGATTGTGAGGGAGCTGTGATTGAGTGGTGGTAGTTAGTTAGGGTTGTTGCACTGGTGGGGAGAATGTACTCGATTCTCTCAATTGTTGCGGTGGTGGTGGAATCTGTGAACGCACATGGGCTGTGAATTGGATTCGGGCTGTGTTTGTTCTGGGGTTGCAATAATTTTGAGGAGTTTGGATTGTGTGACGCTGATGCGAATTGCAGTCTATTAGAAGCGGGGAACTCAATGGGGTCTAGGCTACTCGGAATTCCGCGTCGGCGGGTGAGACAGCTTGTGGAGGAGCTTCTTCTGAAGCCTACTCAGCAGCAGGCGAATGGCGGCTATTCTCTGGATTCTTGTGGATCATCGATCGGACGCTACACTCATGGCCGGGTTTTGCCGACTATTGTGGACCAATTTCTGTTGGATCACAAGGAGAGAAATGGCACTGAGACAATGGAGACTTCCGGAATTGCCTTGTCGGGGAGGTCTCTGCACGTTCAGGATGGTACTATTTGGAAACACAGTGAGGTTTCGGGGAGTGGCGTAAGGCTGTGGGGTCAAGGTCCCGAGGGAAAGAGATGGCTGGCGACCTATACACGTGTGACGGAGGAAGCGGCGAGGGCTTCGAATGCCGCCACGGCTATTCGGTACGATGAAGACGAAGAAGCGCAGAGCTCGAAGAAGAATGAGAAAGAACCTTCTCCAGAGGATTGTGATGTTGCAGTCGAGGATCTCAGCTCTGTAAAGGCGAAGCACAAGCAGTCGCAAGAAGCGCCCAAGACGAAAGAACCAATCAAAAAACCAAGTGACGGATGGATGATCAAGGTCCGCAATGTGTTCTTCGGCATTGGACCGGCGATTCGGGCGATTGCGGCCATGAGCAGGTGCGAGATTACAAGTCGTAGTCGTTATTTTTGACATGTGTTCTGAAGTTCGCCTCTCACAGATGTCTTTGATATGCATTTTCGAGGTGGGAATGGCGGCTGTCTATCGGTTTTGAGCCTCATTTTCATTTTGTGAGCATGGTGAGTAATCTGATAGATATGTCTGATCTGATCTCATATGACTGGTTTGCGTGCCTTGGCAGACAAGACTGGGCAAACAAGATCTCTGGGTGGAAAAAATCATTTTGGGTTGAGCTACAACATTATTGGGTGGGAACCAAATTGCTTTGGGCCGATGTGAAAATCTGCTCACGATTGCTCCTCAAGCTGGCTGGGGGCAAGAATTTGAGTCGACGAGAACGAACTCAATTGACTCGCACCACTGCTGATATTTTCCGACTCGTACCTTTTGCTGTATTCATAATTGTTCCCTTCATGGAGTTTCTTTTGCCCGTAGCCCTCAAGTTGTTTCCCAACATGTTGCCGTCTACATTCCAAGACAAGATGAAGGAGCAGGTAGGGTGTACATGTTACCATGTGTTTCTGCTCACTAGGGTGTTACAGTAGTGTGTGCCATCTTGGACTATTAGGTTTGCTTGTCCTCAGTAAAATGAAACAGGAATTGAAATCTGGTATCTTGAAACGTGTTCTTTTTTTTTCCTTACTGTAGGAACAACTCAAGAAACGGTTGAACGCCAGGATACAGTACGCCAAGTTCTTACAGGATACCGTTGGGGAGATGGCCAAGGAGCTTAAGACTTCCCGAAGTGGAGAGCTCCGCAGAACAGCGGATGAGTTGGACGATTTCATTAAAAAGGTTCGTTTGTATCTTGTACTCAACTTGGGAGCTTTAATTCCTCTGCTTCACCAGGATTTTAAATCTATATTGCAGCAAGGACTGGCGTCAAAACGAATTCTTTTTTTCCTGTCTTGGAAGACATGCCCATCGTATTGGCACAATGTGTCTTATTAGGGATACTTTTTTTTCTTGAATTATTTAGCCCTAGTAATTCTAATCTCATGTACTTGCTTTTGTACAACAGGTCAGAACAGGTGGACAAGTGCAGAATGATGACATTCTATCATTTGGAAAGCTGTTCAATGATGAGTTGACACTGGATAACATCAGCAGGTACATATGCTTTTCCCAAAGTTTATTTATGATTTCAGTCAATGTGTTTTTCCTTTTTGAATGAAGTTGCCTAAGCACGTTGAATAGCTAATGATTGATGGTGGCTTTGGATTACTTGTGGGTTACATGTGTATTGCAGGCCCAGGCTAGTGAGCATGTGCAAGCTAATGAATATTCAGCCTTATGGCACGGATGCTTATCTTCGATACAGTCTTCGGACAAAATTGGGCTGGTACTTATCTAGTAGTGTATATATGTTTTGTCTGTAGATATTGCATTCTCATGGTCAGACGTAGAGGTTGTTTTTCTCCGTATCATTCATCATTGGACCACCTATGATCGATACTTTATGGCATCAGTAGTATCTCCTCGACCTTTAGGTATTCATATTCACTATGGTTTTGTGCATGCTATTTTATTCTTGTTATCTCAATGTTTATGTATTTCCACATCATGCCTTGATGCTGTACTGTTATGTTGTGACATTGTGGAGCTCTTGTGGTCGCAGGATCAAGGAAGACGATAGGATGATACAGAGTGAGGGTGTGGATTCGCTTTCGGAGGCGGAACTCCGACAAGCTTGCAGGGAACGTGGTATGCTTGGGTTGAGATCTGTGGAGGATATGCGGAAACAGGTATATTTTGCCAATACCTTTGCATTTTCAAAATTATTTTTCAAGATTTCAAGTTGGATTCATTGCTTTGTGGAAGTTCTAGTTTTAGACCCGTGATTATCGTAGTGTACCTTTATCGTCTGAGATCGTGTTCGATCTTTCATTCCTCGATTGTGCTGATGCTTTAGCAGCTACTTATTTTGTCGTATGTGGTTTATGTCTTGATGCAGCTGGGTGATTGGTTGGATTTATCGTTGAACCACTCCCTTCCTTCTTCTCTACTCATTCTTTCAAGGTATGTTCTGATATGCTGTGAAAGTCATGCGTTACTTTTAAGTGCTCACTGTGAAATGGATGCATCTGGTCTAGCCTGATCGTGCTACATTTAAGTTATTTTTTTGCGGTGCTAGCTTTACTATTTCTGATACTATCCTAATGCTATCCAATCCAATCCAATCAATATCTGATTGGAATCGTTGAAGTTGATATTGCTGTTTGGACTCACGGCTTAACTGCTCATGGTATCGCAGAGCTTTCTTGGTGGCGGGCAGGAGACCTGAGGACGCAGTGCAAGCCACACTCTCGTCACTACCTGATGAGGTCATTGACTCGGTTGGTGAACAGACCGATCCTGGTGAAGAGGCACTAGCAGAGCGCAGGCGCAAGTTGGAGTTCCTGCAGGCAGAGGAGGAGCTAATTAAGGTAGCTGTTCCTGCCATATACTAAGAACAGCGGCAATGGTCATTTTTCTGTAGCCTAGTAGTTATATTTGGGTTTAGTTCGCAATGCTGTGATTGGGGCGAAAATAGTTTATTTTCTAAGGATAAGTTGTTTCACAGGCCGAGGAAGAGAAGCAGAAAGGTAGCGTGGACCAGAATGAGAAACGAGAAAAAGTTGCTGCTCGTAGTGATGAAAAGGATCACGCTCTTCGTGAGATGATGCTTGCTACCGCTCGTGAGGCTCAGCAACTTGCGCAAACTAAAACTTCTGACAAAAGGGAAGAGCTTTGCAAGCTCAGTGGGGCCCTGGCTGTGTTGGCATCAGCATCGGTGAGTTCCTGGCACTCTTTGGCTATATCTCCTTATTTGATTGCTAGTTATTCTCATTACTTCGATAGTTGGGATTCGTGGTCTTATTTTTATTTGGCATGCTTCGTTTGGTAGCTTATTTAGTATTATAGCTTTTCATTGTTTTGCAGCGACTGCTGAAGTTAAAGGATTGATCTTCTTCCTTATTGAGTCTTTTGGGTTGTCCTTGCCTGACTCGTCGTACGATTTCTCTGAGTAGCGGATTCTTGTCACAAATTTGTCGTCTTTTTCTGAACCTGTGGTGCTCTTATTGTATTGCAGTCTGTCAGTAAGGAACGAGGGGAATTCCTGAGACTCGTCAAGAATGAGGTATCTTCATTTATGCTTTATGTCTTCATTACCAGGCTGTCACAAAGTTATGTTAGTTTTCTTGCCTCCGTGATAGGTGTTTAGTCTATAAATGCTGTTGATTTTTTTTATTCTACCATTTTGCTATTGCTCGTGATCTACTTTATCGTTCGATTGGCAGTTGATATCCTGACATTCTTTGCATGTCTATTCCACTCAAACGTACTATTTATCTCTGCAGATTGAGCTCTACAACCAGATGGTTGAGAAGGAAGGTACCGAAGGTGCAGAAGAGGCTCGCGAGGCATTTTACCATGCCGCACGGCCTACAGAGAAGAAAGATGGAGAGAAAGATGAGAAATCTCCAGCCGATCACGTCTCCTCTGCTTTAATCGAGAGGGTAACTTCTCATTGCGATCACTTTCCTCTAGTGCTCTCAATCTTGCGCCTCAGGATATAACAACTCTAATTTTGTAGGGAAAGAGAATACATAATAAATCGTACTGTTATAATTTGTGATAGTGCACTTGGAATGAACCGGTTAGTGGCAGCGGGTTGTAGCTCTCATAATAGCACCCACTTCTCTATTCAAGTGCTCTGTTTCATAAATGGCACCTCTGTATTTTTCAGGTGGATGCCATGCTTCACAAGCTGGAAAAGGAACTGGATGATGTCGATCTAAAGATTGGGGATCGTTGGAGAATCTTAGACAGGTACGTGTTCCTCCCGTCCAGTTTCTGGAAACCTACCAAAATTTTTTTACGTTTTCTTAGTACGGTGCTTGAATTTTGGATAATTCTCAATCAGTTTTCTATGGTGATTAAAGTTTAGAACCTGTGCACATTGTGAGATTATGGGGAAGTTTGTGACCGCGTAATTGGCTTTCAGGGACTACGATGGGAAGGTTACTCCTGAGGAGGTGGCTGCTGCAGCTGTGTTTCTGAAGGACAGCCTCGATAAGGAGTCTGTGCATGAATTAATAGCCAATTTGGCAAAAGATTCAGGTCTAGTTTCCATGCATCCTCATTTCGTGAAGCGCCTTCTCTTGCAATATAAATTTACCAATGCGTAAATTTGGAAGTTCATTGCATCACTATCAAATTGTTTTTTCTTTTATGCACAATCTTATTGAATGTCTTTCGGTTGGTTACTTTGTGGCTGCAGAGGGCAAGATTTTGGTGGAAGACATAGTCAAGCTTGGGACGGCATCGGAGGCTATAGATGGAGATCTGAGCGAAGATGTAAAGAAGGCTGTGAAGGAAACTGCACAAACACAGTGATACGTGCAGACACTACCTACGGTATAATTTTTGTTATTTAGATTGAACGAATTCTTTGTATAGTCGGTGGTGGAGTTGGTATCTTTGCCTCGTCGAAATTGAGATGCGAGTTCGTTGACGGACGGATGTGAGTACCATATTGAGTACAAGTGAAAGTCTACTAGCCTCAGCAGAGTTATACAGCAGGACTTCCAGGGCCTTGATTGACTTGCCAAATAGATAGATACGCTTCTTCAGTTGACTTTTACCGATCAAGGAGACCTTCAGGGATTCCTCATATTGAGACACTTGTGTAAGTGATTCTAGTCACTCACTGGTGATATTGGCTTGCTATAATCCAGCAATGCAGCTACCATCTTTTACCCCCCAATGCCCTGCTTGGTATTATGATTCACTGATTTCCCTTCCGTTGGTTTCCTGAACATATCTCAACATGACTCAAATGTCTTCTTCTCTTCTGCCGTCTGGAGCTAATTGATGTCTGACATCAACCGTCACAGAAGAAACTCATGCAACTTCATGGGCCACTTGAACTTGCACTGTAGTATGTTTTGTATTTAACCCCTAAATGTGTTTTTTGGTTTAAAACATCATTGCTTTTGAAGTGTTATAGGTCTAAATGTCACTAAGGTGTAGAAATCTCAACCATACAATCCTATAGTGTACATGTTGTACATGATGTGAAACAAACTTGTAGTCATTTGGCTACATAGATTGCAAGACTATAATGTTTTAGTGTTGGAAAAGGATGCTCAAATTTTCCTAGCAACACATTTAGAGGTGAAATAGTGAATTTCTAAACCTGCTCAAATGAAAAAACTTTAAGCTATAGAGTGCTTGAAAACATATTGGTGAACTGACTTTGAAATGTAAAAAATAACAAAAAAACAGTTGCATAAAACACATCCAAAGGCTGACTTTGAAATGAAAAAAAAAAGCAAAAAAAGTTGCAAAAAACACATCTAAGACTCCAAGGCTGAACCTCCTATTAAAATGTGTTTTAAACACTCATGACTTCTTGGATTGGTATGAAATTAGGGTAGCCACACAAACTTGACTAGTATAGGCAACTTTCCCAATTTTCTTTTATTGGAAACGGACACCATATGAAGAAGAAACAAGCTACCAAACTTCAATGTAATCCAAAAATGTTCGGATTTTGAACTTTGAATTGCTCCCAAACATTCAAATCAACTTGGATTGACATGAAAATTTTACCACAATAACTAGACTTATGGATGAACATAAACCAACAAAATTTATTGAAAACAAACATTGGATGAGGGAGATACAAGCCCCAAAAGTTGCAGCCATCAAAATGCAATTTGGTGAGCTCAAATTGAACCTATGAACTTTGAATGGCTCCCAAAAAATCAATACATCTTGGATTGATCTGAAAATTTTACACACAAAGTAAAAGAGAGAACAAAGATTGCCCAACAAATCTTATTAAATTTGGACATTGGATGCAAAAGTTACATAACTTTGAATTGAACTTTCAAACTATGTGGGGACACTTTTGGTTGTCTAGGGGATTTAAGGGATAAAGGCTACAAGTACTAGTAAAACTTTCTTCACATTCTCAATCTAGTAAGTTACAACATGTAAAATTGCCCTAACAAGGTTTGCATATGGTTTGATATTACAAAAAATCTGAACCCTGCGAAAGGTTGCAAATGTTTGAATTTTGGTAGCCCCCATAGTGCAAGTATAGAAAAAATAAAAAAAAGTCGCTAGTCTGATGTGGTTCTAACATGGCACCAATAGTGCCACGTCATATCGAGGGGAAAAAATCCCTAATTGCACCAAAATTGCACATGGAGGTGCAAAATTGGCAGCCTTTTGTACAGTTTCGATTTTTGTAATAGCATGGTTTCTATTATTGAATTGCATATGCTTTTGTTGGATTTCCTTAGTGCTTTAAAGTAGATTTTAGATATTTTTTGAATGCATTTATTGAATATCACATGAATAAACTTTGAGTTTTCAAAGTGTTGAAAATAGGTTAAATTTAAACAAAATCAATCCCAGGCTCTTATAAATGGAGGGTGCACATTTTAAAACAATTCACAATTAGGCTTTAAAAAAATTCATAGTTAGGTGCAGTCGTGTAGGTACTTTTAAAAGCTACTACTTATACCTTTCCAACAATCCTACACCATACACTTTTTTTACTCTTTACCATTCAAAAACAATGAACATTTTGAAGTTTTGTTGTAACTTTGTTTTAATTCTTTGAATTTTTTAGCAATTTCTTGCTCAATTTGCAATCTTAACCTTAGGATTGCATATCACTAAAAGATCTGGAAAAAATTCTAATGAGTCTACACCATCTTTCTAGCTCTTCATCGTTTGTTGGTAGTGAATATTTGGAATTCTATTGCATTGTACAGTACCTTTAATACTTTGAACAACTTCCCACTCAATGTATAATTTCATGTCTTAGGTCACACAATATATTGAAGATGTTGCAAAGCAAAATTGAAATCATAACAATGTTCGACAATGGAGTTGGTGGGTGGTTGTGGGTGGAAATTGAGTCTAGCAGTAAAATATAAATTTTGTCTTTGCCTAAATTGTCAATGTAACATGCAATGGCGCTAGCATGTGAGCCTAGAAATGCGAGCCTATGAACCTTGAGCCTAGATGTAAGTAGGTGATCTACAACTATTGAAGGTGTTTATAACATACTTATAATATAAGTACCCTATCACCGTAGAAGGTGCTCATAACCTAGGTACCTATAATATAAACACTTATAATATAAATATTCTATAACTATGGAAGGTGCCTATAAGATAGGTACCTATAACATAGACACTTATGATATAATTAGGCACCTATAATATAAATATCCTATAACCATAGAAGCAGTACTTATAACATAGGTATCTACAACATAGGTACCTACAACATAGACACCTATAATAAAAATATCCTATAACTTTAGAAGGTGCTTATAATATAGGTACCTACAACCTAGGAGCTTAGGCTCCTACGCTCATGGGCTCAAGTTTCTAGGCTCACATGCTAGCAATCGTGGTGTAACAAGATGACCTATAGTGATGACTCCATAACATTCTATAACCAAACAATGGTCCTTTCCATATTGGGAAGATATTATGCTTTGCTAGATGCCTGAAAAGGACTTAATAGTTAATTCAAGGATTGGGATTGGTTGAAGAGCCATAGAAGATAATTTTGTTCACTATAAGGGACTCTTTTTTAAGGACGCAAAAGAGCCCTTTGTCTCATCGGTAAACAATGTTATATCAAATTTAGTATTGGTCTTATATATATTTTCCTAATTTAATCTACACTAGAATTTATTAGTTTAACTAGAACACCATTGGTAGTATTTCAATGCATGAGAATTGTTGAATGGTGTTACCTTATGTCTGGATTAGGTTTGACACTTAGGTGTCAAAATAATTATTTTTAAGTACCTGGAGTATTCAGCACTTAGGATTTGTTATTCTTGGGTTTCGGTAGGAGTCGTTCTAAATTTTTCCAACACTTCTTCGTAGGCTCCTCAATTGTCAATGCTCCTCTTTATAGTACTCCAAGATTTCCCACAATTATCAATGCTCCCCATCTTAACAACGCCTTAATACATAATTTTCAATTGTACTTTGTTGATTTTTATTGTAATTTCAATGTTTTTTAGTATTACAAAAAAATTCAATTTTGCATTATTTTTCTCAATTTCAACAATTGTACTTGTAATTCTCACAAATTTAGACACTATAGACTTGAAATTTTATATTTATTTTGGACATAACTCTTTGATTTTCTTGAAATTCTAGACACTTTCTATTGGAAATTAATTATGTACAAAAGTAACCTACACTTAAGATATTCTCAAGCACTAAAGGTAAATCACCCCATTAGGCCATTACAAGAAAATGACCCATTCCAAACACCTAGGGAATGATTCATCAAAGTCTTGCATCAACCCATGGCAATTTTTTTTCAACAATGAGATTTGTACTACATTGCATTGAGTTATAATGGCCGACGACAATCAATGTTGTACCTGCTTTAGGTGAGTAAGATGCCCATTATAGATACATTATGTACTGAAAAGGGACAACCACGCCCCCTTCAAAAACACCACGTTCCTTCTACAAAATAAATTATGAAAATTAAAATTATTTTAATCCGCATCAAATATATGTATATAAATATGATATACAATGAATAAAGATATAGATGTAGATACAGGGATAAATAATATGATAATCATGGATATAGCTATAGACACAAGAATATATGTCAACTATATGATGGTAGATACATATCCCATATCCTTTGCTATCCCATATGAGATAAGAACAAAATTGGGGGGTCTAAAATGCTCGAGTTTTTTAGTAAGAAAAACATATATGAGGGTTTGAATTTGGAAGGTGGGGAAGCTTTTGAATGACTATCCACTCAAAAGTGGGCTCAAAAGACCAATCCACAATATTGTGAATACACATTTTGACAATATACTAACTACTTTAATGATCATAATGGATACTTTTTTTTGTTGGTTTTGGGGTAGTCTAGCCCCTAAAGAACAAAGGACAATCCAAATTTCCAAAATTGTAAAGCAATAGGAAAAAATTGAATCCAAAAAGAATCTGCTTTACAATGCAAAAATTTGGGTGGAAATATGTTATAAAATGCAACTTAAGATAATAGTTTATTGATGACATTCAAACAATGATTGTAAAATATGATCCGTAGATCATATCTATACAATTCGATCAATTAATATACAAACCAATATTTTTCAATAAAATTTGAAGTCAAAAATTGAAAATCTCTTCTAAAATTGATTGGAGACCAAAAACAAATTCCCTTTGGTCAAAATATTTAGATCTCATCATAGTGAATTTTGAAGAGTTTTATTTTACCTTTCTATCCAAGTCAATTATAAAGGGTCATTTTTTGAACTAAAGATGTTACTTTTTGAGACAAGACCCTAGCTATCAGTACCCTTTGAATTATAGAATATTTGCAAAACAAAGTCTTCAAAATTCATATTGTACAAATGTTAAAAGAATTAATACAAAAATCTTCAAAAAAATAGATGGATGAAAAAATGTATTTTGAGTGCTTGGGATGTATTTACATTCATCTATTATTTAAAATTTGAACGTGTGGTCTTTAAAAGGCTAGAGGCTCATTAGAAAAAATTTGGGGCTTCTACATGGCAACTACTTTGGACCAACACCCTCTTGCAAATTGCCAAATTCTACAATAGTTTAAGTTTTAAATTTAAATCCTAAGAAATTTATGATTTAAATTTTGTAACTTCAAATTCAATCATTTATTTAGTTACTCGTAATTTATTCAAATAAGAAACATTTTAATATACAAAATAGAGATATGACCTACAAATAGATAAATAAAATTTCATTATAATAATAGAAATCATTGAAAAGAGCTTTGCATGTGAGGTACCTTATCTTTTTAGACGTAGAAAATACACCCAAAATGTTAGTAAATGTTTTAGAAAAACTTCTTCTTAAAAAATATATATATGTTTTTGAGATAAAATATATTGTGATAAATTTTCCATTTTGAGTAGATGAAAGCACTACAATGCATTGAAATTTAGAAATGGTTTCACTATAGTTTGGATGAATATAAATGATTTTGGATAAAAATACTATGAATGAGATTTAATTTGTCTTCAATACATTTCATCCAAATTTACAAGTGTAAATAGTGTCATCATCCTACTAAATTGCATCTTGGCTTCAATCCTAAGTGCTGAACTAAAGATAGTACAACCAATATTGCAATTCCTCTTAAACATCTTTTTCATTAAATCATGTACAATATTTTTTCTCCTTTCTATTTGAAGGTTCTTCAATAAATGTTAATTGGATTAAGTGCACTTTTCAAATCGTTCATCATCTACTTAGTGAATTTGGGGGCATATAGGGCAACCATTCTTTTTCCAACTATATATCTCCATGTATCTACAAATACTTTGGCTATAAATCTAAAGAAAAAAATATGACTATTTAACAATCTTTTGCAATAATTTTGTTGTAAATTGCTATAAACTCTATTTGAACTAATGAAATAACAAAAATGATTTGAAAATTTACCAAAATTGATAGTCTTGACTAAAACTTTGAAGCCACCTAGTGATAACTAAAAAAAATAAAAAAATAAAAATAATGAAGAAGTTAACCTTTAAAAGTTTGGGAAGTCTAATTGTAGAATCAACATGAATGATGTTTTTAGTATATTTGAGATGAAAGGTGCATAAATTGATGTATACAATAGTGACAAAAGTTTGTATTGAATTCATGTTGAGAAGGATTAAATCCTAAATGTCCAGATCCTTCTCCGAAATTGAAGATTTGGAAAAAATCATCATAAAGTACTATTTGGAAGAATATTTTGGAATTCATATACAATTAAAAATTGTAGCTTTTGAGTTTTAGATTCCATCCATATGGTTAGATTCACCAATGCTATCACCAATATTTTTTTATAAATTTTGAAAGAGAAATTTCAGAATTCCTACTAAATTCAATTACAAATAAAATATTATCATTTTTTGAGTAAATTTTGTTGGAATGCATTTGAAATGAGGTTCTCTTGACATGGTGATTTTTTCAAATCTTTTTTTTCTTAAAATCTATCACCTCATTTTTTCAAATCCAGTTTTGAACTACAGTCAATGTAATTTTGGCTTGGTCAACCACTTGACATTCTTCCACATTTGTAATTTTAGAAAAATATGTACTCTGAAAACACCAAATCCAACCATTAGATAGGACAAGAACTTCATAAAGTATCTCCACAAATTTAGATGACTTTCATTCAAGCAAAATGAGAAAGAACCAACTGAAGAGTTTCAATTTGTCCATCGTTTAGAAATTGGACTTCAGAGTGCTTAGGGATTAATGGCATTTCAAATTTGGATCATCATTAGTCCTCATTGTGCTTGATAAGTTAACCTTGGAAGATCACGGCTCTATTGCAAAGTTAACCACAAAAATGATCGCATTCCATGACGAGTAAGGTGTGCACACCCATTATGAACACTCTTAGAATTGCTTCCCATATCTAAACCACTCCAATATTTTGCCCGAAAATCTTGAGCAAGTATAGCAAGGCGAAGCAATTAGGTGAAGGTCCCTAATGGATATGGTTTCCTTAACCCCTTAGCACTCCTATGTCCCAATTCTGAATGACAAACAAAGAAACTCGGAGACCTTTTTGACCACAAAACGTTTTGTTCATTCATATGACAAATTTGAATAGATAGGGATAAGCAACATGTATTTATGAAGAAATATAAGCAAAAATATATAAAAATTTCATAAAAGGATTCAGGCGCATCTAGGTATGTTCACACTTGGTGTTAGGAGTGATGTTTGCTATGTGAATCTGGTTTAGAAGTAGGTCTAAATTTATTCCTAAAACCCGTGGTAACAACACTCTTTAACACCAATTGTGAACATACCTCAAGGATGAAGGGCATTATGCAATTCTACAATTTCCTTCCTTCAAAGTCCTTCACCAAATACTTTTAGTCCCCAACTAAAAACCTGAACTGAAAATCCCTACGAAAGCTCGTCCCCATTCACGGAACCTTGTCGCTATGGCGGCATGCACGTGCTCCAGCGCCTTGAATCCGCGTTCCGTTTCCCGTCGCCGCTCCATCGCCACTGCAGATTGTGGATTTGCATTCATCGCGCCAACCTCGCCATTCTCGAGAATTGTGGAAACTACTGGAACAGTGTAACTTGTAGTAGTTTCAGTTTAAAACTGGGTCGTCGTCCAATTCAGTCAAAGCAAGCCTCCCTGCCTGTGTCCCATTTTTTTTTCTTCCACTTTCTTCCCTGCTTCCTTTCTTGCAATGAACGAAGTCTTCGTGACGACGTGAAACGATTTTTCCCTTGCTTTTTTCAGTTTCTGAGGTTCTTTCTCGTTTGCACATCGGTTTCTACGCTCACTTGTTGACCCTGAATCACTTCCAAGCGCTATGCGATGATAGTTGTTGATTTTGTTGTTGTGAAGAAACCGTTGGAAGTGGATTTGGGGTTGTGGCTGTGGAGCATGATCATTCGCTAATGTTTGATGAGATTTTCATTTTCGTTTGGAGTCGTCTGTTTCGGAAAATGGGGTGGGTCAATTTCAGGTAATTTTGTAGAGGTTCAAGTAGGGTTTATGTAAGAGAGCGCTACGAGCTTATGTAAGAGATTGCTACGAGTTGTTTTGGAGTTGAATTGGAGAGATGGAAGGGCCAGCGAAATCGAGCTCTATGTCGGTTCTTCCGATCTCGATGCCTGGGGCGGTGCCACAAACGAAGCCGATGAGTCGACGGGGCACCATGGTGGCGCTTTCCTACATGATCTGTGCAGGTGAGAACTCGTTTCTCGATGTGTTGTTTTTACGGAATTCAAGGTTTTTGAGCCTCTGCCATTAGTGTAAGCTTCTGCGATGAGGGCACTGATTGTCGGTATATTCATCTTGAATTTCCGAAATCCGGTAAAGAATTTGGAGAGATTTTGGAGTGTGCAAGGTGTGTCGAATTTGATTTGCACTGGAATCCTGTCTACTTGGTAATTCAAAGCTTCGGAGTATTTGACATCGCATAGGCATTAGTGTAAGCTTCTTCAGTGAGGCACTGATTGTCGGTATATTCGCCATGGATTGTTGATAGCGTGTCGAAACCTGGCTACAAATTTCGACAGATTGTGTTGAGTACAAGGTTTGTTAGGATTTGAGTTTGCGTTGCAATTCTGTCTACTGGAGAAATCAATTAGGGCACTGATCGTCGGTATATGCACAATGGATTGTAGATAAATTTCCAAGAGCTAGTCACGAAATTCAAGAGATCATGTAGAGTGGAAGGGTTTCTTAGGATTTGAGAGTTTGCTGTGGAATCCTGTCTGCGAAGTAAATCATTCACAGCTTGTACGGATGTTTTTCGTTCGGAGTTTTCAAAACTGATGTAAGATACAGGATTCTCTTTCTGTCACTTTAAGAGTTTAAACCAATATGTAGGACTGTGTTTGGAAAGAGACATATAGAGCCGTGGAGAGCTCTTTGGGTACCTTTAGTCAACGTTGAAATCAAATTTTTGTCCCTGTCTCAGAATGTCTTATGCAATTTCAAAGTGCGGATTGTAGACCACAAGAAGTGGCAATTGTGGAAGCCTAGAGCCTGATTTTCGAACTGACCCATTCTTATATGTCTGCATCTCATTGACGTGGCCTTTGTTTGTTTGAGTTTCAGTTCTCCTCGTGATGTTCAACAAAGCAGCATTATCAAGTTATAAATTCCCCTGTGCAAATGTCATTACGGTATTACAGGTGTGTACCTTTAGTCAACGCTGTTTATTCTAGAATAGGTGAAGCTGCATTGGAAAGTTTAAGGCGATAGCAAGCCGCTATTAGTTCGACGTAGGTTCTAGAAAGCATGTATAAAGCATGTATAGTTTTGATATGTGAGCAGGGCGTGCGTGTGAAATTAGAGCATCTCATTCATTCCTGCACTTGTCGGAACCTGCATTGGCTTTCTGTTCTTGATAGCAGAGCGTGGGACATAAGTTTAGGAACAGGAACTCCAAATGTCTAATGTTGCATTATGAATGCACCAGATGATAGTATCCACCGCATTGTTGTATGTGCTTCGGAAACTGGACATCATCAGATTTACAGACGACAGCCCAGACAAGGCCAAGTTCAAGCGATTTGTCCCTTTACCAGTTCTTCGCGAAACATCTCCTCTCTCAATTGCTTACTTATTCTATATGGTATGTTTTCCTTTCCAATCGATTTTGATTCGGTTTTAAGGTGGTCAACCAACACATTTTCTTCCAATTTTCTTATGAGAGGGCTTCGTTCATAACAGGTAGTGGGAATGGCTTCCATAAGAGGTGTGAGTGTGCCCATGTATACCACTCTCCGGAGAACAACTGTTTTCTTTACCATGGTTATGGAGTTTTTCCTTTTAGGTCAAAGGCATACTACTCCTATCATTACGAGGTCAGCGAACTCTTTTATTACAGTTTTACTATTCTGATTTTATGGCATTTGATGCTGAGTATTAGTGTACTATCCCAGAGTTTCTTTCTTTTCTTGGAATGTACTGGAAGAAATCGTAAGTTCGTAAGTATTTCCAGATCCTGAGGATAATGACACTAGGATGGGCATGTGATGATGCAATAGTGTGGCTATCATTGTTTTCGGAGTGTTCATTGCTGGAGCGCGAGACTTCTCGTTTGAACTGGGAGCCTACTCTTTAGTCTTTCTCTCCAATCTGACAACAGCTATCTATCTCGCTACAATCGCTCGTCTTGGTACGTGATGTAAGTTCCTTGCAGCTTAGTTTGATACATTGCTTTGGGTAGTGTTTTTCTGTGGGGGAGAACTGTTCCGTTCCCGAAGATTAATAGAGTCACTTGAACATCACGTATACTGTATGTCGGTAGCTTTCGAAGTTGGAAGTTGCAACGTGCAAATGGTTTAAAACGACATATTCTATCCCTTGGAATGGCAGGCAAGACAACTGGACTGAACAGCTTCGGCCTGATGTGGTGCAATGGTATGACATTATTTAATCTGTGGTTTCTGTTTTGGATTGCAACTTCTTTGGGTGTGGGTCTCTATCATTATATCCAAGGTCGTTGTTCTCCTTGAAGATTATGATATGATCTATCCAATTTCGCCACTCAAGATTTCTCCGGTTATTTGACTGGCGAGTCAGCTTTTTGACAGTACATTGGTAATGAGAGTTTATTTTCTTGTGCAGGCATCATTTGTGGTCCCCTCTTGTTCGCGTGGATTGTTTTGAGCGGTGAACTCGATAAGGCTCTCCATTTCGAATCCCTCCACGTTTTGGGCTTTCAGGTATCAACGATGTCTGTTCTTACGACACTGTTCTGGTCGCAGAAAGTGTTTTTCAAGCACAAGTGACGATGCGGGAGAACGATATAATGAAGCAACTGATGAACTTAACCAAGCTCGAATTCGTTCAGTACGAGCAAATTCTTTTAAAAATAGATGAATTTCGTGAGAATGGTCTTAATCAATTAGAAAAGAAAAAGAGAATCAATGAATGATGTTTTCATGTAGGGCTTCAATCTAACCTTTTTCCTGAGAAGCAGCCTGGTCGCCATTACAAGGACAGTGATGCTACCGCCTGATTCATCCCTGAGAACCAAATTTTGCGGCGATCACTTACTTCTGAGTCTGTTGAGTGCAGATTTGTGTGGTGTTGTCCTGCATGATGGCGTTCTGTTTGAATTACACTATCTTCCTGAACACCACCCTCAATTCTGCTCTTACACAGACCATGTGTGGCAATCTCAAGGTCTGTTGTCGTTTCCTTATCTTGATTATTCCATCCCACAAGTTCTTTCCATCTCTTGTAAATCTGATTCAAAGGACTAACCATCGTAAATGGATTTTTCAACAGGATCTAGGAACTGTGTTGATTGGGTGGATCTGGTTCGGTGGACTACCATTTGATTGGGTACTTTCTGATTCATTTCTAGTTCTATTGTGATTTGAATTCGAAGTTGTTCGTCTTGTTGCACCCTTGTTGAGAGTGGTCACTTGTATCAATCCCGAGTCTAGCTTCCTGATGTGACGTTACTATTTAGAATGAATTTTCTTGGATGCAAGCAAAGGGTTTTCATTTAGATTAGATTGTTTTACTAACTTTGAGAGAAAATCAGAAAGCGAATTTTTCCCATAATTCCTGGGGAGGCGTTTGTACGATCATTCAGACCGTGAAGAACCTTTCCCGTGAATGATGAGGGAGATTTTTTTTATGATGCTGTCTGAAACAATCTGATTACAATTTACCGAAAACACTGTTAAGCACTGTTTTGCCGATTGTGGAGACTTCATCCTTACGGACTACGTTATGTAGGGAGTTTTTTTTCCTGTTGGCATGACTGGTTTGGAATCTCCTTCGTTTCATGTTGTCGGCGCTAACGATAGTATTGGGAACTTGCTTGTGCAGCTCAATGTTCTCGGCCAGCTATTAGGCTTTGTCGGCTCTGGCATGTACGCGTATTGCAAGTTGAAGGGGAAGTAGCGATCGGGATTTTCTCACCGACTTTCTAGCTCTGACGCTAAAATTTTCCGCCACCTGAGCTCTTGTCTCTGTTTTTTTTAAAGTTGGCAGCCCTCATTAGGTATACAACTCTGAAAGAAATGAAATCTCCTTTTGTGAACTGTAACGTACTCTTACTTGCTGTACATTTTTAAGTACATTTTTATCATGTACCAATACCAATGAACTCAAATATGTTTCAATATGTGCTTTAGAAACTGGGTATGCATACTTTGATCTGCATTAGTATTTTGAAAGGGAGGAACGACACTTCTCCCTTCATTGGCCATAATATTCTTGTTGAGGCGCTTCAATACTCTTGGAATAGGAATTTATATTCTTTTAGTATTACAAGAACATCACCATTCCTATGTATTTTGTGATAGAAGCTACGTATGCTCAGGACACAAGAGTGCTACCTTATGGGTCCAATCAATACTGCCAGAAAAAGCTGACGTCAAACCTTTGCAGTCATTGCACGTCTTTGTTCTAGAAGCTGCTAAAATAGTATATGCAATTGGTTATAACAGCAACAGGTATCAAAAAGTATCAAGTCACTGAATGCCGAATATCCAAGTGTTGCAAAAGACGCATGGTTTGCATGAAAATATTTCAGAATCTTTTGGAAAAGCATTCATTCATTCTTTCTTTCTTCATGTAAGTTATACGTTCGGACAATGTACATTGGCATCATGAGGCCCTCGACTACACTAGGGCTGTTGTCATCCATGCTTTGCCAAGTGTCAGAAACTCCTTGACTTAGAACCCTGCGCCGCTTTATTCAAACTAACATCAGAAAAAATCTTCAAAATCGTGTTTCAGTCCGTCTCCCAAAACGAGACAGACCCTCCATGCAGCGAACCCGTCTGTACATTTTATAAAGCTCCCATAATGTGATTGCCAAACTGCCACAACACTAATTTTGTAAACATCCCATACCGATATATGTGTCACAGAGTAAAAAAGAAAAAAGAAAAAAGAAAAGGACTAATTTTGGAATAGGCACACTGTTGTTCAAAAGTTTGAATGAAATTGGAATGAAAAATTAGGGTGGCAGACGGAGGAGAGCCGTCCAGCTGCCCTTCAAGCCCTTTCTGGCCGGGCAGTGCATAACCGGATAAGCCAAGCAACCTTCAAAATGGTCACCAGGGGCAGCAGATTGACCCAAAACAAAAACTTCGGGACTCAAGGACCCATACCGGGCATCCAGGGAAAAGGGCAGGCCAGAAACAAGATCATGACTCCAAGCCAGTAACAGGGCAACAGGGCAGGACGAAAATAAAAGTCACAAGGCTCAGAAGAGTTACAGACAGGGCATGACGGGCAGTATCACAAACCAAAATGGGTCTCGCTGAGATCTCCCCTGGTCAGACCAATTTCAGAACGGACAGCAAGGCCATAAGGCAGGTCAATAAAAAGAAGTGGAAGGACCAGAGAACGGGCAGAGGGCAGGACGAAAAAGTAAAAGGATTGGCGGGAGAGGCCCCAAAAGTGGATGGGCCAGCCCGCGGGTAGGTAGGGCAGAGGGCAGGACGAGAACAAAAACTTCACCGCCTGGAGTCTCATCACCACAGTGCTGTGGCAACGGTAGAGGCCTCTTGTTGCTCCCTTCTATCGGTGGAGCTCGATATCTGTCTCCCCCGAATTGCACCCTCGCCGCGCCCATTTCCCTACCCGATTTCACAGATGGTAAGCATCCTCGCATTTCTTCCATCACCTTCCATTTGCGCTCTTTCTTCCCTCCTCCTTGCGGTAAACTTTTAGAGTTTCGTGGGGTTTGCAACAACCACAACAAGCCCTTCCTCTCCGCCGGCCGAGCCAATTCGCGTCCACACCGCTCCTCGGACGCAGGCATGTTGCGTTTGGGATTCGTGGTTTTGCTTCTAAGGGAGAGTCGTGTTTTGGGGTTTCGGCATGTCGGGGTTCAAGAGGGGTTTAGTTCGGGAATCGAGATTTCGTTGCCATTCTATTCTGGTGTAGTTCTCGCTTTCGATTGAAACCACGCTATGTCGATTGGAATTCTCGAAGTTCTTAGGGTGTGTGATTTTTGAACTTGGGGGTAGGATGTCAATGTGCGTCCAATTTCATTGGGTTTACGAGATTTTGTTGGGGTTGGGGTTGGGGGAGAGGGGGCTTTGTTGAGAGAAATTTTCTGTGGCTGACATGTGGAATTTTTCATATTAGGTTTGCTGTTGATGGGTAATCGTAGGTTTTGTAGTTTCATTTTATTCACTGCGAGAATTCTATTGACGAGCCATAGGTGGTGGTGATTGCAGAAGTGGAGCGGGTGAGAGGCGATTGATTCTTCTTAAGGATTTTGTTGATGTGGGTGATGGTTGGTGCGCCCCAGTGAAGGTGAGGGTTTGGCGAAGCTCGTGGCGACTCTTCGCAAGCTGAGCAGCATGGGGAGCGAGAAAGATGGCCGAACTGCGGAGAAAGCCTCCGTTGAAAAAACAGAAGAAGAAGAAGAGCTTCATAAGGGTGGAGCTAGCATCAACGAGCCTGTGGTCGCTCCCAGCCCTCCGCGGGCGCGCGTCACTGATGAAGACGAAGTGGAGGAAGTGGATGGAGATGAGGAGGACGGTTACGACAGTGCCGTCGAGAAGATGGGCTCCTCTTCTACTCCTAGTGTGGTCGAAGAACCGCAAGCCCCGAAGGCTGCTGAAGTGCGCATGAACTTTTTGCAAGCATTGCAGAAACAAAAGGAGAAAGAGGAGAGTGAAACTGAGAAGAAGGATAATGGTGACGGGCCGAGGAAATCCTCCAGCAGCAGTAGCAGTAGCAGTAGCAGTAGCAGCTCTTCGGAAGCAGAAGCAGAAGACGACACGTTGTCAAGTCAAGTTTCGATCAGGGCCATGCCTGTTGCTAAGTTAAGCACCGAGAACGAAGAGCAAGAGGAGGAAGTCGACGGAGATGATGGTAACCCAATCCGCTGTACACGAGTCCCTCATTTTTGTAGTTGTGTAGAGACTATTTGTGTCATTTTAACCATTTTAACCGTTTGATGTTTGAGAGATCACTATTGAGCTGTGGAGAGATCTTTGGGTGCAAGGGTCGAATCTGTTGAGATAAACAATTTATCAATATGCATGTGTTTCTTGTGCGATTTCACGGTGGGAGTTTGTAGACCACTATTGAAGGGATGTTAGACAATCCATTCCCATTCAAAGATCAGTGGTCATAGACATTTATCCGAGTCATGCCTACACTACAATACTAGCTAATAAGTGTACAACTAAGTGTACGAATAGACGAGTTGCTGTTGGTAACAAGGGTTAGTAAATCGGACGGGGTGAGTTCCTTACCGTTTTAGTACCCTCTATTTTATGTGAATTTTGAGTGTACTGGCTAATGTTGGGTAAATCTGTGACGACAGAAGAAGAAGAGGTGGATAACGAAGATGAATATGAAGAAGCCAACGACCAAGTGTTGGGCGACGAGGACGACGCTTCCTCTGGCGCCCAAGATGGTGATGCATTGCCTCGAATTATTGCGCGCGAGACTGCAGATGATCAGTTTGACGATGCTGATGCAAAGACTTCGTCTGCTGTGGAAGAGGATGTCGATCAAGCAGCGTCTTCCCCTCTTCCTGATCAAACTGATGACCAGGTAGAAAAATCTATTACTACTGAAGCAACGGAGACCGAAGAGAAGGCAGATGACACTCCAGTCGAAGTGGCTCATGCAGAGGATGAAGATGTGAAAGAGGAGCCTGTTGTAGAGACCGAACTGTCTCAGGCAACTTCTCAACTTGCTGAACCGGAAGCCATTGACACTGGAGTGAAAAAGGACGTTGCTCCAGAGGTAGTACCCCTTGCAACTTCAGAAGTGGGAAACGTTTTGAAGGAGAGTGAAGGAGAGGAGACTGAACCAGCAACTGTCGGAGAGTCCAGCAGGGGGGCCTCATCTTCCTTGCTAGAGGAGCTGCGAAAGTTGTCTGCCTCGCGGTCGTTGCGTGAAAAGTCCACGGGCTCCGAGGATATGAAACCTGCAACTGTCACGGAGTCTGAGTCACCTGATGAACCTAGTCAGAGCGTTGGGAAGGCGGAAGAAGAATCTTCTACGGGCAGTGAGCCTGTCTCTGAGCCGAAGTTCTCAGCGTCGAATTCTCTTTTAGATGAGTTGAAGAAGTTGTCTGATGCTCGGTTACAAAGGGAAGCAAGCGAGGCAGCAAAGAATGCAGAAGAAAGCACTGGGGCTACTGATAGCACTTCTGGCGAGCAGAAGGAACAAGGTGTTGTGCTGGATCAGAAGGTGGTCAATGATGATGAGGGTGTTACAAAAGAATCTCTGGACGAGCTGAAGAAACTGACTTATGGATTCCACATGCAAGGAAGGTCCGAGAGTGAGGCTTCTGAATCAGCACAAGCCGCGTCCTCAGAAGAGAAAGATAGCACTGATTCCCCCTCTGTTGCTGTTACTGAAAAACTTTCTCCTCAGGCGGCTGAGGTGCAAATTACGGAAGAAAGCAGAAACCCAGAAGAAGGAGCAGATTCTGCAACTGTGAAGGAAGATTTGTCCAAGGAGGATGTGGAAGGTCCAGCGGCTGTTCCCAGTCCAGCAAAGCTTCATACTGCTTTGAATGCAGTTGACGACAAACTTCCTACCTCGAAGTCAGAAAATGGAAATGTAGCTGAGAAGGAAAATGTGCAGGTTAAACCCCGGGAGTTTTCATCAGCGGATTTCACTGGTGATTCCGATGCTGATGCAGAGGATGACGATGACGAAAATGATGACGATGACGACGAAGATGACGAAGACCAAGATGAAACAGACCTGGATACTGCTAAAGCGCTAGCAGAGTTGGCCAACGCGGTTGGAAAATCTGGTAATTCCTGCTTGACCATTTACTTTACTCAATTAGCACTTTACACAGGAAGACCACGAGTGTGTTATATCTTCTTAGTTTCTGTGCGGATATGGCTGAAATATTATGTACTAAGGTTGTAGATTATAGGTTGCGACTTTTACACATGAAATCTACGCAACTTGGTCCTCTTCTTCAGTTCTGCTGTGATCTGCACTATGATGGGTTCAGACTTCAAGGAGTCTATTCTGATGTAGGGTTGCCCAGGGCATTTAATTCTTTTTTAGTGAAGGGGCTTGTATTAGCCTGTCTAAGTGCTGAGCCAGAAATAGAAAGTCTGTTGTCGAATCTAGCAGTCCATTTCAGTAACTGTCAAATCAAATTTCTATCGTTCAAAATGTTGGGACATGAGTTCTTCTTTCTATTGATACATTTTGTTACCTTGAAGCGTCCCCAATGATTTGTCAACTCTTGTAGATCTGAAAGCGCTCATAATTGACCATTTTGGCACCGAGGGGTTAGTGCCTATGTAGATTAGTCTGCTGACGTATGATCCAGTCTTTTACAACAGGCAATAATGTTCCCTCTTTGGATTTTTTCTAAATTTTGTAGGGAATGGTTCCGAGAGTGGCAATAAGCCATCAATGGGCGCTGCTGGACCTTCTTTACCCTCATTGCCCCAACGGCCAGCTGTTAGAAAATCTGTTGCCGCGACAGCAATGGACACGGCTGGAAGGATCACGCAACGCCCTGCTATGTCGCCCTCCACCCAACTCACAACGACTGATGAGAACGCAAATGGTGAAACTGCGGAAGGGAATGAAACGCGTGAGAAGCTTCAGAACATCAGGGTGAAGTTCCTGAGGCTGGCACACCGCCTGGGCCAATCTCCCCAGAACGTCGTTGTAGCGCAAGTTTTGTACCGACTGGGCTTGGCCGAGTCCTTGAGAGGTGGCAATGCCCCGAACCGCACGGGAGCTTTCAGTTTCGACCGCGCCAATGCCCTGGCGGCGGAGCAGGAGGCAGTTAATCAAGAGGAGGAACTGGACTTTGCATGCACTATTCTTGTTCTAGGAAAGACTGGCGTTGGGAAGAGTGCGACCATCAACTCCATCTTTGACGACCGCAAGTCGGTGACAAGTGCCTTCAAGCCGTCCACCAACAAAGTTCAGGAGATTGTTGGAACTGTGCACGGCATCAAGGTATGTAAATATATTTGAGTATTTATGGATTTGGGACTTCAATCTGCCTAATGGATAAACCGGAGTTTGTCGTGGGAATTGTCGTTTTCGTATGTACTATACCACTTCCTTTAGACCACAATTTTATGGTTATCTTCACTATCAGATAATCCACCCCTTAGAGGTATTTTAGAAACCTTAGCCTCGTTACAATGTGGCTAGGTTTTCTAGAACAGCTCTTGGGGTAGTATCTGCTATGATGATATCCCTAATCGTAACGATGATAACCGTAAACGTGCATGTTGGTTCGCTATGATGGTTGTACAGACTGTTTCTTTGGCGTCTTGTTGTGAGAAGAACTCATGCTTTACCTTTCACTGTGCTATTCCAGGTGAGGGTGATAGACACTCCTGGGTTGCTGCCTTCAGTGGCAGACCAACAGCACAATGAGCGTATTATGGGACAAGTCAAGAAGCACATCAAGAAGGCCTCTCCAGACATTGTTTTGTACTTCGATCGTCTGGACATGCAGAGCCGGGACTACGGTGACCTACCTTTGTTGCGCACCATCACGGACCTGTTTGGAGCTGCGGTGTGGTTCAATGCCATTGTGGTGTTGACGCACGCTTCTTCAGCTCCTCCCGATGGTCCCAACGGAGTTCCTCTGAGTTACGAAATGTTTGTGGCCCAGAGGTCCCATGTTGTGCAACAGACCATTAGACAAGCTGCTGGAGATATGAGGTTGATGAACCCCGTGTCATTAGTGGAGAATCATCCTGCTTGTCGAACCAATCGCGTTGGGCAGAGGGTTCTGCCCAACGGGCAGATCTGGAAACCGCAACTGCTGTTGCTTTGTTTCGCCTCGAAGATACTGGCAGAGGCCAACTCTCTCTTAAAGCTTCAGGAAACAGCCACTCCTGGAAGGCCATTTGGGCAGCGTTCTCGGGTGCCACCTCTGCCGTTTTTACTCTCGTCTTTACTCCAATCCCGAGCTCAGTTGAAGCTGCCTGATGAACAACTGGGAGAATCGGATGAGTCAGATGACGATGAGGAGGAAGACGACTCAGATGCTGACGACTACGATGAACTTCCCCCTTTCAGGTAATGTTGTATCCCTGAGTTTTGCCATTCAATAAGTTTCTGGTCTGTTTGTATGACTCTCAGGGCCACTTTAGATTGCATAGGTCAGATAAGAAGATACCTTACATTTAGTTTGGTGCAATTAATCATTCTTTATTGGATTTACCTGGTTTTGTTCAATGTCGAATTTACACTAGTCCAAGTATCCAGAATGAGCGTAAAGAGGTGGCACTTACATGGCTCCTATTTGGCTTGCTAAAAATATTTGAGATAACAAGGCCTCAAGCTACGTCTTTGGTGTGGATCGGACACTTCTACCTCAAATGCCTCGTATAAGGCGTCATAAATGTAAATGGATTATTTGGAGCTTGTTTTTGTACCCCAAGAACTACATGACGTTGGTTCAATTTTTAAGGTGGTTTATCTGAAGCTTGTGGTTCCGACCTGTGCAATCTAAAGTGGCCTATCATTGGGAAACTCTCTTCCCTGTGTACCTTGAGTTTGTAGTTCGTAATCTTATTCGTGTTGGTCATTATGCTGATGAGAAACTCGTATGGCATTGACATGTACTTATAACGCAATATAATGTTGCAGGCCTTTGTCCAAAGAAGAGTTGGAAGAACTTGACAAAGAGCAAAGACAAGACTACATGGATGAGATTGCTGACCGGGAGAGATTGTTCCAAAAGAAGCAGTACAGGGAGGAGATGCGTAGAAGGAAGGAGATGAAGAAACGTGCTGCTCAGATGTCCAAGGAGGAGCTGTCTCAACCGGGTGATGACTTGGATGATGAAGCTGGAAAAGCTGCTGCAGTGCCTGTTCCTATGCCCGACATGGCTTTACCTCCGTCATTTGACTCTGACAACCCCACACACAGGTACTGAACTCGAAACCTCTGAGTCTTTATCACGGTTTAACCCCTCTATGGTGTATGTTTCTTATGGTGCTGTCTCCATGTGCAGGTACCGATACTTGGAAACTGCCAACCAGTGGCTGGTGCGCCCTGTTCTGGAGACCCACGGCTGGGACCACGATGCAGGCTATGACGGTTTCAACGTAGAGAAACTGTTCATCGTGAAGGACAAAGTCCCTGCGTCCATTTCAGGCCAAGTGACCAAAGACAAGAAGGAAGCGCAGGTGAACTTCGAAGCCGCGGCGTCTTTGAAGCACGGAGAAGGCAAGGTGACACTGACCGGGTTTGACATCCAAACTATCGGCAAGGACCTGGCGTACACATTGCGAGCGGAGACGCGTTTCAACAACTTCAAGAGGAACAAAACGACCGCAGGGCTGACGTGCACAGTGTTGAATGATACGATTGCGGCGGGGCTGAAGCTGGAGGACAGGATTCTGATCGGAAAGAGGATAAAGATGGTGGTGAATGGAGGGGTGTTGACAGGGAAGGGAGACAAGGCGTTTGGTGGAAGCCTGGAGGCGACGCTGAGAGGGAAGGAGTATCCTTTAAGCCGCACGCTATCGACCTTGGGGCTATCGGTGATGGACTGGCATGGTGATCTGGCCATTGGTGGGAACTTGCAGTCGCAGTTCATGGTGGGGAAGACGATGATGGTAGGAAGAGCAAACTTGAACAACAGGGGTTCAGGCCAAGTGTCGATCAGGGCGAGCAGCTCGGAGCAGCTGCAGATGGTCCTGATAGGGATTGTGCCGATTTTGAGGTCTCTGATCAACTGCCGTTTTGGCTTTGGTGGTCAGTCCTCCCAGTAGTGAGTGAGCTTCAAGATAATTGGTGGCTGACGTTCCTGTCTTGCGTGCACTTTCTGGATTTTCTGCAAATTTTTGTAGAGACTAATTCGGGGGCAGAGCAGAGGTGGTTGCATGCATCTGAAGCTGGGTGGCGGGGGAGAGTCGGTCAGTTGCATGTATTGACCAATAATACGATTGACATAGGATTGTCTTAGGACCAGATTTGGGAGGTCTGAAGCTGCTGCAAGTGGGAGACTGATGATTTTGCCTTCTGTAGTGTGGGTTTTCTTTCGCTGCGTACTGGTGGTGCTCTGTATTGTATTAGATTGAAGAGACTGGAGCACGGAAGAGAGGGAGAGGGGCATGGGATCTTGTAGCGAGTCTGGGTGACAGCAGAGTATTTCTGTTTCGGCCAAAATAGAGGATCTTAATATTGTAGTTGGAGAATTGTATCTGTGTAGACATTGATTCTACAAAGGTGTGCTGCGGATTGAGAATTGGCGTTAATATGCAGCCATCCTTGAGTTTTACGAGGAGATTATCTCTGAGCTGGTAATAGCAAAGCTCACTTTGGCTACTTTCTTATGCTGTGATGTGCTGTCGAGAACTAGAAGTGTCTGCTTACAGTTCAGTAGTTGTTCAATTTCCTTTTTCTTTTTCTTTTCTTTTGACACAAATAAAGGGATCCCTTAACTGCAAAAGAAATTAGAGTACAAGGCCCAGCTGCACGCAGCCTGGGCAGGTAAGACGGGTCAGTATGATCGTTCAATTTCCTTTCAAATTGAGTGAGGTAACGGCTCCTAATTTAGACCTGGTAATTACCTAAAATTAAAACCCTGTGACAATAATAACCTAGTGTCAATTTTGGTAGACTTGTTTTTAGCTCTCTGAAAATTCATGGTTTATTCATCCATTGTCCCCAAAATTCAAGCAAAGAGAATCTCAAACACCCTCTTAGACCCTGTACAAGAGCCAACAAAAATTAATTTAGAGTGATTAATAATGCGAAGCATATTCAAATGCTTGCGAGATGATTTTAGGTAGAATGACTTTTGTGGTAGCATTACCTTGACCCTTTAGATCCTAGTGGAGCCAGAAGTGGACACTCGGAGCATGTAATTTTGAACAATGTGCTTGATCTAGGACTTTGTGCAAATGAGACAAATTTGTGGAGAGATTCTCATAAGTACAAACTCCAAGTGGAATTCCAAGAAAAATGTATTGGACCATTCAAAGGTGCTAAGAGGTTCATGCGCAACAAATATATGAGCTAAATGTTATGAGCAAGTAGGATGATATAGAGAAAGAAAGGGCCTTTCAAAGATCGTAGAGAACTCTTCAGCTAATGTATCTTCTCATTGTTGTGGTGAGCCACAATTGCTCATGGTTTGTGCAATTGGTTTAGGGGCCTTTCATTATATTGTGTGGTGCTCTTGTACTATACACCCCTTCACACTACTTGTGTAGTGTCTACTCTTTGCAAAGGCACCACTAATAAATCTTCAAATAGTGAGCACTAAAGTGGGTTAGATTGTTGAGGCTAAAATTGGAAGTTGGGCATTTGTCTAAAGGTAGTTTGTGTTAAAAAATCTAATATGACATTAACCATATTTAGAAATGCCTTTGTTTCATATGCGGAACTATATAGTTTAGAGCCTTCAATAAAGTTTAGAGCCTTCAATAAATGATTCAAATATGTATCTTTAGGACACTTTAAACTCTTGACTTTGAAAATTCACAAAAACTACAGAACTCTCTATTAATTAATATTCTATACACTTCAATTTACACAAACAAATTTGAATCTTTCTATCTTAACCCCTAAAGTTTAAAGAGTCTCCTTAGGAAAGACTCTTAAAGATTCAAGTAGGTACCTATGAACTTGATTTTTGGCAAGATTTTTTGAAACTTTTTTTCAGTATAGAAAAACTGATTATATTTCTAGGAATATCATTTTTATTTCAATCAATACACAAGAGAAAAAGCTATGCCATAATGAGCCAAAATCAGTTGAGGGTGGGCACCATAAAAAATCCATAAAAACTTGAAATATATTTTAAATTTTAAATTTCTTATAGATTATATTTTGTCTATGTGGATAGACTTGACTCATTCCATTTGGATAAATAATGTGAAAGTTATGAAGCTTCTTGTTTGGAGGCAATTTTAGCAAATTCTTGAAAAAATAATGGATTGGATTGGTTTTTGATCTCAATTTTAACAATTTAAAAAAATAAAGTTGCACATGGTTTTGTTTTCTTTTTAGAACTAACTCACCATTGGAATTAGTGTGTTTCAATTCCATCTTAGAGCTATCAACAATTTAGTTTTACCTTCTATCTCATACCTACTTCAACTTAATAATTTCTTAAAGAATTAAAATCATGGGAAGCAGGATGAATTTCTTTTTCCCAAACTCTCGATTCAATTCAACATAAAAAAACTAGATTCACAAGTTGTAGTACAAAAAATTTAAGTTCAAGACGATTCAAAGCATTATAAACTAATTAGACTAGGAGCAAAAAATCTTCTTTTCTTCAATTTAAAATGCTTATATCTTGTGATCGATACAATCAAAGTTTTTGAAATTTTTCCCACATTCTCATACTAGCCTAGTGCAAGATCCTATAGTTGGATATGGAAAAGAAACAAATGCTTAAATTTTTTATTGTGTGCATTGAAAATGACAATTTTTTATGGGTTTTGACCCCAAAAAAAAATGGCCTCGAGACTTTAGGGGTTTCAGGGTGCTCATACCTTATAAAGAACCTACCCAATATCTTGCATGATTGTGCTAATGATGTGTTGCTATAGGAAAATTACAAGAACAGGACTTACAAGTGGCTAACTCCTACCATTAGTAAAGTTTTCCTACGATTTCATGCCCTACACACCAATATAATTTTTTTTGGCAATTTGTTGCCTAAAACCAACTTTGTTCAAGGACCAGCAATAAGCCTATAAGAAATTTGAGTTTTTTTCTTAGCAACTTTTCACCTATTCCATCCAAGCTTGAACCTATCATTTTCCAAATCTTTCCCATTATAATAAGTTGTGTAACTCAAAATGATCAATGATTGATAAAAATATCAAAAATAGTCTTTCTCATCTTATAATTGATCACCTCTTCGGTTGTTAAAAATATCCAAAATAGTCTTCTCATCCTACAATTGATTGCCACTTTGGTGGTTAAAAATATCAAAAATAGTCTTTCTCATCATACAATTGATTGCCACTTTGGTAGTTAAAAATATCAAAAATAGGTTTGTCTCATCCTACAATTGATTGCCACTTTGGTAGTTAAAAATATCAAAAATAGGTTTGTCTCATCCTACAATTGATCGCCACTTTGGTAGTTAAAAATATCAAAAATAGTCTTGTCTCATCCTACAATTGATTGCCACTTCGGTGGTTAAAAATATCAAAAATAGTCTTTCTCATCATACAATTGATAGCCACTTTGATAGTTAAAAATATCAAAAATAGTTTTGTCTCATCCTACAATTGATCGCCACTTCGGTGATATGGAAAAAATCCAAAATATTTACACTGCTGCACACCTTTCAAAAACCAAGGATCATTACTGATGGAGTGCATTGAGAAGGACGACCTGGCCTCTTGGGAATTGAGAAAACAATAAAAACAATCAAAAGTAATGGAAGGGTGCCAGGGAATTGCATTTGATAATGCTCCAAGCGCCTACAAATTTTTGTGTCTCAATTTAGGCTGATTCTAGGCATCCGAGGCTTCTATTGGGAACCTAAAAACAGTAAAATTGGGTGGTCCAGCTGCTCCTTGGTAACCCAACTTTCCATTGCCATCATTCAGAAATCATTTGAATTTGAATTCTTAAAGTTTTCTTATAAAAAAAAATGAAACAGAAAGGACCTCCATTGCGTATTAGAATTTTTTGGAGAAATGGGACTGGAATTGAATTGTCCAGTACTGGATTGTTTGCATCAAAAAAAATTCTCCTGGGATTCATAATTGAAATCAATTCAATACACGTGGAGCATGCGCAATGATGGCATACTACATAAGGTAACTTAAGGGTAACAAACAGCACCTAATTGTGACCCCTTTCTAAAACAAAACCTAACAGATTCTTGTCTGAAATGTACTCTAACTATTATTCATGAGAGTCTAGTCTAGTACATACATTCATTTTTCAGCACTTTGAAAATTCATAGCTTATTCATATGGTGTTCAAAAAATGCATTCTAAGGGAATTTAGAATCCCCATTTGACTACCAAAAAGATCTTAAGAAAATAAAATTCAATATAATAATGAGAGTCATGTTGAATTGCTCATTTGGTCACATTTAGGTGTAAATATCTTATCCCTAAAGCTTTTGGACTATGTTTCATAAAAAAAAAAAACTCAAAATGGGTTGTTTTTATGGCAATGGTCCCCCTAACATGACGAATGAAATCTTGTTGCATCTTACCATAAGATTTACAAGTAGACTACTTCATTACATTGTAGTAATAAAATAGAAAGTTTTGACTGTACAAATTGCAAGATTATAGTGTTTGAAGTTAGAAAAAATGAAGGGGGGCATCCAAATTTTGGATACCTTTGATTTAGGGAGGGTTTTGCACAAGTTAATTTTACTTTTTTGCTTTTTTTTGTGACAAAGTTGGCCACATGTTCAAAAAATTTCATAACATTTCAAATTGGGGAACATGTACCAAAAAATTCCAATAGGGAATTAGCTTCAATAAAACTCTCATACAAAGTTGTTTTTCCAACAATTTTTGACTTGCACATACAATAATCTCTTCAAAATACTAACAAAAGAATTCTTGATATCAACTAGCACTAGAAAAAGGGAGAAAAAATTCACTCTAAAATTGTAGCTTTGGCAAGCTTGATCAATCTATAGCTTGAAACATCCAAGTTTTGAACTCAAGGGCAATTGGGCATAAGGTAAACCAACCCATTACCATTTGCTTCCCAATTCTGTCAATAGACTAGCCCAATTCTGTCACCTAACTTTGGGCCCAATTCTATCCAAAAAACATCTAAATCCATTATTTTTATGATAAAATCAAAGCATTCTATGACAAAATCATGATTTTTAGGACAACAAAGGGTAACGTGTCACTCCATTAATGGTGAATACTTAACACTTAACACTTAACTTGGGTAGTTATGGGTTGGTTAGGGAACGTATATGACTCTAGTCTATGGAAGGTTTTGTATTTTTAAAACAAACCACTTCAAAAAATCATAGAAATTACAATTTTAATTGAAAAATTACAATTCTACTTGGATTTGATTTGTGGAACATGCACACACTTCTAAAAAAATATACCCCTCTTGAGGTTGGCTCCAAGATATTCAGATTACAAATCTGGGTTGGTTTACCTTACTAGGCAAGAGGAGGCCAGGTCAAGGTTTGCTAAGCCTGACTCATCATGGATCACTGACATTGCATATGTTTACTACATATAATGTCCTCTGAACACCCACGTTCTCCTTGTGCATGAAAATGCTCCCCTACTCTATGAAATATAATTTTAGGAAATTCAGCATTAAATTCATAGAAGCCAAGATATTTGCCAACTATCTTAAGAAGCTTTATAAGCCACTCCTTTAGAACATGTAAGTGAAGAAGCCAAGCTATTTATACAAAAGGCATGGTAGGAGGTAAAACAATCCATGTGGGATAAGTAAATTTAGCATTGGTAGGAGCTCAACCACTCATAGTTGAGTCAAAGGTAGGAATTGTGTTCAAAGTAGAATTTCAGACCTCATTTAAGCATAGTAGAATAACTTTTTCCAAAATAATTTGAACTGAGTAAATGTGTAAAATCAAGATTAATTTTATATCCAAAAATCTGTTTGAGATTTTGAATCTCCAATCAAAAGATATAGACAAAATTCAGAGATGATGTTCAAAAATGTCTAAGAAAATGTCTCTTCCAACCCCTCTCTAAATTTTGTTCATAACTTTTGATTGGAGGCTCACAATGTCAATCAAGTTTTTAGATATGAAATTTTTCTTGATTTTCCACATTATCTTAATTCAAAGTTTTTTGAAAAAAATTATTCTACTATGCTTAAATGAGTTCTGAAATTCTACATTGAGCACAATTCCTACGTTTGACTCAACTATGAGTGGCTGAGTTTCTATCAATTCTAATTTACATATTCCACATGGGTTGCTTTACCTCCTACCATCCCTATTGTATAAATATCTTGTCTTCTCATCTCTTGCACTTCAAAAGAGTGGCTTTTGAAGCTACATGAGATAGTTGTCAAATATTTGAAATTCTTTAAATTTAATGTTGAATTTGTAAAATTATATTTCATGGATGGCCCATCTCCTTGGCTGCCCCTCCTTGTATTTTGTCTTGAATTTATAAGTCCCCAAGGAATGTCAGAAACAATTGTTTGGACTTCGGCACATATAGATATAGTACTTTGAAAATTCATAATTCATTCATATGATTTTCAAATAATGCATACTAAACTACATTAAAATCTTCTTTCAGCTACTAATAAGGTCTAATAAAAATAATATTTGTTTAATAATAGCAACTATGCTTAGTTGCAATAGTGATGCTAATATTAGGGGCACATACCTTAATAAGTAAAGTAATTAGTCTTTTCTAAAATATATATTTAGCTACCTACTATAATATAGAAATAAAAAAAGACTCATTACTTTTGAAATACTTATTAGAATGATGTGAAACAAAGATTCACTTATAAAATATAGTGTGTAGGAGTTCCTTTATAAATTTAGGCAAAATTTTCAAAATTTGTAGTCAATAGGGTTTGATCAAATTCTCAAAAAAGATAAAAAGGTCGTATCCTTAAAACTTTTGGGGTCAATAATAAGTGAGGAATTATACCATAGATTACAATATAAATAAATAAATTTGAGAAGCTCCATTTTATTATTGGGGTCAAAAAAATTGAATCTTGAAATAGAGTGAAACCAAGGTCTAATCAAAGACCAAAGCATTTGAGGATTAACCCTTTACATCCCAAACTCATTTTGGTGAGAACAAGAATCTTTAGTAGATGTGAGATTATTGAAGACATAGGAGCTCAACAGTACTAGTATATGAACTTGAAATACAAGCATGTGAGTTTGAGTAGATAAAAGTAGATATACTACAACCATTGAAAGTGCTTATAATGTAAACACCTATAATATAGCTATTTATATCATAGTTATATTATAATCATAGATGGTTTCTATAATATAAACACCTATAACATAGATTTATAGTTATTTAGGCTCACAGGCTTATGCTCATAGGCTCACATAATAGCAACTCTCCATAGGAGCCTAAGTGGAAAAAGTAATTGCATCAAATTGGAGAATCAATGAGTGATAGACAATGGTGTGCAAAAAATTAGGATGATCTACCGGGTATACAACATCATTGACAACGACATGTGAAAAATGAACAAATACAAGCTTGCAACACTAGCATCATTATAAAAGATTCACTTCAAGGACCTAAGGATTTGTTAGACATTACTTTTATGATTTATACAAAGCATCAACACAAAAAATGCACCTTCAATATGTGAAAACACGTGCTTTATATAAAAAGCATTCGAAATAGGCGTGTAAAAAATATTCTACACAAAATTGACATAAGTTCAATTGCACTTCTTTTGTGATTGATCAAAACTTACATAGGGGTAGTTGAAGCCAACATCTACAACAAAAGATGGTAAAAAAACTAAGAAAGCATATAGTTGACCACAATACATCAAAGTACATAAAACATTGTTATACATTGTTTGGTATGTTGTATATCTTCACATGAACCTTATTTTGAGAAAGCGACTATCTAGTTGTGTTGACTTTGTGTTTGCTTCCACCACCCACATCCACGATACCTACCAATACTATTCACAATGCTATATGTCTAGAAGATCAAGACATCTTTTGCACTTCTTTCCATGTCACTATAAGAAAACAGAGTTTTTTTTATGTTGCAGAAAACGTGGGATAGCGTCTTTTTTGATGCGGAAGTAATCATTGTAGATGTCTCCTAATATCCGTTATAATTGACTAGCAAAAAATGTGTAACAAACATGTTAAAACGTGTCCAATTTTGGCATGTTTTTTGTTGACGTCAAGAAGAACGTGTGTTTTTCAACTTCAAAAAACAAGCCACGTAGAGGACATGTCAGTGACACGTCACCTATTTTTGGTGGGCAATGCCACATGTGAAATTTTTCATCCATCGGGTCAGATAATTTTTGTATCATTTGAAAATTTTATTGGTGTTTTTTGAGACGTCAAATTAGACGGTTTTTGAAACATCAATTGGTACATATAACATATCCTATCTATAAAATGAAGATAAATTTTAAATTTTAAAAAAATTGTCAAATTCAAACAAAAATTGAAAAAACTTATCATTTACCTTCAAGTAAATTTTTGATGGTAAAATGAAGGAATTTCTTCATTAAAATTTAGTGAAAATGAAGGATTTTGAGGTTTTACTTATATTATTTCTCTACCCATAGAGAGACAAACGATGTGGGATAAGTAAAAGAGGGGATGTACAATGAATTACGTTTTTTCGGACGTTCCTGCAAACGTCTTCAAAGACGTAAACGTCTCACTTGACATCTTTGCCTTTTGCCCGAATTGCATTTTTTACCACCGGTCAATATTCTATCGCTGACCGCACTAACTTTTGCAAGTGCAAAATGTAATTAATTCTAACGTAGACAAACTTGTTGTAAGTGATGTTTTCTGGGACGTCTTCAAAGATGTACACTTCTCATTTGACATCCGGTGTTCTAATGTTTACAACGCTATGTCTGTATAGACATCAAAAAAAATTTGCACGACTACATACGTTAACTTGAAAACGCAAGACGTCTCAAAAAACATGATCCCATTCTGTGGCTAACTCACCAAAAACGCAGTTTTCTTATAGTATGTATTATATAGAAATTCACAAACATCTCCATGCATAAACCCATATAATTGATGCATGTAATTGTACTAATTCATTCTCTATCCAAATAAATCTATAACCTCCATTTCCCTAATTCTTCTCAAATTAAGAATTAAGGTAAAACAATCAATATAGTCAATCACCCAATTCCAGCATCTATTGGACCCTCCCATTTGCGTGATTCACCCACCCATTACTATAATCTTAGCAACCCTAAAGCATCATGACAATGCACATGGGGAGGGGACATATCAACATGTGGTTTAGCATGGGTGTCTTTCCACACTTTACCCAAATTTAGTCCCAACAAACTTTGAAAAATTATAGAATTTTTTTTTTTTGTCGAAATGTATTGATTCTACTTGCAAATGGCTTCTCTCAAACTTCTTAATCTCTCAAAAATATGAGAATTCATAAAGATGTTAAGGTAGTCTGCTCTAAAAGCAACCGTACTCTAAAAGTGATCATGACACAAAGATACATTTTGCTTTCTTCAATGTATCAATAGTGTACATTTAAAGAGGGGGGTGCTTTTAGTGGTCAACCATTGGGGTTCAACTTCAAAAATTTGCAACTAATTCCACTAAGGTCCAAAAAATATGAAACAACTTGGATTAGATGTCAATTCCATTCTTCTTCCTAGTACAAAAATTGACTAAAAATTGTTTCAAGGAGTTTTATTAGCTTCATTGAAAAGGCAATCTGCTCTTAAATGGTCACTTTAAGAACAAGACTACCTTAGAGGTCACTTGATAGCAAATCTACTTGGTAGTAGGTTTGTTTACCTTAAAGCAGATAAGTCCAATTCTTCTCTTCCTTCATCCAAATCTACTTAGAAAATATACAAATCCCTTCAAGATTTTGACAAAATCAATAAATTAATGCCCAACTGGATTTCGTGCCAATCCTTGATTGGTGAAAACTTAAAATGCCAATCGATACATGAAAGGGCAGTTATAGGGTGTTTATGACTCCACTCTACGTGCAGTTTTGTAATTTCATGGTTGACCAACTTCAAAAATTCGCAGAAATTACAATTTCAATCGGAAAATTATAATTCCACTTGGATTTGATCCGTGAAACAAGCATGCACCTCTGAAAAAATATGTGCCCCTCTTGGAATTGAACCCTCTAAGATATCCAGATCCCAAAATCAGGGTGGTTATAGGCGTGTCTACCTTACTTCTGTTTTGTTGTTGTTTTCACTCTACGGAAACCTGTTTCAGTTTCGTGGGAGCTCAAGAGTTTAAAACAAAAACAAAACTGCCGGCTGTGCACACAGACAGACAGTGAGGCCGGTGACATCAGGAGGGCGGCACAGCTGCAGTTGAGAGCTGGAGGACAACTGAGGCCGGACGCATGCTTCCTGCCCAGGATCATTCACTCAGGCACACCTCAAATCAAGGCTGCTTAACTTAACTGTACTACACTCAAACCAAACTGAACAAACTTACAGTATTTCTTCTTGCGACTGATGGCTGTCTGTCTGTCTGTCTATCTCTCTCTCTGTCTGTCTCTCCGTCTGTCTGTCAGTCAGGCTCACAAAGTAAGTGGGGACACTGACTGCACTAGAATAGCTTAACTTACTTACACACAACTGAAGATGGCGGTTAACAAGGTTCAGTTTTCCAAACCATTTCAAAGGAAAGGGGAAAAACGGAGCACGTCACTCCTCCGTCTGTCTGTCCTGTCTGTGGAACTTACAGCAGCCACAGCACTGTAGTGAGAGAGCCGGGGGAGCACCGCACCTTTTCGAAACTCCCGTCGTCGTCGTATCTTCAGTTCACCGTCGTCACTCACCTTCGATCCCTTCAGTCAAGGTTTTCCATACGACCACAGTCACCACACTGTTGCTGAATAATATTGGGACTTGCGTCCGTTGGGTTTTGACACATGTAAGGAATGGAGGCTTGCAGAAGGAGGAGTACTACTAAGTGGTGGTGGTGGTGACGTACTTGTTGTTGTAGCCATCTGTTTTAACTTACATCTGCGCCCGCGCGCACAACCTAGGTTTGGTGTTTTTTTAAGTTAGTAGTAGAGGATAGGATAGGATAGCCCCCCGACAACGCGTGCCGTAGATTCGTTCACCTTGCTTTACCCAACAATTAGCAGTAGTGGTGAGGGGATTGATAGCCCCCCCCCCGGCAAGTCGACAACCCTCGGAGCCGCTGGTAATCCCCTGGCTTGTCTGTAACCGTCACCATTGTTGCAACCTCGTTGACAAAGTGGGAGAGATTCATGTGCTGGAGCTTGTGGATACGTTGTGATGCTCTAAAAAAATTGAAAAAAATGTGATGTGGAGTGGGACTGCACCCGTATGTGAGAATGAAAACAAAATGGGCTGTATCCTACTTTATTGATTATGCTGGTTGTTGGCCCAACACATGCGACAATGCTAGAAAGCTGGTCTTGGAGCACCTTGCTATGGCAATGTAGTTTTGTGTCTAAAGTGGTCACTTTTTTTTAGTGGAAACAAATTGGGCTTCAGCTGATTGTCATTGATCCCGCATGTTAAGGTGTGCGCGCCCATAATCATCACTAATTACAACTGAACATGCATTAGTAGAAATGTGGGCTGCGTAGACCAAGGAAACACGCCCCAAAGACCCACAATTAGTCAAGTTTGTCGTGTGGGTCTTTTCTGAGGTCTGCATGGCCCATGTTTCCACTAGTGATAGTTACCAAATTTAGAAATAAATGTTGTTTTTCATTGCATCTTAGTGGCACATTCAAGAAGGTTCCAACGTACTTTAGCATGCATCATTTGGACATTGTACGAATAAGTTATCAATTCTCAAAGTATTGTCTCTAGGCATACCAATAATCAAAAGCAGGCTCCTGTATATAGGCTTTTATGTTTTGATTGTGTACATCTTGTGTAATCAATATCTAGGTATTTGTGACGACTTTTGGTCTAAATGTAGATGTGGCATTTTGGGCAGTGTTAATTAGGGCCGGGTGTACATACTTTAGTATTGAGCGGTTGAGAATCACTTAGAGATGAGAACATTGTTTTTGATTTGTGACAATTTTCCCCCAAGTTGGGAAGTTGAAAAAAGATATTGGAATATCTTGCAAATATCCTTCTTTCTTGAATAGAAGAAATGACTACAATTCACCCAATAATTTGTAAAGTAATTACTACATCGCTAGAGTAATGAGTTCCTCCTAACTTCAAATCTATATTAGACAAGCCTTCCAACCTCTTGTCTTCCATTCCTATGCATGAAATGATTTTCATAAATAGTGAATTGACCAATCACAAATGAATGGAGCAAATAGTCAACTTAGATTTGGCGTGTCTATCTCTGGCATTGTAGGATGGGGAGCTTGAATTTGGGAGAGGGGCACTTATAGTCCAATTTGACCATCTATGGCAGGCATTGCCACACAAGTCTTGTTGGCGGATATGTTCTAAGTCAAGGTCTTCAATGAGTCTATTCCAATTTTCCCTCGTGGAATGTTTTGGGTGGGACAAGCTTTTTGAGATTGGGCTCATTTGAGGAGTTCAAGTGGTAATGCTTTCATGACTCTAATCAAGATTGCAATTTTCCTCTGCCTTAGAAAATTGAAAGTAAAATCATTCCCTTATAGTGCATTTTTTTGGCCATCAGTTACAAAAACCTCACCTACCTTTTTTTGGCCTCTGCAATAAGTTTTTTTTATTGAAATTTAGAACATTTTTTTATTGCATTTTTTCATATCCATCCAAGTGAGGATGGAGATTTGGCGATCCTTATTATACCTAGTGAACCATTTCTGTTTCATAGTAAACTATGAAATAGAAATAAAATAATAATAATGCTCAGTAACTATGTATGAACTTGTTGTCCAGGGACCTAAACTTTTTGCCCAAAAGCCATTAGCCATGTCGCTCATGTGATGATGCTATGTACTGTAAACTAAAGACGCCAGTTTATTAACTTACTCCATTTTGTCTGTATGCAGTCAAATTGAGTCAACTTAGCAGTCTGACATTCTAAACCCATGGTTACAAAATAATTAAATGTGGGATGGTATGCAGTCAATGGTCTTTGTGGACTCTTCCACAGTTCCACTCCAACCCTGTCCATCATTCAGGTCCACAAAATAGTTACAAATGTCTTATTACATTGATGGTAACTCCCGCCAAGAAATGTCCCATTCATTTTGCAAGAGGATTATGGTAGAACCACCCATTCCCCACGGGGATTCATACCCAACTTGTAGGGTGCAGCTATTTCCAACCAAAGCTAAACAATTTTTTTTTACACAAATGAAACGAGATTTCATTGCATAAAGTAAAACAAAGTCCCAGGCACAAGTGGCTTGGAAGACACTACAAAGACTCAACAGACGAAGAGCCATAAAAGACCAGACAAACCGACGAGAGAAGGGGCCACCCAAGGCGTAGCGTAAAGAGGGGCCGTGAGGCCTGTTATGGCCAACCAAACATGGCAACAACACCATGCCACCAAAAAACTAAACAAATTTCCAACCCAAGCTTGTAATGTAGTATGGAGTCTCTAGATGCCATATCTACCTGTAAACTAAAACTTTTCATAACTTTCATCTCATTAATCAAAATGGAATGATTTAAAGCTTTCCACATAGATACAAATATGGAGGACCAATTTCAAATTTGTTTATTTCTTAAAAAAGAGATTTTTAAATAAGTTTTTGGGGTTGCTTAGGTGACCTACCGATTGCTAAAAATTACATATCGTGCAATAACTTTTCAATCATGTAGTTAAAAATTATGGAAATTGTTGCGCCTTGAAACTACTCCTCAAGTACATGTTTTGTGAAACTTTCAAAGAAAAAAAAATTCCATTCATAGTAAGCTATCCAAAATTGCTATATTGCCAAATGAATGGGGCTTGTACCTTTAGAAGTTCAACCAACTCAAGGCTCCAAAATTCATAGTAATTTCAATTCAAGGCATAAAATTACCAATTTTTTTGACAATTTCCATGATTTCTATCTTCCTACATGGTAGAAAATTTACATTGCCTTCTATTGCTCCATAACATGTGCAAAATGGCTTAAGTGGTCAACTATGTGTGGTTCTACCACATGGTATTTCCCATAATCTCCTCTTGACGCGTGAAGTCCGCGTAATCACTGATTACAAATTTTTCATTTATCAATCACATATTTCATCTATTTTCTAGACAAGCATTTATATTAGGCAATCTCTTCATTGTTGGAGTTTTGAAAATAAATAGGCATTCCTTGCTAGACTTTACTCTCCTTGTCAGCTAGTTTATTTTCAGAATTCCCTCTGCCTTAGTGATTGTCCTACACATACTTCATGATTGGAGAGTTTCTTTCCTCCAATTATCAAGACCATCGGGATTTGCCTGAAATCCCTCTTGCAAAGTTAGGAGGAAAAAAATGGAAACCATAAAAAAAAATTGAATGAATGAAAATCTGTATAAGGTCATTATGTTGGATGAAGAATGCTTCCTAGAGAAAATTCTAGACTTTTAGAAAATATGTGACTTCACTTGTGAAAATTAAATATAATTTTTATCACTAATATGTAGTAGCATATGAAGTGAAGGATTGAGAATTTGAATAAGTGGTCATTGGTTCACTCTTTCAATGTGAACCAACATTTCTTTGGTGATACAAAGCTATAACTGTAGTCAATGACTATGCACCCAAAAGAGGGTGTCACCTTTGGTTTGTGATTCAGTAACCAATCTCATATGTGAAAAAAATTGAGAGTTGTTGATTTGTTTTTAAAAAAATGCCCCCCTCCAACTATCATTGATTTCTTGAAAGATCACAAGCCATTGATGTTCATCAAATACAATCTAGGCAGTTCAAATATGGATAGAGGATACGATACATGATACGAATACAGATACAAGGGCGTGGATATAGATATAGAATATGACACATTCTACATGTATAGAATACGGCAAAGGCTATGGATATGCATACATGGGATACTAATACGAATACATGGAAGTTTGTCCCATATTGATTGTAGTGAGTTTGGTTTCTGAAAATTATAAGTAGCTGAGGGGAGGGAGAAGAGGGAGTTCATTAGTTTAATTAATTTTTGAAGACCGGGGGAGAAGGGGGGGGGGGATTGATTGCTTTTTTTTTTTTAATTAGAATTTTTTTGGGTGCATGATAACATAGTGTCATTATGCACCCCAAAGAGGCAGTCACTACCTACTATCACGTGGTCAATGACTATAGCTACATTTTGGAGTGGCTATCAAACTTTAGACCCGATTATAGCTTTGTACTAGGAAAAAAAATCCATTGGGGTTAACTCCCAAAGTTCAAAGCCTTAGAATGGACTTTAAAAGATTTTGTTGAGGTTCATATGATGTCAATTTCTAAAGTGTTTTTTTGAAAAAAATGGAAGATGTAGGATTGTCCTAGATTTCTAGGAATATAATTTATTTTTATTGAACCTTGAAAGATATGGGTATATTTTCCTAAACACAAAATGGGAGATTCTAGTTAGTTCAAAGAAATGAAGAAACGGTTTAAAACATTTATTTACAAAAACATTATATAGAAGTAGAGCTTCTATATCAATATCTATAAGTGGAGCTTCTGTTCATTCAATGTTGATTATCGTATCCAGTCGTCAAGTTTGGCATTCGGTGTGGAACAATTGATTGGAAGTTGGCAAATGCGATCTGGTAGGTGCCTAGAAATATAATTTTTTTAAGAAAAAATTGTTCAAAGAAAAAATTGAAAAAAGTTTCTACAATTTTTTGGCATTTGTTCTTAGAAATATATTTTTCCAACCTTAGCCACTACGTAAGTCATAAGGTAGTGAGGTGGAAAAATGAAGACTTCTATTTTGAAGGCAATTATGAACGTATAGAAACAATAGCATATGATGATGATTATATTATCTAGTTATATCATTTTTTTAAACAAAAGGTGAACATAATTTAGAATACTTGCCCTAATGTTATCACCATAGGGATGAAGGAAACTATTATGTGAGTATAGGAGTGTGAGCCTATGAGCTTGGAATACTACACACCTATGTTATAGTGTATATACTATAGACATCATCTATGATTATAGAATGTATATGTTATAAATACCCATTTATAGGTGTTTATGATATATAAACCATCTATAATGTGTGGTATCTATATTGAAGGTTCAATGTTTACAAGCTTGCATTCTTGGGCTCACATACTAGCACTATTGCCATAGGAATTGACATTTTCCAATTCCATATTAGAGCTCTTATCAATTTAATTTTCCATTTCTTATCATACCTCTTTGTACTAAATATTTTTTTAAAGATTATAAAAGAAAATTGTTGGAGTGGGATGAACCTTATAGATTCTCAATTGAATTATACAACATAATAATTAAAAAAATCTCAAGTCTCTATAGGGCAGAAATTTGAACCCATAAGAATTCAAAGTTTGTTGATTTAATTTAGGAGATTGCAAAAATACCTCTTTTCTTCAATTCAAACACTATATTCTTGCAATAGGAGTGCCAATGTTATTGAAATTTTGTCATCTAGTAGTACAAGGCAAGATCTAGTAGTTGCATACTAGAATTAATTTTTCTCTTTGTACTAGAAATGGCAATGGTTTTAGAGTTTTTCTTTTTATAAACCTAGTCATGATTCCTTAGAGAATACTCATTCAAGATTTTACATCAAAGGCAACCTAACAATGAAAGTGATATGAGAAGTACACATCTAAATGAATAGATTTCATTGACAAACCTTAATCCCTATTCCAAATTTGATAAATTGAAAAGATACAACAAAAATGCAAGGGACTAAAAAAATACTTAAAAGCACCATCTTTCCAATTGTGCTCTTTAACCACACACATGTACCATTTCAACCCCAAAATCTTAAATGCAAGTGTATTGAGGGCACGTAATAGCGAGGGCAATTCTTTTAGATATATTTCCCTCAGTATATAGATAAATGATATCTACAAAGTTATTCTCTCTTTGATCTTATACATCAATTTTTACTTATCCTTATTTGCTATGCAATCCTACTAAAACCGATGGAAACTAATCAACCATATAGAGACAAATCCTACAAACTTGTTGTAAAACTTCACAATCCATCATTTTGTATGTTCTATTTTACCACTATTTATAAAAGAATTTTCTAATTACAAAGGAAACCACATGTCTTCACTAAGTTATAAAAAATTATAGATTTAATTTTGAGGATTTGAATTTATCATTAATTATTTAAAGAAAAAGTGAAAAAGAAATTCAAATTGAGCTTCTTGGCAAAAATGTGAAATATTTGAAGTGGGATACATAATATCCCTTTGAACCTTTGTCCCTTGTAAGCCATCCTTTTAGAAATTGGTATAAATATTTGAACTACTCTTTAATGTATTTGATTTAAAAAATATATATATTCTTTTATATACTATGAAATACTAGATCCTAAAGTCATTATAGTTATCCTAAAGTCATAAATTAAAGCCAACCTCTAGATTGAATTTGCTTCTAATTAGATTGAGTTTGAATTTAATTTCACTTTATATATTTTTTGGAATGACAACAAGGCACAATTACATGCAATCTAATCATGTTGGGTTGTCGTTTTTCTCAATTGAGTTTTAGATCCCACCTTTGCAAAAAAGGGGATCAATTTTTTTTGCATGAGTAAATCATTGTAAATGAGTCTTGCAACTTCAACCTTTTCAACCTTCTGGGTACATAGTGACAAATTGTCAATTTCAGAGAACACTACACATGATTTTTATAAGAGGTACATGTGGCATTATTCCATTGGTTGTTAAACTTTTACAAAATTTCTAAAAGGGATAGACACGTGATTTTCTTTCTAGTTGTAAAACTTTTGAGCAAACCCCTTGAGTGAAATGAATTCATGAATTCAACATGCGAACCCCACCAATCCAACCCAACTGCCATATTTATATTCTTGGGAACCTGGAGAACTTGCAAACTATATGAAATATATCTGTATTTTTGCTTGTGAATATATATATATATATATATATATATATATATATATATATATATATATATATATATATATATATATATATATATATATTCCATATCCATATTATGTATTCATATTTTGTAAGTATATCCTATATTTTGTAGTCTGAAATCAAATCATATATATATTATGTATTTTGTATCCAAATTTGGATGGCGAAGATCATCTATTTCACAAGCATTGACAACTTTGGTTTTTTCAAAAGATCAATGGCATTAAAGGGACGGTTATGAATTCAAATCAACGGCTATTCATTTTTCCAAGAGAGGGGGGGGGGGGGGCAGGAATTGAAATACAAAAATCATGTTCGCATCTTTTTGGTACATAGTAGGGCATGTGTGGTAGGATGTGAACAAATTTGTTAGAGTAGTTCTATAAATTTCTTGGTTGGAAGTATTCCATCATATAGGGATAAAAATGTGTATACTGATAAGTTGCCTTCTATTTCCCAATTGGTCAATTTGTATACTGTAATTCTTCCTAAAAAATTTGAGGTCTTGGATTCAAGGTATAAATCAAGATTTCAAAATTTAATCTCCAATAATAAATAATAAGTTCTTGTATGATTTGATCATCAAGGTGGAAATTGGAAGTAATGTTTTAAAATTTTCTTTGCAGGGGAATGCTTAGGAAGACTGTTTTAATCTAGAAAGGTCCTTGCATCTCCAAAGTAAATGTGTGTTGGTCAAACTTGATTGTAACTTTTAAAATATTCATTTTTGGTTTTGATTTGATCCCTAAAGGACCAAACAACATTTTCTTGGCAGCATAGCAATTTTGAATAATTTACTAGAAATAGAAATATTCACTATGTTTTTTTAATTTTTTTGGCATGAGGGGATGAAGAATACCTTGCTACTTGACCAATTTTTTACAAGTGGATTTGCTCATGAGGAATTATGGGAGAAAATGTTGTTTTGACAGATAGGGAGAACCATGCCTAACATTTTATTAAACTCATAAACTTGTCATTGTAAATTTGAGGTGGTATCGACCATATTGTTAGTATTAGAAAGCACCATATTAAATTCAACAATTTCATAGTAAGGTAGTGTGTTCTAAATGCGCCCATCTTCTTCAAATCAACCCTATTTTTAGGTGCAAAATGGAGAGGGGGTGATCTTTAAATGGACTGCTTCAGCAATTGAATGCATCAAAGAAAAATTGTTTTTCTATTGTAAGAGCCAATCATTGTCTTTGATTTCTGCAAATTTCTTTACAAGTTGCAAGTGGACGCATTTTGGGAGACCTATGGTCACAAATAGGTGCCTACGCCTGAAATCTTTAAAAATCCATAAGTAATTCAAAAATGCTTGGAAAATTATGAAACCACTTGGGTTCTCTGGAAACTTCATTTTTCTTTCTCTAAAAAATAATCCAAAATTCTTACGGTCTCTATAAGCATATGAAAAAGGTGGAACAGCCCGTAAATGGGCGTTTTTAGAGCATGTTACCTTACTTGGCGACTATCTCAACATGTTTCTAAAGATACTTATTTGCCTATGATTAAAATAGAGAAGAGAAGATGTTTATAGAAGAGGGGTGGTAGGAGGTAAAACAACTCATGTGGGATATGTAAATTAAGATTAGTAGGAGCTCAACCACTCATAATTAAGTGAAAAGTAGGAATTGTGTTTAAAGTAGAATTTCAGACCTCATTTTGTCATAATAGTATAACTTTTTTCAAAAAACTTTGAACTAAAAAAAGTTGTAAAATCAAGCTAAAATTCATCCACAAAAAAATGTTTGAGATTTCAAGACTCTAATCAAAAGTTATGAATAAAATTCAGAGAAGGGTTGGAAGGGATATTTTCTTTGATATTTTCAAACATCCTCTCTGAATTTTGTTCATAACTTTTGATTAGAGTCTTGAAATCTCAAAAGGTTTTTTGGAGATGAATTTTAGCTTGATTTTCCAACTTTTTTTAGTTCAAAGTTTTTTGAAAAAAGGTACATTATTATGACAAAATGAGGTCTGAAATTCTATTTTAAACACAATTCCTACTTTTCACTTAATTATGAGCGGTTGAGCTCCTACTAATCTAAACTTACATATCCCACATGGGTTGTTATGCCTCCTACCACCCGTCTTCTATAAAGAGCTTCTCTTCTCCATTCTAATCATGCACAAATAAGTTCCTATATTAAATAGTTGTCAAGTATATTATACTCATTTATTCTAATACCAAAATTCCTAAGACTTTGTTTCAATTCATAGAACAAGGGAACATCTTCAAAATTGAAGGGAACTTCAGTGTCGGTGATCCATGATGACTTGTGTGAAGCTAATCCTGACCCAGCCTCCTCCCATGTCAGGCCCAATATGCCTAATTGTCCTTTACTCCAGCTTGGCCATAGTCTGATCAAGCTTGCCAAAGCCACAAATTTTGGATGATTTTTTTCCCCCCTCTTTAGGGCTGGGTGAAACCTAGAATTTCATCATTCACATTTTGAAGAGATTATTATATGTACAAGCCATAAATTTTTGGTTCATGTTCTCTCATTTGAATTTTTTTGTGAATATATGGTGAACTGTATCACAAAAAGAAAGAAGAAAGAAAAATTAACTCGTGCAAAAGCCTCCATGAATCAAAGTTGCCTAGAATTTGGATGCCCCCCCCCCCAAAAGCATTTTTATCGACTTTAAACATCAAAATCTATGTGTTCAAAACCTCTCATTTTTGTACTACAATGTAATAAAGTAGTCTACTATTAGATCTTACAATAAGATACAATAAGATTTCATTTGTCATTTGAGGGGGGGCATCAAAACGGCTCATTTTGAGTATTCTTTTGGTGAAACATAGTCAAAGAATTGTAGGGGTCAAAGTTAGAAATGAATTCAAACAAATTATTATCTTGCTAAATTTGAATACTTTTAAAGAATCCAAAAATTTTGATTTTTTAAGAATATTTGGTGGAAAAGTCAAATTATTGTAATTTTTAAAAATGTACTATGTACATAATTTTTTATCAATTAGAATAATTTGGAATTTGGGACAAAAATGATGTCAGAATTGAAATTTTGGGTATGTTCCTATGAAGTCAATTTTGGTTGGATGTTCATCAAAATTTTGATGTAAGGTGGGAACATTGATGTGAACATTAATGGGAATCTAGTTTTTTTTGGTCGGGTGCCCAAATCAAAGTTATGTTGTCATGAACTTTTTTGGAACCCCTAGCAATTTGGCCATCTTTTTAGAAAACTCTCATCAAATTTTGAAGTTTGGCATTTATGTAACTAATAAAACATGGCATACTAATTTCCAAAATAAACAAATTTTAGTTCTCAAATCACATTCTAAGAGGAATCAAACTTTATCAGCTATGTTTGAGTGGTTTCAAGAAAAAAAACATTTTCTTATAACTTCACTCCCTATTATCTTGCAATTTCTAAAATAAAAGTTCTTGCAATTTTTCAAATTTTTGTCTCTAAACTTTTCATTATTTGGATTTCAAATAAAAAATTTCTTCATTGTACAAGAAATTGTCAAAAAAAGATTAGCATAGTGTCAATTCATGTAATGTCTTTGCATTGCACAATGATTTAGAGTAAATTAGACCCCATATTTGCTTTTGAGTTTTTTCATGAGTAAGCCTAACATCATATACTTATGAATGGTGAAAATTTTCATTTTTTTGTAGGAAAAAAAATTTACTCCAAGAGGGCTCAAAGTCTATTGACCATATTTCACAAGAATGAAAAAAGTTTTATTTCTTACTTTAAACCTTATAATCTTTCAATCCATGTGGTCAAATGGGATGAATTTTTTCCACACATTGCCTAGCTTGTTTAATATACTTTTGTATAGTTGGAATTCAAAAATTTAATTAATTAATTTTGGATTTTGGATAATGCATCAATAAATTGCCAGTTTTTTACTTTTTTTCTTTGAAAACACCCTTTGAACACTAGGGTTTGAGGGTATGAAAATCATTGTCTAAACCAACATACACTTGAGATTCTCCTATTGTTTCCTCCAATGCTAGATAAACTGGAATTGAAAGCATTGAAGGAGAAGCACCCCAAACCAATAGTGTACCCAATTATGATAATTTCTAGACGTGACATTCATTTGAAAACATAAATCTAGATATACCGTAGATAGCTTATTGTTTGTTGACCAAAATGATAAGCTATCTATGGTCTACCTAGATTTACGTTTTAAAATAACTACCATGTCTAGAAATTAACACAATTAGGTGCATTGTTGGTTTCAGGTGCTTCTCCCTTAGAGCATCACCACCCATTCCCCTCAAATAGGGCTTGGGAAATTTGGAGGCACAATCTCTACACCTCCCGTTCGCGTGCAACAATGTGTGCCACCCTAGTCACCTCCAATCTTACAACCTGTCAAAAAAGTCAAGACACAGTCTATAACTTGGTAGGTTATACATAGTAGGTAGTGGTTTGTTAGAGTTGCTTGTATTTGGAAAAAAGAGCAAAAACCTTCTAGTGCAAGAAATTAGATAAAAAGAAGCTATGAGCTCTAGTTCAACAGGGAATTGACAAATGTATGCACTAACACAAAAACATACATACACAACAAGCATGGTGGGAACTAGACTATATCCTACAATTTGTAGAGCGAATTCTAACATGGCCGGACTCCTCCCGTCACCAATAAGGTTCACGGTGGAACATATTTACGTGGCCGGCTATGCCCTACCCCAAGCCGACTAGCTTTGCCGGCGATGCTCTTATACCGATATTCTTTTTGTCATATTTTAATTCCAAAGAGATCAGAATAATTATATGAATCTTCACATTCGTGATAGGACGGAGTCAGGTTTTCACAATTTAAGGTGGGCTGCGGGCTATAGTTCCATCATCGAATCTCACATGGCTGGAGTTAATAAGATTTTTTTTATAAACCTAGCTGTGGTATAATTAATATCCAGAATTCCAGTTGCAATTGTTGGTGATGCACAGGGCAGCCAGTATCCATGATCAGCATTATTACAAAGTGAAAACCGACCTCCAAAGCTGGACAGACACTCCACCTTGGACGCAGAGCTTCCACAAGCTTACATCATTCATACCTTCAAAGCTGGACGGACTCCTTGAGAAACGAGCTTCCGTCGGTCGTCATATCAGAGATATCATGTGGCAGTGTACTGCCGCAGCAGCAGCAGCAGCAGTCAATCATTGTTAGTATGGACTCCCTGCAAACAAACACACACACACACAAAAAAAAACTATTTGAATGCCGCGGTGCAGGCTTTGTTTTCGTTTCATCCCATCTCCTATGGACTTGGAGGTGGGTGTCTTGGAAATTGGAATAAGCTGATTTTCATTACCGGATGGTCACCGTGGAAATCATCCCTTGGGGTACCATGTGAATCATTGGCTTAACCCTTAAAGGACGAATGGGTGACCTTGGAAATCATCCCTTTTCATTACCTTGTGAATCATTGGCGTAAGAAATAGCAAAAGCACTCATTGGAAGTCAAACTACTATAGAAGACTTTTCCTTTTCACAACAAAATTTTGAGGATGAATAGTTGCACTTCTTGTCCTACTAGAAGGATTCCTTGTCATCCATTGGACACCAAACATCCGTGTTGATGTTTAAGGGTTAAGAAGAAACCAAGAGCAGTCATTGGAGGTCAAGGTAAGGTCGGAATCGTATAAACCAAGAGGCCAAGTCTAAGAGCATGGCCTCTGTCATACAACCGAATGGCCATGGGGAACACACAACCTAGAGTCTAGTGAGTTGAGATCCCCCCCCCTCAATTGGCTAGGATAATTGCATTAATATCTCTCCATTTTTAGCAATTCATTATGAGAACTGGCATCTCACCCTAAAACAATGAAAAGAACACCAAAATTATTCAATTCCAGACTCAAGCAAAAGTTCCTTCATCCACTCCAAGATGAGGTATTTTAGGAAAAATGTGGTAAGTCCAAAGCTTGGAAAACCACACCCCAAGTGACAATGTGGAGTATTTTGCTTCCGGGCCTACAGTGTGGAATTCTGTCCCATTATAGTGAGTGGAAGTGGGCATGCTCTAATGGCACAGTAGGGAGTTCTAAAACGGACAATGGTAGGCTCTATTGTTGATTGAAAAAGATTTGATTGGCTCACACTTCATTAAGGAACAAGTTCCAAAGGTAGATGTTTTAGGTGAAGTTGTAAGACAAGAATGGGTTTATATTGAATAAAATATTCATTCTTGAGGATTTTTTTTTTTTTTTTGTATTCTTCCTCATCCTTATTTTCACACACATTGAGTTCAATTTCTCAACGAATTACCCATATCCTAAAGGTTGAAAATGCTTAAATGATACATTCATGGTATTCCTACCTTCTTATGCAAGAACTCCCTTTTTACACACAAAATTCCAAGAATGAACATTTGCACTTCTGCCTTACGTAGACATAGAAAAATTCTCTATCATCCACTGGACACTTTTAGGCTACCGTGTTGTTACAGGGGTATGAAATCCAAAGTTTTTTTTGTATGTTATAGATTGTCAATAACACAAATAACACAAATAAAACTTTTTTTAAAAGTAACAAAAAGGAAAGATGGGAACATTAGATGTTTTTTCATGCCTTCGGGAGACCGCAAGTTATAATATTGTGATAACCAGGGAACGTGATTGCTGCAGTGACATTGCAACGGTCCTACTTGGTCGAGAGGTTGCCATCTCATTTCTAAAAAAAAATCAACTTTTTTTTGCATTTGAAGAAATTTTGTTTTTAAATTTTTGAATTTTTTTTCTTATGACAACCAATTGTTCCTTCACTGCAAGGAGAACAATGAAGGGAACAAGCCTGAAACTGACTCTTGAAGGCTCGAAAAAACATCTAATGGATTCACTTCGATTTGCAAACAAGTAAATTTGCGCTTAAAATTTTGGAGTAGACCCAAAGGATTAATGACACCATTGCATTAGTTCACAATTATATAGTGAAGTATTTGAAGGATAAACATTCTACATTAGTATAATAATAATATCATTTTATTTGGAGACTTAGAGTCACTTTGTCTATACTAACCTCTTAGCCCACAAATGTCATCTCTAAAACATTAGAGGAGATTTCAGGCTCTTGGAAGGTTGTTTCAAGCACCTCCCGGCGCTAGTCCCTGCGAATGCCAATGCTGCCATGTCACCTTTTTTTAAAAATTAAAAAAAATTAAAATTTACTTCTCAAAATGCAAAAAGAAATTGAAAAATATTTAATTTTAATTTTTTTTCTTCAAAAAATGATGTGGCAGTCTCCATTCCATATCATTGCGCTGCGAGAGCATAGTTCCCGCATTGGGAACAAGCTGGGAACTTGCAGCCCTCCAACAGCCTGAAATCTCTTCTAATGAATCAAACTTGTATATTTGAAAACTTTAGTGCAAATTCAACTTCTATAAATTTAAATTAATCTCTTTTTTTGTTGATTTTTATATTATTAGTCATGATTAATATCTGTACTAACTATAGGATATAAAATGCAATTATGCAAATCAGTAGAATGATTTTTAAATGGCTTCAAAACAAAATAAAAATAGCCTATGATTCATAGATCATATCCACAAGTTTGGCAAAAAATAATTCTAAAAACATTTCAAAATTTTAGGGAAATACTTTTTTCAAATACCTTTATTGTATGGTGAAAATATAACAATACAAGTATCGATTGAACTTTATGTTTAAGAAAAAGAAATTGATAGAGAGGTGCTAATCCTACCCTTCACTTAACTCCTAAAGTTTTTGGGTGTTTTTAGGCCTAGAATTACTTCAAAGTACTCAAACTCAAAGCAAGGTGAAAATTTTCATGTATATTTATTCATTAACAAATCCAACCATAGGATCCTTTAGTTAACTTGTTAGAGTACACCTTCCTAAAATTTTCAAAATAAGAACCCTTACCAATTGCAAGATCAAGTCACTTGAATTTGATAAAGAAGCATTTTCAACTCTTCCCAAATGGTTAGATTTCATCTTTCAAAAATTTTACACAAAAATGTGTAGATCCTACAACTTGTTACTCTCCATGATATGTTGAAGAAATAAGACGGGAATACCTATCAAAAATTTCAAACAAAAAACATTTCATATTCATGCTTGGAAAAAATAGTAGAAAGAAGTAGAGAATGATTCTAAATACTAAATTGTTAAGAATTTACTTACGGAATTGAAAAATGCCAATTCCAACGGTTGTAATGTTGTAATAGACAATCTACAGCCAATCTTTTATTTATTCTTCAAAAGTATTGAGAATTCATTTAAATAAAAGACTTCAAAGTTTATTTTAGAGTAGAGAATCCATAACTACCCGCAAACTAAAACTCCTCATAACTTTTGACGCATTGATCAAAATGAAATGATTCAAAGCTTTCCACGTATATATAAATCTAGAAAACCAATTTCAAATTTCTTTCTGAAAAAATTGATTTTTACAGAATTTTTTTTATTGCACGAGTTGTCCTCTGAACAACAAAAATTACATATCACACAATAACTTTTTAACCATGTAATTAAAAGTTATGAAAATTGTTGGGCCTTAAAGCTACTCCTTGGACATATGTTGTGTGAAAATTTCAAAGAAAATAAATAATTTTTTTATTCATAGTGAGCTGCCCAAAATCTCTATGTTGTAAAAAAACACCATTTGGTCCTTTAGAGGTTAAAGTACTTGTATCTATTATTGCACTATCTAATTTTTATTTATTTATGTACATATACTTCAAATGTTCTTTAAAATCCTTCTAAAGTTGAATAATATTTGATTCTTTCATGTGGATTTACTCTATAGTAAAAATATGAAATACAAATTTGTCACTTTCTCTTTTGACATATTTTGTATAGCTTCTAGTCATCATCTTCTTCTTTTTTGTCAAATTTAGTTTTATGTGATTTAACAAGTATTGTTGAAGTTATAAATTTTGTTTTGTTTTGGAAGTAAGTTGAGCATTTTGTTAATAATCCATTTAACATCCCAAAGTCATATTTGGCCTTGTATTTTTTAAGAAACTTTACAAATTTTTGGAAGGTTTCATATTTGCTTCAAGATCTATTTATATTAATTAACACATGTAATGTTCTTCACTCAATTGAATGGAATAAGATGTGTTACATTTAAGTCCTAAAGGACTAAAGAGTTTATTTTGAAATTTTGGAAAACTTAATTAGGGTCTGTTGACTTCATATTTTAGAATTTTTAAATGAGACTTTTTAGAAAGAGATCTTAATCATTGTACTCTACATATAAAGTTTTGTTTCACATCATTCCAATAAGTATTGTAAAAGCTATTAGTTATTTTTTAATTTCAATGTCAAAGCAAAAAGCTAATAATATATTTTTAAAGAATAATATATTAATTTAATTTAATATTTTAATATTATATCTATATGGAAATGTTTGAACCATTATAATCCAACTAATGAAACAAAAGTTATAAGGAGTTATATTTTGTGGGCAATGAAGGTAGGAAACATATAGAGTTGTTTTTTGAACTTAGTTTTAAAATTTTCCAAACAAAAACAAAATCATAGGGTATGCATTTCTTATTGAAACATTCACACCATTGGCAAATATTAGGATTTTTTTACTGACTTTATAGTGCTAGATTGCACCCCAAAAAATAATTGGCTAAAAAATGATGACAAACCATAAAGATTTTCACCAAGAAAACTTCAAATTAAAAGAAAATCTTGCATGAAATTGCCAAATTGTGGATGAAAATATAATTATGAACATGTGATATGTGATAATGTAATATTTTCTATCCAATATGTGGATGAATGTTGAAATTTGGAGTACTAGTATAACATTTTATATTGTTATTTTGGCACTTCTTAAAAAATGAAAAAAAGCCTTGATTGGAATTAAAAATTCTTAGTTTCTTGTCAAAATTATTAGCAATTCTTTTTGTTCATCAAGTATTAGCTTCCACTTTGTAGTTTTCTTAAAGATGAATATATATTTTTTGGTTAAATTTTTGTCATGTGCTCTCAATTAATTTTCTAGAGTTTGAAAAGAACCACAAAAGTTGTAGGACACACATGTTTTTTTCTAAATATCTTGAAAGACAAAACTTCACCTTTACAAAGGGCTTGAAAAATATATATTTTTGAAGTTTAGGTGCATTGATCTTACAATGAATTGGGGTTTTCATTCTAGAATTTTGGAAGGATGTACTTGAATAAGTTAACTAAAAGATCATATCGTTAAATTTATCAAAAAATAAATAAAGATGATGATTTTAGCCTTTTTTAGATATGAATATTTTGAAGCATCTTTAGACCTTAAATCATTGCTAAACTTTAGGGATTAAATTATACTTGAAAATATGATTAATGAAAATGCTCATTTCAAAACCATAAAACCTTGGTATTTAACTCCTTAATCTCTAAAGGTTCAAAGTCTTCAGATGAATCTTTTAGGATTTCCAACAAGTTCTTGTAATGACAAATTTTATTGCAATTTTTTGAAACATTTTTGGGAGGTTACCTTATGTACTGTCTTTATGTGAATATGATTTTTATTTCATTTGATACATAAGAAAAAATTATACCCTTGTAAGCATAAATGCTTGACTATGGGCAATAGACCTTGCCCGCAAAAAAACATTTTTTTTCTTATAAAATATATTTATTTCTCCCTAAAAAGCTTTGATCCATTCTATTTGGATAAGTGATGTGAAGGTTATGAAATGTCTTATAATGCAAACAAATAGGAAATCTTTTGAAAAAATAATGTATAGGATTTGTTCTCAAACTCACTTTCCACAAAATTTTCAAAACTATAACACCCATTGGATGTAGATTATTTGCCACAACATATTGACCATTAGGATTGACATATTTAAATTCCATTTTAGAACTATTAGAAATGTAATTTTTCCTTCCATCTTATACCTACTTCTACTTAATAATTTTTTTAAGAATAAAAATTATTTAAATAATTTGAACTTTTTTCCTAGATTGTCAATCAATTCTCCACCATAAAGATCTAAACCTCAAAATCCTATAGGGACAAAAAAGCAAAGTTAATCCCTGAAGTTCTTTGACTATGTTTCAACAAAAATCACTCAAAATGGGTTGTTTTGATGGCAAAGGCCTTCAAAAAATGATGAATGAAATCTTGTTGCATCTTATTGTAGGATCTAGTGGTCATTACATTGTAATAAAGAAATGGGAGGTTTTGACCACATAGATTGCAAGATTATGGTGTTTGAAGTTGGAAAATGTTTTTTGGGCGCATCCAAATCTTGGAAAACTCTTATTTGAAGAAGCTTTTGCACAAGTTAACTTTGTTTTTTTGCTAAAAATGTTTTGCTTTCTTTTTGTGACAAAAATAGCCATGTGTTCAAAAAAATTCATAACATTCCAAATCAAGGAGCGTGTACCAAAAAATTCCAGTAGAGAATTAGCTTCAAGAAAATTCTTATGCAAAGCCGTTTTTCCAACATTTTTTGGCTTGCACATACAATAATCTCTTTAAAATGTTAATGGTAAAATTCTAGGTTTTAGCTACCTCGAGAAGAAGGGGAAAAAAATGCCCCAAATTTGTGACTTTTAGTAAGCTTGATCAATTTATGGCTTGAAACACTCCAGCTGAACTCAAAGGAAGTTGGGCATATTGGACAGAAGGAAACCAGGTCAAGGTTTGCTCTACCCAATTCATCATTGAACACTGACATTGCATAAGTTTACCACATGCCATGTTCTCTGAACACACGTTCTATTTGTGCATGAAGATGGTTGCATATTGCATGAAATATAATCTTTGAAAATTTGGCATTACATTCAAAGTAATTAAAATATTTGACAACAACCTCACATAGCTCAAAAAGCTACTTATTTTGTGTCATGAGAAGCAAGAAGACAAACTCTTTATACAAGAGGGGTGGTAGTAGGTAAACAATGCATGTGGGATATGTAAATTAAGTAAAATGTAGGAATTGTGTTCAAAGTAAAATTTCAGACCTCATTTAGGCATAGTAGAATGATTTTTCTCAAAAAACTTTGAACTAAGTTAATGTGTAAAATCAATCTAAATTTTATCTAGAAAAATCTGTTTGAGATTTTGAGTCTCCAATAAAAAGTTATGAACAAATTTCAAAGAGGGTTGGAAAGGACATTTTATTTTACATTTTCAAACATCCTCTTTGAATTTTCTCTATAACTTTTGTTTTGAGACTTGAAATCTCAAAAAGAAATTTGTAGATGTAATTTAGCTTCATTTACCACATTATTTTTTTTTTTAAATCATTATATTATGTCTAAATGAGATTTGAAATTCTACTTTGAACACAACTCCTACGTTTGACTTAAGTAGAAGTGATTGAGCTCCTCCCAATTGTTATTAACATATCCCACATGGATTGTTTTACCTCCTACCACCCCTTTTGTATGAAGAGATTGTCCTCTGATGTTTTTACGCTCAATATAAGTAGCTTTTGAAGTTATATATGATAGTTGCCAAATATTTTGATTGCAAGTATTTAATGGTAAAATTTCTAAAACTTTATTTCATATAGAAACCATCTCCATGGCCACCTTTCTTTGTACTTTGTAGTAAATTTATGGATCCACCGAAAATTAGAAGCAACTTGTTTTCAACTTAGGCTAAAAATCTATCCTAGGTCCTATCTTGCTTCTTTAGGCATTGTGATTAAAATTTTGCTCTAGTGTAAATAATTCTCCTAGTGTTGCCCTCCATCCATCATAAACAACATTTTCTCCCATAATTCCTCGTGGGCAAATCCAATTGTATAATATAGTCACGAACCTTGAAGTGCTTTTTGGTAAAATATAGTCATGAATCTTTAGGATTTAAGTGCCAAGGGGTAGTAAAAATTTCAAACTTATGGAGATGTATTATATAGTACAACTTAGAATAGTAATTTAATGATTATTTTCAAACAATAGTTGTAAAATGTGATTCAAAGATTATACCCATATGGTCAAATCTACTGCTAAGCTATTCCACAATATTTATCAATAATATTTCAAGCCATAAATTAAAATTTCCTTCTAAAGTTCATTGCTGATTGAATATTTGTAATTTCGACAAGTATTTTTTTGCTTTTGAGTTGAAAATGTTAAACTTTGCTTATGGTAATTTGGGTGATTTTTATAAAACTTATTTATTTTCAAGTCATTTTTTAAGGGTCTTTTTTTAAGTGAAAATGTCATATTTTTAAGTAAAATATACATTACCTTTTGAACTTTAAAACATTTGCAAAAAAATAGTTTTGAAAATTTTTATCATAAAAATTTAAAGAACTAAAGTAAGAATCTATAAACATTCAAATTTATAAAAAAAAACTAAACTAAGAAACTCAGTTAATGTTTGCATTCATCCATTGTCTTAAATTTGAATCTCAAGTCCTTTAAGGATAAAAGGATTAAAATGAAATTATATTTGTTTTTTATGTGGATAATATATAGAACGTTTGAATCAATTTATTTTTTATAAATGGAATTAAAAATTATGAAAATTTTCAATTTGTAGATAATCAAGAAATCTCCTACACAAAAATGATATTTGAAATCCTTATAAAATTCAATTCTCAGTAGTTTAGAAAAAAAAAATTGCAGGATGTGTATTGTCTACTTCAACATTTTCACTATTTAAAACAAAAAAATTCAAAAAAATTATAGATATTAGCAATGTAGTGATTTTCACATTCAATGCAACTTTGACATAATTTTAAACTTAACCCCTTAAGTTTCTTGACTATGTTTTCACCAAAAACACACCAAAACTGCCATTTCTAGTATAAGTACCAACTTTAAGAGAGAAAAAACGTTTTTGGACACAAGTAACCATAGGATCTTATAGTATGCTAGTTAAAAATTAAAGAGGTGGAAACAATTTCAAAAATTTCCACCATGTGGATTGCAAGATGTCAAAAATGGTGGTACTTCTTTGGATTCTTTTTCCTAGACAAATTGTCTACATGCTTACAAATCTTCACATCATTTGGAATTGTACAACATATAGGAAAAAAATAGCAAGTAGAAAGAAATAGAGAATGATTCAAAATACTAAATTGTTAAGAATTTACTTATGGTATTGAAAAATGCCATTCACAATCATGGTTGAAATGTTGTAATGAACAATCTACATCCTATGATTTTATTTTATTCCAAAAATATTGAAAATTGAATAAAATAAAGGACTTCAAAGTTCATCTTAAACATGATTGCCCGCAAACTAAAACTCCTCATAACTTTTGACTCATTGATCAAAATGGAATGATTCAAAGCTTTCCACATATATATAACTTTAGAAAACCAATTTCAAATTTCATTTCTGAAAAAAGTGTTTTTCTTTAATCTGCCCAAACTGCCCAGCTAGGAAAAAAAATAACATATTAGGCCATAATTTTTTACTCATATTTCCAAATGTCATGAGATTTAGTGTATATGAAAGATATTCCTTGTCCCCACATTCTACTAAAATTTCAATCTAAATATGCGAATCTCTAGTTACAAGTACCTACTTAAAAAATTTATTTTGCCAAAAAATGCATGATGGTCCTTTAGGGATTAAAGATGGATGTTATTTATTGATAATAGTTTTCTTCATGTATTTCAAATTGATAAATCATGGGATCTTATAGTTAAAGTTGCATGTTGCATGTTATAGTAAGAATGACAAATAATTTGACACTATTGTAGAAAAATATGTTTCGGGTAAATTCAAATTGCCAAAGAGCTTTTATAGCTAATGAATTCTAAATGTGAAGTTTAAAGTCTAATTTGAAATTTTAAAAATTCCATTAGATTGCTCAACTTAATCATGTATGTAATACGAATTGTGGTTCCTAGTTCTTGAATTTCAACTGCATCTATAGATTGGTTGTACAAATTTCAAAAAGCTATGAAATTCCTTAACCAGATAGTACTAGTATGAATACGAAGAATGTAAAGTTTTGGATGGAATTGGATCTCTAAAACTTCATCCAAGGGATTATATTAAGTCCTTCCATGATTTTGGTATTTCTTTGAGGTTTTGGATTTTTGAGGCTTAATTTTATGACTTATGGTTGTTCCTAGTTTTACTTTAAATCTTGATTTTCATCCCAAACTTTGTCTACCTAACATCTAAACTTCATCGTACTCTATCTTCTTCAAATTTGACTTGATTTCTAAGTGATTTATGTTTTTGGAAACCTCTAAGTATTATCTATGTGGATTTAAATCTTAAGGTTGTATTCAAGTTAACTCTAGAGCCTAGTTCTAATCCATAAACCTCTAGTTGAATATTGATTTTAGATGGAATTTAAATAACCAACAAAAGAGTAAGTTTATGTGTTCACCTTGTTCGTGATAACTATCCTCCCTCTACTCTATCACCAATGTTGTGTGTTCCTTGGTCCACTCCATTATTCTTGTGTTTCACACACAACTTAGTTGGTAATTCTTACAAAAAAAATATGCAGCTACAACTTGTAATCTATTATGCTTTTTCTTTGAATTTTCTTAAAAGTATGTTTTGGAGGCTATTTTCTTGGGATATTTTGTAGTAGAATTTTTTTGACTACAATACTAATCTTAATGTTCTAATTGTCTCTTAATCAAATGAAATGATGACCTACATTGTCATACAGACATACTAAACTTATACTAAATATCTCATCATTTGGTCAACTATGTTTTTTCTTGGAATATCTTGAAATAGTGCAACGTTGTCTCTAATTCTAATCCTTGCTTACAAATTGAATTTGAGAATCAAACAAAAATGAAGACTTCTTAACCTATGATCTATTTAGGATATGCTAACATAGGAGGTGACCCACAATCATTTGGGTCTACATTTTGAGAGTTTATTAATTTCAAGGATATTTAGCATATATGCACACAAGGGTGTTTGTTTATATACAATAAATGCTTTTGGTTGGATATCTTGCTAGTTTTATCCCTAAAGTCTTGAGAGTCCCCTCAGGAAGACTTTTGAAGGTTCATGTAGGTACCTATGATCTCAATTTTTGGCAAGATTTTTTGAAACTTTTTTTCAAAATAGTAAAATTGATTGACCTTATAGGAATATAACTTTTATTTCAATTGATGTTTGGAACCAAAAGTTATGCCACAATTAACCCAAAATACGCAAGGGTAGGCAACAAAAAGAAACTTGAAATAACTTAAATTTTTATTTCTTTTGTATAGATTATATTTTTGTTTATGTGGAAAGATTTCATTCATTCAAATTGAAAAAGTAATGTGAAAGTTATGAAGCTTCTTGTTTTGTAGGCAATCTTAGCAAATTCTTGAGAAAATAATGTATTCAATCTATTTTAAAATTTAGTTTTAACAATTTTTCCATTAAAAATTGCACATAATTTGGTTTTCTTTTTAGAAAAAAAATCCACTGCTTAGATTAGCGAGTTTTAATTCCATCTTAAAGCTATCACCAATTTAGTTTTTCCTTCTATCTTGTACCTACTTCAATTTAACAATTTTTAAAAGAATGAAAATTATAGGGAGGGTTTTGATTTTTTTCCAAGACCTTCAATTCAATTCTTTAACATAAATAAATTTAAATTTAAAAATTTTAGTATAAATTTTTTTATTTAAGAGGATTCAAAGCCTCATAGTCTAATCAAGCTAGGAACCAAAAGTATTCATTTTCTTCACTTTTAGGGCAAATGCACACTACGGTGGACCAAAAATGGCAAGATTACGTTCATAAAAGTCCATTTCATTTTTTTGCATATGAACTCTAATCTTTTCGATTTTTCTTCTGTAATTTCTTTACAGTGTATTGAATTAAAGGATGGAAAAATTTAATTGAAATTTCCTTTGATTATTATTATTTTTAAACTTCAAAGATGACATCAAATATTGATTTATTTCAATAAATTGTAGAAATTACTATAATGAAAATTAACTCTCTAAAAAAATTAACATCCTCGGAAATATTTATTACAATTATTTTATTCAAATAGATCTTTGTAAAATTGATTTTAAGTATGTCTAATATATCCTCAAAAATCAATACTATTTCTGGCAAGAAATGACACATAAACTAGTTTATATCTATATATTTCAAATCAAAACATTTGATTACATATATACCTATTTAAATTTGAGTCGTTCTTTTGCAAAAGATTTGAATTCATAATAGATCAATGAGTCCTTATCTTTAATGTTGTGGACCCTGACAATATGTAAAGAGTACATTTCAAAGTCCTTTACAAATAGAATATAAACAATTTTGCAAAGATTTATTTTATATTTTATGTATCATCAAGTATAGAACATAATTATGAGTCCTTTTCCATGTTCTATAACTTGTATACATTTAAAATTACAAGAATTTCAAAAAAATTCCATTGAAATAAGGACTTTGACAGTCCATATTGGTCCAACGTAGTGTGCATTTGCCTTTTAAACACATATGTCTTGTGATCCATACAATCAAAGTTTCTAAAATAACTTCCAAACATTTTCATACTAGTTTATTGTAAGATCCTATATTTGGATATGCAAAAAAGCAAATGTTTATATTTGTTGTTGTTTGTATTGGAAATGACAATTTTGAGTGTTTCTTTTAATGAAAAATGGCGTTGGGACTTCAGGAGAAAAATGACCTCAGGACCTTTTATCTCCTAGATTTTTGCTATCTTTGAGAACTAATTCTATCTTGAGGTTTCTAGTAAGGTTGTTCTAAGCCCTAAAGATCATTTTGGTGTTTAGGTAAATGTAACTCACCTTCAAGTTAAGATGCTTACTTGTGATTTTTCTACATTAAAAGGTTATCTTTATTGCATAAGTGAAAAAATTAAGAAAATATAAGCCTAGGCAACAACTCTTGGTCTCACAACAGATAATCCTAGTAAATCAAGCAATAACCTTGAAATCATTGTCATCCTTATTTTAGTGAGATTTCACTAGTAGAATGATTTTTTCTCGTGACTAGAGCTTAAAATACTATAGAATTCATAGTAGTTATTTGTGAAGACCCAAAGTCCGATTTTCCAAAAAATAAAGTGGAAACTAGTGTTCATTCTCTTTATTCCTATTGTTCAACTATTGTTTATCAGTATCTAGAATGTAAAGCAAATTTCTATTGTTCACCTACTATTCAACAACGTCCTACAATGATAATTGCATTGACCCCTAAAGCACTAAACTACTTTTTTGGCAACATAGCAATTTTGGGCAACTCAACACCTATGGAATTTTTATTTTTTCTCTATAAATTTTTCACACAACATGTGCCCAAGGAGTAGCTTTAAGGCCCAATAGTTTTCATAACTTTTGACTAGAAGGTTAAAAAGTTATTACATAATATGTAGTTCTCATTACTTAGCAGGTAGCCTAGGTATCTAAAAAAACTTCTTTAAAAATCACTTTTTTAAAAAATAAAAATTTGAAATTGGTTTTCTAGATTTATATATATGTCTTGGGGGGTGCACAAAGGAAGTTCATGGGTGAGGAGCAACCAAACTCTAAAAAACCATTTCTACTTTTCCTAATTACTTTCTAATAAACTATAATTTCAACCTACAATTTTGAGCTTTGTTTAATAATGTCTATAGGTTTCTATTGCCAAAAATTTCAATCCTAAATAGCATGTGATATACTATCTAGGAAGGATTGAAAAATGAACTAAAATGGCATGTTTTCAACTAAATTTAGCCAAAATAAACTTTCAATAGAAAGCTATTTTATAGAATTTATTTTCACTTTTCACTTTTTTTTTCTCATATAATATAGGGGTGCAAAAGTTATTTTTAGCTTTACAATGTATCTTTTTTCTTCAAAAATTTGTAACTAATAATTATGAACATAAAAAAATACCAATAATTTAGAACATAAACTTTCAAAGTAGGAAAATTTATTCATATTTTTCTTTTAGAAAAAAAATAAAAATATTAGGATATAATATAGGGGGGTTAAAATTTGGTCACTCCTCACTTATGAACTTCCTTCGCTCCAATATATATATGTAGAAAGCTTTTAATCATTCCATTTTGATGAACGAGATGAAAGTTATGAGGAGTTTTAGTTTGCGGGTAGTTATAGAATCTCTACTCTAAGATAAACTTTGAAGTCCTTTATTTTACTCAATTTTCAATATTCTTGGAAAAAATAAAATCATAGGATATAGATTGTTTATAACAACATTTCAACCATTGTAAATGGCATTTTTCAATTTCATAACTAAATTCTTAACAATTTAGTATTTTAAATCATTCTTTACTTGTTTTTGCTTAATACTATTTTTTTCCTATATGTTGTACAATTCCAAATGATCTGAAATTTTTCAAGAATCTAGCCAACTTGCCTTTAAGAATGAATGGAAAGAAGCATTATCATTTTGGACATCTTTTCATACAAATGTGACCTTGTGAAGTGCAGCTGCCCGATTTTTCACCAAGCCAAAAAAAGAATTTTTGTTAATTCAAACGCTAATATCTTGCAGTCTACACAGTAGAAATTTCTGAAATTTTTTCCACATCCTCTTAAACCAGCGTATTGCAAGATCCTATGGTTACATGTGTCCAAAAATGGATTTTTTTCTAAAATTTGGTACTTGTACTAGAAATGGCAGCTTTGGAGCGTTTTTAGTGAAAACAATGTCAAAAACCTGTAGGGGTTAAAATGTTCAATAATTATCATACATCCAATTAAGTATATTAATTCCTATGTCATTGTAGCTCAAACTCTGACATACTTTGTAGTTCATGAAACAATATAGTCAAACCTACATTATTGTGCATTAATTCCTACATTGTAGGATTTGTAGCTCACTTTTTGACATCTTTTCATTTTTTGAAGGGAGTTTAACTGGCATACATTATTCACCATACAAGATTTTTGTAAAAGTAATCAATATAGATTTTTATTTTTAAAATTGATGGAAGACTTGCACATGTGGAAGATGAGGGTACTCAAGTTCTTCATTGTAGCCATGGTAGTCCATCTTTCCCATCCAAGGATTTTTAGGTTCAATTCTTGTCTTTGGAATTGACTATAATGTACATGTGTAAATACATTGGTTACTCTACATAATAGTGTATACATAACCATACGTTTCGATGCATGACCGGTGCATTTTCATGATGAAACTTTAACCTCATTACAACGTGAAATGATTTCATTGAGGTAAAAAATTCATCACAATTCATCAATAATAGATGTTGAACTCAACCAACTTGACTTGGGTCTTAAGACCATCTTCAAATCATTTGTTCAGTCAAGTGGTTGGTCTTCCAAGATCAAGTTTCTACTACTCAATAGAGTTAATTGTAAAATGTGTGCAATGAAGGACTGGGAGTCGGAGTTTGAGAAAAACACAGGATGAAATTCTGGAGTCTAATGGAGTTTGGTGTCATATTTTTTTTGTATTATTCTTAGTTAAGCCTTCCTTTGACACCCTTGGTACAAACTAGGCTTCACTTTATGATTAGCTTTAGTGTTTATCCTATATTTGATTTGGTGATTGATCAATTGACTATTTATGGGACATATGTAGTGAGCATAGGTGGGGGACAAGAATTTCAAAATTGTTTGGTTAACTCTAATGTTTATCCTATATTTGTCTTAGTGATTAATCTATTGACTATTTATGAGGCATATTTGGTGAGCATAGGTGGGGGACAAGAATTTCAAACCTTTATGACTACCTCTAGAATTGATCCTATATTCCATTTAGTGACTAATCAATTGACTATTTAAAGGGAAAAATTTGGTGAACATAGGTAGGGGACAAGAATTTTGAAACTTCACAAGTAACTCTAGTATTGATCCTATATTCCCCTTGTTGATAGATCAATTGACTATTTACGGGGCATATTTGGTGAACATAGGTAGGAGACAAGAATTTCCAACCTTTACTACTAACTCTAGTGTTGATCCTATATTCCCCTTGGTGATTGATCACTTGACTATTTACAGGGCATATTCAGTGAGCATAGGTGGGGGACAAGAATTTCCAAACTTCACGATTAACTCTAGATAGCGTTGATCCTATATTCCCCTTGGTGATTGACCAATGCACTATTCACATGGCATATTCGGTGAGCATAGATAGGGAACAAGAATTTCAAAGATCCTTCAAAAATAATCGTAAACCATCACCGCATCAAATAGTTGGCAAGCACCGATGGCCGATCCTCTTATGTGCCCCATTGCAACATGTCTGCCACAGGGGAACCAAAACCTCTCAAAGGAATACCTCCCTTACCTTATGCCCAACAATGGTACTCCCCCGGAGGCAAATACACCCCCACCACCATGGCAGAATTGGATATGATCCCGTGCATCCCGGAATTCCCCACAACTCTTTGTCGAGAAATTACCCAACTAGCTGTACCAATTTTTTAATTTTGGGGATGCCTGCGAGCCCTGGCCGTTTGAGATCTAAGCTGGCCAGGTATGTTATGTATGTACAGTACACACACGAGTGAGGAAGGGAAGGGAGTCAGAATGTACCACCAGTGGCAGGAGCCGAGTTGAGCCGAGTCGAGCCAAGCCCACACTGAATCCATCTCCCGTCTTCCATGGCCAGTGCTTCGTACGCTTACTTAACTTAGTTATGAGCGAATTCCGTCCGCCAGTCTGCGGCATGGCAGTGCTGCTGTAGTGCTGCTGCTGCTGCTGCTGCAACAAGCCCCTCTGGCATGGAAAGACTTCCCCATAACGAACCCATGGAGTCGCCACTGGCAAACCTGGGAAGACCCAGACTTTCCCCAATAAGGAAACTAATCAATCTCGGTTGGTTGGGTGTGGCCAACAGTAGGTTTAGTTTTGGGTTCACCATCATGAGAGAACAGCAGCTACACTGAAAAGGATATATTTAGTGTTAGCAACACTATATATGAACCTTCACACTAAATATCATTAACCCTACTAAAGTAAGTAACATTAAATCTAATTTCTAACACTAAATGTACTCTATGATAAATCTGAAATCTGAAGAGGTTTACATTTAGTGTTAGGGAGAGAGCGGGCGGAGAAGGAGCGGGAGATTCAAACTAGAACGGTGGTGGGAAGGCGGAGTATAAACCCACCCACCCACCCCCAAAAATCCGTCACTTGAGTATCGGAGGAGAAGAGTGGAGGAAGAGAAGAACGGAGGAAGAGGAAGAGCAAGGAAGCCAAAATCAAGAAAGTATGTGCGGGGAGGCAAAGAAAGGCGGAACTCAAGGTAAGGCCAAGGAAGGAGATGACAAAAAGGAAGAGAAGCTGGAGGCGGCGCATTGAAGTCTAATATTACACTAAATCCCGCAAAGTTCAGATTTACTGTTGTGTGGAGTAGGGTGGCAAGTACACTAAATGTAATCCAACACTAAATATCCTTTTTAGTGTAGTGTAAATTATTGTATCTGGAAAAGGGGTCAAAAGGAGGGAGGCAGGAGAGGCAAGCAGCACTCGGCTCTATGTTAAGTTATCTATCCCAAATTAGGGTTTTGCTCCCATTTTGGGGTTGGGGTGAATTGACCCCCTCTCTTGTCCCCGAAGGAAAATCCTGAAATTTTTAACCCCTAAAGTCCCAAGGTCATTTTTCTACCAAAACCACTCAAAACTGACACTTTTGCTATCTTCACCTGTGAAATATATATTTTAAAATATTGTTTAGAATCTAACCATAGGATCTTATTTTACACTTGTCTTAAATCACATGATACATTTTTTGTGATGTTTGACTGTATAGATTGAAGATATTAGCATTCAAAGTAGAAGAAAAAAAAAATTCTTTCAAGAAGTTGCTATGATTGCCCACAAAACAAGAATCTCCATAACTTTCACATTACTAATCCAAATGGAACGAATCAAATCTTTCCATTCAGAAGAAAATATAATCTACAAGAAATATTAAAAAAAATATTTAAATTTTTTGTTGATTTCTTTTGCTGCCTGTCTCCCCCATTTTGAGGTTATTGTGGCATAACTTTTGCTCCTGAGCACCGATTGGAGTAAAAATTATATTCCCGAAAAGCTCTTAAGTTTATCTATCTTATGAGAAAGTTTCAAAAAAAAATCAATGAAAATTGAGATCATAGGAACCTGCCCAAAATCCATTTTGTTCTCTATAGGGACAATGAGACTTTAGGGGGTAAATTTCCCACGCATGATAAAACTTGCAATTTTTGAATTCATATTTGCAATCACAGGTCCCAATTAGCTAGGAGAGACGGATGTAAAGCATACATTTTATGGGCACAAAAAATAGGGGTCTTATTTTTACTTGCACCCCCTGGACTGACTTGGGGGATGAGGGAGGGGGGCAGTTCACCCCATCCCATTTTTGTAGATAGATTAATTGGTTCGAGGTACAAGGGGGCAACACATGAGGGTGCCATGTGTCGAATGAAGGTGATACCATGTGTTTGAGAGAGAAAAAATAAAAATAATTGTGGATTGTGTGATCTCCAGCTTGGACTTCCGCATGTTGTTGTTCTTTTTAAAAATAGCAATACTGGTTATGATAATAGAATTTGTAATTGGAAAAGTACTTTGCTTCTTGTCATCTTAGCAATTTTATAAAGGGTACACTCGGATACACATTTTTATTTTATTTTTCTTGGAACACATGGGCAACTTGTATTCATAGAGGAAACAGTACATAGAACCAGGGGAGCAAGTCCCCGGTGGAGCATTTAAAAAAGAAATAAAATTCAGAACACTAGTAAACTCAGATACACATTTAGATACAAAAGTTTGAATCATTGCAAAGGACAAGAAACAGGAGCATTTTAACACCCTTGAATCTCAAGGCAGGGACCATAAAAAAATCAAGCTCAATTCTGAACCAAAATCCTGAATGGAAGCTTACCAATGAAATGTGGGCTACTGTAAGGTAGGAGGTCCTTAACCCCTAAATGACCCTGAGGACAGAATGTGTCCTCAATCAATTTTCTAAGTTAAACAAAACCTTACCAAATTACTATTTGTAGTAGTTTATATTTTTCAAAAATTATTTTTGAAGTTTAGCTTTAGCTTCAAAAATCTGATTTTGAAAATGATTGATTACGATTTTTCTATTCAAGATTTTGTGCATGGGTGTCCATTGCAATCTTGACTTTTTGTAGTGTTGAGGGTTCTTGGGAATGAGTCTCAAATACACTAGATCTTTGAGAAAAAATCACATTATAAATTCATTTAAAAAAACTATAGAATAGATTTTGAGAAGTTATAAATTGATTGGGGTTATGCATGTTAGGCCCTTTAACCTCGTATTTTTTTGGTGACCAACTTTTTAGATTTGACATGTGAAAAGAGGATTGAAATACTTCAAATCTCTTTCACAATTTTAACACCCTCATGATCAAACATTATAATCTTTCAATCAGTAAGAGATATTGTTGTGTTTTCTTTTCTAATGTGATCTCTAACATGTCTAGTTTGATTTTATACGGGTTTCAATTCGAAAAGAGTTGATACAACGTATCAAAATGTTGGATTTTTGTTCAATTTAGAGCAAATTCTAGAAGCTCAAGAAATTCCAGGGTCATTTTAGGGTTAAAACGCTTGGGCTCTAAAAGCATCCAACTCCTAAAATGTACATTATTTGTACATTTTACTGTCTCATTGCACTAGCAATGTACAAATATTGCACATTTCAGGAGGTGGACACTTCAAGTGACCACTGCATTTCAACTTCAAAAACTAAAAACTAATTCCATGAAGCTCCAAAAAAAATGAAACTACTTGGGTTAAATGCCAATTTCATTTGTAATTCAAGGAAAATTGACTGAAAAAGTATTTCAAGAAGCCTAACCTCCCCAAATTAATTTCTATCTCTTAGATGGGCACTTTATGAACCTCCTATCTTAACACTAATTATTCTCGCAATTAAAGTGATATTGAGGAGGATCTGTAAGCCTCCCTATTCAAGAATGTTATAAATAAGATTGACCTAAATGGTGGACTATTAATATGTAGGTAGTGTATAACTTTTATTGAAAAAATCATTTAAGGTTCTTTTCCAATTTATAACATTATTTACAAGCTCACTATTTTTGTTCAAAGTGAATGAGTTTTGATCCAAAAATTACTATTTTTTTTGTAATTGAAGTATAATAATGATGATATAATTTGAAAGTCATAAACAAGAGTATTTTGGGTGTGAAAATAATATTGTGTATGGCTCTTACAACCACTTTTGTCATATTGCACTCAGAATTTTAATAAATTAATTAAAAAAAATTAAAACTCCCCCCTTAGGTTTAAGAAAAAATATTAATTAAAATTAATTTCTTAATTCTTCATCCCCCTATTCCCTACTTGTAATTTTTTGAACAAGGTTAACATGACAAACAATATGGGACAATGAAAATCCCATATCCCATATCTATATATTGTATCCATATCCACACCTGTATTCATATTTGTATTGTACCATACTCCGATATCAAATATCCGTATCCGTATTTTGGTATAATATCCATGTCCGTACAATATCCATATCTATATTTTGATTTTGTATCCATATTTGTATTTGGATGGATGGCTTAGATTAAATCTCAAAGATCAACAGTTTAAGAAATTTTGAGAAATCGACAGCATTCTAGAGGGGGAAGCATTTAAAAAAAATCAATGGCCTATTCATTTTTGAGAGAGGAAGGGGAAACTAAAGGCAAACTAGATGTGTGTGTTGCCTCTTCTAAGTAGATTGTTATCTAGACACTATTCTTTATTTCAAGGAGAAAATTTTGAATTCATTGGATTTAATTTGTTTAGTTATATCCATTGATTTATATTTGTCTTGAACTATAGAAATTGAAACAAATACATTTCTTAATGAAATTATTTGAATTCTACAATCCACACACAACATATAAGGCAGGGATATCCAAAAGCAGCATCTTGGCTACATATACAACTAGTTGATTCAATATCTACCTCAACTAAAGAAATGATTTTTGAATATCCACCAAAACAAATTCTGACCTTTTATAACTTTTGTATAGAATATCCCAATGAAACACTTTTGGTGTGTGGAAATCCTCATTTAGTTGCCAACAAGAAAATATAAAAATTTGACAAGTCTAAATATAGTAACTGTAATCTAACAAAAAAAGTGGCTTTGGGGAATTGTTCCTACTTTGATAGTTATTTTGTACTACTCAATAGTGTTTTTGATGGGATAGTATCAAGCAATCAAGCAATAAAAATACAAAATTGAAATATATGAATCACTACTAAGGTCAAAACTAAACTTGGAAATGCAATCTAATAATAGAGTGGTTTTGGAATGAGTCATGATTGGGATTAATTAACTCGTAAAGGATCAATGTGGTAAATTTGGTAACATAGTGATTTTGGGCAAGTACATGTGATTGAAGATTTTTGTGTTTTGGGCCCAAACTTTAATAGAAGTTGTGGATGAGGAATCTCTTTCATGTGCACTAAAATTCAAGACATTTGAAAATATGAATAAAAATATTATGGCCCAACATGGGTGTTTTTTTTCCGTAAATGGGCAATCCAAGTAGATTAGAAAAATTCACTTTTTTTAGAAACAAAAATTTGAAATTTGTTTTCTAGATTTATATATATGTGAAAAGCTTTCAATCATTTCATTTTGATCAATGAGTTAAAAGTTATGAAGAGTTTTAGTTTGTGGGCAATTACATATTTTCTACTCTAAAATAAACTTTGAAGTCCTTTATCTCATTCAATTTTCAGTATTCTTAGAAAAAACAAATCATAGGATGTGGATTATTTAGTACAACATTATACTGATTGGGGTTGGCATTTTTCAATTCCATAACTAAATTCTCAACAATTTAGCATTTTGAATCATTTTCTACTTGTTTCTACTTACTATTTTTTTCCTATATGTTGTACAATTCCAAATGATTTGAAAATTTTCAAGTATGTAGCCAACTTGCCTTGAATAATGAATCCAAAGAAGTACCACCATTTTGAACATTTTTTCATACAAATGTGAGCTTGTAAAGTGAAGCTGCCTAGTTTTTTGCATGGCCCCCCAAAGGATTTTTGTGAATTCAAAAGCTCATATCTTGCAATCCACAAGGTGGAATTTTTTCCACATGTTCTCAAGTCAGCATACTACAAGATCCCATAGGTACATGTGTCCAAATTTTTTTAATTTTTTTTCCAAAATTTGGTACTTGTATAGTTGTACTAGAAATGGCAGATCCGGAGCATTTTGGGTGAAAACATAGTCAAGGTCCCTCAAGGGTTAATGCAAGTACACCCAAAATCGCACCTTGCCTAAAACTGTCATCATTACTATATATGTACATCTCCAAAATCAATATATGTATATATTGAAGGAACAATTTTATAAAATTTACCAAAAAAAAGCTTTTACCCTTCATAACTTTTGCAAATGGTATCCAAATGTTGTGTTTTTGAGTGTGTTGGGACCTATCCTTTTGCTTGCCAACAAGAAAATATGAAAATATGACTAGTTGGAATACCAAAAAATGGTGGCAGTTTTGGGAGGTACCCACGTTAGCATGACACTATGTTAATAGTTTGGAGACCATTCATTCAGTTCAAGTGGTGAAATCTATAAGTTATCACCTCGGGTAGAAGTGGGGATAGATTCCGCACAAGTTTGCCCGAGGAGGGATTAAGTTTACTCGTACCTCCTCGAGAACTGACTTGTCCTGAAATTGAATTCCAATGCCATGCAGAATGATTATGGGCAGTCTGCTACTGCAGTACGCGACCATTAGAGTACAATTAAACACTTACTTGAGCTCTAAGCATCATAGCAGACAGGGCTAAGGTAGACCTCACAGAAGTTAAAACTCGAGGGTTGTTTTTTTCCACCAGATTACAAACCTCTGGGTGATAAATAAGTACAAACTTTTTTACCCCCTATTTTGTATTTTGTAGTTCGTTAATTCTGTATTCTGTATACTCTGTGTCCTCCCCGGTCAATACTTTCTCTCTCCCATTCCAAATATAAGGTAGAACCACCCATTCCAGATCAAGGAGCCATGGCCAACCTGTAGGGTGCACTATTTTCAGACCAGGCAGGCAGGGCGTTCAAGCTTGCAATGTGTTTATTTCTCTTTGGAATGTGTGTTTTTCTTCTGTTTAAGGTTGGGACCTATAAGGTCATGACACATGTCCCAAAATGTACAGGAAGTAGTGAGCAAGATAGTAGGAAGTAGTGAGTCAGAAAGCAGTTCGGCTATGATTAGAATTGGAAGACTCTAGTCGTTGGCTATAGATTCAAAGCACTTTTTGCCTCACCAAAATTCATAATTATTTCAATTTTGGCAATAAATTATGAAAAATTCACAATCCCAATACATTTTTTTATCTCTCTACATGAGAAAAATTTCCACTGCCTTCCACTGCTCCTCATCTATTCTGAATTGCTTAAGTGATCAGGTATGGGTGGTCCTACCTTAATTGCCTGACGCAAAATAATAAGTTTATGTGCTTGTTTTGTTTTTTAAACAGTTCACGTGTTTTTCACAAGTCAGATAGGATGAGGTTTGAGGTTTGGCCTTGGCCAAATTGAAGGCCCTTCCATTTAAGTTAGGTTTAGGCAAACCAATCCACAGGCTTGGCCAAGCAAATCTGCCTTGGGCTCCAAGGAAAAATTTGCCCTTTATTTTGAAGTTGATTAATTTTTATATTTCTTAACCTCTTGTAGCTAATTGGGAATCTCCAATTTCGCATATGAACTCAGAATTTCCATCTGTCATAAATAATGAGTACGCACATTACAAAAAGTTCTCTCCGTATAGCAATGGTGTATTTTTCTATTAACTCTTAAAGCCCTGAGGCATGATTTCAAGGCATTTTTAATTTCTGGATAGATCCTCTCTAGTGCAATATTTGTTGGATTCTTGTAAATTTTTTTATACCAAAAGTGCATTTCATTACTAGCTTGATGCCTAGAAAGCTTCAAACCAATCCAAGTTGTAGTTAAAAAGTTATACATGAAAAGAACATTTTTTCCAAGTTTAGGGCAGTTTAGGGCAGCCATGATAGATGGTTCCAATTGGGCTGAAATTTTTATACATGCTCTCAACAAACTTGTTGACATAATCATAGAAGTAAAAAGCCATACAAGCACATGATTTTGATTTACAAGCCTTTGAAATTGGGCTTTCCTTCTTCAAGCAATGTTCAAAACTTACAAAGCCCAATTTCAAAGGCTTGTAAATCAAAATCATGTGCTTGTATGGCTTTTTACTTCTATGATTATGTCAACAAGTTTGTTGAGAGCATGTATAAAAATTTCAGCCCAATTGGAACTATCTATCATGGCTGCCTTAAACTGCCCTAAACTTGGAAAAAATGTTCTTTTCATGTATAACTTTTTAACTACAACTTGGATTGGTTTGAAGTTTTCTAGGCATCAAGCTAGTAGTGAAATACACTTTTGGTAAAATTTTCACAAGAATCCAACAAATATTGCACTAGGAAGGATCTATCCACAAATGAAAAATACCTTGAAATCATGCCTTAGGGCTTCAAGGGTTAAAGTAGCTACTTAAACTTCTTCTTTGTACACTAATTTGATCAATTAGTGAGTGTGGCACTAATTTATCAAAGTCACATTGTTTGTAGAATTATCAATTAATACAGGTTGAAATATTAATATGTAGAACCAATTTCCATATAAATAATATTTCCATATTCACAATATTTTTTAGGAGACACTAATGTTTTTTCATCACTAAAAAGATAAATTTGTGTTGTTGTTGTTGTTGTTACAAAGCATCCACACCTTGTGAGATACAAATTTGTGAGACCAATATGACATAGAATGGAAGGAGTGAGAAGACCTATACTTCCCACGAAGAATGGCATGGTGCAAAGCAACAATGCTAGAATGTGAGCTTGTGCGCATTGAACCAACAATATAGGTACCTATAATATAAATACCACACATTATACATGATGTATATATCATAAATACCTATAATATGGATACTTATAACATATACATCCTATAATCATAGACAATTTCTATAATATATACACCAGTCCTATAACATAGGAGTAGTATTCTAGGTTCATAGGTACAAAGTATTCTTTGGCACCACCTTTGATGGACACAATAGAATAAGATACAAACTTAAACAATTGTACCCCCCTTTCTCCTTTGTTTGGCATGTGCTTAAGGGTGCTACCTTGTGGAAAATTTAGTATATTAGAAACACATTGGTAATGAATACATCAAAAATGAAAATTTTAATGTTCACATGTGAGATTTGTCACCTATTTTGGAGGAGAGCAATGTATAATAACATGACTATCTTTATGCAACTCAAAAGTCAAAATTGCATCTATTTTGAACAAGACTAAGAAGATCTAGACTTTTGAGGGATTTTTTTCCCTCAATTTGGAGCAAACACCAAATCTAATGTGTGAGTAATGCGACCAAATCCAAGTGGAAACTCACTCCCACCCTCACTACCAATGCTACCTATTCACTCAAAAGAACAGTTCGGGTCCTCTCATCAATCATTACAAGATTTTCTACAACAGTTAAGGGCTGTGAGTTCCCTGACGTTCCTGTGCGTCGGGAACTTTGCCACGCAGCCCGTTGACGTGGTCGAGAGACGACTACGTCAACAAGCATAAAAAAATTATTTTTTTGTAAAAAATAAAAAAAAAAAAAAAAAAAATTCTTCATTTTAATATATATATTTTTTAAAATTAAAAATTAAAAAAAAAAATTATTATTATTTTTATTATTTTTTATCCAGACCGCACAGGCTGGTTCCCAGCAATGGGAACCATCTTGAAACGGCCCTCCCGAAGGCCTAATTCTCATCTAATGAAAGAGCCCATTTGTTCAAGCCCCTATGCCTTCCTATCAAAAACTAGGAATTTGGGTTATTTGTACAAGTTCTTCTTTTTGTGATCTTTGAATAATTTTGACCAATAGAAACCCTGAGTAGAAACCTAAACCTCCAAAAGAAACCTAAACTTTAAAAAATCCTCCTTCCAAAGCGATTAGCCATTAAAAAGATAGATCATATGACTTTGTGGCCAAACTTCAAAAATCCTTGAATTTGTATGGTTCATTTTGTCACTAAATTTAAATGAGACTTTTTATTTTTATTTTTCATAGATATAATCACATGTCTTCTATAAGCCATACAGATTTCAAGTTTTTCTATGAAAATTTGAAATTACTATGAATTTTTGAAGAAAAAGTAAAACAAATTCATATCTAATACAAAATAAGCTTAAAAAATCTGAAATTTCTCCATGGGTATACATCATGGTGTAGAACGTCATGGAGTAAACCAAATATACATATCCTTCTACAATTAATAAATAAATAGCCCATGGTAATAGGTCCAAAGTTCAAATGGTCACAAAATATTGAATTTTGAGAATTTTCAAATTGGAGTAGAAACTAGAGTTAGTAAGCTTCATTTCATTAGATGGGAAATTTCGTTAAAATGGCGGTATTCCATTGACATTTGTACATGAAGGAACAAAAACTGAGGTGGATTGAAGCACCTATTAATCTCATATTATGGATCAATTGTGTCCCATGTGTACCCATATCACCGCTCGTTTACGTATGGCATCGCCCCCACCATTGTCTTCCGCAAGATCTCATGCCCTAGTTGGTCCCCTGAACCACCATTTTAATGGAATACCGCCATTTTAACGAAATTGCCCATTTAGTTGAATCGAGAATTTTATTAAAATGGCGTCATTCCGCAACTTTGACACTTTTATAGTTTAGACTTGGCTGAGTTTGAAATGTACATTTGTCCTATATGCCACTTTAACAGTTGAGATTACATTGTCTGAAATGTACACATGTCCTAGATAGTACTTTAATGGTTTAGATTGCATGGTCTGAAAATGGCGTTTGAAATATGCCATTTTAATGAAATTTCCTATATTGGGCTTAAAAATTCAAAAAAGATTGATATTATTGACTCAAATGCAAATGAAGAGTAAGTTGGTAGGAGTTTCCAAATGCACTAAAAAGACATCATTCTCTCATGATCCATGAATTTGGCATCTTCTTCTCTAAAATAATCTTCTCAAGTTATTCAATTCAATTAGGGGCTTTCTACCACCAAAAGTTGCACACACACACTCTCTCAAGAAACTAATCTATTTCGAGTAAGTTCTGGCACTGTTTGACCATCCGTGAGCCACACAATAGCTGCTCTCAGGCAGTCAGGCGGGTCCGTCGTCTCGCGGTCTCAGCGTTCCGTCCAGTCCAACGTTTTTTACCACGCGTTTCCTTGCGTTGGTTCTCCCTGTCCTTCCAAGCATGAGTGAAGAAAATGAATCCGCCCGGTGCCAAGCCTGACACTAGGGGTATGGCACTCCACTGGGTACAGTTCTTCACATGAATTCAGCGGTTCCGATGGCAGGCAGCCCACAATCGACGCCACTTGGTTTATACAACCTTTGTTGCTTGTAGGGGAACACCGGAACATTCTGCCGTAAAATTGTAAATAGAATTATACGAGTTCCGTCTCGGCGACCGAAGACCACGTTGGTGACTTATAATAAAGACCTCGCTCGTATTTTTGTACGCTCCTGGCCCACACTGGAATCCACGCATAGGAATAGAAACAACCAAAGGAGATATTCCTGATTCATACGAAAATCCTCGAAAATCCTCAGATTTTATTCAATAGATTTATTGGTTTCTTAATGGACGATTACTGGTTTTACTTATTTCAGGGGGAGGGAGTTAGTGGTGGCCACATGGATTGCGAATCGTTGTTAGCCCGAATTGTCATAACTCGTGGGGCGGGGATACATAATTAAAACCGGGGACGCTCACCGTTCAATTGGTATTGGGAGCGAGCTAGCTAGCTAGCTCACGTCAACATTCGCCATCTAAAGGCCATTCATCCAGTGAGCTTCTTGTTGATAGCTAGAACCAGCCCCAGCCTGTAGTTGCAGAGTACGTTCGAGTGTTCGAGTACTAGCTGCCGCTAGCTTCCTTGCACATTATATATTGACATTGAATTGTCGATCTTCTGCAACTTACTGGATCGGAACTCACTGGAACTTGCTCACCTACTCGCTAGCAGTTGTGATGCATGTAGCCGATCATAGTTGAGTCTCTTTGTTAATTTGACGCAAGCTGCAAGTAGGTAGCGAGCTCTTCCAGATCACCGACTTGTACAGACACAAAGTAGTTGAATTCCTGGTGCCGAGCTAGCTAGCTTAATTAGAAGCTCATGCTCACCGGTACCTTCGATCAAGTTGGGATGCTCGCACCGAAATAAGAGAGTGGCGATCGACATACACGATGCCTGGTGTGTGCAAATGCTGGCTACACTGATTGGTTTCGGACTGTCGTCGATGATCAGTTAATTTGTTGATCGGATGAACTGTACACTGGTTTGTCGTCTGAATTAATTGGCAGTTTCTTGATTGAATGGAAACCAGCACGACACGACACTAGCTAGTCTGGGTTCGCGTTGTTTGTTGCATGTGAAAAAGTTTGCTGTCTGAGTTTCTGGCTTGTTGATTGGATGTGTACTAGTTTTGGTCGGGTTGTTGCTTGGATCGATCCTGAGGATGACGAGTTTCTGTCGGTGTTTCGAGTTACAGGATTGAACGTGAACTTGTGTAGCCTTTCTGATCCGACGAAGCAAGTATGGATGGACCCCTCTCTCTGGGGCACCCTCCCCGAGCCTCTGCTGGAGCTCATCCTGGCGCACCTACCATTACCGGAGCTTCTCCCAATGCGCGGCGTCAGCACGAAATGGAACGCGCTTCTGCGCACGTCGCGTTTCCTGATCACCCAGCGCGCTCTCACGACCCAGTGCCCGGCTTACGTGCTCACCGTGAACGAGCCCGCGTTTAGCGCCTTCAGTTTTTTCCAGCAAGCCACCGGCCCGGAGCTTTACTACCTTCGCAGCAGCTCCCTTTACTGCCCGGTAGCGAAGAACTGGTTCAATATGTCGCTCGACTGCTTGCCCATCCGCGACTTCTACATCACGTCAGTCGGAGGCGGATTGCTCTGCTTCGTGGGGTACAAGGACGGCAATAGTACTCACCGAGAAGTCGTGGTGGGAGTCTGCAACCCCGCCACGCGAGCGTGGCGGAACCTCCCTCGATGGGGCGACGCGAAAGCGTATCACAACTTACCCGTTTTCGTGGCTATGGTGGTGGACACTTTCACGAACACCTACCGAGTCCTCCTCATCGATCACGACAGGGCTGCGACGTGGTCGTACCAGTCGGGAAGCATGGAGTGGACAGAGTTCGACTCCGTCCCGTCGCGACACAGCTTCCCTTATTACGACCGCAGCCCGAGCACGGCCGTGACGGCGTCGAATTCGTCCGTCCTCGTGTGCGCCGCGGAGTGCAAAACGGGAATCTCCACGTTCGACATGGAGACCGGACTGTGGGAGTCTTACCACGTGAATCTTCCCGGACTGCACAGCAACGTGCACCTGGTGCAGCACCACGGGCGCATTCTCATGATCAGTCGGGTGATGAAGCAGAAGTACGAAGGCTCGGATCGCGTGCAAATCTCGGAACTCGATCCAGAGGGACTACGGGTTACGACGGCCCTGGAGGAGGTGCCGCTCGGTCCGAGCAAGCAGTTTCTGGATCACTTCAAGGTGTGTGGGTATCGGAGTTACGATGAGTCGGAGGGGCTGTGCTTCATCTCGGTCACCACGGGCGAGCGTTGGTTGTATGATCTGGAAGAGCGCTTCTGGCACATTTTGCCGAGTAGTCCGGGAAGTAAAATGAAGAGCATGGCTGCTTATGGGGGATTTAGTGTCCACTTGAGAGTGGACATTCACCCCTAGCTAATTTCCCACCTGCACAACTACTCCACGTACATCCACCCCTCTGGAGATCGAAACGCCAACGTGACTGAATCACTGAAACTCAACTCACGGTGCCTGAAAGTCGAGAGTGACCTAGAATTCAGTTGGAACTCCGGCGTGCCTGAAATCGATGGAACTCCGGGGTGCCCTTGAAATATACGGAACTCTTTGGAGTGATAGAAATCGGAGAAACTCTGGGGGAAGAGAAATCAGTGGAACGTACTCCGGGGCACCTGACTAGAAGTTTAGACGTACCGGGAACTTGAACGTGATTGAAATTTGGAACTTCAGGGTGGCTGGAAACGAATCACGGATGGATCGGAGGTCAGATAACCAGATTGCAAAGCGTCAAGTACTTGTACAAAATTCAGGGACAAGGTTAATTCGGGGTGCAGCGATTAGCGTTAATCAAGGTTAACGACATCCTTAACTTGGAGTTTTCCCAGTCGAAGTCCATTGTTTTCCCAGGTGGGGCAAATCGTATTGGGTTCGCCACCCCAAGTTCAGGGTGCAGTCGATCTACACTCTTTCTGGAGCCATAAGGTTGCGCACCGTATTGATAGATACAGTATGGCAATTTTGAGTTTTGCATTATGGAACAATTATCCTTTTCAGTTTGTAGATATTTACACTTTCAGCCCTTTTTTCACCTTGTATGTAAACGATTTGCAATGTACACAATTAAATCCTTGCATTTTCTGAGATTGATTGACTAGGAGGGTGTCGTCTAATTACCATGGGTGTACTCTGTAAGTTAACCTTTCAGAGCAGTCTGGATGGCTGGGGCGCCCAATTGTGGTCCCAACATGTGTTTTTGCTGTGTATTTGACATTGAAGGTTCATGAATCGAGGTATGTTGTATTGACTAACTTAGTGTGTCCTCATGTTGACCAAACCAGATCATATGACACACAACACTCCCACAACACTCCCAATATATTTCATTGTTAACATGTATGAGAAGCAACAATTCATAAGATTATCAATTCTACTTGTATAGTGCCATATTTGAGCATGATAAAGTTCAATGTTAAAATGACATTCATATGAAAGAGTGCTAATTGTTGAATTAATGATCCAAATGTCCTATGATATGTATGAGTCTTGCCATATTTAAGTACACAATTCATCTAATACAGATCCTATACATGGTTTCCTACATACCTTTAAGGATAAATTGTGTGACCTCAAACAATCTAACAATCTATGTTCTTCAAAGCCATTAGGTTGCATTGGAATGATTGATAGGTTTTCTATTACCAGTATGCATTTGAAAGAAAGTAAGATAGATTTATCCATTGTTGTTACCTTTCCAATCACAAGACCTATTGAATGTTCTATTAGTGTTTCTTTGCATTTGCATTTTAGTGTAGTAAAAAAAATAAAGTGATGCATTTACGAACAAAATGGTGGCATATTGAAAATGAAAATATCCTTTCTCAAGAGTTCGTGGTAGAAAGTGTCACTCAACTAACTTGCTCTTACGAGCATGTTGAGGAATCCTACATCAATACTTAGACTCTCAATTCACGCCACCCAATACCCAAAAGAGATTGGAGTTCTTTCGTTTTTCTTCTTCATGCGATGAACAAAGTACCGAAGTACCCACGATGGACTCTGTCACAGAAAACTCCAGTGGTGGTGAAGTCCGTCATGACCTTGTTTGAATTGATGCCTGCCTGTCTTTGACTAAATGATAAATCTCAGTTCCTAACATCTTGAGTACAAAACTAGTTTTTTTCAAAATTAGTTCAATTTTTGGAAAACAATAATTAAAGAATAATCAGAAAAATGATTTCCACTGATTCCTGGTATAGAAAGTGTTTCACGAATGTAGGAAACTAACATTCTGTGCCAAATTAGGAGGGATCCAAACATAGCATAATTGCCCCCCCTCCCCCAAACCAACAAATATCCGTTGCCTTTGCCTTGAAACTGAAGCCAAGGAACTACTGTACAGAAGCTCTCCCGAATCTCCGCTAAAACTTGTGAAAGTTTCCTGCCACCGAGGTATCGACTGATGAAACCACCAAGAAAATACCGCACGAAGTTTTATAAACCAGTTCAAACCAATGCCGTGCAATTTTAGTTTTACTTCGGAGTATACAACTTCACACCTGATGCTTGTGACAGTGTGACTCACCGCTTCTCATCATTCATTGGGAATTCCAAATTGGGGAAAAGACAAAACAGTTAGGAATCCGGTTTAATATGGGAAACAGAAAAGAAAATTCTCCGCAGGGGAGGAGGCGAGGAGCCACAGGGACGGACCTCGTTTGCATGCAGCAAACTACTGTAGCCTTCGTGTGTCAGTCAAAATTAGTTTACTGCAGTCAAACTGAGACTCAACTATGTGAGCGTGAGAAGCAATGTGTCAGTGAAGGAGCTTATCTTATTATGGCCAGGGTCCGTCACACAAGCGAAGACTGACAGGGACGAGGTGAAACATATGACTGTTTGTTACTAACGTAAGAAGCCCATTGTGGATCCTTTGGTAAGTGTGCATAAGGTAACTACACCTAAAACAGACACCTTTCTAAAACTGACATGTATGGATTCTTGTCTAGAACTAAATGCACTCCCACTCAAGTAAAAACACCCAAGAACTGTCAGAGTAAGCAAATTCAGCATAAGGTGAATTTGCCTATGACATGTATAATGTGTGGTCTGATCTGTTGTGATTTGCAAAAAAAAATCAGCTTTTTAATTCAAATCCCCATACAAATACAAGTTTGAGAAATGAAGAGAGCAATTGAAATCTTGCTTTTTTTGACAAAGTATGAATTTGCTATGAATTTTTGAAGTGTGCTACTGTATTGGTCCAAAAGAGTCTGTAGACTACCCCCAAAGCAAGAGAAAGTGTTTTCATAACGGTCATCTTACCACCTAAAGCAATCACCACATTTTCTAACATGGCTACAAGATTTCCTAACATGGCCATGACATGAAGGATTAAAAAGAAAAAACTTTTTATGACAAGTTTACACTAGAAAGGTATAAGTGTCCTATGGTGATCACTAATAGCTCCACGACTGTCTCCCAAGGCATTGATTATGACTATAAATCATCCTAATGTAGTCCTAATCCCATTTATTAATTTTTTTTGTTATGGGTAGATATAAGACTCTGTTGGGTAGTTCCCTAGGAACTTGTCATAGGAAATTTGCATGTCATGGGAGGTTTACCTTAGTTGGAGGCATCATTTTCTAGAATTTTTTTTTGTAGAATAAGCAATTGAAAATCATGAATTAAAAAAAAAAAATTTTTGAATAAGACATGTAATTAGTATGAATTTTCTTGAATCTTGAATTTTGGAAAAAAAAACGTTTTAATCTTGCCAAAAACTGAGATCACAGGTACTTGCTCGAACCTCCAAGAGTCAGCCCTCGAGGAGGTTCTTGGGAATTCAGGGGATAATGAATGGTGACTTTTCAATCTAATTCTAAACCCTTTGAATTTAATTGCACATTGTGTGCAATTTATACTATATTAAGATGCAAGAAAGCAAAATTGGATCCTGAATGAGTTTGTTTACTAGAAGGTAGGATGACCCATCGTCATCCCTTTATCTTCTTTTGGATTGTTGCACACTATCCCATAGCAGTGTTTTATGACTGCAAAAATATGACTGAGGATCATATTCTTGGATGCCAACACCTTGGAGAGAAATATGATTGCTACTCTTTTTTGGGCCTTGTACTTCACAAGCATATACTATATGCCCATTGGGAACACCAAAGTATTTTATAGAGAACGTAGAAAACATGTTTGGGGAACGTTGAGTCATATTTCTAATCATATTTTCATGGAAGTGACATTTTTTAATTTTCGAGTAGCCCAAGAAAAATATGGGCAATCCAAAAAAAATATGGACAAGTCATTGTTTAAAATTTTGAAATCCTAGCCAATTCTTTTTTTGGATTTTCAAACCTAATCACCACTTTTTTTAGAGTTTTGAAACCCTAGCCGCCATTTCTCTTAGCTCTTCTTCCTTGACTTTTGTTATCTCTTAGCTCTTAGCTCTTAGCTCTTACTTGTTACTTCTTAGTTGTTGCTTCTTGTTGTTTCTTAGCTTTAACTTATTGTTACTTGTTGTTTTTTGCTTCAATCTTAGTTGTTGATTTTTGTTGCATTTTAGTTCTTGTTGCATCTTAGCTCTTACTTCTTGTTGCTTTTTAGTTCATGAATCTTGTTGCATCTTAACTCTTACTTCTTGTTGCTTTTTAGTTTAAAATCTTGTTTCTTCTTAGTTCTTGCTTTTTGTTTTCTCTTCTTGCTTTTTAATTTTTACTTCTTGTTTCTTTTTGTTACCTCTTAACACTTGTTTCTTATTGCCTCTTAGTTGTTAATTCTTGTTGCATCTTAATTCTTGTTTGTTGTTATCTTTTAGCACTAACTATTTTTTTCTTCTTCTTCCTTCATCACCTTTTTTATTCTTCCTACTCTAAACTTGTGTTACATTTTTTTTGTAAACCTTAGAAGGTTGAGCTTTGTTGTTCATTCACTAAAAATTGACCTCTCATTTCTTTAATTGTATATGCAGGCACCAAAAGTTGAAACAAAGTTGTTGGAAGCTACTTGCAACAAATAGAGCCATGTTCACATTATTGTAAGGAATATAGGCCCTATTGGATTTTGTGAATGATTCATTGTGATATATATATATATATATATATATATATATGGACTAATATTATAAAACATATTTAGTTCAAATTTGTAAGCTTTATATTTTTGCAAAAAACAAACATATATATTTATATTGTTGGTTTATAAATGTCAATGAAAAGAGTTGCATTCTTTCTTGCATTCTCCCTCTCTAATATGATTGTCTCATGTATATTTCTATAATCTTGTGTATGTATTTTTAAATATATGAAGTGTTTCTTTCAATTGTTAAATCATTTTGATGTATAATTGCAATGTGTCATGTCCATTTAAAATGCATGAAAAATGTAATTGTAGTTTGTAATTAAAGCTATTTTAGACCTCAATCACTCCAATCACAAACTACACACAAATTTTAAAAATATGACTCTCAATTATCCAAAATATCACTTGCTTGAGTTACATTTCACAAAATATATTGGCCAAAATATAATTAATTATAGTCATATAATGCTTATACTTATGTGTGTCAAAATGTAACCTTACACATTCCAAAATATGACTACAATCAGTCATAAATTACTAATGACATCTATATTAATTACCATGTCAATCAAAAATATGACTCACAAGAGTTATATTTCACATTAGAAAAGAATATGATTCATAAGAGTCATATTCATATTCCACATCATCCAAAAATATGACTCATGAGAGTTGTTTTCCACATAGTAGAAAATATGACTCACAAGAGTGATATTTCACAATTCACATCAACCAAAAAAACGACTCATTGCAGTCATATTCCACGTTTGCCAAAATACGACTCATCGCAGTCATATTCCACGTCAACCAAAACATGACTCACCACAATCATATTTCACGTCAGCCAAAAATATGACTAAATGGAGTCATATGCCATGTAGGATTTTTTTCCTTTGCTCGGGTAGCTCAAGAAAGAATCAAGCCCCCAAGGATAGTCAACATATACACCACGTTGGCAAAATATGACTAATTGTGACAAATTATACCCTCCAACCTATATGACTCAAAATATGATTGATGTCCGAAGCGACTCGTTGGTAATGACCAGACCCAGTCATGTTCCGAGTCATCTACAGTGATTTCTGCGTGAGTCATATTTTTCAATTTTATGACCCACTACAGTGATATTTTGTAGTAATAAAACACTGCTTTTGTTGTAGTGGCACATATTTTGTCTTATATGGTTCACAATTTTTTTAGGAAATAAGACTTTGGATATGAGAAATAGTTTTATGTATTTTGTTCAACTTATTTTCTAGCAAAGAAAGACTCATTGTACAAGTGATAAAAACAAAAGCTTCTTCTTGTTGATGTTAAGAGGGACTATTATAGTTCATTTGGATTGTAATGTGTCTCTCTTAATTCTTTAAATGGTTTAAATGGTAATCCAAAGTATTCTTCAAGCTTGTGTTATAATGAATGAACATTTTGTTATGTGTAGAACCTAGCATGGTTTGCAATATTCATTGAATTCAAAAAATGGTAATTTGTCAACTCCAACTCCAACCTTTCAAGTCCAAATCCATGTTGAAGTTGTCATATTGCAAATTTTGTGGACCTTTCACCACATTAGGATAGGCTAGAGTTGGAATCTAAACTAGAAATTGCAAGTGGATTTTGGGCAATTTGAGGTTCGTATACCTTAGAGGAAAAAGAAGTTGATTGTGCACAAGGTTATATAGTGACTCACTATTAATACTATGTTTAAGTTTGACACACTAGTATTAAAAATGACACAATAGAAGAGTGAGTGCATGAATTATAAATTTAAAGTGAAAATACAAAAGTTGTAGTCTATGAGATATTGTAGACTTGTACAAAATTTAAAGAACAATGCAATTATGGTTCAAAAGTTGAATGAATCTCAATGTTTGTAACATTGTAGACTCTATTATAAACTTCTTTACTAAAATGCTAAAACAAATTTAAGAAATAATTTTCTATACTACACACAAGACATATAATCTTTGGCATGTCTTAATAGATTACACGAGACTTGTGGTTATTGAAATTGTTAAACTTTGACCTTAATACAATGATGCTAGTGTGTGAGGATAGACATGCGAGCATGTGAGCCTTGAGCATATCCTACAACCATTGAAGTTGCTTATATTATAAACACGTATCATATAGGTTGATTACACTATAATCATTGAAGGTTTCTATAATATAGACACCTATGATATAAGTGTATAGTCTTTTAGGCTCATGGGCTCACAATTCTAGGCTCACATAATAGCAACCCTCCTTGATACATGATTTGTCATTATACTGTTAGTTTTCACCATTGACAAACAATTGTTCTAAAATGTGAACTCCGGCCCTTGCATATTGAGCTTGAGTCAATCCTTTTGGCATGCACTAATGTACTTTCAATTCCACCCATTGTAGGCTCTCACCTTCCACTGTTGCTAAATTGCTTGCCCCATGTGTTGGCTTCTTTACTTCTTGTTGTTGGCTCGCATGCTTGTTGCCAACCTTACCTTTTGCGTTGCAAGTTGCATGATACTCCACCTCCTTCTTGACTTGTATGCTCTAATTTGGTGCTCCTTGGTGTAGTATTCTTGTTCTTGATCCTAATTTGTTTTTGGATGGATTGGTGTTCTTGCTCCATTCAATGTAGCCTCACCCCTTTTATTACCATTTTCAATTCCATCTTGGACGAGTTGAGAGGATTCTTTTGTTTCGTGTGGTGACAAGACATGCCAAGTTCAATTCTTGCCAAAAAAATGCAATGAATTTAGTACTTTAAGTTTGAAACTAACAATTTGTAGACTTTAGAGGATTAGAGTCAGTGTAAGTTTTTTGTTTGAAAAAATTGATTGGTAAGACAATATTAATGGAATTACGAAATCCAAAGATTGAGAAAATGCAACAAGTGACCATTGAAGAAAAACATGTCAATTCTTGCAGAAGGAAGAACATAACACTATGTATCTAGGCAAGGTACTCCGTATTATGCTTTATTAGATACCTGGGAGGGCCAGGGAGAACTGACCCCCTTGCTCGGCCTTGCGGGCAAATCCTGGAATTATTTATTTTCTGCAAATGAATTTTTTTGCAAATTTTGAATTCATTTTTGCGATCAGAGACCCCAAATTAGTTGAAGGAGGTCAAGGATATACCCTAGAACGGCCCAAAATAGGGGGCTTTTTTTTTACTTGCACCCCTGGTAAGGCCGAGCGAGGGGGTCAATCCACCCCTATCCCTGGGAGGGACTTATCAGGTAATTCAAGGATTGGGTGACTAAGCATCAATAAGACAATTTTGTTTGCTGGAGGGATCCCTTTTTTCATGGATGCAAAAGGGACCTGTGCCTCATTGGTAAACAATGTTATGGAAAATTACTCATATTTCTCCAGCGCTGGCTGCTGCTGCCTGTTGCTGCCAGTGATCAGAAAGTTGGAATCAAGATTTTCCCAAATCCGAAGTTGCATTGATGCTCGCAAATATTAAAATAAAACAAGAGCGCCTGACTGCCTGCCGGCCAACTAAAAATGAGTTTCCAGCTTAACGTACATGAGTGAGTTTTCCAGAGCCAGGGTGATCGAAATTAGCAAATCATCAGCGTGACGGTAGAAAAAGTTAGTTCAGTTAAATGAGTGCGTGGCACACGCACTATTTGGGACAAATCAGTGTAGTGTACCCAGTTGAGAATCAAAGAACATGACAAATTGGGTGAGCAATTCAAGACTGTTCGGTTCGGTTCCATTTCGAGTTGACACGCTTCCCACTAAACTTATGATTTTTTAAAATACTCCGTCGTCAATCAGGGTTGCGTAAGGAGCTCCGTCACCACTGCAGGCTACTGTACGTACCGAAGTGATCGAAGTGAGTGACGGAATCTCTTCAAAAATCCGAGTTTTCAAGTTTTTTTTCCACTCTCCAATGCAAAAGTGCAAAATCTTTGCCTCCAACAATGGGACACTGAGCCAGTGTGTACTGAATTCACAATAGTGAGTGATTACGGTAATCTCAAGAAAATATTTTCACCTGTTTGAAGAATGGGCGACTGCATATACTTACAAAACGAACCTCTGTCTCACATTTAACTTATCAGGCATCCATTGGAAGCTGAGAAAGTTGAGAAAAACGTCTAACTCTGGTTCTTTCAGTTCTAATAAGGAAACATCGCTTAGAATCGATGGAAAAAGAGTTTGGGATCGTTGCTATTATTGGACTGCAAGGGAGGAGACTCATAAAGCGCTCAGGCTCTAAAAAGCGCCCTTTAACGCCGAGGTAGATTTTTGATTTTGCATTGCACCCGCAATGTACAAATAGTGTTAGACTTCCATGAGGTGGACGCTTTCAGTGACCATTGGGTTTTGACTTTTAGAAGTTTGTAACTAATTCCATGAAGCTCCAAAAAGTATGAAACAACTTGGGTTAGATGACAATTCGATTTTCCTTTCAAAAAAAATTTACTGAAAAATATTTCAAGACATCTAATCCCTCCAAATTAATAATCACTTTAAATGGGCACTTTGTAAACCTCCTACTTTAATACACTAGAGAAGTGAGCATTCAATAGTTGAGGATCAAGGATACGACTCTTGAGAAGATCTTTAGGTGGTCTAAGATTTGGTTTACACCAAAAATGGTAGCTAGAAAATTGAGAAGTTTTCATCTTGAAGCGCCCTCATTTGCCATTGAGAAGTCTTCCTTTGGATTGGTGTAAAATGCCAAGAAGGCATGAAGTGGAAAAAAAAATATTAAAAAATAACACTTTGTAGTAGAGACCCTTGGAATTGTAGCCAAACTCACCTCAAGGTGGGTTTTAACTATAATTCTAGGGGGCTCAAAGTTTGAAGACTTTTGTTGCCACATAGAAAGAACCACATTCCATGTCATTGAGTCTTCTTGGAGACATGTGACCTCTCATTTTATGGTGTGAACTAATTTTCCAAGGAATTCTTGATATTAGCCAATTAAAACCTTCAAAAATTTGGTCCCTTAACCTCTCAATATGGTGCAAAACAAGCCTAAGTTGTCGTGTAGGCCTTCTTGCGGGTTGTTTCTTTGGTTTATATATGGGAACTTAGAATTTTTAGTTACACTATCTTTCTTCTAGTGATAAGTTTTATTGTATCTTGTTGATAGTCAGAATAAAACTTTTAGATTTTTTTAGATTGCATTTTTTGGACTCCGTACGGATAAACTATGAATTTTCAACATGTTATAAAAAAGAGGAGTATCTTGGATCAACACTAGACTCTCATTAATTAAATTTGTATATTTAAATGAAGACTCTATATTGTTAGTTTTAGAAATAGGTTCTAATTAAGTGCAATCCAACTTTAGACCAATATGAATGAAAAGCACTTATAGCTTTGGAAGCAATGTAGTTCGATGAACTATACCATATTGTCAACTTAATGCAAACAAAAAAGTAATTTACTCAAACTACCTTTAGTGTAAGTGATTCTAAGGAATTCTATAGTGTCATCATGACTTGTGTGACAATATCAATTAGCAAAGGAATGTGAAAAATATAGAATTCAATTTCTGCAAATCTTAAATTTCTATATTTTATAATTTTATGAATACTATCAATATATTAATCAATATAAAAAATATTACTAATTTTATTATTTTGATAAATTATTATTATTATAATAGTTATATAACATCATTTTACTAATATTGTATCATTGTTTGCTCTACATACTTGTTCTCCTACTAAATATGTGACACTAATCTGCCAAGGTTCCATTATTTTCAATTAATGCAAGTTGAAATAGTATAGTATTGTATCAATTTTCACAAAATTAAAATTTTATAGTGACACAAATTTATCAATGATTCTAATTTTATACCCTCACTAATAGGACAAATCAATGTGGTTTCAAGATCCAAGCTCTTTATAACCACTAACATTTGCCTTCTCCAAGATACCATTATTTTAAATTAATGCAAGTTAAACTATTATAGTATTGTACCAATTTCCACAAAATTAAAAATTTGTAGTGACACTAAATTTGTCAATGATTCTAATATTACACCCTCACTAATAGGGCAAACCAATATTATGGTCTCAAGATCCAAACTCTTTATAACCACTAACATTTGCCTTCAACAAGATACCATGTAGGCCACTGAGTCCAAGTCCTAGGTAGTCCAAGTCCTATGACATTTAAGGTTGAAAAGTCATAACAAAAGTAAAAAAGTTCACTTAAAAAAGTAAGCTTTAACTGGACAATTGAACCACCTTCTAAACCCCAATGTGATTGGTCAAATCAATTTATAGAATACAATTAACTTAATACATACCATTAAATGAATGCACCCCATGTATAGTACATAGAATAATATATGCTTGTCCTGCAAAAGACAGGGCCAAAAAGTAGAATTGACCCAAAGCCGAGAACTTGGCGTTTCTACAAAAGAATATTTCGTCCTGCAAACTGACTGGGGAAAACATCACTTGTAGATTGAAGTGCATTTGTAGCACACCTCCCGTGAACATTCAAGCAGCACAGTGGAGGGAACAGAACTTTAACCCTAAATCCAAAATGGATTTACAGATGAGTCGGTGCTGACCTTGAATCAGGTTCCAGTACCAGTGTTATCCAGTCTAATATCTTGAACATAAAGAAAATATAGACTCCACCAGAATGTTCTGGTAGGATAAGACACACGGCAGACACAGTTTAAGATACAACTTTCATGATCAATTTTTAAAATTACACTTAACCTCCCAATGACGAAAGCCCTCGATGCCCTCAGCAAGGCACACAAACAGGATCACGGCGTATCTTCCTCCAAAATTATCCAAGAAATGGCGCAAGCTGGGCAATAGCTACCAACTCCAAACTAGATGCGTACAAATGCTAAGGTTGGAATGCTCAAGGAATGGATGACTTCTAGAAATTGTAACTTCTCTTGTCCCAAGGAAACATATTAAGGACAAGTCTACAGCACTGAAATTGATTGCGTCCACTTCACGATGAACAAGAATCATCGAATCTGCAAGAGCAGGAATATCTGTCGCGTACCCCATCTCCCTGACCTGAATACTGCCGCCATTGATCAATTTCGTCTTTCAAAAACACTCGGTGGCTGAAACAGCATTGATGCAGACCTGAAGCCTTGATCTGCAAAAGGTGCAACAAAACAGTTCCAACGCTGTTACATATATTCTTTGACAGATTGGTCTATCCCCGACAATCGAAGATTACGAAGTTAGATCGGAGTAGGATGGAACTCAACAGGTACAATATTAATCCAGACGACACCAACAAACCAAAATTTAACAGGACTCGTCGAACAGAGAATTGCAAATTTGATTCAGTGACCACATGACATAGCTGAGGCATAACATCAGCCACGAGCTGGAAATTAATAGTCCAAAACTATACATCATTAACAGGCAAGGGAAGTCTTGTTGTGGGGAAAGTTCTAGAAAAGTCAGATGCAACGAGTGCACAACTTGAGAAAGCGAGGTTCAACCTGAGCATATGATCGGTGGATCATGCTTCTTCGGCTTCAGGGCAGATGCGTTTGATTCGTACCAAACTTAAATCTCCGAAGTAGCATCGGTGTAGCACACCTCCATACAAGCACTGGACCACCATCAGTCAGAACTGCTGTCCTGACCACTGTGATTCCCGAAATATGAGTTGAAGAAGCGGAAATAGAAGTGCTATCACTTTCACTCTGCTGGTCCCCTCCACAAATCTCCTCAAACTCTCCTGCACAGACCGACTCGGAAAAGGAAGCCATAAGAAACGCGGATCGGCAACATGGCATTACATTAGCCTCCAACCAAAACCTCATTTAGGCCCATGCTTCTCTGCCTCAGCCTACTCTGAAACTAATCGCTTCAAAAGATTATTTACAGCGCAAGGCAACGTAGTCTCACCTAAATTTGGCAAGCGAGAGAAATGGCAGGCACTCGGAGATCCGCAATAGGGCTGGCAATGGTGTGCTGGGCAGAGCCAGTGCAAGCACCGGAAGGGCCGAATACAGATCCGATCGCATGATATTCTGAAACCCTGGGACCTCTTGAACCAACTGCTGGAGCGCAAAAGTAATACGCCTAGGCTGAGGGATTCCGTACCAGCAAAGAAAACAGGAGAAAAGAATACAACACACACTTGGGTCTAGTGCTGATGTCCTCTTCAATTCATAGTCTGATTGCCGAGCCTGCTTCAATGGGAATTGCCGGCTATCAAGGTATGAAAATAGCTCAGGAAAAAAGGGCTTCAGTTCTGGGTTCTGAGCCTCCGCGGTGAAAAGAGAAGGGCTGCTGAGAATTTCGTCCACTCGCTTCGCAAGCCCAGTTAAGAAAGTACGCTGGACGAGAGGCTTGCCTTCTGCACTTTGATCTACAATATCACAATACGCAACTGCAATCTTCAGACTGTATATAGAGAGTGAGTCGCTGCAAATGCTATTGGCGCTTGTTCCCCTACCACAGGCACGGTCAATCAAGGCCCCGACAGAGGTATACAATGCCATGTAAGTCTGCAATAAAGCTGGACGATCAGTGCTCACAGATTCATACAGGGCTTGCAAGCAAAAATTGTCAAATTCTCCACTCGACTTGCTGTCGTCGGCTCCACTGCAGAAAAGTTGGGCAAAAGCTAGCATGCTGGGATCCGCTGAGAATGTGCTCACTAGCTGGTCCACTTCAGAGAGCTGACTTTTGCCAGTTGCTTGTGAGCAATTATCATCGCCGCTTTTATGAATTGCTCGAGAGAGCAGCGATCGACAACCAATTGGATCGTCTACATACGAGCGTGCCCCTACTTTACGCTTAACATATAAAGTACCCCCATCAAAAGGTCCCGATTCATCCGGTTCCCACCATGGTTTTTCTACAGCCGGCAACACAATATCTTGTGGCCAATAGCGTGGACCACAAACTCGCACTCGTTTCAGTAGATACCTTTCTGGAAGAATACAAGGCGTTACCCGACTGAAAGTAGTTTCGCCATATTGTGCAGTTTCCTTTAAAGTCATCTCGATGGGTACATAGACAGACAGTCCAGTGTCCACATCGACCGTTTGCAAGCAGCGTTTCTCTGTGGCCAAGACATACAGATGTCGGAATGCCTGTAGGTGACATCGATGATCATTAGGTGCAGTAGGAAACCTGGGATATAATGCAATCAGAAGTGCAGCAACCGCACCATTGTTTGTCGCAAACGTAAGTCCGCCCCCACCAAGAAATAGGAACCCAATGGCCATGCTTATGGCCATATGATTACCAAATGTGATCCCATCAGCCTCTGTTCTTCGCCTCAGGAATCTCAACAGCCTGAAGGTCTCAAGGTGGCCTGTGCCAGCCATGACCAAGCTCAAAGACAGCACAGCGACATTGAGACACGTCTCAAGGGTGCTACGGTCGACATATTGACGTCTGTTATTAGGGCTTGCTGCGGCACCATGTGGCACTGCAGCCCGCTTCTCATTCATAAAATAGAGAGCATAATGCCGAATCGATTGCTGAGCCTCTGCACTGGCCGTCCCTGCATATCTCAATCCTATTGAAAGACAAGCTCCAGCAAGAATGTTGACATGCGCTTGCGTAAGAGCTTCAAGGTCTGCATCAGCATTCAGGGGCAGTTCAGGAGAACCATCCTCCTTCGACGAGACAAATATTGCCTCCTTCACAATACCAGGTATCTGAGCCTGTATCCAATCCTCTGTTGGCTGCACACTATCCCATAAAATCAAACTCCGCGCTACCAATCGTAACAGTATGAAATCAGGTCGAACATATTCAAGGGCAAAATGAGTATCCGGAATGGCTAGACGAGCTGCTACCACTTCGCAATTGGTCTTCATAAACATGAGCCCCAGAGCTAAAGTTGCACCAGGTGCAGTGACATCCAAATTGACTGTTGAACCTTCCATAACTTGTGATTGGTCATCAAAACCTCTGGACACTGAATTGATACTGCTCACAGTCCCATCAAATCTCCTTTGCCTTTCATCAATGGTATCACTCCCTCCAGACATGTAATGTCTAAGGCGATCTTCAATATGAAGGTCAGCTAGACCCCAAGCATCCTTTCCTCGACCTAGAGTTACAAGTCCTAAAGCAAGACCTGCCGCAAGAGCATACCCTTCCCTATCCAAAGTATTATCACCACTTGGCTTCCGCCCAATCTCAGCAAGAAGAATTTCTGTGGTCAAACGGTGTGCCGAGCCCTGATACAAGAGACCAACGGCTAATAAGGCTGCAGACTGGACAAGGGTTGGCAACTCCAGTTCTGGATACGAGGGGGGGTGTCGTGTAAGAATGTGAAGATACAACATTTTGGAAATTCCAGGATCCATTGTACCTCGATGAGCAGCAGACATACCTAGGAGCACACCTACAGTTGTTGCCTCATGTTCCTGAGAAAGATAACGGTACACATCCGTTGCTGCGAGCACACCAAGGTGCTTGTGCAATCCAAGAGCCATCAGTAAGCCCGCGTGTGAAAAATTAGGCTCATCGGGCTTATTATACACGATCCAAGTACGAGAGATCTTTGTCTGGCCGGGAGCAAGTCTAAGCCCAGCAGCGACGCCATTGTGAAAATCCGGCCATGAAGTGACATCAACAAGGTTGCCTGTGTTTGCATCCAAATTCACTGTGGCGTCGTGTTGCGAAGGAAGGCGCCCAGCCAGTACGAGTTTTGGAATAGGCAGAGCCTCTGTCAACATTGCACTAGACGTGCCTAGGGTGAAAGCCCCCCGTCCAAAAGGCAATGCCGTGGTTCGCTGTGCTAGCAGCCATAGTTGTGCCTGCTGCTGAGCAACAATATCAGGGTCACTAACATCTGGTGCGTTGCTTGTTCGCACAGCCACAGGCTTTGATGAACCCAGCAACCGCCTGACCTCGTTTACGCGAAGATCCCGACCAAATCGAAGTGGTGCTGATGTAGTGGCCATGTGCTCCATGCCATCAACCACTTGGGGGTCCACTCCGGCAGCGGCACCATCAGGATCTGCAGTATCATTTGGATCACTAGAGCCAGGAAGACTAGATATTGGCCTTAGATGTAAAGTATAAGGGGCAGCCATCCAAAGATCGTCCAACTGCTTGATCACTGAAGACGATTCCTCAGTTTTAAACCTCTCGCCAATTTTGTGCGTTGTCGTACGTTTCAAATGCTTCACTACATGTGTGGAAGCTAGATCTTCACGGCCAATAAGAACATAGGCTTGAGCCGGCCAATTACCTGGAGGAGCTTCGCGACACCTATCTAAGGCATGACGCAATGGAAGAGAGACACCAGGTGGAAGGCGATCAAGCTCGGGTAATCCGAACCCTTCAGCTACCATAGCAAGCACTGTGCGCTGCTCTACGCTAGTGGCGATGCCTGGTGCTGTGCGTAGCTGAACCCCTGATGGTAGGCGCCCGTTCACAACTTGCCCACCGGTCAAGAAATCATAGAATCCAATTACTTTCCGAGACCAATCAACACAACTCGAGGACTCCTGGATAAGTAAACCAGGTAGATTTTCCATATTTTCAGCTGGATTCTTGCCTCTCAAACAATTCTCAAGCCACCGAAAGAGGTTAGGGGGGACTTTTCCATCGTTTTTCAAGCTCACTGATTCAGGTAGTAGAGGCAATGGCGAGACAGCTAGAGGGAAGTCGCGTGAGTAGTGGTCGACGTATTCCATTTCCCCGCCTGCTGCCGCCAGACTACTCAAAGTTGCTCCCAACTCCCACAGCTCTCGCCAGCGTAAAGTATCAAGCTTGCAGTCCTCATAAACAGCGTGTAATACTTCAAGAATTTCAACCATCACCGAAAAATAAACCGCTGTCTCTGCATCGACGTTATCTGTAGTGATGGGTCCAGGCATTGGGAGCGTTTCCGTTACGCTGAAAGTCTCCTTTGGCATTAAAGCTGGATATCGCAAATTTGCCAAGTTACTCCGATGCATACTACTATGCAATAAAAAGTTCCACGCAGATGAATCATCCTTCACCGGCTTGTGAGGAGTAGCCTTCTTAGGTGGAAGTACCTCACCGGGCATGTCTCTTATAATCTCAGTAATAAGGCCAGAAAAAGCTGCCCATTCTAGGTCGGGTTTCCCACTGGCTTTAGCCGTGGTAACACGTAGAGCATCCACAATTGGAAACTCTCGCTCAAGCAATCGGGATAATAGATACCGGTACAGAGCAGGGCGAAGACCTTGAGACAAGGCATTCATACACAGAACAGTGATAGCTGACGAAGGCGTCAAACCAACTGCACACCGGTACATCTTTCCAGATTCCGCCACCAAATTAACACGACCTTGCACGGGATCACAGAGGCCCACTATCTTCACGGACTCATCCCGCCGAGCATCCGACGGCTTGGCCATTCCTTTCACCGGAGATCCCCCAAGCGATTGCACTGCTGAGACAGGGAGATAGTAGCGGCAAACATGATACCGGCCTATATGAAGAGACAGGGTGCCATCAGGAGCTAACGTCAGAATATCATACCCAGGAGAACCAGTGCTTTTTAGCCCGGGGCGAGTGGCAACAATCGGTGCCGCTGAGACAGCACTAATAGTCCACGCAACTTCCAGCTTTGCTTCACCACTGGATACATCAGAACTCTGAAGTCGGAAGGAAAACAACTGTTGCGATTCCACAATAACAAGACACAGCAATGGCACGCCGTCCTCATCGCTTGCCAAAAAAACCTCTCGCGCCTGCTGGTGCCCGCCCTTCTTCGTCCAGGAAAGCTGCAAACTAATACTTTCCATAACATCCCACGCCGGCGCATCTTTCAAAATGTTGGACTCTGAATCCGCAGGAGCAGCTTTCACTTTCCACACACTGTGCTGTCTCTTCCCTGTATGATATGTCACAACATACGGAACTCTAGTACTACTCCAAATTATATTCTCATCCATATCCGACAACAACCTCGACTTCCCGCCCTCCTCAACATTAACCGGATGTGGCATCTCAAGAGGATGCTGCAAGTAGAAAAAAGACGATGTAGGCCTGGCAGGGGGAGTCGACAAAAAACTCGACCGCCGTGGCATAGGCGAAATCACATTATCCCGAAAACCTTCACGAAGCCAATCCCGGTGATGAATCGGCGACTCCATGGCCAACGTTTCGGAGCTCAACCGCGGGGTGCGATCGGCTCCACGCTGCAACAACAATCCACAAGGAAGCGGCCAAATGGCGGACACTCGACAATGCAAAGGCACAATGTGCATCTCACCGGAAGGCGTATACGCGTTGATGAAATCCGAATGGAGAACACACAGCAGAGGCTCCCGCGTATCGCTCATCCGACACCACTTCGCCTGCACGATGGTCGCCGTGCAACTGAAGCGCTTGCGCACATGACGGCCCGCGCTCCACACCACCGTGTTGTTGTGGACGTAAAGCTCCTCGTCGTGGTCCCAGAACGTCGTCCCGATTGCCACTTGCTCCAGATTGCCGCCCTTCTCACACACCGTGTCGGCGTCAAACAAAGAATACTTTCCTCTGAAGTCTTCTTCGCTTGCAGTTGTGCCACTGCTGCCATTGTTGCCATTGCTGCTCTCCGTGCTGACTTCCCGCCCATACGGCTCAAACAGCCCTAGCAAGCACAATGGCCTTCTCGACTTCGGCATTTTGCGGACCCGATCGAGCACCATAAGCACTCACGGCGGTCTCATTCCCGTCGCCTCTTCGAATGCGGCATTGTGAGCGACGAAGGAGTATTCATGAGCACAACACGGGATCCATCGCCATTGAAGCAATTTGGAAAAGCTTGGAGCGTTCGAAAATTTGAGGATTAGGGTTTTAGCTTCAGACGAATGCCGGAAGAAAATCTAGAAAATCAGCAGGATTTAGGTTGAAACTACAATTAAGAAAATTATAAATATATAGCGTGAAATCTCTCAGGACAACGTCGAGTCACTGAGAAGCCTCGGCGTCCAGTGGTCGGAGCTCGAAGTTTTCGTGGTGTAGTTGGTTATCACATCAGTCTAACACACTGAAGGTCTCCGGTTCGAACCCGGGCGAAAACATTTTAATGCGAGACATTGGAAATAATAATCCTAGTTACAATTTTGGTGCGTCTACAGGTGAACAAAATGAGCTTTGATTACTTTTCTGACACAAATATTTTGACTGTTTCATGGCCATATAAGTCAAGTTTAAAATGTTACACTTTTAACTAAGTCACTTGATGCGCATTGTTGAGGTTACAAGTGATGTTTTAGGAACAACTCCGTGATGACTACAAGATTTCATATGGTCCATAGGTACCTAGCTTCTTTTAACCACTAGGGTTTAGGAACAACTCCGTCATGACTACAAGATTTCATATGGTCCATAGGTACCTAGCTTCTTTCTGTGGGTGGTGTTTCTTCCAAACATTTAACTACTAGGATTGGTAAGAGTGCATATTCGGGCTTGATTTCCTTGGACACTAATAACTCTAATTCACAGGAATATCCTTTTGTGTGTTTTGTTAGATGGAAACTCCTCCAAATGATAAGGCCTCATGAGCACTGACAATTGCCCAACCATATAATTGGGTTGGAGTGCTAGTAGGTGCAAGTCATCCACAAGCCTTGTGAGTTGAAGTCGGAATTGCTTGGTCCTCTACACTATGAGTGTTCGCAAAGTATCTAATGGGTCTTGGAAGAGGCCTAGGAATTCATTTGGCTACGTGGCATGCTTTGCCATTGTAAGCATGTGTCGCCATTGTAAGGGGATGACCACAAAGATTCTATGGTACTTCTCATGTTCCTCTAACCTCAAGTTGTCATTCTACTTTTGAAATGATTTGGTCCTTTGATTCCACAAGTCCCCTATTTGTCGTAACTCTTTGGTCATTAAGGTGGCTACTTTTCTCTTGAGAAACCAAATGATTGGCTAATGTAGCGAGTCATCCACTAAAGGTGTGACGTTAGAACTTCATCGCCATTTGTTCATAGTGCATATGAAATGTTTGGGCTCAACTTTCTCCATGACACCACTATTCTATTCCAAGCCCTTTGCCTCGATGAGCCGAGAATTTGTGTGTCAATATCCAACTACTCTCTATTGGCCATTTGCCTATTCCTGTTGGGCAAATTTGGAACAAATGGAAATTTAGGAAAATTTAGAGGTTATTGCTTTTAATACCCACTTCGAGATTAAGGCATGTAGAGCATTGTCGAGATCTATTAGTCCAAAGCTACCTTGATTCCGCTTCACATAACAATTGTCCCATCTGATCATGGCTTGGTAGGGATTGGTTGGAGCTTAAACATTTAAAGTTGCATAGTGTAGTCCTTATTTTCCTAATCACTTGTATGGACCCCCCATATGACAATGAAGAACCAAATTGTTGACAGTAAGATGGAATTAACGATGATTATCTTGCTTGCTAAAGATAGATGCGTCATGATCCAAAAATCCAATTTGTGTAGAATTTTGGACAACCTGAATGCTTAGAAACCATTGGTTTCCAAGTCCAATCCAAACAATGTTCCTAGTAGTTTTGATAGTTATTGTAGCCCGGCCCATTGGCATTCAAATTGTGTATCCAACTTGGAAGAGGGCAAGCAAAAAACCAATAGACTATGCTTTTGGCCCAGTAGTAAGCTAATGGCTAAGTAAAACAACGCCATCAATTTTGTAAGCTTTTGCATGTTCTCCTCTATTCCTTTTATAGTATAGTTAGTGTCATTAGTGTATTGGATGATTAATTAGTGGCCAAAGGTCAAAAGATAGGGAGATTTCTACAATACTACCATGGCTTTGGGCCTTTTTAATAGCTATATTAAACACTTCTCCCACCAAGAGAAAAAAGTATATGATCAAAGGGTACCCTTGCCTCACCTTCATGATACTTAAAGTCTCTCTATTTCATTGTCATTAATGCTCATTGAGGCTTCCGCTTTGCAAATAGTAACTAGTAAATGTGTATAAAAATAGGTGGCATCCCTATGGCTTTCATTACCCCCCATAGGAAGGTGAGGCTCACTATATTGTAAACCTTCTTATAGTCGAGTTTGAGCAGTATGAAGTCCTGATCTAACTCTTTGCCCAAGTAATAGTCTCATGTGTAATTAAAACATTATTGAGTATGTAGCACATAGGTATGAAAGCCATTTGATCTTCACTAATTACGTTTGCTAATAAAGGTTGTAATCTACACTACTGGAATTTAGCTACTATTTTGTATGACATGTGTAAAAGTGTAATGGGTCTTTAGTTGGCTAGTTGTTCTCTATCATTCCCTTTGTGGAGAAGCATAATTAGACCTCTTGTGAGTTGGGTGGATAAATTGCCTTAGCTATTGTTGTTTGTACCATATTGTCAAGCATATTTTGAAAGTCTAGACCAATGAAACTCCAAGATTTCATATGTTTTTGGTTGCAAAATAATCAAAAAAAATGTATGATCATTATAGAACTTCAAAGTTGTATTATTTTTAAAAATATTTTATGGGCAATTTAGGTGAGTAAAATCACCATTATGTATGAATTCTATGGTAGGTGTCGAGGCATTTAGTGCCACTTATGAACTTTAGATCATTACCCTTGGAAATTATGTTGCATTCAAAAATATATTACTTCAGTTTGTAGTACCACCTTTTCTCACATTTGCCCATCTCTTAATGAATTGAAGTTCTTTCCAATACCTTGAGAGATTTAATAAAAACTAAGGGAACAAAGAAGGTAGTAAAGCACAAATTTTGGGTAGTCTACTAAAACCGTTTCTATAACATTATTCAAGAATGAAGTCATTGAAATCCAAATTCAAAGGATAAATTTAATCCTTTATGAATAGTATATACAATATCATATTTGACTCATAGAATATAAATTATGTACTAAAAATAAGCAAAACATACCCCATTGGATTGATAATTCCACACTTAGGGCATCTTTCATTTGAATGTCATTTTAATTCTTAAATATTATCATGTTTGAATATGACACAATGCACATAGAATACATGACCTTTTTGTAGATTTTAAGACATACAAGAGGTGTTATAATAATCCAAATTAGAAGTATTATGTGTCATTAAATATGGATTAGCATGAATTCAAACTTTTGTCACTATTGTATATCCCAATTTATGCGCTTTCTATACCAAATACACAAAACACTATGTTACATCTAGAATCGTGCATTAGGACAAGATTGCAAGTCACTTGGTCCTACAAAAAATCCAAGATGAGGAAATTCTTTTAATGGTATAGTCCTCAAGCTTGCATTGTCTTTTTGCTCGGTTGGAGGCCATCTTACTATGAGTTGCAATTTTCTTATTGAAATTGAATTTGCCTTTTCTCTAGGAAAATCTAAAAGAAGTTTGATTGTAGCCAAAAATCAATTTTGTGTGCTTCAATTGTCATTAATTTAATCGAGAATGTCAATTATTGTCTAAATGCAAGAAAAAAATGGGGCCATTTGAGCTACTTCGAATGGACAAAGTGTATTGAATAAGCCTTTTCACTATAATGGCATTTCATAAAAAATATCTAAATCAATTCTAAAATCAACTATTTCTACGGTTGGCTTTCACATCCACGTTTTGATCTCTTCAATTCAAAAAATTATGTTTTTTATCACTATTTTTGACAACTTTGCAACAAAATACTAAAGACTTGAAAATTATATGTTAGAAAGACTATTGAAAACTAAGATCTTACTAAAGATGTGTAAAAAATCTATTGAAATAGTGTCTTTAAAACACCTTAAGAATGTTGAATAGACTATTAAAAAAAATTCTAAAAGAGCGTAAAAAATTGAATTTAAAAACAACAACTTACAAATAGTTCTTTGGAGTTGCCTACCTTATTGTTGCTAAATTTTTTCACATTTCTAACCATTATTTTGAGTGCAAAACCATCATAGAAAGTATAACAACCCCTATACTTTCTATGATGGTTTTGCACTCAAAATAGGATCTTAGTATCTTACAACATATGTGTAATTCTTGTTCATTAATTATGTAACATATATGAAGTATCCTTCTCACTACTACTCTACCATTTTGAAAGGTTGGAATACTCATTACACTTTTTAAATTATTCTTGAAAGGCAAATTTAACTCAAGTTGTTTAATATATTTTGAACATTTTTGGAATTGGTTATGAATTTAAAAAGACAGCCAAAAAATATCTTTGACACATTTTTGACATTCCTTGCAATTTTTATTTTTAATGCTTTTTTCAAAACTTGTTTTAAATCTATTTTTGATACTTATTTTAACATTTCATTCACAATAGATAATTTTTACACTTTTTTTTACACTTAACCTAGTAAGGACACTCAGGGCTATCTTGGTCATAAGTTCCATCCTCTCAAGGTGAAAATGTCACGTTATTGTGAATTTCATGACATCCCATTTTTTTAATAATGACACATTTAGTGTGGAAAATGGTGTTGATAAAATGGTTAATGACAACAATATTTTCGTGATCATGCACTACTCTAAAGGTATGTTTGCACGTGGTATTAGGGGTGATGTTTGTAATGTAAATCTGGTTTTGAAGTAGGTCTAGGTTTGCTCCTAAAATCTTCTATAACAACAATCTTTAACACCAAATGCAAATATACCTTTTAACGATATTTTGTGTTACTTACCCTATTATTTGACTCGCACAAATTCTCAAATAATTGACAAATAATATTTAAGTTGATGTTTAGGATTGATAACATTAGCGATATACTTGACATTTGGTACACTACATGTCAACATGAACACTACTAAAAATTACAATTGTTGACAAATAGTGTGTTTATGTTGGCATTTAGTGTTGATAACACTAGTATTATTGTTGACATTTAATCTTAGAGTTCATCATTAGGGTATTAAAGAGTATTGTTATTGAGAGTCTTAGGAACGAATCTAGACCTACTTGTGGACCAGATTCACATTCCAAACATCTCCCCTAACACCAAGTGCGAACATACCTGGATGATTGTCCCCATCTGGATGAACTCTGTTCACTATCCAATAGCCCAGATTCTCACACTCAATCCAATGGCAGATTTTCTTGCACTGCACTATCCAATGGCAGACGCTGTAGCGCTCGCATTCCTCCCTGGCTACACCCAAGGTACTGTCGTGGTAGATCTTGAGCGTTCTACGCTTCCGCTATCTCCTTCTTCAAGATTGTGTAATTTCCTCCAAACTTGGGAATTGGTGCCAAAAGATTGCCTCTTCTTCGCAGAATCAAACCCATCACTGGCGAGATTCGTTCTCTATCTCTCTCGAGCACGATTGCTCAGCCCGTCAGAGTTTTAGTATATTGATTAGTTTATAGAAGACACCGAAATCGGGGTTTTCCCAATTTCGGGAGAATTTTGCAGGTTGAATTGGAGATTTTGCGTTTTTGAGAGATTAGTGTAGAGGGATGGCCATGGCGGTGGCTATGGTGGCAGTACCCTGCGTGCATTCCGCCGCTACAGCTCCGCGGTTGAGTTTCCTTCAACCTCAGGGCGGAACTCGGAGAGCGCAAGGGTGGACTCCACTCTCAGTGCGCAGCATTGCGACGGGGCCGCCGAAATCCACCACCGAGGTGGAGTGGAAGTCGAAGCGGGAGGCTTTGAAGAAGAACAACCTCCGTTCCGTGAAACCGAAGGAGGCTCTCCGTTTGCAACAAGACGAGGGTTACACGATTTTGGACGTGCGTCCGCAGGCGGAGTACGCGGAGGCGCATGCGGCGGGGGCCAAGAACGCGCAGCTGTACCGGCTCATCAAGGAGTGGACGCCTTGGGACATCGCTCGTCGTGCGGGGTTTGCGTTCTTCGGGATCTTTGCTGGGACGGAGGAGAATCCCGAGTTTCTGAACGAAGTGAGGGCGCTCAACTTGGAGAAGGACGCCAGGATTATACTTGGTTGTCAATCGGGAGGGACGATGAAGCCGAGTCCTAGCTTGTCGGATGGGCAACAATCAAGGTCGCTGATTGCGGCGTATGTCTTGACGTTGGACGGGTACAAGAACTTGCTGCACATGGAAGGGGGATTCCGAGCCTGGTTCAAAGAAGATTTGCCAGCAGAAGGGATAGACCTTGAGGAAGAGAATGCGGCTTCTTCTTGAGGTACTGTGGAAGGTTGAGGAACGAATAGGCCGCTAGATAGCAAATTCTCCGTTGTACTATTATTGCTTCTGTCAAGGTTCGTTTAAATTTTTTGTGACAGTAACTTGGTGCAGAGGATGCAGAGGGTTTGGTTTGCATTCTAACTTCTACTTCATGAGGAAAGTGTGACATTCTTTAGCTGAGCCCATTAGACTTTAATCTGGAGCCAGCTTGGATTCCTGAGGTGATATGTTTGTGATTAGGGATTCTGGAGATTATCAGAAGAGGATTAGAATGTCCATTTGACTATTTGTATCAGAATGGTATGATCATGTACATTGAGATGCAAAGGGACTTGAGTGAAGAAATTGATTCTACTACCAGGATTTATCTTAGCAATACTTAGCATAGCATGGTTTTCTTCAACGTTTGTTTATGTCCTAGAGTGAGTAATAGGTAGGAGATCCTTAAACCTACACATTTGCTCTCGTTGTATTCTACAGGCTCTTGTAAGCAAATGAAAGGGGTTTTCAATGCACCTAAGCATGCGGTACTTGGATACCCTATACAAGCATTGCAAGGTTCAAATTTCTAATGATCAATGACCTAAATCCAACACAAGATTAGGTGTTTACGTGAGCATTAATCCTTATAAGCAGTACGTACACATCAGTTTGTTTGTTTCAGAATTTAGGGTATTGGAATTAGGACAGCCTACCTTAGATTGGATTTCCACGTGCTCAGAGGAGAGATTGCAAAAGACGATTTATAATTTTGATGAGCATCGAGGATTGGGCTTCCTCAACATCATTGACTGTGGTTAGATAGAGGAACGGCTGGTCGTAATTTGTAGCAGTTGAAGCAATTTGCATGTATATTCATAGGCTGGGCAGACGGTAGCAATTTTCTTGTATTAGGAAGTACAAGAGAAGGAGAATGCAAGTGACATGAAACCAATTCAGAATCATCTTGAAATTGATATTGAATTTGATACAAAGTTTACAATCACAAGCCAGCTCCTTAGACCAGCATATCTGAAATGGCGTAGAAATGGCGTAGATGTTGTTACAATATTGCTACAAGGTACATCATATTTTGTGGTCAACCCTGGCACTAAGGTAGAACTGCCCATTACCACACAAATTTGTTATCTAGGTACTTTGGAGAAGCTATTTGTCAGCTCTCATATTTTTCAGAGATTGAAAAGTTTGAGAGAAGTCAATTGCAAGATATTCTAACAAGAAGTGAATTTTTTGTGATTTTTCAAAGTTGAAATGTTAAATTGTGAATAGACCTTTGTTGAAGCATGAGTAGATCCTTGTTAAAGCGTTGACTGATGTGTCTACTCCCCAAGTGCATTGCCATCAAGATGAAGGGTAGCAAATTTATGTGATAATTGATGGGCCACTGATGCAATTGGGAGGATACAATAGGTGATGGAATTAGGTGGATGGTGGTATTAGGCAATTTTACCTTAGAGCACCTATACATCTATATTCCTATACCCATATTCCTATACACCTTTATCTAGAAAGATGGGGATGTCCTTCTTTAAAATCCTAGTGCTAATGGCAAGTTACTTAAGTGCTTGTGATGCATGATGGGAGACCTGAGTATTGATGGGAGACATGAAGGACATAGTTTCCAATATGATACTCCCTCTGTCCCCAAATGATCTTCCTATTTGACAAAATGTTCCAGATTAAGGCTAAAAATAACTTTTTTAAGATCCATTTCGCATGGTAGGTAGAGTTTAGTATACTCTTAGTGTCTTGCAAACATTGACTTTAGAAGCCTTTTTCAAAGTGCAGCTTTAAATTATTGAAAAGTAGAATTTTTTGGGCATTTTTAAACAGCACCAGTGGGCATTTAGTTGTTGAGTGTGAGGTTATAATTTTATGGGCATTTAGAATAAGCCAAAGCCCATGTGTGGACCTCAATATTGACTCCAAAAGTTTCTTCTCCTTCAATTAGACAATACTCAAAGATATGCAAAAAATAAAATTGAACAATGTTGATTGACCCCTTGAATCATTTCATGTGTCTTTTGATTGATGATTGAATGGATGGAGGGGGAGCTATTCCTCAAAATTGTTTTGTTGATCCTAGAGAACAATCGAAAATTGAATTTGACCAATTTGCAACATCACAAATGCAATAAGAAGATCATTTTGGGACAAAAAATTAGAACCAACAAGAAGATCATTATAGGACGGAGGGAGTATGTTTTATTATTGCTTTGCATAAATGTTTAGTTCACACATTCTAATTATTCAAAGAATTCACCAATTATTTATTTAATTAGTTTGGGAGGTGTACCCTCTACATTTAAATAAAAAGCATTTTATTACTTTAATAAGTAATGAAAAAGTCACATACATTTTATTGCTATTGTCCTATTCTTAATTAATACTATGACTTGAACCTCAATCTTGACCTACAAATTCATTCTTCCCTTCCTTGCACCAGAAACCCTCCCCCAAAGCCTTGCTCCAAATTCATTCTTCCCCTCCTAGTACCAGAACCCCTCCAAGCTTTGCTCCAAATTTGTCCTAAATATTCTTTTCAAAGAAGTTCACTTATTAAATTATTCTCCCATTAATTCATTTTCAACTTATTGTAATTCAATTCACTTCAATTTAACTAGCAACTTAATTAGCAATTTAATTAGTAGGTTAATTAGTAGAACACATTACATTGAGACCACATGACCTCAATCAACACCTAACAAATACAATATAATAACAAGAGTGCATAATTTAACTGAAGGCTGACATATTTCTAATGGGACATTTACTAGTCAACAAGGTCAAGTAAGGTCAAGTATAATCAGTTAGAAGGAGAATCCAAGCACTTTTTGGAAAAAAGGATATAGGTTACCATGTTCCAGTTCCCTATCCAACATCTATTATACAAAATTCAGCCCTTCCTCCCTAAATTTTTAGGGATAGGTAACCTTGGTGGGGGATTTACTTCCCTGTCCCTACACATCCATTTGTACCCAGATGCTGGGCAATACCACCATTGCAAGAAGCCACAAAAGATGCAGACTCTCTTCAGCTTTAATCGCCAGTGCAAATGAACAAGATTTGGTCGTCGTTGTACTGGACAAGGTTGTTGTTTTTTGCTTTCTTGAGCAACTATTGTTGCTTCAACCAAGTGTTTTCCAACTACAATCTTATATGATAAGTGGCTCAAGACCTTCAAGCCTAGTTTCTCTAATTCCAATGTATAAACCACCTAACCATTCACTAGGCTTTGATCTACACATAGAAACATAATTTTATGCCACCATTTGTGACCTTTTAGCTAAGAGGAATAATTGCTACGAAGTTGATCTGTAACATCTACTCCCCTCATGTATTCAACATATTGTTTATGCATAGGAGAAGAAGGCACAATGAGTTGCCCATGTAAACCTTCATTCTCCGCAACACCTATACATTTGGCTCCCATGGCGCAATGGCAGTACTCAATAGACTAACTAGTTTTTTGTCTTTCCAATTCACAACCCCCATCTGTTGATGGACATATGTTCGGATTAGCATTGTACCCCAGATCTCGTCATCAATATTTATATACAATCCTGACGTGGAATATGACTGTGGTGAGTCATGTTTTGGTTGACATGGAATATGACTGCGATGAGTCATATTTTGAAAAATGTAGAATATGACTACAATGAGTCATATTTTTTGTTGATGTGGAATACGACTGTGATGAGTCGTTTTTTTTGTTGATGTGAATTGTGGAATATCACTCTTGTGAGTCATATTTTCTACTATGTGGAAAATAACTCTCATGAGTCATATTTTGAATGATGTAGAATAGGAATATGACTCTTGTGAATCATATTCTTTACTAATGTGAAATATGACTCTTGTGAGTCATATTTTGATTACATGATAATTAGTATAGATGTCATTAGTAATTTTATGACTAATTGTAGTCATATTTTGGGATGTGTAAGGTTACATTTTGACACACATAAGTATGAGCATTATATGACTATAACTAATTATATTTTGGCCAATATATTTTGTGAAATGTAACTCAAGCAAGTGATATTTTGGATAATTGAGAGTCATGTATTAAAAATTTGTAAGTAGTTTGTGATTAGGATGATTGAGATCCAAAATAACTTTAATTACAAACTACAATTACATTTTTCATGCATTTTAAATGGACATGACACATTGCAATTATACATCAAAATGATTTAACAATTGAAAAAAACACTTCATATAGTTAAAAACACATACACATGATTTTAGAGATATACATGAGACAATCATATTAAAGAGGGAGAATGCAAGAAGGAATGTAACTCTTTTCATTGACATTTATTAGTCAACAATACAAAACATATTTATCACAATGAATCACTTACAAAATTCAATAGGGCCTATATTCCTTACAATAATGTGAAGATGGCTCTATTGGGTTGCAAGTAGTCTTCAACAACTTTGTTTCAACTTTTGATGCCTGCATATACAATTAAAGAAATGGGAGGTTAAATTTTAGTGAATGAACAATAAAGCTCAACCTTCTAAGGTTTACAACACAAAATATGTAGCACAAATTTAGAGTAGGAAGAATAAAAATGGTGATGAAGGAAAGAAGAAGAAAAAAGTGGCAAGTGCTAAAAGATAACAACAAACAAGAGTTAAGATGCAACAAGAAATAACAATTATGAGGCAATAAGAAACAAGTGTTAAGAGGCAACAAAAAGAAACAAGAAGTAAGAACTAAAAAGCAATAAGAAAAAACAAAAAGCAAGAACTAAGAAGAAGAAAGAGTTAAAATACAAGAAGAAGAAACAAGATTTATAAACTAAAAAGCAACAAGAAGTAAGAACTAAGATGCAACAAGAACTAAAATGCAACAAAAATCAACATCTAAGAAGCAAAAGACAACATGTAACAACAAGTTAGAGTTAAGAGACAACAAGAAGCAACAACTAAGAAGTAACAACAAGTAAGAGCTAAAAGATAACAAAAGGCAAGGAAGAAGAGCTAAGAGAAGTGGCGGCTAGGGTTTCAAAACTCTAATGAAGTGACGGCTAGGATTTCAAAACCCTAAAGAAATGACGGCTAGGGTTTCAAAACTCTAAAAAAGTGGTAATTAGGTTTGAAAATCCAAAAAAAAATTGACTAGGATTTCAAAATTTTAAGCAATGACATGTCTTTGTTTTTTTTGGATTGCCCATATTTTTCTTGGACTACCCGAAAATAAAAAAATGTCACTTCCATGAAAATATGACTAGAAATATGACTCAACGTTCTCCAAACATATTCTCTACGTTCTCTATAAAATACTTTAGTGTTCCCAATCGGCTTATAATATATGTTTGTGAAGTACAAGGCTTAAAAAAGACTAGCAGTCATATTTGCAGTCATATTTTTGCAGTCATAAAACACTGCTATTGTTGTAGTGATTCAAATCAGTCATCAATCTATTCACCACAGAATATCCAAGGCCATGTTTGTCATCCACCTTAGTCCCTTTTCCGAAATAAACTTCTATTCTCCGAACAAATCGTCTCTTTGAACTTGCAAGAAGCTAACACTTAATGCCAAATTTGACTGGTTTGTCTGGCATGAATTGCCAGATAAAGCAATATCTACCTTTATAAGGCACTACACACTCATCAATGGTCAACTCATGTTCTAAATTATAAATTGCCTCTAATACTGTGACAAATCTCTCAATTAGCCAACGTGTTTTGGCAATACGATTGAAGTCAGGGTCTTTATTGTCTCTAACAACATCCTCATTATTGATGAGATGTAAACAATGACAAATCTGTTCACATCTAGCAACACTCATTCAGCTACTTATCAAGTTGCAGAAAAATAAGTCCTCATAATGCATCCAATAATGACGAATAGATGGTAATCGCTTGCACCCCATGAGTATGCAACACCCTAGCCAACCTCTCAACTCTTCCTTTGTAAGGTCTATCCATGTTCGGTCCCCTTTGGTACATGGTTCCTTTGCCAAATTTTTAGGATGTACAAGGGGCAACACTTGTTTTATATAACGGTTATTTTGTACAACAATTTGAGAAAGTGTTTCATCCGACCAATATAAATTGAAAACATCTTGCAATTGAGGGACTATTTTTGGCTTAGAGAGTTTGAAACATGGTTGATGTCCAAAAAAATTGTCTCTTGTACCAAAAAGGCCTACATTTGCAGAGGACCATGATTCCTTCCTATAATGCTGCGAGAGTTGGTCTTCATCAAGCCGAGCTGGCTTGTATGCATATGGATCCATACACCATTGTCCACTTGCAAAATTGGATGTAGACTCGTCCATGAAATCGATGTCAAAATCAGAATCTGGGCTTTCTACCATGTCCCGATAATCCAGGAACCAGTTGTTGTATTGGAGTCCTCATCTTCACTGAGATACCTTCATCGGATTCATGTAGCGCATCATCCAAAAAATACTCAGGTAATGAATAACTCACATGAGGAAAAGTAGAGTGTGCGGTGGAGTCTTGGGTCCCATCAGGTGCTCCAATGTCTTCTGGCTCTTCATAATCATCTATAGGAACTCCTTCTGCTCCAGATACTTGTGGTGTGTTAGTTGGCACTTTTATTGTTTGTTGAACATCTTCTTTTATTGTATTAAGGGTGTCCTGAAAATCATTCTCTTCATGTTCATATAGAAAGTCTTGTAGATCATGCAAGAATTCTAAAGGCGACCTCCAAGTGAAGCCATGCATACGTTTCTCCAAACTGTATCCCTCGCCGTATCCATGTCCATTTTCACTTCCAACTGCACACTCTTGAAGGCCACATGCAATGCAGAAGTTGTTCTCTTCCATGTGCAAAGGTGTAGGAAAGCCACCTACATTGCAGACCACCATTTTTTGACCATTGATTTGGTACTTGCCCTGTCTTAGAATATCACCTTTGAGATCCCCTTGTGTCCATGAAGGTGTGTCTCTAGTATAGAATGATGCCTTTGAGAGGAATGTATTAGGTATCAAGATAGCCCATCCCACTTACTCTATGCTCCAACTATCATAGTTGGCATGTATACCATCCTTTGTGTCCATTTCTTCATGTGGTAGTCACATTAAATTGCCTCCCAGATGCGTAGCATCAAAGCCAAGAGTTAGATGGATGGGGCCAAGCTCTTGCGAATCTTGATTGGCTACCAAAAACGATGACAAGTCTAAATTCAAAGTGTCTATGTTGCCTACAGATTGGTGAGACTTAGGTGCCAAGATTTCAGCAAACAAGTTTTTGTCTTCTTTTTTGAAGTTCAAATGCTTTTTATGTAACAGAACCTCCTCATGTTCTTCATAGGTAGTTGCCTCACCCTCAAAGTTCATAAATAGCTTCTTCTTCCCTCTCGTCACGATAATAGAAGTGTCATTTGCTTGTATTGTCAATGGGATCCAGTTCTTTGGCTTCCAACTTTGTATTTCCTTCAATCCCTTTTCTTTCTCAAGTCTAGTAAATTTTCCATTTTGCTTGGGTCCTATCACATGCAACATACAAAAAAGCAAAAAGACTTTAGAATACAACATTTATATAGAATATGATTATAGATGTTACGAAATTATAAATGTTAAGCTAATACAAATTATACAAGATGCTTGTATAAAAATCCAAAAGGTCTTCAAAGAAGTTATAGGATGAATGACAACATTTATCACAATAAGCAGAACAAGTTTCTTAACCAATTGTATCTACCTCCTTTTTGAAGAACATCAATTTACATATGCAATACCATAGAACATTCATGCTAGAAATACCTTGAGTAGCAGTTTTGGATCAATCAGACGTGGCCCTAGGTCGTTTGGAGTGTGGATGTAGGGCATCAATGTCTGTTGATTTGTCTACAACAGCTGAACTTTGTTTACCGCATACTTCTTTGCCCTTGACTTCCCTTGTGGCTTCTTCACTAGGATCACCAAGTTCTCATGTAGTAGAGTTTTTTGCATTCGGATTTGTTTCTTTGCTCTTGGCTTCCGTACTTGTTTTTGTTTGAGTATATTCTTCTATAGCTCTTGATTTGTAGTGCAATCCTCCATGGCCTACTTTGCTAGTGACTTTCGAGCTCTCTTGGCAGAGGGGTGACTTGGAACAGGAATCAAGGTGTGTTCATAAACAACCTAAATATTTTGGTGTCAGTTACAGTGCATCCATCCTTTGAACTAACTCATAAAACTAAATGTAAATGTTCTAGAATCACCAAAGACTATAATTTGTACTATCAAATTCTTTTGAAAAACGCAAAATTGATTTATAGATAACTATGGCCAATTTCATACTCACCTTCATGCTCTGGATTGAATTTGTCACCATCGTAGGTTCTGTTGGAAGCATGGGAAGGATGAATTGCAAGTGCTTCTGGCTCTCCATGTCTAGCTACTAAGGTCAAAAAATCTCCTTCCTCAAGATATTTGTCACGAACTCAAGATATTGCTTTTGCTCACACCAACTAAAGAACTTTGCAACGTGACGATACCACAAATACCTACAATGCTTTGCCACAACAAAATTTCCTTGACGATTCCAATAGCTTGGTTGGGGTTGACGTAAGAGAAATGTCTTGTCCAACAATTGCACAGCTCTTGCAGCACCCTCTTCTACCGCACCTTCGGTAATTATCCAACTTTGCAACCTTGCGCAAGATTTGTCAAAGGCCCCAACTTCTAATATATTATTTTCTCCAACCCCTCCCATGAATGATGAAGTACAAGAATGATAATTTGCTTGTTCACAAACATAAATTGTTGCAATTGCAAATGTTCTACTTCTGAATTGCAAAAGCCCTATTTTGTATTTCTGCCACCCCATTATTTCCCCCTCAATCTTCAAAGCACTCTATCCATCCTCTCTTTTCACATCCTAACACCACCTTCATTGATATCTCTACTAATTAAAAGCCTAAACTATCAACAACTACCTATGAACATTATGCGCACGAATGACAATCTGAAGCTATGCTAAGGTTCCTCTCATCAACCTTGACAACTTCTATATGCATTGATAAAGAACCCCCATCACTATTGTGCAAGTTCAATGTTATATTGTGACAATTTAATTGAAACCCTAAACCTGTTTGGCTGGTGAATATACAAGGTTAGCCAGTATGCATCTAGATCTTCTCTGTCAGAATCCGTATATAAAGAAGGACCTACCCAGAATACATAGAATGTACACTTCTTATAGGCACAATTTCTCTTTTACCTCAATTGTTTTTTTTCTTTGCATAGTAATTCGGTTCCCATTCTTTTAGACATAGTTTCAAAATCACAATTTTACAAATCTATTCTGTAAATACTTGGAAATTGGCCTATATTCCAAACCATAGGCCATTTTGGCTTGGTCAATTCTAAAGGGGTTAAATTGGTTGGAGTTACTACTTAAACCGACTTTAGTTTTAAGAGGTGCCACCTGATGCTACAAGTTCCTCAAATGCATTGTTTTGCACTGCCTTAGGAAGCATGATCAAAAGAAATTAAAGACTTCGTTCCACCTATAGAGGAGCCACCCATAACTAATCAAATAAGCAATTGTGAAATTCATTTGGAGTAGTGCAAGTATTTCCAAAGGTGCCAAGATAGAAATGATGAGGATGGCACAAAATTTGGTAATTTTATTGCTTGATCTAAAATTACTATGAATCAAAAGGTAGTCTAGATCCATATCCAATATCTAGAGTTTTCTAATTTTAATCATTTAAGAACTTCTTTCCCGCTCACTACTTCCTACTTTCTTGCTCATTAATTCGAGACATGTGTCATGACCTTACTAGTCCCAACCTTGAAAAGGAGAAAAAAACACATCCCAAACATTTGTAGGAAATCTGCTCCAGCCTTGGTTGAAAATAACTGCACCCTGCAGGTTGGATATGAGGCTCTACTTGAGAACGGGTGGTCCTACCGTAGTCAGTGATTACCATTAATATCCATCCGGTAGACCAGTACAGGAACAAACGGAGATATTTTCCTTTCCTAGCACAAACCAGAATTCTCCAGCCAATCTCCAATATGAAACGGACTTCTTGCCGTCCTGGGGGGCACGGGAGTTATCAATCACAGACCGAAACGTAATCAGAGTCCACGGGAAACGAGAGAAATGTCGGTGTAGATAAGTCTGTATGATTTTAAATTGACGGAGAAACGATAGAAACTTTCTTCAGCTCGTTGAAACCGTGTCTGTAGTAGCCACAACTGTGAGTTTCGTGAGCTCAGTTGCGATACTCACTGCAAATTAGCTCCACCATCAGATCGATCTCTCAAAGGTATCAGGGGTCCAAGAAATCTAGCTCTGACTGCTCGGTAGCTGATTGTACTTAGCCTGGGTGCAAAGTGCGGAGCTTGAAGTGTCGGTGACTTGGGGTTTTCATCGAATTGTTGGAGTCCACAGTTGTTGCATCGAGAGTCTTCATAGTGAAGGGGTAATTGGATCTACCACGCTCATAGAAACCCTCACTTGCAGTACATTGTCGATTTAGTGCTCTGTAACAAGCTGGTCAAGCAGGTAGATCTTCCTGCCCTGAAGTGTCGGTTTGTTTCCTTGGGATTTGCTTGTTGTTATAGCCTGAATGAGTCTCCCTTGCGGATGAGACCTTCCAAGTTAGGAAGAGCACAATTCTTGGTTTATTCTATGGACTCCATTCTAGGGCTTGAGCTACTTCGAAATTTCAAAGTCCGTCACTAAAGCCAGATGATCAAACTTCATACAGATTTCGTGCTTCTAGTGCCGTCCTGGAAAAGGCTCTCGATTTTTCTTTGTATCAGTCGAGCGCTTGAGACAGGAATGTCAAATCAGTCTGAGCATTGTGCTATTGGGCATCTGCTCGGGTTAAGCAATACTCTTTCACTGCAACTGACTAAACTGCTTTGCACAGCCACTGAAAACAGGATTACTCAACCATGGTGAAGTTCAAGGTGAACGATGTGGAGCAAGACCTGAAACGCACCACCTACCTCCTTTCCCAAGCGGTCAAGGGCGATCAGCAGGCCAAGTCCTTGGCCGGCGCCAAGCCCGTCGAAGGCTTCTCCCACCGCAATTCCACTTTCCTCCCCAACTACCTCGGCACCAAGAACCACACTTCGAAAATGCATTTGACAACAGAATTGAGCAAGCTTTTTGGAACGATTTGTTTCTGGAACACGGCGCATTCGGTTCTGGAGGTGTGACGACGATTTCGGGATGGATCGGGTCCTTGTTTCTCTACGTTGGTGGGAGACTGAACCCTGTTGCGATGGGGGAATCGAACGCGCGCTTGGATCCTGTGGATTTTCCGACGGGGTTGAGCGAGACGCCGTTTGTGTGGGAGTATTTTGGGGAGGAGATTTCGATGCTGTTGCGAGGGGGACTGGTGGGCGTGGTCATGGATCCCGTGTCGAAGACCGTGGCGCCGCAGTTGGGGTGGCTGGTGATCGAGGCTGCTGATCACGCGACCGCGGAGAAGGGAGGAGTGTGGGGGTAACAGCACCTAAAACCGTCTGAATCAGAGTTTCAGAATTGTTGATCGGTAATATGGTTTTGTTGGATCTTGTCGGGAGGCTAAAAGGGATTTAAGACTCTCTTTAAATGCATGTTTTAATTTGGATGTGTTGTAAATAAACTATGCGTGACATTAAATCGAATATATGAAGGTGGGCCCAGCCAACCCGGTGCGCGGATCAGACCACGGGCCCGGCTAGCCCACCTCCGTCCATCCGCATCCCTAACGGAGCACCGGCGTCGGAATGACCCTGTCGACATCCTTGTCCTATACAAACACAGGATTGCAACCCGCAGGACATGATCTTGTAGGACAACAATTTCGGAAAACTTAATTCACGTCCTACGCAAGGTGGTGGGTTTAGGATTTAGGGCGGTAGTTTAGGTTTTCAAAGTCTTCTTTTAACTATGAACTTATTTACATATCCCATATTCTTTGTGTAACCTCTTACCACCTCGTGTGTATATAATAAGTTGTCTTTTCAATTCATACCACAAATCATGCATGAATGGCTTTTGAAGCAATGTGAAATAGATGTGGTGGCACCACCACATCAATATGGGCCTATTTCAAATGGATGATTTTTTAAATGATTTTTTTAGAGAAGGACAAAGTCCAACAATTTTTGTCAAAGTTTTACAAAAACAATGATTATTGTTGGTTTCACAATGTAACTAATAAAATATGGCATACAATTGTCAAAAAAATTTAGTTTTCAAATCACATTCTAAGGGGAGCCAAACTTTATTAGCTATGTTGGGATGGCTTCAAGGAAAAACCTTTTCTTCTTACCTCAAGCCCTATTATCTTGCAATATGTGAAGTCAAAGTTCTTGAAATATTTTCCACATATTCCAAATGTTTGTCTCTGATTTTGTACCGTTTGGATTTTAAATTAAAAAAATCTCTTCATTGCACAAGAAATCATCAAAAAATGAATGATTAGTGTATTGCCAATGTATTTAACCTCCTTGCATTGCAGATTGATTTAGAATAAGATAGACTCTATATTTGCTTTTTGAAATTTTTCATAAGTGAACCTAATATTATATATTTATGGACAATAAAAATCCTCATTTTTGTGTAGACCAAAATTTTTTCTCTGAGGAAGCTTGAAGTGTGCTAACCCTAGTTTGGAAGAATGAAAAAAAGTTTTTTTTCTCACTTCAACAATCTTTCAATCCACGTGGTCAAAGGGGCTGAAATTTTTTCCGCACATTGCCTTAACTATATAATATACTTTTGTACTATTGTTTTTTTTTTAATTATTATTTTAGACAATGCATCAAAAATTGGCAGTTTTGGATTCTTCTTCTTCCAAAACACCTTCTAGCCTTTAGGGATTAATAACATTGAACACTTAAAAAAATCCTACTGAAACTATCCCATGAACATCTCATTCAATATGAGTGTGATTAACATATATGGCTTCAAAAATTGGAGTTAAATGGACTATAAATTCTATCCTCGTATTGTACAATTTTTAGTTCATTGAACCTACTAACATAAACCTTCATATTCGACATGTAATGTAACACTTTTTGTCACTTTTGGTTGATGTTTTACATTTATACTTAATTTTTTTGATATATACACTATTAGTACCGTGGCACAATTTTAGTTAAACACCCTTTATTGGAGATTTTCTTGACTATGTCCATTTTATCATCCATATAAAATTATCTGTCCATATCTATACTCATCATACTATGGAAAATTTGCACGGCCGCTATTTGTCAAAGCTAGCCTATTCATAAAAATTCCTATTACATGATGTTTTTACATAGCCTAATTTATATATAATAGAATATGTAGCATTCTATGAACCCTATAGTAGCTCAAACTATTATATAAAATTTGTCCCCTTTGAATTAAATGGACCCTATCTTTTAACTCACGTAGTTTTCTAAAAATCAAGAGTGATCTCCTCGAGGTTTGAGGCCAATATCAAGTAAGCTTACCATTCTATTTGCCTTTTTGTTGAATGTGAAGCACTCACTAGTGGAGCCACCTCTCTCTCTCTTCCTTATTCCAAACACCAGTTGTGGTCTAAGCAACAAGTTGCTTGAAGTGTGGTTCTTAAAGGTTTGGATGTTTGGATAGTGTTAGGAGTTGGAGTATATTTGCGGAGGAAGTTGAATTGTGTGAAGAAGGCACAAGAATTGAAGGATTATTGAGTCTTTGAGACTTATTGTGCACCACTGCACTTCAAGTTTTTGTTGTCATTGCTGAGAAAGCTATCTCTTCTTAGTTGTATATTTATCAAATATAGTACTAACTCTTCACTTGCCACATGAGGTACAAATCTAAATTCACTTTTGCAAATTTGTCTTGTATTTGCACTCCTAATTTGAATTTTATTGACTAATTGATTTGAAGCAAGAACATGTAGGCCATTAGGATCTGCATTAGTGCTTGCATAGACAAAAGAGCTACAATCATATATTTTATGATTGTTATATGGACTATTGTTTGCAACTAAAAAAATGAGCGCGTAGGAACTTGTAGTTATAGTCTTGTTTTCATTAAATCATAATTAATCCTTGTCAGACTAATCAAGGTGCCTATCATGCTCTCCCTATGAAGCTCACTCTAATATGTATAGCAAAAGTTACAAGAGTTCTTTTTATTTCAATGTCAAAGTGGGTAGTCCAATTAGTAGCTCAAATTAATTATATTTAATTGGATAGATTGGTGCTTACATAAAAATTTTGAACCATTAAATTTTGACTAACAAGATGAAATTTCCACCAAGAGTTATATTTTGAGGGCAATGAAGGCAAATAGAACTTACAAAGTTGTATTTTTGAACTAAATTTTAAAATTTACAAGAAAAAAGAAAGTCATAGTGTATCTATGGGTGATTGCAAGTATGATTGGCAAGTTTTGTACCCTTTGGCTATTTTATGCTTTTTTTCTAATATTTTTTATATTAAAAAAAATATTTATTTAGAAAAATATTTAAAAATATGTCCAATATATGCATCTTTGAAAAGATGGTACTTTAAAAAAAAAAAGTATAGAAATCACTGGAGAAAATTTGGGCTTCCTAGAGAGAGATGCCTCTCTACTAGCTAGATGTGCAAATACAACAAAAAGTGAAAATGGAAAAGAAATGGATTATATATATATATATATATATTTAAAATAAAAAATTATTTCCTGTATTTGTACATTTGAATGACGTTTCTTAGCCCTTTAAAGAGTTGAGATTTTCTCCAACAACGCTAGTGTATAAGCTTGGAGCAATGAGCTTGTAAGTTTGTGAGAGGGAAGCCTTGAAATATTTTTTTTCTAACCTTTTTACCAGAAAATATTTTCATTTGGAAAAATAATTTTGATGGAAAAGAAAATTTATTATTTTTAGTAAATTTCAAGACCAATGACCGCTATTCCTATAACTGTGGATTTTGGATCTATGACCATTGTTCAATTTATATCTTATGTTTCATGTTTGTGTAGTAGTGTCCACTTTGATTGTGCAATTGTGGCATCGTAGACTCGAACATCTCAACTTCCACAACGTGAGATCAATAACATCCCACAACATCGTGAAGGGTGTCCCACTAATCACTATCAATCACAACCTTTGTAAGAGTTGTGCTGTAGGCAAGCAATCATGATCCCTTGCACCAAAGGTTGCTTCTTGGCGAGCCAAGACATTATTAGAGTTAGTTTACTTGAACCTTTGTGGACCGATCTAATTGATATTTCTAGGAAAAAATTCATACTTGGTTACATTTATAGATGATCATTCAAGATATACTTGAATCTATTTTATAGAATTGGCATTGGAGGTTCAAAATAAAGACTTTGTGCAACAATTGAGGTAGAGAGTACCTATTGTTCGACTTTCAATAATTTTTTGAAAGCATGGGCATCCATCATGAACTCATGCAACTGCACACCTCGCATCAAAATGGTATTAGCAAGCGCAAGAATTGAATGTTGATGGACAAGGCCTATGCAATGACATTTGAGGCATGTACTTTGTAGTTCTTGTGGACTGAAGCTATTTTGACTGCCAACTATCACACTAATCGTTCTCCAATAAGGGCAAATGTACGGATTGGTCCATTTCAACAACTACACTAAATCATCCCTAAGCTACACAATCTATTCATTTTTGGTTGCCTAGTCTTTATGCACATACCAAAAGAACACTGACACAAACTCAATGATCATGGTAGAAGGTGCGTTTTTGTGGGCTATTCTGACCAAACAAAAGAATATCGTTGTTACAATGCCATGATGCAGATTATCATTGTAAGGACATTTTGGCAGAGCCTTCTTCTTGATACACCTAATCACTCGAGCATCTCAATCAAAGAGCTTCCTAATCATTCTGCACTCCTATTAAAGATCTTGGATCCCCTTTCTACAACATTTGAGCTCAATTGTGCCACTACCATTGCTCCCAAAATCACGTCACTATTGCTACTTTAGAAATTGTTCGATCATCAAGACTCCGGACACACTTCCACATCACTGCATGAGGACCATATTGATCCACTTAGCTCTAAATTTCAACACCTAACGATACATCTAACTGCCACATCCTTCCTTGACAAAGTCATGACTTCATCCACTCATCCAATACCACAACTATCGGCTCGGGTATGTTTTTCAAGTTCTCGTCTGCTTGATTCTGCTGCACATGTTGAATTTCTCAGGGACATCCAAAATTATTTCTCGACTTTTACAAAACCACTATATAGTGAAAACCACGTAAGCAACCACGTCATAAAGCGCATTGATGAAGTTCCAAGTAAGCAACTGAATGAGAAACTAAATTGTTTTGCCTTGCAACTACGATGCAACTAAAAAACTTGTCTACAATGACTAGAGCCTTCTAGATTCTCACCAGTCGCAAATGGTCATTGCAACTAGAAACCAATTACTCTTTGTAGTTGTAAAATCCTTCATTTTTTTCTAGTGTATTTTAGATGCATATGTCACTACATTCCACAAATCTATCTTTTACAAAGATGCCGCCAATGATTCCAACTAAGTGGCGGCCATGCAACCTAAAATTGCTTTGATCTATACTAATAAAACTTGATCACTAGTTGAGCTTCCGCTTGGGTAGAAATTTGTTGTAGTAAAATGGGTTCATAAGCTTAAATCTAGGACCGCTTTTGTTGGGCCCAAATATAAATCTTACTTAGTTACTAGAGGCAACCTACAACATGTGGGGTTTGATTTTCAAGAAACTTTCTCACTTGTTGTCAAGTGGGCAACCATAAGAACAATTGTTTATTTGGCCACAATAAAAGGATTGTCACTCCTATTATGACCTTCATCTTGAGGCATACTCGTGCCATCTTGGTGAACAAGGGGGACATTGGGGATGACTCTCCAAACTGTACAAGAGATGAGGTGTGAAAAATTGGGAATTTTGAGCGATCAAAGTGTTATAGCACTTTGCTTCAAATGAATTGGATGGCGTGTTGCAAATGATTGGAAATCTTGTAAAAAGATGAGTCCATGGATTTAGGGTTTAGGATCTGAATTAGGATCAAAAGTTATGACTCTTTAAAGTTTTTAGTATACGTCCTGACCGCGTCCAGAGGTGTGGAAAGCGGGAGCCAAAGTTTAGAAAGATTCCTTTGAGCCAAATGATAAATTCCACATATCGTTGGAAAGATAAGAAGACAAGCTTTTTAGAATGCTAAGATTCATGAAGAGTTGAGTTGTGTGCTAAGAGTTATGGGAATCCAAAGAAGATGGAACTACTGAGAACTACTCTCCCGAGGGACTCAGACCTTTGGAGGGCCATAACTTCTTTATATACTTGTTGTAATTGAAGAAATTAGTAGTTTATAATAATCTAAGGAAAGATTAGATCATGAAAATGGGTTTTCACTCTAGATTTGGACTTTGGAGCTTTTATTTATTCCAATAGAAAGATTGGGAGTCTTTGAGGGTCTAGTTTCGGAGAGATAACTTGGAAATGACTGGCCTTTGAAGATAGGAAGTGTCTTGGGTGTTCCTGGAGATCCATAGGAGGGGGAGGTGCCAAATTCTATAGAGAGCACCATGAGGAAGGGTGGTTTCCCTCCTCACTCCCAAATGGTGCCATTGTAAGCCATAGTGATCATGGGTGGTGAGTTTGGTGTTGGAGCCTCACCACCACTTGTGCATTATTATAGAGTACTTGTGCACTCCTTGACATTGGTCGGATGTGTCCCATTCTACACTAGGCCATGGTATGAGTCCCAATAGGTGAATCCCTATTGGTGAGTCCTAATTGGTAAGTTTCAATTGGTGAGTCTCGATTAGTGAGTTCCAATTAGTAAGTCCTAGTCAATGAGTTCCAAGGTGAGCTCCAAAGTAAAGTGGGTTGGACCTAGTGGAGAGTTGGGTACTATTCAACAGAGATTAGCAACAGTGTCCAATGGGAAGTAGTGGTGCCACCAAGTACTTGGATATCAATGGAAGTTCCACCCTATGTCATCAAATGACATATTGGATGTCTTGTGGAAGTTAAATGTTGGAAGTGGAGAGTCCCAAGGAATAGGAAACCTTGTGGCTAAAGTTGGAACCTAATGGTACATGTGGGTGGTATGTGTAGTGTTAGGAGATTAGTGCTATAAGAAGCACTTGGAGGTGACCTTAAGGTAGTAAGTGACCCTAACAATTCCTTCATCTTGACATCAAAACAACTTTTCTCAATGGCAACATTATTGAGACAATTTTTCTGCAATAACTACCAGGATCTATGCGTCCTAGACAAGAACATCTTGGACAATTGTCTTATATGCTTGGCATGAAAAGATTGATTCATATTTATATCAATCTGATTGACTTCCTACTTGGCTAAATCCAGTCTTTACATCTTCCATAAAAATGACTACACATTGCTTTTAATTATCTATGTCGACGATTTAATGATGACTAGAAATCATGCGCACAAACTAGCTTTCATTTAAGAACAACTCTATATGAAGTTTTCTATGACTATTCTAGGCAACCTTTCTTTCTATTTCAATGTTGATTTCTTTCATAATTGTCAAGGTCATTTAATGTCTCATAAAAGATATATTCAAAAATGCCTTGATGATCTAGAACTCACTAATTGTCTACCTGCCCCCACCTCAATGGAAGCTACTTTATATAATACACTCTCTATCAATATGGACTCTCTGTTGTTCAATCAACCCAATATTATTTATTACCACATTGATGTGGGTAAGATGCTCCACGTTACAAACACTCAACTTGACATTGTTTTTGTTGTTGGCATCATTATTCGCTTCACTTCCATATCTAGGCAAATTCACTTACATGTTGTTCTCCACATCTTTTGATACTTAAAGGGAACATCGATACTTTTTCTTCACTATTTGAGAAGAAGAGATGTTGGATCCTATGGATACTTGATTAGTGATTGTCTAAATATGGCAAAGAATCTTATCTTTCAAAGGCAAATAAAACACATTGAAAAGACATGCCACTTGATACGTGACCACTTAGAAAAGGAAGAATCTCTCTAGAGTTTGTATGCTTACAACGAGTGACTGACATTTGACAAAACCTTTTAATAGGGTATAGTTTCAAGAGATGCGGAACTACTTACAATTGATAACAATGGACAAGTTTGAAGCGTGAATTTGAATCATAATTTGGGCATAGTATACTAAAGAAGAGTGTTGGATTGATATAGTCTACTACTCTTTCCTCCGTATGAATTAGCGATTAGCATATTAATATGATTAGGGTAGTTAGTTAGATTTGTTAGAGGTTCTTTGCATGCTCCCAATCTAGGGAGAATATTATCCTCCTACTATGTCATTCATGATCACATGTGTGGTGGCTAATAGAGATCCCTTGTCATCCCTTGGATACCAAATTTTCATGTCAACATTTAAGGGTTAAGGATTGAGGTATGTTCATTTGAAGAATTCATTGTTCCACTTCTCATAGCACTAAATTCCAAATTGCTAGTCTAAGGAGTGTTTTCTTTTGTGTGTAAGAGTGAAGAAATGGACAATTCATTTAATTGCAATTGTATAGACAGTTAGAGAGGATTGAAAAGGCCGTTTAGTTACGTTGAGAGTGAAAAAATGGACAGTTCATATAATCTAATTGCAATTACAAGAATAAAGAGGACTGATAAGTTGGAGTTTGATGAAATCAAATAATTAGAGGACTTTTAGGACGGTTAGGCTAGAATTTGGAAAAAAAATTGTAATTAAGAATATATGTTTCACAGTGGTTACCACAATGAGTCACAAAGCCTCAACCCACATGCTTCATGCTTGTGAGTTTCCCTCGTCGTTGAAAGCAAAAATACGTTGTCACAAAGATTTGCAAATGTGTTTGGAATAGCATTGGGTTTTTGCTATGGTAATGTTTGTATATAACTATGATATCCCTAAACACTCTAAATATCCATAAATCTACCCTCAAACTCCCTTTTCTCCAAATCCTACAATTCCCTCAAATCCTTAGAAATTGCCATACCTATCTTTTTTTACTACAAAATATGTATAGTAACTCCAAACAATTTGAAACTTTTCCGCAATGTAGATCAACTATCTAAATGATTACATACCAATTTTCATCTTAATCTAAGATATTGTCCAAATTTAGTGGACATTTTACTAATACTAACTTTCCAACCCCTCTCAATATACCTTAGAACTACCATAACTAGATTTGATCTACTACAAAATATGTATAGTAGCTCCAAACAACTTGAATTTTTTCCACAATGTAGATCAACTACTTAAATTCTCATATATCAATTTTCATCTTAATCTAAAATACTGTCCAACTTTGGTGGACATTTTACTAATACTGACTTTCCAACCCTTCCCTACCTTCACAGCCCATTGTCTTTTATGCATAACTCATAGATCTCAAGTCCATTGAAATTGAAATTTTGATACAAAAGAGTAGATAAGATAAGAAAAGTACCCTCTAAGTTTTATTGCCATAACATAAAATGCCAATAAGAATGACGCTCCTCGATACACCCTCCTTGGTTGCCTTGAAATCCAAACATCTCCACTTGAAACCTTCATAACTTTTTCTTCATAATAGATCTAGATTTGAAACTTGACTTCATTGTGTATAAATTCTTCAAAAACTAAGATTTAAAATTTTGCATTCAACCAACACTTTTGCAAAATGCCACACAAAACTCCCCCAAATCAATGCTCTTTTCAATATCAAACCTCAAGAAGTATACAACTAACACCCAAAATGGTTCCCACACCTTCCAACACACCAAAAACAAGAGAGAGACAAGGGACTAGCCCTGGTCTCAAGTAGACATCCAAACCCCAAAGGCGGCTAGCCCTAACCCTAACTTCACTAACCCTAGTATCAACTAATAATAAATTGGTTATCAACCAGCAACTACAAGATCAACAATAACAACAAGCTTCTTACTCTAACAACTTCCATCATCCAATACTAACAACTAACAATACTAAATACTAATAATGCCCAACACTAACAACATTTCTGAAACTAACAAAGATTTCAACTTCAAATACTAGACGGCCCATATCACAACAATGTATGACACCAATTCATACGAGCTTGCTCCCTATGTAAGTCTTTCTTTTTAATTTATTTGCTTGCATCAGTTTCAAAGAGATACAATTGAGATTCAAGATTCTATGGTTCAATTCACATGGTTTTTCTTTGGGGATATATCCTAAGCGTACCAATACAACTACACATATTCCTGCCACATTCTTCTAGGAGGTTGTTCTGTTCACCTCCCTTCCCAAACCGTGTTTGGTGGTCTCTCCTTTTTGAGAACCCACTCCATGTCTCCCCCATCCACTCTACGGCCCACTAGCAAGTATCATTTCTGCTAAATGTGAAGCACTCATTGGTCGAGCCACAGGCTCTCTCACTTCACAATTCTGAGCATTGATTGTGGTCCAAGCAACAAGTTACTTACAATGTTGTTCTTAAGGTTTGGGCATCTAAACATGCAATGTTGGGAGTTAGAGTACGTGTATTTGCTGAGGAGTATAAGGTACTACACATTACACAACCCCATATGAATTCAATTACAACAAAGTAAACAAAGATATTGAAGCAAAGTATATACATTGACTCGGTTTTTGCACTACTCTTCAAAAACCTCTAAAATTTTTGTCCACCATCCTTTTGCAACCAAAACAGTTGCAATGTAGCCTCTAGCATTCAAATTCCCTTGTATATTGTGCAATGCCCCCAATCCTCTATAAGCCAAGCAACTCCAAAGCATTATGGGGTAGTTGCAAGAAACACTTCACGTTTTTCGTTCAAAACTGCGTTTTTTGGCCATAGGACTGGCAATACTATGCAATACTACTAATACTACGTTTTAAAAGCGCCCCGACAAATCTACACCGTTGATTGAAGGCGCCTGCAGATCTATACCATTGATTTAGTACTATGTTGTACTATACAATACTACGGACTACTACGAAGTACTGCAGAAGCCACTAGGAGTAGAAAATAGTAGAAAAGGGGTCTGTAGAGATTTTCATTTTTAGTAATTCAAAAAAATTCCATAAAAAAAGCCGTTTTGCTAGAGAAGACTGTGCTCACATTGCACCAAAAAATTCATGAAGGAAATTTTTCCCTCTTCATAGCTTTCACGCAAAGGAAGGTCACTTTGACCCCATGTGTGCAATCGACATGATGCTGTTTTCATAAAAACTCATCATCAGCCCTTTCAGTGTTAGTAGACCTCCAACATGTCCAATTTGTGGCTTCAAATTCACATTTTTGGGTCAAAAATAGGACTAAACCCCCCCGAAATGGCCAAGGTAGACATCCAATCGGGGGCAGGTTAAAAATAGTAAACTAATTTTTTTAAAATTTTTAAAATTTCACAAGGTTTTTAACTTTAGCATCTACCTTCATTTCAAATTTCATGCCAAATGGACAAACAATGCAAAAGTTACGAGCAAAAATCCAATTTTTAAGGGCAAGGGGATAAAAAATAGGACAAGTGTTTCTTGCAATCACCCTATGCCACCTCCACCATGTTTAATAGTTTTGTTTACAGCATGCACATGAATGTTTTCTTTATCCTCTATCCAACATCATGTCCTCTCATCTGAATTGAAACAACTTATTTTTATTTCATCACTGAACACCACCCGCTCCCAGTTACTCACTGTCCAATCTTTGTAGATTTGGGCAAAACAAAATCTCTCTTTGCTGTTCTTTTGACTCAACAAAGGCTTTTCAACCTTTGTAAAAGAAGACAATCCCTGTTCTTTCAATGCATTCCTCAAGATATTGTCACACATTTCTACTCCCGTCTCTCTCCTAAGCACTTTTACTACCTTTGTTGCAGTTTCTAAACCACCAATAGTAACTAGGCGTGAAGCATACCACTTCTCCCACTCTATAAGGACCTGAGGACGACCTCCTTTAGACAATTCTAAATTGTGATAAAGTCTCATTCTCACTCTATTAACTATAAATTGTGACAAATCCACGCTCTCTGCGATCTTTCTACTGCTCCTCCCCTTCTCTATCAAGGCTACAATATTTTGTTCTTTCTCTCAAAAAATCAGCCTCATCTTCCCTCACAACCCCTACAAACCACAAGAAGTATTCAAGACAATCTTACACAAACCCTCCAAAAAAAATGACCAAATTTGACGAAGAAACAAGAACATACAAGTCGCCGAAGAAGGTAGCAAAGAACACCGCAAAAATTGAGTTTGTGCATTCCCGACATCTTCTTCTCTCTCACAAAAATCCTATTGGAGTTGATGATGTCATCATGACATCATCTCAAAGTCAACTTGTATTTCTTTTACATCCACATTTTACATCTTCTAAATATGTCATTATCTCTTTGTTAAGTGGCTTTGAAAGTGCTTGTGTGATGTATAGACTCAGTTTTTGGAGTCATTGTATATCGAATATAGCACTTGCCTTCTGCTTGCCACACATTTGTCTTGTAACTCATTTGCATTGTCTCTTGAGTTTGAACTATATCAACTATTTGATTTGAAGCAAGAAAAAATAGGCCATTAATTTAGGATCTATGTTGGTACTAGATTATTCCACAGAGAGACTAAAAAACTCCAATTATTTATTTTTAAGATCATCATATGGACTATTGTTTGCAAGTAATAAGATGAGCTACTATGATGATTTTGTACATAGTAGCCTTATCTTTTTTTAAATCATAATAAACTCCTAAAGGGACTAATTGTAAACTTATCATAGTGTTTGCATTTTGTGGTTTTGCCTACCACATGAATTACTCGTGGGTCTTACTTCATCACATTTGTCTTGTATTTGTACTAAGTTACAAGATTGAATTGTAAATTATTGGCTATTTGATTTGAAGCAAGAAAAAGCAAGGCCAATAGGATCTGTGTTGGTGCTTGTATGTGTTTGTACTTGGCAAGTGTCAAAGGGATGGTAGGATAATTGCCTACATCTTAAATTTTAATATAATTTTTTCCCTCTATCTTAGCTTCTAAAATATGTACTTCGTTTTAAATTTGGTGAAGAATTGACTCAATGGAAAAGGTCCTTGTAAATAATGGACTTTTTTGTCCACATCTCTATTTCTAAGTATGACCAGGACTTTTACTTTAATAAACAATTTGAGATAGAACCACAAATAGAAAGTTAAAAGTAGTAAAGAACATTCTACAATCTAGTACTCCCTCCGTCCCAAAATGATCTTCTTATTAGGCAAAATATTCTAGATTAAGGTTGAAAATAACATTTTTTTTAAATTCGTTTTCTGTTTTAAGTAGAATGACATGCACTCCTATTGTCCTAAAAATTTCAATTTCAAATAAATTTAAAAAATGTAGTTGTGACACTTAGAAAAATAGAAATTTTGGACCTTTTCAATGGAACACCGTTAGCCAATCATTTTTGCATTTCCCACGCTGTATGTTTGTTTTCCTCTCTTCCTGCGTATTATCGTTCCACGCTGGCTAGAAGCTTCACATGTGAACAATATCAAGCATGATGAGTAGATTCACACAACTGTATACAACAATAATCTCAACAATAAGCTTAATCTTCATGAATAGATCCCATAACATAATGACCCAATGGAAACAAAGGTTCTATATTTTTTATTTTTAAAAGTAACAATGTAAATTAAGAAGCAAGAAGAAATTGTCAATTGAATCAATCCAATTTAAGCAAATGGGGCTCTCCATTTTGTGTAGCCATTTTGCACATGCAGTTTCTGTGAAGGTATGAGGGCTTCATTCCACGGGCCCATCCTCCATGTCATTCCAAAAAGATCATTTTGGGATAAGAATTTTATGCCAACAAGAAGATCATTTTGGGACGGAGGGAGTAGTATTCTACTTTTGATGTTTTGATTTAATATAGAGACAAAGCTTGGAGGTGAAGAGATGATCTTTTGATTATTTGTGGTCGAGTGGTTTGAACTCTTTAAAAAAGTCTTCTTTGTTAATATACATTTTCTATTCTTGTTAGAAATCAAGTGTGGTTTGAAGTTTGATTTGCAATTGTGGCTGTGACAAGGGCAAAGACTTGCAAAAAAGATCTCATATTTAGATTCACGTAAGTCCAAAATTTATTTTGCCAAAGAATCTCCAAATCTACATTTCTCTATGACCCTTTAATGTTCAAGGAGAACTGTTGGTTAGTTAATTGTTAACCAATGGAATTGGAAAAAAAATTATTGCAATTTGAAAACATACGAGAAAATATGTGAGAGAATCTATAAAATGTCTTTTTAGAGTATAAAATAGAGGAAAAAAACCCAAACCCAGTTCAACATGGGGTATGAAAGAAAAATATATCCCTAATATAACTCAAAAAACATCCTCAAGGCTACGGGTAGGAAAGATTGACCCCCTTATTGCTTCAACCAACAATAAATGTAAAAAATGCCCCTTATTCTATACTGTGTAAATTTTGAATTTCTCCACCACTCCTAGCTAATTTGGATCGGGGTGGATTGATCCCCTCGCTCGGCCTTACCAAGGGTGCATGTAAAAAAAAGCCTACTATTTTGGGCCGTTCTAGGGTATACTCTTGGCTTCTCTTAACTAATCTGAGGTCTCTGACTGCAAATATGAATTAAAAATTTGCAAAAGAATTCATGTGCAGAAAATAAATAATTCCGGGGTTTGCCCGCAGGGCCGAGCGAGGGAGTCAGTTCATCCGGGCCCTAATCTGGGGCTTGTGATTGCAAATATGAATTCAAAATTTTCAAATTTTATCAAGGGAGGTAAATAAAAAATTCAGTGTTTTCTTTAGGGGTCAATCCAAGACTGGGACAGTCCAGTCTTGTTGGAGTGTAACTCCAACTAATTACGTTAGGGGTTACAGTAAATTAGTTGGAGTCACTTCAGTCAATAACTTCAGTTCTAAAGGTGCCACCCGACGCCACGAGTTCCTCAAGTGCGTTGTTTTGCAGTGCCTCGGAAAGCATGATCGGAAGAAATTCAGGACTTAACTCCACCTAGTCAGGGATTACCATAAATATCCATCCGATACAGAAACGAATCGAGATATTTTCCTTTCCGATTACATAGGCCAGGCAATTCTTCCAGACAATCTCCAATACGAAACGGACTTCTTGCCGTCCTTGGGGGGCACGGGAGTTATCAATCACAGACCGAAACGTAATCAGAGTCCACGGGAAACGAGAGAAATGTCGGTGTAGATAAGTCTGTATGATTTTAAATTGACGGAGAAACGATAGAAACTTTCTTCAGCTCGTTGAAACCGTGTCTATATTAGCCACAACTGTGAGTTTCGTGAGCTCAGTTGCGATACTCACTGCAAATTAGCTCCACCATCAGATCGATCTCTCAAAGGTATCAGGGGTCCAAGAAATCTAGCTCTGACTGCTCGGTAGCTGATTGTACTTAGCCTGGGTGCAAAGTGCGGAGCTTGAAGCGTCGGTGACTTGGGGTTTTCATCGAATTGTTGGAGTCCACAGTTGTTGCATCGAGAGTCTTCATAGTGAAGGGGTAATTGGATCTACCACGCTCATAGAAACCGTCAATTGCAGTACATTGTCGATTTAGTGCTCTGTAACAAGCTGGTCAAGCAGGTAGATCTTCCTGCCCTGAAGTGTCGGTTTGTTTCCTTGGGATTTGCTTGTTGTTATAGCCTGAATGAGTCTCCCTTGCGGATGAGACCTTCCAAGTTAGGAAGAGCACAATTCTTGGTTTATTCTATGGACTCCATTCTAGGGCTTGAGCTACTTCGAAATTTCAAAGTCCGTCACTAAAGCCAGATGATCAAACTTCATACAGATTTCGTGCTTCTAGTGCCGTCCTGGAAAAGGCTCTCGATTTTTCTTTGTATCAGTCGAGCGCTTGAGACAGGAATGTCAAATCAGTCTGAGCATTGTGCTATTGGGCATCTGCTCGGGTTAAGCAATACTCTTTCACTGCAACTGACTAAACTGCTTTGCACAGCCACTGAAAACAGGATTACTCAACCATGGTGAAGTTCAAGGTGAACGATGTGGAGCAAGACCTGAAACGCACCACCTACCTCCTTTCCCAAGCGGTCAAGGGCGATCAGCAGGCCAAGTCCTTGGCCGGCGCCAAGCCCGTCGAAGGCTTCTCCCACCGCAATTCCACTTTCCTCCCCAACTACCTCGGCACCAAGAACCCCGTCCTCGCCGCCGTCTACCTCTCCTTCAGTGACCACCTGCCCCTCGTCCTCACCCCGGACGCCATCTGGAACACGATCATGCAAGGCGTCTCCACGCACGTCAGCCAAGACCCGGAGAAGCACCGTCACACCTTCGTGAGCCACCAGGGTCGCGAAACCCTAATAGTGCGAGACGACACCTTACGAAGAGGAAGCCCTAACAACGACTGGGGCAACATCGCCTGCCGCTTCACAGACCAAATCTCTGCAAAGCTCAGCGGCAAATCGGCCCTCCAAGCACTCAACACGCGCTTCACAACAACGGACGACACAGCGCGCGTCGCGCATGCCATCGTGTTCATGGACGTGGTGAAAAGCTACTTCGAGTACCGCGTGTGCACGCTCTGCGGCATCCCGTCCATCGAGCTTACGGGCACAAAACAAGATTGGTCAAGCATGCGAGCGGCTCTTACGCTGCTGGATGAGCTCGACCTCTCCCCGTGGCGAGCAAAGCTTGACGCCATTCTCGCACACTTCGAAAACGCATTTGATAACAGAATTGAGCAAGCTTTTTGGAACGATTTGTTTGTGGAACACGGCGCATTCGGTTCTGGAGGCGTGACGACGATTTCAGGATGGATCGGGTCCCTGTTTCTCTACGTTGGTGGGAGACTGAACCCTGTTGCGATGGGGGAATCGAACGCGCGCTTGGATCCTGTGGATTTTCCGACGGGGTTGAGCGAGACGCCGTTTGTGTGGGAGTATTTTGGGGAGGAGATTTCGATGCTGTTGCGAGGGGGACTGGTGGGCGTGGTCATGGATCCCGTGTCGAAGACCGTGGCGCCGCAGTTGGGGTGGCTGGTGACCGAGGCTGCTGATCACGCGACCACGGAGAAGGGGTTCCATTCAGGAGGAGTGTGGTAACAGCACCTAGAATCGTGTGAATCAGAGTTTGAGCATGGTCAGAATTGTTGAACTGCAATATGGTGAGTTTGTTGAATCTTGTCTGGAGGCTAGAGGAGATTTTAGACTCTCTTTAAATGCATTTTTTTGATGTGTTGTAAATAAACTATAAATTTTCAAAGTGTTATATAGGTATATAGGTGTATCCAAAATCGATCCTAGATTCTTATGGAGATTGTACATTTTAGACAAGAATTTGAAGGAGTTGGGTTTAGAAACATGCCACAATTAAGGTGCAGTTTCCTCTAATGTTGATGATGGTATTTGTTTAACCCTTAAACATTGGGCTTGTCACCATGGAAATCATTTGTTTTGTCACCGTGTGAATTGTTGACTTCAAAAAATGAAAAAATACTCATTGGAAGACAAACTACTATAGATGATCTTTCCTTTCCACACAAATTTGGAAGGATAAATAGTTGCGTTTATGTCCAACACGGAGAGATTCTTTGTCATTCATCGGCTAAAAAATGTTCTCCGTGTTGTTTATGGGTTAAGATGTGATGCCCTTAATATCATTACTATTTTTTTGAAACAAATGGACAATATCCTTTGATAAGGGAAACAATACATCAAACAAAGGGTCAAAATCCCTAGCAAATTTTTTAGTTTTTCAAATTAATACTAGTCAATGACCAACCTATGGAGAAAAGTATAATAAGTGACCCTAGCACGTCATGAAGGGAGGTTTGAACTTTCAAGCTAAAACACCTATCTTGGGATGCACAAAGTTCTTGTGCATCTTCTTATAAGGCTTGATGCTGAAAAATCTAGTTTGTGCTCGAGTTTGTGTCAAAATGTTAAAGCATTTGAGAAACCTCCCGGCCTTATCAAGATGAAGCTCAGTGAGGTAGGAGGCTTGCATTACTATTGACTATAACATTTTTAATACTATGTTTATCCTAAAGGTTCTTGAATATTTTTGGTCCACTAATGTATGCGGTGTAGTTTTGAATTTGAAGATGTAGAAGAGCTCTAATGGATTTGAAATTATAGTGAAGTTATAAACCCTTTTTTTTGTTGCATTAAATTTGAACTTTTTTCTTGACATTGGAATGGATATTTTAAACTTCCTTAAACGCATGAAACAAACACTTAAAAGTTTGTGTACATAACCTTAACATTATAGGTTGAAAAAATTTGATATTTTTTATAAATTTTTGCTTCAATTACATATATATGCAAGTAAAATTTATATTCTTGCTTTCACTTTTGTGGCAAAAGATGAAATTAGAAAATCATATTTACAATCTGTATTTGCTTCACACTAGAAAATAGGGAAGTGCATGTGTGTGGTATTTGCATGCAAGAATGCTCACATATGTTTCTTTATAGAATTCTAGGGAACCTTTGGTCTACCAACAATCTTAACATTCATTCCTTTTGACCTTTATTTCTTCAACAATGTCATATAGTGTTTTCTATGACATAACTTTTATTACTACAACAATGTTCATCACTATATGAAATCCGCGTTTTTGTCTATGTTTGCGACTAACATACAATGTTTAATAAAACATGAAGATGTTAAAGCATAGTTGGTCTGAAAAGGTTGATTTTTGTAGATAATGTGGAAAACATTGTCATGTTACTATAAAAACAAGTTAATGTTATCATTGTTGTTGACATTTTATTTGATATAACTGAAGACATTATGATGTTTTTAGGATTGTCCAAAAAAACATAGAATGCCATCTCAACAAGTAGATCCATTTTTATTGTGGATAAGTTAGTAAAAATTACTATGGTTTATGATAAAAGGCTGATCAAATGTGAAAAATTTAAGGGAAGAGAAACCATGAGGTCAAGCATGAGGCATGCTTTACAAAAAAAAGGAAATGGATGAATGTACATCATGGATGAAAAGAGAAGGTCTTTATACAAGTGGAGTAGTAGGAAGTAAAACAACCCATATGGAATATGCAAAGCAAAATTTTTATTTAATGTAAAATGTCTAAAACAATGTCCCCATGTCAGAAATGACGAGCAAAAACAACATCTACATGTTTTGTAGTCAAGCTCCCATGTTAAAATTATCCTATATTCTTTGTCTAGACAAAACATGAATTTTGGTATAAATACATCCTCTCCACCCTTTAATCTTACTAACTTTCGATGAAGGAATTTCTTCATTTTACTGTAAAAAATTCCCTTGGTGGTAGATGGTAATTTTTTTTTTTATTCTTAATGAATTCAACAATTTTATTTATTTATTTATATTTTAAATAAGTATTTTTCATTGACCTTGCCCTATGGATATGGTATGGGCCAATTAATGTTACAAAGAATGTCTAGACATCTAAGTTGACATATTAGAAAGCAATATTAAAATTTTGAAATGGCATGAAAGTGTGTTGACTAGGCATGCCATGTGACCCTCATTGGTTACCACATCAATTTTTTGCTGCTATATTGGATGCCATATCATGGATGTTCTAGATCAAAAAATTCCCACATGACTTTCCTTGGCTGTGTGGTGCTTACATGGTGTCTACAAGTTGCACTATGGGGAGCTTGGAAGACCATGTTTTCTACCATGTTAGAGGAAAAACAAGGCATGTTTCTGTAAGTTTTTGCACATTTTTGGCACATCAATTATAATGAATTCTAAGAGACATCTATGCAAATCCCTTCTATGTCAAACTAAATGCTAGGATCTATTCTCTCAAAAAGAAACTTCATTTTCTTATAGTGCATTTTCTTTAGAATGTGAAGAGAATCAATTAACCCCTAGCACTACAAGAAAATGAGGGCATATATGACTTTTCCACTATGACTTCACCAACAAAAACGATTGCAAAACGGCAACTAAAAAACAATCATTTTGCAGTCATTTTTGTAGGTGAAGTCATAGTGGATAAGTCATATATGCCTTCATTTTCTCGTAGTGATAAAGGACCAAAACTGCGTTTTTTGGCAATATAGAAATTTTGGGTAGGTACGTGTAACTAGAGATTTCCATATTTTTGGCTCAAATTTTAACAAAAGGTGTGGACGAAGAAAATCTTTAAAAATTAAATTTCAAGGCATTTGAAAATATGAGTAAAAAGTTATGACCTAATATATAGTTTGTTTTTCAACTTGGGCAGTCCGAGCAGATTTGAAAAATCATTTTTTTCAAAAACATAAATTTGAAATATTTTGTTTTCTAGATTAATATATACATAGAAAGCTTCACATCATTCCATTTTGATCAATGAGTCAAAAGTTATGTTATGAGGTGTTTTCGTTAGCGAGTGGTTATGGATCTTCTAGTCTAAAATTAACTTTGAAGTCCTTTATTTAACTCAATTTTCAATATTTTTTGAATAAAATAAAAGAATAGGATCTAAAATTATTTTCATTACAACATTTCAATCATTGTGTAAATTATCTAACAGGACTCAATTTTTTAAACTTTTTGAAATGTTTGAGTGGTTTTTGCTTCATTTTTGTAATGTGTTTGATGTTTTTATATCCAAATTAGTAATTTTGTGCTGCAGATTGAATTTAGTGGAATGGTCAATTTAAGAGGGCAGGTTAGTGATAGCCAATCCAATCGGATTTTTCAAGGTGAATTTTAGCCCAGTGGAAATGTCAAGTCGGCCCAAATCGGTTGAAGGTGGTGGTCTATCGAAGCAGATGGTAGTGATTCCAATTGGGAATGTTTGGCAGGTTACCAATTTGGTTGTCTAATAGGAGCCAATGTGAGTGAGGTCCAAGTAAGGTAGTATGCTCTAAAAGCGATCATTTAAGAGCTGGTCCGCCTTTTTCATAGGCTGAAGTGGACAGAATTATTTTTAGATCATTTTTCAGAGAAAAAAAAATGGATGTGGAAACTAACACAAGTGGTTTTGTATTTTTTCAAGTATTTTTGAATTACTTATAAATTTTCAAAGATTCAGGGCATAGGCACCTATTTGTGACCATAGGTCTCCCAAAATCTGTTCACTTGCAGTTTGTAAACAGATGTGCAGAAATCAAAGGCAGTGATTGGCTCTTGCAATAGAAAAATAATTTTTTCTTGATGCATTCAATTGTTACAGTGGTCCATTTAAGGATCACTTGGTTTCCATTTTTCACCCCAAAATAGGAGCGGTTTGAAGAAGGGGAGCGCTTTTACAGCATACTACCTTAAGAGTTATGCAAGTTGGTGAAGTCAAATCAGTTGAGTTAGTTAATGTGGTTGGTGGCTCTTGTCTCCTCTGATTTTCTATTAGGCAGATTTTTCTTGGAGTTTGGTTATCCACTATCGAGAATCCCAGTGTGTGTCCCAGCCAGTCCGTCCTGTGTAATTTTAGTTGTTTTGTGTGATTTTATGCTTGTGTTAAGAGTGAGTGTATGTTTGTGTTCAAGTTGGAGTGAGTGTATGTTTGTGAAAAGCTGTGAAGATTTATAAGCTTAGTTGGAATTTATATGTAATGAGAATTAGATGTTCCAATTAGGAAAAGGATGTAAGAAAAAAATCTGCAAGTTAGTTGTGTAAAGATTGAGTTTAAGATTAGAACTGGAAAGTAAAACTTTAAGTGTATAGGTGATTTTATTCACCAATTTGGTTAATCAAGTTGTTTTTTTGTTGTATGAATGTGATGGAGTTTGTGTGTGATTTGGAGTTGTTTTATTTCACTTAATTGGATATTTTTCAAGTGCACGATTGCATATTTAGTCCATTTCAAGTAGGATATTAAATTATGCGTGTATGTTACAGTGAGAAGCCTAATCCGATTTATATATTTGTGTCGTTGTAGTGTTGTCATAAGGATGTCCTAATTGGAGTTAAGAAGTTAATTTAAATAGTTGACATGAGTTTAATTTAATTGGTAAAGCATTATAATGTGAAGTAGTATTATCGACAAAAGAAAGATCAAATCTAAATTGGCCTATAAGAGTTGTAAGTTTTGTTGTGACAAGAGTTATTCAAAGCCAATTTGTGGTGATAAAATTGTGAGTTCCAAGTTGGTAAACAAAAATTTGGTGGTTCCCTTCGAGGAAGGCAAAGATCATTCATGAAAGATTCAGTTTAAGTCAAAAGTCTAAGAGTCCAGCCAAGTTGTTCCTAATTCAAGACCGATTTGGGAATGCCGTGCCTCAGCCTGTAGTGCCTACTTGTGAAGAACCAATTTGGTGGACAAAGAATGAATGAAAGATAAAAGAAAAAACAAAAGAAAATTGAAAAAAGAAAGAATTGAAGATCGAAGAATTAATTTGGAAGAATATTCTTACCCTTGTGGCCTTTAAGAGGGGAGTGATGAAATATAGTAATTAGAATTATTGCGTGAGCAATCACATAGTCTAGTTAAAATTAAATGAACTCTTTTAAATTCTTTTGATTGCAGTGGCCTATTAGATGAATAGTAGAATCAATCTTATTTAAGTAAGCCTCCTTGGGTCAAATTTATACTATAGTTTAGGTTTGTTAGTTTAGCTATTAAGCCTATCTACACATTGGAATTGGCATTTTTCAATTCCATAACTAAATTCTTAACAATTTTATATTTTGAATCATTCTCTACTTCTTTCTACTTACTTTTATTTCCTATATGTTGTACAATTCCAAATGATTTAAAAATTTGTAAGCATGTAGCCAACTTGCCTTTAAGAATGAATCCAAAGAAGAACAACCATCTTGGACATTTTTTCATACAAATGTGACCTTATGAAGTGCAGCTACCTAGTTTTTTTGCAGGCCCCCAAAAGGATTTTTGTTACTTCAAACGCTAATATCTTGCAATCTACACAGTCGGAAAATTTCCGAATTTTTTTCTACATCTTCTCAATCTAGCTTAATACAGGATTCTACGATTACATATGTCCAAAAATGATATTTTTCAAAAATTTGGTACTTGTATTACGAATGACAGTTTTTGAGCATTTTTAGTGATAACATAGTCAAGGAACTTTAGGGGTTAACTTGTACATATGTATTGAACTCTATGGATACTAAACCTTTCTGAATTGCAAAGATTTGGCTCTTAATCTTTATTTGTTTTTGTAGAATATCAATATAGAGAGAAATGGTTGTATAATAATAAGGGTTTAGGATATATAAGAAAGCTCTAATTTATGTATTTTTGTATTGAAAAACTTACATCAAGATTTTAATTGTTGAAGCAAAAAATTCAATGAATATTTCAAAATTTTGCTAGAAAATTTCCATTTATATTTAAAATGTGGATGAATTTGCCAAATTTGGATGAAAAAATGCATGAATATAATGGAGAAGTATTTTGGGTTTCTAAAGATGGATGAATTCTAAAATACAATGTTTCACCAAATTTTGAATGATCCTCGGGGGGTGCACTTAGTTCTACTATAACAAACCACGTGCGAACAAGTGGTTTCTAATAAACTATAATTTCAACCTAAAATTTTCAACATTGTTTAATAATGACTATAGCTTTCTATTGCCAAAATTTCCAACTCAAATAAAATATGAAATGATTTCTAGAAGAGGTTGAAAATGAACTAAAATGGCATGTTTTTCAACTCAAATAATTATAGAGGACACATTTAGATGACCATTGAGTCAATATTCAACTCAAAATGAGCTTTCAATAATGAATTATTTTTAGGAATTTTTTGTTCATTTTTTAGACAATTTTTTCTTATATAATATAGGGGTGTGAAAGTTATTTTTCAGTTCTACAATGTATCTTTTTACTTCAAAAATTTGTAACTAATTATTATTAACAAATAAAAATATCAATAATTCAAAACATAAACTTTCAAAGTAGGAAAATCTATTCATATTTTTATTTATTTATTTTTATTTAAAATTCAAAAAGTATATAGGGGGTCCAAAGTTTTGTTCGCACATGGTTTCTAATGGACACTCTAAATGACCCCCCCGAGGAATGATCGCCATCTTGATAGTCTTTTTACTTTTTAACCCCTAAAAGACCAAGCTATGTTTGGAGGCAACATAGAAATTTTGGGTAGCTCACTATGAAGTGGAGATTTTATTTTATTTTATTTGGAATTTTCACACAACATGGGGATAAGGTGTAGCTTTAAGGTCCAATAACTTTCATAATTTTTTTACTACATGGTTGAAAAGTTATTGTATGATATGTAGTTTTCTCATTGAGCATGCAATGTGGGCAAATAAAAAAAATCACTTTTTTAGAAACAAAAATTTGAAACAGGTTTTCTAGATTTATATATACATGAAAAACTTTGAATCATTCCATTTTGAGTAATGAGATGAAATTTATGAGGAGTTCTAGTTGGCAAGCAGTTATGGATTCTCTACTCTAAAATAAATTGATAAAGTCCTTTATTTAACTCAATTTTCAATATTAAAAAAATAATAATAATCAAAGGATGTAGATTTTTTATTACAACATTACAACCATTGGGGTTGGCATTTTTCAATTCCATAACTAAATTCTTAACAATTTAGTATTTTTAATCATTTTCTATTTCTTTCTACTTACTATTTTTTTCTATATGTTGTACAATTCCAAATGATCTGAAAATTTTCAAGCATGTAGCCTACTTGACTTTAAGAATAAATCCAAAGAAGTACCACCATTTTGGAAATTTTTCATACAAATGTGACCTTGTGAAGCAAAGTTGCCCAACCTTTTGCAGGGCCAAAAAAAGGATTTTTGTCACTTCAAACACTAATATCTTGCAACCTATACGATAGAATTTCTAAAACTTTTTCTACATCTTTTAAAATAAGTGTACTACAAGATCCTACAATTACATGTGTCCAATAATGTTTTATTTTCTAAAATGTGGCACTTGTACTAGAAATGGTAGTTTCAGAGTGTTTTTGGGGAAAACATGGTCAAAGAACTGAAGTCTTGATAGGGATCCTTTCACTCCCAATGTGACAATGTGTTGTACACAGTTGATTCATTATTCACTTTTGACCTCAATACAAGCCTTGGAGTCTTTTAGCCAAGTTTGTTTTTTATACTTTTATTATGCAATATACTATCTTGTGCAATTTTGCAATTCTTCCAACCTTCTTGTGTACTCTCTTACAATTTCTTGTACCACTTTTCCACCTCTCTATACAACTCACTCAACATTCTTAGGCAAATTCTTTCAATACCTTGTTTTGTCTACTCTTTATATTTCCCTTGTTCACCATTTTTCTTGAAAATTCTAGCAATACCAAGTCCTATCTATTTGTTATATTTATCTTTGATTTTCTTGTCCTTGATAGCTTTTTGAAAACTCTATCAATACCCTATCTTGCCTTATTATATTAATCCTTGACTTTCTTGTCCTTGACTATCCACTAAAAAGATGCGACGCACTCCTACCAAACAACCCCTCCCTTCCAAAAATCCTTGGCCATTCGATGTGTGTTCAAAACAATAAAGTATCCCCAATGTCTTCTATTTTTCTTTTTGCAAAATTTTGATGTCATTGAAGGAAGGTCATTGGATCTGGGAAGAGGCCCCTATGGATGAAGATTCAAGCTGTTGATCTGGGATACGAATACAAATACAAAAGATAGATATAAATACATATATAGAAGATGGATATGACAATACAAAAATATTCCATATCAATTGCATATGGGATTACAAATCTAAAATTACAAATAGGAGGTTGGTTGGTTTGGATTCGGGTTTTGGGTGTGTGGTGGTTAGGATTGGGATTTAGAATGGGTTGGGGGGGCTAGAAAATGAATAAAATATTTAAATTGGGTAAGTTGACTTCTCTTGTAACCTTTGCCTAACTATGCATTCAAAAGACAAGTTAGAATAGACATCATTACAGTGACTTTGCTAGTTTGTGTTCTTTTTTCTAGTTTATGTGGTAAAATTTACAAATCAATCCAAGATGTATTGATTTCTTGGAAGCCAATCGAAGTTCATAGGTTCAATTTGAGTTCACCAAATTGCATTGGAAGGCTGCAATTTTGGGGCCTGTATCTCCTTCATCCAATGTTATTTTTCAATAAATTTTTTAGATTATATTTCCTTTGAAGTCTAGTTATTGTGGTAAAATTTTCATGTCAATCCAAGATGTTTTGAATGTTTGGGAGCAATTCAAAGTTCAAAATCCCTACATTTTTGGATAATAGTGAACTTCAACGGCTTGTTTCTTCTTCATACAATGTCATTTTCTAATAATTGTTTTTGGAAAAGTTGTGCATACTAGTCTAGTTTATGTGGCTAAAATTTCATAATTGTTTTTGGAAAAGTTGCATATACTAGTCTAGTTTATGTGGCTAAAATTTCATATCAATCCCAAAAGTTATAAGTGATTGAGATGTGTTTTTTGCAATTTTTCTTTCTATTTTTTTGACTTTTGAAAGTCATTTTGCAGAGTCAATGAGTCAATTCAATGATATTTTCTTTCACCAATTTGTTTGTGTGCTGGTTTTGAATCACTTTATAGTTTAAATTTTTTTCATTTGAGTAGGTTTAGAAATCAAATTTCATATCCAAATGTGTTGCTAGGAAAATTTCAACATCCTTTTTCAACACTAAAGCATTCTAATCTTGCAATCTCCGTGGCCAAATGACACCAAATTTTATTCATGTCATTTGCAACATGTATACTACAAGATTGTATGGTTGAGATCTTTATAACTTAGTGACATTTAGATCTATAACACTTCAAAAGCAATGATGTTTTTCAACTCAAATAGGCCTCAAGCAATGAGGGATTAAAAGGTATTAGAGTTATTCTAAAAGTCATGAAAGGCCATCCTCTATCTAGATAGGGAATTTCGTTAAAATGACAATAATTCATCTGTAAAAGTGCCATCTAGAATAGGTACAGATTTAAAATTATGCATTCTAAATTGTAAAAGTGCCAAAGTTTGTGGAATGGCGCCATTTTAATGAAATTCTCTATCTAGTCAATAGTTCATCTCTTCTTTTAGATTGCATTTTGAATTCTTATTCAAAAGACTTGCAATTTTTTTTAGATTGCATTCTGAATTCTTATTTAAAAGACTTGCAATTTTTTTTAAATGACAACAAGCCACAATTGCACGCAATCTAATCAAATTTACTCGTCTTTGTCCTAAATTGAGGTTTAGCAATCTAATCAAATTTACTTATCTTTGTTCTAAATTGAGGTTTAGATTCCACCCTTGCAACTCAAGTGTAATCCGTTCTTTATGTAAGGGTGGACCCTAAACCTCAACTTAGAAAGAAGACAACCCAATGTGATTAGATTGCATGAAATCATGCATTGTTGTCATTCTAATAGAAAAAAAATACAAGTTTGAAGAAGAATTCAAATGCAATCTACAATACGAAGTGAATTGACTCTATAGATTTAATGATTAATAGAAGACATGTGATTTCGTCTATGAAAAATAAACCCAAACTCTTGATTTTCACTCATTTGTAGTGACTTTTCAATTTTCATTTTTCATTCATTAATAGTGGCCCAAGGGGCTTAGAATGTGAAAATTATTGAAGGCTTGGATCACCTGAATAAACTTGGTAAGAATGTTGGATGTTCGTCCGGGTTGAAGCTTCCAGTGAGATGTCTTTTAGTGTCAAGATGGGAAACACTTCGCCAAAGAGATTCCACATCCCCATTATATGAATGAAATTGCAGGTACAGTAGTTGAAAGCTCTGGAACGATACGACATGCACAACAGCGACTTCCTCCTTGGCGTCGTCCTCTGCACAACATGCGAAGTGATGATCCCTCTCATTGCAAATATCAAAGTTGCACAAAGAGCTCACTGGAGAGCCTAGTAGCCTCACATCCAGGTTGCAGCAAAAGGAGACACACCTACAGGGGAACCACTTGCGTGGGCTGCGTTTCCATCATGAATTGAAGTCTTGGTGAGCAATCCGAATTGCTGCTGAAACTCGTTAGACTGGACTCTTCTTCGGTGGACCGCTTGATTTCACAGTCTCGGTCTGAATCCAACCACAAATTCGAAATTGCTGCTGCCATTGCAATTGGTGATGATGACTTGGTGAATGGTGGTCTTCTGGAGCTTGTTTCGTCAGTAGTATCCCCGAAGCACGGAGACCGAGGGCTACCAAACCGAGAGTCGTATCTGTCGTAATAAGCTGGAGAATTGAAATTTGGTGATATTCGGGATCTGAACCTCTTAGAAACAGTGGCATTGCCCTGACACTGGTTTCGAAGTATTAGAAGACGAGAATTGTTGCTCCCTAAATTATAAATAGATGGGAATTGGGTTTGGTTCAGGGCTGCTCATGCGTTCGCCTTCCTCATTCGGTTGGGCTGCCTCCAGTTGTGGCACGCCAGATTCTGTGCACAGCTTGAAAATGTTTTCACACGTTGTCCAATGGCCGAGCAGTTAAATTCGCGGTCTTCCAATACTCCGGCACCTTCAAAACACGTGTTTTGAAACATAAATCCATATTAGTCCTAGATTTTAGACCTTATGTACGTACATGTCACATTTTTTGGCACTGGAATCGTGTCAATTTAACGAAGTTGACTATCCGACCAAATGAGAATCCGGTGTTAGCGTCTGTGTCTGAAGCTCTCCATTTCTTGTGAAGTACTGAAGTCTCCTCTGAGGGTTCACCCACAGAAGGTAACAGCCTTTTCAACCCCACCATGTTTTCATGGTGCGTTGCAGGATTTCTGTAAGAGATCCTCCCAGCTGCGAGTGTAGTACTACTCGGGGTCTGGAAATTCGATCCCGAAACCTAAACCAAGATGCTTATTCATCGACTCAACCGTAACGTCTCAGTGGTGTGAAGGATGCACAGCTGCGGCGATTGAATATTCTCGTCTCTGTCAACATTGCGAGGGCCCATGTGAGTATCGCAGATGGAATTCAGACTCTGGTCTACTAATATAATCAAAATCTGCGGAGTAGAGTGGTAAATTCGGAAAGCAACAAAAGGATCTTGGCGGCTGCCATGCCTCAGAGCGCACGGGTCCCCATTTCCTGTCACAAAAATTTACTGGACAACGATATTCTTCAATTGTGCAGGAGGGCTGGTGCACACTGCGACACTTTCCTATTCTCAGAGTTCTTTGTCAGCGTCAGGATTTCCTTGGATCTCTTTCGTTTCAGTGACCTCATGAGCTTCCTGGAAGCTGCAGCGTTATATAACAAAACCATTACAAAAAAAGTTCAACAACATGGATGGAAAATTCACAACAAGCTGCTGTGTCCACTTGGTGCTTCCCATTCAAAGAGGTCACATGAGAGCAGAGGACTTCAACAAAATGTAGAAACGATGAACAGGAATTTCAAAACAAGCAGATGTGAATTGACATGAGAACACGACTCGGTATGTTTTAGAAATAATTTTAATATACAAGGTTAATAGTCCAGAGTTGACCTGGACAAATGGTAAGAACATAGTTGCTGCACGAAGCAGATCACTATTCTTTCTAATGTACACTCAAAGCCCTCCACATTCACTTTCAGAAAAGTGGTGGAGCAAGCACAAGCAATTTTTTTTCTCTTCTTTCTCTCTGTAACTCGTGAAGAGCTGCAGCTTGTGTCCATCAGTGACATTCAAGTCTTTCGCTGTCTAAATAGTGTACTGTACAGACAAAAAAAGTGACCGAGCGATACGAACGAGTTGGAAGCACAAGTAATTCACTGTTTGCTTCAAAATTGCAAAAGTAACGTATACTAGATGCACTGGTATTCGCACCTACCAACCGTGGTCAATCCTTCGAGGTGGTGGAGGGGGAAGAGCCAAGTCCTTGCGGTATTCTTCACCAATCTTCATGGTCCCTGGCAAAGCTCCAGCTGCATTTCTTGCAATTTCAATACCTGAGAGGAAGTAGTGCGCATATGCAAACCCGGTGTCGAGCATATTGCTCAGCGTCTGCTTCGGCAAAGCTAGTGATAGGGTCATGGTTCTTCTCTTCGCTGCTTCGATAGGCAGTCGTCTCTTCCTCTTCCCCGTCCTTGTCCCTCGCGGTGGTAGACTGCTAATCTCTGCAGAGTCGATGAAACGATCGGTTGCAGCCTCCCACGATAAAAGATGCTGAAGCTCTGGCGACAGAGGTTGGGGCTCCGATGCTAACGCCAACTTCACTTTCTCGACGAACTCTTCAGGAGTGCGGTAAGTGTAGCAGTTGGGGAAAGACAAGAAAAACTCGTTAGAAGGGTGATATGCGCAGACCACAATCTTGCCCATGGCCAGGGCCTCTGCGGTTGTTGTGCATACCACATCGCTAATGCTTGGATTGATGAACACCTTGTAGCTGCAAAAGAAACAGACACATGATCAAGATACCCAGAAACAAAGAAACAAGGTCTTTTCTAACTCAATTAAAATTGTGTACAAGTAAAACTGAGCTCCAGACAGAATAAGTTAAGGTAATTCAAGCGCAAAGGATCATACCCGTGGAGGGCAGCATCAGCGTGATCTCTCCCTGGATGAAAATTCAGGGCCAGTCCGTAGTTCTGAACCTCAGCTCTGACTGCATCCGAGTCTTCCCCACTTCCAAAGAGATCCATATTGATGTTGCCCAGAGCATCCCTGTTCTGTGATAAAAGATCGACTAGTTCCCTGTATCCTTTGCCCCAGATCAATTTCCCAAGGTAGTAAGCACCCTTAGGAAACTTGGGTTCATTGTCATCAACTTCCGCGAGTCTCTTGCCAATGCTCAGAAATTGAGGATTCACTCCATGAACATTGCAAACAGATGATTTTGGTAAATTTTGCGTTGCAGCTGACAAGCGCAAGACCTATCATAGAGAGGTCATTGTTAGTTCAGGAAATCGAGAGTTGTTATTACGTCTGTCTCAGATCAGATTTAAATAACTACATGTAAGTGTTGTCTACGTATGTGCATAGATGGAAGCGGAACTTGGAAAGTGTAAACTTTATTTGCTTATAAAAATGACACTCACCTTATTGCAGTATATACGAACCACCCAGTTGTTCACATGCTTTAAAAGGAAAGCCTGTAGCCTCCCATTCTTTTCCCGCTTGACATATTCCAAGTAATTTGTATGAACCACACCAACGACATGTTGAAACTTATCGGTCCAGCGTCGCCCGTGATAATACCAGGTCAAATGTTCGGGCTCTTCCAGCACTGCAACATCAGCTTCCTGATCAGGAATGAACTGGGAGATGTCCCCCGCTGCAAGGATACTACGTTTCCCTGTAGAAAACTGCGCATCCAACCAGAGAAGACATAGTTCAGGATACAAAACATTATGATATGATAAGTCCTTACCCACTCTAAACAGGCGTCCTCAGAATGAATGAGTTAGAAGCTCAAAGGGCATCATGAACCGAAAAAAAAAAAGCGGAAAATCTCCAACCCAAAACATACACACTTTCCAAAATTGGACTGAAACGTATCTAACCTTGCCAGGGTAAAATGCTATCTTGAAATCGCACTTGAATCCAACTCGGTCTTCGACCCACTTCCGCACGAAATTCTCCTGCTCAGCCGGAGATTCGAAAGTCATCTGATTCGGGTACACTTGGACTTGATCTGTCTTGCATAACCAAGGCACCAACAAGGTCACGTTCTGGTCCCCAGATCGGGCCAAGTAGGCGGCCCTAAACAGAGGATTCACAGCAGTTCCTGTCATCCAGGGTAAGCTTGCGGTCGTGACGATTGCAATATTTCTGCGCAAGTCCTCTTTGGTTTGTTGCAGAGTCTGATTCTCACTCCAGGGGCCCCCTTTGTAGTTGTAACCGGTGCTTTGAATCACACTCGCAATTCTCAAATCAAGATCGTCATCCGTAGATAACTCCTTTTTGTTGCTGACAGCAAGACCACGTTTGCTTCCTGCAGAAACGCTGGAGTGCTGCAGGTCTCTGCGTTTGCAGCTCCTCACCATCTCACGAAGCTTTTCAGTAACCTCTGTTATCACAGCAACGCATCCCAGTCCAAGGTCAACACACAGAACCCGAAAACATCGACATGTTTGTACACCCAAAAAAGACCCTAATCCCGCCTCTAATACCGACTCAACGAATTGGTTCTCGTAACCAAAGTGATCTCTACACTGCTGTATGCTGAGCTCCAAAATATCACACTTCCCTCCAGATGTTAAAATACTTAAGGTGACGCAAGTAGTATCCTCCACCTTATGCAGTGCAAGAACGACAAGCGGCTTCTTCGTAGAGAACTTGGACGCGTACCTTTCTTGATGCCAAGATGATCCATCAGAGGCTGGGACTGGCGCACCAAGGACTCAAGCAACTCCGAAACATTCAGCGGCGCCACATCTATCTTGTGTTTGTCAATATTGGCACTGAAGTCGGGACCCTTTGGCAATTTCTACAAGGAAGACGTCATGAAAGAGTGAGAAAAAACACGAGATCATAAACCAGGTTTCCCAATCAAGTATCTCGCAGCCTGCAACCTCTAACAATTCTACACAGAGCAAGCACAGCATTTAAGTGTACTGTACCCCAGGGAAGAGGCAAGGCTCTAAAGAAATCAGAATTGTTGCAACAAGGAGGTTTCTTGATTGTTTGCTGATCCTGTAAGATATGCCTGTCAGATGCCCGTCCTAGAACGACGACTAGATAGAAGACTATGCGGACAACTCTTAGTGAAAATACAACGCTGTGTCAAGGTGCAGAAAGACTCACGAGATTTTTCTTCACGTTTTCAAAGAACTCCGTCTTCTTCACGCTTTCAAAAAACTCCACAGGCGTCTTGCGGGTCGCTGCCGTGGTCTCCAAGGCCCGTAAACGATCCTCGACTGTCTTTTTCACCTTCTTCAGAGGTTCATCCCAGTTCTGTGAAACCCTAATCTTCTTCCTGGTTCCCTGCGACTTCGGAACTACAACGCGCCTCTCGCGCTCCTGCGTGTTGCTTCCAGCTCCGATCTCGGAGTTCTTCCCGAACCCTAGAGCTTTGTCCATGTGCGGGACGAGCCATAGCTCGTTCTTGAGTCCCTGCATGGACATGTCCGACCACGAGCGGTCCAGTTTGGGCTTCAAGCTCTTGAGAAGATCAAAATCCTCCACGCTGAGATTGAGCGGAATTTTCCGGACGTCGGCCTTCACCTTCGCAGGGAAATTCGCCAGCGTCGAGTCCTTCCACTTCACGTCCAGCGTCTTTGATTTGTCCCGAAACGACTGTACTCTCGACTGAATGAGCTTCATGTCCATCCCCGTGCTCCTCTGCACCTCCGTCAGCGAATTCGAAATAAAAGAAAGCGCTCTCTCCGCCGGAGCTGCCACCCCATTCTCACCCGATCTCCAACCTTCCGAAGGCGCCATTTCCAGACTCACTCTCTCAACAATGTGGATGGGACTTCACTCTAATTCTCTACAAATCTCTCCAACTCTCCCCCAACAACCTCACAAACTCCACAAATAATATCTCACAATAAATATCTCATGCAATCACGCCGTCCACCAATTAATTCTCTAACAATCTCTCCAAACTCTCCCTACAACCTCACAAGAACTCCACAAGAAATCTCCAATGCCAGTGCACCTTTAATTCACTCTAACTAATTCTCTAACAAATCTCTCCAAACTCTGATTACAACTCACAAAAACTCCACAAGAAGTCTCCAATACAACTATAAAAAATCTAAACCCGAGTCATAGGAACGCATCATGCAGATCCTCTAACAAAGTCCTTCGCCACAGACAACTACACTAAACAGCAGCCTCGTTCCAAATGCGTACTTCTGCGATCGGTCGAGCACCGCCAGTTGGAAGGTCCAAGCCATGGTCGCAGAAACAGCGCAAGGTGACAAAGTGCCGCAGAGCAACGAGATTGGCGGAATGCCGTCAACGCAGATGGCGGGTACTAAATCAAGTTTTATCCGACGGTGATCAGCACTGCAGGAATATTTGCTGGCGAATGTGCTTCCTAGCTCGCCTACAATGTTCCAGAGTTCGATTATCAACGGCGCCGGTGCTTCGTCGAGGGATCTAGCCGCTAGGAATAAAACAATTGTCGCCCACGCCAACTTGCCAGATTTGTGGTCCTCAATGGCAACAGAAGTGCAGCAGCGTTTCTATGGTGGACGGCGTGAGGCGATCGCACTAGCGGCATTCGATTGGATGGAGCACAGGTTGTTTTATGGGCTGGTTTACTGTACAGGACGATTCATGGGCTGCCATCTTCGCCAGGAGGCCCCGCCTGCCTGGCCCACACATTGTGCAAATGATACCGTCTCGGAAAGTGCAATAATGTATGGCGGAGGACACACAACTGCACAGGAAAATGACGGTCTGGGAGCGAAGAGCCATGCTTCACTAGCGACACGGAGATACTGGCATTGAACGGCAAAAACAATCTTGGAAGCACACAAGGAGGCACGCAATTGTTTCAGTTTCAGAGTTTCTTTGATACGAAAATAATACACTCAGAATTGTGAAATCCTAAAAAATTGGCTACTCGATCAGAGCTTGAGGACGGCACAGATTTGATCCTGCACGGAGGCCAAGGTCAGCGGCATGGGCGTCCCCTTGCGCCATACGAGATCCTCCGTGCCGCCTTCGACAGTGCAAATATCGACGTCGCGCAAATAGAAAATTTCGGAAGAACTGAGCCTCGGCCGGGAGATTCCCCCGACGACGTACAGATCTGGTCCAAGTCCCGCAACGGCGAACGCTCGTCGGTTCAAGCACTCGGGCCAGGAGCATAACGGTGAAGAGCGATGGGGTTGAGAGTGATGCTCTCTGCTCACAACGCCATGTCGCACCACGTAGGGCTCCCCTTTCACCACCGCCATCGCCCCACCTGCCCAATTGCATTCCTCCACTGTCCAACTGCAAGCCAGAGAAGCAAGACATCAATTTTCTACATAACTAGAACGGAATCAATGGCAGAAGTGGAGATCATTAGGGTTACGATCATGCATACCTTTGGCTTGTAGAATCATACACCTGAGACAGCTTCTCCGACTTGTGGAAAACGCGCATCTTGCCGTCTAGGACGATGCCGGATGTGACTGGACATGGTCCGTCGTTGAGGCGCGGAAACTCTTGCCATCTGTTGAGCTCGGGGTTGTAAATCTCGGCGTCCAAGACAGACTTCATTCTGGCGTCCCAGCCCCCCGCGACGACGATTTTGCCTTCATGCGACATGCACGCGAAGTGCAGCCTCGGCGTCAGCATTGGCGCTATGGCGCTCCATTTCCAGACGATAGGGTCGAACATCCAGCCATCCAGTGACGGTTGCAGAGTCTCTCTGTCGCCGGTTGCAGGGTCCACACTGTCGTTCGTCCCGCCGATCATGTAGAGCTTGCCGTCGCATCCCACTGCGCCGTAACCTGCAAGGTTCGGAATTGACGACGGGAGAACGGGTAGACGGCTCCATTTGTTGGCGCGAGGGTCGTAGGCTTGCCAGACCTTCTCCGGGGTGTGGCCGCACACGTAGAGCCACTCTTCCTGCGTGCGGAGCGCCTTCCGGAAGCGGAAAAGCTCCGGCGATCGTAAGGCGGCGTGCCAAGCTTTGCAAACCAGCTGCAAAGATCGATGTCCCGAGAGCGGGAGCCTGGCTAAGCATTGGAGCGTTACGGCGTCGGGCAAACCCTCGATCAAGCCCTCCGCCATAGCTCCTCTAACCCTAATTCAATCCTGCCTTTCCCCTCCGTCGTCTCTTTCTGCACTAAATTTTATAAGCTCCGTCACTCCCAAGCAAATAACACTCCAAAATCACAAAATCTTGCAAAACATACCGGAATCAGACCTGTAGACGATTGAGGTTCCGCGTCTGTTGAAGTACTCACTACAAGGAAGTTGAAAAAATCACCGACCAAATTTGGCGATGACGACGATGAACCTGCCGATTCGAATGCAGTTGCGTCGCAGAGCTGGTGAAGCTCACCGATTTCAGTTTGAGATATGGTCCTGTGCGACACTATTGACTACACGTCGCGAACGACTGTCCGAACGCCAGGAGATGAAGGGAGGAGATCCATGACCTCCAGAGGATTACATCTTGTCGATTGGCGGTATAACCTAATTGCTAAATTTGGTTTTACGGGATGTTTCTATGTGATAGATTGCCAACAGTGAGCATACAATTATTTTCAACAGTAACTAAGAACACACAGTCATTCAATTGCGAGTGAAGATCATGTCAATTCCATGGTGGCTTGAGCAATTTACAATACAATCATTAGGGAGATCGACAATTCCTCATCGTCTCTCTCAAGAGCAGATCGATCGACTCTGACAAAATTCCAATTCATCACTCAACATAACCAATACAAGCGTCAACAAAAATGGCCTAAAAACTGTACTCATACAAAATGCCGGAACAAATCAGAAGACGGCTTGGTCGCCGAGCTCCTGTCCCGCCATCCCTTCCCTCACGCACCGCTCAAAGAAAACTTCGAGAGTGTCGGTCCCGTAGCTGGGCGTGGCCTCAGGGTCGTACTTCTGCGTCGCAGGATCCAAGACAAGCATGCTCTCGGCGGCGTAGTAACGGCCAATCTTCCCGAACTCGACAGCGTCTTCCAGATTGGGGAAGAGCTTGGAAAGATTGTCCAACACGCCGATGACGAAGTCCATGACTCCGATCGGCACTTTGATGAACTTCGGTTCTTTTCCTGCGATTCTGAAGAGCATCTCCCCTTGCTCGAGCGGCGTCAGCGCCTTGCCAGGGCCACCAATGGGAAGAATCTGGTTGGTTTTCTCGACATCGCTCACGCAGTCGGAGATGAAGGAGGCCAGATCCGCTTCCGAGATAGGTTTGCAAGCGCACAGCTTCCCATCGCCGAACATGACATACGGTCCCCCTCCTTGAACGCTTTGCACTTGCCCACCCAAGCTCTTGAAAAACGCCGTCGGTCTGACAACGCTGTAAGTCAGGCCATTGCCGAAGCTCGCGAGCTCAGCTTCAAATTTGAGCTTCGCCCTCTGGAACTCCACCAAGGGTTTCTGCACACAAATAGCGGACAGGAGGACGAAGTGGGAGGCGCCGCAGGCGACACCTGCGTCGAGGCTGTTGCGTGTGGCTTGGTAGTCGACCTTCCAGGAGTCTTTCTTGCCGCCGGTTCTGCTTGCGAGGCAGGAAATGACGACGTCGACATTGGCATTGGAGTTTCGCAATGCAGATGTGATGGACGCTTTGTCGGAGACATCGGTGAAGAGGACGGTAGCGCCCGGAAAATCTCGAATCGTTTGTTGAGAATCGGCCTTACCACCGATTCCGCTCTTCTCTCGCGCGACAGCGATAATGTTGTAGCCCCGCTTCACCATCTCCTTCACCACGAACTTGCCGATGTACCCCGTAGCGCCCACTATCACGACCGTGGTGTCTTTCGGGCTTTTGCTCCGCCATGTCTGCTTGGAGACGGCGGCCTCTGCTTCGGGAGTCAATGCAGCTCTACACAAGTGACGAACTGATGGTGTCTGCAATGCTCGCGAGAGGTTGACGCTAGGAAGAGAGAAACCTAAAAACTCCGAGCTTGATTTGAAAGATAGCAGCGAGTTGGCTTTACTAACGAAACCAATTGAACTCACTTGCGAGAATCCATGACTACTCGGAGCTGAACTCACGGCCCCAGGCAGCAGAGAGGACGCCGCTCGCGAAGAAATCGCCGAGAGCGACATCGTGGAGCTCCAAATTTGCGCAACAGCAAAACTACTCAACAACCAATATTTTTTGCAAAAATTCAATGCGAAAAAACTTATGGCGACAAAGCCTACCAGATTCTCCAAAACTCCATAATCAGCATAGACACCAAATCTTTCCTGCACCTTGGATTGATTGAATAAATTTCCCGGTTAAAGAAACTTGAGAACTACCATAGCCAGAGGAAATCCAAGTTTGGATAACGCTCTTCATCTCCAATTTCGGATGGAATTGCGTGTTGATTCCGTTGGGTCGGTTTTCCAGGACGACAATTCCACGAGGAATCTGGCCTGTGCAAGGAGAGGACTACTGTTCCAGATGGAAAAGCTAGGAAGGAAACCCAGAATTTTATCCTGTTCTCTGCTTCCATGCTGCTCGGTGAAGCTCTTCCTTAGTGCAGGGTTTAGGGTTTTTGATTTCGGGAGGAATTGCGATGGCGTTCGCAGCTTGCGGAGTGGCAACCAGGTGTTTGTATAGTAATTCAGAACCCAGCTGCAGCTCTTCGGTATGCAGTGCCTCGTTTGGGACATCTCGGCGGTTTCGTACGTTTTTGAATTCTTCGCTTAGACCATCTCCTTCGCAATGTGTTTCGTGTCCTTCGTCGTCAGGTACCCATCGTAGTGCGAGATCGTCAGTTCAGATTGTAGCTGGCTTTGTAGAAGAGGAGGAGGAGGAGGAGGACGAAGAGGAGGAGGAGAACCTTCCAGTTGAGGTTTACGAGAAAGTGGCCAAGGACATAGCGCAGGAGTATACCCGCGATTTGCATGAGCAAATGCGAAGGGAGGACGCGGGGCTGAAAGGGAAGGCGAAGAAGGCGAAGAAGCGAGCAGGAAAAGAATTAGACGATTCCGAGCTTAGAATCCCCGACCTCTTATTACCGAAAGTGGCCATAGTGGGGCGTCCGAACGTCGGCAAATCCGCACTCTTCAATCGAATTGCAGGCGGCGACATTGCGATAGTGCACGACGAGGCGGGCGTGACTCGTGACAGGTTGTACACTCGCGCATTTTGGAGCACTCATGAGTTTATGTTAGTCGATACCGGGGGGGTGTTGACAATTCCAGGAGAAGGTAGCGACGCTGTTGCGGTGACGGCCGGTGGAGGCGCGGAGGCTGTTGCGAAGGCCGTGAAAGAAGCCTTCGATGCTGGATTACCAGCTATGATCGAGCGGCAAGCAGCGTCCGCAGTCGCCAGCGCCAATTCCATCATCTTCGTTGTGGACGGGCAATCAGGGTTAACAGCTGCCGACATCGACATCGGTAATTGGTTACGGCGAAAGCACTCCGACAAGAAGATAACTCTCGCCGTGAATAAATGCGAGTCGCCAACCAAGGGGCAGCTCCAAGCTGCCGAGTTTTGGACTCTAGGGTTTACTCCCATTCCCGTCTCTGCAATCTCAGGTACCGGAACAGGTGACCTCCTCGACCTCGTCTGCGAGAATCTTAAACCCGCAGACGGCGAGCTCGAAGAAGAGGAAGACAAGCCCATGGCGGTCGCCATCGTCGGAAAGCCGAACGTCGGTAAATCCAGCATCTTAAACGCTCTTGTAGGCGAGGAGCGCACCATCGTGAGCCCCGTGAGTGGCACCACGCGCGACGCCATCGACACAGACTTCGTGGACGAGACTGGCCAACAACTGAAGCTCATCGACACGGCCGGAATCCGCAGACGCGGAGCCGTAGCATCCGCGGGAAGCCGAACGGAATCTTTATCCGTGAACCGCGCCTTCCGAGCCATCCGAAGGTCAGATGTGGTGGCGCTTGTCATCGACGCCATGGATTGCGTGACGGAGCAGGATTTTAGGTTAGGCGAGCGGATTGCGAGAGAAGGCAAAGCGTGCATCGTCGTCGTCAACAAGTGGGACACCGTGCCGAACAAAGACTCCACCAGCACTGTCTGGTACGACCGCGACGTGCGCGAACGGTTGCGCTGCCTGGACTGGGCGCCCATCATGTACTGCTCGGCCAGCAGCGGCCAAAGGATTAAGAAAATTCTGGAGACGGCTGTGGCCGCCGGTGAGGAGCGTTGCCGGCGTCTCACAACAGCAACCTTGAACCAAGTGATCCGTGATGCAGTGGCGTTGAAGCAGCCTCCCACAGGGCGCGGGGGGAAGAAGGGAAGAATCTACTATTGCACGCAAGCGGGGATCAAGCCTCCCACTTTCGTGTTTTTTGTGAACGATGCGAATTTGTTTCCCGAGATTTATCGACGCTACATGGAGAAGCAGCTCCGGCTCAATGTTGGGTACCCAGGCACGCCTGTGCGATTGCTGTGGCGCAGCAAACAGAAGAACGATCGCAAGGAAGCGCCCAGCAGAGAGGGGTCCTCAAGGTCGTCTCCTTCGTCTTCCACCGCGAATATGGTGCCCTTTTCTCAATAAAACAACAACAAAACAGAGTCTCCGTTCTTTCTCAAACTTCTTCCTTTGCTGCTTCTTTCCGAATTTCATGTTGCTTGTTCTGGTTACTTCGGAATATTGAGTTTGAATCGAGAGTATGTCTGCGTGCTTGGAGGTTTCACCGACTTTTGGTAGAAATCACTCTCTTTGTGATCTGTCAATTCTCGTGTTTTGGTGATATTCCGGATCCCTGGCTTCCTGACGCTGACAAGGTGGACACATTTCTGAAGCGAATGCAATCAGAATCACGCTTGGGAAATGTATTTACATTGAGAACTACTCATACTGTATGCAATACTTCAAACGTTTAACATACGTAGGAGTGTTGGGGAGCTGTGGAGATATCTACATGGGGTACGAGTTTCAAACTCTCTTTGCTTTTCTGAGAATACTATTTGCGTCAATTTAAGCGTTTAACATGTGTAGGAGTGTTATGGAGTTGTGGAGAGAGAGAGAGAGATCTAGTTTGGGTACAGAAGCCAAACTCTCTTGAGATCACAGTTTTGCCACCTTACTGTATGTGAATTTGTTATGCAATTTTAGAGTGGGAGGGTTTAGAGAATTGTAAGTTGAACGCATTTGGCTTAGGATTACAGACTGGGTACGTTACATACAGTACTACAGATTTTGAAACTGTTATGAAGCTGTTCCACAGGGTGTACTTGAAGTTCAAAGATTTTCAATGATTAGGGCTTACCATTCCAAAAATGTATAGGTCAACCCTTCACTGCCCATAATATTATTAACCCCAAAGTGACATGCAATCTGCGCACGTTCTGATGCACTGGGCACCATGTTCGTTTTCTGAAATTTCTGGGCTCAAATCTGATAGTTGAGAATTACATCCAACCGTACAAAAAGGAACTAGGATCAAAAGCAGGTACTGTGAAAAATTTTGAACCGTGAAATTGTTGCCTTGCTTCATTTCTGGTATGGAAAAGTACGGTCATCCGTGAGGAAAATTTGGATGAACTGGGGTACTTTTCTCTTGGGGGGGTGAAAGAGAAGGCAAACTACAATATCTCCACTGCAAGTGAACTAAAGAAATGTAGATGCTTATATATTCTCACATTGAGAGTTGGAAGATCGAAAGAATCTCTAAAAATTTGCCGTACTCGAACGACGGTGTGGAGGTGTCTCTGAACTTACATTTTGAACACCAACCTCTTCTGAAATTTGGCACAAAAAATAGAATGGCCTCCACCAAAATTCGGAACGGTGAAACTCATGCCAAACTAGGACAAAGCAATCTGACAAATTTTGTAACACTCTCACCGTGCCGGTCTTTGGCGATTGAAGCCGGAACGAAAGATTCTAGCAAACCCGGTGAAGGGTCGGGCAACCTGTAAGCCCTATGCTGAGTGGATATGTCCGTGCATTCACAAATGCGCAGGGAGGCGCGGGAAGGTAGGCGGCGGCCAGCAGGTGGAGACCTCAGCAATGGGACGTTGATCGATCCCACCTCCGGGAACACAAAAGCGGTTATGCACAACAGTCCACGTACGTGACATTCTTCAATACAGACATTCGCACACACTTGTAAAATTCAAGTTCTACTCAAGGTAGTAAATTATGTAGGTGTTGCACACGTTTGAAAATGTGCAAAACATCGTATAAGTTCTCAAAAAAGTCAAAATCGATGTGGATCCATAAACAGTTGGACCACAAAAGTAGGCTCTACAACTACAAACCCCAAAGTGACAACCAAAAGAAACTACACTACGCCTAACCATGCTAAATACGTGACAAGGTCCGAGCTTAAGTGCCCATCCAAGTGCGATGACGGTGCCTCCGTAGCAGCACCTGAGACGGCAGAACCCTTGGCCTCCCGGAGTAATGCAACACACGTGGTCTGCCTCTTCTTTGTCGGCTCTGCACAACCAAGGCGTCACCTCATCAGATGTGCAATCACTCATCGTAGCCAGATCTTCGCAGCATACCGTGCATCCATGTGAACTTTGTGTTGACATGCCCCTGCGCAGAGGAATGCACCAGCACACCCGGGACAATAGCGATTCTGTTTACGTCCACAAACTTTGCATTTTTTGCGTTGCATACCTGCCGAGAGTGACTCATGGATCCCATGATCTTGGATATTGAATCGACCAACTGTTCTGCCTAACCTGAAGGACGAAGCTGTGAGCCAAGCAGCTAACTCGTAATGGAACTCAGCCCTTGTCATTGGCCTCCTCTGGCGTCCTCGGATTCCATTACCAAGCCACATAGCTTTATATAAAATATGTGCATTACCCAGTGAAGTGTCAAGAATGAAAAACAAAAGGCAATGCCACCATTTGTGCGACATTATTTGTGACGTGTACTCCACATGGCATTAATCTACGATATCCACCCCATGCATCATGACATGATACTCCACCTGCATGGGCGACGTTGCATACAACTTTTTCTCAGCTCCCACCTACCGCAAACATGCACATCCACTCGCCATAGGATCTGTAGATGTACTTAGTAGATACACAGGACAACCGTCATACCACACGCAAGCGGCCATGCGTCGTGACCGATGCATAGCCACTACAAGCGTACCACGGGGAAATTCCGCAGTCGTATACTGCGCTAGCTGACTTGACATTCCAATTCGATTATATTTTACGGTGCCACAGAACCACGTTCCCAGGGACAGCAGGGCATTGGCCAACTTAGGAGAAGAGAAGAACCGATCAGTCACAACGATGTGACCTCGGTGTGTCAAGTCGTTCACTAACTTCAAGATGGCTTTCATGCCCAAGTTCTTCTCTGGCTTCAGATTCTTCCGCCCCTCGTATACAATCAAGTTGTACACGTATTTAGATTCAGAACTAGCACAACACCAAATTTTTATGCCATACTTGACTGGCTTGTTCTTCATATATTGTTTTATATCACATCTACGCCCCCTATACGGCACCATAATCTCATCACAAGCCAAGTATTTGTCACAATTGTATGCAATTTTTGCTCTATGTACGAAATTTTCTATGAGCCAGCGACACTTCCCGATCTTATCGTACCCAAGGTCCTTCTTGTCATGAATAAGTGACTCGTTATCAACAAGGTGGATGCAAGACAGAATCTATTCAAATCTAGGACAACGCATGACATGTTTGATTATCGGACACCTATAGAATCTTCTTCTAGACCAGTATGACCGAATTGTGGGTTGTTGCTTGAGCCCCATGAAGATACCAATCCCCAACCACACCCGCAATTCAACGACAGTTATTGCTAACCACCTACCACGTCCATTCAATATGCCGGGGTTTTGTACACTATCCTGCATGGCATACTTGTTTGTTTCCAAACATATCTTCTCCAGATCACAGTCGGGCCAAAACAGCTCAAAGAACTTGTAGAATGGAACCTCTCGTCTGCTGGACCTACGAGTTGGACCAGGCTTGGGACCACAGAAATTGTTCCTATCTCCCACTAATGTCGTTTCCAGTGAATCCCATAGTCCATCAGCATAGCGAGATTGAAATGAGCACTCATCGAAAAGTAAATCCTCCACAGGACCCACCTCATCAATGACGTTGGGTTCGTAGAGCTCCTAGTCGGAATTCTCCCCGTCGGAGTTGCCTGCAAAATCCGCGTACTTCACTGCCCAATCAGGATCCTCGACGTCATCATCGGCATCATTGTTGTCACTGGAACTGCCTTGAATGGGGAGCAGGTAGTTCGGGAACGTCACCGCAACAGTCGGGGACTCCGTACCCACCGCCTGTGGGGTTGTAGGAGAAAGGGCAAGCAGCTCCAAATCTCTAGCAACCAAGAACGGTGTGAGTCCATTCAACGCGTCCTCAGTCTCGTCAAATTGCTGCAGAAGTTGTTGTCTGGTTGTCCCATGGCGCCCTGGAGACAAACCAATGCAACAAGCATCTCTTCCAGTTGGCCTTGACGACCCCGCCCCGTCCACACCTTCTTCCATACAATGCCTCTTCGGTACTTCCCGCACCCCGATCACATCTTCGAAATCGACTAGGAACGTCTCGTCACCAGTGATGGCATGGATGAATTCTCGCGTGACCTCACCACGTCGGGCGTGTCCTCCATTCGATGATGGACTCAATCCTAACACTGCTGGAAAAACTTGAACAAATTTCGGAATCTGCTCTGGCCACGGGCTTAAACTATCTAAACCTAGTACTGACCCTCGCCCGTGAATTCTACATCCATCACTCTCACAAGAAGAATACCACCCACCTGAATCATTAGTGGTAGCAGTTTGTTTACCTTTGATGTCTCTACTACACCTATTTTGTTGGGGAGCCTCTTTGCAATCACGAGGGCTCAGTGACAATGAACGCATGTTTTCAAATCCAATGAGTCGCTCCGCCCCATGAGCACTTGGCACCGCATTCATTGCTTGCATCAAATTACGAACAACCCTCCCTCTTTGTGTTGACGGCCTCAAAATTGGTGGAGAATCACAGTTCTCCATGCCAATTGGAGGCACCACCCAACCTAGTGGCGTTAAAAAAATGGGATTGTCCTCCTCATCCCTAGATCTTCCTCTACCTCTGTTACTAATTTTTTGCCTCCCTCCCCTCCCCCGACCCCTCCCTCTTTGAATTTGTTTGTGTCCAAGGAGGTTCACTGAATCGAATTCAGAGGTACAAGCTGCCGCTGGTGTCGGCAGAGGCTGCATGGTTGCGCTCCCTCCTTGCTCCGTCGACACCTGGCCTCGCACCTGACCCTTCTTCTGGCGTGGCACCCTCATCTTCCGCCCGCTGGGAACTTCCGTCGCAGCGATGTCGGGCAGTTCGAGCAGTAGAACCCTCGTTGTCGTCGGTCTCGGATTGAGTATACCAGTGTTTGTGGTTGTTGCTTCCATTCCGTTGCTCTGGCTTCGTAGCGGTGGGACGATGCTCTGCCTTGCATTGGCGTTGAGGGGACTGTCCGGCGCACTGTCTGACTCCACCCTAGCTCTCCTCATGGCACTTTGGACCCTCCTTCTGACTCGCCATTGCGTAACTGGGCTCCGCAACGCAAGCCTTGCCCTTGCTACCACCCGTCCAGCCTCCTTGGCGTTCATTTGCTGCAATTGAGACATCGTCGGGCCACAATTCTTTGATCAATTCATCTGTATGTGGTGGAAATGTTGTTCTCTCCTTCCACCCGAGGATGTGACTCACTTGTGCTCTCCAATGATATCGGAAATTCCGATTGACACGCTTCTTCGTCCAAGGGCGACTCTTCCCGAACAGAGGCAAGTGCTACAAGTACCTCACATCCAGAGAACTAAGAATTCTTTTCCATTGCCTCTCCAAACACTTCTTACTCACAAGCCACTCATCAATTACATGGGCTTCATCCTCCAAGTGTGGTGGAAAGTAGCATGGAGCCCCTTTTACGAAATCCATGCCTTCGCTTGAGATCCACTCCAATGCCGGACTGTCAATGTCCTCACACCCCGACGCGCACCTTCTTCTTCTGCTCATTGCAGAAGACATCCTCCACTTCGAATACGTGAGCGCCCACTCTAAGTACCTCCACCTCCACTTGCAGTACTTCTTACGTCCGTGCTTGCTAATTCTCCAGCCGACCATGTAGACGCTCATCACAACATGCAGAAGACTGTTGAATTTCACCATGGCAGCTCAATTCTGGAGTGGTGAGAGTGGTGAGTGCTGCAGTGTGTCCTTGCCAAATGACGTATGAACGGCTTTCCTCAACTTGTAATGATCCCCCTCTTTGTCCTGTGCACTTCGGATTGGAGTCACCTTGTAGATTCAGCCCCACTACCTTACCACAAATTGCAACAAACGTGAGAATCCGAGGCAGTTGTCCCTCTCAAAGCGCCCCACCCCGCTTCTAAACCTTGGCACCCAAAAACCTTCCCGCGTGAAACCCTAAAGCTGGAGGTCCAACTCACCTCCGAGTACAACCCTCCCTAACGGTATTCCTCCGGGGCCATGCCATATAGCCTTGTCATTGCAGCCAGTGACGTCAGCCTCACCCGATGGTTTTGCTGCTACTTTCATGTACTTTTCACATGTTCTGAAACTAGTTCTTTCATAAAAAACGGAGACTTTGTTGGAATTTTGTGCAATTTCTCTTACTTGAGAGATCTCAAGTAATACTACAGAAGTTGTTTAATATGTTTTTCCATGCGAATGCTCTAAGTCCAAGTTTTTGGGGAGTAAAAATCATCGAGGACAATTTCTGTCCTCGATGTCACTTTGGGGTTAACCAACGCTTTGGAGTCCTTATTAACCTAAGAAGTGGGAGCCTCCAGTATTGCAATTTCCCAATCACCCAATGATGCTACCGTTGCAACTTTCAACTTCCTAATCATCCAATGACATTAGTATTGCAACTTCCCAACCACACAAGTGACTCTCTATAGATTAAACTAAATTCAACTTCCCAACTAGCCATAGCCAAATGAATGATTCTCTACAAAGTAAACTACATTCACTCCCAGGGATCTAAAGAAGGATTATCCCAATCTTTAGGGGGAAATGGTTTAGGTTGGTTAACAATGTTATGATTTGAATACGATTTTGTACACTATCTAAATGTCTTATTATAAGGAAGGTTGTATTTTAAAGATTCTAATATCGCTTTTGATGAATGAAAAGATAATTAGAAGAGTCACAATAGATTTTTGTGACCATGTTGAAAACACCAATAGAAGTTTATGTAGCAAAGTCTCATGTATCTAATGTTTCAAATTGAAATTCAACCAACTCATTGAAAACACAAATTGGTTGAAAGTAAGAATTGGAAGATAATACTACACCCCCTTTCATTGAGATGGGTGAATGGTAGATCAAAGGAGTACACAACCATGTTTATATTTACATTATAGCATGCACAAACTTTCACACCACGTTGCAAAACTTTTGACTTAAAGTGCCATTTCTACTCAAAGAACATACAAATGTTCTATAAATTAAAAAATAGAAACTTACTTCTACGTCATGCTTATTAAACTCTAGAAAGTTTCCTTGTGTTCACTTAAAAAACTTGTATTCACTTAAAAAACTTGTGTTCACTTAAAAAACTAAATGAGTTCAAAGATAGGGTGTTGGTAATTCAATGGAGATAGAATTGATATAAATTTTAAGAAAAAATAAGTGTTTGTAAATTCATTGTGAGAATATTTTTGAATCTACTATGAATGTACTAATTATATATAGCCCTCTTTAAATATCCTTTGAATCCATGTGGTTTGTTGAAAAATAAAGAAACAACCTTCATTGTTAACAAACTTATACATTTATAATTTTTATAATATTGACTCTACTTAATGGAATCCATTAGGTTAAACTTTTCAAGTTTGATTTTGATCACTTTGACATAAACAAAAAATAAAAATTGTGTTCCTTGTAGGAGGTCTAATGACAATACATTTGTTGAAACGGGAGAATGTGGGAGGAAAATCTTGAGCTCACAAGCATAACTACACCTAAGGTAGACAAGCCTATTACTACTCTGATTTGCAATTTGAATATCTTGGGGCCAATTTCAAGACGGGTACACATTTTTCAGAGGTGCACACTTGTTTTACAAAGCAAACACAAGTAGAATTATAATTTTCTGATTAACCCTAGAGCGCTCCGACGTCCAAAAATAGGACGATGAACAAAGTTCCCGACTCACAACGAACAAAAACAATGAAAAAAATTTCATCCATTTTTTCCGGAGTTTGGAGTGGAGTTCAGCTTCGATTGGAGACTTTGGCAATACTATAGCTATAGTCCTGTGGAATAGAAAAATCGGAATACCGAAGCATGTGAGGTTTTCATTGAAATTTTTGACTTGTCCCACTTGAAAAATATGCAAAACTGAGCTTCAATGGTTGAAAAATAGTTGTAGGGGCAACAAGCGACAATCAATTTCTGTTGCTTTGTCTTATGAATAAAATAATGTGACCAGCTCATATAAAACAAGTACAAAGTGCTAGTAACATTTCTTAGAAGGACATGAAACCGAAAGGACGGCTACTACGGTAAGCCATGTGGCACTAAAAGAATCAAATGTACAATTTCCAACATTCTGATATTGGAATGGTGGTTGGGTGATATAGAATGCAAATGGCGGTTGAATGAAATTCATGAATGGAAATGGTTGATGCTTCGTTGCTCACTCTTCACACCTCTCTCACATTCAATTAATTTTGTTGGGAAAAAAAAAGAATTTTGATGCTTGGCGACTGAAGAATTGAAAGAAGCCGCCTCTAAGTCTACACAATAGCACTTGGAATTTATACATTGCAAGGACAACTGCTATGAGTTGTACTTTCAATAACCACCAATTTTGCATGACAATAGGACATGCTAGAGTGTGACATTGAATATGTGTCTACACTTCAAGAACTTCATAAATTATAGCCATAGTTGATGAAAGTGTACAATGCAAAAAAAAATGACTTGCACAACATGCAGACATTGTCGACTTTTCTTCACCATTGTAGAAAATGCCATACATCAGTTGTAGACAGCCGGAGTTGTTTTTGACATCCAATACCCAGTAGTATGTAGCAACATTCCATGAACGCAGTCAGTGTAGTTGTAATTGATAGTCTTGAGGGAGTTATGCGCAATGTAGAGTCTTCTATTACAGTGCTCTTCGTTTGATTTGAACGGAACAAGTGAACACAATTAGTTGCACTACAACAAAAGCAGTGTTTTATGACTGCAAAAAACGACTGCAGTCAGTTGTAAAATCAAAAAATATGATTGGCGCAAAAATCACTGTAGATGACTCGGAATATAACTGCAGCAGTCGTTTAGAAGCAGTCGCTTCAGACATCAGTCATATTGGCAGTCATATAAGTTGAAGGGTATAAATACCCATAATTAGCCATAGTATGCCAAGAAAGCATATATTTTGACTTTCTTTGACTTTTTCTTCAGTTGTCTGACTAAATGAAAAAATCCTACGTGGAATATGACTATGTTGAGTCATATTTTTGATGACGTGAAATATGACTAGTCAATCATATTTTGTGAAATATGACTGCGTTAAGTCATATTATTTGATGACATAGAATATGACTGTGGTCAGTTATATTTTGTGGAATATGACTGTAGTCAATCATATTTTGTAGAATATGACTGCGTTGAGTTATATTTTTTGATGACGTGGAATATGATTGCGGTGAGTCATATTTTGTAGAATATGACTACGTTGAGTTATATTTTTTGATGACGTGGAATATGACTGCGGTGAGTCATATTTTTTGTTGATTTGTAAAACGATTCTTCTCAGTCATATTTTTCAGTCATATTTTTCAGTCATATTGAGAGCACCTAGTCATTTTTTGGAAATTATTATAATCATTTTGTGACTCCAAGTAGTCATTTTTTTATTGATATGTATTTTGAACTATGAATTGAACAAATTATACAACGGTTGTAGGATACCTAAGCATATTTGCAATCATACATTAAAATGATTTAACAATTGAATAAAAGATTTCATGTAGTTAAAAACAAATACATATGATTTTAAAGATATATAAGAAACAATTATATTGGAGAGGGAATATATAAGAAGGAATGTGACTCCTTTCAATGACATTTATAATTTATTAGTCACAAATACAAAATATGTATATTACAATGAATTATTTATACAAGTCAATACTCAATAGAGACTATATTTCTTACAATAATATGAAGTGAGTTGCAAGTAGCCTCTAACGACTTTGTTCCAATTTTGTTGTTTGCATATACAATTGAAGAAATAGGAGGTTAATTTTTAATGAACATACAACAAAGCTCAATCTTCAAAAGTTTACAACAATAGAAAATATGTAATACAAATTTAGGGTAAAAAGAAAAACAATGGTGATGCAAGGAATAAGAAGAAAAAAGGCAGCAAGTGCTAAAAGATAACAACAAATACAAGTTAAAATGCACAAGAAACAATAAGGAGCAACTACTAAGAAGTAACAAGAAACAACAAAAAAGAGTTAAGATGCAAAAAAAGAAACAAGAAACAAAAAGAGAAAACAAAAAGTAAGAAAGAAGAAATAAGAAGAAGAAAGAATTAAGATGCAAGAAGAAAAAAACAAGAAGCAAGAGTGAAGATGCAACAAAAGACAACAACTTTAAGAAGTAAGAGTAACTCAAGATGCAACAAAAGACAACAACTAAGAAGCAAGAGTGAATTCAAGATGCAACAAAACACAACAATTAAGAAACAAGAATGAACTCAAGATGCAACAAAACACAACAATTAAGAAACAAGAGTGAACTCAAAATGCAACAAAACACAACACTTAAGAAACAAGAGTGAACTCAAAGAGACAAGAGACAAGAGACAAGAGACAACAAAAGGTAAAGAAGAAGAGTCAAAAGAAGTAGTGTCTAGGATTTCAAAATCCTAAAAAAATGACGGCTAGGATTTCAAAATCCTAAAAAGTGGTGGCTAGGGTTTCAAAACCCTAAAAAGTGGTGGCTAGGGTTTCAAAACCCTTAAAAAGTGGTGATTAAGTTTCAAAATTTTAAACAATGGCTTGTTTATATTTTTTTTGATTGCCCATGTTTTTTTTAGGTTGCCCAAAAACAAAAAATTGTTACTACCATGAAAATATGACTAATAATATAACTCAATGTTCTCAAACAAGTTTCCTACTGTTCCCTATGAAATACTTTGGTGTTCCCAACGGACGTATAATATACGCCCATGAAATACAAGACCCAAAAACGAGTGGCAGTCATATTTTGTAGTCATATTTCTCCCCAAGGTATTGACCTTCAAGAATATGACTGCGAGTAGTCGCCAATCATCCTCAGTCATATTTTTGCAGTCATAAAACACTGCCGTTGTTGTAGTGTTGCAACATCAGTTTCATCGCATTCTTGGTTCACTGCTTTCACCCCGTCAGTGGCAAGGTCATTGAAGCTCTGTCAATTACTGGAATCATTTACGAACTTTGTCACGTCTACTTCCACGTTGTTGCTCCTCTGATGTGAATAAGTTCTGCACATGATAGCCTTTACTATACCTACATAGTGACCTTGATTAGTATCTTCAAACCCTCTTGATCATGTCATGACTACTTTACATAGCCTGATATCATCGTCTTTTGTGTTTCAGATCATTATTGAGGTTTGGACTACCCAAGTGGGTGCCTTGAAGTTCGAAAGTAGACAAATTTGTCAACTTTTGAACATCAGATTTTTGCTTCGCAAACGTATTCCTAGAGGACTAGCCAAGTGAAACAATCCACAAGATTTGAGATTTTTATTTCGTTATCACGCAGCAAAAATCCTTGGTTGGAAGCTTAGACAGTCGGAAGGAGACCCATGTGGTTTCAAAGTTGAAGAGAACGACATCCTACGAAATCTATTGTGGCTCGATGTCAACAATACCAACAGCCAATAACAACAACGTAGACATTCCATCTTTTTTTAGTCTACCGATTCTACAGTGGTGTGAATGCAAGAAACACCGGTACTATTTGGCATCACAATTGGAATGACGGAGATGCCATTTGCCATATCTTTTGGGAAATGAAGTCCATGTACTTGAAATTTTTATTGGAGATGGCTAACTTGGAAGTCCTCAGATTTTTTATTTTTGAGAAATTTTGAAAAAAAATCCTTTAATTAAATTGTAATTTACCTAATTTGTCACACTTTGCGTTTTAGGGTTTTTTAGTACTGTGGAGTATCCAAAAATTATGATGTACGTTTAGGATTGTTGTGGGCTATTGCCACAATAGAAGGGCATGTGCCCACCAAAGGGCATTCAAAAAAACAAAATTCTTTGTCCTCAACATGCATGCAAATAGGGGTCCCTTGCCCATAGCGCTCCAAACATTCATGATGTTTTCAACTTTTAGTTTTTGGTGAAATGTAATTACTATCAAGTCTTTACAAATGGCCAATTTTTAGGGATTTTTTATTCATGATTTTCTAATTATTATTAATTTATACTTAATTTTATCTACTTTCTATGACAAACTGTCATTTTTTTTTAGTAGTACTGTTTCAGTATTATAAAGTACTCAAAAGTACTAATTGCCGTTGATTTTTTCGGATCAACGGCTAAGATTGCTCTGTTTTGGAGTACTAGCAGTACTTGTAGTACTAGGTAGAAAAAACATAGTTTGGGCAGAATGCTCCCTAAATTGTTTGGTGTTTCTTGCATCCACCCAGTGGGAGGAAGTTATGTGGTCTCTACAGTCTGAAGTCCACTTCTTGCACGATGGAAACTTGTTTGATGGGTGCCATTCAGTATACATGGTATCCAGTGCTTGTGGTGGGAGTAGTACATGATCAGGACCATGCACTCCACGCTCTTCTAACGCCAAGAAGAAAATGCCCCTAGTTGGATGTAGCTCTCCTCAGCCAAAACAATTGAAGGCAATACAAGAGTGCCATGCAGAAGCACATATTTATGAGGAAAAAACATGTCTGCTAATGGTCACAGCTACTGTTGAAGACGGTGCTCAGACCTTGACGGCAACGGCCACACCATCAACATGCCAAACACTCCTCTAGCAAGGCGAAGAGTACGTACATGTTGGTCAAAGCTAGGTGCCTCTTTCTCAATCTATAATTGACCCCATCCTTGTGCAAATTTCAACGACTACACTCACGCAACTTCTCCATTGGGCATGTGGAAGCTCTAAGGGCGACTGGATTCTAGGATTGGCTATTCACTCGTATGCGGATACTAAACAACGAGAACTCTTCTACGTTGTCGTCCTAGATGACGGAAGTAAAGTACATGTGCGTTCAGGACAAGTAGAAAACATAGATGTGTCCAGATCCATGCAGAACGCTCTACAATAAAGGAATGACACTTACGGAGTGGGGAAGGAAGTACCAGCGCACCCTTCGTCGTTGTTGATGGAAGTGTCGACTGACACTTCCTCTGACAACAATGGAACTTGTATTCAATGTCGACGTTTACATGATGGTGTTGATGACTTATTCTCCGGTATCTGTTCGGAATTCCGCTCCGGCGCCGATGTCCACCCCACAATGCTCTCTCCAAATGAATGCGCCCATCACTTTCTAATTCCTTGTTTAGTAGTACTCCATCATGCCATCTTGTACCAGACAACTTCAATTTGTCACTTTCAGAAACAGTGGCACCTTCAGCAAATTCAGATTTGAAGCACAACCCTTCCTTCTCCAAAATGTTTGAAATTGTGCTCCTTGACAATGTCTCAGAAGGTGGACAAGCATAATGGATGCAAGCCGCCGGAGTCACATCTATAAAGGCTACTTGTTGTAAAATTGAAACTCAAACACAATCTCGGAGCATGCCAACACACTTCCGAAGTTTCGGCCAAGGATCTATTCGATCGTCTATACATGCGGCGCTCTCCCAGCTTGCACTATGAAAGGGCCAAGGACGTGATGGACATTTTCTCGAAATTTTCCAACCAACTATGCTTGCAATGATGTGTAGTATTCGGAAGTCACCAACTGCTCGTGAAGGTCAACACACATTTTGTGTTAGTCAAACCCCATCATCTTCAATGGATTTGGCGATTTCTTTAATTTCCAAACGTCGACCAACTACTAGGACCACGAAGTTGAAGATCATACGGTGACTTCCTACAATGAAGAGGCCGATTTTTCGACATCAACCTTGCAAATGTTTTGACTTTGGACGCTTCTTTTCACTTCTACTGTGAGTCCCAATGCTCCAGGGTTAAAATTGAATTTTTGTAAATTTCTGAAGTGGTTTGCCCTGAAATTACAAAATTGCCTATAGAGACATCCTATATAAACAATCCATAACTAACTTTTCACGTATCTAGTGGCACTTAAGTATTCACCAATAAAGGATTGAGACGTCATGCCTTGTTGGCATTAATAAACTCATTTTGTTAGAAAATGAATGAATTTGAATGTTTTTTCAAACGAAATTGGAGCCAAAAGTAGGATGACGGAATTGGATAGTGAGCAAAAGTGGGATGGTCTACCTGAAGGTAGGAGGCTTAGGAATTGCCCATCTAAAGAGAAAAACACATTTGTCGACAAACTCGTCTGCACTAATTTTTCCGTTTATTTTGGTACACAAAGAAATGAAAAACAATTAAATGCCTTTTTTTGGTAACTTTCTGAGTCATTTTGGATAAATTGCAATTTTTGAAAGGAAAGGTTTGTAGCGCGCTATTGTTGGGCAAAGGCTACAACAGTCATCAATTCAAATGTGCCTTTCAATACAATAGGTGTCTGAGTCCAAAAATTGATTAACCCCTAAAGGACCGTGACTATGTTTTTACCAAAAATGCTCCCAAACTGCCATTTCTAGTACAAGTAACAAATTTTGGAAAAAAAACTATTTTGGACACATGTAACCATAGGGATCTTGTAGTATGCTGACTTGAGAACATGTGGAAAAAATTTCAAAAATTTCCACCCCACAGATTGCAAGATATGAGCTCTTGACAAAAATCCTTTTCTTGGCACTACAAAAAAACGGAAAGCTGCACTTCACAAGTTCACATTTGTATGAAAAAATGTCCAAAATAGTGGTGCTTCTTTGGATTCATTCTTCAAAGCAAGTTGGCTACATGCTTGAAAAATTTAAGATCATTTGAAATTGTACAACAAATAGGAAAAAAGTAGTAAGTAGAAAGAAATTGATAATGATTCAAAATACTAAATTGTTAAGATTTTAGTTATGAAATTGAAAAATGCCAATTCCAATGGTTGAAATGTATTAATGAACAATCTACATCCTATAATTTTATTTTTCCAAAAAATATTGAAAATTGAGTAAAATAAAGGACTTCAAAGTTTATTTTAGAGTAAAGAATCCATAACTACACAAAAACTAAAATTCTTCATAACTTTCATCTCATTGATCAAAATGGAATGATTCAAAGCTTTTCACACACACACACATATATATATATATATATATAACTCTAGAAAATCAATTTCAAATTTTTGTTTCTGAAAAAATTGATTTTTCTAATCTTAGACTGCCCATTCATGGAAAAAGAAAAAGGAACATATTAGGCCATAACTTTCAACTCATATTTTCAAGTGTCATGAAACTTAGTGCATGTAAAAGATTTTCTTTGTCTCCACCTTCTATTAAAATTTCAGCCTAAAATATGCAAATCTCCAATTAAATATACCTACCCAAAATTTCTATGTTGCCAAAAAACACATGTTGGTCCTTTAGGGGTTAATAAGAGGCTTAGCATGTTCATGAAAGTTTGTCAATGAACCTAGAGAGTGCCAAAAATGGAGCACCGCACATGTGTGTTGTGGCTATTCCAAGAAGCAACTTAGCACTATAGTACTATAGTACTTCAAAAATCTGAATTTTCATTTAGGCAATCTAAAAATATATTCATGAGTTATAAATAGCACATACTCAAAGCCCTTATTGACTACTCATTGTCCTAAAACCATGCATTTGGAATGAGATTTTCTCACCTTACAAAATCTACTCCATTTGAAGAACCATTTGCACTGTTTTGGGCCCATTCCTTGTGTAGATTCTATGACAAACTATACATGCGTTGTGTAGATTCTATGACAAACTGTACATGTTTTGTGTAGATTCTATGACAAATAAAAGATAGAAGCATTCAAGTGCTACTAATTCCACTTTACAAATTCTAATTGGAAAATCACAAATCTTCTCAAATTAGAGATTTTTTTTCCATTTTAACCCCCGACTGCCTAACCAACCATATATATTTGATCTAAAATTTCAAGCTTATTTTTTTATGGGTAGCTAAATTCCTTTGACTATTTAAAAAAAATTTACAAGTAATTTTGAAGGTTAACTATTAGAATCTTTTATTTTTCACTGAAAAAAATAAATATTTGATTTTTGAGAGATCCTCAAAGGCATATATGTACCATTAGTGAAAGAATAAAGCTTGCCAATTTACTACATTTTCTAACTTTGAGAAAAGTTCATTAATTTCACTTGAATTGAGATTTGAGAAATTGTACTTATTCATTTTGCTTTGAAAATGGTCCTGTCGTACTTCAAATTTTTAATTTTTCAGTCTATTCGACTCTTGTAGTGTAAATAGAGTACATAAGTTGTTTCATTTCCACTTCTAGGTCCATTAGCCTTGTGATTATTGCATAAGGATGGAAAAGGTGGATTTTAGGATTGGAAGGAGTCGATTTGATAGGATTTGAACATGGTCAAGTAGACTTGGTAGCCCCTTATGAAGAGTCATCTTCACATTTTTTGGGACTATATGTCCAAAGGTCTATTAGATTTTTTTTCAGTTCATACCAAGTTGTATGACTCACTTGTGAACAATTGCTTTTCTGTGAAATTCAGGTGTTTGCAAATTATATTTGCATTATCAAGTTGTCTCATTATGTATGTTGTGATTGTCTAGTTGATTGTGGTGTACAAGACTGAGGGTATCAGCTAGTTGCTCTTGTAAATTGTTCAATTGTTTGTCTAATTGATTAAGTTGATATTCCTGCGTGTATGTGTTTGAGTGAGAAGTGTGGTCAAATCGACTTGGAGAATCTGAAGCAGTGATCAATGTTCTAATTATTGAGTGAATTAATTATGTGCGTATGTCTAATTGTTGTTTAGTTGTGTGATTGAAAGGATTGTCCAATTGTCTGAGTAAGTTTGTAATTGTCACTCGGTTGGAAACACGAGTTGCCTGTATGTATATGTGATATGTAGTCAAATTGCTTGCTCAGTAATAAATGTGTGGAGTTTGGTTGAGTTGCTTGTGTGTATGAGTAAGTGCATAAATTACTGACTAATTGACTGGATCAAATCCGTTGGTGCTTGTTTGTAAACTAAGCCTTAAGTAATTACCCTTGTCTAATTGCGTAAAGCTTGATTGAGTCAACAAGTTGCTTAGAAAGTTGACAGTCAAAGTTATCTCGTATTGGAATGAGAAAATGTGTGAAGTGAGGATTGCAAGTGCTTTGAATTTGCACTGAATGTTGTCAAATTGTCAGTGATAATTTTATAATGGCTAATGAGTGCTGCTGAGATGAGTTGATCATCAGCTGGAAATAAATCCACTTGCACCATTTGCGTGGTAACAAGGGCAAATTGAAAGTTGGCAACTTGGAATTGTGTGATGGAGTCATATTTGTGGAGTAATTGCATTAGTCAACTTGATGTGTGTGATCGCAATTGGACTTGGTGAGCGTGTTGGTAGTCAAATCGACATGGCTGAGCGGGCAATTATTCTACTGGATTTAGGTAAGTCTCCCACTTTAATTGTTGTTCGCCTTTGAAGATACAAGAGTTAGTGTGCTGATAAATTGACAGACCAATGTTAGTAATTCATACAATCAATTGATAATTCAAGATTGACTTAATTAGACTACAGCCGAGGAGTGAAATTGTCAAATTGCAAGATGCTTATGAGCTTGTCCATTTGACATGAATCTGCATTAGAACAATTCATCTGTGGATGGGAATCATTCTGTATAAGTCAAATTGCCATGGTTCTTCCATCTGTGTTAAGAAGAATTGAGTCTAATCGATAGTATCATTCCAGATTCTTGGGTTGGTTGTGTTTAATTGAATAAAAAGTCAATGTCTATTTGACTGCACGTTATTGCATAAGGCCTATGAATAACAGTCAAGTTGAGATAAATGTGTGTAAAATGAATCCAGTCTAATCGATTGTGTATGCACTGGAATGACAGTTTGTGGTAGTATGGAATTCTATGAATGCAATACAGATGTATCCATTAGCTTGATAGGCTAAATATGTGGAAATAAGTGCTAATTGCTGGATTAACTTCAGTCTAATTGTCATCCACCTCCAATTGAGAGAGATTGGGCCATTTGTCCAATTGACTACTTACTTACATTGCATTGCATTTCTACAATTTAAATTCAATAAAGTCCACTTGTAATAGAAGCAATAAAAAAAGGATAATTGACCACATCAAATATTACGTTAAAACTAAGTCTATTAGAATTGTAATGAGTATTCACAGTTAGGAATGGCAAATAGAATCTAAAACCTTCCTACAAAATCTCAAGTCGTAAGATTGGCTTGTTGTTAGGAGACATGTCTAATTAAAGAAATAACCAATCTTGGTCAAGTAGACATACAGTAGCCAGTGGTTGGTGGCAAGTCGACTAGCTCACTACAATTAGACTTGTAACGGTCTTAGGTCTATTAGCCTGTGTCTTGGTTGAGTCTTGGTCGTGTGCCTATTTGACCAACTAAAAATTTCAAAGAAAGATAAAATTGCCATTGGAAAAGTTAAAGCAAAAGGGAAAAGCTTGAAGACAAAAAAAATACAAATTAACCAAGAAAGAATCGATTCTTTTCTAGTAATTAATATATGAATAATTTGAAATAAAAATATTAATTTTTTTTGATAAAACTAATTGTAAAACTAATATATTAAATTAAGGGAATTGAAAAACAAATTCCTTTAATATAATAAAAATGGTGTAATTATGAATATGCTTATTTATATATTATTATTAAGTGGCTAGAGCATGCATAAAGACAATTTGACCTACCCATGACAAATTGACTTGAGAATTGACATGACCCACACACTAAACAGGACTATGACGCCATGCATTTGTGTCTATAAAATAGCATTGATATTTGGAGTGTGAAGAATTGACATTAGGCACATTTCTTGGGTTTATTTTGGAAAATGAAATATAAAATGACATAGATAAGCATCTCCAATACGAAAACAAGTGACCTAGTCCCAAAACACTAAACTTATTGGCCTTTCCTAAGAGAATTGACCCTTAGATCCCTTGTTTTTGGATTTTGTTGAATAGGCAAAATCTACATTACAGGTCCCAATGGAAAGAGTAAAGAGTTTTCATAAGTCTCACCATTGAAAATTTAAACATGCAAATATTGATTTGGAGTTATTTGCGATTTCTACTTATAAAAAAAATTGTATTTCAACAATTGCAAGGTGGACTATGTAATGAGTTTGATAGCTCTTCATTTGAACTTAAGGTTTTTGGAAGTACATTTTAGTATGCTAACACAACTTTGTAGTTGTTCATGTTCATACTTCAAATAGTCAAATCCAAAAAATTCTTGAATACAAATTTCTCAAACATTGAAGGAAGGAGGAGTATACTAGAAATATGATACATATATTTTTCTTGTTATAATCTCACAACTTCTATGGAATTTCACATTCAAAATAATTAAGCACGCTAGTAAGCAAGCTCTTTAAACATCTATATAGTTAGATTTTGAAAAAAATAATTTACTTCATTGAGAATAATTGTAAGCCCATGCTCTTTTTTCATAGGAAAAACATACTTCAAAAGGCTTAGGCACTTAGGGATTAAGGTAGGTGCTATTTTCAATTTCACTACTAACACATTGTGTAGTCAAAGATATAACCATGTTCCTAGAAGAAAACTCCATTGCCTAATAGAAAGTGCATTAGATAAAGAAAATTTGTGTCAACAAAAAGAAGTTGGATAGTGGTATCACCAAAGTCTTGCATTGACAATGCACTTAGATTCTTGTTATCAAGGACAAATAAAAAATAAACAAATATAAAGATGTAGATAGTATATGGTATTGACATGGAGGACAAGAAGAATGGTGGATACAAAAGACAAGGATAAATATAAGAAGTAGGCCGTACATGGTATTGACAAGAAGTACAAGAGGAATGGTGGTGTTAATGACAAAGAATTGATATTCAAATCACAAGAGATTCAAAGTCAAACAAGTATTAGTTAGCAAAAGTTAGGAAAGTTGTACAAAAAGGTAGTACAAAGAGATTGAAAGAAGTGGTTCAAGAAGGTCATACAAAGAGGTTGGAAGAATTGCACAAGACAATATATCACATATGGAAGTACAAAAAACAAACTTAGCCAAAAGACTCAAAGATTTGTGTTGATAGGATTGAGGTTTCCCTCATCTTGCCTTCAATGTATTCTATCAATATGACTTGAAGTTCCTTCAAAGAAAACTAGGGGGCCTTGGAGTCATAGTGGACAAGTAGTTTATATATGACTTCTACTTTTATTATCACCAACGAAGGAAAAAGTGGATGAAGGATTTAGGGACTTCCAAAGTGGTAAAGAAAAAAAAAGTCTAAGGAAATGACTCCCATGTTGCCACGTGGCCAATCATTCTGAAGTCATCTCGTAGTCACGAATGACCCCTTTTTTTTAACGTTTTCTGAAATCTAGGATTATATTTTGAAATCTAGGAAATGTGAATATTATTTTTTGAAATCTAGGATTGTATTCTGAAATCTAGGAAATGTGAATATTTTTCTTCTGAAATCTAGGATTGTATTCTAAAATCTAGGAAATATGAATATTATTTTCTGAAATCTAGGAAATGTGAATATTATTTTCTGAAATCTAGGAAATGTGAATATTTTTCTTCTGAAATCTAGGATTGTATTCTAAAATCTAGGTAATATGAATATTATTTTTTTAAATCTAGGAAATTTGATTATTATTTTCTAAAATCTAGGATTATATTCTGAAATCTAGGAAATTTGAATATTATTTTCTGAAATCTAGGATTATATTCTTAAATCTAGATAATGTGAATATTATTTTCTAAAATCTAAAAGAGTATTTTCAAGTTGTGGTGAAATGTGCAAAATGAGTACACCATAAACCAAACATCATACACCATATACAAATACATTCATACATCATATACAAATACATGATTCATACATCATAGACCATATACAAATACATGATATACAATACATTATATTTTGCATATGTGTCAAATGGCTTTTCAAGCCACGTAGTGTGTGAATACAAATAGTTCAAATAACAAGCCTTTTATACAAGTAGGGTGGTAGGAGGCAAGACAAACCATGTGGGATTTGTAAAATGTTGATGCAATAGTAGAGTAGCGACACAAAAGTCATTATGTAGTCACCTTAAAATAAATCGTAGTCAAAATACAGTCGCACAGTTTATTCATTTTGACTATGGCCTTCACAGTGGAATTGATTAAGTCCACATTGGAAGTTTAACAATGTTGTGAACAAAAGCCAATGGATGAAATATAGACTTTGTAAAAGTTATCAACCTAGTTCTATAAAAATTAGAATTAAAAATTGTTTTTCAATCTCTTAGAGGTGCTAAATGTCATCTAAATTTTAGTTTTTGGCCTTTGCATTGTCAATCTAACTTTATTTTTTTAGTTTGTTATGAAAAAAATATTAATAAATAGAGAAAAAAATCAAAAGAAAAATAAGTCTCCAAGAGTGCATCATTTTAACCCCTACAAGAACGAGGTCTTTTTTCTACCAACAAGACACTGAAAACTGCCATTTCTGTAGCAAAGAGTAAAAAGAAATTTAAAATGTTTTTCTTTGACATATAACTGTAGGGTCTTACACCCAACTAGTAGAAAAAAGTGTAGAAAAAATTTCAGAATTTTTGACTGCATAGATTGCAAGATATTTGCATTTAAAGTGGAAAAAACAAGTTTTTCAGCACATTACGGGACTAGATAAAGACAAGAGTTAATGAAAATAATATGGACTCCAAAAAAATAGGGATAATACCACAAAGAAGATTTTGGGTAATAAAAAAAAATAGAGAAGAGGAACCAAAAATAGGGATCATGGAAAAAAAAATTCATGCATGGAAAAAAAATAAGAGAAAAGGAGACAGGGGTAATAAAAGGAAGATGACTTGCGGTACTCTTCAGACTTGAGAGGATGATAAAAAATAGGAATAATAATCACACAAAAAAAAGAAAAAAATTTAGAAGAAGAAAATATATAGGGAGAATAATAAATTTAAAAAATATAAAATGGAAAGAATAGGGTTCATGAATGAAAAGATGTAGTAAAAAAACCTAGTGACGAGGAATAAAAAATAGGGATAAGAATTACGCTTTTAGATTTTGGAGGTACGTACATTCTTCTTCTACATTTTAGTCATTTAAAAGACCTAATTAAACTAAAGATGAAGATGAAGTAAAATTCTGTGCTCAATGCAAATTCAAGGAAGAATAAAAAGTAATATAAAATCTAAAGATAGAAGTCCAAGTCAAAAAACAAATACTACAAGAGGAATTCGTGAATTTTCAAAAATACTTCTACAATTTCTGTCTTAAATGGAAGAGGAAACTCATACTACAATAAAAGAAAAGTACATTAAAAGAAATAAAGCACCCCATCTTTAAGGAAATGCCCAAATGAGTTGTCAAGTCATGCTGAAGTCATTGGGAAGTGACTATGTAGTCACAAACAAGTGACTTGCAGTGACAATGTATGACTCCTTGTTACTCTCGCATGACTGCGGACTTTTCGTCTGATGTTTGGCAACGTTTTGGACAGACTTCAGAGGATGAAACTTTGGCATTTTGAAATCGCTCATCTCGCAGTCACGTTTGCGACTCCCGAATGACTCGGAAAATGTGGAGCCAGAAAATCCGGTGCAATTAGGGAGCTGCAGTCATTGTTTAGTCGCATCAGACACGCAGTCATTCTTCTGCAGTCGTAAAATAGCCCAATTTCTTATAGTGACTACAACAAACCACGTGCAAACAAGTGGTTTCTAATAAACTATAATTTCAATCTAAAATTTTGACCATTGTTGAATAATGACTATAGGTTTCTATTGCCGAAATTCCCAACTCAAATAAAATATAAAATGATTTTTTGAAGAGGTTGAAAATGAACTAAAATGGCATATTTTTCAACTCAATTATTTATAGAGAACACATTTAAATGACCATCGAATCAATATTCAACTCAAAATGAGCTTTCAATAGAGAATTATTTTTAGGATTTAAAAAAAAAAAATTTAGACAATTTTTTCTTATATAATATAGGGGTGTGAAAGTTATTTTTTAGTTCTATAGTGTATCTTTTTACTTCAAAAATTTGTAATTAATTATTAATAAAAAATAAAAATATCAATAATTCAAAACATAAACTTTCAAAGTAGGAAAATCTATTCGTGTTTTTTTAATTTTGTTTTATTTAAAATTCAAAAAGTATATAGGGGGTCCAAAGTTTTGTTCGCACGTGGTTTCTAATGGATACTCTAAGTGACCCCCCCGAGATTCACCAATGCTATCATCATTTATTTTCTATAAATTTTGAAAGGGAAAATTTTTAGTTCCTTCTAAATTCAATTATCATTTTTGAGGTAAATTTTGATGGAAAGGATTTGAAATGAGGTTCTCTTCACATGGAATTTTTTTGGAATTCTTTTTATCTTTGAATCTATGACCTCATTTTTGCAATTCCAAGTTTGAACTAGAGTCAATGCAAGTCAACCACTTGACATACTTCCACATTTGTAATTTTAGAAAAATATGTGTTCTAGTTACACCAAATCCAACCCTTGGATAGGACCACAACTTCATAAAGTATCTCTAAAAATTAGGATGACTTTCATCTAAGTTGTAATGAGAAAGAAGTCTAATTTTGAATATGTACATTGTCCAGAAATTGGACATCGGAGCGCTCTAGGGTTAAGGAAGGTTGTCTTTTCAAGATTCAAGTGTTACATTGGATGAATGAAAAGTTAGTTGGACAAAACAATGCCTTGAAGCCCTCTATTCATTGTCCACTTTCTAAATGTCGACGTAGTTAGGCATTAAGAGCATAAGATAGTTGACTTCTTTCCAATCACTTAACCCATAAACGACGCTGAGGACGTTTTTCGGCCAATGAATGACAAAGGATCTTTCCATGTAGGATAGAAGTGCAACTATTCAGCTTCCAAATTTTGTGTGAAAAGGGAACGTCTTCTACAATAGTTTGACTTCCAATGAGTGCTTTAGCATTTTTTTAAGCCAACAATTCACACAGCTCCAAGACAACTAATTTCCATCGTGACTAGCTTGTCATTTAAGAATTAAGCAATTTAGCATATCTATTATATGGGTATGGTATAGAGAAAAAATTTCCCGTTTATAGAAATAGATTTTAGAGTGATTTCATATTTTCCTACATTTTTTTTCTCAAAAAAAAATTATCATAAATTTTTTTTTGAAAAGATTCCATTCAACCTATTCTCGTTATACAGGTCACCATATTTCCAACCATGGGCTAATTACAAATGCAACCATGCTTCAATGTAGGTGATAATTGTGGCTTCTAATGTACATTTTATGATCATTGCATGCTTTCAATGTACACTTCCACAACATTTGTGCTACGTGAGCTATCACCTAACCACGTGAGCTATCACCTACACCACAACTAATTGGAAACATGGTAGCCTAACTAGCAAAAATGAGTAATTGATCAGAAAGAGGTCGGCTACCTTATTGGCTTACAATCTCTTCTATGTGGATCAAAACATTTTCTAAAAAACATTCACGAAAAGAAGAGAGGAAGACACATCCATCACAGTTTGATTTGTAATTTTTAGATTTAAATTGAATTAGATATGATTTTCTAAAGCTCATAGTAGTAGGGTGCTATTGAAGGCCATAGGTATTGCCATTAAATGTCAAACAATTGTTCATCAATGGTGCAAAAGGAGTTAAAAAATGAAGGTGTGCAAACCTTAAACTTGAACAACATGGTGCATGTAATTGCCTAGGATGGTACAAAATGTCTTACCGTACTTATAATTCTCCATTATATACATTGAAATTTTGTCCACTTCCAAACCAAACTTAGTCCTCAACCACTCATAAAATTGTGCAACAATAATCCCAAATTGGCACCAATTTGTCATTCGATAGTTTTTCTTTCCTATAGTAACAATTCATGGTATAATAATATGAAGAATTCTTGGAGCATGGGCAACATATGGACAAGCTACCTTAGAATTTCTTCATAGAAAATCCTATAGACTTTGAGGTTTGAAAGGTACAATAATTGCATCCATTTTTGTCCACACCCCATTTGGATGATGAAGGAATCTCTTGAAGTGTTTCAAATATGACTTTAGAAATGTAAAGACAAGGCCATGACCATTGATTTCAAGGCTCCTTGCCAATCTTTGTTTGTTGCCATTTTGCAACTAGATATAAATGAAAAAATTTATATTTATTTTTGTGAGAAAGTTTGACTTCATCTTTGAAAAATAAAATAAAAGTTATCCCAATAAATATTGCAAAAGTTATGAGTTTTTTTTTAATTCAATATCAAATTGGGCAGCAAAAAAATATTCTAAAAAATATTGTTTAATTTAATTTGATTGTATAGAGTATTAGCTACTCAAAAACATTTGAACCATCAAATAATGATATTAAGTCATGAAATATCATATTTTGTGGGCAATCAAGGTAGTAAAAACATATGAAGTCCATATTTGAACTCAATTTTGAAATTTTAGAAATAAATTGAAAAACTAGGAAATTCTCACCATTGGAATTTACAATCCTCAATTTCTTGCAAAACTTATTAGCGGTTAAGTTTTTTCTTTCATTTAGTACAACCAACCATCCTTAAAAAATTTGGAATGCCTAAAGGCTAGATTGTATTTTGGATGAAGAAAAGACTCAAATTGGAAATTTTTGATACATTGTCCAAAATCAAAAATTAAACATCTTTTTTTGAATTTTGTACAAAAGTGTATTGAACAAGTAAGGTAATGTGTGAAAAAAATTCAAACGATTCGATTGCATAGATTGAAAGATTATAACATTTGAGGTGAGAATTTGTTTTCATTCCTAAAAAATAGGGTCTATAGACTTCAAGCCACCTTTACTGAATATTTTTGCTCTCTACAAAAACAAGGATTTTCACCATTCATATATATATAATGTTAGGTTTGCTCATGCAAAATTTCAGATGCAATTGAGATGTCTAACTTACTCTTAATCACCCTACAATGCAAGGAAGTTAACCCCTGTAGTTCTTTGACTATGTTTGATCAAAAAAGACACTCAAAATGGACCATTTTGATGGCAAAAGAACCCAAAAAATGACGAATGAAATCTTGTTTCATCTTACTTTTAGATTTAGTAGTAGACTACTTCATTACATAGTAATAAAAAAAATGGGAGGTTTTGATTGCACAAATTGCAAGATTATAGTGTTTGAAGTTGAAAAAAGTATTTTTGGTAGGCATGGTGAAAAGTAGAGATTTCTTTTTGATTGATGCAATTTGGCCCTATGATGCCAAAGAAAAAGGTTGGTTCCTATTGCGCTAGAAATTGTTAGTCTTGAAATAGTCAACATTTGTGGCTAACGTTCAAAGTTGTGTCTTACATTTTAAGTTATTGCTTAATTGCATTTAATTTTTCATATTGAATTGATTGAGCATTTTTGAAATATTCATCAAATTCTTTGCTTCAACAATTAAAATGTGTCCAAATGTAAATTTTAAATACAAAAATACAAAACTTATAACTATCTTGTGCATACTAAAGCCTAATTATTCATAACATTCAATAGCATACATTATCATTACTTTGACTCTATAGTAGATGGTGTAGAATATTTCACACTAAACAGTTCTTCATCAATAGCCAAGTGGATAGGTGGGGGTTTCATGTGATGAGCATGCTACGTGAAGGAAAGGCAGTGGACATTGGGTGTAGAATACAGGGTTGCTATTTTGTGAGCGTGTGAGCATGAGCTTGTGAGCTTGTGAGCCTGTGAGCATATAATTTTTTAGAGATTTCATTTCAAAATTTTGGTCAAATTTTATTATTTTTGGTACCTATTATTACGGACCTATTTCCGTGGACCTATTACCGTGGTCCCTTGAACAACTTTGATTTGCTACTTATTGGACTTTGTTAGATTTTAAGAAGAAAAAAATTGTTAATTAAATAGGATTTATTTGAAATCCGTTAAAGATGTTCCATTAAGATTTTGATTTTATATTCATTCCCCTCTTGTTTTTGAGTACCTCTTGGTGACGAGAAGAATCCCCTAGAGGCTAAAAAAAATGAAAATGAAAAAAAAAAAAAAAAAAAAAAACTTCTTTTTTTTTTTTTTTTTTTGCTTGCGGTTAGGGTTACCTCTCGGCGCCGAGAGGTAATCCAACAACAAGAGGGGAGTGGTTATAATCTCAATGGAACAACCTTAGTCGATTTCAAACAAATCGTAATTAATAATTATTTTTTTTTCTTAAAACCTAGCGAAGTTCAATAAGTAGCACATCAATTTGGAGATAAGTATTTGATCCTCCTCTCGGCGCCGAGAGGTATCAAGCAACAAGAGGGGAGTGATTAACCAAATGACTATCTGATCAAAGATGGAAGAGTTGGATCTCTAGAAGGTTCTACAAGAAAACAATGGTAAACTAATCAACAATTTGGTGTAACTAAGCTCACTCTTTACAAAATAACCCCTATCAACCAAATATTGTCTTCCAAAATCATAATAAGTCTAATTACCAACACATCAAGGCAGAAGTATAGATATCCTTCGTTGGCTTCGAGAGGATCCACTCTACTACAAGATAGTGATCAACAAAAATGAAATTTGGTGTAGCCAAGCTTTTTCCAAATATATTGAATTCCAATTAACAATTGTTCTTTTCTAAAATCTAAATAAGTTCATTGACTTGTAAATCCACAAAGAAGTGTCAGTACCTTTTCATTGACCATGAGAAGATCTATGATGCTACAAGACAATGATCAACCAAAATAAATTTACTATGATAAAAATAATTAGATATAAAAATAATTAAAATTAAAAAATTAAAATCTAAACAAGTCCAACGATAGTGCATCAAGAGAATATTATTGATACCTTCTTATCAGCCCTGTAAAGACCTTCATTGCTATAGAACAATGATCAATCAATATTCTATACAAATTTATTTCCATTTCCATCCATCTTTCATATTAATTAAGTTCGTCATTTTCATAATGTATACTTCTAATATTTTAGACAACATTGGAAATTATAATTTTCATCTATATTCTACATAACCACAGTAATAGGTCCATGGTAATAGGTTTATAGTAATAGGTGCAAAATTTTACTAGAAATAGTGAAATTTGACTAAATTTTCTAAATGGAATCTATTTTTAGAAATAATATTAAGTTTTTTAATGCTTCTACAAATTTTTGAACTCGACGCTCACATAATCCCTGCTCACCGCTCACAGGCTCATGCTCACACGCTCACAGAATAGCACCGCTGGTGTAGAATATTCCATACCATCTATCCTAGAGCCAAGGCAATGATAGTACATGCTATGATTATATAACCATTTGTCTCTCTCTATATTATGATTATATAACCATTTGTCTCTCTCTATATTAGTATTCTACACAAATAAATAAATATTAAGAGCCAAATTTTTGTAGTTCAATAAGGTATAATATCCATAGAATTCAATACACATGTACAAGTTTGTTGATGAATGTTGTTGTGGTAATAAAAGTTATATCATTGAAAATGGATGATATTGTTGAAGGAATAAAGGTCAAAGGGAATGAATGTTAATATTTTTGGTAGACCAAAGGTGAAAGCAAGACTATAATTTTGGCTCACATATGTAGTTGAAACAAAAAATTGTAAAAATTTTCAAACTTTTATTGACATTTTGTATTGTATAAATAAATTGTATAAATAAAATTTATACTCATACTTTCAAGTGTTTGTTTAATGCATGTAAAGAAGTTTGAAATATCCATCTTAATGTCAAGGAAAAAGTTCAAATTTGATGTAACAATAAAACATATGGTTTATGACTTCATTACAATTTCAAATCCACTAGAGCTTCTTTCACCTTCTGCATATTCATATTCAAAACTACACCTCATACATTAGTGGACCAAATTTATTCAAGAACCTTTAGAATAAACATATCGTGTTTTTAGAAATATTATAGTCAATAATAATGACATAAAGGGCATCAAATTTTAAATAAATACCATCATCAACATTGGTTCACCCATTCAATAGCAACTACACCTCAATTGTGACATGTTTCTAGACCCAAACCTTTTCAAATTCTTGCCTTAAATGTACACTCTCCATTCATAAAAGTCTAGGACCAATTCTAGATACACCCATGTAATAGATGTTGAACACATTGAAAATTTATACTCTATAATTTATTTACAAGGTATCCAAAACATACATTCAAAGAGAGTCTAAAATCCCTTTTTGCCTATTGACACATTGAGGTCGAAAAGTGCCCACTGGATGACTTAATTGTTCACTATAGAAACAAAGAATGCATCTATTGGTCCAATAATCCAAGCATTTTGGTGACTACCTTGGTCATAGGGAGTTGTGTCCTTTAACCCGTAAATGAAACTAAGGACATTTCCCAACCAATGAATGACAAAGAATCTCTCCATGCAAGACATAAATGTAACTATTCATCCTCCAAATTTTGTATAAAAAGGGAAGGTCTTCTATAGTAGTTTGACTTCCAATGAGTGCTTTTGCATTTTTTTAAGCCAACAATTCACACTATACCAAAATAGATGACTTCCATGGCGACGGGCTCATCCTTTAAGGGTTAAGGGTTAACAAGATCCAATAAAACCATATTGCAGTTCAATAATACTGACATGCTCAAACTCTTATTCAGACGGTTTTAGGTGCTGTTACCCCCACACTCCACCTGAATGGAACCCCCTTCTCCACGGTTGCGTAATCAGCAGCCTCGGTCACCAGCCACCCCAACTGCGGCGCCACGGTCTTAGACACAGGATCCATGACCACGCCCACCAGTCCCCCTCGGAACAGCATCGCAATCTCCTCCTCAAAATATTCCCACGTAAATGGCGTCTCGCACAACCCCGACGGAAAATCCTCAGGATCCAAGCGCACATTCGATTTCCCCATCGCAGCAGGGTTTAGTTTCCCACCAACGTAGAGAAACAGGGATCCGATCCATCCCGAAATCGTCGTCACGCGTCCAGAACCTTTTGCGCCGTGTTCCAGAAACAAATCGTTCCAAAAAGCTTGCTCAATTCTGTTATCAAATGCGTTTTCGAAGTGTACGAGAATGGCGTCAAGCTTTGCTCGCCACGGGGAGAGGTCGAGCTCATCCAGCAGCGTAAGAGCCGCTCGCATGCTTGACCAATCTTGTTTTGTACCCGTGAGTTCGACGGACGGGATGCCGCAATCCGTCCTCATGCGGTACTCGAAGTAGCTTTTCACCACGTCCATGAAGACGATGGCATGCGCGACGCGCGCTGTGTCGTCTGTTGTTGAGAAGCGCATGTTGAGTGCTTGGAGGGCCGATTTGCCGCTCAGCTTTGCGGAGATTTGGTCTGTGAGGCGACAGGCGTTGTTGCCCCAGCTGTTGTTAGGGTTTCCTCTTCGTAGGGTGTCGTCTCGCACTTCTAGGGTTTTGCGACCCTGGTGGCTCACGAAGGTGTAACGGTGCTTCTCCGGGTCTTGGCTGACGTGCGTGGAGACGCCTTGCATGATCGTGTTCCAGATGGCGTCTGGGGTGAGGGCGAGGGGCAGGTGGTGACTGAAGGAGAGGTAGACGGCGGATAGGAGGGGGTTCTTGGTGCCGCGGTTGTTGGGGAGGAAAGTGGAGGTGCGGTGGGAGAAGCCTTCGACGGGCTTGGCGCCGGCCAAGGACTTGGCCTGCTGATCGCCCTTGACCGCTTGTGAAAGGAGGTAGGTGGTGTGTTGCAGGTCTTGCTCCACATCGTTCACCTTGAACTTCACCATGGTTGAGTAATCCTGTTTTCAGTGGCTGTGCAAAGCAGTTTAGTCAGTTACAGTGAAAGAGTATTGCCTAACCCGAGCAGATGCCCAATAGCACAATGCTTAAGACTGATTTGACACTCCTGTCTCAAGCGCTAAACTGATACAAAGAAAACTCGAGAGTCTTTTCCAGCAGGATACTAGAAGCACGGAGCACGAAATTTGTATAAAGTCTTTATCATCTGGCTTTATTAGTGAGGCACTTTGGAAATTCAAATAAGCTCAAACCCTAGAATGGAGTCCATAGAATAAACCAAGAATTTTGCTCTTCGCAACTTGGAAGGTGCGATCCGCAAGGGAGCCTCATTCAGGCTACGATGGCAAGCAAATCCAAACGAAACAAACCGACATTTACTGACACTTCAGGGCAGGAAGATCTACCTGCTTGAACAACTTGTTGAAGAGTACTAAATCAAGAGTAAGGGTTTCTATGAGCGTGGTAGATCCAATTACCTCTTGGCTATGAAGGCTCTCGATGCAACAACTGTGGACTCCAACAATTCGATGAAAACCCCAAGTCACCGACACTTCAAGCTCCGCACTTTGCACCCAGGCTAAGTACAATCAGCTACAGAGCAGTCAGAGCTAGATTTCTTGGACTCCTCATACCTTTGAGAGATCGATCTGATGGTGGAGCTAATTTGTAGTCAGTATCGCAAGTGAGCTCACGAAACTCACAGTTGTGGCTATTACAGACACGGTTTCAACGAGCTGAAGAAAGTTTCTATCGTTTCTCTGGCAGTTTTAAAATCATTTACAGACATTATCTACACCGACATTTCTCTCGTTGCCCGTGGACTCTGATTACGTTTCGGTCTGTGATTGATAACTCCCTTACCCCCAAGAATGGGAAGTCCCTTTCGTATTGGAGATTGGCTGGAAAATTGTACGGTCTATCCGAATTGGGTTTGGAAGGGAAAATTATGTTGGTTCTTTTTTTTTTCATCGGATGGATATTTATGGTAATCGCCTACATCAACACATAATTTTTACGGGTTAAAACAAATGCTTTATGTTTTACTTTATTGGTGAAGTAATGGCAGTAAGTGCCAATTTTGAGCTCATTGACATTGTGACAAACTATCACACAATGAGCTTAAAAGTTAAATTGTTTTTATTTTATTTTTTAAATGGCGAGAGAATTGAAGTTTTTTCATCACCCCAACAAGCTCACAAAAAAATTTCAATTAAATTATATTATACCCCCCATCCCACCCTTTTGTAATTTTTAGGTGGGGGTGGGGGTCCTATTTAATATGGGATAAATCCTATATCCACTCCCGTATTTGTATAGTATTCGTATTTGTATTTGTATTCATACCCATATTCATACAATATTCGGTATTATATTTGTATCCATATTTGGACAGCATCTGAGAGGGAAAGCATTTTTTTCAAAAAAAATGAATAGACAATGATTTTTTTGAGAGAAGGGAGCCTGGCAAAATGGCGTGCCTGCCAATTTGTGGTACATTGTATATATATTTGTAGATATAATTATATGCATTATATATAATTATTTATTTATACTAACTATATCTACATATTTTCTTTTTCAAATTACATTACATTATAAATATTGATTTTAAAATTGCTATAAGAAATTAGTAATATGTAAACTAATGTAATTGTATAATTCTTTAGAATCAACATAATATGAATATGTATATATGCATCATCTTTTAAGGATTATCTCTTTATCTTTTATACACAATTAAATAAACCTCTTATTTTCAACAACTTTTTTTGTAAAAATTAGAGTTTTTTAAATTTTGTAACGCCTAAAGTTCCATTGTTCGTAGGGGAGACAAAATGGATTTTTGATAAGCTCAAGTAACCTCATTTTTGGAGGTGATTTTTAGAAATGTTATCTTAAGATAGAAATGCATGTGATCTTTTGGGAAATATTATTAGTGTTTCAATCAGGGGCTGCTACAATAAGCTCAACATAGGGGAAATCAGGCTACAAAAAAAATCTACAAAAATTTAAAATACAGTTTTTAAATTTTCTTTCTCATAGATTATGGTTTTTACATCATAGAAAGTTTTTATTCATTCCATTTGGATTAGTGATGTGAAAGTTATGGAGCTTGTTGTTTTGTAGGCAATCATAAAAACTTCTTGGAAAAATAAATGTATCAGGTTCATTTTTTAACTCAATTTTTATAATTAAAAAAAGAAGTTCCACAAGGTTAAGGATGCTTGCTAAAATAATATCATTGCTGAAATTAGTGTGTTTCAATTCCATATTAGAGCTATTAATAATTTAGATTTTCATTCAATCTTGTATCTACTTCTACTCAACAATTTTTTAAAGGATCAAAATCAAATATTTTCTTTTCAATTTTTTTTAGTACTTTAAACTCAAATCTTCAACATAATTATTTTCTTAAATCAAAATGTTTTGTGCAAAAATTATAAATAAAAAAGATTCAAAATCAAATAATCTATTTACAAAATGTGCCAAAAAAAACATTTTCTCCACTTGAATGCAAATATCTTGCAATCTCCATGGTGAAGGTTTCTGAAATTTTCTTCCACATATTCTTATACTAGTTTAGTGCAATATTCTATGGCTAAGTATGCAAAAGAAACAATTTATAAAGTATTTTTTATCTTTGAATTAGAACTAGAAGTTTTTAGGGTTTTTAAAAAAAAAAAAGGCCTTGGGGCTTTAGGAGTTAAAGAAGTTAGTGAATACCAAAATTATAATTATAATTTCTAATACCAAAATTATAATTATAATTTCTGATACCAAATAAAAATAAATAGATTTATTAGTCACAAATCCAAAAATTAGATACATAATCTTTACTTTCTGCTATATTTTCTAATAAAATTTAAGAAACATTTAATTTAAATAAACTAAAGTACTTGAATAAAAATAGATAGAACCATATAAGTAATCAACACATAACTTAGATACATAATCTTTTCTTTTAGCTATATAAAAATTTGAGGATTTTTGCCTATATAAATCAAAATGATAAATAATCTACACTCATTGTTTAGAGTTTTTGGTTTTAAAATATGTATTTTATCATTGAATTTTTTCTTTTTCTTCACCCTTTGAAACTATGAGGTGGATGCATTGGAAATAATTACTTTCAAAGCATCCACATTTACATGAAGTTTATTAATTAGAACAAGGCTCATGATTCAATTTTTTTGGATTTTGGGGGTATGTAATCAAATCAAAACAAATTTAGAAGTAATCTTATAATTTTTTAAATTTCAATTCTTAAAATCAAAGATATTGATCTATAAAATTTGTACATAGGACATTTTCTTAAACTACATGTGATTAAATTTCTCAATAACACTCAAGAATTTCATATATTTTTTAGAATAAGTTAAAGATTTTTTAAATTTAAATTTTAGTGTTATTGAAATTGAAATTTGCCAAAAATTGTTGAGATTGAACCCCCAAAAGATGGTTGCTAAAAAATTAACACACATAGAGTGCAAGACACTACTTTTGTGCCCTACAAGGAAAATGTGGAATGGACATCATCATATTTTCAACAATCAAAGACACATTCTATTAATCACTTGATCTTCATTCTATGAAATAAGGTGGGTACACCCTAAAATGCCACTTTTTGCTAATGAGCCTATCTATGGTTCACATGTTCTTGTTGGCAAGTGAAAGGAGGTTCCAATGCACCAGAGAACGTGGCGTTTGGATACTGTATGCAAAAGTTATTAAGGAACAAAGTTTGATCCTAAATGCGTTTCTTCCACATAGGTACAGAACAGAGTTTGGAAATGTACACATAGTGAAGATGGCGCTTTAAGATCAATGGCACATTTGGGTGTACCTACCTTAACTTGTTTGAGGATAACAATGTTCCAACACTTTATATAAAGGAAAGACCTTCAAACCTAAGTTAGTGATGCCATGAGAACCATAATCACACATCACAAATGCATGTGAAAAATGCGTAGCTTTTACATAGAAATATCAAACAAGTGATTTATGGATGAAACATGTTTGCTACTTATATTTTTAGTGTCATTGAATGCCTTATAATAAGAAGAAACATAATACACAGCGTCAGTGAGGTTAAGCAAGTTAAAAGGAAGCTTTACACACCTCTTAAATGAGTACAAGATTCTTCAATAAGTTTGTAGAAATATTCTTGGTTAACCACTCATACCCTCAACTCGCTGAAGAAATGCATAGGGCTCCCTACTGTTAAGCTTACTCCCCCTCTTTGTGAATTGGGATACGCATACCCGCCATACCGGTATTGATATTCGGTATTGATACCCGGCACTGAGCGCCTCGTTCACACTGCAAATGTTCCAATAAAAACGATGAACCCTCACAACCCATTAACCCTAATACACCTTGTCGTCCCTGAACAATCTCGTCGACCACTCCGAAGCAAATCCCAAGTAGTCAAACCTTTCGATTTCATCAGAGGACATGATTGAAACACCATTTTCTGGATCCACTACTGGAGCTGGAATTTGCAGAAAATCTACCGCTCTGTTGTATATCAGTGCCCTGGAGATGAAGAAGGGAGAGGTTTAGGGTTTGGCATGACTATGGCGTCTCCTGCGAATGCAAGCAGGCGTCTGTGGAAACGTGTACTCCACGGCGGAGCTCTGGAGCGTGTGCGGGTGGTGCTTGTGAGTCCACAGCAAGCGGGAAATGTGGGCTCCGTTTGCCGAGTTGCAACTAATTTTGGTGAGTTTTGCAATTTGCAATTTGCATGCTTTATGGGTTGCAGTATCTTTTTATGTGCTATGTGAGAATTCTTGAGAAGATCATGATTTTGTATTTCAATTTGAATCTGTCTTTCTATCAATTTGATATTCAACTGATGTGTGTTTATGGTAACGTTGATTTGTGGGATGCTGAAGAATGCAATGAGCTTTGGCTGGTATGATCCGTTTCCCTCTAGCCTTCAATTTCTATGATCGATTGCTCATCGAGTTTTTTCGATGTTTCTAACGTAAAATTCATGAGATTTGCTTTTTGACACCTGAACACTGGCCATGATGTCCTGAATCTTGGGTATCTATGACGCCCATTCTTTTATTCTTTGTATAAAAGGAGGTTGAGCGATTCGAACAAAAGAGTATAGTGCAAGCATAGATGTGCATGGTCGTGGCTAGTTTGAGATATGGAGGATTTCGAGGAGGAAACACCGCTCTAGTGATCCTCGTAAGACTTCCTAGATGAAGACCCGTCTTTGGTTAATAATTGGTCAATAATAAATACACTTGCCTCGGCTTTTTACACTTCAAATAGGATTTCAATGCCCTTCAGTACCTTACAGAACACCAAATCTGCACAGCGGGTTCTGTTAACATTTACGCCGGTCCCCTTGGTTGCATCAGCATTGCCAGTGCAATATTGCAGCATCTGGAAGTCGACAGGGTGCTGTGCTTCCATGTCTAAAGAATTTTATGACTATTGATTGTGTTGCTTGCCATTAAGTACGAATTCGTTTGGTTATGTAGGTGGACCCTCAGTGTGATTTCAAGGGAGTGGAAGCTCACACGATGGCAGCGAATGTGACCTCTCGGTCTAAACTTGAGCGTATGCATGTGACAAGTTCCCTTTCAGAGGCACTTAGGGACTGCTCTATGGTATATATCCGATTTGTTGCTCCCAGTCTATGCATCTGGGTTTTTTAATTTGGCACATTCAAGAAGAATTGGCTGAGAAATGACATGCAGGTGGATGACAGGCCGTTGCATTCACGCGTCGCAGTGGAGTGTTGCGCATTTCTGACACGCAGATTGCCAATCTGTGCATTCCAGCTCCAGAGTCCCTCAATCTTGCAGTATGAAATCTGCTTTTGCACTCTTTTACTCCCAGATTTTGCATTTGCTAAGTTTTTGGATTGTCACTACAAAGGACCCTCCCCATTAGATTGATAATGTTCCATGCCTTTTAAGTTAATAGGTAATGAATTTTTATGCTCTTATATTCTTTTAGACCTTAATTTAAAGTTAACAACAGTGTAATGCAAAATGGTGTTAGCTTCATGTTAGTGCGATGTCAGTGTCAATGATTATCAACTTTGTATTCTATTGGCGAGTATTAAGTGAAGATTAAGTCAATGACCACTTGACATTAATTTAACCTCATCTTAGTAATAATCTAATATTCTATTAATTCAACATTAGCTTACCATCAATAATTTTGTGAATGGGGGCATTCTTTGGACAGAGGTTTCTTTTTCAATATGGAGAACTAATTTCATCGTTGATGGCTTGCTGCAGCTGGTTTTTGGTCGAGAAGATCGAGGCCTTACGAACTCAGAGTTGATGCATTGCACTCATGTTTGCAGCATTCCTTCGGCTTATGGTGCAGGTTCTCTAAGTAAGAAGACATCTCAGACATATGCGAGTTATTCTGTTGGCTGTTTATGTTCGATGATTCGATGCAGTGTAGTTCAATGCTTGCCGAAGAGGAGTGAATATGTGGGCTGTTGAAGCTCCTTATTGAATAAGGTAGAGGATGCTATTTGCGTCACTTTAATCATTTAATTCAACATACAGGAGTGAGCCTTTTGGGAGATAAGTGTAGAGCCTTTTGAGGGATCGCTTTGAGTACATGAGCCTAGTCTGTTCAGATCAGATTTCTTGTGCAATTTCAAAGTGGGAGGTTGTAGACCACTATAAGTTACAGTGGACACCCCATTTCCATTCAAAGATTTGTGGCCATTGTCATTTAGCCAAATCTTGCTTGCACCACTTACTAATTGAAGTATAAGCAAACGCATGAATAGGTGAGTTGCTGTCGGTAACAGGGTTAGTATAGGACACAGCATCAGCTCCTTAACTGTTTTAGTCTCCTCTATTTATTCGTAAAGTATTGGTCTCGGTTTTCGAAGCTTATCTTATCACGGTGATCCACACCTTGAACTGTTTGAATCAGATCTTAGTCATGCCGTAGCTGTGGTGCTTTCGCGGCTATACGAGCAAGTGCCCCAACAACAATCTCAGGATCCCTCGGCTTATCTGCCCCCTCGGTCCACAAATTTCAAGAGCTTACCAGGTTTGGATCAATTTTCAGTATCTCACAATTCCTTCACACAATTAGCGAAGCAGAGTAATTTGGCACTGTTTGGTCAACCCCGAAGTGCCAAGATAAAAATGAAGTCCACTTTGCAGTAATTTTCAAAACCTATTATATCATTAAAAAATGTAGGTTATGGTTTTTTCTTTCTATTGGTAAATTTAGTTACCTTTCTTAAAGCCTCCTCCTAAATGACTTATTTCAACTCCTTTGGACCATTTGAGCATTTTTACCTGGCAACCTTGTTTTGACCTCAGGAACTGCATCAGTTGAAGCAGTGGGGAATTTGATGAGACGATGGGAACTCGTCTTGCGAGCTTGTAACCAAGTTACTGTGACTCTAGGGATTCCGAACTATAGAATGCAGGAAAGGATGCTAATTCATGTGCGCCGCATGTTGTTGCGATCAGGGCCCTCACTTAGAGAAGTAGGATTCTTGCATGGATTTCTTACTATGGCAGAAACCGTTGCCTCCAGAGTTCAGACCTCCCAAACTAGTCAGAAAACTCACTCTTGCCAGATGGGTGCCCAATCAATTAAGAGTACTTGACCCCTTGAACGGTCCCTGTGCCCAGATTTGTATGACCATTATAAATGAAATGAAATGTACATCCTAACCAAAATAGTTCGCCAAACATAGTTATTCTTGGTTAACTTAAATTTCCGATTTTGGACATGTCAACTAATTGTGCTTATACCAACATTTTGAAGTGCTAACCATGCCCACACCGACCAAGTAGTGGAACTTTGCTAATTGAAAACTCTAATTCTCTGTTAGTTACCTTGCGACTGTAGGTGCATAGGCAGGTTAGTTAACGTCCAGCTCATGAGTAGGCCTTAAGGCACCGACTAGCAAATTGGCACTGCTTGGTTTGTTTCTTGATTCGCAAGATGGTATTATTTGGTACTAAATCACGTACATAGTTTTGTTCTGCACTGTTTGGGTGTGTTTTGGCTTGTCATGTCTGGTTGCACTATCTGGGGTGCTTTGCTTTAGAATTTAGCACCCCCGCTTTCTCTTCAGCAGAGAATTATGTTTTGGATCCTCCCTGTCCTCACAAGCAAGTTGCCCTCGTCATCCTTGGGCCATTTGTGTGCCGAAACTCGACCATGTTATTAGCTCCCACTTTGAAAAGACGGAGCTCCACAAAGTGAAGAGCTCAATCTGATCAGGAAAAAATGTCTCCTTTCTTTTTTCCTTCCTGATCCTTGGTCCATTCGTGAAATGCAACTGGGTGAATAAAGGTTTCTGCATCATGCTTGATGCATATATTTTCATGTTCCTGTGCTGTTTGTGCTGTTTGTAGGTCTAATACTGGAAACAGCGTTGCATGTGGTAACAAACCTGTACTGCATGCTGCATTCTTTACCGGAAGTTTCTTTCAGTATCGTTAGTGTAGATGAAGTAACTTGTACATGGAATTTCAACACAGATTTATGCTTTGGTTCCCATGGCGGTTGAGAATTGTATTGAATAGAAACTCTAGGTCTCAGGAGCGCGTGTTGCTGTTGAATCTTCCCGGCCATTCCTGACCTCCATGGAGCTAGGCCATCCATTATTCTAAACCAACATCGACTTGTGTGCTTTTGAGGTAAATGTTTACAAACCCTAATAACTAGTATGCGCATCCAAATTCAACTTTTGCTTATATGCTTGTTTAATTCTTCGAATTGACTGCATGCCACCAAGTAGGATAAAGTTTTTGCTTGCATTAGCGTGAATTTGGAAGGCGGGATAGGGTGAATTGTCTTGATCTTTCAGAGGCCTCCATCTCATTCACCTAATTGGGTCATACATGCTTGAGTAGGAGTGGCAGGACCACTTTTGAGAACAGTGCCAACTGTCTGAGTTATTTAGGGCAAAATTTACTCCTGCAAAATTATAGCTTTGACATACTCACGTGTGGGGTCAATGTCTCATGGGTTTGTGGAACCACTTGTTCTAATTGAGCTCAGCTTTGCAAAGTAAGGTGTCAGGTGTGTATCGGGGATTCTTATTCGTTCATGCTAACTCAGAGGGTGCTGAAGTAGGGTTTTCTAATTTTCTGATCTTCAATTTTCCTTTGTCTCATTCTCTTGATTTCTGAAGGAAAGATCTCATTTCTTTTTCTCTATAACATGGACATTGTTTCTGCCACACATTCCAATGCCAGCAAGTTTTCATGCTCGTTTAGTGTGAGATAGCTTTCATTTCAGAGTCGTGATCAATTCGCAGTGAAGATGCAAACGCGTGGTGCAGTGAGAATAATTCTCTCAATTGGCATGAAGAAGAGTCCCAAGCATGGAGTGTTCAACAGGTGTTCTCAATATTTTCTTTTTGAAAGAATGATTTCATTTCTTTTGATCTTTCCAATGCAACCAGGTTTCACTGCAGAGTAGTGATAACTTGGTAATAAATTTGTTTTGGAAGATGCAAACACATGAGAGAAGTGAATAACGGTGTGTGTTTGGCATTCCTTTCATGGCAATTTAGAGGGTTCAACGAGGGTTCTATAGACTGTTATGATTGACATTTTAAAGAATGATTTCATTTCTTTGGATCTCAAACATAGACCCACCTTTTTCCAATGCAAACAAGTTTCATGCTCCTTGTAGGTTTATTGGGAGATAGCGTTTAGTTCAAGGTGGTGATGACTTGGCCATAGAATTGCATTTGAATGTGCAAGTGCATGGGTGAATTGAAAATACCATTGCATGTTTGAGAATTTTTTTCATGTGAATTTAGAAAATTTAGGGAAGGCTCTCAAGAATGTTGTGTTCTCTTTTTGAAAGAATCATTAAACCATTTCTTTGGATCTCAAACATAGATTATGTTGTCATTCCAACACAAACAAGTTTCTGTGCTCCTTTACAATTTCGAGGGAGGTAGCCTTCTTTTTAGCATGTTAACAAATTGGCAATTGTAGTAATGGTATTTACAATTGCAAAAGTGTGAGTGAAATGAGAATAATGTTCTATGTTTGGAATTTTCTTCATGACAATTTATAGAGTTCAACAAAGGTTCTCAAGAGTGTTATGATTGGTATCTAAAAGAGTCATTTCATTCTATGAACCATGTTAGATTTCCAATGCACAAAAGTTTCATGCTCCTTATAGGTTCGATAGTAGATAACTTTCTTTCTAGCTCAACAACAAATTGGCAATTGTAGTAACTTGAATAGGAGTTGCAAAATCTAGATGGGTGAAGTGAGGGAAGGATAGAGCTTGTGGTGTCAGATGATGGCCATGGGTCCATACCAAATGTTGTTGTATATAGGAGAGAATGGAGTGCTAGTAGGGCCATAGGAGGCCTAATAATAACCATATGTGGGGTGGGTGGGTGATGGAGCATTGTCATGTTGTGGGGTGGGGTGTTGTTTCTTTTTTGGCTTCATCCTACCCTTGTTTTGGTACTACACCACCTTCCTATTCCTAGCATAATGCCAAAATGATCCTCACAAGAGATTGGGCCTAGCCACGTGCGCCATTGTTGCCCTTGTTAATATTGTGGCTTTTGAATTGGCTTTGTTTGCATTGTTTGTATAACATTAGAGTTACAAGGGGGTCATTTAGATTTTTTTACCAAACAACATGTGGTATGATGTAGAGAGGTATTAATTCATAGTGTGTTTGAAAATTAGAAAAAACTTTGAGGTAATATATGGTGTACAAATTAGTGTATACTCAATTATAAATAAGATACATGGATAAATAATACCTCATATTTATAATTTTTTTTAATAAAAATAGCCTCAAAGATAAGGATCCTAGGAATTTATTCTAGATAGGGTTTGACTATAAACCCCTAAATGATTTTGAATATGTTTTCACCAAAACTACTCCAAAACTGCCATTTCTAGGACAAGTACTAAATTTAGGAAAAAAATCATTTTTAGATATATGTAACCATAGGATCTTGTAGTATGTTGGTTTGAAAAGATGTGGAAAAAAATTCAGAAATTTCCATTGAGTAGATTGCAAGATATTAGCATTTGAAGTGACAAAAATCTTTTTTTTGGCCCTACTAAAATCCAAGCAGTTGCATTTCACAAGGGCACATTTGTATGAAAAAATGTCCAAAATGGTAGTTACTCTTTGGATTCCTATTTCAAGGCAAATTGGATACATGCTTGAAAATTTTCATATCATTTGGAATTGTACAACATATAGGAAAAAAATAATAAGTAGAAAGAAGTAGAAAATGAATCAAAATACTAAATTGTTAACAATTTATTTATGGAATTGAAAAATGCCAATTCCAATGGTTGTAATGTTGTAATAAAAAATCTACAACTAATATTTTTATTTTTTTCCAAAAATATTTAAAATTGAGTTAAATAAAGGGCTTCAAAGTTTGTCTTAGAGTAGAGATTCTAGCTATAACTACCTACAAACTACCCCAAACTAGAACTCCTTATAACTTTCATCCCATTAATCAAAACGGAATTGTTCAAAGCTCCCACACATGTATAAATCTAGAGAATCAATTTCAAATTTTTATTTCTTAAAAAAGTGATTTTTAAAGAATTTTCTTTTCCTACCTGGATTACTTGCCAAGCAAAGAAAACTACATATCATACAATAATTTTTTAACTATGTAGTCAAAAGTTATGAAAATTGTTGGGAATTAAAGCTACTCCTTGGGTACATATGAAAATTTCAAAGAAAAAAAAAGAAAACCTAAATCCATTTGTAGTGAGTTGCCCAAAATCGTTATGTTACCCTTGATATTACCAAATAATACAATTTGGGCATTTAGGGGTTAACTTGCTTGATTAATAAAGTTCCTATAGGAGAGGGCTTGAGAACAGTTTGGGCATTAAGAACCGCCCCTATAAAAGTGTCAAAAATAATCCATAATGTTGTTAATACAAAGTAATGAATGTATGTTAAAAAGTTACACTCTTGCCTACATGGTTTAACATATTAATTGATACTTCTACAAAATTGATGTAGTCTATTTGTGAGCCTCTATATCAAGCATTTAATCTTTCTTGACTCCCTTTAAGTTGCCCTACAACACCATAATAGCACCTTCGAGGCTTTACACTAAGGAGGCTACAAATGGCTACCACTTGTTTTTAGTAATTACTCCGGCTTCAAAGCTCTAACTACTCTTGTATTGCTCTTATTTTGGCGTACAATGTACGCATTCAAGGCAAACATGAGCATTTAAAGGATGTTCTTGATCATTTTGTGAACTCCTTGGTCATGTTTACAACTTCTTCAAAAGTCATTTGTCCTCCAGTCTATGAGCACAAATAGGCCCCTATAACACATCTCCTTTGAAAATTCATAACTAATTCAAAAATGCTTCAAAATATATAAAATCACTTGTGTTACGTTTGTCATCTATTTCTCCTTGTCTTAAAAATAAGCTAAAAATATTTTTATCCTAGAAAATATAGGAAAAAGGCAGACCAGCCCTTAGATGAGTGATTTTTGAACCTTCTAAGGTAGGAGGCTCAAATGTTGAAGGGTCATTTAGAACCGCTCATGTAGACTCCCCTGTAATGGACTTGAGGTGGTCTTCAAATGGACCTTCTACTGTCATTGAATGGATCAATAAAAAAAATATTATTTATTGTAAGAGCCAATCATTCGCTTTGCTTTCCCCATTTCTCTCTAAAAGCTGTAAGTGAACGATTTATGGAAGACCTATGGTCAAAAATAAGGACCTATAACTCATCTTGTTTGAAAATTCATAAGTAATTCAAAAATGATTCAAAAAATACAAAACAACTTGGATTACAATCAAAATCTATTTTTCTTTGTCTGAAAAATGAGCTAAAAATAATCCCATACAAAAAACAACATGAAAAAGGCAAACCAGTCCTTCAGTGCACCCTTTAAGGGCCTCCTACCTTTACCTTACCTTATTTGTTGCAGCATGCCTTGTGTTTCTTTAAACCTTTGTGTTGTAGGGTTGAGTCTGCCCATTGTCAATGTCAGTATCTATTGTCCAATGTAAGGCCTAACAATATTATAAATCAACAATTCTGAACTCTCAATTATGTTTTCCATTCATCCAAGTGCATGCTAACTGGTCACAAGGTAGTTTGCTCTAAAAGCGATCATGATACAGAGGTACATTTTGAGTTCTTTAATGTACTAGCAGTGTACATTTCAGGAGGTGGTCGCTTTTAGTGATCATTGCGTTTCAACTTCAAAAATTTGTAACTAATTCCTGGAAGGTCCAAAAAATATGAAACAACTTGGGTTAGATGTCAATCCCTTTTTTCTTCCTATGAAAATTTACTGAAAATTGTTTGCAGGAGTTTAGCTTCCCTGAAAAAACAATCAACTCTTAAATGGTCACTTTAAGAGCAGACTACCTTACCAGTAATTCATTCCTGGCCGTATGGACTTGTATCCAATGCACACGGTCACTCATTCACCTATGTTGCTCCAGTTTGGTACTCAATTGCTACAACTCCTTAAGCTTATTGCAGCCTCAAGGAATGTTCTTGCATGCCATTGCAAGGACCCTATATTTATAATACCTGGAGAAATGTTTTGAGACACCTTATTCCAGGGGGGTTGTTTTGTTTTTTGGAGAAATGCTGAAGTGGTAGCATACAAGAAAATGATGTAGCCAAATATTGTAGTATTTATCTATATTTAGGATATAATTATCTTTTCATCCACATATTTGGATGAGTTTCATTTTAAATTGGCAATTTCATTCAATTTTTTTTCAAAAATTAGAACAACTTGGCATCATCATCCAATTTTTTTTCAAATTTTCCTATAGATTTGGAGCTCCCCAACTATTTTTGGTGATTTTAGGCATTTAAATGCCTAAAACAAATTGCCTTATTTTGTCATTCCAAGAATATTGTTTACTATAGAATATAATTGACTTTTTTCATCTTGCATAGTTAACATTCAATTCTTACACAATTTCCAAACAAGCATGCCCAATTTGGGTTTCAGAAAAACAAAAATTCATTTTTGTGAATTTTTTCATTTAATATTCTTGATTTTATATGATAATTGATTAAAACACATTGGTGATGAATTTTTTAATTCAATTGTATAGATATATAGGGAACATCCATATAAGTATTTTCATATTAAAAAACACACCATTAAGTAACAAAAATAAGATTTGTAAGGACTTTAATGTGAAGTGTTATATGACCACATTTTTTAAAATAGATATCTATATATTTTAACTAAAATTTGGCAAAGTAATTATGCCATCATGTTGAAATGTATGAAATTAATTACAATGTGAGGGTTTTTTTAAATGGCATAATAGGGTGTCCCATAACATTTCTTTTGGGTACTAAATAGTAGGAAGGAGGCAACAATTTAGGTTATCTACTTAGAATTGTGTTATGATCACATTTTAAGCTTATTTTGGTTTTGTATTATCATTTTGGACATTGTGCAGTTTATAGCATGAGATAAAATTCAGCTCCTTTAGAAGGGTGCAAGTTCCCTAAGTTCCGAGATTGTGGGAAATCGGCCACATGCGCAATTTGACATAAGATAATAATATTTAATTCTTTTTCTTTTTCTTTCTTTATTATTATTTTAAAATTTTAAAATTAAAAATTAATTTTTAATTATTTAATATTCTACTAGGGTACTACTCGTTTACAACAAGGGGAACAAGCCTAAAACAGCCTTCCCTTTGCCTGAAACATCTTCTAATGGCTTCAAACATTTGTAGATTTGTTTTGCCTTTTCATGTTTTTTTTTCTTCAAACTTTTTTGATTATATTGCACATTGTTGTATATTGCATGGTGCTTTGAAGTTGATGGGGTTGTTGTGCAACATTGTGTTCTTCACTTTTTTTTATTATCTTAATATTGTGTTTCTAGTTCATGTGTTGTGTTTTTGTCTTTATTCTTTGTATTTGCCTCTTTAACTGTACTTTTTTTTATAACAAAATAAGGGGCTTGAAAATTGTTTCTACTTTAGAATTGTAAGTAATTTAACAAGGGCATAAAATACCATGAATTAGAAAATTAGATAATGATAGGGTCCATTGAATTGATTATAGTCATCAAAATACCCCCAAAATAAAAATTCTAGCTACACATGATGTACAAATTCCACATAGAGTGCCTCCCCCCCTATTGCCCCCGTGACCAAGACTTCTTCTAATCCTCACCTTTGCCTCTTCCACCCCTAGACTTTTGATCCTAAGGTATAGCAAGATTATATACACATGTTCCTACTCAAATTTCCAGTTCTCTTCAAGGGACATTTGTCCTTTAGGGGGGTAATCGAGTTGTATGTCCTACTGTAGACATCAACTTCTCGAAATTTTGATGAATTGTGTTGTAGAATATGAATAGACTAGGACAAAAGAATTCCAATTGGAATTGGAGTATTAAGTTAGGTCGATTAGTCTTCCAATGTGAAAGGACAAATAGGCATCTATAATAAATAGTTAGGGTTTGGAGTTTGAATGTTTAGACAAGAGATTGGAAGAGACAAATTGACATGTGGTTATTGGATCTTGAGATAGAGAGTCATTACGAACTTGGTGTATAAATCAAATTGTTTTTCATTTTTCTTTTGAGCTTGTAATGATTACTTGTCTCCATGGTCAAATTTTGTACTTGTGTTCTTCATCAATAGAAATTCAATTTGACAATTTATCCATATTTTGTATTTGCTAGTGATTGGCATTTTTATTTTTATTTCTTTTTTATTATTTTATTATTTGTGAATTTGAGAGTTAGCCAGTGATTGGCTTTATAATTTGTGTTTTATTCATTATATTTCCTATTCCATTACAAAGTTCCTTGTGAATGAATCTTTGCTACTATACCACAATAAAAGTGATCATCCCATTAGAGTTGGAACTTTTTGGCTTGACATCTACTTGTCAATCCTTTTAGTTATATTTACTAGTTGTAGAAAATGACAACTTAGGTGAATAAATTTTTTATTTACACCAACAAATTAAATTGGCTTATGTCTCTCATTCTTTAAAAAATGAGAAGGAAAGAAAATTGTTGATGTCTTTTGCTTCTTGTTGAGCTTCATCCAATCCTTGTTCTTGTACTATCTCTTAGGTGCCTTTGGCAACACCCATGGCATTGGAATTAGTTGTGCTTGTCAAGGTTGGGCAACACCAAGCTTCTTCTAATGATTTTCTTCTCTTCCATCCCTAAGACTTTTGATCCCAAGTATAGCAAGATTATTTGTTCCTATTTTATTTCCATTAGTCACTTGGGAACTAATTAAGTTGTATAAAGTTATACATGTCAATTCTCTTTGATATAATTTGTAGAGAATGGCAACGACTTGCTCATGCTTTTTGCTTCTACTGTGTTCTGCATCCAACCTTTGTTAGGAAACTACACCACCTTACAACTCTTGGTTGTTCTAGTCAACATTGTAGCTTTGAGTTTGGCTCTTGCCATGTTTGTACAACACCAAGGCTTCTTGCAATCCTGCAATGTTTTCCTCCTCCATGATTCTATCTCTAAACTTTTGATTTTAAAATAAACCATGCATTAGTTCCTATATTTGTATCTTTTAATCCATTGTGTTTGAGTATAATTTCATTGAGATCATCTCTGTAGCTCTTTACAAGCATCACTTTGAGTACCAAAACTTCTAGCCGTTCACTCTCTCTCTTGCAATCAAATTTTCTTTTCACCATTTATGATGAATATCTTAATGTAGCTAATTGCATGCAACTCAATCAATTTATAAGGTAACAATTATATGTGGATGTGGATGGATTATTGAATTGTGAGAATTCAATTCATGCCAATTATTTCAATGTTTACATTAAATTTGATTTTTGAAAAAAAAGAGACATACATACTACCTTAAAAAAGCATGCATTCATGAAGACAATATTGTACATATTCAACTAGAAAATCATTTTAGAACATGCAATATAGACACCTAGGCATCAACGTACATCATATGCAACTAGAGGTTGAATATCAATAATTCTAAATGTAAAATATAAGTTCACTACCTCAAAACAATTATCTTTCTAAAACAACAAAGTAGCACAAAGAAATCTACACAACTTATTTTAGTACATCTATGTACTAATTCTACCATATATTAATTCCTAATTCCTTTTCTAAAATAGGAATTCTCTATAGAAATGCAATAGTCAATATATCAATCTTTAGTACTCTCCTTCACTCTCGTAGGTTCAATCTACTTGTAATAAAAATTGAAGTAGAAATTTCTATATTCATCTAATAAACGTGAATACGCGATGACTTCTTCATTTAGCAAAAGATGTATCCCGCTCCCATAGTATAATCCGTGTTGCAACATTTGATATCTTCTTTGCAAATTCATTCCTTGATGAAATCAATGTCAAGAGCCTCATGAAGGAAAGAAAAAGAATTAAGATGCATATCAACACACCCAAGCTTGTAGAAATCACCGCAATAGTCTTGTATCGCCATTGTTGGTTGGGCACAATGGCAATACTTGCTGCGCTAAATGCGCATACCACAAATATGATAGATCCAAATAAAAGGATAACTGCAACTTGCACACATCTTCGAGCTATGCGCACTTCTTGTGCAAGCCCTTCATGTGGTATTGGCCAAGATGGAAGCATGGCAAATACAATGGCAGCAATTGCAAGGTAGAAGGATAAACTATCACAAAAGAGAAATACTTGGATTGAAGTGTGTTTCACTTGGCTATATCCGTTTAGCCATGTTTGATTTCCATCATCCAATAATCCTAGGGGTGGTTGCAAAGGCCCCACAAATGATGCCGTTGCCACCAATGCTGCAGTTACAGAGATTGCATTTGCCGCAGTGATAAGATTGTTTTTATTTTCTTGGGCTTCTTTTGCCATTTTTTGTAGCCACCAACTTTGCACTGTTTCAGGACATGATGGATGTAAGGTTGGTGTCATTCCATATTTGTTTTTCTGCTCCATATCCAACCCTGATTGCATCAATATGTCAATGCATGTGATAATATCATGATCACTTGGTTTCCTCAATATAGGAGGCTTTGATTCAAAATTGATCACTGAAACATAGTCACTAAGATTAGCATGGACTTGTAATTGTCCACGTGCATGCATGGCTACAAAATGTAGAGCTGTATTCTCATCATTGTCTTTTACCAATATATCCATCCTTCTAGAATCCACCAAAGTCTTCACAGCTAAAGGGTGAAATTGAGATGCTGCAAGATGTAATGCTGGAATCATATTGTGATGTGTGGGAATATTTCTTTTTCCGTTCTTGAGTCCAGGATCATATAGGCGTGGATCCTAACACAAGTTTCAAAAATAAACAAATATTTTATTTTTCATACATTCAAATAATAGTACCCAAAATCATTTAAACTTCATATAGAATTTTATAAAATTGTGGATGTAAGAATATTGAATTTTAATAATTGAACAAGGTAATAATAATAGTAATAATAGTAATAATAATATATGACATGTATTTTTCTAAAGAAAGGACTCTTGGAATTATTTGCATTATGATCATTTGTATGGACACTTATAACAAGTTGGATTCAAACTTTATAATCTATTGACTATTCTTGTAAAAGTAGAAAGAACAAAAATGGGACATGCTTAAAAGTCATGTTGTATTTAAAATCCTAAGATGAAACCTATTGCAAAGATGACTTGTTTCAAAGTTAAAGTGTGCTATTGTTAAGATATTGTCATATGTTATTTTTATGTCATTTTTAAGTATATTATTGTTACACATCATTGTTTCCCTTAGATGCAATGTATTTTTGACTATATAACATGTCATTCCAAAAGTACTTGAAAAATTAAGATTCATTTCACTTTTGCCCATTATATTTGATGAATATTATTTAAATTTCATTTTATTCTTAACATATTTAAAATTTCTAGGAATAAAGAATCAATTACTTTTACAAAAAATGTTTTAAATTTCAATTAGATTTTCTATACCTATAACATAATGCATTACAAAGAATTTTACGCACCTTCAAGAATAATTGCAAAATTCGCTCATGTCCCATATATGCTGCCAATTGAAATGGGGTCCACTGATGAATGTTAGTACCAGGTTCCGCGTCAAAGAATTCAACGATCCGTTGACAAATGGCATTGACATCAAGTCCTTGTCTTTCTGGAACTTCCAGAAGAACCTCCACCACGTCAACACTATTATGGATTACTGCCAAATGCAACGGTGTTACATTGGCAATCTGCCCAGTGCTGAAATTTGTATTTTGTTTTATAAAACACCCATAGAAATTATCATAAGTTGCATTGAGATTTGTTTGGTCTTGATTTGTCAGAAAAGTAACTACATGCACATCCCCGTGAGCAACTGCCCAATGCAACGGAGTCCTCCCACTAAAATCAGGCATATTCCAGCTCAAGCTAGGAAAGTGGGGCAAATGGGCAACCAGTTTCTCAAACAAAGGTTTGAAATAAGATACCTCATCATTGATAGACATGTAGTAGGCATAAACATGCAAAGGAGATTTTCCAAGACTATCTCGAACATTGAGAAGAGGATCAAGAAAAAAAGAATCTCCACTATTACAAACATGCTCCACAAATTCAAGAGCCCTTTTCTGGGAAAGGGTTATGTTCACTGCAGCTTCATGGAGGCAATAGACAAAGTCTATGTTGTTCTGAAACAACCATTCTCGAATAGATAATCGCCTAGTTCCTAGGTCACTTGAGGTAGGAGCTTGTTTCTCAAGTAAAGGAGATGCGTTCTCAAGTAGATTTTTTTTCTCATCATCAGAAGTAGGGGATTGACGAAACGGATTAAAACCTTCAATAAAATCTTTTCGAAATCCAAAACTTTGTTCAAAATAAGAAATAATCTCTTTGTTTGCAATCAAAGCAGCCATGATTGCAGCAGAGAGTCCATATTTATCAACTTTTAGCATAAAATCATGTTCAACCAACTTCAATTCATTGCCACCATTTTGTGCTTTCAGTTTCTCCAATAGTGCATCAATCAAAGTCCTAGAGCCTTCCAAAACAGCCACATGTAATGCTGACCTGGATTCATATTCATCAAATGTCTGCAGAAATAGTTGGACAGGAAACTGATTGACCATTTCCAACAATCGTTCACAATTGCTAGATGATAAGCAAGTTTGAAATTCTTGCACAACCTTATTTGATAATCCTGGTAGTAACATGACCGGTTGTGTATCTTCCTTCCCCAACTCTTGAAGATTCATTCGCATGGTGGAAATTTGTTGAAGCATTTGTGTCATACACTCTAACAAGTTGCTTAGTGAACCTTGATTTATTGTAATACCTTGAGGTTGTCTTCCCATAGAACTTTCTGGCATGTCACTTTCCAGCATGGGTGCAGGAATTTCAAATGCCATGTTAACTTGGAACTAGCCTTCCAATTGAGAAGATAAATAAAATATATAGACTTACAACTCAATTTAAAGATCTTTGTCAATTGCAAAATCTTGTCTTGATTAATTCATTGCTCTGCACAATATAACAAACAAACAAACATGCAATATATATTATTCCAACTTTGATTGTTGAAGATCGATTCATCAAAAATGGAGAGGATTCTAAAACAAACAAAAGTGCAAAGGAAGGTTATTTTACTTTCATTTTACTTCCTTGTGTATTAAACTTAGCACTTTCCTAGACTTCAAAAGGGATTTGCAACATTTTATTGACTCTAAGGTGAGACTATAAGGGATTTGCATGTATTCTCCTAAATTCATTAAGAAGTGTATATATGTATTCTCTAGTTATCATAAAAAAGACTAAAGGTACCAACACCTAATTGTGATGTGCTTGCAAAATTATCCCATCTAGATTTTTATCTAAAATGTACACGCTCCATACATGAAAGTCCAGGGTCACTCTTAGGTACAATTATTTTCCACACTTTGAAAATGCATAGTTTATTCATATAGAGTCTAAAAACTACATGCTACAATACTTTACAATCCATCAATACCCCTCCAACTACCACCAAGACATAACTATGAAAAAGTAACTATGAACTAGTAACATTTTAACAACATGAATTATGCTCAAACCCTTATTCGGATGCATTCAGGTACTTTGTGTAATTGAATATGATAGACGTCTTAACTTTTGCTACTAAAAATTATGGAAGAGGGTAAGTGTTGCCTAGAGAATGGCTCTTGTCAAGATTCACATTCAATGAGGGTGGTTCAACAATGATCCAAATGATAACCTGATCATAATATCTAATAGTTTGTTCTTTACCACTAAATAATTTGAAAGAATCTTCATTGATTTGTTATATAAATGCTACGGTTTAAAAATAGTGTCACCTACAAAATGAATGTCATTATAAAAGAATTTAGTTTTGTGGAAATTAGAACAATATCATTTTCTATACATACTAATTTCATTATTTTACAAATAATGTGACTGTGGTAAATTAGTGTCACATACACTAATCATAATATTCAATACTCAATAGCCTTCATGCCCATTGCCTTTTCTTTTATGCACTATATCCATCACATTGAACCTCCACTTGTCTACTTCACTTATGATGTAGTATTGTTGGATGTGAAATATATTCCACACCATCTACTCTAGACAAAGTAGAGCTAAGGCAGTGATAGTACATGCTATTGAATGTTATGACAGGATAAATTAGTGGTCTTTTACACATTTTTTAAAAGATTTTGGTCTGCATGAGAGTCATGGTAATAAAAACTAAGAGGTACCAACCATGAATTTATTATAAATGCATTAGAGGGGATTTAAAGCCTCTAGAAGACTATTTCAAGATTGTTCCCCTTAACCACTACATCGTTGTCAGACTATTAAATAATAATAATAAATTTAAATCTATTTTTTTAAAATATTTAAAATATTTAAAAAAATTAAAAGTTAAAAAATTTAATTAATTTAAAAAATAATAATAACTAAACAATTAACTAATTAACTAAATTTTAAAAAAACTAATTATTAAAAAAAAATGATTAAATATTATTATTTGATGTGGCATTGTTTCCACGTTCCCTACAATAGTACAATCCCCAAACTCATGGTCTTCTTAAGACCTCAAAAAACATCTAAAGGTTTCAATTTCCTAGCTAAAACATCAAATTTATACCAGTACTAGTTATTACAATTCTTGGATCTGCACACTAGTCCTCGTTTTCAAAGCTCTCGACACTAATGAATGACGCAATGCTTGAACTACCCTTCGATCTCATCCAGAGCAAGTTGAACAAGTAAGAATTGGGAAACCACAAGTACAGATCTACTAATCATGTTTTCATGAACATGATTTAATGCAAGTGTGACTACTAGCAATGAGCTCATATTTTAATTGCAAAACAACACTTATTAGACAAGCAGGTAGACTAGTAATACTCTCACTTTGCCTGTAACAAGCACCTCTCACAGGATAGTCCAAAAGGTCTGCTATTTCTTCTTTCACATCAATACACTGCCAGTACAGTTCTAACTGCAGATGTTTTGGAAAAGGGTTCACAATCGCGCCGACTTCAGCTGGCAAGCAAATGAACCTCTAAAGTGAAGTCTCATGACTTTTTCATCAAAAACCCCTCCAAAACTGCCATTTTGAATGCGAAGTGACCAAATGCAAGTTTGAACACATACCTCTGAAGTCAAGTCAAGCGCAGTCATAAACACACACAACACTGAAGTCGATAACTTAGTTCACAGCAACTGCCTTCGGAACTCTTCTTGCAAATCAACTTCCTCAGAAACAAAGGCACTCAGAAGTCAAGCGCAGTCATAAACACACACAACACTGAAGTCGATAACTTAGTTCACAGCAACTGGCCTCGGAACTCTTCTTGCAAATCAACTTTCTCAGCAACAAAGGCACTCAGAAGTCAAGCGCAGTCATAAATATACACCCGACTGAAGTCGATAGTTCAGAGCAACTAGCCTCGGAACTCTTCTTGCTCCTCAGCAGCAAAGGCGCTGGTTGCTGTGAAATGAAGAGCTTCCAAACTAGAAGAGCATCCTCACGACTGCACGAAAACACCATACACTAGCAGCGAGATGTTATGTACCCATCCCACCCCACCCCACCCCTTCGAGCAGTTCACGCAGCCTGGGTCCCGCCTCAGCCCGACTTCGTCGCTGCCCGGACAAAGGCTTTGCCAAGCCGCGCCCTGCTCATACCCGGCTCGCGGAACTTCCCGGCTTTCTGGGAGCCCCTGGTCGAGAAGACCAACACAGAAATTTGAGGTTTGGAGAAGTCAATCGAACTGCCTACATGCTGGACGTCGTTGGAGATTCATGTGTACTCTAACGCCACCAACACTTCGCAAATTTCTTGGCGATTCTGTAGCTCCGTGAATCTTACAGCAGAAAGGACCTGAATCGGTAATGAGAATGGTTCCTGTTAGAGATGAGATTAAAGATCGAATCTCGAATCTCGAAACAATGCATGAGCGCTTCCAAATCGAAGATCCGTATCCAACAGCCAAGGATGTAAGAAATTGAAAATGTAATGCGTTCATTACATTCATTGTCTCAGCAACATCATCGATGCTCGCTGCCAGACTTCGCATACATGTGCACCAGCGCATTGCTCGCACACTCATCTGATTCCCCCCCCCCCCCCCTGCCTCTCGGTGTGCGAATTAGAAGAGTTTTAAATGTTATGCGCTCATTCGCTCAGCTGTGGGACTGTAGAGGACTTAAAAGAATTTTACTGTTCCGTGAAGATCATATATGAGTATATGACTCTCAGGATGCAATCAAATCATGTTCAATGACATGCAATTAAGTACATCTCTTTTTATCATTAGGAAACAGGTTTCGGATCAGAACTTCTGGGGGTGCTCGTGATGATTCGATTTTCATGCCTACTTTGAAGATTGAGAAGAGAAATAATAAAACCCATCTATATACTGTAGTAGCCATGAACACACATTATCAATGTCCATTGGCCATTACGCGCAAAAAGAATGTAAAGCAGAATGATACACTACTGTGTGGATCAAAGACAAGAAGAGCATGCAAGTTCTGGATCGGATAGAGTAGGCGGGAAGATGGATGCTTGGGTGACGGAACACACAGAAAGCTGGGATGTTTCGTGAGCCGGGTATGAACAGAGCGCCGTGAAGGGCAGCTTGGCAAGCGTTTGTCCGGGCAGCCACGAAGCCGGGATGAGGCCGCGTGAACTGCTCGGCGGGGGTACACTAAACTTACCAGTAACGTCTCGCTATTTGCTTGGTCCAGCCTGTTCGATTCTCTTGTCATGATAACAAGTAACCTTTATTGGAATTGGATTGACATTTGGGTCCAACGCAGCTTCTGTTGGGTGGTTGGGTGCAGAAAATAAATCAAATAATGGAGACTTTGTTTACTTTTGCGCTGGAAAAGATTTGGGGAAGGCCACTTATTGGATCACGGAAAGTTTAATATTGCAAGTTGCAGCAAAGGTGCAACAGTGGCATGGAAACGTAACTTACTAATAATATATTACAAAAAATCTGAACAACATGCAGCACGTGCAATTACAACCAAAAAATTATTTAAAATAAAAATTATATATATATTTCTTCTTCAGAAACTGACTTGGCACTACTGTAGTAGTGCCTCATCAATTTGACGATTTCAAAAAAAAAAAAAATTTGGAAAAAATAATTATTAAAAAAACCTAAATTATTTTTTTATTTTCCCTGTAGGCCTGTACTTGCACCACTGCTGAAAGTTAAATGACCTTATTCAAGGTTCATGTTTTTTGTAATGCACTAGACAATATTCCATACAATGCACACTATTAATACCATAATGGTCAATTTCGTTAAAATGGCGGTATTCCGCATGCCATTTTAATGGAATATCTTTTACAAATGGAGAATAAGTGTGCCATGATAGGGTCATACATATGCCAATTTTATGCCTAGCACATTCAAATCACTCCTAGTTCACGCATTTCCACTTTCCTAGGACAATCTTTCCATTGTTTTCATTCTTTCAGTGGTTTCATTTTGTGCCATTTTAACGAAATTGACCATATATGGATTCTGCACCGTGCTGACAACAATGTTCAAGATATTTTTTGAATTTTACCAGCGGTTTTCCTTCAATTTCCATATTGAATTGGGAATTATTGAGTCCGGTTATTTTTCCTATTTTTTTCCTCTAAATAGAAAATTTTGAAGATTTTTTTTGAACACCAATAGTTTTTCAATATTTTCAAACTGCAACTATTTGTTTTCTTCAATTCTACTCGTTAACTTTGAACTAGCCACCATCTTTTTCCCAAACACTAGCTAATAGTATATTCAAATTATGCATTTTGCACCCTCCAAATTATTAAGTGAAAAAAAAAATTTCAACCATAATTATTAATGGAATTTGTTTGGTATGGATGACAATTTATTTATTCACTGAAAAGCGTTTGCATTCATCCAAAAATGAATGCTATCATCTCAAGATATTTTCAAGTAGCAATTTGGCCATTTCATTTATTGAAAAAAGAAGAATTAATCATCAAATACTTTATAGAAAAAAAATTTGCATCTATGATTTCTAGAATTGTACAATAGACACATATTAACCTTTCCTTCCCATGCAAATAAGTTCCTTTCATTGCATTATTGAAAATGAAAATCTTGAATTCAAACTTGGCTTATGAATTGTCGACCATTGCATTTAAGAAATTATTCTATGCATAGTAGCATTGTAGAAAGACAGCATGTCTCCCTAAATCAAGAACATTGTGTCGTTTTTGAGCAAATTTCTCTCTCAAAAAAAGATCTTATCACATACCAATGAACCTTTCCCTCTCATTTAGTAACCTCCACTTCCCTTTAGTAAGTGTTTGCCATTGCAAATGTCTTTATGTCTCAATAGGTGTACTTTGACTTTTCTATAAGCAAAAGTGAATGCAAGTAGAGGTAGTTGGCAAAAGATTCATTTTCAGGTAAATTTACAATGATAAGAGACTCATTGTAGCACAACTAAAGTACTAGTTGAGGTAGTAAAAACTTCATTAGAATAATGTTTTGGATGAATTTAGACGACGAGTAATTGTAGGATACATTTGTATTATTTTCTATTACATAACACTATAAGAAACCCACGTTTTAGTTGGCCTTTTGTAATTTTTTCAAACGGATTTTAGGTGATGTCGGGAAAAACAACTTGTGTTTTTTAACGTCCAATATAACATCTGGATGTCAACTTGGACGTAAAAAAACACAAGTTGTTTTTTCCGATGTCACCTAAAATCTGTCTGAAAAAATTACAAAACGCCAACTAAAACGCAGGTTTCTTACAGTGTAATTTAGTCAATTGTGGAGGTTTTGAGATAATTTATGCGATTTAGTTTCCAAAGAATCAAGATTTATAGACAGCAAGGTATTCATTACTACTTTACATCTTTAGTAACATTTTATTATTTTATTTTATTTTTTATAAACAATCCCTAATTGGATGTCCTATTTGCCAATTTTGTGGTATTATATATAAGTTTTAGTTCAATTAAACATATTGGGATTCAAAAATTGAGATTTGAGATCACCATCTAGGATTATGAAGACTATTACAAACGTCTTCAAAAATAGAAAATCTTTCTTACATAGGTGCTTAAATTGCCCTTCATGTAAATTAGAGTGAAAAAAGATTATAGAATTTAATATTCTCAAGATATAATTGGTTGATTAAATTACTTTTAAGTTGAAAACAATGACCAAGTTTATTTTAATTTTATGAAATTTTAAACTATTTTTTAATAGAAAAAAATAGAAAATATGTATTTTCATGAAATTTCTATTTATTTTTTTAAATGCATAACTTTAGGAATTTCTTTTTGCTTGTTTTTTTTATTAAATAGGTTATTTTTAAAATTTTGATCTTTAATTTCATTGTAGTTTTGTTTTTTAAAATCTAAAATCTCTATATACAACAAAATCAACAAATATTTTAAAATTGGATTGGTACACATTGAATGTATGCCATAAGGTTGGTGCTATTATTAGAATTCCAATGAACAACTTTACTTTGCATTTTAAACCCTAAAGTCCCACTATTCCCTTGGGGGACAAAATGAATTTTGGATAGAATCCCATAGTCTTGATTTTCATTGTAACTTTTTGAATTTTTTTTTAACATAGAAAAACACATTAGCTTTCTAGGAATAAATTTTTCATTTCAATCAATGCTTGAGAGCAAAAGTTATGCTACAATAGTACAATAAGCCCGAAACAAAATTCATCAAGCAACACAAAAAAATTCACTAAAAGTGTTTCAAAATTTTGTTTCAATAAAGTTTCAAAATTTTTGTTTCTCACAAAAAGTGTTTTTGTCTAAATGGAAAGATTTGATTGATTCCATTTAGACCAGTGATGAGAAAATTATGGATAATCTTAATTTTCAAGAAATCTATGCATATTCTTAAAAAATTTACTTGTAGGATTCATTTTTTAGCATTATTTTCACAATTTTTCAAAAAAGATGGTTTGACAAGGTTTAGTTTGTTTGCTATAACAATTTCACCATTGGAATTAGTGTGTTTCAATTCCACATTTGACCTATAAACAATTTTGATTTTCTTTCAATCTTATACCTACTTCTAGATTAAAAAAATTTAAAGAATGAAAATCAAATGTGTTTTGTTTGAATTTTTAATCCTAGATTTTCAACTGAATTCTTCAAGATTAGAAAATTTTAATTCAATATTGGTAGTACAAAAATTTAAGTTTCGAAGATTCAAAGCCTGCAAATCTAGTCTTGCAAGGAGCCAAAAAAAAAGGGTTTTCTTTACTTCAAATGCAAATATCTTGCAACCCACAAGGTCAAAGTTTCTAAAATTTTCTTATACTAGCCTAGAGCAAGATCCTATTCTTGCAAATGTGGAAAAAACAATTCTAAATTTTTTTGCACTTTGCAATAGAAATATTGTCGTAAACAGGAACAACGAAGTACAAAGATACAAATAATGTATATTAATAATTATTATAAACAATACATATCTGTCTTCTTATAGAAGGAGACAACACCGCTTTGTGTAACGTAACGGTGTGTGTTACAGACATGACTATTGAGTCTAAGTATGTATTACAGTCGTGACTATTAAGTCTAAGTTACAGTCTAATTCTAATTGTAGTAACACGCCCCCTTCAGCTGCATAGCTGAATTGAATTAGCTGCATGTCACGACACGCCCCCTTGTTGTTAAGCAGATGAAGCTTGATTAGTGATGCCGTGAAGGCATGCATAGTGTTTGATTTTGGGGAGAGACTTTGTCAATACATCTACCCACATTGTGACTGTAGGAGTAAACGCCAGTTGAAGAATCTTAAGTTGAACTTTTTCACGTAAGAAGTGGAATCTCAAGTCAATGTGCTTCGAGCGATCATAATGCTTGGGATTCTCACTGAGGGAGATACAGGATTGATTGTCGCAATAGATGGTACTAGGAAGTAAAAATTGGTAACCAAGTTCCTTTATAATAGACTGAAGCCAAAGGAGTTCTTTTGTTGCTGTAGTTGCTGCAATGTACTCAGCCTCTGTTGAAGAGAGAGCAACTATAGACTGCTTGCAACTCTGCCACGAGAGAATACAAGCGGAGTCAAGTTGAAATATATAACCGGAAGTAGATCGACGTGTATCTGGGTCGCCGGCCCAGTCGGCATTGCTCCAGCCATTAAGCTTGTGATGAAGGGAGAGGTCAAAAGTAGCACCAGTATATTTTAAACCTTGTTGGGAAGATCCTCGCAGATAACAAAAGATACGTTTGATTCCCAGCCAATGAATTGGAGCAGGTTGTTGCATGAATTGTGCAAGATGATTAACCGCAAATGCTAAGTCCCATCGTGTGCAGGTGACTAGGTACTGGAGGCTGCCAAGGGCTTGCTTATACGGAATCTGCAACATTTGTGTTTGTTCTTCAGCAGTAAGTGAATCACTGTCTTGGCGAGAATATCTGATGCCAGCTTCTAAGGGTGTAGAAACTGGATTGGAATTTGCCATATTGAATTTAGTCAAAAGGTCATTTATATACTTTTCTTGAGATAACTTTAAGATTTTATTGGAGCGATCTCGTTGTATTTGAATACCAAGGATATACCCAATTTCTTGGTTATCCGTCATAGAGAAACGCTGAGAGAAAAGAGCCTTTGTAGCAGAAAGAAATTGTAAATTGTTGGATATAAGAATGAGGTCATCAATGTATAAGCCTAATATTAACAGTGAAGAATTAAAGTGTTTAATATAAACATTGGTATCGGATATACATTGTGTAAAACCTTGGCTTAGAAGAAAAGTGTTGAAAGTGTCATACCAGACACGAGGTGCCTGCTTTAAGCCATATAGTGATTTTAATAGTTTACAAACCAGATGTTCATGACCAGGCTTAATATAGCCGTCAGGTTGGGAGATGTAGATTTCTTCTCGTAAAATACCATGTAAGAAGGTTGTAACCACATCCATTTGATGGATGTGGTAGTCGTACAAGGTAGCTAGAGCTAAAAGAATTCGCAATGAAGTCATTCGAATGACTGGGGAAAAAGTTTCGGAATAATCAATTCCTTCTTGCTGGGTAAAACCACGGGCGACCAATCTGGCTTTGAAGCGTGACAAGGTGCCATCAGAGTGATATTTCCTTCGAAATAACCATTTAGTACTGATAGTTGATCGATTGGGAGGAGGATCAACAAGATCCCACGTGTGATTTGTGATCAGAGATTGATATTCGGTATTCATTGCTTGTTTCCATTCACGAGAGTGCTCGCTGGAAAGAGCTTCAGCAACTGTGAGAGGATCAACTAGTTGGGCTAATAGTCCAAAGCTGTATAAATTTGTATCATAATATCGTGGAATCTTCCGTTGTCCTTTATTGGGATGCTGACTTCGACGTGGAGAAGATTGATTGGCTTGATTTTGTCGATCATGAGATCTTTGGTGTGCTGTAGAGGAAGTTGGAGAGTTGGGTGGGAAGTCCAGGTGATCAGGAGGAGGTGGGGTCTCTGGTGGGTCCTGCAACAAATTGTCTTGTTGTAAATTGGATAGTTCAAAGTTGTGAATTGCAGGTATTGCCGAAGATATTGCCGGAACAGTATACATGCCTTCATTATCAGACCAAGTGGGTAAACTTTGGTCATGAATAGTGATACACTAGTAGATAATAATGAATCTTCTGAAAAAGAAACATCACGGCTAGTAAAAATTTTCTTTGTGTCAGGATTATAGAGTCGATAACCTTTGATGCCCGCAAGAACACCATAGCCAATAAAAATGCATTTAACTGTTTTTGAATCCAATTTCTTGCACTGTTCGTCTGGAATATGTGCATAAGCGGAGCATCCAAAAATGTGAAGATTACTAAGGTCAGGCTTGAAGCCAGTCCAAAGTTCGTAGGGTGTGACCGTTTTTAAAACTGAGGTGAAAGAGTAATTTTGTAAATAACATGCTGTAGCGACAGCTTCAGCCCAAAAAGAGGTGCTCAGCTTAGTAACTTTAAGCATACTGCGGGAGGATTCAACCAGGGTACTATTTTTACGTTCAGAAATCCCATTTTGAGCCGGATTATAAGGATTGGTAAGTTGTCGTTGGATGCCGTGATCTTTGCAGAAACGATTAAAGGCTTGGGATGTGAATTCACCGCCATTATCAGAACGCAAGATGAGAATCTTTTGATTATCAAAATGGTTTTCGACAAGGGCTTTATAATCTTGAAAATGCAATAAAACTGCTGATTTCTTAGATAAAAAATATATAGAAGTGTATCTGGAAAAGTCATCAATAAACAAAAGAAAGTAAAGAGCACCACCTAGGGAGGGTGTACTCATTGGTCCACATAGATCTGTATGAATCAAAGCAAGTGGAACCGTGGCTCGTGTAGCAGAATTTTTTTGGATAGGAAGCCTTAGATTGTTTGCCAAAAAGGCAGCCCTTGCACAGTGGTAAATCAGATTTTAGCAAAGGTAGTCCAATAACAAGATCATGGTTCTTCATGAAAGTCAAGGCTCGAATATTTAAATGCCCCAAGCGATAATGCCAACGAAGACTCTCAGAATCTGACTTTGGTAAAGTAGTAGTTAAATAATTTGAATCTGTTGGTGGAAGACCAATACCGAGGGAAAATAAGTTTCCTGCTTTAGGAATGCAAAATTGCATGTGTTGAGTTGAAGTGGGAGACTGGGTTTTAATAATACACTCAGTTTGAGTGAATGTTATAATAGTATTTCCTGTATTTGTGATTTGACTGACGGAGAGTAAATTTTTAGCGAGTCCTGGCACATATAAAATATCAGGAATGAGTAAAGTTTACCCAGTTGGGACTTGTAAAAGGACGGAACCATATCCGAGTGCATGGTGCGAGCTATTGTCACCCAAGAGTATTATTCTCGGAGTATCAAGAATGTGATAATCTCGAAAGAGATCCTGTTGTGGGGACATGTGCTGGCTAGCCCCCAAGTCGAGATACCGGGACTCAAAAATGGTTGAGTGATCAAAGGTGGCCGAGAATAGATAAGCTGGTGGATCAACTGACTGAGCAGAGAAGGCTTTGTTCGATTGGTCATAACCCCCCTTCCTGGCTTGGTCACGTTTTCGCTTGCGGCATTCAGGGGATTTATGCCCTGGAATCCCACAGTAATGACAAATGATATCACCTCGAGCATATGAGGTTGGATTTGGCGGAGTGAACTTTTGCCCTGTCCAACTCTTTCGAGGCTGTGGGCGATGGCTTGGTTTATTGTATCTTGATTTATTTGTAATTGGTTTAACGAACTTTCCCTTCACATAGAATGCGCTAGTCTTGGACTGTGTAATTTTGGAAGAGTTAATCGCATGTTGTTGAAGAATATTTGAAAGTAGATCTGAGAATGAGAGATCTGGAATACCACCTTGGGTGGTAATAAAAGCACTCCAAGAGTCTGGAAGTGCTCCCAGCAAAAGATTAACTTGTTGTGCCTCTGAAAAAATACAACCGGCAATAGCTGCTTCCTGGAGCAAAGATTGCCAGGTTTCTAAGAAGTCGAAAACATCGTCGGATTCAGACATCTGCAAATGGCATAATTGCTTATGAAGGTGAACCTGGCTAGCTTTATTAGATCGTTCGTATAATTGTTTTATACGCTCCCAAACTTCTTTGGAAGTTTTTAAAGGACGTAGTGAGATTAGTTGTTTTTCGCCACAATGTAGCAGAATATCAGATCTCGCTTTAGAGTCTTTCAATTTCCAGGTTGATAAATTATTAACCTCAGACGAAGGAGGTGCAACCTCGCTACCTTCAACAACGGTCCATAATTCAGACCGGACAAGTAACATTTCGAGCTTAATACTCCATGTTACGTAATTACTGGGAGTTAACTGAGGAATATAATAGGCTCTTGAAGCCGAGCTTGTTTCAGCGGTAGTCATATCAAGGTTTAGTAGGAGTTATTTTTAATAGAAGTTCCGGAAGTATATTTTCTTGGGAACCTAACACTTAAATCTCCTGATATAGATAGGAAGGTATGGTGTCGACCGAATCATTTGCAAAGTACTGAGGAATTACTTCGTCAAACTGTCCAGGTTCATTGAACTCATTAGAAGTATTTATGACATTCAGAAGAGCTGGAGAAGCATTGGAGATCCCATATGGAATGAATTCCAATGCTAGAGGCTGTTCGTCTTCTTCATATTCCTGCGAGGTTGGTTCTACTGGATCGATAAGAGTTTGGTAGAATCCACTCAAAAGATTTAAGGGAATTCCATCGTCAGGACTCTCTTCGTCTTGTTCTACTCGACGTGCTCGATTGATTGTATTTATTACAAGATTGATTCGCATCTGAGCTTCAACTTCATCTTGTGTTTCCTCTATTATGAGTAAGTCAAATATATCAGCGATTGGCTTCAAAGAATAGCACATCGTGATTATCACTGTACATTTGTTCCGTGCTCTGATACCATGTCGTAAACAGGAACAACGAAGTATAGAGATACAAATAATGTATATTAATAATTATTATAAACAATACATATCTGTCTTCTTATAGAAGGAGACAACACCGCTTTGTGTAACGTAACGGTGTGTGTTACAGACATGACTATTGAGTCTAAGTATGTATTACAGTCGTGACTATTAAGTCTAAGTTACAGTCTAATTCTAATTGTAGTAACAAATATTACTACATCTCAACAGATGCAACTCTTGTGTGCAAAGTGATTTCTGCACAGCTCTATATATCTCCCCAAACTCACATTCCGACCTTTTGGTGAAAATGCTGAAAGAGACCAATTGGTTCCTCTACCTCGGTCCGAATGTGATTCAGTCAGACCTCGATAAGGCTAAACAAGGTAAAGTGACATTCATTAGCAAAGGAAAGATCACACATCAAATGATAACTTAATTGTGGGCTTGACATGATGGATTCGAAGAGAAGTAGCGATACCTTCCCATTTCCATGAGGGGCATGCTGGCCACTCCGAAACGAATCAATCGCAGCCTGCCTGCCAGTGATGAAAGCAACCATCGACGATCGAACATTCCATGCTTCTTGCTGTAAGTTCTGTTGATCGGCTTCAAAGCGTCCAGCAACTCTTCCAGAACAAAGATCCAGAAACTAAAACGTACTCAAAATCCTCTCTTGTCATCTTGATACGAGGACACGAGATCATGAACGAGGCAGGTCAAAGAGCTTCGAACTGTAAAGCATTCAAGAACCTTCACTGAAGACCAGTGCATGCAGGCAACAACCTTGTATATATGATGTTAAGTAATTGGGCTTCAGTGCATCTGGTGGCATCATTTTTGCAGTGGTCCCATTCGCTTCCTGGATCTGGGGTAACGATATTGTCCATCTGACCAACAAGTCGAGACACAAATAAGCGCTAAGTATCGCACGAGGTGGCAATCAGATGCAAACCATAGACCTAAAACAGCTACAAAGCAAATGACATTTACACGAACCATGAATCGAAGTGTGCACAAGTCCCTCACGAGAGTGGAATACAAAGGAAATCAAAGCAAAATGGAGAGAAAGTGAGGATATTGTGAAGCGGGAAAGATACCTGCCACCAATCGTAAGCTCCGTTGACGACGAAAAGTGGAGTCTTCATGCATTTGCGATAACAAATATTGAGGAAAGAAACACTGTCACACCATCGAGCAAGCACGTTTCCCATGAACAAGATTGCAATGGTAGACAAAATGATTGAAGGGTCTGCTGGATTAACCGGATCAAACAAAGGTGCTGCCATTGATTCATAGAACCACAAGTTTTTCTCGAAGCAAAGAGAAATCACGAAATGCAATCGTTTTATTACCTCAGTTGAGTGCCGTATTTCAGTAGAGTATTTTGGCAGCGTGCCACTGGCATTCTGACAACCAACCACGATCGTCTCACATTCATCAGGCATTTGGCATCACCAATAGATTAGGGTGGCTCCACCCAATTCCAACCAGGACCCAATTCCAACCAAATGAAAAGCCCTCATTGATTGTAGAAAACAAATCTGTGACTGTAGTACATGCCTTAACTTGCATGATTGTAAAGTTAAGGCATGTACAACAATTACACATTTGTATTCTGAAATCTATTTAGGCTTTTCATTTGGTTGGAATTGGGTCCCGGTCGGAATTGGGTACAGTTACAATATGTGTTGTCACCATAGAACATGTTGTGTGCATTAGGGTGATTGCAAGAAAGACGGGTCCTATTTGGCATCACAATTGAAGTGATTGAGTTGCCATCAATCATAACTTTCAGAAAATGAAGCTGATGGACTAAATTTTTTTTATTGAAGATGGCTAATTGAAAAATCACGAGATTAATTATTTTTCATAAATTTTGAAAAATAATTTTACAATTAAATGTCAATTTAGCTAATTTGTCACACTTTGCGGTTTAGAGGTTTTTAGTACTGTGGAGCATCCAAAAATCATGATGTTCACTTGAATTTTTCATAGGCTATTTCCACACTAGATGAGCATGTGCCCATCAAAGGGCATTAAAAAAAACACAATTCTTTGTCCTCAACATGCATGCATGTAGGGGTCCAAACATTCACGATGGTTTCAACTTTCTAGTTTTTGGTGAAATGTAATCACTATCAAGTCTTTACAAATGGCCAATTATTAAATTTTTTTATTCATGATTTTCTAATTATTATTAATTTGTACTTAATTTTATCTACTTCCTGTGACAAACTGTCATTTTTTCAAATAGTATTGTTTCAATATTATTAAGTACTCAAAAGTACTATTGATTGTTGATTTTTCAGATCAACGGCTAAGATTGCTCCATTTTGTAGTACTATAGTATTGAGCGCAAAAAATCAAAGTTTTGGCAGAATGCTACCAAAATTGTTTGGTCTTTCTTGCAATCACCCGTTAATATCTAACACTTTTGGGGCTGAGATAAAATCACCAAAGACCCGGACCTCTAGAAATGGGAGCTAGTTACCTGCAAATCAACCACATTCTTGAAGTATGTTTGTATTTTGTTCTTGCCCTTGTAGGTTTTCCTAATAGGTACGTACACCAATGAGTGCATTAGACAAGAGTGGTCAAATTCACACATTCAATACCATAATCAAGTCACTTCTTGATCAAACATTTGCATTTGCTCCAACATAACAAAAGTATACTCTAGTCTCAGGCTACAAGTGAAAAACTGAGTAGCAATACACAAAGCAATTAAGCAAATTGTATAATCTTGAGTCTCTTAGATATGAACATGGGGTATGCAAGAATGTACAATGGGGTCCCAATCAAAATGGCATTTTTGAAATTGCAATGAAAAAAATTTCAATGTTGTTGACTTTGACAACCTTCCAAGAGTTGAAAAATTGGTATTTTACCATGAAATTTTTACCATAGCATCATCTTTATGTTAATAACACTTGTATCAAATTTCAAGTCTGAAAGATTCACCGAAAAAATTATTCAAAATCTACCAACTTAGGTAGTTGTAGAATTTTTTTCATTGCTGCCAATTTTGACAGCCTCCCAAGGATTGAAAAAAAAAATTTGCCATGAAATTTTTGGAACATCACGCTAGAAGAAGCTTGTGTTTTTTTTAATTTTTTGACGTCAAAGTTGATAGATTTTTTTAGACATCCTTTGTAACAACTTGTGTTTTTATGTCAACAATGACATCTAATGTAACATCTTAACATTACATTAGATGTCATTGTAAACACAAAAACACAAGTTGTTATAAAAGATGACTAGCAAAATTCATCAACTTTGACGTCTAAAACATTAAAAAAAAAACAGGGTTCTTCTAGTGGCAATTACTTTATGTTAATAACATATGTTCCAAATTTCAAGGCCACAAGATCAATACAAAAAAAGATATTCACAATCTACCAACATGTATTGTTTTGAGAAACACTTGTTGAAACCATTTCACTATTGCCAACTTTGACACTTTTCCAAGGACTAATAAATTGTTTATTTATCATGAAATTATTGTCACACAATCCTCTCTATGTTGATAACATGTATGCCAAATTTCAAGGACAAAAAAGTTAACTTAGAGCCATTCAAAGATTGGTACATAAAATAAAATAAAATAAAATAAAATTCTTTTGGTCATGTGTAATTATCACTCAATTCTTTAAGGATACCAAATTTCAATTTCAAAAAAACAAAATTCCATTTTTGGTGAAATTTTAAAGTCAATTTTTGTAGTTTTACATATTATTTTATTGAATACATTTGGTGATGAATTTTTTTAATTCAATTGCATGGATATGTAGGGAACATCCATATGCACATCTTTCATATTAAAAAAAAACTTAAGTAACAAAAATATGATCAATTCAATGAAAAGTGTCGTATGACCAAACTTTGAAGAAATGGGGATATCTCTATATTTTAACTGGATTTTGACAAAGCAATTGTACCATCATGCCCAAATGTAAGAAATTACTTACCATGTAAGGTGCAAATAGAAAAATCTAATTATAAAAAAGAAATATCTATTTTACAATATTTTAGGCATTGTTACTCAAACATGGAAATCTCTATAGAAGAAATTGTGAAACTTTTTTGGAGAAACTTGTTGAAGGGAAGAGGTGTGTATGGATGTTCCTTACATATCTATGAAATCAAATTTAAAAAATTCATCACCAATTATTCTCAATAAAATATTACGTAAAACCATGAAAATGAACTTAAAAAATTCACTGAAAATGGAGTTTTGATTTTTAGAAACTGAAATTTGGTATGCTTGATTGGAATTGCGTAAGGATGCAATGATAATTATGCTTACCAAAATATACCAATTATATTGCACATTGCACTACAAAAAATATGAAAGGCTCAAATGAACTGGTTGTAAGCTCTTAGTACTCGACTGTACAGCAAAGGTTGGTTGTAGAGCACCCTGCTTTAACAATCTCATGAACAAAACACAAAATTAATTTAACTTCCCATGAAAAGGTCAGATCAGTTTTCAAGTTCAGTTGCTTCGATCAGCACAACATCAGTTTGTGAATAACCACATGATTATCGTACATCAAATTTAAGTTAACCATGAAGAGATGACAAAGCTAATGAAACCTATGAATATTTTTGGTATTTTTCATTGTCCTTTTTTTGTGCATAATTTTTAGAGATAAATTTTTCTAGGTTTAAATTTTGAGAGACAATTGGCTTTAAAAGTTATCCATATTTTATTTTATTTAAAAGAAGATTTATTTCAAAAGTCACAATACTCATTGAAATAGACCGTTTTTTAGCAAGAAACAGTAGGTGTTTCTTGCAACAACCCAAGAAGGTTGTGTTTGTTTATCTATTGAAGTCAATGTTCCTTTATTTTGCAACAATTTTGATAGAGAGGAAAGACTCAGAAACATCCATTCCACGTGTACCACAAAGTGTTCATGATACTTAAAATGGAGACCACATTCGTGGCTTCTAGATTGATTTGGACAAAGAGCATCCTATAAGTAAAAACAATTCCAAGCCTGGTTTAAAACCATGAAACCCTGCGCCTTATACCCAGACAAAGAGGGTACTTTTCTTAAGCGATTGATAATATTTGGCTTCAAACCAACTTCTTTGGTAAGAGATCCAATCTTCAAATGACTTGGAAACTAAGTCTTCCGAAGTTGGGGACCTTTGATTAGGGCTCCTTAGGCACTTGGCTTCTGGTCTCTCTTGGCAGGCTTCCCCCTGTGTTCCTCTCTTCTGTTCTTTGGGTTTTCCACCTTCTGTGGCTTGTTGCTTTGATTCCGGGCTCTCTTGCTTTAAAAAGGGGGAGGATAGGGGAGTAGATTGGGGTTTAAATGCCCTTTATTTTGTTGAAAATGAATCTATTGTCGCCGAGGATTTTTCCTTTGGTTTTGTGTATGGATTCCCCTTATCAATGGAAATTGTCCATGTGACCAGTGAATTCAGCTCAAACAAAAGCTGGGGTACACAGTTCATTTATGAAATTTTGGATCCTTCTCAGATTATGAGAACTTTGGGAGGCCCGTGTGTGCTAAAAAATGAATGGAATTGAGAATTGTGAATTGCGTTGGAATCACATTGTTCAAAGTCTACTTTATCATCATTACAAACACACACAGATGTAATTGAAAATCATACAAAGAGTTTGGTGTTTTCTATACACTATGTACTATTTAGTGTTGCCAATATTTGTGAAAATTACAACTTGTATTCAATGATATATATAAGAAATGAACCTTCAAAATTACTTTAGAGATACTTATTCTCATATTACTTGAATGGCTTGTATGATTTCTTGCTTGTTCTTCACCTGAATGCAAAAAATCTTTGACTATCCTCCAAAGGTTCTTTACGAAATGGTAGATAGTGTATAAAAGGAATCCAAATTGTTGTATGATTTTAAATTATTCATCTTTTCACTTGTTATGAAGTTGAAGTGCACTTCATTGCAATTCCAATGCAATATGTGGTTTCAAAATTGTTTCATTTTTTTAACATGCTAGAGCTTTCTAAAGTTGCTACACTTTCTAGTGAAGAGTCACTAGTAGGAGCCAATGTTTTTCAGGACGTTATCAGCAGACATGCATGTTTTGAAGAACATCAGCTGCAGAATGCGGTGGAGGCCTTGGGAGCTAGAATTTTGAAGGATGTTTTCATAAACGTGCAAACGTTACATGTTGAACAACTAAATGTCATCGTCGACAAGAATGTTAAGTGAGACATCACCAAAAACATGAATGCGTTTTCAGTAATGTCCCGAAAAACGCAAAGTTGCCACGTCAGCCGAGAGACTGCTTTTCACATGCAGTTTGGTTTGGGAAAGTTGTTGGGGTCAGCAGGAAAGCTGACCAGCTCTAGTTAATGCAAGAGATGGGTAGTTCCTTAGTTGTTTTGTTTTTAAATGAATTAGTATGGGTATGTATTGGCTGAAGTTCTAGTTTTAAAACATTTTCATGATTAATTGTGATATACTTTAAGTAGATTAAAGAGAATAAAAAGTAGTATAGGGAAGTTGAGCAGCTTAGTTTGCCCATTTGCTTTTAATATTTCTATCATTCTATTAAAAAAGGCTCTTTGTTTGTTTGTTTGGTTGGTTGGTTATGTCACATAGAGATCTATGTGCGTCTTTTGTTTGCGTGTTTGGTATTGTTAGAAAGTCCTTGACAAAGAAAGGTGCATGAACTTGTTTCCGTGACGTTTTGCCTCTAGGCATGAAAATGATTGAATTATGGATTTTTTGTAAATGCCGAAAATGAGAAGTTAATTTTTTTTCCAACTGTGGTTATGGCATAGGGCATATGATTTGTAGGAAAATTAACGAAGGAGAATTCAAGAATTATATTGGTTGTAAAAAAATATTTCGAGAGGTTGTTTTGAATGAAAGGCGATCATTCTTTGTGAGACATGAAATAAGTGGATTTTTAAAATGAACATGTGCTTTAAAGAAGAAGAAGCCTCATTTTCCTTGGTGCATTCTAAGGGATTTTGCAAGTGATGGTACATGAGAATGATGACAAACCTTCAGAAGAACTTGTTTCTAACATAATTAATTAATAGCACAAAGCTTTAATTTTTTTATTTTTTATTTTTTGGTCTTTAATCTCGAAAGATCCAAACAAACTAAAAGTGGATGCACCTTAGTCAACCTTGATTACAATTTTCCAAAAAAGTACTTTTGAAACTTGATTTATATTTTTTAAATGAAGTTTGACAAGTTTTGTTTCTATTCTATTTCAAAATTTTGGAAATTCTCAAAAATTGATGGAATTAGTGTAATTGAAAGCTCCATAAGTTTGTCTCCGAAATTTAACACAATATTGTACGTTTTTCATGTGTATTTTATTTTAAGAAAATTATTTTAAGATATAAGTTATAAAATATATTTTTAATTATATCTTATACTTATGCTAAAAATTATAGATTATTTTACTATATATTCTAATTCATATAGGTAGATTTTGACCTATAGCTTTTAAAATTTAGGATAAATTTGATTTTTCCATCCATATTGTTGAAATAATCAACTTAAATAAAAAAAGTGAAATTTTACACTAGTAAAAAATTTCAAAATTTCATACATATATTAAATAGAAAGACAAAATTAATAATAGAATTTGACTTCAATGATTTTTAATTTGTAGTGATTGTTTTGGTTATAAAAATAAAACTTAACCAATTGAAATTTTTTTACACTAATTGTACAAAGTTTTACACCATTTCTACTTGTATTACTTTTTTCCTTGAGGGAATAATGGGATGTCAAGGATTAATTTTTTGATGAATTTGACAATTTCTCTTGTTCATTTTATTTTATTTTTGGATTCTTGAAAAATAACTTTTTTGGCCAACTCTAACAATCAGGTATGGTATGAAGGTACATTTTCAAATTATAAAAGAAGCTTTTAACATTATACAAGCAACCTTTTGCATATATAAAACAACCTTTCGTATTATGAAAACCATATGCACCAAGGTGCCACAATTTGATAATGTAAAGAAACTAGAAGCTTAGCTATTTTCCGAGGATGTTTTTGGATGCTTTCTTAGTGTCATTATTATTTATATCTTCTTCCAAACAACAAAGAAAATTAAAAACAAAACAATGATTATGCACTCAGTTCCGCTATATGTTGCACTTCTTTTATTTTCCATTGAGGGCTTTAAAATAAGTGAATTGCAAATAGATGAAAGACATTACGCTTTTCATATCATTGGCATGTTCAATATTTTGGCGCAAAATCTTCTTTGCATGTTTGGAAACAATTTTGATATCATCTTGAAATTCCATGAGGTAGTTTTTGTCCTATAAATGAAAATTCTATTGAATTTCATTATTTCATTAATTAAAATTTATCTTTAAAATGTAAGTAAAGTAATAGTATTGTAAAGTAGATATTCACCTTTTGCTATTACGTCTATAACATGTACATCCAAAATGCAAAGGCACCATCTTCTGGTATTGACTAAACTTTAAACTAAAAGAATCTCAAAATATTCACTATTTTAATTAGTTATTTCTAAGGGTGACGTCTTCTTTAAGTGTAGCTTCAGCATTGAACATTTGATTTTCATGATGAATGATTCTAATTTTTCAAACCAACATTTTCTGCAAGGGTGTTCCACTTCAAATCTTCATTTTTTATTGTTGAAGGCTCTTTTAAATCAGCATGATCTGAAATCCCAAAGATCTTTGATTTCATAAGATATATAATACATTTAACAAAATTGAGAGAACTCTTAACCCCTAACTGCTCAAGGCACCAGAATCTGGTGTTTGCAAAACTTTGAGGTTAAATAAAGCCTAGCCAAGTTTCTATTTTTAGTAGCTTATTTTTTAGAAAGTTCTTCTTGAAGTCTAGTTTTAGCATCACAAATCTGATCTTAAAAATAAATGATAGTGATTTTTCTATTCACGACTTTGTGCAAGAGTACCTAGTGCAATCTTGACTTCCCGTGTTGAGAGCTCTTGAAAATGAGCCTCAAATACACTAGATCTTGGAGAAAAAATCACATTCAAAATTCATTTAAAAAAATTCTAGAGTAGATTTTAAGAAACCATATTTTGATTGGGGTTATACTTGTTAGGCACTTTAACTTCATATATTTTTGGTCACCAACTTTTTAGATTTGACTTGTGTAAAGAAGACTGAAAGATTTTTGCAGTTTTAGCACCCTCATTGTCAAACGTTATAATCTTTTGCTATATAAGTGATATTGTTATGTTTTCTTTTTCTACAAGATTTCTAACATCTCTTGTTTGAATTTATACAATTACAATTAAAAAAAAATTGATACAACTTATCAAAATGTTGTCATTTTGTTCAATTTAGTGCAAATTCGAAGAAGCTCAAAACAGGGCTTGGGCATTTAGGGGTTAAAGCTTATAGTTTTTCTTGGGACCAAAATTTTGGATTTAACTTCGGACAAGAGGAATGATAGAAAGACTACAAATGACCTGCACACATTGGCAAGGGCTTCAGATTTGACTGCAAGTAAATTTCTAGAAAATCTTGGGGGCTAAAGTAAAACAATGACCACATGTGAAGAAATAGGTGAAAGCAAACCACATGGCATTTTTTTTCCAAGAAAGTCACTTGCATTGGCATTTAAATAATATGGTAGTCGAAGTGGATGAAGTGACATGCCATGTCAGCATACTTTCATGCCATTTAGAATTCTAACATTGTCATAGTAGATGTCAGCTAAGATGTCTTCTGTCGCAGATAGATGTTTTTTGTGATGTCAATAGAGATGTCCACTGTGACATGTAGATGTTTTTTGCAACGTCAATTCAGACATCCTTTGTAACGTTTGAATGTTTTTTATGACGCAACATTGCGTCCACCATAATACTTAAAACTGAAATTCTGTTTTTACAATAAAAAATCACATTTTGGATGTCCCATAAGGTTTGTCTTCCCTCAAGCCACTACTCTTGCATAAATAACTTGCTTTCCGATGTTTAAATATTGGCAATAAGGCTTTTCAAGTCATTCAATATTATTGCCAATACTGTATACAATGTATGGTGTATTTTGTATAATGCATGGTGTATTGTGTATGTTGTATAATGTATGGCGTATTGTGTATGATGTGTAATTTATTGTGTATGATGTATAATTTATTGTGTACGATGTATTCAATATGTTGTATAATGTATGGCGTATTGTGTACGGTATATAATATATTGTATATGGCATATGTCTTAGCTAACATCAAAATTGATGTCTCAAAAGATGTCTCAGAAAACATCTATAGGTCAAAATCAATGTTGCTAAAAATTATATTCCAATTTCTATAGACGTCTAAGTTGATGTCACTAGAAACAGTATGAAAATTTTCAAAACATAACGTTAACTACCACTTCATCTTCCGGTCAGGTGACAAAAATCTTACGTGGCATTACTTGCTTACGTGGCGCCTATGTGGCTGCCACATGGCACATTTTAGTCACTTTTTTTAATTGTGTTTTTTGTGATGTTTCTCTGAAAACAGGGCATGTTTTTTCAGATTTTCCCATGTTTTTTGCATGTCCATCCTGACGGATTTTTCTAGACATCCTCAGTTGACATGCCGGATGTTTCAAAAAACATATTCACACGTTTCATGACCTGTCAAAAAAAACAAGCATTCCTTCTAGTGAGTGACTGAAAAATTCGTAAATGAACTGTACAAGAAATTGTACTATTAGTCTTCCACCTTATCATTACCGGTTAGAGTGCTTTGAAAACTAATCTTTCCGTGATTGTTTGATTTTTCTATCCACTCTCTCTTGCAGTCATTATATGCAAGGTTTTAAAGTGATTGCGATGTTGTTAATCCTTGAGCGCCCCAGGTCTCCAAATGTCGCCTGTCCAAATTGAACTTTGTGAAAAATGAGGCAAGATCCTGTCTGTAGTCTATACTGATGAACTAATTGTACAAGGGACACGTGCTAGGGGCTTTTGATAATGGAGAGTAGAGAGCAACTTGTGGATGCATCTCAAATAGTAGTGGAGGGCCATGTGGTCCAAATATGTACAATGAAAGTGCATTTTGGAGCACTCTGGGGTTCAAAGTGGCTTAGAAGGTACCGGATGAATTCGGTTGCATATCGTTGGTGAGTGTTTTCGCACTACTCTCTCACTTGCACAGCCATTCTCCACCTCTTTCTCCGCGTGTGAATGTCGGGGTAGGATTTGAGTGGAGTTCTGTCACAATCCCGTGCAGCTGGTATGCAATTGGGTATGTTGTGATGAGGGTACAATGAGTCTTGAGATCAAAATGCACTCCATTGCAGCAAGTGGAAATGTTTTTTGGGCGTTCTTAGGAGATGCCCAGACCGTTGCAAGCAACCACGACGAAGTCACTAGTTCGTGGGTGATTTTGCTCGTACATTTGCCTCACTCATCGTCGAGAGTGTGTTTTGAATTAGAGTGGCGAGTAGGAGGTTCGATTCATCCATGCGGCAAATCAAAGCTACAAAATATGGAACAACTGGGAGCGATGGCAGAAAGAGCTGTGCATAAGCGTGTTACCGAAGGTAGAGAGGTGCCAAATTTGGTGGCTAGGAAGGCAACTCAACAAGAGCTAGCAAAAATTGAGGCACAATTGGAAGCTTGGGTCGTCGAGAGACACAACGCCACGCCTCAACAAGTTCAAAAAATCAAGTCTTGCTTGCAGAAGGAGTCTCACGGAGCCTTTGGCACACCATTACTGGCCTTCCCATCTAGTCGGAGAAAATTGGTGCTATTTGTTTTGAAGACAATGTTTTCGATTGCTAGATGTGAAGGATAGGATTCCTAAAGGACATCCCAACGGATTGCCTCCTACGGTGAACGACTTTATCAGATCAAAATGGTGGCCCTCTGGAAAATAGGGTGACACATTGGAGAGTGTTGATCGCCAAGGTTCAGAAGGGGCTATGCGACTCAGACATTGTCAGGGGGCAGAGGATTATGGTGAGTGGCCCAAATCAGCTATGCCTTACACAACTTACAGTGAAGGAGGATGAATGTACGCTGGGCGTGGCAAGGCAAGATCAAGTAGTCAGGGCAACTGACTTGCCTCAACAGATTCCTTGCAACATGCATTTTTCCATCCATTGATTTTTTTGAAATTCTTATGCTAGATCTTTAACATTTGCACAATATAGATTTTTCTTAGCAGATATTTTATAATTCAAAGGATATTGGTAGGTTTGGTCTCAAAAAGTAATTTTTTTAGTTCAAAAAATGACCCTTCAAAAATGATTTGAATAAAAATAAAAAATCTTCAAAAATCATCATTATTAGAACTTAGCATTTTGAACTTAGAGGGAAAAAATTCTTATGAAAATCACAAATATTCAATCTACAATTGATTTTAGTAGGAATTTTCAATTTTTGGTTTCAAATATTATTGAAAAATATTGGTTTATATATTAGTAGATTTAGTTGTACAAATATGATCTATGGATCATATTTTACAACTATTGTTTGAAAGTCATTATTAAATTCTTCTTCTAAGTTGCAATTTATAATACATCTTCACAATATTGGAAATCTAAACTACCCCCAGTCCTTTAGGAATTAAAGATTAATACTAGAATACCTAAATTGCAGCATCCTCCTCCAAATTTTGAGCTTTTCCCCTCATTTTTAATTGACACATGGTCAAAACATGCCTTTAACCACATTACATTACAATTGACTGCATGTATTGCAAGCAATATTCCACATTTTCCACATATTCCACATTTCTCTTAAAAACAAAAACAAAAAACAAATCCCCCTTCATTTCGACTATTTTTGTGCTGCAGAATTCTGACAATATGAGTTTCAGTCTCCACCTGGACTGTTAAAGAGATTTCAATCAATTGAGAAGAAATGAAGTTATCCTCACCCGATCCCTTCTTCTTTTTCTTTCATCCATTCAGCTACTACTTTCATCTAAGGTAGTATGCTCTTATCATCAAATTATTAGTCATTTGTAATAGATATTTCAAGCAACATGTCACCCATTCCTAGATAGGGGTCACATTTAGAACATGGGTGCTTTTAGAGCAGACTACTCTAAGTGTCTTGTTAATTTTTCCTCTTTCCCACCCAGCAACGTGAGAGAAACCCATCATGGGTGAAGCTTTACTAAAAGTGAATGCCCAGAGGCTGAATTACACGCCCGAAGGCACAAGGACCACTCAAAGGCAGAGAGAATAATACCCGCCCGAAGGCAATAAGACCCGCCCGAAGGTAGTGAGACCCGCCCGAGGGCAAAAGACCGCCCAACAAGTTGAAAGACCCGCCCAAAAGATGAAAGACCTGCCCGAAGGCAGTAAGACCCGACCGAAGGCAAGACGACCGCCCAAAAGGCTGAAAGACCCGCCCGAAGGCTGAAAGAACCAGCCCGAGGTCCAGGAGACCCTGCTCGAAGGCAGGGGGGCACACCAGAGGGCAGGAGACGCCCGAAGGCCGGGGGAGGAGGCAAGCCCAAGGGCAGGAATGAGGGGCGTGAAGGCTCGACAGGAGGCGCCCGAGGGTAGGAGCGGGGACGGACAGGAGGGAAGGAAAACCAGCCCCAAGAGGAGAGAGGCAAACGAAAACGGAAAGCTAGAAAGAAAGACAGAAAAACAGAAAATGAACACCAAATGAGGGGTGGAGGTTACCCCACTAGATCCCTATAGAACGAACTGAAAGCATCCTGAGCTTGGATGTCAACCGATTGGAGGGTGAAGTCCGCCAAACCGTCGTTTCCTTGCAAAGAAATCGAGGTAGAATGTGGGTTGGGGACTTCGTTCTTGTTAATGTCCTGCATGATTTGTTTGAGGATAAGGTCCGTGTTGTGTGCCACTGCAGCTCTTCTTGCATAGGCGCTGTCCACCCAACAACGTTGCTATCCACTCAGAAAACAGACTCTCTTATCATATGAGTAAAGTAAAAAATTTAGAAATCTTGTCACAACCAAATGCTGCAAAGCGCTGTCATGTGCATAACAACAACTTCTCAAGTGCATTAAGTTATTTGTGAAGAACAGGACCAGAAACAATTGAAAGCCTTTTTTTTATTTCATTGACCATTCCACGTGCAATAGCCCACTTGGTACACACTCCAGAATGTTGGCCCAATCCTGATCCTATTCTAATAAATAATTCTCTCTTACCACAAAGAGATCAACCTCAAACACAACTTGCAGAGCCTATGTAGGCCTTAAGTAAGTTGTACCAAAACTTCACGATGGAGTATGAGGATTTCATCACCACTAGATAGTGTAGCCCTGTGCCATTGATCCATAACTCAAAAAATCATAACTTTCACACTGTATGTCCAAACACCACCCAAACAAAGTTCTTACACTCTTCCTCCCAAAGAGCTTTCTAAGGGCACCCAAGAACATGATCATGTGATGCACGGTCCAAAAGATCCATAATTTAGGATAATTTAAGGGTTGAGAATCTCATGCCGTCAACGATGAACACAGCTTGTAGAACCTACGTAGGCTCAAGTAAGTTGTACCAAGACTTCATGATCGAGTCTGTACGGTGCCTTCCTTACCACTAGTGTAGCCCTCTGCCGTTGGTCCATAACCTATGAATTGTGGACCATTGGACAAGGAATCTTTCAATGCATAGTGACATTGTAGAAAAACCGGATGTCCCCCCAATTCAACAACATTATGTTGTTTTTGAGCAAATTTCTTTCTCGAAAAAAGATATTATCACATACCAATGAAGCTTTTTTTCTCATTTAGTAACCTCCACTTCCCTTAGTGTTTTGCCATTGCAAATGTTCTTGATGTTTTAATAGGTGTATGTTGGCTATTCTAGAAGTAGAAATGATTGCAAGTAGAGGTAGTTGGCAACATGTGCACAACTCCTCTTCTAATTCTGAAATTTGGAAGGTATGTATGTAGTAGACATGATACAAGATGCAAATATAAAAAAGAAAGATAACAATGTGTAGTGCAAATATCTCACTCATGGAAGAGTTAAAGTTAGTTGACCCAATCAAGCAAGGTCAGGAAAAAAAAATTCTTCTAACTTTTCAAATGTTATAATCTTTTAATCCGAGCAGTCAAACTTTCTGAAAATTCTTCCCATTTTCCTTTGAACCTGAAGTGAGTGGAAGTGGATTCACATTCTCTGCAATTCATTCGTCTGCTCCACCTGGACAGTTAAAGAGATTTCAATCAATTCAAAAGAACTGAAGTTGTCCTCACCCAATCCCTTCTTCTTTTCTTTCATCCATTTCATCCATTCAGCTCCTACTTTGAATTCGTCGAAGGTAGGTGGCTCTAAAAGCAACCTGGCTCTAAAAGCGACTTCTAACACAGAGGTACATTTTACTTTCTTCAGTGTACCAACAATGTACATTTTAGGAGGGGGGCGCTTTTAGAGACCACTGCATTTCGACTTCAAAAATTTGTAACTAATTCCACAAATGTCCAAAAAATATGAAACGACTTGGATTAGGTGCCAATTCCATTTTTCTTCCTACCAAAATTCACTGAAAATTGTTTCAGGGAGTTTAGCTTCCCCGAAAATGCAATCGGGTCTTAAAGGGTCGCTTTAAGAGCCTCCTACCTTAATGTCTTTCAGCATTGTTAATTTTCCTCTTTCCCACCCAGCAATGTTGCTATCCACTCAGAAGACAGACTGTCATATGAGTAAAGTCAAAAATTTAGAAATCTTGTGAGAACCAACCTTTGAAAAGTGCTATCATGTGCATAACAGCAACTAACTGCTTAACTTCTCAAGTGCATTAAGTTAATTGTGAAGAACAGGACCAGAAACAATTGAAAGCCTTTTTTTTATTTCATTGACCATTCCACGTGCAATAGCCCATCTGGTACACACTCCAGAATGTTGGTCCAATCCTGATCCTATTCTAATAAGGTAGAACTACCCATTACCACCCTGATTCGCAATCAAGACTATATTAGGGCCAACTTTAGGAAAGACACATATTTTTCAGAGGTGTGCTCTTGTTTCAGGAGTCAAACCCAAGTGGAATTATAATTTTTTGATAAAAATTGTAATTTCTATGAATTTCTGAAGTGAAACTGCACAACTGTCACTAGACTGGATTCATAAACGTCCTCTTACAACTCAATATCGCTTTCCAATGTACCTAATAGCACTTGAAGATTCACCAATCATTAGTTGACACATTATCTTTTAATAGCATTAATAAATTATTGTTGTCAGAATCTGAAGTGGATTTGCATGTTTTTATGATGGAATTGGGATGAAGTTGTAGACCACGGAATTAAGTCACTGACGGAATTGGGCAGTTCTACCTTAAATAATTCTCTCTTACCACAATGAGATCAACCCCACGCAAGGTTCTGACACCCTCAGCGATGAACACAGCTTGCAAAGTCTATGTAGGCTTAAAAAAGTTGTACCAAAACTTCATGATCAAGTACGGGGACTTCCTCACCATAGCCAAAGGAGTCCTGATTTCAGCTTTGAAATGGGCCCTCCTAGGCTTTCAAAGCCAGGGGGCCCACTTAATTTTTCTAAATGAAAATTGATTGCCCAATTGTCTTCTTACAAATGTTAAAAAAAATATAGGGTCTGTTTAAGTTTAGTAATGGTCACATTTAGGGGAACCTTGTGTATTACTTTTTGAATGCCATAGTGCTTGTTTTTGGTCAAGCCATATCTTTTTTCAAACTGCACATGTGTGGGTTTTGTAAGGCCTATGATCAAGAATAGGTGCCTACCACAAAATTCTTTTGAAATTCATAAGTAATTCATAAATGCTCCGAAAAATACGAAACCACTTGTGTTAGATTCCACATCAATTTTTCCACAAGTGGAAAACAAGGGAAATATTTTTGGACATCTGAAAACCATCAAAAAGGCCCAACAACCCTTAAAGTGACAATTTATGAGCACACTACCTTACTTCCCCTTCAAAAAATAACCATCAATCAGTAACATAGTGTATCCTATCTTCCCCTCCACCTGCACATCAAAGATAACCACTAAGAGATGACAAAGCTCATGAAACCTACAAATATTTTTTGGCATTTTTCATTGCCCTTTGTTTGTGCAAAACTTTTAGAGATAAATTTTTTTAGGTTTAAATTTTGAGAGACATACTATTTTCAATGCTTTACAAATTATCCATATTTCATTTTATTTAAAAAAAAGATTTATTCCAAAAGTCACAATGCTCTTTGAAATAGACTATTTTGAGCCAAAAACGGCAAGTGTTTCTTGCAACTACCAAAGAAGCTTGTGTTTGTTTGTCTATTGAAGTCAATGTTCCTTTATTTTGCAACAATTTTGATAGAGAAGAAAGACTCAAAAACATACCCCAAAGTGTTCATGATACTTAAAATGGAGACTGACCACATTCGTGGCTTCTGGATTGATTTGGATGAAGAGCATCCTGTAAGTAAAAACAATTCCAAGCTCCCCAATGCAAGGTCTATAATTGACCAGTGATGTCAACTCCAACAAAAGCTGGGGTACTTTGGGAGGCTCGTGTGTGCTCAAAAATGAATGGAATTGTGAATTGTGATGGAATCACATTGAAGTCTACTTTATCATCATTACAAACGCACATATGTAATTGAAAATCATACAAAGAGTTTAATGTTTTCTATACACTATGTACTATCTAGTGTTGCCAACATTTGTGAAAACTACAACTTATATTCATTGATTCATATAAGAAATGAACCTTCAAAAAATTGGTCTGGGTGCTTCAAAAACTGAACTTTCAGTGATTGTTTGATTTTTGCTATCCCCTCTCTCTTGCAGTCATGGTGTGTGAGGTTTTAAAGTGACTAAGGTAGGAGGTCCTAAAATGGAGCGGGTTCTAAAACCGATCAGACTCTAGAGGTACATTTTGCACTTTCCAATGTACAAGTGGTGTGCATTTGAGGAGGTGGTCGGTTTTAGAGCTCACAAAAATGCACTTTTCTGCAACTTCAGAAATTCATAACTAATTCTACAAAGCTTCAAAAAATATGAAACAACTTGGGTTAGATGCCAATTTCTCTTGCCTTTCAAGGAAAATTTACTGAAAAATATTTTAAGAAGTTCTACCTCCCCAAAAGTCAGCTTCAGCTCTTAGACGAGCGGTTTATGGACCTCCTACCTTACCATGTTGTTAAGGAGTGACGTACTCTTGTTTGATGAAGATCATCAGGAAAGTGCCCCCCCACTCTGTCAGTATTGCAGCAGGAGCTATACTAGCTCATATTTTTGCAGTACTGCATGTAGTACTGCGTTTGTACAAAAATAATGATAAATTTCAAAAAATAAATTAATACTGCGTTTATATTCTATTAATATGGTATTACTATAAAAGACAGTAATTACTATTTAAATACATAACAATTGCAATAGATGTATAAAAAGTCTATTTTACAATACTTTTGCAATATTGCATCAATGCTATTAAAGTAATGACACAATGAAATACATAATTGATACTCTTGCAGTACTGCATTTTAATAATATTACACACATACTAATGGTGTACTGCAAGTATGTATAAAATGTTATATTGGCTCAATACAACATTAATCACAATGCAATACCCTATTAATATTACTAAATTTTTTGGGGGATGAACTTCATTACGGAAGTGCATATGACTAATGATAAGTACTACTATTGAAGTACCTGTGTTAATTGAAGTACCATATTGTAATAGGCAGTGACTGCCTCTTTTGGGTGCATAGTGACTATGCATCCAAAACATTAAAATTTAAAAAAAAATAAAAACTTATAATCCCCCCCCTTCTCCCCCGATTTTCAAAAGTTAATTAACTCCTTCTTTTCCCTCCCCTCAGCTACTTCTAATTTTCAAGAACTAAACTCACTACAATGAATATGGGACAAACTTCCCTGTATTCATATTAGTATCCCATGTATGCATATCTGTAACCTTTGCCATATTCTATATTTGTAGATTGTATCGTATTTTATATCCGTATTTGCATTCTCTATCAATATTTGAACTACCTAGATTGTATTCGATGGACCTCAATGGTTTGTGATCTTTCAAGAAATCAATTGTAGTTGAGGGGGGCGTTTTTGTAAAAAACAAATCAAAGACTCTCGATTTTTTTCTTAAAGCAAATTTGTTACTAAATCACAAACCAAAAGTAACAGCTTGTTTTGGGTGCATAGTTTAACAAATGCAATTAAACTTTTCTCTCGGGGGGTGCACTTAGTTCTACTATAACAAACCATGTGCGAACAAGTGGTTTCTAATAAACTATAATTTCAATCTAAAATTTTGAACATTGTTTAATAATGACTATAGCTTTCTATTGCCAAAATTTCCAACTCAAATAAAATATGAAATGATTTCTAGAAGAGGTTGAAAATGAACTAAAATGGCATGTTTTTCAACTCAAATAATTATAGAACTTTTATTTGGAACTTGGGTAAAAGGAGTGTTGCAGAGCTAATGCAAAACCATGTCCTTTCATTCTTGATGACACATTTAGATGACCATTGAGTCAATATTCAACTCAAAATGAGCTTTCAATAATGAATTATTTTTAGGAATTTTTGTTCATTTTTTATACAATTTTTTCTTATATAATATATGGGTGTGAAAGTCATTTTCCAGTTCTAAAATGTATTTTTTTACTTCAAAAATTTGTAACTAATTATTATTAACATATAAAAATATCAACAATTCAAAATACAAAAAGTATATAGGGGTCCAAAGTTTTGTTCGCACATGGTTTCTAATGGGCACTCTAAATGACCCCTCCGGAGCCTTTTCTACACAATACTTGTTGTAATCAATGAATAAAATCAAATTTGCAAATCACGTAACATCCACATAATAATGTCTTATTGTTTCTCTATGAAATGTGATTTCTATTTAATCCCTAAAGTCGGAAGGCCATTTTTTTGCCAAAAACACTCAAAACTACCACTTTTGTTACGTTCACCTATAAAATGAAGTTTTAAAATATTTGTTAGAATCTAACCGGAGGACCTTATTTTACACTTGTCTTAAATCATGTGATACAATTTGTGTGATATTTGACCATGTAGATTGAAAGAAATTAGCATTCAAAATAGAAAAAAAAAATTGCTTCCAGTTGTTGCTATGATTGCCCGCAAAACAAGAAACTCAATAACTTTCACATTACTAACCCAAATGGAATGAATCAAAAGCTTCCCATTTAGAAGCAAATATAATCTACAAGAACAAAATATTAAAAATTTTATTTCAATTTTTTGTGATTTCTTTTGGATGCCTGGTGTCCCCCATTTCGAGGTTTTTGTGGCATAACTTTTGCTCCGAGGCACGAATTGGAATAAAAACTACGTTCCTCAAAAGCTCATCAATTTATCTATCTTGTGAGAAAGTTTTAAAAAGTTTCAGTACAAATTGAGATGACTGGACCCTCCTCAAAATCCATCTAGGGATAACGGGACTCTAGGGGTTAAAATTTAAAAGTGTTTACAAAAAAATGCCCATCTTCTTGAAAGTGTGGAATAACATGAACTGCTTTCAAAATTGATGCTATTTCTATCACCTTATATGCTGTAGGACCCTCTTCTATCCATTTCAGCTTTAGACATTTCAAACTTCTGTGCACTTCTTGCTCTTCATACATACGCACTAGACACAATTCTTTTGTTATGTTTGTATGTTGTTGCCCTAATTTCATACAACATTTGAAGAGCAAGCTAAGTTGTCCATATGATGTCTTCTCTTCCTCCCCTTCACCTTCCATCTTAATTGAGACACTTCCAAACCATTCTTTTCTATGAAAATCTGATGTAGTGCGTGTAAACATTGGAGTGTCTCCATATCTTGAACTTCCACCAGGGCATAGAGCTAGAGACCTATAAGATTGTAGTAGCTACCAATATAGTAACATACTAAGATATAAGTGTTTCTTGAAGAATTAAAAAAATTGCAAATTAACTTCATAATAACATACTAAGTAAGAAAAATTATACAAACCTGTGCCCCCGTCAAATTATTTTGATTCATGTATGTTTCTAAAGACAATTTCAATTGTGTGAAAATATCTGGTTGTAAAACTCTGGCCATTATGCGCTCCTTCTTTGATTGACCATTTCCTAGATATACTTGTCTTGCAGTAGCAATATCAAGATCAAATAGCTCCATTTTCAAATTAATTTGAAAGCCGGCCAAAATGTAATGTCCATTTTCTAAAGTCTGCCATCATCATAAAACAATCATTAAAAACAAATTACAAGTACAAAACTACAATAGTATGGAATGAAGTAAAAAATCTTCAATATTATATAACTACATGTATTTTGAATGAAAAAACAAAAGATTAATGATGTTTTTTAAAAGATTCACTAGTCATACCATATCTAGTATTGTATTTTTTCCTATTGAGGGACAGTAGCCATCCTTTTCCAATGCACTCATTTGTAGTGCTTCCAATCTTCTATTGTATTTCACAATAAAATCAAGGAATTGTTTTTTGTTGCTAGCCCTGTATGCCGTTTTTACCAATGCTATGTGCAAATTCTCATACATGTTTGAACTGTATTCAACAGGAGCTCCTGAACGACGAATTGAAGAAGAATAATGTTTCATGGCATGAATCTTGACCAAATTGAAATTTGATTTTTTCCATGTTCCTAAATGTGTTCTGAATGTCGTTACAGCCCTGAATCAAACATCACATTCATTTTAACTTCAATCTAATATTAAAAATTTCCAGCTCCGTTGATTTCTATATTTCTATATTTATAAATATAAACTTTTTTATATTTATATTATGAGGGTTTTCAGTTTGTAAGATTCTGGCTTCAATGCATGTCTTGAATGACAATAACGGAGTGATTACATAGTGCATTAGGAACTTTCAATTTTTCAATGTATATTCATTGTAAGACTTGACTTTTTTGACCCTCCATGTTAGAAAAAAAATTATGACTGCTTCAGATTAACAACTTGAGTATGATGAATTCAAATTTTGATTGTTCTATGGTAGTCTATAGACTCTTTTGGGTCATGGTGCATTGAAAACTTCAAAACTTCATAGGAAATTCATACTTTGCCAAAAAAACATAATTTCAATTGTTCTCACTTTTTTTCACACTTGTAGTACTGTGTGAAAAAAATTGAAAACTTTTAGCAAACACATGTGGTCGATCTCCTAATTCTGACCACAATGGGTGGTTTTACTTTCATACAAAAGTTAAAGTTGATTTCTTGAAATATTTAGGATAATACACTAAATTTGTAGGATAATTACCTTTTCATGTAGTCATCCATTGTTGTCAAAGATTCCTCTGAAAATTCTTTTGATCGACAAGCTAATTGATACCATTGTAAATAATTTACAACTGCCTCAATGAAGAAGTTCGGAAATAGTCCCAACATGCAAAAAACTACCACCTAGCAATCAAAATTATGAATGTCCAACAATCAAAATTGTTAGTCAGTACAATCATCATCCGCCTCTGTATTGTGTAAATGTACTTTACTTCTACTTTACTTGAGTTAAAACTTATATTTTTTAATTAAAAATATTAAATAAATAAAAAACTAGATTTAAAAATGGGTATTGAGGTTGAAATAGAACTAACCTGCATTACGCAACGGTGTTCAAATGCCGCAAAATTTGCATTCAAAGTAAAATATCCACCTTTATCAGTTCCAGGCACCCTAAATTGAAAAAATCTTGCAAATTCTTTGATCACTAGTAGCCTTCTATCCAATTCAGGAAGAGGGGGGAGCATTAATTCCTTAGACATACTCTGCAATATGTCCATAAGAGTTTTGAAGATGCCCAAGTCCGCTTGGTGTAACATGTCGACATTAATGGCAAGATAAGGATTTCCAAACTCGGTATTTCCTCTAGCAAAGTCCCATAGTGCACACTATTTAACAATGAACATCAAGTACACTTTTTGTCAATGTAAACATTACTTCTATTGATATTCTTCATAGCTATTTTTGTATTATTAAAACTTGAACATAATACAATAACCTTAGAATACAAAGAAGTATTACATTAACAATTTCATTGCATAAATCTAAACCAAAACTAGTATTTGTATGGAAATTGCATGAAAATTTGTTAACCAAAGGACATATATTTATGATTTCCACCACGATTAACATATGTATACATACAAAAATATTTATACTCTATACGACTTCAACAAAAAAATTTACTGTGGCATGAATGAACTTACCTCCACTGGATGAAGTGAATGCGATTTTGCAATTGATGCTTGCACCCTTCGTGGTTGTGTAGACATTTGCTGAAAAATTCTTTTCATAGAAGCCTCCATGCGAAATTCATTGTGTCCTCTTTCAACATTTACTAATGAAAGCATTGGACACATGCACATACTACAAGGATGGCGAGATTTATTTGTATCATATGTACAAGTTACCTGTTCATGGCGGGCACACATGTTTACAAAATTTAGGAACACATTAAAAACGTTTGGTACATAGGAAATATAATAATATCATTTGATCACTTTCCAAGTGTATTCATAGAAATTATTTTACCTTGCAACCTTCTGGATGATCACAAACATAAGCATACAATTGAGGATACACTTTTTGTTTGATGCCAAATGGATCACATAAAGATATCCCACTAGCGAATAACATGTCAAACAATTAAACACAAGTGATATTAGTTCAAAATTAACTAATTCTAGATTCATGTATCAAAAGCACTATTAAAAAAATGATGGCATATGTCCTCCGAATAATCTTTTATACTTCTTACAACATAGTAAGGTGATATACTATTTTGATGAAAGAGTCAATTCTTTTTTAATTAATTCACATTACATCTCTCCAATGTTTGTATGTCTACAAATGAATAATAACATTACTTTACTTGATAACTTTGTCAAAAATTTTGAATTTTTTTGTAATAATATTTGATTAAATGGAAAATAGAATTACCTGAAATTTGCATCTTTAAGTGGTTTTAAAATACGTGAAAGGCATTTTTGAAATAATTGTAACCGTTTTAAAGGTTCATTTTCAACAACATTGATGTCAGGCAAAATTGCTAGTAAGCAATGTCCCTCAAGGAGGTATCTATCTTCGCAAGAAATATTTGCGATGCTGAAATAAATGGGATGCCCGCTTACTTTTCCACTGTTTGATAAAGACGTTTTATCACTATATAAGATTATGGGTGCAATGACCATGCCTTCTCCATGTTCTATATTTACATGTTCTTGTACAAATTTGAGTTCAAAATCCATCATATACATCAGAAATTGAAAATGTAAAAACCACTTTTAGGAGCAACATGATTGCATATTTCAAATTTTAAACATTTAAAAAGATTAAAATACAGATTTGTATAATTTTGTGATTTGTGGAACTTACTTGCATTGCACGCCACCAATTTCCTGTTGCAGGAGTTGAATAAATTCTTCCCCTTACATCTTCTTCCCATGGTGTCGTTGCTGGTTGTAGAGTGAAATTTTCAGCCACAATAGGAGATGAAAACAATGTTTCTAAGGCAATAATTGGATCTCGGTAATTTAAAACATTACCTTCGATATCTTCTTTTTTCCATCCATCTCCTTCATTGTAAAAGGTTTTTTCATAGTTCTGAACATCGTTAGGTGATTTCACTGTAACATTTTCTAATTTAAATGATGGGTGGAATAGCACTTGTTGAAACAATCTATTTATGTCAGTATTAGATAATCCCTCTCCCTTCTGACATGTTCTAATCCAATTGACAAGAGTAAAAGTTGAATCATATGCATGGGATTCACTTTCATGAAGATAATCAAAATCATCTATTTCTAAGTCATCATCAACTGTTTCATCAAAATTTAATTGTAAGGAATTGTTTGGCCTATGTGGTGCATTCATTTCTAAAGGTACATTGCATTCCGGGTTTCACTTGGATGCGGAGGTTCATTTGTTGGTTCAATTATTTCTGTAATATTATTTGTTGTTGATGGAGATATAGGAACTTGAAGTTGTTGTACACGAGGCCTCAAATTTCCTATGCATGTTAGTTTATGTGTGGATAAAGATCTTCTATGCCTAAATGGACTAGCACCACACCCATCACACCAGAAAGATTCCATTGTGGAATTTAACAATAATGAATAAAAATTTTAAAGTGATTCTAGATACTAAATGACTGTTATATATTACAAGATTTTCTATAATTGATATTGTACACATTGCAAGAGTATTTATATTATAAAAAAATAACTTTACTTATTCTATTTTCAACGTAAAAGTCTAATTCAGGTGGCGTTGTGCTATTAATATTCTATTGCTTCCCAAAGCCAATATTTTACTTTTTATATTTTGTTTATAAAGTACTTTAGCTTTTTTTATTGTAATCTTTTTCATTGTTTTTATTTTTTATTGTATTTTTTACAACTACTTATTACTTTATTGAAAGTGCTATTCATATGAGATGACCTTAAACTACCATACGATGGTAGAAAGGTATCCGATCCAAATGGAGCTCAATCACAAAAATTTAGTAAAAAATAAGAAGTGTGTTCGAAGTAAAAAAAAATTATAAATAATTTTCTTTATTGTATTATCAAAAAAGGAATTCAGAAAAGGAATTATTTATTTTAAATGTAAAAAAGAAAAAGAACTTTATATAAAAATAAATCATTTACTTTATTCTCCACTTATATTTTTAGGATTATAAGTTATAATTTTAATGCAAAATAAATAAATATAATTACATTTCTCTTTCTTTGAATTAATTTTTAAAAATAAACAAAAAATTTACTTTGTATTTGCTCTAATTTTTTAGCACTTGTTGTAGAAGATGTTGTGATTTGTCACTAATGTTACTAATTCCCTTTTGGGGGGTTAGTGACATTAGTGACAAATCACAACATCTTCCACAACTTTTGAATGAAGGGACCAAATCTTCTAAAACTTGGCGCATGTGTTGAAGTGTATGAGGTCCACATCCATGCCAATTTTTGAAAGCTTTAGTCACTTTTAGAGTTTTCTACAATTTGTTGATTACTTTCATTATCAACCCCAAAATGAATAAAAATGAAGACCACCATTTCCTATTTCTTGTGCAAAGATGCTTGCGTAGGCCTTTGTGCAAGTACTAAAGGTCTTTGAGACAATTGCTTGAACCTATGAACAAGTGTTGTGGAAGTTGTTGTGATTTGTCACTAATGTCACTAACTCCCTTTTGGGGACTTAGTGACATTAGTGACAAATCACAATATCTTTCACAACTTTTGAATGAAGGGACCGAATCCTCTAAAACTTTGCGCATGTGTTGAAGCTTATGAGGTCCACATTCCTGCCAGTTTTTGAAAGCTTTTGTCACTTTTAGAATTTTCTACAATTTGTTGATTACTTTCATTATCAACCCCAAAATGAATAAAAATGAGGACCACCATGTCCAATTACTTGAGAATTGAGGTTATATTTTGATTTGTATAAATAATGTAAGACCGATCTCAAATTGTCTCGTTTAGACCAATCTCAAATTGTCTCAATATCTAATTTTGTTGTTGCTGTTAATAGTTTTGATAGTTTAAAGGGATTTAGTTTTGATAGTTTAAAAGGATTGAGTTTTCATAGTTCAAAGGGATTTGGGCATCCGACAATCTACTCAATCAATATTCAATTATGTCTAATAGCAACAATAAAATGTTCAACTATAGTAAACTAATTATTGAATGTGATCAACTAAAAGTTATTAATCCTCTCTATTTTATTAGGGTTGATAAAATGGATTAGGATTTGAGGAAAGTAGGGCTTTGTCTTTTATATATAGGTATATGATGTGCTTATCATATGAGATACTACTTGATGCTTTAAGCTTTCATCCACTTGTATTCTAATATGGAATACATAAGGATTGAGGTAGCACTTATTGTGCTATGATGATTTCAGCAATGTTTGTAGTATCTCAAGATATACTTGTTGATTATTTATGAAGAGTCGTACAACTTTTGTGATCCTTACAAGAGAATGATTTCTTTCACTTCTCTTTGAGACTTATTGATGACATTGGGAGTAATAGCTATCTACAATTGATGTTATTTACACTATTAGTTGAGTTTGTTTTAAATGGCATAAGTTTCATTTATCTTGTCTTGTTATTGTTTTCTTCATCATCACAAGGTCACACTATAAAGTTGAGATGGAGTTAGTGAATTTTTGTCTTAAGTTTTAAAAAATAAAATATAAAGTTACAAACCAATGGTAGGAGTTTAGCATGGACAAGATATGTTTTGATTGTCCCAAAGGTATTTGCATTTTGCTTAGTTAGGATTATGCTGAATTACTGAGTGATTGCAAACAATTGCAATTAAAATATGACTTTAAGAAATTCACCAATTTCAACTTATACTTTTTTTAACTCTTGTATATAATTTTCAAATGTCATTTTTGGACTACATCATTCCAATAAATATTGCAAAAGTTATGAGGTAGTAGTACCCGTAATTGTCACCTCTAAAATCTTGCTAAGTAAATAGATGTGGTTACAAGGATGTACTACATCTGGACATCAAATCCTACTCAGTAGTGTTGGTATTAGGTGCATGTATAGTTGGCTCTACAAAAATTCACACCTTACTCTTACATTTTCCAAATAATACATTAAAAAGTGCACAAAAACTTTTTTTCTCTTGCTAGTAGGGTCCAATAATTTGTTGGATGTGTATTAATAACATCATGTCAAAAAACCTTAAATTAATAGTGATGGGTGTTGCTAACTTATGTTTATACAAAAATCTTCGAATTATTAATTTCTAAAATATGTGATGAAAATTATGAGAAATTTCGCTTTGTAGGCAATGACAATTGAAAAAAAATTGTAAAGTTGTTTTTTGAACTTATTTTTTAAAATTTCCAAATAAAAATATAAAATATAAACATTATAAAAATATAAAATATAAAAATTTCAAAAGCAAGAGTTAGCATGTTCAAATAATGTGGGTGAAAGATGAGTTATGAACAGGGATTACAAACCAAAACACATGACTTTTCAAATACTACCATAGACATGGTTGTAATCTAATCTAAAATGGTTACACATCAAAATTAAGCTGACTGCTTAGGTGAAAGAGACAAAAGGATCTATAACTCCAAAATCAACAAATCACACTCACCAATTGACTGGGTTTGCTTGAGAACCACAAGAACTCAGCACATACAACTCAGCCCTTCCACCAAGTTCGGCGTAGCAATAGTGTAGCCCACTCCATCATCAGGTAATAACCAATAGAATCAGGACGGAGTGACTTTTGCTTGGAAAAATCTCTAAATTTCACCGCATGCATCGATCCTGAAGCTCAGATCCACAATTTCCTCCTGACCTCGAAACTTGCTCCTCCCCACCCACTCCCGCCGCACTCCTGACTTGTTCCTTCATTTTTCTCCAAACCTGCAAGCTCGCTCTTTCAATGCAGTCTCAGTGATCGACCCAGGAAGAAGCAGGTATTGCCGAACCTCTCTAGAGAATATGTCATGTTGAAACTGCCGGAAATTATGGTCTGTGTTTTGCTTTAATATTTTCTACGCTAGCTAAACAGTGACTATTGTTTGGGGTAAATATAGGCAGCCACGAGGATTTGGATTCGTGCATTTTTTGGAACGTCGAGATGCCGCTGAAGTTGAGTATTGTTTGGACCATCAGCTGCTTTCCGGTGGAGAAATTACCGTCTTTTTTGCAAAGGAGAATCGCAAGAAGACCCAGGAGATGAGAACCAAGGAACGAGTTAGGTGGGAATGCTTTACCTAGTAATTCAATGGTAGTGCACTTGGCTGATTGTGTCTCTATCTGCCATTACTGTGTGTTACTTAAACGCTTTTGGATATCATCGATGGATTTTGGGACTAATTTTAGAAATCAATCCGGCCAGAAAATCAATCAAACCATTCACCTCCAATTGCATTGCATTGCACTGTACCAATTTAGTTCAACCACTGACTACATCAATGACACATAACTACTCTCATCTCTCTCTGTATCTCTCTATCTATCAGTGCATCCCTAATGCAACACTGGAAGAAGCACGGGCACGGTCGATGCAGTCTTCGTAGAAATAATTGGTCCCCAATGTAGCCCGCTCTAGTTCACTGCACCTTCCAGGTCTCGGCAAAAGAGAGCCCCTGCTCGGTATATTTGGGAAATTTGAAGAGCACCGGAGGTGGCACACAATACAGAAGTCAACACTTTCTGACATTGTTTTCCGTGCTCATCAATTCAGGCTCCCCTTTTTGGCATGAAAGTCTATATTTAATGTTAAATCAATTTTTTTTTCCTTTTTATAATGCAGTAATGCGATAAAGGTTCATTTGGGGTTTGGGTTGCTGTTTTTGCATTGGGGCAATTTTTTTTGAACGGAATCTTGAACGGAATGAGGTCCGCCTACCTCCTCTTCAAATTCTGGATGCTGTGCTTGTAACAATGTACGCATTGGAAATGCTCTGAGTCCTGCTTGCGTGCATCCTTTGCAGACTAGAGCGCAGTCGTGATAAATCTGACATTTACATGGCTTTTTAGAGTTTCAGAGAATTCGATCAGTTTCCGCATTTCTTATTTCTTTGTAATATATTCATGCGTGCTTTTGGGTTGCTTGGGTGTAACTCTGGAATCGTGAAGGAAAGTTTTAATATGTTGTGTCGGTCTGTGAGCGTTTAGTGTCTGAAGGTGAGTTAGAAAGCTTGAAATTTATGAATGGTTCTCGAGAATGATGATTTTATGTTGATCAATCTTATTGTGAGATATGGAGAGAAAACATTGAGATGACTGTGTGTGTAACTGTGTATGCTAGCATTCTGTGGTAGGGTGCTGTTATGGAGGTTTTGTATGTATATTACCAAGCTCTGTGGTGTTATGAGGTTCGCTAGCTGTGATTTAGGTTCAGAGTTTTAAGCGGTTGCAAGGTTTAGTGGATGAGCTAATAATTGTCATTTGCAAATTTTTTGTTCAGGTTTTGATTGAAAGAGAGGATCTGGATTGATGCATACAGATACTTGGACACCATTCTTTCTCAATTGCAACAAACAAACAAACATCCGACCCCCAGGTGAAGAAATGCAATCTTGCCCTGTGCTCTTGTTTCTATGCTTTGAGTTACCTTGCCCTACATTGATATTCTTGTTCCTTTTTCTTTTTCAGTTTCCTCAATTTTTCACCTTTAATGAGCTGGAGGGAGGCACTGTTTGGTTACATTATCGCCCTCACACTTTGGTACTGTGAAGATGTGCACATGGGGATGGGAATTACTCTTGTTAATTGGACTTTAAAAAAATATATAGCTCGACACATATTGATTTATTCACTATGAGGGTGTGTATTCTAATACCTAGTGTGATGTAACAGGACTTTTGCTGATGGTTTTTCAAACCTTTTTGTGCCAAATGCTCATGGAATTTGTGGTCAACACGTGGCCTTTCTAACATCATTTAGTTCATCGATAGTCATTTTTGAGTAGCTCCATATGGCTCCTTTTGAGAGAGGGGACGAAGAGCCAAGTGCACGCCGTGGTGATTATCAACCTCTTAGTGCACCAAGGTTCCCAACATCGCCTAGAGCGACTCCATTTGAACAACCAGGTTCAATTCCAAGTTCTTCATTTCAAAACCCTTGTACTCCTAGTTCTTCCATTCCAAATGTACAAAATCCTTCTGTACCTACTACTTCTGTTCCAAATGTTGGTGGACGACCTCCACACACCCATGCCATGGCATTTGAGAGTCAAACAAATGCACTTAAGCGGGTTATAAGAAATTTGGAAGCACAAAATAATGACTTGAGAGCTACCAACCGTTTACTACAAGGTTTAGTAAACAGTCAATTGAATGAAAGTCCAACACCAGATGTAGCTAAATGGGAGCTTGTGAAACCCCATATGAAAAAAATCTCAAAAAAACTAATGTTGGGAGTAGATGTAAGAAGAAGTAGAATGTTTCCTCACGAAGAACATATGAAAGAAGAAATTTTGGCTGTATTCAATGTTGGAGAGGGAGACATTTACAAACGGTCTGCATTTGAGAGGGTTTGGGAAGAGGGTATGAAAACAAAAGTTAAAACGGCTATTATTAATCGGCGGGGCAGATTTGCCTCTTCTGCACGATTAGAGTTATGGCGACTATTGGGTGTGCCAAAACCTATGAATGGAAGCCAATTAGAAATAGAAGCCTGGAAAACTAGCCTTCTTCCATTGCATCGTAACAACAACTGGCGGTGGAAAGGTGATGATCCATTTGGATCAGATGCTTTTTTTGGTGCAATTGCATGCATCATAAGTGGAAAAAACTACTCCACGAGGACCCCCATTTCGATGCTCCCCGAGCAATTGGCATGGTTTGCATATGTGGTAAGTTTTATAACTCATTCTCCTCAATTGTAATATCTTTTGAATTTTATTTCATTAAATTTGTCATTTATTAAAATTATTTTTTGGACATTTTGTAGTTGGGTTTGGTTATGGAAGAAGACCGGAACATGAAGGATTCGGAACTCAGATTTCACAAAGCAAGTATAAAGGGTTACAAGACATTTATATTGGAGAGACGTGATTCAATCATGAGGATAAATGTGATACATGAGGCCGAAAACATTGGTGATGCAGTGCACGACGTGTTAGGGACGGATCTGGGATCCTCATCTTCTTCAGATGAATAAATGTAGGTAATCTTTGTTCCTATATAATTTGAATTTTGCTTAATTTATCTTTGTTAATGATATGTATTTGGTGTGACTAGAAGATTGTGACTTCCTCTTACAATTTGTTCCATTTGGCTTGTGTCACCAAATGAAAAGATTTGCATTCTGAATAGGGGACGGCATTGCTTGTATGAAGGATCTAGTCCATCAAGAGGCTTTCTAAACGCTTGGGTATGTGATGATGGGATCAATCTTTGTTAATGACTGTATCAAGTGTTTTGGTTATTTTATTATTTCCAAGTGTCACGATAGATCGGAAAGTTTCATATTTGATGAAGTTGAGGTTGGTATGGTTGTTGCAGATATGAATACCAAGACCTACGATGAATGCTTGACTTTTTGGCACCACATTGATCCTAGCCTAGTCAAGTTGAAATACTACTAATGATTACATTTAGGAAGATTGGATTAGTGGTTGCATTTAGAAAGATTGGACTAGTAGTTCCATTTGAGGATGCAACTGTATGCAAATGTCGTTCTTCTAATATGAAAATATAATTCTCATGTCTCTTCAAATTTGTTTATGGTGAATGCATTTTATGTATGTTATATGTATTGTTTCATGTAATTTATTGAATTTCTAATAATTGAAGAAAATGAATGACATATTATATTGCTAATAAAATTGAAAGATTTCAATGTTGTAGTATTGCATTTGTATTGTTATATAATTGTTCTTACATTGAATTTGTATCAAAGATATTTACAAATACAATATTTTTACAACAAATTTATAATATTGTTGCAATACTACAAATATATGGGTTTAAAATAACTCAATTGTATAATTAAGATACACCAATGCAATGATTTATCATTATAATAATCTTCATTGTTAGTATAATATATCTTTATTTTATTAATCTTATTATAATAAAAATTAGATACAATTTTATTATATGTTTACAATAAATTTATTTCATGATATTAGTATTGTGTATTAGTAATACTAATGTAATGACACAGGATAAATGTTGTATTGTTGAAATACTGAGCTTAATATAAAAAAGCAGTACAACATATGTATAAGTATAATATTGTTCAAACGCAGTACTGCAAGACGGCAAACTAGGTACTCCACTGTTAAGCCACTCCATTAGTATTGATGCAGTACTGCAAAAATATTGAAAAAATGGGTCTCATTTTCGTGATGATGCCTTCACCACATGAATTCTTATTGTTCACTCTTCTGTTCATCTTGAGAATGCATATTCTGATTTGAATTCATAATTTTCGGGATACGAAACTTGTGTGGAGATGACAACGATTTGCTGCTACATTTGGTTCCTGAATTTAATGGTTATGACTTGCTAATCGTTGGGCTGCTTAAAGCAACTTAGTTGATCACAAGATGTACAATGATCATGTGCTTATTCACAAACTGATGTTGTGCTGATCGAAGCAACTGAACTTGAAAACTGATCTGGCCTTTTCATCTGAAGTTAAATTAATTTTGTGTTTTGTTCACAAAAACTGTCACAATGAGCTCAAAAAAATTTAATTAATTAAATTTTCTTTTAACTCCCCTCCCAGATCCCCTGGGTTTAAAAAAAATTATTAATTAAAATCAATTTCTTAATTTTTCATTCCCTCCCTCCCCTTATTTGTAATTTTGTGAACAAGTATACAATGCCAAACAATATGAGACAATGAAAATTGTATCCCATATCAGTATTCGTATTCGTATTCCAATATCAAGTACTATATTTGTACAATATCTGTGACCGTACTTTGGTTAGTATCCGTATATCATATCCGTATCCGTATTTGGATAGATGGCTGAGATTAAATCTCAAAGATCAACGGCTTAAATGTTTTTGAGAAATCGACGACGATTTCAAAGGTAAGCATTTTTATTAAAAGAAATCAACAGCCTTAAAAAAATTTGAGAGAGGAGGGGGGCAACTAATACCCTTGCCTCACTCTTTTGGGAACATAGTTAAGCTTATTAAGGTAGGGTGCTCTAAACCAACCTATGCTGTAAAGCGGAGTACTAAAAGCTTTCAACTGGACAATTTGAGCCTTTTACAATTTCTTAGTACAATGTGAAATATAATTGGTATATTTTGGTAAGTATAATTATCATTGCATCCTTATGCAATCCCAATCAAGCATACCAAATTTCAATTTCAAAAAACCCAAACTCCATTTTCAGTGAATTTTTAAAGTCAATTTTCATGGTTTTACATATTATTTTCTTGAATAAAATTGGTGATGATTTCTTTAATTTGATTGCATGGATATGTAGGGAGCATCCATATGCACCTCTTCCCTTCAACAAGTATCTCCAAAAAAGTTTCACAATTCCTTCTATAGAGATTTCCATGTTTGAGTGACAATGCCTAAAATACTATAAAATAGATATTTCTTTTTTATAATTAGATTTTTCTATTTGCACCTCACATGGTAAGTAATTTTGTACATTTGGGCACAATGTAACAATTACTTTGTCAAAATCTAGTTAAAATATAGAGATATCCATTTTTTCAAAGATTGGTAATATGATATTTTTCATTGAATACTTCATTGATCATGTTTTTGTTGCTTAAGTTTTTTTCTAATATGAAAAATGTGTGTATGGATGTTCCCTACATATCCATGCAATCAAATTAAAGAAATCATCACCAATTTTATTCAAGAAAATAATATGTAAAACCACAAAAATTGACTTTAGAAATTCACCAAAAATGGAATTTTGGTTTTTTGAAACTGAAATTTGGTATGCTTGAGTGGAATTGGTAAGAATCGAGTGATAATCATGCAAAACAAAACAAAAGTCTATTTTATTCTATTTTATGTACAAATCAATAAATGGCTCCAAAAGGCAGTTTGTAAACTTCTAGTACCCAACTATACAAGCAACCTTGCTCTCAAAGCAACCACTAATTTAGAGGTGTTTGATTATGGCATTGGTAAAAAATACAATTTTTTTGTTGATCCTTGAATGTATGAGGACTTGTAAAGTTCAATAGACACTTAACTGGATAGTGTTCACTTTGCCTAATAGTCGACCTTTAGTTTCTTATGTGTTTGATTTTTAATCTTATTTGTTGGATACTTATTATGTAATCTTACATCTTACGTAATCTCCATTCTGTCAATTTCTTCTCTATAATTCATTTCTTTTAGGTTATTGTAGTCTTCATGTTCTCTTTGAAGTAGGAGTGAAGGTAGGGGGAAGGGAATATTGAAGGTGAAGATGAGAGCCAATGAAATGCATAGATAGTTAATTTTACACTTACAACTGCTCTACCTTGGTAGTTGTGAAAACATTCCTTTTATATTACATGTATGTCTTTATACATGATGTTTATATCTTTGATCAAAACTTGTATATATTTGGATATGACTTACGTATCTTTGTGTAAAACAAGCACATCTACATAAATTGTATGTCTTGTATATTACTATTTCTATATATTTCTATACATTTTACTATAAAACTTATGGTAAGTTTTTTTTTGTATTGGAAGCTTACAATTGTTAGCAATAGTGTCAACATCAACTACAAGTAGTAGTAGCATTCATCAATGTTAAGTAGCAAAACTATTAATAGCAATATTTGGTAGGAGCAACAACAGTGGCAACAACAACAAGAACAACAAAAAAAACTGCAGTGACTACAATAGCAACAATGTTGAAAGGAGTCCCCTATTGAATAGGTGGATAACTTGAGTAGATGTATTTAGCCCATGGAATTATACTCGATGGAATGACGGTTCTTGGATTTATTTCCTTCTCTTTTGAATTTTAATCTTAAATTTGCCACTCTTTGATTCCAAATGCAAGGAGAAGGCACTTGACCACAATAAGGACTATGATACATTGATGGTGGAAATGTCCTCACACTTTTCAATAGTTTCCATAGATTTTTTTTCTCCATTTACTCAATTGCCCTTTTTTTTGCAATGCTTTCCTATCCCTTTTTTGAGCTTTAGATTCAAGACATTTGTTCTATATGTCCTCTTGTTTTTCCTACAAGTCTTTAAGCATTTGGATATGGATGGTATCTATTAGTAATAGTGAGACAAAATAATATATGTATGGTTGAATTTTCTACTTCTTTGATGGTTGTGTTGCTAGTCTTGGGACTTCAAAGCACTTGTCTATTTCATTGGGTTTATACTTTTGGCTTGACTGCTAGTCACTTTAGCTAACCCCAATGGCATGGTTAGAAATTGCTTCTTCATGCTCATAGTCTATAGATATAAGTCCCTCCATAGTAGGCTTAGCTTCTTATAAAACTTCTTGCATTAGGTCTTCAGAACTCTATTCTTCTTCATCATCATCTTTTCCATCTATGAGTAGTTTAGATGGTTTGAACTTATTGTCCATGGCATGAGGGTTTAGAGGAAAAATCCCTATTGTAGTGCATGTGAAGTATTGGATGGCGTTCCATATATGCCAACTTATGCTTCATTTTTGTTAGCATTCCATATGTGGCTATCTTGATATTTTTTTTTTTTTATAGAAGAGCTTCAAGTTCTTGTAAAAAGTAGCTACATGATTTGGGCATAATCCCTTGACTTTGGCCACCTCCAATGGTTGTATTTTTTGTAGTGAGATACTCGGATGTTGTTTTTTGAACCATCTAACCTACTCATTATCAAGATTGCCATCTTTGAAAGGGGTAGGACAATATTATGTCATCATGGCTACCTTGATTCTTAGTGTAAGCCAAGTCAAAGCGAAACCTCTACTAGTCATGTCCATTAAATACTTCACAAGTTTTTGTTCTTCATTGAATGTAAGTATAGTAATTGGACCTCCTTTTCTAGATAGAATTTTGTCATGTACATGACTTCTTAAATTGGTTCTAGGAATGCCATAGTAATCAGTCGCTAAGCACAATCTAGCTCCCCTATCAACTACTCTCATTGTTGCCTTGAATTGATCCTCAATTCAATTACCATTCTTTTTTAACTTCTTCTCAGTTTCTACTTTGAAAGGACCAGTCATACCTTTAGACCTTGATAGTTGTGTACACTCCTACTTGTTAGTATGTTGCTTGATTTCTTTTTCAAAGATTCTTTTTTATCTCGTCTTGGATGATCCATTACTTGATTGTCTTGTAGTTTCTAATCTACTATAGTTTGAAAGGTTGCTTTTCTTTTGTTAACGTAAGGTATCTAACCTATCTACAAGCAAGAAATTAGAGTACTTTAGGTACTTCGGGCTTTTATGAACAAAATACTACATTGGTATGTATTCCACCTATTATGGGTTAACACTCTTTTTAGAAATTTTGACCTATAATAATTGGCAATAAGATGTAAAATTAAAAGAAAAAAGAAGACTTTGAGTCCTAGGTGATGAATTGGGGGCTGACATCCATAAGTATAGCAAGATTATTTGTTCCTATTTAATTTCCATTTGTCCCTTAGGGAGTTAATAAGTTGTATTAAGTTTTACACATCAATTATCTTAGTTGTAATTTGTAGAAAATGAAAAAGGCAACAACTAGCTCATGCCTTTTGCTTCTTGTTGGACTTCATCTAACCTTTGTTTAAATACTACACCACCTTACATGCATGTCTTAGTTGTTCTTGTCAACATTGTTACTTTGAGTTTGGTTCTTGTCATGTTTGTACAACATCAAGGCTTCTTGCAATCCTTCCTTTTTTTCTACCTCCATCTTTGAACTTTTGATCCTAACATAAACCATGGATTAGTTCCTATATTTGTGACTTTCTATACACTATGTTGGAGTGTGATTTCATTGAGATCATCTATGAAGCTCTCTCTAGACATCACTTTAGGCACTACAACTTCAAGCACTACTCTCTATGTCTCTTGAGATCAAGTTTTTTCATTAGGAAAAAAATCAACCTTCAAAGGGATTGTTTCCGTTTAAAAGAATTAAGGAGTTCTCCTTAAAAGAATTCATAGCCCCTTTTAGGGACTACAGTCATGTTCATCAACAATGATGAAGAGCAGCCACCCAATTTTCTTTAAATAGTATAAAAATATAAAAATAATAATAAAAATAATAATAATAATAAAAGGATAGTCTAACATGATTGTAGTAATGCCACATTAGATTCTAAAATTGTGTAATTTTGTATTTATTTTAAGATTAATATCATTTTCAAATTTTTTAACATTTTTCCAATTATTGCAATAATTTGTCTCATACTAATTAGGTCTCAGTATTTTGATGGCCAAATTTTTTATTCTTTAAAATTAAGTAATTTTTTTTCTTTTTTCTACTAGAGTTCCCTACGAGGTGGAAACTCACAACCCCTTTCAAAGGCTCCTATTTTTCCTAATGTCTCACCATGTATGATGAACATCTAAATGTAGCTAATCGCATCCATTTCATAATGTAATTTGTATGGTAAAAATTATATGTAGATTTAGATTGAATATTGAATTGTAAGAATTAAATTCATGCCAATTACTTCAATGTTTTTTTTAAATTTGATTTTCAAGTAACAAAAATAATTGAATATAATTCTTTAAAAATCACTCATTCAAAAAAATAATATTGTACATATTTGACTATGTTGAAGGAGAATAATGATCTACTCGGAAATTATCCTTTCCGTACAATAAGTTCGTTCCTAGAAAGGCTTGTCAATGGAAATTTCATATCAATAAAGAAATGATCTTTGGTTTCTAGTTCTAATTAGGGATCTATTTCCAACTCAATTGCATCACATAAGCACATGCACACAAATACAAATTCAATCTGAAGATATAACATATTAGACAATTTGGTGAACACATGACCATTACATATTTAGAGTTTTGCTTTATAGTTATACTCTCTATCATCATTTTCTCACAAACTAATGTCTCAAATATTCCTCTTTTTCAGCTTACACTTTTGACCAATTGGAACATTCCATCTTCATCACTTAGTAATTCTCCAATTTGGTCTCAAAATATCTCAACAACATCAATCTAACATCAATTTCACATCTCTTCCTTAATCTCACAAATTCTTCATCTTGTAGACATCCCCAATTAGGACACATCTCAATCTTTACCACACTTAATCACATTTCCAATTAGCACTCTCACATAGACAGCGCATCTAACTTGAACACAAAAAAAAAAATACATAGCTTGAATACCTGGACCTGTATTGGATACTCTTTGACAATGGATGACAATGAAATTGAAAACCACAAATAATAGGAATCAAATAGGCGGTTACCAAAGGAAAAAGAGACCACCTAATGACTCATCAACTACCAACTACCAACTTGAACTCAACTACATCCAAATCAAATTGCAAACATCCTCACCCTTGATTGAAACACTATCTCACTTCCCACTTGTCACAAAATCCGACTTGGAACCAGCCACCTAATCCCTTTAATTCACTAGAAGAAGACTGTGTTTATTTGAATGTTTTAGACGTCAAATTGACGGATTTTGCTAGACATCTTTTATAACAACTTGTGTTTTTATGTCAACAATGACATCTAATGTAATGTCAAGATGTTACATTAGATGTCATTGTTGACATAAAAACACAAGTTGTTACAAACGATGTCTAGCAAAATTTGTCAACTTTGACATCAACAAATTAAAAAAAAAACGGGCTTCTTCTAGTGATTGTTTGACAAAACTTGACTCTAACTTGGACACACATCCTTTACTTGACTATTTGCCACTTCATCCAACTTGATTCATTCACAAAAGCACACATTAAACCGCCTCCCAATCACGTAAAAACATGCTGAAAATCACCAAATTAGAGCTCCAACAACCCAATAGTTTAACAAAAACCAACAAAAACACACAAAAAACATACAACAAGATTTCAAAAATAATTCCCACTTTACAATTTACAAACTAGAAAATCATTTTTCAACATGCAATACATACACCAAGGCATCACCATCATATGCAACTATAGGTTGAATATCAATAATTTTAGAAGTAAAGTACAAGTTCACTACCTCAAAACAATTGTCATTATAAAACATTGAAGTAGCATATTGAACTCTATAAAACTTATTTTAGTACAACTAAATACACTAATTCTAAAATCTACTTGTAAAGAAAAATGAAGTAGAAAAGCCCATATTTATATAATGAACTTGGTTACTTCTTCATTTGACAATTTAAGATGTATCCGGCTCCCATAGTATAATCCAAGTTGCCAAATTGGATATCTTCTTGGCAACTTCATTTCTTGATGAAATCAAGGTCAAGAGCCTCATGAAGGAAAGAAAAAGAATTAAAAAACATATCAAGACACCCAAGCTTGTAGAAATCACCGCAATAGTCTTGTATTGCCATCGTTGATTGGGTACTATGGCTATACTTGCTGCACTAAATGCGCATAGAACAAAGATGATAGATCCAAATAAAAGGAGAACTGCAACTTGTACACATCTTCGAGCTATGCACATTTCTTGAGCAAGTCCTTCATGTGGTATTGGCCAAGATGGAAGCATAGCAAATACAATGGCGGCAATGGCAAAGTAGAAGGATAAACTATCACAAAAGAGAAATACTTGGACTGAAGTGTGTTGCACTTGGCTATATCCATCTAGCCATGTTTGATTTCCATCATCAAATAATCCCAGGGGTGGTTGCAAAGGCCCCACAAATGATGCCGTTGCCACCAATGCTGCAGTTACAGAGACCGCATTTGCTACAGTAATAAGATTTTTTTTTTTCTTGGGCTTCTTTTGCAATTTTTTTTAGCCACCAAGTTTGCACTTTCTCGGGACACGATGGGGGTAAGGTAGGTGTAATTCCATCTTTATTTCTTTGCTCCATATCCAACCCTGATTGCATCAATATGTCAATACATGTGATGATATCATGATCACTTGGCTTCCTTGATTGAGGGGGCTTTGAAGTGAAATGGGACACTGTAACATAGTCACTAAGACTGGCATAGACTTGTAACCATCCATGTGCATGCATGGTTGCATAATGTAGAGCTGTATTCTCGTCTTCGTCTTTTACTAATATATCCATCCTTCTACAATCCACCAAAGTCTTCACCGCTAAAGGGTGAAATTGAGATGCTGCAAGATGTAATGTCGGAATCATATTGTCTTGGTTACAAACACTTTCTTTTCCGTTCTTCTTGAATCCATGATCATATAAGCATGAATCCTGACACACGTTTTAAAAATAATCAAAAACATCATTGCCATGTCCATGGTTATTATCTATTTTCCATAAATTTATTTATACATGAAGGTTTTCTTTATATTTTAGAAACAATGTGATTTCAAACACACATGCCCATTAATAAATTCAAGATAACAATAGTTGCATGATTGCTTATACAATGGAGTATGACATGCATTTATGTAAGTATTATATATAGAGTACGCATAATGAAAAAACATTGTTTAGGGGGGGAATCTTATATAGTAGGAGAAGACCTAGAATTATGGCCCATTTCTTTCTCTTTTGTAAAATGAAATGTAACATAGTGTGTTGAAGAACTGCGTAGAAAACATAAGATTCACTTTGTGTCTCGAAACATATATTATTTGGAAGGATGTAAGGTTACACATGTAATCATCTACTGGAATGTTTTAATTATTTCTCCCTTTGTGAATTGTAGTTTTTGAATTGTTGAAATTTATAATTCTACATGTTGCCAATAGAGGCCTTCAAACAAAAGTATCCTAAGTCATTTAAATTTTATATAGAATCTCATAAAATTGTACATGTTAGAATATTTGATTATAATGATTGAACAAAATAGTACTACTTATAGTATATACGCTCTTTGCAAGCACATATTTTTTAGTTTTATCAAGGAGAAGCCTCCCCTAGGATTATTTTCATTATGGTCATTTGTACGAACACTTACAACAAGTTGGATTCAAGCTTTATCATCTATTGACTATGGTTTAAAAGTAGAAAACCCCCATGAGACATGCTTAAAAGTCATGTTGTATTTAAAATCCTAAGATAAAACCGATCACAAAGATGACTTGTTTCAAAGTTAAAGCATGCTATTGTTAGGATATTGTTATATATATATATTTAATTTATGTCATTGTGAAGCATGTTATTGTTACATGTCATTGTTTTCCTTAGATACAATGTATTTTTGACTATATGACATGTCATTTCAAAAGTACGTCAAAATTATAATTCATTTCACTTTTGTTCAACATATTAAACGAGTTTTTTTTATAAAAAATAATCCATTATTATTTGTATATTTTTATTCTATATGAATAAAAAATCAAATTTTCCTTATGTTCCAAATTTTCCAATATTCTATATGAATCAAAAAATCAAAATGGTTTTAAAATTTCATTTAGACTTTCTATACCTATAACATAATGCATTACAAAGGGAATTACACACCTTCAAGAGTACGTGCAAAATTTGCACATGTCCCATGTATGTTGCTAATTGAAACGGGGTCAAGTCCAAAAGGTATTTATCCTTAGCACGCCCTTTAAAGACTTTGACATCTCGCTCACAAATGGCATTGACATTGAGTCCTCGTCCTTCTGGAACATTTAAGAGAGCCTCCACCACCTCAACATGATTATGAATTACTGCCAAATGTAACGGTGTTACATCCTTAAACAAATCATCATTGAATGATTTACCTTTATCCATATCATATACTTGAAATTTTCCATATGTTGCATTGAGATTTGTTATCTCTTGACTTGCCAAAAAAGTAACTACATCCACGAACCCTTGAGCAGCTGCCCAATGCAATGGAGTCCTCCCACTAAAATCAGGCATGTTCCAGTCAAGGTTGGGAAAGTGGGTAACCAATATCTCAAACAAGGGTTTGGAATGAGGTTTATGACCACAGATAGATTCATTGTAACAAACATGCAATGGAGATTTGCCAAAACTATCTCGAACATTAAAAAGAGGCTCAAGAAAAGACGAATCTCCATTGTCACAAATAAACTTCACAATTTTAAGAACCATATTCTGGGAAGAGAATATGTTTTCAGCAGCTTCATGGAGGCAATAGATAAAGTCTATATAGTTGTTGGACAACCACTCTCGTATAGATAATTGCCCAGTTTCTTGGTCACTTGAGGCAGGAGCTTGTTTCTCAAGTAAGGGAGATGCCTTTTCAAGTAGATTCTTTTTCTCATCTTCAGAAGTAGGGGATCGACAAACTGGAAGCAAATGCTCACGAGAGCTCCATCCCCGAACCGAAATTTCTTCAAAACAAGAAGTAATCTCTTTGTTTGCAATCAAATAAACCATGTTTTCAGCTGAAAGTCCAAATTCATCATCTTTAAGAATAAAGTCATGTTTAGCCAATTTGAAGTGGTCGCCACCACATAGTGCTTTCAATTTCTCCACCATTGCATCAATCAAAGTCCGAGAGCCTTTCAAAACAGCCACATGCAATGCCGTCCTCAAAGGATCTTTACCAATAGTCTCGATGAAGAGTTGGGCAGGAAATTGATTGACCATTTCCAACAATCGGTCACAATTGATAAATAGTAAGGGAGCCAATAACCAGTCTTGAAATTCTTGTACAATCTCATTCGGTATTCCTGGCAGTAACGTAGTTAACTGTGTATCTTCCTTCACTAGCTCTTGAGCATTCATTTGTGCCGGGGAAATCTGTTGAAGCATTTGTGTGATACATTCTAGCAAGTTACTTAGTGAATTTTGATTTATCATAATGCCTTGAGGTTCCTTTCCCATAGAACTCTCTGGCATGTCACTCTCCAATATGGGAGTATGATCAGACGTTGTCTCGGATGTCATGTGAAACTTAGAACTTGCCTTCCAACCAAGAAAAATAAATAAAATATATAGACTAGAAATCTGGTTTGAAAATCTTTGTCAATCACAAAATCTTATCTTGATTAATTCAATACTCTGCACAATATAACAAACATACAATATATATTATTCTAACTTTAATTGTTGAAGATCATATCATCATAGATGAAGAGAATTCAAACTTCTAAAGCGTAAAATGCATAGCAAGGTCATTTGAGTTCTTGATGTGTTTTTGTCAACATTTTCCCTTAACATCACAAGGGATTTGAAATTTTTACACAACATGTGGTTGAGGAGTAGCTTTAAGGAACAACAAATTTTATAACCTTTTACATGTTTAAAAAGTTATTATATGCTCTATAGATTCTTTTGGAGCTTGGGCAATGCGGGCAATTCAAAATTTTTTTTTTTTTAAGAAATAACTTTTTAAATTGGTTTTCTAAACTTTTTTATACATGGAAAGCCTTGATTTATTTCATTTTGATTAATGAGATGAAAGTTATGAGGAGTTCTCGTTTGCGGGCAATTATGGGATCTCTACTCTAAAATGCACATTGAAGTTTTTTTTATTTTACATCAATTTTCAATATTTTTGGAATATAAAGTAAAAGCATACGATGTAGATTGTTTATTTCAACATTACAACCATTCAGGATGGCATTTTTCAATTCCATGACTAAATTCTTAACATTATTTATATTTGAAATCGTTAGGAAAAATCTGGGGCTTGTAGTGGGTTGTCAGTTTGGGGTAGTAGTAGAGCAAAAACAAGAAAGAAATGATTAAATTTTTGTTTTCAAAATTTTCAAATTTAGAATCCAATCTGGCACCATGGCAAATTGGCGATTTGAATTTATTTTATTTTTCTTATGAAAAATTTCAAATTTTTTTATTTTAATTATTTTAATTTTAATTTCCTTGTAATTGCACTATGGTTGGAAGTTAAACATTTCCGAAACAACCTTGTTGAGGCCTCAAATTTTTTGTAATGCATTCTCTATTTTTTTCTACTTACTATTTTTTTCAAGGACAAATATGAAATATTTTTTGTTGAAATTTATTATATGTATTCCCACCTTATTTCTTCAACATATTATGGAGAGTAGCAAGTTGTAGGATCTATACATTTTTGAGTAAAAAGTTTGAAAGATGAAATCTAACCATTTGGCAAGAGTTGAAGAAACTTCCTTTTGAAATCCAAGCATCATGATCTTGCAATTGGTAAGGTTTCTTATTCTGAAATTTTAGGGGGTGTACTTTATCGAGGTATCTAAATTCTAAAAGATCCTATGGTTGGATTTGTTAAGAAATAAATATAGATGAAGATTTTTTACACTTCTTTTGGAGACTAGTATTTTGAAGCAGTTTTTGGCCTCTAAACATGAAAGAACTTTAGGGGGTAAAAAATAAAAATAAAACACTTGATTAGGTCACCACTCCCCAAAATCCAAACCAAAAAAACGTTGATATGAATATGTATACGGAATACATATAGAATACATACAAAATACATATGAATATGATATTGGGAATTTGGATGTCTAATAAGGAGTATTGATACAATATGACATATGGATATAGGTACGGGATATGGGATACAAGATTATACAGAATATAGATTTGTTAGAACAACATATTGATAAGATATGATATATGGATACATGTACAAGATACAAGATATGGTTGCTAGTCCCATATTAATTACAATCTAGCATGTTCGAAAAAAATGTAGACATCAAGGGGGTATTAATTCACTCCCTTGTTAAGTGAATGGGTGACATTCCCTCACAAAAGAGATAGTATCTCCTCAAAAGAGATAGACACCCCACACTGTCATTGCAATTCTAACTCAAAATAATTTGACATTAGAAGGGATTTACCTTCACCTTTATAAGACTGCGAGTTCCATGTAGTTCCCAAACTGCGCGAATGCGTAAACTGCTATAGTCTAACGTGGGAGGAGCACTTCCACGTTAGATAATATTAAAAAATCATTTTTTGATTGATTTAATTTTTATTATTTTTCAATTTAAAAATGATATATATTAAAAGAAATTAAATAATTTTATATTCTGCGTGTTCCCAGGGCAGGGAACAGGCGCAAAACGGCCCTTCCTTGCCCTGAATTCTCATCTAATGCATGTGTTTTGGGAAAGGGTTCACAATCACGCTGAACTCACCCACCAAGCAAAGTAAGTTAACTTCTGCAGTCTCATGACTCTCAGTTTCATTGCAAACCACTCCCAAACTGCCATTTCGACTGCAAAGTGACCAAATGAAGGTTTGGACAAATACCTCGGAAGTGAACGTCCTCAAGATCGATTCAGCGCACACACAACTGGAGTCGATCGATCGTTCACAGCAACTGGCCTCGGAAGTCCTCTTGCGAATGGCCACTTCCTTAGCAACGAAGGCGCTCAGACCTCCACAGGACAGCTAGCGCAATCATAAATACACACCCAACTGAAGTCGATGGTAGACAGGAACTGGCCTTGGAACTCTCCTTGCGAATAGCCACTTCCTCAGCAACGAAGGCACTCAATCTCAAGTCCAGCGCAGTCATATATACTGAATACACGCACAACTGAAGTCGAAGTCGATCGATCATTCACAGCAACGAAACTCTCCTTGCGAATCCACTTTCTTAACAGCAAAGGCGCTCAGACCTCCACAGGCAGCGCAATCATAAATACACACCCAACTGAAGTCGATAGTTCACAGGAACTGGCCTTGGAACTCTCCTTGCGAAAGGTCACTACCTCAGGAACGAAGGCACTCAGACCTCCGCAGGACAGAAACTGAAGGCAGCAGGGAACACAAATGGCAGGACTGGGTGCTGCGAAATGACTTTAGAGCTTCCAAATGAGACTGAAGAGCATCCTCACCACTTGTCTGCACGAAAACACCAGACCAGATAACATCAGTACGTTACTGGCAAATTCTGGATGGAAAGTGGCCGGCACTTCTTGCTTGCCTAAACCGCTCAGACCTCCGCAGGACAGCAATTGAAGGCAACAGGGAACACAAATGGCAGGACTGGGTGCTGCGAAATGACTTTAGAGCTTCCAAATGAGACTGAAGAGCATCCTCTGCTCGAAAACACCAGATAAATATGGGCAGATTCTGGAGGTAAAGTGGGGCAAATACTAGCTTGGTCTAGCCTCCTCTTTTCATGATAAAACAAGTAATTTGGGTTCACTTGGGATTGGCTTGACTGATTTGAGTCCAATAAGTACGGACTTTCGTAGTGGGTGGCGTCAAAATAATGGAGCCATTCTGTTGACTATTGCGCTCCAGAAGACCCGGGGACTGCGATTCTTTGGATCATTGAAAGTTTAGTATCATTGCAAGTTGCAGCAGAGGTGCAACCGGCGGGCAGGGTACACCTTATACAGTGTACAGCATTGCATGTGGACTCCGCACCATGCTCAGCAGTACATCCAAAGTATGCATTCTGCACCATACAGACTTGCAACCAACCCCAGAAGGAGGAGCTGGTCACTGTAGAAATCATCCTATTTGGTACCATGTGAATTGTTTGCTTAGAGCATCCCCACCAGGGAGTTCTCCTTCCCTAAACTCGGGACCTCAATCTAGTCAACCTTGACTTTATAGGGATGAGACCTCGCGAGTTCTCTATATGAGCTCCAATATAGGGAATTGGGCCCAACTTTTACCGAGTTCTCTATAAATTTGGGGTAGAGATCTTGTTTGGAGACCGGTGTGCGCAAGCTTCTGTATCCCCATCCCCATCTGAGGTCCTGTCCCTAAATTTTTAGGGATACAGAACTCCCTGGTGGGGATGCTCTTAACCCCTAAATGACAGACCCATGACCACTGATTTCAAGCCTCACTGCCCATCATTCAATTTGTTGCCATTTTGGAATTATATATGTATGAAAAAACTTATATTTATTTTTCAGAGATGAAATCACATGTCTTCTTCACTTCGAAAATTTATTAGATTTTTTTGTAGAAAATTGATTTTTATGAGAATTTTTGAAGAAATAGTAAAAAAAATCCACATCAAATAGAAAATTACTTCAAAAAAATTCAAATTTTCACCATGTGTGTATATTACAATGACAAACATCATAGTGTAAACTCAATTTCCGTTTCATTCTAAATTTAGAATTTAGTAGACATTGAAAATACATTCAAAGTTCAAATTGCAATAAAAAATTGAATTTTAGGATTTTTTTCAAAATTGAAATTGGAGTAGAAACTAGAGAAAATGACCTTCATTTTGTTAATTTGGCTCAAACTCAAAAAATATCAATTTTGTGGAGAAATTTTAGATTTAGAGCAAGGAACAACAACTTCCCAAAATACACTAAAATAGCATATTTTGTGATCCGTTTTTTTACTAAACTCTCAATTATGTGGAGGCAAACACTAGAAAGACAACAAAATCAATTGGATACCCTTTGTAACTCAACGTGAAAGGTCAACAAAAAGAAAAAAAATGAAAAAAATGACTCCAATTTCTTTCCATCCCATTGAACTGCCATCGAAATGGCACATAATGGTGCCTCCTGCATTCAAGGGGGTAACCTTTAAACAACAAGCTGGTCACCCTGGAAATCAACTGCTTTGGAACCGTATGGATTGTTGGCTTAAATAAACCCAAGAGCAATCATTGGAAGTCAAACTACACTGCAAGACCTCTCCCTTTCCACACAAAATTTCAAGGATGAACGTCTGCACTTCTATCCTATATAGAAAGATTCTTTGTCATCCAATAGATACTTATGGTAGGAAGCTCGAAAATTGCTCAGGCACTAATAATAATGCAAATGGTTAATAAAATGGACTACATTTTGTGAGGTAACAAAACTTGATTTCAAGTGCACGATTTTAGGACAATAAGTAGTCAATAGGGAGTACAATTATGTGTCATTTAACACTCTTTAATGTGTTCTTGAATTAGCTAGTCCATTTTAGAAGCATTGTAGTTCTAAAGTAGTGAGTTGTTAGTCTCCTTTAGTTTCCATAGCTACATTATAGGGTTTTCAACCATGAATATGAATGAAACATGTTGGGTGTGGACGACAACTTATTTAATCATCTAATAGTATTTGCATTTATCCAAAAATGAGTGTTGTCATCTCAAGATATTTTCAATTAGCAATTTGTTGATTTCAATTATTGAGAAAAGAAGAATTAGTTATCAAATACTTGATGAATTTTTTTTGTATCTATGTCTTCTTGAATTGTGCATCAGTGCATGGTAGGTAAGTGACCTTTTCTTTCCATGAAAATAAGTTCCTTTTATTGTACTTTTGAAAATGAAAATCTTGAATTCAAGCTTGCCCATGAATTGTGGACCATTGGACAAGGAATCTTTCAATGCATAGTGACATTGTAGAAAGACCCAATGTCCCCCCAATTCAACAACATTATGTTGTTTTTCAGCAAATTTCTCTCTCAAAAAAAGATATTATCACATACCAATGAAACTTCTTTTCTCATTTAGTAACCTCCACTTCCCTTAGTGTTTTCTATTGCAAATGTCTTGATGTCATAATAGATGTATTTTTGGCTATTTTAGAAGTAGAAATGATTGCAAATGGAAGTAGTTGGCAACATGTGCACAACTCATGTTCTAATTCTGAAATTTGGAAGGTATGTAACAGACATGGTAGAAGATGCAAATGTAAAAAGAAGATAACCATGTGTAGTGCAAATATCTCACTCATGGAGGAGTTAAAGTTAGTTGACCTAGTCAAACAAAGTCAGAAAAAAAGTTCTTCTAACTTTTCAAATGTTATAATCTTTCAATCTGAGCAGCCAAACTTTCTGAAAATCATTTTTTTCTCACTACCCCCCAAAGTGGTAGTTTTTCACAGTTTCTACCCCAAATGTGCCTCCATCCTTTACGGGTTAAGTTTAAAGAACAACCAATTAACTTACCTTCACTAAAATTCCTCATTTCTTTATTTCAACTGTAAAATTCCTCACAACAAAATTTCATTTCAACTGTTTATTTACTCCAGAATTCTGACAATGTGTCAAGTGTTCTGCTCATGGCTTCCTAAGATGGAGACAGAAACTCATAAGCTTAACAGCAACTAACTTAACTTCTCAAGTGCATTATTTGTGAAGAACGGGACCAGAAACAATTGAAAGCCTTTTTATTGACTCTGTCCTTTTGGATAGAGACTACAGCATCGACTCCGCATCCGCATGTACATTGATTTGAGAAAGTCCAAATCTTATCTATAACCTCGTTCACACTAATGGGGGAATTTGTGAGATGACTATGTGAGCCTAGTAGTGCTTGGCCAAAGGGGGGTCTGCCTAGGCGATCTTTGATAGTGCTTGGTCGAGGGGGGCTGCCTAGCCTCTAAAGTTCCATTGTCCCAAAGTGAATTTTAGGCATGTTCCTATGACCTCAATTTTTGGTGAAATTTTTTGGAACTTTTTCATAAGATAGAAAAACTGATTAGCTTTATGGAAATCTAATTTTTATTTCTATTGGTGCTTAGGAGCAAAAGTTATACCACAATAAGCCCAGAACTGAACTCAGCAAGTAGTACCAAAAAAAATTAAATTTTTTTTCCCTCAAAGATTATGTTTTTGTCTACATCTGAAGCTTTGATTCATTCCATTTGAACTAGTTATGAGAAAGTTATGGACAATTTTGTTTTGGGGGCAATCTAAACATTTTCTTAAAAAAACACTTTTTGTCCAACTTTGAATGCTAATATCTTCCAATCCATTTAATTTTTTAATTTTAATTTTTTTAATACATTTGTCATCTGAGAAAGATTATGGAAACCTAAAAAACAATTTAGATTTCTAGATTAATTCCTTCATTATTATTTTTTGATTCACTTTCACAAAGGATGCAATTCTCACATAAGTTTGTTGTCTTTGCAGCAACAAGAGAGTTATTTCATGTTGACAAGAGCATTTTGCAAGTCTTTAGGCCTAGATGTAGGTTAGACTATCAAACTCACATAGGCTAGACAATTAAACTTTTAGACTTACATAGATTAGAATAATTAGACTTACAAAAGTTAGACTTATTAGATATTTTAGATTAGATTAGATTTTTTGTAATAAATCCAAAAAAGATCCTTTTTTAATAATATAATGGAGATTCTAGTTTACTAACTAAAGTTCAAATTTTCTATATGATATCCAAAAAAGATGCTAGTTCACGTGAAGAGGCTATTTTTAAGACATGTGGACGGCAAAGTAGCAAGTGCTTCTTGATTTCTTGTACGTCTTCGTTTATCTTGTGCTTCTTGTGCTTCTTCGTTTCTTTGTGATTGTAAGTTTGTTGGCTCTGTCCTTTGGGGATAGGGACTATGGCAACCACTTGTAGCGACTTTGGTTTTGGAATTTTTAGTGGTGTACGAGGCTGCAACGTTGGCGGTGGTGCATGAGCTCCAAAAAAAGCATGACGAGTTTGTAATTGGAGGGGGATGAGGGGGAGTTGCAAAGGTAGGGCACTTGAAATCAGTGACTAAGCCAAGGTTTGGGGTTTACTACGGGGCTTAAGACTTGCTGTTTCTGAAAGAGAGATTGGTGTCTTGTAAATGTGTAGATGTTTGGAACTAATTTTGAAGAGAAACTTGGTTTGTGTGCAAATGGGAAGCTTGCTGCTCTTGCCATGAATGGGAGTGAGGTTGTGGATGCCGCAAGTTGGCTGTAGGTGGGGGGGGGGCAAAGAGCCAAATTCACTCAAGAGGAAGAAGCCGCCATTAGTTTTTTCATTCCTTGCAAAGGTTGAAGTAGAACCAGACATGAATGTGGGCATTGTGGAGAAGACAAATTTCAAGAGTCTGTTTCCTCTTTCATAATGCTAGTTCTTACACTTTGAACTTCATATGTCCGTAATTCAGAGGAAAAAGATATTTCCATATTCACTCAATTCCTTCCTCGAATTTATCATTTAAGAGATTTTCCTAACTAATGGAGGTCATATGCTTACTGTCATAAGCCATAAAATCATGAAGACTTTTTGTGACATTTCTTGAACCCTTGGTTTTTAATTTACCATTTTTGGTGTGCAGATTGTAGGGCCATTGCTAGATGTAGGTCAAATGGAGTCAATGGTTGAACAATTCAAGCAAGTCATTACTGCTAGTGTTACTTATAAAACGAAGAGGGTTGAGCGAATTCAAACTAAGGATTTTGATGGAGAAGAAGGGGAACTTCTTGATGAAGAGAACAAAGAAGAAGAAGTATTCAAGCAAGTGCACGTCCACAAATTCACAAACCAATTATATTCACTTCTCTACGTATCATACCACTTCTACAAATATAGGCCAAATGACATGCCTAAATTTATTGACTAATTTGCTATAAGACAAATCTACTATGCCATATAATATTTATCCTTTACTCCTAGTTCAATGCAAGTGAGAGTGTTTTACATCCTCAACTAAAACGTTCAAAATAGCCTTTTGCCTTATTTTTGAGGACCTAATTCTGAACTTCACACCCATGCTAGTAAACCTTCTTTTCTATATCTTGTGGATGCATTTTGGTGTGATTTCTCGACCATGTATTTCAAAATTAGTAATCAGTTCTCAACTACTACTTAGTACTTTCTTGTGCCATTTGTTGTCTCTAAATCATGACGATTTAATACACAAAAGCATTAAGTTTTGTGGCCATTGGTGTAAAGAAAATAGACTAGAGAAAAAGTTATTAATGAGTCTTTGTTTTTCCATTGGAAAGATCAGTAGACCTAGTTTTATACTATTGAGGTATATGACGGTTGTTTGTCGTTGATGTGTGGACAAGGAAAAAGATCACACACTCAATGAAAGGAGAGTAGCCATTTGTGTTATTGATGATGTTGCAAAGCAATGTGGAGAATTGATTCTATAATGGGAAGATTTTTTGTTGCTTCATTAATTGCAAGAATCCGGTGGTTGTTTTATAAGTTAGGACTTGTCAACTTATCCATTTGAGACATCTTAACTGCAAATTCAACATCTCTCTAAAACCATTTTAGACACTCCCGTCAAAATGTGAAGTTGAAATTGAATGATGTAGTTGATTAAGAAAAATAAGAAGTGATTTTGTTTAGCTTATATTTGAATTTCAATTCAACATTTTGTTTTAAATATCAATCTAATATTTTTATATTATATTGCAAGTATATTTGTATATTTGTACTTTTAGCAACTTTGTATAGGTTTGTATAATTCATGGAAAAATTTATATAGGAAAAAATTGACACACCAAAATAATTAATTCTTAAATTATATACATATATACATATATAATATACATTTATTTCATATATATATATATATGACAAATAAAATAAAATAAAATCACACTTTTATTGAAATAGTAGAAATATCATGTAATATAGAAATTGATTTTACACAAATTAGAAAGAATATAATTCTTATTTTTGAAACAATTTTAAATGATCTTAAAAACAGTAGTTTTCAAAATAAAGCAAATCATTTTTTGGAATTTTTTTCAAATAATAAACTAACATATAATCAAGTTAGAAAATAAAATATTGAAAGTATATAAAATATTAAAATAAAAAATATTCAATAGAAAATAATCAATAGTATAAAAACATTTTTCATTGTGGACAATGTTACACAAAATCAAATACAAACTAAAGTAGTTGAAGAACTAAACTTTAATGACACCAAAAGAAAATGATTTAAGTGTAATTAAGATAGTCAAAATCATTCAAATTTTGAAACATTTGAAAATCATGAATAATTTTGTTTTTTAAAACATGCAATTTTACTAATGAATCATTTAACAAATTAAAAAATGGCCAAAGAAAAGTAGGATTCTAAATCACTATCAACAATTTGAGAAACATTCTATTCATTTTAATGAATAAATAAATGATGTACCAATTTATGTGTGTTATGTATTTCAAAAATTATTATTTTTAAATTCTTTTAGCACATTAACATTTATCCTTATATTGCAACAAACAAACCAATCTTTACTACAATGTAATTTTACCTTATTAATAAATGAATCATTCAATGTTTGCAATGAATTTCTAAATGTAATTTTTTTTTAAAAATCTCATCATATTTTATATATAACAATACATAGAAGAATTTGATTTTAAAATTTCTAAAGCAACTTATTACTTTAGAAGAAAGATCTATTTTGCTATGATAAGCTTTTGCACAATGTTTTTTAAGTTACATATTCACGGTCAATATAAAATGCATGGCAATATTATAAATGGCCTAGCAAATATTGATATAATACAATAAGCCGTGTACTTGAGCATAGTGGCACATGGAATCTTATAAAATGTTGTTTAGAATATAATTTTTTTCTTTTATGTCTAGAAATGTATGCCTTGATATGATTATGTTATGTATGAATGTACGCCTTCATATACTTAAATCATCTTTGAATTCATTATTTATGGAATAGTTAATTTGTTTTGCAAACAAAAATTGAAATTGATATTGCAATTCAAGACAATTTTGAAGAAGAAACAAAAGATGTTTCTATGGAAACAATGGTGCATAATTTTAAAATTACGATTGAAAAATATCATCAATTGCACCTAATAAGAATGGTGCACCTAGTGAAGAAAACCATCCTAGAGATATCTTTGAAGATAAAAAATTGGTAACGATGAGTTTATTTTAGGTGGTGAGTATTAGAACTATTTACATTAATTGATTGTAAGTTGTTTATAAAAAATCAATGAAAAAAATTAAACAAGGTATTATTGTGAAATTTTATGTTGATTTACAAAAAATGTTTTGAATATTTGTAGTAAAATCATGAATTTTATGCCATATTCTCCATTTTGGTATTTTATTATAAGAGAAATTACTTTGTATCTTTTCATTTCAAGGATGATTCAAAAAAATGTTGGAAAATTAAGTTTTACACTATGTTTCAGTATTTATTTTTGTCTACATATTTTTGTTTAATTTCCCCTATATCCTCTATCAATAATCTAATATTGTTGTTTACCTAAGACACAGACTCATGGTCACACCGTTCTTGTTTCATTGACCATTCCACGTGCAATAGCCCATCTGGTACACACTCGAGAGCGTTGGCCCAATCCTGATCCTATTCTAATAAATAATTCTCTCTTACCACCAAGAGATCAACCCCACGCAAGGTTCTGACACCCTCAGCAATGAACCGACAGCTTGCAAAGCCTATGTAGGCCTTAAGTAAGTTGTACCACCCACGAATGGGTTTCTCTCTTTAAGTAAGTTGTACCAAAACTTCACGATCGAGTACGCGGACTTCCTTACCATAGCCAAAGAAGCTTTCTGTGCTATTTTTCGTGCCCTGATGTCAGCTTGAAAGACCTGAGCACAGGACAGTACCTCGCGTGGCCAAAGATAACCATCAACCAGTAGTGTACCCTCTCCTCCCCTCCACCTGCAAATTGCTTTGGCTGTAATGACAGGAGGCCAGCTGTACGAGACACTCTAGAATTGCGCCTGTACGTCAATGATAACCACTAAGAGATGACGAAACTCATGAAACCTACGACTATTCTAGAAATGCCAGCAAAATATAAAAATCTTGAACTGCCTCAACACCCTCGAAAAAGGAATCCAGATTCTAATTTGTGTACAATCGCATCTGTCTGAGGAGGAGAGGCACCAAAAGCAACCAAAAGCAATTGCCGCTGAACAAGGACAAAGTATGCTCTCCACAATGAATATCAAACTTTGGAGTCCTTTATTTTGGTAACCATCTACAGTAAGGGAGGGGTGAGTTCTCACAACTGACTGCTAAAGAATGTCAGGGGAGGAATAGCTACTGGACTATTCTCCCCTGGGAAAATAAATATACCTAGAAACGGTAACGAATTAGAGACCTCTGCGCTGATTGAAAGTTCAGGTCAGAGAACACTAGAGATTGTAAAAATGTGACAAGTCCATTTCTTCTCACGTGCAAATCAAGTGATCAAAAGGAAAATCATTAAGGTGCTAGCAAAGAATCAATTTGTATACCAATAGAACATATCAGTGAATAATAGAAACACGAAGCAATCAATAATCGTCACTACACGACGAGCAAAAGCGTTAGCGTCACCCGCGCTTACTCCAATTTCGGAAGCTGGGCCTTCCAACACTCAGGACCCCACTGGTTTTGGGAGGACAAGTTGGGTTGCAAGGATAGGCACAGTCAATGACTGAATTCGTCTTTGCATCACGCTCGAAGTACCAATCTCCCAAAGCTTGCGATGCTGTCTGTAAGGAAAAGGATATTGGAATCGTTAGGGACCTGATCCTGCCTACTATACTGACCCACGTTACCAACACCAACTCATCCATCGAGGCACTTGCGTGGACATATTAGCAAGTGATGTAAGCATGACTTGGCTAAACGTCCCTGGAAACTGATCTTGAAATGAAAATGGAGTTGTATATTGTCGCTTATAGTGGTCTACAACCCCACTTTGCATTCATAGTGATTTTGATCACAACAGATGTAGCTCTTGTACCCAAAGTGATTTCTACACAGCTCTATATATCTCCCAAAACACACATTCCTACATTATGGTTAAAATACTGAAAGTGACCACTTGGTTCCTCTACCTGTGTCCAAACGTGGTTCAGTCAGACGTCGGTGAGGCTAAACAAGGTAAAGTGACATTCATTAGCAAAGGAAAGATCACTTATCAAATAATAAATCTGGTCTTCAAATAATGGTTTCGAAGAGAAGTAGCAATACCTTCCCATTTACATGAGGGGCATGCTGGCCACTCCAAAACGAATCATATGCGGTCTGACAGTGATGAAAGCAACCATCGACGAACATTCCATGCTTCTTGCTGTTCTGTATTGGCTTCAAAGCGTCCAGCAACTCTTTCCTATAGCCTGCCAAAACAAAGATCCAGAAACTAAAACGTACTCAAAATCCCCCGTTGTCATCTCGATAGTAAACCACGAGATCATGCCAGAGGCAGGTCAAAGAGGTTTGAACTGTAAAGCATTCAGGAAGCTTCACTGAAGACCAGTGCAGGCAACAACCTTGTATGATGTTAAGCTGTGCTTCAGTGCATTTGGTGGCATCATTTTTGCAGTGGTCCCATTCGCCTACTGGATCTGGGGCAACGATATTGTCCATCTGACCAGCAAGTCGAGACACAAATAAGCACTATCGCACGAGGTGGCCATCAGATGCAAACCATAGACCTAAAACAGCTACAAAGCAAATGACATTCACACGAACCATGAATCAAAATGTGCAAGTCCCACACGAGAGTGGAATACAAAGGAAATCAAAGCAAAATGGAGACAAACTGAGAATTGTTAAGCGAGAAAGGATACCTGCCACCAATCGTAAGCTCCGTTGACGACGAAAAGTGGAGTCTTCATTTGCGATAATAAATATTGAGGAAAGAAACACTGCCCACACCATCGAGCAAGCACGATTCCCATTAACAAGATTGCAATGGTAGACAAAATGATTGAAGGGTCTGCTGGATTAACCGGATCAAACACAGATGTTGCCATTGATTCATAGAACCACAAGTTTTCCTCGGAGCAAAGAGAAATCACGAAATGCAATCGTTTTATTACCTCAGTTGGGTGCCGTATCTCCGTACAATATTTTGGCAGCGTGCCACTGGCATTCTGACAACCAACCACGATCATCACATTCATCAGGCATTTGGCATCACCCATAGATCATGTGTTGTCTACATACAGCATGTTGTGTGCAACAATATCTGACACCTTTAGGGCCGAGATAAAATCACCGAAGAATCGGACCTCTAGAAATGGGAGTTACCTGCAAATCAACCACATTCTTGAAGTATGTTTGTATTTTGTTCTCGCCCTTGTAGGTTTTCCTGATAGGTACGTATACCAATGAGTCCATTAGACCAGAGTGGCAGAATTCACACATTCAACAACAAAATCAAGTCACTTCTTGATCAAACATCTGCATCTGCTCCAACATGACGAAAGTATGCTCCAGTCTCAGGCTACAAGTGAAAAACTGAGTGGCAATATTAAAAGCAAATTGTATCATCTTCAGTCTCTTGGATATGAACATGAGGTATGCGGGAATGTACATGTCAACAAAGAAACCTGCATCACTCATGCATTTGACAACGTTGGCACTTGGCAAAGCCGCCTTGAATTTGTCACAATGGAGAATGGAGGATAGTCCGCCTGCAGAGCAGCCACCAAGTAGAGCCTACCAAGGTGCCCTAGAGCAGGATTAGAAATGTCAAGCATTTACACACAATGACGCTCCCAGATCATGCCAACTCTGAACGATTAAGGGATGCGCCCCCAGAATCGCCCCCCAAAATGTACAGAGAGCATTCATTTCAAGTGGCGAGTCTGGGGGTACAGACCTAGAGAATAGAAAGATACGGCATCGATCATGTCCATTCAAACTTTAAAGTGGCTGCTAAACCTTCACTGGATCTAAACAATAGAAGAAACACTTCTCAGCTGATTCCTTGCTACAGAAAGCGAGTAGGTCAGGAATATACCTTGTCAGCTTTCTTCATGCCTTTCTTATTAATAAGGTCATCGATCACAACATTCCAGATGCTTTCGCCTCTGTACCGAAGGGCCTTACCCTGAGAACGATACAAACGTTCCAGTTGGGATTTAGACAGACGTTCTTGCTTCTACAAGAAAGGTAATAAATAGTACAAGAAAAATTCCTCCTCCAAGAAACCCGAGCCATATTAACCGCTAAAAGATCCTGATAAGGAGGGAAACCTGGAGCTTTTTCAGGCTAAATAACTTATGACCTGAGAAGAATCTAGCCATCAGATTTTTTATTTTGCAAGTTTTCCTTTTTCACCCATCCCTAACTGATTCAGAACATTGCACAGAAATCGTGAGGCACCAAGTGACCAAATGACCAGGCTAGTCGCATCCCCAAAGTCTAGACAACAGTTCCTATTTTTTTGCTTACTTAGATGTGCGTCATCCGTTTCATGTAGCGCCCACAGTAAGCTCCTTGAAAACATTCATAATCCATCTCGGTGACGCCAGATCTCTTAAAACGTGACAATTGTAACGCGTCAAGGGTTTCTAGAATACGTCTGAGTGGTGAGTTTTCTACTCAATGTTGACGAGTTTGGTGGAGAGGAGATGCAAGAAAACGCTCAAGAGAGAATAATGGGTCTCTCTCACCTTATTTTTTGTGGGCAAGCTCACGTTGCCACTAAAAGAAGCACCATCGCAGTACCTCACAAATACACGATTCCAGTTGTAAAAATCTGAAGCACGGCCCAAGGAAAGATTCATCCGTCAGTACCTTCTCTACCGAAAGAAACTGTCTTTCAGCAAATGCTTGAACTCATATCAATGTAGTAGTGCTCCTGAAAGTGAACAGAAAATATAGGTCTATTCTCTTCTATTCATATATGACTGCACCTGAGAGCTTTTCCTCTTAACTCCAAAAAACCCACCGAGAGGCCCAGACTGAGACCCCAATTCTTAGCACGTTGGAAGGATCTACTTGGTGAGGAGCTTCAAATGTTCAACCAAGGACTTTCTTTTGTTCAATTATATTTATTTTTGGATCAACAAAAAGCAACGTTCTTCACTGGTCCTGGTGATGAAATTTGGGCCTGTCTAAGTTGTCTTTTTCACATTTAATCCATCATTGTGATTTAAAAATGTATTTGACATGCAGCATTGTCAAATCCATCATTTTTAAATCACGAAATTTTGGTCATTTAGAAGTTCATTATTGAGAAATGGAATGCCATAGAGAAGGGAAGAAAATGCTGTTTATGCATATGCAATAACCCAGATAGTAATCTCCAAGTAAAGCTGTGAAGCCCTGAGTAGATCGAATGAATAAAGATGCAAACCTGGATTGACCTTCTCAGAGTTGCTTAGAATGCCTTCAAACGTCCGAGCATTCATCCACTTGGAAGATCCCAAGTGCGCTCTAGCTCGGAATTGACATGCTGCTTCACTTTCACACCATGCACCTTCCTACAAGAATGGAATCAACAATGTAAAAGCCAAGAAAAAAGTCATTAAAACAGAATTGCTGTCCGAATGACATGCAAGAAAAAAGCGTCTTACCCTTCATCATTGAGATCATCGGACATAAACAGCACTCTGAACTGAACAAGTCATGGGAACAACCACAGAGATCATCTCCAAGACTTGAAAGATTTCTGCAACCCTGTGCTGTTAATTAGCCCTAATCCTAAACCAACTCAGCATGCTTCAATACGCAGAAGTAGGTTCAGCTGGGAGTCAAATGGTAAATAAATAGAATGTTCTTCAATATCAACTGAAAGCTCGAGAGCACCATTAAGCAAACTCTTCTTACAACTTCACAATTAATCAAGCTTGCTTCTGAACATGAAAATTAGGTCAACCAAAACAACGTTTGGGAGCTGACCTCCAAAAACACAACCCAATTCCTGGCGTTAACCCCTTTTCCTTTGTGTAGGTGATACCCCGGTGGAGAGCCATCCAAGCATACTGCGCGCACCGGGAAGGGTCATGCAAACAACTTGCTTGAGTAAAAACACAATAATAGTATTTGGTAAAAGTACATAAACTAGAGTTTAATAAATGACTTAAATTCACATTTCATTTACGCAGCGTTCACTTTTCTGGTCTGTAATCCACTAAGAAGAAATTTGACAATCGAATGACCCTTCAAGAGCTCGTTCCCTATATTCATATAAATTTTAGTCCAAACATTGGTACATTGGTCCACTAGAAGGCGATACTCTAAGTGACAAAGACAGTGAATCTTTATGATTCTTGTAACTATGAACTGGTCAACATAATTAGGCTTATTTTATATCCTTATGTTGAACAACCTAAAATCTTAGCCAAGGAGTACATATTGATTTTAGGTCATCTACCATCTACTTCAAACCCTCATAACTTTTGAACATAATAGTATCCACATAATACATAATTAGGTGCATTAAAATCCCCTTTCAATTGCTAGCATAAACCAATAAATATTAGGGTTGGTCTAACAATAAGAATTACGCTCAGTGTTAAATGCGTCGAATTTAGGTTCTCCAGTGACAAATGTCTACACCCATAAAGTAAGCATCACACATGTTCTGCAAATCTGTACAGCGATTACCTGCACCCTTGGACACCGCCCCTTTCAAAATGGTCAAATTCACCACCAAGGGCTGGAGTGGTTGAACCTCCAGCGGGATGGTCACATCAGCTTCAGACTCTGAACCTGCTACTGATGTCACATTCTGCACTGAAGATGTTTTTGGAGACGTAATCACAGTCGTAGGATGTTTCGCTCCACTGTAGAATCCATCCGTGGGCACCAGTTTCATAAGCCTCTGCACTCCTTCGTAGTTCCATACTAAGGTGGCTATGGTGGCAAACAGCAGCAGCGTGACGAACGCCATCACACTCCCGTTCAGATGCCTCCTGGTTGACAGAATAGAGCTCGTCCCCATGTTGGCACCTTTTCGGTTGCTCTTCCACATCCTCGTAATGACTATGGCACCAAACAAATCACTCCAGCTTCAAACAAGCTTCTAATGCTACTAAACAGATAATGCCACTAAGACAATGTCTTTGTAAGAGGCATCTTTGGAGCGCCAAGATTATTTTCTCAGAGATGGTCTAAAAATAATAATCTCCACGAGCATGAGAAAAAATACAAAGAGAAGCTGCAATGTACATAAAGAAAACAGAGGAAGGGACACGAGTGAATTCAATCAAACGGAGCGAAAAAAGATTTGCGGCACACGCAAAACTCCACCTTGAGAGAGCTTCTAAAGCTACCAAAAGATGATGCTCAAAGATACTGCTACTACGACAATGTCTCCCTACAAGACATATTCAGAGAAATGGCCCAAACGAGACGATCTCAACAAGCACGAAAGCTATAATTTGCTTAAAGACACGAGCGGCTTCAATGAAAAGGAGCGAAAAAAAAGAAGAGCAAGCAGGTGAGACGCAGGTCATATCCAGACAGCCGAAACAGAGGAAAGATGTGAAAGCGTCCTTACAAGAGCCTCGCAGGCGGTGTCATGAAGAGCCTTAATAATGATATTGCGAGGACAGGCAAGCGCGAAGGTCACAAGATCTCGCCCTAAAACGACACGATCCATTGTCAGTCCTCATCAAGAATCACTAATCAGCTGGAAACGAGCTCACGCCAATGTGACGAATCTCGTCAGCTACATTGCAAGAAATGATCGCTTTCTCTAAGCAAACAAGAATGCTGCAAGCGATCTCTCTCTTGCCAAATGCAAATGCGAAATGCGAAATGCGAAATGCGATTGCGAAACATAATTGCGAAACGTAAAATGTGAGATGTAATTGCGAAATGGCAGGTGGAAGTGGATAGCGATGACTTACCAGTGCTACTGCCGTGCCACGGCTCTCATTCAGTGGGATCATCTTCACCTCTAAGTTACTGTCGGTTACTGGCGACATATCCTTCTTGCGCTTCTCTTGTGAGCATCCTCGCACAACAAACCTGTTTGCACGGCAACGAAAAAGGTGTCAAGAGGAAGAGACTTGTGTTTTCTGCAACGAGACTTGGAAGCCTGACGGATGGCTACACTGATACATCATGTTCAGCGTTTTTTTAATGCACGATTGATTTTTTCTTTTTCTTTTTCTTTTTGAAAACAAATGGAAACAATGCACAATTTTTTGGCCATTTGGCTAAAGCTAAAAGACGTTTGCTATTTTCTTTTAAGGAAAGTCTCTTTCTTTTTGGTCAAAATAGTTAGATTATTGTTGTAGTTTAAGACCAATGGACAAATTTTACCTAAGTATCAACTAATTTTGATATAGATATAGCTAAGTATCACCCAAATATTATCCAAGTATTGTATCACATGAATATTGAAGTAATACCTAGCTACTTTTTCTTAAATTGATGACATTAGCGATGGCACAAAGTCTACCTCTGAAAGGAGACACCAAGAATAGCACCCACTATCTAAGCCTACATGACTTAGATAGTAGAACTATTCCCAACAAACTCTTCATTCACGTAGGTCATACGACCAAAGTTACTTTTCTTTTTTTGATGGCACAAAATTGTTGGCATTGTAAAATTACTATTTTTAAATGAGATTAGTATAATGCAAGAAAAAATAGTTATTTTTGGCATGTGTAGTTTTAAATGCATCTAGATTTTTGGTCATTGGAAAAAAAGGGGGGTGCTTATTTAACCACCAAATAGGGACAACCTTTATAATATTGAGCTTAAAGGAAACTTAGAAAGTACACATGTAGAATAGACTTCCTCCATGCAAGAGTATTTTAGTCTACACTAATTTCAAATAGTGAGTCTTTGATAATTTAGTATGAGATGTACTAATGAGATAAATCATTGTAGCATTTTTCACAAGGATTTCCTCCTCTATGAAGAATCTTTATACACACAAAGATGTTTATTTCGGAAAAATAATTTTTTTGTTTTTTTGAGTTTGAACAAGATTTTTGAGTTTTGAGTTCTTACAATGAAACTTTTTTTAAAGATTTTTTTTAACAAGAATTTCTGATTATGTGTAAAGAATTTTTTTACACATAAAAATATTTGTTTTTGCACATAAAGAGCAGGTTATATTAATTTGAATTTTTAGCATAGTCACCATGTACCTTATATTAGCTACACTACTTTATCCTAATATTCATTTATTATCCACAAATTAGTGATATCATCAAAACAAAATTGTAGAAATTAGTACAATACAATAATATTCAACTTTCAAGAATTTAAAGTAGTGTGATTTTCATACATTAGTGTCACATGTAATAATAGAGTAAATTAGTGCCATATGTTTGTTTTCAAGAGGGTCAAAAGAAACCAAATGAGAAAATACCATGTCTTTATTAATGGCTCAAAATTCCACAAATAGGCTTCTAAGATTAAAAAAATACTTGGGGAGGTTAGAAATTTAGACTAACTTAGATGGAGAGTAGAAGGCGTCACCTAGCAATACAATGGTTATATTGATGTCAAAACTACAAAATTAACTATAAATCTATGCCAGAGGAGAAATTTGACTCAAGCTAATTAATATCTACAATTACCTACTTACAATTATTTTTTTCACTAATGTTTTTCAGTTTTTTGAGTAATTGTATTTCATAAACGTATTTATTTTATTTTATTATTGTTTTGAAATGTGTCTGAAGTTTTGATCTTGAATTGCCTATTTGGAAAAATACAAATTCCTTTAGAACTAGCTTCTAGTTCTTTTTGTTCATTGCTACAAGTCTTGATGACTTCCAAAGACAATTTTTTTTAGTAGTGAGTAATTTTTTGAATAGGATTTTCTAATGAGCAAAACTTTGCTCAAAAGATATACAAAATACAATTAAAAAAATATTTGGCATAATTTTTTTGTTTTTGTTTATAGTTGAAATCACTAAATTGCTAGAAATTCTAGAATGGTATCACTCATTTTTGGATTAATGCACACTCTTGTGGAGAATTTTCATTTACATTTTTATATGTTTTATCAATATTTGCGAATACATATAACTTTTTCACTCTTGTAAAAGTCATTTTCTACACTATCCAAAAGTAAGTGACATTTGAAACATTTTTAGCAACTAGTTTAGAGACAATCTATTTACTAGTCCAAGACAAAAGAAACTCAAAATAACGAGGACTTCCATCAACCCCTAAAGTTCAGTGGTTGTTTTGTAGCGAAAATTTGTCCTAAAAGACCATATTCTAATACAATGTTAAAGTTTTTGTGTCAATTACAAATTTGGTACATTTAACCAATTAAAAGTTTTTTTTAAATTTTTAAAAATACATATTAAAAAAGCTTCAAATTAGAAAAGCATCATCAATTGTAAAATTACGATGCTTGAAACTCAAAAATATTGATTTTTAAATTCATCTTGAATGAGGTGAAGTTTTAACTTTCACACTTTTTATAAAAAATAATAGTTGTTTACAACTCCCTTTGTTCTATAATATTAGTTTTTTTTTATAGAAATTTGAAGTTGATTAGATCAAAAAGCTTAATACATTTGTCACAACCCTCATCTTTAGGCATGCCCATGTCACCTTGGTGAGCAAGGGGGACACTAGGGGGGACATTGGGGGTGACTCGCCAAGCCTTGCAAGAGATGAGGTGAGAAGAATTGGGAGTCTCGAGCAATCAGAGCATCATTACATGATTTTTTGTTGCTCTGGAGGGCTACGAGTTCTCATCTCGAAACCCACTGAAACCCATCATTTGCAAGCTGCACTAACCTAGTTGAGAGACTACCAGGTTACTTTTTTTTAAGAATTAAATTACATTAAAATTTTCTTTCATTTTAAAGATTTTAAATTTTGTTTTATTTTATTTTATTTTAAAAATATATATGTGACACCGGCATTCGATGAGACTGGAGGGAACGGAGCTGGGAATAGGCCTGAAATGGGCCTCCAGCCCCCCGGATTTCATCTAATGTGTAGCACTCTGTTTGGAACAAATTGGATGGCGTGCCACACATTCTTGGAAAGCTTGTGAGAAGATGCATCCATGGGTCAAAAGATTGCGAGGATCCAAGTTGTGAGTCAATAATTATGGCTCTTCAAAGTTGGTAGTGTCTCAGCCGTGTCCCAAGAAGATGGGACGTGGGAGCCAAGGTTTGGAAAGATTCATTTGAGCCAAATAGGGCATGCCACATATCATTCAAAAGCTAAGGAGACAAGACTTCTAGAATGCTAAGTCTCATGAAGATATGAGTGATGTGCTAAGAGTTATGGGCATCCAAAGAGGGTGGAGTCTTAGAAAACTACTCTTGTAGGGGACCTAGTGGAGGGCCATAACTTCCTCAATACTTACTGTAATTGACAAAATTAATAGTTCGTAGTGATCTACGGAAAGAGTAGATGTACATGACGAAAATGTGCTTGCACTTTGGATTTGAAGTTTAGAGCTAAAAGTTATCCCAATGGGAATATTGGAAATCTTTTGGGGAGACAACTTGGAAACGGGTGGTCTACCAAGTGGAGGAGTGTCTTGGGTGTTTCGAGAGATCCTTAGGGTGGGGGGATTGCTAAATCCCATAGAGAGTACTATGAAATGGGGTGTTCTCCCTCCTTATTCCCGAATGGTGTCATGATGAGCCAAAGTGGCCATGGGTAGTGCTCGGAGTAGTGAGGTTGGTGTTGGAGCCTCACGCCCACAAGTTGTGTGTTACCATGGAGTGCTTGTCTACTCCTTGATACCGGTTGGATGTGTCCCGTTCCACATTAGGCCATAGAGTGAGTCATGATTAGTGAGTCTCAGTGAATGAGTCCCAAGGTAAGCCTCAAAGTAAAGTGAGTTGGACCTAATAGGGAATTGGGTACCATTCAAAGGCAGTTGGCACTAGTAGGGAATAGTGTCGCCACTGAATACTTGGACATCTATGGAAGTTTCGCCCCATGTCATCAAATGACATGTCCGATGTCTTATAGAAATTAAGTGTTGAAAGTGCATAGTTGGAAGTCACAAAAGAATGGGAAACCCTGTGACTAGAGTTGAAACCTAATGGTGGACGTGCGTGGCATGTGCAATGTTAGATCATAACCCTCGATGCCACTAGGAATATAGTGCTACAAGAATCACTTAAAGGTGAGCTTAAAGTGGTAAGTGTCACTAAGGAGTGCGACAACATTGAACTTTTTATTGAATCTATTGAATCCCAAGCCGTTCTTGGGCAAATCTAAATACACATGGGTAAGATAGTTGTAAAAGTTGTCTTCATTTTTATAAAACCTATCCTCATTTATGTGAAGCACTTTTGTATTTATTGCAACCTCTTATTTTATAATCTTTCCTTTGTTGCAATTAATAGCTATATCCATTTATTTTACACGTAAGATGACACAATATTTGGGAAGAACCATTGGTTAGTTCATTGTTAGCTGGTGGAATTGGGAAAAAACCTGGTTGCAATTCAAAAGAATCAGAAAAAAAAAAACCTACACAATATCTATAAAATTTCTATTAGGGGTAAAAAAATAAAAAAATAATATTTGATCTTGAAAACTAGTTCAATATGGGAATTAAAAGAAAATGGCTAGTAAAACTCAAAAAATATCCCAAACATTGCAGATGCACTATAGAATCATTTAATTGTAACATGCATTAAAAAATTGTTACCAGATCTTTAATACTTTCATTACTAAAAAAGACTTAGTACTATAGGATAGAGGAAAAACAACCTGAGGGAAAAAATCATGTTGAGAAAATAATTTGTAAAATATTAAAGAAATTTACAATAAATGCTTCATATTCATCTTTGATTATTATTTTTGAATAGAAGTTTTCCAAATTAGAAAGAAATACTAAATTGCTAATAATTTAAAAAAAAAATGAAAAGTGTCAATTCCAATAGTGAGAATATATTGTGAGAGGCAATTTTCACCCTATATTTGCTTTATTCAGAAATGATTAAAAAATGAGATTTTAATATCATTTTGGTATAGAAACGCTGCAATTGCCTATAAATTGAAACTTGAATAAAAGCTTTCCCCATACATCTACACCTATAAAATTATATCCAAATTTTTTTCAATCAAAGAAGGAAATTTTCTCTTGTACTCGACTTGCTAAAGATCGCCTCCAAAACAGAATAAAACTTAAAACTCTTGCAATTAATATATGTATTTGAAATTGTACAAAACAGAGCTTGATATGAAGAAGATGATGATTAGGAGAGATTAAAAAAACGAAAAAACTACACAACCTAACCAAATTTCAATTAGAACTCCATTTCAATCATTGAAATAGTTCTAACTTTACCAATGGGAGTACTTATTTATTATTTTTGGCACACCTTGAAATTTCATTCAATGACAAAAAAAAAATTCATTTTTCTCTTGTCTATAAGTGAACTTATATTTTATCTTCTACTTTTGGTTTCTTATCTTTTATGAAATTATTTTTAATTTTTAATTTTTAATCTTTTATCATTTATCTTTTATCTTGACTATAAAAATCATACTTGGGACCAAGGCTTGGCCAAGTCTTTTTTTTCATTTTTTATGAAGTGCCAAAGTAGCAATATAAAATGTTATAGTGGTGCTCTAAATTTCAACATTCATCCACATATTAGATAGAAAATATCTCATTAGCACATATCACATGTTCATAATTTTGTTTTCATCTACAATCGGGCAATTTCATCCAAGATTTTTTTATATAATTTGAAGTTTTCTAGTGAAAAACTTCATGGTTTATTGCCATTTTTTAGCCAAATAATTTTTTTGGTGCAATTTGGCACTGTAAGGACGGGCTTACACATTAGATGGGATTTGGCCCATCCGGAGGGCCATGAGTTCCTCACTGCAAGGAATGCGTTGCACTGCACTAACGCAATAGTTTGACATGGCCATTGGCCAAGCGACTGCCATGTCATTGGGGGAAAAAAATTTACTTTCATTTTTTCATTTCAGAAGCAAATTTTTTTTTGGTAATACAACATCCGATGCTCCCTCTCTGTATTGGGAACAGATTTGAGAACAAGCCTGAAACGGCCCTCCAGTGCAGCTAAAAAACATCTAATGTGTTAGTCCAGCAGGCAACTTTGTGCCTAATACAAGCAATAAGACAAAATTGTCTCAACCAATTGTCTTCTTAGGGTCGACAACGAAAAAGGAGGAGCTCATTTTCAACTAGTATTAGTTGACAACCTCATTGGTGGAGGCTAGTCTTAAGAGAATCTAATATATATTGAGTTCTTATCATATTCTTCTTTCACCCATTGGATCCATATGAAAGTGCAATTGGCATTTTCTCTTGTAGCATCCTTTGTTGTACATTGCCTACCTTAAGGGTCAGCTTCCATGTGAGCTTGGTGGGCAAGCTTTGTGCTAATTCAAGCAACAAGACAAAATAGACTCTACTAATTGTCTTGCTAGGGTGGAGCAAGTAGGAAAGGAGGAGTCAAAGTTTCACCAATATCATGTGGTTTTTTTATTGTATTCCTGCCCACCCACTAGGTCCACATGAAAGTGTAATGGCTATTTTTTCCTATAACATCCGCTATGAAATTTTTCCGATGATCGATACATATAAGGAGGCCCTAATAGTCATTTTCCATTGGACATCCATAGTTCCGACACTTGGAGAAGGACTGGATGGATCTAGACAAGCGACTGATTTCTATTAGCACTACTTTCAAAAACCGGAGGAATTGAAGCAACTAGAGCTCAATGAAGTGATAACCATGCAAATATGCTACAATTCATGTTTGTCCTATTCTAAAATTACCCCCTTCTAGACCAGGCCTTTTAGCTCTACAAAGTCAAATTGCAAGAGTTGGAGGTTCAGCTAGAAGGGAGCTTGGAACATACAATGGAATGAAGACCATCTGGACTTCTAGGTTTGGGAGGTCCAGGAGCTGAAGACTACATCTCTACCCGTCTTGCATTTGGGATGGTTGGTTGGTTGGAGCAACCTACAAGCAGACTTCAACTTGTAAATGTGGGTCATTTTGCAGGCCTCCTTCTAATTTGCAAAGGGGCGATTTAGGCAATTTATGCCAAAACAAATGTAGAGATGGACCATGTATACAAATGGGCGCAAGAATATTCATCCAAAATCAAGGGATATCAAGAGCTATTAAAAGGAAGGCCCAAGATAGTTGAGCTACCAAGTTGGCAACTTTAGCCTTCTTTAGCTGAATCAACTACATTAGCTTGACCTGCTAACAAATACTAGTGGGGTGGTCCACTGGATCTTGGCTTGCAAAATGGATGGCCCCCATTTTGCAAGCCGAATCACCATCCAAAAATACAGGACGGGTGATGATGCTGTAATGGTAATCAGCCCTAAGAGCATCACCACCCGTCTTGCAAAATGTGGGGTGGTTTGGCTTGCAAAATGTGGGGTGGTTTGGCTTGCAAAATGTGGGGTGGTTTGGCTTGCAAAATGAGGGGCCATCCAATTTGCAAGCCAAACCACCCCACCCATAGCATGCTATAAACGCATTTTGCAAGGCGGGTAAATTTTCAAATTTGGACCGCTTTGCAAGGTCCATCCAATGGGCTATAGCGCTAAAGGTCTGTACTTTGGGGGAAAGTGCCGGTGCTCTTGTCTCATATGGTTTGCAAGCCACCCAAGGTTTTTTGCTTGGCCTCTTAACAAGTTCATCCATTTTGTAAGACGAGTGGGACACTTTTGCAAGCCACCCCAAGACAAGTCATACGTTTTGCAAGACGGGTGGGGATGCTCTTAATGCCCCTCTCCCCCAACCCTGGTGCTTGCCAGTCGGTCCAGTAGTCCACCGGCCCTGCCCCTCTGGTGGAAGGTCCTTGCCCGTCAGTTCCGCGTACGCTTTGCGGCGACTTCGCGTGACTTACGCAGCTTCAACGAATGATGACAGACAGACACCTTTCATCCGATCAGAGGACCATTCATCCGTTTGACCAGGCAGGGTGACCCTTCAGGACGGATTCCCTGCAGTGACACCATCCAAATCTACAGAAAATGTGGATTCAAACGACCAGGTCTTGTGGAATCATAGATATGGAACTGGTCGTAGAAGGAAGGCCATCATTATTGCGATAGGCGCCCATGAGCAACTTCCAAGTAAAAGGTGGGCACGGTCCAAAACTGATAGTTTGGAGCAGTTTTTTTTTTTTTTTTTTTTTTTAAAAAAATGAAGCGAGGTTCATTGCCATTAAAAAAGGGAAAAAAAAAAAAAACCCAGCCACAGGCGGCCTGGAGGGGAACGACAGACACGGGATTTGGAGCAGGTTTTCAATGTAGCAATAGAGAGCTTCTTTTGAAAGCAACAGTGCGCCACCATCAAGAAGTCAAGACTCAAAGTGTGACAACTCACACAAGGTTGGAAAATTCTTGACCACTGACACCTAAAGGTAAGGTGGGGAACCCAATCAATTGGAATCCCATCCTCGTGGGTTGAAAAGTCACCCATTTATAATGAGACAGACACCCGAACACATCATGGCTAGGCTCGTGATTGTGATCTTCCTTACTTCGAAAACCAACAATTCATATACGTTTCGCACATATTTGAGTGTGTTAGACCCATCTACGAAAACGGACAACACACATCAAAAAAATTCCACTCTGACTATGGAAACCACTCAAAGAAAGCTGAAAGCCACGGAATGGGTTCCCTAAATGCTGGATTTCTTATTACATTCACGATCTTAATTCGCATTCAGAATATTGACTCAAAGGCAGTATCCTATGAGAATCTTGACCAACTGCAAGGAGTACGGAAAGGAAATACCGTATCTTATGAGAATCAATCGATAAACTCAAACTATACACAGTCTAGGACGCAACAAACTGGCAGCTAAAGAATCTCGTACCCAAAAGACCAGAACCCTATCTCTTGCCCAACTAGTTTCCGATTATGAGAGGAATCTCCGTCAGGAGGCTCATCCAATGGTGAACTCCACAAGGTTCGATCCACTCTGCAAGATCTTGCTGCGAAAAAGAAAAAAAACTCAAATCCATAGTGAGAACGACAACAGCGACAGACACGTTTACATCTTGATCAAGATAACCACTAAGAAAAACAATGCATTCTATCACAACGGCAACGAAGATGATATTGGCATGTTCTCTTGCGTTGGGAAAACAATCTCAACGGGCTCTGCCATCAATCAATCAGTATGTGTACATATACTCAACTTCTCATGTCCAATAAACTTGTCAAAAGTCGAGTTTACCTAATGTTTGATTAAAGGGCAGAGGAGACGGGATACATATTTGGTGTATCCCAACACCGAGAGGTCTCCCAGCAATAATAATAATAAACCTAATGGACTCGATCTGATTAGGGCGTTATCAAGCTACAGCAGCACCACTTCCACCAGGCCCAAATCCAAATGGTATGAAACGTCCTTCCTTTCTCCTAAGCAAAACTGCCTGGAAAAAGTATACATTTCTTTCATGTGTCAGCATGCCCAAATGAGAAGGGATTCCATTAGTGTACTAAACACTTGCTCTAATAGACCAATGTGCTTCCACTTCATTGCCTCTCCCCTTGTTTTCCTCTGAGCCTCTAAGCTGGAAGGGGAAACGCCTGAGCGGCTCAAAGAGAAACAACGCACTACTTTCGTAGACTCTACGGAAATTTGAAGTTCCGTCATGTATATACAACGCGTAGTCTCCACTCCACCGACATCTGCGCATAAATCATTTTGATTCAACGAATTTTCCCGCATTGGACTGGATTGCAAAATCTTTATGATGTTGCTCCAACTCCTGTGTGAAGGAAGCAAAAATAGCCATAGGTATAAACGGTAGCAAACGCGAGTCTCCAACTTCACACGCCGCGAAGATGCCTGTGGCCATATGCAGCAGTATAACGAGCAAATTCCGCCGGGATATGGTTCTGACTATAGCGCATGGTGCCACGCACGGTAGATTTTGAAGTCGGCGGATTCGGAGACTCGTGTTGATTAAATGTCGGAGTGGAGTAGTCGTTCACTAAGTCCCCCGGGTCTCCATCCTCCTCTTCCAAGACCCGCCCGCGTACCTCACTCCTCTCAACCCGCCGCTCAACCAAAACGCTCCTTCCCAAGTAAGTTTTCGAATCTGAAAAATTCAAAAAAACAAAGAAACTCAAAAAAAACAGTACTTACCATGTTGTCATCAATTCCACGTACACACTCATATCAAAACAAAGCTCATAACAACAATGATAGCCTCATTTTGTCAGCTAACATTGTGACTAATTGAACAAGCTCTTGACGCACCTCTCTCTCTTCCCTACAACAGTTTATAACTCAAGTCGCAAAGTACTCCTTCTCCTCCTAGTTTTCGACCAAAGACAAATGGGACCAGCTCTACTTTCAAGAACTCCTAGCTCCTACCTAAGAGTGTAAGACAAAAGTTCAAGACAAAAAACCACATTCTCCTTCTAGCTTCAGACTTTCAAAAACTCCTACCTCCTACCTAAAGCAAAATCCCTCTACTTCCTACTCCTCCAACCCTATCCTGCTCAAAAACAAAAAGAAGAAGCACAGAAACACATACCAGCCGGGAGCTTCCTTGAGAAAGCCGGCGAGAGAAACACGAGCACAATACAACAAGCTACCACAATCTTGAGCGTCCAGCAATTCCTCCGCGGCTGCGTCCACTGCCCCTTCATCGTCCCCATGCTCACCACGGCGCAAAGCTGAACCAAACCCCAGGGGACCCTAATTGTCGCTCATGACCGCAGCTCTGCACAGATCGAGAGGCGCCTGAGCTCGTTTTGTTGCGCTTGATGAGCCGGGGGTGGTGCCCGAATCGTGATCCCGGCCATGCAGGAATTGGTAGCAAGAGAGGGGCATCTTCTGCGGGACACACAGGAAATGGAGGAAATGGGCAGCGTGACGGGAGGGTCAAAGAGAAGTGGATTGGTTCGGCGCCGCGCAGGGCGGGGGGATGGTAGCGTGAGGTGCGGCGCGGATTTCGGTGACCGTGGGCCACTACCAGCCCCAATTTTTATTTTTTTATTTTTTTTATTTTTCTGGGACAGTAATCCTGGAATCACGAAGCGGAAAAAAGATTTATATTTGGGAATATATTTGGCGATATATAATTACTGTAGTACTCTACCTTTCTTGACCCTGTGGTCGCTAAAGTGTCCGTTTGGATGACTTCACCTTAAGACTGTAGGATGGATGAAAAAAATGTTTTTTCATCCTTTTTGGAAAGTTGTTCGAATACGTTTTCAGTGAATAGTATTGCAAATTCCCTCGTCACTATATTATTGAGTTTTATGAGAAGAAGGTGTTTATTATTAACTCTTGAACGATGAGCTAATCACTACAGAAATCATTTGTTTTGATACCGTATGAATCGATGGCTTAAAATAATGCTAAAGCGCTCATTGGAAGTCAAACTACCATAGATGATCTTCCCTTTTTACACAAAATTTGGAGGATGAATAGTTGCACTTTTGTCTTGCATGGAGAGATTCTTTGTCATTCATCGGCCAAAAAATGTCCTCCGCATTTTTTATGGGTTAATCCCCAAGAACATTCTTGTAGTATATTTTTGACTATTTTTTTAATATTTACTCTTGATGTGAATTTTAGCCATAAAAATGATATTTTTTAATATTTGAGTCCAACTAGTGAAATGAAGCTTCCCGAGTGCAATTTCTACCCTAATTGAAAATTTTGAAAAATTCATAAATTTCAATATTTTATAGCAATGTGAACTTTGGGTTTATAATCATGGTTTGTTGATTGTTTAATTTTAGAGTGACATGGTAACTTTAATTTATACCATGGTGTTACACACTACAATATACATCTATGGTAAAAAAATACAAATTTTTTCAGTATATTTTGTATTTGATATGAATTTTCTTCATTTTTTTCTTATGAAATTGACAAATTTTTCAAATTTTTCCCAAAAAAATTTGAAAATTTTATAACTTGTACTTCCTCCATCCCAAAATGATCTTCTTATTGTCCTTTGCGATGTTGCGAATTGGTCGAATTTGGCTTTTGATTGCTATCTCAAAACAACAAAACAACTTCGAGTAGTAATTCCCCTTCCATCCTTGCAATCACCAATTGAAAGACAAATGAAATGATTGAAGAGGTCAATCAACATTGTTAATTCTTTTATTTGCATCTCTTTAAGTGGTGCCTAATTGAAGGAGATGAAGCTTTGGGAGGTGGAACAAAGGTTTGAATATGGTCGTGGGCCCATACTAATTGCCCACAAAATGATGACCTTGCACTCAACAATCAAGTGCCCATTGGTGCTCTTTGAAAATGCCCCCCAAATACCACTTTTTAGTACTTCCCAAACTACACTTTGAAAGGGGCTTTAGAACTCAAAGTTTTTAGGGTGATAAGAGTGCACTGAACTCTATTTACAACGCAATATAAGTTTTTTTAAATGTTATTTTTAGCCTTCATCCACAACATCTAGATGTGTCCTTCCAAAATTAATGGATCAAATCAGCATGTTGCTACCAAAATCCTAAGATATAATCATTTGGAGGAAGATGAATATACACCTATATTGGATGAAGATGTAGATTTTCATCCATATTTGATGTTTTACGGATTAAAATAGCTTCATTTCTCCAATGAAGGTCACTTTCTAGACTATCCACAATTAATGAAATTTAAAATGTTGGCTAAAAAATGCATGCTTGTAAAGAAATCCTAGATCGATTCATTGATAAATGTGCATTCAATCTTTAAATTGTCTACTAAGGTAGAAGGTTCTAAAAGTGCATAGGCTCTAAAATTGCCCACCTCCTCAAATGTACACTATTTGTACATTTTTTTTGGTAGCCTTTAACAGTGTAAAACCAATATATATTTTAGGAGGTGGGCGATTTTAGAGCCCTATGCCATTTCAACTTCAAAATTTCATAACTAATTCCACAAAGTTCCCAAAATTATGAAACTACTTGGGTTAGACGCCAATTCCATTTGTCTTTCAAGAAAAATGTACTAAAAAATATTTCAAGAAGCTTCACGTCCCCAGAATTCAGTTTCAGCTCATAGGTGGGCGATTTATAGACCTCCTACCTGATGATACTATTAACTTTCATACTAATAAATTGACAAGTCTAATATTTTTTTGATTTAGATTTGACGATTTCATTCATTTTTGTTCTTCCATTTTGTTAAGAGATAAGTCGAGGTAAAGTTCTTGTGAAAACACACGAAATAAAATTTAGCACATGTTTTTTTTGGTGGTTGTCAGAGTTTGCCAGGATTTGGGATGAATGAGATTTGGAACGAGATTTGAAACGGGAAACAAGGCTTGGGAATGGGATTTAAAATCTCTCCAACAGGATTTCAGTCAAATTGGCATCAATTCAGTCATACATTGCTCTCCTTTATATTTCTACTTGGATAGTCTGTGAATCACAGAATCCGAAAAAGAAAAAAGAGAGGGAAAAAAAAGTCTTAGGGGCATTTTACATTGTGGCGAAAGGTCAACAAGCAATGGATTTCTACCAATCAAATTGTAAGGAATCAAGAATTTGGCCTATTGACCCTTCAAACTAGAAGGTAAAGTTCAAAGACCATTGCCCACCCAAATGTCTACATGGAAGCACTTTATGACTAAGGTGATGGACTCTCAAAGGAAGTTGGGGTCTGATAGGAATGGAAACCCAAACTATAGTTGAGGGTGTTGAATTTTTTTCATACAAAATTTATTGCCTCTTTTCAATTCATTTTCGTTGGACTCTCAACAAAGTTTAGCCACTCACTCCCGCAACCTTGTGAAGTGGTCCTTATAGTATAATTGTTGCAATGTAATCTTAAATAAGTTTTTTATTAATGATTGGGGAGAAACAACAAGGTTTGTTCCATGACTATATTTCACCAAAAAAAACAATCCAAAATTGCCATGTCTAGTGCAAGGATTAAAAAATGAAGTTGATTTTGGAATTCAGCTACAAGGATAATGTGCGATGAACCTTTCAAAAGTATTAGCTGCATCAATTTTCAAATTATAGTATTTGAAGTGAAGGAAAAAAAAAATTAGCACACTCCAAATAAAGAGTCAATTGAGTTTAAATCCTCTTGGCTTAAATTTTTGCGAGACTTGAATTTTTTTTTAATATTATAAAATTGGATTGAATCCATAGAAAAATGACATCCTAAAATAAACCTCGTCAACACGCTTTAAGAAAATATCACGCATAATGAGATACAAAATGGATGGAAGAACAAAATGACTAATACTTCTACTATGGAATTGAAAATACTTCTACTATGGAATTGAAAATTGATGTTGATATAGTACTAGCAAGTAATATAAATCAATTTCATTATTTGTTTTTGAAAATTTTAGAAATTGAATGAAAAAACAATTTCCTTTTTTGTTATTTTTCTTTGAAGATGCTGAAATTGCTCGCAAAATAATACTTGCCATTCTATGATTTGACATTGAATAATTAAAAGCTTCTCTTGTAGGTATTTATATATTCTACAAATTAAATATACATATTCAATACTAACTAGTATACCCTATGCAATTGCAACCAAAATAAAAATAAAAGTGATTTCTAATTTTCTAATTTATAAAACTTCAAACTTCAATATCTTTTCTTGCTATAAGTCAAAATGCCATGAAACAAAGTAACAAGAATGTGACTAGGGAACGCATGGTTCTAAAGATCTCACCATAACAAACAAAACAAATAGATTCATTTAAGTTTTATATATATAATAAATTCAAATTCTTTTTGCTGGCTAGAGTCTCTAATTTGAGGGGAATACATCTTGACAACATAGAAATCTACCCAATTTTTTGAAAAACATGCTGTAGAATTTAGTAGGAGTAAATAAACCCTTATCAAAATAATGTACCATTGTCAAAATGCAAGGACAACAATTACTATAATTGTCCTTTTAAAAAAAATTTAAGTGTAATTAGTAAAGTAAACTTGCCAATCATAGCACATATAAAATTCAAATCCTTTCCCACATGAATATAGAGACTTGCATGTTTTAAAATTTGGCGTGATTATTAAATGGCATGATTAATAAATATCATGTTAAGATCCACCTTCAAAAAATGTAATGCAAAAAGATTTCTTCCTACAAATTTTATTGCAATTTAAAGGCAATAAAGCTAAAATCTAGTCAAAAGTATCTTGCAACCTTTTACCACATAGTGCGTTGATATAAAATTTGTTTCCATTACAATTGAATTGGTAGTTGAATTGTGCGGTTATTGTTCAATAATTGGGATGGTTGTTGTCCGATCCTAAGATCTCTACAATAAATAGTAGGTTTAGAGTATATGAAAGGCAATCTTTACTGCAAGAATTTTATTAGGGCTTCACAAAGAAATTTTATTGAATTCTTACATAGCTTTGAAAAATTGCACTTCATAATTGTGATTTTTGCACCTTACTCTATGTTGTAAACTATCTTAGAAAACCAAAAATGTAATGACTTTTTTGGAGGTGAAAGTACCATGGAAATATTGAAATCAATATTCAACAAAGTTCAACCCCTAAAGGACCATTTGTCCCTTTGGGAGACGTGGGATTTCGGGTAGGAATCTATGGTCTCAATTTTTGTCTTGATTTTCTTAAAAAAAGACTTAAAATATAAAAATTCAATCAATGCCTGGAAACAAAACTTATGCCCAAATAAACCTAAAACAAGCGAGAAGGTAGGGAGAAGGGGTAGCAAAAAAATTCAAAATTTGAATTTGAATTTATTTATTTATTTTTCTCATAGATTATATTTTTGTCTACATGGAAAGCTTTGATTCATTCCATTTGGATTTGTTATGAGAAAGTTGTGGACAATCTTATTCTTCGGGCAACTAGAGTATCTTCTTGAAAAAATAACTTGTAGGATTCATTTCAATTTTTACAATTTTTCAAGAAAAAAATCTTACCATCGGGATTAGTGCATTTTAATTCCATCTTAGAGATATTAATAATTTAAATTTTCCTTCTATTTCATACCTACTTCTACTTAACAATTTAAAAATAAATAAAAGTTAAATATTTTTTAATTTAAGTTTTTTTTCTAGAATCTCAATGCAATTCTCCACTATAAAGATCAAAACTCTGTAGTGCAAAAAATTTAAGTTAAGAAGGTTCAAAGTCAAATAATCTAGTTCCGCAATGTGCTAAAAAACTTGTTTTTCTCACTTTAAATGCAGATATCTTGCAATCTATGGGGTAAAAAATTCTGAAATTTTTCCCACACATTTTCATACTAGTTAGGTGTAAGATCCTATGGTTAGATGTGCAAAAAAACAATTTCCAAACTTTCTTTACTCTTTGCTATAGAAATGACAGTTTTGAGTGTTTTTTGGCATAAAAAAAGGCCTTGATCTTTTAGGGGTTAAGAGGTTCCCGAAGAGGTTTCTAAATTAACCAAGAATATGCAAGAAAATCTATATTTTGACTTTTAATAATAGACTTTTGAAGCAACTCGAGAAGCAACTTTAAACAATATAAGCCCAGATATCTTGCCAAAATGAAAGCTGGTTTTGTTGGGCAAGTCAATTTGAACATGGAGAATAAATCCAATATTGCTTTTCCCTTCAAAATCCAAGTCTTTGCAAAACTAAACTAAAAGTTTAAAATAAAATATTTATAACAATTTGTTTCAAAATATGCCCCATGTAAGTCGTTTTCTACCATCTACTCTTTCTATTCTATGAAGTTCGTCAATTATTTAAATTTCCCATTCTTTTAATACAAAATACAAAATATAATAACTTTGAGAAATCAATGAATTAATAGGCACTATAAATATCTTGTGAGAAAATTAGAAAAAAACATGTTATTACTATCCCCTCCTCTTTTACTTTTTCTAAAATTTGCATTTTCATATTTTTTACATTAGATTTTGTTAAAGAAATATTATAACTTGTTAACCCCTAAATGCCCCAAACTATGTTTTTTGGCAACGTAAGAAATTTTGGTAGCTTACTACAAATGGATTTTTTATTTATTTTTCTTTGAAAATTTCACACATCATGTGCTTGAGGAGTAGCTTTTAAGGCCCAACAATTTTCATAACTTTTGACTACATGGTTAAAAAGTTATTGTATGATATGTAGTTTTCATTGCTCGATGGGCAACTTGAAAAGAAAAAGAAAAATTTAAAAACTATTTTAGAAATAAATAAATAAATAGGTTCTCTAGATTTATATATACACAAAAAGATTTGAATCATTCCATTCTGATTAATGAGATGAAAGTTATGAGGAATTTTAGTTTGTAGTAGTTTGTAGGTAGTTATAGAATCTCTACTCTAAGACAAACATTGAAGTCCTTTATTTAACTCAATTTTCAATATTTTAAAAAATAAATAAAAACATTAGGTGTAGATTGTTTATTACAACGTTACAACCATTCGGATTGGATTTTTTCAATTCCATAAATAAATTGTTACCAATTTAGTATTTTGAATCATTTTCTATTTTTTTTCTACTTACTTTTTTTTCCTGTAAGTTGTACAATTCCAAATGATCTGAAAATTTTCAAGCATGTAGCTAACTTGCCTTGAAGAAGGAATCCAAAGAGTAACTACTATTCTGAACATTTTTTCATATAAATGTGACCTTGTCAAGTGCAGCTGCCCGATTTTTTGGAGGGCTAAAAAAATGATTTTTGTCACTTCAAATGCTAATATCTTGCAATCTACACAATGAAAATTTTTGAAATTTTTTCTACATCTTCTGAACCCAATGCACTGCAAGATCCTATGATTACATGTATCTAGAAATGCTTTTTTTCTTTCTAAAATTTGCTACTTGTTCTAGAAATGGCAGTTTTGGAATGTTTTTGGTAAAAACACAGTCCAAATCATTTACGGGTTAACATGTGTTACATAGTATAAATTTCAATAGGCTTAGAAAAAAAATTCAAAAGAATCATGTTCAATTTTTTGTTTTACTTTTCAAGAGATTTCTCTTAGAACTTGCTCAAATCTATTTAGCATAATAAGTTTTGAATTAATTGTAACAAAAAGAATTGTAAAACAATCATTTTGGAAAACATAAGCAAGGGATGGTTTTGTATCAGTGTGTGCAATAAATATTCTTCAAGATGTTATTTATGATGCACATAAATCTCAATGATTGTTAAAATCTTTTGAGTGCATAATTAGGTCAATTATGGAATTTTTGGTAATATCATAACATCCTCAAAAAGGATAAAACATCCTCAAACCATATTTACAAACAAAGCTTAGCCCCTAAAAGTCTCCAATTGACTTAAATGATTTTTTTGCATTTTTGGGTAGGTTCCTATGAATGCAATTTTTGACTATATCTTTTGAATTTTTTTTTATAGAATGGACATTTTTCTAGCTTTTCAACATGCCATTTTGCAAAAGAAACAAGTTTGTAGTGAGATATTAATGTTGTTTCTTTCATTTCTTTAAACTTTTAGGCAACTAAAAACAATATCTTTTAAAAATTGGAAAAATATTTTTTTGTAGAATAGATACATATCTACAAGGAAAACTTTTGTTTATTCCTCTCTAATAACTGGGATATTTATTCATTCTAATGATTCCATTCTAAGGAATTGTCAAATACAATTTTGTGAGCAAATCATTGAATGCTTTCCAAAAACTAACTACAAACTTTGTTTCTTAACTCAATTTTCACAATTTATGGAAAAAAAGAAGAAGCATGAGGTTTAGATGTTTTTCTGTAATATTTTCACCATTTTGATTGACATGTTAGACTTATTAGGAATATAGTTTTTTTTCTATAATCTTATATAACCTTCCATTTAGTGACCATGTAAAGGATTTGAAAATGACCCGGAAATGAAATTTATTTTTCTTGATCTTTTTTTCCAACTCAATTTTCTATTATTATATCAAACTTTTCAAGTATTGCGGAAGACAAATTGATTTTTTTTAAATGGTTTAATAGTTGAAACTTCCCCCTTTTGGAACAATTGTAAAAAATTTATCATACTATTTAAAACATTATGATCTTATCCTATTGAAAATTGGTAGACATTCAAGTTAGGTACAAGATATAACAATTAGAAGTTCCAAAAGAGATCACAAATTTGACCACTCCACCTTGTTTTTAACATGTGATGTTTTGTGACAACTTTGCTCAAAAACACCCAAAGTGCTAGGGATTGAGACTAAGAATTTGAAGATACTTAAATCCATGAAAAATATGGAAATTATTGCTACAAATGATTCAAACTCAAATTTGACCAAAATACTAATTAGTAAGAATAATTCTAGTGGTGCATAAGCAATCCCTACAGAGCATTGTTATAAAAAAAGAAAGCTTGCAAAATTATTCTTCCTTAGGTTAAAGGGGATCCATGATTATCTTTTAGACAAATCACCACTAGATTTCCTCAATTTTTTTGGGTTATACTACAAGTATAGGTACAACAAAATCAAAGGATGAAATTGCAATTATTTAGCCAACTTATATGAAACTTTGTTACCATTTTGTTACAAATGACCAAATATCACATTTTTAGTTTCCATAACAACAAATCATCATGCAAAATTCGCCCTCAACCTGGCCAACATTTGGGGAGATCCGCCAATTAGTTCATTGTTAGCAAGTGGAATTGGAAAAAAAAAACAGTTGCAATTTGAAAACATTGGATAAGACCCAGTAAAAAAATCTATAAAAATTCCTTTTTGGAATAAAAATTAGAAAAAAACCCAGACTCTATCCTTGAAGTACCAATTCAACATGGGAATTAACCCTGGAACGCCTGAAACGCCATTCTGTGGCGTTTGGATGGCAATCCAATCAGTTTTTTTCATCCGTTTCAAAGCTCTTTGTTCTCGTTTTCCTTGGTTGACCTTTCATGTTGAGTTATAAAGAGTATCCAAATGAGTTTGTAGTCTAGCCAATGTTTGTTTTCACAAAAATGAGAAGTTTTTAAGAGAAACGAATCAATTTTAGTGTATTTTGGGAAGTTGTTGCTCCTTGCTCTAAATCTGAAATTTCTCCACAAAAATGATGTTTTTTGAGTGTGAGCCCAACTAACAAAATGAAGGTCATTTACTCTAGTTTCTACTCCAATTTGAATTTTGGAAAAAATTATAGTATTGAATATTTGATTGCAATTTGAATTTTGTATGTATTTTCAATGTCTATTGAATTCTAATTATAGAATGACATGGAAATTGAGTTTACACTATGATATTTGTCACTGTAATGTACACACATGGTGAAATTTTCAGATTTGTTGAAATAATTTTCTATTTGATGTGATTTTTCTTCACTTTATCTTCAAAAATTCTCAAAAAGATCAATTTTCCACAAAAAAATCTAAATTTTTTGTGAAGTAATGAAGACATGTAATTTCATCTCTGAAAAATAAATATAAAAAATTTCATACATATCTAGTTGCAAAATGGCAACAAACTAAGTGACGTGCAGTGAGGCTTGAAATCATTGGTGATGGGTCCGTCATTTAGGGGTTAAAGGAAAGTAGCTGGTAAAACTCAAACATGGAAAAGGACGACAGAAAAAACACGAAAGAAAAGACTGCAGGCCGGTCAAAAAGTAGAAAGTGAAAAAGCCAACAGAAAAGTGTGCACAAGGTTCGGTTCCCTCATAATTGCAAGAACCTTTGCCAACCTCGTGCACCCGACGCCTGCTTTGACAATTACGAAGCGTAGCACCAACAATTCAATGCTACACACGTTCCAGTTTCCACCATTACTTGCATAAACTGCAACCCTGTCGTGATTTCACGTCCACCCACAATAATGTTCACATCACATGAGTCGTCCTTTCTGTGGAAACTCCGATGTCGGAAGCTTGCGCTGCAAACTTTGCAGTTCCCTCTCTCAGAGAATTTCACTGAAAACTCTCTTTCTGGGTAAGAAAGAAAGAAAACCAAGTTGTACAATGTTTTCAACTGAAAGAACTGGTCAAAAGTCTCAACAATCCAGAGTCCAAAACTCTTTACAAGGTGTGAGACAATTTGACACTTCAAGGAGTTTCAAAATCTACACCACTACAGATTCAAAATGAGTCGGTTCTAATCTAACCAAAGATTTCTGAGAGTCCAAAAAACCAGCAGAATGCACAAGAAGCTAAAAGCACTGAAACGATATTACAACAGTTTCCTTACTTAGTATTATTGTTATATATATCTGTTCCTTCTGAAGTTCAAATTCTTTACACGCTTCCTTCTCTTGGGGCTCACAAAATATTAACGGCCCTTCCAGGTTCTGGAGCTGCAAACTATTTGACGCTTGTACAAGTTCAGAGTTTACACCGCTAGTGTTTCCAAATGAGTCAGAACCTTTGTGTGTAAAACCGCAGTTTCAATCGTACCAACGATTCTGACAGTCCAAGAAAGCAGGATGTACAAGAAGCTACAAGTACTGAATTGAAACGATATATAACTGAACGTCCCTTCACTTAGTATTGTTGTTATTATGATATTCGATCCCAATTTCTTTGCACACTTCCTCCTCTTGGCGATCCCAAGATACACAGACCCTTCCAAGTTCTGGAGCTGCAAAATATTCGATTTCGGCCCAAGAACAGCCCAGTCTATTCTTCACTTCTTGCCGGGCCAAACCTTCTTCAAAATCTTGGACAAGAAGCCCCCTTGGGCCTGGTCCCCAGGCTTGGCGGTCCCGCGAGCCACCGCTGTGAACACGTACATCCCTTCCTCGTTAACAATGATCGTGATGGTCGAGTTGTCGATGCAGTCGTCGGAGGTGACGAACACCTTGTTTCCGCTGGGGGTGCTCACCACCACGTACTCGCGGTAAGTGGCGTTGGGGTCGATCTCGATGATGTGCTTGTTACCTTTCGTCAGGGTCTTGATGTCGCGGTACACGCCGGCATTCCCCTCCTTCAGAGACAAGTCGCCCTCCGTCCCGTTAATGATTTCTGTGGCAACCATTGCAGCGAAGTTGGAGGCTCAGTGCAAGTGTGTGTAAGCTCTGCAAGGGGAAGCACCGGGGGTCATTGTTAGTTCATGAATTCAAGGTACTGAAGAGGAAAACATTTAAGCACATAGTCAGTTATTCCTTGGGTTTGTGGTAGTATGATGGTACCAAAAATAATATTTGAGAAGATGGTAGTATGATTGGAAAATACCATCTTAGAAATACCGTAAAAACAATCGTAGCAAAAATGGTGTTGATAAGCTGGTACTAACATCTTAGCAATACTACAAGTACCGCCTTAACAATATCATTTTATAATATTGATAAGCTTCCTTTGAAGAAACTTCCTTTAAGCTAACAAGTTCCTTCGAAGGAAGCTCCTTCAATACTGCAACTGGAACGACGCTGAGGACCAAAAGTGTCCAATGGATGACTTCAAAGCTCACTGTAGAAACAAAGAATGCATTTTTGTGACTACGTTGGTCATGGGGGTCCGTGTTCTTCCATGGTTAAGGTATGGGGCTTGCTCATACTTTGTTTTCAAAAGCATCAAGCTCCGTAAAGGTTTTCAGCATCAAGCCATGTTCAGTTATCATGTCAAGGTTTTACTCAAATGGTAGCATACGTAGTGCGTGGAGAATCAGTACAGATGGATCGGATCAAAATGAAAACCTTAGGCAGACAGCTTACCGATATGTACTTACAGAATTTCCAGTTTCAAGAGAAATGGCAAAGAATAACCGCAACATATCAACGAATAACAACTTAAGATACTGGCTGGTTGACTCTAAATTCTCCCTGGACACTGGTGCCATATGGTAAGAATGCCCAAAAACAACTGCAAAAAACTCATGCAGACAAACGTTACAACACCAGCCATGGCTCTTATTTAGGGCTGTCTCACTACTACCTATACTTACAGTAAGACTGAATAAATTGTCATAAAATAGTAACTATGCTCCGTTACAATTAGTGGTGCACATGGCTCATACTATGAGTTTCTTAACTGGAGAGATTATGTTTAGACAATTAGCACATGTAAATACCTTTTGTAACCCTTCCCTAAATGAGCCCTGGCATCCATCTGAAACCCTGAAGAACCCGGAACTAACTTAAACTCCACCAGTTCATCGTTGCCGGGAAGTATCACGTAATAAAACGTGTTGGGTGCAAAGACGGCGGACACTCGGGAAGAAAGTATAGATTGTTTTAACAAAAGATTTATGCATAGCCAGAGAATCTAGCTCCGTCAAGATCACCAGCTTCGAAAAGCTACGGTGGGCAAACGCGCCCATAGCTCCGCCCGCGCAGAGGATCAAGCATACAAGAACCCCAAACCATAGACGCGTCAAGGAAGATTCTCCACAGTATTTCTGCCGACAACCGTGTCATAAACTGGGTGCTGCGCGCGAGAGGAAGAAACTGGGGATATATACCAAGCTAGAGAAACGACATGAACGCGGAGAGGAGATTCGGAGCCTAGTAGTAACCAAAGAGAGTATCGTACCAGAACGAGAGTGCCTACCTCAGGCAACACGGCAGTCGACCACAACAGCTTCTTCCAGGCACGTCCTCTCGCTTCTAGCTTGTATCCAAATTGACGATCTGTAAGCTTGATGAACTTGGTTGCTGCAAAACTCCGGCCTCTCCATCTTGTGCAGGCACAACACATGGGTCTGTCCTCTCTCTCTTCCGATACAGTTCTGTGAAGGTGCCAGGAAGGAGAGAGAAACAGTGTTAGCTAGAACGTGTCCTTTTGCTTCCCTGGTGTCCTTGCTGTAGAATGTAGATGATGATCTTCATAGCGTGTACTGTAGATCATGTAGTTTGAGTGTCAGAGAGGGGCACCGGGTGTAACTAATATCATCGGCTAACTTACATGACGGGCCCATGACCGCAGGGATTTGGAGAAATTGAATTGTTACAGTGAAAGGCTTTCATTATCCTCTTAAATGGGGCGGTCTCTATACTGTACTGGCTTGTATTTGTAAACGGTGAGGATGATGCAACGGCTAATTTTTATTTTTTTTAATTATCTTAAAAAATTGGCACAGGAATTTTTTTTTATAAAAATTCAACACGTACTGTAGATCGGCTGTATCTATCACTTACCGGCGGCCAGCAAGGATTGACCCCTTTATTTGCCCCCGTGTTTTTACCCTTGGAGAAAACACTGAAATTTTTTATTTGCAAATTCTGAATATATATTTGCAATCAGAGGCCACAAATTAGGATCAGGGTGGATTGACCCCCTCGCTCGTCCTTACCAAGGGTGCATGTAAAAAAGCCCCCTATTTTGGGCCGTTCTAGGGAATACTCTCGACCTCCCTAGACTAATTTGGGGTCTTTGATCACAAAAATGAATTAAAATTTTGCAAAAAAATTCATGTGCAAAAAATAAATAATTCCAGGGTTTGCCTGTAGGGCCAAGCGAGGGGGTCAATTCACCCTGGCCCAAATTAGGGCCAGGGTGAATTGACCCCCTCATTGCCCCTCCAGGGCCAACCCTGAAATTTTTTATTTGCCAGGCTTAGTTATTTTTTGAAATTCTGAATTCATATTTGCAATCAGAGGCCCCAAATTCCTTTGAGGAGATGCAAGAATTACCAAAAAATTGGCACAATATAGGGGGCTTTTTTTTCAAACCTAAGTTGACCGGGGCAATGAGGGGGTCAATTCTCCTTGCGCACAAATTAGCTATGGAGAGAGGAAATACGAAAATTTTACACGGCACAAAATAGGGGGCAATTTTTTACATTTACTCTTGGATGGGGCAATAAGGGGGGCAATCCTCAGCTCTTGTTGGCCACAGTTGGTATGTCACACCGCGCCAAGGAGGATTGACCCTCTTATTACCCCGTGTTTTTTCTAGAGAAAACATTGGAATTTTTTTATTTGCCACCTATGATAAAATTTGCAAACTCTAAAATTCATATTTGGAATTAGAGGCCCCAAAGGATCTCAGAGAGGCAAAGAAATATAAAATGTACACAACACAAAATACGGGGGAATTTTTACATTTACATTTTTGCGACACTATGAAGATAGCATCTAAGAAGCTCAAATTGAACTTTCTAGATGCTATCCTAAATACAACACTTTTGAATTTTTTTTCTATAGGATTTCTCTTGGTGTGAGCTCAAGGAGTACATTAATTACACCATGAATGCTTTGTCATTATTATTTCCATTTTTCTTTAAAATCTCGTATTATTTTAATTTTATAAATAATTTTTATGACTTTTGCAAAGAGTTTTTTTTTAAATCATGTAAAATTCAATTTGATATTTTTAATAAATGAAAAAATGAGATTAAATTTTAAACACATATTACCACAAGTGAAAATATTAAGCTTGACCAAGTGTGGTTATGAAATGTCATTTAAGGATTAAAGATTATGGTGACCTTTTAGGGAGGTATAAATTAGGTTTGAAGGCACAAGATTGTGGACGGGGTTCTATGGACGAGGGTGGTGAGCAAGGAGTTGTAGAAGACAATGGTGAATGAGGAGGTGATTGCAAGGATGGAGGGTGCATTGTCAATGCAAAAAGTGTTGCCCTTGAGGTCTAGCAACTTGAATGGCAAAAAATTTGTACAAAAGAAAGAATGACAATTTTGCCACAAATTTCTTGTTGTAAGTCAACACTCCATCTCTAGTAACCAACAAAAGTCCTATGCTTTCTAGAATCGTATTTTTGCACACTATGATCTATCTAGGACAGCTAGGCTATTAGACCTTGTAGATTGTTAAAAAACAAATGGGGGCAAATAAAACATGATGTGGCTAATTTATTTAAATTCATGATCAAAATTTGAGGTTAGAAACCTATTGGGATAAGTGTAGATGATATGCCACAAAATTGTATAGGTTCAAACAACCAAATAATCTTAATTTTATTTTTGAACATTATTGATTAATTGTCAAAGATTACCTTCATTGGTTAGATGGTTGGAAAAGTGTGAAGCAAACTACACCCATTAAAATAAAGACCTCCTCAAATTCTAATTAGAGCTCCATTAATAGGCTTCTAGAGTCTAACAATATCATTAAGGACTAAACTACATAGACAATGCACATGGTAATCAAGTTTTTGAATAAAGCCCATGGGGACAAAAACAACAAAATTGGAAAGAAAGTGAGCAAAATTGGAGAAGGTGTTACTTATAAATAGATAGCTACTACTCTTAAGGGCTCATGGTTGCAACTATAAGAAAGGAAGATTTACAAGAGGGATAAAACATACTCCTCCTTAGAATTACTCTAGTTAGAATCCAATGCCATTGCATGAGCAACATTGCGTTACTTGCATCTAAGCCAAATAGAGGAACTGGAAAAATTAGAAAAGAGGTTGGAGGACAATGTAGTCTAAATAGTCCAAATAGTCTAAGATGCCAAAGACCAAGAGACAATGGAGTTGGAGGCTATCTACATGGAGTAGGTGTCATAGGAATTTGAAAGCATGGAGGTTGCCAAAACATAACATAAGGTTGTAATCTCCATGGATAAGGCATGCAAGTGTGACATGAGAGCCTAGGATGAGTCTACTAGGCTACATTTGGGTGTTGGTCAAGCTTCATGTGCAAATCATTTTCTAGCAAAGGATCTTGTGGCCTTAGGCATAAAGATTTCATGGAAATGGAAATGATAATGATTGATTTGCGAGGTTTATTTTGGAGATGGTGGTGTTGATACTAGTTCTAGTAGCTAGGTTGGTAATTCCAACGTAGGAAGGTTTGTATTTTCAGATTTGGGTAGAAGAAATGTTAGAAATGGATTTGTACAATTTTTTGTTGTAGAAAGCTCTAGTTTTTTTTTATAGGTGTAGTAAATCTAATGTTCTAATTCCATATTGGTGTGCAAGGGCATAGGGCTTGAGGATGATTCTTGGACAAGAGGTGAAATTTATGAGTGGGATATATGCTCGGATATATGCACTACAAACCATCAACAATCAGAATAGTTGAGACCATGTAAATTTGGGTATATAGCTTTGTGGCAAGTAGTGGGTCATTCCAATCATACACATGGGATCCCTACATAGATTGATTGTTTTGGATTTTGTAGACAATGTACACAATTCATAGGATGTGAATATTAGTATAGCATTGAATAGATGCAACTCATACTAGTGAATGAAAACTATAAACTACTTTTATTCATTTATGCCTTGTTTGACCCTTTCAAACTCCACAATGTCTCTATAAGGTCACTACTTAGTCTATAGTGAACATTTGCATTTTCTAACTCTAAAGTATCTCCGTCTTCATCTTCTAACCTTCAAACAATTAATCAAATGTAGGGCCTTTATGAAATTGAAGGGTACCTTTTTACAAGTCTACAACAATGTTTTCTAACCTTGCAACATATGATCATCTACCACAATCATGCATCTTGTGGTGGATGCAACATGTAAAGATGATGTCATGAATAACCTCCATGGACCAAAATTGGCAAGAATTCCAAAGTAGGCTTGCTAGACTTCTCCCAATCTTCTTGTATTATGTATAGTAACTTTGTTCTTCATCTGCAGACATGTGAATGGTCTACACAACACAAGACTAAGGAAATGACATGCCACATGCATATATTGTACTTACATCCATTCACCTCAAATGTGATATCTTAGGCCTCACTAGTTAGTATGCTATATACCAATTGGGATTGATTGAGTACATGTAGGTCATTAGTAGACCCAAGTAATCCAAATAATATATGCCAAATGTGGAGATCCTCACTAGCAATGACTTATAGGATAATGGACCTCTTCATTGTCCTATCACAACATCTCCCTACCATAAACCAAACATTTCTTCTACTCATGGAGTCATGGTGCATATAAGCAATTATGTTTAATAAACCTAGAGTACAATTAACAGCTAATTGCTCTTTGAAATTGGTTCTAGATATGTTCACTCAAAGGGGATACTTCAAACTCCGCCCTCACTGCCATGCAAAACCAATTGAAAGACTCTATAGCCATATTCTTACTAATCCTACAATACTAATCCCTTGCATCTGCACACAACTATAAAACAACATTCGATGATCAACTTTGATCATTTGATGTAAATACAAGCCCTATAAGCTATATACGTCTACTTCTCTACAAAAGAATTGTTACGATTACAAACTCTATCCATGATGGTAAAAACAAGGACATCTACATATAATATCAACTAAATAAACTAGGACTATACATTGGAGACTTGGCAAAATAGTCCTTCATCATGCACTCACGCATCTCTCAACAAATGATCTCTAAAAATATTTCAAAACTACTCGGTTGTGAACCACTTGCAACCTTAGACACATTTGAACCACTTCCATTGCCATTTGCAACCTTGAAATAAATTGCAAATAGAATCATCTTTTTTATTATCTTTCACCATCATTCTTCTTGAAGTAGAAACAAATGCCCTCCAAGCCTCCATTTTGTGAGCCTAGAATAGAATGGATAAAAAAAATAGAAAGGCAAAGAAACTTTCAAAAAATCATAGAAGTTCAAAATTTGAAAAAAATCTTTCAAAATTCTACCCAAACCTTTGCAACAATCGTTGTAGGATGGCACTAGACCTAGTGCCAAATTTGAAATAGTGACACCAAATATTGACCAAATCCACGAGCCCCATGCATGAATGGAGGAGAGATCCAACCTTTGGGTGCTTTTGCAATTTTGAGTCTAGTCGAAGGTCCATGGCATGTCCTTTTTCCAGTGAAATGCTAGTGATGCTATGACGAAGAGATTAGGAACTCTGGGCAAGTACCATACTACTACGGATTTTGATCATAATTGACCATTTGTAGAAAGTGCCAAAGTTTATGAAATATTTGATGAAATCACTATTTAACAATCTTCAATATTGTTTCATGGTTTCAGTCATTTGAGAATAGATATTCCGTATATTTTAGAGTAAATCCAATGTTCGAATGCTTTCCTAACATCATTTTTGTTATTTTTTAAAGAATATTTTGATTTACTCATCAAACAAGATTTTTATGTGTTGAATTAGGATTTAGAATTTAGTGCAAAACTATCATGATTCTAAAAAAGTTAAAGTTTATAGACCCTGTCAACAAAGTTTAATACTAATTTTTATCTTAACCTATGCTATCGGTATTATTTTATTAATCTTACAATCTGCACTTTCAAAGTTTCAAAAATAATTCCCTTACATTTCCACAATAGTCTTGTATAATTTTGTGAATTAGAAGTGAAGATAATCCATATCAAATAATATGTATGCTTCAAAATTTTGTAAATTTCATCAAAGGTTTTCTTTAAAACATTGAGGAAACCAAATTTACGAGTCAATCTCTCATTGGAAAATTAGTAAACCATGGTTAAAGTTCCAATTAGTTTTAAATAATTTAAATTTAGGATATTTCTAAAGTTCCAAATTAGAATAGATAATAGACTCTGTAAATTTTGTTAGTTGGAGTCAAATTCAATTAAAAAAATAACATGAAGATCTTCTACTGCTTATTAGAAACCATCCAAGTGGAATATAGGCATTTAAGGGTTAAAGATCATAGTAATAGGCAATAGTTGTTCAGAAGTCCTCATGAGGTAGAAGGTCCATGAACCAACCATCTAAGCACTGGAACTGAATTTTAGGCAGGTGAAACCTCTCAAAATATTTTTCAGTGAATTTTCCTTCATAGACAAGTAGAATTGGCATCTAATCCAAGTCGTTTCACATTTTTCAGAGCTTTGTGGAATTAGTTATGAATTTTCAAACGAAATCTGGCATAGGTCCCTATTTGTGATTCCTAGGCCTTGAAAAACCACACATGCTTGGTTTCAAAAAAAATATGGTTTTGTTCAAAAACTAGCATTGCAACATGTAAAAAGTAACAGATATGGTTTCTATGAGCGACCTTTTCTAAAACTGAAATGAATGCTTGAATCAATCATTATTTTAGATTTTTTAACTTTTGTAAGAAGCTAGTTGAACAACTAATTCTTATTTTGAATAAAATTAATAGACACCTATCCAATTAAAGTAAGAGGCTGAAAAAGCAACCATCTAAGCACTGATCTGCCTTTTTCATGTATCTCCTCAGATGGAAGTATTTTTAGTTTATTTTTCAGTCAAAGAAAAATAGATGAGGAATCTAACTCAAGTTGTTTCATATTTTTTGAAGCATTATTGAATTAGTTACGAATTTTTGAACACAATCTGCTATAGGTCCCTACTTGTGATCATAGTCCCTTAGAAACCCATCCATGCATAGTTTGAAAAAAAATCAGGCCTTGTTCGAAAACTAGCATTGCAACATGTATAAAGCAATTGAAATGGTTTCTAAAAGCATCCCTTTCTAAATCTGAAATGAATGCTTGATTTAATCATTATTTCAGATTTTTCAATGCTTGTAAGAAGGTAGTTGAACAACAAATTTTAATTTTGAATTAAATTAGTAGACACCTAACCACTTAGTTAGAAATGAACCCCATGTGGCTCTTAAACCATCCATTGAAGAAGTTAAGACAAATCTCATCAAGCTCCAGTGTAATTCACATTTCCATTTTCCACAATTCACATGTCCATTTCAGAGCCCCTACTAGATGGTTGAAAATGCCCGGTTGGTTTTAGAGCCCTCTCCTATAGTTAGGAAAGAACCAACTGTGGCTCTTAAATCATCCATTGAAGAAGTATAAACCAAATCTTATCATGCTCTGATGTAATCAAGAGGCCATTTTCCCACAATCAGGTATCCATTTTACAACCTCCTACTGGACAGTTGAAAATGCCCGCACTGTTTTAGAGCCCTCTCCTATAGATTCATACCGTGCATTGCACTTTACAATAAGGTAAAAGCACATAAATGCAACACTTTTTGGTTCACTATTTCACTGGTGAAATGCCCCAAAACATTTGACAAAACTATCCACAAATTCAACAACTATGCAATCCAAGTGGTTTTATAAATTTTCATTTCTCTAATAATATTTTACAAATTTTCAAAGTTGACAACATAGGGTACCCTATGCATAACAGTAAACTCACCTTGAATGAACACCATTGAAACATGGAATGTCTCACCTCTCATTGGTCAGGGATTTTGAAAAATTGTCATGGCATTAGATAAGATTTGAAGGCAAGGGAGGGTTGTTCTAGACATGTTCCTTGCCTTGAGAATCAATCAAAATATAAAAACATTAAAATTTAATTATTATTATTAAAATATTAATTAATTAATATTATTTGATGTGGCACAATCACGGATACATTACATCACTATTTGTGGCAAAGTTTCTAGAGTTCCCCGTTAGATGGGAAGGCTTGGGAACTCATAATCTTCTTTTACCTTCAAATCTCTTCTAATGTTTTGAATCATGGAAATATTCATTCAAGTCCATTTTCCGGGTGTTGGAGAATGAAAAATATTACAATTAGGTGTCCTTGCTTTTGCCAAAGTTGAAGCACGTGGTGAAGCTTAGGACTTTAATCTCTTGACTCAGTTGGTTGAATCTGCAAGACACTTGCAGCTATGGAGTATTTCCTAGAATTGCAAAATATATTTCAATATTTCCCTCATTACTACACAAAACTAAAGAATAAATAAATACCTTGGACACATTGGTTGGTCGGTCGGTTGGTCAACTTTGCTTGCCCACCCCTATGTAATTGAGATTTGGTCATGCCAATGGAACCTCTTTCATGGCCTCTACAATGGACTTGTATGAAAAGTGGAGATTGGAAAATGAGCACAAGCAATCCCATTAAACAAGCTCTCAAAGTGGACACAATTATACATGTTTTTTTTAACCAGTACTGAAACTAAGTGTACCAGCTCTGATTTGTGAAATTCATTTTGTTACTTCACCCTTTCATATACTATGAAAATTTCCTAACATTAGGCATTAGATTTATTTTCAAATTTCAAATTTAGTAGGCATAATGCCTATTTTTTGGTTTAAAAAGAATGGAAAGCTACAAAAAAAATTAGTCTACAATATGAAATTATTCACTAAGTTATAACATACACCCATGATAAAAAAATTCATTTTATTTTATTTTTCAATATTTTACCTTCAGGTGTTGTTACTCAGTAAAGAGTTCATCCAGGCGGGGGGGTCTCTCAACAACAAGGAAGTGCTGTCAATATCCACATGACTTGGTTCAATATCCCCGTGACTTGTCACAACAACATGACTCATCTCAAACTTAACACCATGTTAAGGTGGAAGCACCCAAAACCGTCAATATAAGCAATCCAGCATAGTTGGAGAAACCTTTTCTTAAAAGTGATATTTTTCTAGTATTAGCAAGTGAAAATCATGAATATTCAAAAAATAATAATATTTTTGGACCCTAAACCAAAATCTGCAAAAATTAGTAGTTAGCAAATCACAATTAAGTAAGTGATTTGTGATTTGTGTTAGCAAATTAGAGGTAAGCATTTGAAGAACACATTAACTAAAGTCTAGGGACACATTAAGAGGCAGTCTAAGGTACATGAATAGGTACAAGGATGCTTTTGGATGCTTTCACCTTACAAAAAAATTCTTCATTCCTTAAGAAAACCCTACCAACAACCAAGATTAGGCAAACAACAATTCTAACAAAGCCCAAATAACTACACAATGGGAGTTGAAGTTTACTAAATACATGTGCAATGTATACTACCTTGACTTTCTTTGCTTTTGCAAACAAAGTTATGAATGTAATAAGTAATGATGTGCAATAAGCAAAGGATCGACAATGGGTCATCCTACCTTAGATACAATATTGTATTATATCTAGAGATGTAGAAAATTATAAGCCTAGAATAATTTTTCAACAAATGGCCCTATCAACCTTGGGCTTGTAAAACTTCCTATGTGAAAGATTTAGTTATGGAAATTCCCATTTTACAAAATTTGGACATTGTCAACCCAACATTGAAATCTCAATAGAAGGAATTTTGAAATTGTTTTGGAGATGCGTGCTTAAGGAAAGATGTGCATATGGATATTTCCTACATATCTAGGCAATCCAATTTTAAAAATTACATCACTAATGTTATGTTTTTCAATCAATTATCAAGTAAATTCATGAATACTAAACAAAACAATTAACGAGAAATGCAATTTTGCTTTTTTGAAACTGAAATTTGTTGTGCTTGATTGGGATTGTTTAAGAATTGAATGATAATTATGCAAGACAAAAAATGCCAACTTCATTATATATTATGCAAAATTCTTTGAATGGCACAAGAGGCAATTTTTAAGATTATTGGACTTGACTATACAGTACATTTGATGCCCTTGACATAGGATTATGGTGTAGATATATGAGTTTTCTTATTTCATTGGTTTTAACTGCTAAACGTCTAGAGTCTTCTTCAAAATTGGCAATTTGGGAAAAATCATTGTAGATTACTATTTGGAAGAATATTTTGGAATTGATTTATGAATAAAAGTTGCAGATTTTGAGTTTTAGATTCCATCTCAATAGTTATATTCACCAATGATATCACCAATATTTTTTTAATAAATTTTGAAAGGGATTATTTTTTAAATTCCTTCTAAATTTGAATGTAAACAAAATATTATCATTTTTTGAGTAAGACCTTTTGGAATGGATTTGAAATGAGATTCTCTTCACACAAAGATTTTTTGAAATTTTGGTTTTCTTTAAATCTATATCCTCATTTTTGCAAATCTAGTTTTGAACTAAAGTCAATGCAATTTGGGCTTGGTCAACCACTAATAACTAATAATGTCTTGACATACTTCGACATTTGTAATTTTAAAAACATAATGTACTCTCAAGTAACACCAAATCCAACCAATAGATAGGACAACTAGCTTGATTAAGTACATTCATCCAAGTAAGATGACGATGAAATGAAGATGACTTTCAACCAATTGAAGTAGTAATGAGGATGAAACTTGAGTTTCAATTTGTTTAGTAAGGTAGAACTGCCCATTATTGCCATCAACCCGATTCCGACACCTAGGGAACCGTCCCATTATCATAATCTTACCAATCTATAATCATAATGGCATTGCACTTGAAAAGTGGACATGTCAGCCCATGCTTTAACAAGGGTTTGTCAATACTTCAACAAGGATGTAAGCTTACTCATGCTTTAACATTTCACCTTTGAAAAATCACAAAAAATTCACTTCTTGTCAGAATGTCTTCATTCTTTTTGCAAATGACTTCTCTCAAACTTTTCAATCTTTAAAAAATGTTGGAGCTCAAATATAACTTCTCCAAAATACCTAGACAACAAATCTATATGGTAATGGGCAGTTCTAGCTTAGTCCACAAGTTGGACGTTGGAGCACTTCAAGGTTAAATATTCTTACTTTAGTGCCATAAGGTAAAAAATATTTATGAAAGATAACCCTGGAGTTTCAGACCAAAGTTTCAAAATTTCAGGGTGAAAACAATGACACGCTCGACATCAAAACCATCCAAATTGCCTTCTCATCCATGCCCTCCATAGAACAGTCAAAAACACAAAGTTATACTTCTTCCAAACCATGTCAACTCTAACACAATGTTGCAGACACTAACTTAACAACAAGACAAACAAAAATTCCAACAAATTTAAAAAAAAATGCAACCCCTGAATTGAAGTGCACATCAAGCAACAAAAAGCATCAAGCAACGGCAGCTTGAGTCTTGAGATAGGGTGCTCAATGGGAATACAAGTAGAACCTCTCTTGGTGCATGGTGCCGGGACTATGCACTAAAATAGAGGTACCTATTCCTAATAAACTTAAGCACTTCAGCATGTACAACACCATAAATTTGTTGAGAAACTGAGTTCAATGTGTGCAAACATAAGGATGAGGAAGAATGCAAAAAATAAATTAAAAATGATTTTTTTCCTCTAAAAATGAATATTTTATTGAATATAAATGTGGATTTTTCATTTGGGCCCATTCCGGTTACATAGACTCACCTATTCTAGTTAGCTTTGGCACTTCTCCCCATGCAAAGAGGGAAGAGAGATGAATGAATAAGAAGGTACAAATAGAGAATCTTTCCCAATCAATAGTGCATCCAACTATTGTCTACAATAGGTTAGCCTAAAAAGTCATAACAAGGGGTCGGTTTGAAATAGGTGCTTCTACTATAATAGAGGTTTATGCATTTAGAGAGGCCACATTTAGCTTTCCTCTTGAATCACACGCACGTCCACTTACTATCTGCAAGCTTTGTTAGTGCATATTATGCACTCAAAGAGGATGCACTAAAAGAAGTTCTACTTGGATACGGTGCTAGATTGATAAGACCTAAACATCATCTCAAAAAAGAACCCTTGTCATTGTCACATGATTTGCAATACTATTCACTGAGAATGTACTCAAGCAACTTTCTAAAAAAAGATTGAATGAATTTTTTTTTTCATCCTACAATTAGAGTTGAAGTCATCCATTAGGAATGTAGTACTTGGGGCTAATGTCTTTGAGATGGTAACAACTTAACTAAAGTAAACCAACCCATTACCTCCTTGATTTGCAATCTTGAATATGTTAGGACCAACTTCAGAAAGGATATAAGGTGAAGGCACCCAAAAGCGTCCCTATATCTTAGGCTGAACCTTATTGTGTTCCTAGACTTTAATTAATGTGTCCTTCAAATGCTTACTTCAGATTCGCTAACGCATTTGAAGGACACATACTTAACTCTGATTTACTAACTATTGGTTTTTGCAGATTTCAGTCGAGGATCCACCTATGTAACAATTTTAGTGGTCTAAGGAGCCGTCACTTTGAAAAATCATAGAAATTACATACTGCATACATGATGTGAATATTCATGATTTTCACTTGCTAATACTACAAAATATCATTTTAACCCCTAAGTGCCTAAGCCTTTTCAAGTGTGTTTTTTCCATGAAAAAAGAGCATGGGCTTATAGTTATCCCCATTGACGCAAATTTTTTTTTTTTTCAAAATCTAACCGTATGGATGTTTAAAGAGCTTGCTTATTAGTATACACACCAATTTTGAGAGCAAAATTGCATAAGAGTTGTGAGATTATAACAAGAGAAATGTACATCTTCTATTTTTAATATGTTGTCCCCCCCTACAATGTTTCAAAAATTTGCACATGAAAGTTTTTTGGGATTTGAGGTGACATGAACAACTACAAATTGTGTTAGCACACTAAAATACCCTTTCAAAAAACTTAATATCACTTGAAAAACTATTAAACTCATTACACAATCCACCTTGCAATTGTTGAGATGCAATTTTCTTTTATAAGTATAAATTACAAATAACTCTAAATCAACACTTTCTTGTTTAAATTTTCAATGGTGAAAATCATGAAAACACTTTATTCTTTCCATTGGGACCATTTTCAAAGCAAATGGATAAGTATAAGTTTTTGGATCTCAAATCAAGTGAAATTGCTCAAAGTTGGAAAATGAAGTAAAATTAGCAAGCTTTACTCTTCCACTAATGGACATATATGGCTTTAGAGACCTCTCAACAATCAAATATATACCTTTCTTAGTGAAAAATGAAAGTTTTCAACAGTTAACCCTAAAAACTGCTCGATTTTTTTTTAAACCAGTCAAACGAATTTAATTGCCTACTGCAAAATGAGCTTGAAATTCCATATCGACCATATTTGGTTGCCCATGCATTTAGGGGTTAAGGAAAAAGTGTCTCCAACTATGATGAATTGCTTATATTGACGGTTTTGGGTGCTTCCACCTTATATTTCTTAGAGGTGTGTGTGCATGTTTTACAAATCAATCCGAGTGGAATTATATTTTTTCAATATAATTTTTGTGAATTTTTGAAGTGGTTTACCTTGATATTACAAACCGCCCATAGACTAAAGTCATAAACGTTCCCTAACGAATTCATAACTACCCAAGTCAAGTACTAAGTATTCACTATTAATGAAGTGACATGTTACTCTTTATTGTCATAAATTTTTTGATTTTGTCATAAAAAGAATGGATTTGGATATTTTATGGACGGAATTTAAGTGACGAAATTAGTTGGGGTGATCTCCTGATGGAATGGAGAAGCAAACGGTAATGGGCTGGTTTACCTTACTGTACAATACAGTCACACATACGCCGCCCTTAACCCGCGCCCTAAACCCGGGTCCAGTAGGCCCGAAGCTTCTGCGAAGTTTCCAGTTCTCATCGAAAGATGTCGGACGAATCTTCAACACAATTTCGAAATTGTCTCTCAATTCGCCATCTGTAGAAGATATTAGAGAGCCCCAGATATGGTTTGGTAAAGTAGGTGACGACAAATGGTGTTTGGTACAATCCGAAACAGAGTTTGGTAGAGAAAAACAGAGCAACGGTACTCATTGCAACAATAGTCGGAGAACATCATATCGATCACCACCAACCGAACTCCCCGCACAACACAATCGGTAGAAATTTAAAAGCATTAGAACTTGAGATTTCTGCTTGCATGAGTGGGATCGAACACTTGGTCGAGGATTCGTCACAAAATTCAAAAGTAATGTTAGTCGGAGTTTTGTTTTTGTTCTGTGGTTGCCTTTCTCACGGAATGGTCCCACTGCTATGGATTCTGGCTGGGCGATGATGCCGTACGGCGCCGAGACGCAGGATTCCTGGTCCACATTTGGTCCGATTTGGCTATTTCCAAGTTCCTGCACCTCTGTCTCCGTTGTCGTGCAACTCGGGACTAGTAAAAGTAAAGCCGGTTGCCAATTCTTTTCAATTTTGAAAAGTCGGTACGTCTCCTCAACGATTGCGTCTCAGAAACAAATGCGAAATGAATTACCGTGAGGATAAGCATTACGACAATCGACCGAGTCGTCGTGCTGTGGCTGAAACTAGGGTTTCGAGTTTGGAGTGGAACGCTTGTCTTGGACGTCATCGAATGGAATTGAAAGGACTGTGAAGACGTTCTGGCGATGGAGAAGAGCCGAAATTATTACCATAAACTCGGGCAATTGGATCCCGACGAGGTAGAAGATGTGGAGGATCCCGATGTGGAGGACTGCCTGCAAGCGCGCGTTCGAAGGGAGCACATGCTGGAGCTTTATAGCGGTGACTACCCGGAGTTGAGACTGGCGTACGAAGATTGGGAGCGAAGTTTCAGCGGACTGCAGAAACGAGTGAAGCGCGGGAGGGAGGTGGCTGGATTTGCGAAGAAAGAGGTGTGGCATCTGCTGTGGGTGTTCTTCGTGGTGGAGGGCGTGCTGATCACCACTCTGTCGCAAGCGCAGCTCTTGACGTGCGAGAATTGGTGGATTTGCTTCTGCTTGTCGTTCCTGGCGTCGCTTGTTCTTCTCTTCCCCTTCGTCCAGCGGGTTACGACTTGGTGGAGCGTGCGAGACCGAATCAGAACGCTCCTCTTGGCCCTGGAGGTCAGTCAGTAGTTTTCAAACCTTGTTTCAAGTGTTTTCAGGAATTTCTGCTTGTCTTGAGGTTCTGCTGCTGAAATTGCGGGAATTGTATTCTGACATAAATATTACTATCAGGGTAGATTTCTTCCATTTGCATGCTTGTTGCTCTCCCTTTTGCCTTCACAACATTCTTGAGTAGCAGTGGCATGACATATTTTGAGAATAGTGGCAACTAGGAGTTTATTGCATAATCATGCCAAATCAGAGCAAATCCAGCCAAATTAGAGCGTAGGCGTTCTCACTTGAAGACAACGACTCATTGATTTCTCAACAGTGCAAAACATCCCTGCTACATGAATAAAGATTCCTTTGCATGTGTCAAGGTTTCCTTGTCATGAGTTAGGGATTCCTCTTCACGTGTCAAGGATCCTTTTTCCTTTTCATGTGTTAGGGATTCCTCTTCATGTGTCAAGGATATTTTTCCTTTTTCATGTGTCAGAGATTTCTTTTCGTGCCAGTTAAGAGGTCACTTACAAAGGTCCTCAGGAACGTTGTTTTGTGCTTCTAATTTGAAACCAAAGTTTTGTTTTGTGGTTCAATTAGGTTTTATCAAGACGGATCCATGTCATGAAGACGTTGGGACCGCTGGAGTGCACGTTCGACGAGAAGGCGGATGACGTGGTGATGCACAAGGTTTTAAAGAAGCCCGGTTTGTCTACCACCATAATCCGGATCGTAGTGATCACCATCACAATCCTTGCTTTCGTGTTTCTTCTCATGCTTGGCGTCCAGGTCCGCTGTGAAGGATCTATGAAGATGACACAACGATTGCATACGTTTCTCAAATTCTCTCCCAATTCCCTCACCCCTTGAATTACGGATTTACACATGTGCTTGAGCTCTGGGTGGCTTGAGAGCAGTATCTGACAGAATGCCAGTTTCTACTTAAGCATGAATGTCTCAATTTAGAATGTCAAGATCTATACTTTTTTTTTTATTGATTACAGGGCTTAGAATGAGGAGAAGGGTTTGGGTTAAAATCCGCTTCTGACTAGCCACAGACAGGGACACGGTTCTCTTGAACCCTGACCTTGGCATTATGAGCTGGCACTCGGAGGCAATTTCGTTGATTCTTTCAGGCAAATTAAACGAAGTGTGTTGCCGCTGCTCAAGTAGATATTTGACAAGTTGATGTCAGGTTAGGTTAGATGTGAGTGCAAATTTCGGTTTTACAATTTTGTAGTTGTATTAGGATTGAATGTGTCGCCCTTTTTCATAAGGGTGTGTAAATTTCATGCTGTATACGGTAGTAGATGCCTACCACTTGCCAGGGAGAATTACTGGGTGTCAAAGGAATCACTTGATGACAATGCCGAAAGTGAGCAGTAAGGTAGTCTGCTCCAGTTGTTGTTTTTTGGCTTTCTGGTGCCAGATTGCACGAGAAAAAATAATCTGGCTAAAAAATGGCAGAAAATACCCCCCAAAATGGATGATATTGACAAAAAAATCAAATGTAAAAAAAATCTTGGATGAAATTGCCAAATTGTGAATGAAAACCAAATTATAGACATGTGATACGTGCTAATTTGATATTTTCTATCTAATATGTGGATGAATGTTGAAATTTGGAGCACCATTATAACATTTTATATTGCCACTCTGGCACTTCTTAGAAAATGAAAAAAAAAAAGCCTTGGTTTGTTCTTAAAGGAACCATTTAAGCCTACGTAACTCATCATTGATTGTAATAGAAATTTCATTGATTGTCACTCATTCCTAGATAGGGGTTGCATTTAGAACACAATTGCTTTTAGAGTAGACTACCTTCTTTTTCAAATGCAATTGTTGAGTTGGTGATGCCATTGGCCTCTTTTTTGTCAAAAACTTGTTTAAGCTTATTTGTGCTATTTAACCCTAAAGTCCTAGTGTCCCGAACGGGGACAAAATGGATTTTGGAAAGGCTCCTATTGTCCCAAATTTTGTTGTGATTTCTTGAAACATTTTGTTAAGTTTGGTATAAAAACACATTACCATTGTGGGAATATGAATTTTATCTCAACTAGGGCCCAGGAACAAAAGTTATGCCATTCTAAGCACAAAATGCAACTTGTCAGGTAGCAAGAATATCCACAAAAATTAATAATAAAATTTCTATTATTTTATTTTTCATATTTTATATATTTGTCTACATGGAAAGCTTTTATTCATTCTATTTTGATTAGAGATGTCATAATTATAGAGCTATTTGTCTTATGGGCAATCATTGTATCTTCTTGAGAAAATAATGTATTGGATTTGTTTTTGAATTCAACTTTCAAAATTTTCAAAAAAGAAGTTCTAGAAGGTTTAGTATGCATGTCAAAACAACCTCACCATTGGGATTTGTGTGCTTCAATTCCATCTTAACCCCCAATTGCTCGAGGCACCAAAATGTGGTGTCGAAGAAATTTTGAAGTTAAATAAAACCTTATCAAATTGTTATTTTTAGTATTTTATATTTTTGAAAGGTTCTTTTTGAAGTCTAGTTTTAGCATTAATAATTTGATTTTGAAAATGAATGATTATGATTTTTGTATTCAAGATTTAGTGCAAGGGTATCCATTGCAATCATGACTTTTTGTAGTATTGAGGACTCTTGGAAATGAGCCTCAAATACACTAGATCTTGGAGAAAAAATCACACTAAAAATTCATTTAAAAAAACTGTAGAGTAGATTTTCAGAAGCCATAAATTGATTGGGGTTATACTTGTTCTCGTGCTTGTTAGGTCCTCAACCTCGTATTTGTTTAGTGACCAATTTTTTGGATTTGACATGCAAAAAGAAAGCTGAAAGATTTTTATAGATTTTCTTGGGCTAAATTCTTCAAAATATTTTTTTTTAAGTTCAATATTTGTAGTTCAAAAATTTTAAGTCCAAAAGACTCAAAGTCTTATAATCTAATAATGTAGTCATACAAGATGCAAAATCCGTATTTGCTTTACTTTTAAATGCAAATATATATTTTGCAATCCACAAGGTCAAAGTTTTTGAAATGTCTTGTACATTTGTATACTAGCCTAGTGCAAGATCCTATGGTTAAATATGCAATTTTGTTTTAAAAAATGTAGTATTCTTTGCAATAGAAATAACAATTTTGAGTGCTTTTTATGATGAAATTAAGACCTTGGAACTACATGGGATAAAAGAGGGCATCAAGGTAGTATTTTGCATGAATGACTGAAGTCTAGAATGCAAATATTGGTTCTATATAGGGTGCAAAGTAAAGTTGTGGTAAAATATGATAAACATGGCTACATATAAATAACTATAACTTGTAATAATAAGAAATAATTTATAATAAAAATAAATAAATAATGCATAATAATAAAAATAAAATTATTGGAGAGTCCACTTTGAAATCAAACTCTTACATGCATTATTCTAACTATAACTCCTTTGTAAAATTGACTCAATAGATTCTTGCCTGAAACACACGCCCCCTATCTATGAGGGTCTAGGATTAATTTTGGGTCTCCATTCATGAAAACTTAGGAGTGATTTTGGATATACATTTTTCAACACTTTGAAAACTGATAGTTTATTTATATATTGTCCAAAAAATGCATGCAAAGATAATCAAAAATCCTCATTTGACTACCAACATGATCCAACAAAATTTTGGATACCGTAGTTTCATATGCGAACAAAGCCTAAATGCTAATTCAAACAATTTAACCCTATAAGGATGTTGAGGACAAAAAGTGGCCAATGGATGGCTTTTCAAATCATTTTAGAATTGAAGAATGCTCCTATTGGTCCAAAAATCAAATCATTTTTGGTAGAGTACCTCGATGATAGGTCTCAACTTTTAAGGTTAAGGTACAATTTTTCTATACTAGTTGTTGGAAGTGTGACTTCAAAATGCTTATGTTGTGTTTAACCCCTAAAGTTCCAAAGGCCTTATTTTCACCTCAAAAACTACTCAAACCTACTATTCTATTGCAAAGTGCAAAGTGCAAAAAAAAAATCTTCATATTTAACCATTAGATCTTGTATTAGACTAGTATATAAATTTGTGGAAGAAATTTCAGAAACTTTGACTATATAGATTGCAAGATATTTGCATTTAAAGTAAAAAAAAAAAGTATTTTTGCACCTTGCTCAACTAACTTTCTTGGCTTTGAATCATTTGAACTTAAAAATTTTGCACTACTCATTTTGAATTTCTAATTTTTTATATTGAAGAATTGAATTGACAATATAGAAATTTAAAAAACAAACAACAAACAATTAATTTTTACTGATTAAAAAATTATAAAGTAAAAGTAGATTCAAGATTGAAAAAAAATCTAAATTGTTAATAGCTCTAAGATGGAATTGGAATACATTAATCTCAATGGTGAGATTGTTCTAGCAAGAGATCTTAACCTTATAAAACTTTTTTTCTTACAATTGTGAAAATTGATTTCATAAATGAATCCTATGGGTTATTTTTTAAAGAAAATGCTTGGACCTTGGAGCTTAACTAATAATCTACTTTTTATTCCCAATTATTTTTTTCTATCAAAGTTCTCTTAGTATGTGAGCTCAATGAGTACATCAATTATACTCAAATGTTTATTACTATGACCATCTCCAGCTTGGCTGAAAATTTTAATCTATTTTAAGCATTTTGATAATTACTACAAAGAAATTACTTCAAAAAATTATGTAAATTTGATATATATGTTTCTCATGTAATTACTAAGAAAATCATGTTAATTTGATATATTACTACATGAGAAAAATATCAAAAAATTGAAAAGTGTATTTTAATATAGAAAACTAATGAAGTTTGACCAAATAGGAAGAGAATGGCTAGGGAGGATTGACCCCCTTATTGCCCCGTATTTTACCCTTGGAGAAAACATTGAATTTTTATTTTGCCACCTATGATAGGATTTGCAAATTCTGAATTCATGTTTGTAATCAAAGGCCCCAAATTAGCTAGGAAAATACAAAATTTATGTGACACAATGTAGGGGGCATTTTTCACATTTACCTTTGGCTAGGGCAACAAGGGTCAACTTACATCTAAACCCAATAGGCAAACTCTGTGCTAATTCAAGCAATAAGACAAAATCAACTCTACTAATTATCTTGCCGAGGTGGACAAGCAAGAAAAGAGAAGTTGAAGTTTCACCGATATCGGTGGTCAACATCATTGGTGGAGACTAAGGTAACATGTCCATAAATTGACCATTTAAGAGTTGGAACTGATTTTTGGGGAGGTGAAACTTCTTGAAATATTTTTCAATAAATTATCCTTGAAAGACAAGTGAAATTGGCATCTAACCCAAGTTGTTTCATATATTTTGGAGCTTTCTAGAATTAGTTATGAATTTTTTAAGTTCAAATGCAGTGGACTCTAAAATCGCCCACCTCCTGAAATGTACACTATTTATAAATTGCAGATAACAAGAAAAAAAAACATATACAAATAGTGTACATTTCAGGAGGTGAACAATTTTAGAGCCTGAGTACTATATGGACCTATTACCTTAGTCAATCTTGAGAGTATTTAATACATGTGGATGTCTTATTGTATCCCTCCCCACCCATTGGGTCCTTATGAAAGTGCAATGGCTATTTTCACTTGTAACACCCTCCATGAAATGAAAGTGTGAGTGTAATGTGAGTGTAATAGGTTGAATAGGCAATCTATTTATTCAAGTAGGGTGATGAGAGGTAAAACAACCCATGTGGGATATGTAAATTAGGATTAGTAGAAGTTCAACTGCTCATACCTAGTTAAGTTAAGAGTAGGAACTGTGCTCAATGTAGAACTTTAAATCTCATCTAGGCATACTAGCATTAGATGTTTTTTAGCTGCATTGGAGGGCCGTTTCAGGCCCGTTCTCGAATTTGTTCCCAATGCAGCAAGGAAGTGTTGGGTGTTGTATTACCAAAAAAAAAAATTTAATTTAAAAAAATAAAAAAAATTGCTTCTGAAATGAGAAGCTGAAAGTAAATTTTTTTTCCAATGATGTGGTAGTCGCTTGGCCACATCAAACTGATGCGCTAGTGCAACGCAGTACGTTCCCTGTAGTCAGGAACTCATGGCCCTCCGGATGGGCCAAATCCCATCTAATGAATAACTTTTTTCATGAAACTTTGAACTAAGAAAAGTTGGAAAACCAAGCTAAATTTCATCTCCAAGAATCATTTTGAGATTTAGAGCCTCCAATCAAAAGTTAGGAACAAAATTCAAAGAGGGGTTGGGAAGAACATTTTCTTTGACATTTTTAAACATCCTCTTTGAATTTTGTCCTTGTCTTTTTATTGGAGGCTTGAAATCTCAAAAGGATTTTCAGAGATGAAATTTGGCTTGATTTTCTAACTTTACTTAGTTCAAAGTTGCTTGAAAAAATTATTCTACTATGCCTACATGAGGTCTGAAGTTCTACATTGAATACAATTCCTGCGTTTGACAGTGAGTGGTCAAGCTCTCATCTTCAAATTCTCCCATACCCTTTGAGGATTCATGATGGACAATGGATTTCATTATAAATCTAGCGATTGTGTAGTGGACATGTGTTGGCATTGAGTTCTAGTGAAATCTTTTCCAGAATTTGGATTTTCTTTAGGTGTATTTAAGTTATCCTTAAATTATTGCTTTAAAGGTTGTTTTGTTTTTTCCATAGGCTTCCATGGACATAATTATTTTTAGATCATTTTCCAAAGAAAGAAATATAGATGTGGAACCAAACACAAGTGGTTTTAAAAAAAAAATTCTAAACATTTTAGAATTACTTATAAATTTTCAAAGATTTGGAACATAGGTACCTATTTGTAACCATAGGTCTCCCCAAATCCATCCACTTGCAAGTTGTAATTAAAGAGATGTACAGAAATCAAAGACAATGATTGCCTCTTGCAGTAGAAAAATAAAAATTTCCTTGATGCATTCAATTGCTAAAGTGGTCCATTTAAGAATCACCCCATTTCCATTCTCCACCTAAAAATAGGGGCGGTTTGAAGAAGATGGATGCTTTTAGATCATATTACCTTAGTTAAGAAACAATCACAATAGTTACAAACATGAACTCTAGTAAAAAAAAAGATTATTTCCTTTTAACGTGGAGGTTTTATCTTTTTTTTAACACATGGCGCTTGCAAACGCCATGTGGGAATGGGCCTTAAGGGGGGGCAAATCCTCCTTGGCCCAATGTCCTTCAAGGGTTAATGCATTGGAGTCTTTACAGATGGAATAAGGATGACGTTGCTGCGAATGCTTTGATGCTCCCATTTCAGTGAAAAGGTGTTCGAGAGTCTCTTTTAGGAAACATCATGAAAGTCAAGCTAGTTGGGCTACTGGAGCTACGAATGGAAGTGTCGTGTGTGCTTGAAAGACTTCGTATTGTGCACATCGCACATGATAATGAAGTTATTGAAAGAGTTGGAACGGAGTTTGGCGTTTTGTGGAGTATTTATGAGCGAAGAATTTGAGGTACCCACACCCCAAAGTGCCGGAGCATGAATCTTTTTATAAAATTATGATATGAGTTTTTGTTGGGTCTTGTTGGCAATTGAAAGAGGATTCTATAGGTTTGTTTTTTATGCATCTATTTTTTATGAATAAATTATGAATTTTCAATGTGTTGATCATAGGTGTAACTATCCAAAATCAATCTAAGGCTTTATGTTAAATGTGTGTGCTTTTTAGCTTGAGAAACTAGAGGGGTTTGTTTTGCAATAGGATAGTAAGGGTAATTTAAGGCAAAAGTTGATATGGGTAATTTGGGAGACAAAAAAATTGTTACAATGTTCTTTGGTGCAATTCTGAAACGAAGAAACTACTATGACCTTTCAAGATTGACAATTTATTTTGAAGAAGAATAACTTTGTTCTACATGAATACGAGATTAGTGTGAATGAAGATTCCTATGACATCCACAACTCTTTATTATCACCTAATACATTCTAGTTCAACTTCACTCTCGCTACCAAACTCTCAATAAAAAATTACATTCAACCAAGGAGTGTGAGCAAATTTTTCTTTTGGGGGGGGGGCACTTAGAGTGTCCATTAGAAACCACATGCAAACAAAACTTTGGACCCCTATATACTTTTTGAATTTTAAATAAAACAAAATTAAAAAAATACGAATAGATTTTCCTACTTTGGAAATTTATGTTTTGAATTATTGATATTTTTATTTGTTAATAATAATTAGTTACAAATTTTTGAAATAAAAAGATATGATGTAGAATTGAAAAATAACTTTCACACTCCTATATTATATAAGAAGAATTGTTTAAAAAATGAACAAAAAATTCCTAAAAATAACTCTCTATTGAAAGCTCATTTTGAGTTGAATATTGACTCAATGGTCATCTAAATGTGTCCTTTATAATTATTTGAGTTGAAAAACATGCCATTTTAGTTAATTTTCAACCTCTTTTAGAAATCATTTCATATTTTATTTGAGTTGGAAATTTGGCAATGGAAACCTATAGTCATTATTAAACAACGGTCAAAATTTTAGATTGGAATTATAGTTTATTAGAAACCACTTGTTCGCACGTGGTTTGTTGTAATAGAACTAAGTGCACTCCCCAAGGCAAAATTTAGACCACCTTTGGGACTTCTACAAGTGTAGTATTTCTTTAATGTCACTTTTACATGCAATACTATTGCTACAAGATACAATATATTTACTTGCATGGGTATGCCTAGTTAGGTGCTTAGGCTATGATATTAACCCTATCATTCAACACAACAACCTAAAAGTGTTTACTAGATTACAAAGAATCCTTCAATGTAAGATAGAAGAATAGATGTTTGTCCTTGGAATTTTTTATGAAAAGGGAAGGTCTTGCATAGTAGTTTAACCTCCAACGAGTGCTCTTGTTTTTTTTTAAACAAATGATTCACATGGTATCCAAAAGGATGATTTTCACAGTTACCAACCTAGCGTTCTAGGATTAACCCTCTGGAAACACTATGAACCTAAAGGTTAGATGCATGACTTAATTATTTAGTGTAGAAACTAAGAATGCACCTATTGGTCGAATAATTAGAGTATTCTGGTGACTACTTTGGTCATGGGGGGCCATGTTCTTCCAAGGTTAACCCATAAATGACGCTGAGGACGTTTTCCAGCCGATGAATGACAAAGAATCTCTTCATGTGGGATAGAAGTGCAACTATTCATCCTCCAAATTTTGTGTGAAAAAGAAATTCATCTTCTACAGTAGTTTGACTTCCAATGAGTGCTTTTGCATTTTTTTAAGCCAACAATTCACACGGTTCCAAAACAGCTGATTTCCACTGTGACGAGCTCCTCGTTGAAGAGGGTCTGGGTATGTCTTCAAGTGACGCAAAGTTAGCAAACACCTCTCTAGCTGTGCTCTTGTTCTCTGCCTCACACTATGGTGTCACTTACAGTCGGCAACAACCTCCCAGCAATGGAAATCATCCGATACACAGTGACAAACATTTGATCTCCAAAGATTTGATTTGGCTCTTGTACCCAATGTGATATCTTCAGAGCTTTACACTGATCTATACACAATTACACTCCTGCATTTGGTTGAAATGCTTAAAGAAATGCCAACAATAAGATATCAGTAGTGCCCCAAGTCCCAAGGAATTCCATGCATTGCTTAGTTTTTTCTGTCGTACCTCGCTAAGTGCTACACAACGACACATGATCCAGCTCACAGTTCCGTCCGTGGCATCAACTACATATTGCACCAAAATTTCCACGCAGACAGGGTCTTCCACGGTCACTGCATTTAAAGAGGTTTCCATCTTCTCGCCATAGCAGGGATTAGCATTGGCTTGCTTCAATTCGAGCTTAAAAAATTTAGAACACACAAGAACTGACCACGATGTCCCAGCTAGCAAATTCAACTACATGTTACGATGGAAAGCATCTGAAGTTTAATGCTAATCCGAAACTTAAGTAATCAGTGTATCATACAACATGCTGCATAGTCGGTAGATTCCAAACACAAGCTTCCATCTTCAAACCACCAATTCTGTACACACAGAATGAAAGATGCATAACATTTTCCAAGCAGACAGGGTTATAGGATGAAAGATGCATTGAAAGACACGAGATCTTCTTCAGGGTGCAACAAAAGCTGCTCAATTGAATGTAACTGAGGAAAGGTAGGGAGACTTTATCATGTCAACTTTGTGGTGAAGTCTGACCATGATGTCCCAGCTAGCTAGCTAGCTAGCTAATTCAAGCACACAAGTTACGGTAAAAATTATCTGAAGTTTACGCTAATCCGAAACTAAAAGTAACCATTATATTACAAGACATTCGTCCCCCTCTGCCGTCGGTAGATTCCAACCCCGAGCTTCCACCTTCCACTCAGGCCACTTCTATACATACTGAATGAAAGATGTCTAAACATTTTCCGAACAGACAGGGCTACAAACTGAAAGATGCATTGCAAGACACGACATCTTCATCAGGTTGCTACAAAAGCTGCTCAATCGAATGTAGGGCGTGACTAAACCTCGCCACCGTCGTTGCTCACCGGAAGAACTTCTGCGCTGCGAACCTAACAACGTCCATCCCAGGAAGCTGCGGCAGATTGGAACAGAGAATATAAACAATATCTTTCAGATTATCCTGCATAAGATGCACCTCCTCCGCCAGATCCGCAATATCTCCTTTGAGCCTCACAGCCAGCGGCAACGGCCCCAATCTCATCGCGTTCACATAGTTACAAGGATTATGGGACGCCACTCCAGGCAAGAACACCCCCGCAACCCTCGCAATCATCCCGAGCTCATTCTCTCTAAACCCCTCGCCATGCTGGGACGCAATCAACGCCACCCCTTGCACAAGCTCCCACACAGCATTGAAGTGCATAGTAAGCAACCTCGCAATCCCAAAGAAGTTCGGGTTGGGCTCCTCGTCGAGCGTGAACCCATCGTAGACGCTGTTGAAATACTCACAGGTCCCGAAGTGCTTGAACGCGAACAATTCGTTGTCAAACGGTACTCGAGGCACCAAGTCGTTGCAGTAGACTACTCGGAAGTACTTCCCTGCGAGATGCTCAGAAGCGTACACTGCGAAGTCTGCGTCCCCAACTCTTGGCTGACCGAATGTATACACAGCACCAATCTTACTCGCAATCTCGGTCTCACCAGTGTAATTTAGCATGGTGGCGTACAAAGCAGCAAGAGCACCCCCAAGGCTGTGTCCCGTGATGAAAAGCTTGGCTTTTGGGTTGTCGTGGAGAAGTAGTGCGACTTGTTTTGTGATGTCGTCGTAGGCGAGGAGCTTGTTGTCGTCGTTGATGATGGAATCAGGAAGGCCTGAAGTGGCCATGGTGTTGATAATCTCGGGTTTTGTTTTGTGGTGGGGGCTGGGGGGGACTGTGGGGGAAGCCAGGGCTTCTTTGTGCTCAGTTTGCTCCATTTGCTGTCTTGTGGTGATGGCGTTGTTGCGGAGGTTCACGAAGGTTTCGAGGGAGTCGCGAGTGGCCAAGCCGAGGGCTTCGAGGAAGCCTAAGTGGACGCCGCCGAGGCCTTCGAGCTTCACCCAGCTGAAGTCCAGGTCGGTGCTCCAGTCGTAGGCGTTGAAAGGCTCCGTGCCGCGGAAGGAGACGATGACGGCGTTGGCGTCCTGGGCCTTGTCCATGACCACGAAGGCCTGCGTGTTCCACATCTGTTGGTACTCTGAAAAACAAGCACCCCATTGCAACACCATGATCAGAAATGAACACCATAGCATTCACATACAGTCGATCAAGGTTTCGGATCACTTGCAGAGCTATGGAAGCGTAGAAATCAGTCTACTACGTGAATTCGGTGAAATTCGATTTCAAACAATTTACAGCTACCAATAGACAATTACTAAATCAGCTCAGCACTCTCGGGAACCAGTGGCATGGCATCTGTTGAGAACATGCAGTGCCCACCAAAAGTTGTATAGAGCAAAAGCCATGTCATATCAAAACAATGCAAGTGAAATTAAAGCTGACATACTCTCACAAGTGAAGACAATGGCTCGCTGCGGTCAGGTTTGCAAAACAAGGTGAGGGTGGTTCCTTTTCATGTCAATTCACACAGGAGAAATCCAAAATGGAAATTGGACAAATGTTCTTTTGTGTCCATATTCCATTCTTAATGTAATCCTATTCTATCATCACTGGACCACTGGACAATTGATCATGAAATTCTTCAAACATTCCATAGATGGACATTTTGGATTTCTCCTGTGTTAGAGACTTGGCACAACAAGGAAACTCCAACAAGAAATGATGTGTGGGTTAGGACAATTAGTTTACCGTTCCAGCAATTGTAGAACTTGACGAAGTGCATCTTCCAGTCATTGACGACGGCCTTCTCCACCACCGCTGGATTTTCGTAGGCAAGCTTGGCTGCCATGATGCACACGTCTGCGGTGGAGCGAGCGCCCACATTCTCGGCTGGGAACACCTCCGTATCGCATCTGGTGCTATCCGCTTGGGCCGATTGGGAGGTGTCCACGAACAAGGTGGATCGGCGATCCAGTTGCCCTATCAAGCTCAGATACTTTTCCGTGCCATACTCGGGAAGCATCACTTTATCTGCACATGGAAATCACCTCCCACTATTAGTTTTATGAAAGAAACTGCAGCTACGCTTTCAGAGTCTCGATTCATGTAGCACTGACTCCCTCTTCGAGTAAGGTTCTACTCAAACTTTCTCACATTCAATGCAAATGTAGCTCTTGTAAATACAAAGCCTCCTTCCCTTAGGTCAAAAGCCAATAATCCAATCTCCACTGGTGCAAAGTAGAGGACACTAAAACACTTAGGAACCTGATTCCACCTCCATCGCTTGGTAATTGTGTCGAAAAGCGTATCCTCTACCTTATTTGTAAAGAGAGATTGCCATGAGAGATCTAGAAAGAAATACAAAGTGACTGAGAAATGAAACGAAGTACGCACCCCACTTGAAGGTAAAGAGATTCCAGAGAAGTCGAAGAAGGCCGTTGTTGAGGAGCAACAAGTTGAGCGTCCACTCGACGATGAAACCGAATAGTTTGAGCAGCTTGCCGCTCCGCCACAGAATGGCCACGAAGATCATGGACAATTTCTGCTGCCAGGTCATCTTCTTCATCTTATCAAAGGTGGCTCTCACCAAGTTGGGCTGCCCGTGTCTGATAAACGAGGCCAGCGATCTTCCGGATTGCTGTTTGCTGAGCTTGGGCTGAGCGGCCATGTACTCGGGCGCCCCAATCGCAGTCTCATTGCTGCTCCCGTTCTCTGGAGCCATGGTTTGTGGTGTGTGTTCAGAGCTCTGCTGGTCGAAAAAATACAAGCACGTTCAAGAGTTAATAATTTTCAGAAATCAGGAACTGTAACATTCTTTACCCTGAAATCTAGTCATAACTTCGAACACTTGAACCCTAAAACTGAAATAAGCAGTTTTGTTAGCAAAAGTTGCTAATTCCACGTGAAATTTCGAAAGTATGGAAATAAGTCCTAAGTTGTGTGCACGTGAAATGACAGAAAAAACGTGATTATTGACTTGGAATGCTGACTAGAGCAAGAGGAGCTCTCGCTATCGAAGTCCACCTGTCTCAGTGAAATTACGTTAGAACAGCACAGGAGTATTATAGGAGACCAGCCATGTACACCCGACATTTTTAAGGAAATGGAAGTCCTATCTGAAGTATAGAGGACCCTAGTGAGATCAACCCTAGGACCCTTATTCGTAAATCTTTGATTAGGTCCTAAGCGAGACGCCTTGCACAGCTTTATCACAAATCCTACTCAGTCTGCTCTGTAAGATTTATGGTTTATGATGGTCTTCGAAGTGCACCCTGAAGTCGGTCTAATCGAGGATCTTCACAGCAGAAGGCCTAGAGGAAGTAAACCTCGAGTATTTCCTCTCCAGATTCTCTCCAGTACAAGCTAGGTGTACAACTATCCCAGCAAACTCTTCCTTCACGCCTGTCTTAGGGCCAGGATTTTTTCTTCTCTTCTTCTGCGGACTAAGGATTTTAAAGTGAACAGCTCTTGAAGCACAGACAGCACTGTAGATGTGCACACCGACTGTAAGGTACCAAGAGCCCAACGGTGATCACCCGAACAAAGCTTCTCCGCAACTACCGGATCAAAAACCTCCCGAGATCAGAGCTTATTACCCTCTTTCGTTTCAAAACTGAAATAGAAAAAACGTCAAAGCCGGCAATCAAGCTCCCCTCCCACCCACCCACCCCCTCCCCAAGAAAAAAGCAAATGTTCGAATCCCGTCCCACTCCGCAACCTTCGATGCATGCACAACCTTCAACGCATGCACAACCTTCGAAACAACGATGCGCCAGTAATACACAATCGAGATATATAAAACGGATGTTTTGGTCGAAGAATGCGGAGATAACGATGCACCACGAAAACACAATCCAGATATAATTATAAAACTTCGGAGACAAGGTTCGGATGTTTTGCCCAGGGGGGTGCATCGACGAATGCGGAGACAACGATGCACCACTAAAACACAATCGAGATCAATATGTATACAACCTCCAAACCGGTGAGAGAGAAAAATCTGATGTATAGTAGTGACCAGGTGAGATCTCGAATTTTACCTCCAAATCGGTTCTAGAAGCCTCGTCGAAGAGAAAACAAACGGCAATGATGACTCCTGCCGTAACTGACGAGCTCAATCGTCCGCTGTAATTCTACACTGAACAATGTGATAAAAGACTGCGAAATGCTTGGAGATTTATAGAGAAGTAAGTTAGAGGGCTTTGAATCGAATTTCGTTCGTTCACTTGGGCTGTTCCCCTTGGCTCCCGACTTTTCTGATCATGGTGGTGTCTGCGTTCATGTCTGCAAACGCGGGTTCGAGGAAGCTCTGTTCAGAAAAAGGAGCTGCTCTGGTCACAAGGATTGGGAATAAGGTACTTCCCGTTCAACTGGTTCAATAACAAATACTAAAAATGTGTAGCACGTGATGTCTGATTGTCAACTCGGGAACGGAATTCCAAGTATAGGAGACGACTGTCTGAGTAGACTGAGATTCCATTGTGACGTCTTTATGACCGAACTAACGGGGAAATAGATGGATCTCCATACCGAAGGTACATCCGCCATTCCGTCATGATGTAGAAGGCAACATTCATGAGTGGCTTCTTGTGGTCCCAATGAGAGAGTTTTGGGTTGTTGCCCATAAACTTTTTGAAATTTTGAATGATTTTTTAGATTTCGTGCTGATCTCGCTCGTTAAGCCCTACTACAGAGCATCTGTAGATGTAATCACGGCAGCACCTCCAATTGTTATCAATACTGATATTTCGCCACCATCAAACAGCAATAATGATGAAACAATGAATCATAACGCCGGGAGAAAGAGAACATCCGCGTGAATGAAAGTCTGTTTCATGGTTTGACCAAGGTAAGGTAGTATGCTCTGACCAATGCGCCCATCTTCTTCCAACCGCCCCTATTTTTAGGTGGAGAATGGAGATGGGGTGATCCTTAAATGGACCACTTTAGCAATTGAATGCATCCAGGAAAAATTATCTTAGTTTCTATTGTAAGAGCCAATCATTGTCTTTTTGATTTCCGCACATCTCCTTACAAGTTGCAAGTGGATGGATTTGGGGAGACCTATGGTCACAAATAGGTGCCTATGCCCCCCAAATCTTTGAAATTTTATAAGTAATTCAAAAATGCTTGAAAAAATACAAAACCACTTGTGCTAGGTTCCACATCTATTTTTCTTTCTCTGAAAAAATTATCAGAAAATAATTCTGTGCACTGAAGCCTATGAAAAAGGCGGACCAGCCCTGTAGAGCGTACTACCTTAGCCATGGCTCACGGTGAGGGCTATCCTCGGTGCCGCCTTCTGGCTGGAGGTTGACTCCATCAACGAGCAACATAAGAAAGCGGTGGGCTACTCACAAGCTACACTGATGTGTCGTACAATTACAATGTGTGACATTAATTCTCCAGTTGCACTATTTGTGCAATTATTAGGCTGAAATATATATACCAATTTCCACATAACTAGAATTCTGTAGTGACGCTAATTTTGTAGGCGACGCCAATTTTGTACCCATGAGCATTAATAGGACAAATTAGTTTACCATATGTCACAGACTCCTTCTACAATATAATACAAGTCAAGAATCCACGAGGGATGGAGAAGACGTGGAACTCACAGGGGCCTCCAATAACATTTGATGTGACCTTTCACTTTTCAAAAATGGGGCTCCGCCTACAGTCTTTCACCGAATAGTGCAGTCAATTGACCTCTGGAGATGCTCTAACTGAAAACAGATTGCTTTCATAGTTGCCCATCATGTCCCATACCAAACCTGAACGAATGAGAAATAGCCTCGTGCACCCAGAATCCACTGTTCCTGCACTAGCCTGAATGCCACATGAGCACGGCTTAATTTGGCGCCTCTATGCAAGAAATGGCACCTCGAATTCTGCTCCACAGGTACAGTAAACCTCACGTTTATTAGGCCTTAATGGAATTGAAAGTCTAATAAGTACGGCACCACGTGATTTGGCGGAAATCTCTTGCAAGTACTGTAGACAGAGGCCACGGCGTGAAAGCTGTAGGCAGGATGTGGAGGTAAGTTTAACGTAACGTGGGTGTGAAGGTAAGTATTGAGATGCTTTGCAAATCAGTTTTTTTAAGTAAGAAATGGGCGGAAGAGCGGCATGTATGCAAGGGCCAGGGTGCGCTTGATTTTCCAACTTTTGACATGAACATAACAGTGATTCAGTTTTTTAAGTAAGAAAAGGGCTCCCTTCAGTTGGGGATGAGTTGCGGTCCGTCACGTTTCATTTTGCAGTTGAATGACGATTTGAGTTTGCGCAAATTTAAAAAAATTTAAATAAAGATAAGGGGCCATGACAGTACCTCTAAGGAAAGGGGACTGGCTGTGCATCTGCTTGCGGACCTTCTCACCACTTAGGTTGGCCTGGAAGCTGCAAAAACCAAGGACACTTCAAAGCTCACTCCCGATTGGAACTGATTCACAGTGAAACCATCGAGCTTTACGAAGCACGTCCATGGCTTTTGGACATAGACTATGACATCGACTCTCAGGTTTCTGAATCCTAGTTTCCAAATCCTATCTACAACTGCATTCACAGTGCACAACGCAGTTAGGGTTTGGGTTTGGTTGGAGTGGGGGTCCAACAGAGCCTCACGGTTACACCGTTGTTGTTTTATTACATGTCAGAGATCCGACTTCGATATTACTTGGCCTCTTCGGTGGAGTGTCAGGCCGGTAACTGGCAATGCGGCGTGAAGTCGTTAGACGCTACAACAAATTGGTTATTGAGACGCATTCAGTTAGAGGCAGCCTAAACCCTAAAACCCATGTCAGCACTTGTGGATGAAAGAAAACCCTAAGATATCGGGTAACTACGTGCTTTGCATTGAGGTTCTTGAACTGGCAATATTTACTAAAAGACACTCTGCCCATGTGAAGTAAGTGTTGAGACAAGACAGTGAAGCGTTCTACGGTTATTAGCTTCATTGCTGACAGACGAGCTTCCAGTCGCTCTGTCTGATTGCACATTCCCTTGTGAATGTTGCACATTCACAAGGGAATGTGCAATCAGACAGAGCGATTGTAGTAGTTGTGAATTGACACAGAAAAGAATCGATTGAAATTCACTGATTTTCAATGAACCACTGCATAGTCGTCTCCTCATACTTGTCGATTGAAAACAAGGCCAGGGGCAATCCAATTGACCCGGAAATTCACGGGCAACAAACTGCATGACGATCACTATCCGACGCTGTCTCCTGCGACCCAAGGTACAACAAAACACTGTGTTCAGAATTCACATGGTAACGAGGAGGGCCCCGCAAAATTCTTAAGATTACGTTAAGAAATTCAATAGAGAAAATGAGTTAATAAGTTGCTAGAAGTAGACACAACTTGTGTAAATATTAACCCTAACATTTGAAATCTCTTCTTGAGGAAGCCCGTAGCATAAGTTCACAACAAATTGTTGCAAGGATTGTTTATAATTCTCTTGAACGCCACATCACCCCTCTTCCTTTTGTCTTTTGAAGTACCATTCACTCAACATTGAGGTAATGTACAATGGTTTACAATGAGTTTCATCAAAATAAAACTTTCATTGAATGTAGAAATGAACATTGCTTTTATTTTTTTAATGTTTTTAATGTTTTGAATAAAATAAAGTTGTTTCATGTGCACAGAGTTGATCAAGCATCCATGTTACTATTTTAACCTTCTTTATTCCAACATGTAAATTCCAAAAATGAAGGAATGAAGGTTTCTTAATATGATGTTAACCCCTAAAGTCCCATTGTCCCTACATGGGACAAAATTGATTTCGGGTAGGCTTGTTTAGTCTCAATTTGTACCACAATTTTTTGAAACTTTTTCTACACATGGAGATTTCCAAGAGCTTCAAGCACATACAATTTAAAAAAAAAAATGTAAAATGGACCTTTGATGCACAAGTTATATACTTTTTTTGGAAAAATGGACGAGAGAGGGCAGTCTAGGCAGGGTTGTTTGCATTGACTTTTGCAAGGTCTGGCTAGATGCATGAAGAAGATGGAAGCAACGGGTTTAGGTTGGGTCAGGGTTAGAAAGAGGAAGGGAGGAGGGTTAGATGATAGAAAGAGGGCTGGATGAAGAGGGGGAGAGAGTTACATAGGAACGATAGCAATAACATCGTGAACATCAAGGAAGCATTGGGAATGGAAGGGGAACTTAGGAACATGTTAGGAACGATAGGAGAACATCCCGAGAACAATGACCAACCCATCCTTCAAGAGTTGCCCTATGTTTTGGAGTTCACATTGGCCTTATAAACAACATAGAAATTAGAGATTTTAGAATTTTGGAATTTTGATTTTTTTGGCTTGTCAATTATGATTACCTACTTCAATCCACTATTTGGATTATGGGATTTTTGAACTGTGTGGTGGGAAAATGTGTGCAAAAATTTGGTAGTGTATTGTCAAATCTTGGGACATAGTTGCATTGCATGATTTTTTTGGATGTCCTCTATGTCTTGGATTGACTTGAAAATTGGTGTACACAAGCCAAACATGATATTTATTATTAAAAAAAATTAAATTTGAATTCCATAGTATAAAAATTGACCACAAGAGGCGGTCAAAGCCATCTGAAATTTTCAGGTAAGGCCCTAAAAAAACAATCTTCTTACTTTGAATGCAATTATCTTTCAATCCGTACGATCAAACTTCACGAAATTTTTAATAAATTATTTCATATAAGTGCAGTACAAGATCCTATGGTTGCATTCTGGAAAAAAAAATCATCTATTACGTTTTTTTATCAATGCAATAGAAATGGCAGTTTTCAGTGTTTTTTGAGGCAGAAAATCCTAGAAAGTGTCTTGGAACTTTAGGGGTTAACAAAGTGTTTCATTTCTTTATTTTTTTAAATTTATATGCATAGAGTAAAGCACCTAAAACAACAAGGATGCCTTAAATAACTCTACATGCACGAACTAGCTTCACCTTATTCAAAACATAAAAATTGAGACAAATTAAAACAATGTTTTGTATCATGTCAACATCATCTTAAGAAATCTTCATTCTTTCATTTTTGAAATTTATGTGCTTGGAATAAATTATGCTAACAACAAGAAGGATGTCTAAATGACTCTATGCGTACAAAACAACTTCACCTTATTCAAGACATAGAAATTTAAAAAATAAAAGCAATGTTCATCTCTACATTCAATGGAAGTTGTTTTGAACGTTACAATAGTTCAAAAGAATTCACAGGTAATAGCCATACCTAAACTACAAAATGACATTACTTAAATGCACAAATGCAATTGTAGAAGTCCCTTTCAACTTTAAATCAAGTATGCAAAAAGAATATTTGCATGAACACACACAAAGTATTAAACAACTTAAGTACCTAAAGACATAGTTACCAAAGAAAGGACATTCCATGTAGACTAGAAGCTATAAAGATTGCTGCATTCCAAACAATATTATTTCAACATGACATTGCAAGCTAGAAGCTTTATTACAATCCCCCCAAGATAAAAATATATAGAAAATGTACAATGGAGTTCATGATTTCAAGTAGATAAATGTTTTTTTTTAAATGCCACTCAAAGCCATCTCAATTCAAAACAAATTGAAGGTGACAAGCTCTTACTTTCTTTGTAGAGTACACAACTTCAGCTAACACCTAAGTCCTTTAGAACCTCTTTCTCACTTCAGTCTGGACAATAACTCTTGTTGCAATTCAACATGGACCACTGCAAATTGTAAGTGCAAGATTCCTTCACACGCCAACACCAAACACCAGAAAAAAGTCTAAGCACATACAAAAAAGAATCACCTCACCTACCGCAAACTCTAGAACTATCCCCCAACTGAACTATGATTGATGATTCCAATGAACGTGAAATTTGAATCCTATCATTCTCGCTTTTTATGACTTGCATAACCACACCACCGCAAGAGAAACAAAATTGTAGACCCAGAGAAGCGCTACCTCTTCCAGGACTTGTACTTCTTCTTTGATGATCTCCTTGCCATTGCGACCAACAGCTTGAAAACAGAATGCTCTGCTATGACCTCGTTTTGCTTCCTGCACTTGGTGCATGCTCTTCTGGAGTCCCTCTTTGTAAATCGTTGTATCCTCTTGGAGATGAAGTGGTGAAGAAGATGAAGAAGAAGCTCTGTTTCTTCTGAAGGAGCCCCTCGATGGTGCTCACACAATACAAAGCTTTGAGGGCGACAACCCAAATGCCCTGGGACATCGGGCCGAAGTGGGGGGGCAGCTGCAGGTGACTCGCCACCCGAAAATTTCGGAGCTGCCAATCCAGTTTGGTCACCTGTTCACGCGGATGGCGGGGTAGGGTAGGGCCTTGTGTGTCTGCTCATTGGTGCTCGCCTTCAGGATGTGTTCCTTGTGGATATGATTGAGCAGCATCCTCCCGGGCAGAAGCAACCAAAGCAGTTCGCAATGCTTACAATGGCTGCTGGTGAAGCTCAGATCAGTTATCTTACTCTCAGCGCATTTTCAAGACTTCGTCAGTAACAAAGAACCCATCTGTTCAGAAAATTCTGTTGCCAATGCAGTGGAAACTTCAAAGCGCAATTCTGTCCAAAAATCTCAGTCTCGTGAACATTATTTTTTTATAAACCTCTTGTTTTTTGAACTTGAAAATAAACTCTGAACCACCGCATTAGGGTTTTCGAAAAACGCAACAACAGAGAACCTTAGCGTCAACTTCGAATTGAAGATTTTCAATTTGCATATAGGATTCCAGAACACAGCTCACCTCCGCATCGACCGACTGACGCAAATATCACCGATCTTGCACTCCAGCTGCGCAGCCATCTCCAAGAACTTGCAATTATTATAAAGTGAGCAGCACCGCAACGCAATTCGTCCGTTAAACCCTAAAACCTCAGCAGCAGAAACCTGAAATGAAATCCTTTCAAATCTAAAGGTTACCGAAATGCAAACGATCGAAGAATCATGAAAGAACACTGTAAGTTCGATATTTCCACAACCATACTGCAAATACCTTCCAAATTCCACAAAACACAAGAATGCTTTATACACATTTTCCAGCCTGCAATCATAAAAACATCTTGAATGGCGTTAGAAAATGCTACAAAGACATAGTGCAACGCACTGGACATTCAACTTCCATGGCAAATTCGAGAGTGTCTCCACACAGACATGCATCATGGCATTGTTTTTACACTCCAAAGCAAAGACATACAATGTGGCCGGATTCCTAAACCCATAAACCAAATGTATGCTAGAGCACAGTTGGGGACTTGATCCCATCTCGTATAACTTAATGGAGAATGCTAGTTAACAACAGCAACTCACCTATTCATCACATAATTTGTGTAAGCATGACGTGCATACACTTTACATATGGCTACGAATCTTTGAATGCGAACATGGGGTTGTCTCCTGGTGGTCTAGCCAGAACCTCCCACTTCGAACTGCAGGAAAAATTTCTTCCTTCGTGATCAAAACAGGTCTCAGATTTGGCTCAGATTCAGTGCAAAACACTTCAATCCATTTGAAAGTACACAAAATACAAATTGGGCTCTACTAGACGAGCTACTAGAAAATTATTCATTGAGTAAAGAATTTGTACACATACAATGTGCAAATTATAATTAGTGAAAAGATTAGACCATTCTTGGAACCTTATACCTCAATGCATACATCATCTATGTCAAATATACAAAGAAACACCATACTGTGTCCAAAATTGATGTAGATTAACATTAGAATGTTTTTATAGTGTATTCCCAAGATGTCCAAGAAATTCATGCGATGCAATAGAATCCTCTTTCAATTGCTAACCAAAATTGAGGTGGTCTAATTACAATAAACATGAAAAATTCTTAATTAGACGCTTTTAGGTGTACAAACACTAATATAGAAGCTTAGATCATGCAGTACCAAGCTACAATGATGCCACAAGACCTTCTATTGACTACATACATCATTTCAATTAGTAAGAATCTTTGAATATTGAGAGACACTTCTCACTACACTAAAAAGGGTATTTAGTGTTGGCAACACTATTTGCGAACCATGACACTAAATATCATTTACCCTACTAAAGTAAATAACACTAAATGTAATTTCTAACACTAAAAGTACTCTATGGTAAATCTAAAATATGAAGAGGTTTACATTTAGTGTTAGAAGGTAAAAAAAGGAAGTCTAGGAAAGAAGTCCAAGGAAGAAGTCCAAGGAAGGAGATGACAAAAGTGAAGACAACACAAAGGTGGCACATTGAAGTTTAGCACTACACTAATCGTCCTAAAATTGACATTTAGTGTAGGGTCAAGTAGGGTGGTAATTACACTAAATGTAATCCAACACTAAATACCCTTTTTAGTATAGTTGGGATGAAATATTGAATGTCAAATGATGTGTTTTGTTCAATGTATAAATTTGAGATGAGAATTGGATACACTTGATGTGAAAGTGGATGAAGGTTAGATGGAAATGGGATGACAACCATACTCATTGAGATGCTTTAACAATAGTGTAGACCACATTATATTCATTTGCAATTGATTCAATTTAAAATACTCTAAAATTCTGTAATAGTGTGCTTCACAAACTCGCATAATATTGGAATAAGTGCAAATTAGTCTTGTGACTTAGGAAGGCTCACCAATTTAGCTTTTCAATGTAAGGATACCTAATGGAATTATTCTTGTCCACTAATTCAACTCCCATAGCCATTGCAAATTAATCCCTTTGTCCTGAAATGATTGCCTTCAATTTAGTTGAGATTTTTTTATGCCAATTTCATTGATCATATTGTGAAAAAGCATAATTAAAAATGGTTTTAAATTTTATATCACCAAAATCAATGAAGAACATTGCATGTATTCAATCATTGCAACCTAAATAAAATTAGCCTTGAAGAAGTCTCCATACAACCTACTCAAAACAACCTTAAAAAAACGTGACATTCAAAGTAGACGATCATTTTAGGACAACTCAGGAGTATCAATACAAACAAATGAACTCATCCAAGGATTGTGCTAGAAGATATATTATATGGACATTTAATAGACAATAGAATAGTACGCTTGCAATTTAGCCTCATTGCATTGTACTTAAATAGGAAATAGTGAGAACTCTTAGGGTACTAGTATTCTTTAATTTATTACAACCTCCTACCTTGACGCCTAGTTTAACATTTGTCAACGAGATTGATGAGACCAATCAAAAGAAAAACAAATTACAATGCAAGAATCATTCATTGATATATTTATTTACTTCTTTTGTTTGGAAATAGTGCATCCATTTTCAATGGTGATTACATTGAGAATGGATACACTATTTCCAAATGGAGGTAGTACATTTTACGGCTTAAAATCAGTAATGTAGGTAGCCCGTACACCTTGCATGTGTTTCGAGCTTGCAATTAATCACTAGTTGTTAGAAGAAAATCTTTTTGTGCATGAAATCCACGAATGCACTGCAAAGGGAAGAACCAAAACAGTGCCTAATCACCCTAAAATTGCAACAAATGCAAAGCCATTGCAATTGAAGTTAAGATTGAAATTCTATTGCAAAATTCATACTAGAGTACAGAACATGGGAATTGCAAAACTATTGCAAGGAAAGTGCAAATGAACAATTATGGGCAATTTCCTTAAAATGGCGGTATTCTATGTGCCATTTTCAAACTGCCCAGTTTGAACTATAAAAGTGACATCTAGGACACGTATAGATTTTAGACCACACGGTTTAAATTATAAAAGTGACATGTAGGACAAGTGTAGATTTCAAACATCTAAGATAGTTGTACATTTCAAACTACCTAGTCTAAACCGTAAAAACTACCAAAGTAGTAGAATAGCGCCATTTTAAGGAAATTGCCCTTAATTGTTCTTTAACACAGTATGAGAGTGACTTGCAATTGGTTGGAATTTGGAAGTCAATAACGGCTTATAGGGAGTGAAGCAAACAAGTCATCTATTTGCGAAAGCAATGATCTTTTGATTTGATTAGATGAACTATTGTTGGACCAATGCTCAAGCCATAACATACAATTGAGAAACACCCCTATCTGACAAAGCTTACCCCAATAGCTATCAATGCTTTACATTGGTTATTGCAAAAAGTCACATGTAGTTAGATACATAAAATAAAGGGTTCATAAAGCAACCATGGGGAATTTCGTTAAAATGGCAATCGTTCCGCAATTTTGGCACTTTTACAGTTTACATCGCACTAACTGAAATCTGTACCTGCCCTAAATGGTTTAGACTGTGCGGTCTGAAATTTATAATGGTTTACACTGCATGGTCTGAAAATGGTGCATGGCATATTGCCATTTTAACAAAATTTCCTATAACCATTTACTAACTCATTGCATTTAGGGGGAAGCTAAACTTGTTGACACAATACTTTTCTATAAATTTTCATTGAAAGATAAATAGAACTAGAATTAGATTCAAGTTATTTCATATTTTGGAACCAATCTGAAATAAGTTCTGAATTTTCAAAGCTGGAAAAATCAGTATATCCACCATTGGTACATTCAAAACTCCAATATGTACCTCAATGTAATACAGGCCCCTACCTTAATATGCATATTCACAAGTTTTTAGGTTACAAAGAACGCATATGTTCAAAACATTCTGTTGCCAATTATTTGGTCACATTCCGCACAATCCCATCCAAAAATCTCCTAGTGTACATTTTCTAAACCCAAAACCTTCGACATTGGAAATCTTTCCTGCAAGTCCAACTGACGCTACCGAAATGCAAATGAAGAATCATGATACAACAGGGCTCCATATTTCAAAAAACTGCAATGCCAACACCTTCCAAAATTCCAGAGAACACAAGAGTGGATTGCAGATTTTGCAGCTTGCAATCATACCAGAAACTCTGAATGGCCTTAGCAAATTCTACAAGACATTTAAAGCAATGCACTTGACAATCAAAATCATGGCAAATTTGAGAACGTATCTTCGCGTTTCTCCTCACAGACAAGGCATCGTGATTATTATTCTACACTATAACACATATACATTCAACATGGATTCCTAAATCCATAAGCCTAATGGTCTGATTTGGCAGCTGAATGTCGAAATTGAGTTTCCACTTCAGATTCTCAGGTGTCCATGTCACCTCAGACCATTCACAAGATGACATGTGACACACTTTTAAAAAATGACTTAATTTCTGCCGAATCTGACCTTAGCGCGTAGGGTATCTCAAACAGAGAATTACCCAAATAAAGATTTATGAGTTCTGAGTTGACTACTCAACACCCACTGTTTTTCACGGGCGCTGTCGGCAAAGCCGGGGTAGCTAGTGCGTCGGTGGATGGCAAGCAAGGGTGGCGATGTTCTGAACAGCCTGAAGCAATGTGATGCGGCCAGCTTGTTCCCATTTCGTTCAATTGTGGGAGTTACCCCGAAGCTAGCACGTACGACGTGCTGTTGCCTAGTCTTTTGATTCCCATGTGTGTTCAAAAGTAGGAGTCTCGGAGGTTTGGAAATATGTACATGCACATATTATTGATCGATCGACAATGTTGATTAAGGTTGAACTTAATGAGTAAGTTGCTGCTGATTCAATTTCTTTACGAGAATATACCTCAGTCTCGATCACATGATTGAATCCAGTTATCAACAATGGTAGTACAGGAAGAGAACTCAATCATTCACTTCTAATGCTTGCGACAAGCACATCGTAGTCTTCGTAGAATTTGGCTTCAATCTAATTTCAGATATTTCAATTGCAAAAATTCATTAGCACTGATTTGTGCGAACTCACCCTTCGTCAGTATAGATGGAAACCGAAACAAAGACTCAAACTCTATCATTCACAGTACAGAGCACCCATGGTGCTCCGTGCATGACCGACAGCTAACTCCTTTCTATCACTATTTGTACCTATTACCCAAGATCGATGAACTCAAGATCAATTGTGCTCAAGACAAATCGGGTTTCCTTTTTTCCAAGGTGTTGAGCACTAACTCCTGAAGAACGTAAAGTACATATAATTAATTAAGCAAATATTTGACACCGTCAAATGCAGTCTAGATCACAAAGAAAAATGAATCCAGTCGTAGTCACTTGATCTAATTCCGCTACTAGCTCTACACTCCAGCTAAGTGCCTACTAGTTCCTGCGCAGATGTAACTTGGACCAACTTCAGCTTAGCCCCCAAATCTGATGACTCGTATAAGTCAGGTACAGTAATATTCACACCGCTGGCTAGCTACATCTCTGGTAAATATTCATCTCGCTATTATACAAACAGGCCAAACTTGCGACATTCAAGTGCACAGAGCTCTAAAAACTATCTAATCCGAGGCTCCAGATCGACAAGCGACTGGAGAAGTACCAATGACTTGACATCTCGCCACTTTGACTTGAAACTGGCTGTCTGCTCACTGAGAACTAGCTAGAGCCGGCCTTGTGAGCGGGCGCGAGGGGCTGGCTCCGGCGGTGGTTCTGCGCAGATTGATAGGCGGACCGGGCCAAACCCAAAAGCAAATGCACTGGACCGCCCCTGCGACGACGGCACCCGTGACACCCGCGACAATTACGGCAGCCATGGCGCCCGTACGTAGCACAAGTCATTCTCCGCGCTTGCTTCCTCGCGTGCTTCCGGCCATACCTCCCGAGGGGGTCGTACACTACCATCCCCATAGGACCAACCATGGGCACGGGCGACGTGACAGGGTATCCTGCCGAAGAAGCGCCAGCATACGCCGCGGCTGGGTATGCCATTGGCGCCACTCCCGCAGCACCGCAAGTACAATTCGGCCCGAAGTTGGCGTGATATGCCCCGTGGGTTGGACATGACATACCCGCCTGCGGAAGCCGAGCCGCAAACCCATAGTCTTCACCATTGAGCATCTCAGTACTCAGTGGCTGATACCCCTCCTGCTTCGACATGATCGATCAGTTCTCGCTTTCTCTTTCTCCACAGGGAGATTATCCTTGTATCCCTTGCGGACTTATCAGAAGTTTTCAAGACGAATTTGTACTACGAACGGGGAAATTAAGGAAATCAAAGCGACAAACAGGGAAAATCAGCTCCGGGCATAAAATATCCCTACTATACAGTTGACAACACTGTCAACCAGATATAATCTCTCGGCGGTCCTCCAATTAAGCCAAGCCAACCAAACCACTTCTGGAAGATCGATAGTCTCACAGAATACCCACGAGAATTCCAAACGCCACTCTGCTTGCGAGCAGACTGAATCGTTCGTGGAGAGCTAGAACTATATATGACTCGGGTCAGTGTCAGCGGCAGGCGATGGATCTGAAACTGGGATGTGATGAATTGTTAGCTACAGTAGCAACATGAAGCGTCTTTATATGTGTCCAAGGCCCGCGTATCCAAGTCCCAAGCCGACAGGTTGAAGGGGGTCTTGGGAAGGAGCCGTGAAGTTTCGCAGCACGCCCCGGGGAGCTGAAGAGAGACTGTCTTCCACCTGCTACGGATCCTTCACGGATCCTTCCTAACAGGTGGAAGTCCCCCCCGGGCGGATCCTTCACTTTCAGGAATGTACAGAGTTTGCACATTGTACTACCAGTGACTAGGCTACAGTACTTTCGCGGTTTCAAGCTTTCGTCGGATACTCGTATATATGTGTAGCACGGACTGAAGCCGGGTGTCACAATTGCGGCACTGCCGTATGGGTTGGGACGGAATCTGCACAGGATTCTCCCTGAAAAGAACAGAGCCTATGACCATGCACGAAGCTGAAGTGCTGAACTCCAGAATATTACATTTTTCTTTAAAAAACTGAGGCGGAATCTCAATGCACATGACGACAATGCACGCGTGTGGAAACCAGGAAAGACTACTCACTAGCCAATTCCCGTGATACTATTCCCGTGATACCGCAAGGCTAATATGCGATACTAATAAGTGATATTCAAATTCTCTCGCATGCAAAGCATACTGTAGGGAAGTAAGGGAACTGGCTCCAGTGGAAAGCAAAATTCTCAAGATTTTTCTGGAGTAGATCAGGTGACACTTGGTATTTGCTGAACGACACTTACGTATGTTATCCCAAGCAACTCTGCTATGATCTACAAGGTCCTGGCAAAGTCAGCTGGACTATTTGCTTCAAATTCCTGGAAAACGACTTGATTTCGAGCAATCCAAGTGTAAGGTCTCGAATGAGAATCCGCATCCGCTTAACCCCAGAAGGACGGGCTGGTCACCAGGGCTGGGTTTTTTTTTATGGCCTTCCTAGTGCCAGATTGCACCAGAAAAAAAGTTGGCTAAAAAATGGCAAAGAATCGTGAAGTTTTTCACCATAAAACTTCAAATAAATAAAAAATCTTAGATGAATCGTGAGATTGTAGATGAAAATAGAATTAGTGACATGTGATATGTACAAATGACTGTGATATTTTCTATCAAATATGTGGATGAATGCTGAAACTTGGAGCATGACCATAACATTTTATATTGCTACTTTGGTACTTCATAAAAAATGAAAAAAAAACCCTTGTTGGTCACCGTGGAAATCAACCGTTTCGGTACCACATGAATCATTTGCTTAAAAAAACACTATAAGCATTCATTGGACTATTGGAGGTCAAATGGTTGTGCAAGACCTTCTCTTTTCATACAACAAATTAATGTTCTAAGGATGAACATTGAGTACCTCTCTGTCATCCATCAGACACTTAGTGTCCTTGGCGTCCTTTTAGGATTAACCTTAGAAAAACCTAGCCCCAATGTCTAAAGTAGTCACCAAAATACTCTGATTATTGGACCACTAGGTGCATTCCTATTTCTACAGTTACTAATGAAGTCATCCATCATACCTTTTAGATCCGCAAGGGCCTCATAGGATTAACTTTCTTAAGACAAGGGACTAGCCGACACAAACTATTATTAGATTTTTGGATGAATGGATGCATTCTATAGTTTCTCTCAAAGTCATACATTAGACATTTTTCAAAATTCTTCTTGGGTTAAATTTATAGACTAAGCTACTTCAAAATCTTTCACTTTGTATATCTTTGGTTTCCCATTTTGTGTCTATTTATGAAGGAAATTTATATTATTTATTTATAAAAGAAATCATAAACTTTCATAATATATCTTTTGTGAAATTTTGAAGAGGTTGTGATTGAACCTTTGAAGAGAAAGTGAAGAAAATTTAGATCAAATTAAAAATGCAATTAAAAAAATAAGAAATTTTGTTATATGTGTATAGAATTGTATAGAACATTATAAATACTATAAACAAAATTTATTTTTTATTAGTAGACAATCAATACACCAATGTTATCTTATTGTTATAGGCCCAAAGTTTAAATTGAAATATAATATTCAAAGATTTTTTTTAAAAATAAAATGAAAAATAAAATAAAATATTAATTTTTTTTAATAGTGGGGCTTAATTTCAAAAAATATAATCTTTAACCCTTAAAGGACGAAGGGGTGACCTTGGAAATCATCCCTTTCCATTACCGTATGAATCATGAGCTTTAGAAATAGCAAAAGCACTCATTGAAAGTCAAAGTACTATAAAAGACTTCCCCTTTTCACAACATAATCCGAGGATGAATAGTTGCACTTCTTTCCTACTACAAAGATCCATCGGACGCCGAATGTCCTCCTCGACGTTTAAGGGTTAAGGATAAAGTTCAAAAGAATCAAATTCAAGGAGTTAAAAGTACTTGCATTCACTTAAGGGATCTATGGATAATTAAGTATTTCTTTTTGTAGAATTCTCAAAAATACCAAAATTAAGTGATGTCTAAGACCATCCATTGTAAATACATGATGTTTTCAATCACCTCCCCAAAGAAATTTGGATGAATTTTTTTTTATCCTACAAGATTTCTTAAAGTCATCCAAAAGACACAAATTGACCATGGCATCAATTCCAAAGCTAACATACATTTTGTCCATTAGAAAAGTCCCAAATAATGACAAGATTCCCTCATGCTATCCTTTCATTTACATTTGGACTTTGAATAGTCACTTATACCACCAAAAACAACTCCAAATTTTCAAAAGGTTAACTATTCTCACGATTTCAATGAATTATTAAAGACATGTGATTTCATATTTACATCTCTCAAAAATAAATATAATTTTCTTTTCCAATATATTTGAAAATGAAAGCATACAAAGAGAAACTTTGAAGTTTGCACAAGTGGTCATAGACCATTAGGTTAACTTTTGAAAGACATACCCATAACCGCTACATTTCAAGCCTCATTGTCCATTACTTTGTTTTTTACCATTTTGCAACTAGATATGAATGAAAAAATTTATATTTCTTTTTCAGAGATGAAATCATATGTCTACTACAAGCTATAAAATTTTCAAATTTTTTTGGGAAAATTTGAAATTATAATGAATTTTTTGAGAAAGAAATGAAGAAAATTTGTATCAAATACAAAATATACTCAAAAAATCTAAATTTTTCACCATATGTATATTATAGTGAATAACATCATAATATAAACCAAAATTACCTTATCACTCTAAAATTAGAAGATCAACAAATTGGGGTTATAGGCCCAAAGTTCACATTGCTATAAAATATTGAAATTTACAAAAAAATTCAAAATTTTCAACTAGAGTAGAAACTACACTTGATAAGATTCATTTTGTTAGTTGGACTTAAATTCAAAATATATCATTTTATGGCTAAAATTCACATCAAGAGTAACTAGCAAGAAACAAACAAAATACACTACAAGGGTGATCCTTGGATTAAGCATCTTCTTCTTTAGAAAGTCAAGAATACCATGATGGTGAACTTTGAAGGCAATACTTAGCATCACCTAATTTAGTCGAAGAGGACTCATTCACATCTAAATTGCATTTCACATCGTAAACCTGGTCAGGGTGAACTGACCCCCTCACTCGTCCCCTGCAAGTCAGTCCAAGGGGTGCAAGTAAAAAAAAGACCCCCTATTTTGTGCCCTGAAAATGTATGCTCTATATCTCTCCTAGCTAATTTGGGACCTCTGATTGCAAATATGAATGCAAAATTTTCAAATTTTATCATGCGTGGGAAATTAAAAAATTTCAGGATTTTACTTCGGGGCCGAGTGAGGGGGGGTCAGTTCACCCGGGCCGTAAACCTTTGCTTCAGTCCAACTTCACATACCGTAACATTCCTCAGCATTTGTGCGAACTTCAGCCCTTTTGCCACAGCAGCTAGAGGGCTCAAAAGTCATAACATTTCAGTAATGTTGAGAGCATCCATGGATGGGCAACACCTCTCTTGGTCTGGGATTTTCTGTACCTCCACCCAAGGGTTAACCCCTAAAGTCCCATTGTCCCCTCCAGGGACAATTTGGAATTTGGGCACGTTCCTATGGGCTGAAATTTTACTCTAATTTTTTGAAACTTTCTTTGAAGATAAAAAAAAACTGATAAGCTTTGTGGGAATGTAATTTTTATTTCAATCGGTGCCCAGAAGCAAAAGTTATACCACAAAAAGCTTGAAGTTGGACTTGGCAAGCAGCACAAAAAATATTGCAAAAGATCAAAATAATTTAAATTTTATTTTATTTCTCGAAGATTATGTTTTTGTCTACATCTGAAGCTTTGATTCATTCCATTTTGATTAGTAATGTGAAAGTTATGAACAATCTTATTTTTCGGGCAATCTAAGCATCTTTTTGAAAAAATAACTTATTGGATTCATTTCAAAGTGCAATTTTCAAATTTTTTCAAATTTGTTTTTTGAAAAGTTTAAGATTGCTTTTTAGAACAATCTCACTGTTGGGATTTTTGTATTTCAATCCCATCTAAGAGCTATTAACAATTTAGTTTTTCTTTCAATCTTGGACCTACTTCTACCTAACAATTTTTAAAGTATAAAAATCAAGTTTTTATTTTTTGAATTTTTTTTCCTAAACTACCAACTGAATTCTTCAACACAATAAATTTTTAATTCAAATTCCATAGTGCACATTTTTTTCCACAAATAGCGATCAAAGTCATCTAAAATTGCAGCCTAGTGTTCAAAAAAACTTGTTTTTTCAACTTTGAATGCTCATATCTCTCAATCTATACGGTCAAACTTCATGAATTTTTTACCACGTAATCTCAAACAAGTAAAGTTCAAGATCCTACGGTTCAGTTCCAAAAAAAGTATTTTCTTTGTTTTTATGAACAAACGCAATAGAAGTGGCAGTTTTGAGTGGTTTTTGACAGAAAAATGGCCTTGGGTCTTTAGGGGTGAAGGCAAGCTTCAGATTGTGCATGAAACACATTTAGATTTCCTTTTCAAAGATGATGAGGCAGCTCCTCAAGAGTGTAAAATCAAAAAGCAGAGATTGCATACCGACAACTGCAGTCTAAGCTTGCGCAACAAAAGGAATTCAGTTACATATATTTAGTCACTGGATCCAATTCCGCAAGTACCTAAACACACAAGCTAAGTGCACAACTTAGTTCCTGCACAGATGTATCGCAAGTTCAGCCCAGCTCATAAATCAGATGAGCTTGTGCCAAGTATGGTAATATGTATGTGCGCCATGGGTTACATATCAGGTCCATCTTCCATCACGCTAATTCTCACAGAAGGTAAGAAACCAACACCGGGGAAAACACTCAGCTCAGCGTAAGCACACACCAGATTACACTGCGGGCCGAACCGCTCACAATGCACGTCACCACGTTCCCCATTGTGAGATTCTGCTACACAAAGAGTCTAGATCGAACTAGTCATGAAAAAATTGTGTGTTCCAAACCCGTGACCAGCACAATCGTAGCGCAACTCCAGCTCAGCTCATAAATCTGATGAGCATGCGCCCGATGAACATTTGCCAGGTATAATATATATACATGTACGCCACTGGTTACATATTTGGTCATCTTCCATCACGCTAACTTTCAAAAAGGAAGAAAAACAAAACACCAGGGAGAACACCCCGTTCGGTGTAAGCACACAGCAGAGTACACTGCTTACAATGCACTTCGCTAACTTCCCCATGATCAATTGTGAGATTCTGCCTACACAAAGAGTCATACTACCAAAAAATTGTGCGTTTCAAACCCGTGACATTCCAGTGCAACAGAGATTCAAAAACAAGCTCTGAAGAAGTGTCAATTCGTTCCAATTTCACCATTCTCACGATTTTGGGTGGCTGGCTGGCTCCTAATTACTAGAGCTCGGGTGACCTGCAGGCGCGGGATGCTGCTTCCCGAAGTGCTCCTTCCCTGAATGAAAAGCGTGCCGGACCAAACCAACAAGCAATCCCACGGGACCACCAGCCCTGCGTCTACCGCCCCCGCGCACTCCTCCCCCCATTCTCATCGCCTGCCTCCTCGCGTGCTTCCTGTCCCTCCGCCCCAGGGGATCCTCTACACCCATCCCCAATGGTCCCACCATTGCGCCCGACATTCCGCCCGCCATAGATGGTGCCGTGACTGGGTACCCCGTTACAGGTGCGCCTGCGTAGGCCGGGGCTGGGTACGCCATGGACGAGACTTCCACAGCACCGCTGCTACTGCTCGCTTTGTCTGTTTGATATGATCCACCAGCTTGCGGAAGCCGGGACGCAAACCCATAGTTTTCACCATCGGGAGCATATTCTGTACTGAGCTGCTGATAGCCCTGCTGCTTCGACATGATGAGTCCTCTCTCTCTCTCTCTCTGCCTCTCTCCGACGTGGGACTATCCTTAACCAGAAACTTCTAAGATGATTTTTGCACCAGAAACTAGGGAATCAGCGAAACCCTACTGCGAAATTAATCTAGTGTATCCGTCGCGAAAAGGGGGCCGAATTGTTTCCCTGTTGACAACAGCTGTAAATAATCCGGGAACAGAAATCCGGGAAGCAAGCCTTCTATGTATGCAGCAAAATGAACTCTCTCATTTAGTCTCTACTACCTACGAGAATTCTAGACGCAACCCTGTAATTGATCGAGAACCCTGTACCTGTAATAGATCGAGGACAGTGAAAGGTACGTGGTGAGCTCAAAATGTCTGGTTCAGGCAATGGATCTGCAGGCGGGTGAAGAGTGGGATGTGATGAGTTCAGTAGTTTGCAAATATATGTTGAAGGCCAGAGTATCCACTCAAGTCCAAAGCAAAGCCGAGTTGCACTAGGAATTGGTGAAGGAGCTGTGAACGTTCCGCAGTACCTCCAGGGTAGCTCGCGAGGGGCTGCATCGCGATTGACTTGCGGGAGAGCGCGGCAGGAGGAAGCAATAGGATGGGCGCATCGAAGGCTACTTTTCACCGGTGATTCGACAAAAAGGTACGTACTGTACCCTCAGGAACTGAAGTTTGCGAAGCTACCAGGTCCTCGAAAAGCGAGTGAATAGTTCCACGCTGCTTCAAATCGTTGAGCGGAGCGCGCACTTTGGTGAACCCAGCTCTGCAGCAGAACTGCAAATGCACAGTCATAGATTCTGGCTTCGGATCCCGCCAGGACGGCCAGGGAAAGGGGAGACGTTAACCCCGCTTCGAGAGGCTTGGGGGGTATGCAATGGGGCCCGATCGGCCGGGCTTGTGGGGCTGACCCACTGCCATTCGCCCTTGCAGGGTGGCCCTCCGAGCCTCCTGCCCAGATCGCATTCCCTCCTCCATTGCCCTCCTGGACCTCCAGGAGTCCAAGAGCTGGACCCCCTCCAACCTCCATGTCCGAGGTGAGGTAGCCTCCTGCTGGTCTCCATTGCACCTGGAAGCAGGGACCTGGAGGGGCCCAAAAAACAGCTTTTTCGGTAATTGACCTCAACCAGCAGTAGAAAGTTGCCCCTTTTAGTAGCAGTAGAAAGTTTTGTTCTTCAAATAGGGGTCCAGGGGAGGGTCCGACTTCAGCTCTGCATGCCCCAAATGCACGGGTTGGAGCCTAGACCTCTAGGCCGGCCTCCAACTGTAATGGAGCCCCCCGGACCCCTCCGATCTTGGAGGTCCAGGAGGTCAATGGAGACGCGCTCTTAGCCAAATCGCCTTGATCAATTCTGAGACAGCTGTGAGAGTGTTTTGAAACTATCAAAAGTCAGACACTTTGCAACACCGTAGGTGAAAGTCACGGTTGGCACTATGAAATTTAAATTCTGATAATTTGAAATTATATTAAAGTAAATCCAAAAAGTGCATCACACAAATCCAACAACCACTTGCTTGGATGTGTGTGAGGTTGTGAAAGACAAGATCTTTATACAAATTGGATGGTAGGAGGTAAAGTAATCCATGTGGGTTATAATAATTGGTTAGGATTAGTAGGAGCTCAATCTTTAAATTATCCCATATCCTTTGAGGGTTCATAAGGAACAATGGATTTCATTATAAAAAACACTTTTTCACCCTCCATTCTCACTAAGTGTTGACGTAAGATTTCCTTATTAAACGTTAAATCAAGTAGCAAAAAATAATATTGAAGAAAAATATTACTTTTGTAGATCTATTTGGGTACTAACTGCAGGAGCCCATCTCTTTGCCATCTTTGTGACTGTTTTTCTCACTCAATGTATTTGATGACTTATTATTCAAGCATTCAAATATTGGGAGGTCAACTAAGGAAACCACAATTGGAGGGGATCATGAGACACATACTGATTTGTATTCAAAGGTGAGAGTGTTACCGGCCGTAGTCCATTGTTTTGATTTCTGATTACCCCCTTATGGTGGCTCATAGAAGGCTAACCAAATGTTGATTGGAAGAGATGAGTTTATGTTGATAACATAGTCAACTAATTTCATAAGTCGCCCAGTAAGTCACTTACAGACCTCTCAGTATATTAAAATTGGTAAATAGTGTTGGCTACACTAATTGTCAAAGACAACATTAATTGTGATTTGCAAGGTTAGTGTTAGAACATTATTTATTCATTCTAACACTATTTCAGTTCTATAGTAAACTTTGGTCATTTCAACATTTTTAAGAGAGTGCATTTAGTGTTAGATGGGAACAAAATATAGAAGTTGGAATATAGAAGTAGGAACAGAATATAGAAGTTGGAATATAAAGAAGTGTATTGTGCATTTGTGCATTGTCAAAGACAATTTCTTGTCTTTGAATTGAGACCATTATTATAATGAAATTGATATTTTCTTTGTATGTGCACTGTTTTAATTCCAACTAGTGGATAATTTTTTACTAGGTATGAATCTAGCTATACAATCTAAAAACAATAAATATTACTTTCCTTGAATATTATTTTTTGGTTCTTGATTTAGCGTTCAATAAAGAAATCTTACGTTAACCCTTAGTGAGAATGAAGGGTGGAGAGGTGGTTTTTATAATGAAATCCATTGTTCCTTATGAACCCTCAAAGGATATGGGATAATTTAAAGATTGATCATAACCACTAATATATCCCACATGGATTATTTTACCTCCTACCATCTAATTTGTATAAAGATCTGGTCTTCTATAACCTCACACATCCAAGCAAGTGATTGTTGGATATGTGTGACGCACTTTTTGGATCTAAGTTAAAACAACCCATAATGGTCAGTTCACCCATAGTGGTTAAGCTCCTACTAATTATAATAATACATTATCAATTTAAACTGAGTTTTAGAGGAGAAAAAGAGTTCATTATATACACATGAGGTAGTAGGATGTTAAACAACCCATGTGGGATAATGTAAATTAGAATTAGTAGGAGCTCAACCACTCATAGTTAAGTCAAAAGTAGGTTTTGTTTTTCAATAGAATTTCAAACCTCATTTAGGTATGGTAGAATTTATTTTTTCAAAACACTTTGAACTAAGAAAAGTTGGTAAATGAAGATAACTTTCATTTCCAAAAATCCGTTTGATACTTAGAACCTCCAATCAAAATATATGGGCAGATATGAGAGAGGAAGTTTGAAATTGTAAAAAATAATTCCCTTCCAACCCCTCTCTCACATATGTCTATACTTTTGATCATAGATTCTAAATCTCAAACGGATTTTGGGAATTTAAATTTGTCTTCATTTACCAACTTCTTTTAGTTCAAAGTATTTTGAATTTTTTTTTCTACTATGCCTAAATGAGGTTTGAAAATCTATTAAAAAAACAAACTACATTTGACTTAACTATGAGTGATTGAGTTCCTACTAATTCTAATTTACATTATCCCACATGAATTGTTCTACATCCTACTAACTCATGTATATATAATGAACTCTTCCTCTCCTCTAAAATTCAATTTTAATTGATATTGTATTAACTACAAATTTGCCCCAAGGTAGGAAGTCCATTCTCTGTGTTTGCTCCCTTGGCCCCTTGTTGTTGGGATGCTCCAAATCATTTTCAGAAGTGACTTTTCATGGCATTGTACATTAGAAATTATTATGACCAATTTATTTGGTTAACCCCTAAAGTCCTAAGGCCATTTTTCTGTCAAAAACCACTCAAAACTGCCATTTCTACTACGTTAGTCCAAAAAAACAAAAAAAATACTTTTTTTGGAACTGAACCATAGGATCTTAAACTTTACTTGTTTGAAATCATGTGGTAAAAATTTCATGAAGTTTGACCATACAGATTGTGAGATATGAGCATTCAAAGTTGAAAAAACAAGTTTTTTTGAACACACGACTGCAATTTTAGATGACTTTGATCTTTATTTGTGGAAAAAAATTGCACTATGGAATTTGAATTTAAAATTTATTGTGTTGAAGATTTGAGTTGGGAGTCTAGGAAAAAAATTTCAAAAAATAAAAACTTGATTTTTATACTTCAAAAAATTGTCAAGTAGAAGTAGATCCAAGATTGAAAGAAAAACTAAATTGTTAATAGCTCTTAGACGGGATTGAAGTACAATAATCCCAACAGTGAAATTGTTCTAGCAAGCAAACTTAAACTTTTGAAAAAAAAAATGAAAAAATTTGAAAATCGCATTTTTTTTGAAAAATTTGAAAGTTGTTTTTTCAAAAAGGTGCTTAGATTGCCAAAAAAATAAGATTGTTGATAACTTTCACATCACTAATCAAAATGGAATGAATTAAAGCTTCAAATGTAGACAAAAACATAATCTTTGAGAAAAAAAAATTTGAATTTATTTTGAATTTTTGCAATATTTTTTGTGGTGCCCTTCAAGTCCAGCTTTAGGCTTTTTGTGGTATAACTTTTTCTTCTCGGCACCAATTGAAATAAAAATTATATTTCCACAAAGCTTATCAGTTTTTCTATCTTCAAAAAAAGTTTCAAAAATTAGGGTAAAATTTCAGCCCATAGGAACCTACCCGAATTCCAAATTGTCCCTTGAGGAGACAATGGGACTTTAGGGGTTAAGATGAGCATATTGGATATATTTTTTGTTGGTTATGGGGCAGCCTACAGACTATGTTGGGAAGATCACTTCAGAAATACATTACTAATTCACACTTTGTCTAAAAAATAAATTTTCAATCGCTCTCTTTATTTCTCACACTTATCTTTGTAGAGGTAAAAATTTGAAAAATTGCAACAATGGCATGAGGGCAGACTCTAAATTCTGACCACAATGGATTGATTTACCTTATTTCAATATATTTTCAAATTTCCAAAATTTAAATTTTACAGTGCCAACCGTGCCTTTCACCTACGGTGTTGCAACGTGTGTGACTTTTGATAGTTTCAAAACACTTTCGCAACTGGCTCAGAACTTAGCAAGGCGATTTGGCTAAGGCAAGGAGGACGGAATGCGATCATGGCAAGAGACTGGAAGGGCCACCCGGCAGGGCGAATGGCAGTGGGCCAACCGCACAAGCCCGGCCAATTGGGTCCCATTGCATATCCCCCAATTCTCTTGAAGCGGGTGCTTAATGTCTCCCCTGTAGGCGAGTTCACGTGATAAAGAGCAACTGTTCCAGTAGAAGTGCCCAATACCACACAAATTTGTTATCTACACTGAATAGTGAAATTAGGTTGCCCCAGACTATAGTTGACCATGTCTGAAAGTGTTAGATATGAGAAATTAGTGTGGGGCAACCTAATTTCACTATTCAGTGTAGGTACATTAGAGAAGTTATTTGTCAGCTCCCATATTTTTCACAGAATGAAAATATTGAAAGAAGTTAATTGCAAAAAGAATGAAGACATTATGACAAGAAGTGAATTTTTTGTGATTTCAATGTTAAACTATGAGTAGACCCTTGTTGAAGTATGAGGTGATGTATCCGCTTCCCAAGTGCATTGCCATTATGATAAAGGGTTGTAAAGATTGTGCTAATAGACTTAGGCTACTGACGCAATTGGGAGTATCCTATGGGTGATAAAATTGGGTGGATGGTGGTATTAGGCAATTCTACCTTAACCCATTAAGGACCGGTCGACCACTTTCTAGTCAATTTCAGTACTTTTTGTCTCCTACAATTTGTTGAACATTTGATTTCCAAAAACTTAAAGAGGAACGCATTTAAAGTGTCTTCATATGCTCCTAACAAAACCAATTTCAAGTGAAAATGTGTAAAAATGAGTGAGTTGTGCTTGTTCAAACTTGAAATAGCGTGATGCTTCATATTGTGATTTTCAATGAAAAATGCATATTTATTTCAAAGGACAACTATTTATGTGTGTGAAGGAATTAGTTGAAAGGTTTTGGGTCAATTTTTGGATGATTTACGCAAATTTATGCCCAATTGTAGCAAACCCTAGTTTTGCACTAGTGCCAAAGGTTGTTTATGGCACATCAATCTTTGAAGAGTTATTACAAAGGTGTGAACCGTTGGATCACTTTCATTTTTGTGTGGTTCAAGAACCTATCCCATGGAATTTATCTATTCAATCTGATCTAAATTACATTTACTAAAAGGGCACAAAATGATATTTTATTGGAATTGTATACAAAAACCACACCCGCCCCTCAAATCGACCACGGACATTAATGGGTTAAGTTATGGCTACAGTTTATAAGAGAAGTGACATTTCATAAAGGAGGTCAAAATGTTTCACATGTATGAGAATGCCATTTTGTGACCCTATACGGAAATTTTGACATATATTAGAAAGATATTTGAAACTATATGGTTGCAAATTATTTTCCCTATGAATACTACTTCCTCCATCTCATAATACTAATTCCTTTTGTTTTTTTCAAGGGGGCCTGAAAGATGGAAAAAATAGGTTGTTTCATCCCATTCTTTTAGGGAGTTGCTTGAATCCAATTTTAGTTATAAATAGTATTCTTTTTTTGAATTTAACATCCACTAATGAAATTGAGCTTATGAAGTCTAGTTTTTATTCTAATTTTAAAATTTTAAAAATTCCTAAAATTGAACACCTTCAATTGCAAAAGCTTCTAAAACATCTAGAAATACACCACATGTACATATTATAGTGTAGAACATCATGGTGAAAACCAAATTTGTATATATACTAAAGATAGAAACTACCAAGACTACAATCATAGAATTAGAAGTTTATGGTTATTGACCCAAAATTCAAATGTTCAATTTTGAGAATTTTCCAAAATTTCAAGAAGGAAACACTAAGAATTATTTAAGAAAATTATTTTTCTTAGTAATTTTTATTTATTTTGACATTGACCAAAAAAAGATTTTGAATTTATAGGAATTAACTCGTAAAAGACTACAATGTTTTTAGGCCCTAAACTACTTCAAAAAACTCATACCCATAGCAAGGCTAAATCTTCATCTATATTGGAATTTTGTACAAATCCAATTGTAGGAATATAAATTTAACTTTTTCAAATACATCCTCTTAAATTTTAGAGTGAAACTCTCCACCCATTGCAAGTTCAATGTGCCTACACTTCAAAAAAAAGTTTTTTTCTAGCCCTTCCCATAAGAGAACTTTTGTCTTTCAACATTTTTAGAAATAAACATGTGTGTCCCATTACTTGTGTGTTCTATGCAATATGTTGGAATATGAATTGAAAATACTTTAAGAAAATATTAACCAAAAAGCCCTTCATACTCATCATTAAGAAAAAATAATAAATTAAAAGCTCGATTAGAAGGTAGTGCAAGATGAATTAAAAACTTAAATCACTAATTACTTTGATAAGAAATTGAAAATTTTAATCTAAAAAGTGAAATTGTTCTATTATGCAACACATATTCTAAATTTTCTTCATTATTTGGAAACTTTCAAAATTGAGTTGATAAAATCAACTTTTTATAGGGTTTTTACCCTCATTGTTACAAAATTAAACTCCTTATAACTTCCTTTCATTATTTGGAATGGAATGGTTTAAATGATCTTGTGTAGGTATCAATCTAAAATAGACTAATTAATCAATATTTTTTTAGAATGTATTTTCAACTTCCCAATTTGACATTGAAATATAAAAAAACTTATGATTTTTGCAATATTTATTGAAATAACTTGAAACAAAGCTTCACATGTAGATTATTATAATTAGCATCCACACTAAAGATTTTATTCAAAAATTCCAAATAATGAAGTCCATAGAATTTTCTTAATTTTCAAAATCTCCAAAGTAGGCTCCTTAGGGGTTAAATAATATTCTAAAGGTATTTGTTGCAATATAGTTTGATTTCATGCATATGAACCATGCAAGAGGTGATTAGAGTGATCATTATTTTATAAAGGTTTATATTTTTTAACAATACATCCAAAAAAAACTCTTAAATAAAATAATGTATTATGTTCTTTGTAGAATAGATTGGAACATGGACATTTTTTCATACAAATGTGATCTTGTCAAGTGCAACTACCGGCTTGTTTTTCTTAGGGCCAAAAAAAGGATTTTTGTCAATTCAAATGCTAATATCTTGCAATCTACATGGTCAAAATTTGATTAGGTATTTGAATTCATTCTTCAAGGCAATTTGGTTGAATGTTTGAAAAAATTTAGATCATTTAGAATTGTACAATATATAGGAAAAAAATAGTAAGTAGAAAGAAGTAGAAAATGATTCAAAATACTAAGTTGTTAAGAATTTAGTTATAGAATTGATCCTATTGGTTGTAATGTTGTAATGAACAATCTACATCCTTTGATTCCATCTTTTTCAAAAATATTGAGGATTGAGTTAAACAAAAGACTTCAAAGTTTATTTTGGAGTAGAGAATCCATAATTGCCCACAAACTAAAATTCCTCATAACTTTCATCTCATTGATCAAAATGGAATGATTCAAAGCTTTCCACATGTATACAAATTTAAGAAACAAATTCCAAATTTTTGTTTTTAAAAAAGTGATTTTTTCTTATTTGCCAAGACAAGAAAATAAACTACATATTATACAATAACTTTTTAACCATGTAGTCAAAAGCTATGAAAATTGTTGGACCTTAAAGAAAAACCTCGTTTTCATGTTGTGTGAAAATTTCAAATAAATAAAATAAAATATTTCATTCCTAGTGAGTTGCCCCAAATTATTATGTTGTCCCAAAATGCATTTGGGTCTTGTAGGGGTTAACAACTATAGGTTTGGTCTTTGGAACAACAATCAAAACAACCCTAAGTAAGCTCAAAAAATAATTTATTAGGTAGTACAAAAGAACTCAAATAAACTCAATTTTAAATTTTGTTTGTTTGTTTTTGATAGAAAACACTTTTGCCTACATAAAAATCTTTGATTCATTCTATTTGGACTAGTGATGAGAACATTACAAAAGTCTTATTCTTTAGACACTAGTAGCATCTTCTTCAAAAAATAGCATTAATTTTTTAACTTAATTTTCACAATTTTTCAAAAAAGAAATTCTACATAGTTTAGTTTGTTGGCTAGAACAATATCAATGTAGGAACTAGTGTATTTCAATTCCATCTTAGAACTACTGATGATTTAGTTTTTTCTTCTACCTTGTACCTACTTTTACACAACAATTTTCTTAAATATGAAAATCATTTGTATTTTTTTCTCTCCAACCCTCAACTCAATTTGTAAATGTAGAAAATAAGAAATTCAAAATCAAGTGTGATAAAAAATTTAAGCTAAAAAATCTAATAGAGCAAGATGCAAAAAAAAATTGTTTTCTTCACTTTAAATGCAAATATCTTGCAATCTACGAAAGTTTCCAAAATATCTTCTGCACATTTTAACACCAATCTAGTACAAGATCCTATGGTTAGATATAAAAATAGTTTAAACTCTTATACTATTTGCTATAGAAATGGTAATTTTGAATGAATTTTGATGAAGAAAGGGCCATGAGAGTTTAAATCTACAATCAATTTGTTGTATATTTTCACAACTTCTAACTCTTTGCTCAAGTCTAGTTTTTAAATTTGAATACTTCCTAAAATTAAATATTTTATTGCAATAACCTCAACTTATGTATTTTTCCAAATTTTTCCAATGACACAAACATTTAATTTGCACACAATGTGTGTGAACTGTAACTTACATGCACTTATGTTTGAAAACTTCAAATTTTTAAATCCTATTTGTATTTGATCTCAATTTTCTTCACTTTTTTTTTTCAAAGATTTATTGTAACTTCATTTTTTCACAAAAAAATCTGGAAGCCTTTGATGACTGATAAAGGCAAGTGATCTCCTTTTTCTTAAATAAATTCAAGAAATTTAATTAATTTATCCATTAATGGGAGCATACAAAGTTACAAAGTGACAAATTTTCAAGTAGCCCCATTCCTTTCCAGGTTATGAAGCCCTTGATGAAAAAAAATACACTTATTTATCGTTTTTCAAGTTCTGAATAAACCAGAGGAAGAAAATTGAGCCCCCAACGAATTTTGTTATAAAAATGAAGTATTTTGGAGTTACCATTGGCTCGAATACTTGGCATACCATACTTTTTCATTTACTTGATCTTTAGCTTTGCCACTTTAGATTTTACTTTAATTTTGAAAGACAAAGCTTTTACTTAATCTTTTACTTGATCTTTTATTTTGCTTCTACCTCTTTTATTTAATCTTTTATTTTGCCGCTACCTCTTTTACTTAATCTTTTACTTTACCTCTTCTTCTTTTACTTGATCTTTTATTTTGCCTCTTCCTCCTTTATTTAATCTTTTACTTTACTTCTTCTTCTTTTACTTGATCTTTTATTTTGCCTCTTCCTCTTTTATTTAATCTTTTCTTTTACTTTTTCTTTTACTTTACCTTCAGTTCAACGATTCTTTTAGTTTCCTTTCCTTTGAAGGGGTCTACTATAAATGTGATGTGCATTTTACATATTTTCATCGTTTTCATTCTAAATTATCTGAACTTAACCCTCGTATGTCGATTCTGATTGATATTGATATCCATGTATGCGCAAACCATATCCACCCGTTTTCCATTGACATATACCCGTTAGACACCCGTTAGATCCCAGTTAGATTCATAGGCACCCGTATACCCGTATTAATCGTCGTTGTCGTCACTTCCCTTCGTTACTCCTCGAGGGAATCCGAGACAAGCTTCCGCCGCAAGTGCCACAATCGGCTCTTAAAAGTACATTGCCGTGCGATTTGCAACTATAGTAGGTTTTCTTCTTCTTCTTCTTCCCGAGAATTTGCGAAATTGATAGAGTCCCTTTAGACAGAGCACTGCTGCTCGGATTTCCAAGGAACAGCAGGATTGTAGTGGCGGAATCAATGGCGCCGGCAGTGGCAGTCGCCGATCAAGCATCACAGTCTTCCCAGGAATCTTTCGCAGTCTCCTTGTTCCCTTTGCACCGTAGCAAGGTGATTCACCTCGTTCGCCACGGGCAAGGTTTCCACAACGTCGCTGGCGAGATCGAGTACAAGAATTACTTGTCCCCGGAATATCTCGACGCGTCCCTGACCGATCTCGGATGGCAGCAATCGGAAGCGCTCCACTCGCACCTGGACGCGACGGGAATCAAGGCGCAAGTGGAGCTCGTCGTGGTGTCGCCTTTGTTGCGCACATTGCAAACCGCGGCCGGAGTATGGGGCGGGGGTGGATTGCCGGAAGGAGTTGAGGAGCCTCTGATGGTGGACGGATTGGGGAAAGCGCCGCACGCGGCCATCGCGTCGCCCAAGGGTTTGAAATTCATCGCGAACGAGTGGTGCCGGGAGCAGAGCGGCATGCATCCGTGCGACCGCCGTTCCAACATCACTTTTTACAAGGACCGGTTCCCGACGGTGGATTTCAGCGAAGTCGCAACCGACGAGGATACTTGGTGGAAAGAAACAGAGCGCGAGAGTGCACAGGAGCTTTTCTTTCGCGCGAGGATATTCGTGCGGTGGTTGCTCGACCGCCCGGAGTCGCGAATTGCTGTCGTCTCCCATAGCAGCTTCATTTTCCACTTGTGCCATTTGTTTGGGTCCGACTGCTCCAACGTCGTGCGCAATGAGATTCAGCAAGGGTTCCGGAACTGCGAGATGCGGTCGGTGGTGATTTCCGATCGCATGGCTTCGGGGCCCCGTCCTGCGGGGAGCACGGACTTCGCAGGAGGATTGCATTGGAATGACCATTCGAAGGATGTGCCTGTCAAACAAATCGAGGCAGAGAAAGACAAGGAAGTGCCGCACGCGGATAGTCTCAAAACGGAAGCTCAAGACGCGACAGGAGCGAAACCACCGCGCATTGTAAACGGAAAGCTCTAGATCGTCACTGGCTTCGAAATAGAAGCACATTTTTCTTTTTTTACTAGGAGGTTAGGCTCGCATGAAATCTAATCACTAGCTTATTCATGTACTCTGTTACTGAAAAAACTTAATCAACAGATTCAGCTTAGTGCTGCATTTATTTGTTTAAACCCTAATTTTGTCTCGAGTTGGGCTCTTGTTTCATCTTTGCTGCTTGTTTTCTGAGATTACTTGCGATTTCAGAGATCGTTTCTTACATAACTTTGTTTAGCTAATGCCTTCAAGCCTTGAATGAACGCGAGTCAGTTTGAATTCTTGAGATGATATGTTTGTGACGATGATACTCGAGACAATTAGACTTGGGTCATGAGGATTGGTCCAACTTTCTAGGTTGAGTGCAAGATGTGCTGTAGCCACACTGCTTACCCATGAAATTAGTTCCTTAGAATTCTTTAAACCATGGATCTGTGTGTACTTCGCAACCCTCTCAAACCACATTGTTCTCGGGACAGTGCAATGGTCTCCATGCTCAGGAGTTCAGAACTTGACATGCGCACAATGTCCAATCGAACGTGTCAATTCAGTGTAAACTGTAGCAGACATTCTTAGGATATTGATTAGAATATGCATGCCCAGTGCAGTACAGTAGAGGGCGTGAAGGATCTTTGGTAACCCACAAGAGATTCCAAACGCAATTCTGCTATCAGTTAAGGCTTGTCTGGTTTGAGAAATTGAAGTCGGAGCCTACACTCAACTCTTTGATAGACCTAGAGTACACATTGAGTTGAAATTTGTTCCATGATTTGCTACAAGAACTTAGTGGCACACTGACAAAATTGTCCATTTACTCTGAAGTTCCTGCAAACAACATTCTTTCTATTCTTTGAAAAAAAAAAAAAAAAAAAAAAATTTATTTCTATTGTAATTTTTGATGATTTCACGTTCATGTGTCATTTTGATGAATGATGTCTTTCCACCTTGCACAACACAAGCCATAGCTCACCTCATGATTCAAAGTAATGAGTTTGTGAGACAAGCAACTGAAGATCCCGCACGGGCTTTCAAGTATGAAAACTGATGATGCCAGTATCGTTTCCAAGGCCTGTTTTTTTTTAATCATAAAACAATCAAAACTGCCATTTCTATTGCAAAGAGCAAAAATATTTAGAAATTATGTTTTTTGCATGTCTAACCATAGGATCTGGCACTAGATTATTATAAGAATGAGTGAAAGAAATTTTAGAAACTTTGACCAAGTAGATTGCAAAATATTTGCATTTTAAGTGAAGAAAATTGTTTTTTTGCAACTTGTTTGCCTACATTTTAAGACTTTGAATCTTCTTAGCTTAAAATTTTTGCACTACACATGAAGAATTAAAAAAGAATTATATATTGAAAAATTGAATTGTAGAAAAAAGACTTCAAAGAAAACACCCTTTATTTTTTTTCTTTAAGAAATTGTTAAGTAGAAGTAGGTTCGAGATTGAATGAAAAACTAAATCATCAATATCATCATTGGATTCGTAGTGCTATTTGGGAAGGACTTCTTGATTCAAGGCATGCTTCGTTTCACAAAGTGATGATTCAAGCTAAACATAGTCCCCAACATGCACATAGGATATGAACTTATTTTAACACTGTCTCGACTCACTCTTCAATGGTGGCATCTAGGATGGGCGATGAGATTAGTTGGAATTGGCAACAACCGATTCCTTGCCATTTTCTTTAGTTTCTTGTTTTGTCTCTCTGTTTCTTCACTAGCCTTTGGCCTGGTGGTTTTGTATCTGTTCTTTGCAATGAAGTTTCATTTCATTTGTTTAAAAAAAGAAAAAATCATTAATAACTCTAAGATGGAATTGAATACAATAATTCCAATAGTGAGATTGTTCTAGCAAGCAAACTTGACCCTATCAAACAATTTTTTCAAAAAATTGAGAAAATTGCATTTAGAATTGAATCCTGAAAGTTTTTTTTTCTTAAGAAGATGCTTAGATTGCCCAAAAAACAAGATTGTCCCATAAATTTCTCATCGTTAGTCCAAATAGAATGAATCAAATCTTTCCATACAGACAAAAAAAGTTCCATGAAAAAAGTTCCTTTTGTGATTTTCTTGTGCTGCCTAACAAATGCCATTATGGGCTTAGGATGGTATAACTTTTGCTTAGGAGCACCAATTGAAATAAAATTATATTCCCCAAAAGCTAACGTGTTTTCCTAACTCCAAAAAAAGTTTCAGAAAATCACAATGAAAATTGATCTTGTAGGAGTCTACCCAAAATCCATTTTTGTCCCCCGGAGGGAACACTGGGACTTTAGGGTTAAGTATCCTAACCCTGGGTAAATCTAGAGTTTTGAGAGTCATGAGAAGTTCACGGGGAAATTGAAGGAACATGTAGTCTCCCCTTGAAAGCCCCACTTGTGCACCACAGCACCAGAGTCAATGAGCTACCAAGAGCTGCAAACATAACGTGCGTGAACAATACGAAGTTCCCTTCCAAACCTCAAAACACAGACGACAGTTAGCAGCATCACACAGAGGAGAGAAATCAATCTAGATGGATACCAAAAAAAATTTAATAGTGATGATACAGAGGATCGATATGACAATTCCACCCCCACCCCACCATAGTCTACAAGCTACAGAGCTCTCGGTCTACTTCCTGGAGACGTAAGCATAGTACTGCGCCATGGGCACAACAAAAGCGATGACAAGCAACCCTCCCACAACGAGACTGAACTGGCCTCGCTTCGACTCCGTCTCTTCCTTGCTCTTGAAGTTGGACTCCCGCTTGTTCTCCTTGAACGTGGGACCGCCGGAATCCTCCAGGCCGTCAATGGCGGCCACCAGACGCTTGGTCGTGCTGTAGATGGCTTCGTTGTACTTCTCGTCCGTGGCCAGCACGGGCAGATTCTCGGCCGTCACGGCTTCCAGGATCTGGTCGCCCACGGCTTTGGTGAATGCTGGCCCTCCAGTGACAGCCCCTTCCTTCTGGGTGGTCACCAGGAGGACTATGCCCTTGTTGTTCCCTTCCTCCAGCGTTGGGTACCATTTCTCAAGGATCTGTGCACAAGACAGGCATCAAATCAGAGCATGTAATGCATTGTAATGCCAAGACTCATGGAATGCGCGCACTCTAATGCCAAGTCTCAAGTAATGTAACATGAAACCAAGTCGCATGCAATGCACTCTGATGCCAAGTCTGAGCATCAAGGCAATTGTGTTCTCTCGTTTGGGTTGGTTAGTTCGTTAGAAGGTGGAAGTAATTCAGAAACTCAATTGAGTCCTGCGATCAACCGAGAGGTTCTTAATATCTAGATGTTCACGTCTGAATGAAACAATTTGGAATTGTGCCCGATAACCTTCTGAAGCCACTTGGCCGTCACAGGTAATCCAATCCACAATGGTAGGTCTCAAGGTAGCTGCGTCACTCAGTCGTTGGTTGGTCCGAAGTAGGACAAAATGCACATGCTAAATGAATCCCATTTCTACAGAGGTGACAACCACTCTACATGATTACATCTCATAATCCTGTTTCCTTTAGTGTAATGAATTAGAATATCTTCAATAGTCAGGAGGTGCAGGCTCAAGGTCATAGGACATAACGCTAAGTTGTAACCTTGAATCAAGAATGCCTGAGATAGAACTTTTTGGTTCATCACAAGGCTCACACTAACCCCAAGGATATAGGTTATAGAACTCTCCTTCTCAAACAAAGAAAACTTGATTACGGTGTCCTTTTGAGATCCTGGTTTGAGTATGATTGAACAAGATTTAACCATTGAGGTTATGTTCGGTGACATGACAGTACAACCTCATTATGAAAATGACATCCATACCACTCTTATAGCTCACAAGTTATTCCTCGTATCAAAGCTCTACTTACACACAACCTAGACCATAACAAGGCTCTACTTTTGTGTTACCTAAACCATGATCCTTCTACAATGTGAGTTCTAAGAATCTCAACCTAAAAGTACATAATTTGGACGTTATAAATCCAATGAAAAAACTCAGCATGAAGTCCGAAACCTTCTCAAGTCGGGCGGCTCTTGAAGGTTATGCACTCCATTGAATGAATGAAACTGAAAGGCATTGAATGCAAGATACTGACATCCCATGTCTCACAAGCTATTTCGCATGACAAGGCTCTACTCCTTATTACCTAGACCATAACCCTTCGTCACTAAGAAACTCAACGTAAAAGTAAGCATCTGGACGTTTAAGATCCAATGGAAAAACTTGGCATGAAGTCCGAAACCTTCTAAAGCCTGCCGGCTCTTGAACGTTGTGCACTGCATGGAATGGAACCCAAAGGAACTGATTTTTAAGATAATTTGCAAGGTTGTGTACCGCGTCGGCAAATTCGACCATAACCCTTCTTCAATGTGAGTCCTAAGAAATCTACCTAAAAGCACATACCTGGACGATAAAGGTATAATGGAATAACTTGGCATCATGTCCGGTAAGTTTCTCAAGCTTGCCGGCTATGGAACGTTATGCACTCCATTGAATGGAACCCAAAGGAATTGAATGCAAGATTAAGGAAAAGGTTGCGTACCGCGTCGGCAAATTCGAAGGAGTCCGCCTTGCTGGTGAGCTTCCTGAGGGTGATGACGTTCACATGGAATCCCTTGCGATCCTCGAGGTCGCGCAGCAAGCGCTTGAGGTCGGAGCGGGTTACGCGGTTGAGCACGCTGGCGTCGTCCACCACGTAGTTCTCGGTGGGCGGGCCTTCGTTCAACACGTTGAACTCGCTGGCGTCCGACATGGCCACCCCAGGGCCCAAGTTCAGCACCGCAGACAGCGCCAGCGCTGTCAACCCGGTGCCCACCGTCACCTTGGCCTGGCTCAGCGCGTCGCTCAAGCTGGCCCTGGTGGTGCTCAAGCTACATTGGGGTCCTCTCTTACGCGCTTTGATGGCCAGTGACGGTAACGAGGTTCCTGCTTTCCAGCCATTGCACACCATCAGATTGTGCAACGTAACATCAATGGAGGTAGCAAAGATAATGATTATGGTATTCTTCGTTAAGATTATGGTGTCCTCTGTTTTAAAACTTTGATTGAACAAGGTACAACCGCCATTGGCCAACTTCAGAATGTGCAACGTAAGCTCAATGGAGGTGGCAAACCAAGAATAGGACATGAAGAGTATGGATACATTTATTCTTCGTTAAGATTTTGGTGTTCTATTTTTTTTAAACTTTGATAGAGCAAGGTACATCCGCCGTTGCCCACAATCAGAATGTGCAACGTAACCTCAATGGAGGTGGAAAACCAAGAATTGGACATGAAGAGTATGGATACTTTCTCATAATTTTATCCTTTGTTACGGTTATGGTGTCCTCTTTTCTTGAACTTTGGTTGAACAAGGTACAACCGCCATTGCACACCATCAGAATATGCAACGTAACTCCAATGGACATGGCAAACCAAGAACTGGATAAAAAGAGTATGAATACATTCTCATTATTTTTATCCTTCGTTGAGATTATGTCCTGTAGCTGGACACTAGAGCTTTGTTATGGAAATAACGCCCGTCGGCATGAGGCTCTACTTTTACGTTACCTAAATCCCAAACTGTCAGCTCAAACTCTGCTGCTTCTAGTTTCTCTGTTTTGCCACAAGACCTAGATGAGCATGCTGATGCCGCAAGCTCATAGCACGGAGGAGATTCCATTTAATATCTGACCTAGCTTCCAATCCACACCGAATCTCAATCCACACTGCAATCAAACAGCCATAGCCATTGCAGTGTAGTTCAGAGGGCAACATTGAATGCTTCCAATACTGGAATGGGAGTACCAGTCCAAAGTGATAGGTCCTTTGCAACCCCATCTTCTCTCAATTTTTCTAATCCGAGGAAGATGAGTTTCCACCATTGCAAACATGAAGATGAATTTTTCAACATTGAAAACTGTCACTCACCTTCTACTCTTCTAATTGAAGAAATGTGAGAGTTCTGACCAAGGAAATGAACCTCCAAAGATGGATGTAGCTACTCTGAAATCCAATACTAGAAGAGACACACCAGCACTACCACGGGCACATGCAAAATAACGACATTCTAAAAGCTCTATTACTCCCGTGAAAATTACCACACCAAAAATTCAGAAAGAAAAGACGGAACTTTAAAGCAACACAGACCGTCGTAGACAGAAATTGAAAATGAACCTCCCGAAATCGAGCTCGCAAAGCACAAATTCTACTTCACATTGAGCACAACGCAATCCTCTAAAGCAAATCGACAACCACCCATTCCCTCTCAAAACCAAACATCCTCAACAACAAAGCGTAAACTAGAACTCAAAATCCACCAAAATTCTCTGCGAAACCCGAAGCCAAACCTCAAATCGCTCAAACATACCAAGAAAGGGTGTGACCTTCTTGCAAGAAACAGAGGCGGGGAACCCCACGAAGGCTACTTCACATTGAGCACAATGCAATCCTCGAAAGCGATCAAATATCACCCCTCCCCTACCAAAACCAAACGCACTCCAGAACAATAGTATTGAGCACAATGCCATACTCGCAAGCAATCGACCACCACCCAATCCCTCGCAAAACCAACACCCTCGACAACAAAGTTCCAACTTACTATTTTCAAAATCCACACAGAACCCAAATTCTCTGCGAAACCCGAAGCCAAGTCGCTCAAACATATCAAGAAAAGGCTTGGCCTTGTTGAAAGCCACAGAGGCGAGGAAACCCGACGAAGGCTACTTCACATTTCGTATCATACTTCGCATTCAGTATTTCACATCGAGCCCAATGCAATCCTCGAAAGCAATCGATACCAAACACCCTCGAAAACAAAGCGTAAAATAAAATTCCAATTCCACAGAGAACCCGAAATTCTCTGCGAAACCTGAATCCAAATTGTAAATCGCTCCTACTTACCAAGGAAGGGCGTGGCCTTCTTGCAGGCCAGAGAGGCGGGTGACCCCACCAGTGTGGAGCTCCCTCGAGCCATCATCGCCTCCGCCATCATGGCCGCACACACGAAGCTCCGATTGCAGCTCCAAATTCACTCGCAATTGCTCGTCGGGTATGGTGGGGAGCGGGGGCTTGCGCTTGGGCTTGGGCTTGGGCTTGGAATTGCGCCTGCGAGGGGGCTTGTGCCTGCGAGGAGAAGGGCCAGAGCTGTGTCGGGGTTGGGCGTTGTTCATGATAGTGGATAGAGGGGGAGCCAATGGGAGACGTACACGTGTGAGGTTCCCATCCTGGGCTTCTGGCTGCTTTGGGAAAAGAGGGGGGCTTGGGAGTGGCCTATGCAAATTTTGAATAGTTTGTTGCCTGAGTTTGTAATTGGTGACATGTTTGGGACTTGAAGGATTGCACATTGTTCTTCTATTTAATTTTCTTCTATTTAATTTTCTTCTATTTTGTTGTATCATGTTGAAAGTCAAAAGAGGATTCAAGATTCACCTCTAATTTAACCCCTAAGGTTTTGTGGTGTTTTGAAGCCCAAAACTTCTTCAAAATTCTTATATCCCAAAGAAGGCTAAAATGTTCACTTTTATATTATTATTCTTTAGCTAACTTGTTGGAGTACATTCTTTCCAAATTTTAGAGTAAAAATTCCCACCAATTGCAAAATTAAAGTAGGTAAACTTCAAAAACTAGTTTTTCAAATTCTTGATAAACTTTAAGGTGAAGTATTGTAATTTAAAGTTAAGAAAATTAATGTGTATTTCATAAATCAATTATGTAGTTAAAGTCACAAGGTTCATTCATGAGGGGAGATATGAGGCCTCCGAGAGATTGTCTAGCCATGGTTCCCAATGTTGTGAACCATAGCTGGACAATCAGATTATTTAATAATTAATTAATTAAATTAAATTAAAAATTAAAAATTAATTATAATTTTAAAAATATATTTTTAAATATTAAAAAATTAATAATTACTACAGTTTGACGTAACAGTCTCTGTGCCACGTCGGACTGTAGCTTCTGCGATGTTCCCACATTCCGGGAACGTTAGGGAACTTGCGGGGTTTCTCAATGGCTTGAAAAATCCTCTAATGAGAAAATTGATTGAGAAATTTGATGAAAAAATTGTCATATTCATTTTCAAAAAAATTATATAGTGGAAGGTAATACTTGATGAAAGGAAAACAATAATTGATAATAAATTTGACAAAAAATTGAGAATTGTCAATCCCAATGACGAAAATGTTCTAGCAAGTGACACATATTATAAGTTTTTATTACTATTTGTAAATTTTAAAGCTTTAGTTCAAAAAACACTTAATATGTTTTCCCTACCTTCATTGTCTACAAAATAAAATTCTTCATAATTTTCATTTCATTAGTTGGAATAGAATGGTTCGAAGATTTTTGTATAGGTATCAATTGAGACTATCAAGTAAGATTAATTAATATTCTTTTTAATACACCTTTAGCTATCTACTTTGATGTTGAAATTTTAAGAAAATGAGGGAGCATTGAGTGTAAAATTGATTCACCAAGTATAAAGGAGCAATACGTTTAACCTAGAAAAGACAAGACCTATCACCAAGGTATTTTGCTCCAAATGATCTACTTTTATGGGCCTCGGTCATCTTTTGAGGGTTATAGGGGGGAATGAAGTAATATGTGTATTTTTTAAAATATTTTTCAAATTTAGAATCAATATATTTTGAGGAATATTGTAAGAATACATCATGCATATTTTCAAAATATTCTCAAGATAAGACTATATTAAAATCATTTGCCTTTATAAGTAGTTCATTTAAAAAAAATCCCATTTTGCATTAAAAAGACCTTTCCATTGCACTCACATGGTTTTAAAGATTCTTACAAAGTATACCCCATTAGAAAAAAGTTTGTAACTTTCTCAATCTATACCTTAAGTTATGTTGTTTACCTGGTTTGGTTTGGTGAGATCTCCTAGACCATGCACTCTCCAATCATGTTCTTGGTATCATCACAAAGCTCTTTGTGAGGAGGAGTGCACGGGCTTTGTTTCGTGATGTTCTTGACTCATGATGTAAAAGATATTGAATTTCAAAATTTTACTAATTAAAGAATTAGAAAATTACTTTTACTTTTATTTTGGTTGTGGCAATGATACAGGGCACACTAAGGTAAAACAGCCCATTGTGGTCATTTCTCCTATTCCGGTCACCTACGGAAGGACCCCATAATGGTTATTCTCAGTTTATGAGATTTTGCGCCACAATCAATGTCTTACTTAACTCTAATGGAATACTTAATAACCACATTAGAACATGCCAACGACAATATTGTAAGTGGCATAAACCCGGTAAAGTGACCAGGCTCGGTCATTTTACTGCCCCACGGCAGGCACGGCCAAATCTATTGAGGTACCGGCCCCCAACTGGCACTCAAAAGAATTCAATCACATTTAGAAATTAATAATTTCATAATAAATGAAATGCGCATAGGCATTTTTTCATAAGTCCAAAATTATATGATAAATGAAATATGAAAGTGTTTTGAATTTAGTGAGAAGCTCAGTATATACACATACGGTAGTAGTAGGTAGAACAATCCATGTGGGATAATTATAATTAGTAAGAGCTTCACCACTTAAAGTGAAGTTAAATTAACATATCCCACATGGGATGCTCTACCTCCTACCACCCCATGTGTATAAAGAGATCCACTTCTCTATTGGAATTTCAAGGAACAACTTCAAAATGTGTTTGAAGTAAGATGAACTTGTTTTCAATGAATTCAAAGATGCAATTTTTATTTAAAAAAAATTCAAAGCAAGAAAACTTCTTTGGATTGCATAATTCATTTGAAACCTTCTCTTAGTGTGTTGGCCGTGGGGCACATGAGGAGCTTGCCGGCTGCGGGCTTCGAAACCGCACTGCAAGCCCCTACCGGCCAGTTGTATTTGCTGCAACTTCCGTGGGGATGCTCTTAGAAACACCCAACTATTTGAGTGTGCCCCACGGAAATATTGTGACTGCTTTAGAAGAGTAAGGTGATCATTATGGGTACCGTTGCACGCTGGTTTGGGGTAGTCTACTGACTCTTTTAGGCAAAACACTTCAAAAAATCCTAGTGAATTCATACTTTGTTGAAAAAATATAATTTCAATTGCTCTTGCTCTTTTTCACCCTTGTCTACATGTGAAGAAAAAATTGAAAAATTCCAGCAACCATATAAGGTCAAACTCCTAAGTCTGACCACAATAGGCTGTTTTACCTTAGTAAGTTTTAGAATGACATGAAACAAATGTCATTTATTTGGATAAGAGCATTCCCAGAGTCTCGGAAAGCAGCTAATATTAGATAGACGTTTAAAACATGATCCGAGTCTCATTACTCTCATACATGTTTGCATGCTCCTTGCGGCACTGATTTTAACTCCGCTTAAGCTTACCACACACCCGACCTTCAGTTTCTCTCTCCAGCAGCGTCTTCTTCACTTTCAGTATCGATCTCTGAAAGGTAGCTTAGATTTCTCAGAAAGCAGGTGATGGCAGAACTCAGAATTAATTAATGCTCCGGTACGTGAAGCTGAAAGGACAGAGGGAAGGCCCGAAGAAGGAAGTTGAAGGCAATGGCTTGACTAACTCTTCAGCTTGCCTTCAACGATGACTTTGAGGACATGCGTGCGTCTTGTTCGCATCTGTTTTCAGAGAATTTTGAGGCCAATTATAAAGCTTTCTTCGGGGCAGTCAAAGTGGGTGCTTTAGCGGAATGGTACGGTGGAAGGAGGAGCTCATTGAAAACAAACAAGTGAAACATCAATTTTCATTTTTTTAAATATATTAGATGAAAACTAATGTTTAGGCCTATAATCATGGTCTACTAGTTTTTAAATTATAGAATGAGGCATAAATACACCATGAAGTTCTACACTATACTATACACCAAGTGTACAATTTTCAAATTTTTTGAATTTGTTTTATATTTGATATGAAATGTTCCCCTATTTCTTAAAAATTTCATGTTAAATCCAAATCTTTACAAAAACATATGAAGATTTTATGATGTATAGAAAAAATATGATCAAATCTTTGAGAAATAATTTTTTTTTAAGTGCTTTCTATTTTTGACAATTTGGAGCATAAAATGTGAAGGTTTTTGAAGTTGGAGTGCACGGCATAGGTTCCATTGTTTCATGTTAATACCCAAAAGATGCTTAGATTGCATCTTCTAGATGCATAGTGACAAAAGTGTTGTTTTATGTGAAAACTAGACATGAATAATTAAGAAGGTATACAAGTGTCATTATGCCATTGGTTGAGAAAATGAGATGTGTGCTTGTGAAATACCCCCATATATGTATTTTTCTAAAAGTTGTTTGAATTGCAAATAACATGGGATATCGAACACATGTATTTCATATATATATATATATATATACATATAATTTGTATCCATCATTTTATACATATACATATGTGTTCTGTATATATTTCGTATACCATATGTATTCTATATTTTGTATCTAAGAGCGCTAAACCCTCAATTCTTCTCAATGGCCAAGATCATCTCTTAAGACGGCGATCAATGGTGATTGTTTACTTTTTTAATTGGAGATCAACACCGCATTGAAGAGCTAGGAGAATTTTTTTTGAATTGAAATCAATGGCTTTGAATTTTTCCAACTAGGGGGAAGAATTGCAAAAACAAGAGTTGTTTGCATCTTTGGTGTGCATAGTTTAAGGTTAAAGAAGACATGTGATTTCATCAATGAAAAATTAAATTAAAAAAATCTTAATAAATAGTGGTAATTAAAAGTGGAACATATAGGTTGAAGTTCAACTACATAATCATCGCCTTGTCCTTTCAAGATTAATTGTACAGTACATTGAATTCTAACCTCAATGGTTTAATCCATAAAAGCCTGAGACTTTTGAAGTGTGTTTTTCCTAATATGAAAAAATCCATAGCCTTAGGGTTATCTCCAATAACATTATTTTATTTTATTTTAATTTTTTTTCTAAATCTAATAGTATAGATGTTAAAAGAACTTGCTTATTAGTGTGTATTCCAATTTTGAGTGTGAAATTGCATAGGAGTTGTGAGATTATAACAAGAAAAAATGAGAATTGTAATTATATTATTTTTAGTATGTTGCCTTTCTCCACAATGGTTGAGAAATTTGTATATAAGAGTTTTTGGAGATTGGAGGTGACATGAACAACTAAAAATTGTGTTAGCACACTAAAATGCAATTTCAAAAACCTTAAGTTCAAATGAAGAGTTATCAAACTCATTACACAATCCACCTTGTAAGTGTTGAAATGCAATTTTTTTTATAAGTATAAATTGTAAATACCTTCAAATCAACACTTCCATGTTTAAATTTTCAACGGTGAAAATTATAAAAACAATTCATTCTTTCCATTGGGACCATTTTCAAAGCAAATGGATAAATACAATTTTTTAGATCTCAAATCAAGTAAAATTAGCAAACTTTATTCAAAGCCAGGAAATGTAGAATTGACAAATTGTACTCTTCACTAATTGTAAGAACATGTGTTTGAGGGACTCTCAAAAATCAAATACCTTCTTCAATGAAAAATGAAAGTTTCAATTAGTTAACCTTCAAAATTACCTTAAATTTGTTTTTAAACAATCAAAGGAATTTAACTACCCGCATCAAAATAAGATCAAAATTTCAAATTGACCATATATGGTCGATTGGGCATTTAGAGGTTAAACATTGCCTATATTATGAAAATTTATTTCAAACTCTTTTTCAAACTCTAATTAGTCAAAATGAACAAAAAATTGTTGATTTTTTTGTTGATTTATACATTGCATTATTCTAATCAATAAAATTCTATGACCATTTTGTTAACTTCTGCTGAAATCAATTAAAAATTGTAAAAAATTTGTTGATGTTTTGTTGATTTGGTTACTATTTTTCTATTAGTGGCAAAACATTAACATTGCAATTGGGCAATCTAGAAGGGTTCAACTCCGTTGTTAATGACATGTATATTTAGAATTTGGAACTTAGATTCTAAAAATGCAAGCATGTAACAATTCTATTCCAAATTTCCATACAATGTGAAATTCTATACATTCAAAAAATTTGCTATTGTACGAATGATTTTCTTCCCACTTAGCAATTGTAGGCATAAAAGAGGACAAAAAATAGCATAATGTTTGCACCAAATTGTCCCACATGTTACAACTTCTACTCTACCACCAATAAGAAATTTATGCAAAATTCCACATTTCCAATTGCGATTTCTCTCCCTTGTTCCACCCATGGAAATAGGGTTTGCAAAAATAGCAGGAAATAGGTTCTAGGATCACTGATGGTCACTTGGTCCTTTAAAGGTTAACAAGTATTGTAATTTCAATATGCAGCACACCTAAACTAATGATTAGCAATCAACCTAGTAATTAATACAACTATGGTGGCAAATAAAAAATGGGAAAGAATTAGATTAACTGCTCCACAACAAAGAATTGAAATCTAGCATTTCATGATCGATCTGCTACCTATCATAAACATTGTGTAAATCAACTTCTCTCCACGAACATTCCACAAACCTTAAAGATCTCCTTCTGAGCCAAGACTCGGTGCGACTTTCTAAGCCGAAAAACACCTTGCAGTGCTTACCAGAACGGAAGATCATGTAGCCACAACCGCACCTAGCTAATGATTTCCCAGAACTTGTTACATGACTGTACAAACTTTTGAAAAAAAAGGAAAAAAGAAGAAAAGAAAAACTAAGGGAACGATGATCCAGCTGGCCTCCGAGGCAACTTGCGAGAAGCGGAATGAAGGGATCTAAGGCAAGGCAAGGCAAGGCCATCAAAGTAAATTGGTTTCTTTTAGAGTTCTAGTTTCAAAGGATCCCGTGTCGACCCAAGTCTGCAAATCATCCGGCGTGTCCAACGGGAAATGGCCAATGCCCTGGGCGAACTCCGGCAGCACCCCCCACGTCCGCAGGAGAAAGTCGAACACCACGATGCAGAGAGTCTGAGGGTTCTTGATATTGCGCCAGAAAAACATCCGGTGCTGGTGGCCGACGGCTTTCAGCTGAAGGGAACTGTGCCGCTTCGTCATGCACATCTGGATGTACAACTCTTGCGGCATCTCCACCATGGGCCCAAAGAATTCGCGGCGATGGACGCCCAGACCCCAAATAGAAACGGTGCTTTTGGCCGCATCCTCAATGGCCGCAAACAGGTTACCTGCGCACTCCACCATCTGGAAGCACTTCGGCGTCGCATGCGGCGGAAGGGCGATGGAATCGTTCGTCCACTGCTTCTTCTGCACGTCAAACGAGACCAGGATGGCACTGCCGTTGCCCGGATGCTCACCGTAGCAGAACAGCAAACCCCCGCACAGCGTGGCACTGATGAGCTTGTTCCTGGTGGAGATCACCGTGTTTTCGTGCACCCCCGGGGGCGGCTTGTTCCAGAGCTGCGTCCACACTCCGAGAGTCGAGTTAAAAATTTCGGTAGCAAACCCTCGCACCGCGACGATCTGGAACGAGGCGGAATCCTCCGGATCCACCAGCAGAATGTTGCCCACCTCTCCCCACATCCCCGTGGAATTCGGAATGGTTTGCCAAGTACTGGATATGGGGTCTCCGATCACCACTTGCGATAAAGCCATCATGATCTTGAAGCCTATCAAAGCCTTGCCGTTCCCTGCTTGCAACCATGTGACCCGTGAGAACTCAGAGTGGGGAATTAACAAATACAAAACACGTCAGTCACTGGAAGAATTATTTAACAGCAGACTAGCCAGGACTACCGAATGATATATCGAGAATTCGAAACGGTGGTGAGTGGCCTGGTGAGTTCAATACCTGTGAGAGGTCGAATATCTACTTGCGGAAGATTCACGAGAGAGGGTAATGGCTGCCATGTGCTGCTCGTGCTGTCATACCCGCACCAGTCATGCTTCCCACCAGTTCGCTTAAAGACGAGGGGACACCACGATTGAACCGTGTTGCTGCTCTGGTCTTGGAATTGAGCGGAGAACTCGAGAGGTGTGAGTAAGGCGAGCCATCGTTTGCATACAGCGCGAGCTCGCAAGGTGTCGAAGAGCTCGAGCCTCCGGAGGACAGACTTCAGTAACTCGTCAGGAAGAGCATCCCTGCTCCAAAACACAATATTAAATTGATAAGGTGCAGCAAGCTTCGTTGACTTTCGTTCCTTGCCACGAGTCCACACTCCACAGAATCATAAATTCCGACTTGGGCAAGAAACCAGAGATGCGAGATCAATGATCAATATGAAGGGTGGGTGGGAATGTGAGGTATCAATCGCCGAGTATCGTACGTGTATCGTATGCAGCAATTGAGTGCGAAACCGGGAAAATCCAAGGGATGCCAGGTCAGAAAGAAGAGATATAGGACTAAAGAAAGACGCTCGGCAGGTTTGAACTGTAGCGACTTCCCACATCTCAACCTTCGTATTCAGTAACCCGAATCTCTGGATTCCAGCCTATAAAACATGGTTAAAATATCACTGTCATCATCATACCCAGGCCCCGAAGTAGTCACTACAGTAAGTGGGCCAGACCAGACTCTAGTTCCAAAGCAGTCGTCGCTCGGAGCTCATGAAAATTGGTTCCGTACGGTTACATTCTTCGTTACCGCTCAGAGAACTTCACAATTCCCTTGAAAGATTCGAAAGATTCTCGCAATAATCTCTCCTCCTCAACAGGTCTGAGACTCATTACAAGAGGAATCGGAAAAAGCGTATCGAAATCAGGTCTGTGACTTAAAGGGATAAGAGATTTCGGAAAACCCGTATCCAAATCGGTCTCAAGTTGCTCAGAGTGAGTCATTGAACTCTCGCCCAGCCAGTCTTTCTCATAGTCACTAGAGTCTGTGAAGTCACTGTTGTCCTATTCAGACACTAAACGGTAATACCGCTCTTGCTCGCATCCCAAAAGGTCAATCAAGTGACCATCAAGTAAGAAGGGTTGATTCAAGTTTCGCTCAGGCTTCAAATTGTATAGCCAGACGGTGAACTTTTCGAGGAAGGAAAAGAGGTCAGGGAATCTTACCTTTTTGTAATCGAGGAGATATTCCGAAGTGATGGGCTTGGCGAAGTTTCTCGTAGGGGGGCCACGGAGATATTTTCTTTTGCGTCTGCCAGTGACAGAATGGATCGCCTCTTTAACTTCCCGGGCAAAAAACGCACTCGCGCGCATTCGCTTGTCGCCTACTTGGATAAACTGTTCGCAAGAAGGCAGCAATTCCTTAAACGGGGTTCCCTTCAGCGGTATCCCTGCAAAAATCAGCGGAGAGTCACTGTAATGATATGGCAGATTACTCCCCGTATAATAGTTGATGGCATCCTTCGCTCGCTCAACATCTTCTGGTTCGTAAGTTCCAAACCAAAGTTTCTTCTTGAACTTTGGTGGTCGCAATTCAATGGTCAGCTTCTTGAATCCTGAACGTCTCTTGCGCGGTACGACACGCATAGGCTTCTCGGCAAGTGGAGGTGGACTATCTGAGAATTTGTTTTTTTCTCTCACACGCCTCCGTGAATGCTCGTCCGGTACCTGCAAGTAAAGAGGGATGCATATCAGACTGAGCAAAGCCCATTCGTAAAAGTAGAAGTCCAATGTCATTTCTTTCATAAAACCGATCGAATTGAAGGATTGGATTGAAAGTAGGATTCGAACAGAATATTCTGCTGTCAAAGGAAAATTTAACCCATACAGGACTGAGGCCTTTTTTTCATAAAAAACACCCAACTATTAGAAAGAGCAAAAAACTTTGAAAATTGTTTTTTCTTTGCATATCTATCCATAGGATCTTGCACTAGATTAGTATAAGAATGTAGAAGAAATTTCAAATACTTTGACTGCATAGATAGCAAGTTATTTGCATTTTAAAGTGAACAAAATGGGGATTTTTTGCACCTTGTATGACTAGATTATAAGACTTTGAATCTTCTTAACTTATCTTTGCACTACGCATGCTGACTTTATAATTTTTGGAGTTGAAGAATTTAATTTAAGAGTGTCAAAAGACAAATTCTAAAATTTTCAATGGCACTAAGATGGAATTGAAACAAACTTATCCCACGAGTCAAATTGTTCTACTGAGCAAACTAAACCCTATAGAACTTTCTTTTTTGAAAAATTCTGGAAATTGAGTTAAAAAACAAATCCAATACATTACTTTCTCTATGATTGCCTAGAAAACAAGATGTTCCATAACTTTCACATCACTAATCAAAATGGAATGAATCAAAGCTCTCCAAGCAGACAAAAATATAATCTACGAGAAACAAATATTTAATGATAAAATTCATGTAAAGTTTCTGGGATTTGTTTTTGCACTTATGGTGGCATAACTTTTGTTCCCGCGCACTCATTAAAAATAAAAACTACATTCCCAAAAATCTAATGTATTTTTCTATCTTCAAAATATGCATAGGAACCTACCCAAACTTTCATTTGTCCCATCAGGGGACAATGGTCCTTTAGAGCTCAAATAAAAAATAAGGAACTGTTTATAGTGACCGTAGACCACCCACTACGAATAAAACCCCAATAAGCAGAGAGGAAACTCAAAACCTGCAAAATGCATTCAGCAAATATGTCCCGCCACCGCAACTATATCTACTGTAGATCCAAAAACTCAGAATATGTAGTCAAGTACAACATACCTCAGAATCGACCAGCAAAGAGTCCAAAAAATCCCGGATGTAGGAGAAGGTAGGTCTTTCAGCAGGAGAATTCGTCCAGCATGATTCAAGTACGTGTCTTAATAAATCAGGACACGCAGCAGGCAAATTTGGCCTCAGTTCCCCGGACACGATTTTAGACCCCAACTCTTTCCAATTCCCATTTGGATAAGGGTCTTCACCAGTCAAGATCTGTGAGCATGTCACAGCAAAGCTATAAACATCGGCACCAAGCCGGTCAATAACACCTACAGAACCTGTACGCCCCGTGTCCGAATTTGAATCTGATTCAGAAGTAGTCACGTCGTTATCCTCCGACAGCAGCCTCTCTAAAACTTCTGGAGCTTTCCATTGCACAGCATCAAGCTTGCGTGCCTCACGAGAAACAAAAGACATGCTCTTACTTTTGGTCCGAACTAGACCAAAATCAGACACTTTAACTGACAGCACGTTCTTGTCTCCATCATTTATATGAGAAACTAGAATGTTCTTGGTCTTGAGATCTCCATGTGGAATATTCTGCTCATGCAGGAATTCCATGCCCCTCGCAATCTGTGAAAGGATAGCAAGTGTTTCTGCCAGTTCAAAAGGATAAGAAGGGCTTTCTTCACATCGGCTACCGGAGGCTGAGCTACTTGCTCCCCTTTGAGACTCTTTTCTCTTCTGCAACAAATCTAGAAGGTCCTCTTCCATATATTCCAAAACAAGGGAGCAGCTCATCTTGTCAACGGTTCGAGCACGAGTTTTCACGACGTTCTCGTGATCCTTAAGACCTACCAAAATATCTGCCTCCTTCTGAAAGGCGCCACACGGTACCCCTATAAAGTCTTTTCTAGCAAACCTCTCTCCGATCCATTCCGTCTCGTACACGATACTAGCCAGACCTTTGCCTAGTAGGCGCTTGCTTGGTAAATCTCTCGCCCGCAGCTCTCTCAATAATCTCTCCTCCTCCCCAACGGGTCTGGGATAGTTTACACACGGAATGAAAAGTGGACCGAAATGAGTTCTAAATTGCTCAGTCATAAGAGCTTTCGGAGAAACCGTGTCCGAATCGGCTTCAAGTTGCTCAGAGTCAGTCATTGAACTCTCGCTCATCCAGTCTTTCTCAGAGTCACTAGAGTAAAGCCAGTCCTCCCCAGACGGTGAAATTTTCGAGGACGGTAAAGAGGTGAAGGAATCTTGCCCTTCTGTAGTCGAGGAGATACCCCCATGTGATGGGCTTGGCGAAGATTCTCGTAGGGGGCCAAGGGAAACAGATTTTCTTTGGAGGGAAACAGATTTCTTGCGTCTGCCAGTGACAGAATGGATCGCCTCTTTAACTTCCCGGGCAAAAAACGCACTCGCGCGCATTCGCTTGTCGCCTACTTGGACAAACTGTTCGCAAGAAGGCTGCAAATCCTTAAACGGGATTCCCTCCAGCGGTATCCCTGCAAAAATCAGCGGAGAGTCACTGTAATGATATGGCAGATTACTCCCCATATAATAGTTGATGGCATCCTTCGCTCGCTCAACATCTTCTGCCTCGTAAGTTCCAAACCAAAGTTTCTTCTTGAACTTTGGTGGTCGCAATTCAATGGTCAGCTTCTTGAATCCTGAACGTCTCTTGCGCGGTACGACACGCATAGGCTTCTCGGCAAGTGGAGGTGGACTATCTGAGAATTTGTTTTTTTCTCTCACACGCCTCCGTGAATGCTCGTCTGGTACCTGCAAGTAAAGAGGGATGCATATCAGACTGAGCAAAGCCCATACTCGAATTTGGCCATCGTAAAAGTAGAAAAAACGATTCAATTGAAGGATCGGATTGAAAGTAGGATTCGAAGAATCTTGTGCTGTCGAAGAAAAATTTGACCCATAAAGGACTGAAGCTTTTTTTCAACAAAACCTCTCAAAACTGCCATTTCTATTGGAAAGAGCAAAAACTTTGAAAATTGTTTTTTCTTTGCATATCTATACGTAGGATCTTGCACTAGATTAGTATATGAATGTGGATGAAATTTCAGAAACTTTCACTACATAGATTGCAAGGTATTTCCATTTTAAAGTGAACAAAATGGGAATTTTTTGCACTAGATTATAAGACTTTGACACGGGGTATAGAGGGCTGCAATCCTACAGAATACGCCACAATCCTGCTGGTTTCACTGTTTTGTACGTCCGAAGCCTCCAATCAAGCAGAAGTCAGCATTAAAAAAACGACATAACTTCTCGCGGAAGATATGGAACAGACAGACAAATTGATGAGAGCAGATATTTTCACTCATCAGTGAGGACTAAAAAAAGGGCCAGGACAGGGACAACTACGAACAATATTTACGCAGACCCTAACTAAACAACTAAGAAGATTATGGGACCAGTACTCGACAAGTCACCACCTCGGCATTGTCCCTCCTACCAAAACCAAACCCTTCGCTGACCTCATGTATTGCGAATAGCAACCGATCCTGCAGCTGGTCCTTTGTGGCGTAATCAGGGAGATCCAGTTGGTTGAAGCTGCATATGTCATACCCAAGAACAGAATGTCAATATAGACGCAAGCTAATTTTGAAACTGGAAAGCCTCACAACAATTGCCAAGATCGCTGAATTCAACTTGCAAGTTAAAAGCAGAACAAAAGCATGCAATCTTTGTGCAAAGAAGAAGAAATAATCAGCTAATTAAAACATACCAAGTATGAGCAGAGGGGAGTCGTTCAGGTGCTCCGTAGGCTTTGTGAATCTGGAATCGCTGTGGACCTGAGATGCCTTGCAAAGCTCGGAAACCTTCTAGAGGCACCTGCAGATCAATACATTCTGAGTACTCTAAGCAACAACTAGAGTATCGGCGAGCATCAAACAATAGATATGTAGCATTCACTCCTAACAAGAAGGAGCACATGAAAAAAGGAACATTATGAAGACCAGAGAACAGCAGCCTCCATGAATAGCCAAAAAAACGGATCATCTATATCTGTACTCTGCACGGCCATCTAAGGATTTCGAACTACCTTTGATGTGCCGGTAATAAATTGCAAAAGACGAGCCATGTCCTCTTTGCTGAAAGATCGCACAACATCCCAAAACCATTGAACCACAGGCGATGCAGCAGTATACCCCGTATACTCAGTATTGGCTTTCAGGTCCTCCACTGTCATTCAACACACACAGTTTAGAAGAATTTATGTAACTATGTTCAAGCCAGTTTCCAAAAGCAGTCACATCCACAACAACTTCAAATTGATTCTTGTTCCCTTCTTTTCATCTGAAAAACAATAAACCTCCAATTCTACGTCTCTGTTAGAATCACATGCAAATCATTACAGGGTAATGACTCACAGTCAATTTCTGGCAGGCCACTGATCAGAAACTCAAGCTCCTTATCATTAAAGATGGAGGTGAGCTCCCGCGAAACAAGCTCGTTAAAGCCCTCCATGAAAGATTCTATTTGAGGTCGAATCGCAGTTGTCAGGCGATGCTCTGCAACTTTGTCCACATATTCATGCTTATTCTCCTCTGTCACCCGAATGCCACGACCACCAGGGATAAGCTCAAAGTCCGTTACCTGCAATCAAACGATGGATAAGAATCAATAAACATTAATGAATACGAAAATATTCCTGTGTGCCTCTCAAACTCTTGGATGATCAAATCTGTAAGTAAACATCTAACAAAGAGAAGAAAGTACGAATGTCTAATCCAAGAACTAGTCCAAAAGTTCATAGGTATTGAGATAATCAAATTAAAACTGTACCTCAGTCTCCTCATACAAAATATGCTTCTCTTCATCAGCATCCATGCTAAACGTCAATCCCAGAATATCACTAATATCATTCTGCCAAAAGAAGATCACAACATAAAGGTGGTCAGAATTGTTGAATCTCTCAGTTGTCTCGGAGCTAGAGAATTTGCTGTACAATCGATTCCCAATTCTTTCATAATCATAATCAATTGAAGGGATATGTAAACAGACCTAGAAAAGATAACATATAGACTACTATGAGTTACAAATGAAATGGAAACGTTTTGAGCCCCATAGTGCTCAACAAGGAAAAAAACTCGAGCTAAAATGTAATAAGCGCTCCCTCTGCAGTACAAGAAAGAGCATACCTCGAGGATCCACTTCAAATTCTTGAAGTAGTCTGGATCAATGGCCTCAATATCGTGATATGTCACCTTCACTCCCAGAATATGCTTATAGAAAGAACGCGTGAAGTAAACATCGAGGAGTTGTCCATCAAAGAGGGCCTTCGCAACCTGGATCCAATATACGTAGTATGAATTTGAGTCAAAGTTCAGTGAAGAAAAGAAAAACGATAGGATTTCGTCTGAGAACCCGACAAACCATGAAGGACAGGCACTCCTTCGATAATCAGAGCACAAGAAAGACGACTTACCACTCGGCCAACAAACTTGAAGTATGACAGATGCTCTGTTTGATAAACTGAATTTGGATTCGGCTGAAACGTAGATTCGTTTCCGACAGTCGTAAATAAAAGGGCCCCCATGTCGAAAGTCACGCGGGAAAGCAATTGATACCATTCACGGGTTAAACCACCGGCATCAATACCCTCCTCTCCTTGAAATTGAACAGTGAGACGACCCTTCAACTCGTCCGGGGTTCTCATTCGCAGCTGATTATATGAATCTTCCAGCACATACGCCCGTCTCACATGGATACGAAGTGGAGAATAGTGCTGTTGCTCATGTTGCTGCCGAATGCGAGATCGGAAATATGCTCGCTTGTTATCGAAGTCAAATAATCGGTGACGTCTCAATAGGAGACAAAGTGAATTTTCTAGCAAACCATGATTTTGCTGCACAAAAGCCTTCAACAAGCGCCGGTGCTTGTCAGCAATCTTCTAATCTTAACTTTTGCAATTTATAGTGTTGAAGAATTGAGTTGAGAGTCTAGAAAAAACAAATTCTAAAAATACACACTTGACTTTTTTACTTCAAAAAATTGATAAGTTAAAGTAGGTACGAGATAGAAGGAAAACCTAAATTGTTAATAGTTCTAAGATGGAATGGAAACACACTAATTCCACCAAGTGACATTGTTCTACCAAGCAAACTAAACCTTGTGGAACTTCTTTTTGAAAAATTGGCAAAATTGAGTTCAAAAATGAATCCAATGCTTTATTTTTTCATTGATTGTTTAGAAAAAAAGATGCTCCATAACTTTCACATCACTAATCCAAAGGGAATGAATCAAAGCTCTCCATGTAGACAACAAGACGTGTGGGCCCTCAAGAATCTCCTTCAAAAACAATATTATATGTCTACAACAAAGAACTTGTTCTTGCAACATATAGATGGAGATTACTCTTAGGAATTGAATAATATTATTTGTAAGCCCCAAGAAATCACTAACATATATCTATTGTAACCACATGCATTAAGAGGGTATTTAAATAGGAACTAACACATACTTGTAATACTTGAGGTATATTCTAGGCATATTCTAATTAAATTCTCAAATTATTCTTTTTTTGAGTTTAAAGTACCCTACATTACATGTAAAATTTTATAATTCAATAAAAATGTTACCTTTCATGAATAAAAAGGACCCTATATTTCAACTCACATGGTTTTCTAACTCAACGCAAGTGACCCCCTAGGTTGTAAAGGAAGTGATAATGTTAGCATTGAAATAGCTGAGGTACTTGGAATTGAAAAAACTATTTTTTATTATGTAAATGGTCTTTACGAGAAAAACATCAAAATAAAGACTTTTTAGCCATGTAATTGTTTTCTAGGACTTAAATTTATACCACATGGATCTTGAAAATAAGATGTGTGAATATTTGAATATAACTAAAATGATTTATGTCAAGTACCATTCTTAGTAGAAAAAGTGAGATCTTAAAAAACGAATTCCTCATTTTGAATCAAAACTCTCCGTGTAGACAAAAATATAATCTATGAGAAACAAATATTTAATGATAAAAAATTATTGCAAGTTTTTGTGATTTTTTTCGATGCCCAATGAAATCAATTTTGTACTTAGGGAGGCATAAATTTTGCTCCCAAGTACCAATTGAAATAAAAATTATATTCCCTAAAATATTAGTACACATCTCATTCACCAAACACTAATCCTTCACTGTGAACTAACTGATTTGTCGCAATAATTTGCAATTGAAGTGAACTATGCTAGGTGCATGCTATAGGAATGAAATTCGCTTGGTCATTGACATACTATAATGAGTATTTCTAACTTCAAAATAAGTTTCAAAAAATCAAGCCAAAAATTGAGATCATAGAAACCTACCCAAACTTTCCTACCCAAACTTTCATTTGACCCAAATGGTACTTTGGCGATCAAATCAAGATCTCCAAGAATAATGAACTGTTTATAGTGACCGTAGACCACCCACTACGAATAAAACCCCAATAAGCAGAGAGGAAACTCAAAACCTGCAAAATGCATTCAGCAAATATGTCCCGCCACCGCAACTATATCTACTGTAGATCCAAAAACTCAGAATATGTAGTCAAGTACAACATACCTCAGAATCGACCAGCAAAGAGTCCAAAAAATCCCGGATGTAGGAGAAGGTAGGTCTTTCAGCAGGAGAATTCGTCCAGCATGATTCAAGTACGTGTCTTAATAAATCAGGACACGCAGCAGGCAAATTTGGCCTCAGTTCCCCGGACACGATTTTAGACCCCAACTCTTTCCAATTCCCATTTGGATAAGGGTCTTCACCAGTCAAGATCTGTGAGCATGTCACAGCAAAGCTATAAACATCGGCACCAAGCCGGTCAATAACACCTACAGAACCTGTACGCCCCGTGTCCGAATTTGAATCTGATTCAGAAGTAGTCACGTCGTTATCCTCCGACAGCAGCCTCTCTAAAACTTCTGGAGCTTTCCATTGCACAGCATCAAGCTTGCGTGCCTCACGAGAAACAAAAGACATGCTCTTACTTTTGGTCCGAACTAGACCAAAATCAGACACTTTAACTGACAGCACGTTCTTGTCTCCATCATTTATATGAGAAACTAGAATGTTCTTGGTCTTGAGATCTCCATGTGGAATATTCTGCTCATGCAGGAATTCCATGCCCCTCGCAATCTGTGAAAGGATAGCAAGTGTTTCTGCCAGTTCAAAAGGATAAGAAGGGCTTTCTTCACATCGGCTACCGGAGGCTGAGCTACTTGCTCCCCTTTGAGACTCTTTTCTCTTCTGCAACAAATCTAGAAGGTCCTCTTCCATATATTCCAAAACAAGGGAGCAGCTCATCTTGTCAACGGTTCGAGCACGAGTTTTCACGACGTTCTCGTGATCCTTAAGACCTACCAAAATATCTGCCTCCTTCTGAAAGGCGCCACTCGGTACCCCTATAAAGTCTTTTCTAGCAAACCTCTCTCCGATCCATTCCGTCTCGTACACGATACTAGCCAGACCTTTGCCTAGTAGGCGCTTGCTTGGTAAATCCCTCGCCCAGAGCTCAGATGAAATTCCTTGACCGGAGCTTCCAGCATCGTTGTTGCCACTTTGTGACGCCATCATAAGCCGTGTTGTCTTCGTGAGCTCCACCAAAATCTTACAAAACGATTACATGCTATACTTCCAAATTTTCACGCAAACATAGAGGCACTGCAATGAAAAGCAAGGGTTAGATTTTGGTACTCTTCATAATCGCATAGATTTGCAACCGTTGATACATATCGAGCAGAAAATGTCCAGAAACTGCCCTAAAAGCTGCACGGCCTTCTCATTCAAGGGTACCGTAAGTTTCCCCCTTGTGTTTCACACTACTGTGGTCATCTTCTTCCTCTTCCTATCCTTCTAACATAAGGCAAATGTCCGTAGAGTCCAACTCACTCACGCCATCGACGTACATGTATCACATTCCTCACATGGCTGGAAGCCTCTCACAGATAAGCATGCCAGAGGATGAAACTCGGGAGATATAAGCAATCCTCCACCATACTCGAACCGGTTAAAAGCAACCAGGCACCTGCTGCTGATGGTATGCAAATTACTAATCGACAAATATAGTTTGCCGGTCTCAGTTCCCCCATTCAATAGTTCTCTGTGCTATACAGTCACGTTGATAGCAGCGAAATTAAAAAATAATACAGTGAGAAATTCAGACCTGAAAAGGTGATCTAGTTGCGCGGTTTGAAGAGCACTATTTCTCACGCAACCCGCAACCGGAGTCTCGCGCGCACTTCGCACTTCCATGACGTACACAAAATCCCAAAGATGCAACAGAATCACTGCAGCGACAACAATTCACTTGCTTAACCAATCTGCTCATCGAGGAATTAGAGTCAGCAGACATCGACACTCAGTGGATGCAATCAAATACCGTGTTTACCAAAAAACCTCACTCTCAAATGGTCAAACAAGATTTCACACTCACGAAGTGGACGAAGCACTTACTTGCAGCAAAAAGTATGCGAACACGGTCACGTCCTTCATCCCGGACAAAGCAAAAAACTTAATTGGCTGCCAGCGCGCGAAGACACCGGCACAGAAACAATCACAAACGACTACGAATTTTACGAACAAGACAAAACTGGAATTAAAGTAACCTTGTTGCAGCGAAAGTAATTGATCTTGTCAATTTCGGACAATAAAACAAAATCACTAGCATAAACTGGAGCAATTGTCTCTGCAAGACACCAATTCGGACGAACGAACTCTGAAACTTAACCGGGATAAACTATTCTCCTCAAGACGTTTACTCAGACAACCAAACCCTCACGAAGTCAAACATGGCCGCCGAATCTCCTTGCCTAGTTTGCAGCTGAATCATCTTCCCGGAACTGTGAGAGTCGCAAGCGACACCTCAAATACTTCGGAACGATGGAACGAGGCACCACCATTACCAGTACACCCTGACTGAAAACTTAAAACGGTAACTTCGAACCTTCTCCACACTAGACTTGTACCCTAGTCCTCTTTGAAACAACCATTAGAAGCAACGAAAAAACTGAATTCCTCGCGCAATTGCAATAATTCCGGCAATTATCTCTGCCCCCCGGCAATTGCGATAGTTCTCAAGTTAGTTCGAGGAACTGACACAAAGCATCCTGTGTTGCGATCTGACCTGATAGACTGAAACCCTATTGCAAAGGAGTGGAATCTCTAACCAAGTAAGAAAGTCTTATTGAATATTGACCCGCCTAGCGTCACGTTATCTGACAAGGACCCCGCGGATGGACTTAGGGCCTCCTTACATGTATCGGTCATCGGGGAACTTTCACCGCGGATGCTACAGGGAAAAATAGACATTGCACTTTCATGTGGACCCGGTGGGTGGAGATGGAGACAATAAAAAATCCCCACGTATTAGATTCCCTAGTCTCCACCTAGTCTCCACCAATGAGGTTGTCCACCGATATCGGTGAAACTTCAACTCCTCCTTTCCCGCTTGCCCACCCCGGCAACACCATCGGTGGAGCCACTTTTGTCTTCTTGCTTGAATTAGAGGAAAGTTTGCCCACCGGGCTCACATGTAAGCTGGCCCTTAACCCTAAGTGCCGTCTGAGACTATCGGTAGGATGAAAAATAACGTTTTTCCATCCAATTGTTTTTTTTGAAGTTGCTTAGTACATTTGCAGTGAATAGTAGTACAAACTCCTTCATACTGTAACCAGTTGTTGACTTTACAACGCTAACATGGCATTATCCCATTCACAATCCATTACCATTTTCATTACAAGTTGTAACTCATAACCTTCTTTCTTTCAATGTGCTTCCTACCCCCTTGGATCATGAAGATCAAAGGTTGTGATTGAAAAATGTACAACCAGTTATGTAAGATAACCTATTCGGCATTAGTGCAACTCATCGGTTATCTAATACATTATGGTATTATTGATTTTTTTTCAAGAACAAGATGCTTAACCCATAGATCACCTTTTAGTAGTGTATTTTGGTCATATCTTGCTATTTACTCTTGATGTGAATTTTAGCCATAAAAATGGTACTTTCTGAATTTGAGTTCAACTAATGAAATGAAGTTTATCAAGTGTAGTGAAAAAGTGAAGAAGATTCATATCTAATCCTAAATTAGCTCCAAAAATTTGAAGTTTTTTGGTAGGTGCATATAATATCATGAAGTAAAATAATTTATTATGTCTTTCTATAATTAAAGAATCAGTTGCCCATGGTTGTAGACCTAAAGTTCAGATTGCAATCAAATATTCACTTTTGGAAAATTTTCAAATTTTCAAGTTGCAATTGGAGTAGAAACTACACTTCATTAACCCCTAACGACCCAAGGGGGGTACTTTAAAAATGAGTCAAAACTACTAAGAACTTGAACAATTTTTTTTCTCACTTTTTCTTGAGATCAGATAGAATGTAATTGTAGAATCTTGAAGTTCACATTGAGAGTGAGCATCTCAAAATAATTCAGATTATTTGACCATATAGTTTAGGAGATATTGAAGTTTGAAGTTTTATTTGGGTCAATGGAAGTACATGGCAACGCACATTGAAGGAGCATATCTTTGTGAGAATATTTTGAAATGATGCCCTTTTGTGCTCAGTGAAAGATAAGAGAGTTGAAAATGTACTTGTAAAATTTCACAACATTCTAAGCATTTTGCAATTTATGGTGGAGCTTGCAATGCATGGTGCCATTTGCAATTTATACTTATAAAATAAATTGGCATTTCAACAATTGCAAGGTGGATTGTATAATGAATTTGATATTTTTTCATGTGAAATTAAGTTTTTTGAAAGTGCATTTTAGTGTGCTAACACAATTTGTAGTTGTTCATGTCCCCTCTAATTCCAAAAACAAATTATGTGCAAATTTTTGAAACTTTGTGGCCCGGAGGGTTAGCATACTAAAAATAGAAAATGTACATTTCTCTTGTTATAATCTCACAACTCCTATGCAATTTTGCACTCAAAATTGGTGAACATACTAACAAGGAATCTCTTTAACCCCTAACTGCTTCATCGACCATATATGGTCGATCTGAAATTTCAGGCTCATTTTGAAGTGGGCAGTTAAATTCGTTTGCCCGTTTTTTTTTTAAAATTGGGCAGTTTTTAGGGTTAACTATTCAAAACTTTCATTTTTCACTGAAAAAGGTACATATTTGAGTGTTGAGAGGTCTCCAAAGCCATTTAAGTCCGTTAGTGGAAGAGTAAAGCTTGCTAATTTTACTTCATTTTTCAACTTTGAGCAATTTCACTTGATTTGAGATCTAAAAACTTCCACTTATTTATTTGCTTTGAAAATGGTCCCAATCGAAAGAGTAAAGTGTTTTCATGATTTTCACCATTGAAAATTTAAACAAGCAAGTGTTGATTTGGAGTTATTTGTGAATTATACTTATAAAAGAAAATTGCATCCCAACAATTGCAAGGTGGATTGTGTAATGAGTTTAATAGCTTTTCAAGTGATATTAAGTTTTTTGAAAGGGTATTTTAGTGTGCTAACACAATTTGTAGTTGTTCATGTCACTTCTAATCCCAAAAAGCTTTTATGTGCAAATTTCTGAAACATTGTGGAGAGGGACAACATATTAAAAATAGAAAACGTACATTTCTCTTATTATAATCTCACAACTCTTATGGAATTTTGCACTCAAAATTGGTGTACATACTAATAAGCAAGCTCTTTAAACATCCATATGGTTAGATTTTGAAAAAAAATCATTTTGTTTCAATGGAGATAACTATAAGCCCATGTTCTTTTTTCATGGGAAAAACACACTTGGAATGGCTTAGGCACTTAGGGGTTAAACATCTATATGGTTAGATTTTGAAAAAAAAACAATTGGCTTCATTGGGGTTAACTATAAGCCCATGCTTTTTTTTCATAGTCAAAAAATACTTGAAAGGGCTTGGGCATTTAGGGGTTAAAGACCAAGAGTTCAAATTTCACACAATAAGTGACCGCAAAATTGCCCCAATGACTTTTTTTTCATTCATCTATAGTTCAAAAGAAACAAGTATGTTTTACTTCAAGAAATTATTTTTCCAATTCAAAAAATGACCTTTCAAAAATGACTTCCATGTATAAATAAAATAAACATCCTAAAAAACTCACCATAATTAGAAATTAACACTTTTTGAATCTAAAAAGAAAAAGAAAATCTTGTAGAAAGTACATATTTTCAACATTTTTAGGGCAAAATTGATTTTCAATTCAAAAGTATAAATTTTACAATTACAAATTGAAAAATCTCCTTGTGAAAAATTGATTTTTTAACCTCGTTGGGACAAGTTTGCAGCCATTTATTGTTTGAAATTTGAAGACTTGATTGAAAAGTTCAAAAATCTCCTTGGGACAAATTGATTTTCAAGTTTAGGAGGAATTTTCTATTTTCTACTTTAAGGTTCATTGAAAAAATATTGGTTAATGTAGTAATAGATCTAACCTTATGGATATGACATATGGATTGCATTTCACAACTTTTTGTTTTGAATCCGTAGTTAAATTATTCATCCGCTTCTTCCACATTGCATTTGATGGAAAAATTTGAACACTCTCGTTGGTCAAACGCTAAGCTCTTGAGAGTTGAGAGTGCTCAGATTTTCGATTCTCGTGACTTTTAGCCTCAATCAAGTGTAGACAGCATTTCGTGTGGCGGATGAGTCAGAAACCCTAGCTTTGTTACAAATCTCTTTTTTATGCTCTTCGAATGCTTTTCTTTGTTACAGAAATCTTAGTTGAGTACAGTTTCTTACGGAAATCTGAGTGGAGGAATTGCCGAATTGCCCCCGAAATGGAGGGCCATGGGAGGACAGCCGGATATCGGTAGCTTTGAACAGGAAATTCTGGAATTGTGGAGAGAAACGTCAAGGCTTCAAGATTGCGCATATTGTGAACGTTACCCCGAGGAATGTAGACTGTTTGATCCACGCAAGTGTGGGAATTCGAGCAGGCAACATCGAATCGGTGAGATTCTGAAATTGTGTGAGGTTTCGGGCGTCAAAGCTTCCGCGGCACTGTACTGCGCAACCTTACAGGTATAGCACCTATTTCATGCAATGTTGTAACCTGTCTCATCAATTTGGTGCACGTTGAGCTTGATGATTTTGGCCGTTGATTCACGATGGAGATTTTGAAGTATGCTCTTGTTCTTAGAGAAGACAAGGCAATCGGTTAGGGGATTACGCTCTGGAAAACGCCAACAAGTGCCAATTGCTAAGTGCCAGATTACCGGCTGGCACTGAATTTATGATGTTGCTTCCGTTGGCAGGATACTAGAGATCAGTATTGTGCACGCAAAATCTAGTACCCGTTATCAGTAAAGAATCTAAGCGTAGCTATTATAACCTGACTAAGCGTTGTGAATCTGGTTAGATTGACATTATTCAAGATTTATAACGAGCATTTCTTTCACAACCTCGTCCGTTATTACGGAAAACAATTAACTGCTGTCATTGAAAATTATTTCGAGTAGGCAGTGTTCGGGCCGGTACATAGGCTAGAGCTTCGTCAATTTGGAACTTGAAAATTTTGCTGAGATTTTGACCTTGTTATGATTAAGGCGGGTCACATTCGTTTTGCGGGAGTTCGGGACAGAATTTTGAAGTCGGCAGCCTCTATTTATTGGACACATAGCCAGAAGAAGGAGGAGCCGTACTGATGCTGTGGTCGAATTTGCCACTGGAAGAGGATCAAGATGCTAGTTCATTGATTTAATCTCAATATTGTTTCTTTTAAGACTGAAGATAGCAAGGAGGGCAGTTGCAACTTTCTGGTTCCTAATTCAACAGTACACCATGATTGACACCATGATTGAGCACTTTGAGCTTGCGCAGGAGTCCGGAAGTTGCCTAAGTGGCGCTGAGCTTTGTCAGGAAGGCCGTGTCATTAACTTAAGGAACGCCCCATGTGGGTGTTCAGTTCTGTGTGCTGCACTCGATCGATCCAAGTATATAAGGTTGTCAAGTGAATTCAATTCTGACCTAGTAGGGCCACAATTGGAGACCTTGAGTACACTTTGCCTTGCTGCTCGTTGTTCGGAAGAGTTCTTCCTCCCTGCCAACCCCACTGATCAATGGCTGAGAACAACTATTGGCCATAAGAGCTTGCATCCGGGAGCATGGACCGAAGCAGAAACTTGGATCCATCTCATCCCTAGTTTCATTATCCACAGTAACATTCTACCCTATGACCCATATTGGTCGAAGCCGCTGGCCACAAGAGACGAGACCAGGACAAGGGTACATTTTCCTTCGTATGTACTCAAGGAAGCATTGGAAGAGAGAAAATCGTTGACGACGAAGCTGCTGGAATGGAGGAGTACCGGGAAAGAATGTGAGATCGCGAAGTATGGAAGATCCAAGGACGAAAGTTTTGAACAACCGAGAACCTCAAAATTGTTCTGGGAGATACAAAGTGCCGATGTGAAACTTGTTAGGGAGATTGCTGCAGGTTCAGACGGGACTATTTCTTTGATTACATGGAAAGGTGGCAGGTTCGTTCGAAAAGAATTCAAACCGTACCCTACGCACGATTACAGAGAGCTTGAAGTCGTGAAAAAGTTTTCTCATCCACATATTGTCTACAGCTTCGGCGTGCTCTGTGATGGAATACGGACTTCTTATTTCATGGAATATATGTCCAATGATCTTTTCAATTTCATCGTTGACAGAGTACGACGCGCTGTTGGTGATAACGAGCCTCCGTTCTCGCGCCATGACTCCGTCGACGTACTATCGCAAATTGCAAAAGCAATGAGGCACATGCACCAAGAGAATGTGAATGTGGTACATTGCGACCTGAAGTCTGTGAATATCCTTATCAGTGAGATTGCGACATCAGATAATGTGAAGCATTTCCTCGTTAAAGTTGCTGATTTTGGAAGCGCTCGGTCGGGAGATTCAAGTTCATCTTCAGGTTTCATTCCAGGAGCTGCAACCACAAATTACGCTGCACCAGAAGTCTTAAGAAAGCGTACTCATACGACTGAGCGGATAGATTTTCCTCACAAAATTGATGTCTACAGCTTCGGCATTGTCGCGTTTGAGGTCCTCACGGGGAAGAACAACGTTGAAGCCTACAAGCGCTCTCCTTCAACGTTCAAGAGTGGTGTAATTGAAGGCACTTTGAGACCACCCCTTCGTGCAGAATGCGAGAAACAGAAGGTGTTCACTCAGGACGAGGACTTAATATCGCTCATTGAGAGGTGTTGGCATATCAATCCCTATGAGAGACCTTCTTTTGTGAAGATATGCGAGGACCTCAACAAAATTAGAGATCAAATGTTGGTGTCGGTATGTTTCTACTGACACATTCATTATGTGATTAGAGCATGATTTTTACTGCCTCTTTGGGAGCAAAAGTTGATCTTGCACGTATTTAGAAGCCACCATCCATTTAGGTGTTTAATATTTATCTTTCTGTGGTTCTGCATGCAATTAGAACAAGCAAGGAACTGTTTCTTTTTTTTCGCAACATGTGATGACTTGATGCAGTGTTTTAGTGCTTTATTAAGAAGTGATTCTTTGTTTCTGCAGGAGCAAATGTTACAAAGTGACCACCCGCTATGTCAAGAAAATTCATTTTGGAATTTCTTTCGAGGTAATTCAGAAAGGGAGCCTCTAATATTAGTTACTAACTTTATAAATTGGCACGCATATCAGAGCTGAAAGAAGTTCATAACCGCGAATGATAGCCGCTCAGTCAAGCTAGTCTAATAAGTGGAGTAAACATTTAAATTATTGTTATGCTGAGATGGATTCCAACGCAGAGATGCGGAGGGACGGAGCTATGATGCTATCTAAAGCTTCTTCTTCTGAATGGAAATCTGCTTATTCGTTTGTTTGTTGCTTTTCACTACTTAGATTTTTATTATTTTTTGATTCGAGATCCTGGCCACCTTCTATTGGCTAGTGAGATATTTGGTACGGATCATTATGCCTCGCGATGATGGTCTACCTCTCATCTAGTTTCCTATCCAAGTTCATTTGGAAGCAAGGACATGTCCTTGATACGTGACGACTTGATCGTTTTGCAGGAGCTGGCGCGCTTAAAAAACAGAAAATCTAGACATCAAGGAATCCAAGTTGGTGAAACTTCAGATCCTCAGGTAATCTGATCTGCAGCCTCGCCATTAGTTTTACTATCTGACAGAATACCTGGAATACGTGTTATACCATCCACAACAGAGAGCAGTTGCATAAGTTGCATAAGTTGATATTTCTCTGTTTCAATTGACGAAGTAGTTACAGACTAGTCACTTGACATGTCTGAATGCTTCTTGGCCATGGAAACTTGGTCATTTGTGGGAAGATATGTATGGCGGCACATTTGAGTATTTGGTCATATTTTTGACAGCGCTTGTGTTATGTTTCAAGCTATTTATTTTCTCTTGATTACATATGACTGTTTTTGCATGTGTTACACTCAAGTTTGAATGTCTGATTGACATTGGACCTTGTGTAGAGTTAATCTCAAGTGAACGTGTTGTCATCCTCTAAATCCGGTTCATCTAATCAACTCAAGAATGTCATTACGTCACTAAGATTCAAAATCAAATTGATGTCACTGGTCTATGAACCCACTAATGGACAATTGTGGGGAAGATCAAACTCAGGTTCATCTTTAAACCAAAGTAGTCTCGTATGTTCTGATAAGATTATTGTTTCTAATTGCATTAGATTATGTTATATGCTGGTGAAATGTTCCACGAACACAAGCCCAGCTCTGAAGCTCTGCCAGCTTCAAAACAATTGTCGCTCCAATTCTACAAGTCTTTGTGAATGTGAGCAATCAATTATTTCTCAACACTGCTAGAGATACGGTAGTGACTTCTGCCAGTTCTCTTTTGCTGTCTACATTTTTGCAAGGAATGAATTATTGGTGCCTCAACTGTGCAGCTAATGGAGTACAACAGAATTAGAGCGTTTCAGCCCCGTTTTCACTCCAGGAAAGCGTCTAGTATCGATAAGAAGATTCGCAGCTGAATGGAGACGTAAAGTTCTTCTGCCTTGAAGATATTGATAATTATTTGAAACTTTGAAATGACATCCGAAGCCCTTGTGAGTCGTAATAGCCTGGGAGGGAAAGGTGTGACCTAGCTGCATCATGTCCACAGAGACCCCCCTGCAATTGCAGCTCAGGCTCTTTAGCAAGAAGAGCACTAATTAGCAAACTCTGTTTCATAGGGAAGCGCTCATTCGCATAGTCACACGGTCAGTTTGTCACTGAACACACTTTGTGCCTGATTCGACTTTGTGATGCTCTGACCTACTTTATAATTGTTGACAGAGGGGACTGCATTATGACACAAAAATATGTACAGTAGAATAATGTTGCGAAACGGTATATGCTGTGGTGGTAAGAGCATCCCTAATGCAACACTGGAAGAAGCACGGGCACGGTCGATGCAGTCTTCGTAGAAATAATTGGTCCCCAATGCGGACCGCTCTAGTTCACTGCACCTTCCAGGTCTCGGCAAAAGAGAGCCTCTGCTCGGTATATTTGGGAAATTTGAAGAGCACCGGAGGTGGCACACAATACAGAAGTCAACACTTTCTGACATTGTTTTCCGTGCTCATCAATTCAAGCTCCCCCTTTTGGCATGAAAGTCTATATTTAATGTTAAATCAATTTTTTTCTTTTCTTTTTATAATGCAGTAATGCGATAAAGGTTCATTTGGGGTTTGAGTTGCCGTTTTTGCATTGGGGCAATTTTTTTGAACGGAATCTTGAACGGAATGAGGTCCGCCTACCTCCTCTTCAAATTCTGGATGTTGTGCTTGTAACAGTGTACGCATTGGAAATGCTCTAATAGCATCCAGTATGCGGCAGTTACATGGGTACAGTAACGGCATGGTTGGGGTGGACCCGTTCAAAATGATTTAATAACCTTCCGAACGCTACCATTATCAACTATTGGAGACTTGCAGGTTTTTTAATTGTTTAGCTGCCCTTGAAAAGGCAAAAAAAAAATTGAATGATTAGGATTGTCAAATCTCTCTTCATGTCTCTTGAGCTCATAAAGTAATTTAGGGTTATGCAATTGTTAAGCTACCCTCGAAAAGGCAAAAAAAAAATTGGATGATTAGGATCATGAATTGTTTCATAGTGTTCTTGTCTCTCTTCATGTCTCTTGAGCTTATAGAGTAATTTAGGGGTTTATGTTGTAGCTAGGGGCCCATTGAGGAGGAGTCACTAGAAATGGTCCCATTGTCATTATGTGCTTTGTGAAGGACTTGCCCCCTTGGCATTTGGTAGGCCGATATACATGGCAATAATTATATGCTATAATATTGCAATGATTTTGCAAATCCTTCTAATTTGCCCTTGTTTATTTCTAACTATGTAAGAGAATAATAAAAGCCAACTATTTGTGTATGTGATTGATAGAAAAATCATACATTTTGAAGATGTGATTTTATTTATAGGATTGCATCTCAAATGCATGATATACACAATAATCTATTGTTCATAGATTCAAAAACTTAAAATGTCCTTTTTTTGAACAAATTTAACAAGTTGAATATTTGTAATAGAATTTGATTGAAGGGGACAAGATTGCACATTAGAAAGCAATATAAAGATGGTTTGGGCTTGAATATCAGAGATGCCATTATTTGAACAAAAAAGTAGATGTGTATAGTATTGATACAAGATACTTCAAAACTATGGCATTAGACTCTTGTAATTTTAAAGGGATCTTGAATCATCTTAAACAAGTAATCAAGAGATCTTATTATCAATGGACATGGACAAAAATTGCCTACTAACTCAGATGACAAATCAAAATAACAAATTCAAACATGTTAGAATCATAATTCAACTCAATGATTTAGTCTCTAAAACATATTGTGTTGTTTAAAAATCAAGCAAGACTTCCAATACCAAATAAGACTTGATGTATATAATTAATTACAACTCTAAAAAATACAATTTTTTTAACCAATGATTAAAGAAAATCAATTAGATCAATGAAAATTAGTTTATGAGGTTTGGAGTGATTAGAATACAAATTTAGGCCTTAACAAAAATGAATTTGTAACTCCTATCTAAGTGCTTCTACTATTATAAAAATACGTCATCATCAATCTTGGGAGCAACAAGATATTGGATTCCAATTGCTTTGGACTTGACGAGATATTTTGGCTTGCCAATTTTCCTTTTTTAGATATATGCCACGTCTTCTATGATAAAAATATTGCTTGGAGTTTGTTTTAGTTATCAAATTCCAAATAGACTTTTCTTGTGTCTATTTCAAAATTATGATTTGATGCTTCTAATCATACTATTCTTAATTTCTATTTTCACATCAATCAAAAGTCAAAAATATTTTTGTTCAACTATTATGCAAAGAGCAAAGAAGATGCTCTTATGTAGACTTTCATAGATGGTGGTATACTCTAATATGAATATTTATGATTTGTGCAATTTTGAGCATATTGGATGACTTGGTTTTTGAAGTTTTTTAGGAATGAACTACAAAATGCCCAAGTCGTCAAACACACTTTGTTCTCAATGATGATTTTCATTTAAGGCACTTGGTCCATAAATTTACTAAGAAATCAATTTGGGGAGGTTAGAGTTCTTGAAATATTTTAAAAGTAAATTTTCCTTGAAAGACATATAAAATTGGCATTTAACCCAAGTGAGATTAGATTAGATTTGAGAGTGTATATATAATGCATTTTAGATTGGATTTTTCTTTTTATACTCAATGTGTTATGTATGGCAATTTGTGTTTACATGACACAAGTCATTTCATTTTTTTTAGAGCTTCATAGGATTTGTTAATATGAATTTTTGAAGTTGGAACATAGTGGTCTCTAAAAGCACCCACTTCCAAAAATGTACACTATTTGTACATTGTTGGTACAATGAGAAAGAAAAATATATACATAATGAACATTTTGAGAAGGTAGATGCTTTATTAAAAGAAGCTTGCATTTTATGTTACATTTCGTAATTTTTTTAAATAGACTTTAGGTAGGTAAATAATAAAAGCATTTGGACTCTAAAAGCACTAGAAGAAACCCGCGTTTTATGTTAGGTTTTGTATTTTCTTAAAATGGACTTTAGGTGACGTCCATTGCAACAAACCCATGTTTTTATGTCAACGTTGATGTTATGTTGAATGTATTGTTGCAATAAAACATGGATTTGTTGCAATCGAAGTCTAATGAATTAATTAAAGCTTATTCAATCTAATTTCTACTCTAATTAGAAGTTTGAGGAATTTCCAAAATTAAATACTTTATTGCTATTTGAACTTCAAGCCTATTACCATGGGCCAATGAGTTTTCAATCATAGAACAACACATAACTTTGTTTTACATCATTTTATTATATACCATAAAATACACCTATAGTAAAAAAAATTAGATTTTTGAATGCTAATTTTAAAATTTTCACAAAAAATCTTGATTTTTATGACTTATAAATAGTAGGTGAATTCATCTCTGGAAGATTTTTTTTAAAATTATTATATTTTTATTTCTATTTTTAAATCTACTAGTAATCTAGTATGCATTTTCAATGGAAAAATGGAGCATGCATCTAGAGTGAAGTTTTACCACATGGTCACATGTTTTGGCATTTTGGGATTTATCCCAAAACACGTCAAAAGACGGTCAGTGGATCATTAATTTAATCTAAAACCAATTGGATGGAAAAATGATAATTTTTCATTCAATTTTTTGGAAGAGTTTTTTAAATGCATTTTTAGTAAATGGAATCGGATATGCCCTTATTGTTTAATATTTGACATTTCTACATAAGATGCACATCTCTATAGTGTATTGTAGTGTATTTTAGCAATTTCAAGCTCCTTGCTCTTGATTAGGATTTGAACCATAAAAATGATCTTTTGGGAATTTATGCAAAAAGAAATGGAGTAAATGAAGTGTAATTTCTACTCCAATTTGAAAATTTGAACTTTAGACCTATAATCACAATCTCTTAAATTTTAATTCTAGAAAGATACAACATTTTTTCTCTATAATATTTTGCACAAAGGTAAACTAGCCTATCATCTAGTTGATTCACAAATGCAATATATTGTAGGGCTTCCTAAATATTGTCAATAGTTTCAAACAATGGAAAGTTTAATCCCTAAAGTCCCAAGGCCTTTTTTTCATCAAAACAACTCAAAACTGCCATTTTCTATTGTAAAGAGAAAAAACTTGAAAAAATATTTTTTCACATTTCTAATCATAGAATCTTACATTGAACTAGTATTAAAATGTATAAAAGAAGTTTCAAAAACTTTGACCACATAGATTGCAAGAGAATTGCATTTGAAATGAAAAAAAAAACTTTTTTTTACACTTTGCATGATTCAAATATAAGACTTTGAATCTTCTTAGTTTGAAATTTCTGCACCACAGATTTTGAATTAAGAGTTTTTTGTGTTGAAAAATTGACTTGAGAGTCTGGGAAAAAATTCAAAATTTTTTTATTTTATTTTTGTACTTAAAAATATTGTTAAGTAGAAGAAAGTATAAGATTTGAGGAAAAAATAATTCATTAATAGCTCTAAGATGGAATTAAAATACACTAATCTCCAAAGTAAGATTGTTCTAACAATTATATTAAAACTTTTGGATCCTTTTTTTTAGATTATGAAAATTGAATTCACAAATGAATCCTATATGTTATTTTCACAAGAATTTTTTATGATTGCCTATAAAACAAGAAGCTCCATAATTTTTTACATCATTAATCCAGATAGAATGAATCAATGCTTTCATGTAGACAAAAATACAATCTATGAAAAATAAATTTCTAAAAGTTTTATTAAAAGTTTATTTTTTATTGTGGCACATCTATTGTGCCTGGGCACCAATTGAAGTAAGAGTTATATTACCCCAAAGCTAATGTGCTTTTCTATCTTCAATAAAAATTTCAAAACAATACGCCAAAAATTGAGATCATCAGAACTTGCTTGATCTTTAATTTGTCCCCCGAGGGGACAATGGGATCTTTAGGAAGTAATGTAAACGTAATGCAAGTGGAACTATCATAACATTTAGTAGCCTTCGCTATTGCTACCTTTGAGTCTTCTCTACAAAGTTCATTGAACAATACTTATTGCTATTGATTATTGCTATTGATTACTACTATTGATTATTGCATTTTTTACTTACTACTTTGATTAGTGCTCTTTTTACTCCTTTTACTTTTTTACTAATGTTTTTTCAATGTAAACCTCTCACTATTCTCATTCTTCTTGCCATTTGTCCCCATAGCTACTGATGGGGGATGAAATCATGTGGAATATTCCATATCATTCCATTGGAACAATAGTGCTTTTTCTAGTGAATGTTATGATGTTTTTTAGACAACTCTTGAAATTGGTATGGTTTATCAAGGTTTCAACAATGGAAAACGAAAATTTGTTAGTAGGTGGGCCCTATGTCATGAAAATTTCCCCATAATCATTTTTCCTCCAACCTTTGAGTACTTGTAAAGTTTCCTAAAAGCACCTTGAAATTCAAACATGTTTCTTGCACTAAAAGTACGATCCTCATTAAATTATTAGAATTTTAAGTAAAATCTATATAAACTATTTATATTGAACCATCCTTGTTGCCTCTACTTCCTAGGATTGCATGTTGGATTTTGTAGTTATTTAGCCTAAAAAACCAAGCTACTTTATCCATTGGAAAATCATCACATTTCTTTGATAAATGATATGCAACCAAGATGGAAATGGCCATCTTTTGTAGGTGATGGTTTTGGATGATTGATAAATTTAGGTTGGTTTACCTTGCTCATATACCCCTATGGAAAACATTTCATATTATTTGAGATCATTTTGTATTTGATATTTCAATGACAACCTTTAGTTCATAATAGATCTAGCTGATTTTTGGAGTGATCTTTGAAGGGTTTGTTGACTAGTATAGGGTCCATTTGAATCCATGACAAGAATGACAAAATGAAACTAGTTAGGACTACACTGGTGAAAATGAAGCTGACTTAAATGGTAGAATGAAGCCAAAATAACAAAAATGAAATTTAAAGTCACATGACTAAAATTAAAGCCCATAGTGTCTTTTCAATTGAAGGGAGTCAAAAGATTTTAAAAGAACCAATGGAAACCTTTGCATTTCAATTTTCTTTAAATGAGAGAATTGATGCTAAGAAAATATGAAAATTCTCCATAAGTTTACATCATAGTCTAGAACATTGTAGTGCATTTTTTTACCCATTTCGTTCTAAAATTTAAAACCCAACATTCCATAGTTATAGGCCCAAAGTTCCAATAGCTAAAAAGTCTTCAATGGCTTATATTCTAAACTTTTAATGATTTATAGATGATATGTGATTTCATCCCTGAAAACTAAAATAAGGAACATACAAAGCGTAAGGATTTTGTAGGTCAAACCTCTAATTTTAGGGGTGGTTGCATACAATTTTAGTTTAAAAAAATTAATATTTAGACTCCACTTCAGAGCTCTACTTTGAGAGTATATTTCACTTTTGAACCTATTTTCAACATTGCATTAACATTTCAATGCAAAATCAATATTTCACCATCACCATCACCAATTTAGGGTAAACTTGTTTTGGAAGTAACAATGTCTTCAAGAAGTCGATCTATATTTTTTCAATTTGTAATATGCAATATATGATTCAAGATTCATTTGGATGTCTCACCCTAATTCTAGTGAAGACCTATATGTCGGAATTGGTTTAATTGAATAGGTTATAGGATGTTTATATTATAGATGCCTAATTATATTATGTTATAGGCACCTATATTAAAGGTGACAAATATAGGGTCCACTTTGTGACCATGTGGTACATTTAAAGCCACAAATGAAATAATAATAATAATAATAATATGAAGACTAGATGAAAATAATGAAATTTTGAAGTCACTTGACTAAACTTGAAGTATCTTTTCAATTAGGGGAATTGGAAAGTGTGTTTAAAGAACTGATGACAACCTTTGGGGTTCAAATAATTTCTAAAATGAAGGCTAGAAAATTTTGAATTAAAAAAAATAAATGAGAGAATTGAAAGGGTTGAGGGTTGAGGCAACCGATGGGACTTCCAAAAACAAGTGGAATCACTAGGATCTACTTTGCAACCATAGGGTTGAAATCTTCAAGGTTTCTATATTGACAAATATAAAATGAGACCATTCTTTTGGGGTCTCCATGCTAAGGACATACTTGCAAAATTGTATTGACAACAACCGGTTCATGTTGCTTCCCAAAACCAATACTACCGCCCACTCTTTGGGGACTCCAATATATGTGTAAAAATTTCCAATGCTAAAGTCTCTAGAAGCAAAAACAAAGGTTGAAACCTTCATTGAGGGTGCCACAAGTAGTGAGGAGAGCAATGAAGCCCTAAAGAAATTTCTTTCACTTTTTCACAAAATAATCTAAATTTTTTATGACTTGTTGAAGACATGTGTCTTCATCTCTTATAAATAAATATAAAATTTCAAGCATAGACCATCACAACATGGAACATAGAGAGCGGAAGGATTTTTTACAACTCCGTGGCCCGTCCTTTCAGGGTTAGGGTGATGCTACCATTGCTCAATTTTGAAAGGGAGTTGAACCAGTGGTAGCAACAATTGAAATGTAAGCACACACTTCTCAAAAGCATATCACCCAGCATAAGAAAGTAGTCAAAGTGAGAGCTTTGTTATTACCAGACCAGAGATAATCTCGTCATCAAACTCAAGGACGGCTGCATATTAACCCTGAAACGTCACAATTTTAGAAAAGAAACTGAAAAACACTACTAGGGTCGGTCTGTTTGTGACGTTGAAGGGTTAACGCCAATTCCCAATCCGCAGCACACCTTTGTAGAACCAATGTCTACACAGACACAATTCTTCCACTACAATATGAAGATCCCCTATTTCGGCCGAAACAGAAATACTCTGCTGTCACCCAGACTCGCTACAAGATCCCATGTCTATCCCTCCCTCCGTGCTCCAGTCTCGCCAGTCTACTACAATACAGAGCACCACCAGTGCGCAGCTACAGAAACCCCACACTACAGCAGGCACAATCATCTTTCTCCCACTTGCAGCAGCTAGACCTCCCGAACCTTGTCCTAAGACAATCCTATGTCAATCGTATTATTGACTCTCCCCCGCCCCCCAGCTTCAGATGCGTGCAACCACCTCTGCTCTGCCACCGAATTAGTCTCTACAAAATTTGCAGAAAATCCAGAAAGTGCACGAAAGCCAGGAACGTCAGACACCAATTATCTTGTAGCTAACTCACTACTCGGAGGACTGACCACCAAAACCAAAACGGCAGTTGATCAGAGACCTCAAAATCGGCACAATCCCTATCAGGACCATCTGCAGCTGCTCCGAGCTGCTCGCCCTGATCGACACTTGACCTGAACCCCTGTTGTTCAAGTTTGCTCTTCCCACCATCATCGTCTTCCCCACCATGAACTGAGACTGCAAGTTCCCACCAATGGCCAGATCACCATGCCAGTCCATCACTGATAGCCCGAAAGTCGACAGCGTGCGGCTTAGAGGGTACTCTTTCCCTCTCAGCGTCGCCTCCAGGCTTCCACCAAACGCCTTGTCTCCCTTCCCTGTCAACACCCCTCCATTCACCACCATCTTTATCCTTTTTCCGATCAGAATCCTGTCCTCCAGCTTCAGCCCCGCCGCAATCGCATCATTCAACACTGTGCACGTCAGCCCTGCGGTCGTCTTGTTCCTCTTGAAGTTGTTGAAACGCGTCTCCGCTCGCAATGTGTACGCCAGGTCCTTGCCGATGGTTTGGATGTCGAGCCCGGTCAGTGTCACCTTGCCTTCTCCGTGCTTCAATGACGCCGCGGCTTCAAAGCTCACCTGGGCTTCCTTCTTGTCCTTGGTCACTTGGCCTGAAATGGAAGCAGGGATCTTGTCCTTCACGACGAACATTTTCTCCGCGTTGAAACCGTCATAGCCTGCATCGTGGTCCCAGCCGTGGGTCTCCAGAACGGGGCGCACCAACCACTGGTTGGCAGTCTCCAAGTACCGGTACCTGCAAAATAAAGAAAATGATACATACATGGTTAATTCAAAACCTGACCAGTGAAATTGAGAATTGCATGACTGGTGAAGAGTTGATGTAAAATGGTTTAGACTTACCTATGGGTGGGATTGTCAGAATCAAATGAGGGAGGCAAAGCCATGTCTGGCATAGGGACAGGAACCGAAGCAGCTTGTCCAGTCTCGTCGTCCACGTCACGGCCCTCTTGGGGAAGCTCTTCCTCGGACTTCGCTGCTGCTCGCTTCTTCATCTCTTTCCTTCTTCGAATCTGCTCCCTATACTGCTTCTTTTGAAATAGTCTTTCTCGATCAGCAAGTTCCTCGGCATATTGATGCCTTTGCTCCTTACTGAGCTCCTCCAACTCTTCTGTAGAGAGCGGCCTGAAACAATAAATGGCCTATTGATGAGGAAGCGACACTCCGCAATCTAGAAGATAAAACAAACGTTACAACGGAATGCCAAGTCTCTCTGGAAAGAGAAGCTGGGCTCTAAAAGTCCTACGCTTTTTTATGCATCACCACTACAACTAAACGAGGTGAAGCGCACAAGGAGGACCCATGGGGAACCCCATATATAGAAATTACACCCAACTACGGTCGTGCAATGTTGACATGAAAGGCATGCATCGATAAATGTGCGAAGGCATATTCGGGAAAACAGGTGCTTTCTAATTAAGGAAAAAAAGAGCAATACCTGAAGGGAGGAAGTTCGTCATACTCATCATCTTCCTCCTCATCCTCGTCGTCATCGTCATCTGATACGTCCGACTCCCCTTGCAGTTCATTAGGCATCTTCAACTGGGCTCGGGCTTGAAGCAAAGACGAGAGTAGAAACGGCAGAGGTGGCACGCGAGGTCGTTGCCCAAATGGCTTCCCAGGAGTTGCCGTTTCAAAGAGCTTCAACAAGGTGTTCGCCTCTGCCAGTATCTTGGAGGCGAAACAGAGGAGCAGCAGTTGGGACTTCCATATCTGTCCGTTGGGCAGAACTCTCTGCCCATTGCGGTTGGTTCTGCAAGCAGGGTGATTTTCCACCAACGACACTGGGTTCGACAACCTCATGTCACCCGCCGCTTGTCGTATCGTCTGCTGCACTACATGAGATCGATGTGCTAAAAACATATCGTAACTCAAAGAAGCTCCATTCGGCCCATCTGGAGGCGCCGAACCAGCGTGGGTCAACACCACAATGGCATTGAACCATACCGCAGCGCCAAATACGTCAGTGATAGTGCGCAGCAAAGGCACGTCACCGAGGTCTCGACTCTGCATATCCAGACGGTCAAAGTACAAAACTATGTCCGGGGACGATTTTTTGATATACCTCTTCACTTGTCCCATGATTTTCTCATTGTGTCGTTGCTCTCCCGTAGAAGGGAGTAGCCCTGGTGTGTCTATCACCCTCATCTGTGCACAAAACAAAGGTAGAACATAGTACACCGTCGAACCAGATCAAAATCAAGCCCGTCACAACAACTCTCATGGCAATCTAACCCCTAAAAGATCAAGGATTCATGGTTTGAAATTGACCAATTGACCACATTGTGAAATTCAGATGGAGACATATTCTATATCAGTGAAGAACACTGCATAGGTTAGTCGATTTTTATTTATTCTTAAATTGGACAAAAGCCAGCTCCCATATGACCTGCTCAAGACCGTTAAAGAAAACATGATTTCAATTCGGGCTCCTAGAACCTTATAAGGGTTAAGAAAAGCAGCATGAACAACAAGAGCGGAATCCATTAGTACCTTGATACCGTGCACAGTCCCCACAATCTCATGGACCTTCTTTGTGGACGGACTGAAAGCACTCGTCAGAGACTTGCGCTCATCAAAGAGGGAGTTAATGGTTGCACTCTTCCCAACCCCCGTCTGCCCCAAGACCAGTATTGTGCATGCAAAGTCGAGATCCTCCTCTTGGTGTGTTGCCTCCGCTTCCATTGCCAGGGCATTGACGCGATCAAAACTGAAAGCTCCCGTGCGGTTCGGAGTGCCACTGCCCCTCAACGACTCTGCTAATCCTAGGCGGTACAGCACTTGAGCTACAACCTGGTTCTGTGGAGATTGTCCCAGACGGTGAGCAAGCCTCAAGAACTTCACCCTGATGTTCTGAAGCTTCTCGCGCGTATCATTGCCTTCATTTTCTGTGGTCTCTTCGGTGGTGGATGCGAGCTGGGTTGGCGAGCTAGCAGTGGGATGTTGCGAAATCCTACCAGCCGTGTCCGTTGCTGAAACAGCTTTCCTAGTTGGTCGTTTGGGCAAAGAGGGCAATGAGGGTCCAGCTGCACCCATAGACGGCTTGTTTGCATCCTCATGTCCAGATCCTACAGCAAAGAATTAAAGCTCAGTGAGTATCTCGTCAAGTGAAAGAACTTGCATGAATAAACCCCTAAAAAGTCAAATGGAGCGAAAACAAAACAAAAGATGCCATCAAATAGTTTGAGCGTAGGGATCCCAAATGTATATGATGCAAAAATTGCTGAAATGAGATTAGGCATTACAGCTTTTGAACAACAGATGAACACTGCAATGTTACCAGATAGTCCAGTCTTGTCTAGCTGCGCCTTGGCACCTGTATCACCACCATCATCATAGTCTTCATCTTCTTCATCTTCATCTTCATCATCTTCATCATCTTCATAATACTCATCCTCGGCATCGCCATCCGAGTCACCTTCCTCACCCGAGTAGTCTGACCTTACAAAATTTCCCGAGCTTGATTGTACTTGCTCTGTCTGGCCCATATCACCACTTTCTGACCTCCCCAGGGTAGGATGTGCTGGGGTTGCAAGCACACTACGGTCTTCTGCAACATCCTTGGGCAGTTCTTCCTTAATAACGAAGGAATCTACTTCTTCTTCACCTTCTCCTAAATTATTTTCCCTGGCCACTTCAATAATCTTCTCTTCCTCCTGCACATCCTGACCCTCCTGTGAATCTTCGTGGTCGTCGTACTTCGACTCTGTCACTGGGGCTTTGACAACGAATTCATCATCATCGTTCTCGGCTGAAGCGGACTCCTGGCGAGGGACTGTCCTCTCCAAAGTGGAGGTTAGATCCCTTGACGAAACCTTAGACTCGGGATCCTCCATTCTTCGACCAGAAGAAGAGTCCTCCAGTTCCTCAGAAGCCAAATCTATGCCTCCATCATAAGCCTCCTCATAATCATCCTCCACACCTGCCTCATCCTCTTCTGTAAACCACCACAAAGCAATCCCTCGTCAGCTGCAGCAACATCTTAAACCCTAAAAGACCGAGGTTTCATGGTTATTGGGCGACCAATCTTTAACGATCATACTGTGAAAAATATAGTCCAGCGTGTTACTAGAATAAATGAAAAGTGACCTATTCAAAAGCGATAAATTTTTTGATGAAGCACAAATTGGGCCTTGCGGCCCTTTAGTTAACCTCAAATACCAAGAAGAAAATCCACTTAGGTCTCGTCCTTACCATGATCTTTTTCACTCCTCACAGGCCTTGCCCCCTGCACAGATGATGCTCCAGTATAGTCTAACTCATCCTCCGTATTGCTGGCGCTGGAGGAATACTCCGAGCTGCTACCACTAGTCCCCTCCTCGCTCTCCTCGTCGTCGTCGTCATATTCAGCATACACGTTTCCTCCTTGTTCCCTTTCTGGTATACCCTCCACAGTGCCACCTTCAAACTGGGACCGAGCGTCAACGGAACCCACAGGACTCGGGGGTTCAAAGCTTGTGATGGAAGAAGCTGCCATCCTTTCCAAAGCGCTGTCGAAACTGTCCGCACTGCCAACGCTTTCTGCATCACCATGCTCTCCTTTCTCACTAGGTGTTCGCACCTTAATAGGTGAGAGCCCCGTTGCATGTGGCTCCTCTTCCCTGGAGCTCTTCTCCTCTTCCCTGGAGCTCTTCTCCGCTTCTCTGGAGCTCTTCTCCGCTTCCGGAGCTTCAACCTTCGGGGAGCTGCTACTCGCCACCTCGGCCTTAGAACTACGCTTTCTACTGCCCAAGCTCCTGAGCTTGCGAAGGGCGTCCATCCTTGTCAACCGGCTGCGATTCGTCCCTTAATATCGCATCCTCAACAAAGCATTACCTATTCACGGCAACACAGATTCAGCAAACGTCGTCGTTGCCCTAAAAGCTGCACGAGCTCCACATTCAAGGATACCCGAGGTTTCCCTCTTGTGCTTCGAAATTACTGTAGCAATCGTGTCCCTCGTGTCATCCTTTTAACATAACTCGAATGTCTGTCGTGTCCAACTCACTCACTCCGCGGACGCACATTCCTCACAGGGCTGGAAGTTTCTCACAGCTAAGAATGGCCGGGGATGAAACTCGGGAGATCTAAGCAATCCTCCACCATACTTGAGCCGGTTAAAAGCAACCAGACACATGCTCCAGATGATATGCAAACTACAAATCGACATCTATAGTTTGCCTCTCTGAGTCCCCCCATTCAATAATTTTCGGTGCTACACTGTCATGTTGATAGCAGCGTATTTCAAAATCGAGCGGAAAGAAATTCAGACCTGAAAAGATGAACTAGTTACACTGTTTTGAGAGCACAATTCTCACGCATCCCGCAACCCGTGTCTCGCGCGCACTTCGCACTTCCATATCGTACACAAAATTTCAAAGATGCAACAGAATCACTGCAGCGACAACAATTCACTTGCTTCACCAATCTGCTCATCGAGGAATGACAGTCAGCAGCCAGCGGCACTCCGTGTATGCAATCAAATACCGTGTTTTACCAAATGAAACTCACTCTAAAAATGTGAAGCGGGAAAAACAAGAGTTCAAAGCAATTACTGGTAGCAAACTGTATGCGAACTCAGTCACGTCCTTCATCCGGTACAAAGCAAAAACTTAGTTTTCTGCCAGCGCGCGAATTCAACAGCACAGAAACAATCGCAAATGATCACGAATTTTACGAACAAAACACAAATAGATTTAGAGCACCACCAAAGTAATTGACCTTATCAACTTCGGACACTGAAACACTAATGACGAGCACAAACTTGAGCAATTGTCTCAATAAGAAACCAATACGGACGCACAGACGCTGAAACTTAACCGGGACAAACTGTCGCATCGGCAAACTCTACTCAATCAACCAAAAACCCCAAACCCTCACAATGTCAAACATGGCTACCGAATTGCCTCGCTTACAGAGAGTGAGAATTCTCACCATGGAAATGTAAAACCTCGAACTAATGCTTCGGAACGCCGGAACAACGCACCGCGATTATCATTTTGTTTGAAAATTTAGAACGGTAGTTTCGAACATCCACGGGCCATTCTCGAACCCTAACTTCTGTTGAGTCAAGCACGAGCATTGTCAAGGACCGAAGAAACTGGAATCCTCGGGACTTCCGCTTCTTCTCTCCGGCAATTGTGATAAGATAACGCAAGGCGCATTTGACGCAAAGCCACAGGATCGTGCGTTGCGATCTGATCAGGAAGTCGGAAACTTAAGTTAGGTGTGTGTTTTTCATTTGTTTTGAAGTCTACAGGACTTTGTGATGACGCTCTTTATATCCATAAACATGGATGAAACTTGCAAAATGTGGATGATAAGGATGATAAGAGTGAAACTTCCATGACGTGTAGGAATTGGAAAAAGAATATTTGACTTTTGCAGGCTCGGAATTGTCTTCATCAAGTTTCTAAGTCTTTTCAATTCTATATGAGTAGGGAGAAACTACATTAACCCCTCAATGTCCAAGGCTTTCTTTAAGCTTCTTGGAATTTGATCAAAACTAAACCAAAAGTCCAAGTTTTGATAAGTATCATCAAGTTATTTTAAAATTGTAATAGTAGAAATTTAAACTAGACGTGTTATGGATCATATTAGAAAAGAAAACACAAGAATATTACTTATGGATTGAAAGATTATAATGTTTGATCAAGAGGGTGTTAAAATTGTAAAATTGATTTAAAGTCTTTCAATCCACTTTTTACATGTAAAATGTAAAATTGAAGTCATTAAAAAAAAATATGAAGTTAAAGGACACAATGTACATAAACATAATCGAAATATGGCTTCTTAAAATGTACTCTATAATTTTCATAAATGAATTTTTGATGTGATTTTCTCCCCAAGATCTAGAATATTTGAAGCTCATCTCTTAAAGACACTCTAACATTAAATTATGAAGATCCTTACCCAAACTCTTCCATAGAAAAATCATGAACAATTTTTTTTTTATAATCGGATTTTTTATTCTTAAAATGGATTTTAAAAGGTATCTTATTTCTTTTTAAATGCCAAAAGTAGCATTTTGGTAAGATTTTGTTTTAACTTCAAAGTTTAGTCACCACCCAAATATGGTGCCTTCATCATTTAAGCTAGCACAAAATGTGCCTTAGAAGACCAAGATTTAAGACCCACATTCCATCATGTTATGATAAGTTAGACTAGGCATGGATCTCAACTTAGCAAGGATCTCGAGGCACTAAAGTGGTTGATGGATGATTTTCATAGTTAACCTCTAAAGATTAGAGACTATGTTTTCACCAAAAACGCTCCAAAACTGTCATTTTTGATACAAGCACCAAATTTTAGATTAAAAAAAAATTGGACACATAAAACCGTATGATCTTGTAGTAAAATAGTTTTGTAATATGTGAAAAAAAATTCAGAATTTTCCACCGGGTAGATTGCAAGATATTAACGTTTGAAGTGACAAAATCATTCTTTTGGCCTTGTGAAAATACGGGCAGCTGCACTTCACAAGGTCACATTTGTATGAAAAAATGTCCCAAATGGTGGTTGCTCTTAAGATTCATTCTTCAAGTGAAGTGGGCTACATACCTGAAAAATTTTAGATCATTTGGAATTGCACAACATATAGGAAAAAATAGTAAGTAGAAAGAAGTACAAAGTGATTCAAAACACTAAATTGATAAGAGTTTAATTAAAAAATTAAAAAATTCCAATCCCAACGGTGTTAATGTAGTAATAAACAATCTACATCATATTATTTCATTTTTTTCAAAAAATATTTTAAATTGAGTTAAATAAAGGACTCCAAAGTTTATTTTTGAGTAGAAAATCCATAACTACCCGCAAACTAGACCACCTCATAACTTTCATCTTGTAAATCAAAACGGAATGATTAAAAGCTTTGCACGTATATATAAGTTTAGAGAACTAATTTCAAAATTTTATTTTTGAAAAAAAGTGATTTTTTAAGAAATTTTTGGACTGCCCATCGAGCATTGAAAATTATGTATTATGTAATAACTTTTGAACCATGTAGTCAAAAGTTATGAAAATTTTTGGTCCTTAAAGCTACTCCTTGGACACATGTTGTGTAGAAATTTCAAGAGAAAAAATAAAAATTCCATTCGTAGTGAGCTGCCCCAAATTGCTATGTTGTCAAAAAACGCAGTTTTGTCTTTTAGTGGTTAATGTAGAGATGAAGAATACACCTATTGGTTCAAAATTTGAGTCATTTTTTTATTGAATAATTGAGTAGTAGGTCTCATCTTATCAAAATTAAAACTTGATCTAGGAGGCTTGTTTTCTGCATCTATTGTATAAGCAAGTTACATGTAATACATCTATTATGCAATTACAATAAATAGGGTGGGTGGTCAATTTTGTTGTCAAGTAGTAGTATTCTAAATATTACCTTATATATTGTCTATTGATTTTTGAAGACTTGGATAGGAATTACAAATTTATTGGTCTCAAGATTTAATTTCATACCCCAAGTCCTTTAAACTTTATAAACTATTTTTTATCAATCTAATTGGTTTTCTTCAATCACTTAGTGGCAAGAATTGAATTGATAAGAATTGAAGTTGTGTATAAAGTTTTATATGGAATTTTGTAAATGCAACTTGGTTTTAAAACAACTCAATATTTTATAAAAACTAGGTCTTTAAATTGGATTATAATTTTAATAGTTAAAAAATTTGGCATCCAAATCACTAAGCCATTTAGGACTTTGTTTAAATTCATTACTAGTTCAAAATGGTTTAAGCTCCCCTTAAAATAACAAGAATCCAATGACAAATTTGAAGTGTCTTATGCCATTACTATTTGCATTTATTTATTTGTTATCAAGTAATGCATCTTTTTTCTTTGAGCTCTACCAATGCTTTCTAATGTTTAGCCACTTGAGCTTCAACCAAAGTCTACTACAAAACTCTAATGTTATTAATTTAATTATCATTCTAAAAAAGGCTACTTGAAATTTACAATCTAAAAACAATACATCGTTGCATGAATCATTCATTCGTGATGCAATCCTCTAAATAAAAGCACATCTAGAATTTGCATGATCTTTCCATTATGCTCATGTGACACAAATAGTTGACCTTATAGTTCACTTGACCAAAGAGCTAATGAAAGTTTCACCTACATAGCATTATTAGAAACACAAGCCTTTCGTCTTAAAATATTGAGCCACAAATAACACATCAACTAATTTAAATATTCTATACAATATGGATCACAACAATTACACATGGTGATATTACTAAGTTTATATACGTTTAAATTTAATATGGTATTTTCACCATCTTCAAAGTTACAAAGTACCACACATCTTACTCTCAAGAATTTATAGAAAAAGATATAGTATGCTATATAGATTATAAAGCATTATTTGATAGTACACAAAGTTCATTGCAATGAAATAATGGGATCAATGGGATTAAGAAATAGAAAAAACAAACAATTTTTTTATAAAAGTTCCACACAAAGTGTGTTGATTTCAAAAACTAAACCCTTGTCTCCAATATAAATAAACTACATTTATAATACAAATAAGCCAAGAAACAAAGCTACAAAATAAAATTATCCTAAAAGTCATATAAGTGAACTTTCTTTTATCACCTATTGTAGTTCACTTCTAATTCTAGATTGAGTTGAATTTTTATTGCACTTGTATTTGTATTGAAATGACAACAAGATGTAATTGCATGCAATTTAACCATATTGGGTTGTCTTCTTCCTAACTTGAAGTCAAGTCCCAACCTTACAAAAAGTAGTGATCAGTCACAAATTAGCACCTTGCCATTTCCATGGTTTACAATAGATGCACAATAGATGTATTACATGTTAACTTACATATAACTGACTGAGTACCAATGATTTCTTGGAACTCTCAAGACGTGAAGATATATGCCAAACAAAGAAGATATCAGAAAATCAAAGCATCTCAGGTAGGTTGATCTTCCTCGAATTAGCAGTTGGGCTCGCGACATTCACAGCTCCTTTCAAGAGTGTTATGCACAAGAACCAATTTATGCATATAATCTCAAAATGTTCTTGCTGGAGATGAGCAAACCAGTGTACCTTCTTCAAGCAAGAGCCGTCTGCAAAGGTGATTCAACCAAATGTGCTCTCCTACCGAGATACTAATATGTAACCACTGGGCCTGCTTGGCAGCAACAAAACACTGGAATCGAGCTACATTATGAAGAGTGGACAAAAGTGACCGGCATTAAATGCTGAGTCTCCCTTGAGAATGCCTTTCAAGGCTTATTAATATCTACAAGCCAGAAAATGCTGTGGCAAAGCTACGTGTGGATGATCTTCCTTTACTCAGCACTTACTACTGTCTTGTTAGACTCCTCAGCATTTCTCTGCTGAACCTTCCAGTAAATCTCGTAAATAGCACCTGCAATGAATGACCCTAAGAGAGGTCATTCTCCTATCGCCAACACAAAGTATGATACCAAACCAGCAATCAACACCACCTTGAACGACAACATGGACGACGACATATCGTTGATAGCAATTTACTTAGAAGCATGTGATAGCAAGGTCAGATCCTAAATTGCTGCAGAGTTTGACGTGGCTATTAAGGTAAATAATCCTTAAAAACATCATCTAAACTGAACCCTGTTACCAACAGCAACTTGAATAATGAGCAAGTGGTGTAAGCATGCCTTGTTCAAATATATGACCGCTGATCATTAAATGAAATGGGGCTGTCTACATTTATAGTGGTCAACAACCTCCCACTTTAAAATTGCATAAGAAACTCATACTGTGATAAAATGATCTCAACAGATTTGGCTTCTACACCCAAAGTGATGTCTCCACAGCTCAATATAATGATATCTCAAAACTCTTAACATATGTTAAAATGCTTAAAGTGACGCAGATAATATCATTTACCTTGGAATCAGAACTTCCTATGATAAAATCCCCATAATGAAATGCATGAAATCATACAAAAATATTTAAAAATTTAGGAAAAGGAAGATCTATTTTACCTGCCGCAACAAGGATCACGAGAACGTCTCCGAATCGTTTGATCGCTGTAACCGTGTTCTTCACTGAGTGGTACTTGTTAAGAGCTGGATCTTTTGCAAGCAACTGCATAGACAGAGACTCGTCAAAATTCAAGCCCAGGGTTCATTCCATTGACGGAAAAAAAAAACATCAATTTAACCCTTAAGCGCTCTGACATCCATATTCTGGACTTGCAGGCACTGTTTAGTCCAACCAACTTCTCATTCATCCAGTATAATACTTGGATGTTGAAAAGACAACCTTAATCAATGACCAATTTCACGAAATTGCGGTAAATGATACTGCTGTACAAAGATATAAACAAAAATGTGCCAAAATTCGAGAAAGGATCGAGGCGTTTAAGGGTTTAAAGGGAGTTCGTGGACAGATGAGAACCACCTCGTGCATGAAGGGACAGAATTCTTAATCCATCAAACGAGAACTGATCTTTAGCACTTTTTGAACGTTTCGACACTTGTATACAGCTGTGCAATTCTTACACCGAGGAATGTAACAAATGCGAAACATCATGTGCTCCCTGTCGCAGTAGATTCTCTTAACTGAAGAATTTAGGGTTTACATAGAAAGTCCTCAACGGAACACACAATCACAATCCGTCTTACCCTCCTCTAACCTAAGATATTAGCGACGAGAATCACATTCACTCACCACACTAATCCGGCAGAAATTTAGAAAGAAATACATGATACTAACATTCCAAAAAATTAAAAAATGTATCGTCCAAAAAATAAGTGAAACAGGACAGGAATCCCGAACAAGCTCCGCAAACACGATAACACGAAGATGATGAACATTCTATTGGCGAGCAAACCAATTATTTTCCCAGTCATAGCCATTCCAAAACCCTACAACCCCACAACTCGTCAAAACTCCCATAAGATAAGAAAAATGCTGAAATTCAAAACGAGAAAAGAGCGAGCGAGCGAGAGAAGACAAACCAGATCCTCGCGAGCTCCGGAACGAATAGCCATGCCGCGGCTCGGGGCTCCGACCAGGCGCTGGGCGATCAAGCTTCGCACCGCCTGCATGGTTGCCAAGGATCCTGGTCAAAAAACAAAACAAAAACAGAGACTGTGCAGAAGCGCTCGGATTGCGAAAAAGGCTCCAAGTGTATGCAATTGAGGCCGAGGAGTCGATGTTTTCCACTCGATCTCTAGGGAGAATGTGTTTTCGTGAGGAGCCTGTGAATGTGGACTACGTCGGGAGAGATGAAGTTTTAGGGCTTCGAGGGATTTGGCAAAGAGTTCGGGATGCGGGCCTGCGTCCTCCGGTCAGTGATTTCTTTTTGTCGATAAAGAGCGATAAGGTAAACACGACAGGCAGAATGAGTGGTTTCATTAGCAAAAAAAATTCAGATTTTTTTCCATACAAAGCCAAATGTGAGAAATGAAGCAATTGAAATTTTATTTTTTGGACAAAGTATGACTTTGTTATGAATTTTTGAAGTGTGCTGCCCAATTGGGCCAAAAGCAGTCATAACATTTTCTAACATCGCTACAAAATTTCTTAACATGGACATGATATGAAGAATAAAAAACAACTTTTATGATGAGTTTACACTAAAAAGCTGTAAGTGTCCTATGACAACCACTAATAACTCCATCACCATCTCCCAAGGCATTGATTTTGGCCACTAATCAACCTAATGAAGTCCTAATCTCATTTACTAGCAAAAATCTACCATGGTTTGATGTAAAATTGTAATGGGTGGTTTTCTAAGTATCTGCATTGGGAAGTTTGCCTGTCATGAGCTCATTTACCTTAGTTAGAGAGAGAAATAGCTCCAATCTTCTTTGAAAGTCTGTTCATCTTGAATTTCATGTAAAATTTTGAGATCTAGCATGGGTGACACTAAGTTGTAAATTGGGCCAACTTGGAATTAGGCCTAGGGAATGACCACGTCAAATGATCCCATAGTAAATTGAATCAACTTAGAATTGGGCCTAGGCCCTAATGTAAAATCGCCTTTAGATTTAAATGTGTATAATTAGGAATTTACGTATAAGAGATTTTTATTCTTTCAAAATATATCCAGAATATTGGATATTGGTTGGTTGATTTAGTCTAGTTTTCATTTGTGGAAGAGTATGTATATAGAGTATTTAATAACTATATTATTAATCCTTGAAGGACTTAAAGGCTCTTTGTGACCATATAGTATATTATGTATTTGATCAGAAAACATTGACCAAATATTTTTTAGTACAAAGTAAATTAATGATCATGACAATGATACAATTGAATACGTAAATAACAATGTATCACAATTCATATATTAAATCACAATTGTAGAGCTATGAGACCAAACACGAGTTGTATAGAAGGAACCCTAAGGCCTTTCAAGGGTTAATGCTATTTAATATTTGGTTTATGGAAAAATCAAGTAGTACAAATTTTGAGTTTTTGTATTTTTTAGGTAGATACATGTGTAGTGCCACATATTCTTGTTGTTATAACATGAGTGGTTGTGTATTCTATTTGTGGTCTTTAGTCTTTTGAATGAATGATTGGTATTTTTTTTGGTTTAAAAACTATTAAGATTGACAAAAATATTGTCCATTATAGAATGTGAATTCTATGAATTGAATTTTGTGTTTATTAGTTGGTGTTTGGAGGAGATTTTGGGTGTTGTATTGGAGGAATATAGAGGATATTGGACATAATTTTGCGTCACAACAACAATCATTTTTGTCTAAGCAAGAGCAAGGATATAACCATTTACGGATTGCTTGTTCATGGATTTGTCATTAAATGTATTTACATTCATTAATGTGTAGCATTTTGAAGAGGTGTGTGATATAGAGAAATTATGTATGATGTTGGCTAGAGAAGGTTTGCTTTGAGAAAACACTAGGTTTTTAGCTACAATAAAATTTGGTTCAAAGCATGAAAGATTCAATAGTTAATTGAAGAATAAAGTGCAGTGAAAACATTCCACAAATAAACATCCGTGTATAGATGGATGTATATCAATACTCATATAAAACATATAGAATATAATGAAACCATAGAGGTGTGAAACATATGAGTCATGTTCATACAATTTGTATATTCTTTGTATAATACTTCAAGTCATATTTGTATTTGTATAAGTTTGTACAACACTTCAAATTATATATATAATATGTCAAGTTGTGTATATACTTGTATATGCCTTTTATAAGGTCGTATAAGTCATATGAGATACTATAAACTTGGATAGAAGTTGTATGAGTTGAATACGAGCTGCATGAAACCCTTTCAAAGTAGATCCAAAATTCAAATGAGTGTCAAAGTTGCCTCAAAACTCCAAATAAAGAGTGTGATATCTTTTTGAAAAGCTACTACAAATGTCTATAAGTCTTTTAAATTTCACATTTGAATCTCTTATTGAGTGGCCAATGCAAGTTTACTAAAATCTAGACCTTTTTGAACTCATTCCAATCAAACTATCACCTAAAAAGATATTCACATAAATTGACCATACCAATTGGTAGTGGAGACAAGCCTAGAGCTCCAAGGAAAGGGACACATCCTTTTTTGACCGTAATGTTGAAAAGAATATAACAGTCAAACAAGGAAATCTTTCAATTTTGAGAGGCCACATTTTGGCTAATGGGGCAGTCAAAGGTTAAAAGATTAGCTGGACTTTCTAATCAACATTGATGGCCACAACTCCCTTTAATAGTCCTGAGCATATAATAATATTGACCATCATTTAGACCTTCAATATAGCCTTCAAATACCACTTTTCCATTGTCAGGTTTGACGCATTCAATTTACAACAACATCACCAAGGCCTAAACATCACTCTAAAGATTTTTGAACCATCATTACTTCACACAAGGTTGCTTTGGCAATTGATAAGGCCCAATTTCTTCTTGTGAAAGCTCATGCAATGGTGCAAGGCTCAGCAACGGAAGTGGACAATGCGACAATTGCAACAAAAATTTAAATTTCAGCTCCAGTTGATGCTTTTCATCTTAAGACTCTCCAAACCCCCTTTTAAATTGATATACTAAAACTCAAGAAAGTCAAAATGTGGATTGAATATAAGATAAATATTTGAAACTCTAGATTAAAAAGATTACACCAAACGAATGAGACTATACAACTAATTTTTTCTCTTAATAGTTGGTTTATATATGCCGGCCAAAAGGCGTCACTTTGAACGCACTTCAAATGATGTCATCTTAGCTTTATATTATTATAATTGAAACCCATCAAAATAACCTATAAATATATATTTTCATATAGTGTACACATTTACAATGCAACAATGGTAAGAGGCTCTTAAATCACTAAGGTGTTTAAAATTGCCCCTAAGAAAGGGCTAGAAATAGTGCAAATGGTTCAAAAAATGAACTAGATTTTGTAAGGTGACAAAATCTCATTTCAAGTGCTTGGTTTCAAAATAGTGAGTAGTCAATAGGGGCTACCATTTTGTATTTTTTATTACTCATTAATATGTTTTTAAATTTCCTAGCCATAAATTCAAATGATGGTAAGAAACAACAATAAAATGTAATTAACAATAGGGAATGCAATAAATGAAAATGGAATGTGAATCTTTCTTTGTCTACCATGCAACTGAGATATTGATTATGAAAGCAAGTGTAGTCAATTATAGAACATCTACAAATCCTTTTAAAACTTAAGCGAGTGGTTTAAAGTACAATGACTCTCGTATGTTGACATTTAAGTGAACATATTCATTAAGAAACATTAGGGGAGATTTCAGCTACTTGAGAGACTATTTCAGGGTTGTTCCCCTTGCTGGAAACCAGTCCTATAATAATATTAAAAAATTAAAAAACAATTTAATTTAATTTTTGATTTTTGATTTTTGATTTTTAATTTTTAATTAATTTTTAATAAAAAATATATTAAAAAATTATATCTAACGTGGATGTCTCTTGGCTACTTCACATTAGTGTTCCCGTAGTTCCTATAGTTCCCGCAGTCCAGGAACTCATAGTTTTTTAAAATGCACAAATCTCCCTTAATGCCACAAACCAAATCCAATACATTAACAAACTAGATTTCACAACATGGCCATTGATCCACCTTCTTCCTTAAACCACAAAGAGTCTAAAATTTGAAAGCGAGAGGCAAAGACACAAAAACCATAAAAGCAATTCATCTACTTTCAAAAGTTCACTAAGAAATCCACACATAAATTGTCAAAATTTAGGTAGCTTGTTGTGAGTGCTAAGTGACTACACACGATGATTAATAACAACACTTTTGATAAAGACAATGACAGAGAAGCTCAAAGCTAATAGTGGTGGTGGAGTTGGAGGAGCAAGGACAACAACTTCAATAGAGAAGAAAATAAGTACATTTAAATTAATAGTTGATCAAATGGGTGGAACATGAAGATGAATCAAGAGATGGATGCTTAGCTTTCAAAGAGATGAAGTAGATGGAACTGTTTGATAGCACCATAGCTATATGAGACCCAATAGTAGACTTTGAAGACACTTGCAAGAAAACAATACTATGGCATCAATTATTGAACTTGCCTGGTCTAAATGCAAAATCAAAGCATGTCAACACAAACTACAACAATTGAACATCACACCCAACCAACTAGACAATAGTTGATGACAACGCATTTTACTAGCTAACACTTGAAGACTTACACAATACACTAGTCAATCATAGTTCATCAAAGTAGATTAAGAAGTTAGCTTTGGTACAATTGATAGCTGACAAGGATAGTAACCCAATCCACAATGAGAATAAAGGCCATGATCTCAAGCAATGAACAACAAAAGTAAAATAAAAACTATTTGATCTAGAATTGCCAAGTAGTGTTTTTTAAATAACTGATCTACGAAGCTCCATCAGTTACTTCGAAAGCAATAGTGTTTTTCAATCTAAAAGGCCCCAGGCATTTAGGGGTTAAATGAAGAACCCGATTTTAGTCTTTTCCATCCTTATGTAGTAGAAATTGCACTAAGTATGGAATTGGGTTTAAAAGTCACTATTTCATGAATTGAATGAAGTAACTTCTACACAAATGTACAAGAAGTTCATTCACTATTTCACAATTTGAAGGGACACTTTGGATTGTCATTAAAACAATGTCAGTAGGGAATTAACCCAATTGCAAGGATTTTGGGCAAAACACAAATATATTATAAAATATGAATTCTATAAATTTTTAAAGTTTGCATTATAGGAAGCAAAGTTAAGTATTAAAAGTAAAAAATGTTCATATGGTCAAAGTTTCAATACTATTTATAGATTTTTTTAAATGAATTTTGAAGTTTAAATTCCAAAACTCATCAAAATTGCAATTTACAATGTTTTGTGAAAAAGGTTATAAAATCAATCGTCAATAGTTTCTTCCAATAGTATATTTTACAACACTAAAAAAATAGTAGTTACTTTTCTCAATTTTTCTAATAATTTTTTTGACAATAACGATCTTCATTTTGAATGTAAAAATTGAAAGATAAACCTCTCTAGTTTGCATTAAAAAATGAAAAATTGGAAAAAATAATTATGTCCAAAAATACTCCCTTATAGTTTGGCCTCGACCATAAAATGTTTGTGTCAATCTTTAGGAGTTAAAAAAGACCCGTTACCATCCAAAATGATTAGAATAGTCTCCCTAGAACTTACAATGGAAAGCTATGTAATTTTATACATAAACTACCTATAATGTATCTATTTACCTAAAGGTACTAAACTAAATATTTGTTCTATGCTAAGTTTCTTTTATAAATCCAATAAATGTAACTATACTCATTGACCAAATGGTCACAATGAGGTTCCTACCTTCTAAAAGCACCATTTATCAATGCAATATTCAATATATTAATATCTTTTGATTGGTATAAAATTTAAACTTGAAATTACTTTTATTGGAAATACATAAAAAAAATCTTTCAAATTAGATAGAATAAAATTTGAATTTGAAAATTTGACATCTAAAATAGAGCCTTGTAAAAACAAACTAGAAGACAAAAAATATAAAGTACCATGAAAAAATGTATTTAATCCCTTGAAGACCAAGGAGTACTCTACATTTTGAACATTGTGAATAATAAATGTGTTTTAAATTGCAACTAGAATAATAATTTAATGATGACTCTCAAACAATAGTTGTAAAATATGATCCATATTATATCATATCCATATAATTAGATTAACTAGTTCACAAACTAATATTTATCAATAAAATTTTAAGCCAAAAATTGAAAATCTTTCTAATATAAATTGTAGATTGAATATTTGTGAATCCTAGAAGAATTTTTCCTTTAAGTTCAAAATTTTAAATTTTGATCATAGTGATTTTTGATGTGTTTGCATTCATCTATTGTTCAAAATTTAAAAACCTTGTTCTACAAGGCTTAATCAAGAAAACCCGATAAATTTCCAAAATTTGGTGTGCCATTTCTATGTTTTTTCTTCTAAAGCATAATTTATTATGTCTCTATTTTTTTCATTCAAAGTCCTTAAACAATTTTTTTTGTCTTTCTTGAATGTAATTGTGAACTACACTTCTAATTTTAATAATTTCTAATTTCTAAATTTTCACCAATTAAAAAGATAGTAATATATCCGGTGAGTCATTTTTAGTGCTATATAGATGAAGCTCCAATCTAGATGCAACTAACTATGGCAACTCCATAATATCAGTGGAAACCCAAAATCACTCCCACATGCAACTTGATATTTGGTCCCTCTTCATTACCAACTTTACCTTTCTTTTCTTTTCTAAACCTAGTAAATTGATGAGATATGAAGAGTTTACTCACAATAGACAAATCTATAATTGTCATACCGTTTTCAAACTTTATTATGTGCACCAATAAATTTGAACTTCCCTTTGTAGCATAAAGGGTCTTTTTTTTTTAATGTATAACATTTTCTTCTCTTTCATTTTACAATGTGGAAAATTCCATTTTGAGGTTGGGAGTCTTGATAAGGTAGCAAACCTTATTCTACCCCTAGATCCAATCTAGTGCAAATGAAGTCCTTGCATTCATTATAGAACAAGAATCTACAAAGGCATATGATATCTTATCTCCTAGCCCCAAAGAGATAAGAAATCATACTCTCCCATATTCTCGTGTTGAGGGACTTCATTTGGCCCAGATTGGGTGAAGTGACAAAATAAGGTGCAGCTACCTTAGCAATTTTGCGAATCTTGGACACTGCTTAATAATTTCTTTGGTTAGTAATGAATTGATGTCATGTGAGAGCTTGATACGCAGGAGCCTTGCAAGCTGGGTCATAAATGTGAAGATTCCACATGACAATGATACAGAAACAATCTCGAACTGGACATGAAACCATGTAACGGGTAAAGCCAGCACATGTCTGTACGCTGACGTTCACGACAGTCAGCAGGCGGCAGTAAGCTCAGTGCCAACTGCCAAGCGCGAAGATTCACATTCATTCTTATGATTCTGCCATACACGGCACCTGGTCAAAGACTACAAACAGTGTTTGGCTGTTTGCCTAAGCTGACTAAGCTTTAGCAAATTCTGACTGCGATCAACCTGGAGCAGACTGAACATGAAGGGCGCACCGCTCAAGAAAAGTCACGAATGCCAGATCTCAACAGTACTTATTACAGTAGTATCCGATTATTCTGATCAAAAGCATCTGCATAAAAAAGCTACTTAATCTGGAGGCACTGGACTTGCAGAGTCAGTGAAGACAAAAGCAATTGAGAAAAAGCAAAACAGTCTCAAGGTTGTTTGGTGCACCTCTCACAAGGCAATGATAAGGTAGTCAGCATTTCGAGTAATACGACATTCACTGAACACAAGAAAACTTGACTACTTGACTTCTATCAACCAATCAAAGACAGTCAAGCATCATGCAGTTCAGAAGTAACCGAAAATATACACAAAACTATTAACGTTTCCGGTTCGGCACATGCAAAAGTTGCACGCACACAGATTTCATGCAAGTGGAGCAGTAAAAGACACAAGAAAAACTTCAGGTCACGTTGTGAAAGCGAACGAAATGTTTTTGGCAAGGAGGGACATAATGTACATTTCTTCTTTGACCGTACACGAGAGAAAAAAATCTCAAAATTGGCATGAAATCCCTGGCGACGCATGGTGCTTGCTCTCACCCAGCTAGCAAGTTAGTGACTCCTCAATCACAGCCTCTCTGTAACCTCTGCAATCACAGCAGCATAATATTAACGAACGGCAGCGAATTTTTTACCACGTATAAGTATTCCTACGAGCCTGCAATGACAACAAGCTCGGATCAATACGTGTGTTCTATGGGGTCCTTAACCCTAATTCTTTCCTCCGTCCGTCAGTCGGATGATCATCATCGCACGAGATGTGCACACAAGAGAACACCAGTGATTAAAGATCGTCTTATCACTTGCATGTCTCAACTCTGAAGCTCGTTCAGCTGCTTTTCCAGGCATCAATCTTCACCAAACATCTAGCATCGATTGACCGCCCAAGCAGATCATCATCAGAGTAAGGAGATTAATAAATCGTCCGCTCCAGAGCATTCATAGAAACGCGACTACGCCCGATCCCCTTTCACAGCAAAAACTCCGAGGACGTCTTCCTTCGCTTCTCCGCTGGCTCCTCCTCGCCCACCAGATGATCATGATGATCGGTCGAGGACAAGATATCCGTCGCCAAGATTTTCATCAACGACTCCGAGGAGCCCGTGCTCCCCACCTGCAACTCCATCGCGGCCCCCGCACTCGCCGCGCTCCCGACAATATTCTGCAACAAATCCTCCACTTGCAACGCCGCCGCATCCCGATTGGACTTCGTTAGGGTTAGAATCGCGGTATCCGGCCGCTTCTTGATCGCCTCCACAAACGGCAGGTCATGTCCAAACCGACACGCAGGGAGCGACCCGAACACCGCCACCTGCGGCGAAGCCAGCAACGCCATGAGCGACTCCTTGAACTCATTGCTCTGGAGCTCCATCCGCCCCACTTCGTCCACCACGTGCAACTTAATAGCTTTGCTCGGCGTCAACAACGGCAACACCGTCTTCTCGAAAGCCTCCAATGCGAAATAGTATTTCCCGACCTTTGGGCCACACCCCCGTCGCAACCGGGAGAGAGGCGCCCGCTCGCCAGCGAAAGTCTCCACGTCTAACCCTATCTTCTCTCCCGTCTTGGGATTGCGAGCTTCCAGAGTGTAGAACCCCGCCACAGCGTCTTTAGGCAGCTTCTTCACGGCGTTCAAGACGAGAGAAGTCTTGCCAACGCCGGGTTGCCCCGTGACGAACACATTAATGGCAGAAGAAGAAGGGGGCGGCTCGATCGCGGTCAGGTCCGCGTCCACCTCAGAGCCAACCATGATCACGGGAACCACGAACAAGTGCACAACACCATCCAAAAGGGAGCCACGAGGTCAGAGAGAGAGATGCGAGGAGAGAGCGAGAGAGCGAGAGAGAAAGAGAGACAATTGTAAAGAGGACGAGGGGAAATTGGCCGAGCTCGAGACAGAGAGACGGCGATAGCGGGGAGAGAATGCAGAAAGCTTGCGAGAGAGAGACGAAGTGACGAGAGAATGGCTCCGGGGGGAAACTTCGGAGCTTTGTCGTGCTATCAGGTGTGACTGTCGACCGACTAGTGCATTTGAGGACCACGGCTAGAAACATGAAAATAGCCAAAAATAAACTATTTCATGAGACTATTTCATGAGAAATGGACTCTAGAGAAGTGGTTATAAAAGAAATAAAGCTATTTTCTTTCCGAATTTCACATTATGAATTTTTCATTGTTGCAGTGCTCAATTGAGAATTCGAAAATGTGATATTCACCAAATAAATAAATGAATGGACTCTACTTTTCTCAAAACCAAATAAAGCATTTGAAGGCTACTGTTATAAATTTGATATTCAACAAAAGAAAAAGAAAAAAGGGGTTGAGGTGGGTTGAGGTGGGTTGGGGCGGGGTATTTTATAGTCTAGAAAAGTGGTTTTAAGAAAAATGAAGCTAATTGTTTGAGAAATTTATGTTTTGGATTTTGCATTGTTGCAATGTTTGAGGACTCAAGAGTGTGGAATTCAAAAAAAAAATAACCTCTATTTTTTTGGAAACCAAGAAAAGTGTTTGAAGGCTATGTCTAGAAATATGCAATTTGCAAGAAATGGAATATTTCATGAAAAATAGAATCTAGAAAAGTGGTTCTAATAGGGTTCTTTTGGAAAAATTAAGGCTCTAAACTTTCAATTGTTGCGTTGTCGAAGGACTTGAAAACATGAAATTCACAAAAAGTAAATTGTTTTTTCAAATATACTTTTAAAAACTATGTTCTTCATTTAATAGTCCATTTTTTTGGCAAATTTCACATTTTTAGAGCTCAATCATTTGTTCTTGTGGGCTTTCATCCTTAGAGGAAAATACAAAGAATTTATAATTTACCACCTAGTGATTGAGGTGGAAAATTTGACTCTTTATTCATAATCAAATTGGGAATCAAATATAATTAATCTTGAATTAGCTAGGACAGATCACAAAAACAAAATTGACCATTCTGAAACAAGGGCAAATTTTTATATTAATCCTCCATTTTTTTCCCATAGTGTAAAGACTACAAAGAGCACATGAGCTCTAGCCAGGCTACATTTGAGTTTGGTTCCCATTATTAAACAACAAGAATTATTGTTGAATCTTGTCAAGAATCAAAAGAAGATTTTAGATTTTCTCACACATATTTTTTGGACAACTAATGAATATACTATGAATTTTTTAAATGTTGAAAATAGATATATCTAAAATCAGCAGTAAACTTTCATATTAAAAGGGCTTGCATTATAGATAAGAATCTATAATCATGGGACATTTTTGCAAAGAAGTCACAAGTAGGTGCAAATACCTTTGAGGAATAGTCATTTTTGAGCTTTAGAAGTCTACATTCTTTAGTAGATGGAAACTTAAGATTACGACGCCCAGATCTATGTTTTGAAATATTGCATATTTTTTCTTATATCCTTATACAAATAGTGCACTTGATTCTACACTCATATGTCAAATTTAATATTTTGGTCTATAAAAAATTAGAATTTTTTTTTAAATTTGTAAGACTATCTTTTTTAACCATTTAAAAATTTCATGTTTAAGAAAATTAATTTCCTGAAATTTTTCCATTCATTTTCTTACCAAATCTACAATCACAATGTCTATAGTATATTAGATAAATTTCTTAAGTCTAATTGTGGTTTCAAGTTTTATATAATTCTTGTATAGAGGTTGGAAGTTGATCATGAGTTCATTCAACTTTGCAATGCTTGAATTGATCATATAATTGAATTTGTAGGGGTTCAATTAGTTTAGAATGGTGGGATGTACTCCATTGATTATTAAAAACTAAAAATTGCCAAAAATTAAACTATACCGTCATAAAATTTTCAATTTTTTGACAATATTGACAATGATGAATTATTTATTTTTGGATTTGTTGGATCAATTATGTGCATCATGAACTCTAGTCTTGGACAAAAAGATTAAACTTAAAAACACATTATATAGTTGTGAAATATAAATTGAACACATTTCCCAATTCAACAAATGTTTCAAATGCAAGGGCATTAAGATGTAACAATGGTCCATATTGCAATCTATACTCTCTCTACAATGGCTAAGCTATCCCATCGGGTATCCCATGTTCTCAATCCGAAAAAAAAATTAAAGTATTGTGAGAACCAACATCATTTGTATGTTTGTTTAACTGTTGTTATTTTAAATTCTATGAATGTCAATTTCCTTCATTTTTTGTGTACAACAATTTGAAATGATGTATACCAACATGCTAAGGCACAAAAAGTTTTTTGGGAGTTCTAAGAAAAAATTGGCAAAAGATAAAGTAATTCCAAATCATGTTGAATAAAACTATGTTTTTGACATGGCTAACTTTGAAATTGATTTTCTTTGAATTCACAACTAATTTTTTCTTCAAACTTCCATAGTAACATGTAGTATGTTACACACTACAACTTTTGTAAATGTACTTTTGTACTTTGTCCATTGATGCTTATGGTGTGATTATTTGAATGAAAACGTTTCGACTTTGTACTCAATTGTCCATCACTATACCTATACCAATAATTTAAACTTTTTGGTTTACTCATACAATACTCACTATAAAATGCAAACCAAGAAAATTTGGGATCTTTTTTCAATTGCTGAAAAGATTCAACAAATTTACAAGATTGAAAACATATTGAGATGCTTAATATTTGGATGATTATAGGTGTATTTACCTTACCAAATTCCTTTTTGCTTGAATTAAAAAATTAAAATACAATCTAGATTTCAATACCTAGAAACAAAAAAATTCTAAGCAGATTTATACCATTCAATATTGTAATGCAAACTTTCTTGATTGGGACTTCCAAATTATTTAGTGCCAAAGAGTGCTATAAAGTGTGCAATAAAGACTCTTTAGTCAAAATAGACACTCATGGTTAATTCTATAACATGAACTTAGAATTTTGACCAATTTTTCACTTTAATTTGAACATGGCCCTCCAAATGCGACTTGGGTCAAAATTTGGTGTGAAAATGAGGCTTTGCTATCATTTTGAAGGCTATTGAGCTCATCATAGACTTTTGTACTGCATTCAAAGGAACCTTACATCCAAAACAACTGAACAACATTATTTATTTGAGGGAAAAGAGAGAACCAACTTTCAAATATTATTTTTTTTAATAAAAAGAATTAGGCTTGTTTGTCTAGATTCATGTATATGAACAACATAAATTAGAACCATTCTATTTTGGATAATAAGATGAAAGTTGTGAACTACCATATTGATTCACCTTTTTGAAAACGAAAAATATAAACAATGTATGTGAATTTCAAGATTGAAAGTATTAATATTCTAGATTAAACTACAACCACCAATTAGAGAGTTTTTTGTTAGATAGCTATGAAAACTTTGGTAGGTTAGGGCCAAAATTTAGAAAATGCAATTAAGAGAAAATGAGGGAAAAGTCTAGGGGAAAAAATAGAGTTTTTTAACTAAAAAGACTTTAAGCAAGATTTGGTGAAGTAACCAAATTAGGAAACAATAAATAGTGATAAAATGAAAACCAAAATACTAATTAGTAGGAAAATGAAATTAGTATTAAATAGGAAATCAAAAGATCTAACAAATACAAAAATACAAAACCAAGGGTTTCCACATTAAATTAACTAATTTTAATAATATTTTTAATATTTTAATATTTTTGACTGTTTCCAAAGCAAGGAATAGGTTTGAAACGGCCCTCACTTGCCTTGAAATCTCTTGTAATGGTACACCCAAAATCGCACCTTCCCTAAAACTACCATCATCATTGTGTCTACATCTCCAAAATCAATATGTATGTATGTTGAAGAAAAGATTCTAGAACATTTACCAAAACAAACTTTGACCCTTCATAACTTTTGCGTAGTGTATCCAAATGTCAAGTTCTTTGGTGTGTTGGAACCTCCTTTTACTTGCCAACAAGAAAATATGAAAACTTCACCATACTAACAAGAACCGGCGGTTTGGGGGGTACACACCTTGAGACTACCGGTAGCTGTGGTCTAGTCCTGTCCAGAGAAACGTGATCGAAGAATCATATCCACCTCCAAAAGCATTCACGTCCACGTTTGGCAATGGCATTGGGAGATTACATCCCCCCATGGAAAGATTACATAGTACCCAGTTTTGCATTCTCAAATTGTTACTGATTACTGAAGAAGAAGAAGAAGAAGGTGGTGACAAACAACAACAACAAGTGAAATGGCAGAGACGGCTATGGACTGAAGCAGAAGCGAAGACATACAGCTCCTTGATGAACCCAATTGCTGCAAACTTTTCTTTGCTCATGTTTCCAAAGGATTGAGTGGTGGCCGAATTTGCGTTTGTCTGGATGAGCAGAAGCGCGAAGGAGCTGTTTCCAAAGCTTCTGGTACTTCTTTGCTCTTAATAGGGTTGCTTCCAGTTTGAATGTTTGGTTCGCTAGGTTTTTCGAGGTCTTCATCTTCTGTATGAGGCTTGCTTTGGTTATTTTTCTTATCTCTATACGCTCTAATATACACTTTTGCAGCTCGCCACTAGTGTAACGTCTTTTGTTGTGGAGAATGTGTAAACCCTATATTTTTTTGTCGAGGCACAATTGTTTTATGAAATTCATGGAATGATTTCAGAAGTAGTCAATCGAAGTACGACATTGCGTGGTGTGGAAGATCAATGAAATACACTGTGATTTGTGAAAGGAATTCTATCAGTTTCCTCACCTCATCTGTTATAATGGAGAATGTGGAAACCCTATGTTTTTTCTCACGGCACAACTGTGTTATGAAATTCATGGAATGATTTCAGGAGCAGTCATGTGAAGTACGATACTGCGTGGTGTGGAAGATTAATGGAATATAGTGTGATTTGTGAAAGAAGGGAATTTCTATCAGTTTCCTCACTTTAAGTCCAGCTCCGAAGGCCTGACGAGGTCTTACTCATTTTATTTTTAAAGATCTGTGAGGTCCTATCTGTCAGGGACACTGGATTTCAATTTTAAATGAACGTATCACATGCAGAATAGTGCAAAGTAATTTGTGACGGAACCTTATTGTTCGCTCAGACCTAATAAGGATTTTGGTGTAGCTTTGGTTACCACATCTGAATTTTCAAAGTTGTGGATGTATATCTCAAAACCCTAACGTGGAATTGTAGTATCGAAGATCCTAGTGTATATAGAAATCAAAGATGAAGGACATCAACCTTAGGGAAGCCCTTTTTCTTAATTTTGGATTGGACCCTAAGTAGCGCCCATTCTGACCTTACGACAAACCTTAGGGTTTGTGATTTGTGGTCTGTGGTTTAGGAGGACCGTAAGGTTTTTGCTACAGGAGCTATATGAACCATCTGACGATGAGCTTTGAATTTGCAGGCAAGGAGGGTGTAACATAACTATCAACTTCAACTCGTATTGTAGAATTGAAGGGAGAAATTGTGAATTAGAATCTGGAGATGCTTTCACGGGGCCACCCAAAACGAAATTCTAAGCTTCTCTATGAAGTGCCAGGACTACACAGACAACATGTAGAACAGACATACCTCTCTTCAGCAGAAGAGAACGTTTCCTTGCCGTAAGCCTTTCTATCAAACAAGCCTTGTAGTCTTTCATGGTGCAGCTCTTGGATGTAGCGTTGTTGCCAGGACTGGAAGATGACGTTCGGTTTTATGTTTGCAGCGATGTTGCATACAAGGAGACTCAAACCCTAGAAATCCGAGGCGCACATCGGTTTTGGAAAACGGCTTGGGATGAGAGACCACCATGGATGCGAACAGTGTACTCTGGTAAAGAGGGTGAGTTTCCCGAACTAATGGTTCTCTCAAACTTTGTTCAGCTATGGGAGGAAGCCTTAAATGCCATTTCGACTGGTGCTTTGTCAGGGTAGTTTCTACTTTACAGTAGCCGGAGGAGGAAACTTAACATTCTTTAAGGCTTCCTTCCTCCAGACCTGATGCTGTGAAGACCCCGCAGATGAATATCCCTGATCCCGACTTCATGGTGCTTTTTGAACCCCCGTGCAAATCACGAACCCTATGGAGCAAAGCTAGTAGGGCTTGTGAGGAGTCTGGAACATGCAGGCTGTCCCACTTAGGCTCTAATAAAAAAATTATGACAAAAGGAATCCCCTTGGGTTGTATAATTACACTAGGATTCTCCTTACTTTGGTCAGGATGTTGTCGCCTTTGATGGCAATATAGAATGCCAGGATTGCGCGGTGGGTCGTCTATTCTACTCCTGTCCAGTTTGCAATAAGAGATAGGAGACAGATTCCGTTACAAATTTCTGATTATCCTCAACTTTGGCAACAGGTGATAACACCGTGTTGGAGACTCTCGTCAATGTTGCCACGTCCATTCCTTTCGTCTTCATTGGTCTTCGAGTCCCTCGGTACGTTTCGAGAGTTTTGCACCAATTCTGAACCTTGTCCAATTCTCAGGCTCCTGATTTTTTTATTTTTGGTAGAGATGTGTTTCATGTTTTTCCCGATTCCAGAGCATTCCTTTTATCTGCTCTTAAAAAAAAGTGATGGAACGTTGATTTCCGTTGCTGCACTCTATCACTTTTCAAGAATGTTATGTATCCTGCTGGTGTTCTCAAGAGCACAATATTTCAACGTAAGTGGACAAGCTATAAATAGAAATATGACAATTGGCAACTAATAATCAATAATAGTAACTAACAAATTAATCCGTTTCCTTCAAAAATGTAGGGTACGATTTTCTTATTTCTATTGGTTACTTTTTGTTACCTTAAAGCTTCCTAAATGATTTATTTCATTCCTTAAGATATTGAATCAACCTCCTTTAACAGATTGGGGGCACTTAGGGGTGAAGATTGATGGGCAAGATTATCTACAAGTCAAGGAGAAGTTTACCCTTCTATGTGGAATTTTGTGTCCTGGTTGTGCCTTTATACGTGGTTCCTAATGTTGTACATACTCCGGTGATTCAAATACTTGTGATCTTTTACAGGAAGAGTTTCTCGACTACAATGTATTCCAATTCATTGATTGGGGTGGGCATGGCTTCAACCTTATATCACACGTCCCGTGGAGAGGCTCGGAAAGGTACAAGATGGGGGGATTATGCGATGATTGCCACTTCAACATTGGTAAACCTCCGATTTAGCTTCTCCCTTCATAATTTAGCTGTCATTTCAAAAGTACAACTTTGAATTATATATGGTATCCGTTTTACAATTGGCATGCTCATAATAACTGGACCACCAGAAATTCAATTCCAGGACCTCTTCATCCAAAGTGCTGAAGAGTGAATATTCTATGCTGGCAGTGCATGTCATCAGCTGTGCAGCAGCAGGACAGCAAGCACTCTAAGGCTTTGATGCTTGCTTCTGTCATGATGCTCCCATTCCAGCCTCTGCTTGTTGCTGCTATACACACAGGTCTTACGGAGGTAATGCTTCAATTCCTAAAACAAGTTCATTGTACTAGTAAATTATTCCCAGTCGAATAATATGTATTTTATAATGTGAACAAGATCCACATTCAAAAAATCTACTAAAAAGAACCACTCAAGACAGCTGAAAGTCACGGGATGGGTCCACTTGGCAAGACCTGGACCTCCTACACACTTTGAAATATGTATTTGCTATATATATATATATTAGCCATTGAAAATATTCTTATTCTAATTTTTTGGCACGCATAATGCAGAAAATTACCAACTTTTTGCGACTGCCTCCTCTGCATTTTTCATGAGAATGTAACCCTTTCACATTTTTTGTGTAGGCCACGTTTGCTAGGAAGGTGATTGAAAATCCAAAGCTTCGAAGGGCATATACTTTGCACACAGCATCCTCCCTGGTTGGTGGTGCACTGTTTATTGCTGACGACGTCTTCCCAGACGCACCATACATTCATGCTGCCTGGCATCTTGCAGCAGCTGTAGGTGTAATGACAATCAACACTCTCATTGATTAAAGGTAGGTACACTCAAAATCGCCCCTTTTGCTGTTGAGCATAGCTCCTACTATTAAACTGGTTCCATGGGGTCGGTTTTAGGTGGTGTTTCCTTAATGCTTTGGAGAATGAAGATTTAGGAGGTGTGAAACTCCCTTTCATTATAATAGTAGTTTTAGGATAGTTGAGGGTGTCTCATTTCACCTGTACATGTACCATAGTCTACTTGAAGGGATGTACATTCAAGATCATTCCTTTTTGCAATTGATCATAGTTTCTATTACTACACAAAATTGTTTTTATTGGTTCTTATTGGCAAATGAGGATTCCAATGCATTTTAACATGCATTATTCGGACAGTCTGAATAAGTTATGGAGTTTTAAAGTTCTGAATATAGTTGTACCATAAATCGACCCTGGCCTTGTTCAGATGGGTTTTTCTTGCATCCTCATAATACGCATCTTCATTGTAGGCAAGAATCTAGGTTAACAATTTTTGAGTGGGGACGATTTTGGGTGGACGACCTTACTCGAACTTCATTTATGAAGTTCTAGTGAGCTTCTGTGGACAATTATTTCAAGGGTTGGTTTCAGAATGCTGTCTAAGGATGAGTAATTCTTTTTCAGTGATTGTGCTCCTTAGAATAATATTCAATGTATTTTATTTTCGGTGTTATAATATTTAGTCATAGCAGTTGGCTGGATTTGTATTTTCATTCATGCAACGTGCGCTCAAGATTCCATAGTCTGAAACTTCCTTTCTTATGGGAAGCAAAAAATGGCAGGATCAATTGGTTTCACCCAGTTTGTTGTGTGCATTTTAAGTTTTCAACCATCTTCTGAACAGAAATTTAACAATAGTATGATATCTTGCATTGCTGCATTTCAAACTTCATGTGTTGACATCTTTCTAGAGCCTGATGTTTGTTTTCCACACCCAAGCTCCAGTCACATTCTTGAGATGCACAACCCATGATTCTCTTAACATTGTGGAAGAAATCTCTCAAAACAAAGTTTTTATTACCCAGCTGCCTCTCTTGATTACCTTAACATTAGCAGCCCCTGCTGATGGGGCATGTTTGGTGAACAATGTAGTTCAGATAGGTGGAGCTTGCTAGTCTCTGTTTGCTTCAAGTTTGTAGTCTGAAGAGACTTCGTTGTGATATGGTTTTAAAGCAAAGTGTCCACATTGAGATTGACAGCCCACACGAAGGGTTGACTTCTACAAGAAGCAACTGCAACATTACACCCAAAGTTTGTCCTGAAAGAGCTTGATAGTGAGCAAGTTGGCAAATATAATCGAAGAGGTAATTCAAGTTTACAAGTTTTGCAAGTACACAAAAATGGAAGTCTGTCTGCAATCATGTTGGATCATTGGATCCTCCAAATGACTGCCTTGTAGTGGAATCCAACACGTTGCAATGTAGAATTCCTGCACAACTTGGAACAAGTCAAGATCAGTACTATGGAAGTCACAAAAGTTGTGTGCATACATTGCTTATTATGCTTACATTTGAGTTGCTTGCTACATTGAAAACCATGCATAATCTAAGGCACCAGAAGATTATGACAAATAAGTAAGTCCACTAGCTCAGGGGTCTACTGTGGTAATAATCAGTTGGAGAAATGTTCTGTACTCCAGTGGTGAGATGAAATCTTCCAATATCAGGATAATGTTTCAAAATATAATTAACCTTCTCCTCCTGTCACTTTCATATATTGTTCACATGGTGCATTTGCAATTGAAAAATTAGAGGAAGATTCCAAGTCATAACAGCAATCCCAAGTGAGGATGTTTTTGGAGGGAGTGTCGCTCACTCCATAAATAAAGAAACAAGGGTGGTCTTCCATATTGGGGTATTGATAAAAAAAAAAAAAAATTCAAATTTTCATAAAGTCTTAAATCTTCATTGAAGATTTGAAAGTCATTACAAAAAATCTGAGACCTAAACAAGGCCGTTTAACTTTCCCCCTAGTGCAGGTACTGGAAAAATAAAAATAAAAAATATATTTTTTATTTAATAAATTTTTTTGCGAAAAAAAAGAAAAAGAAATGATATTTTTTGAAATCACCAACTCTACAACACTACTAATGCCATATTAGTTCCTAAAGAAAAAAAGAAAAAGAAATTGTCATTATTATTATTTAATAATTTTTTAAGTACAATTGCACATGTTGCATGTTGTCTCACGGCCCTTAATGCCTTACTCAATTTGAAGGAGAGGTTAATTTATGTTGATAACAACTTTGAACCCTTAATTAGTTATCAAGTACATTTGTAATCCTTCAACCATTCATATCAATGGAACATACATAACTCTGAAAGGGATAAAATTATCCCTACCACATTAGATGATTGAGATTGGAGGGGAGTATAGTAGGGTTATTTTAACCCCCAAAGGACCAAATTGCATTTTTTGGCAACATAGTGATTTGGAGCACCCCACTAAGAATGAAATTTTTAGTTTAAAAAAAAAATAAAAATCACACAACATGTGCCCAAGGAATAACTTTGAGGCCCAATAATTTTCATAACTTTTGACTACATGGATAAAAAGTTATTGTATGATATGTAATTTTAAGTGTTCAACTGGCAACCTAGGCAACTCAATTTTTTTTTTAAATCACTTCTAAGAAATAAAAATTTGAAATTGGTTTTCCAAGATTTGTATATACGTAAAAAGCTTTGAATTGTTTCATTTTTATTAATGAGATGAAAGTTATGAGGAGTTTTAGTTTGTGGGTAGTTAATTAAGGAATCTTTATCCTCAAATAAAGTTTGAAGTTATTTATTTAATTCAATTTTCAATATTTTTGAAAAAAAATAAAAACATTGGGTGTAGATTGTTTATTAAAACATTACAACCATTGGGATTGGCATTTTTCAATTCCATAACTAAATTCTCAAAAGTTTAGTATTTTGAATCATCCTTTATTTCTTTCTACTTACTAGTTTTCCTAGATGTTGTACAATTTCAAATGATTTTAATTTTTTCAAGCATGTAGCCAACTTGCCTTGAAAGAATGAATCCAAAGAAGCACCAACAACATAGACATTTTTTCATACAAATGTGACCTTGTAAGGTGCAATTGCCTTATTTTTCACAAGGCCCCTAAAAGGATTTTTGTCACTTCAAACACTACTATTTTGCAATCTACACGGTGGAAAATTTCTGAAATTTTTTCAACATCTTTTCAAACCAACATACTACAAGATCCTATGATTACATGTGTCCAAAAATGTTTTTTCAATCTAAAATTTGGTACTTGTACTAGAAATGGCAATTTTGGAGTGTTTTGGGTGAAAACATAGTCAAAAACATTATGGGGGTTAAAACCTTGATTATAACAAGGTCATGTTTTCACCCTCTAAAGATAGGATGTTTCCTCTACGTAAATGTAAGGTACATTGACCCAAAAGAGCCAATATCCCTTTTTGCACCACCTATATTTGCACTTTGAATGTCCACCTTCATTCATCTCAAATCACTACAAGCTCTCAAGGGAAATCAAAGAGGATTTGAAGCATTTTGTGCTTCAAGGGTGACCTTTTAAAGGGAGTATTGTGCAAGATTATGTACCCCCTTACTCGGCCTTACCAGGGGTGCATGTAAAAATAAAAGCCCCCTATTTTGGGCCATTCTAGGGTATACTTTTGACCTCTCTTAACTAATTTGGGGTCTTTGATCGCAGAAATGAATTAAAAATTTGCAAAAAAATTCATGTGTGGAAAATAAATAATTCCAGGGTTTGCCCGTAGGGCCGAGCGAGGGTCAATCCACCCGCTCCTTTAGTAGTGGCAGAAGCAGTGGCACGGTTCTACTTTAGCCTCAGAGTGTTGTCCACTACAACTTAGAGTATTCAAACCGACAAGTTAGAAACACACGTCACCTCAATTCTTACCATTTTGTAAGGTAAGTACACCTAAAATCACACAACTTCTTAAAATCACACTATAGATTTTGCTTAAAATGTACTCCCACTATTCATGAAACTCTGTGATCACTTTTAGGAACACCTATTTTTAGCACTTTGAAAATTCATAGTTTATTCATATGTCCAAAAAATGCATTTTAAGAGAATCTAGAATCCTTTTTTCACTACCAACAAGACTTAACCAAAAAAATTCCAATATAATAATGGAAATCACACTGAATTGCTTATTTGTGCAATTTTAGATGTAGTTACCTTAACTTAGTGTATCATCTTCACCCCCCTTCAACCTTCAACCTATTTTAAAATTTAGAAGTAAAAAAGATACCAAAGAACAAAAAAAGGGCACTTTCTTACACTAGTCTATGATTGGAAATGTTTATGATAGGACACTTGGACAACTTAATCTCTAAACACATAGATTCTTCTAAAGAATTGACAATATGAAAAAAAAATCATTATAAAGTGTTATTTGGAAGAATATTTTGGAATCAGTAAACAAATAAAAGTTATATATTTTGAGCTTTCAATTCCATCCATCCAATTAGATTCACCAATGCTATCACCAATACTTTTTTATAAATTTTGAAAGAAACATTTCAAAACTCCTTCAAAATTTGATTACAAATACAATATTATCATTTTTTGAGTAAAGTTTGTTGGAATGGATTTGAAATGAAGTTCTCTTGACATGGTGACTTTTTGAAATTTTTGTATTTTTTAAATCTATGACCTCATTTTTGCACATCTAGTTTTGAATTAGACTCAATGCAATTTTGGCTTGGCCAACCACCACTTGACATACTTCCACATTTGTAATTTTAGAAAAATATGAACTCTAGTAACACTAAATCCAACCATTAGATAGGACATCAACTTAATAAAGTATCTCCACAAATTAGGAAGACTTTCACCCCAGCAGTAATGAGAAAGAAACAACAATATCAATCTGTTCATCTGTTCAGAAAGTCATAGCACTGAAGGGTTAAGAGAGATCCCTTATTCCTACAAATACAAGATCTTGAGCATTCCCAAAGCAAGTACTTCAACGTCATTGTCAATGGAAGCTTCAGTTTTGTTGCACAAGGTAAGAGACATCGTACAAAATCTGCAGGTCTCACATGTGAAGTTTGACAGTGAAGCAGGGATCCAGGTCAACTATAAAAAGTCTGCAACGTCTCCACTGCGTCTAAATGCAAATCAAACATACATGATATGTACAATGAACTTGTCTAAAAATTTGAGCATATTTTTTCTTATTAATTATTTTTAATTTTTTGTTGAATCTTGTTCGTAATTGAAAAAAAGACAATAGACCAGCAGTGTGTAAAACTTCTAGAAATAACACAGACAACTACCTCTCATGCAATGAAGTAACACCTTTTTACTTTCCTTTATGTGCCTTTTGTACGTGATGTGAGTCTCTTGAAATGATCGTCTTTGTTTTTTTCTTCCAAAACGTGGCTCATCTTTGATTCAAAAGTTGAAACTCAAGTCGAAAAGTTTCAACCACTTCCAGTTAAACTTCTACTTTAAAATCAAAACCATCTTTCAAACTCCATGTGATTGATCACTAACACATATCTCCAGACTAAAGCCCCGATCCCTGTGCAGCATCGAAACTCAAAAGCATGGAATACGATAACTGCAACTGCAACTGGAGGACTATAAAAGCGAACCATAAGTCCCAGTGATTCAAGTGCATTTCACACCTGGCTTGCATCACTCAGTAGCTGGCTCCAGCCAATTCCCAAAGCTGGCTCAACTCCATTCTTGCTCGTCAAAAGGGCTCTCTGTCATTCAATAAAATTGCAGTAAGCTCCCCCGCCTGCACCATAGCCAAATTCAGAACTCACGACACTTCATCTAGCTTTAGATTCTGTGTAACATAGTTCCCAATTTCTAGGTGAATATTTCTATACCATAATCAAAAGAATGAGGGCCCCGAGTTCAGTACCTTCCATATTCAATGTCGCATTGGTGATATTGGTAACGACCTTTGTGGACGCAGCACCTGCAGGAAAATGGACTGTTTTGGTAGAAAACGCAGGAATCGCTTCCATGCACACCGCGGTGTCACATTACGACACCGTGATTCTGCTGGACCGCACCAACACCGGCGCTTCCCGGATCAACTTCACCAACGGCTACTGCCGCGACAATCCCGACGAACGCATGCTCAAACACGACTGCAGTGCACACTCCGTAATGCTGGACCCACGCACCAACATTCTCCGGCCATTAACAATCTTCACAGACACCTGGTGCAGCAGGTAAATTTGAGATAGTCCTGACCAATACCCACACAATATTGGTATATGTCACTTATATAGTATGTTGAACGTAGCTCGTCATGATGTAACCCAGTAGGTTGGAACAATATGACATTAGTCTGTGGTGGATAGAGTCTAATATCGAACATTTGTAAGCAGTGGACAGTTCGTGGCCAATGGCTCCCTGGTGCAAACGGGGGGCGACTACGAGGGCTTGCACAAGATTCGCCGCCTGGAGCCTTGCAGTGTCTCCTCCTCCTGCGACTGGGTTGAATCCCAATCTGAGCAGCTTGTGGACGGTCGTTGGTACGCTACCAACCAGCTGCTCCCTGATGGACATCAGATTGTCATCGGCGGAAGAAGCATAAACACATACGAATTCATACCAAAGAGAACATCGGGAGAACAAGCTTTCGCATTGAGCATCTTAAGCGATGCAAGAGACAGTCAGAATGACAACATGTACCCGTTCGTACACCTCTTACCCGACGGGAACCTCTTCATCTTCGCAAACCGGGATTCAATTCTGCTGGACTACGAAAGGAATGTGGTGAAGAAGACGTACCCGAAGATTCCTGGTGAGCCACGGAATTACCCTTCAGCAGGATCCTCAGTGATGCTGCCGTTGGAGCATAGCAACAATTTCACGGTGGCAGAGGTGCTGGTATGCGGAGGCTCCCAGTACGGAGCGTTTCGAAGCAGCAACGGCTCCGAGTGGCCGGCGAGTGAGACATGCGGGAGAATTGTTGTGACGGATGATGATGCGCAATGGAGCATGGAAACTATGCCTATGAGACGCACAATGGGAGATATGATCATTCTTCCGACTGGTGATGTATTGATTATTAACGGCGCAAGGAAGGGGTGTCAGGGATGGGGGAAAGCCTCTGAGCCTGCGCTGAAGCCAGTGATATATGCTACAGGGGATAAAAATTCGAGGTTCCAAGTGCTGGCAGCGACGACGATCCCAAGGATGTACCACTCCACAGCCAATCTGCTCTCCGACGGGAGGATTCTGTTGGCGGGAAGCAACACGAATCGGCACTATACGTTTACGGGGGAATTCCCCACTGAGCTGCGAGTCGAGGCATTCATTCCGCCGTATCTTGATTCAGGGTAAAACCCTAACCCTAAAACCCCAATGTGACACTCTCAATGTGGTGATTTTTGACTTGTCTTGTGCTTAAACCTATGAACTCATGTTTGTAGGTAACTTTTGAACTAAAAGACAACGCAGTCAAATTCTCACATACTTATATTTCCATACTTCCATTCTAGTGAAGAACAAATTTCAATAATGTCAAATTTGATCATAAGCTCACAAGTTTCTGAATCGAATTGTAAGGAATTTTTTCTCAGACCTTGTGATTGCGTAGTTTTCTCTTAATTTGCAACCAAACAGAACCAACATTCTCGCTCTTGCACGTTACTGCATCAAATTGTAAGGAATTTTATTCCCCGACCTTGTGATTGCGTAGATTTCTCTTAATTTCCAACCAAACAGAATAAAAATCTCACTCTTGCTTATTCCTACATCAAATTGCCAGGGAATTTTTCCCCATACCTTGTAAATGTGTAGTTCTCACATAATTTCCAACCAAACAGAACCAAAATTCTCGATTTTGAAAGTGCCTATACCAAATTGCCAGGGATTTTTCCTCAGACTTTGGGAATGCGTACGTAGTTCTCTCATAATTTTCAACCAAACAGAACCAAATTTGTCGCCCTTGAACGTTTCTACACCTAATTGCCATGGATTTTTTCGTTCTAACCTGTTTCTTCCGCTATATTCGCAGCTACGACGATCTCCGTCCCTTGATCTACCACCTTTCCCACACTTCGATCACGTACGGGTCCCAATTCCAAATCGTGTTCACGGCAGGGCGTCGCGAGGGGAAGTTCGAGGTGAACTTGGTGAGCTCGCCGTTCAACACGCACTCGTTCTCGCAAGGGCAGCGCATGGCGAAGCTGGCGACGACGGAGCCCGCGCTCACGACGTTTGGGACGTATGCGGCTTCAGTCATGGCGCCAGGAAGCGCGACGGTGGCGCCGCAGAGTTGGTACATGCTGTTTGCTGTGCAAGCGGGCGTCGCGGGGAATGGCGTGTGGGTGCGGATTATTAGCGACACTAATTAAGGTAGCCAAGCCTATTACCACCCTGATTAGCAATGTGACTATCATGGGCCAACTCCAAGAGATGGGCCCATATTTTTTTTAGGGGTGTGCACTTGTTACAATAATAAATCCAAGTGAAATGATAATTTTCCAATAAAAATTGTAATTTTTGTGAATTTATGAAGTGGTATGCCTTGAAATTACAAAAACATTTATGAAGTGGAGTCATAAACTCATCATTTAAAAAATTCATAACCACTCATCAGGAACTTTAGGGTGTGCATGTGAATATGGTGCCATACTGATGTCAAAGTAACATGTTGTGAAGTTAATGTGGGGATTAATAAATGTCAAAGTGATGTCAAGTTAATAGGTTTAGGATCAATGCAATCTTGATTCTAGAAGGGATTATTATTCTAATGAAAAATTGGCACTGAAATGTCCTAGACACATTTTTGATGCTAGAAGAGGCCTAGACTAATGCCTTTTAATTTTGATGTAAAAATTGTACTACCAATGCTCTAAAATGACAACATGCAACTTAGACTATGACATCATACCATGTATTCAATGATGAAATGACTCTATAATTACGCTAATTTGGTGCTAAAACAATCAACACAATGTTAGAATGGACACAACCACAACACCATGTCTTGTGATGTTATAATAGTACCACAATTGTGCTAAAATAAGACAATATTTTTAGCAAAATGTCATTATTCAATGTATTTTTATTGCAAACATAGCTCTCAAATGTCATTATAACATGTAATTGTAACACTAATATCATATCATCATATGCTTTTGATGCTAAAATTCATCCACAATTGCATTAACGACTAGAAGACCAACATGCGTTTCACTAGAAGAAAATGAGGGGTTTTGCAACTACAGTATGCAACTCATTTTGTAGTTGCATAGGACGTTTGCAACTAGGTGACAATGTAGAGTCCGTAGTTGCAGTTGACAAGTCGCATTAGTTGCAGTCTAGTTGCAAGGTTTTTTGTCATCCGACACCATACAAAGAACTTCATCCTTGTATGCAACTTGTTTACAACTTGCTTGCAACTTGTAGATTTGTAAATTTTAAAATATAAATCTCAATGATTTGTAGATTTCAAATTTTCAGATCTACCTCCTTTCTAGATTTTTGAATTTCAGAACTACCTTTTTCTTAGATTTTTGAATTTCAAATCTACCTTTTTATAGATTTCAAAATTTCAAATCTACCCTCTTCCTAGATTTCAAAATTTCAGATCTACCTTCTTCCTAGATTTCAAAATTCAATTTCCTAGATTATAAAATTTCTTGAATTTTAATTATTTTTTAAATTCTTATATACAAAATCTACAAATTGTAGAAACCCACAAATTATAGAAATCTTAGAATTCTATCAAAAGAATTCATTACATAAGACTATAACAACTTACAAGTCTTATATGTTCAATCTAATGGTACTCTTTACAATTGATATGGGTCAATTGATATAACACGAATGGGAATGAACCTTGAAAGCAACTAGGAAACAACTAGAGTGCAACTAAGAAACAACTAGCGTACAACTAGGAAACAACTATGGTCATTTTACAGTTGCATAATAGTTGCATAGGACACTAGTTGTTTCCTAGTCTTTTTTTGCAACTACAGAATGACTACTTTGCAACTAAAACAATGAATGAATGTTTGGTGCAAATAGAGAGGAAACTAGTTACATGACAGTTGCATAGGGCACTAGTTGCATAGTAGTTGGTTGTGCTGAACGTGTTTTTCTTCTAGTGTTTTTTAGCAACATAGAAATTTTGGGCAAGTACGTGTGATTGAAGATTTATATATTTTAGACTGAAATTTTAATAGAAGATGGAAAAGATGAATATCTTTCGTATGCACTAAATTTCATGATATTTGAAAATATGAGTAAAAAAATATAGCTGAATATGTTAGTTTTTTCCCTAGCCTAGTAGTCTAGACAGATCAGAAAAAATCACTTTTATCATAAACAAAAATTTGAAATTGGTTTCTAGAGTTATATATATATGAAAAACTTTGAATCATTCCATTTTAATCAACGAGTCAAAAGTTATGAGGAGTTTTATTTTGCGGGCAGTTATGGAATCTCTACTCTAAAATAAACTTTGAAGTCCTTTATTTTACTTAACTCAATATTTTTTGAAAAAAATTAAAATCATAGGATGTAGATAGTTTATTACAACATTGCAACCATTGGGATTGGCATTTTTCAATTCCATCACTAAATTCATAACAATTTGTATTTTGAATCATCTTCTACTTCTTTCTACTTCCTATTTTTTTCCTATATGTTGTACAATTCCAAATGATGTGAAAATTTTTAAACATATAGACAACTTGTAAAGGAAAAAGTAACCAAAGAAGCAACACCATTTTGAATAATTTTTCAAAGAAAAGTGTGCTTGTGAAGCACAATTGTCCTGTTTTTTTGCAGGTTCCAAAAAAGGATTTATATGAATTTGAATGCTTATATCTTGCAATCCACGCAGTAGAAATTTTTGAAATTTCTCCCACAGATTTTCTAACTAAGATAATTCTGCCTATGGAAGGCAAAATTTGGAACTAGCCTAATGCAAGCAAAAAAATTCATGAGCAATACATTTCACAAGACACATGTACTGCTTATGAATTTTTTGGCCTTCATTGGGCTGGTACCAAGTTTTGCCTGTCATAGGCAGAGTTACCTTAACATACTACAAGATCCTGTGGTTACTTGTATCTAAAGATGTTTTTTTCTAAAAGTTGGTACTTGTACTAGAAATAACAGTTTTTAAGCATTTTTGGTAAAAACATAGTCAAAGAACTTATTGGGTTAAAGGGGAATACACCAACATTATGAACTTATGGCATTGAATTAATGTACAAAATTGCAATAAAACATTCAATTCTAATACTATAGTAGCTCAAATTGAGCAATAAAATGACATCATGTAAATTTCATACTACCTCTTCAATTTCGGCACCCTCTGCCGAATATTTAATAAAATTTTGATTTTCGACTTCGACAGGAAAAAAAGTAATTACTGCAATTTTCATCATTTTAGATACTACATTATTGAAATTTTCAACATGTATCTTCCAAAGCAATTCATTCATATTAGAGAGATTGAGAAAGACACGCCATTTATACAAATTGTATGGTAAGAGGTAAAACAACCTATGTGGGATATGTAAATAGTTAAGATTAGTAGGAGCTCAATCACTCATAATGAAGTTAAGAATAGGAATTGTGTTCAAAGTAAAATTTCAAACCTCATTTATGCATAGTAAAATAAAAAAATTTCAAAAAATTTGAACTAAGTTAATGTGGAAAATAAAGTTATCTTTCATCTTCAAAAATCCTTCTGAGATTTTGATCCACTAATCAAAAGTTATCGACAAATTTTAGGGAGGAGTTGGAAGGAACATTCTCTTTGACATTTTCAAACAACCCCTTTGAATTTTGTCCATAACTTTTGTTTGGAGGCTCATAATCACAAACGTATTTTTGAAGATGAAAGTTAGATTTATTTCTCAAACTTTTCTTAGTTCAAAGTTTTTAAATTTTTTTTTATTTTACTATGCAAAAATGAGGCCTAAAATTCTACTTTGAACACAATTACTACTTTTTGACAATGAGAGGTCAAGCTCTCATCTTCAAAATATCCCATATCCTTTGAGGGTTTATGAGAGAGAATGAATCATTATAAAAACAACCTTCCCATCAATCATTCTCACTTAGTTTCAATGATGAAGTTCCTTGATGATTCCATTAATAAATTTTCTTGATGGTGAATGATCTTTGTACTTTGCATTGTACCTTCTAACTAGCATCGGATATTTTCTTTTTTTAAAACAACTTCGGTTGGTCATTTAAATATTGATGATTTTGGCAGGATTTCTAAACCGTAGATTTATACTTATTCTCATTGATTTCGGCAATCAGCGTTGTAAAGTTTCAAGATTTTCGGCAATTATCATTATAATTTTCTGAAATTACGATATCTTTAAAAATAATTAATTTTTGCCAAAATTGAAGAGGTACTACGGTAAGAGTTTTCTAGTGAAAATAGTTACAATCTAAATTTAGCAATAGTTGTAGAAAATTTCACGCCATTTTTAAAAACATGTGGTACATAAAAATCGAACAATCCTACAAAGAGTTATGGCCAAATGAAGTTTAGCCTTTGGAATGGATAATTAAACTTCATCCCCTCTTTTAAAGCTCTTTTTAATTTCAATTGACTTTGAGATTTGGGCTCTCGCCATGAGTTAATAACTTCTAACTAAGAACGTGCCCACTAGTCTACCAAAATGGATGACTAGCTTTTTTGATCGGTTGGCAAATGAGGGTTGTTTTGTAGGTTGATCTTGTAGAGCAACTTGCAACTAAGATAAAGTAGCTTTCCAGAACTTCAGGTGGCAAAGCGTTTCACCTATTTTCCTATTTTTTACCTCGGCAAAAGTTTTATTTTATTTTCACGATTACTTTCTCGATCACTTTCTCTTGCCACCATAAAGGAGTATATGTATAAAATTCTCATGAGAAATTTGTCTCTCCTCATCGTCAACTCTTCTGCTCTACACTCTATTCATATTAAGTTATTCTAAAACTTCAAAATCCTACTCTCATGTCACAACATGCAATTTACAGATGCAAAATAGTAATAATCTAGAATTTACAATGATTACAAGCACAAAGAGATTAGCTGCAGTGGAAGAAAGTCTTGGGTTAAAATATTGTTGGATTAGTTTGAATGTCTGCATGAGATATTTGTCATTTTTACATGCATCTAATGTTGAGAATAAGGTTATAACTGGCTTGGGCCCTTGACTATGTATATTACAGTTGTTCACATTAGAGGAGATTTGAGGGTGAAAATAGCCCGTTTAGGCTTGTTCCCAATGATGTTTCCACGGCAATAAAAAAACGTAGCATAGTCTATTTTTTTTATTTTTTAAAATTAATTTCTAAAATATGAAAAAAAGTTGATTTTTTTTTCTTTAAAAATTTGACGTGGCACTAACGCCATTACGTCAGACTACACAATTGGTAGAGTTCCCAACATAGTCGGGACAAATCTCAAAGCCGGGAACTCATGGGCTTCCGAAGGCCTCAAATATCTTTTAATGGATGGCTTTCAATGTATTATGGTTTGGTGTAAATTAGGATGCAAATTTCTTCTATGGGATTCTCAATATTGAATACTTCAAAGTTTCTCTTCATTCTTCAGCTCAAAGTTTCATCTCAACATTGGCTAGTTTTATGTGAATTCGATAGATTCTTGCTATTTATTGATTGATTTCAACAAATTCTTGTTAAAAATGAGAGTGAAGTCAAGTTACCATTCTGTGATCACTAGATCAGTGGTCTTATGGTACCATCCTTTGATCACTGGATTGGTAGTCTTGCTTGTACCGGTACTTTATTTATAAGGTTGTTCTATTTTTACATCCCAGTCATTTAAGCTCCGCCTCTTAAGAGGTTATGGGTGGGACGAAGTTGTTCAATCCAGCTTACAAAATGGATGTCCCCTCGTTTTACAAGCCAGATCACCACCCCATTTTGCAAGACGGATGGTGATGCTCTAAGGTTCAAATTTGATCTGAATTCATGATACTCAATTAACTTCATCCATTTCTTAGCTTAAACTTCATCCTTCTATAGCTTCTATAGTTTTAAGCCTTTCCTACCTTTTAAGTTATGGTTGGAGCATTAGATATTTTTTGGCTTGTTGAGAGGGCCGTTCCGGGTTGGTTCTCTCTGTTGGGAACCAGTTTGCATTGTTTGGAAAAAAAGTTATTAAAAAAAAAATTATAAACCAAAATATTATTAAAATATTAAAAATAATAATAATAAACATTAAAATAATAATTTTTTATTAAATTTTTTTAATGCCTGCTGACATAGTAGTCTCTCAACTATGTCAACAAGGTGCATGATAGAGATTAGAACTCGCAGGGAAACACAAGGGGAGCTCTTGATTTTATGTCTTAGTACTACTTTTGGCAGTTTATTATTTTTAGAACTTTGATATTTTTTATTAATAGATGATAACTTCATCTTTTTCAAATGCTAAGGCACTTGAAAATTAGACTTTCCTAGTGAAAGTTATGCATAGATGAAGTTTGATTGCTAATTAGCACTTCAAACTTCATCTTCTATTTTCTATGATTCTACAATTTGAAACTAACTTTGGAATTCACTTTTGACTTCTAGGGGTCATTTACTTCCTACGTTTCCATTCTTGTTCTTTTTGGATGAACTTTGCTTAATTTCATCCATTCTACCTTCTAAAGTTCATCCACCTATAACTTCCTTGTTTCAACTTTGATTTCTACATATTTTATGTTTTTGAAAATTTCTAACTTTCTACTATAGAATTCCAAGTTCAAACTTGACTTAACACTTAGTCCTAATGGTCTAACTCAACCTTAGGCCTTGGCCCTAATTAACACTTGCTCATTATGACACATTTGAGTGGAAATAAAGGTTTTAGCAACATACATCAAAATACACTTTGTCATACCGGTATTGAAATGCATTCCAGTAGTCCTCCCCTTGAGCCATATTGTCCTGTAAATTTTTATAAGTTTTGTAGTTGTTACAAGTTTTGGCAAAGCCAACTTCTAACTAATCTTATTTCTTTCTAAATTTCTCCTTTCAACTCCTTCTTTTACTTCTAAGATTATTCTATTCAATTATTGCTTCAAACTTCACAATAATAATTAACTTTTTGAGAATCTCCTATCTTGTATATAAGTCAATCATTGTCTTATCTACATTTTCAAGGTTTAATTGCCTTCTTAAGATCTCTACCTAATCCTTCTCAAATGCTAACCTTTCAAACTTCAAATTTCTACTTTATTCCCTTCCTACTTCAATTGCATCAACATTTCCATTTTAGACTTTCAACACTTGTTTCTATACTACTTTTGTATTTTTTGCAATGTTTCTTGGCTATGGAATTAAGACTTGTCTCCCCTATCTACTTCCTTTCTTGTAAGCAAGTTTTCTTCTATTTCCTATGATGTTTGAATTATGCAAGTAGAGACTTTTGCAAATTTCTAAATCAGACCTCTAATCTCCTTCTTTTCTTGTACACTCCTCTTATTGAATGCTTAGTTTTAGGGTGAATTGTTAACAACAAAATGTTCTGTAATCTAAGCATGATCATTTAGTACATTAGTCCAAAATTAGAAGTCAAAACAACAAACAAAGCTTTAAAATGAATCCAATTGCTCATGCCATTTAAAACATTAGAAGGGATTTAGCCCTTTAGGAGGGCCGTTTCAGGCTAGTTCTTGTTGCTGGGAACTAGCCTGTGCTATTTGAAAAAAAAATAATTAATTTTTTTAAAATAAAATATTTTTTTTAAAATAAAATATTTTTTTTAAAATAAAATATTTTTTTTTAAATAAAATATTTTTTTTAAAATTTTATTATTTGTTGATGTGGTCGACTCTCGACCACATCAGCATCCTACGTGGCAGAGTTCTCAACGTCTAAGAACGCAGGGGAACTCGCAGCCCTCTAGAGCAACAAAAACACATGTAATGCAAGTATAAATAAGCATTATTTCTTGAACTGCCATGTGTCACTTCCTAATTGGCTTAATCCTTTTCTACTAATTGGGAGGCTGCCAGTTGGGCACTACAACATGATTGGTCAAACCCCATTAGTAGTTGATTGTGATGGTGGTGTTGCCTACCACATGGCACAACTTAATTGTCCAAAAATTTACGAAAGTAGAAAATGCAATTTTGAATAGGGTTTGTATTGGTTGGTTTTGGAGGTGTTTTGGAGAGGGGATGTTGGGCCTCTTTTATACTACAATCTTTATCACTACTTTTTATGACTAATTTTGAAAATTTAAACACTAGTTGTAGGAAAGTTAATATGGAAATCTACACTAGTTTTGAGGGGCTAATTTGACACATGGGGACACTAATTTTGGATACTAAACTTTAGACTATGGCTAACTTGACATAGGAAGTTCAAAGCTTTGCCGTCTAAAACATTAACACAATTGTTAGGGACTTGGGAAGCCAAAGCTTTGCTGTGACTTTAGAATTTTGACAAACTTAAGGATTTATATGTAAGGGAAAGTCAAAGCTCCGCTATAGTTTTGAGAAATAAGAAAATATTATCAATAAGTGAGTTAGTCAAATAGCCAAAATTGCCAAGGTGTAAAAGGGGTTAATTCAAGGATTACTATAAATTCTAGGGAGTAAGGAAAGACTTAACTTTGGCCTCATTTTGATTTCGTATGTTCTTGAAACTCCAGTCAACTCCGCGAACAATCTTTAAGTTTGCCAATCTTGGGAGAATCTTGTTGGTTCAGATACTTTTAGCTCTCAGAATGTTTTAAAACTTGTTATAGGATTTTATTAACATAAAAGAAGCTATCCTCATTTTTAATGAGATTTTACCGTACCTTGGATAATTTCTACAAATTTTCCATCATGAATTTTGGCGGTTGATTATCTAGAAGAGGGTCTTCTGGCTGTCAAAAAACTCTTGAAATTTTTATGAAAACTCTCATAGAATCCACAAAAGACGTGCAAGTTGATATTCTTAATTTTCATGATTTTCAAAAGAGAATAAAATCCTGCTACCTCCTTTAATAATTGGTAACCAAAGAATCTTTCACACGGAAGTGAATCTTGGAAAATCAATTTTATTGTTCAATTTCTAGTGTGATTTTAACCCTAAAACACCATTCTTTGTCTATAGATTCCCTCCACTAATTCGTTGTGATTTTCTTCATCTACAATCTAACAATTGGAGATTCTACTAAACTTGAGATTCAATTAGAAGACTGAAACCTATCCTTCAAACCTGGCTTAGAGCATCCCCACTGCAGCTCAAAATCGGGCTCAAACCCAACACTAGGTTGGGCCTAGCGCAAAAATTTGCTCCATCACAGACTCAACATTGGCCTCAAATAGGCCAGCCACAGCCCAAGGCATGGATACAAAGAAATAATGTGGGGTGGCTATGGCTCGGTATGTTAAACATTATAGAGGATAATCCAAGAACATTTCAAAAATCTTAAGCATCGCAACGAGGTTCCTCTAGGTGCATTTCATCTAGGTGTTGGACGAACTGCAAGTGTTGGACAGGCTATGGAAGTTAGATGGGTTGTGGGAGTTGGACGAGCTATAGGAGTTGGACAGGCTGCATCATACTTGGGACTTTCTAGTTGTGATGAGCAAGAGTTGAATGGGTTGCAGACATTGGGCAGGTTGCAGGTTGTGTTTTGGGTTTGGTTGAAGTATGAAGTCATGGAGGTGGGCGGAGGAGCACTACAACAAGTAGTGGATTGGGTGCAACTAAAAGACGAGGTCGTAGAGGTGGGCAGAGGAGTGTGACACCAACCATTGGAGCAAGTGGAGCTAGATGTGTTGCATTGCCAACATCGGGAATTGGCATGCAAGGGTGGTCAACAACTACATCTTCAATTTCGGTTTTCCTTAATTTTGACGAGTCTATGCATGTATGCACCTTGGATTTAGCTACTTATTTTAAGGTTTAACTTGTCCAATGCATTACAAAAAATTGAAGCATTTATCGCTAAACATATTTTTTTTGTAGTAGAGTTCATGTTTTAGGTTCACATTTTAGATTCATTCTAACTTAAATTGCATTGTGCCTTGTATAAGAAGACTATACACAAGAAGTTGATGTATCGGAAGAAAGCCATGAAGTGCAGCAACGACAAAAGCCAAAGAAAGGCAAGCACTTCACAGCGGAAGAGTAATACCAATTAGCACGCAAAGTCATCAACATTTTCCTAGACCTGATCACTAGAAACAACTAAAAGGATAGTACTTACTAGGATAGAATTTCAAAGCACTACAATGAACACCACCCTTTAATTTCAATTGAGGCCCACTCGATTTTTAGAGACAAAGTGGGAATTATTAAACACAATGTTACCAAATATATAGGTGTATTGTTGCAATGTATGAACTTGAATAGTAGTCGTACTAGTACTATTGATGTGCAAAAAAAACACTAGAATTATATAGATTGAAATCACCTAAGAATACCCAGTTCCTTTACTTACATGTGTGGAAGATTGTCAAGGATGTGCTACAATGGAATGTAGGATGCACACAGGAGAAGATCAACGCTCCAAGCATGAAGAAAAAACTTGTTCAAAGTGATTCCGATACTACTTCCTTCCAACTATGTACTTCTACAGATGGAGGAGGAGGTTCATCATCCACCTTCCAAATGCCAAGACCGATGGGGTCCAAGCATGCAAAAGAAGAACAACACATCACAACAATGCGGAAGAAATTAGATGTTGCGCAAGCAAACGCAACAAAAGCAATGGTGGATGCAACATTGCAAAAGATGCTTGTTCTGTATGATCAAAATCTTTTTATGCTTATGACACATGCTATAAATGGTGTTATTTCAAACACGACCACACAATATGTACAACTACGGCAAGAAGAAGAGTCAGAGAAATTGGAAACACGTTTGGCGGAGATACATGCTAGCCGAAGAGGAGACCAAGCTTGTCCTCCACCTATTCCCGTGGAGACTCCTAAGACACTATAGCGTAGAGTAAAGGTAGTTTATAGCCTTGCACAACAATGGACAGCAACTTCAGCTCGATGACGTAATGGTATAGTACCATTTAACTTCTTACCTTCTTGCTTTGTTGCTTCTTGAACTAGGCTTTATTGTTGGTTTATGGAATTTATCTTGTTTTTGAATTTTTGTTCAAGTTCTTAGGAAGTCCATAAATGTTGCAATAGGTACATGAATGCAAATGTTCTTCAAATTATCCACTGTTGGACATGGGGGAAGGGAGTGATGGTGACTTCCAACAGTTGTGCCTGATGATGATCCTTGTAGAGTGGAGGGTGACATTGAGGTAACAATGCACATGGATTTCATACCAATGAAGATGACGTAGACTTGGAAATTATTTCCTCCCGCTACAACCAACGCTTCAACGTTGGGTTGAATGACTTCCTTTTGAATAGCGATGGTGTAGTCACAAGGCAACCACTACATCACCATGATAAAGGAGCACTACAAAGAGAAATTGTTATTGTAGGCCATGCTATTGAGAATGGTAGTGACGGACAAGATGATGAAATATGCGCTGCAAAAAATCAATATAATAGTCATGGATTTGAAGGTGATGACTATGACGATTCACAACATTGCAGTAGTATAGATAGTAGTTGCTTTGATTTAAATGCAGACTATTACATACCATGAAGATCCTTTATATAAAACTTAAACCATTTTGTGCTTCATTACTTACTATGTATTAAGCTTTAGAACTTGTTAGTTTTTTGTCATGCATAGTTTTTGGTCATGTGTGTTGTCTACAATATACTACTTGATTTTGACTATTTGAATATATAGCATAAACATCTTGGATTTTGAAATATCATCATTACTTCTACAATACAAGTTTGTTTTTTTGAAATTGTAGGCACACTTTCATTGTTGAAAGGAAAGTTTGATGTACATGAATTCATTTTATTTGTTTTTCATAGACGCATAGAACTACGCACCTTAGAACTTTCATATCATACGAAAGAAGATAAATTGGAATGTCATATGTAGATTAATAGATAATAATGTTCATAACTTTGGATATAGGGGGATGTTTTGGATGCAACTCTTCACAATGCATCCACCTTATACTTCCAAAAGATAGAAAACATCCAAAATCAAAAACAAAACAATGACTTATGATTCTCTTCAATTTAGAACTTTACATGTGGAGGGATGCTTTGGATGCAACTCTTCACAATGCATCTACCTCATACTTCCAAAAGATAGAGAACATCCAAAATAAAATAAAAAACAATGACTTGCAATTCTCTTCAATTTAGAAATTTTTCAAGAACTTTACATGTAAGGGGATTGCTTTGGATGCAATTCTTCACAGTGCATCTACCTCATACTTCCAAAAGATAGAGAGAACCCAAACAAGATATAAACAATATAAATAAAAGATTAAACCAATATTTATAAAGTATAAGAGAGTATTTAAATTTATTTTTAATAAAAATATATATATAAAAAAAACTTTTATTTTTATAAATTCATACGTCTAATTATACATAAATATAAATATGTATACATATGTATTTCACAAGGTTGTCTATCATAACGTGACACTGGCTTTTTACGTCAGTATGTCCGTCAGCATTAGTCTGGACGCGTCCCAATGCTTTAGGATCGCGTTAGTGAAAAATATATATATATATATATATATATATATATATATATATTTTATTTATTTATTTATTTATTTATTTATTTATTTATTTTGTCAACTTCGACGATCAAGCCGTCTAAAAAACAAATTTGTTTTAGATCTTGAAAAGCGTTGAGGTTGGATCTGGACTTTTCATCAGCGTCAGTGTCACGTCCGTCCAAATAGGATGTTGGGCTGACAACCCTGGTATTTCATAGAGATACAATGTAAAAGATAATTTTTTATTTTAATTTCTATTAATATTTATCTTAGATATGGGATCCAAAAATATTACAAAACAATCATATCCAATGTAAGGCTATTATATTTTCTAATTAAGTAATTTGTAGAATATTAAAGATCCTAACCTCCACTCATTGCCAAATTATTTGGGAAGAACTTTAGAAATGAAGTTTGTGCTTTTTTGTTTTAGTGGTACTAGAATTCTTTCATAATGTAGAAAGATTTTATGTATGCCATCTTAAGAATTTGTGTGCAAGTTTGAAAGGTATATGTTTTGGAAATAATCTTAGCAAATTCTTAAAGAAAGAAATGTATTGGATCCAATAGTGAATTCAATTTCTAAAAATTCAAAATGATAAAGAAGTATACTTGGTAAAGTTTTATTTTAGAGATAATCTCATAATTGAAATAAGTGTGTTGCAACTCTATCTTAGAATTGCAAATAATTAGTTGATATCATGCAAACATCATGGAATGTAGATTGTTTATTAATACAATACAACCATTGGAATTTGCATTTATCAATTCCATAACTAAATTCTTAAGAATCTAATATTGTAAGTCTTTCTCTACTTTTCTGTACTTACCATTTTTTCAAACATGAATATGAAAAAAAATAATACTTATTCCAATCTTATTTCTTCAACTTATTATAGAGAGTTGTAAGTTGTAGGATCTACATATTTTTGGGCAAAATATTTGAATAATGAAATCTAACCATTTGAGAAGAATTTAGAATACTACTATTCAAAAGTAAAGCATGATATTTTCCAGGTGTCGTGATGTGGGCCATATAGTATTTAAAGTTAACATCTTTGTTAGTTTCAAAAATATTGTTAGTATTGGACATTATTAGTGTTTAGTGTTGTTAGTTGGAAATTATTAATATTGGATGATGGAAGTTGTTAGTGTAAGGAACTTGTTGTTGTTGTTGACCTTATAGTTGCCAGTTGATAACCGGTTTGTTAGTAGTTGATACTAGGGTTAGGGCTAGCCGGCTGCTAGCTGCTTTTGGACCTTGGAGTTTAGATGTCTACTTGAGGTAAGGGCTGGTACCTTGTCACTCTCTCTCTCTCTCTCCCTTGTTTTTGGTATGTTGGGAGGTGAGTCATTTGGGGTGTTAGTTGTGTACTTCTTGAAGTTTGATACTGAAAAGAGCATTGATTTGGGGGAGTTTTGTGTGGCATTTTGCAAAAGTGTTGGTTGAATGCAAAATTTTAGATCTGAGTTTTTAAAGAGTTAATACACAATGAAGCCAAGTTTCAGATCTAGATCTATTATGAAGAAAAAATTATGAGGGTTTGAAGTGGAGATGTTTGGAATCTAAGGTAGCCAAGGAGGGTGTATTGAGGAGTGCCATTTTTATTGACATTTTATGTTATGACAATGAAACTTTGAGGGTATTCTTATTCTCTTCTCTTCTCTTTTTTCTTGTGTCATAATTTTAGCTTCAATAGACTTGAGATCTGTGAGTTATGTATAAAATACAATCGGGGTGTGAAGGTAGAGAAGGGTTAAAAAGTCAATATTAGTAAAATGTCCACTAAAATTGAATAGCATCTAAGATTAAAATGAAATTTGGTATGTGAGGATTCAAGTAGTTAATCTATATTGTGGCAAAGTTTCAAGTTGTTTAGAGATTCTATCCATATTTTGTGGTAGAACAAAGATAGGCTTGGTACTTCTAGGGTATATTGAGAAGGGTTAAGAAGTCATTATTAGTAAAATGTCCACCAAATTTGAACAGCATATTAGATTAAAATTAAAAAATTGGTATGTGGTCATTTAGATATTTGATCTACATTGTTAAAAAGTTTCAAGTTGTTTGGAGCTATTGTCTATATTTTATGGTAGAACAAAGATAGGTATGGCAATTTCTAGGGCTTTGAGGGAATTGTAGAATAGGAATTTGAGAAAAAGGAGTTTGAGGGTAGATTTATGGATATTTAGAGTGTTTAGGGATATCATAGTTATATATAAAGCATTACCACAACAAAGACTTGGGGCTATTCCAAACATATTCACAAATCTTTGTGACACCGGATTGGTAAGTTTTTTTATTCTCAAATTTTAAGAGGGTGTATTCAAATAAATTAACTAAAATATTCTATGGTTGAATTTGTTAAAAACAAGGTGGATGAAAATTGTAATTAGCCATCTTCTAAAAAATACTATTTTGAAGCAAGGTGGGACCTGTACATATGAAAGAACTTTTGATGGAATAGTGATGGATGAAATTCTACAAGACTATTTAGCTCCATATAAAAATAAAATAACCATAAAAGATAGAAGTACAAAATAAGTAGCACTGGTGATATCATTTACAAAATTTGAAAACATTGAATCTTCACAAGAATACAAAAACTTGGAGAAGGTTACAATGTCACTTGCAAAATTGAGAAAAGGGGGGCTTGAAGGGGAGTCTGCCTATATTAAAAACAATAAGGCAGAAGTTAGTGGGAAGATGTTTGCATTGGGGTGGAGAAGTGGTATGGATACTGGGTACACCATGGGGCACTATGTCATGGGACGTGGTATTCAAAGTTCTATAAGCAATATAAATGAATGGGAGAAAGAACAAGTGGAATTGATAAAATGGATTGCCAATTTCTATGAATCAAGATTCATGGAACTAGCACCAAACTTGTGTGAGAAAAAAATTAATGAAGCAATATAGTTGGGTGTTCCATTACTTGGGCAAACTGAGTTTTTAAATTTACAACAAAACTCAGTAGGACTTGTAAGTAACCTTACTCATGAATACAGTTGATGATTTTTCTAATACTTACCATCAAGATTAGGATTGTAGTGCATATACATATGGAATTTGGGCACCTACATTTGAACTCAATGGAAAATTAGCAAAAATGACTGATGGTTTTCATATAATGGAGGGCACTTTATTACAATTCCAACTTACAAACTGTACATTGATTTTGGACAATGTAATGGAATTGCTAAAATTATTTGGCGCGCAAAAATTGACTTCCATGCTACTCCACAATCAAGTATAAAAGAAGGATTTCCAAGTATCAGAACATCTACCCAAATAGCACAAAGCTTGGTAGATAGAGTACAATCATTAACGCTAAGTCAAAGAAAAGGAGAAGATGTAAATTCCAAGATCTACGGTATAAAGGAAATTGTTCACCAAAATAAGCATAAACTAAATAAAGATAGATAAAATGTGAATGATTATAGTGTAGTATAGTAGTGAGTCATCTTGTGAGTTATTCACTTTGAAAATAGAATGATTTACCAATATGTAGCTCAAATTGATTAATACATGTTTTCTTAATGAATTGTATGGACCTATATAAAACACACATGGGTGTTATATGAAAGTGCACCAGCCTAGTGCCACATTGTAGAAGAAAATAAGCAAGATTTTGCCATACTCTTGAGTCCATAGTCACTTGTATCTTTGCATGATATTGTATTGAATATATCAATCCTATTTTTTTATAATCCTCTATATTTATGCCAATCATATTTTAATTTCAATTTTCTGTCATGTTTTCATTCATCCATTAAGTTAGGTTGTTGTTTTGTTTTGTTATATTTTATTATGTTGAGATTTCCTTCACTATGTGTCCCTTGGTTGTGTTCTTAGTACGTCAAAAAGTTCTTTGTGAGGAAGGGTGCACACATTTTGTTTCATGGAGTTTGGACCTACAATGTAAAAGTTATGAATTTCTAAGTTACTTTGGGTTTTAAAAAATTTTAAATTACTTTTACTTTTATTTTGGATGTGGCAATGGTATGAGGCACACTAGTATCCATATACATTGATTTTATATTATTTTTTAGTATAAATTAATTGATTTTGTCATTTAGGTAGTAAAACTATAATTGTTGAAAAGGCTATATGTTGTTTCGTATTTAAGGTGCACTTGGGGGGGCACTTAGTTCTACTATAACAAACCACGTGCGAACAAGTGGTTTCTAATAAACTATAATTTCAAACTAAAATCTTGAACATTGTTTAATAATGACTATAGCTTTCTATTGCCAAAATTTCCAACTCAAATAAAATATGAAATGACTTCTAGAAGAAGTTGAAAATGAACTAAAATGGCATGTTTTTCAACTCAAATAATTATAGAGGACACATTTAGATGACCATTGAGTCAATATTCAACTCAAAATGAGCTTTCAATAATGAGTTATTTTTAGGAATTTTTTGTTCATTTTTTAGACAATTTTTTCTTATATAATATAGGGGTGTGAAAGTTATTTTTTAGTTCTACAATGTATCTTTTTACTTCAAAAAATTGTAACTAATTATTATAAACAAATAAAAACATAAATAATTCAAAACATAAACTTTCAAAGTAGGAAAATGTACTCATATTATTTAAATTTTGTTTTATTTAAAATTCAAAAAGTATATAGGGGGTCCAAAGTTTTGTTTGCATGTAGTTTCTAATGGACACTCTAAATGACCCCCCTGAGAAGGTGCAACAGAACATTGGGCAACATGCCATGGTAGAGCATCCCCACTACGGCTCAAAATTAGGTGCAAACCCAAGACTAGGCCGGGCTGAGCGAAAAGAATTGCCATATACCAAGCACAGAAAGGCCTCCAAATAGGCCAACCATGGCCTAGAATGACGTGGACATGGCCAAATATTGTATCTAGCAAGGAACTTTTCGAGGGGTTGACTAATGTCCTTTTTTATCTTGATACCAAGGTAACAACCTCCAATTGGTGCTTTGAAGAACTGAAATGCATTTAAATTTTTCTTTTTGGAAACTAATGAAACACTCAAAAGTATTATGACTAGAAATCCTTAAAGTAAATTATAAAAAAAATCATCTAGCTTTAAAATTTGATGTATGAAAAGAAGTTCCTTATATCCACATAGGGGGGTAGAAGGTAGACCAACTCATGTGGGATATGTTAATTAGAATTAGTAAGAGCTTTAGTGCTCATAGTAACTATAACTATGAGCACTAAAGCTCTTACCAATTCTAATTAATCCATTAACAACCAGGTCGATGACTGGTTGATGACTTTGGCCAAAAATGACAACTTTGATTGTTGATGAAAATCTATAATTTCCAAGCAGATTTTCATTGGCAGTTATTAACCTGGTCCTTAATGGGTTAACATATCTCACATGGATTGGTCTACTTTTTACCATCTTATATGGATATAAGGAACTTTTCTTCGTCTTTGATATCTCAAGACAATTTGAAAATGGTTTCCAAACTTTTCAAGGTGCTTTCTAGCGAATTGAAATTTTAAATGTTGTTTACTTGACTTCAAAAGTAAACAATAAACAATTCAACTTTCATAACTTAACACCCCTTTGTGGTAAATTTGATGTGCGCAGTCTGCGCACACTCTAACAACGGGATGATGTGGTGGACTGGATTTTTTTGGTTGTAGTGCATGTTCCTCTTGCTATGCCACCCTTCACCGTTTTGTAGTGGGACAAATGATCATCTCAAAGCCCAGTTGCATCAAAAAAGCACGACAAAGAGCAGAATTTTGTTTCTGAAACATGTGCATGCGGTGAGCGATTAGGGGTGACCTAACTACCTATGTGACCATTGGGCTGATAAGAGGAGGTGGGACATAAAGGATCCAATATTAATTTAGGAAGAGGAGAGTAGGCTAACCAACTTCAAAAATTTCATAGTTGTAACTACAAATTAGAAAACAAGCAATACCAAGTCCTTTAAAAAATAGGAGATTTTGTGAATTGACCTCCATATTATTTTTAAATGTTTACAACTATGAGATTCACTAATAAGCCCAAAATGCAAGCTTTTCAATTTTTTTTAAATTATTGAATTTCAAGCACATGCTGCCCAAGAATAAATTGAGCTGAAATGAGCTTAAATAGAACTTCTATGCTAAATTCCAAGGGATCAATGCGGTCAAATGCTCTTAAAATTTCAGGACATGCTCAAAAGAATTGATTACACAAAATCCTATGGTCAAAATTTTGAAAAAAATGTTTAAAAAGTTTTTGAATTCATTATCAAAATAACGTCATTTTTTCATAGTTTGGGAGTCATGCCCCCCCCTTGGGCATTTAGGTGTTAATAACCATTTTTTGTTACAAACAAGAACACTCTAAGAATACAATGAACAATAACATGCAAAAACATAAACATATGAGTTTAGGGCATGTATAAAAATGTTCCCTTTTATACACAAGTATGTGTAGCCTTGTCCATCAAGTACTTAACAATTCTGTTGTACAAAATCAATTTTGAGTTCTAGATCCCCTTAAAACCCACAAGTGCTCAACCAAGTCACCTTTCAAACTACAATGTGTGTGCTCATTTTCAATTTGTATAGTGCCTATTATTAAATCCTCATAAGAGAGATGTGGATGTAGCGGCACAGGTGGTTGAACATCAAGTGGAAAATTTTAGATTTGTATCTTCTTCGTCTTCCAAGATCATTTTGTAGAGAATGCAACATGCAAACATGATATCAAAAATGCTCTGCAAACTCTATTGTTTGTAAGGATTTTGTACAATAGCAAAGTGTGCTTGTAGAACGCCAAAGCATCTTTCAACATCTTTTCTAACACTCTCCTGTTGTTTAGCAAAGTAACTTTGTTGTTCGTCACATGGTGCACGTATATTCTGCACAAAACAAGACCATGGTGGATAGATTCCATTTGTTAGCATGTAATATTGGTTGTATTGGATACCATTCACTACAAATTGTAGATCATGGCCTTCGCTTGTCAACATGTTGTAGATCAAAAGGCTGCGGTCCAAGACATTGACATCATTGTTTGCACTTGGAATACCGAAGAAAATATGTCAAATGTCTGGTCCTTGGTCATCAATGGTTTCAAGAATAATGGATTTCTTCCCATCTTTGTTACCACAATCTCCTTGCCAAGCCACTAGGCAATTCTTCCACTCATAGTGCATACAATCAATAGAAGCAAATATGCTTGGCCAACCCCATTCAACATTTATGGCCAACTACTTCTGAAAATCCGTTCAACTAGGGTGTCTCAAATATTGAATGCCAAAGTAAGTATGAACGGCAACACATAAGCGTTTCATAGCCTCCATAGCAGTGGACTCACCAATCCTGTAATACTCATCAGTGGCATCAGCAATGATCCCAGAGTAGAGCATTCGAAGAGCCGCCGTACATTTTTTGAAGTGTGGATAAGCCTAATTGCCCAAGAGCATCACGTCTCTATTGAAAGTAGATATCACATGCGCAAACAACTGTCATGATGGACAAGAAGAGCAATCTTCGCATTCAAAAGTGATGTTAGAATTGCCCTTGTCCATACATGGGAGTCTCTTAAAAATAGTAGGCAAACAAACGTTGATGTTCTTTAGTCCTTTCTCTATCAACATTCACAAGTCATCTAGGCCTTGATCCACCTAGTGCGCTAGAAGCCTCCATCGCAGGTATAGAATAGTCATGAACATCATTCAAAAAGTTGTTGAAGATTATGTCTTCTTCTTCATCATCTTCACGCATTTGTTGTTGTTGGGCAGCTAACCTTGCTTTTTCATATTTTCATATTGATGCACAATCCCGAGTGCTTTATGAAAATCTAATAATGCTTGCCTTTAATACTAAGAGATAACTGTACAAAATTTGGAGAACTCAATGAACAATTTTGAATGTCAAGGGAATAGAAACAAGTCATTTTACATCATAGAGCCAACACATTGATATGTATATGACAATAATTCTAATGAACACTATGGATGACAACACACCATTGTATAAAATCATGTATATGATGTCTATAATCATATTTAAGCAAAAGAGGACTTTATATGCTACAAGTAGACGTACAAAAATAAATGGGACATGATGTATCCATATTACATATAGGAATGTTGCAAGCATTCATAGAACTTAAAAGTACTTTTGACAAGATCATTTGGTGCCTCCAACATTCTAAGGCTTTAAAGGAAGCTCTAGAGATCATTTATACATTGATCAACCTATGCATAAATATTTACTTTCCAAATTCAATAATTATCATTATGAATACATATAGATGTCACTCAATTCTTGAAAGAAATTGCAACTTTGTGGTAAGATTGGCTATTGAATGGCAATTCAAGAAAGTACAAAACTTAATTATAAATAAGTACGGAAGTTCTCTATCCACAAAAAAAAATTTGCACATTTCATCATCACCTACCATGCTCCTACTGTCTCCTGCGGAAACAGAATTTGAAGCTCTACAACAGTAATTTGACATTCTCCCAAAAACTGATGATAAACAATGAAATATTACAAGCTGAAAGAGTAACGCCACACTATCTCTTACCACCACAACGTGGACTTCTGAAATTAAAAATTGAAGGACAAAACTTCAAAGAAAATCGAGCAGTTTCTTTCTTGCAAGCCGAAGATAAAGAGGATGACCAAACACTTGAACTTCCACAATGAACCCTATCGTCTATGCACTTGACAACCACTTGACAACGGTTGCACCCTTGCCACAAGCATGATGTGACTCCCTTTTCTCCTTCTCAAGCATTGTAATTTCTCCTTTCCGTACGCTTTGGCTCGTATTGCGGTGAGCCACAAAGCCCCCCCATGCACTAGTTACATCTTTATAGCACAACAATCAGACATTTGTTGCATGGGAAATATGCACTTGCGAAGGGGTTGCCCTTAGGGTTCTTATTGCGGTCTTCTCCAACCAATTTGGCTTGATTTTGTCAAATAGTGGTAGGCCATTTGGGGCATTTCTACTTAATATTTACAATTTGTACTAATTTGTGGTTTCTAACCTATTCGTAGGTGGCATTTGGTTTTACTTGGGTAAAAACACTATAAATACAACTAAATACAATATTGGGATGTTACAAACAAATTTTGCTTTTACGCTCTTTTGAAGGGGGTTTGTATATAAAAATACATATCTACATTCAAATTGCAAAATCAAAAAAAAGAAAATCATGAGTTTCAAGTGATGAAATGGAAACTCACACTCATTTGAAGAGTTGTTGGACATGCCACCTTGCAACCTATTGGAAACCATCTACAACAAATGACTTCAAACATCTAGAAATCGTGTGGCTGAGTGGCTGACTTGTATGTAGTACTATGCGATGACGAGGTACAAACATTCCAAATGTAGATGACGAATTATTAGGTATACCTTAATGGTAGTCCTTTTAGATTGAAACCATCTCGTCATGACTTGAAGCTAAAGAGCAGGTGCTTCAATGAATGGAGAAAAAATTACAGATGTCCTCTGCAACATGCGTAAGGCAAAAGACATGGACACATACATTCCCCACTTTAAAGGTGAGAAAGTATTTGGTTCATCAAAAAGAAAAACTACATATTGGTTCTAAAGGTGATTCACATCTATGGATACAAACAAGATTTGTTCATTCTGTTGAAATTCAAATTATAAGTACAATACATATCAATCTACCAACACTCTATGTAAAGCACATATTAGCTTGGGGGGTGCACTTAGTTCTACTATAACAAACCATGTGCGAACAAGTGGTTTCTAATAAACTATAATTTCAAACTAAAATTTTGGACATTGTTTAATAATGAATATAGCTTTCTATTGTCAAAATTTCCAACTCAAATAAAATATGAAATGATTTCTAGAAGAGGTTGAAAATGAACTAAAATGGCATGTTTTTCAACTCAAATAATTATAGAGGACACATTTAGATGACCATTGAGTCAATATTCAACTCAAAATGAGCTTTCAATAATGAATTATTTTTTGGAATTTTTTGTTCATTTTTTGGACAATTTTTTCTTATATAATATAAAGGTGTGAAAGTTAATTTTCAGTCCTACACTTCTACTTCTACTTCTACAGTATATCTTTTTACTTCAAAAAATTGTAACTAATTATTATAAACAAATAAAAACATCAATAATTCAAAACATAAACTTTTAAAGTAGGAAAATCTATTCATATTATTTAAATTTTGTTTTATTTAAAATTTAAAAAGTATATAGGGGTCCAAAGTTTTATTCGCACGTGGTTTCTAATGGACACTCTAAATGACCCCCCCAAGCGTATTAGAGATAGATTATAATACATTTGAATAGCACTTTACTCACATTTCTATAAAGTCTAGGAAGAGATGTTATACAATTCAATCACAAACACAATTGAAATGCACAATGTTCATAATCAAGGGTTCCAGAATCCACTGCTACTCTTACATATAGGGGCCAAAAGTGTAAATTCAAAGGTTCTAGTGTCAAAATAGACAAGTTTTGATTTTGTTCAAATGATATCAAGTATTATATAATGGGCTCCGAAGAGGTCTCACATTCTTAGTAGGCCCAAGATACCTAATATATGGCCAATGATGATTGGTACAAATCTAACTATTGAAGAGATTATACTATTTGAAGAGGTAGAGTTCTGCCTTCAAAAGCGAGCATCTATATCTTTGAGGTGCCTAGTCACATCCTTCAAACTATTTGAGTTGGTGGTTTGAACTCACCTAAGACCACCTTATGTTGATAAGGCTTCATCTATTCACAATGATAAAACCATTTGAAAGAATGAGAAGGCTTCTATCAATGATCATTGCAACTAATGGGAAAGTACCCAAAACGTGATAGCAACAATTCTAAGAATCAACATCCTTCCATACCCTAGATTAGGGGCTATCATTATTGTATAATCTAGAGTTGAATTTGACCACAAGGTATATCCAATCACTCTATGCAATTTTTCAGCTTGTATGTGCTTGTACTTCACAAGTATGACGTTTGCATCTATTGAAAAGCACAGGAAGTATGTGAATTGCAAATATCTACATTATATCTTTTGTTATATTTGCAAGATGGACTTAAAAAAAGACAATTTTATTTATGCTCCTAGTCTTAGCATCAACGAAGTAATAAAACTGCTTCAAGTTTTTGAGATGATTACGAATAACGTTGCCTAATCTTGCAATATGATTTTAGTATAATATAAATTGGATTGAAGTAACTTGATTTTTGTATTTTTATTCAATTTTACAATGAACCAATTATCACTATTTAATTTCACATAGGGTCCTCTCATTCTGGATAGAGTGGTACATTTGTAAACTAGTATTTTATGATTATGAATTTCTATATGATCAACCTTGGTTTTATTTGCATGAACACAAATACATCATTTCACTCATTTGTATAAATAAATATTTTTTGAGCTCTATTTTTATCCCATCCTCTAATCCAATTTGAATTTTGTTTGTGATACCTCTAGGCCTAAAATCTTATCTCAGTACCAAGAGACCTTATGGGGGAATAGAAGTGTAAAACAATCTCTAAAACTAACCCCATCATAATGCAATGAGGCTAAAAAATTTAGCGACTTGAGTAAACAGAGGTTTCTACAATGATAGGGCTATGATTATGGGGCACATAATTTACTATTAATAGCAAAATGTTAACCCTGCACTCAATTTATTTTTTTAGATACCTAAAAAATTCCATTTTGGGAGGTGGAGACACCTAAGCTCGCAACTCTTTAGTTCACATATTTAGGCTCGCAAACTAGTATCGTTGAATTTTCAATCCAATGGTGTATGTCTTGTCATATTTTAGTAAATACTTTGCATTTTAAGAATAAAATACAAGATTGTGTATAAAGTCCCCACTAGACTTAGTAAAGACTAAAAAGGGAGTGGCAGTGAATCCTTCTGTGGGAGGTGTTGGAAGTCTCAAAATACTTTATCAATAAATTTCTAGTTCCAAAAAAAAAGTCACATTTAACTCAAGTTATTTCATAGTTTTGGAACCTTAGAGAAATTAGTTAAGAATTTTTAAAGTCAATCAAGTCTCTAGAGACACCCATTTGTGTATCATGTTTCTACAATGGGCAAAAAACAATCACCACTGTTCCTTGAATGAATCATGGAACACTCAAAATTGACACTAATTACATTAAAAATATAAAAAAATATAAAAGAGGGTAAATTTTAATTTTTAACAAATATTTCATTCTCATTTGCCAACAAAGGGATTGTATTTGGATAGCAGCTTTGACAAAAAAAATTGTAAACTCTAAAAACGTAAGCATTTGTATTATGTAAAACTCATAGATTTTGGTAATAGTAGGATAAACTATTTAGAAAATCTTGTATTTTAAGAATTGAATAGAAAAAAATGGTGAAATTTCTTGTATATAGTGACTTTAATAGAGTATTGACAGTGGAAGGTGGTTCTAAATTCAATGGCAATTTTTTGAACGTACTGACATATAAATCAAGAATATTGTTGTGGTAATACATTTGTACCACCAATTTTGTGGATTTCATGAAGAAAATTACACAATAAAATAAAAAAACAAAGTAGTTTTGTTTCATATTGGTAGAAAGGATTGTCCATGTACGCATGTGGTGATTGCATGTAAGAATAGGATCACCTTTGCCATGCAGCGTTTGAGAAATATTTTGAAAATTTAGGACAAAAGTTGTCTAGTGAAGAGTTTGTCCGGCCAAGCTTTGATTTTATTTGGTTTTTGCCTTTTTCCATCTAATCATAATGGCTATTTTCCTTTGCTAGTGAATTTGAACCGGCTAATTTTCCTTTCATTTTACACATGAATTGGTTAATTTTCCTCTTATGTGACATATGAATCAGCTGAATTTTCTTTCACAATTAATTTGAATCGGCTAGTATCCAAAATTTATTTTCTACTTAAAATTATAGATGTATATGCAATCTTATCAAAAATGAAATGTCTTTGGCAGGAGTTGAACTTGGAAACTCCTCAACCAATTGAGGACCAAAGACTTAGCCTTACTAAAATACAGACCTCACATTCTTGAGAGAAATGGGGATTTGTATTTTTGAAGGGCTTCTATCTACTACATGCATAACAATAATTAAAATTAAAAATCACCAACATCAATGTTACCTTGTGGTGTCTCACCTTCACCTACACTAGAAAGATACAATTCTGGTCTTGAATACAAATGCCTAAATTTTCATGAATTTTTCCACAAAACAATGGCTTCAAGTAATCCTAATCTTGATGCTTAAGACCCTAAATTGATCCTACTATTGATAACCAGATGTTTTGGGGTGCTTCAGTTGAAATCCGGGCATACCTTCTAGAGGTCCTCCAATATCCGGTCTTCCTTTCTTCCAAACAGTGAATTTCCGTCCCTCTTTGAAGAAGTAGAGCTAATTTTCTGACTGTTTTTTTGATGCTCGGTCAATTTTCATCTTCTTTCAATTACATACAGTTTTACTGCCTAACCACTTGAATGTCAACCGGTCAAGTTACAATTTCAATCGGCCGATCTTACACTAGCTGCCGGTTCTACCCAGACGTTGTTGTCATGTATGAAGTACCAAATATCCTTGATCATGTGTAACATTCATTCTTCTAAAAATATTGAGATTAACATTTGGATATGGATACAATAAATAAATTAAACAATTGAATTGATTTGTATTGTAGTTTTCCCAAAGGACCCAAACTTCAATTGCATTAGTTTGTATTGTATAATATTGTATTTCTTTTAGAATACAAATATATGGCCATATAATGGGCTCTAAAATACACATAAATCTTCTTTTATTTTTTCAAAAAAATAGACAATTTGCATTATTATTTTATGCAAATATTTGTAGTTGGCCTTTAGAAATTAAGGTAGTTGCACCTTAAAGCAACAAGTTTATAAAACGATCACCTATATTTTGCCTTGAAGAAAATCAAATTTGCATGTGAAACTACCAAGTCTCTTATTTAGAACTACACAATAGATTAGTAAAGTAGTTATTCATGGGTACCACTCTTCAAAGTTCCAAATGTATTATTTTCTACTAAATCTATGACCCTTTATAGGGGCTTGTAGTGTATTGCTTTTGAAAATTTATAACGTGCTTTTCAATTATTGGTATCAAAAAGTTCATATTCTACTTGCAACATTTTTCAATACAATTTGCTAATTTTCTTGGAAAAAAATTCACTACGTTTCTAGGTAGAAGACACTAAAACTCTTATATTGTCACTTTAAGGGGTGTCTACTATAGATTATCAACTCAAATATATCCATAGATTAAATATGTTCAGAGGGTGATTGCAAGAAACACTTGTCCTATTTCTTGTCCCCTTGCCCTTAAAAATTGGCTTTTTGCTCATAACTTTTGCATTGTTTGTCCACTTGGCATAAAATTTCGAATGAAGGTAGATGCTAAAGTTACAAACCTTGAGTAATTTTTCAGATTTAAAAAAAATTAGTTTACTATTTTTAACCTGCCCCCAATTGCCAATTGGATGTCTACCTTGGCCATTTTGGAGGTTTTTAGTCATGTTTTTGACCCAAAAATGCAAATTTGAAGCCACAAATTGGACATATTGGAGGTCTACTAACACTAAAAGGGATGACAATGAGTTTTTTTGAAAATAGCATCATGTTGATTGCACACATGGGGTCAAAGTGACCTTCCTTTGCGCAAAAGCTACGAAGAGGGAAAAAATTTCCTTCATGAATTTTTTGGTGCAATGCAAGCACAGTCTTCTCTAGCAAACTGAATTTTTTTATGGAATTTTTTTGAATTTTTTTTTGAATTACTAAAAATGAAAATCTCTACAGACCCCTTTTCTGCTATTTTCTACTCCTAGTGGCTTTTGCAGTACTTCATAGTAGTCTGTAGTATTGCATAGTACAATATAGTACTAAATCAACGGTGTAGATCTGCAGGCGCCTTCAATCAACGGTGCAGATTTGTCAGGGCGCTTCTAAAACATAGTATTAATAGTATTGCATAGTACTACCAGTCCTATGGCCAAAAAACACAGTTTTGAACAAAAAACGTGAAGTGACCACTTGCAACTACCCTAGAATAAAAACCTTAAAAGTGACCTCATGGTTTGTTACTTCATGCCAAATAATATTTAAAACTACCATGTTAGAGTATCACAATAGGATTGGTACAATATTTAGCTAAGCTTGTAATCCAAATAGTACTTAATTCACTAGACTTTTCAATATAAAAACTTAAAAATTAACCCATTAATAAAAAATGTTGCTTAACCTCTAAATGTTTTTGACTATGTTTTCAACAAAAACACTCCAAAAATACCATTTCTAATACAAGTGTGTACCAATTTTATTTTTTAAAATTTCTGACACAAGTACCTATAGGATCTTACATGATGGTTTCAGAAGATGTGGAAGAAATTTCAGAAATTTCCACCATGTAGATTGCAAGATATTAGCATTTGAAGTGACAAAAATCCTTTTTTTGGCCCTACAAAAAACAAGGCAGTTCCACTTCACAAGGACACATTTGTATGAAAAAATGTCCACAATGGTGGTGCTTCTTTGGATTCATTCTTCAAAACAAGTTACCTACATGCTTAAAAAATTTCAAATTTGGAATTGTACAACACATGAAAAAAAATAGTAAGTAGAAAGAAGTAGAGAATGATTCAAAATACTAAATTATTAACAATTTAGTTATGGAATTGAAAAATGCCAATCTTAATAGTTGTAATGTTGTAATAAACAATCTACTTTCTATGATTTTTTTTTTCAAGAAATATAGGAAATTGAGTTAAAAAAGGACTTCAAAGGTTAATCTAGAGTAGAAAATCCATAACTGCTTGCAAACTAATAAACCTCATAGCTTTCATCTCATTAATCAAAATGGAATGATTAAAAGCTTTTTAAGTGTGTGTGTGTGTGTGAATCTAGAAAACCAATTTCAAATTTTTATTCTTTTAAGAGTGATTTGTTAAGAATTGACAAGGGGGGCTATCTATGTTGCCCTCAAATCATTGAAAATTACATATCATACAATAACTTTTGAACCATATAATCAAAAATTAAGAAAATTATAGGGACTTAAAGAAAAAACTTGGACACATGTTGTAGGAAAATTTTTAAAGAAAAAAAAAATCCATTTGTAGATAATTGCCTAAATCACTATGTTGTGAAAAAAACGCAATTTGGTCCTTTAAGGGTTAATTAAATTTTGATTTTGATCATTTGGTCATAAATAAAAGGTTGGTTGTTAACCCCTCATGAGTCCTCAATAGTAGAAAAAACATAGATTTGAAACTTTTAAGGCAAAATAAATTATGGCATGAGGAAAATTTGATCAAAAAATCTTCATTTTTACAAGTTTTAATTTTCATCCATCTCTACATGAGTTGGTATTGAGTCTAACACAAAATTCATTGAATACTAAGTGACCAAGCTAATGACATCATTGAGAATGGACCAAAAGTACTTTTTAATAGTCTTGGATGTACTTCATTCATTTGGTTTATTGTAGATTTGACAATAGCTCTTAAAAACATTCATAAGCTGAGATTTTTCCTATAGATGCAAAGTCCTTTAGGGACCAATCCTTTAATACCCAAACTCTATTTGGGATTTTTGCACTTAATTGCTTGTACCTTCATACAAATATATTATTTTTGTCAATTTCATCATATCGATTACAAAAAAAATCATCTTTAAAATATTCAAGAATTGCTTCAAATGAATGAAAAAAATAAATGAACATATTTAGAAAAAAATTGCCCTAAAGCACTATATTCACTATTCAAAATCATGAATGCTGAAATTGTTAGGGATTAATCCCTAATCCCTCTATATTTTGTATCATGAACACAACACTTCAAGGTAATGTTTTGTTCATATCCTAATTTGAATAATAATACTTTGAAAGATAACCTTTCTTTATAACCAATTTGATAGTGATGTCATAAAGAATATATCCGTATAAAAATATATAGGGAAAGAAAGTTCAAAAAACGATATTGACAACTAAGGGTTCAAAAATTAAACTTTTTATCATCCAAAATAAGTGACATCCATTTAACCCTTAAGTGCTCCGACGTCTATATTCTAGACAATGAATATAGGGCTTCGAGGCGCTATTTTTTCCAACTAACTTTACATTCATTTAATGTAACACTTGAATCTTGAAAAGACAACCTTTCTTAATGACCATTTTCATGAAATTGCAGTAAATGATATTTTTGTAGAAAGATATAAGCAAAAATGTGCCAAAATTAGAATTAGGATCAAGGCATTAAGGGGTTAATCCTAGAAGGACAAGCTTAAGGCTATGGGTAATGGAACTCTAGAGCCATGTGTCCATATCAATTGGAATTTATATCTTGATTTTCCAAACTAGAGATCAAAATGGAATGGAAAAGTGTCAAATACTTTCTAAGGGCCAATTTATACGAAGGCAAGACCAAAAACCTTCTAGAATTATCACAGTAATTGACGATTGATAGAGAGATAAGTGTGGTAGGTGTGGTCCAAGTTGGATTTATATTCTGGTTAACACCTATGCCAATTTTTTAAGATGAGAAGTCTACTTGGAATCCAACATGGCCAAAGTAGATAATGTTTTGTTAGTTTCTTAATCACCTCTTTGAAGTAGGCCTAACGGATTTCAAAGGGATCGAACATGATAGACTAAAACCTCACAACTATAAATTTTGTCTATTTAATTGATCTTGCAATTGACAATGTTGAATTTAATAATAAATAGATATAGCTTAGTTATGGTTTATCTCCTCAAGGCCTAACAACTTCTTGACAACAGAGGTTTCCAATGAGCCGTCCCACTTTGATATTTTTTTGCACATGAATGTGCTTGAAATTTTTAATTTTACCCATACAAAAGTAAAGACTAATTTTTCTAATATGCATGAAATTAATAGTGGAAATTTTTGACAATTGGATTTTTAGATTATAACAATTTTGGATGATCAACTTATAGGCAAAAAATGCAGCTTTTAGAAAGGAAAAATTATAAGAAGATGACCAATGGTTTTTTCCCCCAAAAGAAATTTGGATTTGAATCTAAGGAAAATATATTATTTTTGGATTTTAGAAACTGGAAAAAAATATCAAATTTGTAAACATTTTCAAACAAAAGTTAATAAGAAAATCAAAGTTGACCAAATTGGATCCTACAAATTATGTATGTGCATTAGTTTTTGAAATTGAATTGTTGATATTGTCAACATATCTTTTAGAATACCTTAAAAAAAATTCAACCATTCCTTTCACTTAGACCATTTTCAAATTTTATGCCCACTTCTCCTTTCTACATGGCTACATTTCCTAAATAATTTTTTCAATATTTTTCACGTTTAAATTTTGAAAATGAAAAAATGAAAAAATGATGTCAACTTGTTATTCTACAAGATCCTACTTTACAAAACATTGGGATTTGTTTCACACTATTGAGAATTTGCCATTGAAAATTTGAAGATGACACATTCTATCTTTTTAGGCCTTGAGTGCCATTACTATTTTTTGTCTTTAGCTCTCCCTTCACATAGTCACATCTAGCAAAGTGGAGTACCTTGGAGTGTTTTTGATCATTCAATTTAGCCCTAGTTTAAACCAACCCTAAATGACTTAGCTCTCATCATATGTCTTGATATTAATAAAAAATGGATCCACTAATTTCCTAGAAAAGAAGTCTAATTGCCAAGCACTCCTTTTTTTATCCCTCCAATAGGAATTACAATTTTTTCATCTACCTTAATGGATGGTTTTCACAACATCTACTTAATTTTGTCATTCGTTTTTGCATTTTCAATCAATAGATTACACCAGGCAATGAACTTCTCACTGGAATTTATGGCAAAAAAATGGCTTGCTCAATTTTGTCATTCATTTTTGCATTTTTTGTTGGTAGATTACATTAGGCAATCCCCTTCTCACTAGGATTTATGGCAAAAAAATGGCTTGCTCAATTTTGTCATTCATTTTTGCATTTTTTGTCAGTAGATTAGATCATACAATACCCTTCTCACTCGGATTTGTGGCTAAAAATGGACCTCCTCATTGGGCTCTACTTTCTTCATTGGAACATTTTTTACCATGAATTCTTCTTCAACAAGCATTTCTCTATGCAAATTGCAACATTCGCAATGCCTCCTACCACCACCTATATAATCTTGCCATAACTGCTAAGTCTACGTGGACAATTATTGTTCCTAGATTACTGAATTTTTTTCTTATGACTTTTTTTAATTCTTTTAATTTAAAAAAATGATAAAATCCATTGCATTAAAGAAAACCAAAAACCAAATCAATATCCAAGCCACATGCAACTGGTCATTAAAGAGATAAGAACAAACAAACAAACAAAAAACCCGAAAGAGGAGAACACCAAACCACTAAAAAAACCCTAGAGAACGAAGAAAACTAATGAAAGACACAAAAAGAGGGGCCCTAGGTGGTCCAAATAATATGAGTATCATGTCTACAAGCGAAGATGGGAGATTGAAGCCAAATATGATCAAAACTTTCCCAAATTTTTGAGGCTTGTTGAAGTCGTTGTTGGACAACATTTCTTGCTTTAAGTTGCGTAGCCTGGCTAGAGTCGAGCAAGGCATTCCAGAGCATGTCTTGGATAGCTTCTCTAGGCCATTGACTATGAGCGAAGACCTTAGTATTGGGTGACACCCAAATGATCCAAAGCAAAGAACCCCGCAAGATGGACCATATAGTGTGGAAGTTAAGAAATCTTCTTGGGATAGAAGACCTAAATACACATTGTGTAAAGTTGAGCCGGGCAAATGGACCTAAAAAGTGGGAGGCATCCTGAAGGATGTAGAAAAATCAACAATGCATAATCCCACCCTTCTTGAGCTCTTGGACAAGAAAAAATCGATGTATTGGTGTTTCTTCACTATCATTAGGACAACAAGTATACTTGGTATCAATCCCGGGCGCAATGCGTGCTCGCCAAGAATTTACTGCCATTGCATTGTGCCAGACAGACCACATGAAGGCTCCTTCTTTGGGAGATCTAGCCTTATGCTAGACATCTTTCCAATTTGGAGAGAAGGAGGAAGGAAGATGGTGAATCTACTTTGAGGAAATAGATCGCTTTAGATGATGATGACGGGTAAGGAGAGTCCGGCCTAGAGATGTAGAGTAGTTTGTTAGCATACTTCCATCGTTCCAGAGCTACCTCACATGATTGAACTCCAAAGATTGAGTGACCCTTACAAATAATAGGAATGGGGCACATCTGCGGCCTTTGGCCAGAATCAATATGCAAATCCTTCTAACAAATCATGTGTGAGTTTCAGGGCCAGTTGATGAAGGAAGGGCAACCTACTGTTGGAATGTGGGGCCAATACTCATCTTTGGTACATCCGCCAGTGTAGTAATGACCTAGATTTGATGTAGCATGATTCTATTGTCAGATGTATTGTTTTTCCACACCAAGTAGGGCACTGGGTCTTGAAGTTGCGAAAATAGGCCAATTCATTTGTCTACTTGGGCTAAATCAAATCGTTTAGTAAGCATGTGAATCCAATCAGGTGGAATAAGAGAAATCAGATGAAGCCAACTAGGTCGTTTGGTGTCTAGAGAAGGGAAACGAGCAATGATTTCCGCCCATAGATGGAATGCATGTATATGGGAATTCCACAAATTAATCACCAATCTTACACAAGCCACCTTGTGCTAAGATTCTGGCTCTTTCTAATGAGAAGTTGAAATTAGCTCTAATGAATGTTGTGGACCACCATTGATTTGTATTAAGGACCTCGTCAACACTAGACGGAGGGTGGGGTCCTGACTATATGTTTAACTATTTGATGCCATGCACTAGTGATTCTATTCCATACTCTAGAACCACGAGTGACTGAGGGATTGTGTACCATAAGCCACGATTGAAATGGATACCAAAAACTGAATTTTGTATGGGGTTTCATTCTATGTATCCAATATCTAAATAGGATTTTTAGAGTAGATATACTTGGCTCAATTGAAAATAGGATCCATTTGGCTAGTAAGGCAATGAGGGAAATTTTCAGATCAAGGAGTTTGAGGCCAATAATTTTTTTGTGGTAGACAACAATCATCCCACGTCACTCTCACATGGGAGGTGTACTCTATAGAAAATTTTCCAAACTACCACGGATTGATCAAATGGCCTATAAAGAACCACATGATGTTACCATATGGCGATAAAATAGTAGATGGTAGATAAGAATATGACATTGATAATTGTGGCTCTACTTGCAAGTGAGAGGCGTAGGGAGGTCTAATAAGATAGTTTCTTTTTTATTTTATCCTTAAAGAAGCTGTCTATGTCATTGGTATCAAGAATAATACCAAATGGAGATCCTAATAATTTTGATATTGACCCTGGAGGAACCCACGTTGGGCCGTAATTCTTAGTCCATAGAAGTTTAGTATGTTTGGAAAACTAATATGCAACACTCTTTGTCCAATTAATAACTAGACATGTTGCAAAGCCAAACCTTTGAAGGAGAGTTGATGGAATTACGGAGATCTTTTTCCTTGCCACTAATTGACATACTAGTGTCATCAGCATATTGGGATACAAATTTTTGGAGGTTGCTCTCAAGGAGTTGAATCCCATATATCTTTCCTTGGTGTTGCTCCGCTAATGCATCCATATGGAGAGCTTTACCTTCAAGCAGAAAAAGATAGGGAGCCAAAGGGCACTCTTGTCGTATGCCTCTTTGAATTGGAAAGGACTTTGTGAATTTACCATTCAATTAAACTAAGGTTGAAGCCTCTTTAAGTAAGATCATAACTAGGTTGATCAGTGAATCAGGGATATTAGTTTACTCATCACTTGTTGAAGAAAATCCCAAAATAATACATCACAAGCCTTGGTGAAGTCTAATTTAAAAAAAATCATGTCTTGATTAGAATCTTTGGCCCATTCAATGGTTTCAAATTGTAGAAGTATGTTACCAAAAGTATGTCTAAATGGAAGGAAAGCTGACTGCTCAGGACTAATAACATCTTTGAGATGGTGTTGTAGTTTAATCTGCATAGACTTGGCTATAATCTTGTATGAGACATTTAAAAGTGTGATCGGGCACCAGTTAGAAAGGTTGGCCTAATCCCCAGTTTTGAATAGAAGAACAATAAGCCCTGACGTCAAGCCTAAAGGGAAGCAACCTTGAGCGATGGAGGAGTTAATCATCTCCGTGAACTCAACTCCTATCAAATTCCAGAACTGGCGATAGAATTCGACCATTATGTCATCAGGACCTAGGTTGTGGCCATTTGCCATTTGGAGAAGAGCTTGATGGAGTTCTTCGCTTGTCAAGGGGAGATTCAAATCTTGGGCCATGGCTGAAGATAACTTACATAAGACAATAGAGAGGATGGCTTTTCTATCATCCAGAATCTGTTGGGTGATGAGTTCTTTTGAATATAATGTAGAGTAAAAACTTATACATCATGTGTGCTCAAGTTCTATGTAGTCATGACATATGACACCTAGGCTATCTTTCAACTTAGTAACGATGAAGGCGTTAGGGAAATCACAAACCACTTTGAAGAATTCTCCAGATAGCCTATCTCCAAACAATTTCCATTTTGCACGTGATCTAACATTGTGGCCATCCAACTTTCTTGATTCAAAGGCAGAGAAGGTTGATTGCATGGAATTGACCTCATCTTGAAGTTGAGTTGAGTGAAGATGGGCTTTAACTGGTGACTAATGAGTTTTAGTTGAGCACTAAGCTTAGTTTCTTGGACCTTATTGCGTTGTGCTCTCTTGAGGCAGTAGCGTCGATAAGTCCAAGTAACCCTCTTAAGCTTCGTGAAGAAGAAAACGTGGATTAGTGAGGAGTCCTATGTTTGGTATATCCGAGAGACTGTTTCATTAAAATATAATGCAGACATGGCCCATCGGTTGGGGCGTACTAGATTTTGAGCTAATTCGATAACAATGGATAAAGGACAATGGTTGAAATGGGTGTAATCACTAGGAATCCGGTATTCTAGAATTTGGCGTTGGCAAGATGGCAATTCTTGGAAAATGTAACACCTATCAAGTCGGGCTATGGTACAAGAGGAGTTTGTGCGGGCATTGTTCCATGAGTATTGAAGAGAAGGGGTCATCAAAGGATACTTAGGTACTTGGAGGAAGTCCTTTAGGCCATTAAATAATAATAGCTCGTGTACAGATAGTGAACGCCCACCACTACTAGATTTATTGCTCTGCCTTTCTACCATATTGAAATCACCCTACATGACCCAACGATATGTAGTGGAGAGTTTCCGGGCTAAATAACGATTCCCAAAGGACCTTCCTAGCTTGAGGTCATTTAAAACATAGATGTTTAGAAAGCCTAAACCACCCCCTAGTATTCTATTTAATATGAACCAATAGACACGTCCTCAAAATAAAGACCCGGATTTGGAGATAAATTTTGCCCACCTTTGAAGCAATGCTTTACCAGCAATTGAGCCATCAATCATATAACCGGACTCGTCTTTAGTATATAGTGTAGTGGTTTGCTTCCAAAATTGGCGACCTAGATTTGAAGCTCTAACACCATGAAACTTGTGTTTTTAAATAAATAATAAGTCCAAGGGATAGCGTATGAGTCTTCAAGTTAGTACTTGGAACACTGGATCTATTTTTTGCAATCTTTAATTAGTTTTTAGGTCAATTTTATGCAAAAACACATAAAAAGAGACTTATTGAGAGTTTTGGTAGGAGTTCCTACCAAAGTTGTAAAGAATGGTCTTAGAGACGTGAAACACGTAAAATTTTATATTTTTACTAATTCCAAGTCTTATTGGTAAGATTAAACAAATAGTTAGTAAGTATGAGAGAAAAAAGGATATGAGAGTTAGTTAGTCCTAGTGTCTTGTTTATGCAAAACAACATCTATAAAAACGCATGTAACAAACTAGCTAAATAATAGAGTCAAGTTATGTTGAGTCAACATCCAATTCGAAAAGAGTTGGGTTTATTATTTTAAACGTTGCAAGTAGTTTTAAAAATACCAGCCGGTTGCAGACCAAGATAGAGGAAAAGGTGATTGGAACATACAGAGAGGTGCTTTTCTAGGTCAAAGCATGTCATGAGTTCAAATTGAGATCTAATCATCCAAGATTCCCCTAGTATCAAGAATGATTTCCCTTCAGGGTGGAAATGATTCAAAATTACTATATTAAGACTAGTGCGATGTGAGTGTGGAACTTGAATTAAAAGTCTAGTTATGTCCTAGGTGTTCTCCCAAAAGTTTCATGAAATTGGAATATTCTACGTTGACTGTATAGAAAGTCAACCGCTTAAAAATACATTCGTAAATTTCTAGAAATTACAAATGTTGCGGTAAAATCTCACTAAAAATTAGGATAGTGTTTTGTGTTCTAATAAAGAGTCTCGTCAAATTTGAAGACATTCCAACATTCAAAAGTACTAGAATTAAGACTGCCATCGAATTTTACAAGAATTTTCAACTTGGAGGCGGATTGACTGGCGTACCAGGAACTAATGGTGTTTGAATGGAGCAAATCAAGTCTCAATTCTTACTCCCATAGACATTCTAAACCACCATAGACATTCTAAACCACCATAGACAATCTAAACCACCATAGACATTCCAAACCACCATAGACATTCTAAACCACCCTAGCCAAATAGTTTCATCAAAAAGCACAAATTCCAAAAGTTAGAGTTTTGATTTTTGTTTGGAATTATCGTGACTCAAAATTGTGCTTAAAAATGGCTGAGGAAGCAAGGGTAAAGGATCTCTTAGGCTAATTGGAATCTTCTGAATACGATGGTGCATTAATTTTTTATTTCAAGTTGTCCCTTAAAAAATAGATAGGGTCAAACTTAGTTTGACTTTTTTATAGTAATTTGTGATTAATCTGTGGTGATTTTACAAATATCTTTTAGAAAATCAAAAATTGGATTTGCTCAAGATCTCTTTGCTTACGTAAGAAGCCAACTTTGAACTAAAGAAAGACAATTTGGAATTAACTTAGGGTTAATTTGCAAAATATCTAAATTAATTAGGTTAATTTCAAAATATTTTTGGAATAAGATCTTGGATTTGATTTTCCCAAGATCTATTAGCTAAATAGAGGGGATTTTAGAGATTTCCGCCATTAAACAAAGAATATTTTGCAAATTTCATTAGGTTAGTTTAAGAAAATATCTAGGTAAGAAGTGAAATAATTTTCACCGACAACTTACCAAAGGGGGGTTGGAAATGGGTATAAAAGGCCCTTCCTTGAGGTTGTCAATGGCCCTCATTATCTTATTTCATTTCTTGTTGTTGTTCTTGTCATGCTACCAGCATATTGTTGGAGCACTTTTAAAGCTAAAAATTGGCTATTTCATTTGAGTTCTTTTGCACTTTGAAGGTCTAGAGGGTCTCTTCAAAATTGATTTGTTTTCTTGTTTGAATTTGGAGGCTTCAAATCCCATGACTTTGATTTCCAAGAATTTAGGAGGAGAAAATCCCCAAACTTTACTATTGTTTAAGTTGATTTATTTTCATTCTTAAATTTGGAGGCTTTAAGCTCCAAAACTTTGATTTTAAGAGTATTGGAGGGATAGACCCCAAAATTCTATTTGATTTTATGATTATTTCAAATACTAATAAACAGATTGTGCAAATTGATAACAAATTGTGATCTAAAAACTGCAAAGCAGCAAAGTTAGGCTTGGACAAAAGGTTTTTTGTATCACCATGTCTCAAAATTTATTGTATAGCAAGTGTTTGGTTTGATTAATTGCTAATGTTTGGTTAAACACTATCATATGTACCTCATTTAGTGATTAATTTGGAACTTTAATTGAAATTTCGCAAGTTTAGTTTTTAATGTTCGGTTAAACATTGTCATATGTACCTCCTTTAAAAATTAAGCTTTCAAAATACTATTATTTTAACCATGAATACCATTTGTTCCTAGGGTTGCCCGGCGTGGCAAAGCTTCAACTTATAATAGTCAAAAATTTGTCTTTGGAAACTATTTAACCTTGGGGTGCTCCCACCTGGAAGTTGTCACCCTGTCAATGCGGTCAATATTGCAATGTCTGTCAAATTCTTGTCAATTTCTCAGTCAATTTTGATAAACAAGATGGTTAATGTCTTCCAAAAACTCAACAAGTTTTATCTATTGCTAACATTTATTAATATTACTAGGAGATATACCTCATTGCAATGTTCAACCACTCACCATCTATACATTATCTTAACTTGTCTAGAGTGTACTGAAGCTCTCTCTATATATGTGGGGTGGTAGGAGGTCGACCAACCCATGTGGGATATGTCAATTCAAGAAGTTGTAAGAGCTCATAGTTAAGTTAGAAATAGGAAATTTTGTATTAAGATTACGATTTCAGACATCATTTAGGCATAATATAATGTGTTTTTGAAAAAAAAATAAAACTATTAGTAGTTAAGAAATCAATTCAAGTTTTGCATCCAAAAATTCTTTTGAGATTTTGAGTTTCCAATAAAAAGTTATGGAGTTTCAAAGAGGTGTTCAAAATAATTCTTTTTATATTTTTCCAATTTTCTACTTTGAAATTTGTCCATTGATTTAAAACTTGAAATGTCAAACGGATTTTTGAACATGAAACTTCAATTCATATTATAATTATTTTTGATTCAAAGATTTTTTTAAAAAGGCACTCTACTATGTTCAAATGAGATATGAAATCCTAATTTTAATACAAAATTTCTTATTTCTAACTTAACTTTGAGCTCCTATAACTTTTAGAATTGACATATCCCACATAGGTTGGTTAACCTCCTACCACCATATGTGTATATAAAGAGCTTCTCTTCCCCATTCTTTCCATAGATTACAAATAGTTCATAGAGTCTAATAATTCAGTGAATAAATTATTTTTATATTATTAGTTTGTTTTTGTCAGAATTTGAAAGTTAATTATAAAATAATAATTTTTTTAATCATCTAAAAATTTATCATTCATCCAACATAATTTCATCCATTGTTTTTACTGGCCATTATTTGAACTATTTTATTAAATCCATGGATAATTAAATAATAATTTTTTGGATTCAATGACATGGAAAAAAATCCATAGTGACAAAGGAGTTAGAGAAAGAGCTATATGACGTGTATCTTTGTCCGAAATGACAGCCGAATTGACAGAATTATGTCAATTAAGTGTCTGAATCAAGTACTTCTAATCTATAGCACATTTGACAGAATTCTATCAAATTTTTTGTCAAATAGGATACAGTTTTCCTTGTAGTGTAAAAAGATAGAGATTATTGGTTGAGAATGTTTGGTGGTTGAGAGTCATCATTGTTAGAATTGCTTCAATAGCGTAGTACTTAGAGTTAGAATAGTCATTGCTTTGAAATTTATTTCCAAAAATCCCCAAAAATATCTTTGAATTTCTTTAGAAGTAGAGTAGTCGTTAAAATCTTAGTTTTATCTTTAAAAAGTCATAAAAATTAGAACAAGCATCATTCGACATAATTATTTTAGTTTTAGTGTGTGTTCTTTTATTAAAAAATCTGGATTCAAAGTAAGGAAGCTCAAGACCCCAACTAGCATCTATAAACCATCATCACAAACACTAGTATCGGGAGTTTGAATAGACCAGTATCAGGAGTTGAACAGACTAGTATTGGGAGTTAAGCAATTGGGTGACGATGCTAAATAGTAGGAACGGAGGGAAACTAAGCAGGCCCAACTCATAATAAAAAACCGTGACTAGAGATGATAGACCTTGTGGACAACACAAATCTCAACAAACTCAACTTTTTAAAGATAATACAAACCAAAGCCAAGCCGTTGCTCACCACCCCCCAATTTGAGTTTTGGTAAGATACAATTTCTCCATAATTGCTACAAGTTCTCATACTCTTCATAGCTATCTTAAAACATACAAAACACAAATGAGAGGCAATTGGAAGAAGAGATGAATAAGAAGGAAGTTAAAGTAGGAATACGAGATTAAAATACTATTAAGATATGGAGTAATACTATTCATTAGAAGTATTTAGTTAGAGATTATTCTTTTCCACTATTCATTGTTTGGTTTTTGTCATTAATTAGGATTCCATTTGTACTAGTTGGCCAATTGTTGGTTTAGCGTTTTATTTTATTAGACCTAATAAGCCAAATAGAAGAAACAAAAACAAACAAATATCTTTGGAATATTAAAAGGAAAAAATACTAAATAATTGACAAAGGAATAATACCACTATTCATTGGAAATTGGGTAATTTGACAAAATAAAGAATTTGCAATAATCCCAATACAACCAAGGTATTATTTCATTTGTGAAAACTAACAAAAATTGGAGTTTTTAGAATAGGTTTTAGAACAAAATTTAGCAAGGGATTATTCATAGTTGCATCATTATTGAAGGATGATGGAGGACCATGAGCCCGGGGAGGACACTCCCTATGTTTTAGCAACCTACGTGCGGCGGAAAAAGTAAAACAAGTAATACACCTTAAAATTTAATTTCTTTTTCAAAAAAAAAATTATGGATAGATTTTACTACTTTAGAAGTTTATGTTTTGAATTATTGGTATTTTTTTGTGCTAATAGTAATTAGTTATAAATTTTTGAAGAAAAAAGATACACTGTAAAGCTGAAAATAACTTTCACACCTCTATATTATATAAGAAAATTTTTTGAAAAATGAAAAAAAAGTTATATAGAATAGCTTTCTATTGAAAGTTTATTTTGGTTGAATATTGATGCAATAGTCATCTTCATGTGAGCTCTATAAATATTTTAGTTGGAGAACATGCCATTTTAGTTCATTTTTCAACCCTTTCTAGACAATATATCTTATGTTATTTGGAATTGAATTTTTTGTCAATAGAAACCTTTAGTCATTGTTAAACAAAGCTCAAAATTTTAGAATGAAATTATAGTTTATTCAAGGTGAATTACATGTATTACTTTTTCCACCGCCGCACGTGGGTACCCCAAATGTAGTGAGAGTGTTCTCCCCTAGACCATGAGGAGACCATTATGGTGGTATTCTGCAATGATGGATTTATTGACATTTTCAACTCAGAGGTATGTTAACTTGAAACGAATTATTTGATTTTTTTGCTTGACATTAAAAGTTAAAATTAAAATTAATAAAATTTCATTTAGAATAGGAATTCCTATTCTAAATTAAAATGAATAAAATGCATTTAGAATAGGAATTGCTAGTTAGAATTTTAAAAGTTGCTAAAATTAATTTAATTAAAATTGTAGAAGTAGTGAGTAGATGAATTTTGAGTTAAGACATTAATTTGTCCAAAAGAATCTCGAAAGGAATTTAATCTGAATTTAGGAATCTAGAGAATCTTAGAGCATTTGGGAAAATTAAAACTTAATTTCCTCAAATATTCCATAAAAACTTTGTATAGAAGATTCTAATCCAAACTAAGGGGAATTTTCAATCATTTATAAGTTTTTATCATTTCATTTCTTACCTTGATAAAAAGTAATCTCTTATTCTCCTCTAAAAAATAATAAAATTCCTTAAAATAATAAAATTTAGAATAATATCTTAGAATTAAGATTGATAAACAAACAATTAGGAATATTCTAAAAGAACAATTAAAGAATCTTTTGAAACTATAATCTTTGAAAGAATCTTTGAAAGATTCCAAAACCTACTTTTTCCTTGAAATTTATTAAATTTCAAAGAAGCAAAGAGTAGATGAAGTTTGGCCCACTTTTGGATGAAATTTCTTAAAATAAGTAAAAATTAGGTTTTCTCTAGAAAATTCATTAGGAATATTAATTAACAATTTAACCCTAAAATTTTGATTTGTTTTGAATTTATTTGCTAATTTTAGACAACGGATGAAGTTTTTTAGATAGAATTAGGAATGAATTTCATCTTTAGATATCTTTTAGTAGGAATATTGGAATTCAGCCTGGGAATGCTATACCATTTTGGAATGGGCAAAGTGCATTCTACAAATTAGCTTAGATAAATCTTTAGTTTAGATTAGGTTTTACTTGCTTTTATTTATCCATCAAAGGTCTCGAACCTTTTAACATTTGGGGTGTTTTGAAGTATTTAAACTAGATTACAATCATCATAAACAAAATGTCCATTGCTTGGAAGGTCAAAGAACAATAGGTTTACAAATCACCCCATGGAAATTACTTTTCATGCCACTAGAACCAGTGTGCACATTTTAACTTTAGGGATGGAGTAAAGAACACTTACATGGCATTGCATATATTGTCTTAAATTGGCAATTGCAAGGGGATCATTGAGTCCCCTTATATTATAGGACATAATTCTTAGCTTCATAACTCGTGTGGATCGAGGATTAACCGAGCGCCCTCTCTGTGGTCTGAAGGATTAGGCCTCCTATTGCCCCATGCATCGATACTAGAGCCATGGGCAATTACTGTAACACATACTTGTGGTGGTTGGAGGTGATCACCGTTACTCATTCTTGCCGATACCTTGATGTTTCGTAAAGAGAAATCTCCTTAAGCATGAAACTCTGACGTAGATGGATCAACTGCAAGCCATTGTGGAAGTGAACTGGAAATTTAGTTGAACACCTACATAGCTAGCAAAGTGCCATTCTTTGGAGAAGAGACAACATGAGGTGCCTAGCCCTGTGCATCGATCGTTCGTGTTGATAGCAACATCTTCAAAAATATTACTAGCCAAAGTATGAGGGAGTAAGTTGATTTGAGCACTAGGGAAAGAACTAGCCCCCATGGTGTCATACGGGACATTGACTTGACGGGGTTTAAGATGGTATACTTGGGCTAGGGGGAGAATACCGAACCTGTGTGGATTCATTGGGGGGATTCCCATATATCGAGTCCGAGATGGCTTGGTTCGACTCCTGCTTGTACAATCAGAGGTCGGCCTACTCCTGCTCGAGGATGTCCTACTCGTCATGGCTGTAGTCAAATGATACTTTGCGGGCCTAGCCAAGACTTGAATTATCATTGGAGTGGATAGGATTGGTGTGGTCCATCTCTTGCGCTAGCCTTTCTAGCTCGGCTACCACATCTTGTTCATCACGACGCCTTTCAAAATATCTTCTCCTCTCCCAATATCTACTAGAGCTGGTTGGCGAGACTGAAGTTCGAGGTAGCAACCCATGTCGCTCAAATTGTACAAAAAAGAAACCATTGACGTTGAGTATTGTGCGGGGAGGGCAGGATTGCTAAACGCGGTTGGAGTTGTAGCGGTTGTAGCTTTTATTCCTAGAAGAGTTACGGTTCAATTAATTGCTTGTTGGAAAGCCTAGCTGCAATAGATTGGCCACTAAACTTGATAATCTGGCCTCGATTGGGGCAACAATATTGTACATGTGATGTTGATGCTCCTCCTTTGGATCCCTGTGTGCATGACAGGTTGCAATGGGATGCGTAGGGCTTCGGCAAATGCCGCAGCTTAAATTGGGATCTTCATAGCTTATTTGTATGTCAATCAACCCGTACTGGCTGTCTTGGATCTTGATGGTAGATGCACACCTTTGTGTTAGATTAAGAGCCACGCAATAACGGTGGACATTTATGGCCGGATTTGAGATATCTGTAGCTAGTATCCTTCCAAGGTGCCTAATAATGGCCGCCAAAAACGGAATGTATTCTAAAGGCATCCCCTCTAGTGTCAGCCAATAAGGATGATAGATGCATGTGGAGGAGTTAAGGGTTAAACAATGGTTGTCAATATTGATAGATTGTTTCCCATCCTGGGAAGCAATGCAGCAAAATACCAACTGCCTTTTAAACCGCTACTCTACAGTCAACTTTGACATAGAAAAATCCATTCCTTGTCAGCTTGTGTATTATAATGTAATATGGAGACAATATTATTTCTAGATCTTTCAAATAAGAGAGTACCGTGTGGTCATCTATGGCTCCCCCAACGTAGCTAGCAATCAGAACAAAATCCTAGAGGTAATTTACTTCTTGCTCCAACGTAGACTGAATAATGGTAGTTTTTGAAAGTACCTTATAAGCTTGAATAAGTCTCCATGTCCAATTTTTGTGTAGCTCTGGCGGAAGAGTTTTGCCGATGGTAGCATCAAAGATGTTGATCTTTGGTAGTGGAAGATGGGCCTAACATGCTTCGTTAATGTTGTCACAAGGAAGGGCCTTGTCTATAGTTCGGGAGTCCTGTTGCAGGTCAAAGCTACCGTGGTGAGGTGCCCTAGCATGTATGCTTCCTTCATGTAGCAAGTCGGAACCTTAGGGTAGAGGGGCCCTACCTTGACTTCGTGTTTCGTGTTTCGTGTTGTGTTTCTGCATTCGGGTGGTGCCTCGCTTTGATTGGACAATGCATGTCCTAATGTGCATGACCTGGATCTAAATATGAATGAGGCATATCTAGGGATTGCATACGACACTCATGGCAGCCAATAGGGTGGTGCCTACGTTGATGCATATGACGTAGATTTGAGGCCGTATGAGGCAAATCTGAGGCCATAGGAGGCAGATCTGAGGAACGCATACAAGACATAAGGTGAGTAGTAGGGTAGTACCTACGTTGGTTTGATTCCGCATGCCTGTCCGATCGGGTGGATCGAACATTATTGCCTCTGCGGGCCTGCTTGGTGGATGTCTAATTGGCTTGTTTGGCCTGTTGACAGTAGAAGTCAAAGTATTCATCTGCGGAATATGGTCTACTTTGGTGTACAGCATCATTGTAAGAGTACATCTTCCTAGACTACACAAGCAATAAGCCAATAATCCTAGGCTATTTCTAAATGATGACTACAAACATGGTCCATAGGACTAGGGGCAAGGCTGTGATTGGAAAATTAAAAACTAGACACAAATGCTTGAGTGACTCCAATAGACTGGAGACACTACCCGCACCCTAGAGGCATATGCAAGCCAAGGTGTTTAGTTACTTTGCAATCTAAAAACATGTGGTGTCCAAGGGTAGGAAATCTGCAAAAACGCGATACAACAACCGGCTTAAATGATCCACACCACACTTCCAAAGCCTGAACCAAAATATATCTATGACTTGCGTTACAAAAATCCAAATTGATCGAAAATGGTATCAAAGTGATCACAATGAATAGAGCTCGGTGATTCTCCAGAGATCACTTTTGAACGGAAGCAAGACAGACTGGGATTTGATTGAAAACCTAAATGGTGCCTCAGATTTCCCAGATACGAAAATAACGGAGCTCCCCATTGCCTCCACATCTTTGGCAACATAAATATGACTTTGGTGCCAACTCAACCATTATTCTAGTGAATTTCATTATTTTAACCCATTACAAACAGAATGACTAGTTTGCCCTCTTGACATTATTGAGTATTTAAATTTTTTCACAAATAAAGACAAATGTGAGAAATGGTGAAAGAAATTGAAATTATAATATTTAGACCTAGTATGAATTTGTTATGAATTTCTAAAGTATGCTACCCAATTGGCTTGAAAGAGTTTCTACACTATTCCAAAATCAACAAAAAGTATATTCATAATGATCATCTTACACACCTAAAATGGTCACAATATTTCCTAAAATGGTTGCTTCAAGAAAATCTACATTCCCACTTTCATTTTTTTGGATTTACATTCAAAAGGTGGTAGTCCCTATTGTAGTTACTAAATACTCCATTATTGTCACCTAAGACATTGATTGTGGCCACTAACTCAATCTAATATAATGTAGCTCAAATTTCATTTATAGGAAATAGTTTGTCATAAATTTTTGCAAGATTTTGATGGGTCATTTACTAAGATCAATTGCACAATTACATGGAAGAGTTGGCCACTCTAATTACTAGCACACTCAAATTGTGATTGGTCCCCCACCTTTACACACGAGGGATAAAATTCTTAACTGGCCTTTCCAAAAATTGAACTTGGCACAAAATCCTCCAGTGTTGTTCATCACCCTTTCTATCTGCCTAATATGGGATTCACTATTGAGATTTCACCATTCCAACAACTCAATGGACAAGCAATAATGATGGTAGGAACAATAGCCTTGACTTCATAAATAGTAGCCCACATATTGTTGAGTGTGTTGGATATTCCGCCTCATAGTGGAGACTTGGCAAGTAGAATCATCAAAGAGATTTGTGGAGCTTGTCATGAGACATTTAGTGAGTTAGATTTTTCATGTAATCGTAGCAATGATCAAAGTAATAGGAAAGGATCTTGTATCTGGAATGGGGTAGTTCACTCTATGTAAATGTCAACTACCATCTAGTAATATGCAATTTGGTCTTTCTTCCATCATGACAATTGTATGACTTCTGTGAATTTATGAATGTGTAGTGGGTGAATGTAAGAAACACCGGTACTATTTTGCGTCACAATTGGAATGACGGAGTTGCCATTCATCATATCTTTTGGGAAATGAAGTCCATGTACTTGAAATTTTTATTGGAGATGACTAACTTGAAAGTCCTCAAATTCCTTATTTTTGAGAAATTTTGAAAAAAAATCCTTTAATTAAATTGTAGTTTAGCTAATTTGTCACACTTTGCAGTTTAGGGGTTTATAGTATTGTGGAGCATCCAAAAATTATGATGTTCACTTGAATTTTTTGTAGGCTATTCTCACACTAGATGAGCATGTGCCCACCAAAGGGCATTCAAAAAAACACAATTCTTTGATCCTCAACATGCATGCAAATAGGCGTCCTTTGCGCACAGTACTCCAAACATTCATGATGGTTTCAACTTCTAGTTTTTAGTGAAATGTAATCACTATCAAGTCTTTACAAATGGCCAATTTTTAGTTTTATTTTATTCATGATTTTTTAATTATTATTAATTTATACTTAATTTTATCTACTTTTTGTGACAAACTATCATTTTTTTCAAATAGTATTGTTACAATATTATTAAGTACTCAAAAGTACTATTGGCCGTTGATTTTTTAGATCAACGACTAAGATTGCTCCGTTTTGTAGTATTCATAGTATTGAGCGCAAAAAATTACAGTTTTGGCAGAATGCTCCCTAAATCGTTTGGTATTTCTTGCATCTACCCCAGAGTTCTAAACTCTTCAAAGTACAAGAGTTATAAACTCAATATAATAAGAACTTAGGGTTCTTACTTGTAAATTCTTCAAAGTAGATGAATTACAAACTCAATATAATAAAAATTCAGGGTTCTTACTTTCATTTGGATTTTCATTTTGGGCTAACTAACTTTGTCTTCTTGTGCTCTTAGTTCTCAGGTCCTCATTATTTTCATACACAATGGTATGCCCTGTGACAACTACTAAACTACACAGTATAATAAAATAATAGTAATTTTTCTAAAATTTTAGTTCAAAAAAACTTTGAAATTCAATATTTTTGTTGACGAAAGTTAGAACGCCATAAAGCAATGCCTATCCACCCCTCCTCACAAAGAGCTTTCCAATCGTACTAAAAACGCGATTGGAGAATGCACGCTACTAAGTAGAGAGCGGTTTGCCTTGGGCAATCACGGGAATTTTGCTTGCGATAAAAAATGATTATTACTAAATTAGATGTTGAATCTTCAAGTCTTTGAATCTTCAAATCTTCAAACTACTACTTGTTGTCCTATCATGTAGTGGTTCTAAATAGGCCCAAGGGTTAAGGTAGAGTGATAAGAAACCATAGGCTTCAGACGTGTTATACAGGATGGCCAAACCATGAGCTGAACTGTCCGAGAGATTGGATCCTAAACTTCAAACCCACGGTGATTAGCAAACTTGCCTCCCTAGTGGGAACAACATAAAAGTACGACCATGTAGGCAAAGAACCCTAGTTCGTCGCATCCATAACAGAAAAAGAAGCTAAGCAATGGTTTCACCTATTCCGCCCGTAACAATAAAGTTTACAAAAATAGACAAGTCACAAGTCACAACACACAAGTCTTCTTCTTCCATCTTCCAACTCCCACTCCAATTTCTAAGCTGAACTTTGATTGAGTGCCCCCTTTGCTTAAAAACCTCAAATGGAATGAGTAATAGCTCTTTGAAGAGCTATCACAATTCTCTACACTTATTTCAAATCTCAAATCATTTCAACACTCTATCCAATATCTATGGCCGTTCAAAGTTTGAGCCTCTAAAAGTGAGGGCAACAGACCCTCTTTCACTCCAACAGTCACAATTCATTCATATGAACTTCAAATTGAATGGATGATATCTCCCTAGAAATCTAATAACATTTACTACACTCTCTCAAATTTTCATTGCAAAGAAAAGACCTATCCGTCTTTTATGGTTGGTTGAAGTCTCAACCCCTCTCAACAGACTTCCCTCCATTCAAACTAGCACAACTTTTAATTTCAACACCAAATCAAACTACTGAGATTAATTTAAAGACTACACACCATAATACAAAACTTCCCTAATTTTCATTTAAAAAATTTTCATACACACTTCACAATGGACCTCCAAACATTCGGATTCCCCAAAACTTATAACAAGAGAAAAGATGAATAGTGTCCATCTTTTCCACCACCTTATCAACAACTCTCCACCACATAAGCAAGTAGACATCATCCCTTAACTTGCTTATAAGACTAACTACAATTATTGGCTTCATATTTGGCCTCACAATTATTTTTGTATCTTTGATTTAAAAGGAAAATCACTTCAAAGTCCACCTAAAAGGCAAACTACTTCCATCTTTTCTTTTCACAATTATAACCATACAAAATAATTATATAAAATACTTCAAACATAGATATAAGTACTAACATCAAACCAATGCCTATTAAAGGTAAAAAACTAGAATTTCAAGACAACCTTCATTCCATTTGTAAAAACTTGATAATACACTTGATAGTAGCAGAGGTATATTCAGCACGATTTGCTTTAGTTAAGGGATTGACCGTACCTTTTAACTATCATTGGTGTCCATGACTGTCCTTAATTAGCCTAACCATACAATAGTATTGATCGTCGTTTAGATCTTCAAATCTTCCTTCAAATGTCATTTCATGGCTACCGGGTTCAACACATCCAACTTATAATAAGATTACCAACGCACGAGCATCCCATTGAAGGTCCCATGCCACTGCTGCTCTATACGAGGCTGCTTTGATGGTCGAGAAGGCCCAGCTTCATCTTGTAGATGCGTGTAAGGCGATACTAAATCCCGTTTTAGAAGTGGATCATCCGGTAGTTGCGACAATGAAAGTTCAAATTCAGCCTCCGGTTGAGGTTCTTCATCTTGAGATTCAAAACCCCTTCTCTAGTTCGACATTCTAAATCTAAAGTGAAAAACAAACAACAATATTTCAACTGAATACAACTCTCATGTGAATCTTCCTTCTTATACTGATGACTTACACCTCCACGAAAAGGCGTCACCTTAAAGCTACTCGTATAACATATAATATAAATATTTATACTATATACGTATGTACAACACGACAACGCATTACAAAAAATCTCATCCCTTAAAAAGGTCGCGAGTGTTGTAAGTTTTTGGTGCATTTACAATGGAAAATTGCAATTTTAAAATTTATTCTATAGAATACTATGTGGCATTACTATTGTGCCACATTGTCAACACCACGTTAGATTACATAATTTTTTAATTTAATTTTAATTTAATTTTTTGTATTTGCACTATAGGGCTGCCAAAAATGAAATCTTAATAGCCTTTTTGAGGGTTCAAAATTTTCCAAATGGTTCCAAGGATCTCACCATAACAACAAAACATTTTAATTTAATGTATCGATGTATAGACTAGTATGCCTTGTGTCAATTCTACAATATAATAAAAATAAAGTAAAAGTAATTTTCTAATTTTTTTAGTTCATATAAAAACTTTGAAAATTCAGTCTCTTCTTTGCCATAAGTCAAAATACCATGAGCCAAAGTCCACGCAAACCTCTTTGAAGAGGACTTTCCACCGGTATCAAGAATATGATCAGGGGATGCAAAGTTTTAGACATCTTAACATAACAAATAAAACAAAACAAACAACTTCGTTTAAGGTATAGATTAGTGTACCCTATGCCGTTGCCACAGTATAATAAAATAAAAACAATAGTAATTTTCTATTTTTTCAATTCATAAAAACTTCAAACTTCAATATCTTTTTTGTTGTAAATCAAAACACTACTAAAACAAAGTCTATGTACCCCTCCTTGCAAAGAACTTTTTGACGGAACCAAGAATACGAGTGGAAGACACATAGTTCTAGAGATCTCACTATGACAAAAACAACAAGAATAAGAATAAGAACATTGTAATCTTGAGGCTCTGTACTAGGTTAACAACTATATTAATTTTATTGATCAATTGGACCTCACATCTTCACTCCAACCAAACCCTAACAACGTTGTGCAATATGAATGCAGTTGAAGATACCAGAATCCATGCTATAAGTTAGGAGGTTCTAAAAGCACATAGGTTCTAAAGTCGCCCACCTCCTCAAATATACACTATTTGTACATGTTGCTTTTTCGTAGCCTTCAACAACGTACAAACAATATATATTTGAGGAGGTGGGCAATTTTAGAGCCTTTTGCCATTTCAACTTCAAAATTTCATAATTAATTTCACAAAGCTCCAAAAAATATGAAATGACTTGGGTTAAATGCCAATTCCACTTGTCTTTCAAGGAATTTTTTTTTTAAATTGAAGAAGCTTCACCTCCCCAATTCAGTTTCAGCTCTTAACCCTTAGGGCCTAAGGAGCCCCAAGCAACTTCTTGAATTCTTCTAGAATCAAATTTTCATATTAAAATTTTATGATTTAATTAAAATTATTATTTTTCCACAAATAAGCATTCATATATTCTATCTAATATGATTTTTTAATTATTTTTTGGGAAAAAAATGAAATTTATATGATTTTCTTAAGTTTATGTCTTTGAAAAATCATAGTAATTACAAAAAAACTCACTTTATTGTGAATTTTTTATAAAAAATAGAGTTCATTATATTGAACATTATGGTGCAGTTGGCATGCTCTCTTTAGTTATATACAAAGAAATTCAATAGAGAAACATGTTCCACAGTGCATTTTGAAACTCTAAACTTACCAACTTCAAATTGCCATAGACAAATCATCATTGCTCCAAATTTGATGGCCAATGGCTCATTAGAAGAGGAATATCCGTGCCCTCACATCTTATTCACACTTCAAGAGCAATTAAGGCCAAGAGAGTGTTCCAATTCCCAAAATTCAATTTAAAAGAACCAAAATTGGCATGCTAGGCCCTAAAGGGTTAAATGGGAGATTTATGGACCTCATACATTAATGTGCATCCAAATGACAGAGAAAACAAACAGCCTGATTTAATGTATGTATGGTGTGAGTTTCGAATTGCAGAGTTCAGAATTCTATTCATCCTACATTGTTTCAACTACACTTTATCTGGCTCGAAAATGGATGATTTTTAGTCTTTTCTCATCCACCAGCGAGGATTTCATTGGTCAAGAGGACTCCCTCTGGTCGGCCCCGTTCCTTCCAGGGAATTAACTGACGTTGCCTTCCGTCGTCGAGAAACTCCCGAGACGTCGACGTTTACTATTCGTCGTCTTCTCCAAATGTCTGTATGATGAATGTCGTCATAGTTTTACAGACTCACTTCTAGGGTTTGCCAACAAAAATGCCACAAGCTCTCGATTGCCCTTGTTAGCGCAAATCTCAAACGAGGGAGAGGGAGAGGGAGAGCAGCGACAACAAAAGCATCGACGACAGGAGCAGGAGCAGCGATGGCGGGCGTGGACACAGAGATGGTCACGGGGCCGACGGGCGAGGGGTCCAGCGCCGGAGCGAGCTCAAGTGCCCTCTCCAAGCGCCCCAAGCGGTTCGAGATCAAGAAGTGGAATGCGGTGGCGCTGTGGGCATGGGGTAGGTTTTCGTTTCCGCAATTTAGGATCAATATCGGGGGACTTTGTTGGCTGCCGATTGCGATGGAGAGTTTATTGCGGAGCGGCAATTGTCTTGTTTTGTCCGGTGATGTAAATTTTTTTCCCTTACGATGCTTCTTCCGCTTCGAGAAGAAGCCTGTTTGCTGTAATTTTGTTGCATAGGGCTTACTACAGAGTTTTCTGCTTCCAGATATCGTGGTGGACAACTGCGCCATTTGCCGGAATCATATCATGGACTTGTGCATCGAGTGCCAGGCGAATCAAGCCAGCGCGACGAGCGAGGAGTGCACGGTGGCCTGGGGTATGAGTCTCTTTGCATTCTTCTTGTGTATCTCTCTTTTTCGTTGCTGCATGGGTATCCAGGTGGAAGATGCGTCACTTCAAGCACATGTCTGAGTTCGATTTCTTGGATGTCGGTATAGAGGAGGGTTTTTTTTCATTTTTTGGAGAAGTGCTGAATTGGTAACATACAAGAATTTATGTAGCCAAATATTTTAGTGTTCATCTATATTTTGGATAGAACTATCATTTTATCCTCATATTCGGATTAGTTTCATTTTAATCTGGCAATTTCATCTGAATTATTTTCAAAAATTGGATTAACTTGGCATCATCATCCAATTTTTCTTCAAATTTTTTCGTAAGGCTTGATGCTCCACAATTATTTTTAGTGATCTTAGGCATTTAAATGCCTAAGAGAAACCTTGGTATAGAGCTGTGGAGAGATTACTTTGGGTAAAAGAGCCATATCTGTGGATAAAAATTTCTGATGCAATTTTAACGTGGGAGGCGGTAGACTATGGTAAATTTGAGTGGCATTGGACAATTCCGCTTTCATCTAAAGATGGGAGATCTTACACCACTTGCTAATGAGTCTATTCCAGTGTATGAATAGATGAGGGGCTGAGATGGGATCAGGTCCCTTCCAGTCTTAGTATCGTCTACATACTGTATCTATCATTCCTGATGCCTCAATGTTTTGTATTGAATTCTGATTTTGGTCTTGGTTGTGTCTGTGGTTTGCAAACCTGCAGGTGTTTGTAACCACGCCTTTCATTTCCACTGCATCAGCAGATGGTTGAAGACGCGGCAAGTGTGCCCGCTGGACAACAGCGAGTGGGAGTTTCAGAAGTATGGACGGTGACCAGTGTTTCGTTTTGGACTCCACTAGGTTCCGACATCACGAAGCCTGGCCAGAGTGCACATTATGGAAACATTGCAGTGACATTAGTACGTGTACAAAATTTCCGGGTAGAGGGAATTAGCTGTCTGATTTTTTCTTGGTTATTTTCTGTGGTATTTCTTGAGCAAAAGACCCATCAGAGTAGGGCTAATTTGGTACACTAATTGTTTAATAGTTTGTAAAAAGCTTCCGAGCTTGAATGATTGTACTCATGCGCATGACTTTCTTCTACGATGTTTAAGTCGTTACTGCAACTGTGCTTATTTGATGTTGAGAAAATTCTTGTTACAGATGAGATCTTCGAAGGGAACTGGTTATTTCTCCCTTACAATCTCTTTTCTGTGTCTTGAATACAATACCAATCAACTTCCAAAAAGTATGGCTTATGCCACATTGTTAATTCCTACGTATTCTCTAATACAACGTCAATCTGTATTTTAAGAGTTAAATACAAGACCATGTATAGAGTCCCCACTAGACTTAGTAAGGAGGAGGTAGCCGTAAATCCTTCTGTGGGAGGTGTTGGACGCCTCAAAGTACTTTTCAGTGAATTTCCGGTTCAAAGAAAGGAAGGAGTCGCATGTAACTGAAGTTGTTTCATAGTTTAGGGACCTTGGAGAAATTAGTTAAGAGTTTCAAAGTCATGTCTCTGGAAACACCTTTTTCTATATTAAGTTACTACAATAGGCAAGAAACAATCACCACTTCTCCTTGAATGAATCATGAGCCACTCTAAAATGACACTAATTAACTAAAATGTATTTAACTAAATGTAAAATTAAAAAAAAAATTAGAATTGCATTTATTTCTGAAGTAAAGTGATTTTGATTCAACTTTCATTTTCATTCATCCTACATTCATCTAAATGTTCAAATTAGACCAAATTCATTTAGAATTCATTCAATTAGTGTGAAGGCCTCTTCAAATTTTTTGTACTAATTGAATACCTTGACTACTTAAAAGTGAGCTAGTGCTATAACAATGAAGCTTCTAATAGTAGTATAGTACAATCCCTAGTGACAATCTTAGAATGTGATGACTTGTATATCTATATGTCAAAGTTCTATTAGACATATCAAATGAATTCTTAAGAATGATGGGCCAAACATGACACTATTGCTTTTTTCACATGTTTCATTCTCATGTACCTACATAACTTTTGAACTTTTGAACCATTTTTCACCATTCTTATAATTTTTCAAATTGAAAAATAATTAATTTGAAAAATGTTTTTCTACAAATATAGAAAATATTATATTATTCATGCCCTAACAATCTGAAACATTCTACATGTCTTGATGAGTGAAGAATATTCAATATATTTTGATATGTAGGCCAAAAAAAGCATCATACTTGGGTAGCAACTTCACCACTTCTCTACCATTTTTTTCTAAAAAGCAAAGTCCCATAGTTTCTTAAAATATAAATATTTAACAAGATTTTTTTCTATACCAAAAAAATTATTAAAAAGTTCAAGGGTAGAAACATTTTCAAACAATGTTGCTACCCATGTATAGTATAAAAAGCAATTATATACAACCTAACAAAAACATGGGCTATAGGTGTAAATACATAAAATTTAAAAATAGTAGCTAGAAAATAGATTAGAATCACTTTAGAAACAAATAAACAAATGAAAGATAACATACTTTACATTAATTATGCAAATTATAAGGCAATTGTGCATAGTTTAAAAATATGTAAAAACTTCAAGGCAAGAATACTTTAACCCCTAAAGGAACTTGAATACCAATACATTTGACCTTCAAGAATAGAAGGTGTGTTTTTGGATATGGAATTGTATCTAAATAGGGAAGGAAGTTCAAAATGGTGTGAATTTTTTCCTATGAACTTTGAAAGTAAAGGCATTTGTGTTATATAAAAACTCATTTTTTGTAGTAGTGGAAATAAGAATTATTTAGAAAATTTTGTACAGTCAAAATAGGGTAAATGGTGGAATTTCTTGTATATAGTGATTCTAGTAAGACATTAGTAGTGGAGGATAGTTCCCTATTCAATACCAATTCTTTTTATGCATTGACATCATCACAAAGTTTAGACCCTACGATTTGGCAACAATTATCGTGCGGTTATCATTGTTTCATGGGTTTCATTGAATCAATGCATAAAAATACACTGAGTTAGTGCAATTATAGTACAAACCCATGAAACAACGATAACCGCACGATAATTGTTGCCAAATTGTAGAGTCTATACTTTGTGATGATGTAAGTGAAGGATATTGCGGTGATAACAATTTTGTACGACCAATTATGTGGAATTCATGGTAATTTTTTATACAAAATGGGTTAGAAAACAAAGTAAATTTGTTTCATATTGGTAGAAAGGATTGTCCATATACATGTACAATGATTACATTTGAAAAAAGCAACCTTCATTGTATATCAATCATCACCTTTCAAGTGACATTCATTCTTCAAAAAATTATTGAGATTCTTGTTTGAATATAGGTACAATGAATAGATTAAGCAATTGTCTTGGTTTGTACTATAGTTTCCCCAAACTTCTAATTTCATCAATTTGTACCATATTATATTGAATTTTTTATAGAAGATGAATACACGGCCACTTAAAGGGCTCCAAAATACACATAAATCTTCTTTAATTTTCTCAAAAAACTAGACAATTTGCATCATTTTCTTATGCAAATGTTTGTAGTTTGCACAAAATCCCAATATCATCATTTACTTGTGCTTTTGGCATTTCCAAGATTTTTGAGGACTCTATTGGTCTTCCAAATTCTTTAGGGATACATGTAGAAGCACCTTAATCCATAAACAACATGGAGGACATTTTTCAACCAATGAATGATAAAGAATCACTCCATGTGGGACAAAAGTGCAACTATTCATCTTCCAATTTTTTTGTTACAAGGGAATGTCTTCTATAGTAGTTTGACTTCCAATGAGTGCTTTTTCATTTTTTTTAACCAACAATTCACATGGTTCCAAAACAAATAATTTCCACTTGAGATTTCCACAATGACCAATTTGTCGTTTAAGGATTAAAGTAACAAGTATGTAAAACAAACATCTATATTTTGCATGATAAAAAACCAATTTGTGTGTGAATATGCCAAGTTTCCTATTTAGAACTCGAGTAGATTAGCAAAGTGGTTGTTCATGGGGGTCATGTTTCAAGGTTCAAAATGTGTTATTTTCTATTAAATCTATCAGACCCTTCATAGGGGCCTATAGCTCATTGCTTTTGGAAATTTATAATATATTCTCAGTGTAGTACAAAATTGAGATTCTATGTGCAACATCTTTCATTACAATTTGCTAATTTACTTGGAAAAAATTCACTATGTAGACACATAGAAGACACTAAAATTCTTATATTGTGACTAAAAGGTACTCAATGCTACCCTAGATTAATATCTCAAATATATCCATGAAATTAAATATATTTAGAATGAAAACCTTCAAAGTGACCTCATGGTTGGTTACTTCATGCCAAATGATATTTAGAAGTACTGTATGTTAGAATATTAGAATAGGATGGGTATATTAGTTAGTCAAGCTTCTAATCCAAGTAACACCTTAAATTCACTAGCCTTTTTCATATAGATACTTAAAGATTAACCCATTAATACCAAAATGTTGTTTAATTAAAATTTTGTTTCAATAATTTGGTCATAAGAGAAAGATTGCCTTTTAATCCTAATGAGTCCTTGATAGTAGGAAAAACATGAATTTGGGACTTTTAGGCAAAATAAATTGTGGCATGAGGAAAATTTTATTATAAATCCTCCATTTTTTAAGTTTTTATTTTCATTGAACACTACATGAATTGATTTTGAGTTTGGCACCAATGGCCCTTTGTCCGGTGGGCATTGGCTCATTATTTAGAGGAACAAACACTTTATTCATGCCGGCCTCTTCATGGGACTGGAGTTTCTATTATTATGAGCCTAGCACAAAAATCATGGAGAAACGAATCACTAAGCTAATCACATTGTTGAAGAATAGACCAAAAATGCTTTTAAAAATATTTAGATGCACTTCATTGGTTTCTTGTAGCTTTGGCAATTAGCTCTTGAAAACATTTATAAGTTTCATTTCCTTAATGGATGCAAAGCCTCTTACTACAGGGATCAATCCTTTGAGACCTAAATTAGACTTTTAGATTTTTGTACATTTTCACTAATACCTTTGTACAAAAATATTGTTTTTGTCAATTTCATCATATCAATTACAAAAAGAAACCATCTTTAAAAAAATTCAAGAATTGCTTTTCAAATGAATAATAAGATACTTAGATAAATATTTTTCTAAAACACTATATTCACCATCCAAAGTATAAATTTCAAAATTATTAGGGATTACCCATGAAGCCTCCAACATGCATATTTTGTATCATGAATATATTACACTTCAAGTCAATGTTATGTTCATATACCTTGTTAAATAATAAAACTTGAGTCTTTAAAAGATAACCTTTATCTATGATCAATTTGATGTTGATATGGTAAATAATACATCTGTACAAAGATATAAAGCAAAATTGTACAAATGTTCAAAAAACAATTTTACTGTTCTTGAGTTATTGTTTTACTTTAGAAAATATTGTGACCAATTTAGGTGAGTAAGATGAGTATGATGATACACTTTTTGTTGGTTTGGAGGTAGTGTAGAGACTTTTTTGAACCACTTGAACAATACACCTAAAAAATTCTTAACAAATTCATACTTAATCTAAATAATATGATTTCAATTGCTTTCACCATTTCTAACATTTATCTTTATTTGGGAATTTTTTTTAAACACTCAATAATGCAACCTAATCATTTTGTCTGTAGTGGGCTAAATGAAATTCACTAGACTGATGGTTGGGCAAGACACCTAAAAGTCATAGGTGAAAGGAAAACAATAACTTAGGATCTATAATCATTAGTAAAAAAAGTTAGGGCTCTTACTTTTCATTTACAATTTTTCTTTTAGGCTAAGTAACTTTATCTTCATGTGCTCTCAGATTTAGGGTTGCTAGCATGTGAGCCTAGGATCTTGAGGCCACGAACCTAGGCTCTTCCATTATAAATACCTTCTATGGTTACATGATATTTATTATTATAGGTATCTATGCTATAGGTACCTATGTTATAAAGACCTTCTATGGTTATAAAGTATTTATATTATAGGTGTCTATACTATAGGTACTTATATTATAAACATCTTCCATGGTTTTAGGATACTTATGTTATAGGCACCTTCTATAGTTGTAGAGTATCTACTTACACATAGGCTCACATACTAGCATAATTGCTCTTAGATTCTCTACTTTCCTACTCCCTCAATCCCACTAAAAACCTCCAAATCAATTTAGGATTTGTACTAGTAAATCGCTCCATGTATTGATTTTGATCATTGAGCAAGTGATTTACAATTCAAATCACGTGTCTATCCACTCTGCCCTCCATTTCCGATCGCTTCTTCAATGAACAATGATCAAAATCAATAAAATAAAACCTTTTTACTCATACAAACCCTTAACCAATTTGGAGTTTTTTAATGGGACTCAGGGAGTATAAACTTATGGTGTGAGTTTCGAATTACAGGGTTCAGAATACAGTTCTATTCATCCGACATTGTTTATCTGCCTCGAAAATGGATGATTTTTAGTCTTTTCTCATCCACCAGCGAGGATTTCATTGGTCAAGAGGACTCCCTCTGGTCGGCCCCGTTCCTTCCAGGGAATTAACTGACGTTGCCTTCCGTCGTCGAGAAACTCCCGAGACGTCGACGTTTACTATTCGTCGTCTTCTCCAAATGTCTGTATGATGAATGTCGTCATAGTTTTACAGACTCACTTCTAGGGTTTGCCAACAAAAATGCCACAAGCTCTCGATTGCCCTTGTTAGCGCAAATCTCAAACGAGGGAGAGGGAGAGGGAGAGCAGCGACAACAAAAGCATCGACGACAGGAGCAGGAGCAGCGATGGCGGGCGTGGACACAGAGATGGTCACGGGGCCGACGGGCGAGGGGTCCAGCGCCGGAGCGAGCTCAAGTGCCCTCTCCAAGCGCCCCAAGCGGTTCGAGATCAAGAAGTGGAATGCGGTGGCGCTGTGGGCATGGGGTAGGTTTTCGTTTCCGCAATTTAGGATCAATATCGGGGGACTTTGTTGGCTGCCGATTGCGATGGAGAGTTTATTGCGGAGCGGCAATTGTCTTGTTTTGTCCGGTGATGTAAATTTTTTTCCCTTACGATGCTTCTTCCGCTTCGAGAAGAAGCCTGTTTGCTGTAATTTTGTTGCATAGGGCTTACTACAGAGTTTTCTGCTTCCAGATATCGTGGTGGACAACTGCGCCATTTGCCGGAATCATATCATGGACTTGTGCATCGAGTGCCAGGCGAATCAAGCCAGCGCGACGAGCGAGGAGTGCACGGTGGCCTGGGGTATGAGTCTCTTTGCATTCTTCTTGTGTATCTCTCTTTTTCGTTGCTGCATGGGTATCCAGGTGGAAGATGCGTCACTTCAAGCACATGTCGGAGCTTGATTTCTGGGAGATCGGTATAGAGCTGTGGAGAGATTACTTTGGGTAAAAGAGCCATATCTGTGGATAAAAATTTCTGATGCAATTTTAACGTGGGAGGCGGTAGACTATGGTAAATTTGAGTGGCATTGGACAATTCCGCTTTCATCTAAAGATGGGAGATCTTACACCACTTGCTAATGAGTCTATTCCAGTGTATGAATAGATGAGGTGCTGAGATGGGATCAGGTCCCTTCCAGTCTTAGTATCGTCTACGTACTGTATCTATCATTCCTGATGCCTCAAAATGTTTTGTATTGAATTCTGATTTTGGTCTTGGTTGTGTCTGTGGTTTGCAATCCTGCAGGTGTTTGTAACCACGCCTTTCATTTCCACTGCATCAGCAGATGGTTGAAGACGCGGCAAGTGTGCCCGCTGGACAACAGCGAGTGGGAGTTTCAGAAGTATGGACGGTGACCAGTGTTTCGTTTTGGACTCCACTAGGTTCCGACGTCACGAAGCCTGGCCAGAGTGCACATTAGTACGTGTACAAAATTTCCGGGTAGAGGGATTTCGCTGTCTGATTTTTTCTTAGTTATTTTTTGCGTTATTTCTAGAACAAAAGACCCTTCAGAGTAGGGATGGTATTTGAGGATCCTTACTTTGGTACAATAGTTGTTTTAACAGTTTGTAAAAAGCTTCCAGCTTGAATGATAGTACTCATGCGCATGACTTTCTTCAACGATGTTTAAGTCGTTACTGTGAATGTTCTGATTTGATGTCCAAAATATTCTTGTTACAGATGAGATCTTCGAAGGGAACTGGTTGTTCTCCTTTTCAATCTCTTTTCTGTGTCTTGAAAACAATACCAATCAACTTCCAAAAAGTATGGCTTATGCCACATTGTCAATTCCTACGTATCCTATAGTACAATACCAATCTATATTACAAAATTGTGTACATTGAAGCTATCCCATAACCAAGGTCTCTAGATCTAGCAGGTGCTGATCCTGATATTGTTGAGTTTGGTAGCCAATGAGTTGCTGGCCGCCGCAGTGGGGATCATAAAAGGCTGGAGTATTTCTCGGGTTTGGCCTGGAAGATAAGGGGCGGAATCAGAACCCGTCGTTCTACCAAATTTGGTGCCAGGAAATTACTTTAAAATTACAGGAGTACCGAGCGGAGACAACGTAGATTCAAACATTGTTAAAAACACTCATTAACTAAAGATATGACACCAAGTGATGTGCAGTGGGTTAGCATGCTACTCACAGAGCCTTCCTCGTGCACTCGCCAGATGGTTTCTCCGAGGAGATTGGCGACGGACAACACAGTCAGCTGTGGAAAGTAATGTTTTTCTCTCAAAGGTATTGTGTTGGTGGTGATAACTTCGTGAAATAGTCCTCCTGAAAGTCTCTCTATAGCAGGTGGACTGCAACCACAAGGGACAATGTCAAGAGGACACAGAAACTGACGATAATTGAACGAAGCAAGCAAATGCAGTTGCCCTGTACTGCGTCTGGTCAGAAGTCAGTGAGAGGAAGCAGGGTAGATTTAAAATCAGAACATACCTCAAAACGGCATGTGTACAGCAAGCATACACTTCACGAGCACCTTCCGCATGAAGAAGGGCTGCACCGTTGTAGATGGTACCTGAAAAGTGCACAAAGAAACTCTTCAGCATGAAGTGAGCAAGACCCACTTCTAGCAATCAGAATATGCCACTGAAGCACTTTTCACTATGGACACCAGTCCTGTCAACGACACCTAAGAATTCTACCACAAGGATAATTCTTATCATGTGTCGCAAAGTCACGCGTTTAGAATGCGAAAGATCTATTAAATTCAATGATGTCAACGGAATGATTAGGAGTTCGGTATTGCCGAGACACGTTTCCCAATACTAATTCCCCACGCTTCACGAATAGAATTGACGACTGAACGATGTATGCCAACAAAAAGAGAGCTCACCGGCAGTATCAATCATATCATCAACCATTACTGCCACCTTTCCCTTGACATCTCCAATGAGATTCATCACCTGCCAAGGTCCAACAATTTAACTCTCTGATCAAATTAGTACGTTCTGTTCCACAAACAGAGGTGGTTGACACTTAAAAGTCACAGCTCTTGAAAGGAAACTGAAAAGCTAGCCCGAGGGGCTGGCTGTGACGGGCTAACGTCACTGCATTGGTGCGAAGAGAGATCATCATTACTTGAAACACTAGACCCCAAAGAATTGAAAGTTCACGAATAAGTTCTTACACAGGCGACGCAGAACATAGCGAAAAAGACTAGTGTAGATATTGATGCCAATTTACCTCTGATATATTATGTCCTTGTCTTCGTTTGTCAACAATAGCTAGTGGGGCATCCGATAGCTTTTTAGCAAATGCACGAGCACGAGCAACTCCCCCAACATCGGGAGACACGACTACTAAGTCGCTTGACGATATCATCTTACTCGCCAGATAGTCAAGTATTACAGGCTGCACAATGCCACGATTAATCAATCAGGGCCTAAGAAGGGAACTTGAGTTCGCCTACATGCACTGTCTAGACATCCTGAATTAGGAAAAACCTGCATTTAGTACTTACCTGCCCATACACGTGATCAACGGAAATGTCAAAATAGCCCATTGACTGGCCGGAGTGAAGATCGCAAGCCAGTACTCTATTGGCCCCAGCCTCGGTGATTAAGTTAGCGACCAGCTTAGCAGCAATGGACTCTCGTCCTTGAGTCTGTACACCAGAATAGGTTCTTTTCCATAAGAAGCTGCTTAAAGTAGTAGCACTAATCTACCTGCCACTAAGCTTGCATCACTCGTGCCTTACAACCATAATACTTTGACAGACGGATCATTAAAGTGAAAACAAAGTAAATAGACTCGCTGTTTGGCTTATTGCAATCGACATCTACTTTTGACACTTCTCTGATTATTTCTCCCCGTCGTAGTTTGCCCCAAGTTCAAGCGTCAAATACTGAACAATAGTATACTGCGATGAGATACTCACTTTGCGGTCTGCTCGGGCATAGCCAAAGTATGGCAATACAGCTGTTATGTTCTTGGCAGATGCCCTGCGGCATGCATCTATCATAATAAGGAGCTCCATCAGGTTCTCATTTGCGGGTGGGCATGTCGGTTGCACAAGAAATACGTCACAACCACGAACGCTTTCTTGCAACTGTACATAGATTTCACCATCTGCGAAGCGTTTAATTGTAATTTTCCCCAAATCCATACCCATATAGTACGCGATTTCCTGCAAAACATCCACAAATATGCTTAGAAACCATGTCCCTTATAAGCAATGAGAGTATGGAGTGGTCAGCGGACGCTATCACCACGATTTTATGACATATCAACAGGAGTCAATCAGTGCGCATACCTGGGAGAGAGACGGATTCGCAGTGCCGGAGAAAATTTTAAGACGATTCTCTGAACGCATATCTTGAAGGACAGTGTCCCTCAGAGGTTTGGACCCAGCCTTGCCGTTCCAGTTCTGCGACGGCATTACAGGTAGAATAGGCTTTCCATTCCAGGACACAGGAGGATCCGCCAGCGTACATTTCTGCAACCAGTAGTTCACATTATTAGGCAGACTCCTTGTGGATTCAAAATTTGGCTAATATTATTTGGTCTTCCAATCTGGTACTGCAATATATCCAGTGCTTGCCAGATAAAGGTAAATTGATCGAGATATCCAATTCAAGTGATTTCATATTGAGCCTTGCAATCCAGAGTGATGCTCATAGGCTTCCCCTCATATTTCTCAGTAGAGTGGTTAAAATATCATCGATAAGCCGAGGTAAATCGTAGTAGAATAATGTCGATTGCGAGTGTCTGATAAGACGACAAATTCTGGAACGCATTCACGGGAGCGAACTAGTAAGTCGAAAGCAAAAAATGAGACCTACGTTCATCTCCGGTGAGATGCAATACATAAGAGATCCAACTCGCCTAGATGTTGGCATGCCGTGTGCTAGGGGGAAATAGAATATTGCTGTGAACGAATTCTAAAATCTCAGAAAACCCCGGAAGAAGACGCAAATGCGATATTAAATCAGAAGACAAGTCAGCTGTCAGAGTATATCCCGCCGGTTCGGGAAGGCAGGTGAAGAAAACACACTGCAAATCCGAACGTCGGATCGAAGCAACTTCAAAAGTTCCAGGATTATTCGTAATCCGACGGAAAATATTCCTCGATCGGACATCTATTATATTAGGAAACACAAACTCCCGTAATAAAATTTTGAGCACAACTATTTTGAAGTATCAGATCTCCAATCTGCCTTTGTCTCCTTATAAACTGCCGTTCTCAATGTCCAACACAAGAGTCCTGGATCTGGATTTCCAGTGTCCACTCTCTGACACCATTCTGTTTGGAGATTGTGAGATTCCACTGAGGTAATAATTTTAAGAATCCCGGAACTAAATGAAAAAACACTCAGAGCACGCCCAAAGCACACTCCAACCGACAATATCAAGAACTCCACAACATCAGATTCGCTCAAAATACCTCACAAAGACACCAAATGCCACCGATATGTAACTTTAAATACTCACCGAATCCTCAATGAGTCCAAAAATATACTCCGTCACTCTCACGCAAAAAATTGTCACAAAACAAAAACAGAGGCGCACTCAAAAGCAAAAGAACGTACCGGATGAGAGACCGTCCGGCGCCATTTTTTCCAATTCTTCTCTCCAAATCCGAATCCACGCCCTAAACTCGTTCCAGACAAAGACGATGAAGCCGTGAGCGTGTGCGACGACAGCCATTGTTGGCCAGGGCCTGCTCTCGCCTGCAACGCCATCGCCATGGCTGCCAGAAGGCACAGGAGCTCCCACAGCATGGGTAACAAAGCAGAAAAGTAGATGAAAACATCCACACTTCTCATCTATGGAAAAAGATTCGGAGATACATTTTCATCCAGTTCCACACGTGTTTTGTGTTACTGAGATTCAATTGCTTGGAGGAGCCTATTGGCTAATTTCCGAAAATATACATTTCGTTTCAAAATGTACAATACGGGAACATCTGTCTCTCCCAGAAAAAGGGAGCCACTGCTTTATTTTTGGATAGGGTCGCAGTATGAGGTGGACTTTCATCCATGTCTTCGGAATTTCTCACCTATCATTCATCTTGAACTCATCCTCCATGGATACCAAGTGATTGGGTATCAAGCAGGAATTAGGAGGGTATAAGTAGGTATCGGAAGGGTATCAAATGAATGTCATGAGGGTATCAGAAGGGTACCAGGGCGGCCGACCTCGTTGCCCCTACAGAAGAAACTCTCTCGCTCATAGCGCGTCCGTGGTGAAAGTTTGAATTGCTTTGCGGATTTCTGTTCCAATTGTTTTACACGTCTGATCTGCTGCGCCGACCTCAGTCGCCATTGCCAAATTGATTCACTCCTCTTACACGTTTTCCTTTTGAGTGAATTATAAGCGCATCATCATGACTTAGAAACTGATGAGTCGTTTGCTTCAATCTGCCGTTTCGTTTTTCCATCAGCCTCTTCGCTAGGTTTGCTGGCAGGAGCATCTTTTTCGGTGTGGAAGAGCAGTAAATTCAGAGGAGACGCTGTTGTGATTTGGACTTTGGTTTTAATTTTGGTGTTTTAAGTTTTAGCGCTACTATATTGGCGATGGTGGCAACCCGAAGATCGTGATTACCTGCCGCGACTGGTAAATTTATGCCCCTGTGAACAATTGAAATTCCGTCTCCAGTTTCATTTTCTTAGGATTTGGACATCTTTTGTGCTTCGATGACTGCTATGCGTTCTTTTGGGGGGTTTGTTGCTTTAGTGGTTCTGATTCCGCTGAATTCTTGGTTTAGCCCTAATTAATGGAGCACAGAGAACGCTACGTACTTGAGTTGCTTGAAATTTTGTGTGGATCGGTTGTGGAATGAACGAAATGTGAATTGTATTTGAAGTTTAGATGGCATTGATTGAAGGAATTACTTTCTGTGGGAAATGTTTCGTGAATTCGTAGACCCGAGTGCACCATGCGAGTCTGGAATCTTTTGTAATTCGTGAATTGAGAAGTAAAGTCTATTGCCGTATTCCAGAAATTTTAGGGTTTCTGTCTAAGTCTTTGATGTCTAGATCGGAGCTTTATATTTTTTGGTATGATAAAGATCCTCCAGAGGGGATTCTTTCCAAAACGAAGCATCTTATGATTTGAATTGACCAGAGAATTCAGGCGTGACGAATTCTTAAACTCTGAACGACGGGTAGTTTAGATGTTAGTGTTTCTTGTAAAGCCTCTTGAGCTATGTCGTTTTCCAATTTGGATCTGTTGATTTTGGTGTTGATGGGGGCAATACTGCAGAATTTTGAACGGACTATCTTCATTCTGCATCCCTAGGGTTCAGATTTTTCTTTACATGATGATAATACTCAGTGTCAGGGTTTGAGTTGCAAGTGTAATTCTTGTTCCCTTGTCAATAAAGATTTTGAAAATTTTGGTGTAATTATACCTGAGTATTATCATGACGAAGTCATGCGGACTCGTTGTTTCACTTCACGAGGGCTTGATATGTGTGAGCAGGTATCAGGCATATGTGCAAGCACAATGATGATGTTTTTGCATCGACTGTGAGATAGAGATTCACAGTTAGATGGTCGAGACAGGGGGGCATGTTTGCAGTTTAGGACTTATTATGAGGGGAGCGTTCATGTGGCTTGGAGGGGCAACGAGGATTGGGAAAGCCAGGGAATCGTAAAGGATTCAATAGAGTCAGCTTACTATCTGAGCATTGCCTTTCTTAATGTCACTTTCATTGTAGTCACTGCAGTACTTATCGGTTGCATAAACTGGGATAGTGAGAAGGTTGCTAAGGCGCCAGTAGGGAAGTACAAGAAACATCAGCAGCTAGTATTGCAAGATGGTGACAAATCATATTGTCCGCTGGGGTCTTCATGAGCTTGAAGGCAGCGGGTATTTGGCAAATGATGCAGGAATCAGTGACGTCAAACCCATAGCGCATGAAGTATCCCACAATGTTGAGAACAGAAGAAGCAGTGACATCCAACCAGCAAACCAAGTAATTATTCAACCCGTTGTAGAAAAGAGGGTGGACATCAGAAGCAGTGGCATCACCAGACCGGTAGACGAGATAGCCCAACCCACAGTTGAAAGACCAAGGGTGGAAATTAGAAGCAGTGATACCATTAGACCGGTAAACGAGGTTGCCCAACCAAGAGTTGAAATACCAAGGGTGGAAATCAGAAGCAGTGACATCATACCGGTAAATGATTTTGGCGAACCGCTAGTTGACAGAGTCCGTGCCCCTTTTCGACTTCCAGAACCATCATCCCTGGGATCACAACCCAGTACTGCTAGCGACGCCCTGATTGCTCAGGCGCTTCATGAGGAGTTTCAAAAACTAGCTGCTGCCGAAGCTGCTGGTCAGGATTGCAAGGAAAAGGTGTGATCTTTATTCATATGCTTACATCTTATTCTTCTTTTACATTCCTCTACCTCTCATTGTATCTGTGGCCAAGGTGTCATAAGGCCTTCCTATGCTGGGGAAGGGAATTGAAGTTGCCCTCGACATAGTTTTTTTATTGTGTTTTGGAGAACTTTCAAACTTTATATTTGAAATAGTGATACCATAGGAAAAGAATAAAATAGAATAGAATTTGCAGTTGTAATGCAACTAAGAGCAACCTTATGACTGTATCGGAATGCTGATTTTGTTTTTTTTGTGTCAGGATTTGGTTCTTGTTCAGACTTGGGTTGAAAAAACAGGAACCGCGGTGGCTGACAGCAGTAGTGGGGAAGGGAGCCTAGACCAAATTGAACGAGTTGCTCAAGCGTCCACTGCGGCTGCAGTTGGGGATACTACTACTCATGGACACGTGACTGTTTACAACTGGGAGAGCTCCAACGAAGACATGGATAGTCGAGGGGCAGGGCCATTGCCAACGGTGTCAGCGACCTCAAGCTCCCAAGACCCCTATACGCTCGATGAGGATGATAGACAAATTGCGTTAGCACTCTCGGAAGAGTATCAACACGTGGACAAAGAAGTAGCCAACCGGCTTACGAAGCTGGAATCTATGAAGGTGTGTTTCTTCCGTTTAACCGGGACATTCTTTACCGGAAAAGGTTTCTTGCTTAAAATAATGGAGTGGCATATATGCCTGCACTTATGCCTAGATTTGCAACTTTACCTAGGCTTTACGTTTGGTGACCTTTGAAAGGGAGGGCACAAGCAAACTTCCATAATTGGTATTGCACTACAAGTCAAATCACCTATATTTATTGTGTTTTTTGCTCCAAAGAATACAAAGGAGATAGTGAAGGTGATCTGCGTCAAAAAATGTTCATAGTTTTGAGCTTCTGAACAGACTTATTGAATGAAGTTTTTCCACGTGGATTAAATATCTTAATGTTTCTATTTTTGCAGCATGTTCCACGAACAAATCTATCATATCCAACTTTTGAGGACGCGTCAGCTGATCACCAACGGCTTGCGGATAGGTGATTTTGCCGTTTCCCTTGACTGAACAAGCAAAGTTTTACCTTAGTAAGCATGAGCGTGGATTGGTCTTGTCGAAGTGGGTAAGAGATCATTCTAATCACGTGCGATGTTTCTGCATGTCTATAGGCTGCTATTGTATGGGTTGACTGAACAAAAAATTAAAGGTGACGGAAATTGCCAGGTATTTATCCTCTATTCTCTAAGGGTCTATGCGTCTTTAGAACTAGCGAATTCTATCGACTTTTATTTTTCACGGAAAGGAATTGATTTCGTACTTTCGAAGTGTAAGTGAATGATTCTGTTAAGTTTTATGTGTTGTTTGGGATTATGTGTGTCCTGAGATTTTTACATTTTCTTCCTGTGACAGTTTCGTGCTCTCTCAGATCAACTTTATCGCAATCCAGAACATCACAAGTATGTGAGGAAGGTGGTCGTGAAGCAGGTATAATGTCCTTGACACCTCTCTTATGATATCCATAACATGCGATTTTGTCTATTTTTGTGGGATAACCATCTTCATGTAGTTTTTTGAGAGTTGAAGTCATGGTCATTTTCTTGTATCAATACTTCTTACCATGCAAGAGGCGCTAATTACATGTAACTATTGCATTGGAACAGCTGAAGGCAAACCCGGAGGTGTATTCAAACTACGTGCCCATGAAGTATTCAGAATATATGAAGAACATGGCCAAGTAGGTCTCCTGCTAGTTCATATTTCTCGGTTATGTGACCTATGTCGTGGGTAGTGATACCCGGTAAATTCCATGAAATCACATTTAACTGAGGTCTGTCACTCAATATTGGAATAAGAATTTGACCTATTATTTTGGCGATTGCAGGAATAGTGAATGGGGTGATCATGTAACTCTGCAAGCAGCTTCCGACTATGTACTCATTCTGTCCCTTACTTATCTATTATATTGTTATCTTTGTACTGAGTCCAAGATTGGTGTAATTCTATGGCCTGACATGAAATTTCGGAAATAGGCACCAGTGATGTGGTTTTTCATGAATGGGATACTCAAGTTGCAGTGTGGGCATGGGTGCAGTTTGGCGTAAGGATCTCTCTAATCACATCTTTCAAGGACACCTGCTTCATTGAGATCGTTCCTGCGGAGCCGAAGTCTGTAAGAGGTCATCACTTCTTACCATTCTTCTTCCCTACATAGTGTTGCCTTCTGTTTTAAATCAGTTAAATTCGCACCAACCAATTAGCGGCTGTAGCCAACGAGAACTACTGACTGGGTGCCCGTCCTGCCAAAGTGGTGGCAATTAGCGAATTGGTTCTTATTCCCGCCAACTAACTAGCATTGGATTTACATTCATTTCCATCAGTTTACTCAACTTCCCGATTTTGGACAAGTAAACTAATCGTACTCGTACCAATGGTTTGAAGTGCTTAATCCGCCTGCACCAAGTAGCAGGAGTTAGCGAACCTGAAAGCCCTATTCTCCATTGGTTACCTTGACACAGAATAGGTTAGTTGACATCCAACTAGTTAGTGGATCTTAACATCCCAGTTAGCTAATTGGCGCTACTTGGTTGACGCCCAACCGAGACAATTCCGTGATTATGAACTCTCTTTGGGTTGAGGTCGAAATATTGAACAATATCTCTAACTAGTTTCTCATTTTTGGCTCTGGTCGTATATGCAGAAATCTATCTAAGCTTCTGGGCTGAAGTCCACTACAACTCGATCTATCCTTTAGGCGGTGAGATTATGCGTCACAATTCCTTGAGTAATGTGAATCTCATTTATTTGCTTCAATTCTTTTCACATCTCAATGCCAGAGTCTAGTCTTTTCATTTGCGGAAGACCTGAGTTGCATTTACAGCATGTCTGATTCTTACAGTCTTCATATTGTTCCTAAACTGTCAGATATCTACTCAAAAGTTTACACACAGCACCAAAGCAAGAAAAGGCACTGGTTAGAGAAACTGTTCTAGGCACTGTTGAGTAGCCCTAGGTTGTGGAGCTTTTGGGTCCGTCTTCAACTGGATCTGTTTATTTCTTTGGTTGGTTTATCGCCAGTACAAGGCTTGAGTTAGCTAAACCAGTCCTCTATGATCGACCATTTTCTCCGGTATCTGAGGGAGATTCTAGTGTCGGTCTCGAATACAGGCATTTTTCATCCATTCCTGCGAACTGTTTGTGAGAATAATAATTTTTGTGCAGTGGATTATTTCCTCTCCTCTCTTGAACTTGGTCAAATTGCTGAAATACTATCCCGGGGTGTTGATTGTTTGTTTGTTTCTTACTTCCCAGAGCTTCCCCATTACAAGGAGGATGAGTATTCACTGAGTTCTCCTGTGGATTTCTAGTGAGTTTTTTAATGTCCTGTTCATTTGAATAGGTCGAGCCTATTACATTTCTTTGTGTTTACCTTTTGAAAGTTTAAGGAATCCGTCCTTTGTTGTTTTAGTGCTACCACTAATGCTGCCAGAGTTAGTACTGTATATATGAATGTCGATTGCATTCTGAATTGCATGAGTGGTCCAGTAATTTGCTTGTTGGATTTGGGGGACAGTACGAACTTGCCTGAGGATGAAGCTGTTTCATTGAATAGTACATACAATGTGAACTTCTGCTACTGACAGGTCTGGGAATGTTGGTATATTTTCTTGATGCAATTCCTGTTTGATGTATTGTATACCAAAAGTATAAGGTAGGGAGGCCCAGAATTGCCAACCCTAATACCTTAGACAGTTGGTTCATATTATTTAACAGGAAATAAACCACCTAAACATCTGTAGAAGTGTAGGTTAAATGTTCACCTACCAACAAAACTTTTAACCTTCACAATTTCTGCATAACTTCTGCATAACTTCGTCATATGTTATCAGTATAATACATTCTTTTCTATGTTGGAATCTTCTTATAGGTTTGACCAATCTAATCATTGTAACTATGTTCAAGTACTAAAAATGGCAATTATGAGTGCCCCTGCTAACTCATGCATTTTCTGTCAATGAATACATTGAACATGTAATGTAGCTTCTTTTACATAATTCATTTGGTTAACTTAAGTGCAGTGAACTTGCCTGCCCAAAGCATTAAGAAGACTGCTGGTGTGAGTAGCAAGAATAGCTGCAAAAGTTACAAGCAGAACAAGTCATGCAAATCAAAGAAGCGCATCCAAATCTCTGGTAAGAAGTGTGAACAAAGCCCTTGTAAGAGATACAAACTTGCCACATATGAAGCAAAGAAGCAAATTGACAAGGTGTGTGAACACAAACCCACCGATAGATTCAAACTCATCAAGAGGTGTGAACTAAAGAAGTCCCGAAAACATGTGAATTTAAAACACAAAGCCTCAACAAAAAAACAAAAAAAACAAAAAAATCTCAAAAACCTCAAAATAGTCAAAACACCGAAGTTCAAGCAAAGGGCCAAAGCTCAAAAAACTTTGAACAAAACGGCTTCATCAAGGATCAAATTCCAAAGCCAAAAAACTTGTCATAGACCAAACATGTCCATGAAAATGGATGTTGATGACCCTCAAGAATGCTCTTATTCTGAAAATTCTTCTCTCAATTTTTCAGAGCCAGTTCTTGTACCAAGGAAACCATCCTCCAAGAGGCCATTGGGTTTTAAAGCCCTTTTGTGCAGGCTATTTGGCCTTAACACTAAAAGAAGGCCGAAACCACAACCATTTAAATTTTGACTAATTTTAGGGGGAAATTGACCAACACACGTTTTTAGATAGAAACCCATTGATTACCTTCCTAGACATTTGCACTTGTCGTCTATTGTTCATCATGCTAGAATTCTAATCATTTTAATTTATAAATTCTATTTTTTTGGATTTGCAGTGATTGTACGTACTAGTGTTGTGCAAGTATAAGTCAAGGGTATCTCAAATCTAAATACTTCAAAGATTAGAAATATTAGAGGTTAGATAACTTATATCTTGAAGAAGTCTAAATTTGAGATATTCTTAACCAATGCCCATACAACTTCAATATATATTACTTGTATAGTATGTTCAAAGTATCTCGCCATGTTGTAACCCACCAAGGATATAACAATGGCATTAGTCTATAGTAGATAGAATCTAAAATTGAACATTTGTAAGCATTCTTAAAACCAATATTATGCATTTTTGTACTTGCAAGTTATTGAGGATTACAATTTAATTAGTGAAGATTCGTTGATGTTGACATTGAGCATCAAAATGCATATAATACTTATATGGCAAATGATATTTGAAAAATAAAATTGAAGAGTTATTTTTGTATTATGAGTTAATATTGGTCAATTAAATTTCACCAAAGAGTCTTCAAGACTAGAATGTATTTTAAGGAATTCTAGAAGAATTGGATCATGCAAAGATTTATTTTGTTGTTATTGCACACTATTGGAATCTTTGCTATCATTGCCTCCAAAAATATCACACTAAAACCTTTGATAGATCATAGATTCATTTCCTTGTGATGATTGTTGTTTTATTTATATTTATATTTATATTTATATTTAACCATATTGTTTGAAAAATATTTGCTTTTATATGTGGTTCAACAAAAAAATTTACAAACCATAGAAGATTCAACAGACTTAGATCAAACATTAAGTCAACAATGGCAAAATACAAACCCAAATACAAACATAATAAATTATTATTACTATTCTTAATTATTGAATGTTATTAAATTTAAAATAAATTCATGAATAAAAATTAGTATGAAATTAAATATAGTAATAAGTTATTAATTTGAAATAAAATTTTCTAAGGATGGAAAAAACATTCATGATCCTTCATTGGAGGTATGTTTGTCTTCTTGGACATAGGTGGTATAGTGAAGAAGACTTATAGGCCGGGCTTATAGGAAGGCATCACATGCTTGCATATAACCTAAAGTGGCCTTTCCAATAATCAAGGGGGATTTCCTTCTTTTAGCATGCGAGGGTGAAGGGTGAATCACATGGTTAGACCCTAAAGTCCAAAGGCCATTTTGTTGTCAAAATACACTCAAAATTGCTTTAGAATTTTGCACTAAATTAGGTTGAAATATCTTCAAAAATATGAATATATCCCCATATGTTGAAGGATCCTAAATTCCTTTAAACAATATATTTTTAAATTAGCATAGTTCATAGTAATTGCATTGAAATACTTGTAGTAAAAGATGACATGACTTTTAAAAGAATCTACCCAAGTTGAGAAATGAACTCATGGATGAAAAAATTTAGAATCAATCCAATTATAATCCCTAAATTTCTCAAAGGTCCTTTCTAATCATGTATTTTTGCTTCTACAATTGCATTCAGTAATGTAGTTCTATCATTTTTGAATATATATAATCATATATAAAGAATATACTAAAAATATATTCTTATACCATCATATATAATGTATATAATAAAAATTTCATAATCACATTTCAAAAACTCAATGTGAATTGTATGGTATAAATTGTGGTTTATACACCTAGGGGCCCTATGGACCTTGAAAAGTAAACTCTATAAACATCATTGTAGACACTAAGTGTCTTATATAAGATAAAGAATCCATATATAAGCTTATTGTAAGATTGAAGTGCAAATGTTCATCCTTGGAATTTTGTGTGAAAAGGAGAGGTTCTGCTAACAATAGTTTAAGTTACATGACCTCTAATGAGTGTTCTTGGATTTTTTTAAGCAAATGATTCACATAGTACGAATTGAAAAAGGATAGTTTCCAATAGTTCCAAGGTTCAACTTAAAAAATTGGTCCTCTCTTCAATTTTGCAAACCCTTACCCACGTCATGTCGCATCACGTCACCTCGCCCCCACCGTACCCCCCAAAAAATACTACAACATGGGGAGGAATGCCAATGCAATACCCTGTCTACCTGAATTTCCTGTCAAATGCATGTGGTGAACAGGTGGTTATATACGGACAATGCCAATTAAACTAATTTTTTGCTTGGGCAGTGGGACATTTTCATATGGATATATCTTTTGTCCTCAGCCAATGAATGTTTTGTACTATGGTAGCGTCCCTCGAGGGGAGCACCCACTCATAAAATTCCCCATGAAGACGCGGTAGCAACTTAACGTAACGTCGTATGGTACATGAACGTGGAAAACGAATCTTGACAAGAATGGGAACGGGTATTAAATAAATAAGGAATGTGGGAACCAGATGGTGCAGCAATTCAGAGCAGATGGTTCATATAATTGTGGATCACTAAATGAAATTAATTGAAATGAAATTAGTTCAACAAAACATGTGGTTTCTTTGCAATGGAAATTCCCATTTTTTTTTTAAATTTAAAAAAAGAGAGAGAGAAAGAAAAAATAGTTGCAAAACATAATTCAAATTTTAAAAGAAACAAGATCAGAAATAGACTAAATATTAAGCACGTGTGGTTCCTATTATGTAATTATCTAGGTTTTGTTGGAAAGTCAAAAGGAGATTCTAGAAGATTCTTGTAGCATGCATTTTGGGGACACCATACCAATAAACTATGAGTTTTTAATTCTAGAAGGACATCATGGACATTAAGTGCGTGATGGAAGATGGAAAAATCCTTCTATGTAGGACAAAAATGCAAATGTTCATCCTTAAAATTTTATGTGAAAAAGGAAGGCCTTGCACAATAGTTTGATCTTTAATGAGTGTTCTTGGAGTTTTTTTAGCAAATGATTCACATAGTACCAAAAAGGCTGATTTTCACAATGAACAACCCATCCTTTTGGGGGGTAAAGTGCTCAATAAAGGTGTAATTAAAATTGACCTAAGATTCTCATGAATAGACGGTGTATATTTTAGGAAGAATTTGTAGGGGTTGATTTTCGGATCACAATTAGGTGCACTTTACCTTTATCAACTTTTTATCACCATGCATAAAACCAACATTGCATATATTTTGAAGTTTGATATGTATGATCGTGGTGCATTGTTTTTTTGGTCAAAGGAAGGTGTTTGTTTTGGGTATATATTTTCTCTAGATTTGGAATTTTATATGCCTCTAAGTAAAACTCCAACTTGCAAAATGGATAAAACAAATATAGCACCATTTAAGATGTAAAAAAACTATTGTAGAATTAATAATTGACCTTGAGATCTTGGATTTTCAAATTTTGTTCTTGTTTTTCCTAATTAGGTTGGTTAATTAACCAATTATATGCTAAGTAGTGTGAAAAAGACACGATTAATCCTAATAGGCATTAGAGTGTGTGAACCCCGATTGGTTGGTTGGGTTGGATAGTTGCTAGTTGGAAATTGAAAGGCTAAGTCCAATTTGGTTTGGCAACAGTTTGTTGGCTCCTATTAGGTTTTGGAGCTTTCATTTTGTTTTTCACCCACTTTGAAATAGTCAAGTACAAGTCACAACCCAAGTAGGCTATGTATCTTTTTTTTTTAAATCAAGGAGATGAGTATTGAATGATGAGATGTGGAGGATCCAATGTTGAGTAAGAATATTAATGGTGATTTGATGAGATGTTTACTATTCAAATTAATATGATGAAATTTCAGGCCTAACACTATCAGAAACCTTCATTTTAGGTGACGTTTTCTAATTTCTTCAAACGTATTTTAGGTGATGTCAGAAAAAACAACTTGTGCTTTTTTGTAGAAAATCATATCAAATATAACATGTGGATGTTATATTGGACACGATTATTGACAAAAAAAACACAAGTTGTTTTTTCTAACATCACCTAAAATTTGTTTGAAAAAATTAGAAAACGTCACCCAAAATGCACGTTTCTTATAGTGTAATTGGGTTCAATATGTGCAATATGGGACTATGGGTGTGTGAGTCAAGTTGAACCATGTGCAAATTGGATGTTGTGTTTGTGAGTCTAAATTGGAATCATTTGGAGTTGTATAAATTGTTGTTGTGGAGATTGGTATAGGGTTGATGAATTGGATGTTGGAATTGATACCAATTTGGAGGTGTGTCTTTTCCATGTGTTGTGATTGCCTAATTTGATTGTCCTGTAGCAAACCTATTTGAAATGGTCTCCTTGAGCAAACTTCACTAGGATTTGGATTTTGTAATCAAATCTCCCAAGTCTAACTACAACTATTGACCTTCTTTGTGACCAAATAGAAAAGGTGGTATCCAAACCTCAATTTCAATATATTTGTATTGTATGCAACAATCCAGTGAAAAGAGGTTGCCCACCCTAGTTTGTATTAGTTGCCCCCCCCTCTCCCAAAAAATTTAAAGGCTGTTGATTTTTTTAAAGTGCTTCCCCCTCCAGAATACCGTCGATTTATGAAAATTTCGCAAGCCATTGATCTTTGAGATTTAATCTAAGCCATCTATCCAAATACAAATACGGATATAGAATCAAAATATCGTTATCAATATGGTACCAAAATATGAATATAGATATTTGATATTGGAATATGGTACAATATAGGTGCGGATACGGATTCAATATACAGATACGAGATACGGGATTTTCATTGTCCCATATTGTTTGTCATGTTAACATCATTCAAAAAATTACAAGTAGAAGGGAGGAGGAGATGAAGAACTAAGAAATGAATTTTAATTGATAATTTTTTAAAACCCAAGGTATGGGAGGAGTTTAAATTCTTTTTAATTAATTAATTAAAATTCAGATTGCATTGTGACAAAAGTGTCACACAATGCACTCAAAAGTGGTTGTACCAGCCAACACAAATGGCAACTAAAAGTTGCATGGGATCAACCAAGACTTCAATTTAGGATGAAAGAAGTTCAATGTGACTTGCATGCACTGCAAGTGCATGCAATCATGCCTTGTTGTCAATTGGTATCATAGATGTTAAATCTTGAAAACACAACCATTGTTAAATTTTGAATTATTTCTAAAAATATATTCAATAATTGTACAGTATTATTTTGTTATACAAAGTGGATACAGTAATTACTATCATGGATTGGTAGCAAGATTAACCCTGAACGTCCAGACAACGTTTTTTGGCAACATAGCGATTTGGGGCAGCTCACTACAAAAGGAGATTTTCTTCTTTTTCTTTGAAAATTTCACACAATATGGGGACAAAGAGTAGCTTTAAGGACCAACAATTTTCATAAATTTTGACTATACAGTTCAAAAGTTATTGCATGATATATAATTTTTAGTGTTCAACGGGCAACTCAGGCAATCCTTCTTTGAAAATCACTTTTACAAAAAACTAAAATTTGAAATTGATTCTCCACAATTATATATATGTGGTAAGCTTTGAATCATTCCATTTTGACTAATGAGATGAAAGTTATGAGTAATTTTAGTTTGGGTTAGTTTGTGGGTAGTTATGGAATCTCTACTCTAAAATAAACTTTGAAGTCCTTTATTTAACTCTATTTTAAATATTTTTGGAAAAAAAATAAAAACATTAGGTGTATATTTTTTATTACAACATTACAACCTTACAACCATTGGGATTTGGATTTTTCAATTCTATAAATAAATTGTTAACAATTTAGTATTTTTAATCATTCTCTACTTCTTTCTACTTACTATTTTTTTCCTACATGTTGTACAACTCCAAATGATCTAAAATTTTTCAAGCATGTAGCCAACTTGACTTGAGGAATGAATCCAAAGAGTGACCACCATTTTGGAAAAAAATTTCCTATAAATGTGACCTTGTGAAGTGCAGCTGCTCGTATTTTCATAGGGCCCCCCCAAAAGGATTTTTGTCACTTCAAATGTTAATATCTTGCAATCTACAAGGTGGAAAATTCTGAAATTTTTTCCACATCTTTTCTAACTATTTTACTACAAGATCCTATGGTTACATTTGTTCAAAAATGTTTTTAATTTAAAATTTGGTGCTTGTTAATGCAAGGGCAGTTTTGGAGCAGTTTTGGTGAAAACATATTCTCTTACGTTTATAGATTAACTCCTAAATGCCCAAACCTTTTCAAGTGTGTTTGACTATGAAAAAAGAGCATGGACTTATAGTTATCCCCATTGAAGAATTTTTTTTTTTCCAAAATCTAACCATATGGATGTTTAAAGAGCTTGCTTATTAGTATGCACACCAATTTTGAGTGCAAAATTGCATAAGAGTTGTGAGATTATAACAAGAGAAATGTATGTTTTTTGTTTTTAATATGTTGACCCTCCCCACAATGTTTCAAAAATTTACACATAAAAGTTTTTTTAGATTGGAGGTGACATGAACAACTATAAATTGTTTTAGCACACTAAAATGCCCTTTCAAAAAACTTAATATCACTTGAAAAGCTATTAAACTCATTACACAATCCACCTTGCAATTGTTGAGATACAATTTTTTTTTATAAGTATAAATAAAAATAACTCCAAATCAACACTTTTTTGTTTAAATTTTCAATGGTGAAAATCATGAAAACACTTTACTCCTTCCTTGGGACCATTTTCAAAGCAAATAAATAAGTACAAGTTTTTAGATCTCAAATCAAGTGAAATTGCTCAAAGTTGGAAAATGAAGTAAAACTAGCAAGCTTTACTCCTCCACTAATGGACATATATGGATTTGGAGACCTCTCAACAATCAAATATATACATTTTTCAGTGAAAAATGAAAGTTTTCAATAGTTAATCCTAAAACTGCTTGAAAAAAAAAATTAAACCGGTCAAACGAATTGAACTGCCTACTGCGAAATAAGCCTGAAATTTCAGATCGACCATATATGGTTGCCTAGGCATTTAGGGATTAAGGTAGAAACATCTATTACCATTCATTAACCCCTAAAGTTTTTTCATGTTTAGATGCCCAAAACTACTTCAAACTACTAGTCTCCAAAGGAAGGTTGAAAACTTTATCTATATTTATTTTTAACAAATCCAACCATAGGATCCTTTAGTTAACTTAATAGAGTATAACTCCGTAAAATTTCAAAATAAAAAACCGTACCACTTGCAAAATCATGATACTTGGATTTTAAAAACAAGTATTTTCAACTCTTCCCAAATGGTTAGATTTCATCTTTCAAACTTTTTATTCAAAAATAAGTAGATCCTAAAACTTGCAACTCTCTATAATATGTTGAAGACATATAAAAAATTTCAATTTTTTTTTATATTCATGTTAAGAAAATAGTAAGTAGAAAAAAAAGTTGAGAATGATTTTAAAATACTAAATTGTTAAGAATTTAGTTATGGAATTGAAAAATGCCAATCCCAATGGTTGTAATGTTGTAATAAACAATCTACATCCTATAATTTTTCCAAAAATATTGAAAATTGAGTCAAAGTTAAGGACTTCAAAGTTTATTTTAGACTAAAGATTCCATAATTGCCCATAAACTAAAACTCCTCATAAATTTCATCCCATTAATCAAAATAGAATGTTTCAAAGCTTTCCATGTATATATTTATAAATATAAAAAAAAGAATCGAATTTTTATTTCTTAAAAAAGTGATTTTTTTTAGCTTCCAACATTGCCAAGGCTCTAAAAGAAACTACATATCATACAATAATTTCTTGACCATGTAGTTAAAAGTTATGAAAAGTGTTGCACCTTAAAACTACTCCTCAAGCACATGTTGTGTGAAAATTTCAAAGAAAAAAATGAAAATACCGTTCATAAATGAATGACCAAAAACGCTATGTTGCCAAAAAATGCTACTTGGTCCTTTAGGGGTTTAGTTGATGTATATAGATAGAGTCAAAATCACAATTAGGTGTTATTTTTTCCCTCTACAAAGTATTCAATAGGTGCATACTTGAAGGACCTTGAAAAAGACCCAAAATCATTCACTAGGATGCAAGCAAGAAACACCTAGTGATTATGTTACATTGGAGGTGTAATATTGGAAATACTAGAGCTTTTTAGTATAAATTATTTTAAAATAATATAAAATAAAATATGGATAATTAGAAGAATACTACAAATAACATGTTCCCAAAAATTGGAACCTTAAAAAATGTTTACACAAAAATTTACACACAAAAAAAAACAATGATAATTTTTTATTATTTGGTATTAATATCTAGAAAACATTGAAAAAATTCAAAAAAATAATGAAAAATTAATCCATTTTTAATAACTTAACAAAAATAATATTTCACCAAAAAAATATGGAAGTGTACTTTTAGATGTCTAGAAATGCTCTCACAACATAGCCTTCTTTGCATCTATGTGGAGGACAATTAAAAAATTTAGAATTCCTTTGGCAAATTCTTGCAACCTTAACCCATAAACGCCACGGAGGACGTTTTTTGGCCAATGACTAACAAAGGATCTCTCTGTGTAGGACAAAAATGCAACTATTTATCCTCCAAAATTTGTGTAGAAAGAGAAGATCATGGGTCTTCCAATGAGTACTTTTCATTTTTTTAAGCCAACAATTCATAGGGTGACAAAAGAGATGATTTCCACGGTGACCGGTCTGGCGTTCAAGGGTTAATAGAAGAATGGTGTCTAAATTTTGAAGTGAAAATCTTTACTGTACTAAAAAACTCTAAAATCCAAAGTATGAAAAAATGAAAAAATTGAGTAATAAATAGTAAGCAATTTTTAGAAATTACACAAAAATATTGATTGACTTAGGCAACGTACTTTTCTCCTTCAATATGAATTTTGAGTACAATGAAAAAAAATCCTAGAAGTTATGCACAATTTTGTATTGGATGCACAATTTTGTATTGGATGCACAACATGTGACACAAAATAGTAAAAGTTTTTTTTGCTTCCACCCACTAAAAGTTTGTCATTTTACAATCATGAAGCGTCATTTATGAAGTAGGAGTCATTCAAAGCAAAGGATTTAACCTTGAAGGACTAAAGGATCCACTTTGGATTTTTTGAAAACTTGGTCAAGCTTCATAATTTGACTTCATAATTTGAAATTTTTGCTTAAAAATATTAAAAATGCATGCTAATCATCCTAATCTACATGTAAAGTTTTGTTCACTTCATTTTTATCAATATTGCAAAATTAGAAGGTTTTTGTCAATTTCAATGTCAAACTAGGCAACTAAAAATATATTCTAAAAAACTTGATTAATTTTATTGGATTGTAAAGATTGATAGCTACTCAAAAACATTTGAATCACTCAAATCCAAATAATGAGGTGAATTAAGTGAAATTTTTGTGTAGTTTCCAATGTACTTCATTTTGATTGTAAGGCTTTAAAAACAATTTTCCATTGCTCAAATCTTTGTGAAAATTGACATGCATGTTCTTAACTATCATAGTTGCATTTAGTCTAAAATGAAAAACTCTTTTTTTTAATTTAAATTTGAAACATAGGCCCCAAAAAACATTCGGCTAGGAAAAAAACAAGTTTCTTTGCAAAACTTGAACTTTGATTAAAGATATGCCAATATATGTCCAACCAAAGTCTTTGAAAATTGGAGGATAAACTAATTTGATAGTGATGAATAAGATCTTGAGGTTAGATTTTCTTAAAAACATTTCAACTTTCATTTTGGAACCAACAATTTGCAGATGATTTTTGAGGGCCCAATAGCCATTCAGGGGTTAAACAATAGAAATATTTGAAATAAATATTACGATATAATCATCATGGTCTACACCCATTTTAACATATGTGACTAAAAAATTATCAACAATTTTTTTGGAATGAAATTTGGAAAGAGTTGAAGAATTATAGTTTCAAATTATTATATTAAAATATTAGAGATAGCTATTGACTATTTAACCCAAATACAGTAAGGGAATAGACTCTGAAATTGTACTGGCTGTAAAACCACCCACATCCTCAAATGTACACTATGTGTACATGTTTCTTTTTCATAGCCTTCAACAATGTACAAACAACATATTGTTTAGGAGGTGGGCGATTTTACAGCCCTATGCCATTTCAACTACAAAATTTTATAACTAATTCCTCAAAGCTTCAAAAAATATGAAACAACTTGGGTTAGATGCCAATTCCACTTGTCTTTCAAGGAAAATTTACTGAAAATTATTTCAAGAAGCTTTGCCTCCCCAAAATTCAGTTTCAGCTCTTGGGTGGGCGATTTCTGGACCTGTTACCTTAGTCGAGTAGTTTTTGACAATGACCAAAAAATGGTAGTTTTTGACAATGACAAATGACCATTTTTTGTGCATTGACCAACATTGAAATTAAAAAAAAAATTGAACTTCAAATACAAAAGAGTGTAGTAGACTATTATACAAATGAGTGAAAAAATTTCAATCCGTTTAATTATTTAAATTCAAAAATTATAATGTTTGAAGTGTGAAAACCCTTCTTTCCATTCATGTGAGACAAACTCATTAGACTTTGAGTCCTCTTGAGGTAAAAATTTTGTTGCACACAAATTGAGACTCTACACTATTGAGTACAATATCTTATTACGTACATGCATGCAAAATTCATAAGCAAATAAGAGGTTTATTTTACTCTAAATCACCTTATAATAAAAGGAAGCTTAGTAATTTAACAACACACTAATCATTTTTTGATGATTTCTTATTTAAGAGATGAATGTCCCCATCTTGTGTCAAATTTCTGAAAATATCTATTCATTTTTTTACTTCATCATCACCTACTTAAATTCAAACTATTCCTTAAACTAACACTTGGTTCTATAGGAATAAACAATACAAATACACTTTAAAAGTCAAAACCTACAAGTTTTATCCACCGTAAATTAATTTTTAAATATTATTCTATATTGTATTTTATAGCAAATCTTTACAAATTCTCTTAAAAAGAAAGACCTTGTGTCCATGGAGGTTAATAAAACAAAATGAGACTTAAATATTTAACCTTTTTTAGAAGTTAAATTTTCAATGAAGAAAGAATGATAAATCAAGATTATAAGATTGAAATAAATCTCTATGGTGTTGAAGCATTCACTAGTGCTAGAACTCTTCTTTAGCAGTGATTGCTACTCATGATTTTTTCCTTTGTGAATAAGTCCTTTTTTCTTTTCTATAAAGCCAAAAGCCAATCTATTGTCCCTATTAATAGTGATCTTCATGAGTCCACAAATAAGTTACTTATAAAATACATATTTTAAAGTTTGGCATGTTATTTTTAAATTTTGTAAATTTATAACTAGTTGTTTTCAAATTGTGGTATGTAGATTTATAAATTTAGAAAGTCATAAAGCTAATTTATTACAAATCCGAAAAATCAGGAATTTTGGAATTTTCGTCTTTCTCAATTTTTTTATTTCTTTAATTTGAAAATTTATCAATGTTATTTTTTATTTATTTTTACTTGATTTTAAATATTTTAAAATTACAAATTTATAATAATTTGAATTTATAAACTTATAATATTACAAAAGAAAAAGATGTAATATCATAAGATGGTCTTCAAACAACATATGACCCAACTCATAGTAGTTAAAGGCAACAAAATTCAGACATCTAGAGACCTAATTTATAGTAAATGAAAATACTCACGAAATGGCATGTAAAGTTTAAAACATTTATATCTTCAAAATTATGGAATTTCAGTCTTGGTCGCGTCAAATTTTCATGGTTTCAATCATTGTTGCCTCAAAGGATTGTTGTGCATCTCCACTTTAGAAATTTCCCTTAGTTACTCAATCATTGACAAATGGACCTTATAAACGTTAACGTATAATCTAACTATGACTTAAAGGCTGTCATTGTTAACATTTGCTTAATAATTGATATTTTGTAATTTTATATAATAAAAATTCATCTATTTTAGATTAAATTATATATAGAAAGTGTCATTGTAGTGATTTGATTAAGATTTTATGGCAAGTGTCTTTGTAGAAGTCAAGTGTAGGTGGAAGTACAACAATCTATGTGGGATACATACATTAGGACATGAAAGAGCTCAACTGCTCATAGTCAAATCAAATGCACTACCATAATTGTTTCTTTGTGTCAAAAATTCAAACAATGTTCCAAAATGTATTATGTAATCTCAATGAATATATAATAAGCATTTTTGAATTTATGAAAATTTGAAACCAAAATTAAAAATTAAGAAGAATGAAATGTCATTTATTCAACTAAATAATGAATTCCATCCAAAAAATAGCGGGATCTTTCCAAGATTTGGTAGCATTTCATCCAAACTGAAAATGGATCTTTTTGTACTAAATGATCCACTTTGGGGCAATTAATCATTGAATAAAAATCATCAATTTTCTAGCATTGATGAATGGCAATAAAAGTTTGTATTCTTTTACACACCTCACATTCAAGGATATCCATTAGGAAAAATTTCAAGCCAAAACAAGGATGCGAGTTTTAGAGGTAACGGTGCAATTACAGAAAAAAATAATTATTTTTTATTTTTTTTATTGAAAACTGACGTGGCACTATTATTAAATACATTAGATTGGCAATTTTTTAAATTTAAATATATATATTTATTTATTCTATATTTGTATGTTTATATCTACTATATTAAATATACAATGTCACAATCCTTGTCACAAGTTGTAACAAAATCAGTCACATTTTTATCTTCAAAAAATATAGTCTAATTATTTCATCCAACATTCACAATGAAAACCGAGAGTGTGATAAGCATTCTTGTATATGTTATGCATGTTTCCTTGTCTCTTGCTCACTCTTGCACCCTTATCTTTGCAACTCCTACTATCTTTATATATAACAATATGTATGTTTAGCATATTGATACGTGTAAGCATATGTATATAGACAATTTTTAAATACAAGAGGTCTCTATATGACATATGTGCCATGAATGAAAGTTTGAGCTCTAAATTTTTCTAAAAAGAAATATGTGAAATAGAGTCGTCAAATATTTTTATTTTTATGTTTAGATGATTGTTTTTTCAATATATCTTTTTTTTTTAATGATTAATTGTTTCTCTATGTCAAAACCTTTTTTGATGGTATGATTTTTTTTATGTGGTTTAGAGTGAAAGTCCTTAGGTGGTATCTACAATGAAAATTCAAATATAGATATAAAATTGAAATTAACCTCAAAGTATTATTGTTGTTTAGTTGAAGTATTATTAAATGGAATATTTCAAAATTCTATATCTTCAAGATACTTTGCTGAGGCAAATTAAAACTTCCATATTATCTTTACTTATGCATAAATCTAATGCTTAACATATTTTAAAATGGTTTAAAAATCAAAATGGACGAGTCATATTGAGTGCACAAGAGTGCTCAAATAACTTGTCTAAAAACTAGGGGATTGTACCTTGCAACCATCCCTCACAACTTACCAATGAAATTATCCCTTCATATCACCATATAGAATTACCTTGATATTGGATGGTACTTGTGGTATTTCACTCAAAGTTATTAAATTTTTGACATTATTTGATTTGTATTTCACTTGGTTTTGACTAATGTAGCTACTACTTTTCAAAAATATTCAATTATGTTTTTTGAAACATTGTATCAAACTTATCCCTTACCTACAATATTCAATGTCTTGAACTAATTGAATTATCTTATGTATTAAAGCCACAAAATTTTGAATCCACAGATTTGAGTTGTTATAACTTTAAAGTCACATAACTATTTTGAAATTATTTGAGGTTGTAGAAAACCTTTCATCTTTTGTCATGCTTACACTTGCTACGCATCTGAATACAAGAGATTACTTGATGTCATTTCATTTGTATCAATCACATGTTAAGAAATTGTTGAAAGTGTGTTTTTGTCCTAGGATCATAAATGGAATTGATAATGTATTTCTAAATTCTACTCTCAACTTGTAAAGTTCCATAGAAAGTTTCAAGAGGTCGTGTTATGAAAAAATTCCTTCGATCATGATTTTTTAAATTATTGTCCTAACACTTCATAAGTTGTTATTTGTCAATGTGTTTTGCAGTGAAAAACTTCTAAAGACCATTTTCTTGCCTAATTTTCTAATCTATAGCATTTAAGAGATTAAAATTGGTAGAGAAGCTCCCAATCACTATTTGCATAGAGTGGCAAAGTATCAAAGAACAAGGTTCTACCTATAGTAGTAATCAAGTTTTGACTGTCCTTTGTCACTCACCTTGTAGTTGTTGAAAGTGAGTCATGGTAAAAAGATTGTAAATGAAAAATAAAAAAGTAATCCAAAAAGTATTTCAAAGAAAGTATTGAAAAAGGTCAAAGAGACTGTTCTTTGAAGCTTCCTAACCAAACCTATCTACTATACACTACAAAATAAGGTGTTGTTTTCAACATTCTTTTGACAATTTTTTCCACACTTTTTTTCCAATGTCGTGTTTGACACTAAAAGGTCAAAATGAGATGTCATGAATCTTAGAACATTTGACACCTCTTGCGTTTTGATTAAAATTTCATGAAAATATTTTAAGTAGTCTAATACCAAGAAGAAAGCAAATCTTTGGTGTAAAGAATGTTGTATTGATATTGTTCACCTACTGTCTAGTTCAACTGCCATGGCTTGTAGACAATTGTTTAGATAGTCTCAGTAGGCAAGTTAAGTAAGTCAAATAAAGGGGAGGGAATACAATCAAGAAAGTTGGGCAAATCAAGCATCTTGGGTATTAGATTGAGAAGCCCCTCAAACCCAAAAACTATCTAAAGAGTTAATTTTGGGCTTTGCCACTTCATCAACACTTCTAAAAAAAATTATGACTTCATTCCAACATATAAGATTTGACTTGTTTTTCAATATTCTTTTTGACACTAAACTATTGAAAACTACAATTTTTTGTAATGTTTTTGATACTTTAATGAAATTTTTTAAATTATTCTATATTGATAAATATGGGATATGTTGTAACTAAAGTTTTGGGATCTATATTGGATATGCCATCTTAATTATGCACAAATACAAATTTCTTTATTGCACTCAAAACCCATGATAGAAGCACTACCATTTCTTTCTAAAAAGATTAAAATAAAAACACAAAAAATAGACACTAGATTAAGGAAGGCATATAAAAAAATTGATTGACTGAATTCTTCATTCATAAACTCATAAACCCTAAATCATCTTGCATTAAGAGGGGGTTTCAAAAAATGGCAACTACACTTGTAAGATTTCAAACATTTTTTGAGAATATATTTCTTAAAATATCACAATCCCAAAAGTGAGAATAAATCTTTCCTCTTCTAAATCAAGTACAAAAATATACACCCATAAGAACAAAATATCATGATTTCACAATAGTGCTTTAAAAATTATTCTAAAACTACCATTTGTAGTGCGATGATTGAAAATTGATTATTTTTTCATTTTCAACCATACATTAGGGTTATTGCAAGAAACATTTGTATTATTTGTTGCATTTTTACTTTTGTATTGGAAAAAAAAATTTAATCAAGAAAATTATAGAATATTAGTACAACATTGAAAAGAATATACTCACAAAAATTCAGCCCTAAAAAATATTCTTTAAAGGTTATACACAAAATAGAGAAACTAATTTTCTTAAGATAATAGATATTTTCATGTTTTTATTTTTAGAAAATAGAAAAAAAAGAAAAAAAATTAAGTTAAAATTGACCATTCTTTTCAACCTAAAGGCCTAACCTCTAATCAATTAGTCACATCTCGATGAAAAATAATTATACAATCTTTGCATTGACAAAAAGATAACACACTTTGAATACCATACATGAAGGTATGATTTGGCAACTGAGTGATGAAATTGAATTTCCACATTAGATTCTCAAGGGTCCACATCACCTTAGATCATTTGCAAGATGAAATGTGGCACTTTTTATTTATAAAAATGACTTGATTTCTATTAAATCTAACCTTCGCATAAGGTACATATGCATGATGGAGAAATATAATTTTTAGAAAAGCATTTGGTCAATTTATATAATCCTTGCAGATGACCTGAAGTCCTAATTTTTAGCTTTAAATTTTCTTTTTTGGGACCAAGATAGTACTACCCCCCTTCAATGGTTAGAATGGCATCCAAATAGAAAACTTTAAAAATAATCAGTCATTTTTTATAAATATAAAAAAATTATCCAATGTGTATGATCCCTTGTGACCTTTGGCTAAGAATTGGAGACCCTTTAGAATTATAATGCAAATGTTATTGCCAAAAAAATAACGCTTTGTAAAGTGTGATGTAAAATAGTATCAAATATTTCCTACAATCATCCATTATTGCCTTAAACTATTGTGTGAATGCGTGGAATCTGTTTTGGTGCATTAGCCTTTATAGATTGCTAAAAATAATCTGTCAAAGTTATTGAAAACACCACAACTTGTCTAGCTTCTTGACCTTTGTATGAGCATGATCTTCAAGTTGTCCCTAGCTTTTTAATTTTGGCTCACAACTTTTTATGTGGGCACTTGATTGGAAAAAATATTAAGTTTTTAGAAAGCTAAAACAAACTCTCATATATAATATAGTTTCACTTTCATTCATTGAAAATCAACTTTATATAAACCTATCCAAACTTTCAGAATTAACTACTATGAGTCCCTTGTAGGAAAATTGTAGATTTGGAGCTTTTTAGCTACAAAAAATGGTGGCATGAGAAGAGTCTTGCCATAAAATCTTCAAATTTTTCTTTTCTTCCCATTGCTATACAAACACATTTTGAACCTTGTACAAAAATCATGAAGTACCTTAGTACGAAGTGACCACAATTTTTTTTCAACATACTTGGATGTACTTCATTTCTTTCATATACCTCTAGCAATAAGTTCTTGAAAACATTCACAATTCACTTAGTGTGGATGTCAGGTCTCTAGGGAATTAACCCCTAAATGTTTTGGACTATGTTTTCACCAAAAACACTCCAAAATTGCCATTTCTAGTACAAATACCAAATTTTAGAAAAAACACATTTTTGGACACATTGAACTATAGGGGACACATTTTTGTACATCTTGTAGTACACTAGTTTGAGAAGATGTGGAAAAAAATTCAAAAATTTCCACTTTGTGGATCACAAGAAATTTGTATTTGAATTTACGAAAATATTTTTTTTGACCTTGCAAAAAAACCGGACAGCTACACTTCACAAGGTCACATTTGTATGGAAAAATGTCCAAAATGGTGTTTCTTCTTTGGATTCATTCTTCAAGGCAATTTGTCTACATGCTTGAAATTTTTGAGATCGTTTGGAATTCTTCAACATATAGGAAAAAGTGGTCAGTAGAAAGAAGTAGAGAATGATTTAAAATATTAAATTGTTAACCATTTATTTTTGGAATTCAAAAATGACAATTCCAATGATTGAAATGTTTTTATAAACAATCTAGACCTAATGTTTTTATTATTTTCCAAAAATATTGAAAATTAAGTTAAATAAAGGACTTCAAAGTTTATTTTAGAGTAGAGATTCCAATATTCCATAACTACATACAAAATCCTACAAACCAAAATTCATCATAACTTTCATCTTGCTAATAAAAATGAAATAATTCAAAGCTTTCTATGTATATATATAGAGAAAACTAGTTTCAAATTTTATTTTTTAAAAATGATTTTTAAAGAAGTTCTTTTGCTGCCCACCAAGCAATGAAAACTACATAACATAATATCTTTTTCACCAAAACTTTCACAACCCACTTAGTATGGATGTTGGGTCTTTGGGGGATTAATTGAAGTTCAATTATATTTTGTAAATCCAAATCCTATGATTTTTGATGGGCTATTGCAAAGTATTAATTAGACAAAGAGTCTAATGAATTACCATGGACAATAAATAGATTCATTGAATATTATTGAAGATAGACACTAATAATCTACTACAGCTTTCTTCTCTCTACAATACTAGAAGTAATGACCAATATATGATTGTCCCCAAAATCCGAAAATAAATCTTTTCAATTGTGATAGAAGTGCTTGTTTTTTGAAAACCAAACATGAACAATTGGGGGGTACACATGTCATTTTGCCATTGGTTGAGACATGTGCTTGTGAAATATTCACTCCCACTTCATATTTGTATTTTTCTAAAATTTGTTTGGCCTGCAAACAATATGGGATATCTGAAATTTGTTTGTCATATGTATTTTGTATATATTTCTATAATTTTTATCCAAAGAAGAAAGATTTGTGCTGACTTTTGGAATTGTGATATTTTACAAAGTATGTTCACAAAAAATGTTTGAAATCCTACAAGTGTAGTTGCCATTTTTTAAACCCCCTCTCAATGCAAGGTAATTTAGAATTTTTTCATACCTCCATTATTGTTATAACCCTTGTCACAATCTCTAATGGATGAATGCATTAAAAGATAGATGATTGATGATTGATGATTGGTCATGTTGACCAGAGATGGATGAATGCGATGATGGATAACTAATTCATGATGTAATATGAATTAGTTGATAAGCAAAAATTGATTGGAGATAGACATCTCTCAATAATGGATTTATGCACTGGAGTTCGGCAACTCAAGTTGGATGACAAGTGCAATGGATAGACATCTCTAGACGATGGATTTGTGAAGTGGAACTTGGAGTTAGACAACTTCAAGTAGAAGATCAAGATTAGATGAGATAGGAATGGATACTTAGATTACTTCTAAGTATAACTAAGACTATTACTTTAGTGGATGGTTCTAGATAGAATCAAGAATAGAAAGCTAAAGATAGAAATAAAGACCTAGTCTTTATTCGATATGTAAGATAGAGCTCAGGGGTGAGGAGGCTCTCTCTCTCTTTCATGAGGATTGATCTCTCTCTCTATGGTCGGGTGGTTTGAGCTCTTGTGAAACGTTATGTTAATAAGTCTATTTGTGTCTTTATTGTGCTTCCATTGTTATTTGAAGTTACAAATAATAGGAGGTACATAACAATTATCTTCAAAAATTGTCATGCAAATAACTAATGTAACTATTTGTACAATACAATGGTTCAAATTTCCAAACTTGAATAGTGCCAAACTCTTGGCAAATTGGGGTCAAACATTGTTAACCTTGATGGATAGGCCTGAATTTCTTTTTTTCTAACTCCAAACAATATAATCTCAAAATCTTCATAATCGAATGGGCTAAAAATTTCTCTATACGTTCCTATGTTTGTAGACCTAATACAATTTTGTACAGCTAAACTCAAAGAAAATACTTCAACTTTTGCTCAATTCACTAGAAAGTGACTATTTTGGACATTTTTGATGAAAAATTGCCAAAAATCTTAAGGGGTTAAAATTGTGATTTGTATAACAACTCTATACTTTGACTATTCTAAAAATAATTTCAACACAAATCAATTCAATTTTTAAATAGATGTACTATATATCACTTGCATATTAGTCAATAGCTCTAAAAAAATACAAAATTCTATAACATTACTAATTAGACATGGAAAAAGTTAAGATTCCGCTTTCTAGACATTCTATGCAATATATATATATATATCTTGCAACTATTTTTTTTTCATTTGATTTTTCTATAAAAGATGATAAATTTGTGGATATTTTTCAAGTTTATTTGCAATTGTACATTTATGAAAAAATTGATATATATTTGAAGGATTATTTTTCGTTGATCCTATCTAGGAAGTACTATCAATATGTTACTCTTAAAAAATTAAGTACTTCAAGATCTTGAAGTTGTCAATTACCAACTAGAATGAATAGATACAAAGACACTCTAGGAGGAGGAGGAATCATATTTAAGTTGTTATTTTTTCAATAGTTCATTCACATATTTTGAGGTGTATATATGCGCCATATTAGCTATGATAGCCATATACACCTATAATTAGCATTCATAGGCCACCTAGATAACCAACTAGAGTAAAAGTGGTCCATGAAAAAATCACAAAAACTCAATAAATATTTTTTAAAGTATATATTTTTATCCATGAAAAACTTTTATTCATTCTATTTGGATTATTGATGTGAAAGTTATAAAGAGTTGGTTTGGGAAGCTATCCTCAACCACAAGCATACACCTTACTTACACACCACCACCCTCTATGCTAGTCACCTAGAGAAATCCCTCAAGTTCTTTAGAAAATTTGATGATACACGGCTTAGGCCTCCATTCTTTGGTTCGTGGGTGGGTAGGATCATCGCGTGAAACCTAAATAAACCTGCCCGAGGGACCTTCATGTATATTTAGCTTCTTTTGGTTGTTGGTTTGTGTTTTCTTGTTCTTTTGTCGTTTGTTTGGCTCTTTCATCTCTAGGGTTTTGACCCTCAGCTTTCAGCCATTTGTTCTTGGTTATTTCTAGAATAAACTCCGGTTGAAAAATAATAAAAAGTTAGTAGAGTCTTATTTTGTAGGTAAACAAAAAAAATTGGATTTGTTTCATATATTCTCAATTTCCATATAGATTTTTACCTTAAAACTTTATACCACAATATTCAAAGTTAAGAAGATGTATTCAAAATCTAAGAACCTAGTATAGGAAGGTGGAGAAAAAAAGGATTTATTTTCACTTTATACAATGAAATCTTGAAATCTACATGGTCAAATTTTTTATAGGTCTTCCACACATTCCCATACTTGTCTATTGTAAGACCATATGATTAGACATGCAACAATAGCAAATTCTTTTTCATTTTTACACTTTGCCTTTGAAATGACAAATTTGGAGTATTTTTTGGTAAAAATATAGATATAGAACTTTAGAAGTTAAAGTAGGAGGTTCTAAAACTAACCATAATCTAATAGCATCCCCTGAAGCATTTTCTAATACATAGTGCATCAAAGAAAGTAATGTACATTTCAATAGGTGGACATTTTTAGTTGCATTTCATTTAAAAAAATTTGTATCTAATTCTACGAAGGTCCAAAGATCATGAAACAACTTGGGTTAGATGTCAATTCCATTTTCATTTCTTTGAGAATTTTACTGAAAAATCAATTTCATAGTGTTTCGCTTCCCCTTGAAATGCAATCAGCTCTTGAAGACACTTTTTTTGGGTGTCCTAAAGTGTGCTCTTAAAGCAACCATTTAAGAGTTGATTGCCTTTGGGGAGAAGCGAAACTCCTTGGAAAAAAAATCCTCGGAAGAAAAATAGAATTGACATCTAACCCAAGTCGTCTCATATTTCTTGGACCTTCGTGGAATTAGTTACAAATTTTGAAGTTGAAACTCAGTAGTCACTAAAAGAAGCCACCTCCTAAAATGTACATTTCCAGTACAATGAAGAAAGAAAAATATATCTTTGTGACATGATCTCTTTTAGAACACAATTGCACTTAGAGCAGACCTCTAAATGCCCAAACTACGTTTTTTTGGCAACATAGCAATTTTGGGTAGCTTACTACAAATGAAATTTATATATTTTTTTCATTGCTCGGTGGGCAACTCGGGTAGCTAAAAACACTTATTTTCAAATCACTTTAAAAAAAATAAAAATTTGAAATTGATCTCTACATTTATATATAAGTGAAAAGCTTTGAATCATTCCATTCTGATTAATGAAATGAAAGTTAAGAGGAGTTATAGTTTGTGGATAGTTTGTAGGTAGTTATAGAATCTCTACTTTCTAAGATCAACTTTGAAGTCCTTTATTTAACTCAATTTTCAATATTTTTGGAAAAAACTAAAAACATTAGGTGGACATTGATTATTACAACATTACAACCATTGGGATTGGGATTTTTCAATTCCATAACAAAATTGTCAACAATTTAGTATTTTGAATCATTCTCTTTCTACTTACTATTTTTTTCCTATATGTTGTACAATTCCAAATGATCTAAAATTTTTCAAGCATGTAGCCAACTTGCCTTGAAGAATGAATCCAAAGAAGCACCACTATATTGGACATTTTTTCATATAAATGTGACCTTATAAAGTGTAGTTGCCCGGTTATTTGCAAGACCCCCAAAAGGTCTTTGGTCACTTCAAATGCTAATTAATATCTTACAATCTACACGGTGGAAATTTCTAAGAAAATTCCCACATCTTTTCAAACCAGTGTACTACAAGATCCTATGGTTACATGTGTTCAAAAATGATTATTTTCTAAAATTTGGTACTTATACTAGGGGAAATGACAGTTTTGGAGTGGTTTTGGTGAAAATATGGTCCAAATCATTTAGGGGTTAATACATGTACTACTTTGAAATTTCATAATATAAGGTGAAGACACCCAAAAGTGTCCTTGTATTTAATCCTATACCTTAGATTGCCTCTTAACCCCTAAAGTCCCAAGGCCATTTTTCTGTCAAAAACCACTCAAAACTGCCATTTCTACTGCGTTTGTCCCAAAAAACAATAAAAATATTTTTTTTGGAACTGAACCGTAGGATCTTGAACTTTACTTATTTGAGATTACGTGGTAAAACTTTTATGAAGTTTGACCATACACGTTGAGAGATATGAGCATTCAAAGTTGGAAAAACAAGTTTTCTTTAACACTAGACTGCAATTTCAGATGACTTTGATCTCTATTTGTGGAAAAAATGTGCACTATGGAATTTGAATTTAAAATTTATTGTGTTGAAAAATTGAATTGGAAGTCTAGGAAAAAAATTTCAAAAAATAAAAACTTGATTCTCATACTTCAAAAAATTGTCAAGTAGAAGTAGGTCCAAGATTGAAAGAAAAACTAAATTGTTAATAGCTCTTAGATGGGATTGAAATACAATAATCCCAACGGTGAGATTGTTCTAGCAAGCAAATTTAATCTTTTAAAAAAAAATTTGAAAAAATTTGATAATTGCATTTTGAAATGAATCGTATAAGTTATTTTTTTCAAAAAAATGCTTAGATTGCCCGAAAAATAAGATTGTTCATAACTTTCACATCACTAATCAAAATGGAATGAATCAAAGCTTCAGATGTAGACAAAAACATAATCTTTGAGAAAAAAAAAAAATTTTAATTCATTTTGAATTTTTGCAATATTTTTTGTGCTACTTGTCGAGTTCAGTTCTAGGCTTTTTGTGGTATAACTTTTGCTTCCGAGCACCGATTGAAATAAAAATTATGTTCTTACAAAGCTTATCAGCTTTTCTATCTTAAAAAAAAGTTTCAAAAAATTAGGGTAAAATTTCAGTCCATAGGAACCTGCCCAAATTCCAAATTGTCCTTTGAGGGGACAATGGGACTTTAGGGGGAAAATGTGTCCTTCAAATGCTCACCTCTGATTTGGTGACGCATTTGAAGAACACATATTTAACTTTGATTTGCTAATTACTGATTTTTGCAAATTTCACTTTAAGGTCCACCTAAGGTAGGTCCACCTAAAATGGCACCTGACCTAAAAGCGCCATCTAGAACAAGTATACATTTTCAAAATCAGTCATCTTCACAGGTTGTAGATGGCGCTTTCAGAAACTGACTTTGACTGCTAATAACTTTTACATAGAGTATTCAAATCTTATGTTTTTTGGTGCATTGGAATGTGCTTGTTCTTGCCCACACAACTAAATCAAAATCTAATCAGCCTAATAACAGCAACTATACACAGTGCCAATAAGTGGCGCTTTTAGGTGTACCCACCTTACATGACAATTTTAGTGGTCTAGGATGCCAGCACTTTGAAAATTCATAGAAATTACATACCACATCCGAAAAATCTATTTTTGTTTTTTGAATATTCATGATTTTCACTTACTAATACTACAAAAATATCATTTTTAAGAAAAGGTATCTTGAAATATGCTGAATTGCTTATATTGATGTTTTGAGGTGCTTCCACCTTAAGTTCTAATCAACACATCCAAAGGCTACCTTTTGAAGTCACCCTCCCGTTCTCGCCAAAAAGTGAATAGCAACAAGTCCCCTCTTGTAATAGTTGGAACCATGTTCATGTTTCCCTAGCTTATTGCGACGCTTTTAGGTGTACCCCCTTTTTCGAAGCTATGATAGCTCTAGAGTGAAGGTTGGAGGCGAGGACCCCACCGCATTGACAGCCCCCCCACCAGCCAGCCATGTGCAGAGCTCCCCATTCCCCGAAAACGAAATAAGATGCCTCATTGCAGCCTTGCCACAAAGCATCCACCAACACAAAGCGGGGACTTATCTTGTTCTGATTCGTGTGCATTTTGAGGCCGACGCTCCCGTCGGGGGTCAGTCAGTCCGTAAGGTACTCCTGTCAGTGCGGAAGCGGCTCCTTTGTTTTCTGCCTTGGACGCTCTCGAACTTAACTTACGCTACTGGCAACAATTCATTGCATACGCTTGTTACTTGGGGACAAAAAAAAATTGGCCCTTTTTCTCATACACCTTATGATCATGGCGATGGGTGCAAGTCCCGCATAATTACGCTATGCCACTGACGGAGATGAATCATGCGGGTGGGTTTTTTTTTTAACACTCACATACACACCATCGAGTGATTTGCTTTGATTTCATCGAGAGGTGTTCACCCTTATACTACTGTTTGCATTCATCAATCTTGGACTCTTTGCTATCTTCCAAGGAGATGGTTTGAGATAAAATTAAGATTGGGGTACATGGTTGCAACCTACAAGCTCTTTGTGCAATCTTGCACACTCTTGTCAATTTTGAAGAATTTGAATTCTTGAAGTTAAAGGGATTGAGGGTGTTTTTCAAGAGAAATTGCCAAAAACTACCATTTTGGGTATACACTGACCAAAATTGAAGATAAAGATTTTTTTTTTAAAACTTCAACCATATATAAGTGTATTAGACTATAACAATAGTGTGTGGAAAAAATTTCAGCCCATTTGATCACATGGATTGAAAGGTTATAATGTTTAAAAAACTTCTTTCCGTGCTATAAGACAAGGTCAACAAACTTCAAGCCCTCTTTGGAATAAAAATTTTGCTCCACACAAAATTGAACCTCTGTACCATCAAATTTTACACCTTGTTAGGAGCATGCATGCAAAATTTCAAAAGTAAATACGGGATCTACCTTACTTGCAATACAAAGAAGTAAAGTAAATTGGCAATAGACCAGTCAATTTTTCATGATTTTTCATGCAATTAGAATTCTCTTATTATAAATATAAATGGTGAAAACTTAGAGAAAACATTGAGATTGAGTGGAAAAATTCCAAGAATTATGAGGGTGCAAATTTTAAGATAATTGCATTTGTAGTTCGAAGAATGTTTTTTTTTCACTTGCCTAGCCAAGGTAGTAGAGATTTGGGGATGAGATTTTTGCACTAAAAGTAGTTTTGAAAATAAATTGCATACTATATCATTTTAGTCACATGCATGCCAAATTTTAGAAGTAGACAAAGAATTTTGCAAAAGATTCCAAAGTTGCCTAGAGTGTTTGGTGTTGGGGGGCCAACATAACGTTTGATGTTGGCATCCAATTGGATTTTTTTACTTCATCATCACCTACCCAAATTACAAAGGTCTCTTGAATGGACATTTGGTCTTTTAGAAATTAATAAAAAATTGAGCATTGTACTAATACAAAATGCAAAGGACTAAACTTTAGATGTATGTATAAATACAAAGATGATTGAAGTTTAAATTTTACCAAACAAATTATTCTTCAATATATAGAATTTTGAAACCTCTTGTTTAATTATACTTTAACCAAACAAGGACAATGCTTTGATGTTAAGAAAATCCCAATTTGAATTTTGTATTTGAATTTTCATTATAAAACCCACCTAAAGATTTGAACTCTAAACCACATCCAAAAACTAAAATCATCATAATTTTTTTTAAAGTATAAATATAATGAATCATCTTAAATATATTAATATCAAAATCTTAAAAGAAAATTCAAATCTTAAGAAAAATATTTAATGAGTTTGATTCACATATTTGAGCAATAGAAAAATTCAAAGCTAAAAATTTCATTTGAAACCTTTTTTTTTCCTTTTTATGAATTTTGGAATGCATCAAAGTAATGTGACAATGCAATGGTTATTTAAACTATTAATTTATTAATTTTTCTAATTTTCAAAATTTTCAAAAGTAATTTACAATGATGAACAAAACTGAGTATAGATTTGAAATTTTTCATTCAAACAACCATACCATAAGCATTAATGGGCAAAGTCCAAAAGTAAATATACAAAAGTTGTAGTATGCAACATATAACACATTACTATGAAAATTCAAAGAAGTTAGTTGTGATTTGATAGAAAAATAATTTCAAAGATAGTCATGTTAGAACTCGATTTTGTGTGCCATAATTTGGAATTACATTATATTTTGTCAATTTTTTCTTAAAACTAAAAAAAAAACTTTTCATGCCTTAGCATATTGGTATACATCATTTTAGATTGTTGTATACAAAACTAAAAGGAAGTTGACATTTATAGAATTTAAAAGATTCACAATTTGACAAACATACAAATGGTATTGGTATTTATAATATTTGAATATTTTTTTGGAATTAAGAGAATGGAATTGCATTAGCCATTATAGAGAATATAGGTTGCAATACAAACCATTGTTATATCTTAATGCCCTTGCATTTAAAATAATTTATATATAAGAACGATATGATATGACTATTTTTAGGTTGAGATTTTTGTACAAAGACTAGAGTTCATGATGCACGTAATTGATTCAACCACTCTAAAATAAATAAATAATCATTTTTAGTATCATCATAAAGTTTGAAACCACCAAAAATCATACTAACTTTTGTAAAATTAACAATTTTTTGATGTTATCAAAATTGAAAAAAATAAGTTTTTTGGATTGGTTAAATCAATTATGTGAGTCATAAACTCTAGTCTTTGTGCACAAAATATGAACCTAAAAACACATCATAAGGCTCTAATATATCATCTGAACGCATTGTCCCATTCAACAAATATTTCAAATGCAAGGGCATTAATCCCTTAAGTTCTTTCACTATGTTTTTACCAAAAACGCTCCAAAACTGCCATTTCTAGTACAAGTACCAAATTTTAGAGAAAAAAAACAATTTTTGGACACAAGTAACCTTTAGGATCTTGTAGTACACTAGTTAGAAAAGATGTGGAAAAAATTTCAGAAATTTCCACTTCATGGATTGCAAGATATAAGCATTGAAATTCACTGAAATCATTTTTTGGGCCTTGCGAAAAACAGGGCAGCTTCACTTCACAAGCTCACTTTTCAATGAAAAAATGTCCAAAATGGTGAGGCTTCTTCAGATTCTTTTTCCTAGACAAGTCTGCTACATGCTTAAAAAAATTCACATCATTTGAAATTGTACAACATACAGGAAAAAAATAGTAAGTAGAAAGAAGTAGAGAATGATTCAAAAAACTAAATTGTTACGAATTTTGTTATGGAATTGAAAAATGCCAATCCCAATGGTTGCAATGTTGTACTAAACAATCTACATCCTATGATTTTATTTTTTCCAAAAATATTGAACATTGAGTTAAACAAATGACTTCAAAGTTTATTTTAGAGTAGAGAATCCATAACTACCCTCAAACTAAAACTCATAACTAACTCATTGATCAAAATGGAATGATTCTAAGCTTTCCACGTAAATATAACTCTAGAAAACCAATTCCAAATTTTTGTTTGAAAAAAGTGATTTTTTAATTTTCCCGGACTGCCCGGTCATGAAAAAAAGTAACATATTAGGCCATAACTTTTTCTATGCTCTCAATTCCAAAAAAATATTCAAATATCGTGAGATCCAACACCATTTATATATTTGTCAAATTGTGAATATTTTAAATTTTATAAATGTCAACCTCCTTCAATTTTTGTGTATAACAATCTTAAATGATAATACAACTTTGAAAATCTATTTTTGGACTTTGCCCATTGATACTTATAGTATGGTTGTTTGAATGAAAAGTTTCAAATGCATACTCAGTTTTATTCAATACTATATTGGAAGTTATATCTATATAAATTCAAATTTTCCAAAATAATAAATCACAATTTAATGAATAATGATTTGAAATGTTAAAAATAATAAAAATAATAATAACTTAGTGCATTACGACTTGAACCCCTAAAACCCAAAACTGCATTTTTTGGCAACACAACAATTTGAGGCAACTCTCTATGAATCAAAATTTTATTTATTTTTCTTTGAAATTTTTGTACAACATGGAGTAGCTTTAAAGACCAACAATTTTCATAACTTTTGACTACATGGTTAGAAAGTTATTGTATAATATATAGTTTTCAGCAATCTGCAAGCAACCTGAGCAACCCAAAAAAATTCTCAAAAAATCACTTTTAAAAAAAATACAAACTTGAAATTGGTTTTCTAATTTATATATGTGGAAAGATTTGAATCATTCTATTTTGATTAATGACATAAAAGTTATGAGGAGTTTTAGTTTGCAAGTAGTTTGTGGGTAGTTATAGAATCTCTACCCTAAGATCAACTTTGAAGTCTTTTAATTAACTCAATTTTTAATATCTTTGGAAAAAAAATAAAAACATAGGATGTAGATTGTTTATTACAACATTAGAAACATTGGGATTGGCATTTTTCAATTCCATAAATAAATTGCTAACAATTTAGTGTTTTGAATAATTTTCTACTTACTATTTTTTTCCTATATGCCTTTTCAGGGACAATTGTAAAGAAACATTGATGCTAGAGCACATAAAGTTTTGTTTGCAAGAGCAAGCTACAATATCACTATGTTGTTTTTTCACAATGTTGAAGACAATAAGAGATTTCACCCCAAATTTTTTAGATAATTAAAAATTCTCTTACTATACTCATCTTGTTCAATGCAATGCAAGAAATATTCTAAATTTGCAAACTATCCAACCACTTGTGTAAATGTTTGCCGGCCATGTGATGAACCTAAGCCCAAATTACTAGTACCTTTGGGAGAGCAATGATTGTGGTATCGCACGACCATTTACAAGACTTGTCACTATCCTTAGGAATCAAGACAATATCATTTGACAACTTCATGTAAGGTTTTGACCCTACTTGGTGTGTTTTTTTGTGTTTTTTTTTCATTATTTGTGATAATTTTTTAGCTCATTTTTTTGGCAAGCTTTGGTAGGAGATTCTAAATGGAACCTTCTTAGGGTTTCTCCTCCATCCACCATCTTATTATACCACACTCTTTGATATATAATAGATTATTAAAGGGTGATTGCAAGAAAGACCGAACGATTTTGGTAGCGTTCTACCAAACTGTGATTTTTTGCGCTTAGTACTATGAGTACTGCAGTACTACAAAATAGAGCAATCTCAGTTGTTGATCTGAAAAATCAACGGCCAATAGTACTTTTGAGTACTTAATAATACTGAAATAGTACCATTTGAAAAAAATGACAATTTGTCACAGAAAGTAGATAAAATTAAGTATAAATTAATAATAATTAGAAAATCATGAATAAAAAAAACTAAAAAATTTCAATTTGTAAAGACTTGATGGTGATTACATTTCACCAAAAACTAGAAGTTGAAACCATCATGGTTGTTTGGAGCGCTATGCGCAAGGGTCCCCTATTCGCATGCATGTTGAGGACAAAGAATTGTGTTTTTTGTAATGCCCTTTGGTGGGCACATGCTCATCAAGTGTGGGAATAGCCTACAAAATATTCAAGTGAACATCATAATTTTTGGATGCTCCACAATATTAGAACCCCCTAAACCGCAAAGTGTGACAAATTAGCTAAATTGACATTTAATTATAAAATTATTTTTCAAAATTTATGAAAAAATAATGAATCTCATGATTTCTCAGTTAGCCATCCTCAATAAAAATTTCAAGTCCATCAGCTTCATTTTTCGAAAGTTATGATTGATGGCAACTCAATCACATCAATTGTGACGCCAAATAGGACCGGTCTTTCTTGCAATCACCCTAAAGTATTCTATACAAAAATCAAGTCTACAATACAATTGATTGATTATTTTGCATTAATCAAATCTTTGAATATATCAATATCACATAATATTTTTGAATATTAGATGTTGTATAAATTGAGATAGAGTAACCAATTTGTTTCAAATCTATGAATTAACATTCCTAATAATGTATGAAGTTCATAAAGTGCCCATCTAAGACCTCATGATTAATTGGGGGAGATTAGACTTCTTAGAGAAATCAATCAATTTTCTTAGAAAGACAAATTGAATTGGCACCCAAGTCATTTCATATTTTTTGAAGCTTTTAAAAAATAGTTATGAATTTTTGAATTTGAAATGTGGTGGTCACTAAAAGCATCCACCTCCTTAAAATGTACACTATTTGTATATTGTTGGTGCAATGAGAAAGCAAAATAAACCTTTGTAAATAAAAATGTTTTTAGAGTTGGAACACTTTGTAGACTTCCTACCTTACTAAAAAAAATCTTTAATTGAAGTTTTCAATGGTGAGGAACTCATTTAAATGGTTGATTCTCAATGTAAGAAACTCACTCACAACGCTTCCCCACGTAGAGCAAGTTATTAGGTACAGCCATTTCCATTATGGATTCCCAAACATGGAAATTTATATTATTTTCCCCAGTTGGAGACGAATAAAAATTTGTCCACTATCTTGTAGTTCGTTCAATTTTATTTTACAACTTTGTCACAATGCAAATGCAGCACCTGCATCTTTTGAGTTCATTGTGACACTTTGTCACAATGAGCTCAAATCCATTGTATTTTTAAAATTATTTACCCTCCCCCCACCCATCTTTAAAAATGACTTATCCCCTAGCTCTAAATAGTTTTAATTAAAAAAAAATTTAATGAAATTTTTTTAACCTCCCTCCCCCTCCCCTCCCCTCCTTTGTAGTTTCCCGTGACAATACCCATGACAAACAATATGGGATATTGTCTGTATCCCCAGTCCGTATTCGTATCAGTATTGGTATCCGTATAAGTATCCGTATCCAAGTTTTTTCAGATCAATGGTTGAGAGGGGGGTTGTAATTATTTTTTAAATAAAAATCAACGGCTCTATTTTTTAGGAGGGAAGGGGGGGTCTACTAATGCAGGTGCTGCATCTTTTCGGTTCATTGTCTAACTATCAAGATTTCAAGTTTGGATTCCAAATATTCATCAATTCAAATTACTAAATATATATAAGTTCAATTTTTCCAAATTTTCTCATTATTAGTCAAGTAAGAAGTTCTTGCATTTTTCCAAAAGTAAAAGAAAAGAAAAACATTCCAAAAATTTGGCCCCCTCCAACAAACGCTTGTAGGATTATCTTATACAAATCCCAATATCATCTTGTCATGCTTAACTCTTTGAGAATATTCAATTTTGATATTTGAATTAAACTAAAAAATATATATAATAATGAAATTTGATACTATTTTGTATAATTTTTTTGTAAAAAGTCCAAAAATTTCAATGAATTATTGCAATCACAAGCTCCAAATGCTCACCCCTCAAGTCCCAAGGCATTGCTTTCATCAAAAACGTGACAAACCATCATATCTATTACAAAGAGCAAAATATGAAAAAGAATGTTTTTGTTGTACATCTAACTATAGGATCTTGCAATACCACACTAGTAGGTGCATGTAAAGAAGAGGTTTCATACCAAAAATTTGACCATGAAGATTGCAAAATATTTGGATTTAAAGTGAAAAATCAATTTTCTTTACACCTTGGCATCCAAGATTATAAGACTTTGAATCCTTTTAATTCACAACCTTTGCACTTTAGATTTGAATTTAAGTGTTTTTATGCCAAAGAATACATTTGAGAGTCTCAAAGAAAATATTCAAAAATCACACTTAATTTTCATTCTTTAAAACATTGTCAAGTGGAAGGAAAAACTAAATCGTAATTAGTTCTAATATGGAATTGATTAAATACACTAGTCTATTCCAATGATGAGAATGTAAGATTGTTTGGTAAGTGAACAAAATCCTATAGAATTTAGTTTTTGGAAAATGATGAAAATTGAGTTAAAAAGCAAAATAATCAAGTACATCATTTTTTAGGAAGATTTGCTTGTATGTTTTGTAGCTTTTTCAATACTAGTTCAAATAGAATGAACCAAATTTTTTTATATAGACAAAAATATAATCAATAAGAGATAAACTTTTATATATTTTATTGCTATGCAAGCTGGACTATTTTTACTCTAAGTAGCGTAACTTTAGCTTACAAGCACTCATGGAAATAAAATTTATATTTCCAAAACCTAAAATTGTCTCCTAAAGAGACATTTGAAACTTTAGGGACAAATTTCAAATTAATACACAAAATTATGTATTTTCAATTGTATTCTCTTCATTAAAGACTACTTTTCAAATCTAAATTAGAATATAATGTTGGTATTCTAACTTGCAATTTTTGTAAAATTCCAAATCATTCTAATATATATTATATAAATCAATATAATTTATTTACTGAATAAATTTTATAAGACCACAATTTTTGTAAAATTCCAAATCATTCTAATATATATTATATAAATCAATATAATTTATTTACTGAATAAACTTTATAAGATCACAATTTTGGTAAAATTCCAAATCATTCTAATATATATTATATAAATCAATATAATTTATTTACTGAATAAACTTTATAAGATCACAGTCAAATCATTTCACACCAAAAATTCTAAAATAATTGACATCCATAGAATGATTCATTCAATTGTCCATTGTCGTCCATTGTTGTCGATCTATCCATCTAGAGCATTCATCCAAATCACAATAGATGACAATGGAAGATTGACTGAATCCTTCTTGACGCCATTGACGAATCTCTAAGACAAATCTCTGAGGAGCTTTAGGCGCCGCTATCACAACTCACTCTTCATTCCATCCATCTCCTATTCTTCTCACTCACGCTCTCTCTCTCGACAATTGGTAGAGTTCACATTCTATGTACTCAAGGTCGAGCTTTCATGCTTTGGACCCATCTATAG